>CM065776.1:239874355-242812688 GCA_033296515.1 Macrochelys suwanniensis
TGGCGCGGTTGACGGTGACCTGTCCCAGGCGCGGGTTGATGGCCTTTACTAGGCGGTCCTGGACGGCGTTGTGGCGCAGTTGCCAGGCTCTGGCGTGGGGCTTGCAGCTGCATAGGACGTGGGGCAGGGTTTCGGCAACGTACCCGCACTTCCTGCAGCGCTTGTCCCGGTTCCCGTGGCGGACGGCTCCGTTGAGGGGGAGGCAGTTCAGCCGGGCACGGTGTATAAACCGCCAATCGGCGAACCGGGTGAAGCTGCCCGTGAGGAGGGAAGTGGTTGCTGGAGTCCCACTTGCTGGTCACCTCGAAGACCTTACCCTGGTCGGGTTTTTTCTTCAGGGTCGCCACGTAGTGGGCGCGGACAGCGGCCTTCAGGGATCTCTCCAGCATGCCTCTGGCTCCGGGTGCGATGGTAGTGTCGTCCTCCGACTTCGATCCGCGGCACCAGGACTCCCAGCTCCTGTCGTTCCTCGTTCCATACCCAGCGGCAGCCCAACCGCTTCCCCAGTCGGCGTGTGGCGTTGCGGGCGCGGGTCCACAGCGAGGCATTGTCGCCCCCTGCCCCAGGCGAACTCACCGTCCAGGGAGCCGCTCAGGAAGGAGGCCACGTCCTGGTCGGAGGGGAGGA
This sequence comes from Macrochelys suwanniensis, assembly GCA_033296515.1. NCBI lineage: Eukaryota > Metazoa > Chordata > Testudines > Chelydridae > Macrochelys > Macrochelys suwanniensis. Next base: position 239,874,983 of record CM065776.1, read on the forward strand.
AGGAGGCCACGTCCTGGTCGGAGGGGGGTCTGTCGATTCGCTTCCCGACGGCGGCGCGCAGGGCGGCCGTCGCGACGTTCTTCACCTTGGCGTCCGGGCACGTCAGGAGGCGGAAGGCATGCGTGATGACCGCGATGTCGCACAGGTCCCCCATACGGGGGACGTTGGCGCCACCGTGCCTGTGCGCGATGTATATGAGCTCGTTGCTGGCTCTCTGGGGCAGGGACAGCCAGCTCTTGACCAGCCGCCGGATGGTGTTGTCAGCTTTGTTGAGGGGCACCTTTGCCACGGCGGAGCCTCTCAGGACGAAGGCGATGCAGGGGATCAGGAAGGTGTTGAGGGCGTTGATTTTTTGCCACGGCGCCAGCAGGGATGCGTCGATCTTGGCGGCGTCCTGCAGGATCTCCCGGATGGTGTCCTCGGGGGTCTGCCGGACGCGGAAGCCCGTCGGCGTGCCGAGGTGCTGGTACGCCTGCCCCTCTGCCAGGGGGACGACGGGCTCGCCCTGCACGAGGAACTCCGTCGTCAGTACCGGGTCCCTCTTGCTCCCGTCGACGTGGAGGGACGCGCACTTCTTGGCATTGAAGCGGAGCCCCGTCCAGTCCGCGGCTCTCCCGATGGTGTCGAGCAAGCCCTGGAGCCTTTCGGGGTCGTCAGCGATCAGGACCAGGTCGTCCGCGTAGGCCAGGACGCTCACCCTCTCGTCGTGTAGGTCGAAGCCGTCGGCGCCGTCGGAGATAGCCCGCAGGAGGGGTTCCATGGCGAGGTTGAAGACGATCGGGCTGAGGGGGCAGCCCTGTTTCACGCCGCTGCGGATTGGTATCTCGGCGGTCTCCCCTTCTACCGAGCGGATGGTGGTGCTGCAGCCCTCGTACAGTTCCCGGATCAGGCGGAGAAAGGACTCTGGCATCCCGAACTCCTGGAGGGTGTCGAAGATGTGGCGGTGGGGGACGGACCCGAAGGCGTTGGCCAGGTCGAGCCACGCCACCGCGGACTGCTTCCGTGTCCTTCTGGTCGTCTGGATGACGGTCTGGAGCAGGAAGTTGTGCTCGTAGCACCCCTCTGACGGCATGAAGCCCTTCTGGGCGGGGCTGATGGCTCCCCCGGTTGTTGCCCACTCCGTGATCCTGGCTGCCAGGCAGCTGGCGTATAGTTTGTACATTGTGGAGCAGAGGGAGATGGGTCTCCAGTTGCTGGGGTCGTCTCGCTCTCCCTTCTTGTGGATCAAGATGGTCATGGCCTTCTTCCAAGAGGTGGGGGATCGGCCGAATCGCCTGCATAGGTTGAAGATGTTGGAGAGCACGAGGCAGCCGGGGTCTCGTTTCTTTAGGAGGCTGTAGGGGATGACGTCTTTTCCAGGTGCGGTGTTCTTGGTTCTGGAGAGCCTGGCCATCACCTCTTTGGGGGTGAAGTCGGCTTCCAGGACAACTGAGTCGGTGATGCGGGGCAGGGGGTGGAGGCACTCCGGGCGCTGCGCGTCGTTCCTGGGCACGCCGCCGAATACTCCGTGGAAGTAGTTGTGGAGGCGTTCGGGCGAGATCGTGCAGTAGGACGGGGGCCCGTCTAGAACCTCTCTCATGGCCTTGAGGCGGTTTGTTCGGTATAGCCTCTGGACCCTCGAGGCCGCTGCCGGGTCGTAGCGAGGGTCGGTGTTCCTCCTTCCGACTCCCCTGTTGTTGGTGTCGCGGTGTAGGACGGGCCGTCTGTGGGCAGGCCGGGTGGTCTCTTGGTTCGGGGTTCTTTTGAAGGCAATCTCTGCGGACAGCTCGCGGGTGAGCCTGTCGATGAGCAGGTCGAGTTCCGTGAAGGAGGCTGTCGCTTGGAGCTCCTCGATCCAGGCTGCCTGCCAGGGCGTGGCTGGCCTAGTTGTCGGCCGCTGGCCCTCGGGCTCCTCGGTCGGTGTGGGCAGTGGGTTTATGGCATGGTTGGTGGGTTGCCTTGTTTGTGGGTCGGGGGACCTTTCGGTTGGGTCCTGGGGCGTAGTCGCTGGTGGGGTGATGTCGGTGTTGGTTGTTGGCGGGAGCCGGGTCGGGTCGATGGGTGCGGGGGTGATGCCGGGCCTTCCGTGTGCGGCTGCTGTCTGGGGGGTTGCTGTGGAAGCATGCGACTTTCTGGCGGCAGGGGTTGGCTTGATGGCTTCCGGGGCCGCATCGGTCCATCTGAGAATGGGGGTGATGGGGGTCTGGCGCTGCAGTCCGGCCGTGGCGTTGACTCCTCTGGCAGTAGCCGTTTGTAGGGTGACCTGGGGGGTGGACCCCGAATCCTCAATGGGCGGGGTTCGCGGTGCGGGTTGGGGGGTCGCGTTGGCTCTTCCTGCGGTTGGTGCGCGTAGGGTGGCCTGGGGGCCGGCGCCGGTTCTGCTGGAGGCAGGGTTTTGGGCGGCCACGCGGGGTGGGGCGCTGACCCTCCTTGGGGTGGGGTCGCGCTGGTTGGGCGTCGGGAGGACACTGAGGCGTCTCAGCTCAGAGAGCTTCCGGGCGACCTCGGTGGGTGTGGTAGGCCTCCATCTGGTGGGGGCTCGGTCGACGTTTCCCGCTGTGGGAGGCGTTGGCTCGGTGGTGGGGCCCTGGTCCGCCGGCTCGGGGGCTGGAGTGGGTCTCGGGGTAGCGGCTGGTGGGGTCGCCCTGCTTCCTTGTATCGCAGGAGCAGTGGGCCGGGCCGCAGGGCGGGGGGTCGGAGCCAGGGTTGCCATCGTGTGGGCTCTCTTGCAGCTGGCCTGGTGCGCCTTGCATCTCTTCTGAGATTCGAGGGGTAGGCCGCAGAAGGCGCAGCTGAAGGCAGTGGATTTGCCGTGGTATCTCTTCAGGTGTCTGGTGACTCCTCCGAGGAGGCGGAAACGTCGGGGCGGGGAACAGACGGAGCAGATGAGCGCGTCAGCGGCCAGGGGGTATGCCAGGTAGACGGTGTCGCCATCGGTCCCCTGGGGGGCGGTGGTGCTAGTGGCGGTTTCTCCAGCGGGGGTGTCCCGCTGGGGGTCGGGGGGGTCAACTCGCAGCGGTGGGGATTGCTGGGGGGCAGGGGGCGTGTCTGGGTGCCGCGGGGGGACAGGGGAGCCTTCTCGTGACATCTGGGTCTGCTGGGGGGCAGGGGGTGTGTCCGGGTACCACAGGAGGACAGGGGAGCCATCTCGTGACAGCTGGATCTGCTGGGGGGCAGGGGGCGTGTCCGGGTACCGCCGGAGGACAGGGGAGGCGTCTCGTGGCAGCTGGGGCGTGTCGCAGGGTTCCCTTGGCAGCTGGGAGGTATGGGGGGGAGTGTTCAGGGGTTGCAGCCACTGCAGGGCGGTGCGGGGGTCTCTCGTTGGCTGAGACAGCAGGAGCGTGGAGGGGGTCCCCGGCTGTTGGGGCAGCAGGGGGGCGGTCGAGGGGTCCCCCGATGGCTGGAGCGGTTGGTTGACAGCGTGGGGGTCATTCGGTGACCGGAGTGACAGGTGGTGGGCGGGCAGGTCTCTCGGGTTCTGTGGCAGCTGGCAGGTGGCGGGTCGGGGTCTCGGCTGCTGGGGCGCATCGGTGAGCTCCTCCGGCGCCGTGGGCGGGGGCGGTGGGAGTGCGGGGTGGGAGGTTCCGGGCAACTCCGGTGGCGGCAGCCGGGGCAGGTGGCAGGGATCCCCTGGCTGCATAGGCGGTAGCGGCGCTGGACGGGGGGCCCCCGGCGGCCCAAGCAGTGGCGGCTGCGGCGCGCCGCGTGGCTCCCTGGTCCGCTCCGGCGATGGCGCCCGGGGAGCAGGGCAAGGGTCCCCCGGTGGCCTGAGCAGCAGCTGCTGCGGCGTGCCACGCGGCTCCCTGGGCCGCCCAGGCAGCGGCAGCCGGGGAGCGGTGCAGGGGACCCCAGGCGGCCCGGGGGGCGAAGCCCGAAGCATGTCGCGGGGGCAGGGGTCCCCGGGCGGCGGCGGCGGCGGAAGCGCGCCTCGTGATTCCCCGGGCTGCTCAGGTAGCGGCAGCCGGGGAGCGGGGCAGGGGACCCCAGGCGGCCCGGGCGGCGAAGCCCGAAGCATGTCGCGGGGGCAGGGGTCCCCGGGCGGCGGCAGCGCGCCACGTGGCTCCCCGGGCTGCGCAGGTAGCGGCAGCCGGGGAGCGGGGCAGGGGTCCCTAGGCGGCCCGGGCGCCGGAGCCCGAGGCGTGCCGCGGGGGCAGGGGTCCCCGGGCGGCGGCGGCGGCGGAAGCGCGCCTCGTGATTCCCCGGGCTGCTCAGGTAGCGGCAGCCGGGGAGCGGGGCAGGGGACCCCAGGCGGCGAAGCCCGAAGCATGTCGCGGGGGCAGGGGTCCCCGGGCGGCGGCAGCGCGCCACGTGGCTCCCCGGGCTGCGCAGGTAGCGGCAGCCGGGGAGCGGGGCAGGGGTCCCTAGGCGGCCCGGGCGCCGGAGCCCGAGGCGTGCCGCGGGGGCAGGGGTCCCCGGGCGGCGGCGGCGGCGGAAGCGCGCCTCGTGATTCCCCGGGCTGCTCAGGTAGCGGCAGCCGGGAAGCGGGGCAGGGGACCCCAGGCGGCCCGGGCGGGGAAGCCCGAAGCATGTCGCGGGGGCAGGGGTCCCCGGGCGGCGGCAGCGCGCCACGTGGCTCCCCGGGCTGCGCTACTAGCGGCAGCCGGGGGGCGGGGCAGGGGTCCCTAGGCGGCCCGGGCGGCGGAGCCCGAGGCGTGTCGCGGGGGCAGGGGTCCCCGGGCGGCGGCGGAAGGACGCCGCGGGGTTCCCCGGCCTGTCCAGGCAGCGGCAGCAGGAGGGGAGTGGGGCGGGGATCCCTCGGCGGCTCGGCCAGTGGTGGCCGGAGCACGTGTCGGGGTTCCCGGGGCTGTCTAGGCAGCGGCAGCCGGGGAGCTGGGCAGGGATCTCCCGGCGGCTCCGCCAGCAGCGGCTGGAGCACGTGGCGAGGTTCCTCGGGCCGTAGGGGCGGCGGTAGCCGGGGCATGGGGCAGGGGTCCCCTCGTGGCATGGGCGGTGAGGGGGCTGGGGGTTGCTCAGTGGGGCGCTTACTCGGCATCCGGAGCTGCAGCTGGGCGACAGGGGGTTTCCCGGGCGGCCGGGATTCGAGGGGGCAGTCCCCCGGCGGGAGGAGCAGCAGCCGGGCAGCGGGTCTTTGGTGCAAGGGACCATCTGTCACAAAGGCAGGCTCACCTGGGTGGCAAGATAGATTCAGGGTGCCCCAGGGGGCTGTCTGGGACTCCATGTTAAGGCTGTTCTAGTGCCTCAGGAGTTCACACTTGATACTTGGTTGGTGAAATCGAAGTCTGGAACACACAAGCGCGAGGAGCCCCGCTGTCTGCCAGCCCTGGGCGCCCGGGGCTCCTGCTCTCTGGGGCTCTGGCTGCACTAGAAAGGTAAGTTTCTACCTTGCCTGGTTCAGAAACCGGAAGGGAAATAAAGAGAACCCACGTTATGTTTTTTTTTAAAAAGAACCCTCGTGATTTTTAAGCTAATCTCGTGATTTTGGGGAGTCTGACTCGTGATCTTCCAATGGTGAGAAGTTAAGGATTATTATTTAGCTTTTACATTACAGTAGGTTGGGAGGGGTGGGGGTGTGGGAGGAATCAGGATTGGGACCCCTGTGTGCGTGGGGAGAAGTCTACGTGTGACCTCACATATTACCAAACTCCCCTCCCTCCACCCCAAAAAAACAACCAACCATCTCCCCAACAGACCCCCAGTCTGGAAAGCATTTGTCCCTCATACTGTTGAAAAGACTCACGGCAGCAAGAAGGATTCCCCCCTTCTTAAACAATCCTCTAGCAAGACAAAAAGCCCCACCAACAGCTTGTCATAAAGAAACCAAGGTGCTAGAAACTTCAGATTTCCCCACTACTTGGAAAAAAAATCTGCCTTACAGACACATTGTAACAGTGAAACTTATCTGCTTTTCTAACCAGCACATTCTCCCCCAAAGGAGAGACACCGTTCCTGGAGACACTGCAATACCAGGTCGATGCATGGGGTGGACAGAGCAAGCTCGTATTCCATCCCCCTGTTCCAAAAATCGATTTAATATACAGTCCTCAAAGAAAGGACATATCAGATATTAAACTGATAAGAACAGATACTACACTTGATCTTAGCCAAAAGGCCGAGAAGCGATGCTGATGCTCTGCGACGCACGCACACCCCTGCTCCCACCGCTTTCCACCTCACCGTGACGAGCTCCCAGCCCCAGAACAAACACCGTAACTCGGTTACTCTAAGTGAGGATCACTTTCCCGAAATGACTCCAGTGGAAGAATTCAAAGCTAGAACCCTTAACACACAATTCTCTTCAAAGACAGACAAGTCTTGCAGCCGCCTTCCTCTCGCTGGTTTCCCTGTACACTCCTACTTTGCATAAACCCAAAGATTTACAAAAATGTGTGTCGTTAAGACTTTATGAACAGCTTGTGAGTTGCTGCATGCATTATTCTCCCCTATAATATCTGTATCCCACGGTATAAGGTGATATATAAGCCTTGGCACTAAAACTGTCAACCCCCTTGCCCCCACCCGTCAGGAGAGAAGCATTACCAAGTGTGATATGCTAGTTTACCGGAAGAGGAGCCATCTCCTTTCCAACAAGAGAAGGCCCCGAGACATCAGACAAGCTACTGTGGATCATCCGTGGTGTGACGTTATTCACAATGGGACTGGGACCGTATAGATCATTGTTGCAACCAAGGTCCTGTAGTGGCACCAAATCTTACATAAAGGGGGTCAAATGAGGTGTCTAAGACCAGGTTATGCTTGGCTGGTTATGATTATGCCATTTATATGTATGTATCAGTTTTGTAGTGGAAGTTATGAATATTGGCTCTATACTGTCTGTATTTCAAACTTGGGCCGTGCTTCTGGGACCCCAGACAACCTATCAGTTCTGCCAGGCCTGCTTGATGGCCCATTAAGAACCATCAGCGATACAACTGACCCATTGAGAGAAGGCAGACACGCCTGTGACTCAGCAAGGTATGCAGGGACTTGCCCGTGTGACTCCCAACTCCATTTTGCTGTGATTTTCCACGGTAAGGACAAGGAGGTGTCTTTACACCTGGAAGAAACTATAACAGGCAGAAGCGACAAAGGGTCCTGTGGCACCTTATAGACTAACAGAGGTATTGAAGCATAAGCTTTCGTGGGTGAATACCCACTTCTTCGGATGCAAGCGGTGGAAATGTCCAGAGGCAGATATAAATATAAATGTGCAGGGAAGATTCAGGCTAGAGATAACGAGGTAAGCTTAATCAGGGAGGGTGAGGCCCTCTTCTAGCAGTTGAGGTGTGAACACCAAGGGAGGAGAAACTGCTTTTGTAGTTGGCTAGCCATTCATAGTCTTTGTTTAGTCCTGAGCTGATGGTGTCAAATTTGCAAATGAACTGAAGCTCTACAGTTTCTCTTTGGAGTCTGGTCCTGAAGTTTTTTTGGCTGCAGGATGGCTACCATCCTGCAGCAAGCAGGCAGCTGCCTCATCTCCATTTTGTCTTCATCCCTGCTTCTTACCTCTGGAGGGACTTTGCTACAAACTGAAGCTCTGAACAAAGGACTGAATGACCCATTGTGACGGAGTAGGGAGTGAGGTGGATTCGACCCGGGAGGTTTGCGGGGGAGGTTCACTGGGACCTGCTGCATTGCATTGGGAATGCGAGACTTTACCTGGGGCTGTAACATGAGCCAGGATGGGGGTTGGGAGGTGACACCTTTGGCTGGGAAAATGGACACAGGCTAGAGGAGGGGCCCCGGGGGAGGGGAAGAGAGCTTGCTGGAGTTTTTGTCTGGCTGGTTTCAGTTTGGAGCTGGGTGGTGAAATGCAGGGAGCCCCAGGCTGGGGTCTAAGCTCCCTGCCCCCCAGAAGGGCCCGACTGAGGGGTCCTCTTTGTACTGACAAGCTCTGTTTGGACTGTGTTCCTGGCATCCCTAATAAACCTTCTGTTCTACTGGCTGGCTGAGCGTCACAGTGAATCCCAGGAACAGGGGTGCAGGCGCTGACTCCCCCACACTCCGTGACGCCCATCCCAGCTGGGGATGCACTCCAGAGACTTGATTTGAACCTGCAGCTTATTTCATCACTGAACCAAGAACTTTGCCATTGCTGTATGTAACTGATTCCTTTTAACCAATTCTAGCTCTCACCTATACCTTTTTCCTTTTATGAATAAACCTTTAGATTTTAGATTCTAAAGGAGCGGCAACAGCGGGATTTGTGGGTAAGATCTGAGTTGTATATTGACCTGGGTCTGGGGGCGTGGGCCTTTGGGATCGGGAGCACCTTTTTTCTTTTACTGGGGCATTGGTTTTCATAACCATTTGTCCCCATAACGAATGGCACTGGTGGTGATACCGGGAAACTGGAGTGTCTAAGGGAATGGCTAGGATGACTTGTGGTTAGCCAGTGGGGTAAAACCAAAGTCTCCTCTGTCTGGCTGGTTTGGTTTGCCTTAGAGGTGGAAAAACCCCAGCCGTGGGCTGTAACTGCCCTGCTTGAAGCAATTTGTCCTGAATTGGCACTCTCACTTGGGTCCGGCCAGAACCAGCCTCGTTACTCGTGGACAAAAGACTTGGTTGATTGCTCCCCCTCACAACACCCACCAAGAGGCGGAGACCTGCACAAACGCTTGCCCCATCAGCTTGAGCTCTGCGGGGAATGGAATAAAAATCCCTGTCAAGAAGAAACTGTTGTCCCTACGCTGCTTGGACTTCAGGAGGTGGCACGCCTTCTAAGCATAAGCAAGGGATCCCGGCTGTTTGACTAGGGTTAGCCCTAAAAGACATACAGGGCTTGCGTGTTACCGCAGCTTCTACTACTTTTTGAAACCTCAGACTGTGACTCCTTTGTGTGTGTGTATGTTTACCGGCTTTAACCTGGTAAATAAGTTTCTTATGTCTTTTCCTAGTTAGCAAAGACGTAGCTAGTTTATTATAGGATTGGCCACGAACGGTGTCTTCGCTTTGAGATTTGAGGTGCAATCGACCTGGCTGAGTGACCGGAATATTGTTATGGTCTTTGGTGCAAGGGACCATCTGTCACAAAGGCAGGCTCACCTGGGTGGCAAGATAGATTCAGGGTGCCCCAGGGGGCTGTCTGGGACTCCATGTTAAGGCTGTTCTAGTGCCTCAGGAGTTCACACTTGATACTTGGTTGGTGAAATCGAAGTCTGGAACACACAAGCGCGAGGAGCCCCGCTGTCTGCCAGCCCTGGGCGCCCGGGGCTCCTGCTCTCTGGGGCTCTGGCTGCACTAGAAAGGTAAGTTTCTACCTTGCCTGGTTCAGAAACCGGAAGGGAAATAAAGAGAACCCACGTTATGTTTTTTTTTAAAAAGAACCCTCGTGATTTTTAAGCTAATCTCGTGATTTTGGGGAGTCTGACTCGTGATCTTCCAATGGTGAGAAGTTAAGGATTATTATTTAGCTTTTACATTACAGTAGGTTGGGAGGGGTGGGGGTGTGGGAGGAATCAGGATTGGGACCCCTGTGTGCGTGGGGAGAAGTCTACGTGTGACCTCACATATTACCAAACTCCCCTCCCTCCACCCCAAAAAAACAACCAACCATCTCCCCAACAGACCCCCAGTCTGGAAAGCATTTGTCCCTCATACTGTTGAAAAGACTCACGGCAGCAAGAAGGATTCCCCCCTTCTTAAACAATCCTCTAGCAAGACAAAAAGCCCCACCAACAGCTTGTCATAAAGAAACCAAGGTGCTAGAAACTTCAGATTTCCCAACTACTTGGAAAAAAAATCTGCCTTACAGACACATTGTAACAGTGAAACTTATCTGCTTTTCTAACCAGCACATTCTCCCCCAAAGGAGAGACACCGTTCCTGGAGACACTGCAATACCAGGTCGATGCATGGGGTGGACAGAGCAAGCTCGTATTCCATCCCCCTGTTCCAAAAATCGATTTAATATACAGTCCTCAAAGAAAGGACATATCAGATATTAAACTGATAAGAACAGATTTAAACTTTATTAGAGAATGTTTGAGAACAGATGATACAGATAGTTTGAAGCGTCAGTTATTGGTCATTGGGGGTAGCATGCGGAGTATAGGGGGAAGTTCGTATTTTGGGGTTGGGCAGCACATATACTACATACGGACTGAAGTGTCCCCAATGGAGGGGTAAGTGGTGGGCGGGATCAGGATATAGTTGGTAGGCGGTGAGGGTCTATCACTCATATAGGGAGTACAGACAGTCATGGGTATACGTGAGTGGGCTGGGCAATGAGAATGGGGCGACCCTCACGTGGCGGGGTTCGGCTAGGTTGGGTGGGTTCGGGGCTCAGGGGATGGGGTCCAGCGGAGGGGGGGGGTCAGTAGGTCCCTTCCCCCTTGTGGGTGGACGGGGTTTCCCCGGCTCAGACCTGGTATTGGCGGTGGCCGGTTACGTGCTCCGTGTAAATGTCCCGGGACCAACGGATAGTGTCCGAGACCATTAGGCGTCTCATGAGCCGCGCGTAGTGGCGGCCCACCCCACAGGTCCTTAGGACGCGTTCGTTGCACGGGTCCCAGGCACCCAGGGCCCCGACGAGGAAGGCGTCGGTGTGTACCTCGTAGCCCTTTGACCGCAGGGTGTCGGCCAGGGGGGCGTATTTTTCGAGCTTGCGGGCTCGGGCTGCGCGGAAGGCCGGGGTCCTGTTCTCGAACGGGATCGTTACGTCGACCAGGATGATCTTTTTTCCGACCTCGTCCGTGATGACGATGTCTGGGCGCAGCTGGCTGTCGGTGCCGGGGACGGCGCGGTTGACGGTGACCTGTCCCAGGCGCGGGTTGATGGCCTTTACTAGGCGGTCCTGGACGGCGTTGTGGCGCAGTTGCCAGGCTCTGGCGTGGGGCTTGCAGCTGCATAGGACGTGGGGCAGGGTTTCGGCAACGTACCCGCACTTCCTGCAGCGCTTGTCCCGGTTCCCGTGGCGGACGGCTCCGTTGAGGGGGAGGCAGTTCAGCCGGGCACGGTGTATAAACCGCCAATCGGCGAACCGGGTGAAGCTGCCCGTGAGGAGGAAGTGGTTGCTGGAGTCCCACTTGCTGGTCACCTCGAAGACCTTACCCTGGTCGGGTTTTTTCTTCAGGGTCGCCACGTAGTGGGCGCGGACAGCGGCCTTCAGGGATCTCTCCAGCATGCCTCTGGCTCCGGGTGCGATGGTAGTGTCGTCCTCCGACTCGATCCGCGGCACCAGGACTCCCAGCTCCTGTCGTTCCTCGTTCCATACCCAGCGGCAGCCCAACCGCTTCCCCAGTCGGCGTGTGGCGTTGCGGGCGCGGGTCCACAGCGAGGCATTGTCGCCCCTGCCCCAGGCGAACTCACCGTCCAGGGAGCCGCTCAGGAAGGAGGCCACGTCCTGGTCGGAGGGGGGTCTGTCGATTCGCTTCCCGACGGCGGCGCGCAGGGCGGCCGTCGCGACGTTCTTCACCTTGGCGTCCGGGCACGTCAGGAGGCGGAAGGCATGCGTGATGACCGCGATGTCGCACAGGTCCCCCATACGGGGGACGTTGGCGCCACCGTGCCTGTGCGCGATGTATATGAGCTCGTTGCTGGCTCTCTGGGGCAGGGACAGCCAGCTCTTGACCAGCCGCCGGATGGTGTTGTCAGCTTTGTTGAGGGGCACCTTTGCCACGGCGGAGCCTCTCAGGACGAAGGCGATGCGGGGGATCAGGAAGGTGTTGAGGGCGTTGATTTTTTGCCACGGCGCCAGCAGGGATGCGTCGATCTTGGCGGCGTCCTGCAGGATCTCCCGGATGGTGTCCTCGGGGGTCTGCCGGACGCGGAAGCCCGTCGGCGTGCCGAGGTGCTGGTACGCCTGCCCCTCTGCCAGGGGGACGACGGGCTCGCCCTGCACGAGGAACTCCGTCGTCAGTACCGGGTCCCTCTTGCTCCCGTCGACGTGGAGGGACGCGCACTTCTTGGCATTGAAGCGGAGCCCCGTCCAGTCCGCGGCTCTCCCGATGGTGTCGAGCAAGCCCTGGAGCCTTTCGGGGTCGTCAGCGATCAGGACCAGGTCGTCCGCGTAGGCCAGGACGCTCACCCTCTCGTCGTGTAGGTCGAAGCCGTCGGCGCCGTCGGAGATAGCCCGCAGGAGGGGTTCCATGGCGAGGTTGAAGACGATCGGGCTGAGGGGGCAGCCCTGTTTCACGCCGCTGCGGATTGGTATCTCGGCGGTCTCCCCTTCTACCGAGCGGATGGTGGTGCTGCAGCCCTCGTACAGTTCCCGGATCAGGCGGAGAAAGGACTCTGGCATCCCGAACTCCTGGAGGGTGTCGAAGATGTGGCGGTGGGGGACGGACCCGAAGGCGTTGGCCAGGTCGAGCCACGCCACCGCGGACTGCTTCCGTGTCCTTCTGGTCGTCTGGATGACGGTCTGGAGCAGGAAGTTGTGCTCGTAGCACCCCTCTGACGGCATGAAGCCCTTCTGGGCGGGGCTGATGGCTCCCCCGGTTGTTGCCCACTCCGTGATCCTGGCTGCCAGGCAGCTGGCGTATAGTTTGTACATTGTGGAGCAGAGGGAGATGGGTCTCCAGTTGCTGGGGTCGTCTCGCTCTCCCTTCTTGTGGATCAAGATGGTCATGGCCTTCTTCCAAGAGGTGGGGGATCGGCCGAATCGCCTGCATAGGTTGAAGATGTTGGAGAGCACGAGGCAGCCGGGGTCTCGTTTCTTTAGGAGGCTGTAGGGGATGACGTCTTTTCCAGGTGCGGTGTTCTTGGTTCTGGAGAGCCTGGCCATCACCTCTTTGGGGGTGAAGTCGGCTTCCAGGACAACTGAGTCGGTGATGCGGGGCAGGGGGTGGAGGCACTCCGGGCGCTGCGCGTCGTTCCTGGGCACGCCGCCGAATACTCCGTGGAAGTAGTTGTGGAGGCGTTCGGGCGAGATCGTGCAGTAGGACGGGGGCCCGTCTAGAACCTCTCTCATGGCCTTGAGGCGGTTTGTTCGGTATAGCCTCTGGACCCTCGAGGCCGCTGCCGGGTCGTAGCGAGGGTCGGTGTTCCTCCTTCCGACTCCCCTGTTGTTGGTGTCGCGGTGTAGGACGGGCCGTCTGTGGGCAGGCCGGGTGGTCTCTTGGTTCGGGGTTCTTTTGAAGGCAATCTCTGCGGACAGCTCGCGGGTGAGCCTGTCGATGAGCAGGTCGAGTTCCGTGAAGGAGGCTGTCGCTTGGAGCTCCTCGATCCAGGCTGCCTGCCAGGGCGTGGCTGGCCTAGTTGTCGGCCGCTGGCCCTCGGGCTCCTCGGTCGGTGTGGGCAGTGGGTTTATGGCATGGTTGGTGGGTTGCCTTGTTTGTGGGTCGGGGGACCTTTCGGTTGGGTCCTGGGGCGTAGTCGCTGGTGGGGTGATGTCGGTGTTGGTTGTTGGCGGGAGCCGGGTCGGGTCGATGGGTGCGGGGGTGATGCCGGGCCTTCCGTGTGCGGCTGCTGTCTGGGGGGTTGCTGTGGAAGCATGCGACTTTCTGGCGGCAGGGGTTGGCTTGATGGCTTCCGGGGCCGCATCGGTCCATCTGAGAATGGGGGTGATGGGGGTCTGGCGCTGCAGTCCGGCCGTGGCGTTGACTCCTCTGGCAGTAGCTGTTTGTAGGGTGACCTGGGGGGTGGACCCCGAATCCTCAATGGGCGGGGTTCGCGGTGCGGGTTGGGGGGTCGCGTTGGCTCTTCCTGCGGTTGGTGCGCGTAGGGTGGCCTGGGGGCCGGCGCCGGTTCTGCTGGAGGCAGGGTTTTGGGCGGCCACGCGGGGTGGGGCGCTGACCCTCCTTGGGGTGGGGTCGCGCTGGTTGGGCGTCGGGAGGACACTGAGGCGTCTCAGCTCAGAGAGCTTCCGGGCGACCTCGGTGGGTGTGGTAGGCCTCCATCTGGTGGGGGCTCGGTCGACGTTTCCCGCTGTGGGAGGCGTTGGCTCGGTGGTGGGGCCCTGGTCCGCCGGCTCGGGGGCTGGAGTGGGTCTCGGGGTAGCGGCTGGTGGGGTCGCCCTGCTTCCTTGTATCGCAGGAGCAGTGGGCCGGGCCGCAGGGCGGGGGGTCGGAGCCAGGGTTGCCATCGTGTGGGCTCTCTTGCAGCTGGCCTGGTGCGCCTTGCATCTCTTCTGAGATTCGAGGGGTAGGCCGCAGAAGGCGCAGCTGAAGGCAGTGGATTTGCCGTGGTATCTCTTCAGGTGTCTGGTGACTCCTCCGAGGAGGCGGAAACGTCGGGGCGGGGAACAGACGGAGCAGATGAGCGCGTCAGCGGCCAGGGGGTATGCCAGGTAGACGGTGTCGCCATCGGTCCCCTGGGGGGCGGTGGTGCTAGTGGCGGTTTCTCCAGCGGGGGTGTCCCGCTGGGGGTCGGGGGGGTCAACTCGCAGCGGTGGGGATTGCTGGGGGGCAGGGGGCGTGTCTGGGTGCCGCGGGGGGACAGGGGAGCCTTCTCGTGACATCTGGGTCTGCTGGGGGGCAGGGGGTGTGTCCGGGTACCACAGGAGGACAGGGGAGCCATCTCGTGACAGCTGGATCTGCTGGGGGGCAGGGGGCGTGTCCGGGTACCGCCGGAGGACAGGGGAGGCGTCTCGTGGCAGCTGGGGCGTGTCGCAGGGTTCCCTTGGCAGCTGGGAGGTATGGGGGGGAGTGTTCAGGGGTTGCAGCCACTGCAGGGCGGTGCGGGGGTCTCTCGTTGGCTGAGACAGCAGGAGCGTGGAGGGGGTCCCCGGCTGTTGGGGCAGCAGGGGGGCGGTCGAGGGGTCCCCCGATGGCTGGAGCGGTTGGTTGACAGCGTGGGGGTCATTCGGTGACCGGAGTGACAGGTGGTGGGCGGGCAGGTCTCTCGGGTTCTGTGGCAGCTGGCAGGTGGCGGGTCGGGGTCTCGGCTGCTGGGGCGCATCGGTGAGCTCCTCCGGCGCCGTGGGCGGGGGCGGTGGGAGTGCGGGGTGGGAGGTTCCGGGCAACTCCGGTGGCGGCAGCCGGGGCAGGTGGCAGGGATCCCCTGGCTGCATAGGCGGTAGCGGCGCTGGACGGGGGGCCCCCGGCGGCCCAAGCAGTGGCGGCTGCGGCGCGCCGCGTGGCTCCCTGGTCCGCTCCGGCGATGGCGCCCGGGGAGCAGGGCAAGGGTCCCCCGGTGGCCTGAGCAGCAGCTGCTGCGGCGTGCCACGCGGCTCCCTGGGCCGCCCAGGCAGCGGCAGCCGGGGAGCGGTGCAGGGGACCCCAGGCGGCCCGGGGGGCGAAGCCCGAAGCATGTCGCGGGGGCAGGGGTCCCCGGGCGGCGGCGGCGGCGGAAGCGCGCCTCGTGATTCCCCGGGCTGCTCAGGTAGCGGCAGCCGGGGAGCGGGGCAGGGGACCCCAGGCGGCCCGGGCGGCGAAGCCCGAAGCATGTCGCGGGGGCAGGGGTCCCCGGGCGGCGGCAGCGCGCCACGTGGCTCCCCGGGCTGCGCAGGTAGCGGCAGCCGGGGAGCGGGGCAGGGGTCCCTAGGCGGCCCGGGCGCCGGAGCCCGAGGCGTGCCGCGGGGGCAGGGGTCCCCGGGCGGCGGCGGCGGCGGAAGCGCGCCTCGTGATTCCCCGGGCTGCTCAGGTAGCGGCAGCCGGGGAGCGGGGCAGGGGACCCCAGGTGGCGAAGCCCGAAGCATGTCGCGGGGGCAGGGGTCCCCGGGCGGCGGCAGCGCGCCACGTGGCTCCCCGGGCTGCGCAGGTAGCGGCAGCCGGGGAGCGGGGCAGGGGTCCCTAGGCGGCCCGGGCGCCGGAGCCCGAGGCGTGCCGCGGGGGCAGGGGTCCCCGGGCGGCGGCGGCGGCGGAAGCGCGCCTCGTGATTCCCCGGGCTGCTCAGGTAGCGGCAGCCGGGAAGCGGGGCAGGGGACCCCAGGCGGCCCGGGCGGGGAAGCCCGAAGCATGTCGCGGGGGCAGGGGTCCCCGGGCGGCGGCAGCGCGCCACGTGGCTCCCCGGGCTGCGCTACTAGCGGCAGCCGGGGGGCGGGGCAGGGGTCCCTAGGCGGCCCGGGCGGCGGAGCCCGAGGCGTGTCGCGGGGGCAGGGGTCCCCGGGCGGCGGCGGAAGGACGCCGCGGGGTTCCCCGGCCTGTCCAGGCAGCGGCAGCAGGAGGGGAGTGGGGCGGGGATCCCTCGGCGGCTCGGCCAGTGGTGGCCGGAGCACGTGTCGGGGTTCCCGGGGCTGTCTAGGCAGCGGCAGCCGGGGAGCTGGGCAGGGATCTCCCGGCGGCTCCGCCAGCAGCGGCTGGAGCACGTGGCGAGGTTCCTCGGGCCGTAGGGGCGGCGGTAGCCGGGGCATGGGGCAGGGGTCCCCTCGTGGCATGGGCGGTGAGGGGGCTGGGGGTTGCTCAGTGGGGCGCTTACTCGGCATCCGGAGCTGCAGCTGGGCGACAGGGGGTTTCCCGGGCGGCCGGGATTCGAGGGGGCAGTCCCCCGGCGGGAGGAGCAGCAGCCGGGCAGCGGGTCTTTGGTGCAAGGGACCATCTGTCACAAAGGCAGGCTCACCTGGGTGGCAAGATAGATTCAGGGTGCCCCAGGGGGCTGTCTGGGACTCCATGTTAAGGCTGTTCTAGTGCCTCAGGAGTTCACACTTGATACTTGGTTGGTGAAATCGAAGTCTGGAACACACAAGCGCGAGGAGCCCCGCTGTCTGCCAGCCCTGGGCGCCCGGGGCTCCTGCTCTCTGGGGCTCTGGCTGCACTAGAAAGGTAAGTTTCTACCTTGCCTGGTTCAGAAACCGGAAGGGAAATAAAGAGAACCCACGTTATGTTTTTTTTTAAAAAGAACCCTCGTGATTTTTAAGCTAATCTCGTGATTTTGGGGAGTCTGACTCGTGATCTTCCAATGGTGAGAAGTTAAGGATTATTATTTAGCTTTTACATTACAGTAGGTTGGGAGGGGTGGGGGTGTGGGAGGAATCAGGATTGGGACCCCTGTGTGCGTGGGGAGAAGTCTACGTGTGACCTCACATATTACCAAACTCCCCTCCCTCCACCCCAAAAAAACAACCAACCATCTCCCCAACAGACCCCCAGTCTGGAAAGCATTTGTCCCTCATACTGTTGAAAAGACTCACGGCAGCAAGAAGGATTCCCCCCTTCTTAAACAATCCTCTAGCAAGACAAAAAGCCCCACCAACAGCTTGTCATAAAGAAACCAAGGTGCTAGAAACTTCAGATTTCCCCACTACTTGGAAAAAAAATCTGCCTTACAGACACATTGTAACAGTGAAACTTATCTGCTTTTCTAACCAGCACATTCTCCCCCAAAGGAGAGACACCGTTCCTGGAGACACTGCAATACCAGGTCGATGCATGGGGTGGGCAGAGCAAGCTCGTATTCCATCCCCCTGTTCCAAAAATCGATTTAATATACAGTCCTCAAAGAAAGGACATATCAGATATTAAACTGATAAGAACAGATACTACGCTTGATCTTAGCCAAAAGGCCGAGAAGCGATGCTGATGCTCTGCGACGCACGCACACCCCTGCTCCCACCGCTTTCCACCTCACCGTGACGAGCTCCCAGCCCCAGAACAAACACCGTAACTCGGTTACTCTAAGTGAGGATCACTTTCCCGAAATGACTCCAGTGGAAGAATTCAAAGCTAGAACCCTTAACACACAATTCTCTTCAAAGACAGACAAGTCTTGCAGCCGCCTTCCTCTCGCTGGTTTCCCTGTACACTCCTACTTTGCATAAACCCAAAGATTTACAAAAATGTGTGTCGTTAAGACTTTATGAACAGCTTGTGAGTTGCTGCATGCATTATTCTCCCCTATAATATCTGTATCCCACGGTATAAGGTGATATATAAGCCTTGGCACTAAAACTGTCAACCCCCTTGCCCCCACCCGTCAGGAGAGAAGCATTACCAAGTGTGATATGCTAGTTTACCGGAAGAGGAGCCATCTCCTTTCCAACAAGAGAAGGCCCCGAGACATCAGACAAGCTACTGTGGATCATCCGTGGTGTGACGTTATTCACAATGGGACTGGGACCGTATAGATCATTGTTGCAACCAAGGTCCTGTAGTGGCACCAAATCTTACATAAAGGGGGTCAAATGAGGTGTCTAAGACCAGGTTATGCTTGGCTGGTTATGATTATGCCATTTATATGTATGTATCAGTTTTGTAGTGGAAGTTATGAATATTGGCTCTATACTGTCTGTATTTCAAACTTGGGCCGTGCTTCTGGGACCCCAGACAACCTATCAGTTCTGCCAGGCCTGCTTGATGGCCCATTAAGAACCATCAGCGATACAACTGACCCATTGAGAGAAGGCAGACACGCCTGTGACTCAGCAAGGTATGCAGGGACTTGCCCGTGTGACTCCCAACTCCATTTTGCTGTGATTTTCCACGGTAAGGACAAGGAGGTGTCTTTACACCTGGAAGAAACTATAACAGGCAGAAGCGACAAAGGGTCCTGTGGCACCTTATAGACTAACAGAGGTATTGAAGCATAAGCTTTCGTGGGTGAATACCCACTTCTTCGGATGCAAGCGGTGGAAATGTCCAGAGGCAGATATAAATATAAATGTGCAGGGAAGATTCAGGCTAGAGATAACGAGGTAAGCTTAATCAGGGAGGGTGAGGCCCTCTTCTAGCAGTTGAGGTGTGAACACCAAGGGAGGAGAAACTGCTTTTGTAGTTGGCTAGCCATTCATAGTCTTTGTTTAGTCCTGAGCTGATGGTGTCAAATTTGCAAATGAACTGAAGCTCTACAGTTTCTCTTTGGAGTCTGGTCCTGAAGTTTTTTTGGCTGCAGGATGGCTACCATCCTGCAGCAAGCAGGCAGCTGCCTCATCTCCATTTTGTCTTCATCCCTGCTTCTTACCTCTGGAGGGACTTTGCTACAAACTGAAGCTCTGAACAAAGGACTGAATGACCCATTGTGACGGAGTAGGGAGTGAGGTGGATTCGACCCGGGAGGTTTGCGGGGGAGGTTCACTGGGACCTGCTGCATTGCATTGGGAATGCGAGACTTTACCTGGGGCTGTAACATGAGCCAGGATGGGGGTTGGGAGGTGACACCTTTGGCTGGGAAAATGGACACAGGCTAGAGGAGGGGCCCCGGGGGAGGGGAAGAGAGCTTGCTGGAGTTTTTGTCTGGCTGGTTTCAGTTTGGAGCTGGGTGGTGAAATGCAGGGAGCCCCAGGCTGGGGTCTAAGCTCCCTGCCCCCCAGAAGGGCCCGACTGAGGGGTCCTCTTTGTACTGACAAGCTCTGTTTGGACTGTGTTCCTGGCATCCCTAATAAACCTTCTGTTCTACTGGCTGGCTGAGCGTCACAGTGAATCCCAGGAACAGGGGTGCAGGCGCTGACTCCCCCACACTCCGTGACGCCCATCCCAGCTGGGGATGCACTCCAGAGACTTGATTTGAACCTGCAGCTTATTTCATCACTGAACCAAGAACTTTGCCATTGCTGTATGTAACTGATTCCTTTTAACCAATTCTAGCTCTCACCTATACCTTTTTCCTTTTATGAATAAACCTTTAGATTTTAGATTCTAAAGGAGCGGCAACAGCGGGATTTGTGGGTAAGATCTGAGTTGTATATTGACCTGGGTCTGGGGGCGTGGGCCTTTGGGATCGGGAGCACCTTTTTTCTTTTACTGGGGCATTGGTTTTCATAACCATTTGTCCCCATAACGAATGGCACTGGTGGTGATACCGGGAAACTGGAGTGTCTAAGGGAATGGCTAGGGTGACTTGTGGTTAGCCAGTGGGGTAAAACCAAAGTCTCCTCTGTCTGGCTGGTTTGGTTTGCCTTAGAGGTGGAAAAACCCCAGCCGTGGGCTGTAACTGCCCTGCTTGAAGCAATTTGTCCTGAATTGGCACTCTCACTTGGGTCCGGCCAGAACCAGCCTCGTTACACGTGGACAAAAGACTTGGTTGATTGCTCCCCCTCACACACCCACCAAGAGGCGGAGACCTGCACAAACGCTTGCCCCATCAGCTTGAGCTCTGCGGGGAATGGAATAAAAATCCCTGTCAAGAAGAAACTGTTGTCCCTACGCTGCTTGGACTTCAGGGAGGTGGCACGCCTTCTAAGCATAAGCAAGGGATCCCGGCTGTTTGACTAGGGTTAGCCCTAAAAGACATACAGGGCTTGCGTGTTACCGCAGCTTCTACTACTTTTTGAAACCTCAGACTGTGACTCCTTTGTGTGTGTGTATGTTTACCGGCTTTAACCTGGTAAATAAGTTTCTTATGTCTTTTCCTAGTTAGCAAAGACGTAGCTAGTTTATTATAGGATTGGCCACGAACGGTGTCTTCGCTTTGAGATTTGAGGTGCAATCGACCTGGCTGAGTGACCGGAATATTGTTATGGTCTTTGGTGCAAGGGACCATCTGTCACAAAGGCAGGCTCACCTGGGTGGCAAGATAGATTCAGGGTGCCCCAGGGGGCTGTCTGGGACTCCATGTTAAGGCTGTTCTAGTGCCTCAGGAGTTCACACTTGATACTTGGTTGGTGAAATCGAAGTCTGGAACACACAAGCGCGAGGAGCCCCGCTGTCTGCCAGCCCTGGGCGCCCGGGGCTCCTGCTCTCTGGGGCTCTGGCTGCACTAGAAAGGTAAGTTTCTACCTTGCCTGGTTCAGAAACCGGAAGGGAAATAAAGAGAACCCACGTTATGTTTTTTTTTAAAAAGAACCCTCGTGATTTTTAAGCTAATCTCGTGATTTTGGGGAGTCTGACTCGTGATCTTCCAATGGTGAGAAGTTAAGGATTATTATTTAGCTTTTACATTACAGTAGGTTGGGAGGGGTGGGGGTGTGGGAGGAATCAGGATTGGGACCCCTGTGTGCGTGGGGAGAAGTCTACGTGTGACCTCACATATTACCAAACTCCCCTCCCTCCACCCCAAAAAAACAACCAACCATCTCCCCAACAGACCCCCAGTCTGGAAAGCATTTGTCCCTCATACTGTTGAAAAGACTCACGGCAGCAAGAAGGATTCCCCCCTTCTTAAACAATCCTCTAGCAAGACAAAAAGCCCCACCAACAGCTTGTCATAAAGAAACCAAGGTGCTAGAAACTTCAGATTTCCCCACTACTTGGAAAAAAAATCTGCCTTACAGACACATTGTAACAGTGAAACTTATCTGCTTTTCTAACCAGCACATTCTCCCCCAAAGGAGAGACACCGTTCCTGGAGACACTGCAATACCAGGTCGATGCATGGGGTGGACAGAGCAAGCTCGTATTCCATCCCCCTGTTCCAAAAATCGATTTAATATACAGTCCTCAAAGAAAGGACATATCAGATATTAAACTGATAAGAACAGATTTAAACTTTATTAGAGAATGTTTGAGAACAGATGATACAGATAGTTTGAAGCGTCAGTTATTGGTCATTGGGGGTAGCATGCGGAGTATAGGGGGAAGTTCGTATTTTGGGGTTGGGCAGCACATATACTACATACGGACTGAAGTGTCCCCAATGGAGGGGTAAGTGGTGGGCGGGATCAGGATATAGTTGGTAGGCGGTGAGGGTCTATCACTCATATAGGGAGTACAGACAGTCATGGGTATACGTGAGTGGGCTGGGCAATGAGAATGGGGCGACCCTCACGTGGCGGGGTTCGGCTAGGTTGGGTGGGTTCGGGGCTCAGGGGATGGGGTCCAGCGGAGGGGGGGGGTCAGTAGGTCCCTTCCCCCTTGTGGGTGGACGGGGTTTCCCCGGCTCAGACCTGGTATTGGCGGTGGCCGGTTACGTGCTCCGTGTAAATGTCCCGGGACCAACGGATAGTGTCCGAGACCATTAGGCGTCTCATGAGCCGCGCGTAGTGGCGGCCCACCCCACAGGTCCTTAGGACGCGTTCGTTGCACGGGTCCCAGGCACCCAGGGCCCCGACGAGGAAGGCGTCGGTGTGTACCTCGTAGCCCTTTGACCGCAGGGTGTCGGCCAGGGGGGCGTATTTTTCGAGCTTGCGGGCTCGGGCTGCGCGGAAGGCCGGGGTCCTGTTCTCGAACGGGATCGTTACGTCGACCAGGATGATCTTTTTTCCGACCTCGTCCGTGATGACGATGTCTGGGCGCAGCTGGCTGTCGGTGCCGGGGACGGCGCGGTTGACGGTGACCTGTCCCAGGCGCGGGTTGATGGCCTTTACTAGGCGGTCCTGGACGGCGTTGTGGCGCAGTTGCCAGGCTCTGGCGTGGGGCTTGCAGCTGCATAGGACGTGGGGCAGGGTTTCGGCAACGTACCCGCACTTCCTGCAGCGCTTGTCCCGGTTCCCGTGGCGGACGGCTCCGTTGAGGGGGAGGCAGTTCAGCCGGGCACGGTGTATAAACCGCCAATCGGCGAACCGGGTGAAGCTGCCCGTGAGGAGGAAGTGGTTGCTGGAGTCCCACTTGCTGGTCACCTCGAAGACCTTACCCTGGTCGGGTTTTTTCTTCAGGGTCGCCACGTAGTGGGCGCGGACAGCGGCCTTCAGGGATCTCTCCAGCATGCCTCTGGCTCCGGGTGCGATGGTAGTGTCGTCCTCCGACTCGATCCGCGGCACCAGGACTCCCAGCTCCTGTCGTTCCTCGTTCCATACCCAGCGGCAGCCCAACCGCTTCCCCAGTCGGCGTGTGGCGTTGCGGGCGCGGGTCCACAGCGAGGCATTGTCGCCCCTGCCCCAGGCGAACTCACCGTCCAGGGAGCCGCTCAGGAAGGAGGCCACGTCCTGGTCGGAGGGGGGTCTGTCGATTCGCTTCCCGACGGCGGCGCGCAGGGCGGCCGTCGCGACGTTCTTCACCTTGGCGTCCGGGCACGTCAGGAGGCGGAAGGCATGCGTGATGACCGCGATGTCGCACAGGTCCCCCATACGGGGGACGTTGGCGCCACCGTGCCTGTGCGCGATGTATATGAGCTCGTTGCTGGCTCTCTGGGGCAGGGACAGCCAGCTCTTGACCAGCCGCCGGATGGTGTTGTCAGCTTTGTTGAGGGGCACCTTTGCCACGGCGGAGCCTCTCAGGACGAAGGCGATGCAGGGGATCAGGAAGGTGTTGAGGGCGTTGATTTTTTGCCACGGCGCCAGCAGGGATGCGTCGATCTTGGCGGCGTCCTGCAGGATCTCCCGGATGGTGTCCTCGGGGGTCTGCCGGACGCGGAAGCCCGTCGGCGTGCCGAGGTGCTGGTACGCCTGCCCCTCTGCCAGGGGGACGACGGGCTCGCCCTGCACGAGGAACTCCGTCGTCAGTACCGGGTCCCTCTTGCTCCCGTCGACGTGGAGGGACGCGCACTTCTTGGCATTGAAGCGGAGCCCCGTCCAGTCCGCGGCTCTCCCGATGGTGTCGAGCAAGCCCTGGAGCCTTTCGGGGTCGTCAGCGATCAGGACCAGGTCGTCCGCGTAGGCCAGGACGCTCACCCTCTCGTCGTGTAGGTCGAAGCCGTCGGCGCCGTCGGAGATAGCCCGCAGGAGGGGTTCCATGGCGAGGTTGAAGACGATCGGGCTGAGGGGGCAGCCCTGTTTCACGCCGCTGCGGATTGGTATCTCGGCGGTCTCCCCTTCTACCGAGCGGATGGTGGTGCTGCAGCCCTCGTACAGTTCCCGGATCAGGCGGAGAAAGGACTCTGGCATCCCGAACTCCTGGAGGGTGTCGAAGATGTGGCGGTGGGGGACGGACCCGAAGGCGTTGGCCAGGTCGAGCCACGCCACCGCGGACTGCTTCCGTGTCCTTCTGGTCGTCTGGATGACGGTCTGGAGCAGGAAGTTGTGCTCGTAGCACCCCTCTGACGGCATGAAGCCCTTCTGGGCGGGGCTGATGGCTCCCCCGGTTGTTGCCCACTCCGTGATCCTGGCTGCCAGGCAGCTGGCGTATAGTTTGTACATTGTGGAGCAGAGGGAGATGGGTCTCCAGTTGCTGGGGTCGTCTCGCTCTCCCTTCTTGTGGATCAAGATGGTCATGGCCTTCTTCCAAGAGGTGGGGGATCGGCCGAATCGCCTGCATAGGTTGAAGATGTTGGAGAGCACGAGGCAGCCGGGGTCTCGTTTCTTTAGGAGGCTGTAGGGGATGACGTCTTTTCCAGGTGCGGTGTTCTTGGTTCTGGAGAGCCTGGCCATCACCTCTTTGGGGGTGAAGTCGGCTTCCAGGACAACTGAGTCGGTGATGCGGGGCAGGGGGTGGAGGCACTCCGGGCGCTGCGCGTCGTTCCTGGGCACGCCGCCGAATACTCCGTGGAAGTAGTTGTGGAGGCGTTCGGGCGAGATCGTGCAGTAGGACGGGGGCCCGTCTAGAACCTCTCTCATGGCCTTGAGGCGGTTTGTTCGGTATAGCCTCTGGACCCTCGAGGCCGCTGCCGGGTCGTAGCGAGGGTCGGTGTTCCTCCTTCCGACTCCCCTGTTGTTGGTGTCGCGGTGTAGGACGGGCCGTCTGTGGGCAGGCCGGGTGGTCTCTTGGTTCGGGGTTCTTTTGAAGGCAATCTCTGCGGACAGCTCGCGGGTGAGCCTGTCGATGAGCAGGTCGAGTTCCGTGAAGGAGGCTGTCGCTTGGAGCTCCTCGATCCAGGCTGCCTGCCAGGGCGTGGCTGGCCTAGTTGTCGGCCGCTGGCCCTCGGGCTCCTCGGTCGGTGTGGGCAGTGGGTTTATGGCATGGTTGGTGGGTTGCCTTGTTTGTGGGTCGGGGGACCTTTCGGTTGGGTCCTGGGGCGTAGTCGCTGGTGGGGTGATGTCGGTGTTGGTTGTTGGCGGGAGCCGGGTCGGGTCGATGGGTGCGGGGGTGATGCCGGGCCTTCCGTGTGCGGCTGCTGTCTGGGGGGTTGCTGTGGAAGCATGCGACTTTCTGGCGGCAGGGGTTGGCTTGATGGCTTCCGGGGCCGCATCGGTCCATCTGAGAATGGGGGTGATGGGGGTCTGGCGCTGCAGTCCGGCCGTGGCGTTGACTCCTCTGGCAGTAGCTGTTTGTAGGGTGACCTGGGGGGTGGACCCCGAATCCTCAATGGGCGGGGTTCGCGGTGCGGGTTGGGGGGTCGCGTTGGCTCTTCCTGCGGTTGGTGCGCGTAGGGTGGCCTGGGGGCCGGCGCCGGTTCTGCTGGAGGCAGGGTTTTGGGCGGCCACGCGGGGTGGGGCGCTGACCCTCCTTGGGGTGGGGTCGCGCTGGTTGGGCGTCGGGAGGACACTGAGGCGTCTCAGCTCAGAGAGCTTCCGGGCGACCTCGGTGGGTGTGGTAGGCCTCCATCTGGTGGGGGCTCGGTCGACGTTTCCCGCTGTGGGAGGCGTTGGCTCGGTGGTGGGGCCCTGGTCCGCCGGCTCGGGGGCTGGAGTGGGTCTCGGGGTAGCGGCTGGTGGGGTCGCCCTGCTTCCTTGTATCGCAGGAGCAGTGGGCCGGGCCGCAGGGCGGGGGGTCGGAGCCAGGGTTGCCATCGTGTGGGCTCTCTTGCAGCTGGCCTGGTGCGCCTTGCATCTCTTCTGAGATTCGAGGGGTAGGCCGCAGAAGGCGCAGCTGAAGGCAGTGGATTTGCCGTGGTATCTCTTCAGGTGTCTGGTGACTCCTCCGAGGAGGCGGAAACGTCGGGGCGGGGAACAGACGGAGCAGATGAGCGCGTCAGCGGCCAGGGGGTATGCCAGGTAGACGGTGTCGCCATCGGTCCCCTGGGGGGCGGTGGTGCTAGTGGCGGTTTCTCCAGCGGGGGTGTCCCGCTGGGGGTCGGGGGGGTCAACTCGCAGCGGTGGGGATTGCTGGGGGGCAGGGGGCGTGTCTGGGTGCCGCGGGGGGACAGGGGAGCCTTCTCGTGACATCTGGGTCTGCTGGGGGGCAGGGGGTGTGTCCGGGTACCACAGGAGGACAGGGGAGCCATCTCGTGACAGCTGGATCTGCTGGGGGGCAGGGGGCGTGTCCGGGTACCGCCGGAGGACAGGGGAGGCGTCTCGTGGCAGCTGGGGCGTGTCGCAGGGTTCCCTTGGCAGCTGGGAGGTATGGGGGGGAGTGTTCAGGGGTTGCAGCCACTGCAGGGCGGTGCGGGGGTCTCTCGTTGGCTGAGACAGCAGGAGCGTGGAGGGGGTCCCCGGCTGTTGGGGCAGCAGGGGGGCGGTCGAGGGGTCCCCCGATGGCTGGAGCGGTTGGTTGACAGCGTGGGGGTCATTCGGTGACCGGAGTGACAGGTGGTGGGCGGGCAGGTCTCTCGGGTTCTGTGGCAGCTGGCAGGTGGCGGGTCGGGGTCTCGGCTGCTGGGGCGCATCGGTGAGCTCCTCCGGCGCCGTGGGCGGGGGCGGTGGGAGTGCGGGGTGGGAGGTTCCGGGCAACTCCGGTGGCGGCAGCCGGGGCAGGTGGCAGGGATCCCCTGGCTGCATAGGCGGTAGCGGCGCTGGACGGGGGGCCCCCGGCGGCCCAAGCAGTGGCGGCTGCGGCGCGCCGCGTGGCTCCCTGGTCCGCTCCGGCGATGGCGCCCGGGGAGCAGGGCAAGGGTCCCCCGGTGGCCTGAGCAGCAGCTGCTGCGGCGTGCCACGCGGCTCCCTGGGCCGCCCAGGCAGCGGCAGCCGGGGAGCGGTGCAGGGGACCCCAGGCGGCCCGGGGGGCGAAGCCCGAAGCATGTCGCGGGGGCAGGGGTCCCCGGGCGGCGGCGGCGGCGGAAGCGCGCCTCGTGATTCCCCGGGCTGCTCAGGTAGCGGCAGCCGGGGAGCGGGGCAGGGGACCCCAGGCGGCCCGGGCGGCGAAGCCCGAAGCATGTCGCGGGGGCAGGGGTCCCCGGGCGGCGGCAGCGCGCCACGTGGCTCCCCGGGCTGCGCAGGTAGCGGCAGCCGGGGAGCGGGGCAGGGGTCCCTAGGCGGCCCGGGCGCCGGAGCCCGAGGCGTGCCGCGGGGGCAGGGGTCCCCGGGCGGCGGCGGCGGCGGAAGCGCGCCTCGTGATTCCCCGGGCTGCTCAGGTAGCGGCAGCCGGGGAGCGGGGCAGGGGACCCCAGGCGGCGAAGCCCGAAGCATGTCGCGGGGGCAGGGGTCCCCGGGCGGCGGCAGCGCACCACGTGGCTCCCCGGGCTGCGCAGGTAGCGGCAGCCGGGGAGCGGGGCAGGGGTCCCTAGGCGGCCCGGGCGCCGGAGCCCGAGGCGTGCCGCGGGGGCAGGGGTCCCCGGGCGGCGGCGGCGGCGGAAGCGCGCCTCGTGATTCCCCGGGCTGCTCAGGTAGCGGCAGCCGGGAAGCGGGGCAGGGGACCCCAGGCGGCCCGGGCGGGGAAGCCCGAAGCATGTCGCGGGGGCAGGGGTCCCCGGGCGGCGGCAGCGCGCCACGTGGCTCCCCGGGCTGCGCTACTAGCGGCAGCCGGGGGGCGGGGCAGGGGTCCCTAGGCGGCCCGGGCGGCGGAGCCCGAGGCGTGTCGCGGGGGCAGGGGTCCCCGGGCGGCGGCGGAAGGACGCCGCGGGGTTCCCCGGCCTGTCCAGGCAGCGGCAGCAGGAGGGGAGTGGGGCGGGGATCCCTCGGCGGCTCGGCCAGTGGTGGCCGGAGCACGTGTCGGGGTTCCCGGGGCTGTCTAGGCAGCGGCAGCCGGGGAGCTGGGCAGGGATCTCCCGGCGGCTCCGCCAGCAGCGGCTGGAGCACGTGGCGAGGTTCCTCGGGCCGTAGGGGCGGCGGTAGCCGGGGCATGGGGCAGGGGTCCCCTCGTGGCATGGGCGGTGAGGGGGCTGGGGGTTGCTCAGTGGGGCGCTTACTCGGCATCCGGAGCTGCAGCTGGGCGACAGGGGGTTTCCCGGGCGGCCGGGATTCGAGGGGGCAGTCCCCCGGCGGGAGGAGCAGCAGCCGGGCAGCGGGTCTTTGGTGCAAGGGACCATCTGTCACAAAGGCAGGCTCACCTGGGTGGCAAGATAGATTCAGGGTGCCCCAGGGGGCTGTCTGGGACTCCATGTTAAGGCTGTTCTAGTGCCTCAGGAGTTCACACTTGATACTTGGTTGGTGAAATCGAAGTCTGGAACACACAAGCGCGAGGAGCCCCGCTGTCTGCCAGCCCTGGGCGCCCGGGGCTCCTGCTCTCTGGGGCTCTGGCTGCACTAGAAAGGTAAGTTTCTACCTTGCCTGGTTCAGAAACCGGAAGGGAAATAAAGAGAACCCACGTTATGTTTTTTTTTAAAAAGAACCCTCGTGATTTTTAAGCTAATCTCGTGATTTTGGGGAGTCTGACTCGTGATCTTCCAATGGTGAGAAGTTAAGGATTATTATTTAGCTTTTACATTACAGTAGGTTGGGAGGGGTGGGGGTGTGGGAGGAATCAGGATTGGGACCCCTGTGTGCGTGGGGAGAAGTCTACGTGTGACCTCACATATTACCAAACTCCCCTCCCTCCACCCCAAAAAAACAACCAACCATCTCCCCAACAGACCCCCAGTCTGGAAAGCATTTGTCCCTCATACTGTTGAAAAGACTCACGGCAGCAAGAAGGATTCCCCCCTTCTTAAACAATCCTCTAGCAAGACAAAAAGCCCCACCAACAGCTTGTCATAAAGAAACCAAGGTGCTAGAAACTTCAGATTTCCCAACTACTTGGAAAAAAAATCTGCCTTACAGACACATTGTAACAGTGAAACTTATCTGCTTTTCTAACCAGCACATTCTCCCCCAAAGGAGAGACACCGTTCCTGGAGACACTGCAATACCAGGTCGATGCATGGGGTGGACAGAGCAAGCTCGTATTCCATCCCCCTGTTCCAAAAATCGATTTAATATACAGTCCTCAAAGAAAGGACATATCAGATATTAAACTGATAAGAACAGATACTACGCTTGATCTTAGCCAAAAGGCCGAGAAGCGATGCTGATGCTCTGCGACGCACGCACACCCCTGCTCCCACCGCTTTCCACCTCACCGTGACGAGCTCCCAGCCCCAGAACAAACACCGTAACTCGGTTACTCTAAGTGAGGATCACTTTCCCGAAATGACTCCAGTGGAAGAATTCAAAGCTAGAACCCTTAACACACAATTCTCTTCAAAGACAGACAAGTCTTGCAGCCGCCTTCCTCTCGCTGGTTTCCCTGTACACTCCTACTTTGCATAAACCCAAAGATTTACAAAAATGTGTGTCGTTAAGACTTTATGAACAGCTTGTGAGTTGCTGCATGCATTATTCTCCCCTATAATATCTGTATCCCACGGTATAAGGTGATATATAAGCCTTGGCACTAAAACTGTCAACCCCCTTGCCCCCACCCGTCAGGAGAGAAGCATTACCAAGTGTGATATGCTAGTTTACCGGAAGAGGAGCCATCTCCTTTCCAACAAGAGAAGGCCCCGAGACATCAGACAAGCTACTGTGGATCATCCGTGGTGTGACGTTATTCACAAT
Organism: Macrochelys suwanniensis; assembly: GCA_033296515.1. Taxonomy (NCBI): domain Eukaryota; kingdom Metazoa; phylum Chordata; order Testudines; family Chelydridae; genus Macrochelys; species Macrochelys suwanniensis. The sequence goes on from CM065776.1 coordinate 239,904,111, forward strand.
GGGACTGGGACCGTATAGATCATTGTTGCAACCAAGGTCCTGTAGTGGCACCAAATCTTACATAAAGGGGGTCAAATGAGGTGTCTAAGACCAGGTTATGCTTGGCTGGTTATGATTATGCCATTTATATGTATGTATCAGTTTTGTAGTGGAAGTTATGAATATTGGCTCTATACTGTCTGTATTTCAAACTTGGGCCGTGCTTCTGGGACCCCAGACAACCTATCAGTTCTGCCAGGCCTGCTTGATGGCCCATTAAGAACCATCAGCGATACAACTGACCCATTGAGAGAAGGCAGACACGCCTGTGACTCAGCAAGGTATGCAGGGACTTGCCCGTGTGACTCCCAACTCCATTTTGCTGTGATTTTCCACGGTAAGGACAAGGAGGTGTCTTTACACCTGGAAGAAACTATAACAGGCAGAAGCGACAAAGGGTCCTGTGGCACCTTATAGACTAACAGAGGTATTGAAGCATAAGCTTTCGTGGGTGAATACCCACTTCTTCGGATGCAAGCGGTGGAAATGTCCAGAGGCAGATATAAATATAAATGTGCAGGGAAGATTCAGGCTAGAGATAACGAGGTAAGCTTAATCAGGGAGGGTGAGGCCCTCTTCTAGCAGTTGAGGTGTGAACACCAAGGGAGGAGAAACTGCTTTTGTAGTTGGCTAGCCATTCATAGTCTTTGTTTAGTCCTGAGCTGATGGTGTCAAATTTGCAAATGAACTGAAGCTCTACAGTTTCTCTTTGGAGTCTGGTCCTGAAGTTTTTTTGGCTGCAGGATGGCTACCATCCTGCAGCAAGCAGGCAGCTGCCTCATCTCCATTTTGTCTTCATCCCTGCTTCTTACCTCTGGAGGGACTTTGCTACAAACTGAAGCTCTGAACAAAGGACTGAATGACCCATTGTGACGGAGTAGGGAGTGAGGTGGATTCGACCCGGGAGGTTTGCGGGGGAGGTTCACTGGGACCTGCTGCATTGCATTGGGAATGCGAGACTTTACCTGGGGCTGTAACATGAGCCAGGATGGGGGTTGGGAGGTGACACCTTTGGCTGGGAAAATGGACACAGGCTAGAGGAGGGGCCCCGGGGGAGGGGAAGAGAGCTTGCTGGAGTTTTTGTCTGGTTGGTTTCAGTTTGGAGCTGGGTGGTGAAATGCAGGGAGCCCCAGGCTGGGGTCTAAGCTCCCTGCCCCCCAGAAGGGCCCGACTGAGGGGTCCTCTTTGTACTGACAAGCTCTGTTTGGACTGTGTTCCTGGCATCCCTAATAAACCTTCTGTTCTACTGGCTGGCTGAGCGTCACAGTGAATCCCAGGAACAGGGGTGCAGGCGCTGACTCCCCCACACTCCGTGACGCCCATCCCAGCTGGGGATGCACTCCAGAGACTTGATTTGAACCTGCAGCTTATTTCATCACTGAACCAAGAACTTTGCCATTGCTGTATGTAACTGATTCCTTTTAACCAATTCTAGCTCTCACCTATACCTTTTTCCTTTTATGAATAAACCTTTAGATTTTAGATTCTAAAGGAGCGGCAACAGCGGGATTTGTGGGTAAGATCTGAGTTGTATATTGACCTGGGTCTGGGGGCGTGGGCCTTTGGGATCGGGAGCACCTTTTTTCTTTTACTGGGGCATTGGTTTTCATAACCATTTGTCCCCATAACGAATGGCACTGGTGGTGATACCGGGAAACTGGAGTGTCTAAGGGAATGGCTAGGGTGACTTGTGGTTAGCCAGTGGGGTAAAACCAAAGTCTCCTCTGTCTGGCTGGTTTGGTTTGCCTTAGAGGTGGAAAAACCCCAGCCGTGGGCTGTAACTGCCCTGCTTGAAGCAATTTGTCCTGAATTGGCACTCTCACTTGGGTCCGGCCAGAACCAGCCTCGTTACACGTGGACAAAAGACTTGGTTGATTGCTCCCCCTCACACACCCACCAAGAGGCGGAGACCTGCACAAACGCTTGCCCCATCAGCTTGAGCTCTGCGGGGAATGGAATAAAAATCCCTGTCAAGAAGAAACTGTTGTCCCTACGCTGCTTGGACTTCAGGGAGGTGGCACGCCTTCTAAGCATAAGCAAGGGATCCCGGCTGTTTGACTAGGGTTAGCCCTAAAAGACATACAGGGCTTGCGTGTTACCGCAGCTTCTACTACTTTTTGAAACCTCAGACTGTGACTCCTTTGTGTGTGTGTATGTTTACCGGCTTTAACCTGGTAAATAAGTTTCTTATGTCTTTTCCTAGTTAGCAAAGACGTAGCTAGTTTATTATAGGATTGGCCACGAACGGTGTCTTCGCTTTGAGATTTGAGGTGCAATCGACCTGGCTGAGTGACCGGAATATTGTTATGGTCTTTGGTGCAAGGGACCATCTGTCACAAAGGCAGGCTCACCTGGGTGGCAAGATAGATTCAGGGTGCCCCAGGGGGCTGTCTGGGACTCCATGTTAAGGCTGTTCTAGTGCCTCAGGAGTTCACACTTGATACTTGGTTGGTGAAATCGAAGTCTGGAACACACAAGCGCGAGGAGCCCCGCTGTCTGCCAGCCCTGGGCGCCCGGGGCTCCTGCTCTCTGGGGCTCTGGCTGCACTAGAAAGGTAAGTTTCTACCTTGCCTGGTTCAGAAACCGGAAGGGAAATAAAGAGAACCCACGTTATGTTTTTTTTTAAAAAGAACCCTCGTGATTTTTAAGCTAATCTCGTGATTTTGGGGAGTCTGACTCGTGATCTTCCAATGGTGAGAAGTTAAGGATTATTATTTAGCTTTTACATTACAGTAGGTTGGGAGGGGTGGGGGTGTGGGAGGAATCAGGATTGGGACCCCTGTGTGCGTGGGGAGAAGTCTACGTGTGACCTCACATATTACCAAACTCCCCTCCCTCCACCCCAAAAAAACAACCAACCATCTCCCCAACAGACCCCCAGTCTGGAAAGCATTTGTCCCTCATACTGTTGAAAAGACTCACGGCAGCAAGAAGGATTCCCCCCTTCTTAAACAATCCTCTAGCAAGACAAAAAGCCCCACCAACAGCTTGTCATAAAGAAACCAAGGTGCTAGAAACTTCAGATTTCCCAACTACTTGGAAAAAAAATCTGCCTTACAGACACATTGTAACAGTGAAACTTATCTGCTTTTCTAACCAGCACATTCTCCCCCAAAGGAGAGACACCGTTCCTGGAGACACTGCAATACCAGGTCGATGCATGGGGTGGACAGAGCAAGCTCGTATTCCATCCCCCTGTTCCAAAAATCGATTTAATATACAGTCCTCAAAGAAAGGACATATCAGATATTAAACTGATAAGAACAGATTTAAACTTTATTAGAGAATGTTTGAGAACAGATGATACAGATAGTTTGAAGCGTCAGTTATTGGTCATTGGGGGTAGCATGCGGAGTATAGGGGGAAGTTCGTATTTTGGGGTTGGGCAGCACATATACTACATACGGACTGAAGTGTCCCCAATGGAGGGGTAAGTGGTGGGCGGGATCAGGATATAGTTGGTAGGCGGTGAGGGTCTATCACTCATATAGGGAGTACAGACAGTCATGGGTATACGTGAGTGGGCTGGGCAATGAGAATGGGGCGACCCTCACGTGGCGGGGTTCGGCTAGGTTGGGTGGGTTCGGGGCTCAGGGGATGGGGTCCAGCGGAGGGGGGGGGTCAGTAGGTCCCTTCCCCCTTGTGGGTGGACGGGGTTTCCCCGGCTCAGACCTGGTATTGGCGGTGGCCGGTTACGTGCTCCGTGTAAATGTCCCGGGACCAACGGATAGTGTCCGAGACCATTAGGCGTCTCATGAGCCGCGCGTAGTGGCGGCCCACCCCACAGGTCCTTAGGACGCGTTCGTTGCACGGGTCCCAGGCACCCAGGGCCCCGACGAGGAAGGCGTCGGTGTGTACCTCGTAGCCCTTTGACCGCAGGGTGTCGGCCAGGGGGGCGTATTTTTCGAGCTTGCGGGCTCGGGCTGCGCGGAAGGCCGGGGTCCTGTTCTCGAACGGGATCGTTACGTCGACCAGGATGATCTTTTTTCCGACCTCGTCCGTGATGACGATGTCTGGGCGCAGCTGGCTGTCGGTGCCGGGGACGGCGCGGTTGACGGCGACCTGCCCCAGGCGCGGGTTGATGGCCTTTACTAGGCGGTCCTGGACGGCGTTGTGGCGCAGTTGCCAGGCTCTGGCGTGGGGCTTGCAGCTGCATAGGACGTGGGGCAGGGTTTCGGCAACGTACCCGCACTTCCTGCAGCGCTTGTCCCCGTTCCCGTGGCGGACGGCTCTGTTGAGGGGGACGCAGTTCAGCCGGGCACGGTGTATAAACCGCCAATCGGCGAACCGGGTGAAGCTGCCCGTGGGGAGGAAGTGGTTGCTGGAGTCCCACTTGCTGGTCACCTCGAAGACCTTACCCTGGTCGGGTTTTTTCTTCAGGGTCGCCACGTAGTGGGCGCGGACAGCGGCCTTCAGGGATCTCTCCAGCATGCCTCTGGCTCCGGGTGCGATGGTAGTGTCGTCCTCCGACTCGATCCGCGGCACCAGGACTCCCAGCTCCTGTCGTTCCTCGTTCCATACCCAGCGGCAGCCCAACCGCTTCCCCAGTCGGCGTGTGGCGTTGTGGGCGCGGGACCATAGCAAGGCGATGTCACCCCCGCCCCAGGCGAACTCACCGTCCAGGGAGCCGCTCAGGAAGGTGGCCACGTCCCGGTCGGAGGGGGGTCTGCCGATTCGCTTCCCGACGGCGGTGCGCAGGGCAGTCGTCGCGACGTTCTTCACCTTGGCGTCCGGGCACGTGAGGAGGCGGAAGGCGTGCGTGATGACCGCGATGTCGCACAGGTCCCCCATGCGGGGGACGTTGGCGCCACCGTGCCTGTGCGCGATGTATACGAGCTCGTAGCTGGCTCTCTGGGGCAGGGACAGCCAGCTCTTGACCAGCTGCCGGATGGTGTTGTCCGCCTTGTTGAGGGGCACCTTTGCCACGGCGGATCCTCTCAGGACGAAGGCAATGCAGGGGATCAGGAAGGTGTTGAGGGCGGCAGCCGGGGAGCGGGGCAGGGGTCCCCCGGCGGCTCGGCCAGCGGTGGGTGGAGCACGTGGCGGGGTGCCCCGGGCTTTGCGGGCAGCGGCAGCCAGGGCGTGGGGCAGGGGTCCCCTGGTGGCTGCTCGGGCAGCAGCGGTCGAGACGCGCCGCGGGGCTCCCCGGGTCGCTGAGGCGGTGGCGGCCGGGGCGCGTTGCAGGGTTCCCCAGACTGCACATGGGGCAGTGGCTGGGACGCAGGGCAGGGATCCTCCGGCGGCTCCGCCAGCAGCGGCTGGAGCACGTGGCGGGGTTCCTCGGGCCGTACAGGCGGCGGTAGCCAGGGCATGGGGCAGGGGTCCCCCCGTGGCATGGGCGGTGGGGGGGCTGTGGGAGAGTCCACTTCACCGGGTAGGTACTGGGGCTCAGTGGGGCGCTTACTCGGCATCCGGAGCCGCAGCTGGGCGACGTGGCTCTGCATGGCGCTGTCAGGACAGGGGCTGACCCCTCCCTCGCCCCAGCTTACCGCACCACTGCCAGGGGCTGGGGCTGGCCCCTAACCCCCCTAAGCTCCATTCTACCTGGGGCTGGGGCTGACCCCCCCCAGAAGCCCTGCTGCCTGACACGTAGCGTCACCACCCCCCACACACACGTTCCTCCGCGCCCCGCTGGTGGGGGCGCTGCGGACTTTTCTGGTAAACTGGGTATTTGTTCATTTGATCAGTTGGCAAGAGCAAACGGGATTAATGTCCGTTTTTGTCAAAAAGTCATCCTTAAAAATTTGGAAATCAAATCCTAGTTTAGTTTAGTCGTCTATTTTCCAAGCTGAAAAGTCCCAATGTTATGAATCTCTTTTTATACAGAAGCTGTTCCATACCCCCTCATCATTTTTAAGAACATAAGAATGGCCTTACTGGGTCAGACCAAAGGTCCATCCAGCCCAGTATCCTGTCCTCCGACAGTGGCCAATGCCAGGTGACCTGGAGTGAGTGGACCTAACAGGTAATGATCAAGTGATCTCTCTCCTGACATCCATCACCCCCCTCTGACAAACAGAGGCTAAGGACACCATTCCTTACCCATCCTGGTTAATAGCCATTAATGGACTTCATCTCCATGAATTTATCCAGTTCTCTTTTAAACCCTGTTATAGTCCTAGCCTTCACAGCCTCCTCAGGCAAGGAGTTCCACAAGTTGACTGTGCGCTGTGTGAAGAAGAACTTCCTCTTATTTGTTTTAAACTTGCTGCCCACTAATTTCATTGGGTGGCCCCTAGTTCTTCTATTATGGGAACAAGTAAATAACTTTTCCTTATTCACTTCCTCCACACCACTCATACTTTTATATACCTCTATCATATCCCCCCTTAGTGTCCTCTTTTCCAAGCTAAAAAGTCCTACCCTCTTTAATCTCTCCTCATATGGGGCCTGTTCCAGACCCTTAATCATTTTAGTTGCCCTTCTCTGGACCTCTTCTAATGCCAGTATATCCTTTTTGAGATGAGACGACCACATTTGTACACAGTATTCAAGATGTGGGAGCACCATGGATTTGTATAAGGGCAATAAGATATTCTCCGTATTTGTTGCCCTTTTCTGAATCTTTCCAATTCCAATATATCTTTTTTGAGATGGGGTGACCACATCAGCACTCAGTATTCAAGGTGTGGGCGTACCATGGATTTCTATAGAGGCGATATGATATTTTCTGTCTTATTATCTATCCCTTTCTTAATGATTCCCAACACTCCGCTGCACATTGAGTGGATGTTTTCAGAGCTGTTTCGCGCAGCAAGCCTGGGAGGGAGGAAGGGAGGGAGAAGCAGGAGGCAGCGGCGCGCTCAGGGGAGGAGGCGGAGCGGAGGTGAGCTGGTGCGGGGGAGCTCCGGACTTTTTTGGTAAACTGGGAATTTGTTCATTTTCTCTTGCCAACTGATCAGTTGTCAAGAGCAAACGGAATAAATGCCTGTTTTTGTCAAAAAAAGTCAGGATGGCTCTGAGCCCCCTCCTGCACCCTAACTCCTGGACAGACTCTGCACCCCAACCCTGAGCCTGCTCCTGCACCCTAGCTTCCTCCCCGATCCTGCACCCCCCTCACACACACCTAGCCTCCTGCCCTCCCTGACTCTTGCAGCCCCCCACGTCCCCAGCCTGGCAAACACTGTCACCTTCCAGCAGGGCCCGTGTGACCAGGCGGCCACGGTGTGAGGGTGTAGGTCTGCTGGCTAGTGGTGGGTCTCCTAGGGGGCCGTGGGGGAGGTCTGTGTGTTGGGATGCTGGGCAGTGGGGGGTCTGAGTGGGTGCTGTGTAGTTGTGGTGGTGGGCTGTGGGGAAATGCATTGGGCAGTAGTGGTGTGGCTGTGTGGAGGGGTGCTGGACAGGGGTGGTGGTGTGTAGGCCGCTGTCCATTTGTGGTGGAGGGTCTGTGTGGGGGGCTGCTGGGCATAGCAGTTCCGGGGGATGCTGGGCATAGGGAGTCGGGGGCTGTGTGGCATGGCATGGGCCTTTCCCCGAGGGGAAGGGGCACACTGGCAGCACAGGTCTGGATGGGCCAGTGTGCGTCTGGCAACTGCTGGTTTGTGTACAGTGCCCTTGCACTGGGCTGGGTGGAGCGGGGCCGGCCGCACCATGCTATGCCCCATTGCCCCTGGCTGGCCCCTGGATCTGGGGACTGACCTCCCCACGCCATGCCATGCTCCTTTACTCCCATGGTGGCCCACAAATATGTTTGGCAACGGGCCCACAAAAGGTTAATCCGGCCCTGCACACAACTATCTCAAACATACAGTCAATCGTATCAAATCAATTCCTTGCCATTGCAGGCCCTTGGGCATTGGTGCACCTCAGTCCCTCTGAGGTGATCGGCTAGTTCCTTCTGGCCTTAAATGCTATGAATCTGACTCCAAGGGCCATAACTTTCCTCTTCTAATGCAAGATCCGGCGTTATATGCATGTGTTTATATTGCTTTCTACTGGCAGGCTGCGGTTAGGGAAGAGCATGAGGCCTTGTATGGTGACAGCTAACAGAGCTGTTCCATTGGTTCAAATATTAGCTATCTATGTTTTTGGAGTTATAGGATTCTAGGGGTCTGTGTATAAATTACACAGAACCCTAGAAGAAAGGGTTCTGTGGGAAGAAATAGTTTCTCTGTAAGTAAAATTGAAGCATGGTCCCACTAAAAACGCCCATTTTGATCCCTCTTGTAATTCTATTGACTTCAATTGAAGTTGTGCGCTCAGCACCTCTAAAAGTTATGCCCTAGAAGTCTAAGCATGGGTATCCAAAACCAATGGTCACTCTTGAAAATGTTGGCTGTTGAAAACGTGCCTGTTTCCTCATCTGTAAAGTGGAAATATTAATAATACATACTCAAAGGGATTCTGTGAATGTTTGTAAAGAACAAGGAGATCAATAGATCTCAATGGAAAATGTAAAGGAATAATATTTTGATAACTGGATATTACTGTGATGGGCACATTAAAGAAGTGTGAAATTGATTAGAAAGAACTTTTTCCATTTCCTTTTGTAACATGGTATAGTTAAATTAACCACACTGTAACTAATATCCACCATGTTGCATGTATATCCCAAGGCCCACATCTGGCAAAAACAACTATTTTATTACTTAACTTACTTTATATTACTTAACATTTCTTTTAATCTCCCTTAATTTTGTTTCCATATTGTAATAGGGGGATTATAGATGACAAGCCACAGTACAGAAATAGTCTGTTGCTGCAAGCCTTCTTGGTTATTACTAATGTAGTGCCCCCTCTCCACCTGGTTACCTCCTTTAATGCCAATCTGCTTACAGGTTTTGATGGACAGGTCTGGGTTCTTCTGGATCCTGCCACCCACTCAGCAGGATGTATCTTCTTTCTTTTTTCCTATGAATTTATTTGGCGGTGCCTCCACCCCCCTTGCTCCTTCCTGGCAGGATCACAAGGACAGCTGGGGAGCAAAATTCTAACTACAGGGTAATCCCCACTTACTACCAGATAGTTGGAGACTTCCAAGAAATAACACAAACATATACAATATATTCAACACAATAATTATATTAAACAGGAGACAAATACAACATAACAGGGTAAAACACTATGTTTATGGTCACCGGTGCCCACACTGATAAATACCCGTGACTTGATGTAGGAAATGTAAGATTAGTGTCCCGTTGGCATGCGTACTTTGCTGGGGCCCTTGATGACCTATAACCACAAAATTCTTCTCTGCAATGGTTTAGCAGTGTGGCTGACTGGGTTCAGTACAGCTCAAAGGACTCACAAATGGGAGAAGATGGTAAATCCCTCCACAGGTGTAATATGCAGCAGGTTATAAAATCCTCAAACCCTTTCTCCCTGGCTTGAGGACACAGTTCGGGGAGTAGGGGGGTCCCCAAAACAAATTACCTAACTACAAAGTGGTGCACTCACAAACTCCATGAATGATCCTCAGGTTCAAAGATGACTCTGGACTCCTCAGTCACTGCAGAGGGGCTGATCTCTGCTGGCAAGGATCCTCTTCAGGCAGGAGACAGGCTGCTTCAGTCCCAGGATTTCCCCTCACCACAAAGGAGTGCAGGGCTCAAAGTGTAGGTTACCCAACTACACTAACATCTACACTGTAGCCTCCTAGCCCAGCCCCCCAGACACACACTCAGCAGGCAGCTTCCCTGGACTAGCAGCCAGAGCAGAGCTGACCATGTGGTGACTGGTCTCACCTAGGGAGCTGGAGGGTGAACTCAGCCTGGCTGGGGAAGTTTCCCAGCAAACTCTACAAATTGGGAATGGGAATCATCAGTGGGGAAGGAAAAACCCAGCTGAGGGATCTGCTGTCAAGTCCCTAGAGGCCAGTTCTCAGGGGGAACCCTGCATGTAGGCATAGGCGCCGGCGCCAGTGGGTGCTCGTGCCCCCGGCCCCGCCCCACCTCTGGCCCCGCCCCTTCCCCAAATCCCCACCCCCACCTCCTCCCCCGGGGGAAAAATTGGTGGGTGCTGAGCACCCACCGGCAGCTCCCCGCTGGCCCCCCTCACCCAACTCACCTTCTGGGGGTTCCCGCTGGAGGCGCCTCCCACCGAAAAGCCACGGCTTTTTTCAACCCAGCCAAAAAGCCGTGGCTTTTTTTAGCCCAGCTGAATTTGTATATACCTGATACCAGTTTTGACCCAGGAATCTATGTAATTCTCCTTGGGGGTTACACTAAGAACCAGTGCAGAACTCCCTAAATCACAATGAAGCAATCTTCGCATCCAGGCCCAAATCTCATTGGCCTTACCCAATCCCTTGAGTCCAACTTCATTGAACAATGAGGGAGATAATAGGACCGTGGTGGAAGATGAGATTTGGGCTCTGCAGGTCACTACTGTTTTACTATTCAACATGCTTGGAGGCCTGTATTCAGTTATTTTTTTGCAGGGAGTAAAGAAAACCCAGGGAGGCAGTGGCCTCCCCAGGAACTGAAATGGGGAGGGGGGGGTGTTCAAATTTACTGGGGGGGTATCATTAAATTGGCATGTAACTAGTTCACAAAACTGGGGGTGTGGGGGGGAAATTCGGGGGGGGGGTGTACGGAAATCACTGCAGGGAGGGAGTCTCCCCTGGGGGAAGCAGGCGCCTTCCTCAGCCTCCGGACCTGCTCGTGCTCCCCTCACACCTTCCCTCTTGCCCCGCCCACTCAGCTCAGGCCGGAGCCGCCGGCCTTTTTGTCCGTCAACCACCCACAGCCCACAAAGGGAACTACAGTTCCCGGCAGGCGCCAGTGCTTCCGGGATGCGTGGCCTCTTCCATTACCCCCGGGGTGGGGCTAACTCTCTCCCACCAGAGCGCTGCATTCATCAGGTCCAACGGACTGTACCATGGTTCGGACACCCCCTATTCTCCCCTTCCCTCCACCCGCGCTGCGGCCGGCGGGAGAAGTGGCGGTTGGTGCGGAGCCGCCTTGGGGTCCGTGCCGGTCGGTGTCGCTGCGCAGGAGGGAAGCGTGAGGATGCAGAGCTCCGACCTGGGCAACCGGGAGCAGGGCAAGATCTGGCACCGCAAGCCCGCCCCGGCCGCGCAGCAGGGGTAACGGGAGTGAAGTAGGGGGCAGGTGGGAGGAGGGCGAAGAAGAGACCCGGGGCGGGGGGCAGATGTTGATCAGCTGCCCAGGATGAAGGCCGGTGCCTGCTGCTGGCTGTAAGGGCGCCGCCAGGGGCCTGGGGAGGAAGCCCCCGCGCAGGTCTCCCAGCTGTGGGCTGGCCCAGGAATAGCCCGTCGTGCGAGACAGAAACATCAAAAAGTTTCTCCCCAGGCCGGCGGACTGTGATACTTTTATTGCTCATTTTATGCTGGCACTTAGTGGCCCGGCTCATGGATCCGGTTGTGTGAGGCGCTGTACAACCCGAGCGAAGCCGGGCTCGGCCCCAGGGAGTTTCTAGTCTAAGCATTGGACAGACGGGAGCGTACGGGGAAACAATGAGGCAGTATATGGGTCAGCATGATAGGCCTGGGTCTCAGCACACCCCTTGTCCTAACTGTTACTAAGGATTTTGTAGGCGTCGTGGCCAAGAAGAGTTATAAAGCGGGCTGGGGAGGTAGATAATGACCTAGACTTGCAGATGTTTACAAGAACACCACCTCCTGCCTTGTGGGGCAGCGTGGGAGAAAGTACAAAGGTGCTTGTCTCAAAATTTAACATGGGCGATGGAGGCTGGCACTTTGGGCTGATCGGAGGTGAGCCTCAACAGCTCGATAGTGCTTGAGCGATGTTAGCGAGGGTGGGGATTGAAAACAAGCATCTTATGTTTGATGCAATAGAGAAGAAGGAGCCAGTGGAAGGACTCAAAGAGAGGGGTGACATGGTCAAAGTGATGGGCTAGGAAAATTATCTTAGCAGTAGCATTCTGAGTGGATGTGAGTGGGACAAGATTGCATTTGTCAGGGCTAGAGGGAAGGATGTTGCAGTAATCAAGATGCGAGATGAGAGCCTGGACCAGAGTTTTAACTGTTGATGGATAGGAAAGGCCATATTTTAGAGATGTTATGCAGAAAGAGAGAGTTCTCAGTTGAAGATGACACACAGGTTATGGTCCTGAGTGACACGCAGGATGATGGTATTGTCCATAGTGATCAAGAAAGGAGAGAGTTTGGGGGAGGAAAGTTAGTAGCTCTGTTTCAGTCATGTTCAGCTGGTAGCTGGACATCAGCAAGGAGACACCAGAGGGACAGTAGCATTCGCTTATAATTTCCAAGCAAACATATTTTCAAAACTCCAACCTACAAGGATGTTTGTTATGAACCAAAGCAATCGCTCATACAAATAATAAATAACAATATCCAACATATCTGCCTAAGTGGTCTTGTTACTGCAGCCCTTATCCTTGCTCCTTCCTACTCCTCTCTTGCTGGCTCCTATCCCATTGTCCAGTGTTATCTCTTATTAAGCTGTATGTAAACGTAGGATGAGGTCCTGCAAATACTTTTAGGTGGGCAGCACTGCATTTGTTAAGAGCCATTTCCAAGATCTAGCCCCTAGTCTATAATCTCTTTCAGCAGAGAAGTGTCATGCACATGCACAGTACTGTATAAATAATACATGTCCTCCACAATTAGAGATTTCTCAAAATCAAGTAGTACATTAGGATACTATTTGTTTATCCCTCATGCACAGCACACCATGCCCTGAGCAGTCAGGAGTTTGAACAACATAAAACAGTCTATGATCTTGCAGACTGGAGTTGAGATTATGAAGAAAAGCACAAGACCCTGTGAAATGGGAGTGATTAGAAGAAAAAAAAGAAAAGTAGATCCATTGGCAGGCTTAGTAAGAAAAGACCCTGAATCCTCAAGATCGGAGCTGTTTAAGACTGGCCTGGAGAGAAATCCCCTCCTATGGGCCCTCTAATCTGCCACCAAGGAGAGACAGGGCCTGTGTGTTTATATCCCCACAGAATATCTTTCAAACAGATTCACCCTCAACAGGATGACACAGGCTTGGTGTTTAAAAATGACAAACTTCCTGAAGAAAATTAAACAGTTATAATAGTATTGCAGTAAATTCATGTGCAAATTATTTTGAGGCATCATCAGTGTGAATAGCAAAAATATGCATAATCTCACTTTTAAAAATTGCATTAGACAAAATTGCATAGAAAGTTCCAAAGAAAGTTTATTAGAAATATGGGCATGTGATGATAGAGAACAAGTGCAAAAGATGAACTGGTATAATTAGCATGTATATTGTATTCAAAAGTTGAGAAACTTTTTGTATAATAGGTATTGAGGTTCTGATTGTGACTCCATAAATTGAGTTTATCATCAGTTTGCTTTTTATTCCACTTAGAATGTAGCTGGGTTACTTTATGTTCAGAAAAGAGTTTGGGTGGGGACGTGAGTTAAAGAATTAATCTTCTGTAAATATCGCAGACTGACACAACCGGTCCTGTGAAAAGTTGGCTTTTAATTTTTGATGTTGGGGTAATTTTCCCATTCTACTTTTTAAATGGTATTCCTGATATTCTCCCATGATGAAAATATTACCAGTTACCATTATAATAAGAAACCTAAAATAAATTTAAAGTCCATCTGGACTCATTCTTATTGACCCTCAGTGCAGGTTACAGTAAAGCCAGCCCTCGCCTCCTCCTGCCAGCTGGCCCATCTCTTTTGCCCTCTTGAAGGCCTTCTTATCTGGAGAAGAGAGGAGCCTGGGCCTGGGCCTCTCCTTTCCCCTTCTATTGATTCCACTGCAAACTGTAGTGGGTGAATTCATCTTTGGAAGATGCCCTGTGGGGTTTAATCACACAGACTCTGTCTCCCCTTCCCACTTGGTGGTCGATCAGAGGGCCCCTCAAAAGGGATTTCCCTCTAGGCAACAGTCTTAAATTGCTCCTTATTCTTGAAGGGAAGGTCAGACCCATTTGCGCTTCACTCTCCTACCCCAATCTTTTGGTGCTAGCTGCTGCTTTTTAGACTACCAGTATCTCCTTGGTTGCTGCTACTGCTCCCGTCCCCTGCTAATGTATAAAACCAAAGGATAGATAGAGATACCTGTGAAAGACAGACATGGAAGAGAGCCAGTTTGGTCTCATAACATCTAAAGTTATTAGTGTGACATGACAGAGATTGGCCTAACCCTAATTTTTAAGAACATAGATAAAAGCTGTCTTCAGTGGTTTCCCTCCCCGCTCCCCAATAGCATATAATTCCTGACTCCACCTAATCTAAATGAATTTTTCTCATAAATCATAGCTACTTTTCAGTTTTTCATTAGATTTCTTTACAGAAGGTCTATTTATTGCTTGTCAGACAGCGAATAATCTCTTATGTAAAAACTTTTACAAGTGTGTGTTCTTCCTTAAAAGTCAATGTCTAATCAGAATTGCAAAAGCATAGCCTAAGAATGTTTTTATATTGGATATATTTTAATGACTGTAAAGAAAAGTATGCTAAACATGGTGTAATAAACAAAGTGGTTTGTTTGCTTTCCTCAGAGTCATAGTAAACATTATTCACAGTGCCACAGGATATCATTCAAAAACCATACGTTTTCTGAATGTGGCCTTTGACAGTTCTGGAGATTCTTTACTTGCTGGAGACCACCAAGGGAATATCTATGTTTTTGACTTGACTGGAAACAGGTAAACATTTCTCTTGCTGTGTGAGTTACTATTTTTGATAATCGAGATTGTTGTCTTAGGTTTCTTGACATACATAACAGTCAGTTTTTGGCAATACTCCTCCCACTTAAGACACCCGTTTCTGTTTGTTAAACGGGGTTTGTTTTGACTGGGACTGATTGGGAAGGGAGGGGAAGATTGCATGAATTTTCTTTCACAAGGTAAAGTATGTTCAAAGTGATTATCATATTTCATAGAATCATCATAGAATCTCAGGGTTGGAAGGGACCTCAGAAGGTCATCTAGTCCAACCCCCTGCTCAAAGCAGGACCAACCCCAACTAAATCAGCCCAGCCAAGGCTTTATCAAGCCTGACCTTAAAAACCTCAGTTCACTGGACACTGCGTTGAAGTGTTTCTGACACTGTTGGACTATTGTTGGTTTTTGTTTTTCTTTTTAAATAGATTCAGTCTTGTTCAGCGAACGATGCAGGCTTGCACTGCTTTGGCATTTAATCTTCGCAGGAAGACAGAATACCTTGTGGCTTTGGCAGATTATTCCATTAAATGCTTTGATACAGGTAAGACGCATTTAAAAATCTGACTAGAAAAATAAGAATAGCTATATTTTCATAGCAAATCCATATCACAATTAATCAAGCACAATAATTAGTTATTTCTGATCTGACTAGCAGTTAAATGGCTAACAATTTTCGCAATTCATTGTTCAGAAGTTAATCTTCAGAGATGATGTTACTTTCCCCCCCATTTAAGAAGTGCATCCTTACTACTACTGTTTCAGACAATCTGGATTTAGACTCTTTTAATTAAGTAGTGGAAACCAACCAGATATAGTTCTGGACTTTGGTACTCTTCCACCAGTATAATTGCTGAGGATCGTAACCAACTAAATAGCTACTAATCAGGTTATAAAGAAGTATATTCATCAAAAAACTAGCTTGGAAAATGGTGAAATAGAAGTAGGAAAATGTGTTAAACTCCCAGGCCTATAAAATTAATCAGGATGTTGCATCTGAATATAGAGGTTCCTGTGGTCATAGCCTGCTGTTCATTAAACCAACCTTCCTTGTATATATAAATAGTAACTTCAATACTCACTCATTTCACCCACAAGTTAAAACAAGTGTAGAATCCTGACTTAAGCCTGCAAACTATGTTGTTTTTTGGAGGGGGGCGGGTGATTTAAGATTGATGTTCTCACTGGCAAAGTCTGCCTAGGAGGCATATCCAGCTTGTTTGGTGGGCCCCGTTCACAACTTTTAAGACTGATGACTGAAGACAGATTAAACAAGTCTATACAAGATAGCTGTAGAAAAATAGCTTATGAAATCCATTACTTGCCACTGTGGGAAGTAAGGAAGTGGGTAGGTGGGGCTCGTCAGCCTTGGAAGGCAGCCCACCTAGGAGAAGGAAAACTCTGATTTAAAACCTCCGCTGCCTTGTGGCAATACCCACTCATGGGAAAGGCTAAGGGAGTCAACCCTGAAACCAAATCCGGTGTTGGAGTCCCGATGGCAGTCTGACGTTGTCCTCAACGTCATTCCGGCAACTCCTGCGACGCCACTGGTGCCAAGTTGTATCGACATTGTCTTTCCCTTGGATCCATCAGTTGCGTGGAGAGCGGGGTTCTGCTTCTGCTGCATGGGCAACAGCTGTTCCTCCATATCACCCTGCCCTGGCTTGCGCCCTGGAGAGGACACTCCAGCTTCGCTTTACAGCGTCGACACAACACGGGAAGCAACAGTTTACCGGTTATAAGCCCCCTGCTCGATTGGCGTAGAGCTGGCGCCAGGGGTTGTTTCCGACGGTGGGAGGGATCACCATGTCTCACTGGACAACTATCGCCCGCCTCAAGCTGGGCAGCCCCCAGCCAATAAGGTGTTGTCCCGCCACAGTTCACCTGCTTCACTGGGTGCGTGGGGCTTAGTGTACGTGAGTACCCGACAAGTGGACTGCGAACCATGCACCAGGCAACAACAAAAGAAAACCAACATTTAAGAAGCCAGCCCTCAAGTTAGGATGCTGGAACGTATGGACCATGACAACTGGTCTATCACAAGACCTTCAGGCAATCAGCGATGTTCGGAAGACTGCAGTCATCAACGATGAGCTAGCACGACTCCAAATCGACATAGTCGCTTTGCAGGAGACACGGCTGCCAGACGCTGGGACTCTCAGGGAAAAGAACTATACGTTCTTCTGTCAAGGGAAGAGTGCCGAAGAAATCAGAGAGTGTGGTGTTGGATTTGCCGTGAGAAATTCTTTACTGGGGATGGTGGAACCTGGTCAACAAGGAACTGAAAGACTGTTATCACTCCGACTCCACACATCCACTGGACCCGTCAACCTGACCAGCGTGTATGCACCAACACTCGGCGCCAACAGGGATACCAAGGATGAGTTCTATGATCAGTTAGACACAATCATCAGGAGTATCCCTAAAGAAGAGCACTTGATATTACTGGGTGACTTCAACACCAGAGTGGGCGCTGACCACGACTTTTGGCCAACCTGTCTTGGAAAGTTTGGCGTTGGAGAAATGAATGAGAATGGACAACGACTTCTGGAACTGTGCTCGTACCATGACCTCAGCATTACCAACTCATTCTTCCAGACAAAGCCTCAACACAAAGTGTCCTGGAGACACCCTCGCTCCATGCACTGGCACCAACTCGACCTGATCATCATCAGGCGGTCTGCCTTGAAGTGCGTCCTGCTTACTCGCACCTTCCACAGTGCTGACTGCGACAGTGATCACTCGCTGGTGTGCAGCAAGATGAGGCTACGGCCAAAGAAGATCCACCGCTCTAGGCCAGAGGGCAAACCGCGCATCGATGTGAGCAAGACCGCACACCCAGACGAGGCAGAGAAATTCACCCATGAACTCTCCGAGGTGCTGAACTGTATGCCTCCCGGTGGCTGCGCCAAAGAGAGATGGGACCACATCAGAGACGCAGTACACAGCACAGCCATGAAAGTTTTTGGAAAGAAACGAAACATGAATAATGACTGGTTTGAGGCCATCTCCGCCACACTCACTCCAGCCATTGAAGAACGCCGCGCTGTTCACCTGGAGTACAAGCGTTCCCCCAGTCAGAGGACTCTACAAGGGTATCGATTTGCCAGGAGCAAAGTACAGAGACTAGCTCGACAGTGTGCAAATGATTACTGGCTCCAGCTCTGCCGGAGCGTTCAACTATCTGCTGACACTGGAAACATCAGGGGAATGTATGATGGCATCAAGAAGGCCATGGGACCCACAAAGAAGTGGAGAGTGTCACTAAAGTCTGCAACAGGCGAAAACATCCAGAACAAGGGCAAGCAGATGGATAGATGGGTGGAGCACTACTCTGAAGTGTACTCCAGGCAAAACACAGTCACCGAAGCTGCCCTCAATACTGTGGATGGTTTTCCCATTGAAATTGAGCTGGACGAGAAGCCCACCATGGAAGAATGAAGAAAGTCATTGAGAGCTTGTCCACAGGAAAGGCTCCAGGAAAGGATGGCATCCCACCAGAAGTTATCAAGTGTGGCATCAACGTCCTAGAACACCTCCATGACCTCCTCTGTCAGTGCTGGGACGAAGGTGCAGTACCTCAGGATATAAGAGACTCCAACATCGTGACCCTCTACAAGAACAAGGGTGATAGAAGCGACTGCAACAACTACAGAGGCATATCGCTCCTGAGTGTTGTGGGTAAAGTCTTCGCACGCGTGATCCTGAATAGACTGCAGAAGCTTGCTGACAGAGTTTACCCAGAGTCACAGTGCGGGTTCCGAGCAGGGAGATCCACAACCGACATGGTTTTCTCCTTAAGGCAGCTGCAAGAGAAATGCAGAGAACAGCACAAGCCGCTATTCCTTGCCTTCATAGACCTGACCAAAGCTTTCGACCTTGTGAACAGAGATGGGCTGTTCAAGATCCTGGTAAAGGTTGGCTGCCCACCGAAGCTGCTGAGCGTGATCCAGTCTTTTCAGGACAACATGAAAGGCGCAGTACTGTATGATGGCTCGTCCTCCGATGCCTTCGACATCCACAGTGGAGTAAAACAAGGCTGCGTTCTCGCTCCCACACTCTTCGGCATCTTCTTTGCAGCATTGCTGAAACATGCCTTTGGAAATTCCACAGAGGGAGTCTATCTCCACACCCGGTCTGACGGGAGACTTTTCAATCTGGCTCGACTAAAGGCCAAAAGCAAGGTACGGGAGGCAACAATTAGAGACATGCTGTTTGCAGACGACGCTGCCCTGGCCACCCACACAGAAACCGATCTCCAGCATCTGATTGACTGCTTTTCCAGAGCTTGCGAAGAGTTCGGGTTGACAATCAGTCTTCAGAAGACCAAAGTTATGGCCCAGGATGCAGAACATCCAAGCATTGCCATCGATGACTATATGCTAGAGGTGGTCAGTCAGTTCACCTACCTTGGATCTACCATCACGGATAACCTCTCACTGGACCCTGAGATCAACCGTAGAATCGGCAAGGCCTTCACAGTTTTGGCCAGATTGTCACAGAGAGTATGGAACAACAACATGCTGACCATCAACACAAAGGTCGCTGTGTACCGTGCATGTGTGTTAAACACTCTTCTCTACGCCAGCGAAACTTGGACCCTCCACGCTTCGCAAGAAAAGAGACTGAACACCTTCCACATGCACTCCCTCCGTCGCATACTCGGGATCACTTGGAGTGATAGAATAACGTTCCAGCACCTCGTTGTTCGTGCCAAGATCTCCAGCATGTTCACTTTCCTCCATCAATGCCGCCTCAGATGGCTTGGCCATCTAAGTCGCATGGAAGATGGACGGATCCCCAAAGACCTGTTGTATGCCGAACTTGCCTCCGGAAACAGAGCTACAGGACGGCCCCACCTTCGCTTCAAGGATGTTTGTAAGAGGGACCTGAAGACTGTTCAAATCGACATCAACAGCTGGGAAGAGCTCGCCCAGGACAGATGCAGATGGAGACACGCTCTGACCACTGGATTGAAAACTGGCGAAGACAAGCTGCGGCAGCTTGCCGAGGAAAAGCGGGTTCAACGAAAAAGGAAGCAGCGGCTCCAACCCACAGCTGACACCGCCTTCAAATGCAGCAAATGCAGTTGAGACTGTCACTCTCGTGTGGGGCTCCACAGCCACAACAGACACTGCACAACCATCAACTAAACATTCCCCATGGGCGCATATCCATCGTCTCTCAAGACTAACGGACGCCAACAACAACTTCCCACTGATCAGCAGGATGTTTTTTTCCATAATGTAGAGGAATTATATGAAGGACAACTCACTTGTTCCTCATTTGTTAGATGGTGATGATAAAGGTACATTAGGCATTCTCAAGAGACCACACCCTTCATATTGTTTGTACTGAAAAATATTAGCACTTGTTGCTTCACTTTGCATAACTTTTTAATCAATTTCATTTACACCATAGACACCAAGGAGCTAGTTAGTTGGATGAGGGGACATGATTCTTCAGTATCTTCAATCTCCGTCCATGGTTCAGGCAGATATGCCATTACTACATCCACTGATACAGCACAATTCTGGGATCTCGATACCTTCCAAAGAAAAAGAAAGTTGAATGTCCGCCAATCTGTGGGTATTCAAAAGGTCAGTAAAGAGTCATTGTTAAACAAAGGGTATATAAACATACCTGAGAATATAACTACATACTAAAATCAGGAGTACTTAAAAATATTCTTTAAAAAAAAAATAGATGAATCTTTTCTCTGTCCTCCAACCATCTCACCTTTGGCATCAGATCTCACAAGATAAGGTTATGAAACAGTAGTTGTGGAGATCTGCAGGGAACACCTAAGAACTGCATAAAGTAGTAATGTTTCATCAGTACTGAAGCAATGTCAAAGCACAGTGTTAGAGGGCCTATGCTGCAAGAGATTCATTTGAAAGATTGTGCCTTAAGACAGAGGTCCTCACCACTTGTGGCCATTGAAAACCCATGACACTTTTTCTAAGAGAAGGGCTGTTAATTCCGGTTTCTTTACTGGATTCTAGCTAGGGCTATTATGTTCTGGAAATCATCCTGTAGCTTCAGTTAGAGCAGGGGTGGCCAACCTGTGGCTCCGGAGCGGCATGTGGCTCTTCAGAAGTTAATATGCGGCTCCTTGCATAGGTGCCTAATCCGGGGCTGGAGCTACAGGCGCTAACTTTCCAATGTGCCAGGGGTGCTCACTGCTCAACCCCTGGCTCTGCCCCAGGTCCTGACCCCACTCCACCCCTTCCCCCAAGGCTCCTGCCCCTTCCCCAGAGCCTGCCGTGCCCTCGCTCCTCCCCCCCAGAGCCTCCTGCAGGCTGTTAAATAGCTGATTGTGGTGGGTGGGAGGCGTGGGGAGGGAGAGGGAGGTGCTGATCGGTGGGGTGGACGGGAGGCACTGGGGGTGGGAGGGCGGGGAGCTAATGGAGAGGCTGCTAATATATTACTGTGGCTCTTTCGCAATGTACATTGGTAAATTCTGTCTCCTTCTCAGGCTCAGGTTGCTACCCCTGAATTAGAGACACATCTTTCACTTCCTGTCCTAGAACTGTTGTGTAGTGAGCACTGTTCAAATAATTGTCATGTTTATCCCAGAGGTGTCTGCAGTTCATTAGGGAATGAATCTGATATATCCCTTATCAATCAGCAAGTGATTGTAGTGTATTCCACATTTAGCATATGTGAGTGGGTGAAGTTTTCTGCCAATAGCTTTTGGAATTTGGTAGAATCCATGAGTTTCCATGTTGAAATAAACCATTAAACCAACAAAATAATTATGTAAACTTTGAATGAAAATTTACCATGTTGGGTGCAGATATATAATAAAGTAATGTAACAATGCAGTACAATGATAATGGGGCTGAACCGAAAGCCCTTGAAGTCAATGGATGCCTTCCCATTGATTTCAGTAGAACTTGAATCAGACTCAGCATAAGGAAATTATCTGAAGAATGGGTCTTAGGTCTCTTGTGAGTTATGCTGTCACTTCAGTAGAATTATTTCTCTGTATTTGATTATCTGTTATTGGTGTATTACAAATTGTCAACCAAGTAGTATCAGGTATATACAAATTTTGAGAATGCTAAATTAAGCTTTTATTTTAAAATGCCAGCTCAGCCAAAGTTCAGGAATTTCTTTTTCATTGTAGTCTGTGTACGTATTGTGGAAACTTTAGATGACTATTATTTTTACCTACATAGGGGCCATTGTAATATGAGTGTATTACAGAAATTAACATGAATTGTTTCATTGAAATGGCACAGATCAGACCCACCTCACCATCTGCTATTCCATTCCATGAATGAGATAATTGCCTTCAGTCTGTGGTCCAAATTAAGGAAAAGCCAGGGTGATTAATGTTGCACTGCATCCTAAACATAAGGTAAACTTGGACTTCAGCTGGCTGAACCTGGTCACTGACAAAAGAAATACTATGTGTGCTGAGAGGATTTTACTAAAATCCCAAACTAGTGCCTCTCCTTTCTAAAGGCGATAAATTCATACAGCCCCTAATGTAAAGAATCTTCTAATCAGGAAGCTGTGTGATTCTGTGGATAGGGCACTGAATTGGGAGTCAGGAATCTTGGTTCTGTTCTTGGCTCGGCTATTCATTTGCTGTGTGTCATTAGACAAATAACTTAACCTATCTGAGCCTCAGTTTCCCATCTTTAAAGTAGGGATAATGATGCTGACCCACATTTAGTGCGTTAAGAGGTATGGCTAAGAAGTGCTGATATTATTATTAGAGTATGACTGGGGACACTGACTGTAAAGTTACATTCCAATTTACTTCCTGAACCATCTTGATGGTTTTGCACCAGTCCCCACAGTGCACAGCTGGGATCCTATCAGTTAAACACAACTAGTAAGATCTATAGCACCTATGCTCGAAAAGTGCAGGAGCAAAAGCTAACGAATGAGACAAAAAGCGCCTCGTGAGGTTGGTAGGTGCAGAAAGGCAGTTTTAGTTGGGAGAGGAACAAAATGATGAAAAAGGGACATTTTGTTCTGTCCCTTCTCCCAGAGTGCCAAACTGCCATTTCAACATCATTTTGTGGCCCTTTTTAACACACTTTTTAGAGTAAAACAAAAACCAGGAAATGAACAGAACACCCCAATTTGTTAAAATAAAAGATTGCAACTTTCAACTTGCTTTAGGCCAGAAACTGCTGCTGGAGGGGTAGCTGGGTTTCTGAGGAGCAAGAAGGAGTAGGGAAAGGCCCATAATTTTATATATATATATCTATCTATATATATATCATTATGATCATCAAGGTCTGACCGACATGGCACAGGCCATAAAATTTCATCCAATAATGATTGTATCCAGACCAATAACTTGTGGATGAATAGAAGTAGATCTTTAAGAAAGACATCCAATCATGATTTTACAAGCCAGGTGATTTTATACAAAAGACTTAATGTAAACAATAAATATATTCAAAAGAGTTGAGAAAAGGTGTTTATTACATTTTTCCTATTTTTCATTTATCATAATAATAGGAACTACTTTTCACAGTGGAACAATAGTTTGCATTACCTCTGACAGCTGTCTTTATACTCTTTTTTTTTTTAATAATGATACGTGAAATTAATGAGCGTATGCTAAAAATAATAAACCACTTCAGGGACTGAAGGCAATTGATGCACTTCTCAAGCTCATTGCAATTCTTCAGGAAGACTTTGATATGTGCACTGATAGTACATTAATGTGCACACTGCCATGGCTTATTGCTAGGGCCTATCAAATTCATGGTCTATTTTTGTCAATTTCACAGTCATAGGATTTTAAAAATTGTACATTTCATGATTTCAGATATTTAAATCTGAAATGTCATGTTGTTGTAACTGTAGGGATCCTGACCCAAAAGAGGGTTGGGGGAGCGTAAGGTTATTGTAGGGGGGTTGCAGTATTGCCACTCTGTTTCTGTGCTACTGTTGGGGACAGCGCTGCCTTCAGAGCTGGATGACCAGAGAGCTGCGGCTGCTGGCCAGAAGCCCAGCTCTGAAGGCAGTGCCGCCGCCAGCAGCAGCGCAGCAGTCAGGATGGCATGGTATGGTATTGCCACCCTTACTGCTGTGCTGCTGTCTTCAGAGCTGGGCCAGCGGCCACCATTCTCCGGCCACCCAGCTCTGAAGGCACCGCAGAAGTAAGGGTGGCAATACTGTAACCCCCCTACAATAACCTTGTGACCCCCACCCCCTCTTTGGGGTCAGGACCCCAGTTTGAGAAACACTGGTCTCCCCCTGTGAAATCTATATCGTATAGGATAAAAGACCAAATGTCACAGGAGAGACTAGATTTCACAGTCCGTGACGCATTTTCACGGCCGTGAATTTGGTAGGGCCCTACTTATTGCTATATTATTCTGACATTTCTGAAGTTCAAATGTAATCTCTCTTTTTTTATAGTATGTAAGGCAACTAGCCTGAAAATTATTCTATTTTTTTTTCCTTTTCCATATTAATTCTTTCAGGTTTTCTTTCTTCCACTAAGCAACACCATCCTCAGCTGTTTCAAAGATAATTCTATCTTTGCATGGGAATGTGATACTCTTCAATGTAAATACCAGTTGCCAACTCCAATAGAAGGCTCTATGTTGCATTATAAAATCTTTGCCACTACCAGGTAAATTGCTACTTAAACACTCAGAAAGAAAATATTACAAAATTCTTAGCAGACAATACAGATTTTTCTCTCCTTTTTTCTAAAATGTTTTGCATAAGTGTTGAGCTGTAGTTTTCCACCTCTAAAGTAGAAATACCAAAGTTATTTTTAACAGAAGTCAAAATGTTAGTATGAGATTTGCCCCCCGCCTCAAAAAAGTATTTAGGTTTTCATACAGAAAATAAAAGCAGACTAATCACTCTCTCCAACAATTTCTATGCAGGGCTGCACAGTCCAATAAAGGTGAGTAGTTAACAGAAAACACTTTTGGTACCAGGTCTAAGTGTATTCAGTACAAAGAAGAAAAATGAACTCAGAAGTGCGAGAGTCAATCATGTCCGCTTCAGGCCATCTTGATTTGCATGCCAGCAAAGAAAAGATATTGCTGCCAAAATTACTTATAAAGATAAGCAATTACAGCAATGTTGCCATTGCTGAGAATAGTGAGGTAGCTGGAGCAGTGATCCAAACTTACTGCTATTAATAGGAAGTCTTTTATAAAACATTTTAGAAAGGTGCACAACAGTAGTATACCATTGATAACACTTTTGTTTTTAGTTTGTACTAAATGAGTTAACGTTTCCCCATCCTTATCCAGCAACTTACTTAAGCTATTTTATAAACCCATAAAGGATGTCACTCTCTGCCACTTGATCATGTCATTTTGTCTGAACAATCAAAGATTTTTAACTGAAGATGAATCAAAGCCCACAACTTTGGAATCTCAGCTTCCCCAAAGTTCTGTGGTGATTGGTTGTAGCATTTTGAACCCATCTATAGATTGCACCGTTCCTTGCTGAGAACAGCAGTACCACGTTGTACTGCAAACCCATGATCACTGGGGGGAAAAAAGAGCTCCTTTTTAATTTACACTGAAAATGAAGTTTATAAATATCCACTACAAAACCTGCTTTTTACTTCATTTGAGAGCTTTTTCAACATTATATACTTGCAACACAATACAACAGAAATTATTATCTTCAGCAGTGACGATTTGTGAGCATGGAAGATAATATATGGCCCTACAATTGTAACTAGTGGTAGATTAGATTGGTCTGATACAAACTTAGTCCTGTTTCTGATGCAGAGATGGCCGGGTGCTAGTAACAGGAGGAAAATCGAATCATCTTCACTTGTGGTGTCTGGAGTCAAAACAGCTGTTAAGAATAATCCAGATGCCTACAAAAGTACGAGCTGTTCGCCATCTGGAATTCCTTCCTGATAGTTTTGATGGTGGTTCTAATCAGGTCAGTTGTATAGGAAGTTTAAGAACGAAATCACTTGGTTTCTTAACTGAAATCACATACTTTCTGAGATTTGCTTTTCTTATTCTATACTATATGCAGGAAAGTTACTACATTAAATATTTTCTCTGTTGCTGCTTCAGTTTTTTTATTTCAGAATTCTCTCTTTTCTATTTTGCATTAGGACTAATTTATATAAGTCTCCTTTATTTCTAGGTTCTTGGAGTGCTAAGTCAAGATAATATTATGAGATTTATCAATATACAGACCTGCAAACATCTGTTTGACATTGGGAATCATGAGGAGGGAATCAGCACAGCAGCTATTAGCCCAAATGGACGGTACATTGCATCAGTAATGCAAAATGGTAGCCTCAACATATACAGTGTCCAGGCTTTAACGCAGGAAGTAAATAAGGTAGAGTTATAAGTAAAGTAAATCACAAAAACAGCATTAAGATACCAATAAAAGTCAGTCTCACCCACCCAAAAATTCAGTACTGAAAATACAATTTGTCATTGTGTCATTGACTTATATATGTTGTAGCTATGTAATATAGGATGCAAGATAAATAACATAGGGATTATAAACCTCACTTTGTGGTTACTCCAGTCTGTTAGGCAAATTTTGTTTTAGAACATGATTAAATATTTTTATCTTCCAGTTTTTCTGTTCTTCTCACAGCAATTTTGTCTGTGCACACCTTTTTATCAGCTTGGCTTTGATCATACAGCTTTTTGTCCATTTCCTTCTTGGAAATACCATGCAACAGATATTGCCTTATCTGCAGACACAAATGAGCTTTGTGATGCTGTGTTTGTCAAGAAGTATGCCCAGTTTATTCATCAGGCCTTGGAAGCCATGATTATAAAACAAGAATATAGCTAGTCCCTTATGTAAATAATACATATTATAAAGACCAGCTTTTATTTTACTAAGAAAATAACTTCTGTAGGGAGAAGTAGGGGGGAGAGACACTTTTCTAAATCCAGAATTCCATATATCATAAATCATCACACACTAAAAGTAAGCATATAAGGTTTACTGTGTAATAAGGGAGTTGAGCACAGGCCTTCAATTCAGGTGACCTGATTTCCATTCCCAACTTAAATGCTGAGTTTGTGTAGGACTTTTGGGCAATTTACTTAACTACTTTGTTACTCACTTTTCCTCATATTTAACATGGAAATTTTACACATTCTACACAGGTCTTGTGAGAATTAGCTAATGTTTGTATAGCACACTGAAGTGCAAAGTAGTATAGTAACATTCAAGCACACACTGAAGTAATTTATTTTAAACACAGAACAGTACTTATATGTTGGTCAAACCACATACTAGTGTGCATCCTTGTACATCTAATTCAGAAAATACATTGTTTCTGGCTGAGTCAACATTTGAAAATCACGATTAAGATAGAACCTACATAAATTTGCTTGTAACATACCTTACATTAGGTGTGTTTAACTTTCATTCACTTATCACATCTGTTTGGGTTTTGGTTTACACTGTGTGTCTCATCAAGTCATATTTTATAACACAAACATCTTTCAACATTGGTCATCAAGTTAAAGAACACTGTATAATCTAAAGTGTGCTCATTATAAAGGTGGGTATTGTAAAATGTTCTTTCTTACGGTGTCAGAAGATGTTAACTGTATCATTCTTATTTGATGCTAGCCACCACCACCCTTGGTTAAAGTAGTTGAAGATTTGTCAAAAGACAAGTTGCGAGCAAGTAAACTTACAATGAGAGTAACATCAGGAAGGTCAGAGAGGCCTTGGAAATCGAGAGGAAGTAAAACTCAAACCAGAGTGCTAAAACCACAAGTGAACACATCACTTGAAAATAAAGAGGTAAGAGCAACTTGTAAATACTGTAAATGTTTCTCTTCTCTAATCTGTAGCATTTGATTTTCATTGCCAAAACAACTCTCCATTGACTATTTCCCCAACAATTTACTTTTCTACATCCGTGTTTGCTAAATCTTTAATCTGACCAATGCACTGTTTGCATCTTTTACCTTCCTTACGTATCTTTGTTGTAGAGCTTTGTTATTCTAATTTGTTAACTTCTAAACTGTTTCCCAAGGCTTTCACTTGGTTTATTGCTATTTATATATTTCATGATTGTTACTCTACCACCACTGTTTATTTTCTTCATCCAATTACCTTGCTAATTCTCCTCAATTCTTATCTTAAATCACATGTGTATCCTCCTTACAATAATATTAATTACAGCAAAAGGCATTCATTGCTGATTTTTTTATTTATATGTAAACTTAAAACTTATGGTTTACTGGTAAAACTTATGACTTTACTGGTAAGTTAATCATATATATTTTTAGTCATTTAGGGCAGTGGCTCTCAGTCTTTCCAGAGTACTGGACCCCTTTCAGGAGTCTGATTTGTCTTGCGTACCCCCAAGTTTTACCTCACTTAAAAACTACTTGCTTACAAAATCAGACATAAAAATACAAAAGTGTCACAGCACACTATTACTGACAAATTGCTTACGTTCTCATTTTTTCCATATAATTATAAAATAAATCAAATGGAATATAAATATTGGACTTATATTTTAGTATATAGAGCAGTATACACAAGTCAATGTCTGTATGAAATTTTAGTTTGAACTGACTTTGCTAGTGCTTTTTATGTAGGCTGTTGTAAAACTTGGCAAATATCTAGATGAGTTGATGTACCCCCTCTGGAAGACCTTCTGCGGACCCCCAAGTGGTAGATGTATCCCTGGTTGAGAACCACTGATTTGGGGTTCTCAACCAGGGATACGTTTGGGAAATCAGTGGGAGTCTTTCCATTGAATTCTCTAGGTATTGAATCAAGCATTTAATTTGTATTTTGTTGCAAAATGCCTAGAATACTGTGGCAGGTACTACTATAAATAAAATTCTTGCTATAGTAGGTGTTACTCGTGGCTGATGTACTTAAGATTTCCATTAGGGAACTTCAGGGGACTGGATTAGAATACCTCTCAAGGTCTCTTCCAGTCCTGTGATTCTATGATTATAGCCTCCCGCTTTCATTTGCTTATAATTTTCTCAAAGCATGATTTTGTACTAAAATTTTCTATGCTTTTTCTCAACCCAAAGTGATATTTTTTAAAGTCTTAGCAGAGTAGGTTCTATCATTTTAAAAATGACCTTGATTATAATACTTCCCCATATGGTCTGACTAGGAATTTTATACTCAGATATACAAACTGTTGAAGCTAGAAACCTATATTTGGTTTGAGCCTTAGGGAAACTTAAATTAAAAAAAAAAAATCAAGATTAACGGAAATTGATTCACTATTTTTTAAAGTAATTAATGCTTTCAAGTAATAGTACTTCACATTTCCTGGCACCTTTGATCTGAAGATCTCAAACCACTTAAACAAGTAAGCTTCACAGCCCCCTGTTTCCCTGGGATAGGTGACTGTTCACCAGATGGGTTTACTGATATACAAAGAGGTCAAACTTATGCAGTGAGGATCTATTTTCATTAGGTATGTTGTGAATTTTTGTTTATATTCACTTTATCATAGTGTCTAAAGATTGGTATAGGGCAGTTACTCAACAAATCTAAATAAATACATTACTTGTCAAAAGCCACATGGTGAATCAGTGGCAGAGCTGGGATTAGAAGTCAGGGTCCTGACACCCAGTCCTGGGTTCTGACCATTATAAATACTCATTTAAAAAACAAAACCACATGCCCCCTACCAACTATGTCCACTAACTCTATTAATCAGAAATAGAGATTATGGGGACAAAAACACTATTGCAAATTATTGTTTCCTATTTTGTAGAATGAGTTGCCAGATGGATTAAACAAGAAACGTCTGCAAGCCTTACTGAAAGGATTTGGAGAATATCCTGCAAAATACAGGTGGGTATGGGTGTGCACATGCATGCAAATTTAAAATCTCTTTTGCTGTACTGATTTAACAAAGGGAATTTTTTTTTTGCTAAATCTACGTTTTACTTGCAGGATGTTTGTTTGGCGTGCCTTACTACAACTTCCTGAAAACCACTTAGCATTTAGTAGCCTAATAGATAAAGGTGTCCATTCTGCATTTGTGCACCTAAAGGACGAATACCCTATGAAAAGTAGGAAACTGTTGAGAGTCTTACAAAGGTAAATTTATGTGAACGTTCATTGATGTTAACCCATCTCACTGGGACCATCTCTGGGGAAGTGTAAAGGGGTTAGCCGGGGCTCGACCCGCTCTGGTGCGGTGGGGAGCCACACCAGCTCACTACCCACAGAGGATATTCAGGGGAATTAGTCTGGCCGCAGGGTCTCTCCCTCTCGGCAGCCTTTGCGGTAACTGAAACATACGTCGTACGCCAGGCCCTGGATCAGGGCGGGGCAACAATGTCAATGGCTCAGGCCCCCAGGCAGGGGCTGAGCAAAACAGTTTACAGTTAGCAGGCCCAGGCCCTGGGTCAGGGCGGGGCGCCAGAGTTAGTAGCTCAGGCCCCCAGGCAGGAGCTGAGCAAAACAGTGTCTGTAACTAGGCGGAGGCCTCCAGGGGCCTAGAAGAGGGGGAGACTGCCACCCACGAATTGGGTGGCAGGGGGGACGCAGGCCCACCCACTCTACTGCGCCCCAGCCTGGGGCCCTAGCAGCGGCAAACGACCCACTGCTGTGTCAGTGGGGATCCTGGCTGCAACACACAGACATCGGCTCTGGCCAAGTTACAGCCAGACTAGGGTCGGCTGCCCCCAGGCCACTTCCTAACTCCCCCCTTTCTGGTACCTGGTTCATGGTGGTGTCCTCTGGGGGGTCCAATACCATGGGCTCCTCGGGGTAGCGGGCAAGCGGCAGGCCCGGCAGCTCCCCGGGATAGCTGGCGCAGGGCAGGCCTGGCAACTCCTCCGGATAGTGGGCGCAGGTCCGTCCAGTCCTGGGGCGCACCTGGAGCCGCAGGGTTCTCCCAGTCGCGGGCTAGGCTGGTGGCCTCCGGCCTCTCTGGCAGCTGGGCCCCTAGTGAATGCTGAGGGCCCGCCTTTATACTTCCGGGTCGTGCCGTACTACTTCCGGGTCGCCGCCCGTCCCGCTGAGGGGCGGGCTCAGAGCTTCCTGGTTCCGCCCACTCTGGTGTCCGGAGGGGCTCGACCTGCTACTGTGCGGCGGGGAGCCACACCGGCTCACTACAGGAAGGTTGGTTTATTTTGCAAAAGTAAGCCCCACATAAGTAGTACCTTCTTCGGTAGCGTAGCTGGGGGGGAGCAGGGGGAGCGGCCGCTCCCCCTGTGAGCAGAAGTGGCGCCTTAAAAAGGAAGCAGCACCTTTTTTTAGCAGAGCGGCGCTTCTTTTTAAGCGCCGCTTCTTGCACTCACCCAGCGGCACTCCGGGTCTTCGGCAGCATTTCAGCGGCGGGTACCACCGAAGACCCGGAGCGAGTGAGGACCCACCGCCAAAGTGCCGCCGAGGACCCGGAGTGAGTGAGGACCCACCGCCAAAGTGCTGCCGAAGACCCAGAGCGCCGCCAGAGGCGCCGCCGGGTGAGTGCAGGGGGAGCCTGGGGAGGCGCCTTTTTATAGCGCCGCTCCCCCTGTGCTCCGGACCTGCCTACACTACTGACCTTCTTATTACACCAAAGTCGTTCTTATTTAGCAGTTTTCTGGTTGGTATGTTTTATGACTATAGATACTTTCAGTTTATAAAATATTTCCTGTGTCCTCTACGAGAGAGTTAATTGTCCCCTACTCTTCTGCCTAGTTGTTCATAGAATGCCACAGTGTTTCTTGCTATACTTCAGTGCTATTTAACATCATAAACTTCAGATGCCTTATCACATTTTTGTGCTGTGATAACCAAGCATGATTCTCCTCCTCTGTACAGATATTTTCTAAGTACTTGTTTATCTTTGTATACAGGACCTTATCTGCTTTAGCTCACTGGTCTGCTATCTTTGGTGAGACACCATACATTCCTCTGCTAGCATTCCCATTTGTAAAATTATTCCAGAACAACCAGCTGATCTGCTTTGAAGTTGTTGCTACTGTAATAGGTAAGCAAGGATTTTTACCACACACTTAACTTACTTAGTTTCCCCAAATTTGCCTTGCTTGAAACAAAGTGGTGTGCATGGATTCTCTTATAGGTCACCGAGAAGTTCATGTACTGTTTTAAAATGTATAAAAGGCATCCACCAGGAAGTATGATAAAATGCAGCTGTTGCAAAAAAAAAAAAATCATAGCTAACGAACACCATTTAACTTCCTTATATTGACTTTTAACAGGCATCTTTATCAGTTTATCTTATCAGTATCTTTTAAGTCTAATCAGTAAAAGAACACTTGTCCGATACAATTTTGTTGTCATGTTAATCCTTTAAATTCTGGCTTGTGACCTGGCGTGACAGTAGTTTAAAAGATTTATTGTACTAAGCTGGAGTTATCACTTGATTAGGACAGCTAGCATTTAGTAGCTTGGCTTCTGAAGAAAAATATAATATCTTGCACTGAAATTAGTCATTGCAGCTGCTGCAAAGTGCACACATAGCATAGAGTTACCTTGCATAAAAACCCATTTTGCAAAATACATAGTTTGGTTGCAAAATAAGTATCCAGATTTGGTCCTAACAGGTTAAAAATATTTTAATGCTCAGTGACCCAGCCATAAGAGCCCATTACAATGGGATTAAAAAGAGCATCTTTGAATTAAGAATATAAGAATGACCATACTGGGTCAGACCAATGGTCCATCTACCCCAGTATCCTTTATTGTGACAGTGACTAGAGCCAGATGCTGCAGAGGGAATGAACAGAACAGGCAATTTGGAGTGATCCATCCCCTGTCATCCAGTCCCAACTTCTGGGAGTTGGAGCTTTAGGGACACCTGGGGCATGAGTTGCATCCCTGACCATCTTGGCTAATAGCCATTGATTGACCTGTCCTCCATGAACTTATCTAATTCTTTTTGGAACCATGTTATACTTTTGGCCTTCACAACATTCAGTGGCAGTG
Organism: Macrochelys suwanniensis; assembly: GCA_033296515.1. NCBI lineage: Eukaryota > Metazoa > Chordata > Testudines > Chelydridae > Macrochelys > Macrochelys suwanniensis. The sequence continues at coordinate 239,936,622 of CM065776.1, forward strand.
AGTTCCATAGGTTGACCATGCGTTGTGTGAAGAAGTAAATATATACATTGAATAACAGATATATGTGTAATAGAGATATTAACAGATATTATAAAACTAAACCTCTGTTTAGTGGGTCTGCAGATTATAGAACGTTGAATTTGTAAGTACTGTAATGTAAGTATATGAATCAAAGTGGAAGGAACATCATTTGAAAAGTAAGATGATTTCAGTAGTGTGCCATCCCTCAGTGTCAGAGGTATTAAGCTACAAGTGGTTTGTTTTATTCCTTTTGTAGTTAATTGGTGTCAACACTGGTTTGAGTATTTTCCTAATCCTCCAGTCAATGTCCTTAGTATGGTGGAAAATATCTTGGCACATCATGACAAGGAATTGCTTCAGCATTTAATAAACTGCAATGTGACTTCACAGGTAAAACTCCTAGCTTCATAGTTACATATAACTGTTCATAAATGGCAGTGTTCAAATTCCTCATTTTAGTTTAAACCTTTATTTGCTCATTAAATGAATTCAGAGTAAAATGTGGACTTATAGGAGTATAAAGAACATATGATCATTTGCCTGCAGCTTATCCTGTTGCATTACATCATGTGTCTCCTTATACATGCTTTAGCTGGACTTAAAGTTGCCCTTTCTTGCAATCATATTGATTCAAAAATCTATCAGGGAAAATTATAAATCTTTTTTTATAAAATTTTATCTTGGTTTTTAAAATACACACAACTGTGGTGAATGAATTTAGTAAACAGATACAGTAACATAAAAACATCTGTCTTTGAGTAAATGAAAGAAAAGAAAGTAAGAATGAGAGAGGTAAGAAATATATTTATGTAAACCATATCTAATTCATCAGCTGCATGTGGTGGGGACCTTATCTTTGTATCTTGTGGTATAGTTCCAATGTGCTGTGTATTTACAAATATATAAAATCTCAACATCAGATAGGAAAGGTCCCCCTACACATTCAGATTTGTCTTCCTTTGTAATATTTCTATGATGGGAACTGAGAAGCTCTATTAATGGATTCTTTTATTAATTTTCCCAATTAATTTAGCTATATGCCTGGCCTCTTCTAGAAACATTGTTCTCTGAGATTCTAACAAGAGAAGAATGGCTGAAAGTGTTTGATAATATCTTTTCTAACCATCCCTCATACTTTCTCATGATGGTTGCTGCCTATATCGTATGTTCCAGAGCTCCTTTGCTTCACTGTAATCAAACAGAGGACTTTGAGGTAAACATCTTACTATGTAAGTCAGAGTCTTGCTACCTATATTAGGTAGGTTCAGAAAAATATAGTGTATAATATTTATTTTTAGAGAGCTTAAAAAGAAAAATTACAATTGAATGTTAGTTATACTGTGCCTGTTTGAGCAATGTCCTCTAGTATCTGATATATTCACTGTGGAATGAATAACATATTAATCAATTTACTGTACTTGGTTGTATGGACAGAGGAGTATAAAGAAACTTAAGAGCTTGCAGAAATTATTTTGTTGCCAAGTAAAATGTTTTTTAAATATGGAAAATTCATTAACCATTAAACTACTCTTTGTTTTCTGATTCTCTTTCTGGACATAGGATTGACATCTGTATGTTAGGACAATATAAAGTGGTTCTGGCATTTTGATGCTTCATTATTTTGCCTTCTAAAATGCAAGCACAGCGAGGCAGTCTTGGTTGACTTCCTCTCAACTAAAATGAAAATATTTTATTGCACTTCTGAAGTTATGGGGAGCATTGGGGGAAGAAAAGCATTCTTTATATGGAAAAATCTCCATTTACAAATATTAGGGCCTAATTTTGCAGACTCACATGTGAGTAATCCCACTGAGTTCAGTGGGATTACTCATATGGGTAAAATTATTCTCATGTGTATTGCAGAATTGAGGCCATAACTCATGAGCAGAATTGAAAGGATTTCTTATCCTTCTCTCACTCAGTATGGCAAAAAGATATATACATACGGGAGAGAGGGCAAACTAACATTCCTAGCATTTGGAGTAAAGGGAGTGGAGCAGAGGAAGTTCTTTCAGGATTTAGTCGTTTGGGTTAAGTCAATTGAGCCATTATTTATTTATGTATTATATTAACTAGTGGTGCCAGATTTATTTTAATCAGCTTTTAGCATACAGAATTAACTAATACATTTACATACCTATTTGGAAAGCACAGTGACTTGTTCAACTTTTTGTAGGATTTAAAATGAAAATTATTTCTTACAGTATTTCTTCCATCATCGGAACAATCTGGATATTAATGTTGTGATTAAAGAAGCCTATCATCTTATGGAAGCTACCCCAGCAGACATCCATCCACAACGTATGCTTGATGACTTCATACCACTCACAAAGGGCCAGTACCCAGTATTTAATAAATACCCCAGGTTTATTGTGGATTATCAGACTCAGGAGCGAGAGAGGATCAGACAGGATGAAGTAGAATACTTACGAGAAAGGTATTCATGGGAAAATAGAAGGAAACCTTAAAATTGGGAGAGGGGGTAGATATCTATTGGATTTACTGGAAACTAGAGCGATGCTAGGGTTGCCAACTTTCTAATCACACAAAACCGAACACCCTTGCCCTGCCCCAAGGCCCTACCTCTACCCTGCCCTTTCTCTGAGGCCCCCGCCTCCCGCTGACTCCATCCCACTTCCCTCTGTCACTTGCTCTCTCCCACCCTCACTCACTCATTTTCACAGGGCTGGGGTAGGGGGTTGGGATGCGGGATGGGGTACGGGCTTTGGGGTGGGGCCAGAAATGAGGGGTCACTTGGGGGGGTGAAGGCTCTGGCTGGGAGGGGGCAGGCTCTGGGGTTGGGCTGGGGATGAGGGGTTTGCGGTGCAGGAGGGGGCTCCAGGCTGGGGCTGAGGGGTTCGGAGTGCAGGAGGGGGCTCAGGGCTGGGGCGTGGGGTTGGGCTGTGGGATCCGGGAGGGAGTTTGGGTGTGGGATAGGGCTCAGGGCTGGGGCGGGGGGTTGGAGTGTGGGAGGGGGTGAGGGGTGCGCTCCAGGTAGCGCTTACCTCAGGCAGCTCCCAGGAAGCAGCTGGCATGTCCCTCTGGCTCCTTGGTGGAGGTGTGGCCAGGCATCTCTGCATGCTGCCCCCGCCCACAGGCGCTGCCTCCGGAGCTTCCATTGGCAACAGTTCCCGGAGCAGGGGCAATGCACGAAGGCCCCGTGGTGACATAGGAGCCAAAGAGACATGCCAGCCGGTTCCCGGGAGCCGCGCAGAGCTGGCTGTGGACCCTGCCAGCCCCATGCCAACCGAACTTTGAACGGCCCAGTCAGCAGTGCTGACGGGCTTCCTTTTCGACCGGGTGTTCTGGTAGAAAACTGGACTACTGGCAACCCTAATGAAGACTAGAAAAAGGGAAATGTATGTGCTTGGAAAAGGACAGGATGGTTAGAGGAATAGAAAAAGGTGGATTTACACCTTACCTTTTGATGTCTGTTTGGCTTCTTGGATTTTTTAGTTAGATGGATTATCCGGCATTAATTGCTGAAGTAATGTTAATCTTAAAATCAACCTGTTTGTTAGTTCTCTGAAAACACCTAGGTCAAAATTTTCAAACTTGAGTGCTAAAGTCAGGCACCTAAATCCACGTTAAGATGGCAAAGTAAAAGTGATCTGACTTCCACAGATGCTGAGAATTCTCTGCTCTCCATTGAAGTCAGCAGGAACTGTGGATTTTCAGCACCTCTGAAAATTAGGTCAGTTTCACTTACACATCTAAATAAGGCTTTTAGTGCCTGACTTCAGTCACCCAGGTTTGAAAATTTTGATTTTAGCAGATAAGCCATTTTATAGTTAAATTAATCTGAAATTCTCTTGCCAATAGAAGGCAGCTTCAAAATGTTGCTTGAGTAGCTAAATGTCTTCAACAGCCCGAGAAGTGCTAGTATCTATTATGGCACTTGAAGGGTACTATTGATTTTACCATCTATGCAGCTGTAAGCTATATAAGCTAATCAGCTTCATCCTCTTGTCATAATTCTCATTTTTGCGCTATAGCCAATTTACTTTAGAAGACATGGTCCAAACTACTTCATCACTGGGCAATTTGAGCACGGACATAGCTTTTATAATAATCTTAATTAATACTTTTCCAATATATGACCAGCAGTTTTTACTACTTGAATAATTTCTTGAAATCTATTTTGGTTTCTATGGTACTATATAAAAAAATCTTATGCAGACAATTAGTTCACGAAATAGAAGCTAAAGCAGTACAGCGAAAAGTAGAAGATGAGGCCTGGTACCGGAAGCAAGAACTGCTTCATGAGGCTGAAGAACAGAGGAGAAAAATTCTGCTGCAAGAAGAGGAAAAATTGGCAGATCAAAGACAGAGGTATTAGTAGTAGTATGAACCCTGGCTACAGCACCCTGCTATTAAATCTTTTATCACAAGTAGGGACAGAGATGGCCGCTATTTTGTTTAAATTGTAATGTGCGGAAGCAGTGTGGTCTAGTGGGTGGACCATTGGACTGGGAATCAGGCAATCGGGATTCTGTTCTTGGCTCTGCCGTTGACCTGCTGTGTGACCTTGGGCAAGTCACATATGTCTCCAGTCCCACTTTTTCTCTTCCCAAACAGCTGACGTACCTGCCTCTTTAGACTGTCTTTCATTATGTATTTGTGCAGTGGAGCTTCAAGTTCAGTTGTTGCCTTTAGCTGCTACTGTGATAGAAGTTATTTATATTAATGAGGGTGCATATTCTCAAATTTCTATTGGAGTTATGAGTTTTTCTTTTAATTACCTACCAAGTCCTAATTTATAATGTAGAAAGAGTCTATAAACTTTGGGATTATAAACTGTGATAGAAATTCAAGATCCCCATGAGGGTTTTTTGTAAAGGGGGATTTTTTTTAGACCCATAAAACTTACACAATTTTTTTTTTTTAATTGAGAGTTGTGGATTAAAGGGGCTAAGTGACTTTCCTTATCTACTAATGAATGAGGAGTACAATTCTGGTCAAGAGGTGGTGTAATATTATTGTGAAGTTCTCTCAACAAACTAAAGTTCCCCCCTCCCTTTTTTTTTTTTAATTGACACCAATAGTTATAGAATTGATGGGACTTTCGTGGGAAATGGGGAGAGAGTGCCACTCTTTGGATTTAAATTTGTCTTAGTGCAGTTTTTATTTCCAAAACAAAACTATTAGGTCAAGAGCGTTAGCCGTTAAAGAGAGTAGTTCATGACAGGTAACGGTTAACTATTATGGAACATCACACTCTTCAGTGTCAGCCTTCCATTAGTAGCAGTTTATTTGTTCGTATTTCATTTTTGTTTTGAAGACTAGCAGCTGTGAAAAGAGAGTTGAAAGTAAAGGAGCTGCAGCTATTGGATGCTGCAAGAAGGCGTTTCCTGAAATATCAGCAGGATCAGCGTCAAATGGAGCTAAAACGTCTGGATGATGAAATTGCAAGAAAGGTTTGTTTTCCTCATCTAAGCAATATTTCCTCCAGTGTTTATTAAGAGAAGTAAATAAGAAAAAATTCATAACTTATGATAGGTAATGAAACCAATTGTAGCATGTTTTGTGAAACAAGATGTATTTAGCCAAAGTTGGGTGGCTGTCTGATTCATTCAGACTTAAATAGTTTAATTTGGCACCTGCTGCAGTCCAAACAGTTTACTTAAATTAGCAAAATTTCCTGAGAAAAGCCATATTGATCCAAATGTTGGCATTGCTGAAAAATGAAGTGAGCTGCCTAAGGTTTTAAACCTACTAACTGCAGTATTTTAAAATGTGTGTGTGCAGTAAAAGGAAAGGAAAGATGGTGGTAAAGGAAAAACAACTTTTCCATTTGGGGGTTTTTATGTGTATGTTTCTTTCCTCTAGGTGTCCATGAGAGAGCGAGAAACAGCTGCTACTGTTCAAGATGTAGAAGTGCGGCAAATGGAACTTGAATCCCAAAGGCAGCTTTTTGAACAGGTATATGGCAATGAACTACATACAGTCTCTTGGGTTTTTTCTATTTATTTTTTGTTAAATTTTTAAAGTATGTATACAGAAAAGACAAATTTTACATAAACTTCTCAAATATATTAACCATTTGCTACCTAACCTTAGCTATACTTGAAATTCTGAATGATAGATAATATGAATGCTTAAAATGTAAATGAAGTATTTGTATTACATAACTTACAAACAAACTTTTTTTATAAAAATCCAACTAGTTAAAGTATTGAAATAAGATAAAGAATAGAAGCAAAGTTCAGAGGAAGGGATAGAGACTGGGAGGGAAGGAAGTAGATAGAGAGGAAGGAGAGGCAAGTGGTGGGCCCCATGCATTTAACTGGATCATTCAGATATGTCCAGAAAAGCATCCCATGTTTCTGATCATTTTCTTGGGTGTTTGTTACTGTATACAATTCTTTTCTTGGTGGCCAAGTTTACAATGTCTATGCTCCAGTCTTCAAATGCTGGTCGTTTTTTGGATTTCCATTTTTGTAGTACTAATCTTTAGGTAATTGTAAGTGCTCTGCTGAGCCAGCCTTTTTTCAGATGTATTCAGCTTCCAATCAACATACATTAGGTTTAGTTTGTAATACAATTTTATTTGATAGGAAAAAATGAACTGCAGTGAAGTTCTTCCCCAAACAAACAGTTATAGGAGTATTCTTAGAGCATATGGGTTAAGTGTGCACCTGCTGAATCACAGTGGAACATTTTTCTGACTTAGAGCTACCTGTTTTGAATAGTTGGAGTGGGGTCCAAAGCATCCTCCATGTGATTTTTTGCTGGATTAATCTTAAATGGAGGTCCAAGGAACAGTTTAGAACACTGACTAAAATTTGTTTTCATTGGTTAGCAGAGAATAATTGGCTTAGTTCCTTCTCCCATTTCTTTTTTAGGGAATCTGTGTTTAATTCAAATTTGCAGGACAAGTGTGCATATGGTGTTGCCATAGGTCTTGGCAATCTGGGTAATGAAAGCAGTTCAGGTGGGTCATGAGTGGCACAGGTATCAGAGCCAAACAGATCAGAGATGGCATGTTTACGTTGGATATATTTCCACTCCTTCTTAGTCTCTAGAGTGAACCTTTCTTTTGATATTGTAAAAGGGAGGAAGGTATAATTTGCATTAAATTGACTGATGGTCAGAATCATTTCCTAATCCAGTCTGGCCAAATGATGGGGCTGCATGCAATACAGAGTTTCGCGTTACCCCAGGTAAAGGTCCTGGTATGTAGAAGGAGGTGACTTTTAAATTTAGTAGACATAATATGCCAATTATTTTTGGCTGCCCCAACAGTTTGGTGATTGCTCTTTAGGGAATCAGTAGTAATCTGAGTGCAGTGCATTGGAAAGGGGTAAAGAAGCAATGAATTCTGCTTCCAGCTGGAGACAGTGCAGGGTTCTACACCATGAGATAATGAGCCACTATGCTTCTTGGCTAAGAATTATTGTCTGGTAAAGTTCAAAGCTGGGAAATTTAAAACCATCTGTTTTGACAGGGAGCTGTAATCTATGTAGGAGATTCTGGGTTTGTTACCAACACCACACAAGAAGGACCTGAACATGGTGTTGATTTTGGTAAAATAAACGGGAGGAATATGGAATTCAGAATAAAAAGGATCTTGGGAAGAGCATTAATTTTGATAGTTTATTTTTCCCCAAAGTGAGAGAGAGAGTGCCTGCCCTCTATTTAAACTGTTTAACTGCATGATTAATGGGGTTAGATTAACCTTGACTATGCTTTTAATTTCCTTACGGAACAGGTACCAAGATATCTGAGGGTTGTCTGTTGCCATCTAAGGCTTTATGTACACTGGACTTTTGTCAGTAAAACTTCTGTTCTTCAGGGGAGTGAAAAAAACACACATACACATGAACGACAAAAGTTTTACCAACGAAAAGTGCCGGTGTGAACAGCGCTTTGTCGGCAGAAGAGCTGTCCTGCTGACAAAGCTGACACTGCTTATTGGGGGTGGAAGTTTTTTGTCTGCAGGAGAGTTCTCTTCTGCCAACAAACGGTGGCTACCCTGTGCACCTTTTAGCGGCATGGCTGTAGCAGCATAGCTGTGTCGCTAAAAGGTGAGTAGTGTAGACATAGCCTAAATGTCCCTATAGGAGAGCCACTTCCAACTAGATCCAGTGAGATCTTCATTGCTTCTGACTTATCCCAGAATTTACCAAAGTTATCTATTGTTTGTGGGATATTTGGAAGAAACTTGTTTTAAATGGTTGTTTCTTTGCCGTTCCCAAATTCCATATGATTGCTTTAGCCAGACTGGGGGGAGGGAGGTGAGAGGGAGAAAGGCCTCCTTCTTTAATTAAAAAAGTGTCAGTGGCACCTCAGGACTGCTTCTTTGTGCCATTTTTTCCCTTCATATACATACAAATATAACTTGGTTGTTACAAGTTGCATCTGCATGCTTGGGTGAGGAGGATTACTGAGGAAAAAGTTACCATCAGTAGAAATGAGTCTAAAAGTAATTCTGTTCCTCTTTGCAACTTCTGTGTTAGTCTACAATATCCTGATGTTTACTGAAGCAATCCATGTAATGCAGTGATACTCAGACCTCAGTGGTTCAGGAGCTAAATTAGTGATCAATATTACTCAAAAGAGCCACAGTAGTGTGAATTCATTGTTGCATTTACTGTAGTACTATATATTCATATTTAAACAGTATGACCGGAGAAATATTTAGTTTTTATATAGATCTAATTCTCACAGCAAAATGACTGACCAGGTATTATTATTTTATCAATTACAATTGGTTAATAACATAGTAAAAGCATCCTGATTGGTTAATAACTTAGATCACTTACTAATTAAATTACAGAGTCCTTTTGATATCATGTGCGGCAAAAAGCCACAGGAGACATATTAAAGAGTCACTTGTAGCTCTCAAGCCTCAGTCTGAGTATCAAATTGTCAATAGCATTATTAAAAAAAAGGAGGGGAAGGGGGAATGTTTATGGAAAAAGGGTGTTTTTCTTTCAAAATGTCTTCATTAGTACTGTTCATAAAGCAGTTTCTATTCTGTAATCCTGCTATAAAAATCAGAGAAGAACTCTACTGGGTTTTAAAATATTTACTGCTTAAAGATAGAAAGTCAGTTTCACATGACAAATGGCTTCCCGCCTGTTGAAAAGTGCTGCTGCCAGCGGGTAGCTTTAGAAATGCCAACTTTAGTTACAAAGATTGAGCCAGGTTTTCAAAACCCACCTATGCCCATCTTGAACACATGCAAAGCCTAACTTGCATGCACACAAGTGGACTTCTGAAAAATCTGACCAATTATTTTCAAATGCACCTTCACATCACTTGTATGTGATAAGAAATGCTTCCTGCCATATGAAATTTCAAAATCTGTGCTGAGCACAATGGGATTAACTGTCTTTAAGGGTTCACTTATTAAATATACAGTCAGCTGCAGTGTGAGTATTGTGGCTACACAACACAAACCAGTCTAAACCTATTTATACTCAGTAACTGGAAAGTCAGCAGCTTAAGGAATTAGTTTTATAATGATCAGGAACTTCAGGATAAGGGGGTAGTGCTTATTTAACTAACTGATCCATTTTAGAAAAGGGTACTGAGAGTCGGGATTTCTAGCTGTGCTACTGACTTGTATGGCCTTTAGCAAATCATTTAATTTCTCTGTGCCCTAGTTTACCATCGGGATAGTGGGTATGATATCATCTCTGTATCTCGTATTGGTGCTGTGAAACTTAATTTAAATTTGAAGTATTTTGAGATCCTTGGATAAAAGGTGCTGTAGATGTACAACGTATTTACAATGGACCTGGTTCATCATGATCGTATTCCAGCTTTACATTGGGGTAATTCCACTGAAGTCCATTGAATGGAATTATGTCAGCATAAACTGTAGAATCACTGTGGTGACTCAGGTGCAGCATATATGTTAATATAGAGTGGATAAAGCAGTGTGGGGGAGGGAGATACTTATGGTTGGTTATGAAATGCAATAGGGTGGGGTGTATCTGATATCCTTGAACATGTTCGTTTCTGCACTGACGTTTTTAATATGAAAAAGCCGTAATTATCTTTAATGTATAGTATTAGCTTAATTATTGTATTTTTATGCACAACTGTTTTTACAGCAACTTGTCAAAGATCAAGAGACAGTGACACAGGAAGTGAAAGGAGAGATAGATGCCAGTCGAAGAAGGGCTGATCTTGAAGAACATCTAGTTCAGAGGTTGATAGAAGTTGATCGGGATGAGGACCGTAAAGCTCAGGTGGTAAGAAAATAGATTTAACTTGTATATTTGGAAAGAATGCCTCTTCCTGCAAACAAGCATGAAAATCTTTCAAAGAAAAAGAATCCTAATTTTTCCTGACAACTATACTTACTACATTTTGACCTTATGCAAAGAATCCCACTTTAAGTGCTCTTCAGACTGTTGTAGTATATTGAAGTCCTGCTAGGCATGGCTTGAGTGAAAGCCCTCCTTTGTTTTAACCAGAGACTGGAAGACATATGAGAATTAGCATGATCCTTCTAGTCGATACTGCTGGTTCCCAGTTTATCTTTCTGTCAAGAATGTTGGATCTCATGGCCACAAACATCTGGGTTTTGATTCTTTGTGGTCACAAGTGATGCTCTCTAAAGACTTGGTGGGCAATGTAACTATAGGCATTGACTTCCAAATTACAATACTCAACAGATGCATCCAGTTTGGCATTACGAGCTTGTTTGGGTTTCCAAGCTCAGAACTCTTAGCAGCGCGATTGAAAGACAGTTGAAGCTTACCCACTGTCCCAGTGCTTAGCAACTGTCTCCATAGTTTGTCCAGAAATAATCATGAATTCATGTCTGAATTTTTTTAATCTGCCTTCAATTTTGTGGGTACAGTTAACTGTGGGTAGAAATGGTAGTATTTAGGTGTCTGATTTAATTGTACTTGCAAATCAGGTAAATATTTAAATGTTAGCAAAATGGCATCCCTAAAATATTAGAGGTTCAGTCAAGCCTTCTTTAAAATATGCCCCATGTATAGATAAGAAGATAGCAGAGTTGAGAGATGAGCAAAGGGAGAGACTTGTAAAGAAACAATTTGCTGTAGTGTATAAAGGGGAGCGCTACTGCAGTGATAATTCTCTGGAACCTATTGCTGGTAGAGATCTTTAACAATGGCAGTGAAATAAATTTGTTTGAATGGAGAACGTTGTTATTTATCTGTAAATGGATAGTTGCTAAAGTTAAAGTAAGTGCACTTGGCTGATCACTTTTTCTTAGCTGGCTGAAGAAAGTTTAGCAAAAGCTGATCAGAAGTGCATCGACACAGACTGGAGAATCCAAGCCTTGTATAAACAAAGATGTGATGATCTAGACCGCGAGGCACATTATGAAGAGATAGCTAAACTTCTTCATGACAACAGAGTAAAAGAAGCAGAGTTGCTGAAAGCAATGAAGGAAGAGGAGGATAAAAGGGTAAGCATGTCTTTGCATTTCTGGGAGACAACGTGCAAAAGAGAAAAAGTGTGTGGCTGTGGCATGATGCAAAATGAAAAGTCAAAAGGTTTTTACCAAAAGTGTCCCCTAAAATTTGTTTTTACCCTAATGTCTTTTCTCTGATTTTGCTGGTCAACTAACAGTGTATAGCTAGACAACGTTTTTCCTAGTCTAGACCCAGAATAATGTCTTTTACCTCCCTTTAGCTGCTTCAAGAGGACCCTGGTGGGCATCAGCAAAAGCTCTTCTCAAAAGTAGAAAACATTAACTCAGTATCTTACAGCACTTTTTTGTGTTAAATTAATGATGGTATGTAATTTTAAATCATTCAAATGGCTTTCTGTGAAGCTTGCTTTTTGCACGTTGCACTTCTATTGAAAATGTACTGAAATGTGTCTGTTGTATAGTGGGAAGAAGTTACAGAGAAAAGAGCTCAACTGGAAGCAGAGCAGCTAGCTGTTGCTGCTTTGGACGCACGGAGGAAGCAGTTCTTAGAAGATGAAATGAACGATGCAATAGACCTGGCTGAAAAGCTACAATGTGAAGATGGCTATTTTGGTGAGCATACAATAGTACTTCCATCTATAGTGTGCATGATGTGGATATTACACTAACTCAGCTATGTAAATATATTTACCAATATCATAAAAATGTAGGACTGGAAGGGACCTCGATAGGTCATCTAGTCCAGTCCCCAGCACTGAGGCAGGATTAAGGATTATCTAGACCATCCCTGACGGGGTTGTCTAGCCTGTTCTTAAAAACCTCTAATGATGGAGATCCCACAACCTCCCTTAGGTAATTTATTCCAGTGCACAACTACCCTTACGGTTAGGAAGTTTCTCCTGATGTCCAACTTAAACCTCCTCTGCTGGAATTTAAGCCTGTTACTTCTTGTCTTGTCCTCTGTGATGAGCAGAACAATTTATCATCCTCCTCTATATGACAACCTTTTATGTACTTGAAGACTGTTATCATATCCCCCCTCAGTCTTCTCCAGACTAAACAAACCCAGTTGTTTCAATCTTTCCTCGTAGATCATGTTTTCTAGACCTTTAATCATTTTTGCTACTCTCCTGTGGACTTTCTCCAATTTGTCCACATCTTTCCTGAAGTGTGGTGCCCATAACTGGACACAGCACTCCAGCTGAGGCCTTCTCAGTACTGAGGAGAGTGGAGGAATTTCTTCTCATGTCTTGCTTACAACACTCCTAATATATCCCAGGATTATATCCAATTTTTATGCAACACTATTACATTGTTGACTCATTTTTAGCTTGTGATCAACTGTAACTCCCAGATCCTTTTCTCCATTATTCCTTCCTGGGCAGTCATTTCCCATTTTGTATTTGTGCAGTTGATTATTCCTTGCTAAGTGTAGTGCTCTGCATTTGTCCTTATTGAATTTTATCCTGTTTATTTCAGACCATTTTGCCAGTTTGTCAAGATCATTTTGAATTCTAGTACATGCCAGATATCCGTCCATAAGACTGACAAATAGGGCCAAACTTTTAAAAGAACCTCTATTTGGTCTCCTCCATCAATTGCAAACACAAATAACATTTAGAAGCTAACTTCTGTATGTAGTTAAGAATCTAAATTCTGCAACTGGCACCCACAGTTGATTTCCACCCACAAAACTGAAGACCATTTTTTAAAAAATCAGCCCCTACTTTATATTGTTTTAAAATGTTTGTTGGGTGTGTAAATAAACTGAAGGAGAGGGGGTGGTATGCTTTAAATTTTCATTGAACCAGAAACTTAACATTAACTACTAGTCATCTACTGTACTGGGAGATGGTGACAGTGGTGGTTTCCCATGATATAACATATTTTACATAAATATACAAGAAGTTTCTCTGCAGGGTTTTACTTCTTCCATCCCAGCATCAGATTGTTTTCAGACAGAAGAACCAGCACTGTTCCCTTCTCACACCATTAATACAGTTTCAGTTTAATTCTTGACTTTGCCATCTCCTCTTAGTGCTCATTGCGAGTGGACAGGGAGAGACCTTACTGCATATAGAGTGCAGACTCCATAGCATAATCTATATGCAGTTAGAGAATACAAAACATAATACCAAATTGCTCATTTTGCCTTTGTTCCTGTCGTTACTGTGGTGTGTACGTGTGCAAATATGTCTTTCCTTTGCCACTGGGATTTTGTAAATTCCTAGAAATTGGAGTTGGAAAATATGTATTAAATCATCTAATCCTAAATCAAAGCAGGATTGTTCCGTATGGTCTATTTACACATCCAACTCTTTGCTCAGCAAGATTATGCTGAAAAGCTTAAGGGGAAAAAAATGGTATTGTACCTTAGAGGCACTCTAAAATTAAGTGGTATAATAGAGCACTGTTTAAATAATATCCAGAATTTTTTGTAAAAAGTTTTTTTTTTCCTCCGCTGTTTAAAAAACTCTTGAGAAACACCAACAAAATGATCAGGCTCCACCCCTTATTATCTTCTACACAGACACATTCGCACAAAGTTTGTCCAAGTGAGGTCACAAGGGTAGCTTGCTGGAAGTGCCTAATTCACATAATGTGAACTAAATTACAGTTGTCTTAGTCTTCTTATTCAAGGTGCCACCCATTAAGACTACAAGTCCCAGTATACAATATTCTACCTTAGTGGCCCATTTATCACCAGCTTAGTCACTCAAATTTTTAAAAAGATTGCATTGTGGACCTATAGTTTCTGAAAATCACAATTTAGTAAAAATGTGTGGTCTTGGCCCCACAAACTGACAATTTTTGTTATAAATTTTCCAATCTCTACTTAATCGGAGCTGCTTGCACACTAAATCTAAGGCCATGTTTTCACAGTGAGTTACTACATGGCAAGCCAGGTGCAAATCTACAACATGCCACCTTGCCATGCAGCAATATCCCATGTGAACACTGCTACAGCCCAGTGAAAGTCCCAGAGTGCAGTTTGGCCTACCATGCTTTCTAGTAGTATGCTGTGCTGCACTCCAGGACTCTCGCTGCACTGTTGCCGTGTTCACATGGGACATTACTATGTGGCAAGGTGGCACTCTTTAGATTTGCACCCTGGCTTGCCATGTGGTAACTCATTGTGAAGACATGGTCTTAAATTTAGTGTGCAGGCAGCTTCAATTAAGTAAGGATTGGAAAAATGTGGCTTTTAATAAACATTAGCTATTACATTCTTACAGTTTACAAAGAAACTTCTCTCCATTTCCCACAGAGAGATTGCGTGATTTGAAGACTGGGTGTGTACAGCAAGATTTAAAATTCCAGCAGGTGCCGAGGGAAGCCCAAAACAAATCAGGATATGTCTGTCTAAATGACTTATCTACAGAGTCCTCAGCACACTGTAAGTTGCTAAACTTTGGAATAGTCTTTCTCTCACTTCTAATTTTGGAAGCACTACCCAGGCACCAAGGTGGGTGAATCAGTCTTTCGTAAATGTGCAAATTTATTTTTAATTGATTTCACACCTGAAAAATCCCTTTAAAAACAGTAATTGTGAAGGCAGTAGGCAACTCAACTCTGCCGGATTATGAAAGATGCCTCTCGTGTTAGACCCAACTATATCTCCACCCCATATTTGTATGGGATTTGCATTTGTATCTATGGCTTAAACACCATTACATAGCTCTCTCTGGCTTTTGGGAGAGGAGAAAATGTAGAATTACCTGTCATTCAGATCATCTTGAGAGGACTCATTTGTTGTGGCCAATAACTAGTCTCTAATTATCTATTCTGGGCTATCTCTGCTTCTGCAGCCAATGAAAATGCTTGTTAAAAGCTATTCTTTAGTTGTACATCTTATTGGTGAAATCCTCCTGACACTACAGGAAACAATACCTTTGAAATTTTAATAGTGCTTTAGCCCCATTTGCCACAAAGTACAGTATAGTAATGATACATTTTGCAAAGGACCTAAAAGAACCCCTAGGAAGTAGGAGTTGTTCTCCACTTGCAGGATTTAGAGCTGTCTCCTGAGTAATCAAGGGACTGAATGAAGGAATAAAAGTGAAGTAATTGTCTTGTTATATATTAAAGACAAAGCCCTGCAGTATTATTCTCCAAGAAGAAATAACTTTGTACCAGTTTAGTCATGAAAAAACTGAATCCCATACAGAAGGTCAGACTTGATCATGATGGTCCCTTCTGACCTTCAAGTCTACGGGTCTGAATCTTTTTAATGGTTAGTTGCAATATTAATTCCGAGTCTTTTTCATTTCTAGTTTCTTTAGATAGAAGACGAGAAGACCTGGAATGCAGAGAACGGGAACTGATGGCAGAAGTCAGAGAGCTCAGGCAAAAACTTACTTCACAGGCCCGAGCTACATATCCACTACCTCATTTTCCAGACACAAAGTGGACCACTTAAGAAAGCACACTTTATACTTTAGCTGTACCTTATTAATCACTGGAATTCTAAATAGTTATGTTGTAATCAAAGAGACTGATTTTTAGATTATTTATTATAAATGCTTTTGGAAATACTTTTGTACATAAAAATAAAATACTAAGTAGAAATGTTATAGTTGCACATTTCTGATTGTTCTATCCATAATGACACTTCATTAGTGATTTAAAAAAAATAAACTTACTTTTTTATTGCTGAACTACTGAACAGTCAGTATTCGAGTACAAGGCATATTCTGATTACACCAGTTCCCTGAAAAATCAAAGAACTGTTAAAATGATTTATTTGTCAGTAGTATTTAATGGAAGCTTCTTTTGTGATCATTTTAATGTTTTCCATCTGTCTATTATCTGGTACAGTCAACCCGTGGAACTCATTGCCAGGAGAAGTTGTGAAGGCCAAAAGTATAACTGGGTTAAAAAAAGAATTAGATAAATTCATGGAGAATTTGTCCATCGATGGCTATTAGCCAAGAAAGTCAGGGATGCAACCCCATGCTCTGGGTGTCCCTAAACCTCTGACTGCCAGAAGTTAGGACTGGACAACGGTTCACTCGATAAATAGCCCTGTTCTGTTCATTCCCTCTGAAGCATCTGGCACCAGCCACGGTTGGAAGGCAGGATACTGAGGTAGATGGCCCATTGGTCTAATCCAGTATAGCCATTCTTATGTTCTTATGGTGCATTCCAAACGAGGCAAAGGTGATCTAAAAGTAAAACTAGATATAGTGGCCAGATCCTTAGCTCCTGTAAATCATCTGTAGCTCCATTCATTTTGATGGTGCTAAAATGATTTGATGCCAGATGTGGATTTTGTCCAGTATAGGAGCTGGATCATCATGTAGAAGCTGTAATATGAGGAATAAGAAATGAAAGTAAAATAATGTCAGATGTTTTTCAAAACTCTAAAGCATCTGCCATGACAATGTATAGTGATTTAGAATCAACTTCTTAAACAAAATTAGTATGAATAGCTTAGCTAGTCAAAGTAAGTATGTGGTCCTAGAAACTGAGTTGCTCATTCTCTGTACTAAGTACTGAAGTTTCCTGTATGCATCTACCCTATCTCAGCTAGCCACTTGTTTCTGCCGAAAATATTTCTCTTCATGTTTGGGAGCAAAGAATAAACAGTATTAAAGTCCTCAAAGCAGCAATTTCATAAAGGCTGGGTAACACCATTTAAATTTTTTGGCCAGTAATATCTATTAGGGCCACACCTGCATCCTGAGTGCTTTCATATCTCCCACCCAATGGCATAAAGGGCAGAGTGGGGCCAGCCAACCCTCAGTTCCTTTTTGCCTGTGGTTGTGGGACAGAACTCAGAGCAGTGGCCGTTTCTCTCACGTATTTGCAATAAAAGTGATATTTTTGTACATAGTTACAATTTAGTGTAGGTTAATAGTTGGATAGTCATCTTAGGACAGTTTTTGTTAGGTGTCCATTCCATTCTAAATGGTTTTAGCATTTATAGCTGAGCAAAAATCACCAGGATTCAAATATTGTCCTTCAT
Organism: Macrochelys suwanniensis; assembly: GCA_033296515.1. Taxonomy (NCBI): domain Eukaryota; kingdom Metazoa; phylum Chordata; order Testudines; family Chelydridae; genus Macrochelys; species Macrochelys suwanniensis. The sequence goes on from CM065776.1 coordinate 239,953,976, forward strand.
GCTAGGTGAATGCTCCTCAATGATGAGCATACATGTGCCTGTTTAGTTTGAATGAGGGGCATATCACTGACAAATGCTCCATTTATCAATTATTTTCTAAAAATCTGAAAAGGGAGGGAAACTGGCTTAAAGCTTTATCTGCTGGGCAAATTGATGAGACCAGCTTCTGACGTAGGTAAATAAGGTCTACCCACATCTCCAGCAGAAGTGCCCCAGTGACTGCGTGTTATAACCTCCTCTAACGCATCAGTTCTTGAAAATCACTCCTATGCTGCTTTCACTTCATCAGCAGAAAGAGAGGATTCAGCACTGCTCTTCTGAAGTGCAGGAGAACAGGTCTTCATGTTAAGAAGAGGCATAGATCACTCTCAAGCGCAAGGGTAGAATCAGGCCTTTCTGGCACCTGAAAATAAGTGGTACTAGCTAAGGAGCACCCACACTGGTATTGGTCAAGGCGCACCCACAAGCAGCCTCTACTGCCTCTACGGCACTGCCTGCTGAGCACTTGGTGCCAAAGCTTCTCTCTTTATTACCCATAACCTTGGTACCAATCTTGTTGACACAGTTTATTCTGATACCACCTCCTCAGAATGGCTGCTCATGCTACAGTCTCAACACCAAGATTCACATCCCTGGAAGATCTAGCGGTGTCCTCCCTTGAGTCACTACTGCTATTGTTGGTAGTAAACATTCTTCCAATGGTACTGACCATGGATACTTCTTTGGCACTGGGTATGTCTGCAGTACCAATGAAAAATAGTTTTGCAGTTCCTGGGTTTCCCACTGTCACCTCCAACAGAAGTGCCACAATATTCCTTTTTTTTTCTTCATTGACATCTGATAATAGGGAGGTTCATCTCCTTACTCCCTAAGATCCCTCTCATATGGCCCCTATTCATCTAACAGGGAATGTAGAGTTCACGATCACTATAGTAAATATAAGACAAATATTTCTCCTGGTACAAAAGCCCTCCTCCCCAACTTACTTTTCTTACAGCCCTCATTCCTGGCTGTATTGGACACCATGGTGCTTCCACCAGGCTAGGAAATCATCCTTCCTGGCCCCCCACAAAACCTAGAGCTCCCTCCCCAGTAGGGTCCATCAGAGTCCAACAACAGCAGCCACCCCCAAATGGCAATTGCTGATCCTCAGCTATTAATTATTTGTTTTACCTTAGCATCTAAATGCTTGTCTCTAATGAAGAAATAAATTAGCCACCTGAACTGCTCCCACTGCCATCTTGTCATCTTCACCTGATGAAGCTGTGTGTCCTGTATGCTCCATCCCACCCTGACAATTACAAGGCCCCTTTGTTGAATGTCAGAAACCTTAGGATTCCAATTGAGGTAGTGCAGGAGAAGTCCCAGGAACTATTGGACACCTTGCCCAGAGCACCCTCCGGCACCCCCAACCCTGCAGCCCCACCCCTGAGGGTGGCTGAGCGGCCCCCCACTGAGCCAGCACGGCACCACAGCTTGCCCCACCAAATGGGTGCCCCGTGGGCCTGCTAGTGACCCTCAAGCTCTGCCACTTTTCGCCAACATAGACAGGGCTCTGCCGCCAGCCGACAAGCCCGTGCTGCGTGGGGGGGGCCTCGCCAGCCTATGGCATGTTGGGGGGGCTGGGATGGATACAGCCAGAGGGGAGGCGTCGACCGGCATGGTGGGGGGCAGAGGGTGGGCTCATTCAGCGTGTCAGGTGACCGAGGGCTGCAGCAGGGCGCGCCCCGCCCCCAACAACATCCCTGCTGTCACTGCCCCCCCCCCCAGATCACAACCCAGTCTGGGCCCCTGGCACCCGCAGGGTTTTAGAAGCGGGATTTTGTAGCCCAACACTGGGGAGGGGTGGTAAGGCTGTGGTGGGGGTTTTGAGCTCAGTGCCTCGGCCTTGTAGCCCCACCAGCGACGGACCTGAGGGAAAAAAAGCAACCGCTGCCCCGTGTGAGGATCGAACTCACGACCTTCAGATTATGAGACTGACGCGCTACCTACTGCGCTAACGAGGCGGCTGTGAGCAAAGTCCCCGCACCGCCCCTCCAGCCCGGCCGACTCGCCTTCCAGCGCAGCGACGCCGCTCCAGCATTGGGCGCCAAGGGGACAGCGGCGGAAACGGAGCCTCCCGAGGGAAGCCGGGTAGGGGGCTGCGGGGCTCTGGCCCCGCCGGCTGCTCCCCAGCAACACCCGGAGACAACTGCGTCCCCTCCCCGCTGCTGCTCCGCGTCCCCCGCCCCCCCCCACAGTGCCCGGCCCGCGGCTTCTGCAGGGCACGGAGACCCCCGGCGCCCAGGCGCTGCAAAGCTCCCTGCCCGGGACCGGGCTCAGCCCCGCGCGCTCCTGGGGCTCGCCCGCTGGCGGGGCGCTGCTGGGACAGGGGCTGGGGGCGGGCAGTTTGTCCGGACCCCCAGTGATAGGGGATCAGGAGCGGCGGGGGGAGGGGGGTCGCAGGCAGGGTGCTGCCAGGGTGGGCGAGGGGCAGCTACCAGGCGTTAGTGAATGGAAGGGGGGTCGCTCAAAGCGCAGGATTGGGTGTGTGGGGGGGGGGCAGCTACAACACCCCCCCATCACCCCTCCCCCCCCCGCAGCTGCAGCGTTACCCGCAGCTCCAAAGAGAGACGGGGACCAATCCCCCGCCCCCCCGCGCGAGACGGGGCCTTGCGAAGGCGGCTCTGCTATGGAGCAGCGAGTCCCGATGCCTGGAGCGGCAGAAAAAGCGTCCAGCTGTGCTACCAAAGCCGCGTCTGTCAGCGAACGTGGCCCTTTTGCTACCCGTCAACGCTTGCTACCTCTCGCTCCGGGACGGCGCTTTCAGAGGGACCGGGGGGGTTGCCCTGACAACCGGCAATAGTCGCTACCCCCCCCCCCCTCCCGGCTCATTTGTGATTGGTTTGTTTGATTATTGCAGCGCGCGCTCTCCGTTTGTGTGCGAGGCCGTGTAACGGGAGGTGAGAATTGGGGTACGGAGGACAGACATGACACCGTCAAAGGGCTACTTCCAAGGGTCGCAAATTATGGCAAATGGGCCCCCATCCGTCAGACTTCGCTGCCCATGCCCCTGTCACCGGTCGGACTGTTACGAGCCATAGCAAAAATCCCTTTGCCTTTATAACTGATGCATTCAGCTGGCACAGAACGGAACAATGGTTTAACCCTCCTGAAACTGGTTATTTGTGCTGCTTTAATGAGCTTTTTCCACTTTCTCTGACATAATGAGCAACAGGAAGACGAATAGATTGTTTTTTTAAAGCCACGGCAAGCGATTTTAATGACTGTATATGTTCAGCTTTTAACTGGACTGATTTATGTTGACAGGGTGCTATTTTACGTGACTAATTAATTATGCCAAATAATTTCCCATCCACATACTTGCCCTTAGCAGGTCACTGAATAATTACTTTGGGCACTTCTGATGCAGCTGCACGCCAGTGCTGAGGGCAAACTACAGTTTACTAAAGTCAAATAATCAACTGTTTCTTAGAGACCAGCACATAGTAAACTAGTTTAATAGAACAGGCAGGAAAGACTCCAAATACACTTCTCCTTTGGAACTTTAGGGTTGGCATTTTCCACCCATTTATTTAAATTTAAAAATAGTAATGATTTCTTATTGAGTGTCTCATTTATCAATAACATATTATAAGCATATTTTCTTCCTTATTTGCAAGCTCCTTATATCTAGAAGTTAGGTCCCGTCCTGTAAATTGCTCCACATGATCCCAGAGGGACACTCGTAACTTGCAGAATGAGGGGCCGAGATAGTAATGATGCATAGCTGCGGGAACTAGAGGTGCAGGGGTGTGCTGCAGCACCCCCAGGTTTTACGTGGGGCTCTGCTCCCAGGCCCACATGCGTGTGAAACTGCTATGTGTAGAAATCTGCTGGAGTAATTTAATAGACTACACCGGCCCAGTGCCCGCCTCCAGCCATAGCCTCCTTACCCCTATCAGGGTCCCCCCCCTCCCAGAGACATGGCCCTGCTCCTGGCCCCAGCTCGGGGAAGCGGGGGAAGACAGGGTATGGGGGGGTGGTTTTCAGCATCTCCACTATTAAAAGTGTTCTAGCACCACTGAAGTGATGTCTTGTCAATTATCTCCTGGGTGAGCCAATGAGCCACCTGACACACAGTGAACTAAAGAGTGATATTCACCAAGGTATTTAGGTGCCTAACTCCCACCAATTTCAATGGCACTTACCTAAGAGATTTCACAGCAGGTGAGTGGCAGCACCAGAGTCAAACACAGGCGTTGTGCCTCCAGTATTAACAACCCCACACATTCAAATATCAAGAGTCGGGGCCCAAAATCATGCGATTCTTAAAAAGCAATAAATTTTGGGCTCTTTATATTTTTATTCTAGTTTCTCAGCCTTTCAGGTGCACTTGCTCCATGTTTTTAAGATTTTTCTCCACAACCAGGCTGTTTTTATTTTTTAAATAAAAGCTGCGATTCTTGTGCAGCAGGAGCTGGGGGTTTAAGGAAAAAGATCACGAGATGTGATCAAATTATGAGAATCTGCAACACTGTGAGACTTTGATCCCTGCATGAGCCATTTGACAACTTTCCCTCCCGGTAATAAACTTGTTTTATTTTCACTCAATGGTGAGTCGTTTCAAAGAAACAGATTACTGAAATCCCTAAAGTAATGGTCAGATATTATGCATGGGGCACAATTGTCACTTTTAGTCCATTTTAAAACTTGTTTTCTTGTCTTCTTTTTAAAAAAAAAAAAAAAAAACAGTCATGGTGGCACTAGGTGCAGCCAGTGCCCCTTTAAACTGTTTTGAAATTATGGAACGGCTAATGTCTTCATTCGAGTTAACGTCTGAGTTGGTTTGGCTCCACAATAAATGCTATATGGGACCCTCAGAAGCCTCAAACTGTTTTGGAGTGTGCAACAATGCTTGGAAATGTACCTCCTTTTGCCTCAGTGCTTCCACATGCACACCTTTCAGAGAGTACTGCATGGAGGGGATTAAAGAAGTGTGATTAAATCAGACAGCACTGCGTAATGTGAGGTTGAACTCTTCATGTGCCCTCGGGGCAAGGTGTGTGTCTCTCAGATAATCAGCTTTAAATCTGTGTTCCATCTGAGGCAGAATCCTTGCTTAAGCACATCTGCAAACCGATCTCTTCAGGTTTTGGGTACACCTGTACCAACAAAATCAGCGAGAGCTTGTGGCGCCAATTTGCCTTTGGTAGTAACATTTATTTGTTTTTATTAACAAATGATTCCGTCAACAAAAGGGAATTTACAACAGAGTGGAGTCCGCAAATGGGAAGCTAATTTGTTCTTTGTTTACCTGCAAGGTGAGCTGTGTTGGTCTCATCTGAGTAGTCTATATGCACAGTGCTCACCATACGCATCAGTCAACTGCTGATCCAAAGAATAATGAGCCAATCAAGACATGTGGGCAAGATAAGGAAACGGCTGGAGGAGATCAAGAATCAGTCAGTCAGGCCAACAAAAGCAGATTTCAGCCACCATGAAAGTGTAAGACTAGCTACTGACGCCCTTTTGGATGGTGGGACTGAATCTTATCTCCAAGCCTTAAATGAAGAAGGAGAGGTGGATTTTCTGTCATCCGTGGAAGCTCAGTATATCAAGAAAAATGCCAGAGAGCCTTACTATGCTAACGAATCTCACACAGAGAGGGAGACTGGAACAAGGCAGAATGATGCTGGCTCTCTCCAGTCAGGAACATACTTCCCTATATCTGAAGGCAGTGAACCAGCCTTGCTTCACACATGGAGCACAGCAGAGAAGCCCTGTCTAAAGGAAAAATCCAGTGCCACTGTGTATTTCCAAACAGAGAAGAACAGCAACATCAGAGACATTATACGCCGCTGCATCAACAAGACCAGTCAGGTAAAGAGAAAGTCCATGTTTCCTTTGGGTTTGTTTTTCTCCCTCCTTATAAATACTGTTGAATGTGGTGCATGGTTAGAACAGGCCCTGGTATGTGCCTTGCCAATGCACCTCCATCTAAGCAGGGGTGATGCAAGTCATTCTATGCGTGCCCTATCTCCTTTGCAGACAGTGCCTCTCACATCGTGTTGTGAAAAACTGCAGCTGGTTTTGTTATGTGAAGACCTTAAGGGAACAACTGTGCTGTTGGGTGTGGCATTAAGGGAACCAGAGTAAGACCAAGCAAGCACCTAACAATTTCACTTATGTCCCCGACTGAGCTAAATTCAAACCCAGACCTCCAGTGATTAGAAGCTAGTACATTAATTCACTGGCACAGCTAAACTCTGTGGTTCTACATGTTTAAAATAAATGTACCCAAATAAAATAAATGTATCCTAGTTGCACAGCCATTTTGTATTTGGGACACCAGCGCTCAGCCTGTCTGAACCAGATCTCTGCATAGTCACTGTGAAAACCTTACCGTGTAGTTTTGCTCTGAAAAGTGACTGTAAGAATGACACTTACTCAACAGATCCTCCTTGTGTGTACTCAGAGCAATATCTTCTTATTTCAGTGACTAAAATAAGTGTTTTGCTCTTTTTGACTCCCCTTAGCCCTTCAGAGCCAACGAAGCTAAGGAAGTGGGAGCTAGGTTTTCTTCCTTTTTGTGCACCTCAAACAGATTTGTTTACTAAGTTTTAACCAAGAATACCTGTGCAACCCATGAGTTTGGACAGATGTCACTGAGGTCATACTTTTAAGACAATAGATAGAACAGCAAAGAGTTCTGTGGTACCTTATAGACTAACAGAGGTATTGGAGCATAAGCTTTCGTGGGTGAATACCCACTTCTTCGGATGCACCCACGAAAGCTTATGCTCCAATACATCTGTTAGTCTATAAGGTGCCACAGAACTCTTTGTTGCTTCTACAGATCCAGACTAACACAGCTACCCCTCTGATACTAGATAGAACAGGTGTCAGTGAGGGTCTAATCTGGCCTGTAGAACCTTTGTTACTGGTGATGGTGCAGTAGAAGGAAATGTTTTATCTGGACATGTTTGCAAGACAATAAACATGGAACCTCCAATGCCATTTTTACAGACACTTTTCAGAGTAGAACTTTTCTATAACACCAAGTGTTTTTACTTGGTCACTAGTCATCTGTGTAATTTCTGAGTTTACAAACAACCCACAACTAGTGCTGTGAGTTACTCTCTCTAAAGGGATGGGACATATGACACTTCTATCAGCCTGCAGCTACTTTGGCTTATCTAAACAGGTTGTCCTTGGAACAGGAGGCACCTATTCCTCCAGAATGTTGCTGTGTTGTGTGAATAGAATGGAGTTGTGACTGAGACTTTGGAGGAGACTATTAAAAAGGCTTACAGTGAAAGTTGCTGTAGTTATATAAATTTAAGTTTTTGTTGATGGCTCCAGGAGACGCAGCACAGAATATGCAGCGCAAGGAATATAGGGGGCAAAGGTGGCTTTATACCTCCATCTTGAATCCTAGCTGTTGTGGGGCCAATTTAGCCCACTTGTGTAAATTAGAGCAGCCAGAAAATTCTTTTCCTTTGGTTTCTAGTCAGTTTTACCTTAAGACTCTCATGCACTAGCTCAGTTGTTTGGGTGTAATCAGTGCGGGGGGTGGGGAGGGAAGGGATGTTTAATGCCAAATAAAATTACTTTAAAAAAGAATTGAAAAAAATTCTATTAATATTAGGCTTTATGAAACTCATTTTTAAAATGAAATCTAAATGTTGGTCCTACCCTGAGTCCACCCACATACAGACAGTTGTAGAATTGAGGATTGCTCCAGGCTTGAGGGGTTGCATGGAAGAAGCTTCGTTGTATGAATTCATACTCTATACATTTGATTTGTGGGAGAAATTCACCTACTTGCTAAACTCAGTGTGTATCTTGTATGAAATAATCCCATTTTAGCTATTTTCCTATTGTTTTCTGATTACCTTTTAATTATTTTCCCCAGTACTGAACTCCAGGCTACAAATTCCTAGGCCACTCTAAGATTTCTTAGTAAAAGGACCTATAAAGAAAAAATGATATGTTAGACTGGTTTTATATGAGCAATAAAGCAATATCAAGATATCCCTTTGAACTGGGTGCTCATCTATATACAAGGAGAGGGATCTATATAAAATACCCCCCTCTCCCCTACACCATTTAAGCTTTTATTTGTAAAATAAGCATTATATTTTACTGGCATCCCAAAATCATGTGTCTTTACTCTGCCTTTTCTCCCTAGGTTCTGGCCATTATGATGGATGTTTTCACTGATACCGAGATATTCTGTGATGTGCTAGAGGCGGCTAACAAACGAGGTGTTTTCGTCTATCTGTTGCTTGATCAAAGCAATATAAAGCTCTTCAGTGAGATGTGTGACAAGGTGCAGATTGCAGAGGATCACTTAAAGGTATCGCTGACTACACAAAACTCTTAAAGCCTTAAAGCTTTCGTTCCTAATTTCTAACTTGTTTTGACTCATACTTCTCTGTTGTAACTCAATATCATGGGTATTAATCTGAATTGCGATATAACAAGTATCTGGTGGCTAGCCTAATTTGTCTTCAACTATGTGAAAGAAAACTGAATAAAGAAATAAACTTTCTTCTATAAACGGCCCCCAAGTTTCTAAGTAAATTGAGGCTAATTAAAAGTTTTCATGATGGTGTTTGAACTTTTGTTAAATCCCCAAGCCAGGGAAACATAAGAACTAAGGGGCTGGTTTGTTTACTGAAAATATGCCTTCATAAAACACAGGGTTTAAAAACTTATGAGCCAAAGTGTGCTCCCCTTTAGTCAGCCAATGAACATGACTAATCTGTTAGGGCCTAACTTTCTACCTGGCAAGTAGTGCTGTGAAAATCAGTGGAACTAGCACCAAGCACGGTGCCATCCTGGTCTATGACTAGGACCCCTCAGGCATTATGGGTTAGATTCACAAAAGGACTTAGGTGACTAACTGCCATTTTAGATGCCTAAATCCCAGAATTGGGCCTCACTGGGATTCATAAAGACCCCTGCTCTGCTGTCACCAAGCCGTAAACTTGCTCAGTGCCTAAAGTCTCGCAGTAAAAGCTTCCAAGGCACCTGAAAGCTTCCGAGGCATCATGTGCATGCCAGGTGTCCAGACGCCTAAGCCCGAAAGCGTTGTGTGAATATTGAAAAGACAGGCTTTCTGCCACCTAATTCACCTGTAGGGTCCGATCCAGCAAGCATGCTGAGAGCTCACGTAGCAGATTGGGCCCGTATAGGCGAGTTTCTACAAAGCAGCTGGGAGGAAGGGGAGGAATGGTCCACTGTGAAGAAATAATTTTAAAAAGTAATTGGAGCAGAGGGACTGGATCCTGGCTCTCCAATGTGAGTGCTTTAACCACCAGGCTACGGAGTCATTCTCAGGCTTGCTTGATGTCTGTCTCTGGCCCAATGACTCTTTCATTAGTTAATCCACAGTGGAACAGCATTAACAGCTGTGAGCTCAGAGGAGGGCTATGTCAGAATATCCCAGAGGCCAGTGGTTAGGGCAGTCATCTGAGGGGAGACTTGGACTGGGGGGTCTCTCCCAAAGCCTAGGGGTGAGCACCCTAACCATTGGGCTAAAAGCTGTGACGGAGCGTCTCCCCCTCTACTCCCAGCTTCTTGCCAATATGGCGCCGGCACCTTACTGCAAGAGAGGGAATGCCACTGAGAATCCCAGGCAGGGGGAGGAAGCTTCCTGCAGCCCAGACTTAGGCCTCTATCTCGGGGACAAGGGAGGGGTTTAAATGGGAGGAACCATTTAACGTGATGACATTTGGGAACCTCATTCTAGGGCACCTTTCTCTCCCCATTCATTGTATAGGGAGCCAAGGCGCCTAACCCAGGCTTTGTGATTCCCAGTGATTTTCTAGGTGCCCAAGTGAAGTGTAGCAATGTGCAGCATCACCATGCCTAAGTTTCTTTGACTCTAGCCCTATGGTACAATAAATAATAATAATACTCACAGTGTGTAAAGTGAAGCATATGTGTAAGTCTTTGTAGGGTCAGGGCCTCCTTAATAAGAGGAGTGGGGTTTAGCCCAAGATGTTTTATACTAGAGATGACGTAAAACACTAAGAACCAGATCCTCATCTGGTGCAAATAGACATAGTTCCCTGGAAGTTATTGGAGTTACACTGATTTACACTAACTGAGGATCTAACTCTAGGGATCTAATTCTAGTCACAGCTATGGACATACCCCTGCCATTCATTTCAATAGGTGTTGTGTCACCATCATAGATCTGGAGGGCCCAGCTGTGTCCAAAAATTTACAATACTATACAGTATAGCTTCATTTTGTATATGTTTCCATACAAAGGCCCAAAGTATAGCCCAGTTTTCTCCCCCATTGAAATCAATGGCATTGCATCACATGACAAAGTCTGACAAAGATTTGGTCTAAACTCTATGCAACAGCACATTACAATGTTAAAGTTGGGGAATTAAATAAGAAATCCTAGTAGAGGGAGGGGGAAATTAAGCAATACAGTCTAGGGGAGAAAGGAGAGATTACCAGCTACATTTTGCAATAGGATGATTAATTTTAATATGTGCTTACTGGTTGTTTGTTTTTATTTGTCGTCGCTAGAATATTTCAGTCCGAAGTGTTACCGGAGAGGTTTATTGTGCCAAGTCAGGCAGGAAATTCTCAGGGCAAATCCAGGAAAAATTCATCATCTCTGATTGGAGATACGTTCTCTCTGGATCATACAGGTGAGATCAGTCATCACATTTTCTACCTGAGGTTAATTCTATTATTTGAATTGAAGTTGCACTTAGGTCCTACTCAGGGATCAGAGCCCCATTGTGTTAGGCGCTGTACACACGAAGGCTGGGTTACAGATAAAAGTATTTCAGAAAGTAAAGGTTTACTCTGGGTTATGATTTTCAAATCTATGCTACTTAAAAAAAAAAGTTCAAAAAATGTTGACCGACTCTAGAGCTGATGGCCTATCCCAGTAGAGACTGGGATCAGGGCCAGCTCTAGCTTTTTTGCCGCCCCAAGTGGCAAAAAAAAAAAGAAAAAAAAAGCCGAGGCCGGAGCTGCCGAAGCAAAAAAACCCCCAAAACGGCCATTGATATGTGCCGCCCCAGGAATGGCTGGAATGCCGCCCCTTCAAATGTGCCGCCCCAAGCACCTGCTTCCTTTAATGGTGCCTAGAGCCGGCCCTGAGATCTAACTTAACTGTTCATGGCTGGCACAAAAGAAATTGTGGAACAGACACAGAGCAGAACTAGAAAGCTGCTCATAATACTTGTGCTGACCACGTTTTTCATGTCATCAGCAAATCACTACCAGGAGACATGTTGTACATTTCCATCAGTTTATGGATCTCTTAATGTGGCATAGGTCAGCCTCTGTTTGGAGATTCACTCTCTCTATGACAAGTTAGCTATTTGAAAGGAAAGTAGAAACTCTAGATTCCTGCCATCTGCTTTAGTAGATGTGGTATGTCTCACCTTTACTTTCTGTTAATTACACCTGTAACATCTGGCCTGCAACGTTTTCATACCAGTATAACTATTCTAGTTAGAGGTGTGGTTTTATTGTTTTTAACCGAACCAAAGTGGTACACCCCACTTTAATTAATTTCCCTTCCAACATGTAGTGTTGCTAATTCTTGCAATTTTATTATAAGTCTCACAACATTTGGAGTTTTAATTAAAGCCCCAGCTGATAAGATTAGGCGACTGCATAAGAATCTGAGCTTTCATGTTTAAAAAAACTACATTTCTAATCCTCATGGTTACAGAGAAAATCTTGAAAACTTGAGTCACGTGAATCCTACAGGCTCAGAAACCAGAAGGCAAAAGAAAAAGATCCAAATTGTATTTTTTTTAAAATGTCATGCTCTTTGTGGGGTCTGACCAGTATGAGAACTTTTATACCAGTATAAATGTGTCCACACTGTGCGTAGGGGGACGGGAGGATACAGATAAAGTGATACAACTTGTGTGTAGACAAGAGCTCTGCTGGCCATAGAGACAGACAGCCATTTTGTGTTCAGTTCTGGGCAGACCGTGAGGCACACATACTTTGAATGTTGCTTTTTAAAGAACAGTTTATGTTTGTTCTTTCTACTTTTGTTTTCTTTTAATCTTCTGACTGAAGATACTTGAATGCTATTAGTATATGGAAAAACATAACAGCAGATCCATGTTGTATTGAATGTGTGTGTAAGGAAAGCAAATGTGAGGGAAGGGGGAAAGCAGGCTTTTTCTCTAGCAAAGATTTTTTCTTTGCTGTAAAACGGCGAACACACCCACCCACTGTTCATATTCAGTCATGCCTTGCATTTATCATTGCTATTGCAAGCTGCTCTAACCTCAAGAGCCTTGTCAAACTGCATAAGCTTATACTCAGGCCAGCAGAGAGGGCGGTGAATACCAAATCTTTTATACACAGTTTAACTCCATCAAGCCCTGCCATGTTTTGAGTATTCATACAGTTTACTATAGGCTCGCACACCATGTGTTGTTTTTATAGGCTGGCTAGCTTTTACTTTGTTCACTCATAAGTTGTTTTCCCCTCACTCCCCTACCCCACCCCCAGTTAACCTTCAGTCTTCGCCAGCAGCTTATACTCCTGGGGGAGAGCAATGCAAAGGATTCTTTTTGATGAGTGATGATCAGGGATTTCTCTCTCTCTCTCTCTCTCTCTCTCTCTCTCTCTCAAACACACACACACACACACACACACACACACACACACACACACACTTTTGTGAACTAGGTACAGGAACTGTTGCCAGTTTAGTGATTGTTTGGACATTTGAATTGCAATTGAAACATTAATAGACTCTTTAAAAGCATATAAACTGTATGATAAAATGTGTATCTGAAAAAGTATAATAGATTTAAAAAGTATGAACATAGACTAGCTCCTTATACAGCTGCTGTTTTTTATGACAACGTCAGTGCATTCATTTAGGTGAGGTTGGTCAACCTAATAATTTCAAATGATGATTGGTAAGCAAAGTCTAAATGAGCTCTCCCTGACAGCTACTGATGAGCTGGGGGGAAAGGCTTCAAGACCAGATTGTATTTACATTCACACCTAATCTACCTAGGTATCCAGCAAACAGCTGTGTTGCCCAAGTGACAGATTTTGGCTGGGGTTGGGTTACAAATCACTTGAATGCGGTGGGAGGGGGAGATAAATGAAATGTTGTTGCTCTTATTGTATGAGTAAAGGGAAGCAGAACTGTACTTAGCCTGTGCTGATTGAGGGCATCAAGAGAGGGTGGGGACAGGCTTGATAGTCTGCCTGAGTCACAAGTACTATTTAACCTCCCCCTCTCCACTGTTTAAAGACAGAGCTGATTAGGCTCCATAGATAGTCTTTTGTTTTGTTAAGTGACCACTGCAGCTGAAATCATTGATAATCAGGTCTAAGTGCTGAGACCTGTTGTGGGACAGTGTATCTGTGGGAGAGATGGCCCAGTCTGCACTAGCAGCAAGGTTCCCCCACTGAGAGCTCAACTGAAATCATTGAGAGCTGGGTGGAACCTCAAGAGACCAACTCGCAGAGGTCACATTGGCAGGTGGCAGCAGAAGGTGATGGCTCAGGGCCATTGGCAACAGAACGATGGAGTGAACGGTGGCATGAGGAACAACAGTGGCCAGAACAAACAATGAGCAGCTGGAGGAATGAGCAAGGTGCCTTCTTGCCCCCCACCTGGGAGGTGAACTCACATGAAAGCACCTCTGAACTCAGTCTCCACTGACCAAGGACAACACCGGTGAGTGTTAATGAGGCTGTTAAGAATGCTGGAGACACAACACAGTTCATGTGAACAAATATGGCTATGGCATCATACTTTCTATTTAAGCAAGAACTACCACACACTATAAACTGGAGGCCAATGTTAAGTGCATTGTCACTTGTTCATCCTGAAGTTGAACACTGGTTCTGAACAAGACCAGGAAATGCTCACTATCTTTCTGCAAGAAACTTAGCTGACTAGCTAGAAGTATGTGATGCAAGAGTGAAAGGCTCAACAGTTGAAAAAGTGAACAACTCTCTCACCACATTCAAAAAATTTGCATACATAGCTGATGAATGCACCGATGCAAATGGGCATCAAGTATGAAGGCATTGTATACGTTATCTTGATGTCAGTGGTAGGCCAGTAGATGTATTTCTAGATGTTCAAGTTATAGAAGACACATCGGCTGCATCAGTGACCACCCATATCTTAGAAGAGTTAAATGCTTGTCAATTGGACCCCAAGCAGATGGCTGCTTGTGTATTTGATGGAGCTGCAAACTTCTTTGGAAGACATGGTGGAGTACAAGCTTTGCTCAGAGAAAAGTATAACCCTAATCTCTCCTATACACACTGCAAACGCCATCTTCTCCAACTAGCGCTAGTATGAGCTGCAGACTCTTCAAAAGACATTTAAAAAGCTATAAATTTAATGTCATTATATTCTTTTTTCAGCAAGGGTCCAAAATGACTGAATATCTTGGGAAATATAGAAGATACACTGGGACTGAAGTTCAAAGTAGTCCAACCTGGGAAAACCCTCTGGTTTTCTCATGAGCGATCCTTGGCTGTTGTCTTAAAATTACTCCAGCCGTTATTACTGGATTTGGAAAGTATCTACCAAGATGGGATGGATCTAAGTAGTGAGGCTGGTGGATTACTTTTGCTACTATGTTCAGAGAAGACTATTGCTATTCTCTCTCTTGTAAGTCTACTGTTGAAACCACTTGGGTCATTAAACAATGCCATCCAGGCATCTGCTATAACAGTAGTAGATCTTTGTCCAGCAATAGAAGCTACATTTGGATCAATCAGAGCGCTATCCATTGAAAAACTACTGGAAGCAGCAAAGACTTCAGAAGTTGACTAATGAAGGCATTTATATTGAATCCTTAAGTGAAGAGGACAAGAAGTGTTTGTTAAGACAACTGAAAAAGTACACAGACTTGATTCTTAAAAATCTACAACAGCAACTTCTAGATTCTACTCAACCTCTACATAGCTTTTACAGATTCCTGTCCTATAAAACACCGACAGTTGAGTGGAGTGAGGCACTACCAGCAATGGGGCTGCCATGTGCTCAGGACAGAATAGAGAATTTGAACACAGAGTGGAATATCATAGGACGAATGAATGAAGATTTGACTTCAACTTTTTTATCATCACTAGTGGCTCGACCCGATCCTTATGCTATGTTTCCTGGGATGAAAGAAGTAGGAATTAATTTCTTGCTACTTCCAGTCACAACAACTACAGTTAAGCGTTCTTTTTGATCATTGACTAGAATTTTGTGTTCAGAAAGAAGTTGCCTTCTGCCTGATCATGTGAATGAACTAATGAGCATATCAATTGGAGGAATGGAAGTACCAGACACACGAGAAGCCACCAAAGATGAACACATTGCATTCAAGAAGTTCATTAACAGAGTTGTGCAAATTATAACAAGAAAACAAGAAGGATGTAGATGTAGCGCTTCATAGAAGCCTTGATTAGCCAACTTTAATTGATGTGATGATTTTAAAACGAGTTAAATCTAATAAAATGGTCATGAAACATTTTTCAGTTTTTACTATGGTGCCATACAGCCCACCTTCACCCTCACGGTCTCACCCCCCATCAGGCCTGCCCCCCCATTAATTTGAACACCCCCCTAATCTCAATTCCTGGAGAAAACACTGGTGATGATAATAGAGACCCTTTTGCAACAGATGTTCCTTAAAGGTCTCATTTGTGTAGCTAAAAATCATGTGAGCTTAGCTTTTTGTTGTGAATCATTAGAAGGGTTTGAATCTGGTTTAGGGGATAGTTTCCATACAGTTTTATTGCCCTTTCCTCTGGCTTTGGGTTGTTGGAGAATTATAAACCCTACTTTTTCTAATTCTCTCTAGTATGTGTAACCCTTCTGCCCATCAGAGTTGGCAGCAACAAGGGCCAGGTTCAGTATCTAGGGGTTCCGTTTCAATAACACAATGCAAAACCAGCTCAAGCCCCCACCCAGTGACCTGGGACAAATATATACCACCCCTCTGGGCGCCTCTAAGAGGCAATACTTCCCCTCCGGCAAGCACAGAGTGTGAGTGTAGCAAAAGCCTTTTAATAACCATGTGGAAACAATGGGGCAAGTATGTTGGGGAAACACCACAAACAGGATTCATAAAACAAACCATGAACCAGAAGATCCCCCCAAGCCGATTGGGCTACGTCCTCTCCCCTTTGGCTCTTGAGTTCAGAAACCCCAAGTGTCACCCAAAGTCCCACAACCCCAAAATCCAGCAAACCAAAAGTCTCTGTCCCTGGGCAGTGCAGCCCCAGAGTTCAAAAGTTAATCTTCAGAGTTTTACCTGCCACCCCCCAGGGGTGGAAGGGAACCTTACACAGGCCAAGGCTGACTGCCCTGCCTCTCTGTGGGGTTCTGCTGCTCCCCTCACTGTCCCACAAGCCATTCCACAAACTGCTCTGCCACTCAGCAATATATCTTCAGACCCCACCCCACTACACTACTTAACACAGCACTCAGTGATTTCAGCTTGTAGTAGCACGGGGGGGGGGGGAATATCTCCGTGCAAGTGCACCATTAGTCCAAGGTGAATCCAGCTGAACAGCACATAACTAGACTCCTAATAAAATCAACTCTAACATTCCACAATAGAGAGGAGGAGGTGCAATTAGCATTTAAGGCCCTCAGAAGGGGCCCATACCACCAGGTACAAATAGTTTTGGAACCCATGTCCCTTGCATAGCAAGTCTTATTTAGTTGATGGCGAGTCCCACCATCATAACAAAAAGCCAAGTACAGTTCCACTGTCCTTGATTCACATAATCAGGATAACAACACTTTATTCTTCCTGCCACAACAACAGAAAAACTGGGGATCCTACAGCAGCCAAAGTGACCATTTGGGGTGCTATGGGCTCATGCTAGGCAGGGTGGGTGTGCCTATGCAAATGAGATCAGCCCCTGAAGTTCTTTTCCACAACTTGCCACAACTCACCACCAGATGTCAGAATGGAGCTCATCCTGACTCTGCTTACATATGTAATCAAATCCATCTTGCAATGTTAGGTCAAGTATTTATTTGTGCGCGTGCTCGCAGTGCTCATAAAAGATGACAAATTAAAAGCCCTGGAGAGCGAACCCCTCTCCTAGGGTGACCATATTTCCCTCAGCTGAAAACGGGACACCAGGTAAGAGATGGTCAGTGCTCAGGGTAGTTTATTTTATACATCTCTGAGGCACAATCCTTTAAGTAAATTCCTGTGAGGCAAGCAGTGGACAGCTTTCCCAGGTTGACCCAGACATAAGAACAACCTGTAGTGTCCAGCCAGAGAGCGGGGGCTGCTGCCAGGGGGACAGGTTTGAAAGCACCACTGCCTGCCAGGAGCAGCAAATCTCTCCAATCATGCTGCTGGTGGGCAGCGCTACCTTCAGAACTGACCCCCTGGCAGCAGCTGCCGCTCTCGCCTGGTCTGCCAACACCACAAACGCCATCTTGCTTATTACCCAAATCTCATGAGTCCAAATCCGAGCCCATCAAAGGCAAAAAAGAGCAAACAAGAACAAATTTAAACTTTATTAGAGAATGTTTGAGAACAGATGATACAAATAGTTTGAAGCGTCAGTTATTGGTCATTGGGGGTAGCATGCGGAGTATAGGGGGATGTTCGTATTTTGGGGTTGGGCAGCACACATAATACATACGGACTGAAGTGTCCCCAATGGAGGGGTAGGTGGTGGGCGGGATCAGGATATAGTTGGTAGGCGGTGAGGGTCTATCACTCATATAGGGAGTACAGACAGTCATGGGTATACGTGAGTGGGCTGGGCAATGAGAATGGGGCGACCCTCACGTGGCGGGGTTCGGCTAGGTTGGGTGGGTTCGGGGCTCAGGGGATGGGGTCCAGCGGAGGGGGGGGGTCAGTAGGTCCCTTCCCCCTTGTGGGTGGACGGGGTTTCCCCGGCTCAGACCTGGTATTGGCGGTGGCCGGTTACATGCTCCGTGTAGATGTCCCGGGACCAACGGATAGTATCCGAGACCATTAGGCATCTCATGAGCCGCGCGTAGTGGCGGCCCACCCCACAGGTCCTTAGGACGCGTTCGTTGCACGGGTCCCAGGCACCCAGGGCCCCGACGAGGAAGGCGTCGGTGTGTACCTCGTAGCCCTTTGTCCGCAGGGTGTCGGCAAGGGGGGCGTATTTTTTGAGCTTGCGGGCTCGGGCTGCGCGGAAGGCCGGGGTCCTGTTCTCGAACGGGATCGTTACGTCGACCAGGATGATCTTTTTTCCGACCTCGTCCGTGATGACGATGTCTGGGCGCAGCTGGCTGTCGGTGCCGGGGACGGCGCGGTTGACGGCGACCTGCCCCAGGCGCGGGTTGATGGGGGTTTCAGATGATTTTACTCATCAGATCAATTAGTACTACATTTTTTATGGAATCTGGAAAAAAAATTTCTCCTGTAGTGTCTTCAAAATGCAAAAAGACAAAGCATTTAAAATAGTGCCTGTTGTATACAACTGAGCACAAGGTGTACTGAAGCTAGTAGTATTTATAACTGCTCTTCTTATAACATGCACTTATGTCCTCTTCAATACAAAGAGACTTAACTAGAATGGGATTTTCAGAAACACTCACACCTCTGCTCCCATTAAAGTCAATGGTAAAACCATCCGTGGGAGAAGAGCTGGAGCAAAACTGAGCTCCCATCCACAAGGTGAGTTCAGATTTAAATCTGATCTCTGAAGCACCATGCACACCTGTGGTGTTGTAAATGTGAGCTACAAAGGAAAACTAAAGAATTTTAGGGTCAGGAGCTGCCCGTGAAGTCCACAACATTGCACTGACAGTTTCCAAATGAACTTGCTGAGCGAGGTGAGAGGATACAGTCAAAAACAGAACTCCAACGTATAAAGAATAAACTCGGAACAGGCTATTCTGCATGGTTAGGGAGGCAAAATACTAAAATTACTCCAGAGAAATATCTACTAAGGAGTGAATTAATAAAACAGCATTAGACTCAGGCTAGAAGGATCCTTTTCACACCCAGTATTTCTTACCCAACACGATTCATCTTAAAATTGTACATTAGGGAATGTTTTCAGATCTTCGTATAAACTGCACACAGTCTGTTGTGTTTTGAATTATGCTTTTTGGATGAGTTTATACTAATGGTAAAAATTACTGCCTCCCCTGAGCCTTCCCCTCAGAGGCGGGAACGCTGTACATAGAAAATATGCTAATGACCCAACATGGAGATAAAAGTTTCCAATGGAAAAGTTGGATAGTTCCTGAAAGATGCAACTATAGATACAACTGCAGGAAACAGGTTAATATAGGTTTATTATTCTCAGAACTATTACACATACGGTATGTGGCTCTTCCTTTAAAAGCAGCCAGCTCCTGCTTGCCTTATTAATTTAGTACCCGCTCCATTTCTCATTAGTCAATGGAGAGTTAGAGCCAGATCCAACTCATACTTTCTGCTTATTGGATACTCAAATACTACAGGGTTGCTTGCAGAATAGACAGACAGGCATCTATGTGTCCTTCCTGATACTTCAGTGGGATTACTCATAGAATCATAGATTACCAGGGTTGGAAGGGACCTTAGTAGGTCATCTAGTCCAACCCCCTGCTCAAAGCAGGACCAATGCCCAATTTTTGCCCCAGATCCCCAAATGGCCCCCTCAAGGATTGAACTCACAACCCTGGGTTTAGCAGGCCAATGCTCAAACCACTGAGCTATCCCATAACAGAAAAACTAGCAAAGTTCGGCTCAGTATCCACATAGCCTTTTGCATTAGTTAATTAAATTGATTCAAGATCACTCCTTTGATCAGTATTTGGTCCTGCCATGAGGGCAGGGGCTGGACTCGATGACCTCTCGAGGTCCCTTCCAGCCCTAGAATCTATGAATCTTTGGCTAAAGAGATGCAACTTTGAATGTGGACAGGTGTGTGTGTGTGTGTGTGATGTACAACCAGAGTAATACAACACGAAAGCCCAATTAAAGGAACAGATTTTTAAATATTCAAACATACTTGCTGTTTAACACCATATTAGTGATATTAGTTAATGCAACAAGGTACACATCAGCTGCAGGACTTCCACTGCTCCCACTTCAGAATTCTTGTTTGTTTTGGTTTTTGATGGAAGGCACTTTAATGGGGGGATATAGTAAAAAAAACAACTCTCCCCTCACTCTGACAAGGTGAAAAAGTTGTGTGAATAGGTGAGGGATTTTGGATAAGAGTCAAGTGGTAGATTTGACTCATTGCAATCTATACAAATACCCAAACTATCACTGGGCTTGTTGGAATTAACTTTTATATAACAGACTTGGCTCACACCACTCCCTTAAGAGGGTTAGTCAACTTGACAAGGTTCTTGAAGGCTTCAGAGGCAGTTGTAATAACACTGTTTATCATATCAAAGACAGGGGATTGATATTAAGTTACTTGCATCTCATCTGGAAAACCAAACTTGTTAATACGTTTGGACAATAGGTTTCAACATTATACACAAGCCATGGGCATCATCTTTGCCTTGTTCTCCAATTCCTCATGGACAAGGTTAACACTGACTTTATGTTCTATTTTCTTCCAGCTTCACATGGTTGTGTGGCCAGGTTCACCGGAACTTCCTTTCCAAGTTCACTGGCCAAGTTGTAGAACTCTTTGATGAAGAGTTTCAACATCTCTATACTTTGTCCAAGCCAGTGATGGGACTGAGATCTCCCCCACACACAGTGCCCTTCTTGCTAAACAAGAGCACCACTACCCAAGGCAGCCTCACTAGCAGCAGCAACCAGGGAAGTGCTAATACGCCTTCAGATCCATTCAGTAGCTTATCAGCCAATAGCACATATCAAACCAAACAACCCCCCAGAACTCATGTGTACAGCAGCAACCCATCACAGTCACCATTTCATAGAGGTAACTCCTTCCATGGCTACACCTCATTCATGTCAACCCAACCATGGAAGGCCATCCAGACCAACTATCATCAGTGGCAGTATGGTGCTGACACCCCAGCAGTCCTTTATAATAATGTTAACATCTACAAACCTATGCAATTTCGACAAGACGATGTAAACAGGTCAAGGTTAAACCCAGTGTGGAGATGCCTTCATAAAGCTAACCTGATTACATAGCCACCTTGTTTTGTATTGCAAATGTATTGAAGATTCATTTTAGCAACAGCCTGTTCAATGATGAACACTCAGCATAGAAATTATGTATAATACAAAAGGGGGAGACCTGCAAGACTGTGTTCTCTCTTTGTTTCAAGCTTTGGGGATGATTGTATGTCTCAGTCACAAAGGCCAACCACCACCAAATGTTTCTCAAATTAATAAAACCGAAGTCTGCTAGCACTGAAACCTTGCATATATGATGATACCATTTAGGAACAGAAGTAGTAGCATTGTTTAAAATGTCAATTACAGTGATATGCCCTTACATAATGTATTCGTGGTCAGCATTGCCAAATGAAAGTGGGTAAAACAAACAGTTTATTATGATGATTTTTATGTGCTTGTGAAGTCTTCTATTTACTCACTAAAGATACTGGCAGCAGCAGTGCAAGTTCTCTCATTCCCTGCCAACATGCCTCAATCCTGACTGGGAAGGATCACTTGAAGAGCTGAGAGTAGCAGTCTCCATCTCCATTCAGTCTTTGACATCTCTGCTGAGACTGGTAACAAGGGTGCCCGTTGTGGCCGTGCTTTCTGTGAATAGACCTGTTGTGACGTTCCCCTGGTGTTATCTGGACCGGTGATCTGCTAGGTCACTCCAATCCTCGACTCGGCAGAGCAGGGTAAGGCTGGCTCCCAGTGAGAACCCCCACTCCTGGGCTGGTCCCGCACAGCCTCTGGCATGTAAGCTGCTTCCAGCTACGTGAGTGAGCACTTTCGGCCAGCCGCTGCTTGGATTGTGCAACTGAATGACACTAGCCAATATCTCCGGTCCCAGACACAACCCTAGGAACCTCCATCTTGCAGTGTCCAGTTATGCCCACTAGACACTGCAAGCTTATCTGAGTTCATCAGTTTAACAAAGAAATTGATATGTACCAGGCTTGTTATCCCAAGGGGAGTCTCTGACATGCTACAAACCAAACACACTGCTTCAGGTAGAATAAACAAATTTATTAACTACAAAAGATTGACTTATAATCACTTGAACTCTAAGCACAAGAAGTCAGATTTGGTCAAATTAAATAAAAGCAAAACGCATTCTAAGCTGCTCTTAACACTTTCAATGCCCTTACAAATTTACATGCTTCTCACCACAGGCTGGCTGGTTGCCCTTCAGCCAGGCTCTCCCCTTTGATCAGCACTTCAGTTGCTTGGTGGTGA
Organism: Macrochelys suwanniensis; assembly: GCA_033296515.1. NCBI lineage: Eukaryota > Metazoa > Chordata > Testudines > Chelydridae > Macrochelys > Macrochelys suwanniensis. The sequence continues at coordinate 239,976,265 of CM065776.1, forward strand.
TGTCTGTAAATGGAGGTGGAAGAGAACGGAAGAGCATGGCAAACCTCTCTCTTTTATCATGTTCTTTCTTCCCTCTTGGCTTTGTCCCACCCCTTTCAGAATCAGGTGAGCATTACCTCATCGTAGTCCCAAACTGACTGAGTCCAACAGATCCTTTGTTGCTGCCTAGGCCAGTGTCCTTTGTTCCTGAGAGGCTGGGTTACGTTTTATCCCATACATGCCCTGATGAGGTGTGAACAGTCCCTCTGGAGAGTTTTGCCTGGGCTTGTTTTAGGCCATGAAGACACATTTTCAGCCTCAAAACTTTATACATGAAATTACAACCTATAACATTACTATAACAACAATGCTCAGTGCATCATGAGCCTTCCGAAGACACCCGACATGACAAATTTTGCATTGGATATCACACAATCATATTATAAGGATGAACATGGGGATGCAGGGTGTTCTCCCTCGGGTAGAGTGTCACACCTGTCAACTATGAATTGGACTGAGACCACCAGCTCATGTTATGCAGGTCACCAGAAGCCAGTAGATAGTAACTGAAAGTTGTTACTATCACCTTCGGCTAGCTTTAGTCCATTAACCTGCACGTGAAAAGCTTTCTAACCCATTAGCCCAGTACCACCTACTCTCTTAACACAGTTAGTTACACAATTGGAAACTGAAGCCTCCCATTTAGGAGAGATTCCCATTTCTAGAGGACAATTTTACCTTGAAAACATTTGTATAGATTCGGACTGGAAAATGATGTGCAGTAAAGGAGATCGACAGTCTGAAAGCAAAGTCTTACCAATCACACCCCTTACAGATATTAGGCTTAAAGGGCTCAATTCATCCCAGAGGATGAATCTGTTATAAGTGCATGGATCTTTGAAATCCTCCCAGTGGTCATTTGGTTAAATGAGAAGATAATGAAATAGACAACAATTGGCAGAGTTTTCAAAACAAAAAGGTCCGCTCCTCAGAGGTGCTGTGTATCTGTAACTCTGATTAAAGTCAGTGGCCATTACAGGTGTTAAACACCTCTAGAGATCATGCCCCAAAATGGCATATCCTATATTTGAAAGAATCCTTGGAAATGATGCAAGTTTCCATAACTGTGAGGGAGGCATAAAACAATTATAAGGAAATTCAGGCAGCATACATAAAGGACATTCTATTTAACTCCCCATCTACCCCAGAACACTAGTAAATCCTGGGGGAAATTTGTGCAAAAAAATTTAAAAATTCTGCATATTTTATTAGTCAAAACAACAATATAATCATGTCAGTTTCAATTATTTTGGTAATTTATTTCAAAATACCTGTCACAAGTATGTCTAACAATACAGACAACAAAGACGACTCAGGAAATGTTTTTGACAAATAGATTCCTTACTAGGCATATGAATACAGAACTTTGAGTAATAATTTATTTAAACTGCAATACAGACACATTTCCTGCATCCCTCAGAAGCAGTGCAAAGGCTTGTGGGGAGTCAGGGGTAACGGAGGAGCTGAGGGAGAGGGAAGTAATTGCTGGGCAGGAGCCTGGGATTGAACCCGGATGTTAAGTGTGGGTGGGAGAAGCATGGAATGTTTTCTGTTTGTTTTGTGGGTGGAGGGAGAGAGTTGGGGGGTGGGGAGGGAGAGAGGGATTGTTAGGGAGTTGGGGAGCCTCCCCCAGGCAGACCCTGACCCCCAGCCTCTCCCATTCAGGCACATCTTCCCCATACTCATATGTCCCTACTCCCCCCTTCCCACATGTCCCTGCACCTCCACTCAGCCAACACCCCCCCATCCTTATATGGCCCTACACTCTGACTCGGCCACCTCTCCTCCCTCCACACCCTTGCACCACCTCTCAGCCACTCCCCTCCACCCTGTCCCCATATAGCCCTGCACCCCCACTTCCATATTCTCATGAGGCCCCGCATCCCAACTCCCATTCAGCCACTGGCTCAATGCTGTTACCCTACTAACTCCTGTGCCTCTTCCCCAATCGCCCTTCTGAACCACCCAGCAGACCCACGTGCCCATCCCCCACATATCCCATGACCCCTCACCTGACCCCATGGGCAGGGTGCTGTGAGGAACACAGCCTCTCCTTCTCCGAGGCTGGCTGCTCCAGCCGGAAGCCAGCTGCCCTCTCTTCTGGCATCACAGCAGCTACTGGTGGGCAAAAGGTGTAACTGCAGGCTCTCTGGCAGAATCTATTTTCTGACGAGAAAAAACAAATCTACCGAGGACATTAATTCTGCACATGCACAGAGGTGAAGAATTTCCCCAGAAGTAACACTAGGCAATAGATTTTTGCAGTAAGATCTTCAAGCATTTGCAGAGTATAAACACCAAGGAAGAAATGGAATTGTTTGAGGTGGTGCAAGGAAAGGGATTGATCAGAAAATTTTCCCTGACAATGAGCTGTGTTAGGTTGTAGAACAATCTTCCCTCAGGAAGCCCCTTTTTACCTAGTAAAATGGACAGAACACTAGAAAATGTACTGCAGGGAACAGTCATGCAGTAGGAGGAAGATGGTCTCTAAACATCTTGGCCTTTTCCACCACTAACATGATAATGACTAGAGCATAGAACTGTGTTGATAAGCCACTAAATAAAACTTCAATTCTTTGTATACAGCAAAAACATTTTGTGGTATCTGTTTTTATTTGATTTTTATTGACACCTTGTTCTGTAATCTACAAATAGCCATCAGGACAACCGCAACCTATTCTCTTTGTAAAACAGATTTGAGAGACCTCCATTAAACTCCCTTTGTGAGCAATGTTTTGCTTATTCCTTTCCTCTTAACTTCTGCGCCTTTCTTTTCCAATAGCATAACTTGTTTCTATTTAGTCTAAATGAAAACTAAATTAAATGAAAAATTAGAAATCGATTAAGCCCATATGGCCTATTTAGGGTGCTAATGTGTTCTGTTCCTATTTTTAATAGAGATGTGCCAAAGGGGCCAATAAAATATTTTGGTATTGCCAGCTTTGTAATTCAGTTAGTGTAAATGCAGCTGCCAGAGAGAGCTTATCGCACCTGTGTTCTGGTATTTATATTGCGTAAGAGACCCAGTCAGGGCTAGGGACTGTGTAAAATAAATACTTATTAGAAGACAAGCGCTAGCCCAACAAGCTTACACTCTAGGCTTAGGTCTCTAAAGCCTGTAGTGGCTTTACATTTAGTTCCACTTCCAACTCAAAGTATAAAGTTTTATAAGTTAATCTTTTACTGACTTGTGTCCTGCATAGCCTTTTTGGTGCAGCAGAAATCTGCTGAGATAGCAGGAGGCTGGTTATAGGGGGTACACAGTAGAGGTTCTTCTACTCCAGAACGTGCTTCACCCTTTAGAAGGCCTGTATTTACAGGATTTTCTGAGGAGATGGAGCGTGGCTTGGGAGTTTTTCCTGGTAACCAAACTGATAAACAATTTTCCTTGTTACTGTGAAATCATAGGCTGGGGACTGCAGAATCATAGGCTGCGCACAGCAAACCAGGAGAGTGGATTGTTGTTAATGATGCGCACAGGACTAGAATCTCACACAAACTTGCAACTTGCCAGCAAACATTTATGGTTACATTCCATAAAAGACCCTTTTTAAATGAGAGCACTGTGATAAAGGGTGTTGCTGACTAGCCAGTACATTAAATAAGAGGGCTCATATTTTGGTCCTTTAAAAATATTTTGTAGCGCAGAGTTTCACTACCAGGTGGATGATTTACCTATTCAGTCATCTGTTCATGCCAAACTGCAGTGAGGTGACATTATGACTTGCACTGTGCCTTAGTGAAATGTTTTAAACCAAACACCAGAGAGACATAGCTTCTTCTTAGATGCGGAATTCACTGGCATAAAGTTTCAAGCCAATTTAATGTTGTGCTGGAAGTTTCCAACCCATGTCTTAAGATGATCCACCAACAATAATGCCCACTGGCTAAAACAGACATCCAGTAACAATAAAAAGCATAGCTACCCTAGCACCAGCTCTAAGGTTTTCACTGCCACAGGCAAACTGAAAAGCATCTGCTACTCCCAGCCCCAGTTATACAAATCATCTATCACAAAACATTTTACTGATCCTAATATTTTATAGACTAAAGCAACTGACAGCTCCTCAGAGTAAAGCCAATTCTGGAGATTTGACCTAGTCATTCATAGCCCAATGAAATCCCCAAAGGCTGTCTCAGTGCTGTGCAAATATTAAACTAAACTACATGAAATTGATCCAATATAGTAGTGAGGGATACTTTATGCAACTGAGTTCTCCAAAACTTTAGAGGAAGTGTAGATTGGAGACAAACGGATAATAATGTGGGAGGTCCACTTTGGATAGAGTATAAGTCAAATTCAGCCCTGGCATTAATGGGTGCAGCTCACATTAATTTACAGAAGGGCTGAGCTTGAATGTCGAGTGAATGTCATTTCTGTTCTGATGGAAAGCAGTTTACAATTTCAGCAATAAATTAAGCCAAAAATCCTAAACAGGCTCCCACAAGCTAAACTGGCCAATGATCAACAGCACATGTAATTACAAGCAGCTGCAGAAGTGTCCCAACTTTCAGCAAAGCCCGAGAAAGATACTGACACACCACTTACATTTGCTTGAGGAGAAAGGGTCATGTAAAAACCACCATGAGACTCCACTCCAACTCTGCTAATTGTGGCAGTGAACAGCTGGTTATGCCTGCCATAAGCCAGAATCACTGCATTCAAATGCTTATTAACAGAATTAAATAGCATATAGTTAGATTGTGCTCCCATGCAACGATCACTTTAGAACCATTATAATGAGCTTTCCATAGATCTTCCTATCCAAAAGTAGAAACTGACAGTCTATGAAGTACATATAGTTGTGTGTAAGCATCAGTTTATTCAGTGTCTTCTTTAAAAGAGCCCAATAAAGTGTTCTAAAAGTAAAGAACACACACGACTAAAAGGAATAGTCAGTTATATTTAAGTGTATTAAGTATACGTGCCAAACAACTACCTTTCATAACAAGCTGTCCAGGATGTGGTTTAAGAACATTAAGTTACAAAACCACCATAAATAATTTGATATGACAGGGAGGCAATTTTTTTTTCCTGGAGAACCCCGATACTTAATTTTACTGAGCATTACAGACAACTCTGAACAATTGTTTTAAAGTTTTGAATTCCATTTAAAATTAGCAGAGAAGTGTGTTTTTGAGTGGGGGATTACAGTCCAGTGAATTTGTTTTTAAAAGCTTCAGCATTCTTTAGTACATTGAAAAGAAAGGCAAGCACAAGATAAGGAAAATCCACAAGACAAAACCATTATGCTGAATGAGTATATTTTGATTTGGTAACAGTTAATGAAAAATTAATGAGAACAGAATACATTCAATGTTTGAAGAGTAGGGGATAATTTAAAAAAAAAATAAAAAAAAAAATTAAGAGCACACCTTGGTTGCGTGGAATGCAAACTATGTTGAACAGAGAAAACCAAACAAAGATCTCTGCCTTTTCCAAAGCACAGAACAAGTCCAAACCATGTAATTTCACTGCTTTTAAACTTACAGCAAACAGGTGTCTGGATTCATTATAAATTGAAGGTTTAACATGAAAAAATCTGTACAGATGAGAGAACTGGTTTGCAGTAGGATCAACACTGCATTTTTCTCTTGCACAATTTCACAAAGGGTACTGTCAGACTAAGTTCTCTCCAATATGTATAGCCTCAGAAACTTATTACTCTGAGCCTTCTGCACAAGCAAAAGTGGGGCTCTTTAGTGAGTTTTACACTTGCACAGAGAACCCATTAGTCTTGAAGAGAGACTCACTGTGCAGACTAGAAGGGACATTTTAGCATTACATTTTTAGAAAGTCAGAGAGAGAGTTGCTCCTTACTGAAAATGTTCTGAATACAACTTAATATATTAAGGTTCCCAGCCATCTGAATTTGAATAGTAGAATTCTCTACTTATAAAGAAATACTAATTTTAAAAACATTCACCAGATTTTAAAATAAGAAACTGCTAATTCCACAGCTCTAATTACAAGATAAAACCAAATACTGAAGAAATTTCAGGCTAGATATTGTGGTAAGATTCCCCAAGGACATCAGAGCTGCAAAGAAATCATAGATGAGGTGCGCCCAAGAAGTAAACTTTATGATGTTCAGTGTTGCAATATGCCTTTGAAGGCTGAGAATGTTACTTGCCGTGGCCCAGTTTTAAACCAGATCTGTTATTTCTATTGGAAATGTTGTGGCACAGAAAGAAAAAGCCAACAAGCATGCAAGGAGACTGATTATAAATGCAGCCAATATATGTTCTTAAAAGATATACAATCATGTTACTTTAAAAATAAAGTAATATGAACTTTATTCCATAAATTATTCCATCATCCTTAGAGGTAGAGAGGATAAAAAAATAAATACAACAATAGCCTGTAAGTTACTTATGATGGAATATATATATATTTGGGCAGAATTGTCTGTCAAAGTGACAAACTGTCTTGGAGCTTTTTGAACCATTTGCCTTCAAATTCTATAGCTGATGTAGTTACCAAGGATGTCAGTGCTGAAGGGCCTACACATTTTATCTCTCCCTGAACATCCTCTTTCAGTTTTTCTGGAATGAGATCCTCTCCCATAATCTGCAGGTGAAATAAAAAGGGGGAAGAAAAAAACAGAAAAATTACCAGCAGGGAAAATAATACATTCTAAACAAACATATACTTGCATCTAGGAACACTAATAATACAACCGAGCTAAAATTTCCAACTCATGGTCAAACTGTTCACCTACTGCATTGTGCAACAAGAATGGGACACTGAAGGCCCATGTGTCATAGCTGCAAAACTCTTCTCAGTTGGTCTTGGCTGTGCTCTGATGTTGGGGTTTTTGCTCACAGGATGAAAGTGAGAAACCTCATTGCCAAATATAAATTCAAGTAATTCACCCATGGCAGCAGCAGCAATATTTTGATTTCCCAGGAAGGCGGGCATTATACCAAAAAATGCAGGAGAAGGGAGTCATTTCCTTTCCCAGATTTCTTTGTAATGTACTAGAGAAGCTGCATACTACTGCCCTCTAATGGATGGAATCAGTCCTGCTCTAATGTATCAGCTTGCAATGGATTTGCCTTTTAGTGGCTGATTAAATAAAAAGTATAAAGCCCTACTAGTGACAGCAAAAGGAGATTCTCCTTGAGTTCAAAGTATATAGATGCCTATGTGTCTTGAGCTCAACACCACAAAAATCCATCTTTCAGGCTGCATGTTTGTAATCTCTATGAACTCAGACATGGAATATATTCCCACTCTTATGGAACAATCTAAAATTAATGTAGAACCTAGTACACAGAATAAGACAACAAAAATTAATACTGTTAAAATAATTATTGCAGGGAAGTTTCCGCTTGGTTTTCTGAAAAAACTAATAAGAAATTGGAGTGTTTAATAAAACTCCATGTGTTCTCAGTTTGTTGCATGTTTATAATTTTCTCTCCTGCATACATTTTCCTTAAAATGAAACCTGTGTCCTAATCAAAGCAAAAACAATCAGGTAATAACAGAATACCCCAAAACAACATGCACCTCTTCAGAGTACCTGCAAATTAAGTCTGAAGAGTCGGTGCTTACATAATGCCCAACCAATCCCCTGGAACATTTCCATTAGACAAATCTCTTGCAGACTAAGTGGATCAATATAAAACAGTGTCTATGAAGTCTTGTTTCACAATGAAATGGTACACTCACCTCAGTAATCAATAGCAAGGATTCTTCCTTTAACCCAAAACCTTTTACTTTGTCTTCAGTTTCCTGCTGAACCTTTAAATTTTTCTCCAAAGCAAAGGATGACTGTTGCAACTGTGTAATCTGAAGTAAAAGCCTGAAAGTAGAAAGTCTCAGTGAAAATATGCAGCCAATTCAGAGAAGTGCTGACTGTAAAAATATTAAAAAGACAAAATTAAATCAAGACTTTTTAAGTATTGCTTTAAAACAAACTGTTTTTCTTGGGATTTTTAACCAGGGAAGCAGAGAAAGAGGAGAAATCTGTACAGATCTGTGCAGGTTATATTATGCTCAGCACTGTGATATGAGATACACCATGATTTGATATGAGATACCCAGCTTCAGCGTACATCCTGCGCTCAGTGTCTGATTTTAAACTTAACAAGAAAGCAGCATCTTGCTGCTTATAGAGATGACTATCACTGTAAACAGAAGAGAGAGAAACTTCAGTTGTAAGACAAAAAGGCACCTTAGATTCTGAAGAATCTCATGAGCTCATACTCATCTCCAAACAAACCAGTCTTCAGATGTGGTTCTAAAATCTTTTACAACTGTACCCATTTCAGAGGAAGTGCTGCAAGCCTCGGCATAATGCTTTTAGTGCATTTATAGACAAGTTCTTTCACCAGCAGAAGTTAGTCCGATAAAAGATATTGCACCTCACCCACCTTGTCATTCTGAAGCGGGTATTTTAGAAAAAGTCCACAGTTTTACTACAGAACTTATTTGCTGGGGGGTGAAATCCATAGAAACATCTCCCCCAAGGAGAAATTCACCCCTGTGTAGAGGGCCATCCAAGACCTATGCACCATTTATGTCTCACTTAAGCCCAGAAAAGTCTAAGAATGCAGTGCGACTGCCATTGGACATTGGCACTCTGCACAAGGATGAATTTCACCCAGGGAGAGATTTCATATGCAGGTGTGCGTATATATCTAAAAATAAACTACAACATTTGGAGAAACTGGGGCAAAGAGTTAAATTATAGTGTTTACAAACATCGGATACTGAACTCTGTACATGAAACATGATGCATAGCGTATCTTTACCTTGAATGTAGTTTTAATATAACAAATAAGCATTCTCTCTCTTGTGCATCTCTAGAAAAGCAAATTTAAAACTGTCACATTGTCTCAGTCTTGGTACAATTAAAAATATAAATTTTAATATACTTTTAGAGTTCTTAATCCCTCCCCCTCGGGGGACAGTTAACCTCACCTGTTCTGAGGTGTACACGAAACATTTTAAAATTCCACAGGATGAATTTAACATATTCAATGACTTATTAATTTCTGTCCTTGCCTCTAAGAAACCCAAGATTTTCACAAGAGCTCATTTCTAATTAACTTTGTCAAAGATTATGTTTAGGGTTTTGTTTGTTGTGGGGGGAAGAAAGGGAGAAGAGAAACAGTTATGCAATTCAGTATTTTCTCTTCAGTCAATTAATTTATTTTTCAACCTCATCCATTGTGCAAACTGGTGAATTATAAAAATAATTCATTTTTCTCTGAGCTATCTAAGCTGCAAGCAAAGACGACAGGCTGTATCACCACAAAGGAAGTCAGCTATCCCTCTCCATTGCTCAAGTTGTTGCTGTACCATGAATTCCAAAGCTAAAAGCAGCACCACCACTGAAATAGCACAGTATTAGTAGTGTAAGTATGGGAAGCTTTCCATATAAAATCATTTTAAAAAAGACTGTTGAGAATATATATCACCACTTTAGGGTATTAAGGCAAAGAATTTAAAAAAATTGAATTAATTTACATTTCATCTATTCACAAGAGTGGTTTGCTTTTTCATTTAACTCAGATTGTACAGTGAAATCAGATTGGTCAGTTTTATTTTCTGGTTCTCTTGCAATAGTACGTTTGTGTATGTGTTTGCAACAATGAGGGAAATATTTATATTGACCGTCAAATTTTGATATTAAGGTTTAGGAATGCTACATTTAAAAAAAAAATCCTTTTGGACTAAGGGTAATTAAGGTTTTCCCTTTAGTTATATATTTAGTTACCTTGTTCTAACAAAGGATGCACATGCCTTTATCCAAACATCTTTCAATGCTTCCTGTCCCCAGAACTCAAAGGTAGCATGTTTCGTTTTGTCCCGTGTTTCACATTCTTCTTTGATATGGAGGGATCCCTCTACCATGTGGCTATCGCTGTAAGATACTGAGTTGTCTCTGACTGACCAAACGTCTTCTCTCCCACTGTGCGTTTTATGACATTGAAGGTTCATTTCAAACAGTCTTGGTGAGGTTTGGAAAACTTGGTCATTTGCAGTACAATCTTTGCATTGAACAAGTTTAATTTCTGAAATGAATGATGGAGGCAGAGTCTGTAAAGAGCTCATATAAGTCTCAGCAAGTAGCTTCCAGTTCCATGGGTTAAAAGGATGTAAGGAAATCAGTTGCTGTAGGCATGTGATCTTTTCCTCTATATTTTTCAGGTGACAGTAAATGGCAAATTGCAGGTTGAGGACAGTTGTTAAATGATCTGTGTTAGTTGCCCCATTTCTCTAGAAACAAATGACAGATTAAACACAGTAGAATGGATGCAGTCATCCTTATTCAGGAAGATATTTTTCCAGTGATGTACAAGTCTCTCCCTCCCTCTCTCTGCTTACGATTTCCAAAATTAATTATCCAAATTCTGTTAAATATTTTTAAAATAATTGGATATAATTATGTGCAATCAGCCACAGTAGATTCAAAGAATGCACTCCCCTAAGTGGTGCCTTATCCCAACCTGACAGTATCATCACCACTTATTGTTTTTTATAGTTTTATACTGCCACCCATCACCACAGTATCTGAGTGCCTTCCACATAAAACAATAGCAAAATCAAAATCCCTAGTGGACTTCATGGAGTCTCTGGCACTTCTTTTACAGGATCAGAACTCTGCCGGGGTAAGATATTTGGAGGTGTGTGGAAAGGGTTGGTAGTGAATGCTTGGGGGTACGAGGGGTGTTCAAATTGGGGGTGCCACTTATGGAGAAAGGGTATGGACTATTCATTTACTCCCTGTCTTAATTACATTAATCCTGGCCGGCAGAGCACGATTCTACACTCTCTCTCTCTCTAGATATAGATATAGAGATATATAGTAACAACCACTGTCCTTGTACCAAACAGGCCTTGCACAGAGCTCACACAAAGGGGTTATTCTACAGGAGAATGACATTTATCCAGGAACCAGTATGTGTAAAAACAAGTACTGATCACGGTAGGGTGGGTGTGTAGGTGTTGCGGGGCATGGGGGGAAAGGACTGCATAACTAACCAGTTTTTCTGCAATATCCAGAGCCTCCTTGTGCCTTCCTAGGTGAGCTAAACACCGAGCCTGGCCCTCTTGGACATCTCTTCTCATTGCAACATTACTGGAAGGTAACAGCAGCAAGCAGCTTGAGTACTCATACAGGGCTTTCTAGTAGGATGTTTGCAAAAATAAAAGTTAAAATGAAAATGAGGATATAGGACTAAATAGATCTAAAAGAAAAAGATCAAAAGCTATAACTTGAATATGCACCACAGTTACAGCTATAATCTGAATGAACAGGAATTCGAAGATCAAATCAACAACCTATTTTGTTTAAGGTGACCTGCCAAGTACTTTGAAAAATTGGGCATGAGCTGTTTTTTTGGAGGGGGTGTGGAGGGGAAAATGGTGAATTTCTTTATTATGTATAAAGATTAATAAGGATGATGAATATAAAATGTGTTAAACACAATCCTTCAGGCTGATGAACAATCTCAACTATCACTGATGTAAACGGGGGTTTGCTCTGCACATGAAAGGATCATGTACTCGGTTGGGAAAAGAATAAAAGGTTAAAAGGGAGCAAGGAAGGTATGAGTATCAGAAAACATCTAGCGAAATCTATTCTATAACTCAGCTGATAAATCATAGAATATCAGGGTTGGAAGGGACCTTAGGAGGTCATCTAGTCCAACCCCCTGCTCAAAGCAGGACCAATCCCCAATTTTTGCCCCAGATACCTAAATGACCCCCTCAAGAATTGAACTCACAATCCTGGGTTTAGCAGGCCAATGCTCAAACCACTGAGCTATCCCTCCCCCCATCAAGCCTTTCAAAATGTATTTGATTACAGAAACCATTTTTCATTTGGACCCAGTCTGTTTTAAGTGGAATCCATTATATTTCAAGTTTTGAACCTTATCTACTTGAGGTTCCCTTTAAGAACTACAGGACATAAACATTCAAGCTGTTGATGCAGAAAGCTTCAATTATCCAAGACCTCAATCTGACTCATATCCCTGTTTCGCAGAAAGTACTGGAACCATGAAAATACCTGAAACTCTTGTTGTCTGTATGCCAAATCACCTCTGAATTTTTTGGCAGTTAGAATTTCAACATCGTCCTCGCTGTTTGCTTCCTCACAAAACCACTGTAAACACAAAGAAAAATATTCAAGTGTATTGTGGAAATTGAAGTTATGATTTTCAATTTGGCTATTAAGCAGTTTACAACAACAAACTATCAGCATCTGGACTGAGTACAGTATTTCAGGATGAGATTACACAGCAGTAGATTTGTAAATGGAGACACAGCACGAGGGCCAATGCAGCCATTATATTTAGAACAGGGGTGGGAAAACTACGGCCCATGGGCTGGATCCGGCATGTGAGCCGTTTTAAGCCTGCCCGCAAACTCCCGCTGGGGAGCAGGGTCTGAGGCTTGCCCCACTCTGGCGCTCCAGCTGGGGTACTGGGTCAGGAGCCACACCTCAAGGCTCCAGGAATCCGGTGCTCTAGCCGGGGCACAGGGTCGGGGGTGTTATGCAGATAAAACTACACAGGATCGTTTCAGGGGACAAGACAAGATGCCACATTTATTATAACACAATTTGATTTATGACCAATAACTAATATCTAATACCTATGTACACACACACACCCCAGATGTTCTGCAGCTGCTGTATAGTTACCAGTCCTGAATGTAGCTTGAGTTCGTGGTTTGGGTTCGCAGCTTGGGTTCGCAGCTTGTGGCGGTTAACTGGCCAGGAAAGCCGGGCACAAGGGCTGGGTCTCTGTTGGGCATGCACCGATGCCCTTCCATGTTGGCAGCAGAATGTTACCCTCCAAGTCTTCCATCTCACCCATCCTTTCTTATAGGCTTTTAGTTTGAATCCAGAGTTTATAGGTCTTGCTGTGTTATAGGCACTTGCTTCTGGGTTCAGTGTGATTGATCACCGTCAACTGCAGAGGTGACTTTCAGCCTGGGACTTGGCTTTGATGTTTCTTCAGTTGTACCTTTGTTCTTTTCTTTTGGGGTGGACTCTTCTTGCTTTGTCAGGGCTGTTGTCTGAATCTTCAGCCTTTGGTGTCTACGCTTTATTTCATCAGGATAGGCTGGGGCTGGAGGTTGATTCCATCATCCATCCATACCTCATTCACACATCTAAACTAAACTAATAAGATTACATCAGGGTTTTGCAAAATGAAGGTTGCAGCAGGTTTTTACAAAATGGAGTGAGCATTTTAAAATGGAGTTTGAGTTACAATATAGACAAGTATAATGAATGGCAAACAGTGAGCAGAAGTTACAATGTTGACACAGTGCAAGTTCCAGTGATTTAAGCAGCAATTGGATTGAAAGTGAATCTTACAAGGGCAGCAGGCTGAACAGCTATAGGTCTTAACAAGCAGCTTGTCAATTAGCCAGTTATTGGGGTACCTGGTTTTATGAATGAATGTAGTTTAGTTCATAAAACTTTACTTATGAAGTTATATTAATAAAGTGAACAATTACAAACAATTTCATTTATTAGTTCTACCGGGGTTGTTCCACGCGGCTCCTGGAAGCCGCAGCACAGCCTCGCTCCGGCTCCTACGCGCGCCAATGGCCCCCTATGGTGCCCCAATGGGAGCTGCAGGGGCGGTGCCTGCAGATGGGGCAGCGTGCAGAGCTGCCTGGCCATGCCTCCGCGTAGGAGCCGGAGAAGGGACATGCCACTGCTTCCGGGAACCACTTGAGGTAAGCGCCACTTGGAGCCTGCACACCTGAGCCTCTCCCCACATCCCAACCCCCTGCCCCAGCCCTGATCCCCCTCCCGCTCTCCAAACCCCTCGATCCCAGCCTGGAGCACCCTCCTGCACCCCAAACTTCTCATCCCCAGCCCCATCCCAGAGCCCGCACCCCAAGCCGGAACCTGCGCGCTTTCCTGCACCCCTGCTCCTCCTCCCGCCCTCCGAACCCCTCGGTCCCAGCCCAGAGTACCGTCCTACACCCCAAACTCCTCATTCCCAACCCCACCCCAGAGCCCTCACCACAACCCCAATTTTGTGAGCATTCATGGCCCACCATACAATTTCTATTCCCAGATGTGGCCCTCAGGCCAAAAAGTTTGCCGACCCCTGATGTAGAAACTACCACACCAAGCTCACAAACAAATAAGTTCACCATACTGGGTAAAGATAACACTGCATTAAATGCAAACATTATGGTACTATAAAGTTAAGATTGCAAACCAGACATCTAAAAAAATAAGGAAATTTAAAAGTTGAGGTTTCAACAGCAATTTATCTCAGGCATGTTACACGGCCTATGTATTTTATAGCAGGAGTTCTCAACCTATTTCTTTCTGAGCCCCTCCCCCTCACATGCAATAAAAACTCCATGGCCCACCAGTGCCACAACTACTGCTCTTCTGCATTAAAAGCCAGGGCTGGCATTAGGAACTAGCAAGCAGGGCAGTTGCTTGGAGCCCTATGCCACAGGGGCCACCACAAAGCTACATTGCTCAGGCTTCAGCCCCTGGTGGCAGGCCTTGGGGCTTCAGCCCCAGGCAGTGGGTCTTCGCCTTTCTGTCCTAGGCCCCAGCAAATCTAATTCTGGCCCTGCTTGGCAGACCCCCTGAAACCTGCTCGCAGCCCCCTAGGGGGCCCCGGAGACTCCTTGTGGAGAACCACTGTTTTATACAATACCTTAAGTATTGGCAAGCTGAAGTGTATAGTAAACAAATAGAGTAGAAATCTAAACTTTTCAATTTCCTAATTCACATGCTTGGTTTTCTCAATCTTAATGTTGCACTCACAGTCTTTCACTTTTTTTAAAAAAAGAAATAGTAGAGATACGCTGCTGAAAAGATTTCAAAGTTCTGCTCCTTCTAAAGTGCCACAGCAGCATGACTATTCTATTTGACAGATTCTTATACCATCCTCATCACCATAGTATCTGAGCATCTTCCAGTAGTGCCTTAATTACCATAACTAACATTTGGCACGTGTGGTTCATTCTCTCTCTCATCCTCGCCTCAGGATGTGTTCAATGGGAGTTTTGGTTTGGTAGGGTGTGGGTGGAGGCTGGAGGAGTGTGTGTGTTTTAAATGTACATGCTGCTATATATTTATGTTAGAGTAGACAAATGACCGAAACTCAGAAACATTGTAACGATAACTCTCAAAGCCAAAGTGGACAATCTGTCGCCAGCACACATTTTACCATTTGGATACCATGAAAACCGGTATGGATTATTATTTGTATTACCATAGGAGCCTGAGTCATGGACCAGGACCCCATAGTGCTAAGTGCTGTACGAACACAGAACAAAAAGCCCAAGCCCCAAAGAGTTTACAATCTAAGAAATGGATACAGGTCTAATGCACATGGGTGAAAACTGCAGGCCCCATTCTGCTCTCACTTAGGGTACGTCTATACTTACCTCCGGGTTCGGCAGTAAGCAATCGATATTCTGGGATCGATTTAGCGCGTCTTGTCTAGACGCGATAAATCGATCCCGGAAGTGCTCGCCGTCGACACCGGTACTCCTGCTCTGCGAGAGGAGTACGCGGAGTCAACGGGGGAGCCTGCCTGCTGCGTCTGGACCCGCAGTAAGTACCTTGAAATTCGAACTAAGATACTTCAACTTCAGCTACGTTATTCACGTAGCTGAAGTTGCGTATCTTAGTTCGAACTGGGGGGTTAGTGTGGACCAGCCCTTAGACTAGGCACTGCAAGAACCCCACTCCCCAACAGTACCCTGGCCCAGCCCCTCCCCAAAATGCTCCCCCACTACCCATACAACGGTGCCCCTCAATCCAACCCCCCCAACAGTTCACCTGACCCAGCCCCCTACACACGGTACCCCCGCAACAGTGCCCCCCAGCCCAGCCCCCACTGCCTGTGCAACAGTCCTTAAGATTGCCACCTTTCTAATTGCTGTTAACCAGACCCTGCAGGCCCCACTCCTACTCCACCTCTCCCCCCAAGTCCTGCTCCGCCTCTTCTTCTAAACCCCCAACCTGTTGCTCATTGGACGTCTCCACATCCCTCCCCCTAGCTGGGCTCCCTCTGCTGAGCAGGAGCTGTTGCAGGTTAATGATGTGGTGCCTCTCCCTGCCCTGCGGTAACCAGACTGTTGGTGTCCACTCAGTACATCTGACTGGACACTGCCAGCTCCCCTTTACAACTGGGCTTTCCGGTCGAAAACTGGATACCTGGCAACCCTAAATGGGACTCAGACACAGAAGCCAAAAACTTGACTGTCTGGGTAAACCCCAGACAGGCGGCAACCATAACATAGCCCCCCACTGCCCATACAACAGTGCCCCCAGCCCCCTAACAGTGCCCCCCCCACTACCAATACAATAGTGCCCCCCAGCCCCCTAATAGTGACCCCAGCCCCCACTGCCCATACAACAGTGCCCCCAGCCCCCTAACAGTGCCCCCCCACTACCAATACAATAGTGCCCCCCAGCCCAAATAGTGTTCCCCAGCCCCCTAATAGTGACCCCAGCCCCCACTGGCCTTACAACAGTGCCTCCAGCCCCCTAACAGGCAGCCCTCCCCCACTGCCCATACAATAGTACCCCCCAGCCCAGCCCCCCACTGCCCATATAACAGTGCCCCCCAGCCCAAACAGTGTTCCCCAGCCCCCTAACAGTGACCCAGCCCCCCACTGCCCTTACAACTGTGCCCTCAGCTCAGCGTTCCCGAGCCCCCACTGCCCATACACGTGCCCCAGCCCAGCCCCCCACTGCCCATACACGTGCCCCAGCCCAGCCCCCCACTGCCCATACACGTGCCCCAGCCCAGCCCCCCACTGCCCATACACGTGCCCCAGCCCAGCCCCCCCCCGGCCCGGGGGCAGAGGACACTCCCCGGGGGCTCCCGAGAGCCGCCGCCCCTCACCTGCGGCTCGCAGCGCTTGGCGGTGTAGGCCGCCCAGCCGCCGCCCCGGCCCCTGTCCCTGCTCTGGGCGAACACGGAATCCTCGAATTCGAACCCCAGCGCCAGCGCCATCGCCTCGGCAAACCGGCCTCCCTGGCCACAGAGTCTCCGGCTAGAGCGCCCCCCGTCCGGGAACGGATAAAGCCGTGGCTAGAGTGTCCCCGGCTGAGCCTAGCCAGAAGGCGGTGCAGCGCAGGGGCTAGCGTGCTCCCCTGCGGGGACCATAGAGAAGCGCGGACCCGCGGACGGAGTGTCTCCCCTGATGGGGTATTGAGCAAAAATCAAGGAGGACGCGGCTAGAGAGTCCCTCCCTGGCTATAGAGAGGCACTGGCAGCAGCTAGAGGGCCGCCCCGTGCTTGCGGTAGCCATATCGGATTCGGGCAGAGCGATCCAGCGGCTCTGGGGGTGGGAAGAGCCGAGACCCTGATGGGAACCGAGCAGTCGGAGGGCACTGGGTCAAGCACTGCGCCCCAGGGCCCCCCCCAGTGACTGCAGCTCCCGGCATGCAACACACCTTCCTCCAGCAATCGGGGGTGTCAGACGCGGAGATTACGACTCCCAGCATGCAATGCTCTCTGTGCTGGGAACTGTAGTCCTTTCCGTGCCCCACTGCATGCTGGGAACTGTAGTGTGAGGCTTTGCCCGTGCTGCCTGTGGGCGGTGTATGTGCCCACGGGCTCCCTGTGGCCACGCAGGGGTCATAGGCAGGATAGGAGCGGCTCTCAGAGGCACATGAGTCTCTCACCACTTTCTCATTTAGCCCCTGGCGCTAATGTTAATAGTTGCATTAGCACCAGCCACCGGTATCTAAGATTAGTAGAAAGAACAGGAGTTTTATTTATTTATTCAAATTTATTTCAGCATAAGCTTTCGTGGGTTTGAGAGCTTATGCTGAAATACATTGGTTCGTCTCTAAGGTGCCACAAGTACTCCTGTTCTTTTTGCTGACACAGACAAACAGGGCTGCTATTCTGAAACCTAAGATTAGTAGGAACATTGCCAGCAGATCGAGGGGCGTGATTATTCTCATCTATTCGGCACGGGTAAGGCCACACCTGGAGTATTGCGTCCAGTTTTGGGCCCCTCCTACAGAAAAGATGTAGACAAAAGTGGAGAGAGTCCAGCAGCAGGTAACAAAAATGATGAGGCGGCTGGGCTAGGGTGACCAGGTGAAAAGAACAAAATATCAGGACCATGGCCTGAAGCAAAATAAATAAATAAATAAATAAAAATCTCCCTCCTTAGAGGTTTTTAAGGCCTGACTCCAGGCTGGGATGATTTAGTTGGGGGATTGGTCCTGCTTTGAGTTCAAAAGTTCATCTGCAGAGTTTCCCACAGCCTGTGCAGAAATGGGGGGTTGGGAAGAGAGGGTAAAATGGCACCTTATATACTCCAATGGCCAACTGCACAGCCTTTGCATGGGGGTTCTGCTGCAGCCACACATCTCCACTAGCTGCTCACCAATATAGCCTCACTCAGTGAGTTCATCTCAAGAAGCCTCAGTACTGGTGCACCACTAGTCTAAAATGAACTCAGCTCCGCAATCTGTACCCAGACTCCTAACTGAACCAAAATTAGCTCTGCTATTACACAGTGGAAAGAGAAAAGGGGGGTACAAGTGGTATTTAGAACTCTCAGAAGATAGCCATACCTTTAACCCCAGCCTGTTTCAACTGAGTGAGTTTTGGAACCTATGGCCTCTGACTAGCAAGTGCTGTTCAGTTGAGGATGAATCCCTCCCTTGGGGTATGCCAGATACAGTTCTGCTGCCCTCGGTTCACACAACTAGGGATAGCAATACTGTATTACCCTACTGCCCCAATAACGAGACTAGGGATCCAACACCAACTGCAAGTGATCATCTGAGCAAGCAGTCCCATCATGCTGAGCACCTAGGCAGGGAGGGTGTGTCCATGCAAATGAGATCAACTTCTGAAGTCTTTTTCCACAGCTCACCGCTAGATGTCAGGGGAGAGCTCATCCAGACTCTGCTTACACAAGCAAGAACACGCCCCATCCATAACTCTCTAACTGACAAGTGTCCAAAGTCCCTTGCTTGATCAGTCTGCTTGTTAATTACCTCTCTTCACAGAGCAGGTTTTAACAAATCCAGGCAAGATCAGAAATTGTATCCTAGGAAGAAACTTGCATATGCAGCATTTTGATATGCAAACAAGAAGTTTGCAAGTTTGGCCTATAATGAACCTGAATGTTCTGTTGAAGCTCCGAAAACTTGTTTCATGGTTTGAATAAAGTGTTTTGTGAAGCCATTTGTTGCAGGATGGTACAGTTCAGATGTAACATGGTTTGATGCCATTACTTTTCATGAAAGCTTGGAAATCTGCTGAAACAAATTGTACTTACAACTTGTTCTGGCAGTCCCCTGTGAGCAAAAAGGCTTGAAAGAACTTGTATGTTACCTGCAGAAGTTATGGATGACATACAGAAAACTTCAGGCCACTTGGACTATCAGTCCACTTCTAGAAAATTGGTACCCAAGAATGTTTCAGAGACATGCCGATTAATTTGTTCCTAGGGAGCAGTTGGACAGTTCTAAGGATGAAGTGGTACCAGTCATATTTTGCACCCTCTGACAGTCCTTAGCTAACTGTTCAATTTGTTGATCAATACGTGGCCACCAGACATATCCTCTAGCCAATGTCTTTATCTTGACTATACCCATGTGCCCTGCATGCAACTCCTCCAGGACCCTTGCCTGTAGTTTCGTAGGAATGATGGCACAAATTCTCCACATCAGACAACCTTGAACTGTGATTTCATTCCTCCAGTGGAAGAATAGCTTTAAGCTCTACACTGGTTCGGTCTTCCAGGCTTTTAAGGTAGCTTCATATACCTCTGCTAAAGTTATGTCTTTGTGTGTTTCTTGTTTCAGTATTGCCTGACTAATAGGAAGTTTGCTAATTTGTGCCACATTGAATATATTAACAGCTGTAGTCCATTTCCAGCATTTCCCTCTCTGAAGCAACTGATTCAGTGGGTACAACACTTGCCAGATTTGGAAAGAATTTTTGGTAATAGTTAAACTCAGTGACTGAACAAACCTGTGTCATGGCTTCAACTTTCTCTGGTGTCTTACGCACAGTCCTTTAGCATCTGTGATGTATCCATGGGATGTAACTGTTTCCTTGAAGACCTCCCATTTGTCTGGATTCACCTGTAATCCATATTCTTCCAACCTTTTGAAAACTTGTGCCAGATTCTTCAAATGATCCTCGTCACTGGATCTGGTGACAATGTTGTCTAAGTAACACCTACAGCTTGATCTATTTCTGTCTGCCAGACTTCTGGGATGGATGCCACTCCAAATACCAGTCGATTATACTGGAACAAGCCTTTTTCAGTGTTGATGGAGAGGAATTTCCTCAACCCTTCCTCTACTTCCATTTGCAGGTAAGCCTGAGCTAAAAGTCCAGTTTGATAATTTCTTCACTTTGCCCAGCAATAAGAAAATATCTTCAGTGCAAGGTAAGGGGTATTGTTAAGTATGGTAAGGTAAGAGTATGGGATTAATGGTCACCTTAAAATCACCACAAACCCTGACTGCACCATTTTTCTTTATGACAGGAACAATGGGAATCACCCATTCATTCCAGTCAATCATGGTTAGTATGCCCATACTGTGACGGTGTACCCCATAAAGCTTTATGGGGAGAGGCTTATAAATGTATACATGATGTAACTGGAAGATGTTTTATGCTACATGTGCCATGTAACATATCTCTGTGAAAGTTATGACCTACTGAATCTATTCCCCCTGTTTGTATGCATGTATCATTGTTGTAGTTGGAGTTATGAATATTGGTTTTATATTTGCTGGTTTTGTACATAGCCTTTGTAAGTGCCTGGGATCAGGGCTGGAGAAAAGAATGTGCAAGTTAAGTGCAAGCACTTAGACAAAAGAAGGTGCAGACCCCAATCCACATCGGGGCCTGGTCAGGAATGCAACTGGCTGGACTGGTTAGGGCGCATGGACAGGTGACTTGCCCATGTGATCCCAAAACTCCAGGGCAGCATGATGCTACACAGGCAGTGGGGGAAAGGCTATAAAAGCCCTTGGAAGACCCCACCATTGTGTCTTCAGCTGGCTAAAGAGAGAGGCTCTCCACCGCCCAAGGACATACCTGAGAGAGATGGAACAAAGGACAAAGACAATAGGGGGTGTGAAGGATTGCTGGACCTAGGCTAGTTCTACAGTCTGTAAAAGGGAAAGACTGGTGAGGCTTTTATATCTGTGTTAAGTTTGAGTAGACAGACGTGCGTGTTTTATTTTATTTTACTTAGTAATTCACTTTGTTCTGTCTGTCACTACTTGGAATCACTTAAATCCTATTTTCTGTACTTATTAAAATCACTTTTTACTTATTAAGTTACCTGGAGTACGAGTTGTTACCTGGGGAAGGCAAACAGCTGTGCATATCTTTCTATCTTTGAAATAGAAGGCGAACTATTTTTGAGTTTGCCCTGTATAAGCTTTATACAGGGTGTGATACAGCATGGCCAGAAGGCAGCAGGAGAGTGATCTAGGATGAGGAGAAGCCTTATTCCCTGTAGATTAATTAAAAGCACCTGAGACCAATTAGAGCACCTGAAGCCAGTCACCTGATAAAATCCCCCTGCTTCAATCAGCCAGAAGAGGAGCTGGAGTGGAGTGAGGAGGAGTAGGAGCAGAGTGGTTTGGTGGTGGAGCAGAGAGCAGTTTGGAGGAGCTGAATCAGAGTGGTTTGGTGGTGGAGCAGAGAGCAGTTTGGAGGAGTGAAGCAGAGTGGATTGGTGGTGGAACAAAGAGCAGTTCGGAGGAAAGCGGAGGAGAGTTTTGAGAAGTGCTGCGGCGGGCTAAGAAGACCAAGATCCTAGGTAAAGGGACACCTGGCTTGTGCAGAGGGAAGGCAGGAAGCCCCACAAGCTGAAGGTCAGGAGAGGGAAGTAGCCCAGGGGAAAGAATTACTGGTACAAGTGGTTCACCTGCTATCATAGGGCCCCTGGGCTGGGACCCGGAGTAGAGGGCAGGCCCGGGTCTCTCCCTCTCCACTCCCCTTCCCTGGGATACTAGTAGGGTAGCTGTTACCCCAGTTCAGGGGCAAGAAATGGCACCCTGAAACCCCCCCACAAGAAGAGAAAGTGCGGGACCCATCATAGTAGTGCCGGCAATTTGCCACATGGGTAAAACAGATTTATTAAGGGTTTGAACCTCCTTGGGAGTTGGGCACCTGGGTGTCAAAGGCAAGAGCGCTTCCAGGAGCCTTACAGTTGTGAGTCGACTTGGTTCGGACCTGGGTCTGTGTTTGCAGCAGATCAGTGGAATCTGGCTCAAAACAGACAGGATTCGGGAGTCCCAAGCTGGAAAAGGCCTGGAAGCAGGGGCAGAAGTAGCCTTGGCACACCAGGTGGCAGCACCAAGTCGGTCTCTGTGATCCCAACCCGTCACACATACCGTCCAGACATTCCAGCTCGTCAACTGCATCTCTGATAGCAAGTGGTACTCGTCAAGCCTTGAAGAACTGAGGGTTTGCTCCTTCTGTCAGAATGATCATAGGACTGGAAGGGACCTTGAGAGGTCATCTAGTCCAGTCCTCTGCACTCATGGCAGGACTAAGTATTATCTAGACCAGGGATCGACAACCTTTGGCATATGGCCCATCAGGAAAATCTACTGGCAGGCCGGGCCAGTTTGTTTACCTGCAGCATCCGCAGGTTTGGCCGATCACAGCTCCCACTGGCCGCAGTTTGCCGTTCCAAGCCAATGGGGGCTGCGGGAAGCGGCAGCCAGCACATCCCTTGGCCCGCACCACTTCCCGCAGCCCCCACTGCTGGGGAACAGTATTCTGCACCAGGCCTGTATCAGCTCCCACCCCCATTCTCAGCATGGCCACACTTGCTTACAGGCTCCTGGTGCTGGAGGACAGTTAAACCAGCAGCTGCGTATGAGCCCTACTGCTTCGTCGCCATTGTTGGATCTGTTATGTCTGGACCCAGGAACCTGCCAATTAAGACACAGACAGAGCTAAGTAACCTGCTTTTTTATTCCACTGATGCATTGCTTCTTGCTCCACCACACGCTGCTACTCCACTACTGGGGATCTGGATACATAAAGATGCCCTCTAGTGGTTAGCAAGGAATATGCACAATTACATTACAGACCTTACAGGAATCAGCAGGTGTGCTCCCCCAACTGGAAAGCATAAGGTCACATTTAGGCCCTGATCTTGCCCTGTGTCCATGCAGAGCCCTACTGAAATCCTAGACTCCCTTAAAAAAAAAAGTAAGCATGAATGAGCCTCTGCACTGCAGGAAAGGACAGAGGGCACTGGGAAAGTTTGTGGTATACCTGGAATCAGTCTGTGGCTGCTATAAAACAGAGGTGCTGCCTGTACCCACAGTACATTAGTACAGTTTGAGGGTGTGCAGCTTTCTGTATCTTATGAAACATGCACATTCAGTTCCTACTCACTTTCTGGACTGCCAGTCCCACTGCAGCTCAGCCCACTAGCAAAGCACCAGAGTCCAGCAAGTCCATTCAAGCAAACAACAGAAGGAAAGTGAGTAATCAAAATGGAATGTGGAGCTAGCCCAAAGCTACTCCAAGGGCAGCCAGTTGGCCAACAGCTTGGATCGCAGTATCCTCTAGAGTTCAGGGTTTCAGCCATTACTGTCTCCAAGGATACCAGTGTGGTCTGAAAAGTATCCATTTTGGAATGCAGAAATCCCATCAGTTCATAGATAGTTCCTTTGTCTGGCAAATGATAGTACAGAAGTAATTCCTGAGCACCATGCAGGGGGCCTGGCAGCTTCCTGGACTGTTGGAGCCTGGAGTTGTAAGTCAGATACAGAGTAGCTTTTTTCCCCTCCTCCCTTTGGCATTTTAAAGGCTCCTAGAGTATCAGTTACAGCAGTATGAAGTACAGCTTAAGAGGGTTCATAGGCCTTGTCAGTACTGGAGATTCTCCAATTACAGCCATCTGTGGCCACCCACCAATGCAGCTGTACCCCTACTGCAGACAAGCAAAGCTGGTAGTGCAGCTGACCCTAGTTTCAAGCAGGGATAAAGCTGTACCAGTGCAAACAGTGCCTTTGCCTGTCTACAGTAGGGACGTTGCTCTGTTGCAGCTGTAACCCACATACCTCCTCGGTGTGGTGTACTGTCCCCTATAGTAGCACAGAGACCTCTTAGAGAAAGAGATTAATGAGTCTGCTCTATGGCCTTAGCTAAGCATGATATGGCTTTTAGCCAGGGCCAGCTCCAGGCACCAGCTGACCAAGCACATGCTTGGGGCGGCACCTTTGGGGCAGCCAATCTTGGGGCAGCGCTTTGTTTAAAAACAAACAAACAAAAAAAACCTCACTTTGGCTGGGCGGCGCCAGGAGGAGAGCGGGGCCGCGGGCATGCCGCCCTCCCACTGCAGCTCTGGCTGGGAGAGGCGCTCGGTGGTGGTGGTGGGGGGGGGGGGTGTGTGTTTCGGCAGGTGCTGGGGGGTGGTGTGTTTTTTTTGTTTGGGCAGGGCGGCGCTTGGTTTTTTTTTTTTTTTTCTTGGGGCGGCAAAAATGTTAGAGCCGGCCCTGCTTTTAGCTCATGCAGTAGAGGCTCATGCATTAAGCTTCGGAGGTCTCAAGTTCGATACCACCTGCCGATGAACGGGGTCTGTCAGTGTTACACAGCTACTCCACTGGCTGGCGATCAATGGGCAAAATCCCATGTTGACAAGGCCTTAGCAGGTAAAAATGAACGACTGAAAAGCCTCAACAGCAAGCTTACTCCTTTAGTAGCCAGGTTCTTCTTTCAGCAGCAACCTGATTTTCAGAGTTGCTGAGTAACCACAGCTCAAGTCTCAAATCAGGCCATAAAATAGACTGACTCTAATAGCAGGTAAGTTCCATTGCTCTTATAACAGAGTTCTCATAGACTGTCACTGTGCCAAGAGGTGCCCTTACTTTTGACATGTTTCAACGGTCACAACTGTGGTAGGGAGAAAGAGAGACATTATGATGCAACAGACCAAGAGTGACGAAAGCTCTGCCTCTCGAAACCTGAGAACATTGCTTCTCTCAGCCTTCAGATGAACCACAAGGCAAAATAAATTCAGAATATCAGAGAAGGTGCCAGTTCTCTCCAAAGGCTAATTATTATTATTTGTTTTGTGGCAGCACCTAGGAGCCCCAATCATAGACCAGGACCCCATTGTGCTAGGTGCTGCACAAACACAGAACAAAAAGATGGCCTCTACCCTAGAAGCCTGTGTGGAAATGGGGGGGAGAGGGAAGGTAAAGGGGCACCTTACATGCTCCAATGTCTGACTCCCCCACCTCTGCCTGGGGTTCTGCTGCAGCCATGCCTCTCCGCCAGCTGCTCCTCTCCAGTAGCTGCTCACCAATATATCCCCCTACTACTTACACAGTACTCAGTGATTTCAGCTCATAGTAGGGGGAATTCTTGCTGTTGACAGAAGAAGCCCAAACCTTTATAAGTAAACACTTACCTGGAATGGTGAAGAGGGGATGCATATAAAAATGCAGTTAAATTTCCTGATCCACCCTAACATGCTATAGCCCCATCAGACTGACTTTAAGCCATGTTACTAGGTCATAATACCTCCCTCCCTGCCCGGGACCCCACAAAAGCAATAAAGCCATCTTTACCTGGATGGTGCACTGAATGCAGATGTTTTCAGCTACCAATGTGCTTTGTAACTATTTTCTGTCTAACAGGATAAACTGTCAGCAAAATACACACACCCATGGGTTCAACTATCTAAGTGAGAACATGACAGAAAAGAAGCTGCCTGGAAGTTTTAAAGCAGTATTATTCATATACAGGTTTGGCATCCGGCACTTCCAGATCACTCTGATTCAGAACTCTGACCTGCTTCACTGACCCAGACAGTTATAGCACATGCTAAATGTTGCTCAAGATGAAACCAGTAGATGAAGCCTGTGTTGAATGTGTGTCTTTGTACAGGCACTTTACCTTAAAGGTCTGTTCCCGTCCTGCTGAAAAGCTCTTCCAGAACCCTTTTGTGAGCCTGTGCAGCCAGAAGTGGATCAGAAGTGCCCCTGAGTAGCAGCTCCAAGCTTCGCCCATTTCTTATATAAAACTTTTTCTGGGTACTGTTAGCCATATTTAGTTGCTTAGAAGTTGAAACTGCATCCATCAAACTGAACTGCCTTTCCTACAACCTTGTCTGAGTTTCTTGTCTTAAAGGGACACCTTCAGACAAGCTAGACAATTTAAAAGTAGTTCCAGGCATTATACCTACCCCTGAGTCACCCTGCCAATATTTTTGCTTTTACAGTCAGATTTTCCTTCCCCCCACCCTTCCTTATTTTTTGTTTTGTTTAAGTGTTTCTTCTCTCCCCTCTTGTGTGAAGAGACCACAGGGGAAAACTCACTAGACAGAGGCAACCGTTCAACTAATAATATAGCGGTATGATCTGATTCTCCACTGCCTTGCACAATAATTTACTCCTAGGCAAAGCAAGTGTAAATTGCTAACAACTCAGAATGATAGTGTTTTACACTCACTCTGCACAGGTGTAAGTGACTACACAAGGCAAGTGGAAAATGGGGCCCAAAGTACTGCCATCAAATGCACACACACAATATAGCTATAGCGCCTGTTCCTGCACTTTGTTGTTGTGCAGACAGATTGCTGTGCCCATGTTGAGCCTCATTAAAATCAGTGGGATTCCACATGAGCGCAGTAGTCTGTTGCATGCAACAAATTGGAAGGTCAGGGTCTTGTTAGGCATAATTCTATTTTAAAAGCATCTTTAAAGGCTTCAAGTACCATGTGACCGCACATGGATTAGAGACCATCTCTGTTAAGCAACCCATTTTTGTTTATCCCTTGAGAGGCGTCACTATAATTCTTTTTATAACTCTTTCATTTTCATTTAAGAAAATGGAAAATCACTAAAAAGAAAATTACTACTGAATGCTGACCTTTATTATGCACTCAAAGACACAAATCAACTGGGTGAGACAGATTTTTTTCTTCTTCTCTGTCAAATAAATATTTTAAGCTAGCAAACATCAGATCAGCATTAAGCATTGAGCCTTTAAGGAAACACACACTGGTAAGAATTATTTACAACTATAGATGGTTAAATATTATTGCAGTGGAAACAGATGATAATATAAATATATTCAAAGGCTTCATTTTACAATACCTGAAGCACAACAAATCTGTTCAACAGCTGAAAATGTTAAGAAACTACTGTCAAATAGATCAAAGACCACAATCAGCAATGCTGAAAAAAAGAACAAAAAACCCCCACCCAAACAGCAATTTAACATTACACTTTTGAGTGCTCTAGGGAGTAAAAAAAAGAAAAAGAAAACAGTGCACGAAATTTCTGCATTTTTTTACATTATTAAAAAAATAGTAGCGGACAGCAGTATGAAAAAGAAATTAAAAAAGACACCAACTCACAAAGCCAGCTGGTCTGTTGCGAAAATATCAACTAAATCGCAGTATTTTGGAATCACTAATAAAGCTGAAGTTAAAAAAGGTAACCCTTTGTAAAAATGAAAGCAGCATGCATATTCAGGGCTCCTCTGTAACTCTTTCGTTAGTTGACAAATGCTTCAGTAAAAAACATTCTTTATGATGTCTCATTCCATGAGTTGTGTTAAACAGATTGCACAAACAGTAAGGAGCTAATAACTCCTAGGCCTGTCTATAGTTTTTGGACTGGTATAACTATCAATAATCGGGTTGATTTTACACAGGAATATAGCTTATTCCTCTTCCTGTATGGGAATAGCTATACCAGTATAAACCAACCTTATATAGACATCAGTGCATCCATGCTAGGGAGTTGTTCGGCTTTAAGTATACTAGTATAGTCAAAGTATTATAACTTGTGCATGTAGACAAGCCCTTAGTCTTATTCATGCAAAGCTCACGTACTGGCTCCAACTGGGAGTTTGCGTGAATGAAGGCACGCAGGATTTTCTCTGCAGTTATTCGTACATGAGTGGGGCTTTAAATGGAACATGCTCATTTCAAAAAAAATTTCTCTGAAGAAAAAGCACACTTAAAAAATAGTCCTATAGCCACAAATGGGGAGATTTTTCAAAAGGCACATTTAGGTGCTCAGCTCCCAAGGATTTTCGGGGGAATTGGGTGCCTAATCCCCTTTGTCATCTTTAAAAATATCCTCCCAAAATTATTTTAAAAATATGAATGAAGAGCATCTGCCTTAACAGAAAGAGTTTACATGAATGTTCCAGGCCTCCTGACATGGCAACGTAGTTAACAATGAACAGAGAGAATGATGCTAGAAAAGCTCTGGATTGCTACATATTTGAACAAAGACAGTTCCAAGTTTCTGCATAATCCTTATAAACACACACACATACACACTCACTCAGTAAGGACATATTACATTATTTCTGTTTTCAAATTTTTGGTACAAAATTTATTTTCAGTGGTTCCCTCAGTATTCATTCTTCTGACAGCTTCTTTTTATTTTCTCTCTCTCTCTTGTTATTTTCTTCAGATGTTAAAGCAAAATAGGCCTCTATTGAAAGCAATAATGGAAATATTACACATATTTTAACAGCGGCACTCATTCATATCTTCACCTAAAAAAAAAAATCCAAAGACAAGATCCATAATGATCCATAATGCCACAAAGGCTTAGTTTTGTAATACTGAGAAGAATCCCATGCATTCCCAATTGTATGTGTAAGTTGTACAAGTGCATGCACAACTTTCAAAGTTTGTGCAGAGCCTGATAAATAAGACACATATCAGTTACGTTTACTTTTTCTAAGAACTTTTACTCTGTAAAATGTTTGGTCACTCAAAGCTATAAGCTTAATCACATATCAAAGAACACAGGCAATAAAGCCCATCTTACTAGAACGTACAGTATTAAGCTGGACAAAATAGAGGACAAAATCTAGTGGTCACTGAAGCCCCTTCAAAAAACGTCTAAAACAGAAATTTCCATCATGTATCAGAATAAAAATGTACTGTATTAAAATTTGTTTTACAAGTAGTCTTTTAATCAGTCTTCTATTTACAGTGCAGAACTTCTGCCAGCTGCAGTAGTTTAACTTTGGCACAACACTAAGTTCCAATCCTTTTGAGTATTCAATCCTGTGTGTGTGTCTCAAAATTTTCTTGGTTTCACGAAAGATTAGGCCCATTCACAGTAAACCAGATATCTTGCTTCCCCTTCGCCACTTTGGGCAGCTACAAAGGAAAGACACTGTAAGCTACTGAATCATTCAAGAGAAACGCTTCTTTCTAAAATGCCACAATGGCTTCCTTTAACATGATTACATACACCAGACATAGATCATACAGCTTGCTACATACCGTTCACCTCCCAAAACCTTGCTGGTCATTAGTCAATCACTTTTCTTGTACTTCAAATATCCTACAAAGCATTAACTTAATTGCATTTCACATGTCAAACAAGACACAAATATATTGCAGTTACTGAAAACTGCAGAGCATTATCATTTATGTAAACCAAATTGATTCCTGTTAACTCTCCTGTGCACATGAAGAGTGGAATCCAGTGCAACATTTTATATAAATAAAGCCTTCCCAGGGAGGACAACTAATTTTTAATATTGGTATGATACAAACTGCAAATATGCCCAGATCAGACTACTTGACATATCTAGAAACATTTTCAGAAGCTGGGACTAGGGAGGAAAGCTACTTGGAAGTCATAACGTAGCAGTAATTCCTGTGGTTTGTCTTGTAAGAACACAGCTGATGGCTTTGCAACTCATAATTTCACATTATGTTAGCAGATAATTTAGGGAAAGTATTATGGAATATTTTTGATCCAAAGAGGTATATGGAACACTTTACTCAATAGAAGGCAAATAATATCTCAGCTTAATTTACTGTGCTGTGATAAGTAAAACCCAAGATGTCTATAGCACCTTTCACCTCAAAATGCTCTACACACTGAAAATGAAATATAAGCCAGACTACTAGATCCAGGCATCATTTCATCGAGAACTATAGTGCTGCCACCTCTGGGGTGAAATGTGGAGGTAGCATGGGGAAAAAAAGGCACAACAGTTTAGGACAGCAAAGGAAGGCAAGTACCATATCTAACAAACTGCAGAGAGAATTTAGGTAGACAGAATGCAATGATCAAAGCTGGAATTTGGCCAGGACACAAGTTAATCCACACTCCTGTGAAGAGTGCCACAGAATTATTACTGACCATTCTGTGACCTTGGGAATGTTGCTTAAGCCAAAATTTTCAAACTTTAGCACACAGTCAAGGAGCTAAAAAACTGCCCTGAGTTTTCAGAGGTGCTGAGCACCCAGAGAGCTCACTGAAGTCAGTGACACATACAGGAACTCAATACCTGGGAAACATCAGGCCATTAAAGTTTAAGAATATAGGCCTTAACCCTTCTAAGCCTCAATTTTCCCATTTTAAAGTGGCGATAATACTCTCACACCTCTGTAAAGTGGGTTGAGATAGTGGGATGAAAAATGCTATATAAAGTGCAAAGAACTATTATTAATTTTTTTTCTGCTTTAACTGTCCTCATTTGGAGTCATTTTCTCCATAATATTAATACAGTACAAAAGCTCCAAAGTAACTTGAAGCCCCTGCCTTGCTATTTGCCAAGTCTGTTTATCCTATGACACACAAGGTATTTAAAACCTAGACAGAGCAGGAAACAATCCAGCATTGCATAGGGAGGGGTAGGGAATGGAATCCTTTATAGATCTTTTCCATCTGTAGTTTACATGATTCTACAAGTTTGAACAATTTTCAATATATTTATTGAGCTCTTGATCACGAATATTCATGTCTCTTCATTAGTATCTAATGTTTTTAAGCCCTATTGCCAAGCAAAGCCCAATTAAATTCCTGACAGTCAATATTATTTCACTGCATGCCCAGTTTTCAAGCTTCCAGGTTAGGGTTTGGGTATAAGCAAGACAGCAGCTTGAAAACTTGCCTTCTCTCCTTGGGAGGTACTATGAATATATACAGATATGGTGCTGGCTCCACTGGAGTCAGGTGGCTGAAGCCAAGCCTGTTATAATTACAGAAGGAAACACTAAGGATCCAACTATAGTAATAACCCATTAGTGCCAAAGGGGCAATACCCCTCCCTCACCCTGAGCTGAGGCATGGCAGCACAGGTATTATATGGCCTGAGACTGCAATTGTCCTAGCTATTGCTGTGCTCTCACTTCAGCGGGAGAACCGCTAATGGATCTACACCTCTGGGCTTTGTATCTCTTGTGTGGTGGCTCCAGAAATCCTGCCCCAACCCTGTACAGCAAAAAGAAATCCGTTCAACTGCATCAGAGATCCCCAGTGATCACAAAGGGGACAGGATTTTGCCCAAAGTCAGTCAGCACTATGTGAAAGATTCCTTGGGGAGGCGTACTGCATTCACATTATCCCCAGCGATCAATATTACAGCTAGGGCTGGAAGCTTCATATGAATTTATTCAAAAGCAATTTAAATATTCTGGTGGACAAATGCACACACTGAGTGGCCCAACTTTTATAATGTATTGGGGAAAATCACTCACCTTCAATCACTACATAGAAAAAAGGGAGGAAAAGCAATTAGCTCCTCCTTTGCATTCAACACTACGCAGAGGTTCATAATAGTTAAATGTGAGGGAGGAGAGGGGCACAAAACCCCTCGCTGTTCTGACAGAACAAGAAACGGATCATGGTTTGCTTATGAAATTTTAGAGAAGTGGGTTTTTTTCTGGGCGAGTGAAGAAAAATTCTCCAGGCTTCTCCATTTCCCCCTCTTCTCAAAGGACCTATATCTGGCTGATTCTCGTCCATGTGGCCATGGAAGGCTAGCTTTGACTCCCTCTACAGCCAGCCAACAGCACTTCTGGGTCTGTAGGAGAGGATGGATCACTTGAAAGATATCAAACACTCCCTCTTCCTTAAGAACGAAGTGAGCTGGTTGCATAGTGCTTGAGGGATTCTCCCAGGAGGCAGGATGCCATGGTAATACTGGAGCATGAGCCCACCCAGGCACCCGTTTCTTTTACTTCATGTCTCTCTCCATTTTGGCATGGACACTTCTTTATTCTTCCATCAGCTAAGATTCAAAGGCAGCAGCAACTACCTAATCAGATCACATATTCTTGGTAGAAACATCAGAGCAAACGGAAGGAGAAAATTTTAGTTCTGTATTTGTTCTCAGCCAGCCACATCCACAGGTGCATTCTAAAACAGTGGTTCTTCATCTTTTTTTTTTTGTTCAAATCCGCCATTTACCTAGGCTAAGACTTGAGCTCTACCAGCCAGTTCCCCCCATCTCCCACTCAACAGTACATGCCTTAATGCCATCACAGAGAGCCTAAGCTACTTCTGATCTTGACAGTCCAAGCTTTACAGAAATGGAGAGAGCATATTAAAGGCTTTTCTACATTTGGAAATTTACCAAAATAGCTATTCCCAAATAATGATTACAAATAGTGATTTCAGTATAAGCCTCTGAATGGACGCACTTATTCCAGAATAAGAGTGCCTTTCTCTGAGTTAGCTTAATCCAAGTGATGATTATTCCAGAATAGTTTATTTCAGTCAATTTCCAAGCAGAGACAAACCCTCAGAGGGAGGCAAGCATCAGCAGCGCATCACAGGGCTGAGCAGCAAGACTTTGGAGCCACTGTTGTAAAGTATGTTTTGCTTCCTACCTGCCATTGCTACAATTACAGAAAGACAATTCTGCAGTCTTCCACACAGACAGTACTTTTTAGCGATTCATTTTCATGTCAGTTGTGGTGAGATGACAGAAGCATCCATAAGAAGGAACCCCTTCTTCTCCACAGTACACATGTATCAATGCTATAAATGGTAATTATTTTTGAAGGGTCTGTTAATAGGGCCAGATTATGAGCAGTGCTGACCGCACACAACTCCTAGGAACTTCACTGGTTAGTCTAGTCGGCATTTTATCATCATGCTCAGTCTTGGGAGGCTCAGAACGCCCATTTGTCTTTAATAAGGGTGATGGATGCTCAGCTCTTCCCATGAGCAGGCCCCTAGTGTTTGTTCTGTTTTACATCTTCCAGAATTCAAAGAGGTAGTGGTCCAGATCCTCAGCTCTTGTAAGTCACTGTAACTCCATTGGAATCAATGGAGCTATATCATTTAAACCAGTTGAGAATCTGTCCCAGTATATGTTAAAAATAATCCTCAGAGTATCTTACTGAAAGACTTTCATCCCAGGAGTATCAAAATAAATACTTAAATCTATTATCCCTCCACGTCTTTCTCATCTCGTATGTGGTGATATTTAAGAGACCACAACCAAAGTGATCTGGAGATCTTCACAATTAGATCATACCACATTTTAAAAAAAAGTTCAGTTCAATATTAGCCTAAAAACAATCTCTTAAGAAAACAGGAAAAAGTTTATTTTAACAATGTTAAAAGAAAAATCTAAATTTCTGGTCACCCCTAAATATTAAGGCAAGTCCAGGCTTTGCTTATTAGAAACACAGTGCCAAGGTGTTTCAGGGTTTATTTTAATATTATTGGAAGCTTAAAAATAGCATCTCTCTCCCTACTGGTTTTGTTGTTTCCCATTTGGCAAACACTGATTTTTGACCCTACATTCGCAATGGAGCTTGAAATTAACATGGCTTATTTTTAAAAAAGATTTTTTTTCTAGCTTGTGCAACAGCCTCATCTATATCAGCATCAGCCTAACAAGAGTATTTGTTAATCACTGAGACACTTTTAGAAGTTGAAGCCCAAAAAGAATAGGCCAGATACTGATCTCTGTCAAACTAGCATATAACCAGCGTCATGAACTCGACTGGAAACATAAGGTGCTTCCCTCAAAGTTGTAACTGGTAATTACATTTCTCAGTACTTCAGTTCAGATTGTAGGGGTTATAATTCATCCTCACAATGACAGGTACCAACAAAAGATCAATCAGATTGCTGGACTTTTGCTGCTCTGTTCTGGTCCCTCAAGCCACCTGATACTTCCAAAGTTGAATCCTGCAACATATAGTCAAATGCATTCTGCCTTAACATTTGTCTGTAATACCGAACAGACAAGGAGAACACACTCAATCACATGCTTTGGAATTTCAGATAGAATGTCCTCCTGCAGCCGAGTCAGCACTTTAGACATGAGATTACAAAGCTGGTTGCAGAGGGAGCACAAGTTAAACACAGTCAGCTGCAAGATGTTTTTTTCTAGACAAAGCATATTTTGCCCTTCTTTTTTGTTTGATCTGGGTGTCAGCCATAATCAGAGAGAGAGAGAGATTTTTTTTGTAAGAGCTACACTACTATGGTCTCCACAGCTTTAGAAGCTCATGGTCAGAGGGAAAGTGATTGATCTTTTGTCACCACTTCTCTCTGTGAGGAAGAAGAGAGCCCCAGGAGTTCTGAACTTAGTTAATGAAGGTGCAGATGACTCAGATTTATGCTGCCTTCTACAGGCCCCTGAAAGCAGGGTGCTCACTGGGGAGAAGGCACAAAGGGACGATGTGTGATAATAGGATGTTTTTGTAGGGGGCTAATGCCACCCAAAAAGTAGACAGCACTGGCTAGGGCACCAGGAATGTTGTTTCAGCATCTCCTCTCCATGGTGGAATTAAAAGACCCAGTGAAATTTTAAGTTGCTTCTCCTTCCAGCAGGAAATAAGGGAAGATGGCAGGAGAAACACTGACTGCCTATCCTTAGTGTGAGGCACCTTCCTGAGCTGTGTTTAGTGAATCTAGACCATTGTTTTAAAGCTGTCTTTTCAAGCACCAGCAACTCTTTTTTCCTAGGACCAACTGGTTGATTTTTAGAGAAACTAATATTTAAGATTCAGAAGACATTTCCTATCAGAGTCAAACAATTCCGGAGTTCAGTTCAGGCAGGTCAAACTTTGAGTTTAAACCAGCATACTTGACCATGTAGTTTTATTGCCCTGCACATTCATAGAATTATCACACTGATGGGCTGAATCCATTAGGCTGAAGTTTGGTTAATCTTGCATGCAAACCGTTCAGCTGGGCTGCCACTAGACACGAAAAATGAGACCCGTGTGCCTATCATTTGTTACACCCAAAGACTAAGAGGCAAGAGTAGTCATGTTTTAATTTTCTATAGGAATTAAAAAACTGGGGCTCTGCCATAGCTACTTTAAAAAGGTGAAGTGTTCTTCCTAGCATTCAGTGAATTTGCAGATGCTTTTAATCTCTGCCCTTTTTGTGTCTGTTTCTAAACAAAGCAGCTGATTCTGAACAGTTTTTAAAGCAACTTTCCTAACTCGTCAGCATATTTACCTTTTTCAGAATACAGCATTTGATTTCAAGGACTTTTAGGTTACCATTTTCCAACATAAGACCAAATGTGTAAGCAAAAAATGAATGCTGATATGGATGGATCACATCAGGTCTACCATGCATTTAAATTAAATGGATGTAGAATGGATTTCTGGATATGCTGATTAAGTTTAATGAACAGCATCTTATAGCCCTACATTTAAACTGACTCAGCTCATGATAACAAAGACATTTTCAGCACAAGTTCTGTAAACCCAAAACACTTTGAAAAACACGACAGATGCTCATTTCACCTAGTTTCTAAAACCAAGTAATCCTCACCCCTGTGGTTATTGATTCCTTTGTCACACTTTTCCCCTTCTTTTCTGTTTTTGAATTCTTTCCTTTAAAAAACAAACACCCCAAGCTCTGAAGCCTTAGGAGGTAAAGCGAGGTTTGCAAAAAAAGACATATTAGGTTTTTGTATTTTCCTCCTCCAAGAGCGGGTTATTTTCTCCTATAACAATGAAAAATGCAGCTGTGTTTTTTTGGAATTAAACACAAGGCAATTAAATATTTATAAATAGTCACTTTAAATGATGAGCCCTCAGCAGTGATGTGGAGGAGGAGGAGGAGGAGAAGGAGCAGAATTTGGGTTGGATTTATAGTTCCAAACCCTGGGCTAGCACTGAGCATGTCCATCTCTGCTAGCCAGGAAGCAAATATTTGGTGGCTGCACAGGTAGCATCTTGTCCACTCTCGCAGGTGGAGGGAACATGCTAGGCAGGTGTTCACTAAAACGGAAAGCCTTTAAAAACTATTTGGCTCTTCACAATAATGTCAAATATAATTTATGGGTTTTTTGCCCCAAGCCCCAAACTTACATGTCAATCTGATTTCGAGAGTTTACGCTTAACATGTCGGGGGGGTTCCCAAGTGTCACTATCATCCGTTTCTTCCTCCTCTTCCTGGTCATCCAGCATTTCTTCTTCATCCTCATTCTCCTCAAACAGCTCTATGCCTAGCTCTGATCTTCTTTGCCTTTCTGCAAACCACTCTCTGACCTGCTCATATCCCATGTGAGATTTGGCGACAAGTTCATCAAGGTCTTGCTCGTTGAGGAATTTATGCTTCATATAATAATCCTTAAGGATTGCTGTTCCGGTTTTGAATTTGATGACGGATGATCCTCTGTCCCAGTTGTTTATCCTTTTGCTTCCCCGAGGCCGCCCACGAGGCCTTCCTCTTCCCCTTCCTTTTGGTCTCCCTCTCCCCCTCCTTCTGACAAAGCCTTGCCCATTCATACAATTCCCACTGGAACCCTGGTAGTAATAGTACCATTTCAAACCACCGTTTTTCCAGGCATAGCGAGTATCCCCAAACCAGCTAACAATGTCCGATCTCGGAAGGCCAGTTTCTTCTGCCAGTTTGTCGTATTCTTGTGGGGATGGCCACTGAGTACGGACAAATGAACTTTTAAGCATATGCAACTGTTCGGGTGACTTTTTACCCACCTTGCTTGCAGAACCCCCTGACCGTAGCCATACAGATCCCTCTCCCTGAGAGGTTTCTCCAGCCTCATCTTTTGAGCTGCTTGCACTGCTCTCTTTTAACTCAGCTTCTTCTTCCTTTAAAGCATTTGTTTTCTTTCTCTCTGTAAACCAGGCATTGATCTCTCTCCTGGTCAGTTTAGTTTGTGCCCTTAACCTATTCAGCTCTTCGTCTGTCAGGACAGGGTTATTGAGAAAACTTGCTTGGAGGTTGTGCAACTGTTCAGCGGTCTTTTCTTTGAATTTCTGTGGGGTGAAATCAGGGAAAGCATTCCACGATTGCTTATGCTGTGGCGTGACTACTGTTGGGGACTCATTTGTTTCATCACTTGAATCAATAATAATGGTGGTGGAAGAATCATTGTTGAGATGAATGCCATGATTATTTTTTGAGTTTCGCTGGTTGTATCGTGTATCACTGAACCACTTTTTGATTTCTCCTTTGGTCAGGCCTGTTATTTTCATGAGCCTAATAATCTCTGAATCATGAGGGAACTGATTTTTAAGGTAGCTGACTTTTAATTCTGCCAGCTGTTCTTTCGTCTTCTTTGCACGGATGCCGAATGAATCCGGATTTACTAATGTGGTTTCGTGTTTGATAAGCTGAGGGGCTGGAATGGCAGCTACTTGCTTGGTTTCTGCAACAGGCTGGGCGGTATGGATCTGGCTTTTCTGTAACTGTGTCTGATTTGGGACTCCTGCTACTGTCAGAGCTATGGGGGCTGTTACTGGCAATGTGTTTGTACCTGCGACTTGAGTGAGGACAAGACCTGGCTGACCAACTATTTGGCATGTCTGCAAGATGGATGGCAAACCATTGCCAGCTGCTGAAATGTGCGCTGGAATAACCGTAATTGTCTGTGGTACAGTATGCACAGTGCCATTAAATTGCTTCCTTCTTGCTTCTTCCACTTCCTCTGGCGTCCAGCTCACACCATGTTTCAGACGTTGGGCAGAAAACCATATTTTAATCTGTTCCTCAGTATATTTAGCTTGAGCAGAGAGAACGGTGATTTCTGACATGGTTGGATAGGGAAATTTGTTATAGGTGTTGAGCAGAAGAGGATTGTTATCCAAAGAAGTGTTGTAGGTTGGAATGCTGTTTACAGGTATTAAGACTTTTGGAATCAAGTTAGAGTTCTGTGGAGCCGTGACAGTAGTTATTACCTGTGCCACCCCAGGTTGAATCACTGGCGCTGGAGTCATTACAGTGCTAGTTGTATCTGCTGCACCGCAAGCAGTTGGATTGTTCATTTTGGACTCGGAAACTGCTGATTGTGGGTTTTCAACTACTTCCTCACAGTCTGACTCATTTTCAGTTTCCTTTTCTTCACCAGGAATGTCTTCAGCTACATTGTGGAAAACAGCAATTCGTTTAGTCTCGGTTTTGTTTTTCATTTTCATAATAGGAGTTTTGCTAATTGAGATTCCTGATGAGGGGATCTCTGAGGTGTTGGATTGCTCAGCATTCTCCTCTTTCACAAAACTCCCATCAAAGGTGAGATCGTTCACCGTTTGCTCAAAGATTGTCTGATTATTACGTTTCACCATGGTCAGTTTAAAATTCTCTTCTCCGGGGTGGTACTTCAGATTGTGCTCTGAAAGAGCATCATACCTTTTGGTAAGAAAATTGCATTCCATGCAAACATAGGATGAATTTAATACTACATTAGGGTGTTCTGAATCAACATGAAAAGTAAACATATTTAGATCTGGCGTCTGAAATGTACAGTATTTACATTCATAGCCACCTTCAACTTTTTTATTTTGCTGATTGTCTGAATCCATATATTCTTGAATGTCTTCATCACTTGATATACTCTCAGCTGTAGCATTCTCTGCTGGTGTAAGTAGAGGAGGTCCTTCATCCAAATCTGATATCATTTCTAAGTCTGGATCCTGCTCGCTTGCTAGGACCATGCACGGGGTAGTTGATTTTCGTTTACTTGCCATTCTGTTGTTGTGAGGAAATAATATTGACAATGGTTCTGATGTAGGTTCAAGCTCTTCTTGATTTTCAATAATGGCTTTTGGTACTTCAAGTCAATTCTTAAAACTTCTCAGCATTTATCCCATTAGCAGCTATTTTGTAGTGCAATCAGATTAAAAAAAAAGTCGTAGTTCAAGGATGAAATGTTGAGTCACAGCTTCTTAAAGTCCATTTCCACCACCTGCAGTAAAGGAGAGAAAATATCATTACATAAGTTTGAAATGAGTAATTTATATTCATTAGCCAGAAAAATATTCTGTGACTAGAAGTAATTTAACACTATGTGTGTGATGCTGCCACTCTTACTCCCTCCGAAGTGGACCCACTGAAATTAATAGGACTAATCAAGGAGTAAAGTACTACTCAGCAGAAGTAAGCGTGACAAGATCAGGCTCTTTATGTTAACAGTGTCAAAGATTTCTAATATATATCAACGCAGATGAAGGACATCAAACATGGAATGGCACCAGAACAGTGACTTTCCAATTGTTTCCTTTTCTTTAAATGCAGGGTGCATGTCATAACCATACAGCTAAGGGTAGCCTAAAATTCCTCCTTACCTGTAAGGGGTTAAGAAGCTCAAATAGCCCGGTTGGCACCTGACCACCAGGACCAATGAAGAAAGAGGATACTTTCAAATCCTGGGGGGCGGGGGGAAGGCTTTATTTGTGTTTGCAGTTTCTGTTCTCTCTTGGGACTGAGAGGGACCGGGGCAGAAATCCATCTCCTCCAAACCATCCTCAACCAAGTCTCCAATATTGCAACAAGTTAGTCAGTCAGGCATTGTGATTAGGTTTCCTTTTGTTTTGCTTGTGAATTTTCCCTGTGCTAAGAGGGAGGTTTTATTCCTATTTTCTGTAACTTTAAGGTTTTGCCCAGAGGGGGGAATCCTGTGTTTTGAATTTGAGTACCCCATAAAGTTATTCTCCATCCTGATTTTACAGAGATGATTTTTACCTTTCTTGTTTTAATAAAATCCTTCTTTTAATAACCTGACTGACTTTTCCATTGTTCTAAAACCCAGGTGTTTGGGTCTTGGATCACTTTGTAACCAATTGGTTAGGCGATTATTCCCAAGCCTCCCCAGGAAAGGGGGTGTAAGGGCTTGAGGGGATATTTTGGGGGGGAAGGGGAACTTCAAGTGGTCCTTTTCCCTGGTTCTTGTTTAAATCATTTGGTGGTGGCAGTGGTTACCTATTCACGGTACAAGGAAGAATTTATGTTTTGGGGAGTTTTTAACCTAAGCTGGTAGAAGTAAGCTTAGGGGGTCTTTCATGCGGGTCCCCACGACTGTACCCTAGAGTTCAGAGTGGGGAGAGAACCTTGACAGTGAAATTCTGAGATCAGAAGTGTTAAGTCACCTTTGCACTCTCTCAATCCCAGGGTGCTCTGTTGAAATTACTGAAGCCTTTCCAGGGGGTTCTATGGGCCATACCACTGCCTGCTATGGCCCCTCTTTTGACACAACCCTCTTGACCAACCTTGCCTAGCACAACCCCTATGCCAGGGCTTTTGAGGAGGGTCCTCCGAAGACAGCCTTAGGGTGGTTTTCCACAGTGTCTATGCTGGGGCCATCTTCCCCCAGTGTGAATATGGGACTTCTAGAGCCCTTTTTAACGCACTCTGGCAGAGAGGGGGTGAGGACCTCATCCTCTGTCCCCCAAATATCACTGAAATTCAGGATTTGAAAATTCTATTCCAAACTAGTTTAAGTTAATGGCTACACAGGCTGCATGCATCACTGTGCGCACTACTGAGCACATGGTTCAGTGATTATACTGAAACAGCGAAGGGACACTAACCAAAATTATGCACTTCAGCCACAGAGATCCTTGTCTATTTCTCAGAAGAGAAAGAATGCACAGATTGTAGATATATTGTGTATCTGTCTATTAAAAATATACCAAATTATGCAGATTTGCATAGATTAAGAAAGAGAGCAATCTCATATATTCCTAAAAGGTGCCAAAGGATTGAGTTTCATCTTGTGGGCACAGTGCATAGGAAAGTGTCCCACAAACTTCTGCAGAGAGTTGTAATCTCTTTAATTGTTTTCGCCTTGAAATATAGTCAAATGTTGGCTTCTACACAAGAAAATCCTCAGAGACATGAGTTTACGGCCAGAGGATTAGAGTCTGACTCTTGAATGTGGTCCTTATCTTCCAAAGTGGCAGAGTACTCAATTAGAGAAGAACACAGAGCAACAATCCATCTTGGCTGTTTCAGATGGCATTACAAAGGGAACAAACAGTATTTAGAAGACCTCAACTGGAAGAACAGTGCCTTCATGAAACAGCTTTAGAGGAAAAGGAGAGAGAAGAGTGTAAATGGAAGAAAGGAATGGAAACTGAAAAAATGAGGAAGGGAACAAAATATTTGTTATACATAGTATCGTCACCTGATTCCTTATCCCCCATTTTGAAAAAAAAGTAATTATCCTTGACTTCAAACTTTTCTTCAATGCAAAGAAGAAACAAGTGATTATACTTAGCTGCACATAGCGCTGTACAACACACTCCGTTTTTGAAAGAGTACAACACTATTACACTGGTAGCAGCCTGTGGGGAATCAGTTCACCTAATCAGCATCCAATTATGCACCGCGATTACTAGCGAGAAGTACTGTCCCCTTGTGCTGCATAATACAGCACATGAAATCATATATTATAAAGGAAAAAGCTGGCAAAGACACAGATTGATGAAGTTTATCTTAA
Organism: Macrochelys suwanniensis; assembly: GCA_033296515.1. NCBI lineage: Eukaryota > Metazoa > Chordata > Testudines > Chelydridae > Macrochelys > Macrochelys suwanniensis. Next base: position 240,017,731 of record CM065776.1, read on the forward strand.
GTCTGTTGCTTGTGAACACAGAATGTATTGCTGTTTTTAGAAGAACCTCTCCTGCTTGAAATGTAAACCTGAGCATATCCTGTCTTTTCAAGGAGAGAACAAAGTCTGTCTCTGTTTAAAGTATGAAATGTACAGATGTTTACAAATTCTTTTGTTTACTGATTAAGGCCCTGATTCAGGAAAGTACATAAGGATATGCTTAAACACTTTCCTGAACAGAGGTCTAAATCAAATGCCTTCTTTTACTGAATCACAACTACACACGTGTACCTTCTTTGGAATATTTTCTGTACACACACCTTTTTTCTCGGTTTAAAAAATAGATTTACACTCAAGAGATCTCTGCTAATGTAATCTTTACATAAGACCCTTCAAAAGAAATGCCAGTATATATCCCTGTAGTGTATATTATATATTATATTCAGAGAATTCCTTTAATCAGAATGATAATTTAAAAAATGCACTTGAGCATATCCAGCATTAGCTTATTTACTGGGATTGGAAAAAAAGAATGAAATAGGTAGGCTGATAGACTAAAATAAAATAAAATAAAAAAATGTTAACAGAACATTACAAAATCATATTCCAAAATAATTTCCCTCCTAAATTTAGAACCAAGAGATAAAATATGAAACGTTTTAAAACACACACAGTTTACATTTAGGAAAAAAAAAAAAAAGAGATGGCAATATTGCAAAGTACTTAAATTTGTATTTAAGACTTCATGGGTAAGATTGTCAAAAACACTCAGCGAGTGGCCTACCTCTGCTCCCACCGAAGTCAATAGTAAAACTCCTATTGACTTAAATGGGATCAGTTAGGTTAACTGCATGATTCTGAAACTCCCATCCTACATGTCTAATTTGAGCTCGTCCTACTCCCAAAATTTTAGCATGGCCCTTGCCTCAACTGTTAATATCGAGCAACTGACTTTCAATGAGACTTAGGATCCTAAGTGTCCAAGTCACTTTTGAAAATGTTACTGTAGCGAGGCGGTCTGGTCCCCTGCCGCCCCGAAGAGAGATGAGCCTCCCTGGACACCAAAGTGGGCGGAGCTGGAGAATCCTGGCCCCGCCCCTCAAAGGTCAAGGCACAGGACAGGAAGTACAAAAGCTGGTCCTCAGAACTCAGTTGAGCCCCAGCCATCGGAGAGGCCGGATGCCTGTGGTGCAGCTCCCCGCTGGGAGGCCACGGTGACCGGCAGCCGACCCGAGGACTGGCCTGGCCAGCCAAGCCTGCCGCTCGCCAGGTACCCCGAGGAGCCCATGGTGTGTGACCTCATGGAGGACGCCACCCTGAACCAGGTATCCATAGAGGGGGAGGTTGGAAGTAGCCCGGGGGCAGCCGACCTTAGTCTGGCTGCAGCACTGCCAGAGCTGATGTCAGTGTGTTGCGGCCAGGATCCCCACTGACACAGCGGTGGGTCCTTTGCCGCTGCTAGGGCCCCGGGCTGGGACGCAGTGGAGTGGGTGGGCCTGCGTCCCCCCTGCCACCCAACGTGTGGGTGGCAGTCTCCCCCTCGCCCAGGTCCTCCAGAGCCAGGACCTGGGCTTGCCACCACCAATAGTGATTGCTCAGCCCCTGCCTGAGGGCCTGAGCCCTGACTGTTTGTTGCACCGCCCTGACCAAGGGCCTGGGGTTAGTACTATTGAACTGCGGCTCAGCCCCTGCCTGAGGGCCTGAGCCATTGAGTGTTGTCGCTCACCCTGACCCAGGGTCCAGGCTTGCTAACAACGGGCTGTTTGCTCGGCCCCTCTCTAGGAGGTCCTGAGCTGCTGACTACGGCCCAACCAAGCTAATTCCCCAACAACTGACTGTGTAGCGAGGTGGTCTGGTCCCCAGCCGCCCCAGAGAGGGGCTGAAAAGCCTACAGTTACCCTCTTCAAGATCACAAAACATAACTGTTCTTTCACACAGGGCTGCCATAGCGAAGTAAAAGAGTTTTACCAACATACTGACCGTTCAATTCTCAAGTGGTACATGGTGTGAGTGACTGCAGAATTTAGCCCCAAGTGTCAATTTTGGTTTGTGGTGCCTAAATTTGAATATACTATGCCATCCCTCTAGCCTTTTTACCAGGAAAGCAACATGCTTCTTTGTGCAAGCAGTTCTATAAAATAAAGAAAGTTGTGCGCTCACATACTGTCGACCACATTAGATAAGATTTTTTAAAAGGATAAAGTAATTTAAATGGGAGTGAGGTGCTTAAATACCTTTAAAAAAAATCAGGCCTTTTAATCCCTTAAGATTTACTCATTGCTAAAAACTCCTTACTTTTGTAATTTTACCTTGAACTTTCAGGTTTGAGCCACACTCCTGGAAAGATTTTACACATGTGCTTAAGTTTATGTACTATGAATAATCCCACTGACTTCAAAATTACAGCATATGAAAAATCTTTGCAGGTTCACAGCCTTGAATCTTAACTTTTAAAGCTGAAGGGGAAATTGCTGAGAACAATGATACTCAGAAAACTGAAAACAAAAAAGTGAACTATTCACATTACCAGTTAACCCTTTCTTATTATTTTAAGTCTCAAAAAGTTCTCAGTTAATGTCAAAAGTTGGGTGAACCATGAAGCTGCATATAAATATTTTCAAAACAGACAGAAACCTGCTGCCTCCTACAGGTAAGAAGTTGAGGGAGAAAGAAAATGGGAATTACAGAGGAAATATATTTAAAGGGGAGAAAAAAATTACATTTCTATCTGAACTTTTATCTTGTAATTCAACAAGGAACAGCTTACATTGCAAGAAATGAAAGATTTTTTCCTCCTGTGTTCATACTGTTTACTTTGTGAATAGTCATTTCTCCCTGTTCATATGGAACTTTCACCTAGCATGGGCTGAGAGAATTAAAAAAAATAAAAATTAAAAAAAAAAAACCCCAAAAAACAAACAAACCCAAAATGTGATTGTAAAAACAGAAACATTAGTATGCAACTCAGGAGAAGCTGAAGTACCTGAAACGACTTTTCACTTTTTGTTTTAATTGACCAGCTGTCAAGTTGCCTATAACATTTCAGCTTGTCAATCCTGAGTAGTAGGATTCCTTACACTTCCTGTATTTACATGGTTTAATAGTATCAACAATTGCCAGGCTGGTCATCTTTTATCAAATATTGATTGGCTGAATTAATTGTCTTTAACTTTCTCTTATATCGTCAATTCCTCCAGGTGTTCACCGACTGCCTGGCTCTGAAGACACTATTGCTTAAAGATGAAGTGAAAAGTAAAACTGAAAACTGAACCAAGGGCCATAAATTTTCACAAAATTCCCCCTCTAACAGAGCTCTGGGCCTAATTCAACAAGCTGCTTAAGCACATGAATTGACTTCAGTGGGTCTACTCATGCTTGAAGTTAGCCATGTGCTCAAGTTTCTTGCTGAATTAGGAGGCCTCTAAGGGGCCTTTCATACTTATAGCATAAATTCTTAAAAGTTAGAATGCTTTTTCTGTGCTGAATGCCAGTTAGTGGGGCACTCTGCGCATATTTCTGAGTTTATTGCAATTTTCATTTTAAATTTTACCACTCACCATTAATAGAAACTTTACCTAAATTGAAATCTTCATGAAACGTAATAGAAGTTGGCACCAATTAAGAAGTGAAAATAACCTTTCATTTCATAAGCCGCAATATTAGTCAATCAGCAACGTGGTGTCATCTCAGGCAAGGACTTTATTTTTAGAAGACTTGCCAATGACATCCTGAATCTCAGATTTGAACATGTGATAAGAAACCACGATACTCCCATATTTAAAAAACAACCTCCCCCCAAAAGCACTCCTCTCCCCCCCAAAAAAACAAAGCAAAGAAAAAAAATTTAAGTAAAAAAAAGCTAAGCAGTGTCGTATGCAAGAGTCAGACTGGTATATATGGACCTATTTTTTTTGTTAGTGTTCTGTTCAGTTTGTTGATCAATGTCATGCATCTTTTTTCATTTCCTTACACTAACAATAACACCCCAGATTCACAAACTGCTGTATTTTGTAATGAACAGACGTTTGTGCTCTCTAAGCATGGCTTCAGGATTCATAGAGCTGCAGAACCTTTACTCACACCATTAGAAACATAGATAGCTGGGTTTGCAATAACCAGGAGAACCGCACGGCGACTTGTCTGCCTGGTGCAAAGGCTGCGGATCTCTCTCTCGAGACATCTAGATAGCCTTATGTGTAGTGCTGGGGAGGAGCCAGTGGTTGTGGTACATGTAGGTACCAATGACATAGGGAAGGATAGGAGAGCGGTCCTGGAGGCCAAATTTAGGCTGCTAGGTAAGAGACTGAAGTCCAGGACCTTCATGGTAGCATTCTCTGAAATGCTTCCAGTTCCACGTGTAGGGCCAGTTAGACAGGCTGAACTGCAGGATGTCAATGTGTGGATGAGACGATGGTGTAGGGAGGAGGGGTTTAGATTTATTAGGGACTGGGGAAATTTTTGGGAAAGGGGGAGCCTATACAGGAAAGGATGGGCTCCACCCAAACCAAAATGGAACCAGATTGCTGGCGCTTAAAATTAAAAACGTTCTAGAGGAGTTTTTATACTAAGGGCTGGGGGAAAGCCAACAGGTGCGGAGGAGCACGTAGTTCAGACATCCCTTAGGGGAGGATCTATAAATGGAGATTCCCTATGTCCTAATAAGGAGGAGAGGATGGAAGATAACATTCTCGTCAGATCCTACTTGTAGCAGTCAAAAGAAAAAATATCCCATTCAATTACATCATGTAATTGCAGACAGCTAAAAAGTGACAAGTTTTTAAAGTGCTTATATACCAATGCTAGAAGTCTAAATAATAAAATGGGTGAACTAGAGTGCCTCATATTAAATGAGGATATTGATATAACAGACATCACAGAAACATGGTGGAATGAGGATAATCAATGGGACACAGTAATACCAGGGTACAAAGTATATCGGAAGGACAGAACAGGTCGTGCTAGTGGGGGAGTGGCACTATATGTGAAGGAAAGCAGAGTCAAATGAAGTAAAAATCTTAAATGAATCAAACTGTACCATAGAATCTCTATGAATAGTAATTCCATGCTTGAATAATAAGCAGTAGGGTGTATTACAGACCACCCGACCAGGATGGTGATAGTGACTGTGAAATGCTCAGGGAGATTAGAGAGGCTATTAAAATAAAAAATTCAATAATAATGGGTGATTTCAACTATCCCCATATTGACTGGGTACAGGTCACCTCAGGACGGGATGCAGAGATAAAGTTTCTTGACACCTTAAATGACTGCTTCTTAGAGCAGCTAGTCCTGGAACCCCCAAGAGGAGAGGCAATTCTTGATTTAGTCCTAAGTGGAGCACAGGATCTGGTCCAAGAGGTGAATATAGCTGGACTGCTTGGTAATAGTGACCATTATATAATTAAATGTAACATCCCTGTAGCGGGGAAAACGCCACAGCGGCCCAACACTGTAGCATTTAATTTCAGAAAGGGGAACTACAGAAAAATGAGGAGGTTAGTTAAACAGAAATTAAAATGTACAGCACCAAAAGTAGAATCCTTGCAAGCTGCATGGAAACTTTTTAAAGACACCATAATAGAGGCTTGACTTAAATGTATACTCCAAATTAAAAAACATAGTAAGAGAACCAAAAAAGAGCCACCATGGCTAAATAGCAAAGTAAAAGAAGCAGTGAGAGGCAAAAAGGCATCCTTTAAAAAGTGGAAGTTAAATCCTAGTGAGGAAAAGGAGCATAAACTATGGCAAATTAAGTATAAAAATATAACTAGGAAGGCCAACATTTTTTTGAAGAACAGCTAGCCAAAGATTCAAAAAGTAATAGCAAATTTGTTTTAAGTACACCAAAAGCAGGAAGCCTGCTAAACAACCAGTGGGGCCACTGGACGACCAAGATGCTTAAGGAGCACTCAAGGACGATAAGGCCATTGCAGAGAAACTGATGAATTCTTTGCATCGGTCTTCATGGCTGAGGATGTGAGGGAGATTCCCAAACCTGAGCCATTCTTTTTAGGTGACAAATCTGAGGAACTGTTCCTGATGGAGGTGTCAGAGGAAATTTTGGGACAAACTGATAAACTAAACAGTAATAAGTCACCAGGACCAGATGGTATTCACCCAAGAGTTCGAAAGGAACTCAAATGTGAAATTGCAGGACTACTAACTGTCGTCTGTAATTTATCATTTAAATCAGCTTCTGTACCAAATGACTGGAGGATAGGTAATGTGATGCCAGTTTTTAAAAAGGGCTCCAAAGGTGACCCCGGCAATTACAGCCAGTAAGCCTCACTTCAGTACCGGGCAAACTGGTTAAAACTATAGTAAAGAACAAAATTGTCAGTCACATAGATGAACCTAATTTGCTGGGGAAGAGTCAACATGTTTTTTGTAAAGGGAAATCATGCCTTACCAATCTGCTAGAATTCTTTGAGGGGGTCAACAAGCATGTGGACAAGGAAGATCCAGTGGATATAGTGTATTTAGATTTTCAGAAAGCCTTTGACAAGATCCCTCACCAAAGGCTCTTAAGCAAAGTAAGCAGTCATGGGATAAGAGGGAAGGTTCTCTCATGGACTGGTAACTGGTTAAAAGATAGGAAACAAAGGGTAGGAATAAATGGTCAGTTTTCAGAACGGAGAGAGGTAAATAGTGGTGTCCCCCAGGGGTCTGTACTGGGCCCAGTCCTATTCAACATATTCATAAATGATCTGCAAAAAGGGGTAAACAGTGAGGTGGAAAATTTTGCCACATGATACAAAACTACTCAAGATAGTTAAGTTCCAGGCAGACTGCGAAGAGCTACAAAAGGATCTCAGAAAACTGGGTGACCAGGCAACAAAATGGCAGATGAAATTAAATGTTGATAAATGCAAAGTAATGCACATTGGAAAACATAATTCCAACTATACATATAAAATGATGGGGTCTAAATTAGAACTAGGGGCCACCAAATGAAATTAACAGGCAGCAGGTTTAAAACAAACAAGAGGAAGTACTGTTTTACACAATGCAGAGTCAACCTGTCGAATTCCCTGTCAGAGGATGTTGTGAAGGCCAAGACTATAACAGGGTTCAAAAAAGAACTATATAAATTCATGGAGGATAGGTCCATCAATGGCTATTAGCCAGGATGGGCAGGGATAGTATCCCTCGCCTCTGTTTGTCAGAAGCTGGGAATGGGTGACGGGATGGATCACTTGATGATTACCTGTTCGGTTCGCTCCCTCTAGGGCACCAGGCATTGGCCACTGTCGGAAGACATGATACTGGGCTACATGGGCCTTTGGTCTGACCCAGTATGGCCGTTCTTATGCTCTTAGCACAAGCAGTAAGGGATGATTGCCAAGCCACCACCTGAACTGTGATGAGGCTGGGGGCTAGAAGCCTAATAGATAAAGCCCCGTGGAGGCAATGGAATGATTCCTATTAATTTTAATGGTCAGGCCCCATAAGAGCAGCTTTTCTTTCTTTTGTTTTTTTCTTTCTCACAGAGTTTAAGGCCAGAAGGGATAATTACATCATCCAGTCTATATTTTTTTAAAAGAAAACTGAATAGAAGAAGGTCCTTCGTATGCAACTATATTCTACACAGCAGTAGAATGTGGACATCAGGATTGTTGGGGTCCACTCCTGGCTTTGGTAAGGGATTGCAGTGTACTGGTTAGAACAAGGGATTCAGAGTTAGGACTACTGAGGGGTTGTTTTTTTTAAACAATACTTTGCGCATTTACACAGTATTTATCCATCTGTTGATCTCAATGCACTTTGAGAAGATGGGCATACAGAGGTAGCTCCATTTTACCAATAGCATAGCTAAGCACACATTTCCCATTTTTCCTGAGAGGCAGTGTGGCTAACTGATTGAGATGTGCCTGCTGTACTGGAAATGAACTCTGACAGCAGAGACTTTCTGCAACCTGTGTTGGTCTATGTACTCATATTTGCCTTCTCCTAGATTAGAGCAGGAGTGTGAAACCTAGCTCAATAATAATAGTTTCGTAGACTTTTCAACCCTTAACACTAGTCAGTGGAATAGGTGCAACAAGAACTCATGGACTCTTGGCTCCCAACTTGGTGCTCCTTCTTCTACAAAAAATGGCATTTGCAGGTACATAAGCGGCATCATTTCAGATACCACAGTGATAGTTTTTTTCCGTTCCTGGAGGTACTGCAATACCAGGTCGATGCGTGGAGTGGATGGAGCAAGCTCCTATTCCATCTCCCTGTTCCAAAATCCATTTAATATATAGTCCTCAGATAGAGGACGTATCAGATATTAAACAAACAGTGATAGTTGCTAATATAAGAATCAAGACAGATAAAGGAAGAGGACCCATTTTGCTTGCACCACAAAGAGCTATAGCTGCATGACGTCACTTTGGAATAACAGTGAAGGCTTTAGAGCAGTATGGAAGCATAATCAGTGTAATGTAACAACAGTTCCAATTTTGAGATACTATGATTAAAACAGAATAACTAAATGTTCTACAAACTATCACATATGCAAGTATGGCTATTATGTGGCGGTCATATTTTTACAGGAACAGTGGAAAGCACTTCTCTGACCTCAGTGCTATTCCTCTGCCAAATTTCAACTTGCGTTCTTACTTCCAACCCAAGGCACTAGAGCTGTTCAGAAAAAGGTGGGGAGAAACTTACATTGACAAAAACTCCCTGTTTTCCCCTCCATTAACTTTGCTTTTGAAACAAATTAATCTTTCAGGACCAAAATTTCCAGGAAAAAAACAACAAACAAACTCTCAAGAAGAGACCAAGTATGAGAAATTTAAAATAAACTGAAAATGGGTTTATAATGGAAAGCAATAGGCAACCTTAATAGGCACCACTACATGCTCCACGTGTATAAATGTCACACCTCCCAGCCTCTCCAATTAAGAACTTTTCAGCAAACACATTATAGATACTGAATTACTAAGTCTCAGCACCTCTGTGAGAGAATTCATCAGCCCCTTTTCACAGATTGGAAAACGTAGGCACTTAGACCCTCTCTTGACAGGCAAAAAGTATGTTTTTCAATTGTGTTAGCTCATGTGGAATTAGCTCAATATGACTGAAAAGCCCTCTTAATGCTTGCTAAAATGCAGGCTAACATGTTTGAACGCATACTAGCCAGGCTACAAACACAACCAGTTAACATGATTGGCCCTGTTATGATGGACTGAGAGGTTAAATGACTTGCACAAAATGCTAGAGGCCAGAGCAGGGTAGACCGCTCTGATTCCCCCAACCTACTTCACCACAAGACTAGTCTCCCCACTTTCTACAATGCAGAAAATAGAGATTGTGATTTGATCTTTGATTTTCAACAAGTTAACACAAAAATATTTTCTATACTGAACTGTTAACAGATTACACATGTAGCCTTAAAATTACAAACAGGATCACAGAAATTAGAGATGGACAAGAGCTAGCAAATCACCTAGTTCACCTCCATGCGAGAGCAGGACTGTACCCTATCTATTGAGAAGAGAGAGTCTGTCCACACTACAGGTATAATGGTGTTTTCAGATCCAGTCTGGGATACATGCCTCTGACCTGGTAAAGGAAACATGGTCCACACAGCAGCTTTTTTCAGAACACATCCACATGTCCATTAAGTTAGTCTCTCCATACTCTAGTTCTCTAACAGCGTATCTACATATGCACTCTAGGAAAATCTGGGCAGGTATCACAGTGTCTCAGTATAGGACAGAATGTCAGGGGAACATGCAACAGAGTAGCATAACAGCACAAGCGGAAGTGCATTCTGGGATGCCCTATCTCAGAGAGATGGAAGGAAGAAGGATCTACCAAAACTGGTTGCATAGGCAGGGGGTCCCCCTCCACTCAGGAAAAAAAAAGTTACTATAAGACAACCACATGCCAATCTAAGCTGTGCCTTAGGCAAAACACAATTAGTTGCCATAGAACCTGAGGGCCAGATTCTGCCACCTTACTCCATGAGTACTCCCATTGATTTCAATGGGACTTCTTGAAGAATAACGGGCTACTCAATGTGTGACAGAATTTGGCACTATTGTCTGCACTGAGTGTGGCTATAAACCATGTTTAGAGCCAATCATGGAAGTAACAAATTTGTTTTAAGATAGTAGTGTAAATGCTTGTAATGTAGACAGGGCCACAGCATTCCACTGTGGTTTTGTCTAAATGAGAAAGTTGCCTGATTTAGTTAAACCAATTTAGTTAAATCGGTGCAAAGCCCTGTGTGGACATGCTTATTTCAGTTTTGCTTAAGTCAACTGGGAACAGCTTTAAACTAAATATTTAAAGTTTTACCAACATAACTATGTTGGCAAGGGGTATGTGATTTTTGCTGAGGTAGTTATTCCCATAAAAGACTTAGCCCTGGTCTACACTACGAGTTTAGGTCGAATTTATTAGCGTTATTTCGATTGATCCGTGCACCCGTCCACACGACGAAGCCCTTAACATCGACTTCTAGGGCTCTTAAAATCGATCTCGCCACTCCACCCCCAACGAGGGGATTAGCGCTTAAATCGATATTGCCGAATCGATGTAGGCTTAGTGAGGACGCAATTCGACGGTATTGGCCTCCTGGATCTATCCCACAGTGCAACATTTGACCGCTCTGGACAGCAGTCTGAGCTCCAATGCTCCGCCCAGGTAGACAGGAAAAGCCCCGCGAACTTTTGAATTTCATTTCCTGTTTGGCCAGCGTGGTGAGCTGCAGGTGAGCGCAGATCTCATCAGCAGAGGTGACCATGATGGAGTCCCAGAACCGAAGACGAGCTCCAGCATGGACCGATGGTGAAGTACGCGATCTGATCGCTGTATGGGGAGACGAAACCGTGCTAGCAGAGCTACGGTCCAAAAGAAGAAACGCCAATACATATGCCAAAGTCTCCAAGGGCATGCAGGACAGAGGCTACAACAGGGATGCGCAACAGTGCCGCGTGAAAATTAAGGAGCTCAGGCAAGCCTACCAAAAAACCAGAGATGCAAACAAATGCTCTGGGTCAGAGCCCCAGACATGCCGCTTCTATGATGAGCTGCATGCCATTCTAGGAGGTGCAGCCAGCACTGACCCACCCATGTGGTATGACTCCGTATGTGGATCATCAGAAACCACAGAGGAGCATGATGATGATAATGATGCTGAAAATAGCGCCCAGACACAGCAAGGAAGCGGAGAAGCCCTTTTCCCCGACAGCCAGGAACTCTTTGTCACCCTGGAGCCAGTACCCTACGAACCCACCCAAGGCGTGCTCGATGCAGGAGAAGGGACCTCTGGTGCCTCTGGTGAGTGTACCTCTGTTAATTAATACATGTTTTATAAGCAAGCGTGTTTAATGATCAATTCGCGGCCAGTACAGCTACAGCTACTGGAAAAGTCTGTTAACATGTTCGGGGATGGAGCAGAAATCCTCCGGGGACATCTCCAGAAAGATCTCCTGGATGTACTCCCAAAGCCTGTGCAAAAGGTTTCTGGGGAGGGCAGCCTTATCCTGTGCTCCGTGGTAACACACTCTACCACGCCAGGCCAGTAGCACGTAGTCTGGAATCATTGCTTTGCAAAGCATGGCGGCGTATGGTCCCGGTGTTTGCTGGCATTCAAGCAACATCCGTTCTTTATCTGTCTGTGTTATCCTCAGAAGAGTGATATCATTCATGGTCACCTGGTTGAAATAGGGGAATTTTATTAAGGGGGTATTCAGAGGGGCTCCGTCCCTGCTGGGCTATTTGCCTGTGGCTGAACAGAAATCTTCCCCGCTGTGACCCACGCGGTGGGGGGAGAGGGAACAGCGAACATCTTGGATGTGTGTCTGTGTGTGTGTGGGGGTGTCGATTAGGTTCGCGCTGCACGTTAACCCAAAAACTGCCACCCCTCCCTTTTCAATTGCCAACCAGTTTTAAATTGCCAGCCCAAAGGTTGTTTGTTATGGGAAATGAGGGGGTTGCTGTTTGAAAACATTCCCACGTTATGAAGGTTAAAGAAGCCTATAGACTGTGGCTTACCATGACTGTGTGCAAGCCGAATTCTGTTGCCCGCCGGACCTGCTTGTGTGATCTCTCACACCAAACCGGCAGACCCTCAATATAACAGGCAAAGTGCAACCTTGGACCAAATGCACATGTGATATGTAATGTTTGGAGCATTGTTCTCTAATATGTGTCTTTTAAACTACTCCTCTCCCGTTTGTTTCCTCCCGCAGCTGCAAATGTTTCAACGCCACCCCCTTCATCACCGTCCCAGAGGCTAGCGAAGATTAGAAGTAAAAAAAAAAAAAGGAATCGAGATGAAATGTTCTCAGAACTCATGGAATCCTCCCACACTGAAGCTGCCCAGCAGAATGCGTGGAGGCAGACACTGTCGGAGTCCAGGAAGGCAGATTTTGATCGCGCGGACAGGTGGCGTGATGAAGAGAGTAGGTGGCATCAGCGTGCAGAGAGAAGGCAGGATGCAATTCTGAGGCTACTGGAGGATCAAACGGAAATCCTCCGGCTTATGGCTGAGGAAAGGCGTACGGTTCAGGAAAGGCCGCCTGAGCCCAGACCGCCGCTACAGCCCCTGTGTAACCAACAGCCCTCCTTCCCGAGTCCCATAACCTCATCCCCGAGACGCCCAAGAACGCGTTTGGGCGGCCTCCGTGCACCCAACCACTCAAGTCAAGAGAACAGTCCAAGCAAGAAAGGGCTGGCATTCAATAAGTTTTAAAGTGCTGTGTGTCCTTGTCCTTCCCTCATCCCCTCCTCCACCACCCATCCTGGTGCTTCCCTTCCTCCACCAGCTATCCCGGGAGACTGTGGCAGTTAGCCCCATAGTTCCCCCTCTTTGTTTTACGAATTAATAAAGAATGCATGATTTTTAAGCAACAATGACTTTATTTCCTCTGCGAGCGGTGATCGAGGGGGGGAGGGCAGGGCGGTTTGGGTAAAGGGAAGTAGAGTGAATGAAGGGGCGGGGCTTTTCATTACAGGGGAAAAACAGAACTTTCACACAGCATCCTGGCCATTCATGAAACTGGTTTTCAAAGCTTCCCTGATGCGCAACGCACCCTGCTGTACTCTTGTAATAGCCCTGGTGTCTGGCTGCGCATAACCAGTGGCCAGGCGATTTGCCTCAACCTCCCACCCTGCCATAAACGTCTCCCCCTTACTCTCACAGATATTGTGGAGCGCACAGCAAGCAGTAATAATAATGGGAATATTGTTTTCGCTGAGATCTAACCTAGTCAATAAACTTCGCCAGCGAGCTTTTAAACGACCAAATGCACATTCCACCACCATTCTGCACTTGCTCAGCCTATAGTTGAAAAGGTCCTGACTACTGTCCAGGCTACCTGTGTATGGCTTCATGAGCCATGGCATTAAGGGGTAGGCTGGGTCCCCAAGGATAACTATAGGCATCTCAACATCCCCAACGGTTATTTTCTGGTCTGGGAAGAAAGTCCCTTGCTGCAGCAGCCGAAACAGACCAGAATTCCTGAAGATGCGAGCGTCATGTACCTTTCCCGGCCATCCCACGTTGATGTTGGTGAAACGTCCCTTGTGATCCACCAGTGCTTGCAGCACTATTGAAAAGTAACCCTTTCGGTTTATGTACTCGCTGGCTTGGTGGTCCGGTGCCAAGATAGGGATATGGGTTCCGTCTATCGCCCCACCACAGTTCGGGAACCCCATTGCTGCAAAGCCATCTAGTATGAGCTGCACATTTCCCAGACTCACAACCCTTGGTACCAGCAGCTTGGTGATCGCCCTGGCTACTTGCATCACAACAGCCCCCACTGTAGATTTTCCCACTCCGAATTGATTCGCGACTGACCGGTAGCTGTCTGGCGTTGCAAGCTTCCACAGGGCTATCGCCAGTTGCTTCTGTACTGTGAGGGCTGCTCTCATCTTGGTGTTCTTGCGCTTCAGGGCAGGGGAAAGCAACTCACAAAGTTCCATGAAAGTTCCCTTACGCATGCGAAAGTTTCGCAGCCACTGGGATTCATCCCAGACCTGCAGCACTATGTGGTCCCACCAGTCTGTGCTTGTTTCCTGGGCCCAGAATCGGCGTTCCACTGTATCAACAAGCCCCATTAACACCATGATGTCCACCTTGCGGGGGGGCCTTTTTTGAGAGAGGTCTGTGTCCATGTCCTCATCACTGTCCTCAGGGCGCTGCTGTCGCCTCCTCGCCTGCTGTAGCTGTAGCAGCTCCTGGTTCTCGTTCTCCATATACTCCTGGACAATGCGCGTGGTGTTCATAACGGCGAGAACAGCCGCGGTGATCTGATCGTGCTCCATGCTTTCCCTGGTATGCTGTTTGCAGGACAGCAGAGTGGCAGAAGAAGCAGCGGGTGGATAACAATGGAGTCAGCAATATGGCGCCCATATGAAAAAAGGCGCGAAAGGATTTTTTGCTCCCCCCTCAGTTGCTTTCACGGAGGGAGGGGGGAGCAAGGGTTAGGCTCATTTCCTTCTAGCTGCAGATGGTACAATATGCGGTGAGCAAGGAGGCGCCTTCCCTTCTAGCAGCAGATGGTACAATATGCTTGATATCCATCATCATCTCCTGGCCCCCTCAAGGATTGAACTCGCAACCCCAGGTTTAGCGGACCAACGCTCAGACCGCTGAGCTATCCCTCCGCCCGTGTTCCAGGCAGTACTGAATCTCCCTTAAACAAAACGTAAAAAAGAGAATGACCAGAGTCACTCTGGTCACTCCCATTTATGTCCAAGCGCCCCCGGCCAGCCACACCATAGGCCGCCGGCCAGGAGCACATGAATACCAATCATATTGTACAATGTGCTGCGAGAAGGCAAGGAGCTTCTGCTGTATGGTCCTGCGACCACGACCATTTATGGCATATTGCACCATCTGCAGCTAGAAGGCAAGGAGCTTCTGCTGTGTCGTCCCGCGACTACCAGCCTCAGGCGGAATGGCCCCCTCAAGGATTGAACTCGCAACCCCGGGTTTAGCGGGCCATCCCTCTGCCCGTATTATAGTGTGACTGAATCCCCACTAGACCTAATGTCCAGGCGTACGCTGGAGATGTACGGTAATTGTGAGCTGAGCAGGCTTCCGTAGCAAACACGGAAACCCCAGAAAAAAGGCGCGAAAAATATTGCTTTCACAGAGGGAGGGAGGGAGGGAGGGATGACATGTACCCAGAACCACCAGCGACAATGTTTTCTGCCCCATCAGGCTTTGGGATCACAACCCAGAATTCCAATGGGCGGCGGAGACTGCGGGAACTGTGGGATAGCTACCCACAATGCAATGCTCCGAAAGTC
Organism: Macrochelys suwanniensis; assembly: GCA_033296515.1. NCBI lineage: Eukaryota > Metazoa > Chordata > Testudines > Chelydridae > Macrochelys > Macrochelys suwanniensis. The sequence continues at coordinate 240,032,971 of CM065776.1, forward strand.
GATGCTAGCCCCGCTACTGTGGACACAGTCAATCGACCTCATGGTCTTAACGCTCTTTAGTGGGGACACACACAATCGATTCCATAAATTCGGGTTTTAAAATATCGACTTCTATAAATTCGACCTAATTCTGTAGTTTAGACGTACCCTGAGTGTAGACAGAGTTATATTGGTATAAGGTGCTTTATTTCAGTATAGCTTATTTTGATTAACAAATTAGAATAAATTATATCGATATAAGCAGTTTTATACTTGTATAACCGCATCTAACGTGGTTTTTGCAGCTGCAACTATACTGTCACCGATAAAATGGAAAAACTTTTAAAGCATAGACAAGGCCTTAAACTGAAATGAGAGTATCCACATAGGACACCAGTTTAACTAAATCAGTTTAACTAAATCAGTTTAAGTTAAACCGATACAGCGCCCACGTAAACAAGACCTACGAAGAAACTTTTTTCCAGATAAGAAAAAATTATCTGAATTTAAACATTTACAGTTAATATATTTTTAAGTTTAGCTATATTCAATATAAAACAGATCCATTTTAACAAGGCAACAGAATACTTGCCAAGACCTGAGTTCAGGATTCCCTGCTTTTAATGAAAGAGTTGATGACATCATCATTCAGCAATACAAGGGGCTGCATCCTTTTTCTAAAACAGAGTAGCTGTTGTTCACATGACCAACTCTTGTTCTCTTGTAGGAGAACAAGAGAACCCTGGCTCTTAGGCCCTAGCAGGAAAGTAAAAGAGGAAATCCCTTTTAACCCGATGCTATAATTTTTCTAAAATAAGGAAGTTTGTTTTTCAAAAATAATATTACCCAAGTTACTAGCACAACAGCAGAATAGTGAAAACTGAAAAAAAAATTTTTAATCATTTGTGTGCCATACTGTTTGCATTTCATTCACTTTTTTTGTTACACTGAATACAGAAAATAGACTAATGACTCTGGTTTTCATGCACTAGCATAATGCTGCAAAATTTGCACAGGAAGGGTGATGTGAAAAAAAAATCTCTTTTTTGTTAATTTTATGCAAACATTTCTATTAAATTAGATCTGTATTCTTTTTAAACAAAACATTTAAGATACACAATAGCGTCCCTTTAAAGATTGTTTTAAAATAAATTGGCAATTTAAATCTATTTGTGCAGCCTGCTCATGCTTTAAGGCCCAATCCTCCTCCCACTGGAGTTGAAGAGAGTTCAGCATTGACTTCAACAGGAGCAGGCCCCTAGAATGTTATAAACAGATTCTGTATTTACTTTAAAACCATTGCAGTTCACATTTAAAATGCAACAGAAAAAGAACTCGGAAAATGCAAGCTGCCCAAGGAAATCAGAGTCCACTCTTATTTCAAAGACCTAAACGGCATAATACTGAGGGGTGGCAAAGAAGAACAGTGTGTGTAAACCTAAAATTGTATCTTATATTATCTGACATAAAATAATCAAATCAGTTTTAATAAAAATCACCTTGTTAATGTTGATGTTTATACTTGCCTTCCAAACAGAATACACACTAAAAACATTCCATTAAATTATATATTACATTGTTGCGCCATATATCAACATTAAAACTACTATTCTCAGTAACATAATTGAGGATTATTTTAGAATAGATGAAGCATCATTCCTATATTGAAAAGGTAAAGAATAATCTCAGAGTAGAGGGACAATGTGTTTAAATCAGGGTGGATAAAAATAAAAATTAAATAAGTGAATTTATTTTTAACATTTAAATTATTTTTTTTTCTTAAAAATAAACCTATTTAAAATTAAATGAGATTAAATTAAAGTTTAGGCCTTAACATAAATTGTTATAATCTATTAAAATAATGTAAATTAAATAAAAACATATTCAAGCAGTACCTGTTTGCTACTGAAATTATGAAGTCAAACCACTGCGCTGGTGGAAGTCACTGGCTAAGCACTTGCGACTGGTGTTCAAAGTGCTAAACGAGCTTTTGACTGGCGCAGCCTCTTCTGCAGGTGCAGAACAAATATTTTCTTCATTTCAGTTTATTCAAGTAGTTCAGTTCAATGACTAGGTGATTCAAAGTTGAGAAACCAACTGGGAGTCGAAAAAGCAGAAAAACTCATTTTCCTCTTTCAATCTATTTAAAAAAAAAAAAAGAGGTGTGAGAGGAGATCTACTAGTTCTAAAATCTTGAAGAACACGGTGATGAAACTATTAGTTCAACTCATTAACTACAGATAATACTCCATTTGTTTAATACATCAATTAGTTTTAAAAGCAAATAATGTATTGATAAACATAAATACGCTGGATTTACAAGAGAAATGTAAGATAATTTTTAATTAACAAATAAAAGCAATTTTTAAAATGCTGTTTTTGTGCATTTTAATTGAATTTCATTTTCCATCCAAGTGCAGCTTGACACAAATCATGAGTAAAAAAATAAATCACTTAGTAAATAAGATATGGATCATTCACCATTTTAAAAAAATCCTATGACCGTGAAATTGACCAAAATGGACCTGTGAATGTGGTAGGTCCCTAGATATAGTGTATTCTTTTGGTTAGAAAAAGGAAGTACCAAATTATACCAATCAAGGAGAATCAGCCTCTCTTTGGGAAAATAATTAAAAAGTACAAATGCAAAAGAAGATTAAAATGTTATTTAAATCAAGGTTTCCTGCTAGCTGATTTAAATAATTATTTAAATAACTGATTTAAACCAGTCCACCCTGGGGTAAGTGTATTAGGAATGTTTCTATACTACTGTATTAGATGGGTGATTTTGGGGGGTGGGGGAAGAGGTGGTATGACTGGAAAAGGGAAAGAGAGGCAAGGCAGAGAAATCTAATCTCATTATTAAATCAGCCCAAATTAAATCATTTCAGGATAAAACAGGGGTGAGGTATTCAAAGAGAACGTTTATGAGACTGTCCAAGTTTAGCATAAGAAAACAGGCAGACTGTGGGAACCTTATGGGAATAAGATGCATCTGTTGTTGAAGGTAGCCTTGCAAAATTCTACTGGCTCACTTGCCTGGGGCGAGTAATTTTTTTTTTGACAGCCAAGTACAATATTAGTTTTTTCACCATAATCAAGCTAAGCGTGGGTAAAAAGATTTTGTGCCTAGACTAAAAAACGTTCATGATGATTTCGCAAGTCTGGTTTTATGGGAACAGAAACCACTTTTTTTTTTCTCCTGAAAAACAAAAAAGGCTAACATCAAATGAACAAAACCTCATCTTTGTTTCAAACTGCATATTGCAGTTCTACTATTTTATATCAAATCAATACACAATTCAGAAAGATTGCTTTTAAAATTCAAAGCTATTTGCATATCCCTGCACATCTAAGGATTTCTTGGAAAACTGAAGAAGTCTCAAATTTTTCTTCTTTTGTTTGAATCCTCCATTGGGGAAGGCAGCACACAATTAGAAGGCACTGTGCTTTGAGGCAGCATGAATCATTTAAAATAAAGAGTGCCCTCTTTCCCTCATTTATATATTACATATAAAAACTGAATGCAGGACAAAGGTAAACTTTTAAGATCGACTCTGTTCTCCCCCACACATTCACAGGGGTAATAAAAATGAGTAGTAAAATGACTTTGTAATGCCCAAGACTTTAAATCCAATTTTGCAAAAACCTGGCTCTATTGGATTCCAGTGAGAAGTGTCAGATCCATCAGTGGAAACTATTGCATACAATATGAATGAATCCTATATTTTAATTTTAATACAGTTGAAGGGGGTATTTCTAAATGAAATGTTTGAGTAAGCTTTTTATTTTCTTGTTTTATGTGGAAATTACTGAACAGATGTTCATGCAAAACAGCACAGAGAAGTTACTCCAGGTTAGAGCAGTCTTCAGCCCCGATCCGCCAATAAGATCAACACTGATGCAGTGGTCCGTCTGCATGAAGATCATTGCAGTATTGGGACTTAAGTGCTTACAGGTGAGGACACAGACTGTCCCCAAGATTAGAAGTATAGTCCATTCACTAACCGAGGAGTAAAAATCGGTAAGAACCTACACCTCCCCTCTGCACCAGGTCACAAATAATTTCAGCTGGATCAAATCCATAAATATTAAAATATTTGAAAAGCTTTATAGGTGACTGCCAAAAGGGGGGAGAAAAGTCCATTTTGCATCCTTCTGATGTGTGAAAAGAGTCTGAAAAAGGGTATGGGTTAAGATTTTATTTTTTTGTCTTTAAAAAAATTAATCAGGTCTTATCTTCCTTGTTTTTGCTGGAGGACTCTGAGAACCGGGGAGCGGTTTGTCAAGATTCTGAGTTAAATGTAACGCTTGTTAACTAAATATAAATTCCTACAGTTTTGAACTGCAAAACTCTTCCCCTATTAAATTGCTCAGGTTTTGATTTCTTGTGATACTTTATTTTACTAGTTCTCTAGTCACCCATATACTCCTCCAGCAAAAACAAGATATGCAAGTTATCCTATGTAAAAACAAGTTAAATATAAATATCCAGGCTCTCTTTATACATCATAAACAAACAAGTGCATATTTTAGCCTTTGTAGGTCCCCTTAGGCCTATATATATAGGGGACCTACAAAGGCGTAACAAATGCACTTGTTTGTTTATGATGTATAAAGAAGATCTGGATATTTATTTTAAACTTCCACTTGTTTTTACATATATATTCCAAGCAGATACATGTTATAGTCGTTAAACCTGCAAACTGCTCTATGCGTGAAGATCCGGATGCTACACCCACATGGAATGCCCAGACTTGTGTGTGTCCATGCAGAGTTCCACTGAGCAATTTGCAGGATCAGGGCCTAAATAAGTAAGCATCCAATCCTACTAACAGTTACTGTTGGTTTTAATGCAGAGCTAGGCCAATGCTGAGTGCTTTTGAAAATCCCACCCATAGTATTTAACAAGTTATCCGTGGATGCTAATGTAATCAGTGGGCTGAGAACACTGTTGGGAGTCAGGAACTCCTGAGTTTTGATTCTGGCTTCACCTAAGGCCATGTCTACACTACAAAACTATATTGATCTAACTGAAGTTGGCATAGAGACACCACAGAGATTAAATTACTTGTGTGTCTGCACACTTGGCTCAGTGTGTCAGCATCCTTACCAGGAGCACTTGTATCGATTGTATTGTCAGTGTGGGGTGGCTCCTGAAAGCTATTAATAGTCCACATAAGCAACACAGTGTCTACATTGACATTGCATCAACCTAATTACATCAACTGTGACTCGATGCCATGCAGGCAGGTGGTGTTACTACATCGGGGTAGAGAGGCACTTACATTGGCAGGAGCCAGATTTAAGTGAAGACACTTCCACAGCGAGGTTGATGCAAGGCATCTTATGTCAACCTAACCCTGTGATCTCTGCCAAGACATATAACCAGTGTGCTAATCCACCTTGGGAGGTGAAAAGCACCCTCAATTTAGCACCATGCATCATCAGGCCCCCTTGCTTGACTTTCCTCCTATTTGAACAGGAAATAGTTCCATACCTCGTAGGTATTTTAAGGATTAACTGGTAATTTGTATAGGCCTTTGAAGATGTATACTGCTGTAGCAAGTGTAAACACAGTACAATCTTATTACTATACTACAGGCCCTTCCCTACCCCATTCTCTCCCCACAAACCTGACTCATTATATATAACAGGCCGGCACAACTCGTAAAGCGGTGAGGGCCATATTACTCCAAAGAAAACAGCTGAGGGCCGAAACCCCCCGGCCCCGCGGAAACAACCCCCCGCCCAGCGCCACCCGCCCCACGGAAACAACCCCTCCTTTCCCAGAGCTGGGACGTGGAAGCCTGTAGAGGGGGAAAGAAACAGCGTGCATAGGGTGACCAGATCACCTGCCTGCCCGCTGCTGGCGTCTTACCTTCTGCCACTGCCCCCTCCCCCTGCCGCTGGCTCACCCTCACTCCCAGCCTGCCACTGGCCTCTTCACCACCCTGCCCACCGGCTGGCCAGCTGGCCGTTGGCTTGCCCCACCCCGCCGCTTGCCTACTCACCCCCCGCAGGCCTCACAATGAGCCCACCTACTCACCCCCCCCCACGGGCCGCACAGTGAGCCCAGGCGGGCCGCATGTTGTGCAGGCCTGATATATAACATTATTAGGCCTCATTCCTGCAAGGTGATCCCTTATGCCCATGCACGAGCCCCTGGGAACAGAGCCTTAGTTAGAAAGCTCTTTGGGGTACAGACTTTGCCTCTATTAGTTCTGTGATCTGAGCACTTTTGGAAGCTTTAACAATAAAATAATGCTGAGGGTATACACAAATAGCAAAAATAAGGACATAAGGATTCAAGTTCAGGTTAGTTTTTAAATCTACAGGAAAAAAAGTGTTCCTAATTTTCAGGTTTTAGTCAAAAACTGTACCATTATTGACATTTAACAACATATTGGTAAGGTTTGTAACATGCTTTGACGATTTAGAATGCTATGCAACTGCCAAGTATTTTTATTTCTATTATTTTGGAAGGTATCTGAATATGTGGCACTTTCACTGTAATGATTAGAAGGTTCCAGTTCAAAAGCCTGTTTCTACCATTCCACAAACTGTGTTAATATAGTGCTCATGACACTTGAAGAGCAATGCTGGCTATACCAAGGAAAGAAGACAATGCTATGCAAGCGGTCTCACTCAGTTCTGTCCATCCATATTGACAGACATTACTTCCAGCCATCCATGCCCCAGCACTCTCCTGAACAATAACTACAAACTGTGAACTTGATCCGCAGCTTGTTCAACTCCCACTGAAATCAATAAATATGGAGAGTGATCATCAGGTTACAAGACTGGATCCTGGATGATGAAATTTTGCAATATGAACATGAAACTAAGTTAAGATCCAAATACTTTAACTGAAGATCTTAAACAAAATTTGAATTCAGTTCTTTTGAGGGGAACAGTAACGTGGTACTTCATCCTCACTCTTAACCATGGCACATATTAAATAGACTAAAACCTGGCTGACAGGTCTCAAAATGTAACTGTAAATGGGGAATCTCATCATCATCAAGCAGGTGCATTTCTAGAGGGACTTCACAGTTCTTGAGCCTAGATTATTTAACATTTTTATCAATGACCAGGAAGAAACCATAAAATACTTACTGATTAAGTTTGCAGATGACACAAAAAGATTGGGGGAGTTATAAATAAAGAAGGGTACAGGCCTCTGATGCAGAGCAACCTGAATTACTTGATAAACTGGGTACAAGCAAATATGTGTTTCAGTACAACAAAATGTGAAGTCATACAAAAAGAATGTAGGTCATACTTACAGGATGGAGGATTCTATCCTGAGAAACAATGACTGAAAAAGTGGTCGAGGGTGGATCATGATGCATAATCAGCTGAATGAGCTCGCACAAAAAAGGCTAATGTGATGTATAGATGAATAAACGGGAATATCAAGTAGGGCTAGGGAGGTTATTTTACTTCTGTATTTGGCACTGAGGTAATCACTATTAGATCCCGTTTGGGTTTCTACAACTAAAGAAGGATGTTCAAAAATTGGAGAGGATTCAGAAGATCCATGAAAATTTGTAAAGGATTGGAAAACATGCCTTCTAGTGAAAGACTCAAGGAGCTCAAGGGGTTCAGTTTATCAAAGAAAAGATTATGGGGTGATTTAAGTTAGGTCACAGTCTATAAGTATCTACACGGGGAATGGAAGTTTGGTAACAGAAGGACCCTCCACTCTAATAGACAAAGGTATAACAAGGTCCAATGGCTAGAAGTTGAAACTAGACAAATTCAGAGTAGAAGTAAAACATAAGTTTTTAAACAGTGAAGGTACTTAACCACTGGAACAATTTACTAAGGATTATGGTGGATTCTCCATCATTGGCAATTTTTATATCAAGCTTGGATGTTTTTTTTTTAAAAGATCTGCTCTCATTCAAACAGGAATTAATTCACAGTCCTGTGGTCTATGTTGTACAGGAGAATCACAATGGTCCCTTCTGGCCATATCATCTATGAATCTACTTTAAAAATATTTTTTGCCATATTAGATTTTGTAAAATCCTTGTAAACAAAAGACATTTTTGATCTAAAGGGACTGTAGTTTTAATCCCGCTTCATCACTGAGCCTTTAAAAGAAGATTTAGATTGCACTTCACAGCTTTTTTCATGAAATTCATGTTTCTGAATATCTCCAACATGCTCCCTGCATACTGGTGCTATTATTTTTAAAATAAGGGCTATTTATTTCTGACTGCAAATCCATGTACATCCCAGCTTCTTATGTTTTAAATGACAAACAGAGAAAGGTAAACTGCTCCATCATTGGTATTACTAATTGTCCTCCCAGAAAAATTAAAGTGCTCAGAGGTAAAGCATAGATACCTACCAGTTAGCGTTCACTACTGCAGGTGTTCAGACCCCTTTCAGAGGCCCAGCACCTTTCCAAAGTATGTGGTTTACTGACGCTGCTTTGGATCTCTATTACTGTGCATCCTGATCTGGGGAAGAGTTGAAAATCAGAATGCAGGACTGGGTATCCATATGTCCCAGAAAACAAAGTAAAATGACATTTCACAAACTTTACCTGCAAACACTGCTACATGTTCCATCTTTTCAAAACACATTTTAAGATGATTAAAGAAAGCTAGAACTAGAACTGTATGATCTGAGCCCATGACCACAATTAGTTAAATAAAAGACTCCCATGGGTAAATACTGGCATATTAAAACAAACACATATTGGGTCCCTCAAATTTATGAAAATTGAAAGTTCATTATGCTGCTTTTCATCTGACTTGTCCAATTTTCCTCCACCATTTGTGAAAAACAAAAACATACACAAGATCCTCTCTGCACAGCTGCCAAACTCTCATATTCAGAGGTGGGAGGGAGGGAGAAGTGGGGAAAGAAGAACATCTCTCTGGTTCTTCAACAATTTTACAGCAGTTTTAAAAAAACAAAAAATAAAACAAAACCTAACATTACTTCACAATGACAGATTTTACAGCGTGCTCCCAGGAGATTTAAAAACCTCATACGACTGGGACAGAGATCATCAGGTTTGTACATTTCAAAACTGTAATTAGTTTTTAGGTACTGCTCCCCCCACCCTCCAACTCTCCCAAAAAGCTGCTCCCAACATTATTTAGGGCCTCCTCTAAATCACCATAGGGAGAACGCACAATATAGGTCTCCTCAGCCGCAGACAAACAATAGGGAGGCGAAGGGTGGGGAGAAATACACACTCAACCCCTCCCACTGCAAAAATCTTAAAAGTATCCAAACATCTCCACGAAGACACCCCCCCTTTCCTGTCTTTGGCAATTAGGAATAAACCATGGGGGAGTTCTTTCTCCTTGCTTCTGGCTAAACCTTGAGGAGACGTCTCTTTCTTGTAACATTTCCCCATACTAATCCAGGGTGTGAGGAGTTTGTTGATCCCAACACCCTTCTCCCATATTATGAGTGACTGACGTGTAGGGGAGAATCCCTCATAAATTTCAGTTACAGAAGCAATGGCTGGAGAGGTGTGTGGATGTGTATGTGAGAGGGAAATACCTCCCAGCTTCCACCAGAGATATTTCACTCCGTCTTTCTTTCACACACTCCAATGAACCCCGGCACCCCCACAGCTGAGAAAGCAACGAATGCTAAAATCCCTACCTTGAAGTGCTGCTCTCTGCCTCTCTCCCACTCAGCCTGTGTCAGTACCTCCTCCTCCTACTGCCTCGTCGCCATCTTGCATTTAAAAAACTACTGCACTTTTTTTGGGGAGGGGTGGGTAACTGAACTGTGAACTTTGAACTCACACAGCACTTTCAACCCACCTACCCTAAGCACACAGACCCTGATTTTATCCCTAAATTAAAAACTGCATTTCTCCCTGGACTCTAGCTATGCTATGATCTGAGTGTGGGAAAGGAGTGTAGCAATAGGCAGTGTCTTTCTCTCAATCATACATGCATGCAGTCAGCAGGAGCAGCAGGGAGGGGAGGAGCTGCTCCAGCAGTGATACAATCTCCTCTCCCCTGCGTGTGAAGCTGGGGAGTGGTAGCTGCCACCATTTATAAAACTGGCACAACAGAAGGCTGCCCTGTGATTGGTCCCAGTAAGGTTCCAAACCAGCCATAGGGATTAGGGCAAGAGATTGGACAAGGCGGCTAGTGATCACGTGGATTACTTCCACACATCTCTCACCCACGGAGCTACTAAACTAAGAGCCAAGAGGCAAAGCCTATCCTGTCCTAAGGCGGGGTGTGTGTGTCTCTCTCTCTCCTAGCTCTTCTCAGGTTACAATGTAGTTACTAGGGAAGCAGATTTAAAAATGTTATTAAGATAATATTAAAAAAAAAATAACGGTACGGAGTTTAAGCTTAGAAGTTTCTGGTTATCAGGGGATAAGGTACAGATTATCAAGGAGAGCGAAGTTTTGGATGACGTAAGGAATACATAATCTGCAACATCTATTACAATTGTTTTTAGTCTAATTTCCTTTTCACCAATTGTGCTGTTTGTAGGTGTCTGAAATGAATAAATGCAAACAAGCCAATTAGATAATGTGTAAACTGGAAAATGAAACTAACAGGGTGCTGCAATGTTTGGGATGGGTTTCCAACATTTTTTTCTTTCTGTGTTGGAAACACTGAAAAGAGTGGGGACTGCTCTTAAAGGTGACCTTCAAGGAGGAAAAAGAATGGATATGTGCTCTTTTTGTTTCTTTACCAGTGGAGCTGGGAGCAACTATAGTGAATATGAGTACCACGTTCCATTATAAGAGACTGTTTTGTTACTTATAACTTTACCACATTCCAGCTGGTAGGCAGAAATGTCTCATGCCTGGTGTCTGCCTCAGACTGATTTTAACATTTCAGAAAAATTGTTTCAATCTTTCTCAGAATGAGGTGATAATTTTCTGTTCCACTTTCTTTCCTCATTCATCACGAATGGGTAATGCCTGACATCTGTGGAATTCAGAGGTGGTCCAGTATTGTTGCTGGAAGCTCCAGACTCAGCCAGGGACTGTTTTTCTGAACAGGTATGGAGTGTGATCTTGTCCATGAATGGGTTTAGATTTGTTACTTGCAACCTAAGCCTTGCTGTCTAACAGCCATTTAAGACTTTGGGTGCAGCGGGTAGAAAAAAGGCAGTCTTGCATAGGAACTGTAAGTTCTGGCTGACACTCATTTTGCCTGGTCATACTGAGGATTGTGTTGTTTTGGGAAGAAAATGCATCAAGATTTCCTTGGAGATCCAGCTCCAGATTTTTTCTTTTGTTAGGGGATTAGTCCCTTCTTGAATACCATTGATGTTGAGAGAGACCAAAAGATTGCTATGCTGGCGTTCACAGTGAGGGATGAGGTCTCTTTGTGTTCTCCACTACTAATTTCGTTGATGTTTCCCCAAACATCCTCAGAGCTGTGCATTTGGATGCACAGAATATCTGGTTATGACTGGTTGCTACTGATTTAACACAGCTTTCTTGTAGCCTCTGAGGTAGGAGCCATCCCCCACCTTCCATTACATCAAAGATTTTACCACAATGTGAACCTCAGGCCTGTCATATTCAAAGCAAGAATATATCCCTAAACGATAAGCCACTTGCTCACCACCAACTAGGTTTTCCTTACTAAGGCGTTTACACTACAATCTTTGGTCGTCAGTTATGACAGCATACGGTTGCCAAAATTTTTATAAGCGCTTTTATAAGTGCTTGCTTCCGCGCTGCAAGTACTCACCAGGAGTGCTTGGGTCAATGCAAAGTTGATGCACCATGGATAGGTATCCCAGTGTGCCATGCACTGTTGCATAGTGCAATACCTTATGGGATAGAAATGACTTCCCCAGGGATGTCAGGGAGTAAGGGGCCAAGTTCCCAGCATGTAACTTTCTCCATCTCATAATGCCACCCATATACCATAATTACTGTGCCTTTAAAAAAAAAAAAACCGCCACAAAATCCACACAGCATTTTTTGGTTTCTGCCATCTCTGACAGAAGCTAGGAGCCAACAGAGATCTGCACTATCATCATGAATGTTGCAAATACAGGATGCACAATTTTCTTGTATTTACAGACTTGCAGGAAGTACTGCAACAACAGGGGCATGCCAATTTCTTCTAGGACAGCTTGCTAAGGGACATAGTGAAAACAATCAAGGCTGTTGGTAGTGTTCATGGAGCAGTTGCAGATGGTGGTGCACCACTTGTGGGTTTGAGAAATGAGCACTGACTGGTGGGATCACACCATAATGCAGGTTTGGGATGACAGGCAGTGGCTGCCGAACTTTCCAGTGTGGAAGGCTGTATTCCTGGATCTGTGTTCTGAGCTCGCACCAGCCCTCCAGTGCAAGGACACCAGAATAAGAGCAGCATTAACAGAGGAATGGTGATCACACTCTGGAAGCTTGCAACGCCAGACTGCTATCAGTCAGTGGGAAATCTTTTTAGTTTGAAAATCCACAGTGGGGGCCATTGTCATGCAAATATGTAAGGCCATTAATCTTCTGCTACACAGGACAGGCAGCGTGCAAGGACATAGTGGATGGATTGTAGCAATGGGGTTCCCAAACTGTGGTGGGGGATTGACAGCATGCATATACCTACTTGGACTTCAGCCCACTTTGCCACAGAGCACATCAACAGAAAGGGCTACTTTTCCATGGTTATGCAAGGTTTGGCGGATTAGGGACAATTCACTGTTATCAATGTGGACTGGTCAGGGAAGATGGATGAAACTCGTATCTTTAAGAACAAAGGGCTGTTCAGAAAGTTGAAAGCAGCACATTCTTCCCTGACTAGCAGATTACCATTGGTATTAAAATACCAATAGTGATTCTGGGGGACCTAGCCTACCACTTGCTCATGAAGTTGTACACTGGCTACCTCAACAGCATCAAGGGAAGAGTCAGCTACCAGCTTGGCATGTGCAGAATGACCATTTGGAAGACTAAAGGAACGCATTCAACGTTTACTCACAAGATTGGATCTCAGTGAGAAAAACATCCCAATTGTTATAGCTGCTTGTTGTGTCCTGTGTAATATCGGTCATGCAAAGGGGGAAAGCTGCTGCTAGGGTGGAGGTGGAGTGGCTTTGAGCAGCCAGACACAAGGGCTGTTGCAAGAACCCGAGGTGGAGCTATGCAGTTGACGAAGGCTTTGAAAGAGCACGTTTAAGATTCAGCCTCACTAGTGTACTGTGCTGGGCTGTTCTCTAGGCCTAAAGCTTTAGGCGCAGTTAGTAATTGAGCATTTATAAATATTAGACTGTTTTACTGAAGCTCTGAATTATGTCTTGCTTGCTATACATGGTCAGTTGCACATAACAAAGGAGAGCTCCTAGGTGCACTCAACAAGGTGGAAAATCAGAAAAAGGGATTTCAGAAATACACGGGACTTGGGGAAATGGCTTCCAGTCTCAGTGACCCCTGGGCAATGGAGTTTAAAATTGTGACCGGAGTAGTCACTGTCGTAGGGAACGGGGGCATTGTGGGACTGCTACTACAGGGTCAACACAGGTCATGCACTGTCCACACTCGCACAGAGTTGACCTAAATAGGTCAACCATAGCTCTATGTCAGTAGGGAAGATGATTTTACTTTGTCACCATCATGGGGGTGCTTATGCCAGCCAGAGACAAATTTTAGTGCACAAGTAGGTTGTTGCAAGGTGACTTACGTTGAGCCAACTTTAGAGTGTAGACCAGGCCTAAGTGTAGGAAATGGCTATAGTTGATGCTTTGAAATTTCTGGGGGGGTGGGGGTGGGTGTCTTTACTTTATGTGGTCTATGGGATCTTTGAGAAAGAAATCCTTTTCTGAAGGGGTCATGTCGTTCACTGGTACAGCTAGTGCTGTACCAAACTCGGGTTTTCAAAACAGGAATTTTTTTTTTTGGTTTTATGTAACACTTAATATTTGGTTTTATCCAGAAATCTCCGTTTAGATCTTATAACATCCTCAAAGGAGGCATGCACAGGAAACCGTGCGTCTAATAATGCTTGAAAAACAAAGATTTTTTTTAAAAATTAAAATTGAGTTCCTTGCAAACCATTGGCTTCCTGCCCTGGGAGAGTCATGCAGGGTATTTTTTGGATGCGGTGTATATATTTCCCTTGGTTGTTTACAGAAGAGAGGTAGCATCCCAAGCTGGCTGCCACTCATTTGAGTGCTAGAGAATCTGCATGTTTCTGCTTGAACCGTCCCACGGTGAAGTCCTGGCTCCAAGCAGATGGGAGAAGGATGTCAAAGCCTCAGCAAGGCCTGTCTGACTCAAAACCTCATACTCTGGTAGAGCAAGGGGCAGCAGTTTGTGGCAGCAGGCCATAGCTCACCCTCTCCCTCTAAAGCTCCTGAAAAACCACCTATAGCTCCTCTTTGACTTGAGCATGAAAATGAATAAAATTCAAGTTATAAAACAAAGTAGCTGGGAGAAACTGAACTACCAACTTGTTTCACTGTGGGAGGAAACAATTCTAGTGGCCTGAGTTGAAGGCTGTGGGTTAGTCTGCAGTAACTCTGGACCACCTCTGAAGTCCACTCGCGAGAGGAATTACCCATTTGCAATGAACAAGAAGCTGTGCAACAGAAACGGCTATTTTTGAAGCATAACACTATTCCAAAGCTTCACAGAACTTACTTTGTCTTCCAACTTTTTGCTCCTCTTAAATTGTTTTCACATCTTTGTTATTATTTGCACTTTTGGTACACTTACTGAGACTTTTAAAAAATTCTCACCTTGATAAACCAGACTTCCTCAGTGAACCTCATGAGTGAGCCAGATATGCCAGTCCTGTCAACATCTGTGACAGTAGCTGCCTATGTAGGGAGTCAAGATAAGGCAAGGCGTGAAGAATAAAAGGAACTGGGCCCACCACATAAGCGGGCTTCCCCGCCATCATGTCTGCCCTTTGGCAAAGTATTAATTGATGTATGAGTGCTAATTTGTTTGAATTAAATAGTTATTCTAAATTGTGACCGAATCACATGCTTATATTTTCAGTTTTAAAGAACTGAGATTGTAACATCAAAATATCCCGTGGTTAGAGTATAGAAAAATTAACTAGATGATCCAAATGTTAATACAGTAGCACAGCACCAAACAATACTGATCCATATTCTGTAGGATGAACTCTCCTCCCCACCAAAAAAACGTAACTATCCAACTTTAATGTGTGTTAAGATCTCAAAATCATGAGATGCTACGTCAATTTGCAAGCAAATCTGCGACTGCACCTCTCTGCTTGTGCATTACACAACTCCTTAGTTACATAATCACATTATTTCTCAAATATTTTACACAATTTTAAATACATTACTTTGTATTTTTTCATATTTTTGTTGTCATAATTATGCAGTATATCTTAATTGACTTATGCAGCAGCTCTTTGAGTGAACATATGTGGGAGGAAACTGCTGGGCAGACGGATCTCAATAGACCAAAAGCCCGCCTGCTCTTCCAGTTTACTATTTATCATATTAAAGGTACCATTCAAAAACCACAATTAGAAATAAGCAATTTTAAAACTACTTGATCTTGTCTCAATATATTTTAATATATTTATACATGTATATGCACTTCGATATTGAACTATGCACAGGTAACAAAGGAGCATAAAATTAAAGTAAAAGATTAGAAAAGTAGAAATCAGTTAATTTTAGATATTATGATCTTCAGTTTGCTTGAAGACTGCAATTTCTTTTTTCATTTCCTGAAAGAGAACAAAAAACAACAAGCATGAGTGGAAACTGTTAGAAAACATATATATTTTTAAAGATTTGTAAATATCACTAACTGTTGTATATATTTGACAGATTCAGCTAAAATAACTATAATAAGAAAAAGGTTACTCATCAGTAACGGTTTTTCTCCAAAATGTATTGCCTTTGCATATCTACACTGTAGAGTTATGTGCCCTGCCACATGAGAGACACAGTCCTTTCTGGACACATTCACATTCAGGATTCTAGAATCAATGGCATCAAACTCACCTAACTGTCCTTTCCTCTCTAGTTTCAGACACATCCTTACATATCCAAAATAAAGGGAAAGATGGAGAGTCAAGGGTTGATCTGCAGAGGCAATACTTTCAGTGACCATGCAAGCAGCCAATTATAGGTAAGACAGACCAGAGCTGAAGGAATTACTCTATTCAGATAGTATCATTATTCCCAGACATTCTGCCTCTTGACACAAGAATAAGACAGAGCTTTCTCCTTGCCTGTTCAACCACCACGTTTTCCCAAATACTAGAGCAATCCGCACTGTCTTTCCTTTTTTGGATTAAAGGAAAACATAAAACAATCCCCGATAGCCCTAAACTCAAAAAGATTTGTGCATTCTGCATTCCTTGGGTTCCATAAGTCCAATATTCTAAATGAGTTCCCCTCTCATGCTCGAAACATATCACTATGGATGGATTCTGGGTCAAGAATGGCATCCATTTCAGGACATTGTTTGGATCCAAGGAGGCCATCTGCATTGTTGCACAATCAGAACAGAGGATCCTTTCTGATCATCAGATGCAGAAGACTGGATCTGGATGACCAGTGCATGGAGAAGGAAATCTTTCTTTTAAGAGAAGATGCAGACGGATCAGCAGAGCAACTGGAGCCATTCATAGATGAACAGCTCAAACACTAGGACAAACATCCATACATTTTGGATCTAAAGACTAGATTTAAGACCACCTAAGAATCTCAATGTTGGAATTGCCTGACATGGACCGTTGATGCCTCCTGAAGATTTCTGCTCAAGTCTGGCTGAACAAAGCCTCTTCATGAGAAAGAGTGAGAATCATGCCCTCTGTGTAGTTACTGTAAAGCTGCACAGGCAGAAAAAACATTCTTTAAGAAAGACATTAAATATGTTCAAGCATTGGACACGTTAGCCCAAAACTGTGAGAGTGAGAGAGCATTTAGTGGAAAAAACGGTTACCTACCTTTCGTAACTGTTGTTCTTTGAGTTGTGTTGCTCATGTCCACACATTCCAAGTAGGTGTGCGCGCGCCGCATGCATGATTGTCGGAAGGTTTTTCCCTAGCGGTATCATTGGGTCGGCCGTGGAGCCCCCTGGAGTGGCGCCTTCATGGCAGTGTATGTACGTCTCTGCTGACCCGCCACCTCTTCAGTTCCTTCTTGCTGGATACTCCGACAGAGGGGAGGCGGATGGGTCTTGGAAAGGACATGAGCAACACATCTTGAAGAACAGTTACGAAAGTAGGTAACTATTTTTTCTTCAAATGATTCCTCATGTCAATTCCAAGTAGGTGACTTCCAAGCAGTCCCCCAGAGGAGGGGTTGGAGTTCACCGATTTGCAGACTGCAGCACTGCTCTACCAAACACGGCATTGTCTCTAGCCTGCTGTGTGATGGCGTAGTGTGACGAAAAGGTGTGAACAGATGACCACATTGCCACCCTACTGATATCCTGAATGGGGACTTACGCTAGGAACTCTGCAGATGAAGCTTGCACTCTCGTGAAGTGCACCGTCAATGCTGGTGCTGGTATCTTTGCCAGGTCATAGCATGTCCCGATACAGGCCGTGATCCAAGAGGAGATTTGTTGGGATGAGACCAGCAGTCCTTTAATTCTTTCAGCAATGGCAATGAAGAGTTGCGTCGACTTCCTAAACAGCTTTGTCCGCTCAATGTAAAAAGCCAGCGCCTGTCTAACATCTAGGGAATGGAGCATGCGTTCCCTGTCATTAGCAGGTGGCTTCGGGAAGAACACTGTTAGAAAGATGTCCTGATTTGCATGAAATTGTGAGACTACTGTAGGAAGAAAGGCCGGGTGCGGCCGCAACTGCACCTTGTCCTTATAAAGCACTGTGTAAGGATGCTCAGACATTAAAGCTTTGAGCTCAGACATTCTTCTGCCTGAAGCTATAGTCACAAGAAATGCCACTTTCCAAGAGAGGTAAAGCAGAGAACAAGTTGCTAAAGGTTAAAAAGGTCCTTCCCCCCCCCCTCGAGCCTTGAGAGGACCAGGTTAAGGTCCCATGGAGGGGCCGGTTGCTGGATCTATGGGTACAACCTGTCTAGCCCTTTAAGGAAGCATCCAACCATGGGGTTAGCAAATACTGACCGCCCTGCTGCACCTGGATGGAAAGCAGAAATAGCAGCCAGGTGTACCTTGATTGACAAGATTGCCAGCCCTGCCTGCTTTAAGTAGAATAAGTAGTCCAGTATAAAGAGGATTGAGGACTGCAGCGGAGGAGTGCCCTTCTGTGAGGACCAAAGAGAACCTTTTCCACTTGGCCAAATTAGTGGCGCAAGTGGAGGGCTTTCTACTGCCAAGGAGAACCTCCCTAACCAAACTGGAGCACTAAAAAATTTAGTCATGTAGTTTCCACGTGGTGAGGTGGAGAGACTCCAGGTTGGGATGCTGAAGGAGGCCATGGTCCTGAGTGACGTGGTCTGGAATCATGGGCAAGGGCGTGGACGTGTCCACGAAAGATCCAACAGCGTAGAAAACCAGTGTTAGCGGGGCCACGCCAGGCTATGAGAATCAGTGATGCCTTGTCCTGCCAGACGTTGAGGAGGACATTGTGGATGAGGAAAATGGGGGGAAACATGTACAGCAGGAAAAGGAGAGGAGAAAGGCGTCTGCGATCAAGCTGGGGCTGTGATTCAGGAAGGAGCAGAACTGATGGAACTTCCTGTTGCTTCATGTCGTGAACAGGTATACCTGGGGAGATCCTCACCTCAGGAAGATACTGCTGACAACATCCGATTGGAGAGACCATTCGTGGCCGTGGAAGGATCTGATGAGGCGATCAGCCAGTTCGTTTTGTGTGCCCAGCAGATACGACACCTCCAACTGTATCGAGTGTGCAATGCAAAAGTCCCACAACTTGAGGGCTTCCTGGCACATGGGAGTCGAGTAAGCACCACCCTGTTTGTTTACATAGAACATGGCTGTGGTGTTGTCTGTCAACACCAATACACATTTGCTCTGAAGATGGGCCTGAAACGTCTGGCAAGCTAGACGCACCGCATGCAGCTCCCTGACGTTGATGTGCAGCGATAGTTCCGCTTGGGACCATAGGCCTTGAGTTCTGAGGTCGCCCAGGTATGCTTCCCACCCCAGTGCCAACTAGGGTGACCAGATGTCCCGATTTTTAGGGCTTTTTCTTATATAGGCTCCTATTACCCCCCACCCCCGTCCCGATTTTTCACACTTGCTGTCTGGTCACCCTAGTGCCAACGCATCTGTGACTAGCGACAGCTGAGGTTTGGAGAAGGGTACTCCCGTACAGACTGCCTGTGGATCGAGCCACCACCAGAGGGACTTGAGAACCGAGGAGGGAAGAGAGTGACCAGTCTGTCTAGATGGTCCCGGTTCAGCCTGTACACTTGGGCCAGCCACGCCTGAATTGGACATACGCACAGCCTTGCATGCTGCACTACACAAGTACATGCTGCCATATGTCTGAGCAATTTTAGGCAATTTCTGGCTGTTGTGGTGGGGAATCAGTGGAGACCTTGTATGATGGCGCTCATGGCCAGAAAACGAGACTCTGGCAGGAACACCCTGGCCTGGGTGGAGTCCAAGAGGCCCCCGATGAATTCTATTCTCTGAATGGGAGCTAGAGTTGACTTCACCACGTTGAGGATGAGACCGAGTTTGAGGAACGTCGGACGTACCAGGTTCATGTGTTCCTTCACCTGGGCTCAGGACTGGCCCTTGATGAGCCAGTCATCTAGGTATGGGAAAACTTGTACCCGACACGTTCGAAGAAAGGCCGCCATGACCGCCATGCAGTTGAACACCCAAGGGGCCGCCAAGAGGCCGAAGGGGAGGACCGTGAACTGATAGTGTGTGCCGCTGACCACAAATCGCAGAAACTGTCTGTGGGAAGGGGTTATGGAGATGTGGATGTACGCATCCTTCAAGTCGAGGGCGGTGTACCAGTCCCTCGGATTCAAAGAGGGAATGATGGAAGCCAGGGAGACCATGCGGAACTTCAATTTTTTCATGAATTTGTTGAAGTTTCCAAGTCTAAAATGGGCCTGAGCCCACCCTTGGCTTTGGGGATTAGGAAGTAATGGGGATAGAATCCCCTGCCCCTGAACTCCAGAAGAAACTCCTCTACCACCCTGAGCTGTAGGAGTGTTTGCACCTCCTGCACTAGAAGCTGCTCGTGAGAAGGGTCCCTGAAGAGGGACGGGGGTGGTGGGGAGGGTGGAAGGGAACAGAATTGGAGAGAATATCCCAATTCTACCATGCTGAGGTTATTTGAGCCCAGGCACAGTAGAAATGGGATAGATGGTTCACAAAGGAAGGGGGAAGGATCCGGGTATTGAACTAGTGTTCTATCCTCAGGCACACGTTCACAAGTTTGGCTTTGAGCTCGAAGGTTGCTTAGCTGAGCCCTGGCCTTGGCCGGAGGAGGACTGAGATGGGCACCTCCTGTTACTTCTGCCCCGCTTTCTGTTGTAGTCCTATCTAGGAGGGGCAGAGTAGAAGTGTGGAGCGGCCTGGGGCTTAAATGTTTCTTTGAAGGACAGGCACGTGCAGCCCCAAAGACTTGAGGATCGCCCATGAGTCCTTAAGGCTATGAAGCCTTGAGTCTGTCTGTTCCCACTAAGAGGCTAGAGCAGTCGAAGGGCAGGTCCTGGATTAGAGGTGGGTGTGTGCCACAGTATCTTGGTGGTATTCTGTGTAATTTTGATGAGGGGCAGATCCACCCTCAAGGGGACAGAATATCCACCATGAGATCCATGTTCTCAGAGACCTCCTCTGCCTGCAAGTTCAGGTTCTGGGTCACCCTCCTGAGCAGGTCTTAATGGGCCCTGGTGTCCATAGCGGGCAGGTGTGGTGGAGGTGCCTGCTACCGCCTCATCTGGGGAGGACCCCCCAACTAAAACTTAACTACTATACTTATCGGCAACTATAACTTTATTACTAACTATACTTTCAAACTATTTACAGGGAGAAAAACAGAGTCCACTAGGGAATCGCTTGCTAACGCAAGACAGAAGCTGCTCCAATAACCGTCACTGGTGGTAAGAAGGAACTGAAGAGGTGGCGGGTTGGAAGGGACCTATATACACAGCCATCAAAGCACCACCGCAGGGGGCTCCACAGCTGACCCGACAGGTACCGCTAGGGAGAAACCTTCCGACGATGCATGCGGCACACACACACCTACTTGGAATTGACATGAGCAGTCACCCAAAGAACAAGAGGAGCGCCCCTTTCTGCTCCATGTCTAATAAAGTAGATGAATCCTTCATGAACACAAACCTAAGCACTACACAAAAAACAAGCTTAAATTACTATACTTGCAAAATAATAAAATTAATCCTCCACAGGGACAGGTTGAATTACGTGCCTGCACTGGCAGGCTAAAAGAGAGGAAATAACAGAGTGGGGCCCTTTTTGTTCCAAAATGCTGGGTCTGAAGAGTACATACGTGGTTTAACGTTTTGAAAAAAGTTGTGGGGGTGAGACTGTCTCCATGTTCAATTTGTCTGCTGAATCTGCCAACAATTGTGCCAAATATGATGGTGGTTTTGTGATATGGATACATGTCCAGTAGACTGAGATCAAAAATTTATTTCAGACAGGCTACTAAGATGTGGAGAGATTATCTTGTTTCATTTTCACTAATCTTTACATCAGGAATACTCAAATATCAGTTGTATAAGTAGAATGCAGTTTATTATCTAACATTTAAAAGAGTGATTTAATATTTAAATATGTTTACCTGTATTAATTTGGTCTTGTCATAGTCTTTGCGATGTCGATAAATACATTGGCTGAGTATTGCATAAAGTTTTTCCAAGTGAAATATATTGTAGTCTCTACTTTTTTCAGTGAGAATCTTTAACAGTTTCTGGGGGGGGGGGAAATGTATACATTTAAAAGTGTTAAAAATCTGCATAGGCTTTTGACATGTTCAGAATCTGAACATATATAATAAAGACAAAACATTTCAATGGCAAAGTAACTGGGGACTTTTGTATCATTAACATAAAAGTAATACACAAGAGAATAGTTTTCAGAAAGAACTGAGATATGCCTGTTAGTGTTATGCAAAAATAGTTAATTTTGTTAATACTTCAGAGAAAAAGGAAGCCTGATAATTCTCAGCTAGACCAGCAATAGTACAACACGGTCATGTGAGGGATTATTGTTACAAGTTAACTCTTCTCCCAGAACAGCAGGAAGTGACTCTTAAATGACTAAACCATTCCAGCAGTAGATGCATCTTGCCTCACTTGACAAGAGGAATGGATGTTACAATGCAGGGCATTCAGGAGTGGGTGTCAGGCTGTAAGATACACTTTTAAGTCTCATTCACCCCAAGGAAATATAGCCAGCTAACCCAGAGAGTCAGTGGGCTGGGAACAGTTACAGCCCACAGACACTTTTCCCGGGGAAAGGGGCTGAGACAGGAGGAGCTCAGTTAAGAGGTCCCATTCAGGGCTGAAGAGCCCCAGAAATTTTGGTCCCTCAAAGAGGAGCAGAAGGAGGAAAGATTCTTCTCACTGCTGCATCACCCCCAAAAAAGCTTTAGAAGCTGGGATGGCAGGGGTAAGGCAGGAGTGATGAACTGCAACTCTTTGGAGATGGTGGCAGATAATCTGAGGTGAGAGCAAAGGGCATGTGTCTGAAAAAGCTACGAAGAACTCCATTAAACTTTCCTTTAAGTTTCTATGACAGAATTCCCACATAAAAATGATTATAGTTCCTGAAGTACCTATGAATGTGTGATCCTTAATAGGTCCTTAAGGTTCTAAGCCTACTATGGAAAAAAGAAATCCTCTTTCTTGGAGAGATTCACTAAATGTTTCAGATTATTCAATACAAATAAATTCAAAGGGATTTAGTCTGCTTCATATAAAAAACAAGTTATTTTGCCTCTACAAATTAGATCTGAGCCTCAGGATAGAGGAAAAGTTGTAGTAGGGTGAAAGTAAAAAGAGGAAGTTACACCACAAGGTGAATAACAATGGTTCTTTGAAATGTGTTCTGCTATGGATGCTCTAGTGAAGGTGCTTCTGTGCCCCGGCATCTCTAATTGGAGATTTTAGATAGCAGTGTCCATTCAGCCTGCATGTGCTGTCCCTCCCTCGAGGCTCCCTAGCACCGCACAGACAAACCCCCCTCAGTTCCTTCTTTATTGCAGAACTCCATAGTTACTCCTGGGGGAATTCTGTGCCACTGCACAATGCAGAATTTGCACAGAACTCCATGTTTCTCATGCAGAATTGGGATCGCAGGGCTTTTGGCTGCCACTAGGAGCCACTGGACTCTGCACAGCCCAGCTCCCAGAGCACCCAGCTCAGCGGGGATGAAGGCTCTGCACACTCTGACTGCCTTGCTAGGTCCTCATTTTCTGGGGGATGGGAGAGGGCCCAGGCGACCCAATTCTGGCAAAGGGTGAAGAAAGGCATGGCTACAACACACCATGTACCCAGGGGAGGCAGAAAGGAAGCTGTGTGGGGAGTACAGGCTCTGGGGGTGCCCCACGGCTGGGCTCTGGGGGAATGTGAGTACAGATGTCTGGACTCAGGGGGCCCACACATTCCCTCCAGCACCCCTCAAACTGGAACTAGGTTGTCATAGGAGTGTCTATAACTCTCTACTCCTGGGAGAATCTGTTTTGTTGATGTGTGTATTGTTGACATACTTGTTGACAGGTATTTTGAAATAAATAGCCAAAATAATTGAAACTGGAGTGATTGTGTTATTTTGACAACATATGCAGAATTTTGCAGAACTTCAAAATATTATGTGCAAAATGTTTAATATTTTGGTGCAGAACTCCCCCAGGAGTACATATTGAGAACTCCGAAGTAGAGGGGAAGAGGACGGGTTGTGGATCATCCATAGGGACACACATCTCGAAGAACCATCGTTACTGCACAGGGTGAGTAACTTCCTCTTCTTCTTCCTTCTTCTTCAAGTAGTGTGTCTATGGGTGCTCAACTGTAGATGACTTCAGAGCAGTATCCCTCATGGAGAGCTTGGGCTTCAGAGTGGAGTCTGTTACTACAGAGAGTACTCAAAGGGAGGTCTAGTCAAAGCTCTGAGTATTAGGTTAAGATCCCAGGCTGGAGTATGTGGTCTCAAGTGGGAAGAAATTCCCAGTGCTCTTAAGGAATCTATGTATCAATGGGTGAGAGTGATTACATAGTATCCATCTACTTGACGGTGGAAGGCTGTCACGGCCATGAAGTGTACCTTAAGGGAACTGGGCAAGTTTTGACTTTTTTAGTTCTAAAATGTAGTCTAAGATCAGAGGGGAGGGAGGAGGAGGCTGGGTCTAGGTGCTTAGAATTACAGGTTTCAGGAGTAGTAGCCGTGTTAGTCTGTGTCAGCAAAAAGAAAAGGAATACTTGTGGCACCTTAGAGACCAACAAATTTATTTCAGCATAAGCTTTCGTGGGCAACAGCTCACTTCATCAGATGCATGGAATGAAACGCACAGTAAGCAGGACGATCGGTGAGTTACCTTAAATGCCTATACACAAACGCAAGAAGCCTGGGGAACAAGCAGGGAGAACTGGAAGTCCTGGCACAGTCAAGGAATTATGATGTAATTGGAATAACAGAGACTTGGTGGGATAACACACATGATTGGAGTACTGTCATGGATGGATATAAACTGTTCAGGAAGGATAGGCAGGGCAGAAAAGGTGGGGGAGTTGCGTTGTATGTAAGAGAGCAGTATGACTGCTCAGAGCTCCAGTATGAAACTGCAGAAAAACCTGAGAGTCTCTGGATTAAATTTAGAAGTGTGAGCAACAAGGGTAACGTCGTGGTGGGAGTCTGCTACAGACCACCAGACCAGGGTGATGAGGTGGACGAGGCTTTCTTCCAGCAACTAACAGAAGTTACTAGATCACAGGCCCCGGTTCTCATGGGTGACTTTAATCACCCCGACATCTGCTGGGAGAGCAATACAGCGGTCCACAGACAATCCAGGAAGTTTTTGGAAAGTGTAGGGGACAATTTCCTGGTGCAAGTGCTGGAGGAACCAACTAGGGGAAAAGCTCTTCTTGACCTGCTGCTCGCAAACAGGGAAGAAATAGTAGAGGAAGCAATAGTGGATGGGAACCTGGGAGGCAGGGACCATGAGATGGTCGAGTTCAGGATCCTGACACAAGGAAGAAAGGAGAGCAGTAGAATACAGAGCCTGGACTTCAGAAAAGCAGACTGACTCCCTCAGGGAACTGATGGGCAAGGTCCCCTGGGAGAATAACATGACGGGGAAAGGAGTCGAGGAAAGCTGGCTGTATTTTAAAGAATCCTTATTGAGGTTGCAGGAACAAACCATCCCGATATGTAGAAAGAAAAGTAAATATGGCAGGCGACCAGCTTGGCTTAACAGTGAAATCCTTGCTCGTCTTAAACACAAAAAAGCAGCTTACAAGAAGTGGAAGATTGGACAAATGACCAGGGAGGAGTATATAAATATTGTTCAGGCATGCAGGAGTGAAATTAGGAAGGCCAAATCACACTTGGAGTTGCAGCTAGCCGGAGATGTTAGGAGTAACAAGAAGGGTTTCTTCAGGTATGTGAGCAACAAGAAGAAAGTCAAGGAAAGTGTGGGCCCCTTGCTGAATGAGGGCGGGAACCTAGTGACAGAGGATGTGGAGAAAGCTAGTGTACTCAATGCTTTTTTTGCCTCTGTCTTCACAGACAAGGTCAGCTTCCAGGCGGCTGCACTCCGCAGCACGGTATGGGGAGGAGGTGACCAGCCCTCTGTGGAGAAAGAGGTAGTTCGGGACTATTTAGAAAAGCTGGACGAACACAAGTCCATGGGGCCGGATGCACTGCATCCGAGGGTGCTAAAGGAGTTGGCCGATGTGATTGCAGAGCCATTGGCCATTATCTTTGACAAATCATGGCAATCGGGGGAGGTCCCGGATGACTGGAAAAAAGCTAATGTAGTGCCCATCTTTAAAAAAGGGAAGAAGGAAGATCTGGGGAACTACAGGCCAGTCAGTCTCACCTCAGTCCCTGGAAAAATCATGGAACAGATCCTCAAGGAATCAATTCTGAACCACTTAAAGGAGGGGAAAGTGATCAGGAACAGTCAGCATGGATTCACCAAGGGCAAGTCATGCCTGACTAACCTAATTGCCTTCTATGATGAGATAACTGGCTCTGTGGATGAGGGGAAAGCAGTGGATGTGCTATTTCTTGACTTTAGCAAAGCTTTTGATACAGTCTCCCACAGTATTCTTGCCAGCAAGTTAAAGAAGTATGGGCTGGATGAATGGACGGTAAGGTGGATAGAAAACTGGCTGGATGGTCGTGCTCAATGGGTAGTGATCAATGGCTCCATGTCTAGTTGGCAGCCGGTATCAAGTGGAGTGCCCCAAGGGTCAGTGCTGGGGCCGGTTTTGTTCAATATCTTCATCAACGATCTGGAGGATGGTGTGGACTGCACCCTTAGCAAGTTTGCAGATGACACTAAACTGGGAGGAGTGGTTGATACACTGGAGGGTAGGGATAGGATACAGAGGGACCTAGACAAATTAGAGGATTGGGCCAAAAGAAATCTGATGAGGTTCAACAAGGATAAGTGCAGAGTCCTGCACTTAGGACGGAAGAATCCCATGCACTGCTACAGACTAGGGACCGAATGGCTGGGCAGCAGTTCTGCAGAAAAGGACCTAGGGGTTACGGTGGACGAAAAGCTGAATATGAGTCAACAGTGTGCCCTTGTTGCCAAGAAGGCTAACGGCATTTTGGGCTGTATAAGTAGGGGCATTTCCAGCAGATCGAGGGACGTGATTATTCCCCTCTATTCAGCATTGGTGAGGCCTCATTTGGAGTACTGTGTCCAGTTTTGGGCCCCACACTACAAGAAGGATGTGGATAAATTGGAAAGAGTCCAACGGAGGGCAACAAAAATGATTAGGGGGCTGGGGCACATGACTTATGAGGAGAGGCTGAGGGAACTGGGATTGTTTAGCCTGCAGAAGAGAAGAATGAGGGGGGATTTGATAGCTGCTTTCAACTACCTGAAAGGGGGTTCCAAAGAGGATGGATCTAGACTGTTCTCAGTGGTAGAAGATGACAGAACAAGGAGTAATGGTCTCAAGTTGCAGAGGGGGAGGTTTAGGTTGGATATTAGGAAAAACTTTTTCACTAGTAGGGTGGTGAAGCACTGGAATGGGTTACCTAGGGAGGTGGTGGAATCTCCTTCCTTAGAGGTTTTTAAGGTCAGGCTTGACAAAGCCCTGGCTGGGATGATTTAGTTGGGGTTGGTCCTGCTTTGAGCAGGGGGTTGGACTAGATGACCTCCTGAGGTCCCTTCCAACCCTGAGATTCTATGATTTATACATACAGAGAAACATGAAAAGGTGAAAGTAACCATACCAACTGTAAAAGGCTAATTAATTGAAAGGAACTATTATCAGCAGGGGAAAGAAACTTTTGAAGTGATGTTCAAGATGGCCCATTATGGACAGTTGACACAAAGGTGTAAGGGTACTTACTAGGATACTAAACTAGGAGAAATAGATTCAATTAACGTAATGACCGAGCCATTCCCAGTGTCTGTTCAAACCTAAGGTAATGGTATCTAGTTTGCATATTAATTCAAATTCGGCAGCTTCTCCTTGGAGTCTGTTTTTGAAGCTCTTCTGTTGCAAAATTGCCACCTTTAAGTGTGTCACTGAGTGATTAGAGAGGTTGAAGTGTTCCCCTACTGAAAAAGCCAGTTCAGAAAAATACTAGTACACACTATTTACAATATTTATAGAAATAATACAGTAGACGGGAGATAAGTATACTGAGGATTCAGGCTCAGACCATGCAGCAGTAAGAAGGAACTGGAGAGGCATCAGCCCACCTTTTATGCGCTCAGTTTGGAGTACGAGGACAGCTATGGCACATGTATGGATCAATGGCCACTGCTTGTCAAAAATTCAACTCAAGCATGATGCACATGCATCCCCACGTGTGAAACACACATAGGGACCATCACTCATGTTTTGAAAGAAATCAGTTAAGTACATATTACACCAAGTTTGTTTGGATAATGTGGTAAGAGATAACTGGAGCCTAAAGCTAACTATGTTTTGAATGCATTCCTACCAGAAATAAGATCTTTATATTACGAACCTAAGTTTAAAAAGAGTTTCACAATCATAGTAAACACTGTATTAATAGCTAACACTTCTAAGAGCTTTTAAATATGTGGTTCCAAAACTTAACAAGCCCTTTTATGAATTAAAATCTGAGCAGAAACTCATCTTTTCTAGGATTTAATGGAAAGCAGAAATAGAAGGCCACCACCATTTTCAGCAGGGAAAAAGTAAGAGCAATAATTATTTCAATCTTCAATTAACCAATGCCAGTTATAGCAAGTTATTAGCTTATTTAACCCTACTTCAGTGTTCAGAAAATAGAAAGTATACATACTTTAAGATCTTCGTAGTCCACAATAAGAGGGGAAGCTGGCTCAGTGAGGATATCTATGGCTTTCTCAGCACTGATGAGCTGCTGCTGTTCTACTTGAGAACGTCTACAACGGGTCATACGAAGTACACACACATCTAGGATGAAAAATTAAACTTTAAAAATCAGGATGTGTCAGTTAAACTATCTGGATTAATGCATGGATCAAAGATCCAACAGTTCTGTTGAACTAGACTAGGGTATCATTTCTCTCTGGAGTGCCAAAGGCAGGGCTTCAAAACAGAAATTGCATTGCCCAGTGATTTTCTGTTATTGGCGTTTCCCAGTTTGAGATGTTTGGTTTGTGCTTCTTTTCCAGTACACACAAGAGGTGGTTCAGACTTCACCATGCCATGTCCCAAAAAACCCTCTCTAGATGAAAGCATCTAAAGCTGTAATGAAATGCTAAAATCTTATTAGCTGATTAAGCATAAATTCTTAACTGCAACATCTTACAAACTTAACTATACACATGGATTTCAAAGCAGGCAATGTAAAAATCACTCAAATGGTTTATCAAACGAGAAAGACTGGGGAGAAAATCATAATTAGGTAACATTTATAGGTACACAGAAATTGTCATATTGAATCAGATCCAAAGTCCATCTAGTCCAGTATCCAACACTGGATACTTCAGAAGAAGGTGCAAAAAAACCTTACATGAGGCAGATCTGGGATAAGTCACACCTCCCGCACAATTAATCCCTAGCAGTTAAAAACCGATTTAAATACTGGAGCATAAGGCTTCATATCTCTTCCAAGAATTCTTAGAATTAACTACAACAACTCTGGATATTCCTATTATCCATAAGTGTGTCCAATCTCTTTTTTAATCTAGCTAAGTTTTTGGCCTCAACAACATCCTGTGACAATGAGTTCTACAGTTTAGTTGCATACGGTTTGAAAAAGTATTTCCTTATACTGGTTTTGAATTTGCTCTTGATTTTATTGAACATCTCCTTGCTTTTGTGTCAAAAGATGAAAACAAACTCCCAAATCTACATCCCCTCTTAGTCTTCTTTCAAGGAAAACAATCCCAGTCTCTTCAATTTCTCTTTATACAAGAATTTTTCCCATGCCCGTAATCATTTGTATCGCCCTTTTCAGAACCTCCGATTCTATAATTTTTTTTTTTTTAGATGGCATGACCACCACTGCACACAGTATTCTAGAGCAGTGTGTCTCAACCTTTTTGATACCAGGGACCACTGCTTGCTGCTTTTCTAAACTGTGTCAGGGAAATTTCAGGGACCGGCACTGGTCTATGGACCAGTCGTTGAGAAACACTGTTCTAGAGGAGACTGCACTGCTGAGTTATATAATATTTTCCATGTTATTTTCCACCCCATTCCTAATATCTTGTTTGCTTTTCTGACTGCAGCTCTACGTTGAGCAGAGGTCTTCAAGCAGCTGTCCACGACACCCAGGTCCATTCCCAAGTTGACACAATTAATTTAGAAAACTAAAAGGTATACGAGTAGTTAAATGCAAACTGAGGCACATCAGAGAGAGAACTTTTATCAACAATGACGAATTTCATTTACCATCCTGTTGCCTACTCTCCTTGCTTGATATGGTCCCTCTGAAGTTCCTCAAAATTTATTCTCAATTTGACTAACCTAAATAACTTGTCTTATGTGCAAATTTTGCAACCTCACTGCTCCCAAACATTAATAAATATATTAAATAATATGGGGCCTAGTATGGAACCAGGATGCACCCTGCAATTAACCTTTCACCATGATGAAAACTGACCCTTTATTCCTATTGTTTCTGGTCTCTTAAGCAGTTTTTGATCTATGACCATACTTTCCCTCCGACTCCCTCACTATTTAGTTTCTCCAGTAGACTTTTGTGCAGTACCTTGTCAAAAGCCTTTGAAAAACAAAATAAACTACGTCAACTGTGGTTCCACTTTATCCACTACTTTATTGACACTATTATTTTCAAGTTATTTTTTCAAATATACCACTTATAGATTTAAGACTGGTCTGAATTCCCCAGATCACTGCTAGTGCCAATTCAATATAGACAACATTTGCTATCAGTTTGCTAGTACAGTAGCTGTTTGTTTTGTTTTTTTGAGACACAGAGACAGCTTATTTTTGTTAGCAGCTCAGTCACTTTACACTTATACTCTGGATTTTGACCAGTCAGAC
The DNA here is from genome assembly GCA_033296515.1 of Macrochelys suwanniensis. NCBI lineage: Eukaryota > Metazoa > Chordata > Testudines > Chelydridae > Macrochelys > Macrochelys suwanniensis. The sequence goes on from CM065776.1 coordinate 240,063,508, forward strand.
ATCTGGGATATAGCAACCAGTTATGGACAAGAAAGCAGAGAAGGAAAAATAAGAAAGAGGGAAACACTCTGTCCCTCCCCCTTCCTAAAAATCAGTGCCGTTGGAATTATCATTTGGAACATTGTACAGGGAAACCCCCACTATAACATGGTAATTGGGGTCCAAAAAAAATAGAGCGTGATAAATGCGAGGTTGCGTTATAGCGGGGTTATGAAAATTTACCGTTTCAAGCCGGTCAGTTTCAAGCCAGTCTCTTCTCGCCAAAGCGGAGAAGTTTCACCAGCTTGAAACTGACCAGCTTGAAACCTCTCAGCTTTGGGGAGAAGAGAGGAGACCGGCTTGAAACTGACCAGCTGACCAGTCTCTTCTCTTCTCACCAAAAGGGGAAGCGGGGGCAGGGGGGAAGGAACGGGGGGAGATGGGGAGGAGATGGAGCCAGGGTCGGCTTCAGGCACCAGCCGAGGAAGCATGCTCCGGACGCCTTTTTTTTTTCCCCCTTGGGGTGGCGGGAGCCACCTTATGATCGTGTTATAGCCGAATTTGTGTTATCGCGGGCCGCGTTATAGCGGGGTTTCACTGTACTTCCAAAGGATACTTCTGATGAGAACTGCATGCTAAGCCTGTCATATTTTATAAAGATGTTGGTGTTGGATAAAAGAAAAATAAGGGAGGAAGTAACATATGTGGATTTTAGTTAAGCATTTAATTGAAATCTCTGAAAAATCTCTCAATACCACCACTTGCCTGGATATTAGCAATATTGCATAAATTGGAATCTGGCTGAAGGACTACACACAAAGGGCTATTACGAATGACCAGTTATCGGGATGACAGAAATGTTTCTAAATGGATACTGAAAAGAGATCTAGGAAGGAGGATAAACAGGTTATTAATAAAATAAAAAATTTTAATTTGGGAAGAGATGCAAACATTTGAGGGCCAATAAAGATAAAGGAATCTAGGAGAAATTAATAAAATGGATAGGAAAACAAAGTGTGATTTCAACTTGAAGAAATACATGCAAATACATCTGAAGATGCTAATCTGATGGTAAAAAATTAAGCCGCAGCAACAGAAGAAGAAAAACTGCATGCCTCATAAAGAGGCAAATTAGACACAAGTCTAAAAAACAGTAATGTCAGAAAACGCAGAGGAAGAGTGGATGGTAAATTAGACATGAGTTTGCACAGTGATATGGCAATATAAGAAAGGCAAGGCAAGTTTGAAAAGAATACAGAGGCATCACAGGACAGAGAGATAACAGTCCTATCTCTGGTCCAACTCCACCTGGGTTATCCGATTTAATTCTGGGCCCCGTGTTATCAGGAAAATACTAATATAGTAAAAGGAACTGAGTGAAGAGCAACAGATGATTAGGTTGGAGGGACTGATTTAAGAGGAAAGACTTGAAAGTTAAACAAAGTTAAACTTAGTTGGCTAAGTGATGACAAGAGATTGGCCTGGTTGGAACATTTATAAAAATATTTGAAGGATATCAACATTAAGAATGGAGAAGCATTATTTAGAATAATAAAAATATAAAATAGGATGAAATTGAGAAGTTTAAAATTAATAAATGTACAATAGGAAACAATATTTCATTAATAAGAAGAGGGGATTAATGAGCTATTAGGTCTTTTCATCTCTAGATTCTGTGACTGTCCACTTACCATTGCAATCTCTCTCTTCAGAGTTTTCCATTATTTGAGAATTGGGAATGTCTCTATTATATCCTTCACTTTCCCTTCTCAGTTCTAAAAATACAGGAGTCTTGTTGGTTTCCTTCTCAGATCCATGCTTGTCACAGATGGCTCTCTCTTTCCCATCTTCTGCCTCAGATTTGTTTTCACAACCATTTATCTGCCGTTCCTGAAGAGCAGTTTCCCCTTCTTCCACTGAAGAATCACGTGTGACCTCAGCTTCAGTCTGATCCACACTAGAATCATGATTTTCCAGCAACACTTCTCCATCACTCTCAATTTCATCCTGCTCTTCCTCTGGAATTTTGTTCTCTTTATTGAACTGAAAAATCTTCCTCCTCTTTTTTATACTACCCAAGGACCACCTATTCTTTCTGCGAGGTTTTTTCTTGGATAAAGCTACAAAAAAGAGTTACAAAAAAACCCAGAAGTAACCCAAAAATATTTGTCAAAATCATTTTTCAAAATTGATATCTACAACCCAAGTCTTTCTTACTTGATGAGCAAGAAAAATGACCAAAGAAAGAGAAGGTTACTCACCATGTGCAGTAACTGAGGTTCTTCGAGATGTGTCTCCCTATGGGTGGCTCCACTGAAGGTGCGGCAGTGTCCCCTGTGCCTGGAATTGGAGAGCTTCGGTCGCAATGCCCATTGGGCTGCACACGTGCTCTTCCCCATCTCGCGCTGTGGATGGAATCTATATATAGCACTGTGCAGTCAAATTGCCCTCAGTTCCTTCTCTACCACAAAACTTATCTTTGAGCTCTGAAGCAGAGGGGAGGAGGGCGGGTAGTGGAGCACCCACAGGGATACACATATCGAAGAACTTCAGTAACTACGCAGGGTGAGTAACCCTCTCTTGTTCTTCAAGTAATGTCCCTATGTGTGTTCCACTTTGGTGACTATAGAACAATGCCCCGAGATGGAAAGCTGGGGCTTCAGAGTGGCATCCAATAAGGACAGTGCATCCTAGTGGGGCATCTGATGCTGCATCATAGGTAACTGAATGGTGTTGTCTAAAAGTATCTGTGGATGCCCAGGTGGCCGCTTTGCAAACATCAGTAATCAGCACATTGTTGAGAAGGGAAATCTAGGTGAAGAGAGCGCACTCGAGTTCCGGGTGGAGGTAGCTGGTTGTGCAGTTGATGACAAAAAGGGTATATGCACTGAGAAATCCCTCAGAAAGACATTGTTGGGATACAGCAGCTCCCTTTAATCGTTCAGTGGAATAAGCATGGCATTTGTCTGAAAGATTTTTTTCTATCAATGTAAGAGGATAATGCTTGCCCAACGTCCAAAGGTGTGTAGCATCACTTCATGTTGATATGTGGCTTTGGGAAGAAGCAGGGAAGGTGGATAGGTTGGTTCAAATGGAAGGACGATGGCACCTTAGGTAGGAATTTTGGATGTATGCATAATGTGACCTTGTCCTTATGAAAAATTGTGTATGGGGGTATACCACGAGAGCATCTATTTCTCCTATTTGTCAGACATACGTGATGACTACGAGAAATGCAGTTTTCATGGAAGGATGAATGTAGGTGCATGTTGCCATGGGCTCAAACAGTGGTCTGGTGAGACACTGCAAGACAAGGTTGGGATCCCAGGGTGGAACGGGATGTCGTACGTGAGATTAAAGGTTCAAAAGGCCTTTAAGGAATCTCTTCATTATCAGGGGGTGGGGTGAATACAGAATAGCCATCTATCTTGGGGTGGAATGCTGTGATGGTAGCCAAGTACAAACGGAGCTTGTAGATAGGCACAATCTTTTAAAATCTAGAATAGAATCTAGAATGAGAGGTAACGGGGAGTTCATCATGGAGACATGATTGGCTATGCGCACCAGGATAGGAATCTTTCCCATTTTTGGAGACAAGTATGGCGAGTCACGTCACTTGTGCTAATTAGGATAATCTCTTTTATGGTCTCCGAACAGGTCATGTCTGAATTCCAAAACCATGAAGGAGCCATTGAATATGAGCAGTTGAATATGTGCTGAAGAACTCTTTTATCTAGGGCTCACTTGTGGTCTTGTGAGAATCGTTTGCTCAGCGAGTCTGCCATGGTGTTCTGATGTACAGGCAGATATGGGCCGAAATGTTGATCTCATGGTGGAATTTCAGTCCTTCTGAGAACAGCAAGTGGGATCTCACTCCACCTCGTCTGTGGATGTAGAACATGCAGGTGATATTGTCTGTCATTACTTTTATGGCCCAATGTCTGATTAGTGGTAGGGAATGTTGGCACACATTGTGAACCACTCGCAGTTCTAGAAGGTTAATGTGCATGGAGGATTTTGCCAGGGACCATCTTCCCTGCACTGTGTGGGTCTGAAGGTGTGCTCCCCAACCGATTAGGGAGGCATGGGTTGTTAGAATCATTGATGGCGCAAGTTGGAGAAAAGGGACCCCTAATTCAGATGTTCTGGGGTTGTGGCCAGTATAGTCTCCTTGGTCTTGATAAGCATGGTTAGGAGTTTGTGAAGACTGCGTCTGTGAGGTACGTACACTGTGTGTAGCCACACCTGGAGACAACGCATGTTTTACCCCGAATGTGGCTGCTGCCATATGGCGAAGCAGCTGGAGGCATGTCTTGGGTGAGATCTGCGGGCTGTTTCTCAAAATGGATACGAGGCTGACTATTGTAGAAAATCTATGAGCTGAAAGGAAGACTCTGGCCTGTATTGCATCCCGGTGTGCCACAATAAACTCCAGATGTTGTACTGGTGACAGTGTCGATTTTTGTATGTTTATTTGAAGGCGGAGGTTTGAGAAAAGGTCCATTATCTTTCATATGGCATGAATTGTGTTGGATTCGGATGAGCCTTGAGAAGACAGTCACCTAGTATGGGAATATGATGATGTCTTGTTTGCATAGGTAGGCTGCAGCGTGAAGACTATGGAGAATACTCAGGGGGCTGTAGACAGTCCAAAGGGTAGTACTATAGAACCTCAGAGTTACAAACACCTCCGGAAGGGAGGTTGTTAGTAACTGAACAAAATGTTATGGTTGTTCTTTCAAAAGTTTACAAATGAACATTGACTTAATACAGCTTTGAAACTTTAAAAAAAAAAGAGAGAAAGAAAGCAAGCAGCATTTTTCTTCATAGTAAAGTAGTTTACTTTTAACACAATACTATTCTGTATTTCTTTTATCTTTTTTGGTCTCTGCTGCTGCCTGATTGTGTACTTCCGGTTCCAAATGAGGCATGTGGTTGACTGATCAGTTTGTAACTCTGGTGTTCATAACTCTGAGGTTCTACTGTTCCCTGTATTGGAAATGATCAGTCCCCAGGATGAATCTGAGGAATAGTCTGTGAGCAAGGTGTATGATGATGTGAAAATACATGTCTTGGAGGTCAAGGGCCAAGAACCAGTCCCAGTGCTGGGATAACGGTTGATAGCGTAACCATCGTGAAGCGTTGCAGTTTGATGAACGTGTTGCGATTTCGTAAGTCTAGGATCGGTTTCCACCCTCTGGATTTCTTTTTGATCAGAAAATAGTGGGAATAAAAACCTCTGTGTTGGGATGGGACCGGTTGTATGGCTCCCAGTCACAAAAGGTGATTTATTTCTTCTCATAGAAGGTGTTTGAGAGAAGAGTTCCTGAAGAGCGATGCAGAGGAGAGGTGGGAGGGATTGGCATGGATTACCCTTTGTTGTTTATTTCCAGGACTCACTTGTCCTAAGTGATTTGACACCATGATGGATAAAAAGGGGCTAAATGGCCACCAAACCGGTGGCGGCAGCAACTGGAACAGGGGGAGGCTTCTCAGGGTCTCGACCAAACCTTCAAAATTGTTGTTTAGAGAGGTGCATGAGAGGTAGGCCCTTGAGGCGGCATTTGTCTGTGCTTCAGAGAGGGTCTCTGTCATCTTCGTTGCATGTCATGCTGACGATGAGGGGTGAAAGGTGGAGGTCGGGATCTTGAGGTATGCTGGTATTTCACCTGACATCTCTTCAGTGCTGGTGTATATATGCCGAGAGAGCAGAAAGTCACTCTAGAGCCCTTTAGAGAGTGTAGGGACTCATTCTTGCATTCGGCAAATAGCTTGGAACCCTCAAGGATAGCTCTTCAACTGTACTCTGTACCTCTTTAGGGAATCCAAAGAAGTGAAGCCATGACACTCTTCTCATTACCATGGCTGTTGCAATGGAGTGGGCAGCCGTGTATACAGAATCCAGGGAAGTTTGTAGTGCCATGCAGGCCAGAAGGTGTCCTTCAGACATGAATGCCTGGAATTGCTCCTTATCATCATCTGGCAGATGTAGACAGAATTCCTGTATTTCAGAAGAGTTCATATTATTGTATTTGGCCATGAGAGCCTCATAATGGGCGATACGAAACTGGAGTATCGCAGAAGAACATGCTTTGTGACCGAACAAGTCTAGTTGCTTCCAGACCCTGTTGTGGGGGGTTGTCCTGGGGTGGTGTCGGAGTCCTTTCTTGTGTACCATTTGGAATAGGATAGTGAAAAAATTTCCAGATCCCTAACGGGGACATGGTATTTTTTGTCCACTCGCTTGCAGGTTGGTGGGATGGACACTGGAGTCTACCAGAACAACTTGACAGGCTCTAACAGAGCCTCATTAATAGGGAGGGCTATAATCGCCAATGGGGAGGCATGTAGGATATCAAGCAGCCTGTGTTTTTGCTTTTGACTTCCCCAGTGGGATCTGGAGAAATTCTGTGATTCTGTGGAATAGTTCTTGAAAGTGTCTGAAATCATCCACTGATGTAGGAGATGGTGCCATGATGGCCTCATCAAGGGAAGAAGAGAAGTGGTGTAAGTTCTTCCTCCATTTCTTCCTGTTGTTCCTCCAATCGGTACTGGATCGACATCACGTGGTCAAGAGATGGATGAGAATGGCGACCGTGCGTGTTTCTGGCTCTGCTCTATGGGTGTTTTGGGAAACTGTGCATAACCCATGGGTCCCAGTAGGATCAACGTGGAGGAACTGGCATGTGGGGTTGCATCTATGGGGGATCGTACCAGGGTCCTGGTTTGGTTCCAGGCTCTGGATAACGTGGACGAGCAGAAGATTTTCTGCGTGGGTGTTCTGGAAATGTGGGTAGAATGGAGCACTCTTCATCCTCTTCCTCTTCGCTGGGGAAGGGTGGTACGGTTTTCGGTGGTGAAGAGGAGTAGTGTTGTGACTCCGGGGAAGAGGCATGAGCTATCAGGAACTTGCTATGGAGGAGCGGAGACTCAGGTGTATCAGAGATGACCAGGTCCCATGGATACCTGTACTCCTGTGGAGTAGGTAGGAGCATCATTGGCACTGGTGGTTGTTTGGAAAGCAAAGGAACTATCGGTGCCAAGGGTGGAGTGTATTCCCTTGAGCGGCCAGTAGACGGTGTAGATGGTTTGCCCAGTGCCGAGAGCCTCATTGGTGCCAAGGATTTGGTCGGGGCTGAAGCATCCAAGGTTGTCTTGGAGGAGGCACTTGGTACCATTTCAGAAGCTCTTGCACTGTGGTTCTTGGTCCCGAGAGACAGTGTGTCCATCTGTAGTCCTGCCCATTTAGGATCCTTGGACTTCTGTTTATCTCCAGTACCAGACGTACCCGGACAATGATGTTGAGGCTACTGAACTCTTAAGAGATGGCTTTCTCTGAGGCAGCTCCTTGGAAGGCAATGTAGTTGCCTGTTTTTTCCCGTCTGAGTGGGACAGAGTATTTCCTCTTGGATGACTGGCGAGTGGGGTTCAACTGATGACCAAGCCAAACGTGAGAGCCGCACCGGAGAGGTATCAGGGCCAGGGTCCGAATCCGGCCGTAGAGAACTTTCCATGAGGAGAAGTTTCAGTCTGAGTTCACGGTTCTTTCGGGCCCAGGTAGTCAAGTTGATGCACTTCTGTGCGACTTGGCCCTCATCAAGGCACTGGATGCACTGCGAGTTGAATGTCGCTCTGGGAAAGGACTTCCAAAAAGAGAGGCACCTCTTGAACCTGGGAAATCCAAGGGGGGTGGAGGAAGAGCTCTCATTTGGGGAGGATGGGAAACACGGAAGCATAAGGTAATGGGGAGGGAAGAGACTTTTTTAAAAAAATTATTATTTATTTTTTTTAAAGGGGGGAGAAAATGAATGGAAATGGCTAATAACTACTAATGTAAGGTAAGTTAATGAGTATCTCTAAAAGTTAAGGAGGTAGAAGGGCTCTGCTCCTGATTTGATCCCAGATCAAAGGCTGTTGAGAAGGAACTGAGGGTGGTTGGACCGCACAGTGCTATATATTGATGCCGCCTACAGTGCAAGACAGGGAAGAGCCCATGTGTAGCCCAACGGGCACTGCTATCGAAGATCTCCAATCCCATGCACAGAAGGTGCTGCAGCACCTACAGTGGAGCACCCATGAGGACACTACTCGAAGAAGAATTTAAGTATTTTAATGCTAGACCTGTCTTGACAAGTCACAGGTTTGCTATTAGATTTAAAAGCATTAAAAGTTAATTATGCAATAGCATTCACAAAATGTTATCAACTTAAAATTATGTGGGGAGAATTCTTATGCTATTAAATTATATGTAGTGACAAACAAAATTAGCACTTTACAAAATACTGAATAAGACCCATTCTCTGGCACAAACAGGTTATGCCACTGTCAAGACAAAAAATTGGGACAACTATTCAGGTAAGCGCAGATGTAGGTAGATTGTTACCAAGACAACCAAAATCAGAACATCTCATGGAGTAGGTGGCTTTATGGGCTGATTTGAAGAAGTGACTGCAACTGTACAAGGTTTAGGAGTCCTTCTACTGGACACTTTCCAGATTGTATATGAAACTGTATCCAGAGCTACTTAACTTGCATGGAATGGAGTTTGCTTATGTCTTCCACAATGGAAGGACCCTTTGTCTTGATTAAGTGCAATATCAAAGAACATGGGTGAAATCCTGATCCCAGTGAAATGAATGGGAGTTTTGCCATTGGTCTTCAGTGGGCCCTGGATTTCACAATACATCGTCTAATCGGGCTTACACCTAAACTGAACTGGAAGCTAAACTTATTTGTGCTTCAAGTCCTTTTCACAGTGTAGGGAAAAGGTGGTGAACATGAAACTGTTTTCCCTTCAGACATCTACAACTTATGCTCCCACATTCATTTGCTTATTTTGCAGCTGTTTAGTCATTCTTGTTTGGAGTTACAGTAAGAAGTGGGGACTTGCATTACAAGGAGTATTATGGCTCCGATTTGCGTGAGGCGGGGAGGGAAAAGGTTATGGCAGGGAAGAAAAGGATTAAGGCTGTCTCCAACTGAAAGAAAGATTTGAGAAGTCTTCAGAAACTGTTAAAATGTAAAATGCTGTTTTAAGTATTCATAACTTGACCAAGCATGTCCAAAGTCTTATTAAGAGACCACTTGCCATTAGAAAGGAAAGGTGAACTGGAATCCACAGGCATAGCAGGTATCTTCATTTTTTCACTACACTCAAGATCCAATTTCTTACATTCAGACATGGAGCTCTGCTTTGGCATCACATAATAGTAAGATGGAGCATATTTTGAAGAGCTGCAACCTTGAAATGAAAAACAGTTATACAGTAAAGGATTGTCTGCGTCTCTTGATACAGATATTTAGACAAACTTTATTTTCCCCGGCATTAAACACACACCTCTTTTCTTGCGAGACTCCTGAATTTCTTCGCACAGTTGTTCAAAGTCTTCATCCATTTCTTCCTTGACTATTGCATACGCTGTATCTCTCAGAGTACAGGCTCTATGTCTGATGAGACGATCTGAAAATTAAATGGGCAGAACTAAATACTTTCCAACAATGTTCTTTGCTTTTATCAGAGACAAAAGTTGAGCTCTTCACTATTAATTACATTTGTGTTTTGAAAAGATTGTTTCAGTTTATAATTTTAGCATAACACATTATGTAATAGGGCGACATAGGAAGGATAGCAATAATTCAACCAGAAGAAAATGCTAAATATCAACTAAAATTAGCATCAGATAATTCACGCCCAAAAGTTTAATACAACAATACTTAAAATCTAGTCAGCAATGTTCCCCAGTGGATATTTAAGTTATTTAATCCACAATATTAAAGATACAGTATTGTTACCCTATACATTCTTAAAGGTTGTTTACAGTAATGGAATAAAATGAATCCTCACCTCCTGGGTCTCTATCTGGATTGTACTCTAAAGCATTGCTACAGATTAGATCAATATCTCTCAGATAGTCTCTTGCAGTCAGATATTGGTGCAGGTCAATTTTACAGATAACTGTTGAAAGATCCATTGGCTGTTTGATAACTGTGACATAATCAGGTACCTACAAATGAAATATAAAAAAGTGTTCAAAAGCACCCGCAGTTAAATGAGTTGCCCCAAACAATGCTGCGTATATATGCTGTTTGTCTGCAGAAGTTATTCAGATTTACTATGAGGTTTCTTGAAAATGAAAGTTTTGATATGTTATATACAGTTTCCAAGTTCTTATTTACACTGAAGATGAAATCCAGTGTTATTTTGCCATATATTCTTGTTGTATTGTAATGGCTTCATCGTTACTTATTTCTAAATAAACTACAGTTGCTGCATCTCAATTAAATGCCATATTTAATCTTGGACAGATTTTCTTTATCAGACATTCAAAGTTTTAACCCTTCTCTCCCTGTAACTATATTTCTAAATTCAATTTTCTTCTGTCAAGAGTTGCAAGTGGTTCCCATAATTTCATAAATAAATAAAAACCAAAAAAACTAAACCAATTACCTTCATCACCTTCGAGGGAAATGAGACATTGTACTACCTATCTCAGCAATGAGATTTTCTTCAGCTTCTCTCATAGACTCTAAGGCCAGAAAGGACCATAACACTCATTTATGCTGACCTCCTGCACAGAACCTTACCCATCCACTCTTGTAATAGAGGACTCATAACCTCTGGCTGAGTTACTGAAGTCCTCAATTTTTATTTGAAGATTTCAAGTTACTGAGAATCCACAACTTACTCTAGTTTAAGCAAGCAAATGACCCAGGCCCCACGCACAGAGGAAGGTGAAACCCCCCAGGGTCTCTGCCAATCGGACCTAGGGGGAAATTCATTCCTAACCCCAAATATGGTGATCAATTAGACTCTGAGCATATGAGCCGGACCTACCAGCTATACACCTGGGAAAGAATACTCTGTACTAACTCAGAGCCCTCCGCATCTAGTGTCCCATCTTCAGCCATTGGGGATATTTGCTAACAGCAGTCACAGATAGGCCATATGCTATTGTAGGCATCTCATCACACTATCCCCTCCATAAACTCATCAAGTTGTCTTGAAACAAAGTTATTTTTTGCTCCCAATACTCCCCTTGGAAGGCTGTTTCAGACCTTACTCTTCTGATAGTTAGAAATCTTCATCTAGTTTCAAGCCTGAACTTATTGATGGCCAGCTTATATCCATTTGTTCTTGTGCCAACATTGGCCCTTAACTTAAATAACTCCTCTCCCTCCCTGGAATTTATCCATCTCATGTATTTATAGACAGCAATCATATCTCCCCCCATAGCCTTCATTTGTCCTCTTATAAGGTAGGTTCTCTATTCCTCTGATCAACCTAGTAGCCCTTTGCTGAACCTGTTTGAAGTTGAATTAATCCTTTTTAAACATGGGGGACCAGAGCTGCACACAGTATTCCAGATGACGTATCACCACTGCCTTGTAGAATGGTAATAACACTTCCTTATCTCTACTGGAAATATGTTATCTGATGTATCCTAGGATTCCATCAGCCTTTTTCACAGCTGTATCACACTGAAGGCTCATAGTTATTCTGTAATCGACTAATACATCCATGTCTTTCTCCGCTGTCCAACTGACACATCCCCAGCTTATAGTAGAAATCCTTGTTGTGAGTCTCTAAGTGCATATCCCAAATGGAACATACTCCTGGGGGAATTCTGCACCATTGTGCAATGCAGAATTTGTGCAGATATTAATGTTATGTGCAGAATTTCCTTTTCCTCCTGCAGAAATGGGCTGCAGAGCTGCTGGCTGCCACTAGGGGACTCTGGACCAGGCAGAGACCAGCTCATGAATAGACGACATTGCTGGGAGCAGGGGCAGGGAGCTGCAGGGTTGCCTGCAGCTGCAGTACCCCAGCACACCCTGAAGGAAGGAGGCAGCGTGCAGGAAACTCCCTACAAGCCTGGGACCCAGCATCAGGCTGTTTCTCCTTCTGGATCCTGAGCTCTGGTGTGGAGGGGGTGCAGATGTCTGGGCTGGGGGGTGGCCAGGTTGGTTCTGGGGGGTGGGCGGCGCAGGTGTCTGGGGTGCACCCCATAGCTGGGCTCTGGACGGATAGGGGGTGTGTGCAAGTGTGTGGGAGTCTGGCACCCCTGCTGGATTCTGAGGGCAGAGAATCAGGAACTAGGTTGTCGTAGGGGTTTCTTTAACTCTACTCCTGGGGGAATTTTTTTGTGTCTGTATTGTTACAGGCATAATTGCCGATAGGCATTTTTGAAATAAATTACAAAATAATTGAAACTAGTGTGATTATAGTGTTATTCTGACAAATAAAACATGCAGAATTTAAAAATATTGTGCATAGAATTCCACCAGGAGTAGGAACTGTATCAAACGCCTTACTGAAGTCCAGGTAGATTAGATCTATTGCTTTTTTTTGTCTAGAAAATAGATTATCTTCTCAAAGAAAGATCAGGTGGTCTGGCATGACCTATCTTTTGTAAAACCATGTTGTATTTTATCCTAATTACCATTTACCTCTGTTCTTAACTACTTTCTCTTTCAAAATTTGTTCTAAGACCTTGCATACAACTCAGGTCAAACTAATGAGCCCGTAGTTTCCCACATAACTCCCCCACCTCCTTTCTTAAATGTAGGTACTATATTTGCAATTCTCCAGTCATAGGGTACAACTCTCGAGTTTACAGACTCATTAAAAATCCTTGCTACTAGGCTTGCAATTTCACATGCCAGTCCCTTTAATATTCTTGAATGCAGATCATCTGGGCCACCCAATTTGTCCCATTAAAGCTGTTTGAGCTTGACTTCCTCCTCAGATATGGGGATTTCTACCTCCATATCCTCAGTCCCATTAGCCACCCTGCAACTGTCCCCAAGCTCCTCATTACTCTTATTAAAAACTGAGGCCAAATATTTGTTGAGCTGTTGAGCCATGCCAAGGTTATCTTTAATCTCTACCCCCTCATTGCATAGCAGTCACACTTCTTCCTTGTTTTCTTTTTATTTATAAGGCTAAAGAATCTTTTACTATAGGTTTTAATTTCCTTTGCAAGGTCCAACTCTGTTTGGCTTTTAGCAGTTCTCATTTTCCCCCTACATTTTCTGATCTCCAAGAAGTAGCTTTCCTTTCTCTCCTACTTCCTCCATTACAGTGGGAACATTACTGATGTTCTTCATGGTGCTCCGTAGTCTTTAGACTATGCTCCTCTCTCCCTGAAGCATGTACATGTCTGAAGAGTGCTAAGCCATTTGTAGTCCATCTTCCAGGGAAAAAAGGTAATCAGGTCACAACTGTTTCCTCAGTGACACAAAATAGCCAAAACTTGTCATTTATTACCTGTTGAATTTTGGTCCAAAGCAACTCTGGAATTCTGTGCCCACTGTTCTCTTACATAGTATTGTGCTATCTTTCTTTAGCAAAGATCTGGATATATCAGAACCACGTATAACTTTGAAGAATGCAATTTTTGCCCTTAGTATCAGAAAGTTACTATTTGGACTCTATTCAGTCCTTAAAATCACAGTTGCCATTTGAAAACACCGCACTTGCTGCTGAACTCTGAACATGCTAAAATAGATAATGTAGTCTTAGCACTTCTGTTGACTGCTGGTTCCACTCTTGTTCCCACAGAAATGACTGATGGCCTACTAAAAGTGAGGAAAGCTTTAAGTTTTCTTTTTAATTAAGAACAGCATTAACTCCTCTAAAAAAAGAAAGCTATATTCTTTTTACTGCTGTTACATACATGCCTATATCAAAACCTTTCTGCTGATCAAACTGTGGTGGCAACCAATTTGAGTTTCAAAAAAGCAAGGAAGGGTCTTTTACTAAATGCTAAATGTTTAGATCAACCTTAACTTTACCTCATCTAGGTCAACGGGTTTTGTAAATGCTCTGAAACGTTTGTCAATGGCAAGTCTGTGCGTAACATTCCTCAGGAAAATCCTAAGTTCACGTAATGTATCCTCCTCTTGCTCCTCAAGCCGTTTCACCTCCTCTACGGTCAACTGTCGTGGCTCAGGCGGTGGTGCTACTGGAAGGACTTCTAATGCCTGCAAAACTTAAGTCAAACAGAGGATTTAAGCCAATTTAGAGGGTTTCGGTTTTCAGTCAATGCGTTCTATAACACTCCAATATTTATTTTACTGACGTTGGAGCACAGCTGGTAAAATGATGTTTGTAGCACATCCTAACCTGCTTTCTTGTTTGATACAGGAGGCTTAGCAGCTTGATTCAGAATTAAATCTTCAAAAAATTTCCTTCTTTCTTCATTGTTAGGCAACTGGACATTGAAAACTTCTCCATAATCATCAACAAATAATTCCTGCACCTAAGGGGGGAAAAAGGTTATTTATAAAATACAAATCATAGGATTCCTGTGATATCACCAGAGAAGTGCATTTTATGTGCATTTTTATACTAAATTGAAGGACAAACTGAAGAGCACAATACAGAAGCATCAGTGATAAAAGAATTATCTTCTTGGCTCTAAAAGGCTGGATTTCCTTAATGACTTAAAATTAGGCCTTCGTGGAAGCGGCCACATGTGGAATATGAAATAAATTCATTTCACTTGACCCCCCCCAAACTGAAGACTGTTGTATTGAAGTGCCTCACTGAACTGCAGACTGCACTACACTGACAGCTAAGTAGGAAACAACTGAGGGTTCTGCACTAAGGTAGATTTTTTTTTAAAATTCTACTTTATTTTTTTTTAAATCATATTTAAAGTTACATGTTACCAATTTTTTTTACTTTTTCTCCATGTCAGTCTTAAATTGCTAATGTGGACATTTTGTACTTGTTTCTTTAGTTTCCTAATTTGTAGAAATTCAGATTCTACATAAAGCTATTTCTTCTACTAAACAGAAGAATTCTAAGTATGAAACATTTTTGCTGAAAGACAAATCTAGGGCCTCATTATCATCGGTGAGATCACCACTAACTCAAAAAGACAAACACTGATACACAAATGGCCTCTACTATATCTGCAACCAACACCACCTTCTACAAGTCAAGAAAGCTGAAATATTTCATCAGGGTTTGCTGTAATAAGTAATACGATTTTTGGCCACGATATTGACAACACTTATACACATGCTTAACTTTAAGCACATAAGTAGTCCCCTTGAAGTTGATACGATTGTTTATATGAGTAATGTTCCATACCTGTCTGAGTGTTTTCAGGGTCAGGGCCTTAATTTTCAATATTTTGGTTGTCTCCCCTATAGCAGCAGTTTTATAAAATTCAAGTAGGATACCCTACCAGTAAAGCATTTCTAATCTAATTTAATTTCTAACAAAAGCAGCATTTCTAATTTAGTTCCTTAAAAAATGTAAACCGAAAGTTGCAATAGCACAAGTTTTCAAATTAGTTTTCACAAAACCTCAACATGATTTAAATCAATGACAGAAAAACAACAAAAGATTTAAAGCTTCTTGACTTAAGGCACTCTACCCTGCTTGGTATTCAAGATTTGGTAGGCTATTTGGAATTTTGTTATCCAGAAGACATTTGGGTCTTTTAGTACTGGGAAGGGGCTGCATCTCCTTTGAGCAGGGCAGATACAACTTTAAGTTTAGGGGGAGGGATAGCTCAGTGGTTTGAGCATTGGCCTGCTAAACCCAGGGTTGAGAGTTCAATCCTCGAGGGGACCGTTTAGGGATCTGGGGCAAAAATTGGGGATTGGTCCTGCTTTGAGCAGGGGGTTGGACTAGATGATCTCCTAAGGTCCCTTCCAACCCTGATATTCTATGATTCTATGAATGTCTGAAAAAGTTATCTTTGCCTCCTCACTAATCCCAGACAGCAATTAGCTTTCCAATTCACTTTGTCCAATATATACCACTACAGTACAACCAAGAACAATGGATAAGCACATTAGTTTGATGATTCTGGTAAAACCAGTACCGGAATAGTTTATACTGATATTTTAAAAACTGTCATGAGACTTCAGTGTTAACACTACATTGCGATGAATGGGAGGACTTCACTTCTCTGAGAGATACTGTTTCAGAGCATCTACAGGCTCAGGCACACTTCATTAGATTTGTTAACATTCAAGGAGTTTTTCTTCTTAGCTTTTTAAAAAACACTGATTCTGGAGCACAAACATGTGGCTGCATAGTCATATTGTATATACGAGTCCTGCAATTACGGAATAAAAATAAAAAAAATAATCTAGGAGTGTAAACACTCAAGTTCACTTACATAACTTCTCTCCTGACATCTACCGGGAAACAGTATTTTTTTACAATTTTTCTAGCAAGGATATTTTTATCTGCTTCTTGCTATGTTTGCCCAAAAGATCGCAATCTTGACAGGTTCATAAACCATCAGAACTAGATTAATATTAAAAAATTTGAATAGAAGAGATGAGGATTATATTAAATGCACTGACAAACAGTACCTCTTCTGGTAGAGTTGCATGATGTACATCTGATGTTGCAAGCAGCAGAACTGGAGCAAATGATGGAATATTTTGTAATAATGTTGAAAATGTAGCTTTCAAAGTGAATCCAACAGTCTCCCACCATAAGTGGACATGTGGAATGTATAATATACTTGGTGCTGTTCTTTTGGCTTCATGGATCAACTAGTAAAAGAAAAGTATTGATTTGGGAATACTGAGAAACACGTGAATAGGTCACTAATAAATTAAAGATCAACTAGTCACTCCTATTTCACAGTCGATATACTATGTAAGCAACAACTGGGAAAGAACAATTCTTAATAATGAGGCAAGCTTCTACCTTGAGTCAACTATGAAACAAACCCAGTCAAATTATTACAGGTAATTTTGTATAAATTTTATTAAAATAAATAATGTCTTGCTTAGAGTAGAAAAAGAAAAACAATAAGATTAAAGCCTATTTGAATATTACTATAGGAGTGACTCTTCCAGAGAGAGGTAGAAACATTAAGAAAATGTGCATTGATGTATGTCAAGGAATTTTAACACAAACACTTTGCACTGGTAAACAGTGAACAATAAGAAGGTAATTAAAATCCCAGAGCAGACACCAAGAAAGTGGTATGGGGGAAAAAATTAATTTTGATGGGATGAGGATAATCACTGTTAGCCTTACAGCATGGATTCTAATGAAAGATCAACGTGTATTTTGGAAAAAACTGTCTCATACCTCCCTTCTGGAAAGATGAAACAAACTGGGAGTAAGAAATGATGCATCATTTGAAGATGAGAACCTATGCTGCCAGAGATCAGGGAGGAAGGATGGCCAGCCCCAGTGGTTAGAGTGCTGGCTTGGTCCATGGAATACCCAAGTTCAATTCCCTGGTCTGCCACAAACATCCTGTGTGACCCACAGCAAGTAACTTAGTCTCTCTAGGTCTTAAGTCCCCATCTGTGAAATGGAGATAATAGTGCTTCCCTACAGAGGTAAATTAAAGATTACAAGGCACTCAGATATTGGGGGGGAGGGCACCTAAGTGAAAAACCACACAACCACAGATTCAGCCAGCAAAAATCATGGTTTCAGATTTCTGAAAGGAGCACTTTTAGAACTATACTAATAGAATTGTCGTGGAACAGCTAAACACGGTCCTACCTGAATAAGCCCCTCAAAACACAACAGGTGAAATTGGTGACAAGGCTTGCTAAATTGAGCAAAAAGTCTCCTGAAAACCCACATTTGGAAAAGATAAGGACATGCTGACATTGGGTAGGGCACGGTGTTTTCCATAACTTTCCTAACTCTCAGAAGCAAAATAAAGGTTATGTTAACAAATATTTTAGGATGTTACATATGTACTGACCTATGATATTAAAAGATAGAAAATTGCTGAATGGTTTTTAAAAGAAAAAAAAAGAAAACCCTGTTACTAACCTTCCATAACTGCTGTTCTTCAAGATGTGTTGCTCATGTCCATTCCAAAGAAGGTATGTGCTTGCCCCAAGCACCGCCGGCCAGAAAGTTTTCCCCTAAATGGTATTGTTCAAGTTGGCTTTGGTGCCTGCTGGGGTTGCACACTCACAGCACCAGCATAAAGGATCCAACCAACCCGCAGCTCCCTCACTTCCTTCTGGTTGGCTAACTCTAAGAGGGGTGGGGGTGAGGCTTTTGGAATGGTCATGAGCAACACATCTCGACGAACAACAGTTATGGAAGGTTAGTAACGGTTTTTTCTTCTTCACATGCTTGCGCATGTCCATTCCAAAGTAGGTGACTCCCAAGCAGCTGGGCAGGTGGAGGGTTCAGAGTTCATTGGCATGCTGATTGTAATACTGATCAGTCAAAATCCCTGTCATCTCTCACCTGCTGGTTGATGGTGTAATGAAATGCAAAGGTGTGGTCTGACAACCACGTTGCCGCTCTACAACTGTCCTGCATAGGAACCTGAACTACAAACGCTGCTGGGGATGTTTGAGACCTTGTGGAATGCGCCACCAGGGCAGAAGCAGCAGGGACCTTCACCAGGTCATAGCATATGCTGATACAGGAAGCGATCCATGATGAAATTCTCTAAGCCAAGACTGGAAGGCCTTTAATTTTGTCTGCAAAGGCTTCGAAAAGCTGAGATTTTCAAAATGATGTAGTCCTTTCTATGTAGAAGGCTAGTGCACGACTGACATCCAGCGAGTGGAGACTCTGTTCTTATATGTTGGCATGTGGCTTCAGATAGAAAACAGGTAGGAAAATACTCTGGTTACTATGGAACTGCGAGACTACCATTGGAAGGCAGGCCAATTGTAGCCAGATGTGAACCTTGTCCTTGAAGCAGACTGTATAAGGTGCTTCCAACATAAGGACTTGGATCTCTGAGATCCTAGCAGAAATAATGGCCACCAGGAAGGCCACTTTCCAGGATAGTTAGAGCAGAGAGCATGTTGCCAGTGGTTCAAATGGAAGACCGGTTAGCCTTGCCAACACCAATTTGAGGTCCCAGGGAGGGAGTGGCTGCTGTACCTGGGGGGTATAATCTCTAGGCCCTTAAGGAAATGACTACAGACAGAGTTTGAGAAAACAGAACGGCTATTCACCCATGGATGGAAAGCTGAAACTGCCACCAGATGAACCCTAATAGATGACAATTCTGGGCCTTGTTTCAAGTGGAGCAAGTAATCTAAAATGAAAGGTACTGTCAACTGTGTAGGTAAGGGCACCTCTGCACAGACCAGATCAAGAATCTTTTCCACTTTGCCAGGTAAGTGGCTCTAGTGCAGGGGTAGGCAACCTATGGCACGGGTGCCAAAGGCGGCACGCGAGCTGATTTTCAGTGGCACTCACACTACTTGGGTCCTGGCCACTGGTCTGGGGGGCTTTCCATTTAATTTAATTTTAAGTGAAGCTTCTTAAACATTTTAAAAAACCTTATTTACTTTACATACAACAATAGTTTAGTTATATATTAAAGACTTATGGAAAGAGACCTTCTAAAAACGTTAAAATGTATTACTGGCACGCAAAACCTTAAATTAGAGTGAATAAATGAAGACTCGGCACACCACTTCTGAAAGGTTGCCAACCCCTGCTCTAGTGGATGGTTTTCTGCTCCCTAAAAGCACTTCCCGAGCCAGTCCAGAGCATGCTAGCTCTGCAGTGTTCAGCAATGAAGCTTCCAGGCTATTAGATGAAGGAACTCGGGTTCGGATGACAGAGACGGTCGTGGTCTTGGGAGATCAAGTCTCTTTGGGAGTTTGTACTGATAAGTTGGTAATAAAACAGGGCTTCTTTCAAATACATGGCTAGAACATGTCAAAACATGAGGTGTTTTAGGTGTATGAAGGAGGAAGAGGACAGAAGCCTTTTCTTTGGTAAATTCAAGGGTATATTAGAATGTGTCCTCAAAATTTATCTCAATTACCGGGGTGGGGAGAGAAGAGACAGAGGGAAGGGGAGAGGATTGAGAGAAAGGAGTTGCTATGATGGAAGATTTAAAAAAAAACCCAAACAAACCTCTTACTGTTCTTTTATAAACAACTTCTGCATTGCAGAAGGCTAAAAAGGACAAATGTCCCATTTTATCTGTGTGATCATTGCCCAAAGAAAGGAGTGGCCTTTCAGACAGAGATTAAGCAGGACACACAGACAGACACAAAAACCCGCAAAAGTGTTAGAAGACACCTATTAAAACTGAACCACAAGTCATAGTTTTGCTAACCTCACTTGAATCATTTTGCTCCAAAACCACTCTGGAAAACAGAATTTATTATTCCTATCAGATTAAAAAAAAAATAAAAAATACCTGTGCACATGTTTCTTCAGGTGATGTTGTACTGATTCCAAACAGAACTGAGAGATCCAATGTGTACACCGTGAACTTTTCCAAAGCATGTATTACTGCTGGTGCCAAATGAGAGCCCTGTCCAAATCCGGGCTCTCCAACTATCAAGAGCCTTGGTCTGTAAGATGTTGGCTGATGATAAGCACTTCTAAAACAAGAATTGTGAAATCAGGAAGTTTTAAATAATTAAAAAAAACCAAGAACTAAAAACAAAACAAAAATTTTTCCATCCATGTATGAATGCATAGGTATTGAGCCTCTCTTTAGAATACAAATAAATAAATTCAATCAATCTGTACTATCAACAATTCTGCTTATTTTCTTACATAAGGCATCAGATATACCAGAAAAAACAGTAAAGCTGCAGCAGTACAGGTTATGGATTACAGTAAATACATATACTTACATTACTTCTATCACTGATTTGTTTTTATTTCATTCATTCCACTTGTTCAGTCTTTCCACATAGTTTGGTCATTAATCTAATACAGTCAGTAAAGTCTTTACAGTTTCTTAATTGTTTTGTTCTTATGAACCATGTGTTTTTAAGTACTGAGTGTAGTACTAGTTTTTGCAACTATACTATTACAATGCACTTAATGGCTAGAATCTGTGACATGAAATAGGTGTACGTCTAAATTCAGTAAATTAGAACATCTCCTCAACCACCATAGTTATAGGAATGTAGCAGTATCTTTCACTGCAATAACTGGTCCAACCCAAACTAAGACTCCACAAAAATATGACTTTTCAAACAAGTTTTTGATGATTCTCATAATAAATCAGTAAAATGGATCATAATTTTAAAAAGATTAACATAGCCGTTGTCAAATTAAGTAGCAAATTACATAACAGCAGGGGGGAAATAACAATGGCATTCAAGTATGTTCAAATATATAAACTTGGAAAATAAAAGTATAAAGGCATCAAAAATGTCTAAAAGAAAACTACTAATGTGATTTAGACACAGGCCAAACTACATACTTTAGATCTCAATCCTGTAAGGTGCTCTAAGGGGTGGGTGGGATGAATCTCCAAATCTCTGTGCTCCAAGCTTGAGAATCTCCTTGAAGGATGGATTAGGGCCTTTCCCCCTAAATGTGGTCAGTTCTAATCAGATACTTTACAACAATTTTATCTGCTTGTTTCTATGTTTATTTCTGGCAAAGACTGGTGCAAGAAAGCAAAACCCTTCCCCCACCCAAAAAAGGAAACAAAACCCAGAACATTTCCCTTGCACCAAAGGATCCAGCAGCCTAAATCAATTTGAAGAACAAAAAGACAAGTACCTGTTAAAATTAAGGACATTTGCTTTCTGTTTATTAGGTGTTTTCTGGGAAAGTGGATTTTCAAACACTGAAGGCACTTCCTCATCACTATACATTAAGTCACTTTCTAAAATATGACTTACAACATCTGAAAAACAAAAAAGTTCGTTAACTCTCCTGGGAACTTTGCATCACTCATTTGCAAAGAAAAAGGTTTTATTTACAATTCAACATGCTAGTCTGCGGTGGTTTACTGAATTCAAAGACAATAATTTTAAAACACTTTAGAGAAACAGCCATTAGTCTGGGAACATGTGTAATTCTGTGGGCAAGTTAATGACAGAAAGAAAGTAAGGTATCATTTCATTAGTAAAAAATCTACAGAAACAATTTCAATGGTGTTGCACTCTTCAGCTGCCAGCTCCAGGTCCTCTGGTCGGTGGTAATGGGTCGAGTTTGGTATCATGCGAAAGCCCTTTCTACACAAACTCAATGGTACCAAACATGACAAACCTAGAACTGTGTAGATACATATTCAAGAAAATGTTTTTTAAAAAAATCAGTGTTTTAAAATTATACTTTAATACAAGCCTGTCAAACATGTAGCCCTCATAAAGTTAAAATGTGGCCCTCGACTGACAGTACTGTGTTATCAGTTAATGCTCAGAACATACCTGATTAATTTTTTTTAATGTTACAGATTACCATAAATGGAAAGAGTGCTTCAAGGTAGGGCAGTCAAGCGATTAAAAAAAAAAAACTTAATCACGATTCATCGCATGATTAATTGCACGGTTAAACAATAATAGAATACCATTTGTTTAAATATTTTTGGATGTTTTCTACATTTTCAAATATATTCATTTCAGTTACAACACAGAATACAAAGTATACAGTGCTCGCTTTATATTTATTTTTTATTACAAATATTTGCACTATAAAAAACGAAATAGTATTTTTCAATTCACTTAATACAAGTTCTATAGTGCAATCTCTATCATGAAAGTTGAATTTACAAATGTGGAATTATGTACAAAAAATAGTTGCATTCAAAAATAAAACGTAAAACTTTAGAGCCTACAAGTCCACTCAGTCCTATATCTTGTTCAGCCAATCGCTCAGACAACAAGTTATTGTGCAGAAGTGGGATGCACTCCAGAGGCAAAAAGTTACTAAGTATGGCTTCAGCTGAAGGGACAGAAGATGTACCCTCAAATGTTCCGGACATCCAGGCCATACCATACTACATCATTTCAGGAGAAAGGTATATTCCACCATGGTCAGCCTTTAATTTAGCAATCCATGAAGTGCCATAGCAAATGACCATATATGTATCCTGCCAATGATACCTGTTAGCCCCACTTATCACTCAGTTTAAGGAATGTTATGCAGATGGAATGCATGAACAAATACAACTGCTACTCCTGGGGGAATTCTGAGCTGTGGCTAGGGAAGAGAAGAGGCTGCGTTCCTCATAGCATCTTGCCCATGGGGCCAGTCAGGAGGCACAGGACATGGGAGGAATGGACAGCGTAGAACATGTGGAGGGGCAGGAAGGAAGGGGAGGGGGAGAAAAAGAGAGATTGGGCAGGAACATTTCATTCTGAGGCTACAGGGAAAATACAGGACTGTGAAGAAGTCCACCTCATGTTTGATATATATGCAGAAGAATCAATTAAAAATATCACTGGAAAGAAGTCACTCCATGGTATTGCATCTGTTCAATACAAAAATCAATGACTCCATGAACATCTCCAATGTCACAGTGAAGAAGTTAGTGTCTCATACTTGCATAAAGGACAAGTTAACCACACACCTTAGAACAAAAAAGCTCCAACATGTGAAGAATTGTTTGAAAAATTGTGTCGTCACATGGCATAATGAAGCTGCTGCCTTGTGCTGTTCAGTCGACTTTCTTTGTCAGCTTCCTCATGGGAACCAACGCTAAAATTTTCTTGACTGCCATCAATGCCACAAAGGAGGTGTGCTACTAAACACCGGATTTTCGCACAAGACACAGATGTTCTAGTGCTCTCTGAGAGACGCTACCCAAGACTTCTGCAAGATTCTGTTTTTGTGCTACCGGGGAACGGAATTGCTATATATCCCTCAGAGACGTGTTCCTACCACTCTGACCATTGAAAGCTGCTCTTTCAGGATATGACACTACTGGAAGGCTGGCTGGAAAGACCAAATTATCTTGCTGGAAAGCATTTGATTCAACCACTGAAGAGACTCTCCTCACTCTGAAGGTGCTTGTAATGGCAGAGACCATCGCTGATGAAGTCATAAATGCACTGGAGGTGTTCATATGCTCAGTTTATCATTTGAAGACCAACATGACACATGCAGAGCTACATTGGTGGATGTTTTCTAAGAAGCAGACAAATGGAGAAAAATTGCCCCCAACAATTATACCTGCTATCAAGAGGGCAAATCATCAAGCAATGGAATGGCTCCAGGATGACTAAGAGCATCCAAAACTATCCTCCTTTATCAGGCATGGATATGTCTGATCACACTAGTGTGTGAAATACCATGTTCTCCTGAAATTAAATTCTCCAGCTACTCAAATGCTTGTGCGCAAAGAACAGATGCTCACCACCATGCAAATGTTTAGTCAGCAGCCTGCCTTGTACAGAGATATAGAATCACAGAAATGGAAGGGACCTTGAGAGGTCATCTAGAGCAGTCCCCACACTCCAGGCAGGACTAAGTATTATCTAGACCATCCCTGACAGGTGTTTGTCTAACCTGCTCTTAAAAATCCCCAAAGATGGAGATTCCACAACCCCCCTGGGCAATTTATTCCAGCGCTTAACCACCCTGACAGGAAGTTTTTTCTAATGTCCAACCTAAACCACCCTTGCTGCAATTTAAGCCCATTGCTTCTTGTTCTATGCTCAGAGGTTAAGAACAATTTTTCTCCCTCCTTCATGTAACAACCTTTTATGTACTTGAAAACTGGTATGTCCTCTCTGTCTTTCTTCTCCAGACAAAACATACCCACTTTTTTCAATCTTCCCTCACACATTATGTTTTCTAGACCTTTAATAATTTTTGTAGCTCTTCTCTGGACTGTCTCCAATTTATCCACATCCTTCCTGAAATATGGTGCCCAGAACTGGACACAATACTCCATTTGAGGCCTAATCAGCGTGGAGTAAAGCGGAAGCATTACTTCTAGTGTCTTGCTTACATTACTCCTGCTAACACATCCCAGAATGATGTTCGCTTTTTTTGCAACAGTGTTACAACTGTTGACTCATTTAGCTTGTGATCCACTATGACCCCCAGATCCCTTTCCGCAGTACTCCTTCCAAGGCAGTTATTTCCCATTTTGTATGTGCGCAACTGATTTCTCCACTTAGGAAGGAACACTTTGCATTTGTCCTTATTGAATGTCATCCTATTTACTTCAGACCATTTCTCCAGTTTGTCCAGATCATTTTGAACTTTAATCCTATCCTCCAAAACACTTGCAACCTCTCCCATCTTGGTATCGTCCGCAAACTTTATAATTTGCCCAAGGAATGAGATTTTACTACATAATGTTCCCAGACTAAATATATAAAAGTGCAAATAATATATAGCTGTTAGTCTATGTGCCTCTTGAGAATAAACATGTTGTTCTATGTGAGGGATTGCCATTTACAGTGCAAATACTAAATACAATTATAAATTGGATTATAAAATTCCTCAGGGCAAAAATTCCATTGTTTCTATGCTTGAAAAGAGCCATGCATACTTGCATATAAGTAGAACCTGTGCACTCTGCATAACATGAACTCTAATTCTGCAGGAGAGTGATGCTTATTATAATAGCTCTGAAATGCAAGTTGTAGAGTAATTATTATTTGTTTTGTAATTAAATTAGATATAAACTTTAATTGTGAAATGTTTTAGCTTACTTTATGCTTTTTTCAAATTTTCAAATGCACTACAATTCTGTATGCTCATATACAAGTGCAGCGTATATGTCATCAAGGGGAAAACTGGAGGTTTTAGCTTCAGAAAAGGGCAGAAGAGGATCTGGATATATGGCAGTTGGAAGGAATGAATTTCCTCTTCCATAACCGCTGGTGGGCAGAGGTTTGCACATGTCAAGATACAATGATTGCTAGCCATGACTGAAAAGAGGACTATTAATTCTCAGTAAAGACAAAGTTTTGAAGTTATTCAGAGAAGGACTGGATGTTTATGTTGTGACTGTGTCCTATGTTGAGATGAGTTCCTGTCTGCTTCCTGTAAAACTTGCCCATACCGGTATTGCCCTGGCCTCTTCTTTTGTCACTCAGTGTGGAACGCATTCTAAAGCAATATGCATTTCCTCACGTTTTGGGGGCGAAGCCAGACTTTGAGGCACCTGCTCCCCCCTTGGTGTAAACTTTGCTTGTGCCAATCAGAAACGAACACAAACAGGTTTTGGGCCCCGTCCCCTATGACACTTCTATGATGTCATAGTTGGTACTTTAGGGGCTGCCTGCCATGTGCAGGCAGGAAGAGGAGAAAGAAAAACGAATCCTGTGTATCCCGTGTACACCCGTAACCGAGCCTGATCACCTCGAAGCCTCTCTCTCAGCTCACGTGTTTCAAACAGAGTTTCTACGTTTGCCGGTCGTTATGCGTTGGTTTGTATTTGTGAGTATCAGTTATTACTAAATGCTGCATCTTTGTTTATAAATATTGTTAGTAGATATTTTAGTCATTGTGTGTTTTAAGTTTCATTAACTCTATTAGATAATCTAATGCTGCTCCCTTACCCCTTGTAATTATCCCCAATAAAACTTTAAAATTGATTAATTTTAGTTGTGTGTGTGCGTGTCTGCAGTTTGCAGCGTGACCCATATTCTCCTTGCATCCCTTACCAATATAGTCTACTGCCACGTGCAGCCTAGTAAATAACAGGCCTGCCTTTTCTTTTGCCCCTGCGTGCCCGTGGCAATCCACATCCTATAAGTAGAATTTCCAAAATTACAACAGTTAATGTTAAAAGGTTTGGGGAGGGACATAAAATCCTCATACTTTAGGTTTTGCAACCAATCCCTACCTATTAGGGATTATGAGGAGACTTTACCAGCGTCTAGATTATTCCATGTCGGCCTACTGGGGGTTTCTTGCACCTTCTCTGAAGAATCTGGTGATGGCCATTTTTGGAGAAAAGCTACTATAGTAGATGAATCACAGGTCTGCTCCAATATGGCAATTCCCATGTTCTGGGCTTTAGCATTACCATACTGAGATGAATAAGTGTAGTTCTCACCTCTCAGATCTATTATTTCATGATATTACAGTAGAACCTCAGTTAGAAACACCTTAGGAGTGGAGGTTGTTCATAACCCTGAACAAAACATTATGGTTGTTCTTTCAAAAGTTTACAACTGAACACTGACTTAATGCAGCTTTGAAACTTTACTAAGCATTTTTCTTCTGCAGCTTTCCCTTTATATTTTTAGTAGTTTAAATTTAACAGTACTATACTGTATTTGGTTGGGATTTTTTTGTCTCTGCTGCTGCCTGATTGTGTACATCCGGTTTCAAATGAGGTGTATGTTTGACTGGTCAGTTCGTAACTCTGGTGTTCATAACTCAGGTTCGACTGTATGCACTATTTTACATATGGGATGTTCTTGTAAATGTAAGGTATGACGTTAAGCCTACATTTCCTTCAACAAAATTCTGTATCTGGGGTAGATTCCACAGCCATAGAACCATGGAAGACTCAGCCCTCACCCAAATTATACTGTCCAGAAGTCTACACGCACACAAAAAAAAAATTGGGAAATGTAAATAGATTTAGTGTGTTAATGTCATAAATTAAAGAAAAGCTTTTACCTTGACAGAAATATGCAAGAATTCAAAATAAATAAATAAAATAATAATAAAGGAGTGTTTTACCTGTCTTTTGTCCTTTTTTTATTCCAAGCTCCACATGTGGAAACACTCTTTGTAGGGCTCCTAAAATTCTGTGAAGTGTTTTTTCAAGCAGTGGTTTCGAAATGGCTGAGAGTGCTTGGCCAGGTGAAGTCACAGCTCTTTGAGAAGCTGGTATAGTCTTCTGCATAGCCACAACAAAATCCTTAGCTGTTATTTTAATAGAAGAGATATCCAACTGCAACTTCTCACTGCTAGTGTATATCTGAGGATAACGTCGGCGCAAAGCACACAAAGCAGCTTCAGAACATATGGACTTAATATCTGCACCACAATATCCTATGAACAAATAAGTGAAATTTAGTTCTTGGTCTCAGACAACCAAAAAAAGGTCTAGAAGCAGCATATGCAAAGTTAGAGGATGTAACTATCTGGCCCAGCAGGAGATGAAGCCTAACAGAGGCAGCATGCTTCTGGGAGAAAAAGGAAGGGATATAGGTAAGAAATGCCTCATTCTGCTATCTGCCCAACTACTCTGCTGGCGGTCTTCTCTGGCTGTGCAAAGCCCCACTGAGGTAAGTGCTGAGCAGACTCATTACAAGATTAGGTTCTTAGCCTAGATGGACTTCTAAAAGAGAACTGCATCTAGCCCCCTTTGCCAGAAGAATGGTGAAAGTGTGAGTGTGGTTAAAAATAAATGTTTACATTCATATAAAAGAAAACCATAACAATTAGTTGATGAAAAAAATCAAAGAAAAATAAGTATTTTAATTAAATAACCTTAGTATTAAGCTTTTAGATGAGAACTGTTATTTTTATATGTGCTAAACTATAAGTTAGTCACATGTATTCTCTGATAACTTTTTTGGTTCTTAATCTTACCAACACATTTTTCTGCTAACTCTTCAAGAAACGTTTCCAATGGCTTAGGGGTCCAGTCTCTTGTGTGAATCTTGAGAATTTCTTTTCTAGCCTAGAAATAAAGACTTTTTTTTAAAAAAAAAAAGGGCACATCCTGTTTTTCCCTGTAAAAATCTTTAAAGTAGATGACAATATAATCACCTCTTTTCTTAAAAAGGAAATGTTGATATATTACTATAATTTATTTTCCTAAAATAGTGACTGCTCTTTTAAACAAATTTAAGGTTTTAGATGCTTCTTAAACTGGACACACTTCTTTTCAGGTGTTCCTTTTAACAAGGAAAGCCACTGAAAGCTCCCAGGGCAAAAAATGAGTTTTTCTTAAGCTGAATGATCTTGGAAGAATTCTCTCCACTTTTAGCTAAGGTTGACAATGATATATTTTTCCTAAGGAAAATTTCCCAAATTTATAGAATCACAAGTTCAAGATGGGAGACCTGTTAGTTCAGCTACCTTCCAGGTGGATTAATTTAAAATCAAGGCAATGTAAATTATTTTAATCAAAAGGAAAGTCTCAATTTAAATCATTAATTTTCATCAACTTTTCAATTTGTACTCTAGTTTTTTGTTGTGTTTTTTTAAAGAAAATAAGGTGCATTCTTCTTGCTTGATATAACCATTAAACCTGTTGATTTACAACTAAATAGAGCCATTATACTAGATTTGGTACATCTTTTTGCTACCTAGGAGGGTACACTATAAACTATATATATTTAAACAACTACATAGCTTAACATTTTCAGTTTATTAATTGTACATTTTTAGTATGCTAAAAATGGTGAACAATATATTGCCTGTTTACTAATATCATGCCATATTTTTAAGGCTTGACCTCAAAAGTTAGATGTTTTTCCCGATTCTTTTTTTGGTACAGTAAAAGCAGACTTTTAAGCAGTTTTGGATATTGGCTCATGGATTCAGCATAAAACATTTTAAATAAAAATAAATAAAGAGATTATAAGAAGTTTAGGCCTTAATATATTTTGTATTAAATCCAGATTTCATTTTAAACACATTTATTTTTAAAAACAAAAAGAGGCCTTGGCTTTATGTGTTAAATTTTGCTATTACCTGGCCTAAACAACTGTCACTGAACCAGGAAACCTGCAAGGGGTGCTCTGTCCCCATTCTGTCTTCAAAATGGAATCTCTGGTTAAATACGATTCCTGAAGTATTTTCTGGCATTCAGATTAATAAATTAGATTAGGGGTTGGTAGAATTATTTCACAGTGTGGCCACATAAAATAGAAATTATATTTTAAGACCACCTCCTTTCCCATTCATAATCACACCATCCATGCAGGAACTATAGCAATTATTTTAAAGTAGTATGTGTGTATTTTTACCAGTCTTTAACTCATTAACCTTTCAGTCTCAAAAACTGTCTCAGTGTATTTTTTGCTTTTCATTTCATATCCCCTCCTCTCCACTTTCTTCTCTTCTCCTCCCGCTTGCTTTGGCCACATGTTTCTCCGTTACTTGGTCTCCAACTGCACATACTCCCCTAAAGTCTCAGTTTGGTTCCCTTCATCCACTGGACATTCTTCTTCCACTGCTAGTTGGTAGCACTTGTTTACTGTTGGCTGCATTTCCTTCTCCTCATAACCACAATTAGTATAAGCAGATAAGTTAGCTCCTCCAATTTTGCTTCCAGTTATTTTCACAAGCCTCTAACATGCTCTTCACAATAAAAACCTTAGACACTTAAGGAAGCAGCTGGAAACTAGGATGACAACCAGCACAATATAACTAGCCATCTCTGTGCAGAGAACAAGTATCTGCTTCAATGACAAC
This sequence comes from Macrochelys suwanniensis, assembly GCA_033296515.1. Classification (NCBI taxonomy): domain Eukaryota; kingdom Metazoa; phylum Chordata; order Testudines; family Chelydridae; genus Macrochelys; species Macrochelys suwanniensis. Next base: position 240,093,521 of record CM065776.1, read on the forward strand.
AGTCTGGGAACTGCCAAGTTACATCAAAATGATTTTCAGTATGCAAACATTACTTTGCCTCTCACCTACTACTCACTTTATCCCTCTAACAGTTTGTAGCCATTCAGTCAGCTTTCTCTAGATCTGAAGTTCTCTCCTTCATAACAGAGATTCTTAACACATTAATAGAAGTACTAGCAGTTCAGATTTTTAGCTTATATGCAACCTATTTAAAAAAACAAACCACAGTCCCCCTACCAGAAAGAGTCAAGTTTCATCTAAATAGGTGAGGCATGCTTCTGTGTTATACATATTTTAGGCCACATTAACAGTACAGTATGTCAGTCCAACAGCCAGCTGGCCCTAGTGGTCAGGCAGTGGCTCCACAGTTCTCTTCAGTCTGCTCATCCTGGAGGGGGCCCTGCTGGGTTGTATACAGTGGGCCACAGTTCCTTCTATATGCCTCTTCTTCCCCCCTTGGGATTCTGACACGACAAAGGGGTGGGGGTCCAACCCAGGGCCCTAAAGGAGTGATGCAGTGTCTGGACCACTTGGTCCTCCCCAAATTACATTGCCTTACGGATCACTTCCTACTGGGCTGTGGCTCCTCTGTCTGGGACATGGTCCCAGTCTTAGTAGTACAGTATCAGCACAGTCCACCAGGGAACAATGTCTCCTCCTTTGAGGCCTCTCTTGGGTTCCCAACTGCAAAATGGGGTGGAGAATATGGATCACTGCTTCTACTGTGGCCTTACTACTAATGCTGTAGTCACTCTTCCCAACAGTTCCCAGTGTCAGCCTCACTTCCTATTACAGCCTGTAGCTCTTCCCCCCACTTACCTCTGGGCTCCCAATACCCTTTTAAACTGTCCCTCCAACGGCAGCATGCCTGGCAGCTGCTAAGGAATGTGGTCTCCCTTGCCCAGTACTGCCCCATGCCTTGCTCTAGGTTAGTATGGGGTTCATAAACCCCATCATACAGTGAAAGTTGGTTTCAATCTCAAGTGTCATTTACTTTAAAATGATTTTTACCAACACTGATGTTTGCTTTAAAAGATCTTAACAGACCATTTCCCCAGGAGTTATGCTTTACTAAGACAAAATTCAAAAGGTTCAAATTGCCTTAGAGCCTTAAGTAGTCCAGACAGCTCTGCTCCACAGAATAACTGTCTCACCAGTTCCTTTTTAAAAAGGTGGTAACACAGAGAGAAGTAGAAATACAGTAAGAGGAAGATAGCGTTTCCACATGCCTCAGTTGGTAGACTTGTAGGCATGGGCATCAGGGAAGTAGAGGTGAGACTGACGTACAATTAGGACAAGAACCTTCAGGCCTTACATCCTGTTGCAGCATGTGGAGGGAAGAATCTTTGGATTATAGATCTTTGGACCTAGCCATCTACTTCTACAGTGTCAAGCTATCCCCAAATTTATTATAGTGCAACTCCCATTTCCCTAATTTTTATTTTATATGAAATAGAGAAGACTCTCAGCTTAAAGTTTTTGACATCAAGGAGAAGAACTAGCTATATTCTGAAGTTATTCGTATTTAATATTTCAACTCATACTTTTGATTAAACAGCTAGAGCATTTTCAACAAATGGAACAAAATTTAAAGCTCTTCAGCCCAGCTGAGTTTGAATGTTTGCCACAGCCCAGTTCAAATATGTAAGAGAACAGGCACTGAGAATCTACCAACAAAAATGACTATTGCACTAGACAACTTCAATCCAATAATGCCTAATAGGCAACCTAATTGTATTCTGGGTTCAATCTGAACTAACCTGCACCTCTTTTCTTAGGTTTTAATAATTTTAGTATGATTAGAAATATCTGTCACTAGGTACCAGGATTAATCTCTTATTTTTAAGGATATTGTTTTTATTTTTTTAAAGTGTTTTACAGTTGCTAGAAATTATAGAGGGGTAAGGTTAGGGTTAGAACAGTGCTGACAGCATGGCTGCAGCAGCTCCAAGCACTGCCAGTGGGCCTGCAGGTGGCTGCCTGCATGGACATGGAGCCCAAGGTACAGTGGAAGCAGAAACTCCAGGCCACGACTGAAAGGAGGATGATGAACACTCAACTGTGGGGTGCTACTGAACCATCCCCCCTTGGGGACAGCCCCCACACTACTGGCTGATGAGTGAGTGGGGCCACAACAGTGGAGCTGCAGAGGGTTCTTTGCTTGGCTGTGTGGTTGGTGATACCTAGTTCCTGCAGGTGTGAGAAAGGCTGCGATCCTTCTGGGACAGAGCAGAGACCCAGGGCCAGGGCTGTGAGGAGGAAGACAAATCCCCAGCTTCACGGGAGGCCACCCCACTGCTGAATGGCTCTGTCCTCAGCCAAGACCCATTCAGCAGTGGTGGCCTCCCCTATGTGGCTGAAGGCTCGTTCTCCTGGCCGGGGTGTCTCTGCTCTGCCACACCAAGACAGCAGCCTTCCCTGCACCGTCCACCTGCAGGGACTGGGTGTCACCGGCTGTGCAAGAAGCCCTCTGCAGCCCTGCAGCGAACTAGATTTCTGCAGGTGCAAAGAGGATCCAGGGAGGTTGAACTCCTGCTGATTGTTACTAGTCAATATTTTTTACTGACATACATCAATTAGAATAAAATGCTGCCAAGTCTAACCACAGAATGTTAATGATGAATTCAAAATGTTTTAGGCACTGGTACATCATAGCACTTTAAGCACTGCGCCCAACTTTACCACGTGACTATTCACACACTTAAAAGATAAACATGAGCTTAAATACATTACTAGATGGGGATTTAAAACACACAAAAATCCACAAAACCCCAAAAACCTTAAAACAGCAGAACTGATATCCATATCAAAACACAAACTTTAGATTAAAACAAGTCTAGCAGGGTTGCCCACCACCCAGATGTAAATAACACAAATTGATTTTTCACAAATCCAACTTTGAGCCAGGCTAACATCAGAAGTTTTAAGTAAGCTGGAGCACATTTAAAATGTTAATCCAAGAGTGGCTCAATTAAATGTAGATATCGGTCACATATACCATTCTCTAATTTTAAGGTTCTCTCTACTATATCCACTGCTATATTTTACAGCTAACTGAAGGCCACTGTAATTGCATCAAGTGTCATTACTTGATAACATTCAACTTTTCTGCATGGTCAGAGTGGAACTAGTGCTACAAAATTGATAGTCAATGGAAGGGTTTTGTACAAGTGGTGATTTCAGTACCCTACCTACACTCCACAAGAAAAAAAATGTATTACCTCTTTATCACTCAAGTAGTAAAGCACAGAATCCCAACTTCACCATTCCCAAACATCCTTCATTACTCCACAATACACAGCGGCTTATGCTATAAAGAAATAATTTGACAACTTATTGTTAAGGTTGAAACAAAGATTTTACCTCTTTATCTGGCAAGGTGAAAAGGAATTCTCTGTCAAAACGCCCAGGTCTTCGTAAAGCAGGATCTATTGAATCCAGTCTGTTGGTAGCTCCAATTACCACAATCTCTCCTCTGCTATCCAAGCCATCCATAAGTGCCAGTAGTGTAGATACAATAGAACTGATAGAGAAATGCTTTTATTCACTCAGTTTACTAAGCCTACGTTACATTGAGCGTGACTTCTCTTCCCGAATTTCAATCAAAAAAGGAAAAAGCTTTTGTTTCTGAAATTATTTTTTGGTTAGTAAAAAAGTGTTCACTCAAGAGCCTTTTATGATGTTCTATGCAGAACGTTTTTTTCCCCAGATAAGCAAAGATCAAACACACACCATGATAAAAGCAAGTCTTGAACAAGCCTTAGTTTGCTTTTTGAATCCAAAAGGTAAAGATTGTACTTGCAAGCTAAGTAACAAGATGATACCTACCCCAAAGAGGGCATGTCTGTACAGAACTAGCACAATATGAACAGGGCCTCTAGGCACTACTCAAAACAAACAATAGTATTACTTGTAATAAAGTATACTATGGTCAAGCCTAACTTATACAGCAGGGAATCCAAAGTTATGCAAATACGCCTCTCCGAGCTCTCTTCCATTTATTGCTGTGCTGGCCTGTACGTCATCCATTGTTATTTTTTAATGTTATTCATTTTTATACTGGCCCAAAGTTTCAATGTATTGCCAATTTCTGTACTAAAAGTACCAAATGGTAAAGTCATTGCAGGAAAGCTAGAGATGTTGACAGCTGGAGCTTCTGGCACCCCAGAAGACCTGGGGCTTGTTTACAGTTAAAAAGCTGTAGCACTTCAGTGTAGACACTACCTACGCTAACAGGAGAGATTCTCCCGTCAGTGTAGGTAATCCACCTCCAAGAGAGGTGCTAGTCAGGTAAGCGGAAGAAATTCTTCCTAGTGCTGTCTATACGAGTTGTTAGGTTGTTACAGCTACATCTCACATCTTCACACCCGAGAGATGTAGCTATACCAAAATAGAATGCTAGTGCAGACCAGGCCCCGGTGGTGTTTTTTGTTTTTTTAGCAACCAGGAGGCAGCTGATTCTCAGTGCTATGGTAAAGATATACCTCCTCTTTTCCTCCCCTTTTGGATCAGGGTGCATGCAACTTCAGATGTGGGGGATGTAGGACTGAACTTCTCATAACTCTACCTCAGCAAGCTCTGACTGTAACTTCACCCTACCACAAAATACACTAACGGCAAAGTACATTAACTTGATGATTTTTAGACTTCAAAAGATGACACCTTAAGAGGATGAATGGAAGCAAGTCACACTTCTCTCAGGAGCTATGGTTTCAGGCTGCATACTGAGACAGCAGACATAACTGCACTGGTTCACATTTGGTTCTCATTTAAAGGTTCTCACTGCAACCATAAAGGCTAAAGACTTTATTTTAAAATGACGTTTTGGATATTGCAACACAATTATAAGGCAGATTCAAAGAGAATTTTGCAGTTCAAAGGGAAACTGTGATATATATATGGGGCCCTGATTATGATATTGCTTGAAAAGGGTTAAATCCACAAGGAAAGCAAACTGAGACTGGAAATATAATTTCATTTGGAGGGTTGTACAAAAAAACATAGGAGTGTGTCAGAGAAACTAAACTACAAAAAATTAAACACAACACACTGAGCTTGGTATCACTACAAGATCTAATTACTTGCAACTTAATACTATTCAAGTTTAGAGAGGTCTCCTAATGCTCATGCCCCTCTATATACACATACATAAGAATAAAAGACTATTAAACACTATAACGCCCCCACACCCCTGCCCTCACAAGGCTCAAGCAGATTTTAACTCCTTTTTTTTTTTTAAATATGAAGTGTAATACCTGTGAATTTGATCTTGTCTACTGGATCGTACAGGAGCCAAACCATCTATCTCATCAAAGAAAATAATTGAAGGACGCATCTGATAGGCCTAAAAGGAAAGTGCAGACTCAGGAATATTGAAACTATAATATATGTAAAAAATAATGCATCCAAAAAAACAACCACCAAAAAACCAACATTAGAAAAACATTAAGCACTCAAAAGCTAAGAAATGTCAGAATTAATGCCACACACATTCCTGGACATAATTTCCTATTCAAAAAATCCCCCAAAACAAAAAACCTACCCTGATAAAACAAGTTCTATCATGTACAACCAAAATAACCCTCCTACCCCACATGGGTCATCAGGAAGGTTCAAGCCTTTATAGCCACAGCACCGACCTCTACTACTTGAGGTAACGGAGTAACTGGTAGCAATAGTAGACAGTTATTTTCCATATAGACCAGCCACTATGAGCAGATGAGACACCCTTTGCCAGTCAGTTCACAGCTATTTGCTGATGAGAGAGACATGGACACAGACATGACTCTGAGGGTTCAGCTCCCTGAAACATCTGGACAATTTTTATTGGAACTTCTACAAAATTCAGACAGGCACCACCATAGAAAATTTCAGCCCCAAGAGTTAAAGTCTTGCAAAGTTATAAGCAAGTGAAAATAGAGCCTTATACTAGAAAGTGTTCGGCAACCTTAACTACAGATGTCAATACCAGCTCCACATATAATAAAAGTATATAGTTTAATTCTAATATTACCTGATCAAATAATAAACGAAGCTGTCGTTCAGATTCTCCCACCCATTTACTGAGGCAATCAGCACCTTTTCTCATAAAGAAGGCTACTCTTCTATCACCCTGACTGCACTCATTAGCAAGTGCCCTAGCAACAAGGGTCTTTCCAGTACCAGGTGGACCATAGAATAGACAGCCCCTGTAAAATACAAGCGTTCCCATGTTTCAGTTGTGATACATTAGAAAGGAACAGTACCTGTTCCAAAGAGCTTGAGGTGTAAGACAACAAAACAGCAATATATGAAGGTTGATTGGGGGAGGAGAGAAGAGAAAAGAACAGAGAAGGGGGCATAACACATTAAAAATCAAAATATATGTACAAATTTGATACACCTATATACAATTTTATTTAACAAAAATGTATTCATGTATTTTGTTAGATACACAGATTTAAAGGCTTGAAGAGATTACTATGATCATCTAAGTCTAACCTCCTGCATAATAAAGGGCATAGAATTTCACCCAGTTAAGAGGAGAGGTTAGTTACCCTACAGTAACTTGAGTTCTTTGAGATGTTTTGTCCAGACTACAGGATGTCTGCGCCTGGTGTGCTCTAAATGGGAGACTGCAAAGTAGCATCTGCACTACCATACCTTTGCAGAACAGCACCTTGTGCTCCGAATGAGGGCACATAGGGAGGACCGAGCTTACCGCCACTCAGTTCCTTCTCGACCATGAAGCCAGAACTCCATAACACAAGGAAAGGAGGATAGCAAGTGGAGCACCATAGGGACAAAATATCTTGAACTCAAGTTACTGTAAACTAAGTAATCGCTACTATTTCTTGTATATGTCCCTATGGGTACTCCACCATAGTAGGCTCCCAAGGAGTAACTTAGTGAGAAGGTGTGTGCTGAGGGTGTACGTCCAGGAGAGTTTGAAAGACTGCATCGCAGCAGCATCTCCAGAAGCAGGTATGATAGTGTAATGTTTCGCAAATGTACAGATAGAAGACCAATTACCAGAACTGCAGATTTCTGCTGTGGCAACGTCCTTCAATAGAGCTATAGATGTGGACTAGAGCTCTGGTGGAACGTGCTGTTACTCTGTGAGGAGACTGCTCCCCAGCATTTTCATAACAAGTTAAGATGCAACACGAAACCCACTTAAACGCTCTTTGCATTGAAATCTGTTGGCCCTTCGTCCTATCTGCAATTGATACAAATAGCCTGGGAGACACCCGGAATGGTTTAGTCCTGTACAGATAGAAGGCAAGGGCACTTCTGACATCCAGTGCACGAAAACTCTATACTCTATTCTTCTCTGGGTACATGAAGTTGTTAGGTTTCGAGGAGACCTTTGTAAGAAAAAGGAAGAATGGGGACATAGCATAATTGTCTTTGTAGAAGGTGGTGTATGGTGGGTCCGTCAGGAGTGCTCCCAGCTCCCCCATCTGTCTCACTGAGGTGAGAGCAGGCAAGAATTACGTTTTGAGGACATGGTGGAAGAGGGTTGCAGGTCACCACTGGTTCGAATGAGGGTTTCCTTAGGGCGTTTAGAATGAGGTTGAGGTCCCACCGGTGGGCTGGGTGTCGAATGAGAGGAAACAAGTTGTATAGGCCCTTGAGAAATCTGGTTGTTGTAGGGTGAGCAAAAACTGAGAAGCCCTGGATGGGTGAGTGGAAGGCTGTGAGGTCGGTCACATGTATCCTGAGAGTTCATTGAGAAACCCTGTGTTTTTAATTCTAATAGGCAGTCCAGGATCTTAGAAAGCAGAACTCATGAGGCTCAAGACGATGGAGGGAGCAGCAGGATTGGAAGCGCTTCCACCTTTGGAGGTAGGTCTTGCAAGTACTGGGCTCCCTGTTGGATAAAAGAACTTGGAAAAGAGAAGACAGAGGGGACATGATAGTGGTCTTCAGGTATCTAAAAGGGTGTCATAAGGAGGAGGGAGAAAACTTGTTCATCTTAGCATCTGAGGATAGAACAAGAAGCAATGGGCTTAAACTGCAGCAAGGGAGGTTTAGGTTGGACATTAGGAAAAAGTTCCTAACTGTCAGGGTGGTTAAACACTGGAATAAACTGCCCAGGGCGGTTGTGGAATCTCCATCTCTGGAGATATTTAAGAGTAGGTTAGATAAATGTCTATCAGGGATGGTCTAGACAGTAATTGGTCCTGCCATGAGGGCAGGGGGCGGGACTCGATGACCTCTCGAGGTCCCTTCCAGCCCTAGAATCTATGAATATATGAACTGACTGAACTCAATCAAAACAGGTTAATTCCATGCTTGATATCCACTGAGGGGCCATACCCTCATAATCAGAGAGGAGGGGTTGGGATGGGTGAGGGTTCCTGAGTTCTGTATCAGGAGGTCCTTGTTGATAAGATGTCTGAGGGGTTGCGCCGCCATGAAATTCAGGAGGTTTGACTACCATACCCGTCTTGGCCAAGCACGCGATATAAAGATAGCTCTCATTCCTTCTTGGCATATCTTGAGAAGGGTCTTGAGGATCAGTGGTACAGGTGGGCAAGCAAAAAGAAGGATATGGGGACATGATGTTATCAGGCCATCCCTGAGAGAGTTGCAACAATGACCTTCTTTGGAGCAGAACATTTGAAGTGCATCCTCGCGTGGGGAATCACATACATGGTGGGCAACATGTGGCCCAAGATCTGTAGACAAATCCTCATTGTTGTTAGTGGGCTGCACTCCAACGTTGAGATTAGGTTGGATAGGGTGGAGAATCTTTTCTTGGGTAGGCAGGCTCTTGCTGTTGTGGAGTCAAGAGTAGCTCCTATAAAGTATATTCTCTGTACTGGAGTTCGTATAGATTTTTTTGAGGTTGATAGAGGCCCAGAAGTTGGAAGAGCATTAATGCTCTGGATGCTGCCAACTGAACTTCTTGGGGTGACCAGACCCTGTGAAGCCAGTCATCCAAATATGGAAACACTGATATTTCCCCTGATGGAGCTGTGCCGCTACCACTGAGAGAATCTCTGAACACCATTGGGACACAGAGAGTCCAAAGGGGAGAACTTGATGTTGATAGTGATTGTGGTGTCATCTCCCTTTTCAGAGGTATGGGGAGATGCTGGTAGTAGGGCACAGATGGTAGCCCTGTGTCTCTCACAGTGCCGCAAGGTTTTAGATGGTGCCAACAACAGCAGTACTAGCTCTGGTGGTAGGCATCTCTAAATGGGGTTTCTTTCCTGTACTGATGCGGTGGTACCGGACTCCTACCATCAGAGGGACAAAAGGTCTACCAACAGTGGGTCTTACAGGGTGATATACTTCTCCAAACAAGGAAATGAAGAAAAGTTGTATATTTCTTCTTCTTTAGAATTTTGTTTATTGCAGATGAGGCAGCAACTGGCACTGAGGCAGCCTGGGCTGTAGAGGCTGATGTACAGGGGGGAAGTGGAATTCTCTGGAGCTACAGCATGGTCCACTAATAAAAGTGTAAGTCTAGTCTCCCTGTCTTTCTTGGATCCGCATTTGAAATCCTGACAGACCTTGCATTTAGAAGGGTTGTGGGAGTCCCCCAAACACTGAAGGCAGCTGGAGTGTCCACTAAAGAGTGGAAGAGACCTATGGCAAGTCTCACAGGTCTGAAATCCTGGAGTATAACAAATAGTGCTCTGACACAAACAACAAATCCCTCTTCTACCAACACAACAGTGTTATTTATTTTCATTCAGTGCCTATTTATTTTATATAACAAAAAAGAAGCTGACCTTCAGCTTCCTAAGGCAGGAAGCTGAATACAGCAGACAGCTGACCTTTCCAGCTCGAGCCACATGCAACTGAGGAGGAACTGAGTGGCAGTGGGCTAGCACCTCCCAATATGTCCTTGTTTGGAGTACAAAGCGCTGCACTGCACAAGGGCAGGCCCACAGACACTACTCTGCAGACTCTGATTGAGAGTGCACGGACATGTGCACATCCTACAGTGGAGTACCCACAGGATACACTCCAAGAATTATTCTTTCCCAATATGCGAGTGAACATTGAGTTCAATAACTTGTGATTGAACTAGATTGTATCTTTTATAAAGGCGTTCAAATTTTCATTTAAAGACTCCAACTGATGACAAATTAACCCACTTCTCTTGGTAAGCTGTGCCAATGGTTGATTATGCTCACTGTTGGGTTGCATCTTATTTCCAATTTGACATTTTCTAACATCAAAAAATGGAAGTCTTAAGACAGGTCAGAAACTGAAGAGATTACATATAGACATGGTTTCCTGAGAAAGAGCCATTTATTTAGAGCAGTGGTGGGCAACCTGCGGCCCATCAAGGTAATCTGATTGTGGGCCGTCTGCAGGCATGGCCTCCCGCAGCTCCCAGGGGCCCCGGTCCCAGTGGCCCATCAATACAAATGATATTTGTATTAGAGTAGCTAACAGAGGGCCCACCTGAGATTAGGGCCCCATTGTATAAGGCACTGTTCATATGCACAGTAGACAGTTCTTGCTCCAAAGAGATTACAACCTCATTAGATACGTGGGAGGTGAAGGGAGAGGAAGTATTATTAGCCTAGAATAAGTGATTTGACCATGAGCAGGATACACCCAACATTCAGTCCAACCCCATAAATCAGATCCAGACTGATTCAATTTGAGGCCCTTTTTTCCCCAAAGAATTACAACTTCATAATAAAACGTTTAACTCTTCCTCCCCTAAAAGACTTAAATTTCTAGGTTCTGATTCCAGAATCCGCTGATGATGATATGAGGAGGATGTCTGAAGGTGACCAAAAAACCCCAACAGATTTCCAGATACTTTTAGAAGTTTTAGAGTTGGCTGTTAAGTCGTTTTAAAGAGACATTCAAGAAAAAATTTATAAAAAAAAACCCCCAACCGTACACACACATTTGAGGTTTTTAGAAATTATCTTGTGGTAGGTTTTCATGCATTTCATTCAGCAGGGTTGGTTTTTTTGCATTTCAATGTATTGACATTGTTTCCTGTACAAAGAAGTAAGACTATATAAAAGTGGCTCCCCTTCTTAATCACATCTGCTCACTGTATTTGTCTGAAGTTCTATCCCAGTATTTCAGAATTACGGAACACTTACTATTACGTACCTTACTTTCTAAAATAGTCACCTTTTACTGTATACCAGCTAGCAATGCTTACAGCTCTCAGAGGGGAAGCTAACATTTTTATTTTGTTCCATGGATAAACAATATTGCTAGTATTCCGATTGCAGTTTCTTCAGCACTGACTTGCAGATGTCAGAAAGTTTGCAGAGCTGGTAGCTAGAAAATCCCTCTTCACTTGTAAACTAATCAAATTGTATATGAAATAGAAAACTCAAATAGAGACAGTAAAAAGGCTATTTTTACTGAGTCACTTTTCAGAGTATACCTTTACCTTGAAGACCAGACACTGTGTCTCTAGTTTTGGCTAGGCACTATATGAATCTTGAAACTCTGTACATTCTGGGTTTTGTCTGTTTAAAGTCGTTGTCTTTTAGAGTTACTTCGATAAAGATTGCACATAAATGCTTTAGGACATGAAAAAGATACTTAAAATGCAATATTCTTCTGTAAACGAGAACATGAGTTTTCAAGTTGCAACACAGGTCACATTACCTTGGAGGCTGAATTCTGAATCTCTCAAATACTTCCGGATAAAGCAATGGAAAAACCACCATCTCTTTTAAAGCTGAAATATGGCTAGATAGTCCACCCACACTATCAAATCGTACCTAATTCAGGGAGAGTTAAAAACAAAACAAATCACATATTTCATACATGCTTCAAATCAGGCAGGGTCAACAGCAGAACTATACTAAGCATCCAATAATAGAAGACTTCATATGCAACTACAAAAGAAAATGTACTTGGCAATTATGGAACATGCGGAGGGGAGGCTTATGTGCAAAGGTAGAGGTAAACAGATAGTTATGGAAAAACTGTACAAAGTTAACACTCTTTCAATCAGTGGGTAACGGACAGTATTTGAGGCAAAGTACTTACTGAAAAATCTATTTGCATTGGATCAACATCGGCCAGGCTTGCTCCAATTTTCATCCGATCCTTGTGAACTCCTTTTAATTCGTCTTTCCGAAAGTTTAGTGGAAGACACCTAATTTGAAAGTTAAGGAAATGGGAAGACAGACACTAAAGTAAGATATAATCAGATTTTTCTTGGCAAATTATAAAAGCTTATGATAAGCACTCCTGCACTATCAAATCCCTCAACTGAATTAAGTTCCTTCGTTCATATTTGGACATTGGAAGAGGGTCAGTTATCCTAAATATAACCAACTTCCTTGGGGTGCCTACAGATTTGTGCTTCTACATACTTGGCACTTTTGAAAATCCCACCCCAAGGAAGTTTGGTGGTATCTGGAATAACTAACCTTCTCCCTTTGTTCACTTTTGGGCATTGTGAACTTAGAATGATCTTCATCCTTAAAACTAAGCTTTCACAGACTGGCCATTTCTATACTCAGAATTGGAACAGCAACATGATAGGTTCATTGTTTTCTGTGGATCCACATGACCTTTGTATCAAGCCTGCAGTTGCTGCACCATCCCAAGTTTGTTGTGTAACAACAGACCTACATTCTGTAGCAAATCTCCCCAAATTTATGTCACATGCTAGCTCTGTGGCAAACTGAAGAATCTAATGCACACAATAAACAATTTTCATTAAAGTAACACCATTCTACTTGGACATCACACCTGAGATCTGCCTGAAAAATCTGTACCTATAATGATTAGAAACAGTATTTAAAATAAAAAACAAACAAAAAAATCATTTTCTTGATTATTTTTTAAGTTTACTTTTACATTTTACAGTACAGTATCACTGTTTCTCCCTTGCTAAAAACACCCTTGTAAACAGGGCAGCAGCAGAACCGTATACACTACAAAGGAACTTAAATTCACTGCATGCTATGTAAGAGGTTCTTTAAAAACAAATCCAGTTTCTGACAGTCAATTCCAAAACTCAAAAATTAAAATCAAATATACCAATAGATTGGACTACAAGTTGTCACAATGTAGAGAATCCGCAGTATAAGAATTGAGAGACTAACATTTTACGTATGTCAGATGCCATTTCTCCCAAAAGCGGGGACGGGAGAAGCTATGTAATTATACTTGCCGGCTTAATGCTCTGTTACGACTGCATTTCCTACGCCTTTCAAAGCGTTGCTCATCATCAGACGAAGAGGAGGAAGATGTGGAATCACTGTTATGGATTGCATGCTTTCGTCTGTATTATAATAAAATATTTAAAGAAAAACAGTAACAAGCTTAAGTATGTGCGCACTCTGAAAAGCTAAAGGTCAAGTTATTAACTGTTCATTCCAAATTCCACCTCAGAATTTACTCAGGATAAAAGACCCATTAGGTTATCTAGTCCATTCCCTGTAAATGTAGGATTGCTTCCCTACTTGTTATAGCCTTCTGGGGGGCGGGGGGGGGGGGGGGGGCGGGGGAGGGAAGGGCGAGAAGAGAATCCTCACTGGAACAAAAAAAACTGTTTTTATACCCAAAAAATGTTAAATGTTTACTTAAAAACACACAAAATTATACAGCCAAGATTTCAAATGCAACTACTGATTTTGGTTACTCAAATGGACACCTTAAAGCAGTGGTGGGCAATCTGCGGCCCGCATGCAACCCATCAGGATAATCTGATTGTGGGGCGAGACACATTTTGCTGACATTGACCATCTGTAGGCACGGCAGTGGCGTAGCCAGGTTCTAACACCAGGAGGAGCGAACACACAAATAAAGGCGCCACCGACCCGACATATCAAATTACTAATTACCACTGGCTCCACTAAGAGCCCGCTGCTGGCCTGGGTGAAAGAAGAACCCAGACTGGAAGCGGGCTGAGAGACCCCGGCTGGCAGCAGCCCGCGGGGGGAATCCCAAAGCAGTGGCTGGCTGAGCCGCTCAGCTCGCCCCGCTCTGGGCTTCCCCCCGGGGGCTCCTGCCAGCCGGGGTCTCTCAACCCGCTGCTGGCCTGGGTTCTTTCACCCAGGCCAGCAGCGGGCTCTTGGTGGGGCCAGCGGCGGGACCTCTGGTCTCCACCCTTTCAAAAATTAAAAAGGCGCCGCTTTTGGAAAATGTGCTAGGGGGGAGCAGCCGCTCCCCCTGCTCCCACCCTAGCTACGCTACTGAGGCACAGCCCTGCCTCCACAGCTCCCAGTGGCCACGGTTCACCGTTCCCGGCTAAAGGCTAGATTTACTTATACATTCTCAGAAAATTACTTCTATACCCAAGAGTAATGCTGCAAATTTGGAGAAGATAGACTGTATCTTCCATATGTAAGAAGAGGTTGAATCCTTGCTTTATGTGCAAAATGGAAACCAGCCTTAATAGAATCATAGCCAGCACCTCCGTAATTACTACTATTCTGAAAGAACATTCCATGATGTGACTGCCAATATGAATAAATGAGAACAATCACCATTCATATACCAACCTGTTAATCCTTTTACAGTAGGGACTTCGTGGTCCTGCAGGGCTGAAAGGATATCTTCGTCTCACAGGAGAGGATGGACCAGTATAAAATAGGTTGGGCTTTCTTTGGTGCCTTGGCTCTATTAAAAGCAAAAAAGTTTAATCTAGGATAGTTCTAGTAGATCTTTAAATCAGAGTAAATAACACGAAGAGCAGGGAACAAGTGAAATATTGTCGGACAGACGAAAGTCCTAACTAGGAATTACATTGCTTTTGTCAACGCATGCCAAAATTTGTTTAGATTTAAGAAAAGTCACAAAAAACTTACATTTAAAAAGCAGTTGAAAACAGTAACACTGAAAATTGGCTGACAAGTTGTTTTTATTTGTTACTGTTCCTTCAGGAGTATTTAGGGTGACTTTCTTAATGAAGATTTTAGATCAAGATCAGGAAACAGCAGGCATATGTAGAATTAATTTGTAATTTATTAGAAGTTTATAAAATAAAGTTGAAGAATAATGTTGTAAATAGGAAATAACTAAATATATAGGTTGAATAATGCAGTGATCTTAAACCACAAGATCGTTTGTAGGTTAACATCATGGGAGCTAATACTGAACAGATAATGCAGTATTTAAATCCTTTTGAAACAGACTGGTGTCTCACAGGATTAAAGGACACAGAGTGATGTGCTACTAGCCTGTTGAGTGCAAAACAGTGGAGAAGATGCAGGGGAGAATAAAAGAGGCCAGATAGCTCTGAAGAAAGGAGGGAAAGCTAAGGGCTGGTACACACTGGGGGGGGGGGGGGAAATCGATCTAAGATACGTAGCTGAAGTCGATTATCTTAGATCGATTTCAAAAGTACTTACCGCTGGTCCACACCGCAGCAGGCAGGCTCCCCTGTCGACTCCGCTTACTCCTCCTCGCGCGGAGCTGGAGTTCCGGAGTCGACGCAGAGCGGCTCTGGGATCGATTTATCACGTCTAGACAAGACGCGATAAATCGATCCCAGAACATCGATCGCTACCTGCCGAATCGGGCGGGTAGTGTGGATGTAGCCTAAGAAAACAAGTTTGTTTTGCCAAAGATGGTGTTTCTGTAGTCTCTGTAACCACAGGCAAGAAACAAGGCCACCAGAAAAGATATATGCAACCTACTTTCCAAGGGCGCTTGGTAGCGTACAACAGTTTTCCTCTGTCTAAGGTCATAGCGCTTTTGATTATCTTCTCCATCCTCATCTTCCTGGTCTTCAGCTTCTTCTTCAGATGACTCTATAATTATAAATTACACTTACTCTTAGTTTAATGGAAAACAACAGAGTCTTAATTCATTGATTACATATACCATGAATACCACCAACCATACTTAATATTCATAATAAACCTAGCTAACTGATATAATAGAAATGCCCTCTATATTCTGCAATGTTAAGGTTCAGAAGCCCTTTCTGTTAAAAGGATGACTCTTCCAGTGCTCTAAAATCCTCATGCTTATTCAGATTGCATTGAAATTTGGTGTGCCTCATGGGGGTGCCGGGTAGAGTTAGTGATGCAAATATGGGGTAATTTGAGCACACAGTTCCCAAGATGCAGTTTTTGATGGGAAGCTGTATTTCTTAAGGTTGAGACACTCTACCAACTTTCTTTGCACTGGTGCCTGGTGGTCAAACCAAGGCTCTGATCATCATCCAAATGGTCTCAATCATTTGACTGTTATTCCAGATAGCGCATGGCACCAACGACCCCTCTGGGGAAGCAACACTGAAAATGTTAAGGAAAGGGCTTAGCTCTCTAGCTTAGTATGTGCTAAACATACATTACATGGACATGTGCAGAAAGACTACCCAAGATGATTTCCAGCCAGACAGTTTCACTTGACCTGGATGGCTCAAGGGGACATGCTGTGGCCATGAAATCTGAATTACACTGAGGAATCTTAAGTTTGAAACCCCTTCTTTGCAGATAGCTGAGAAAACTGTATGTATGTTACTAAATCTGCCTCTGTCAAGAGCTTTTATTTTAGGGAAATGTAAACTGAGTACAGCAGATAATGCAGAAGGCAGTCAAACTAATTTTCAAAAGAAAAAAAAATTACACATGTGAATGCTATGCTGGGAAGTTGGGGAGTATGGGGAGATGGATTTGGGGGGGGATTTCAGGAAAGAAGGGGAAAAGGAATAGGGGCTCAGGCAGATTGGGAGGGCGAGATGTGGTGGTTGGCCAGTCAACACCACATTCTCCCCTCCCAGGTGTGTGCCAGAATCTTGTGGGGGAAGGGGACGGGGACGACAGGGACCTGACCCTATGGATGGGTTGGAACTCCTCTCCCTGCCATCTACATGGGCTGAGGGCTATGCCTTTCTAAGGGGATCAGAGGCCCTCTTCCTGTGTGTGTGTGCTGGGATCTAGGGAGCTTCTAAAGGTAGATCAAATTAAACTTCTGAAAAGCAGTGAATGAAGAGTTAAGGACATGCCATCCCCACATGGGGTAGAGGGGCTGGCCAAAATGGGGGAGAAAGCAGCCAGCTTGGACGGGGGGCAGACTGGGTGGGCCTGGGGCACAGCCAGGAAGGCCTGGCTGCAGCAGGGGTGAGGACCCTGGCTGGGGTGAGACATAGCTGGGGCTTGCGACCTAACAGTGTGTGGTTTGACTTATGTAACCAGGTAGCACACAAACCTCCAGTGAGCTGCTGACAGTGATCTGTATGCATCAGAGGGCACCAGACAACAAGAAGCAACTTTTTATGCGCTAACGGCTTAATGGGATGGAAAGGGAAGGCTGAGCTGAAAAGGCTGGCAAGGAGGCTATATGATACGGAAAGGGAGAGAAGATGACTGGCATGGCATTCTCTCATGCTCTTTAAGTTACTGTTACCATTCTACAAATAAAAAATGTCAAGACTTTGAGAAACAGATTATGTCTGTGATTTCTCTCTGACCTGTCAGCACCTCCACCTTCAAACATTTCAAAGCATAACCATTATACCATTCTACTATAACAAACTGAAGAGGTGGGAGAGCCATTCAGGAATCACATACCATTGTTCATCTTTGGCTAGCCACAGTAGCACCTTAACTGCAAACATAGGTGAGAACTACAACTGACTAAATGACCACTAACTCCTACAACACACACTTCTCTTTCAGTTAAACAAAAAAGAACCTAGGAAATTCACTGACAAAAAACTTGGTTAATGAATAGTTAAGATTGCCTGGTAGCATTTCGTGCCCTTCCAGAATGTTAAGTTCACCAAAAAACTCAAACCTCTGAAAAAGCAGGAAATACAAAGTTAAAGGTACATGATAATGCAACCATAACTTTGCCCTTTTTAAGCAATGCCCCAATATGCCCATAACACATACTTACACACTGCCTTTACAAATACTGCAGAACACTCAAGTAATAGGACATGTGACCTATACCTGCCCTACTCTCAACCACTTAGCCTACTGCACAGAAACACCACCACACATGCTAAATTTCACAACCCCATTACCCTTTTGTACAGGATGCCAATGAAATTTTTTTTATTAAAGCTAATGTTAAAAAATTATATAATGCATAGGCTGAAAAAAAAGAGTGTCTGTACATCTGTGTATAGTGCTTAGATTATCCACAAATATAAAAAGTTTGTTTTAAAAAAAGTCATAAGATACATGTAGTGCATAATCAGCAATAACTCAAATGTAGGTGAATAAATTTAAGAATACAGTTTAGATATTAGCATCCAAGTATTTGGGTACATCACTCATGAAAAGTTATACAGAGAGTTGGTTGTGGAAAGCAAATATAGCAATGAGTGAAGATTGGCCCTCAGTAATTGAGCATTTAGGGTAGGTTGTCCATTTGGAAAATACTATACTCCCACATACTATCATTAAACCGACAGACCACTCCTATCCTACTTTGCTGCTGACAATCCTGATGGGAAGAAACCCGCTGTGCACTGCTACTGACAACCTTCAGATCTCAGTGCTGAATGAGTCTAGACATGATACACATGCACCTCTTTCCTTTGATCACATACTGAAGTGAGAAAGGGATGGGTTCATGGAGAAAGGTTCAGACTCTCTGAGAGGTTCAGACTCTCTGAGAGGCAGGGTCCCCAGATCTCTTATCACGACTCAGCCAACCTGCTCAATCTAATCTATCCACCATTCAATAAAGCTATATTTAAACACAATGAATACAACAGCAGGTGATGCATATAATTCCCAGGAGTTATTTCTTGTTCCAGGGAGGCAGAGTTAAGGTTGCATTTGTGCATACCGTAACTCTGTATTTCCTGGTTTTCAATCAGTTTTGCTGAACTTGTGCAGAAGGGCACAAGATACTACAACCTTAAGTCTGAGTTAATGAACCTTTTTGTCAGTGAATATTCAAAACAGGCAGCAAAACAAATGCCATCAGTTATGACAGGACTAGTTTCTATGAATTAAAAATCAAATTATACTAAACCTAAACTTCTCTCTGCATAGATTTCTAAAACGGTGTTACATTCCACTACATACTGGACCTGAAAGACTGCAGACTTCCAAGAGCAATTTATGCAAGAGAGAGTCCAGGATTAGGAAATTAGTAAAGAGGGACATTCATATAGAAACAATGGGTAATATTCTGGCCTCATTAAAGTCAACGGCAAAACACGCATTGACTTCAGTAAATCCAGGATTTCACCCATTGTTAACTGTCTCAGATGAAATGTCAATGCCATTAGAATACTTTTGAGGTGATCATAGAAGGTAAGAAGACAAGTGATCATAGAATATCAGGGTTGGAAGGGACCTTAGGAGGTCATCTAGTCCAACCCCCTGCTCAAAGCAGGACCAATCCCCAATTTTTGCCCCAGATCTCTAAATGGCCCCCTCAAGGATTGAACTCACAACCCTGGGTTTAGCAGGCCAATGCTCAAACCACTGAGCTATCCCTCCCTCAGATGATAATTGTATTTTCTGTTTGCAGTGTTGATCTCAGGATATTAAGAGACAAGGTAGATGAGGTAATATATTTTATTGAACCAACTTCTGTTGGTGAGAGAGACAAGCTAGAGCTCTTCTTAGGCTTTTTCCTGTTATTCCAAGACCAAACTGTAAAGAAAAAACTCTCATGGCTAACAAAGCCCAGGACTGGGATTCAAGAGACATAACTTATTCCTAGTTCCGCTGCAGATTATGAGCGACAATGGGCAAGTCACTAACATCTCTATGGCTCATTTTCCTCCATACATAAAATGGGGATTATCCATCTATCTATAGGAGAGAGGCTTATTTTATTAGCCTTCGTAAAGTAGTTTGAGGTCAACTGATGAAAGGCAGTAAAAAGGGAAAAACAAAGTACAGTTATCTAGTATCTTATTTAAAAATATCCTCATCTTAAAGATGAGATGAGCTGATAAAGATAAATAAAATATTGTGACAAAGTTCCTCCTCTACCTTGGTGGGTCCTGCGCTTATTGGCAGATTTTGCTCGCCTCAGATCTTCCCCTCTGGTAGAACCCAGTGTCAAACTCCTCCAGTGTCTGATCAGGAGTTGGGAGGTTTGGGGGGAACCCGGGCCTGCCCTTTACTCCGGATTCCGGCCCAGGGCCCTGTGGATTGCAGCTGTCTATAGGGTTTCCTGTAACAGTTGCGTGACAGCTACAACTCCCTGAGCTACTTCCCCATGGCCTCCTCCCAACACCTTCTTTATGCTCACTGCAGGACCTTCCTCCTGATGACGCCTATACTCCTCAGTCCTCCAACTGTACGCCTTGTCACTCTCAACTCATGTGCCTCTTGCTCCCAGCTCCTCGCATGCACACCACAAACTGAAGTGAGCTCCTTTTTTAAAACTCAGGTGCCCTGATTAGCCAGCCTGTCCTAACTGATTCTAGCAGTTTCTTAATTAGCTCCAGGTGTCCTAATTAGCCTGCCTGCCTTAATTAGTTCCAGCAAGTTCCCGCTTGTTCTGGAACTGCCCCCGTTACCTTACCCAGGGAAAAGGAATCTACTTAATCTGGGACTAATGTATCTGCCTTCTAATACTCTCCTGTAGCCATCTGGCCTGACCCGGTCACAATACATAGTACTAGCTGGATGCCCTACAGAGTATTTCAGATTATCTATACAACCAACTTGCTCACTATAGTTGATAAAAAGTTTTACGCCATCCTCCCTTTGAAAACATTGATATTTTTCATAGAAGTACTGCCTGCTGATAATGGGAATAGTAGGAAGAAATCCCAAAACATATGACAAATTATGTAGAGTTTACAGGTACAGTACAAACAATATTTTTAAATGTTACCCACATTCACTAGGAATTTGTTAATCAGCTGATCTGGGACTAGAATCTTGTTATTTCTGCTACTACTGTGAAAAGAATAAGGGGAGATCACAATGAAGATCTGAACAGGATTAACCTCTACTATATATACACCCTATAGTAGTCCTAGAGTCTAACACCAGATCAGAGCCCTAGAGCTAAATATACAGAAAAAGATAGCCCGCTACCGCAAAACCAGCACAGAAATAAAGGTTTGAGAAGGCCATGAAAATAATTATTTGAATAAAGTTCACTCAAGAGCTGACAGATCTACACTCGTGGTTGTATGAGATTCTAAATGAAGAACTTGCTTTGTTTTCTCAAAAGCTAGTAGCACAACATCTCTTGCCGCTATTAGCTTGTGACATCAAGAAAAGATGGAAGCTTGCAATTGCACACAACACAAAGAGCCATGTTTTATGAAAATAATTTCTGTAGTGTAGAACCCTTCAACAGACCATATTAGAAGTGTTAAATACAACACAACAAAGAAAATTAAGATAAATGGTGACCTGCACTGCCATCTTGATTATCAGTGGTTTCTTCATCAGTTCTTTGCTCTCTCTTTTGCTTTCCTCGAGTGTACATTTCAAGATTTTCCTAATTACAGGACAGGAAAAAAAAATCAGACAGTTTTATAACAAATTTGCACATGCTCCAGTCCCTGCAGCATGAACATCATATATACACAACAAATTTATCAAGGTATTGCACATGCACAAAAGGCTAAATTAAAGTGTGGTTGTACTTAGCACAAGAACTAAAAGTGGCATTAGAAGGCCAAGTTTATTGTCTCAATATTCACATCAAGCATACTCCATTTCACTTTATGTAACAAATTAAACCCAATCAGAAAACTATTATACCTAATATTGAGCAGAATAAATGTTAAGCAATCTAAGAATTAGAAAAGGCCCATCTATTTAAAGTCAGTTCACTATCTGTTTTGCCTATAACTTCTGAGTTAGCACCTTCGTTCGCGAACAATAAAATTAAGAAGGAGGATAATTAGCACCCTGAAAATACTTCTTCCAGCACCAGTGAAAAGTGTGGAGCTGCACAAATAAGTTGCAAGTTCCTCAACTGTATGTATCTACCTTTAAAGAGACTATTTGAGGTGGTAACATATCAAGATGTAGCTGGCAAAGAGGAACTGAAACCATAGTCACACGCACACACACACACACACACACACACACACACACACAGGTGGTGTCTTTTTAAAGCTATAAACTTTCCAGACGAGCACCATTCTCTATGTTTGCTTTAACCAGAAAAATAGGACAGAAACTGACAGCTGAGGATCAAAGCTACAACGGGTAAACATATTGATTGCGCTTATGCATTGGAAGCCTGATCAGCTAGCAATCTTTTTACAGATTTCAGTCAAGTTTATTTTCTTTTAGTTTTTAGTAAGAATTAAAGTTTTAAAAGATTGAAACAATTGTTAGTAAATATAAAATATCCATTCAAAAGTGGTAATAAGGCTATCCAGAAGTTAGAATATAAAATACTGGCATATGGCTAACATCTCAGTGATAACATATTCTCTACCCCTCTCAATGTAGCTAATATGAAATGCTAGAGACTGTGGTTGAAAAAACACTCTGGTTGCTAGATGATATCATATATTATGACCATCATTATAGAAAGCAAAAATAAAAATGGTATCAGACTATGTTATTTTCTTTGCAACACTTCAATTATATTAAAAATAAAATACAAATAAACAGGTCATTTGGCTGTCTAAAAGACAGCCCCCTCATGCATCTAAAGAAACATTACGAGCGCATATTTACTTCCTCAGCATCATTGAACACCCCAAGGTCTTCCAAGTCTATCATTCGACGTCTACGCATCTTCTTCATGTCATCCATTTTTTGTAATACGGCTTCTGCAGTGCTAATATAAAAAGTGTGACACATGTGAGTTCAGACAGTATGAAAAAAGGTGCATCAATTCACATTAAGCATATCACATTGAAATTTCAAAGTGACAGTCAAACTGACACAATCAGTTTTTAAAAAATAAGTTTAAAAAAAGTTTCATGTGCTGCACCTGCCCCATGAGGTGGGGAAGGGGGGGGGGGGGGGGAGAAAGAGAGGGAGAGAGAGAAATCGACCTAAGATACACAACTTCAGCTACGGGAATAGCGTAGCTGAAGTCGACGTATTTAGGTCGACTTACTGTGACGTTTTCACAGTGGAGAGTCGACCGCTGCCGCTCCCCCATCGACTCCGCTTGCACCTCTCGCGTGGCGGAGTACCAGAGTCAATGGGAGAGGGCCTGGGGAAATCGATTTATCACGTCTAGACTAGACGCAATAAATTGATCCCCGAAAGATCGATTGCTACCTGCCGAACCGGCGGGTAGTGTAGACATACCCTTAATCTCCCCCAACTGTTCTCGAGGACTTACAATCGCATTTTATTTTTTTTTCCTCTCTCTCTCTTTTTTTTTTTTAAAAGATGTTTCTTTCCTCTATTGCTGTGTGAAAAACCCAACTAAATGGAACAAACTATAAAATAGAGAAATATTTTTCTAATGTCTTACAGTTATAGTAGTTTTTAGTGCTAATTATTCACTAAGTACTATTACAAGTTTCAGTAAAAAGCATTATTTTAAAATTGACAGTGTCCCTTTAAGAGACAACAGGACAAAATGTTTACTTACCCATAACTGTACTTCTAGACTTAGTATTGTTTTTCCATAGTTTAATTTATTGGACATGCACCCTATTGCTGTTGAGCTATGAGAATCTTTAGGAAAGCAATGCCCACTGGGGCTGCCCAAGTGCCATCATATAGCACCAAACATTCACAGGCTATAAAAGGAAGAAAACTCCAGCACTAATATGGTCTAAGCCAACCAATTCTTTCCTCAGCCAAAAGAGAAACTAAATCACTTAAGCCCCACTCCCCATTTATATACTTGTGGCATGAGATCTATTTAGTACAAAAGGAACTTAAGTTGCTGCACCAATCCATTAATGTCTGGATGTACACTTCTTTGATGTCAAGGGTGGCGATAGAAACACTAGGTTCCCAGAATCAACCAACTCCTTTCTGCCATGTTCCCCCCCCCCCCAGTTCTGCCATGACCCCTAAGAGGTGTACCTCAGTTTGGGGACCACTGGCTTAGAGGTATACAGGCTTTAACATCAAGCAACAATCCAGGAACAGGGTCTCCAAGGCAAATTAAACAAAAGATGTATGCATCAGATTCTAAGGACATAAAACACACCTTTGAACTCAGTCTTGGTAGACCTTTGAAGATTGGATTAATCATAACTCTCCAGGGGCTAAAACCAGGGTCAAACTGGCCTAGTTACACAACAGCGAAGGACTAATACAATTTTAAATTAAAATGTCTAAAAATACAAAAAACCACAGGTCAAGAAAAGTTATCCCAACAGGGAAGAAAGGCCCTACCACTCTCAGCTGACTACAGACAGGAAGGAAACGATGTGGCTGGAACCACATGGTCCTTTTATAAGCTTGGTTCTGAACACTTAGTGCCATGAGCACGTGATTGTACATTCCAATGGGTACTGCATTATAGAAGGCTCCTGGAACTCAGCAGCGTCATAGGAACATATATAAATAATTCTCATAGTTAATTTATGTTTGGCAAACATTTTTAATAAGTTTAGCCCATATGGTACTTAAGCGCATGCTTGTAAGTAAGCCTTTAGGGACTGTTTTACCATCTTTGAAGGACAGAAAAACACTTACTTCGTTATAAGTTTGTCAAACAAAACGGATTGGTTTGTAGTAGTATAACGGCTTCGCCTGATTCTACAACTGCGACGCACCTCCACATCCCCACTCTCTCCATGGACTTGTTCAGCAGCTTTCACATCAGCTCTGGTTTTCAAAGACCTAGTGACTGGAATTACTATGTTTATAAATATTCAATATTAAAGAACATTTTCCCTCAAATATGGAGAAAAAAATCTTGCAAAAATCCACCAGTGTTGGACTTTTGTTTAAATACATGATTATGTGAGTTACTGTTATGACTGCAACTTTCAACTTTGAATTAAAATAAGTGATAAGTTCTTCTTCTACACATTACATTCTATACTTAAAATCACTCATATACAAATTATATCTCTAACAGATTTTAAAAAATATAACCAGCCAAGATAAATATGCAGTTTATATTCTAGCTAAGAGCAAACTGGAATAATTATTCCTATCTTGCAAAATACAACTGTGCATGATTTTAGTCTACATATTCTACTTTTAAGATGTTCTCCTTCACTGATTTATACAAAGTTGTATCATACAAGTATTTTTAAATATCAGCAGTAAGCTATAGCTAATTACTTGTGAATTTTGGGGGTCTCAATCTTGGAGTACTCAATTTGACAGATTAAAAGGGATCAGATTTTCAGAGGGTCAATGTTCATGCTTTCAGGAGATTTAATTTGTCTCAAGTTGCACACCCACATACGGACACACTCAAAAACTCAAGTCACTTTTTAAAATAGTTACACACACACACACACACACACACTAATCACTACTATATCACACAGTTAAAATTGTACACAAAATAATCACTTGGATCAAAGTCACTTTACAAAACCTAAACTTGATTATAAATACACAGGTTTTAATTACAGGATTACCAGTTTATTGTAAACAATGAGAAGTTGATTGCAAAGCCTATAGTTTGACATATTCCAAGTACTGTTCTTGGCTTCTATCATCATCATAAGGATGCATATAAAATTCAGACACCCTAGTATTGCCCAACCAGTAACTTTCAGTGACTGATGGAATACTGCATACAGTGTATTTTACACTGTATGCAGTATTCCATATACTGAAAATACACTGAAACCTAGTGTATTTTAGTTCTGCTATTACATTTGGTTGCCTGAAAATGAGCTAAGAACACTTAATTTATTCAGCACTGCAGGTTGATTTCAAGTGAAACAAAAAACACAGGCATTTTAAAACCTCCCACTACCTAAAACTTGGAAAGATTTTTATTTTCTTCCTTTACCTGCTTTACAATCTTCATTTTTTTGGTCAGCCTGCAGTTTAGCCAACTGCCTATATAAAGAAAGGGGAAATACAAGAGTTATTGCACCTGCTTAATCTATTTGGGCATCAAGTTCTAGATTTC
Organism: Macrochelys suwanniensis; assembly: GCA_033296515.1. NCBI lineage: Eukaryota > Metazoa > Chordata > Testudines > Chelydridae > Macrochelys > Macrochelys suwanniensis. The sequence continues at coordinate 240,119,387 of CM065776.1, forward strand.
ACTAACTTAAAACACAGGCTTATGCAGACAAAAGATCTATTATTTTTATAGGGCCCAAAGACGACAAAGAGGATCGGGGTACTGTATGCACAGACATAGGTCTGGGAGAGCATTTGTAATTCCAGACTTGGAAAGAGATCATTGATTTGCCCCACTGAAGTTTTAAAGTTTGAAAAGCCGATTCTAAAGTAAAAAAAAAGAACTGATATGTGAAGCATACATATGTAACTGTGGAGTTTATCTTGGCTTGACTATGGTAGATAAGGCAAAGAGGTAGTACAAGCAACAGTAGTTACAGGCAAAAAAAATTAAGTTATTCAATTGTAAGGTTATTTCTGAAGTGAACATTATAACTCACTTGGGCCATGGTACACTCATCTTTTCTATTCCTTTTTAGTTTTAACTGTAAAAATTTAACAAAGCATGGTTCAATCCTTATGTTGCTCCATTTCCTGCTCAAATGAAGCATAAACTGACCAGAAAGCAGATGGAATAACCAGTTAGGCAGGAATGCATAAGCCAAGTCAACTTGCTGCTAGTGAATGGGGAAGTCTATTCCCAGCCACTGACAAGGACACAAAATGTGACTGTGCTGAGAAGACAAAAAAAAAAAACTTCACTGCTGAAAGTATTTTTCCCCAGGAAGTTAAACATTTGACTGTTAGAATAAGAGAGTCTCCGACCTTAAAATTAAAGGGACACTATCAGCTTATATACCACTCTTAGGTCTGAAAAATTAACCTACCATTGTTTCAAATTATAGTTAATATTACCATAAGAAGAGGATTTGAAAAGAGTGTCTCTTTATTTTCTTTTGCTATGTGCATGATAACATTGCGTATAATTAATTTCACTTTTCCCTGTTTGCGGAGATTCTTAACACAGCAATGGAAGAGACATACGCCCTCTTCCCCCCCAAAAAAAGAAATACCTGTTTGTAAAAAAGCAAATATTAGGAAGCTGATGGAATACTTGAAATTACTTTTATTCCTCCCCTGCTTTAAGTGACTAAATTTCAATTTAACAGTGATTATTAAGAGACATGGAAAGAGAGCAGTTACCTTGTAAAGTGTCTTCCATTAACATTCTCACTTAACATTTCCATACTTTTGTCAAAGCTAGAGTCCGAAGAGTGCAGGTTACTTTTTCTCATTGGTCTTAAGGAATGTCCAGTGAAACATTCAGCTTTGCCGGAAGAAAATTCCTAGGAAGATGAAGAAAAATAAAAATGTTCTAATTAAAGCATGTACATTTAGGGTACGTCTATACTACCCGCCTGATTCGGTGGGGAGTAATCAATCTTTCTGGGATCGATTTATCACATCTTGTCTAGACGCGATAAATCAATCCCGGACACGCTCGCCGTCGACTGAGGAACTCCTGCTCGCCGAGAGGAGGAAGCGCTGTCGACGGGGGGAGCCTGCCTGCCGCGTGTGGACCCGCGGTAAGTGCTTTGAAGATCGAACTAAGATACTTTGACTTCAGCTACGTTATTCATGTAGCTGAAGTTGTGTATCTTAGTTTGACACGGGGGGGTTAGTGTGGACCAGCCCTTAGTAAAATGTGAAAAAATTACTTCTTTCCTGCGAATTTTCATTCTAGGACCCTTCAAGTCAGAGAGTATTCAGTGGAATATTCTACACCTCTATGATCTTTATTCAGAGCCTGGGTTTAAGACTGCTCCTCAGGAAGAGCCCTCTAGAACGATAGCTTCCAAAATGGAAAAACACTAAGAGTATGTCACCGCTACAGCAGCGCAGCAATGGTGCTGCAGCTGTGCCATGGTAGCACCATGGCGTAGATGCTTCTTATATTGCCAGAAGGAATTAACTCCATCGATGGAAAAATCCACATCTCAGAGAAGCAGTAGCTAGGTAAACAGAAGAATTCTTCCATCGACCTAGCTGCATCTACACTGGGGGGGTTAGATCAACCTAACTACAGCTTTTCAAAGCCTGAAGCAACATAGGTAGATCAATCCCATTTTTAAACGTAGACCAGGCCTCAGTACTATTCAATTCAATTCAAACCAAACCATTTACAGCAGAGCCTTGTCTTGAAACGTAGGGATTCATGGAAAAATCATGGAACAGGTCCTCAAGGAATCAATTCTGAACCACTTAAAGGAGGGGAAAGTGATCAGGAACAGTCAGCATGGATTCACCAAGGGCAAGTCATGCCTGACTAACCTAATTGCCTTCTATGATGAGATAACCGGCTCTGTGGATGAGGGGAAAGCAGTGGATGTGCTATTTCTTGACTTTAGCAAAGCTTTTGATACAGTCTCCCACAGTGTTCTTGCCAGCAAGTTAAGGAAGTATGGGCTGGATGAATGGACAGTAAGGTGGATAGAAAACTGGCTGGATGGTCGTGCTCAACGGGTAGTGATCAATGGCTCCATGTCTAGTTGGCAGCCGGTATCAAGTGGAGTGCCCCAAGGGTCGGTGCTGGGGCCGGTTTTGTTCAATATCTTCATCAACGATCTGGAGGATGGTGTGGACTGCACCCTTAGCAAGTTTGCAGATGACACTAAACTGGGAGGAGTGGTTGATACGCTGGAGGGTAGGGACAGGATACAGAGGGACCTAGACAAATTAGAGGATTGGGCCAAAAGAAATCTGATGAGGTTCAACAAGGACAAGTGCAGAGTCCTGCACTTAGGACGCAAGAATCCCATGCACTGCTACAGACTAGGGACCGAATGGCTGGGCAGCAGTTCTGCAGAAAAGGACCTAGGGGTTACGGTGGACGAAAAGCTGAATATGAGTCAACAGTGTGCCCTTGTTGCCAAGAAGGCTAACGGCATTTTGGGCTGTATAAGTAGGGGCATTTCCAGCAGATCGAGGGACGTGATTATTCCCCTCTATTCGGCACTGGTGAGGCCTCATTTGGAGTACTGTGTCCAGTTTTGGGCCCCACGCTACAAGAAGGATGTGGATAAATTGGAAAGAGTCCAACGGAGGGCAACAAAAATGATTAGGGGGCTCGAGCACATGACTTATGAGGAGAGGCTGAGGGAACTGGGATTGTTTAGCCTGCAGAAGAGAAGAATGAGGGGGGATTTGATAGCTGCTTTCAACTACCTGAAAGGGGGTTCCAAAGAGGATGGATCTAGACTGTTCTCAGTGGTAGAAGATGACAGAACAAGGAGTAATGGTCTCAAGTTGCAGAGGGGGAGGTTTAGGTTGGATATTAGGAAAACCTTTTTCACTAGTAGGGTGGTGAAGCACTGGAATGGGTTACCTAGGGAGGTGGTGGAATCTCCTTCCTTAGATGTTTTTAAGGTCAGGCTTGACAAAGCCCTGGCTGGGATGATCTAATTGGGTTTGGTCCTGCTTTGAGCAGGGGGTTGGACTAGATGACCTCCTGAGGTCCCTTCCAACCCTGAGATTCTATGATTTCCTGGAGGAACACCTTCTTCCTTTTCAAAATACTTCAGGGAGCAACAGCCAGAAGAAACCCTAGACATAGTCTGACCCTCGGAGGATTACATTGTTGGACATGAAGGGCCCTAGAATGAAAATTCACAGGTAAGACACAGAATTTTCCCTCTCTCAGGTCCCTCCGTGGCATATGTAGTAAGATGAGGCCCTGAACCATAAACCCTTGTATCAGAGGCCCAGTATGAGGCCTAAGGCCTGAACTAAAGTAATGGTCAAGACTTTGCTAACATAAAGCAAAGTTAAGCTGTGAGCCAGAGGCGAGCCCTGCTCACAGAAGCTGGCAAGGAAAGGGCTGATGCTGCAAAAGTACACAAACCTAAAAGGTACCAGAACACTTGTACATTCCACACAGATAACAAGGAACAGGCTGACCCATTCTAAAGATGGGGCAAAAGGGTAATATGATGGATAGAGTTTTGTTCGAATCAACATGTAGAATGTGAGAGGTGGCACCTCACTGTGTAGAGGGGTTGCACCTTGTTACGTAGAAGGGTTGCACCTCAATATGTCAGGAGCGTTATGTAACTTGTTTGTACCTGTGTATAAGAATACAGCCCTGGGGTGGTGTCTTTGTCTGGCCTAGGGAGCAGTGGAAAGTCCCACCACTGACTGAGCCAGTCCACTGCCAGGGAGCACATAGGGACTAGCAATAAACTGGAGATATATAATCCGGGGAGCCAGAGATTGTGTTTCTCTTCGACAATAAACCTAGCCGACGTGCCTTTGTACCTTATCAGAGTCTGTGGTCATTGTGGGTTCTCTCAGGGTCTGCTGTGCCAGCTATCTGCACAGAGCCAGGGCAGCACACAGAGGAAACACCCGCACACAGTCGACTAATATCAACATTGGACAGAGCAGAGCACCACACCGGTAGCTGTCTGACAACAGCATACAGTCTTCACTATGGGATGTAGAACGCAGATCATTCCAAGGGAGAATTCAATTTACCCATGCAATAAGGGTTACTGAAACACCCTGTTTTGTAACAGCCTTCTACAAAACGCTGCATCTATAGAGATGAGGATGTCTCATGTTACAGAAGTGTGGATGGAGGCCTCTGGGGTAGCCTTGCAGGCCTCCTCATATGATATGTGATCTCTGCTCACAAAACTGTTGCTTTTTTCAGAACGCATAGTAATGTGAAGTTGTACCTATTTATTCAACGTCTCAGGTACATCTAACTTATGCACTTCTACTTTATGAGGATGTTTGGATTCAGTCAGAAGGGCAATAATACCACTTCATATTGCATGAAACTGTGGACACCTTGGTGTTGGAGGCCTGGTTAGTTCACAAAACTACCACCATCTTTGACAGAAAATTTGACTGAAGTTTAATTGACCGCATACCAAGCTCTGAAATCCCAGTTGGACAAGGAGATGGTGAGCAGGCAACTTATTTTCAGTTAGAAAGAGACCTACCACCTATGTGGTTTTATTAGGACTCACAGGCCACAGATCATGATCATGACAGGAATATGCATATTGCCAGAGGACTGAGAAGAGTGGCGGTCTTCAGGAATGTGTTATGTGATGGTGATGAGGGGTTGGTTTCTTATAATGCAATATTCCTTACTGACTTGCCCTTCGAAGAAATATTGACATTAGGTTTTTTTTGTTTTTTTTAAAAACACAGAATGTCCTTTGCTTCAGCTGATGGCATTACAAGGGTCACCAAACATCTAATGACCTCAGATGACTCACAAAACAATGTCTAAGATGCTAGGAGGGCTTTTTATCACTTTCTCAGAACAAACTACAGCAGCTCCTTCCTCTGAGCTTCCCAGCTGATGGGTTAGTGGATACTACTCAGGATAGGTCCCGTTGCACTCTGTTGTGTGTGCATGGGTTTGCTGGGAGTTTGAGAGGCGGTTCTAGTTACACCTAGTTCAGGTCTGAGAACCCAGACCTGAGAGTTAATGAGAAGTTGATTATATTCACTCTGGCCTGTTCCTTCATAATCTCCTTTACCATCTTTACTCTCAATGATTAAGGGGGGAAAGGAATAAAGGAGGTGGTCACAGAGTGACTGGCACTTAAGCGTGAGCTAGTGCTAAGTGCATTTGTGCCTTATTAGTACACCCCAGTTTTGTTAACTGATTGAGCCTAGCAGGAAGGCACCTGAGTCTTATAATAATGGGATGAGTGCCTTCTAGGAAAGGGAAATGAACTCCTGCTGTGAGGAATGAAACAGGAAGGGCTCCCAGCTATGCTTATTTCTCAACAGCAGCTGGAGAGGACTCCTAGATCCAGACAGGACCAGTTCAGAGCTGACTCAGCAAAAGCTGAGCTCTAGAAGAGGGACTCTGTGGAGCAGCCTGGAATTGGGTGAGACTACATGAGGAGAAGGGTGCTGTGAAGCCCCTACACCTCAAGAGTGAAGAGACTAGGAAATAGCCAAGGAGGCTGTAGTTTATGTCCAGGTGCTTCAGGAAGGCAGAACCAAAATGGAGCAAATTGCTTCCTTATGGTATCCTACCACCCCTGGGAATCCTCCCAACCCTCTATAGGAAAGAGGGCTGAGGAGGCTGGAGTTCATATTCAGCACTGAACAACCTAAGACTACCTCTGAGAAGAACTGTATTTGCCTGCGAGACTGTGAAAGACTGAGTTTGTCACCAGCAACCTGAAGGAGATGCTGCAGAGCAGGTCTATACCCCTTGACTGAGGTCTTTTTGCCAACTTTATGAGATTAAATCACCCTCTGATTTTGGGTGTCTCTCTCTCTCATGTAGTACCTCTTGATTTTTTTCCAAGCTGGACTTAAGTGACTATAGATTGATTAACAGGCTTTCAAACTGGTCTGTGATCCAACAAAAGGCTAAATGATCTAGACTGCATTCCCCTGGTTCTAGGTGCGTCTTGCTGAGCCAGCTGGCCTGGATTTTCTTTTTTGTGTGTAGAACTCTATTCCTCAGAGTGTCCACCTCTGGATCAAACAAGGCTGCTTCTCTTCAGGAAGATGGTATACATACCTACCTACCATGTTCCTGAAGAGCCATCTGCTGAAAGTGTAGGGGTGCACTTGACAGTCCATAGTACGAGACAGATTATACTCCATGTCTACTTCCTGAGCTACATGTCCTGCCTTGCCCCACATCATAATGGAATCCAAGTATGTTCCCCATGCACAAGGTCTATCTGGACCCAACATCACATAGCTATTAAATAATTAAGAATTAATTTACCAAAGATGCTAGTACTGGACCTCTGATGAAGTTCTTTATATACTGATTTGTTGCAATTACAGGATCTAGCTTTGCATCTAGCCTAGCTTCTGTCTCTTTCCTGAATTAAAGATGGTCTTGGCCAATAACTTAGCTGCTAGAATTTTGTGAGGGCTGTAATTGGCCCTTCCATTTGTTCACTCAAAGCCATGCTTCTGAAGGCTTTTGGCAATGGCTGCTGGTCCCTGTAATCCAGACAAGAACAGACACTTTTCCCTTTCATTAATGGCATTCCTCAGGGACATATTTTAAATCAGGGTGGATAAAAGTTATTTTTTTTAAAAAGAAAAAAAAAATCCAATTTTTTTGATAAAATGCTTTTTGAGGAAAAAACTTATCTAAAGATAGTTTTAATTGAGATATCTTTGAGCTATAATGTATCTTATCATGGAATAGGGATTATAAAATCTAATTCTAGTATGAGACAATATATTAATGTAATGTTTAAGAAAAGTTTTGTAAATGAGTTGCAATAGATCATGGATTAGGGATCCAATATTATGGGGTTCCAGGGCCTTCTGTATAGATTTAGGTTAATCTTTTTATTACCCAATGGGACTCAGTGCTCAGTCTAGAACAGGGATCTTAAACTCAAATCACAAGGGCCACATGAGGACTAGTACATTGGCCCGAATCACTGAAACCTTTTCATACGATACAAAAGTATAATCAAAAATGAAAAAAAAAAAAATGAGTAATATAGTATGCTATTAAAAGTTAATTAACTCTTTTAAAACTGTAATGCAAAAAGTCAGTGCTAATTTTGAGAGTCATTTCATTTTTGGCCACTTAGCTGGCAGCGTTTTGCATCAACCAGAGCATCAATATTTGGTTTGATATCCTGAGATTAAACCAATCTCAGTGTTGCTTTCAAATGTTCATCAGTGAGCCGTGACCTTAGCACAGATTTGTTAAATCTTCATGGAAGAGAAAAACTGTTCACATATATATGTGCTTCCAAACATTGCCATTACCCTTGCGGAAGCAGAGAATAACATGGGAAATCGGTCTTGTGAAAGAAACCGGTAGAATGCTGGAATTCCAACATCTGTATACTTCTGCTTCAAAATGGTATCACACTGAAGCTCCACTAACTCCATCTGCATTTCCTCTGCAACATTGTCAATTTCCACAGCAAATGGTGTGGAAAAAAGTTTAAAATGTGGTTCAAGTGCCTTGAAATCTTTAAACCGCACATCAAACTGTTTGTGTAAGTTAGAAATGATATCTGAATATTCTTTGAAGGATTTAGGTTCAACTTTTCTTAAGGAATTCAGAGTCGAGAAATGGACCAAACTGCCAGCAATCAGCTGTTTCCCCCACAAAGTAAGCTTGCCTTTGAATGACTTAATGCTGTCCTACATCTGTGTTATCACCTGTTTTCTACCCTGAAGCTTCAAGTTCAATACATTCAGGTGATCAGTTACATCTGTTAAAAAAGCAAGGTTGCAGATAAAAGCTGTGAAACCTCCTTGTTTTTCATTTTCATGAAGGAATCAATCTCCTCTAAGTGCAAAAAAAACAAAAACAAAAAAAACCCACCACACAAAACAACCACACCCTTCAAAAACATTTCCACGACTCAGCCATCTAACTTGCTGTCCATACTTGCTAGAAGAGTGAACTGTCTGTGATTCAGCCCTCGTGCACATATAAAATTAACGGTTTTAACAACTACATCCATAAGTTCCTTCATTTGTAGACTTTTACTACACAAGGCTTCTTGGTGCAAAATGCAATGTATACTGGTGAACTTAATTCCTGGTATATTGAGGCTGTTCTGTTTGGTCTTTAATTATCCAATTATACCAATGTTTTCAGAGCACACTGATGGCGCACAGTCCATAGCCAAAGGTACGAGTTTGTTTTATGGCAGCGCAGCTTTTTCAATGCACTCTTCCAGTCCCTGAGATGTGTCAGGTCCCATTGTGGTACCCTTCAAGGGCATTCAATCTAGCAATTCTTCAGTTATATTCAAATTGCAATCCACACCTCTAATGAACACTGTGCGGTATCTGTACTCTCATCAAGAGCAACTGAAAATGCTTCAAAGTCTTTTGCCATTTGAATCAATTGTTTTTGCACATTATCTGCTAAATCCATTACCCTGCAGGCAACTGTACTGGCAGACAAGCTTATACCTTCAAAAACTTTTTTCCTATCAGGACATGAATGTCTTGTGAAGGCCAGCAAAAAAAAATTTACGAATAGACCTTCTGTAAAAGGTCACGATGATTTAGCTGTTATTTCGCTTATCACAAAACTTGCTCTTACTGAATCTTCACTAGACTTGTTAATTTCCGGAAAAAAATTCTCTTTGCTTGGCAAATGCTACTTTAAGTTGCCGAACTTTTTCCTCTTGGATTTTTCTGGTGAACGCATCATATTTTTCATGATGCATCATAACGTAGTGCCGATGCACTTTATACTCCTTGGGAACAGCAACCGTTTGCTGACAAATAAGGCATTGAATTTTATCTTTTACCTCCGCAAAAAAATATAAATTCTCCCATGTGTCTTGGAAAAAACTCTTTTCTTCCATGACTGTTCTTTTTTTCCCCAACGCTGAAGTCATTTCCGAGGGGTTTTAATAAAATATAAATACTCAGTAATGCACCTCACTCAAAGGACAAAAGAATTACTTTAGAATTACTTCAGTTAAAGCCCCCACCTCTTCCCCTGCCCCCACTCCACCCCTTTCCCAAATCCCTGCCCCAGCCCCGCCTCTTCCACACACACACTCTGACACGTGTGTGTGAGAGAGAGAGAGAGAGAGACACACACACACACACCCCTCACGGTCTCCATCACACACAGATGCACCACCAGGCACTTTGGAAAGTGGAGGGAGTGGTGTGCTCCAGTGGGATAGTGTGGGTTCATCCTCACATTCAGTTTCTGCAGGGAATGTTTGCAGCCACTGCCATGTGTCTGTTGTGTCTCCTCCCTCCATTCGTGCTGCCTTGTAGACTGTGAGGCTACAAGGACAACAATGTGTTAACACTGGGTTGAGCCCTCAAGGGTTAGTTCATCATTTAGCAGCAAGGCATTCCCTGGGAAATATCCCACCCTCTGACTCCACAACCTCAACTAAGCTTCATAATCATCATTGCTGTGTACAGTATTAGTTTGTTTAAAACGTATACTGTGTGTATAGGTCTTTTGTCTCGCAAAATGTTTTTCCCTGGAACCTAACCCCCCTAGTCACATTCATTCTTATGGGGAAATTGGATAGCTTAAAAAGTAGCATTTTTCAGGAATGCAACTACCATGTTAAGTGAGGAGTTACTGTACTTTACCTATACTCTGTCAATTGTTTTTAAACAGGTAAACCTGGATAAGCGTGGCCAGCTCTGGGATGTGAGACACAACGGGGGGGGGGGGGGGGGAGAACCCTAGTGCAGCGGCCCTCAAACTTTTGTAGTGGTGACCCCTTTCACACAGCAAGCCTGAGTGGGACCTCCCCCTTGTAAATTAAAAGCACTCTTTTATATTTAACACTATTATAAATGCTGGAGGTGAAGCAGTGTTTGAGATGGAGGCTGACAGCTCGCAACCCCCCAGGTAATAACCTCATGACCCCATTTGAGAACCCCTGCCCTAGTGTGTGGAAGATGGGAATATTTTATATAGTTTGTGTTCAGAGGAGGCAGGATATGCCTGTGCATATGTCACACAGTTGGAACTGACAAGATTTACCCTCCCTAGTTTCCAGAAGTTTTCTTTTAGATAAGAGGCTCAGGTCTATTCTTAGCAGTTCCCTCCAGAGCAGGGAATCCTTCCCCACTCTCCCATATGGACATGAATTAAATTCAGATGGGCTCAGCAAGCTGGTACTTTTAAGGATGCTACAACTTTGTGCTCCAGCAGCTTCAGTCATTGTGTAAAGATATGATCTGCCCTCATTGATTTATGCAAAATGTTAACTGTCATCATTAGCCTTCAGAGTTAACAGAATTTTAAACTTTCATTGCTGACCACATGTTAATCTGCACAACCCACCACAGTAACATCTCATTGCAGTGGCCTTGTCTTCACTACTAAAAGAGGAGTTCTCATCTAGGGAGACTAACTCATGAACTATCCCTCAGTTAAAAAAAAAAAAATCAATAAATAAATAGTGGAGACAAGGGGATAAACTAAGCAGGGCCAACCAGGGCAGGACGACAGTGATGACCTCACCAAGTTTACATCAGAGTGAGAGTGAAGTGCTTTATCTCCACTGTGAAGCCCATGACATACACAGTTAAAACTCTGAAGACAAGGCCTAAGGCTCTGACCCTCAAACGGTAGGTGAGCAGTAAGCTCCGGAGCCAGCACCTGGGGAGTGAACACAACTTCGCGGATAATCCGGGTACCTAAAGCCAGGGCAGAGCCGACCCCAGCAAAGGGGAGCCAAGCCGGACGTGTCTCCCCACAGGCTCCCGCTGTAGAGGGCTCCCAGCCTCTCGTCCCCGCCACACCCTGGGGACGGGCCCTGTTTTCCGGGCGGAGTTTAGAACGCGACCCCGCCCCCAATTGCCCGGGGAGGGAGGCACCACCGCCGCTCGCCCGCGCCAGGAGAGCTCGGCCGCCCCTCCCCCACGCGCCCCGCCGCCGCCGCACAGCCCGTGGGGACAGTCACCGCCGAGGCCAGTGCGGCGGCGGGGCGGATCGAGCTCTTCAGGCGGGCCTGGGAGGACGCATCAGCAACAGCTGTCCGCCGCAAGGCTGCCCCGGTACTCACGCTGCCCGTGGCCTCCGGCGCTCTCCCGGCTCCTCTGCTGCACTTACTGCCGGAGGCGGCTGCGGCCGAGCGGGTGCCCATCCTGCGGCTCCGGGGCGCCGGGGAATTGAGGGAGAGAAACTCGGAGCTCGAGTCCATCAGGTCGTAAAGGGGCCCCTGGCCGCTCGGGGCCGCGGCGGACGGGACGGGGCGGCCGCGCCCGCTGCCCGTGTTGCTCCGTAGCATCACCATGGCCGGACCTGTTCCGGCTGAAGAGGGGGGCGGCGGCTTCTCTCCGAATTCTGGCGCCACAAACCGCGGGCTGTCGCTTCACCGCCCTCCCGTCGTATCTCTCCGCCTCCGCCCCTCATTCGAGCCGTAGTGCGACTACGAGAGACAGCAGGTCGTGTGGTGCCTGCTGTTTCCTGTTACACTCAATCACTGACCCTGCGGCCACACCAGAGGAGATCGTTCCGCCCCCTCGTCCCGTGGGACTCTTTCCCCTTGTCGGTTAGTCCCGGACCGGGTGCGGAGCGATACACACCGGTACTGAGTCCTTTTGGAATTTTTGGCGCGTGCAAAGTTGAGGGAGTGTTTTGCCCGGCTCTGATTGGCTAAGAGAAACGCGCTCAGCCCGCCTGCTCCATCGCTTCCCGCGGAAAGGGGATTCAAACGCCAGTCCCTTAAAGAGACACTGCCCGAGATCTCGGACAGCTGATCCTCGCAGAGCCAGGTCCCCGCCAGGCAGGTGCAGTTCTGGCAGGAGCCTGCGCCGTAAAGGGCGGGGCTCTAATTCAACGGGTCCTTGTCACCCTATCATGCCCCCCTCCCCCCGAGAGGGGCATTCAGGAGCAGTGACGCACACACGCTGCCAGGCACAGTCAGGCACACAGGGGAACTAGCACACACACGTCGCAGCTGGACTGGGCTCAGGACAGGGAGCTTGCTGGTAGTAGCTGCTCTCTCCACTTGCCGATATACTTAAAAAGGCAGTGTTGTTAGAGTGGGGTCCATGTACTTAAAGGGGCAATGCACATCTCGCTCTCTCACAATCACACAGGTTCATCATCAAGTTTCCGCAGGGAATGTTTGCAGCCACTGCCAAGCGTCTATTGTGTCTCTTCCCTCCATTCCTGCTGCCCTGGAGAGTGCAAGGCTACATTAACAACGTGTTAACCGTTGAGAGCTCAGCCAAGTGTTAGTTCATCATTTAGCAGCAAGACATTCCCAGGGAAATATTCCACCACCTCAACCAAGCTTCACAATCATTACATTGTTTAAAACTTACTGTGTATATAATATCAGAGGGGTAGTCGTGTTAGGCTGGATCTGTAGAAGCGACAGAGTTCTGTGGCACCTTATAGACTAACACATATTGGAGCATAAGCTTTTGTGGGTGCATCTGAAGAAGTGGGTATTCACCCACGAAAGCTTATGCTCCAATACATCTGTTAGTCTATAAGGTGCCACAGGACCCTTTGTCGCTTCTACAACCCCCTTATGTTAATTCTTATGCAGAAATTGGATTTGCTTAACATCATTTTGCTTAAAGTAGCATTTTTCAGGAACATAACTACAACATTAAGCAAGGTGTTACTGTATTTACATAGGCTATTATCTGTAAATTCTTATTTTAGAAAATATTGGCCTTTGGCTCTCGTGGGTCCAGCTAAGATGGGGACATAACACTAGTAGCCAGCGCATTCCATCACAAAAAGAGTGCAATAACATTTTCATTCCAAAATAGACTGTTTAACCAAAACAGGTTAATTTTTCATTAAAGTCCCTCCCCTGCTTCCTCTATTTTGTTTCCATCCTCCTGAGCAATAAACCAAACAGAAGTTTCAAATATTAAGATTTCATTCTCTCAAACAGTTTAGCATATTTCAGTTAAAAGTGCATTGGCAGCTAAAAAGCTTATATCTAAACACTGCAAATGCTGATGTGTTATCATCCACAAAAAATGGAGAGCACACTGTAGTTTTGATGTGACTACAGCATTTTGCTGAAGTATCATAGTCTGGAAATAAATTAAAGGATTTTTTTGTGATGTTAGGCAAAAACAAACAAACAAACAAACAAACTTTCCACACAGTCCTTCCTAAAGGTAGCCCTACTCATCACCAAACTATGGGGCAAGACCAGGGTCGGCGCTGCCACTAGGCGAACCTAGGAGGTCGCCTAGGTCAGCAGGATTTGGGGGGCAGCATTTTGCCACCGCACGACTCATTTCCTGGTGGCAATTCGGCAGCAAGAAAAGCGGCTGCCGAAACGCCGCCAAGAACGCCGCAGACATAATAGCTACTAGAGAAGTACACAGCAATGAATACAGCTTTTTAAAATAAAATAGCCTTTTACACTATTAAACCTTGTGACTGTGTGGTGCTACCTAAAAGCACTTTATAAAAATAAACTGTTTTGTGTATTTTATGGCCCAGGAGATGAAAGGCCCTTGTGCAGCCATTAGCTTTGCCAGGTTACACAAGCTTCTGCCAGGTTTCAGGGCTTAAAAACAGCTCAAGAATCTCTTCCTGCTGATTTAACAAAAAGAACCAGAAATAAAAGTATTGTATTTAACTTCAAATATCTGTTTGGCCATGTACAATTAAGATGTAGAACACATCTCTGGGGATGTTTTCCATGCACTCTATGAACAGGCTTCCTTTTAATCCTCAACATCTTCCCTGTGGCTCAGGGCCAGTCTCTCCCTCACCAGCCTCTCCAGATTCCATTCCTCTGCCCTTCTCGATCACGTATTGGACACCCTACCCTCTTGCTAAGGCTCAGCCTCTGTCCTGGTCTCTCCATCCCCTCCATTATAAGCTCAGGATCTCTCCTTATCTCATCTCTCTCCTCCCCTTGTTTTGGCTCAGGATCCTCCCACCATCTGGGCTGAGCTTGAGCCTCTCCTTTTTCCCCTTTGGCTCAACTTTCCCCTCTTTCTGGTTTGGGTTCAAAAATTCCCCATTCCCCACTCTTCTGGCTCAACCTGTCCCCCTCTCTCCTGCCTTTGATGCAGCATGCTGGAGGTTAACAGAACGATAGAAATTATCTCGCTCTGTGTCCGAGTTAAAATGCCTCCCGCCTGCCTGAGCTCCTAGCAGTCATGCAATAACAGCCGGATTTCGTAGGGGAAGAAATTGCTTGTAACTCACCAATTTCCTGCACAACCCACAAACACTTCCTGAGCAAACTGCTGCTTTATACAGCTAGGGGAAGTGCTGCCTTCTGGTATACGAGCCTGTTAAACCCTCCCCTAGCCAGTACTCCCATACACCTATGGATGAGGGTCACCTATGGAACAGCCAAGGGTAGCAGCAGCAGCTGCTGGTTATCAGCCAGCTGCCCCTGCTCGGCATGCTTGTGTGTACACCAGCTGCTATTGGTAAGGAGCAATAGACATGTAAGAAATGCGGCGTGCTGAGTACATCTGCTGTCTTTTTCACTGGTCAAGTAATAAGTGCACCAAGAGAAGATGCACCGAGGGCCAGGGTTCCCTATTGCAATCTCCCATGTTTCCATTTCTCTTTCGACATTCTGCACGTATTCTTGCAGGAGGCAAAGTGGAAGAAATGAGGTCGTAAGAGCCAGGAGAGAGAGTATTCTTCTTACAATAACATATTGTATTATAGGATAAAAGGGTGGATTGGTTAGAGACTATAATTTACAGAGTGTCCTAATTAGGATTATTGGAGGATGATTTACTGGGGAATAACAATATACAGGATCATTGTACAGCTTCCTGGATAGTTTATCACTTGGAAAATAATTTGTGATTCCATTAGTATTTATTGTGTGTCATGCCCAATTATTGTTATCAGTGGCATAGTTTATTTGGAATTGTACAGAACTATTACAATAGTAATATTAGGCAATAATGTTTTAATATACAGGGATTATTAATATTTTCTATTACCATCAGATGGAAGTCTATTTAAAAATTAAGAATATTTTTAAAAGCTGTTACATACACTTGATAACATTTATCTTTACAGGTAAGATTTTTACAGCAACTCCTTACTTAACATAGTCCCAGTTAATGTTGTTACATTGCTGATCTATTAGGGCTTGTCTACACTGGCAATTAACAGCACTGCAACTTTCTCGCTCAGGGGTGTGAAAAAATACCCCCTTCAGCGCAGCAAGTTTTAGCACTGTAAAGGGCCAGTGTAACAGTGGCCCAGCGCCAGGAGAGCTCTCTCCCAGTGCTGCACCACGACCACACAAGCAGGGCCAAATCCAGGTTTTCTGCCGCCCCAAGCAGGAAAAAAAGCTCGCGCCGCTCCACTCTTTGGCAGCAATTTGGCGGCAGGTCCTTCACTCCGAGAGGGACTGAGGGAGACCCGCTGCCGAATTGCCACCGAAGACCCGGACGTGCCACCCCTTGGTATTGGCTGCCCCAAGCACCTGCTTCTTTAGCTGGTGCCTGGAGCCAGCCCTGCACACAAGGCACATTAAAGCGCTGCCGCTGCAGTGCTTTAGCGTTGCCAGTGTAGACTAGCCCTGAGAGAACATGCTCTTTTAAAGTTGTGCAATGCTCCCTTATAACATTGTTTGGCAGTTGCTTGCTTTGTCCACTGCTTGCAGGAAAAGCAGCCTGTTGGAGCGAGCTCATGGGGGTTTGGAACCAGGGTGGACTGGCAGCTCCCCTAAGTTCCCTGTGCTGCAGCCGCCCAGCAGGCTATCAAGTGCTGGGAAGTTAAGGTGTCCCGCCCCGCACTGCCATGTGATGTTCCTTCCCTCTATCTTAGAGCTGATCCTGGGAGTCTTGCTGTGCGGGGGGGGGGGAAGAGGGGTGTTGATGTCAGGGTGTCCCTCTTCCCCCGTTCCTGCCCCAGTACCCTATCTCCACAGAGCAGGGGGTGGGGACGGATACAACAGGCCTCAGGACAGAGGGAGCTTGCTAACAGCAGCTGCTGTCTCAATTTGCTGATATACTTAAAAGGGCAGAGTGGGGTCAGTGTACTTAAAAGGGCAATGCATGTCTCACTCACACGGTGTGTTTCTCTCTCTCACACACATGTACCACCTGGCACTTTGGAAAGTGGAGGGAGTGGTGTGCTCCAGTGGGATAGCATGGGTTAATCATCACCTTCAGTTTGCAGCCACGGCCATGGTCTATTGCAAGGGTCTCAAACACGTGGCCCGCGGGCCACATGCGGCCTGCGGAGTTATTTCCTGCGGCCCGCCATAGGCGCCGACTCCACTGGCAGCCAAGCTCCAAACATTACTGAGTGTTTATATTTTATTAAAACCCCTCTTTGCATTACAGTTTTTAAAAAGTTAATACATTGACTTTTAATAGAATACTCAGTCCCTGGAAAAATCATGGAACAGGTCCTCAAGGAATCAATTCTGAACCACTTAAAGGAGGGGAAAGTGATCAGGAACAGTCAGCATGGATTCACCAAGGGCAAGTCATGCCTGACTAACCTAATTGCCTTCTATGATGAGATAACTGGCTCTGTGGATGAGGGGAAAGCAGTGGATGTGCTATTTCTTGACTTTAGCAAAGCTTTTGATACAGTCTCCCACAGTGTTCTTGCCAGCAAGTTAAGGAAGTATGGGCTGGATGAATGGACGGTAAGGTGGATAGAAAACTGGCTGGATGGTCGTGCTCAACGGGTAGTGATCAATGGCTCCATGTCTAGTTGGCAGCCGGTATCAAGTGGAGTGCCCCAAGGGTCGGTGCTGGGGCCGGTTTTGTTCAATATCTTCATCAACGATCTGGAGGATGGTGTGGACTGCACCCTTAGCAAGTTTGCAGATGACACTAAACTGGGAGGAGTGGTTGATACGCTGGAGGGTAGGGACAGGATACAGAGGGACCTAGACAAATTAGAGGATTGGGCCAAAAGAAATCTGATGAGGTTCAACAAGGACAAGTGCAGAGTCCTGCACTTAGGACGGAAGAATCCCATGCACTGCTACAGACTAGGGACCGAATGGCTGGGCAGCAGTTCTGCAGAAAAGGACCTAGGGGTTACGGTGGACGAAAAGCTGAATATGAGTCAACAGTGTGCCCTTGTTGCCAAGAAGGCTAACGGCATTTTGGGCTGTATAAGTAGGGGCATTTCCAGCAGATCGAGGGACGTGATTATTCCCCTCTATTCGGCACTGGTGAGGCCTCATTTGGAGTACTGTGTCCAGTTTTGGGCCCCACGCTACAAGAAGGATGTGGATAAATTGGAAAGAGTCCAACGGAGGGCAACAAAAATGATTAGGGGGCTCGAGCACATGACTTATGAGGAGAGGCTGAGGGAACTGGGATTGTTTAGCCTGCAGAAGAGAAGAATGAGGGGGGATTTGATAGCTGCTTTCAACTACCTGAAAGGGGGTTCCAAAGAGGATGGATCTAGACTGTTCTCAGTGGTAGAAGATGACAGAACAAGGAGTAATGGTCTCAAGTTGCAGAGGGGGAGGTTTAGGTTGGATATTAGGAAAACCTTTTTCACTAGTAGGGTGGTGAAGCACTGGAATGGGTTACCTAGGGAGGTGGTGGAATCTCCTTCCTTAGATGTTTTTAAGGTCAGGCTTGACAAAGCCCTGGCTGGGATGATCTAATTGGGTTTGGTCCTGCTTTGAGCAGGGGGTTGGACTAGATGACCTCCTGAGGTCCCTTCCAACCCTGAGATTCTATATTACTCTTCATTTTTTACTATACTTTTGTATCATTGTATGAAAAGGTTTCAGTGATGCGGCCCTCGGGTCAATTTACTAGTTCTCATGTGGCCCTCCTGATGATTTGAGTTTGAGATCCCTGGTCTATTGTGTCTCCTCCCTACATTTGTGCTGCCTGATAGAGTGTGAGGCTACATTAACAACAATGTGTTAACCCTTGAGGGCTCAGCCGAGTGTTAGTTCATCATTTAGCAGCAAGGCATTCCCTGGGAAATATCCCACTCCCTTACTCCACAACTTCAACTAAGCTTCTTTTTTTTTAAATAATGAGATATACCTATCTCATAGAACTGGAAGGGACCTTGAAAGGTCATGGAGTCCAGTCCCTTGCCTTTACAGCAGGACTAAGTACTGTCCCTGACAGATTTTTGCCCCCGATCTCTAAATGGTCCCCTCAAGGATTGAACTCACAACCCTGGATTTAGCAAGCCAATGCTCAAACCACTGAGTTATCCCCCCCCCACCCCCCATCACAATTGTCATTTCATCATTGCTGTGTACAGTATTATATGGTTTAACATTTTATATATATATATATATAAAATTTCTCTGGAACCTAACCCTGCCCCATTTACATTCATTCTTATGGGGAAATTGGAGTCGCTTAAAATCGTTTAACTTAAAGTAGCATTTTTCAGGAATATAACTACAACGTTAAGCGAGGAGTTACTGTATTTAATATAATTTCTTGATACTTGAATCAAAACTTCTTTGCCATAAACAATGAGGAAAAGACAAAACACTAGATACACCAGTCATTTGATATTACAAAGCATTTCATGACAGAGTAAACTAAATTATGCTTCCTCCTGTCTGTTAAACAGTAGTGAAGCCTAAAAGTCTATGAATTATTTGTGGAAACATTTTTATAAGAGCTTGGACCTAAATTTTAGAGATTAAAAATTGATGTGCGAAAGGAAGTTGGGAAAAAGTCTTTAACAGAAAAATGAATCCAAAAGTGGAAAAATCACAACATCTATCCTATTTTTATTGTACAAATCAGAAATAAACAAGAACTGTAAAAAACTTGTATTTTACAGTGAGGAAAATGTTTGGAAACTTTGTGAATACATCAGAAGCTACAATCAATACCCTTTAGAAGAATTTTATGCTGTTTTCATATCCAATGAGAGAAGGATGGTAAGTTGATGAGTTGTGATATGGAACAAAGGTCAAAACAGATTCACTGTGAAGGAAAGATGGGGGTCCAGGCATATACGTGTCCTGAGCCTTGTAGCTCACCTAGGCCTCATGATACTGGAAAAGATCCTAAAAGGCAGGTCTTTTAGTCATATATGGCAGTCTGGGCCTTGGAGTTGACATTTGGAGAAGTATCATCTCCCTGAGGTTGGCAGGGATCCCTTTGCTGCTATCAATCAGCTGAGGAGACTGAATGGTCTGTGTGGTTCAAAACAATGTCCCCAACTAAGAGCTCAAAAAGACCAAAAGACAATCTGATAAAAGCTTAATTATTGTATCGCAGATATAACGCAAGCTGACTAATTTTATCATTCAGTGAAGACCGACCTATCTAGTATTAGCTGAAATCCTAGATGTTTGTTTAGTTTACTTAAAATTAGCTTCTAACTTAATTTGCAGATACCGCTCTGGAAGCAGCAGTCAGGATGTGGAGATGAACCTGTGGTTTGGGTAGGACATTCTATTCTATATAGTTCTTTATAGCATGCTCATTTCCCTAGTACCTCTAGCACATTAAGCAATAAGGGGAATCAGGCCTCACCAACCTATTAGAATTCTTTGAGGGTGTCAGCAAACATATGGACAAGGGTGAGCCTGTGGATATAGTGTGCCTTTCAGTAAGGCGTAATTGGATAAGAGGGAATGTCCTCTCATGTGTCAGTAACCTGGCCACCAAGAACGCTATTGCTTGGCTTGGCAAATAGTCAAACACTAAATAAAATAAATAGAAACTGGTTAAAAGATAGGAAACAAAAAAGATAGGAATAAACAGTTTAAGAAGAGAGAGATAAATGGCAGGGTTCCCCAAGGATCTGTACTGGGACCAGTGCTGTTCAACATATTCATAAATTCAAAAAGGGGAAACAGTGAAGTGGCAAAGTTTGCAGACGATACAAAATTACTTAAAATAGTTAAGTCCAAAGCTGACTGTGAAGAGTTACAAAAGGATCTCACAAAACTGGGTGATTGGGCAAGAAAATGGCAGAGGAAAGTCAGTGTTAATAAATGCAAAGTAATGCCACTGGAAAAAAGAATCCAAACTATACATATAAAATGATGGGGTCTAAATGAGCTATTACCACTCAGGAAAGAGATTTTGGAATAATTGTGGAAAGTCCTCTGAAAACATCTGCTCACTGTGCAGCAGCAGTCTAAAAAAGCTAACAGAATGAAAGGAACCATTAGAAATAAGATAGATAATAAGACAGAAAATATCACAGTGCCACTATATAAATCCATGATACACTCACACTTTGAATACTGTGTGTGGTTCTGGCTGCCCCATCTGAAAAAAGATATTAGAATTGGAAGAAGTACAGAGAAGGGCAACAAAAATAATTAGGGTTATGAAACAGCTTCCATATGAGGAGAGAGTAAAAATACTCTGAATGTTTGGCTTAGATAAGAGATGACTAAGGGGGGATATGATAGAGGTAAAAAGAATCATGAACTGTGTAGAGAAAGTATTATTTACCCCTTCACATAACATATGAACAGGGTTCACTTAATGAAATTAATAGGCAGCAGGTTTAAAACAAACATAAGGAAATACTTCTTCACACAACACACAGGCAACCTGTGGAACTCATTACCAGGGAATGTTGTGAAGGCCAAAACTATAACTGGGATAAAAAAAGAATAAGATAAATTCATTGCAGATGGGTCCATCAACGCTGTCAGTCAAGATGGTCAGGGACGCAACCCCATGCTCTGCGTGTCCCTAACTCTCTGACTGCCAGAAGCTGGGACTGGATGACAGGAGATGTATCACTCTATAAATTGTACTGTTTTGTTTACTCCATTTGAAGCATCTGGCTGCGGCCACTGTCAGAAGCCAGGATACTGGGTTAAATGGACCATTGGTTTGACCCAGTATGGTCATTCTTAGGTTCTTAACAACATCCCACGTGTGCTTTTCTAAGGCCAGGTCTACACTGCGGACTTACATTGGTATAACTACATCACTTGGGTGTGAAAAATCACACCTGAGTGACATAGTTATATCGACCTAACTCCTGGTGTAAACAGCGCTATGTCAGCGGGTGAGCTTCTCCCGTTGACATAGCTATCATCTCTCGCAGAAGTGATTTAACTACGCCGACGGGATTCTCCCATTGGCATAGGAGTGTCTTCACTTAAGCACTCCAGTGGTGCAGCTGTGCCAATGCAGCGTTAAGTGTAGACCACTTATATAGTAAAAGAACAATGGCACATCCAATGAAATCAAAAGGCAACACATAATAAACCCGTGGAACTTATTGCCACAAGATATCATTGAGGCCAAGAGCCTAGTTGGATCCAAAAAAGTGTAAATATTGTGACAAAGTTCCTCCTCTACCTTGGTGAGTCCTGCACTTATTGGCGGATTTTGATCGCCTCAGAGATCTTCCCTTCTGGTAGAACCCACAGTCAAATTCCTCCTGTGTCTGATCAGGAGTTGGGAGGTTTGGGGGGAACCCGGGTCCACCCTCTACTTCGGGTTCCAGCCCAGGGCCCTGTGGATTGCAGTTGTCTATAGGGTTTCCTGTAACAGCTGCGTGACAGCTACAACTCCCTGGGCTACTTCCCCACAGCCTCCACTCAACACCTTCTTTATGCTTACTGCAGGACCTTCCTCCTGATGGTCTGCTGATGCTTGTACTCCTCAGTCCTTCAACTCTTCTCACTCTCAACTCCTTGTGTGCCTCTTGCTCCCAGCTCCTCACACGCAACACCACAAACTGAAGGGAGCTCCTTTTTAAACCCAGGTGCCCTGGTTAGCCTGCCTGTCTTAATTGATTCTAGCAGGTTCTTCTTAATTGGCTCCAGGTGTCCTAATTAGCCTGCCTGCCTTAAATTGGTTCCAGAAAGTTCCTGCTTGTTCTAGTGCAGCCCCTGCTCTGGTCACTCAGGGAACAGAAAACTATTCATCCAATGGCCAGTATATTTGCCTTCTATCAGACTTCTGTACCCCACTTGTCTGGGTCTGTCACATTATTTACATGGATAATGAAAATATCAACATATATAGTACATGGGATAGAAAAACATGAGGGTTATACAGCTTCATGTGTCAGGGCATATGCCCTGTGGGATGGTATTAGGGGAAAAATTCCTTTTTGGACATAATTATCACTGAACTTTTCTCTGAATTGTCCAGTATTGGAGCACTAGTCCAGTTTTGGTGCAGCAATCTTATATTCTAGTAAGCGAAGGTTAAGATGGCACTTTCAGTATAAATGCCCTATTCAGGTACCTATAACTTCGTTTTTTTAAAAACCTGGCACATGCCATCTCAGACTGGGAGTGAATTGTTTGGGAAAATAGAAAAAAAAACCATAGCCATTTTAATTATATCATTGCAAGACCCCTTCTCCACCCTGCCCCAAGTGTAACTCAGGCCTGGTCCACACTAGGGAGGGGGATCGATCTAAGATACGCAACTTCAGCTATGAGAATAGCGTAGCTGAAGTCGACGTATCTTAGATTGAATTAAAATTACTTACTGGAGGTCCACGCGGCACAGGCTCGCTCCCCCGTCGACTCCACTTACTCCTCGTGCCGAGCTGGAGTTCCGGAGTTGACGGGGAGCACTTCTGGGATCGATTTATCGCGTCTACATGAGACGCGATAAATCGATCCCAGAAAATCGATCACTACCCGCCGAATCAGGCGGGTAGTGTGGACATACCCTCAAAAACAACTTTGTTTAAAAACAAACCAACTTTACAAATAATTAGTTTTGAATGAGATCTAAGTGGTATGAGAAGGAAGGCAGAAGAGGGACAGAGAAGGCCATTACAAATTTTAAGAGTTTCCCACCAAAATGTATTGAATTCAAGTTTTTTGGTAGACAATCCAACTACAAACTTGCATAAGCATATAGCTGGTTTCCCTATTCTCATCGTCACTATTCCATCCCTTTTAAATTTTGTTGTTGCACACAGCTTCACTTCCAATATGTGTATTAGTATGGCAAAATAATTTGCCTAAGATTTTTACAATTTCTTGCTCCAAATAGCTAGGCTTGTTTAGCACTGAAAATGTCGTAAGAAAGTTCCTCAAACTCTTTCCATAAGTGGATTTTGTATTCACTTTACTAGGGTACAGTTAATTGTGATTAATTGTACAAAATGAGTCAAACACAGCATTAAAATTACCTGGTAATCACTTCACAAAGAGGCAAGTTGCCATCTTTTATCTGTGCCAGCCTTTGTTTGGGATTGAGATGAACACAAAGGACATGTTATCCAATTCAAATATTTTATTGTATTAGGGTGTAGAAATTAAGGAGATATCTGTATTATTTTGTATGAATACTATGTGTCTTGGTTTCCCTGTTTGAGATTCTGTCTGACTGCCTAGAGTTAAATCAAACTGGGCGTGGGGCGGGGGGGGAGCGTTAGGCGTCAGCAAACAGGAAATGAAACTGACAAAGATAAGGTATCTCTAGGGAGAATACCAAGGAACCTTAACAGAAGGAATGGGGGAGCTATTCATTCTATTCATTGAAAATTCCTTACCTGCCTGTGACCAGAAAGGTGACAGGCCTGCTTTTTCAAGGCCAGAGACCAAGACCAAAAGAACATTTGGGTCCAGATCCTCAAAGGTATTTAGGTTCCTAATTCCCACTGAAATCAATGGATCTGGGCCTAAGCAATTTCAACCCCTAGCCTAGAGGAAAAGGAGGGGGGAGCAGGCAGCAGATTCTTGGGGAGACAAAACATATTTTGGTGGTGTATTCAACAGGGCTCTGGAACTAAGGCAGGGGCTCTTCAGGTTGTGCCTGAGATAACTCGGCTGCCTAAGCTTGAGAGAAGTGATGACTTGCAAGCAAACCTTAGGTGTGCCGGACTGTTGTACGTTTAACCTTTTCTCTCTGTGTGCTATGTACTTTTGGGTGAATGGACACAAGCTGTTTGGAGTCACTTTAATCAGCCCTTGGTCACAGGTACCCGAAGAGAAGTGTCTCTTGCTGGTTCCAGTTGCAGTTGGCTCTGTCGTGTTGTTACAGCTGGAAACAGGCAGGCTGCTACCCTGGGATCCAGTCTTAGAGTGGTAGAATTGTGGACCAGAGACAGGTGAAGGTAGTGAAACTTGTCACCTGAGTTGCTGCACTCATGAGAGGCTGCAAGAGGATATAAAGCACTGTTTGCACTGTACCTCTGGCAGGATGGTGGGAATAGATGGCGTTTCACCCTGGTGATCCAGGCTAAAGTGGGATAAGCCACGGAATTCCACTTGGAAAGAGTATCTACTGGACAGACTGGGGGAGAGATCAGTCGCAGCTCGTCTCTGCACCATCACATATGGGTTATGCTTTGAGGGTGATTTCTGTCCCCTTTTCCTAATATCTCTGAGGTTTGTCTATGACCATTTACAACTGTCTTGTTAACCATCAATGACCTTTACTCCTAGGATTACCATGTTATTTTACTTCATGTTTCAAGTGGAGACCAGAACTTCATTTATGATCTTGACACAGTGTTGCCATTTCCATGTCCATTTGACACTTACATTGAGGAGGCCTTTAAATCAGATGATATTCTTCTTCCAGGATTTAGAAGGTGAGAAAATTAAAATAAATCTGGTACAGAATATTTTACAAAAGCCAAGCCCCAACAACTGATGCAGTTGACATTTTGCTTTGTATGCATAGTCACCTATGTATAATCTGTTACTGTGCAGGAAATTAAACACACCACACTGCTCTTCTAATGATCCTGACCTTAAAGGTACAATAGTTCATCCATCAATAAAACTTTCTATTTCCATGTGTTGCTTCCTGTTAGTGATTCAGCTACGGACACTATTAATATACCACTAACCTATATGAATTTGATTTAATTGCTCAGAGTCAAAACTCAATGAGGGCAGGAACAGGCTCTGGGTTAGTAATGTTTAACACAGTATTACATGACTCCATCACTTAGTACGTTCTTGAATTATATGTTTGTTTAGAAAAATGAGACTGATTCGAGCAGATTTGTATCTGAAGACATTTGCTTCTGACCGATCCCACATGAAAGATGCCAATGGACACTGGCAGAAGCCTCCTCCTTCCTACCCTTGCATTGAAACTGCAGGTAAATAGCATTCCACACCCAAAACACAAAAATCCTGTTCCTTTTGATTCAAGGAAATGAAACAAAATAAAGCCAAAGAATTGCATAAGCGATATTTATGCTTCCATAATATACTGTGAAAGCACTGCCGCCTTTCCTTTCAAGACAAAGTGCTTTATTATTTCATCAGTAAAAAATATGAACTTGCATCTTGCATGTACCTATGGGATTATATAATGTTCAACACCATTTCTGGCATTTATCAAACATTTACTAGCTAATCCTCACAACACCTTGTGTGAGGTGGGCAAGTAAGCATTAATGTCCCCTCATTACAGGAACTGATGCAGAGAGGATAAAGTGACTTGTTCACAATCACATAGTGATTCTGATAGACTTGGGATTGGAATTTCGGAGTTCCTGGATCTGAGACTTGTGTTCAGATTGCCTCTCATATGCAAGCGACAAAGAGTCCTGTGGCACCTTATAGACTAACAGACGTATTGGAGCATAAGCTTTCGTGGGTGAATACCCACTTCTTCAGATGCATCTGAAGTAGTGGGTATTCACCCACGACAGCTTATGCTCCAATACGTCTGCTAGTCTATAAGGTCCCACAAGGCTCTTTGTCGCTTCTACAGATCCAGACTAACACGGCTACCCCTCTGATACTTGACTCTCATATGCAAGTCAGTCTTCACAAGGAGAAAGTATATGTTCAGTGATCCACAGGGCTGAGTTAAAGATAACTCCAGGACTGTAGGCACATCCCACATGTTGGCCCCATGGTATGGCCCTGTCTCTCCTTGGGGTGGCACAGGTATCAGAGTTAAGAAGAATGAGACAGTTCACACCTCTCAGAACTAATGTTTTAGGTTTGTCTGCCAACCAGACAGGCATCAGTTACTCAGGTCACATTTTCAAGCTTTTCCTTACATACATGCAGGGTAGAAACATAATTTAAAAAGAGAGCCAAGGTTCTGACATCATGGGACTCCAGGAGCTGGGGCTTTGTGAAAAAGCCTATATTGCCTATGCTTTAATTTGACCCTGGGGCTCAAAAAGCATGGTGGCTGTTTTGGTTTTTTTTTTGGTTTTTTTTTAATTTAAAAAGATCATTCAGCCTCCAATTCAGGAAAGCACCTAAACATGTGCAGATGTTCATCCCTATTCAGGATGGTGCTTAAGCACATACTTAAGTTCCACTGTCTTCAGTGGGGCTTGGCATTTAAGCATGTACTTATCTTGAGTAGGGGTGCTTTATTAAATCTTGTCCCATCAGGCTTGACCCTACAGGCTGCTGAGCACTCTGGCCCTACTCCAGCTAAGCACTTACGCACATGCTTAACATTAAGCACGTGAGTAGTCCTGTTGCAGTCAGTGGGATTACTCAGCTGTTTAAAGTTAAGTACGTGTTTAAGTAGTTTGGTGCTGAACATTCTGACCCTGATCTAGTAAAGACTTGATATTTTTCTTTTTTTGTTTTGTTTCCATTCCCTTCCTCTCTTCTTAAGTATGTGCTATCCTGATACTTTCTTCTTTCCTTTCCTTATTCAGCCAGATTCAGTTTCTTCTCCTCCAGCCTTATTCCTTCATTCACTTGAGATATTCCCATACATATGTATTTGTACCTCAACAGCTACCTAAGGTTCTTAAGCTTGACTTCAGTGGAACTACTCATGTGCTTAAAGTCAGAGACATGTCTAACTACCTTGCTGAACTGAGGCCACAGTCACCAATGATTCAACCCCAAAGCTCAGTGTGAACCCTGTAAATCACTAAAGTTGACAAAGAATTTGTTAGAGTTCACTGTAACTCAAAGTTTGTACTTAGAATATAGAAGTGGGACAAGAAACTGAACTCCTTTGCTACTAGTAAATCAGTAGGTGGCACTCTTCCCTCAGTCAGTAGTGAACTAATATTTCAGCACTGTGTTACAGGGGAACTGTTCTTCTGGAGGTGTCTTTTTCCCCCCCAAATGAGATAGAAAAATAAGGGGTTTGACCTCCTGTGATCAGTAAAGAGCTTATGGGTGTTCGCCCCAGTGTCCTGACCAAATTCCAGTTCAGGTAACTACATTCTCTCTGCCGAAATTCTCCATACAGTTTCAGTTAGATATGGTATTTCACTTTCTTAATTAAATTGCTAACACATTTCACTCTAGTATTTACTGCATTTCAATGGTCAGCAAGTGGTTCCTGCTTACTGTTTTATATCAGTTTATTTGTAAGGCACCATACCTGTTTTTCTACTTTTGTATTAGTGTATTCTTTTTCATAATTTAGAGTAGTTAATTTCCTTATGGCTAGTAAAAAGATAATTACAAAGTCACAGAGAAGACATTTTTATATGAGTACTGTTTGCTGCATGCTCTATATTTTCCCTTGGGATGTTAAGTGAGCACCTTGTAGCTTTTAAAAGATATTTAAAAGATTGATACATTTCTAAATGTATCAATCAGTGTTTCTAAAGCACTTATCACCATAATATCTAGGAACTGTTTACACTTAAAGATGAAGATCAACATAGTTTTGCTGCTCTGCTCCTACAAAATATTTGTATTTTTCAATATTAATTACATTATAGCTCTTTTCATTTTGAAGGATTCAAAAGCTTTTATAAAACTTGAAAGACAGGAATTTGTTTTTCCTGTTACTGAAATGTTTCCACTTTAGTGTGGAACATAGCACTTCAGAACAGGAAGTTTCTGCAACTTTGACTTAAAGTAATTGCAAGCCTACTCCACATTCAGATCCTTGAGTTCTTCGTTCCAGTCCACTTCCCTAACTAATTCCCTTAATTTTTTTAAAGTTTGCCCTTTTGAAATCAAGGACCCTAGCTGCAGATCTATTTTTGTTTATCTTTCCATTTAGTGTAAACTGAATTAGGTCATGATCACTCAAACCAAGCTTGTCCCCTACAACCAGTTCTTCTATGAGGTCCTCACTACTCACGAATACCAAATCTAAAATAGAATCACCTCTGTTGGTTAAGCGGCTATTTGGTTAAGAAATCTGTCAGCTATCACATCCAGGAAAATCTGGGCCCTACTATTATTAGTAGCACTTGTCCTCTGATCTATAGCTGGGAAGTTAAAGTTTCCCATAATCACACAATTCCCAGTAGTATTTATTTAATTTAAAACATTAAAGAGGTCTCTATCTATATTTAAATTGGATCCTGGGGGTCTGTAGCATACCCCAAGCACTATCCCAGGGGAACCTCTAGTAGCTTTCTTCCCCAAAGTGATTTTGGCCCAAATAGACTGTCTTATCCATCTCATCATTTCTAATTTGCTTACAGTCTACCTCATTATTAATATACAATGCTACACCATCACCTTAACTTCTGTCCTGAATAGCACATATCCTTGAATACCTCTACTCCAGTCACGACTACGATTCCACCATGTTTCTATTATCCCAATAATATATGGTTTCACTTCATGCACCAGTAGTTCTATTTCCTCCATTTTGTTACCCAGGCTCCTTGCATTGGTGTACAAACATCTTAATTGTTGCTGCTTTGCTTCACCCACATTCCTCGCCCTATTGGGTACCGTCATTCTACTGCCAGGATCGCCTACTTGACTGTTAGCTTCATTGGTATCAGCGCTATCTTTTCTCTTAAGCCCCATTCTCTTACCCACTGCTGTTCCTTTCTCCATTGCTGTATTCTTTCTTACTTGATTTTCCTCCTGCTCAATGTTAAAATCAGATGTGGAGATTACATGAGCATCTCCCAACTGTCTTCCCCAAGTTACCATGGCTCTGGTTTCAGAATTTAGGGCTTGAACCAAAGTACTCAAAGTCAGTGGGAGTCTTTCAAATGAGCTCATGGGATCTGATGAAGTCCATTAATTGTTTTCCTAGTTGGGGCATGATCTCGAGGCTGATCAGCATCTCATAGGAAGTGATCAGCACCTTCTAATTGCTATGTCCCCAATCTAATGCCCCAGTGAAGTCAATGGAAAAGCTTCTGTTGACTCCAATGGGCTTTGGATCAGGCCCTTAAATAGGAGCAAGGTCTCGCAGGACCTTGCAGGATCAGGCTCTTTTTGAATAGAGAGATGGCGTAGTACCCGTAGTTTTTACTATAGCAGTCCTTTTTTTAATTCTCTAGTTTTGGTCACCCTTTATCCTGAACTACAACTCCGTGGCATGATATAAGTGCCCTCTGGGACAGCTGCAAATCTCTATTATTTTCCTGCATACTCTTTCTTTCAATCAGTGAAAATGCTGGTCACAAAACAAAATTATTGACATGGGCAGATAGCGATCAGAGACAAATGCTACATCCTGAAAACAGGAAATGAAGACTCTGAAGGTATCTTACAATTTGCAGAATTCCCTCTGAGTAATGTTTTCTCTATTCAATGGATTTTCATGAGGGAAGTAGCTCTTGACATAAGCTTTTTGCTGGTATGTATGTATATATTAATCCCTACCATCAAACAGGTTTCTGTCTGCATTTGATTGACAAATAATGTTCATGTATTCCTGTACTAAATAGACGCCTTATCTAGGACTCTAATATTCTCTATTTGTGCTCCTTATCTAGACTCCAAGATGAACCTGGACGATTTTATCAGTATGAATCCCAAGGTGGGATGGGGCTCAGTAGTTTTGCTACCTGACTTTGTGGATCGTTATGGCAGACAGAGCTGAGTTCAGGTTCACCTTGAAAGGACAGTGATGCAAACAAAAGACACATCAGCTCATCAGCTTCCCCTTTTTGTTTTGTTGTGGTTGCTCTTGTCATTCTATTTATAAATTGGTTTATTTCTATGAAATTTATTGTTCTGTCAAATACAAAAATTGAACAAAAATGCAATGAACTGAATAAAATATTTTATTTTGACTATATAACAAGAGTTAAGACTTATGTAATGTATTGGACTAATTCTACAGCATCTGTATTGACCCTACTACATTTAAATTTCAATCTGTCAAGTGAGATTACTGGACCCCAGTCCTGCAGCTGTATCCTTACAGGTAGAAGCTTGTGCCTGTGTAGAGACATTGACTTCAATGAGAGTCTGAGCAATGTAAGGGTAGGTCCACACTACCCGCCCGATTCGGCGGGTAGAGATCAATCTTCTGGGATCGATTTATCACGTCTCATCTGGACGCGATAAATCGATCGAGGAAGCGCAGTCAACGGGGGAGCCTGCCTGCGCCACGTGGACCCGCAGTAAGTAACATTTATTTCAATCTAGGAAACGTCGACTTCAGCTACGCTATTCTCATAGCTGAAGTTGCGTATCCTAGATCGATCCCCCGCCCCAGTGTAGACCAGCCCTTAGGATCTGCCTGCATGGATCCAACTGCAGGATAAGGCCTTAGATATGAGAACATTCAATATTTTCTTCAGAATATACAAAGTTTAAAAAAAAATCAACTTGGAAACATACCACAATGATTTTCCTCTAATCAGTCCGGAACAGATGTTTAGTTCCATATAGAGCATGATGGACATTAGAGATGATCCCTGTTAACTGTTATAGAATAAATAATCTGCCTATTCCTGTAGCTCTTATAAGAAACGTCACTCTGTCGAGATAAAGGGCAAGGAACATTTTCACTCAGCATTGAATGTACTCAGATCAGGGTAATATTTATATGTGTGGCACTTGAAGCCTGACAGCATTTCATCAACATTTCCAGAACGTATGCTGTTTGAATGCCAACATTTAGGGCTAGAGTGAGCCTTTGCTCAATGTTCTAAATGCAGTGCTGGCTTGTGAGAAGGCCAGGGAAGGAACTGCATGCATCTCTGTTCATCCCAGCTCAACCCATGTTTCCTGGGTGCAGTAATTTATGCCAGTCCTTTGACTGCACCACACAAACCAGCATAGGGACAAAGTCAACACTCCATTCACTCCCTGCTCCTCTCCATTCTCTCTCTACCAGCTTGTTTGCAGTGGAGTAAAGGTTGTGTTAGACCTGCTGTTCCTACCACATGTGGAGCTGAAATGTAGGTGACCACAGCCATTATCTTACTCCCTTGCATGGCCATATTTGAGCAAGCCACTGTAACCGGCTAGATTGAAAACCACAGATTGTTTGGAACTATTCAGTAAGATACTGGGAAATATCTACACAAATATCTGTCTCTAAAGTAAAAATGGAGAACTGCACCTGTTATTCTAAAAGTGAGGAAAGGGAAGAATAGTCTGAAGGACATCAGCATTTGTTTATACAGTGGTCATCACTGCGGTGTCTGAACACCTAAGATGCAAGAGGCTTTGCAGTGTGGACTACTGTATGTACTAAAGGAAAATTCAAGGGCCAGATTCTGTGACCTTACTCCATAATTAGTTCCACTAAAGTCAATGAAATTACTCACAGAGAAGGGTCTACTCAACATGAGTAAGTGGTAGAATTGTGCTCTAAGCAGCCTAAAGCTTTTAAACCTCTTCTTGTATGGAAGATTCCACATTACCTAATCCCTCTTATAATTTTTACTCCTTTTTTGGGGAGCAGGGGAAGAGATCTCTCATTTCAGCTATGAGCTTGTTGAGAAGGTATACTGTCAATTTACATGACTCATTTTCTGTATTGATCTCTTAATACAGTTTAAGATTTTATTCACTCTTCAGTGTGCATTGCCTTTCCCGTTCTATAATGAAATCCACCTGCCATTGTGTGGCCCTACTATTATTATGTAGCCCTTAGGAGTCTCAGTCATGGACCAGGACACTGCAGTAGGCGCTGTACAAACAGAAGATCTCTTCCCTAACAAGCTTAATTGCCTGACTTTGTAAGGTCCTTGTGAGTTCCTCACAATCCTGCTTAGTCTTAATTAGACTAAGTTATGTTAGTACATTTGAATTTTCCGAATACTTTTATCAGTAGAAGTTATGGAACAAATTCTGGTATCCTTATATTTGCATTGGATAGCATCTAATGGCACATATAATACTGTGATAGCACAGAGATCACATTCATCATCTCAGGCTCAGTCCCACTAGCAATCTCTGGCTCTTTCCTGCAGGAGATGCTTCTTTCCTGTGCCTGTGAACAGTCTCTGTTCCTGGATCCCTTCCCAGTTCTTTCCCTAGGCTACTCCTTTTCAGTCCCTCTTTACACAGGAGCCCTCAGCTCTCCTCTCTGGAGCCGAACGGTATTAGTTAATCCCTCACTCCGTAAACAGGGTTCTCCCCTCCACTCTGGAGCTGGGTTCTGCTAATCAGATTCTCTGGTCCTTTTAAAGCAGGAACCCTGAGCTCTCCTCTCTAGAGCTGAGTTGTGGGTTAAGCAACTGTAGGGCCTTTGCCAGCTTCTCCCTCAGCTGGCCCCTTTTCCTACATGAGCCCTGAGGCTCCAGGGTGATACGCAGGCCAGCCTTTCCCTGCTGATGTCTCCTGGTGTCTGACCTGGTACAAGGGAGGAGGCGGCCTTTATGGTGGTCCCCTTCTCCCAGTTCTCTCCAATTGGCTGGAGAGAGGGGAGCCTTGCCCCACCCTCCCTGCCAGGCTCCTTGCCTCATAGGCCCTTATATAGCTATAGCTATTAGGCCTAACAAAACCCTTAAAGAGCCATGCCATGTGATGGGCTGACCACTAGGCTTACAACCCTTAAGGGCTAACTATCCTGTCACAAGTCCCATTGGCTTGGATGAAAACTAACATCTTTCCTGCCTTCTCTTCTTTGCTTCCTCTCAATCACTGGTAACATATGGTGTTTAATGAATACTTATATAATTGCTTTTACTGTAGCTGTTCAGGGCCCAAAAGGAGAAAACTGGTTTCCTGGAGTACATTTGCCCTATTGTTACTTTTCTGCGAGTTCAGAAACATTCTGATTTTGTAAAATATAGTTTTTCAGCTGGCCAGCAGGGGGAGCAGGTGCCATTCAATAAACATACATGTTCAGACACTTCCCTAGAGAGTATTCTTTTTTATTATTTGTTCCAGTAACAGTTAAAGTTTTTAAATTCTGGCACCAGTACTGATGTGAGCTGCATCTTGCAAGATCATTCTTCATCACTAAGAAGTATGTACTGCCTTTGTCTGCCTGCACAACTCCCATTAACATCAATAGGAGTTCTTTTTAGAGATCAAAGACTGTAAGGCCAACATTTTTGAACTCCATAGTTTGGCACCTAAGTAAGTGACCTGATTTTCAGAGGTGTTGAGCGCTCACAGCTCCTAATGAAACCAGTGCTCACCACCTTTGAAAAATCAGGCCATTTACTTCGGTGCCAAAATATGGATTTAGGTGGCTAACTGAGCACTGAGAGGCCTGCCCTTCAATTTGATCTGCACACAGTTCCATGGGCATAGAGGTCCACCTGTATGGATCAGATTCCAGGATCAGAACCAAGTTTGATAATTTTGACCTTTTTGGCCTTCTCCTTTTACCCATTACCAATCTAGCCCAAATCTGATGCATATTTTAAAGTGCTGCTTTGCTCTGAGCACTGACTGTAAAAATGGCATTGTGGGATCCCACCCTTACCCTTCTAATAACTTCATACTGAATTTTTTCACTTTACAAGTAAAATTATGTGGTTTTTCTACCTGTCAGTCTTGCAAATTCCAGCTGCAATCTGAATGGCCAGCTGAGAAAACTTGATCTGGGAGTCACTGAAAGACAATAGACTGAAACCCTAGAATGCCATTGTTATAGTCCGTTTTCACTGTTAACTCCCACCAGGTACCTTCTGCAACTGTTGCTGAGCTGCCATAGGTGACCCAGCCAGTGACCTAAAAGAGCCATGCTGCCAATGGGTGGGACCAGCATCAGCTCATTTACCACCATTAAGGCTAAGATTTTGTCATGGTTATTTTTAGTAAAAGTCATGGACAGGTCACGGGCAATAAACAAAAATTAATGGAAGCCGTGACCTGTCTGACTTTTGTTGCTGTGGCTCCATGGCTTCTCCCACCACTATGGTGTCTGGGAGCTGTGGGATTCCCCCTCCGCCCACAGCGGCTGGTAGCTGCAGGGTGACCATATTTCTCAAAGACAAAATGGGACACCCCAGCCACTTGCTCGAGGTATCCCTCTCCCCCCACGCAAGGCTGTTGCCTGTCGCTGGAACCCTGAGGAGGGCCCCCTCAGGAGTCTGTCACCCAGGGGCGGCTCTCACAATTTTGCCACTCCAAGCAGGGGCGACGGCCCCACCCCCGACGCAGGCAGATGTAGTGGGGCCCCGCCCCCGACACGTGCCTACATTGGGGGCGGGGCCCCGCTACGTCTGCCTGTGGCGGGGGGCGACGCAGGCTGTCCCAGTCCGCGGCGGCAAGGGGAGAGCAGCGGACCTGCCGCCCCATTGCCGCCGCGGCAGGCGAGAATGGGGCAGCAGTCCAAGTCCTGCGGCAGCAATTCGGCGGCGGAAAGAGCGGACCTGCCGCCGAATTGCCGCCGTGGGACTCGGACTGCTGCCCCATGCTCGCCTGCCGCCCCAAGCACCAGCTTGGAAAGCTGGTGCCTGGAGCCAGCCCTGCTGTCACCTGTTGCTGGAACTTTGCAGGGGACCTCCTGTTGCTTGTTGCTGCTGTCGCCTGTCACTGGAACCCTGCCAGGGCCTCACTGGTTGTCAGCTCCAGAGTCCTGAAGCCCCTGAGGTTGAAGCAGAGAATGTCACAGAGGTCTCTGGAAGTCACGGATTATGTGACTTTCATGACTTCCGTAACATAAATGTAGCCTTAATCACCATCCATGCAGATTGCATCTGCCTCAGCAACGGGTGGGGGTGCCCTTCCAAGGACCCCAGGATTTACAGAGTTGGGAGACCATATCTCCTCCCCACTATGCATCACTTTCCCAATTCCCTCCCTTTTGAGGGGATTCTGTACAAGGAATTCTAGCAAGCTTGTGAAGTTTTCATTCTCCTCTGGCCCCCTCTTGTCAGTTTCTCCATGAGCAGGGGTGACCTGAGCCAAAGTATTGATCTAGTTCAATAAAGCATATCCAGGAATTCCTGAAAACACATATGCAGCTTTGCATGAATTCATAGTGCTTGGCAGCTGGATGTGCCTCTCAGTTTGGAGTTTAGCTGAGAGTGAAGACACTGTTTTAAACTATCACGGAAGTCAGCAAAGAAATCCTGCAGATAAATGTAGAATTTTGCGGAGTTATGTGTAGCTGCAGTGGTGATACCAGAAAAACTCTCCATTTTGACCTAAGGTAAATACAGCTATGTCAGACTCTTCATTGTTTCCCTATACTTACAATAGGATATACCTTAAACATTTCAAGTACATAAAAGATTGTTACAAGGAGGAAGGAGAAAAAATTGTTGTTCTTAACCTCTGAGGATAGGACAAGAAGCAATGGGCTTACATTGCAGCAAGGGCGGTTTAGGTTGAACATTAGGAAAAACTTCCTAACTGTCCAGAGTGGTAAAGCACTGGAATAAATGCCTAGGGAGGTTGTGGAATTTTCATCATTGGGGATTTTTAAGAGCAGCAAACACCTGTCAGAATAGTCTAGATAATACTTAGTCCTGCCTTGAGTGCAAGGGACTGGACTAGATGACCTCTCAAGGTCCCTTCCAGTTCTATGATTGAGGGTAGCTAAATGAAAATCTTATTTAGTTATCCAAGGCAACTGGCAAGTTTCTAAGAGTCACCATTGTGATCTAACAGTTCCAGGGATTGGACATTCGTTTTACAGAGATAACAGCATTCAACAAAAGGGCTAGCTCACATGTAAAGTTCTAGTGAAATCAGTAGTATCATAGGCGCTGACTCCGTGGGTGCTCCGGAGCTCAAGCATCCATGGAAAAAAATATGGAGTGCTCAGCACCCATCAGCCACAGCTGTTTGACAGGACCACCTGATCAGCTGTTTGGCAGCTGGCAGGAGGCACTGGGGGAGGGCGGAGAGCAGAGAGCAATTGGCGGGAGGGGGCCTAACAGCAGTGGGAAGAGGCGTAGTGAGGGCAGGGCCTCTGGGGCAGTGGGGGTGGAGCACCCACTGGGAAAAATAAAAGTCAGCACCTGTGAGTGGTATTACTCATCTCAGGAAGGGTTTGCAGGTCTGGGCTGTAAGTGTATACTAAATATTTGACATTTGTGCTAACCAGGGAGTGAGAAGAGCAGAGAGTCTCCAGTGAGCTGGGCTCCTGTAATTATGTTACTTAAATGCAGGAAATCCTCATGTGGGTTGGTTCTATGTAATACCAATCTTCTCAGAACAGACTATATCTGGAACGTTAACATTGCAATAAGGCAGGAGTTATTATATGTTATTTTTTATAAATGGCCTACACAGTAAGAATATGGTAGTTATCTCAGCCTTCCCTTCTTTTTAATATGTCATTTTGGTGGCACTCTTCCCGTCGCCCTAGCTCTGTTGTTTAAATGGCAGTGCACCAGTTTGTGTGTGGGGCCGTCCAAAGAAAATGTTCTGTTGTAGCAACACAGCTTTTAACTGTTGCTTCTACAGCTCTAGATGCAGCTATTACTTCTAACTTGTGGGAACAAAGCAAGGACTTTCCAGCACACGTTTACATCTAATCTATTTAGATATTTATACTGCACTCATCACAGTGCACCTCTCTATATGGAGCATACACATTAATATTTATACCCAGACTCTCACAATAAGAATAATAAAGTAGGCACAACAGAATGACACAAAGTTTAGAAATAGTATTTTTCTTTTAGATGACAGGCTATTTCTTCAACAATTCAAACTTTACAGGACAAATTCTACCCTGATATAAATAGAAACAAGTTGACTGATGTCAGAGCCACATCTGCTTGTACCAGAGCTGTGTTTGGCCCTACACTTCTTGCACAGAGTAAATGTAGTTGCTTTGCATCATTAGTTAGTGGGGGAGGTTCTAATCTCAGTTACATCAGTATGAATCTAGAGGAATTCCAGTGAAGTCAATAGAGTTACTCTAGATTTACAGAGTAACTGAAAACAAACAGTTTACCCAGTGTGCAGAGTCTCTAAGAGCATCTCTTATTTTTTTAAGGCACACAAGTCCAGTCAGAATTTGTCTTCAAAATCATTGTTTCATGTAGCTGCTGCAAACTCAGTGGATCTCTAATAGTATGAAATTTTACAGTGATCATAGAACTCCATAGTAGCTAGATCTGGGAATAGTTTATTAGAATGAGTCCACCCCTTGTCTGGCAGGGTAAAACCCTTCCCCAGAAATACAGTATTAGGTAGAAAACTGACCCTATACCTGTCCTGAACCAAATGGTTGAGAGAAAGGGATTCCTGTTTTACCACCGTGGATTTGCAATGTTCCACTCACTATCTATAGCACTAGTATTTTTGTTATTATTTTGCTGATTAGTTTCATTTATTTGATTTGATTTTTTAAAAAATAGTTTGGCTGGTTTTTTGATAACTCAAAAGCCAAGCTAGGGCCTTAGTTCTCAGAGCCATGCATTGCTATATACCCCCTGATTCTGGTAGCCTCCCTCTCTTCTTTCAAGACCCTCCTTAAAAATCACTTTTTCTGCCAAGTTCACAGTTGCCAACCCCAATCTGGTGGAAATGCTGTTGCTGAATTGCTGCCATCTGAGGCCCAAATCTAGGGACCCAGCACCTAGCCCAAGTAGTAGGCTTTGTGCTGGATACCTCTCTAGGGACAGGAGGGGAAGTTATCCTCTCCCTACAAGCTGTAGAGTGGTGATGCAAATCACAGCTATAATCAGTAACGTTACTTGCTCTGTGGCCAACTATATTCTTAGGATCCACTGCACAGATCCAAATTAGCTCTAGAAGCTTTACTGTGGCTCAGCTTATGGTCAGTACTGGAAAAAATGAAAACATATATTTATCGATACCCTGAACCTTCAAACTTGGTTCTGTGTTTGTACAGCACCTAAAGCAATGGGGTCCTGGTCCGTGACAAGGGCTCCTAGGCACTACCACAATTACCACAAATAATAATTAACAACAACAACTTTTGCAAATAAGCAAAATGACGGGCTTGGAGCACTCAGTTCTTCCTCACAAAACTGGATAACTAAAACCTTGCAAGGTGGCAGGACAGAACTCATTTGCTTAATAACATTTGGAGAGTGATTTATAAGGGTTAAACAGTGCAGCCATCAATACTGATGGACTTTATTTAGGCGAACCTGTCAAGCTTTCCATCTGCTGCTTTGCTACATCACTCAGACAAGCCACTCTTTCATTGTTAACATAGGAAAATAATGACAAAAGCTGATTAAGTATTAACCAGGATGCAAGATCCTAGCTGGTGTCATTCCTTTTGTAACATGATACGGATTAGGGGGTGGAAGGAGAAATACACTAGGTAGATGAGAGAATTATTCAATAGGGAGAAGAGGAATTACTGAAATTTTTACTCTCAAGCAAGTGGTATATATTTGGCTTGCCTGCATGGCTGTCATCTCTGAACATTGATATAATATATGGAGATATGCCTAGCTCATAGACCTGGAAGGACCTTGAAAGGTCATTGAGTCCAGCCCCCTGCCTTCAGTAGAAGGACCAAGTACTGTCCCGACAGATTTTTGCCCCAGACCCCTAAATGGCCCCCTCAAGGATTGAACTCACAACCCTGGGTTTAGCAAGCCAATGCTCAAACCACTGAGCTCAGAGGCTGTATGATAGTACCACTTTAGTGTCACTTTTGTGAAAACTAATTTGCATTTGCATAACACTTTTCATCCATCAGTCTTAAATTCCTGTTAACGTCCTGTGACATCAATGGGTTATGCATGTCAGGACAGCTAAGACTAGCATTAATCTTGTTTTACAGTGGTCTTAGTGATAAGAGAACCTGGACAAGATAGAGAGATGTTCAGGAACTGAAACTGATTAAGATAAAAACAAAAACAAAAAAAATCTTAAAATTTGTGGGGGTGGGGTGGGGGGTTTAACTAAAAGAGGTCAAAGACTAGATTCCTGCAGGAAGATAAGCAGGCAGCACAAACACTGACAAATATTTGCAAAATACAATAACGCTTTAAGACTTTGGTTTGAGCTAGTCTATCTCAATCTTACTAAAAGTGCTGTACAGTTAGCTACAATATTATTCCAGCGTATTGTACACCACAAATTCATATTCCTTAGAACTTAAGAAATAATGATAACATTAAATAAATGAACATGCTTAGTCAGGCCATAATCCTGGCCTTCCACACTCAAATCAGATACCTGAGCCAGTGGGCTGGGCAACGAAGGCAGGATCGCAGCCAAAGTGTGAAACTGAGCAAGATCATTTTGAAGACTTTGTTGCTCTGTTGGGATATTTGCTTTGCTGCCAAGCACACATTGTGTGCAGAGATTGTAAACATTTGGCTCCAGTAAAAGTTCCAACAAAGAAGACGAGTTTAATGAAAGGATAAACACGGATCTCTGTGATGTTCCCTAACAGCACAAGGACTATTGCCTCCCAAAGAGCTGTATTTCAATCAACCAACCTGAGTTACCACCAAATTCATTATAGTTACACTGATGTTAGTGGGAATGAGTATGGGGCTCCCAAAATGGTTGTAAGAGATAACACAGTATGTTCTGAGAGATATAGAGTCTGTGGCAGAGGAGCCATGTTCTTGCACGCACCAACTACAATGTTCACTGTGTCTCTTTGGAGGTTTCTCCCTCCAGAGGCCAAGTTCTTCAGCCTGTCAGACCCAGCTCGTCCTTCCCAGAGTCTCTGGAATTCAGGGCGGTCTCTGGCTTTGTACAGTAGCAACACAACAAGGGCTTGTTCTACCTGCCAGCCAGCTCCAGACTCCTTCCTGCCTCACATGTAACCTAGCACAACCTGCTTCCATCCCACTAGGTGGAGCTGCAGAACAGAGGGTGTCCTCTTGAACAGGGCAGTATGCTGCAATCCACTGTCATTATAAGGTTCAGGAAATTGACATGCTGCAATTTGTATATATTAAAGATGCTGTTGGGACTGCTTGCCTTTAAACAATTCATCTGGCCCTCCAGACAGTTCTCTCGCTCAAACACACACACAATTCTATGCCACAGATAAATTAGTCAGACTTGACCAAAAAAAAACCCAACCCAAAAAACAAAAGACATTTTATTGTATAAATAGAAATATATAAAGACCCTATGTATGTAAATTTTGTGATGTTTTACTCATTTTTCTGTGGCATTCATTGATTTTTCTTTTATATTGCATTGCAGTTATGCCATTTATATATATGTATGTAATTGAAGTGAAACAATATCAGATGAGGAGTTGTCCCTGCTCAGGAATGGAGCAGTGCCCCAGTGCTCCCTCCCTGGAGGCAATGTCTTTGCCCTCTCAGGGCCTTTCTGGCCCTAGCTCTTCAGCTGGGCCACTAAAAGAGTTTAGTTCCCCTTCCGGGTGTATCAAAGTCCAGTCCACTTTTCCAGTGGCTGGTGGCGGGGGTGGGGACCCAGGCCCACTTTTTACTCCGTGTCCCAGCCCAGGGACCCTATAGATAGCAGCCATCCACCATGTCCCTTTAAATAAACTGTGTTGCTGCTACAAATTCCCTAGGCCACTTCCCCGTGGCTCCACCACATTCTTCACCCTTACCTCAGGGTCTTGTCGTGATGTCCAGCTGCCAACCTGGAACACCATCCACTCTCCTCTAGCTCTAGCAAGGAACTGAACTCGCTCTGGCTCTGCAACATTTCTTATACTAGCCTTCTGGGCCCTGACTGGCTGCTTCCCACATAGCTGCTGTAGACAGCTTGGAGAACCTCTCTACTGACCTTTTCTGGGGCAGGGTGTGGCAGGGCCTCCAGCAGGTGGCCTCAGGGCCTAGTTCACCCCCATCACAGTACATAACTCCTTAAATGTTCTCCTTACATGCATTTCAGAATGGTTATGATGATCACTGTGTTACTGGCTCTCAGTAGCTTCCTCACATGCCACCATTTATGGAATTATTATGCTTATAATTGGTCCAGTGGATCCCTGTAAAACTTTTTGCACAGCCCTTGCCCTCTGCCAGTTGGCAACAAGAGGTCTCCAGGTCATGGGGGGAGGAGGGAGTCCTGGCTGGTGTTTCTGTTGGGGAGGAAGTTGGGAGAGGTCCTGACGGGTCCCAGTCTCTCCAGTAGGAGCAGAGAGGGGACAGTTCCAGTCTCTCTGGTGGGAGTGCAGCAGGGGAGAGGTCCTTGTCTCTCCAGTAGGAGGGGAGAGGGAAGATTGGAATGTATTGGAGACAATTTTTTATTTTAGAAGTTGATCATTTTTGAAAGTTTGTGGAAGCAGAGAATGATAAAAATACAGCTTTTCCACAGGGGCTTAAGGAAGGGAATTATCATAGGGGTGTAATTAAGGGCACAATTTGGCTCAGTATTTTCTGTGAAATAATTCCATGTGGAAAAGCTGCCTCTTTATTGTTCTCTATTTCCTCAAACTTTCAAAAATTCTCTGCCATAAGCCAATTTTTTCCAAATGGTCACATGTTATAGCTAGAAGAGAAAAGGTTAAATTCTCCTTTCATACTATAATGTAATTCCTTTTCCGTTTTTCCACAACTGTCTAGAGACAGATCTAACAGGCATTAACCCTTAATCCCACCATTGTGTTAAAATGGAGGGTATAGTTATAAAAAGTGTGTGGTGAAAGAAAGATTCTAGGTTTCCACCTAGCTCCATGAGCCAGTTATTTTAGAAAAAGATCCAAATAAAACTTCTATTTCAACATCAAAAGTTTCAACAATAAAATAAAATAACAAAACAAACTCTGATGACCCATTGCATGGAAAGTCTCGTCCCTTTGCAGGAGTCATATTTATCTGGATTTAGACTTCAAGATATAACCAAAAATAAATGAATAATTACAGTTTTGGAACAAGATCTGTGAAAAGACTGGGAAAAGATAATTTAAGATGTAACCACTGAGAACAATGGGTTGTGTAGGCACTCCTGTTTGAAGGCCCTCTGGATCTTTTCAGAGTAGGGAGATCACTTGCTCGGTTTTATCTCTTTTGACTGGTCTGTCCCCCATCCGGTACTGGGCCAAAACTGGATGTGGTTTTGTCCAGTATCAGACAGGGGATGCCATTTTGAATAGCGTGCTGTGCCGCTCCGCCTCCACCAGCACGAACTCATACACACACCGCATGCAAGGTCAGGCCGGTGGGGTAGGGGAGCGCTCTCTTGAAAATGGCGTCCCTTGTATGGTCTGACCTCACATGTAGCGGCAGGGTTACACAGGCAGGGGCAGGTCTGTGCTGTTCCCAGATGTGCCGGAGTGTCTGGTATTCTGGGAACATGTGAGTGGCCACCCTGTTTCAGAGGTATTCTGAGTAGATAGATCTCTGCATATTGTCTGCTGGCTTTGAGGACTGCAAGGCCTATGATGCAGTTGTGGTGCCCTCTGAGACTGGACTGAGCTTCCAGTGTCAGAGACTGCTGCAGAGGGTCGGCAGCCTCCATCTTGTGGGCCAGGAGCTGGAACAGAGTGCTGCTGCTTGTGACGAACTAGGACTGTTGTTAAGGTTTCCCTGAGTACTGTGTGGGTGCCTCGGTTTCCCCTATGCAGTGCTTGAGTAGCTAGGTGGTGGGACAAGTGTGCATGAGTGTTACAGAGGGGCCTGGACACAGAGAAGGGCCGACACTCGGTCTCCTAGCAACAGATGGCCCGGCCCCTCCCCTGCAAAGGTGAGAGCTGAAGGTGTTGGAACAAAGGGATCAGGTGACCTCCTGGCCCGGGAAGCAGACAAAGTGGGAGGAGGGGCTGGACAGTTTCAGTTTGGAGCTGGCCGGAGAAGAGGGGAGAGAGGCAGACAGGGTCTGGCCTCCCTGCCCCGTTTGGAGCTGTGGGGTGAAATGCAGGGAGCCCCCAGGCTGGGGTCTAAGCTCCCTGCCCCCCGGAAGGACCCGACTGAGGGGTCCTGGATGTACTGACAAGCTCTGGTTGGACCGTGTTCCTGGCATCGCTAATAAACCTTCTGTTCTACTGGCTGGCTGAGACTCCCAGTGAATCCGGGGAAGAGGGGTGCAGGGCCGGACTCCCCTATACGCCGTGACAACTGGTGGCAGCGGTGGGATGTTCTGCACCCCGTGGAAGGCGCTTCCTGCAGTAAGTAACTGGGGAGCAGTAGAGCGAAGGGGGGCTAATGAGTACCAGGCGTGCTGAAGGCTCACAGAGGAGTGGTTTCGGGGAGCGGAGGAGCTACGCTTAACCCCTGGGAGTGTGTGACCAGCGAGAAGGACTGTGCAATGATGGGGTCCCCCTGGGGGCTGCAGTGAGCAGTCCCAGGGGCGGAGGAGCCTGCGGCTTGGCCCTGGGAGAGAGAAGGATTTTTGCAGTGACAGGGTTCCCCTGGGGGTGCCGTGAGTGGACCCAGGGGCGGAGGAGCTGCAGCTCGACCCTGGCAAAGAGGCGGTGACCTGGAGAAGGGCTGGCACACTTGGGGTTCTTCCTGGAAACCGTGGGGAGCTAAGAGCACACAGGCCTGTGAATCCACAGCAACTTGGGAGCAGTGAAGTGATGGCATATCGCTTTCTCCTTAAAAGAAGCATTGTAACCCTGTGCAAAAAGAGAGGGATACGCATTGGGAAGCTCACTAAAGCCCAGCTAATTGTGCAGCTGGAGGAGGATGACCATTCTAAGGAGCAGATTCCTGACCCCGATGGGGCTACAGCAGGATCTGGGAGCAGCTGGAGCGGTAGCCTGGCATCCCCAAGAGTCTGGTCCCCAACCAGACGGGGGTCTTCACGATCGGGTTCCCCAGCAGGGGATCGGAGACGGATGGGACTGGAGCTGAGTCCGAGAGAGCAAGAGGACTGCGAGAGACAGCGAGAGCCCGAGAAAGGGCTACAGGAGAAGCAGCAGCATAAACTGGCGGTGGTGGAACGGAGAGGCATAGGGGACTGGCCAGGGGTAAGTGGGGATAGATCCCGGGGTGCCAGCTCTGCAGGGAACCTCGATCCTGAATTGCTGCCCCTGGTTAAGGAGGGTGGGGATGTAGAGGCCCACCTCACTGCCTTTGAGCAGGCTGGTGATTGGAACCAGGGAGACCCTGCGGAAAAGCCCCGGGATCTAACCCCCTTGCTGGGTCCCAAGGCCATAAACTCCGCCAGCCAGATGGGTGGGATGGTGGACGGATTTCCACTCCTGGCCCTGGACTCAAGCCCTATGCACCCCCAGTGGGAGCGGAAGGTGATGGTCAATGGAGAGACATTCTTGGGGTGGCGAGATCCCGGGACAGAGAGAACTGTGGTCAGGCCCCGGGTGGTGCACCCCCACCAGATGCTGAGGGGCTGTGTGACCTGGGTGAGGGTCCCAGGGACGGACCCATTCGCCCTGCCTATGGCCCAGATCCCTGTGCAGACCCAGGAGGGATCGGGCTGGCTGGTTGTTGGGGTTCTCCAGGATATCAGCGGTGAGGTGCTGTTGGGGGGTGACTGTGTATCTTTGGGACAGGATCCAGGCCCAGGCCCTGTAACGGCCGAGGATTTGAATTTGAACTCAGGGAACCAATTGGCTAAGAGGGAAATGGTCAGTGAAAATGCAAATGACCTGGCTGGCAGGGGGGAGGAGCTGCCAG
Organism: Macrochelys suwanniensis; assembly: GCA_033296515.1. Classification (NCBI taxonomy): domain Eukaryota; kingdom Metazoa; phylum Chordata; order Testudines; family Chelydridae; genus Macrochelys; species Macrochelys suwanniensis. Next base: position 240,164,132 of record CM065776.1, read on the forward strand.
GCCCCGGTTACCTGCCTGCCTGTAACCAGACCCCTAGGGCGGGGTGGGACAGAGAGATGCTCCCCACCCCCCTGCACAATGGAGAGGTGGCTCAGGCAATCTCTGATGCAGAGAGCAAAGCAGCGAGCTCGCTGCCTGGCCCCACAGGGACAGCCAGGGCAGCGCTGAGCACGGGGGGAGCGGAGACCCCAGTTGAGTCGGGGGACACACAGGCAGGGCAGGATGGCTGCCAACCAGGCTTGCCTGGTCCAGAGGTGCGGCCGGGAAGTGATTCCACGGCAGGGAGGGAGCCACCAGGGACAGGGCTCAGTGGGGCGGTGACCCCAGGCCTGACCAGTGAGCTGCAGAGGGATCCCGCCTTGGAGAAGCTAAGGGAACTTGCTGGCCACAGCGCTGCAAACCCCCTTGGGGAAGACTGCAGAGACAGATCCCTGTGGGAGAAGGAATCCCTGTGCCAGGAATGGGCTCCCCAAGGGGAAGTAGAACTGTGGGGAATCATGAGGCAGCCGGTGGGGCCCCAGAAGTATCATCACCGGCTATGGTACCTGGCCCGGGGTAAGGGAGAAGATCCCTGGAGGTCCCTGCCCATCAGAGAGGAACCTTTCCAGAAGGTGGCTATGAATAGGGTGGGCCCCCTCAGCAGGGCAACCTGGTCAGGGAAGAAATGCGTCCTGGTGGTGATGGATTTCGCCACCCGCTACCCAGAGGTGGTGGCTCTGTCCTCCACCGGGGCAGACGCGCTGCTGACCATCTTCAGCAGAATGGGGGTCCCCAGCGAGGTCTTTACAGACCAGGGATCCGAGGCCATCTCAGCCCGGCTCCGGGGCGTGTGGGAGAAAGGTGGGGTCTGGCCCACCTGGGCCTCTGCATATCACCCTCAGTCCAACGGGCTGGTGGAGAGAGTTCAAGGGACCGTGAGGCTGATGCTGAGGACTTGTATAAATCAGCATCCACAGGACTGGGACAAGTACCTGCCCCACCGATGGCACAGGGAAGTGCCCCAGGAATCACCAGGGGGCTTCCCTTTCAAGCTGTGGTATGGGAGGAGAGTAAGGGGACCCCTAGAACTGGTAAGGGACGATTGGGAGGAGAAGGGGGAAGACCCCCTGATGGATCTCTCCCCTGAGATGGGAGCCCATCCTCCCATCAGGTGTCCCCCATTCAGAGTAACTGGGAAAAGAGCCCAGAACCTGGAGAGAGAGGCCAAGGACAGGCTGGCTTTAGAGGTGAACCAGTCATTCAACAGCCCAGGGCTGGCCAAGGTGGAGGCGATCAGAGATTGGCCTGTTCCCCAGACCAAGGAACAGGTCCAGGCCTTTAGCGGGATGGCGGGGTACTACCAGAGGTTTGTACCCCCCTTTAGCTCCCTAGCTGCCCCCATCACAGAGCTAGGTAAGAAGGAGAAGCCAGACGAGACAGTCTGGACCGAGCAGGGCCAGAGGGCTCTCTGTGCGCTGAAGGAGGCTCTAATCCAGGGGCCGATAAATTGAGTAAACCCAGACTGGGCCAAGCCCTGTACAGTGTTCACCACAGGGCTGGGCGTGGTGCTGATGCAGGCCTATGCGAAGCGGGGGAGACACCCCATCGGGTATCTGAGCAAGGAGCTGCTGCCCTGGAGGCAGAACGGTCAGGCCATAGAGAGGGAATGCCTGGCCATGGGGCAGGCCCTTAAGAAGCAGCCGCCGGATCTATTTGGGTGGCGCTTTACGGTCTATAGTCACCACCTTGCCCCGACGTGGCTGCATCCAGGAAAAGGGGCCGATGCCGAGCGGCTGGTGACACAGACACGTGGTCAGAGAGGGGACCAGATCAAGAGGGAGGCTCTTAAGCAAGAGAGCCCGAATTACAGCCCTCCAGACTGGAGCGCTGGGAAAAGACCTGATCTCAGCTTGAACCCCAGGGGTTTTGGGATGGAAAAAGGGCACGGGCCGCATAAACCTTCCCACATGCGGCCTGCGGGTGCCATCAAGCCCACCCGACCTAAGGGAGCACGTGGAACTGGAACGGCCTGGTGTGACCAGGTTCGAACTTCCCCAGGTCACTGGCTAAAGTGACCCCGCTCAGTTCGGTCTCGAAGGGGGGAGAGATGTGACGAACTAGGACTGTTGTTAAGTTTCCCTGAGTACTGTGTGGGTGCCTCGGTTTCCCCTATGCAGTGCTTGAGTAGCTAGGTGGTGGGACAAGTGTGCATGAGTGTTACAGAGGGGCCTGGACACAGAGAAGGGCCGACACTCGGTCTCCTAGCAACAGATGGCCCGGCCCCTCCCCTGCAAAGGTGAGAGCTGAAGGTGTTGGAACAAAGGGATCAGGTGACCTCCTGGCCCGGGAAGCAGACAAAGTGGGAGGAGGGGCTGGACAGTTTCAGTTTGGAGCTGGCCGGAGAAGAGGGGAGAGAGGCAGACAGGGTCTGGCCTCCCTGCCCCGTTTGGAGCTGTGGGGTGAAATGCAGGGAGCCCCCAGGCTGGGGTCTAAGCTCCCTGCCCCCCAGAAGGACCCGACTGAGGGGTCCTGGATGTACTGACAAGCTCTGGTTGGACCGTGTTCCTGGCATCGCTAATAAACCTTCTGTTCTACTGGCTGGCTGAGACTCCCAGTGAATCCGGGGAAGAGGGGTGCAGGGCCGGACTCCCCTATACTTCGTGACACTGCTACCCTTTGAGTCTGGGCCGAGGAGAAGCTGTGACAGAGCCCTGTTGAGTTGCCAAGGTTGAAGACACGCGACCAGGGTTAAGACTACACTACATCTGATGACTTGTTAGTGCTGATCCCTAGCTCATAGATGCCTTTTCCACAGCTAGCCATTGAGAGCGAACGCTGGAGGCTGTAGGTTGTGCAGCAGGTCTGACTTTGGCTTACAGACAGTTGAGGAAAGGGTGGGTTACCCTTGGTCTGTAGCTCTTTAATGTAACAACTGTTGCTGCCAGTTGTACTGTGCAACCTAAGCTGGTCACAGTACAAAATTGCCTCACTCCTTGTTTCACCTGGACTGCCTTTGCCATACTTACAGAGTGCTGGCCTGAACTCCTGCTCACCCAGCACAGCCCAACCAAGAGAGGGCCCAGGACTATAAGCTTAAGGGAGAGTGTGCACTCAGGTCTGAGGTGGATCTGTGTATATTGCCACGAGTATCAGTGACTCAACTCTTCCAGGCTACTGTACTCCTTTAAGGAGTCTGATTTGCCTAGCGTACCCCAAGATTCACTTCACTTTAAAACTTCTTGCTTGCAAAATCAGAAATAAAAATACAAAAGTGTCACAGCACACTATTACTGAAAAATTGCTTACTTTCTCATTTTTATCATAGGATTCTAAAATAAATCAATTGGAATATAAATATTATTCTTACATTTCAGTGTATAGTATATAGAGCAGTATAAGCAAGTTATTGTCTCTATGAAATTTTAGCTTTTACTGACTTCGCTGTTGCTTTTTATGTAGCCAGTTGTAAAACTAGGCAAATATCTACATGAGTTGATGTACCTCTGGAACATAGGCGCCGACTCCGTGGGTGTTCCGGGGCTGGAGCACCCACGGGGAAAAATTGGTGGGTGCAGAGCACCCACCGGCAGCTCCCCACCATCCCCGGGGCTCGCGCCCAGCTCCCCGCCAGCCCCGGGACCCATGGCAAACTCACCTCAGCACCGGGAGACGTTGTGGGGCCCCGCCCCCGATGCCGGGCGACGTTGCGTCGGCGTCGGGGGTGGGGCCCCACGACGTCACCCGGCGTCAGGGGCGGGGCCCCGCAACGTCGCCCAGCGTCGGGGGCGGGGCCCCACAACGTCGCCCGGTGTTGGGGGCGGGGCCCGGCGTTGGGGGCGGGGCCCGCCACGTCGCCCGGTGTCGGGGGCGGGGCCCAGCATCGGGGGCGGGGCCCCACCCCACGCCGGGCGTCAGCCCCCACCGGCGCCACCGGGAGTTGGCGCCTATGCCCTGGAAGACCTCTGTGTACCCCCAAGGAACGTGTACCCCGGTGGAGAACCACTGGGTTAGGTTTTTGTAGCAACTTGCTGTTGAAAGCTGCAGCCATTAGCTGAGCTACTGCAGTGCCACCTACTAATTGGTATAGACATAATAGAAATCTATATTAACTTGTTGCATTTTTTATTGTATGTTGTTAGGATAATTTAAGTAAAATTGTGTTGGTTTTATTTTGCGTGTTTATTGCCTGCATAAGAGCCATTATTTATATTTTTGTTCCTGGAGGCAACCAAGCTACACCAACAGGTATATACAATGCCTCTCCAGGTGGGGGCACCACCAACTATAAATATTTATAGGAGTAAGAGGCCTACTGCAGAGGGGTGACTAGAGGATTCCTACCTAATTCTTCATCTCAGCTGGGACCACCAGGATGTCCATTATCCTTAATGACCGAAGGTGCCCAGGCAACAGGCGAGAGTTGCCTCCTCCCGAGTAACCTGGGAAGGAAAGGGGGTTATAGTCAAATTCTGAGAGGCATTGCACATGGCCACCCATCCAAAAAAAAGGGCTCCCAGACACAGCCTTGGGAGAGCAGAGTAGGTGTTTGCTTCCCCTGTCTTTTCCATACCAACCTCACACACACAAGAGGGTGCTCTGCAGGGTCACCAAAAGAGAAGCCCTGAAGAGCTTTTCCAGAGCAAGGCCAAGAGGACAGAGTCATGGTGTCCTAGGGCTCTGATTTAGCAATGTACTTGAACACAGGCTTAAATTTAAACAAGTGAATATCCTATTGAAGTCAATGAGGATACTCATACAGTATTCTTAAAGTTGGGCATCTGCTTGCTGAATCAGCAGATCTGGGCCCCAGATACAGAGGTAGCTCTTGGATGTACCCTTGCCAGACTCATTTCAACAAACTGGACTGTAGTATGCAACAGATAGATCAGGGAGGGATTCATGGCCAATGTCACATGAGGAAACCCTCCCTTTAGCTGATGTCACCATTTTGCCCATTCAACTGAGCTACTTATAAGGCAGCAGCAGGGGGACCAGGAGGAGAAAGGAGGTGGTGGTGAGGGAACTCAGATTTCTATACCTACAGCCTTGTTATTTGATAATAAAGATCATAGGCACTGAGTTTCTAATCTGACCCCCCGGCTCTGCCAAGGCCCCGCCCCCACCCCACCTCTTCCGCACCTCTTCCCACCTTGCCTCTTCCCCACCCAGTTCTGCCCCCTCCCCCGAGAACACTGCGCCCTCACTTCTCCCCTCCCCCCAGCACCTCCTGACACCGTGAAACAGCTGATCCGCAGCAGGCGGTAGGCACTGGGAGGGAGAGGGAGGCGCTGATCGGTGGGGCCTGCTGGTGGGTGGGAGGCACTGTGGGGAGGGGGATGCACTGATAGCACCCACCATTTTTTCCCATGAGTACTCCATCCCCGGAGCACCCACAGAGTTGGCGCCTACAGTAAAGATTATCAATAGCGTGCTCATTTTTTTGACCAACCCACATGAATGCAACTTTCACTAACTATATGATATCTGATTAAAATAATAAAGAATAAAAATGTTTGTAAAACTGGATGAAACTCGCACTGTGCTTTCAAAATAGAGAAAATTCAGTCTCTGGGACTGATGGAGTTACACCAATTGAGAGTTAGACACACAGGTTTTTGTATAATCTGCTATATAATCATCTGTCACTAAGTGGAGTGGCATGTACTGTAGTCACCCATGTTTAAATTTCATATTAGTTGGTACATTTTCTATCTTAGTTTCTTCTCAGAAAGCAAAGGGTACATGTACACTGCAAAAACACTTCAGCAACAAGTCTCAGAGTCCGGGTCAACTGACTTGGGCTCGCACTATGTGGCTAAAAATAGCAGTCTAGACAGATCTGCTCAGGTCAGTGTGTGGGCTCTGATGCCCACAAAGAACAGCAAAGATAGAAGTCAGTCAAGCAGACAGTATGATGAAGGCCTAAATAGCAGTTGGTATCTAAGAATGCGGAGGAATAGACATTCCATTTCAGTTTCAGAATTCCTGCTTTCCTCCCACTTCCTTCCTTCCTGCTTTTCTGCCATCGATTCAAGGCCAGTTCTGACCACGACTTAAATGATCCAAGTAAAACATATTAACATTAGATTGTTTATTTTACAAGTACAGAATAATACACTATAAGAAACAAAATTGATGCAATTCTGTCTTTCCAGTTAGAGAAGGAATTTAAACCCCCAGGATTTACTTATAGAACTTTTTGGAACTATTTTTTTCCCTGCAGAAGATTGATGAAAACTAGGGCTGTCAAGCGATTAAAAAAATTAATTGCGATTAATCACGTGATAAAAAAATTACTCATGATTAATCGTGCTGTTAAACAGTAATAGAATACAATTTATTTATATATTTTTGGGTATTTTCTACATTTTCAAATATATTGATTTCAATTAAAACAGAATACAAAGTATACAGTGCTCACTTTATATTTATTTTTTATTACAAATATTTGCACTGTAAAAAACAAAAGAAATAGTATTTTTCAATTCACCTAATACAAGTACTGTAGTGCAGTCTCTTTATCATGAAAGTTGAACTTACAAATGTAGAATTATGTGCAAAAAAATAACTGCATTCAAAAATAAAACAATATAAAATGTTAGAGCCTACAAGTCCACTCAGTCCTACTTCAGCCAATCGCTCAGACAAACAAATGTAGTTACAATTTGCAGGAAATAATGCGGCCCACTTCTTGTTTACAATGTCACCTGAAAGTGAGAACAGGCGCTTGCATGGCACTGTTGTAGCTGGCGTTGCAAAATATTTACATGCCAGAAGCGCTAAAGATTCATATGTTCCTTCATGTTTCAACCACCATTCCAGAGGACATGTGTCCATGCTGATGACGGGTTCTGCTCGATAACTATCCAAAGCAGAGCAGACCAACGTGTGTTCATTTTCATCATCTGAGTCAGATGCCACCAGCAGAAGGTTGATTTTCTTTTTTGGTGGTTTGTGTTCTGTAGTTTCCGCATTGGAGTGTTGCTCTTTTGAGACCTCTGAAAGCATGCTCCACACCTTGTCCCTCTCAGATTTTGGACGGCACTTCAGATTCTTAAACCTTGCGTCAAGTGCTGCAGGAATTTTTAGAAATTTCACATTGGTACCTTCTTTGTGTTTTGTCAAATCTGCTGTGAAAGTGTTCTTAAAACGAACATGTGCTGGGTCATCATCCGAGACTACGATAACATGAAATATATGGCAGAATGAAGGTAAAACAGAACAGGAGACATGCAATTCTCCCCCAAGGAGTTCAGTCACAAATTTAATTAACAATTTTTTTTAACGAGCATCATTAGCATGGAAGCATGTCCTCTGGAATGGTGGCTGAAGCATGAAGGGGCATACGAATGTTTAGCATATCTGGCACATAAATACCTTGCAACGCCGGTTAGAAAAGTGCCATGCGAATGCCTGTTCTCACTTTCAGGTGACGTTGTAAATAAGAAGCAGACAGTAGTATCTCCTGTAAATGTAAACAAACTTGTTTGTCTTAGTGATTGGCTGAACAAGAAGTAGGACTGAGTGGACTTGTAGACTCTAAAGTTTTACATTTTGTTTTTGAGTACAGTTATGTAACAAAAAAAATCTACATTTGTAAGTTACACTTTCATGATAAAGAGATTGCACTACAGTACTTGTATGAAGTGAATTGAAAAATACTATTTCTTTTATCATTTTTACAGTGCAAATATTTGTAATAAAAATAATAGAAAGAGAGCACTGTATACTTTGTATTCTGTATTGTAATAGAAATCAATATATTTTAAAATGTAGAAAAATATTTCAATTAGTATTCTATTGTTTAACAGTGCAACTAATCGCGATTGATTTTTCAAATCACAATTAATTTTTTTTTAATCACATGAGTTAACTGCGATTAATCGACAGCCCTAATGAAAACAAAAAATAGTTACCAAAAATTTCAGTGGAAACTTTTGCTTTTTTGTTGAAATTTTTTTTGGTAGTTTTTGGTTTTCTGATTAAAAAAATTAAAAGTGTTCAAGGATGAGCACTTTCTATTAAAATTTTAAATTTAGTTGAAAACCAAATTTTCCATGGAAAAAAGATTCAGCAAGTTGTCTACTAGCTCTACTTATTTATCTGGAATAAAAGCCCTATGAAATACTTCAAATAATTTCAATCTGAGTCTTTGGTTCAATGCAGGGTGTGATGGGACATCCCAGGATACAACCTGAAACTGTGGGACCGCTGTGCCCCTTAACTCTCCAGCCTGGGTTGTCTCTCACAAAGCTATGCCAGTGACAAACAGCAAACCTCTTGAGGTGCTGTAATCGTTCAGCCATCAGCATGTGTAGACCCACATCCAGCTAAATTGCATGAAGGCTCTCCAAGTCACTCATGAATTATACTGAGGCACCAGGCAATCACCCCAGTCCCCAGCATTGCACCCTAGAAATATATCATCTTACACTGCTCAAGATTCCCTTGGACAGTGCAGCTCATTAATTAGTTCACCACTTCAACAAAGGATAGTGGCTATGCAACAGCCCTTGTTAAACTGAGCTGATATTCCCCAAGCATTTCAACAAAAACCACATTGTTTTAGATAAAATATAAAACAGATTTATTAACTGCAGAAGGATAGGTTTTAAGTGATTATAAGTAGCAGGCATAAAGATCAAAGTTGGTTATATAAGAAATAAAAATAAATTTGCAATCTAAATTCTACAGACTAAGCAAGATTTGAATCAACCAATTTCTCACCCTAATAGATGTTACCGGCAGCTCACAGTTCTTAATACACAGATTGAATTCCCTTTCAGCCTGGGACCAATCTCCCCAGTTCAAAGTCTGTGTCTTCCACGCAATCTTCCAGGTGTTGAGATGGGGGAGGAGAGAGGCCAAGTGACGATGTCACTGTCCCCTTTTATGCTTTCTTCCAGCTGCTAGAAAGATCCTTGCTGTGACGTGGGGGTTGGGCAGTCCCCATTGTGTACGTGTCCTTTCTGAGATGTTTCTGGGAGAGTGGATTCTTCTTGATGGGCCATCAACACACATCTGGCTGGTCCTGATGTAAATCTGTCTTACTAGGTGCTCCCTTGTTGCCACTGAAAGATTGGCTGTGGGCATTTCCCAGCCTCACAACATAATGTTCAATGGAGCATGACTTCTCAAATGATACCTCACAAGGCATACTTAGTACAAAACATATACTCATATCACAGTGATGAATATGGGGTTTCCAGGGTGCTATTTTGAGGTACAGTGTTACCCAGGGGTAACTGGGTGATATATAAGGGGTCAGGCTAAAGGATCTAATGGTCTTCTCTAGCCTTAAACTCTATGAAAGGGGCATCAACATACACTGCTATCTGTTTGGAGCACTAAGAAGGGGTTTTGCCATCATTGTCTCTAGGGTTGTGGTTTAATTGAACTATTACTGTGTGGCCATAGGTGTACTGATGGAATCACTCCACTCCAAATACCAGGGCCAGAAGTTCTTTCAATTTGTCTTACATTGATCCCAGACAAGATAATGGAGCGGCTGATACGGGACTTGATTAATAAAGAATTAAAGGATGGTACTTTAATTAATGCCAGTCAATATGGGTTTATGGAAAATAGAGCCTGTCAAACTAACATTTTTTTATTAGATTACAAGTTTGGTTGATAAAGGTAATAATGTTGATGTAATATGCCTAGACTTCTGTAAGGTGTTTGACTTGGTAACATATGACATTTTGATTAAAAACTAAAATGATATAAAATTTACATTTGTACACATTACATGGATTAAAAGCTGGCTAACTGATAAGTTTTAAAATGTAATTGTAAATGTAGAATTGTCATCAAGTGGGTGTATTGCCAGTGAGGTCCCAAGGGGTTGGTTCTTAGCCCTATGATATTTAACATTTTTATCAATGACCTGGAAGAAAACATAAAATCATCACTGATAAAGTTTACAGATGACAAAAAAATTGGGGGAGTGGTAAATAATGAGTAGTAATAAATATTGGGGTCGTGGGTAGTAGCAGTGTAAGCTGCTCTGCTTCAAGGTGTGGTCATTTTCCCATGCAAGCCTCAGGTCCAATTGGCCCCTGATAAGGGCTGCTGCTCAGGGTAACGAGCATAGGCCAACGATGGACCCAATGGATGAGAGCCAGGTTCCCCAATGGTGGTGAAGGTGGAGGAGCCACGACTATGGATGAATCACATAGGTAGAAGGAAAGCTAGATTTTCGTAATGGTTATCCATGCTCTCAGGAACCAACAGCATCTGGCAGAAGAGTTCCTGGGAAGGGGGATGGTGTCCCCAACAATAAAACAATAAAAAAGCACAGTGAAATCAAGGGACAATCAACCATGACAACAGCACCAGGATTAAAGCCCCCTTTATTACCAACTCCAGGAGGCAGACCATGCTCTGCATGCTTAAGACAGATGTGACCTAAACCTCACTTAGGGAAACTGCAGCCTTCCTGACCCCAACTTCCTGAAGTCCAAACCACACCTTAGAGATGCATTCCATGTTACCACATGGAACGTGTTAACACTGAGTAGCACTGGATACAACACAGCTCTTCTCAAACACTCACCCATTACAAGACCGTAATCACCAGCATCACAGAGGCTGGTCTGCCACAAAGTAATCAAGTTCCTGTTGAAGGAGCAACCTTCCTCCACACCGGTGTTCCACCCCAAACTCAAGGTGTGGTTATTAGACAACCTCTGGCACAGCTTTCAGCCGCACTGAACTCCATCTCTCCATGCTTACTCTATGCTTGGCTCCAACTTGTTGACACTTACCTGTTGTGGCCTATGTGCCGCATCACTAGCAGGAAAGGATGCATTCTACCATCAGCTAGCAGCAAAAATCTAGTCAGCTATGCTATATGTCACATTGCTAGTGGTTGGAGATTTCAGTGCCATGACTGGCTGTGATTGAACTGGGTATGAAACCATGATAGGTCCCTTTGGGGAAGGACAATAGTTCTCTTGGGCTCACAGGACTGGTGTGAGGCTTGAGGCAGTGGTGAGCTGCAGAGTGGTGCAGATCCCTCTGCCTTGTTCCCCAATATGGAAAAATAATGGTTTTACTTTCCTGCTATCATCCTCCTGCATGGCCAGGTCTCTGTAGAGCTCGAACTTCTTCTTCCACCGGTACCTCACTGGGCTAGGTTTCTGTCTGTAAAATCTAGAGCTCTGGGGGCTTCAGACTGAGCTCTATGGCTCATGCTGCCAGCTGCTGCACTTCAGAGAACTCCCCACTCAGATGCTGCCACCATGTTTCATTCACAAAGTACAAAGCTGAATGCAGGTTAAGTTGAACAAATGAAACTTTATTAAATCCTGTGGACTGCTCTGCCCATGTGGCTGAATTGCTTCCTTACTAAGTCCCCACATGCCTGTCTCACTGGTGTCTTGTCAATAATAGTCCCTCCAGGGAACATTGGCCCTCTGATTCCAGGTCCATTGATTGTGAAATATTGTATAAGAACCTGCAGGGCTAGAAGCTGGGCCCAGGAGGCTTCTGGGCCATTAACGCCTCCACATCTCCCCAGAAGGCTTAGGCTGGGCTCCTGTGGGAGGACCCTGTGGGCTGATCTCAGCAGGAAATACGGTCCAGCAGGACCTGAGTGGCAGCTTCTCCCACTAATAGGCTGGCACCAGTATGTAAGTCAGGAAGTCATAACGGGGAGGTGTCTGAGCAACAGCATAGACTACCTGCCTGGCTCTGTTCCAGACTCCACTTGTGGGAGTCCCTAGACTCAGGCTTCTGAACCTGCCTGCTTCCTGATTCTTGGTTTGCTCTTTGACCCATCACGGACTCAAACCTCCAGTAACCTGACCCTACCTGCCTCCTGATGCTTGACTCTTGGTTTGCCCTCTGGCCTATCCTGGGCACTGAGTTTCTGGTACCTGACTCGGCCTGACTCCTGACTCCTGCTCCAACCACTAGATCTGACTGCCCACATTCTGGTCATGAAAGTTTGCTCAGATATCTTCGCCCTCCCGACCCTCAATCCCATCCAACCCCTCCACAGATGATGGAGGGGCAGGCTGCCCTCCAACAAGCGGCCAAAACCCTCCAGATCCCCTTCCAGCTAAAACCCACACCAGACCTTGTGGAGACGATTGGTGGGTCACCCCTATCATTGGGACCAGTGACACAAGAGCCGTAATGTAAGGGCACTGAGAAACAGTATGCCTTGATGTGATCCGTTCCCCATTCTACCTGATAATTCTTGGCTTTTCTTGGTTGGAGTGGCATGGTCTGTGCATCTCCTGGTGGTGGAGGAGCATTAGCTTCTGCTCTGAATACTGTCAGAAAGTAACAAAGCAATCAGTCTCCAACTGACCCGCACCCAGGGCTCCAGGATGGGTGGAGACCCTTAGAAGCAGAACTCTGGACAGTAGGGGCTGGCCAAATGGGAGAGGCCCCAGGCCAGAACCACAAGTATCATGACTACCTAGATGTGCTCAAAAAGAAAAATGCAGACTCACTACCCCCACACAGAAACTATGACTGCCCAATAGACCTGCAGCCAGGGCAAAAGTGCCCTACGGACGGATATACTCCATGTCTGAACAAGTACTTAAGGTGCTTTGTAAATTATCATTGAGATAACTGGTCCACGCTCCTGCCATATGCAGAGTTTTCTTACAACAGCACTGACTATGCCTCCACAGGTCAGAGCCCCTTCTTCACTAATGATGGGTTCCATCCCTGTTTCCACCCAATGTTACCAGCAGCCTCTCTGAATCCGGCTGCCACTCACTGGGTCCAACAGATCCATCTCATTCAGAAAGAGCTTAAGAACCACCGACAAGAGGAGAAGGAGGCCGACAAGAGGCATGCAGACCGTCAGCAACAAGAAGCGCCAGCATTTACAGTAAGCCAAAAGGCGTGGCTTGCTACTAAATACCTCCAGACTAGGTGACCCTCCCACAAATAGGACCACCAGTTCCTGGAATCTGTCTGGATATGCCAGCAAATGAACCCAGTTACCTTCAAGCTCCAGCTTTCCCGTCTCTCAAAATACACCTAGTTTCCAAATCTCCCTTCTGAAGCTCTACACTGAGAACCCCTTCCCTGACGTAACTACATTGCTGCCTCCACCAGTAGAAATCCAGGGTTATGAGGAATACAAAGTGCACGCCATCCTCAACTCCTGATGGCAATGCGTCCATCTGTTCTATCTGGTGGACTGTGGAGGCTATGGCCTCGAAGAATGCACTTGGTAGCCTGTCTCCTATGTCCACACCCTTAACCTGTCGGATGAATTCCACAATACTCACCCAGCCAAGCCTGACACCACCTCAAAGCGGGTAGAGATGATGTAAGAACCTGCAGCGCTAGAGCCTGGGACTATAGGGATTGTAGGCCATTGGCACCTCCACATCACCACAGGAGGCTTAGGCTGGGCTTCAAGAGGACTCTGTGAGGCTGGACTCAGCAGGAAATGCTGCCCAGCAGTGCCTGAGTGGCAGCTCTTCACAGCCCTTGATTGGCTGGGACCAGTATTTAAGCCAGGAAGCCATGATGGGGAGCTGTCTGAGCAACAACAGACTGCCTGCCTCTGCTCCAGACCCTGCTCATGAGAGACCCTAGACTCTGACTTGTGACCCTGCCTGACTCTCGGTTTGCCCTTTGGCTTATCTTTGACTCTTAGTACCTGATTTGGCTTGACTCCTGTTCCGCCCACTAAATATGACTGCCCACGTCCTGGTTGTGACAAACTGCCTAGTATTCTGGCTTTCCAGTCGCGTAGCCAGGTTTAGAGCACAGGGGGAGCAGAGCTAAAAAATGGCACTGGGAGCAAAAAGCGTCGGAAGCAAAAAAAAAATGCTCCGCTCTGGCTGCAGCGCAGGAGCAAAAGGCGTTGGAGCACAAAAAAGGCGACACTTCTGCTCAGTGGGGGAGTGGCTGCTCCCCCTGTTTCCCCCCGGCTGTGCTTCTGTGGCTTTCATGGATCCCATTCTCAGGCACCTATCTCTCCCCATTCATTGCATAGGGCGCCTGGGCACCTAACCCAGACTTTGTGATTCCTTTGTTGTTCCAGTGATTTTCTGGGTGCCTAAAAGTCAGGCTTTGCAACACTGAGCATTTCAACACCTATGTACCTTTGTGGATCCAAGTCTTAGGCCCCAGTTAAGCAAAACACTTACATACTTAATTCCATTGACTTTAATGGAACTTGAGCAAGAGATTTGCTGAATCAGGGCACTAAGCATGTTTTTCCCTGCCCCCAATTTAGAAGAAATCTGTCACCTTGAAGACTGCTACCTATGGGGCTTTAGCTATACAGCCCCTACTAACTTAGTACAGAAGTCTCAGGGTAAGTTTTCCCAGTCTGTCCAAAGTTAATTGTAGAGTTTCTGGAGATGGGTTTCAGAAACCTCAGATACACTTGCTCTGAAACTTGTTAACTAGGTCTTAAGTCTTTTTGTGCACGAAACCCACTCTCTATTTTCTCTCATTTCCTAGTTTATTTTATGAAACCTAGCCAGGCATCCTCTTCTATATAATCTTCCTATCTTAATGACCATTTATCATTCAGTTATTTGTCTTCCTGAAGAGTTAACATGTCAGGCTAAGGTATTCCTTGTGTATATTCCCCATCATCTGATCAGACACCTTTGTTCTGATCATGCAGTCGCAACTTGGGCTAAAGTCCTTTTGATTTCAATTGGAGTTTTGCCTGATTAAAAGTCTTCAGGTTCCCAGGGCCAGAAGATATATTGCTTATGTAATCCCCCAACTTGGAGTATCAATGTGGAAACTATACAGCTTGGAAGCAGCTGGATACACATGAATCATAAGTCATTTAGGGTGAAATATGCTCCTTTGCAAGGCCTATGCATCACTTAAGTCCCATTAACCACTGGCCTTTTGTTGGCCCTTACTGAAGACAATTGCATTAACCTTCTTTTCTTTTGATTTACAACAAAACAGTGGATTTATCCATTCTGGGTATTACCACAGCACCTGTTGCCATGGTATTTAAGCTTTGGATAGACTTGCAGGTGAGTCTTTCAATTTACATTTGCGAGAAGCCTACTCACTTGAAAGCAACAAACAACTAAATACCAAAGTTCACATTGTTTGAACATTTATTGCAATTCAGTGTCAAAGACATTTTACAAAAATACATCACTGTTCGTACCAAACCGCTGTAAAAATCAGAGTTTAACATGCAAAGAAAAAAAGTGTGTGCAAATAATTTATACGGAAGGATTTTAATCACACAATAATATTAAATAGGAGTCTTAATACACAAGGTATGCTTTTCATTTCATACCTTATCTAGGTACAGCTTTATTTAAAAAGGAAAAACAAGCTTCCTTTTCACATATAAGCAGGTATTCATTATTACTGTAGATTAGCCCCTATAACATTAGTACATTTGCCATTTCTAATTAAAATGTTAACTCCGGAGCTTTCCTGTTGGCACTATATGCAGCAAGTGATAGCCAAAAAGGGCCAGACTATCCTCAGTAGCGGGGTCATCTGGGTGAAAGGGCTGTGTGTGCTCTATAGAGTGCCAGAACAGGGGTGTTACTCAGATGTTCAAGCTATTAATATAGTGGAGACTGTCAAGAAGAGGAAAGATTTACTGTCCTTGGGGCCAGACCCTGTACAGAGCTGAATGATCCAGAGCATCTTCCACTACCAATGAAGTCAATGGGAGTGGTGAGTATTAAAGAGGTGCAGAGTACATTGTAGATTAGGCTCTATTTAGGAACTTCTCAACCTCAGAAGCAGCAGAGGGCTAGTCAGCTCAGAAGAAGGGACCTTTACAAGAGCCATTACACGTAGAAGGAAAGCATTTATAAAAAGCTAGCTTGTCTGTACACATTACTGTGCTAGACGACAAGCAGAACTCCAAATGCTGTCGCAAAAATTTTAAACTGATTACGCATCATATCCACAGGGAGGGTATGTTTTTGCCAACAAGCCAGCAAGCAAGACTAGCGTTTTAATTTAAAGCTATTTTTTGGCAAGGTGCTGATCTGTGAAAAGAAGCTGTGCAACAGGTTACTAAGAGCCCCCCAAAAGTACATGATGGTTTATTGTAGCGAACAGAAGATTTAAGCATGAGACATCCAAGATTTATTAGGTACTCTACAGTATTTGAAATGTTCCTGGTCTATTTCAGTTGTAGCTACTAAGGGCCAAAGAACTGGCTGGGCAGAAAAAGCTCGTTTACTACCTGCGTATGTTCTAGAAGGAGTTGGTTGTGCAGCCAAACAGAAATGGGAACACAAATATTAGTCACTACAGGAGTTCAAAACAGGGGGCTAGCAATCTTCCCATTTACAGAACGTGGTATGGTGCAATTAAACGTTTACATATGAAGCATGTCTGTAGAGCAGTACAAGGTTTCCTAACGATTTTACAAAACAGAAGTAATAACACAATTAATAAAAACAAAAACAATAAGATGAGGTGCACACATTTTATAATCAAACATAAAATACCAAACCATCATTAGTATAAACTGCTCAGCTTATGTACAACTGAAATTCAGCCTCTTGAAGTGACTGTCGCATTCAAATAAAACTCAAATACTCACCTCCTCTGGGAAACTGAAATGCAAAATTCTCCTCTCTTCCTTCCCATGCCCCCTCCACTGTATGGAGTGAGTTAAAAATATCTGTATTGAGCCATATTCAGCTCTGTTGCACCGGTAAATGCGGAGCAACTCCACTGGCTTCAAGGGAATCACTGCATTTATGATGATAAAGGCAGAGCACAGACCTTGTTTCATAGTATTGACACTAATGAAATCCTAACGGCAACCAAGGTGAAAGGCTGTTCGGAAAGATCATCGTCACCGATGTCATGTTCAGACACAGAAAGCCTGTTTTCAACTTACAATAACTGCCAGAATTAACCTGAAAATAAAAAGGTCCTTTTTATGCCAGGGTAGCCTTGCACCCTCCTGCCTCAAACCCACTGTTACCACTCAGTTTTCATTCTCCTGTCAGCCCAAGTCACGCAGATGCAAATAATCTACTTAAATAAAACCGATGCCTTTATAAGTGGTCAGGCTAAGAAATCTGGGCACAAACAGTGGTTGTTAAAAACGAATCGTTTGACTCACTACAATATTTGACAGTAATTAACCATTTTGGGAATAGGAAAGACTCATGAGGAGATCGATATCAGTAACCACTGCAGCAATACAATAACAATACGAGGCAAGTTCTATTTCTTTCTCTAGCAGACTCATTTAATAAGTTATACTCCTTAACAGCATGCATTATGTTTGGTTTCATGCTGTAGGTCTCTGCCTCAGGTAACCACATAAGAATAGTTTTTCTCAAAACACAATCTGAAAATGTCAACATGTAGACAAATGTTTCACTTAAGGCCCATGTAGTGCTTTCTAAACTTCAACTGCTTTACCAAACATTAGCTAACTGATCCTTACTGTGGGGCACTGCGATAAGTAGTTATTATCCCCATTTTACAGAGAGGAAATGGAGGCAGAGAGAGTGTTTTGTCCAAAACCACAGAAGGAAATAGTTGCACAGCCAGGACTAGAATTCATAAGTTCCTGACTCAGAACCTTGTTCTCAGACTATATCTATTATATATGGAATGGTGAACAGGCTGGGCCAGAGTCGGTCCTGGAGTTAAATTCACTTGATGTCAGTTACACGGAGGAGGAACTTGCTCCAATAAATACAACCTAAAATAAGTATTTTACAGGTTGAAACACCAGTTGCTGGTATGTCAAATTTAACATTGCAAATCATAACTTCTATTTAGGTTGGTTCACTGGGAGTAGATGGGGCAGATGGACGGGGAAGGAGGAAAAAAAAAATTCAGACCTCCAAGCAGAGGGCACAAAGGTTATAAGGGTACTTTTAACTGCTAGAGAAAGGAATAACATGGATCTTCACACACATCACTACTTCAGTCACTTCCAAATTACTGCCCTTAACACTCCTCTTTCACCAAGTCAAATTCCAGTCTCATTTATACCTACACAACCTCACTGACATCAACAAGGTTGCATGGGTGTGAGTGAGAATAGAAGCTAGCCTCCCTTACTCAATGACACTAACACCCACAACTAGAGTTTCATTTCTCCAGGTTAACTACCTCTGAATCACTTTCCACTCACATGAACATACGCCCTCTCCCCTGCTGAGATCAAATTTACTCTTTTGACCTCTGCTTGAGTTGAGAGTAGATGGAGGGAGGGCAAGGTCTTGGTCTTCAAACTATTTTATTCCCTTCTCTGCATAATGCAAAATGATTTCTGATGGGAGTGTCTCTTGCCCTGTCTCTGAAAAAGATTTCTGGAAGAACCAAACCTTCTGCCTTTGGAATGCAACAAACGGCAGTTACTATCAAAGAATTCTCCTGGATCTCCCCTCACCAGGGCTATAGTCCACATCCCCACTATTCAATCTAAACACCGATTCCCGCCCCCCCTCAAATAAAACTAAACAAAGAGCATGCAAAGTGATTTAGTTTGCAAAAATGCAAATACTGTTGCAAAAATATATATAAACAGCTGCAGAAAAGTGTTAGAGATCAATTATAAAACCTGTAAAAAAGGAACGGACTATTTAATAATTAAACTCAAGTAGTTCTTCCTGATTTATCCTGAGTATTCCTCTTCCTCACAACTCTTTTGTCCATACCATACAACCTACTAATGTTGGTCTTTCTTAGGCACCTTGCTTATGCGCTCTGCGTACAGTGTTGGGAAAGTGCTGTATGTGAACTCTGCTATAGAACAACTGCAAGGATTTTTTCCTATGTAGGCTTTCCAAACTTTTATACATGGACTGGAATCTGCCAGATCAAGTTTGTCAAATTCGTGAGTTATATGTAATAAAGGGGGGAGGGATAGCTCAGTGGTTTGAGCATTGGCCTGCTAAACCCAGGGTTGTGAGTTCAATCCTTGAGGGGGCCATTTAGGGATCTGGGGCAAAAATTGGGGATTGGTCCTGCTTTGAGCAGGGGGTTGGACTAGATGACCTCCTAAGGTCCCTTCCAACCCTGATATTCTATGATTCTAAGGAGATGAGAAGTTTGGCCATTAATTTCAGTGGGACCAAGATTTGTAAACACTAATTCTCACTGTATCTCTGTTAATCTGGCACTGGCAGGGAGATGGATTAGATAAATTCTTTCCCATTTCTATGATACATAGAAATGATCAGGGATGTGAGGTGATTAGAAATCTGATTTACCCTACAGACTGACTGTACCCTTACTAAACTAGGACTTTATGGCTGGCTTTCCTTGCTGCTTTTCCTGTTTCTTACAGCAGTTACAAACAAATAGTATTTATCTTACATGCTGTGAGCCAGATCCTCAGTGAATGTAAACTGGCACAGTTCCACTGGCCCCAGTGGAGCTTTACCTATTTAGACCTATCAGGAACCTGGTCCTATGGGGCTGAGTCATCTCTCAGTTACACCAGTTTTGACATTATTTTAGTGGAGTTACACGGGGTGGGGGAGTCAGACCCAGTGAACCAGATGCTGATCTCAGACAGGTGTAAATCCAGAGTAATTCCACTGAAATCAGTGGAGTTTCGAATTTACACTACTGAGAGATTAGATCTGGCCCCTTATAATTCATCCATCATGTACCCTCCTTAAATACAAATCCTCACCCTTGGTTTGTTTTTTTGCTTACTCTTTTATAAAGACAACAAAATTAAAAGAGGATGGAGTAAAATCTTAGGTATTTCTAAGGCGCTCATTATCTGGGCATTCAAGCACTGAGTGCAGCAAGAAAACTAATTAAAAAAGTAAGCATTAACATAAGAAGAAGTTTGCTTACGGTCATAAACATCATTTCCCTTTAAATCATTGTACAAAGTATAACAGTTCACATTGCATAATGGATTATTGTTTCAAAGGTACTCTATTTATTCGAGGTAGAAAATGGCGTGGTGGTTTATTTTCATTTTTAAGTAGGATCAAATCCTAGATGTTATGCATATTTCTGAATGCATCCAATCCTTTTTTACATACAAGTATTATTAAAACTCGTTGCAGGGAATTTTTTCCCATAAATATTTTTAAAATGTCGTATTTATAAATATCTATTGTAAATAAAACCAGATGGAGGAGCAGTTAAACAGTCCTACTCTCAAACTGCTTTCTTTTCATTTATTAGAAACTGAAAAAAATAGAGTTTTCAAATGGCCATGGGGCAAATTCAGTTTTAACTTCTGAACAGAAAGAAATTTCTGCCCTGTATCTTGTACTCTGATAATAAAAAGGTGACTTTTTACAACATTGCCTGTACATGCCAGTCTTGTTAGAAGTCCATATTTCTTAACCATCAAACGTCAGCGAGCAATTTCACCTTTCATCTCTAAGATCCTCTTGTTTGCTTGACTCAGGAGCTTCAAACAAACATCAACATTTACACTATTTACAAGTTCAGTGTCCAAGCTGAGCGCTATAAAGTGTCTTGTAAGAATAGGATATGCTGTGAAGAACCAGGGTTCAGAATCTGAACAAGTTGATAAAATCTTGGGGTGAAAGAGAAGTGGAGCAGCTCTCTGGGTTGTTGGCTGTGCAAGGATGATAAGTGCCCTGAAAAAAAACGACCTGGTTAGAGAGCGGCCACAGAACTAGTGTCACAGCTTGAATTGGTGTACAATGCTCTGTGTGCCACATGCTGCACATCCCGTTTGCAAGCTGATAGATTAGAGTGCATAGCTGAGAATACTACAAGGTGGGTGCACAACTGGCTGCAAAACTGTACTCAAAGAGTAGTTATCAATGGTTCACTGTCAAACTGGGAGGATGCATCTAGTGGGGTCCCACAGCCCAGGGCCGCCATGCTCTCCCCGCCCCATGTTACCAGTGTGTGTGTGTGTGCTCTGTCCTTCTCCTGCTGTGCCACCCTCCCCCCTCAGCACGTTTGGCCACTCTCCCTGGCAGCCGGGCCCAGGCGGGGAGCGGGAGGGAGCCACTTCTCATGCGGTTCAAGCTGGCCACTCCAGGTCACTGCTCCGTGCCGTGCAGCAGCTGCCTGAGAGAGCCTGGCTGGGGAGGCGGCAGTGGGCCACTTCCTGCCTATGCCCGGCTGCCGGAGACAAGGGCCAAGCGAGCCAGAAATGTGCTGGGGGTGGGAGGAGGGGTTCTGGCTCGCTTAATCCCTGTCCCTGGCAGCCAGGCCTGGGTGGTGAGTGGCCCACCTCTGCCTCCCCAGCCAGGTTCTCTCAGGCAGCTGCTGTGCTGCACAGAGCAGTGACCCAGAGTGGCTCGCATGAGAAGTGGCTGGTCCTGCCCCCTCCGCTCCCCGCCCAGGCCCAGCTGCTAGGGATTGGGGCTGAGCATGCTGGGGGGCAGGTGCAGCAGGAAGACAGAGCCCCCCCCATCTCTCTCCCCCCAGCAGGCCCATTTGGGAGGCACTTGACCCCACATGCCCCCCTAAGCGTTGCCTCTGATGGGGTCATAGTGGATCACAAATTGAATATGAGCCATCAATGTGATGTAGATACAAAAAACAGCCAGTATTCTGGGATGTATTAATAGGAGTGCTGTATCTAAGACATGGAAGGTAGTTGTTCCACTCGGCACCGGTGAGCCCTCAGCTGGATTACTGTTTCCAATTTTGAGTGCCACACACTAGGAAAGACATGGACAAATTGGAGAGAGTCCAAACAAGAGTAACAAAAATGGTAATAGGTTTAAAAAATCTGACCTATGAAGTAAAAAAACCCCAACCCTGGGTATGTTTAGTCTTGAGAAAAGATGACTGGGCGGTGAGGAGGGAGAAGGACCAGAGAACTATCTTCAAATATGTTAAGGACTATGATCAGTTGTTCTCCATGTCCACTGAAGGGAGCACAAGAAGTAATCAGCTTAATATACAGCAAGGGAGATTTAGTTAGATATGAGGGGAAAGTTTCTAACAATAAGGGTAGTTAAGCTCTGGAATAGGCTACCAAGGGTGGTTGTGGAATCCCCATCATTGGAGGTTTTTAAGAACAGGTGAGACAAACGCCTGTCAGGGATGGTCTAGGTTTATTTCGTCCTGCCTCAGTGCAGGGGGATGGACTAGATAAGCTCTTCAGATCCCTTCCAGTTCTACTCTAATATGATTTTATAACAAATGTTATACTCTCCTTTGGCAACAAACAGGTCAAGGCTGGGCTTTAGCTTTTAGGGACAGTTATCAATTCAAGGGAGATGAAGGACAAGGATTCAAATTCACTCTCCGACTCATCTCCAAAGGACAGAGACCTGATTTGGCTGTTAGAGTTACTCTGGTCTGACACAAATTTAACTGAGGTCAATGGAGTTATTTCAGATTTACACCACTGTAGTGGACAGCAGAATTTGGCCCCAGGTTTCAGTAAATGCCTCAAATTTGCTGTGACACTCCAGGGGCCCTCTTCTCCCATCACAAGGTGAGAAACCCCCACTAGATCCTGTGGGGAAATGATAAGGCCCCAGAGAGTAACAGGAAAATGTGAAGGAACTTCCTAACATTGCGAGCAAGCAAGCTTTAAGTGGTGTTGGCTTGATTTTTGGAGGAGGTCAGCACTTGCAACTCTCGTTAACTTGAATTAGAGTTGTGGGCACTCAGCACTTCTGAGAAATCAGGCCCTCAAACAGTTCTACCAGCAAAATACCCATACCTTCCAGGAGAGGATGTGGCAATGTCTGCAGAGCTGCAGTGTGTCTCCATACTGCTCTTTCCTCGGGTAACACCTTATAAGTTTAAAGTACATCTTCTTCCAATCCAGCAACCCCTTCTCAGATAAGATTATCCGTTTACGAATCTAAAAATCAGAGTTAGAGTGGACTGAGTGTACACGAGGGCTTAGTTTTGTTTGCAATATCACTTCAAGACCTTCCTCCCCCTGCACACAGTAGCCAGCATGTAATTCTTGCTGATCTCCACATGATCTCATCTGTAGTGGCAAGAGAATCTGTTCTGAGCCTCTCCACACTAACCATCTCCTTATTCTAAACACGCTACACAATATCAATACTAGAGACCAATCTTATCCTTTACACAGATTCCTTCCTGTTGCACATTGCTATACAATGGCTACAAGGGCTTCATGCTACCACACATCACCGTGATTCAGAAACTCTAAAAATGACTGTTGGGATAACAAACTTTATCCCCATGTAATAGTTTCAGGAATTAAACTGCGTTTCTTTTCTTTAAACCTGGAGTTGCTTGTGAGACATTCACTTTTAGGACATCTTCATTAGTGGTGGAAATCAGATTTGGATCTATTTGTCACACCATGTGACATCTAGTCAATATAGGGAAAAAATATCTTCCCAGAATCCAGGGCCACATCGTCAGCAGACGTAAATCTGAGTAGGTTTGTTGAAGTCACTGGAACAATGCTAATTCACACCAGCTGAAGATCTGGTCCCTCAGTTTGTGTGTGTATATTTAGTGCTTATGAATGGTGCTAGACGGGCAGCCCTAGAGACTGAAAACCTTTACCCTCAAAACAGAGTTGCTTCCTACCAATGGTGAACAACTCAGATTGGGAAGGATCTTCCCACTAAAGGGCAAGAGAGGATAGTTCACGGTCCAGTCAATCCTTGGCCACTCCACGGAGACTGTCAGCAACGTTGCTAGTTGTGATGATGGGTTTTTTGATGTGGGCAGTTACTGTTGGGAACTCCCTAAACCTAGGGTACAAGTAGCAGTGTTACCATCCTAGGCCATGTGGGTTGGTTAACAGCCTAGATTGGAGGAGGTGTGTGTGCACATTATTGATGCTGCAGCCTTCTATTTCAGGCACCGGTATTGGGGCATTTACAACACTATCAGAACTTCCCCTCAGGGACAAACTTTATTGCCATTGTCTTGTCAGCCTATATTAGAAACTCGCACCATGCCCCTCAGAACCAAGAAGCAGTCAGATGAGGAAGAGCTGTCTCTGTGTGTTCAATCACAAATGGGTTACAACAGGAGACTGACTGAGGTCTAACTTTCATCCCATTACCTGTCGGTCTGTGAAATGGTATTGGCAGAGCTTTTTCCACAGCAGCCGGTCCTCACTGAGCACTTGCAGGTCAGGGGCCACTTGCCCAAGGCTGACAAGGTCTCTCCCATCAGTTAGCCGCTGCATGATGTTTAATTGTAAACACAATGGCAGGTCTGTAAAGGTCATTCCTTTAAAGGCAGGCTGGAAAAAGAGTGTAAGAGCTCAGTTAGTGAAAAGCAGGCAATTCTAAATGGGAGAAATGTACTACTTGCTAAATATTTTATATACACAAGATGCAGTGACACTGGAGAATTTACCATCCAGGGGACAGATCAGTTTCCCCAAGAGATCCTATGATGGATTGTGGTGTTGTTGAGCCATTATTTCCAGTGAGAAAAGTACCCGTATCCACCGTTTACTGTGGCAGAGAAACAACTGTGATGTGCTATCAAACGTTCACTGGACAGTTTACTCCCCTCACCACTGGAAAGGAGGTTTATGGTGCTAAAGCTCCACTATAGTGGACCAGGGCATTACAGTCTCTGTAGGTCACTTCAGATAACTGGAGGGGCAATACTGTTCCCTAACAGGTTAAACTTCCAGTCTATATGGGTTAAGTCCCTTGGAAATTTCATGTTCTACTAAGACAACTGTGTTTTACTTTGCACGGTCACATGATCCTATATTAACCAAGTAGAGATGTTTACTAGTAATGGTACCAATCAAGATTTCCCTATAATTGTTTCCTACGACATTCCTGGCAATGCTACCCGTTACCCAGGAAATATTTAAGAGGTTTAAAAAAAAATAAAAATTGTTTCCTACAGGGGATACTTCTAGGACCGTGTCTACACTGTGAATTTGCCTCAATTAGAGTCATAATTGCCTAGTAACCAGTTTAGCTACACCGATGCAAATCCCTGGTCTAGACAATGAAAGTCGTTATCTCTGCCAGTGGCCCTTACCGCTGGGCTCCATACAGTGGCTCTGTCTGTCACACTAGAGGTTTGCACCTGTGCAGCTACATTGGTAACAGGATACAGACTGTTGAATTCAGGGAAAATCCCCAGTGCCATCAAGACCTAAGAACCAGGAAATGGGCTCTAACTGCTACACTAGTTCCCACTCCTTACTCATGTGAGTAAAGGTTGCAGGCTTGGGCTCCAACAGTGAAACAATGTTAAGAATCTCAAATAAATGTGCCAAGTCTTTAGTTGCCCTGCACCGAGATGCCTCTATTTGAAGTTGCAGTCACATCCCCCTACATGCAACTGGCAGGGCAGTTAACTATTTAAAACAAAATGCAAACTGCTGATCAGCTGAGGAAAATTGTGTGGGACTATTTTTAAAATAGGACCCCATCTCCAGTGTTTGTATGGTGTCTGGCTATTCAAAGGCATAATATAAATATTTATTTATACACAAAAGTTCCCACTTTTTAACCCTTTGGTAAGCCACATAATTAGTAGTCTATAATAGGGCCCTGTGTACTCTGCAACTCCACAGCAGCAGCATATGCTGCACAGCCCATCCATTGTGACAAAATTGTGCTAATCTTTCATTAATAATTAATTTTCTAGCCCTTCTGGTAGCCAAGAACACCATAAACAGGCACAACTGCATCTGCCAGTAGCCTGAAACAATAGCTCCAAAAGGAGTGAACACTCCCACTCATTTCAGTAGGGTGTTGACTCTACACTCTAAGGGTGATAATTTAGGATAACTACTGTTAACTATTTTGCTGCTGGTTATTGTAATAGAAACATCTAGCCAATATTCTTATCCCAGAATCCCAAGCAGCCTCCCACATACCCCCAAAAACCTAAACAATTTCTTTCTCAACTTCCTTCTGACAACTTCTACAATGCAGTTTGGCATCCTCAATACAAAACTCTGAAGCACACTATAAATTAAAAATGTATGTGCATTGCATAACTAAATTCCATATGCAATTAAATAACAGAGCATACAGTAAAGATTGTATCATTCATTTGTGTATTTCAATTAAATTTAAAAAACAGCAAGGTTTTTAGGGACCCAGAATTGGTGCAACAGTCTCCAGTCTGTGCCATTGGGGCGTTACAGAATCTCTATCCCAGGCTGCATAATTTAGGTCAATTTTGCTGTGGATAACACAGAAGTCTTGTATATAATTTATTAGTGCCCTCAAATTCCATTCACTAATAAAGCTGCACTTTTTACAAATGAAATGCCCATATAAGTCAACAGGGGTTTTACATGAGTAAAATGTGCAGGACTGGGCTCAAATGCCTTGAACTCAATAAGACACCTGTGTAGCTTACTAATGAAGTCCATGTGACTAAAGCACATTCTTCAGGGTTTTGCTGAATCAGGACCAAAGACTTATCTGCTACATTTCAAACATTAAAAAAAAAAAAAAGGGAAAGAACACACCCTAGAGCGGAGGTGTTCTATGTTAACTTTCATTTTCTTGACAGAATTTTTTTTAAGCTAGTAAGTACTACACATGCTCAGTATATATTTTTCAAGCTTTAGACTCCTTAGCTGTTAAGACATTTTTTCTCCGTCTGAAATACCAAAATCTCTTGGGCCACTTGCAGTAAGTGGCCAATTGCCTGTAATACTGCTCTCTCTCCCCCCTTTAAACACAGCTGCTTTTGTTCAAGCTTGACAAGAAATCATCTTCAGTGGTGTGAAAATTACATTTTTTGCAAGCTGTACAGCTTGAGACATTAAACATTTTTGTAAAAGAAAGGCCAGCCAACCACGTTTAGGCCAATAAGTAAATAAAATGTATCACACAGACACAGACACAGACACACACAGAACCGTGGCTGGGACTGCCAGATTTTTGAACTGGTCTTCAGGATTTTCTGACATGACGGTATACTGGCCCGCTGCTGGGATAAAATAGTTTTAACTATTGAGTCAAGCAGCTGGATCCTGATCTTGCAGTGAGCTCTGTGCAAACAGAGCACCCACTAATTTTTTTCTGTATGTGCCCCCAGCCCATGGAGTCGGCACCTATGGTCCCATGGAAGTCAGTGTGCATCTGGCATCATAGACATAATTGCAGGATTGGGGCTGTGGATTTTACTTAGACTTTCGCAGAGTCCAGAGAAGCCTCCTTTCCCCATTGTCCCTTAACTTCCCTCTCCTCACCCCAAGGTCCTAGCACTGCAGCTACGCTCCTTCAGGGTTTCCTATATATCGCTTACTCTGCACACATTTTGAAATTACTGAGGCAAGCACAAGCACCTCTCTTGCCTATTAGCAGCAGCCAAGCATGATGTCTCTTTAGTAGCCTAATGGGGAAAAATTTGCTTTTCAATGAATTTAGGCCCATGTCACTAAGGTCAATGGGAATTTTGCAATTAACTTCAATGTGAGAGTGGGATTCTTAGGAAAGGGGACAGATATATTAGCAATATTGGAAACTAAAGTCCAGTACTGAGTCACAGACAAGACAATACCAGTACAAGTGGTATTCGAGTCTCATCATTCTGCCTTAGCCCTGATTCTGACTCTCTGTTGAGTTACAGTGTAGTAGCCGTGTTAGTCTGTGTCAGCAAAAAGAAAATAAGAAAGAAAGAAATACTTGTGGCACCTTAGAGACTAACAAATTTATTTCAGCATGTTAATAATAATAAAATAAATTTGTTAGTCTCTAAGGTGCCATAAGTATTTATTTCTTTCTTATTTTCTTTTTACTCTCTGTTGAGACTGCCAGTGTAGTGGAGATTTTTGCAACATGAGCATCTATCCATCCAAAAGGAACTGAAGTGAAACCCAACTCCACTCACACAGCATTTGCTGACCATTTAGAGGCCTAACTGGTTTTGGTTACTACTAACAGCAGGCCTGATTGTGGAATCAGTGGGTGATTTGAGTACACAAGTAATTCAGGACTGGGCCCTTGAGGAGCACTTGAAGATGCCAGGCTTCATCATGCAGTCAGCTTTTCTAAATGAAGCTCTTTTTAGAGAAACATGCAATGCTAGGCATGTAACGCCGAAAAACATTTTGCATCTTGGTTTAATTTTCCACTTGAAAGTCAGAATAAAAGTAATAATTAAAAAAAGCCTCCCCCTGTCTAATCCAATTGAATTCAAATCTTAATCCAAATTCTCTCCACCAGCAGGCTCTGTGTGAAGTCTAGGAATGCTCATTATGATCCAATTACACAGGCAGGAGCTGCAGCTGCATGATAAGGTTGCATGAAAGAGCCAATGTATCATTTGCCTCTAAGTGAGGGCCTGGATTCTTGCTTACTCTTGTGATTTGGATGCTGTTCAGTTGCTGTTGCCAGTGAAGAATAGTCTCCATTCTGTGTACCCACATGTTGATGTTTCCAACCAGAACAGACTTGCCAACCCTTTGCACCAGGGTGCACAGTGATGTGTAGAGAGTCTGCAGCAATTCCCTTATTAGCCTGATGTTCTGCTGATCTTCAAGGACTTTGGAGGCAGAGAGAAGAGGAAAAAATGTTTTAAAAAGGGACTATAATGTTTAAATACATTCTCAGTATCTACTTTCTTCTGGAGGCTTTGTAAGAATTACTCTCTATGATCTTAGGCCAAAAGGTATAAAACCTGGAACCATGGGGGGAAGGAGGAGGTAGAGGAGGACTGCTCTGTCTAGGCATGATAGGTTATCAGTTAGGAAACATTTGTCAGAGATGTCCCCTAATAACTGTACCAGAGACTGGGCTGAGGAACAATGTTCCCTCTAATTTTTTACATATGGAGGTGATGTGTGGCAGGGGTGGGGGTCGAGGGGTTTAGACTGTGGGAGGGGGCTCAGGGCTGGGGCAGAGGTTTGGGGTGGGGGAGATGAGGGCTCCGGCTGGGGTGTGTGGGCTCTGGGGTGGGGCTGGGAATGAGGGGTTTGGGGTGTGGGAGGGGGCTCAGGGCTAGGGCAGAGGGTTGGAATGTGGGGGGGTGAGGTCTATGGCTGGGGGTTTGGGGTGCAGGCTTCCCCGGGGCTGTAGTGGATGAGAGAGGACTCCCCCCAGCCCTCTCCCTGGCTGCGGCAGCTCCAAGGCTGGGACTGGGGGAGAGGTGCCTCTTCTCCCGGCTGCGGCAGCTCCAAGGCTGGGACCGGGGGAGAGGCGCCTCTCCCAACCTGCGTGGCTCTTGATAGCCTGGCCGTGCAGCTTAGAGGGAACTTCTCTGAAGAAAGATGTTTGGCCTTTCTACAGTGCTTCTAACTGCCACTCTAGGAACACTGGTCAGCTTGCCCCCCACTCCCTCCCCCGCTTAGATCGGTGCATGGAAGAGACCTTCCACACACAGCCCTTGCCCTGCTTCCAACCAGCACATGTGGAAACAGCCACCTCTATAGCTCTTCTTGCCCCGACCCCCTACTCCTGTAAGGGTGCTCTGAAAGTCCAGGTTCCACACAAGGAAGGGGGGGGGGAAGATTGGGTTGACCAGGGAAGGGGGGAACCCCCAAAACACACACTGAATACACTGTGACCCCACAGAGATTCCCAGAAAAAAGTAACGTCAGCCCTGAAGCACTCCTTTCCCTTGGTGGGCAGCCATGGCCAGTGGGAGCCCTTGGTGGTGCAGCTGCTAGGACGCCTGGGAAGTGACTAGGGCCTAGCGTTAGGAAGGAAGCACAGAGCCTTTATGCAGCCAGCCTTGGCCTCCTGCAGTTCCTCTCCAGTCTGCCAGCTTTGGGGACAGGACCAAACAGCCTTTTCTGCAGATAGGGGTGTGCGGGACCCTGACCTTCCTCCCAACAGGATGATGGAGAGGATACTCCTGACAGAATTATGCGCCCATGCAGGGGGCGCAGAATTCATATGGCCTGTATATTTCTCTGCCCCCGTGCAGAAAAACGCAAAAGAAATCTGGGGGGGGGCGGGGGAAGGAGGTGGACACGCGTCTGTTCCCCGGCCGCCCAGGCAGCGCATCTGTTCCAGCATGCCTGGAGCAGCTTCAGACGCAAATCACTGTGGGGGAAAGGTGGCTGGGCGTGTGTGCCTGCGGAGGAGATGTTGATCATTGATCACCGTCAGGGGGCGGGACTGGCCAACCAGCACGAGAGACTCTGTCCCTCTCTCTCTTGATACTGTGGCTCGAGGGGCGTGGAGGGGGGTAGGTCTTTTTGTTATGCAGGAGGAAGGCTCTGTCCCCGAAACAGAAGTGTAGCAGCCTGCCTGCCTAGTAAAATGTAACACTTAATTAAATATTAGCATCATGTTACTGAAAATTGTTTGTTTTTAAGTTAAAGAAAATAGCTTTTGTAAAAAATAAAAAAAAAGCACATTGTGTTAATGTTTTGGTTGATGGTTAATTGATCTCATTCTCTGAGGCAGAAATGTAGCAACCTGCCTGTTAATTATTCTATTGTTAGTTAACTGTTCCCATTTTCAGTCAATTCCCTCAGGAGCATAAAAACCTGTAAGTTTTAAGGCCCCTACATTGCCAGAGTGATGTAAAGCCTTATAATGACAGTAAGGGAATCAGATAGGAAGATCTATGTGCTTTCTCGCTTTTTTCATATGTCAAAGTGGCATAATGGGGTTAGATTTTTACTTACCCATTAAAAAATAAATAAATAAATAAAAACACTTTTGAGGGCAAATAAAACTTTTACCAAGCAGTCAATAAAATGTCAGGACAATCAGAACCAGGCACTTCCCAAAGTACCCAGCTAGGTCCAGGACAATGATTAGCAAAAACTGTATGACTTTCATGTGTGAAAGACTGAGTAATTTAAAATGACATTTTACTTTTCTTTATTTCTTCCTGTTTGGTGTTCTGTAGTGTAATTTAAATGAAAATCCAGGATTATAACTGGAATGCAGGGTATTAGTTACCAGGTATTTGTAACTTAACTTTCATGTGTTTAGGAAATGCTGAATAGTTATTGGGACTTTTTTTCTGTATTGCAGTTTAAATAACTTATCAAAACAATTGAAACTGGTGTGATTATATTGCATTATTTTGAAAAATAAAATTTTTATTTTTTTGGCGCAGAATCCTCCCAGGAGTAAGAAGAGGAAGAATCTCCACAAAGGGGATCCACTTAGGGTGACCAGATGTCCTGATTTTATAGGGACGGTCCCGATTTTTGGGTCTTTTTCTTATATAGGCTCCTATTGCCCCTCCCCCTGTCCCGATTTTTCATACTTGCTGTCTGGTAACCCTAGATCCACTAAGATTTCCATTCAACCCCCCTCCTGCCCTGAGAGTCCCTTTCCAGAAGGGGACAGAGGAAAATGAACTAGCCCAGTGTCTTCATGCCCCTTCCTGCAAAAAAGTCTTGCACACTGATCAACATGGACATGGTTATCATTGGACACACTGGATACAAACCATGATTGTTACATTTCTTTTACCTTTCTGCACCACTTTTTCCAAAATGTTCATGAAGTTTTTCTGGGCGATTCCACTCAGCGATGTTAGCTGAGACTTTGCTATCAGCTCCAACAGCTGTGGATAAAAATAGAAGTTGTCAGCTAGAGTACAGAGATATTTTTCTAATCTTGACTTCTAGTCACATGACACAGCAAAACAGTTCAGATACTTGTTTACTGCTGGAATAAAAGAGGGCAGGCAGAACCACAGTGAAGACAGATCCAAGGGGAGAAAAGAGCCAAACAATTAAGCACACAGTGTAGAAAACAGGTTGTTATTTAAACTGCTTTCTTTAAGCTGAAACATCGCTTCATGGTTCAAAGGTCTAGGGAAGCCACAAATTACTGTTCAGACTGACAGACAAGGACTATTCATACTGAAAGAACAATGGTATGTCAGTGTCTTTCACTAGTACATAAACAAATAGTGTGATAAGAGAACAAGAAGCAGAGACTCATGTTTCTGAGAGAATCTTATTTATAAGCCTAATCCTACAATTTACGTATAATAATACAATTCACTCCTCTGTTATGTGTATTTTATATTGGAGTTTCATTAAGAGGAAAGATTAAGAGTCAACAAAAAAAAATCAACCCCCAAAAAAGACAAACCAAGGTCCCTTCATTTTTATTACATTATTATTAGATCTGAAAAAAAGGTAAACAATTTAATTCACTTTTCCCTATTTATGCTGTTTGGTTTACTTTCTAACTTGCCAATGGACACTGTCTCAGTTTCCCTTTTGATTAAGATGCACTCCTAGTCAGCGTGACTCTCTGGTTCCCATGTATTTGTTCAGTGCTGCAGTGTTTGGGTTGCCATTACTGAAGAAGATGTTCCTCTCCTTTTTTTATTTTTTTAATTCCAGTAGAATAATAATTTTATAGGAAGCTTTTCTGTAGGCTTTAGGTTTTGCAAAATTGTGGGCCAAAATGTTAATTGGCAGTAACCCTTTAAGCCTTTGTAATGTATTTTATAACTACACACTTTCTAAATACCATTCCACTTGTTTAGATTCCTTTCTAAATTAGAACAGAGTAAGAAAACCTTTATCTTACAGTCTACACATATTATCACAGGGAAAGCCTATTCATCTGTTATCATGATGTTACATATTAATGGGGGGAGGGATAGCTCAGTGGTTTGAGCATTGGCCTGTGAAACCCAGGGTTGTGAGTTCAATCCTTGAGGGGGCCATTTAGGGATCTGGGGCAAAAAAATCTGTTAGGGGAGAGTACTTGGTCCTGCTAGTGAAGGCAGGGGACTGGACTTGATGACCTTTCAAGGTCCTTCCAGTTCTATGAGATAGGCATATCTCTATTTAAATTTAAAAAAATCATCCACCATTATGCTATCCCATTGCTGGCAAAAAGGATGAGTGCAGAGACATTGAAATTCCTTATGTCAAATAGCAAAGATGGCTATTGACAAGAGTTGATAAGTCTTGAGTTGAATTGTTTGCCTAGCTATAAGAATGACAGGAATGTAGCCATAAAATTATTGGTACCTTGCCATAAACCATGCGCTCATAGGGCTATTATTGCAACCATTTGCCCATTTTACTCAGCTCTGTTACCAGCATGTGACTGTCACCTAGGAGCTGCAAAGTGCCCCGAGTGACTGGTCTCCTTTTCCATTTATCTTCCAAGCCAACTTTAAACGTCAACAGATGGCTTTCTGAGTTTACTTTCTAATAATATCTTAAACTGCACATGACTGGTATAAAGCAAGAGGAAAGAAAAAAAAACCCTACACAGCCTCACATTTTTCATGGAGGGCAGTCTGCCTTCTATCATGACACATCATTTGAGGGGTGGGGGTGGGGAGAAAATATGCAAGAATAGTCTTGTGAGGTAATATTTAGTACATATATTGTAACAAAACTCCATGGTGGCTCTCACCTAAACAGGAGGGTCTGGTGTATTACATGCTCTGAAGCATAAATTAATTAGCAAGATGTTAGAAATATTTTTAGATTTTCCCAAGATTTCTTAGAACAATAGATGTACAAACAAGAACATGTCATTGCCCCAAAATAGCCGTAGTAATAATCTCCTAGTACTGAATTGTTTAACCTTGTGACCTTCAATTATCATGATCAGCTTGCCAGATTCCATTTGTCCACACAGTAATGTGAGCACTCAGATCAGCTTTTTTGGATTTCTTTATGTATATACAAATTATGTCCCCAGTTTGCAATGTTCTAGAACTCCCATACAGGACAGTTTCCCCAAGATTATATGTAAGCAAAACTGTGCTGATATTCAAAAAGATGTTCAAAATCAGTTGTCTTTGCAGAGGTGAAAAGCACCAAGTGGTGCAATACCATACAAAAAAATTAAGAAATTGTGGCTGGTTTTTCAAATTAAAATAAAAGTTAGATTCTTTGAGTTACCAACATTTTGTGCTTTGGTATATAGGAAATTAAATAATAAAATTAGGCAATCAAGATGAATTAGAGTCCATTCCTTTCACTATGTTTATCAAGGGTCAAGTACATTTAGAAAGTAAATTAGCACAGCTATAGCGTACCACCTTTTCAACAGCAATAAAGGATGAAATTCTATATGAATACTATGTCGTGACTACCTCCTGGGTATTGCATTCCATAGCAAATGGCTATGCCAAGAATGAACAGCAAACACACAAAAAGACCAAACAAAAACAAACCCCAGATGTGTGAACAAAACTAGTTTTCTTGTCCAGTATAATGACGTGCGTACCAGGGTAGTAATAAAGGGGCATGTAGAAGGTCTGCTCACAGTTACTCCAGATCTACACCGGTGTAATTCCTTCAAAGCCAATAGTGTCATTCCAGATTGAACAAAAAACCACCTAAAATGTCTTTGAGTGATGGATTGTGCAAACTGAAAACCAAACAAAAAGACTAGTGCACTCTCAATAATGCCTGGTGGAATAAGGAGGTATTAGGCCTGCTAGCATTTTGTAACTGTATATGTGGCTGTGTTAATTCCAGACCATGCTCCAGTAACACTGTTTGAAGACAGATCGTAGGAGGGAGTGCAGGGGAAAAGAGGTTAATAACAGCAGTCTTAGGGCCTGATTCTCTGTGATGCTGAGTATCTGCAGCTTCCATTGATTTTAACTGGAGTTGTGAGTGTTCAGCACCTCTGAAAAATAGGCTCCAAGGACCAAATCCTAAAAGACAACACTAAACACCTACAATTGCTATTGACTTCAGACTCCTAGTGATAGGGGAGGGGGAGGAGAGGCTTGGTGATTCCCTCCCACCCCCATCCAACATCTCCAGAGAGAGCCCTCTGGCCTCTTTGCCCCATTCTGATCCTTTTTACTTGAGGAGATTGTGGCGGTTAAGAGGAATAAATGCAAAGCTGCAGGTAGCTTCACACCCCTAATCTCCCTGGTCTAGGATTTTCTGAGTAGGTGGTAGGAGGGCAACTATCCTGTAGCAGCACAAGAAGATACTGCAGCATTTCTAGGCTACTAGGGGTGGAGAAAGAAGTTACTCCAGCCCAACAACCCCTGAGCTCCAACCAGGAAGTCCCAGACTGGAGTGTTTAAAAGGGAGCAGGCCAGCACTTGCTGCTGCCTCCTGAAGACCTTAAGAGTGGGAAGGCTACCGGTTCTCCTTCCACAAACAGCAGCAAGGGCTGAATGTGTGAGGGGCCGCAAGTGAAAAGACTTGTGGGTTGGGACCGGGAACAAAATGTGCTCCAAGGGCGAAGCCGGGCAACTTTTGGTTTCGGCCAAAAACAACCAAACAAAAAGGGCTTGCCCAGCACTAGTCAAACCTTACTTTTGGACTCCTATTAATGCCATTATGGCATATGCCAGAGTACAGACCACAGCATCAGCAATTGACACGTGAGAACAGAATAGTTACTTTTGGAGCGGTTTTAGTTTTCTGTAGTGATGTATATGCACTAGTGCCGTGCTCTAAAACACTGCTTAGCTAGAGCTTCTAAAACCTTTGCTGCAGAACTGCACAGGTAAGTGAAGTGAACTCATTAAAAGCGCAGTTTTCATGAAGTACATATGCATTAGCTGGTTCTTAAAGAGCAGCTTTCTGGAGTTACAGAGGTGTGAAAGCGTGTCAAACTAGAAAAGTCAAAGTGCAAAATTAAACATCTAGGGCCAGATCCTCAGCGGGTGTAAATCAATGGAACTACACTGATTTCTCCCAGCTGAGAATCTGACTTTTAACATCCAACCTACAACAAATCTCCCCCACACCCAGCACTTCTATTTGCTCTGTGGCTGAAGCCTCCTATGCCAAGTTTCAGCTTGAAGTGAATGTGATAGTGGATGTGTCAGTGTCTGTACCATGAGTTATAATAATTTAACTAACAGATGCTGCTATGTGGCATAAATCCAGGATTACCAATACTAAGTCTAACAGAAATTTAAAAGTACATCAATTGAAGAGTGCACATTAGGCTAACTATGAGCTGTCCAGATCATACAATTCTACCAATCTGTACCCATGTACCTGAGGTCAGGATTAAGCCCTGAGCTTTTATGTGCTGAAATACAGTGTTACAGTGACAGCTTGTCATCTCTTGCAAAATATTGCTTTGAAACTATCACATGGTAAATCCTTCTGAAGCAAGGGAAGTCTGCAAAATCTCACTGTCATCTGATAAGTGAACATTTCGGAAAATGGTCAACAGCTTTGGAGGCTGCTGTGATGTTTAAAGGTCTCATCTCATTTTACTTCTTTACATGACATATACTTTTGTGCATTTTCCATTTTTAAAAGCACTATAACCATGACCACATCAAGATTAAAACACTGGGCCCAAATTGTTCTCATTACTATGTAGACCCAATAAGCTGAAAATGTGGAGGGTTTACTCTGAGCCTAGGTAATGTATAGCAAGACATGGGTCATTTTAACATGACACTTGCAAGACTTTATTTCAGGCATGAATATGTAAGCGGGGGAATAGTCCCGCTATTGTGGGGAACTTTCCTCGTCTCTGCACTACCCCGGTGAAATGGGCTAGCAGAAGGATCTGAGTCCTCGCTCCCACCTCCTTTACCCAGAGGCCTCCCTGCCCTTGAGGACTCCCCTTGCACTCTCCTGTCTGGCAGAGTCCTCGTAACCCCAACAAGGCTGGGCCCAGGATTCCTGGGGGGCTCAACCCCCAACCTTGCTGTGGTCACCTAGGTCAGGGGCTAGGGTGTCCCCACTCCGGGGTGTACTCGCTAAACAGGATGCTTCCCTGACCCACTGATCACTGCATACAATTCAGAGCAAAGGCAAATTATTTAATTAACAATTAATTTGTAACAGGAATAAGGAAAAATGGGAAAGACTAATGAAAACACATCACCCCGCTCTGTGGCAGGGAACATCCCAACAGTGTCTCTGCAATGTCAGGGCAGTTCAGTCTGTTCCTGTGTAAGTCCCAGGCTCCTTCTCAGGCCTTGGCTGTGCTGCAGGGACGCTGTGGCTTGGACACTTGCTCTGGCGGTGGCCACACGCTCGCAGGCTCTGGGTGGCAGGACCCTTCTTCCCAGCGTTGCCCCCGCCCCGTCGGGGTTACGATCCCCCTGCAAGTCTGGCCTGCAGGGCCCCTTGGCTGAGGCGTCTCCCTGCGCTGGGCCCACTGCCCAGGGTTCCCCTCGCTCTCCCCAGCTGCTCACCGCACCCGGCTCCGGACTGCTCCAGCCCCAGCTCCACCGCTCTGCCTCAGCTCCAGCTCCTCTGCCTCAGCACGGCTGCTGCTCTGCCTCCAGCTGCCTGGGCTGCTGCCCTGGCCCCTCTGGCTGCTGCAGCTTCTCCCCCCAGGGCAGGTCTGTCTCTGGGCTGCAGCTCTGCTCCCAGGGCAGGTCTGTGTCTCTGGGCTGCTTTTCTGGCCCCTCCAGATCTGGCCCAGCTCAGCTCTGGCCTCTCCTTAGCTCAGCCCCACTCACTCTGACTCAGGCCACTTCAGCTCACACGGAGGACGGGATTCACCCTGACCTCCTGACTCCCTGATTCGCCTGCCCGCCCTGTCAATCAGGCTGACCTGGAGCATTGGCCTCTCCCCATTGCCCCTGGGGACTGTCAGTCCCATCGACCCTTCCCCTTTTGGTACTGGGAGCTCTGAATGTTAGTAAGGGGATAACAGTCCCCTTACATTCCCCCTTGCTAAAATTCTGCCACAACCACAATGTTTACACTAATACCTCCGGACCCATTATTAACAACATATACCCACATCATATCATATCAAACCCATTAACATCAAAAGAACATTTAACATATTAAACATTTCACATCTACTTCTTCATACTATACATAACAATATTAATTAAAACACTACATAGAACCAATCACATAATCATCTCTAAATTTAACAGGCAGTACACCCTTATTAGCCCTCTGGGACCTTCTTAAAAATGGTGGTTCATTACTCATATTTTCTATTTCCCTGTCCTCGGGTAATACTGGGTCAGCTTGAGGGATCTGGCCATTCTTGTTAGGGTTTGTGTTTGCCCCACTCTGTTCCCCTCTGTACTCAGTTTGTGGGACTAGAACCATCCCCCAATTGGTTTCCGTCTCCTCAGGGTGTGCTGATGTACGCCTCCTATGGTCCCTGACTGGACTAAGAGTGCAATGTTTTAGTTGATCCCTATGTACTAGTCTCTCAGGACCTCCTCGCTCAGGCCGGATGGTATAAACTGGTAGCTCGGGATTGTTGTGAGCAACTACAATGTGGGGATTTGACTCCCACTTGTCCTGTATTTTATTACGCCCCTGTTGTCCATGGTTACGAACTAGTACACGGTCACCAGGCCTGATGAGAGCCCCACTGGACTTGCGATCATAAGTCCTTTTCCTACTTTGGGCTGTGTCTTTAGCTGTACTGAGAGCAACTTTGCTGGTTGTCTTTGGCCTGTAATGGACACCTTTGACCCCGTCATCAAAATTGGTCACCTCATCCTTAGAAAAGGCTACTTGATGCTTCTCTGGCAACACCCTTAAGTTAGCCACCTGTGCAGGAATCAGCCCTTGGCATACCGCTTGAACTGGAACTGGCAGTCTCCCACCACATCTTTCTTGAGGAAAGGTAACTTGTTCTCCCTTCTCCCCAAATGTTATCTTCACCTGAGGGATCGCCTCCTCAGGCTGCAACTCCATAGCCTTCACGCTTGGGTTTAAAAGACTCACTGGTACTCTTCCTTTGATGGCACTAGTCAATACATTGGCTGACTGAAGTCCCTTAGGTAGGCTTGACCCAGTTGTAGGCTCTACCAGCACTCGATATTCATTGGTATTTCCTGGCATCCAGCAGCGTTCATGAAGGATCTTCTCTCTCCAAGGAGAAATAATGGTCTTCCGGTTTCTGCCAACTTTAACATTTCCAATCCACCTTGTGGGGCCCAGGGAATGACTCTGCCTCTCCGCTCGAGCCAGTACTCCACTCAGTACAGCATTCCTCTTAGAGTGCCCATGACGGTTCATCCTCCTGGTTCCTTTTACTGGCAACTGTAGCTCTTTCAGCTCACTAATGATGTTCATCCCCAGAATCCCTGGGACTCCTTCTCCTATATGGCTCCCTTCAGAGGCCTTGTCTTTCAGGATGAAGATGCATTTCCCTGGCAGTGTCTGGCCCATGTAGTCGACGTCTGCTTCGAGGCATCCCACCACTGGGATTGCCAGTCCATTAACTGCTGTTAGATGTACAAACTGTGTGTTGTGCGTGGTCAGCTTCTTGTCTTTCAAGTATTTTTGAAAATGTGATTCAGTAATGGTGGTGACTTCTGAGCCAGTATCTAACAAACATCTGGTTTTTACCCCTGCTATACATACTTCAGCAGTTAGACAGTCTCCAAATGCTCGCTTACAGAAGTCGCTAGATATGCTGGTCCTGCCCATGTTCCTCCCATCACTGTATGCAGAGTGATTTTCCACAAAGGAGAGGCCTAGGAATCCTTCTGCCACTGCTTGGCCTTCTACTGTAGATGGACCACTCGCTCCTGGTGCCCCACCGATTTCGAGTGCCTGGGACTCTGGTCTCCTTCTCAGTGTACAATCTCGGCTAGTATGTCCTGGCCTTTCACAGGTGTAACAAATGTACCTCCCTAGCTCATCCTTCAGTGGAGACCTTCGGGATCCTGGAGCTCTTGGATATTTTGGCACATTAGTGGAGGTATTTCCTTTCATCACCTCAGTCATCACTTTCAGCATCTCCCCCTGTTGGACAGCCAGTTTTTGGACAGCTTCACTTAGGCTTTCCAATGTTAGCTGTGTTTGGGGCAGGGCCTTTTCCCCTGCAGCTGCATTCACTAGGCCCCCACTTTGTGTATGGGGTTTAGGCTTGGCCCTCTCTGCCCCAGGAACTTCCTCTTCTTCTGACCACATAATGGCAGCCTGCATGAGTTCATGGAACTTTTTACTGGGCTCTTCCTTAAACCTCCTTTTCATTTCACGTCGGAGGGAGTCGTCCCGGAGCCCCAACACCAACTGCTCTTTTAGAAACATATCTGGGTCTGGAACTCGTTGAGAGTCTCGCCGCTCCACTTTGCTCATTCTCTCCTGAAGGTCATATGCGTACGCCCGGATAGTTTCACCGGGCTCCTGCTTTCTCTCAAAGAACTCCTTTAGTCGAGTTCCAATAGGTACCTTGTCTCCGTACACTTCCAGGAGGAGTTCAAACACCTTTTTCACATCTTTCTTGTCTGCCATTGCCATGAACTTTACAGTGGCCTTCGCCTGGCCCTTGAGGTGTTCCTCTATGAAGTCCACATGGTCTTCCTCAGGTACTCTTAGCACACGCAGAGCCGTCTTCACAGACTTGACCCACTCCTCTACTGTAATGTCTCCTGCTCTGGTCGGGAAGCCACCAAACTCTGTGACCTTCTGCTCCCGTGGGACATAAATAGTAGGGGGTTTCTTAGCTTCTGCTGCCTGTTGGTCTATTACAGCCTTAGCCAGTGATAAGGCTTCTCTCTGTTCTGTTCTAGCTTGTTGTAATGCCTCAGCTTGGTCTGACAATCTGCGCTGAAGTTCAGCAACCTGGGCCTTTAGTTCTTCAATTCGAGCCATGGTAGGTTTCTTGACCAGGCCTGGACAGTGCTACCAGAATGCAACCAGTAAACCAATGGGGTGGACCCTGTGAATAGGATCCTGTTCATGACGCC
The DNA here is from genome assembly GCA_033296515.1 of Macrochelys suwanniensis. Lineage (NCBI taxonomy): Eukaryota > Metazoa > Chordata > Testudines > Chelydridae > Macrochelys > Macrochelys suwanniensis. The sequence continues at coordinate 240,204,497 of CM065776.1, forward strand.
AATTATGTAAGCGGGGGAATAGTCCCGCTATTGTGGGGAACTTTCCTCGTCTCTGCACTACCCCGGTGAAATGGGCTAGCAGAAGGATCTGAGACCTCGCTCCCACCTCCTTTACCCAGAGGCCTCCCTGCCCTCGAGGACTCCCCTTGCACTCTCCTGTCTGGCAGAGTCCTCGTAACCCCAACAAGGCTGGGCCCAGAATTCCTGGGGGGCTCAACCCCCAACCTTGCTGTGGTCACCTAGGTCAGGGGCTAGGGTGTCCCCACTCCGGGGTGTACTCTCTAAACAGGATGCTTCCCTGACCCACTGATCACTGCATACAATTCAAAGCAAAGGCAAATTATTTAATTAACAATTAATTTGTAACAGGAATAAGGAAAAATGGGAAAGGCTAATGAAAACACATCACCCCGCTCTGTGGCAGGGAACATCCCAACAGTGTCTCTGCAATGTCAGGGCAGTTCAGTCTGTTCCTGTGTAAGTCCCAGGCTCCTTCTCAGGCCTTGGCTGTGCTGCAGGGACGCTGTGGCTTGGACACTTGCTCTGGCGGTGGCCACACGCTCGCAGGCTCTGGGTGGCAGGACCCTTCTTCCCAGCGTTGCCCCCGCCCCGTCGGGGTTACGATCCCCCTGCAAGTCTGGCCTGCAGGGCCTCCTGGATGAGGCGTCTCCCTGCGCTGGACCCACTGCCCAGGGTTCCCCTCGCTCTCCCCAGCTGCTCACCGCACCCGGCTCCGGACTGCTCCAGCCCCAGCTCCACCCTCTGCCTCAGCTCCAGCTCCTCTGCCTCAGCACGGCTGCTGCTCTGCCTCCAGCTGCCTGGGCTGCTGCCCTGGCCCCTCGGGCTGCTGCAGCTTCTCCCCCCAGGGCAGGTCTGTCTCTGGGCTGCAGCTCTGCTCCCAGGGCAGGTCTGTGTCTCTGGGCTGCTTTTCTGGCCCCTCCAGATCTGGCCCAGCTCAGCTCTGGCCTCTCCTTAGCTCAGCCCCACTCACTCTGACTCAGGCAACTTCAGCTCACATGGAGGACGGGATTCACCCTGACCTCCTGACTCCCTGATTCGCCTGCCCGCCCTGTCAATCAGGCTGACCTGGAGCATTGGCCTCTCCCCATTGCCCCTGGGGACTGTCAGTCCCATCGACCCTTCCCCTTTTGGTACTGGGAGCTCTGAATGTTAGTAAGGGGATAACAGTCCCCTTACAAATAGTAACACCTAGCACACTGTTGAATATTTCCAAACCACCTCCACCCCAATCTAACAAGTCACTAATAAGCCTGTAAAACCTTCAAATTTAGCAAATCAATGCATGGTTAGGCTTTTTAGTCCGGGCGTCTCCTAAATAACACAGTTCTTCTTTTGTAACCTACTTATCTAATAAGATCCAGCAGACGAAAGTAAGAAGTCTTAAGCCTGTATAGCTTTTTGATGCTGACTCTTTTGCATAAAATTCATGCAAAGTAAATATGTTAGAGGCAGTCCATGAACATGCTGGACTGTTAGCATGAGAGCCCATTTTAGATAATTACAAAAATTGTGGACTAAAAGTTAGAGATACAATAGTAAAAATGTTTTAGGCCTATCACTATTTGCCTCCCCATCTGTGGCTTTTCTCTCCTCTAATTCCCAGCTCCAACATGCAAATGCTACTACTTGGGAAGCACTTCCACATGCTACCATGGAATTAATCAGACTCCTGTAGTTCCATGGACATTTGGGGAAAGGGGTAGGAGAGGACGTTAGGCTGCTGTTAGTCAAGGCATGTTCCAGGTAGTGTATGGCTCATTTGTGTGCTCTAAAAGTCCTCATCCTGTCTTGCAACAGACTGTATGGCGGATCCAAAGAGGAAATCCATCTCCAGGAAGGGCCTTTCATAAGCAACTTCAGTGCATGTGGTATTTTATGAGCTATTACGCACCAGAGACTTGGCTCATGAAGGCTTTCATTGAAGAAACCAGTTTTACATTTGAACCATGGTCCCACATTTAAGACTGGCAGATGAAAAAACAAAACAAACCACCCGTCATCTTAAATCAGAAAGTTTCATACTTTGTTAAGACTACTGGAAAAACTTCATAAAGCTCAGGTGGGAGGTTAATTCAGACAAATGAGAACATGCTCTGATTTTAGTCTTGAATGTTGCTACTTCCACTGTGGAAATGCCACAGTTCATTTTACTTATCTCTTGGTCAAAGCTTTAAGCTGTCACAGAGCAGAGCCCTGCAAAATTAAATTAACAAGATCTAAAACTTCATGGGCCAAGCTGATTTCTGGTGCAGCTCCATTAATTAACCAAGCTTCATGTCAGAAAGATGCTTTTCCACTGTTTTAGGCCTGACTCTCATTCACACTAAGGCCCCCTTTATGCCACCCTTGTAGTGTGAAGAGGCCTATAAATGAGAGTCAGGCCCTTTTCTCTTTACCAACTGGTATCTCAGACCATGTAGAGCATTCTTTGAAGTGCTACAGACATTTCTCAACAGGAGGAACAATCATCCTTTAGGAAATCTGTGTCCCACATATGGGACTTGATTTTCATAACTGCTGAGCACCCACAATGGCAACTCAAATCAACAGGAGCAGCAGGTGCTCAGCCCCTCTGAAAAAAATCAAGCTGAGGGTGCTTAGTGAATGGCTCATCAGTAGCTCTTCCTACTAAGACTGCCTCTGGAGCTTACCTTAATCAAAGGGTACAAAGCTGCATGTAATGTGAGATATACAGCATTAGACACCACCTGGAATACTCACTGTACCAGAGTTTTTCCACTTGCATGGAAGCTTTAGAAGACAATATCTGAACTTTCAGTGATGAATCATAAGTGTGTAACTAGGGAAGTGATGGGCAGCAGGAGCTGAGAAGCAATTCCCTTACTCACCTGCCCATCATCAATTATCAACACAAGTGAAAGAGGGTGGCAGGGGAAAGACATCAGGTCAACTTCCCATCCCTATTCCAATCTAAATTTAAGAAGCTATTTGAATGTCCTTTCTTAAAATCTCAAGAGCGTATCATGCCCAACATCCAGGCAATGAAGGATTATGATTATTTTGGAGGAGTTCCCACAAAAGTCTGCCGTGAGTCTAGAAACTGCATTTGACCCGATTCATGGTAGCTTGCACAGTAGCTTAACTAGTTCCAGAACTGGTGTTTAAAAAGAAATGCCACTTCATTACACAGGTGGGTGATGGGTAGCATACTATACTAAGGGTAGCAAAGAAGGGTTGATTATAAAATGAGTTAAAGAGGACCCCCCCCCCCAAAAAAAAAGACCTAAATTAAGTTTCATGCAATTAACAGTGACCCCACTGGGCAGCAAGAGGTTAACTGTATGGTGATTTGAGTAACAAAGACATCTCGACCCTACACTGCAAGGTTTTGATTGGACGTTTGGGATGCCTGACCTACATCTGACTAGACAACAGGTGAGGGATCCAAGGCTAGCCTAATGGGTATCATCTTTTTGGCTGACTCTTTTATAACATTTGACTCACTGGGGAAGAGCAACATGCCAGCAAAAACTCTGCACCAGAATCTAACACCTAAACAGCTGGTGCTTCCCCAATGATTAACTGCTGATGAAATGCGAAAAGGAGCCGTTTATAGACAACCTTGAATTTTTAAACAGATTTTCTAGCTGCTTTTTTGCCATTAAAAACTAGCTGATAGAATTCTCAGTCTCAAGGAGCATATTCTGAAATTATAGATCCATTTGTGGATAACATGCACATAAACAGGTTACCGGACACAGAATCATGGAATAAAAATGACACCCTTTGAATGCTGCGAATGTGAGATGAACTGTTGGTCTTCTGTGAAAAGCCAGAGTAGGAAGGCTTGGTATGGGGCACCTACACAGAAGCTTGGGGCTAAGTTAGCCTTCAATCAAATAAGAGGCTAAGCAAGGGCAACAGAACAGCTGGTCTGTTGAAGCTGCCATAACATATGGGGCTGTAATAGCAGCTCTGCTTCCTCACAGAGTTTGTAGCCAGAGGTTCCTTGAAGTTAGCCAGGATCCTATACACTCCACTCTCAAACTTCTCCCATCCCATAGTGAGTCACTGCAGGTTTAGTGTCCATGGCATTCAGGGAACTGTAACCTTCACCTGCATCTCAAATGCGCCATGCAGGGGAACCGTGGGCCATCTGCAGTGCCCAGGATTTCATCTCATACTTTGTAGCATACACCAAAGGTGCAGTTACATCAACCAGAACTTGAATTTCGCTTTCAGTAAGGATTGGCAACCCTGAAGCTCTCCAAGAGCAGATACAGCACAAGCATCAACATTACAAAGTTCTTTCACAGTTCCCTGCCAGAGGGCTTCAACCATGAGCTGAAAGGACCACCTCCAGAAGCAAGTATGTAGTCAGTTCCTGTGACTTTTGCACACCTGGACACTCTGCTGAGACTGCCAAGAAAACTGCTACCTCATTTATCAGCTTGTGACATGGAGATCTGTTCATTAGGAACACGGCGGAGATGGCCATCTCATTTCAGAGAGGCCATTGAACAGATGGCAATAACTTTACTTTAAACAACAAACACTGCCTCCACCCCAGTCACATACAGACTTAACACCTAAGAAGTTTCAAAATAAACAGTTTGATCAAGAAATCTGGAGGAAGTGTAGACCTTGTTCCATGCCCCCACAGTAGCCCCCATTTTCATTGGATCTGAAGGAAGGCTATGTGTGATCTATCCTGCCCATGCAGCAATTTCTAACAGATGGACCCTCCCTTCCATGCATCCAACAATGCTTCATTAAGTAGCTCTTGAAGCTTCCCTCCTGCACTCAAGGAGACCACAGCATAGTCTTGCAGATCTTTTCCAGTGCAGAATTTGTTCTCAGCTCAGTTAAGTTAGGCAACTTGTGTCTGCGTTAGAAGTTACAGCGAAGTAAGTTATGGCCTCATACTCACCCTTACAACATAGTTGAACCGTCTGGAGTCTAGGATAGCATTTGAGAAGTCAAGTCTGTTAAAAGCTTCTCCCAAGGTGCAGTAACCATGACGCTGAGGGTGAGAAAGAACAAAGCTGGGTCATGTTTTGTTGTACTGTAGTCTGAAGAGAGAGTCATGGGTGTATGTGGTCAGGCCAGCATAGAATCTTAACATACTTATGGGGGCATGCTATGGGACAAATTCATTGCTGGTGTAAGCGGGCACATCTCCAAGGACTTCAATGGAATTGTGTCTATTTATGTCCCCAGAAAATGGAGCCCAATGGGAGTTATGACTGTTTCTAAGGAGAGAACTGGGCCCTATCCATGACCTCCAAGTAGCTCAATTTGATCTCTTTCAATAATTTCACAAGACAGGGAAAGTAATACATTCCAAGGGCTCAACATGAAGGGCCTATGTACAATGTGGTTTCTTACAGCTGCTCCTCTCTATACACACAACTCAACTGTTGTGCTGAACTGCAGTGCTTTTCTTTCTAGGACTTAGCGGTGGGAAAGCCTGCAGTTGTGTCGCTGCTTAGTTTACCACTAGATTTTGATAGAAGCAAGCAAACAATGTCATCTTTTTGTTTTAAATATGCACAGAGCCTAGCCTAATGTAGCCCTAAGTGGGGCTCGTAGTCACTACTGCAACAGTAATCACAGGCCAGATCCTCAGGTGGTATAAATTAGCACAGCTCCATTTATTTCAATGGGGCTATGCTGATTTGCACCACCTGAGGTTTTGGCCCCATAAATAACACTGGACAAATAGTATGGGGGAAATAAAACAGTGGGTACTTACTTCTTTTGTGCTTCCCTTGTGGACGTAAATCCATTTTTCTTGATGGAAATCTGTGCAGACAAAGACAGATTTTCTTCACTTATTTTATATATAAGTGCAGAAAGATGAAGCCCCAATTCTACCCCCACAACAGTTCTATACTGGCACTACTCCACTGACCCTTGTGGAGTTGCTTCCGATTTACACCAGTGTAACAGATCAGAATCAGACCATCAATGAATTGCTTTGTTTCCACATTGGTTTATCTAAGGCAACAGCCAGGATCCTAGGAAAGGTTTGTGTTTCGGTGACACAGTCCAAGACTGTAGATATTTAATCTATATGCTGTGAATATACTGCAGCCCCTTGTTTTCTTTGCTCTCTGACAATAAGCGTGGCTGACAGCCAGAGTTTGTTGTTATTGATTTCATTAATTACTCATTACCTCAGTTACAGAGTTTGGATTAACGTGTCACAAGACACTAGACTAACAGTCACTATAGTGTTTATAACGGCGAGTGCTAGAGTTAGAATTATACAGGCAGTTCCATTAGAAACTGCTTTCATCACTTGCATGACCCTTTCTAAAACAGAAAAATAAAAATCTCATTTGGGCCTGAAACATTCCATGTTTTGTGGGAGGTCCCTTCCCACCACCGCCTTCCCCACAAACACACATCATGCTGCTGTATTGTTAACCCAACCTTGCAGAAAGATCTCTCCAGCTATACAATAGCCGATCCAAGAGATAGGAACCCACGCAACCCCCTCCCATCCCATTCACCTCACTGAACTAGGACATTCCGTGTATTACACAGTGGCCATTTACCAACTAACATTATTTGAGATTAAAAGTTCCCCCAGTTCCTCCCACTCCCAGAAACACACACTTGATTTCCACAGAGAGGAAACTGAATGCAACTATATATGCACTCAAGTCTGGAAACAAAAGTTACACATGTACACAAGTGCAGATCCTGAATCACTCCATTTAAGTCAGTGACTAAGCTCATATCTGGCCAAAGGCTGTCACAGTAACAACTTGTTCACATTGCACATTTAAATACAATCATATCAAGGACTAAAGCAGGGATTGGCAACCTTTGGCACGCGGCCCGTCAGAGAAATCTGCTGGCGGGCTGGGACGGTTTGTTTACCTGCAGCATCCACAGGTTTGGCCAATCGCAGCTCCCACTGGCTGTGGTTTGCCGTTCCAGGCCAATGGGGGCTGCGGGTAGCGGTGTGGGCCGAGGGATGTGCTGGCCGCCGCTTCCCGCAGCCCATTGTGCCAAAGGTTGCCGATCCCTACACTAAAGTCTCACATCAGCTGTTGAAAAGATCCTGGGGGTTGCATGGTGAGCCAATAATACAGTGAGAATCATAACCTATTTCACTTCCTCTCTGTGTATGTTGATGTTTGTAGCCTTTATATGCATTAAATTTAGGTATCAATCCTGCAGTCAGATCACACAGACCCTTGTGTCTGTGCAGAATACCATGGACACATCCACATGAAGCCAACTGAGAGACAGGGGCCTTAACTGTGAATATAACAGAGTTCAAACCGTCCTCTATTGAGAGTGAGTCTGAATCCTAGATTTCATTTTGTCTGCATTTGGCATAGCAAAGGTAGGATCAGAATTCACACTCAAGCTTGGAACCGCCATTAACATTAATGGGTTTTAAGTGCACATGTGGAAAGGAGAATGAATTGAATCTGTTGTACACAAGGAAGTGTACAGGAGGAAAAAAACTGGAACTGGTTCACTTGAATGTACCATAGGAAAAAATTACTCTCCCTCTGCCAAATACAAATGACAAAAATTTGAACACGAAGTACAAACACTTGGAGAAAGGATTAATAACACAGGAATATATCTTCATATTAAAACGTATCCAAGTTCTCTACTTAGGTCAAACATGGGTGCAGAGACTCTCAAGAGACTTCTGGAAGTGCTGCAGCACCCACAAGCATCTCATGCACTTTCTGAGAGATTCTATATGGGTGTGTTTTTTATAATCATCCTCAAGCAACTTTGGTTTTAAAAGTCCCCCATTTGCTGCCTTACACTGAATCTTTGTCTTGTTATTCAGCAGGTCCTTCTTTCTCTTCTTGGCAGCAACATCATAGTTCATGCTGTTGAAGAGATTCTCCTTGTTGTAATCCTCCTTTTTGCAGTAACTGTGAATGACACAAGGCAGAGAGTCTGTTTATTCTGTGGTCTGGGGAACCTTTTACTGTAAGAACGATATTTTACTCTTTCCACGTATCTGGTTCCAGGAACCCATGTTTGTTTGCTGTTTAACAGCTCATTCTAGTGCTGTTCTATAGAAAACAATAAGCAGTTTTAGAGTGCAATAATGAAGACCTTTTTTCATAAAACATTCAAATACCTCACCCACCCAATTCTTGTGCTAGATTATATACATAATTATAGTGAATAGGAGCACACCCAAAGCATGTTACACAATCAACTTCATGACCTTGTCGTAGAGCACCCTTGTCCTTTCTTTTACCTCTGCTTGCTTGTCTGATGTCATCAATTCCTACCACATGCTCTATCTAACTTAGATTGCAACTCCTTCCAGCAGGGGTATGCTAGGTTTTATAAAGCACAACGCACACCTATGAAGGTGTATAACCAGAGTGCTTGAATAATTCACTATTTAGTTGTGAGTAAGAAGCTTTTCTTGCCAGTTAGTGGAAGGGCTGGAGAGAAAACTAAACTTTAATTAAAAAACAAAACCAAAACTTTTAACTTTTATGATTACAAAGATAACACGACCCTGATTCATGTTTCGGTGGCTGTCTTCCCGAGTCTGTAGACAAGTGGGCGATATGTATGAAGGGTTGGGATCTGTGGCCAGAGTGCATTTTTCGCCTTCCTGCATTTGGAAAGGCTGTGCATTTCTTTTTGTTTGAATGTATAATATCTGGCAAAGGGACCTAGAGCTCTTTCTTTTTCCTTTTAAGAGTATAATCCCAAACTCACTGAAGTCAGTGGAAAAAGACTCACTGACTTTAAGAGCTTGATCCAAAGCCCAGTGATGTCTGCCTAACTCTAAATAAGTACTGCCAAGCTGCAGAGTGAAACTGAGAAGACTGATCAGTTTCATTCCTGTTGTTCAGAAACCTGTGGAGAGCAGGGAAAGGCAGCAGATGCTCCTGCTGCTAAGGAGAGCTGTGAGCAGCAGCAGCGGAGGTGACACTGCACTAGAGCCATTTATATAGTGGAGGACTGCGGACAATGGGGAGAGTAGCAGAGACACACACATCCTGGCAGGAATCAGGTGGCTGGCTAGAGGACAGCTAGAGAAGCATTGCATCAGGGGACTCTGGGGTTGGAAACAGAAGTGCAAACAAGAGCATCCTCCTTTCTAGGTGCCTGGAGGAAGAAAGGAGAATGAGATCAGTACTGAGGGGCCTGGTTTGAAAGTCTGGTCCTGTGTTCTCGGTTTTATCATCACTGGCTTCAGTTACACTTATATGGTGGGCCTGTAAAGTACCTGTTTCTTGCTTTCCTCTTTCAAGGGAGGCACCAATCTCATTACACTCCTGAGGCTCAAAAAAATGCTCCAATCTCTGCTTTGTACACTGCACTGAGAGCTTCCTGTCTGGGATGTGTGCACATAAGCAGTCCCTTTTGGTATGATGTTAAATAGTTAAGCTGTTTCCCTTCCTACTGCGCTCACCTTTAACCTTAGCTGGGCACTTGTATGCTATTTATTGGTTCCAGTTTTTAAATACCATTTTAAAAATATCCAGTGTTAGATAAATAAAAAGGAAAAGCCCCACTAAAGTTAGAGGGGGGGAGAAAAATTCTCTCTGCTGCAAAACAAAGTAACTTAAAGAGATCAGCTTGCTCAAAAGCGAGTGTAGACAAAAGATATATAACTAACAAAAGACAGTGTATCACAGTAATCTATGGAAGGTTAGTTATCAGCTTTTCTGCAGTGGCACTGAGAGTGTGGGGATGTGCAGACAAGTTACATGACAGATCCTTGCTATGACATTCTGAAGTCTGGTTCTTAGTCATCTGACTAATACTGTACAGAGTTAATGACTCTGCTTCTGAGGCAGCATCTTCCTGTAGTAAGCCACATGAGGAGTGTTCTGGTCTGATGCATATAAGTGGGTTCAAGAGACTGGGACTAGAGCTAGAGAGAATGAAGACCTCTCCCAGAGCCCGGGAACATGGAGGTATTAATGGGGTATACGGAGGGATAATTGGTGGCTTCCCACACATCTTCACTCTCTTCTCTGCCTTCCCGTTCACTCCACTTGCTCCCCACAACAACTCTTATCCATATGGCCTCCTACAGCAGGACCTCTCTGGGAGCTCACCTCTATGTCCTCTGCTGTCTAGCTTGCCTCCCTGGCTTCCTACCTCTGTAAGGAGAGGAGCTAGTGAGTCAGGCTGGCAGCATCGGAAAACGGAAACAGCTGACGGAACTTGCAGTTCCGCTGGGTATTACCGGTGCAGCTCAATTAGGATGTTCTGAATTAGGGAAATACTTCTCTAGGCACTTGGTTTTAAAAGGTTAAAAGTGGTCTATGTCAGAGACAGAGGCAGGTGTGTGTGAAGTTTGGATTTTGTGGTAACTGTGGTTGTTTAACTAGAGGAACTAAAAGAAAAAGTGAGAGAATGCCAGAATAAAATATCAAGAAGGGAGCACTTTAAGAAAATTCCTGCACAAAAGTCAAAACTTTACTAAAAACAAATTCCACAGAACATGTAATTGTCCTATGATGAATTACTGTGCCAGATTCAGAGATTAAATTCAAATAATTAAACGGTGAAAGAGAGGGATCTCAGTTTCGACTTAAAACTTAAATCTCAACAACCCTGACTATGAACTTACTGATGACTCCATAATCTGAAACCTTTATTATACCATTAGTGGATGAGATTTAGTGCGTGGGGCAGATTTACACCCCTGCCAATCTACTTACTAAGGGGTTCTTGCACCTTCCTGCCAAGCATAAGGTCTGGCCACTGTCAGAGACAGGACACTGGACTAGATGAACCTTAAAGAGGAACTGGATCAGACCGTTTCTTTCAAAGTGAATTTAAGAACAGCACCAATCTAATTATTTTGCTGTTAACAACAGCTATGTCTCCTAGTCCAGACATTCTTCCTATTTACGTATCAATCTGATAGTTTATAATCCAAAATTTCTTTTAAAAAGCTTGTTTAAAAAAAAAAAGTACAATGAAAGCCACCACTGCAAAGAGATCATGTTCCCTTTGCAATTTACAGCAAGATCATGTTTCCTTCAAGTCATCTTTAGTCGTTTCCATCACAACAGTGGGTGCAAATGCAGGTTATTGTTTCTTCTCCAGACCAGGTCATCAGCCTACACAATCCTCGCTCTGCGCTCCTTAAAAACAAGAATTGGCCTTGCAAGAAGAGTCTGACCAATCACTTGTTTCAAAGCCAGTTGGTCATCAAGCTACAGTAGCAACAAAGTCTTCCTGCCTACAACCTATGCAACGCTGTAAATAGCTTAACGGCCTGCCTTCCAATGTTTTCTTTGAATGCAGCGTAATCAAGCCATCCAGCCATGAGGATTATTATTTATGATCTGTGAAGGATTAATGGCTTCAGGGGTATCCTATTTCTTAAACTCAAGAACTGGGAAGCCTTAGGAAATGTTTACTTCTGGAAAAAGGAGGGAGGGGGAGGGGGAGGGGGAAGCATTTCCCTGGAAGTTCTCCAGAGGCAGTTTGGCAGTGGTTCAGAAGATTTTCAGTGACACTTGTTAAGGGCACAATCCTGCACCACTGAAGTAAATGTAAGGTGACCAGACAACAAATGTGAAAAATCGGGACAGGAGGTTGGGGGTAATAGGAGCCTATATAAGAAAAAGGCCCAAAAATCAGGACTGTCCCTATAAAATCGGGACATCTGGTCACCCTAAGTCAATGGTAGTTTTGATACAGTCTTCAATGAACCAAGATGGGGGGGGGGGAGGGATAGCTCAGTGGTTTGACCATTGGCCTGCTAAACCCAGGGTTGTGAGTTCAATCCTTGAGGGGGCCATTTAGGGATCTGGGGCAAAAATTGGGGATTGGTCCTGCTTTGAGCAGGGGGTTGGACTAGATGACCTCCTAAGGTCCCTTCCAACCCTGATATTCTTCTATGAGCCATAAGATCAGGGCTTACTTGTTGATGCTGCCATGTATATTTCTAAATTACAGCACATCAAAAAAATGTGAGCAACCCCACTCTCAGACATAAAGTTACAACTCACTCTCTCATAGAAGGCAGAACCACACACCCGTGGGTGGCCAGCGAGAAGTGGAGTAGCTCTCTAGTGCCCATATACTTACTGAGCCAAGTCCTGCAGCTGGTGAACACAAGCACCTCCCAATGGGAAGTGCACACATGTAGCAGCTGGAGAATCAGGCCCACTGTGTTTGCCCAGAGTCAGAGTCTTACTAACCCCTCTCTTCAAAGGAAGTTGTATCTTTGGTTACATGCTTATTTTACTTGAACACAGAAACATCAGCAGACCAGATGACTCACTGGTGCTCCACAGCAGAGCATTGCACCACATAAGCCAAAATTGGCTACAATAGAGGTTTTAAGATTCCAAGCCCATGTCTATGCTGTAAAGGTAGTGCGGCTTTAAAGCCCTGGGATAAAATTTTCAGTCAGTAAGTACCCTGGATCCAATTTAAGCCCTGACATGAGCAGCTACAATTGCAGTGAATGGGAATTACGTAAATAGTGAATTTGGCTGTAGATTATCAACCTCTCCTTTAAATTCATGGATATCTGATTTAGTAGCTAAAGGAAAGACCCAAGCAGATCTTGTGTTCTAGAGTGGCATGAGCCACTGCCTGACCACATGATCCTGCAAATGACATTGGACCTTGATTATTCAACTAGGAGAGGACCTCTCGGACAGTGAGATGCTATATGTGAGTCAACCCTTCCAGGATAAATAAACTCCAGATGTCTCAGCGCTTCACTATCCTTACATGCTTTTTGCTTGGTGTTATCTATGGTAATGGAGTTTAACTTCCACTCTCAGAGCACAAAAGTCACTAGTGCCAAAGGCTGCAAACATCAGAGGCTAGGAAGATCATGAAGAATTAAAGTGGAGAGCGCAAAGTTCCCCCCCTTGATTTAGAAGAAAAATAGCCATTAAACAGATCATTAAGAAGGGGTAGAGATCCTAACCTGTCAATAGCTTTACATTTATGGCTATAAAATAAAAACATGTATCTTTACTTTTAGAGCTAAAAGTGACTAGACATCTTCATGCATCGGATCATCTGATGAACAAAATGCAGATCTCTGTTTAATGGCCCATGATCAAGGATATGCCAAATGAATAAACCAGGAGAGCCTGCCATAACAAGCCTACGTCAGTTATGCTTACAAAAAACCAAAGTCCCCTAGTGTTTAAAAACAGAACCTGCACATTTTGTTTAATTTCAGTTTTTAAACATGGTATGCTCTGAAATTACAGAAGCCACTCACATTAGTAACTCAATTGCTGTGGTACAAATGCTCCAAATTGATCTCTGTATTCAGAGTTGCCACAGTGCCTACTACAGAATAAAGGATTGTATAACTAATCCTCAGATTAAATAACTAGCCTTTTTTTTTTAAAGGAGTGATGTCTTACAAACAATAAGCAGATGAAGGCTCCAGAGGTTAAAACCTTCAAAAACAACTACAGTTTCTGCTAGTTTTCCTTGTAGGCTAATATAGTGCACTCATCCAAAAACATTTCAAAGGCTCTAATAAATTAGAAGACTGGCTTGCATACTGAAGCCATCTTAGACCATCTGACAGCTTGTTGCCAACTTTAACCAGACATAATGGAAGACAGGCTATTGCCAGACCCAATTCTTGCTCCTCAGCCAAATGTGGAGTCATTTAGATCCCCCTCTGCAAAGAGCTCCCCCTGCTGGCCAAAGTTGATGTTTAGCCTGAACCCACAACAAAAACAAACCAACCATCTGCAGTCTGGTGTTTCAAAACTCTCCAGCTCTCACTGGGACCGTTGCAATGAACTCAGCAGGTATTACAGACTTCAGCAGCTTCCTAAAAACAGCGCTGCTGCTTAAACACACGCAATTTTTACTGAAACTACAGTTAACAAGCAGAAAAGCAAACACAAGGCAAAGGGATGAGTTGTCGTCTGGGAATTTATTGACGTGGTGTCTCCCAAACCTTAACCCGTTTGAAAAAGCAGAACTAGCACACCACACGCATAAACGCAACCCACATCTGGAGCTAGGAAGCTTTCGGACCTCCCTACCCATGCAGCCCAGCTGCTCCTTCCCCCTCCGCTTCTCTCCTTTTTATTAGTGCAGGGCTTAGTTCTGCTAACGAGCCTCCTTCTCCTAGTGACGCACACAAACATCAACAAAGGCACTGCACGCACGCACACAAAGGGCAGCTAGGGCAAAACAGGCTTTTTGAAAACCATCGGTCCAGTGGGACACCGCAATGTTTGCAAAGACAGCACCCCCTCCCCAGCCTGCATCACGCAATAAGCACCCCCTGCTCAACAGCAGCGTCTCCAACCCCCTCCAGCGCAACACCTTTGTGCCACGCACCTGTTTATGTCACTGACGTAGCTGCTGTGTCTCTCCTCCAGGAACCTGGTCCAGCCGTCCGCCGTCTTCACCCAGTTCTGCCCCGGGGACCGCCAGTCCTGCCCCAGAAAAGGCATCGCGGCGCGGTGGGAGGCTGAGCGCTCTGCCGAGGAGCCTTGCCGGTCCCTGCGGAGCCTGGAAGGGGGGTCCCGGGTGGCGTGGCTAGGAAGGGGGGCTTTTGTGCGACCGTCGCTCCAGTCCGTGTCCGTGCCTTCGCAGCGGCCGCGGCTGTATTTATCCGAGGGCTCTTTGTTGCCGGAAGAGCGGCGTTAGCCCGGCCCCTAGATCAGGGGGGAGACACGTGGCTTTGTTTATTGCTCGCGGCTGTCGTCTTCGGCTCCTCCTGCTTGTTGCACAACCCATCCCCAGTGGAAACTTCAGACCTGGCCTCTGGGCTCGCTGGGCTGCCTGGTGTCCCTGAACTTGCCGAGAGCGAGTGTGAATGACAAGAATAAAAATGACGTGTGTCAATAAACAGAGTAGCAGCCCTGTTAGTTACTGTATGTTCTATTCTATGCATCCGAAGAAGTGGACTGTAGTCCAACAAAGCTTATGCTGAAATAAATCTGTTAGTCTCTAAAGTGCCACAAGTACTCCTTTTCTTTTTGTCAATAAACAGCTCATCTAATTATCTTCTTCTTCTGCAAGGCTTTGTGGTCTTTATTTCCTACGCCGGGTAGATAGATTGATACACTGATGGGTGGGATAGATACGCTGCTTAGGTGCAGAGCTACAGGGAGCTAACTAGATTGGATAGATAGCTGTGGGAATTAGATGCCTATGGAAGAAAGCTACAGAGAGCGGCAGATTGGATGGATTTGGGGGCTAGATAATATATTAGACTGTGGGGGGATGGCATAATCATTTAGAATAAATTTTCCCATGCTCCGGTGTGGATTTTCAGACGATATCAGTAATTTGGGTATGTCATCTATATTTATGAACTTTTGATTTGGTGGCTGACCTGGGTGTTTCTCTAGAACTTGACCTCTATGACCATAAGCAGAACTTGAACACATTAAAAAAAAAAAAAAAAAAGTCCTGCCAGGGGAGTTTATTTGATAGAGATAATGATTTGTTTGAATGTTGGTTAAAAAACAAGCACCCCGAACGGAGGATGAATCCTTGAAATCAGTGAAAATAAATTCATTAGCGAATTAATGTAATTAAATAACAGTGGATTTGAAATAATTTTCTAGCTGCTGTTTGTTGATCTTCAAAAAGATGTAGTGTTGGCATTTTGTGGTTGTGTGTGTGTTTGTTTTGAAATTCTGCCAGTAAAAGAATCTGAAGTGTCAACTGAAAAAAAAATTGTGAATAACTGTCCTCGCATTGTTGTTTGTCAGGTGTTCCATGTTTCTCCCTAGGTTGGGAACAGCTGCTGTTGTATGTTAAACTGTACCAAGCAGGCAAGTGCTCTGATTCGCTGATGAATGGTTTCACTCCACTTCAGTGCTCTGTGGTAAATAAATAAATAAAGGAGCTAGGCTGCTTGTATAAGTGTGTGCGAGAGAGATAAACACCCCCACAGTGGCCTAGCTGTCATAATCCAAGTCACATTGTCAACCTTTCCTGAGGGGGCTGAGCTATCTGCTGACTTATGGGATTGCAACAACAACTGACACTTGCTAGAGAAGTTGTTATGTGTTCTCTCTCTCTCTCTCACACACACACACAAGAAATGTTTGCAAGTGAGGAAGCTGGAGTGCTGAAGTTAAGAAACGACAAAGGGTCCTGTGGCACCTTATAGACTAACAGAGGTATTGAAGCATAAGCTTCAAGTTAAGAAAGTTAAGAAAAAGAATCAAACCCTGAATACCAGCTAGTTTGAGCAACTCATTTAAAACTCCAAACACTGACTGTAAGTCTGCCCTGACCCCAGGCCCACTGAGAGATTTGGGGCCCCTTCCATTTCACTGTATTTACACAGCTATTACAGACCCTGCAGTCAGGGCCCTCCCTTTCCCCACTCTTGTCAACCCTGCCTGTAGCTTTGCTTCTGCATCCCAAGAATAAATCCTGGGGCCTTGCAAGAGACTCAGTTGTACATGGCGGAATGATGGTCTTGCTGTTAAGGCAGTAGCCTAGCTCTTAGAGAATAGGAGGGGGGTGTCAATTGCTGGCTCTGTCACAGACTTCCTGTGTGACCTTGGATGATTCCCTTAATCTCTCTGCCTCTGTCCCCATCTGGAAAATGGGGATAATAGTACTTCCTTTGTCAGTCTGTTCTATTTGGATTGGAAGTGCACCAAGGCTGGGACTGCTTTGCTATGTGTTTGTGCAGGGGCAGGTGTCCCAGAAACAGGGACGGGGGGTCTTGGGGCTTCAGCCCCGTTGGGCACACCTGCCAGGGCTCGGGGTTTCAGCAGGAGCGGGCTGAAGCCCTAACCCCCGGCTCCCGGCAGGTGTGCCCCGGAATCTCGAACTTCTGAAGATTGTCGTATGTGGCTTGGAGGGCCAGTAAGTTTGGCCACCCCGGTCTAGATAATACTTAGTCCTGCCATGAGATGAGTGCAGGGGACTTAACTAGATGACCTCTCAAGGTTCCTTCCAGTCCTACAATTCCATGATTCTATGTTGTGTGGATTGTGTGCGTGCAGGATAACGTGAGTTGTGATGCTCTGAGCCCTCTCATAATAATTTGTTGGCAAAGTAAATTTTTAATCATGAAAATGTTTATTAGCCATTCTATGTTACAAATAAATCTAGTGAAACAGAAATCAACCTTGAGACCTGCCAGTTTGTGTGTTTTAAATTACTTGCTTTTAGAGAATGAGGAACTACATATATAACAATGAACACAACTCTTGTAAGGGCCAAGGGGGTGATTAACACTGCAATGATTTGCAGATGACCTTAAACCTACTCCAGGGTGAGGCCATCTTCTAATGGTGTTAAATTTAATTTAGGTGTATTTGAACAAAGGCTGCCAGCTGTATGTTATTTTGGTGTCACTGGCTGCAGTGCTCAGCCAAGTAAGTTAAGTCGGTCAGACATATGTCACTGAAAATATGTTCATCCTCTTAATGAGAATCATTTGGCAACTCTTACATGCAAGTCTGATCTGTGCTCTAGAATGGGATAGAGACTAACAATATATACTACATGATGATCCATCCCATTCACATGTCAATTATTTTGCATTTAGATCTGAATTTTGAGGCTCAGGCTCATCTGTAATGTATTTTTAAATGACTCTTTGAAAATATTTAATATTCAGGGATAGTAGCTAAATACAAAGACATTTTAATTACTTAAAAGGAAACAACAAATGTGTGCTAGTTAATAGTTCTGCGGTTTTCCAACTGTGGTGCATGAGCTGTGAGCAGATAATATGCTGTCTGATTTAAGGTATAGTATCAGCATAAGAATCCATTATAACTACATTGATTAAAATGAGAAAGGTGGTATGCCAAGAGCTTCTGAGTTCTAGATGTGGCATGCCAGGAGAACTGCTGTATTATCAGAACTGTTCCTGTCCCAGAGAATAGCTGGTCCACCAGAACTTAAAACATAAAGTTATTATAATATTGTTTTGATCAGAAAAAAAAGTAAAATCAAGCCCTCAATCCATGTGCATAACTGAACTCCTGGCTTGCACTGTGCCTCACACCATGGCCACTCAGAACTTAGTGGAAACAGTGTGGATAGAATTAGGGTGACCAGACAGCAAATGTGAAAAATCGGGACGGGGGTGGGGGGGTAATAGGAGCTTATATAAGAAAAAGACCCAAAAACTGGGACTGTCCCTATAAAATCGGGACATCTGGTCACCCAAAGTTAGAAGTCAGAGCCATTTGCTCCAAAAGCATGATCCCTTCCACTGAAACCAAAATAGAACAATTCACAACTGAGAAGCTCTGATTCCATCCAAGTGAGGGCAATGGTACAGACCCATGCTGGCCAGTTTACATGCTGGTCTAGCTGAAATTTGGTGGAAAAAAGTTTGTGTGTTTGCAGGATTGGTGCCCAAATGTATATTTTCTTTTATTAAACAGTCACTCTCTGGCCTTCAAATACAGTAGCTATTGAAACTGCAGGGCTCTGCTTTTCTGTCTGGATGTTGATGTGCAAAGGTTAAAAACAAACAAACAAACAAAAAACCTGTGCAAAGGAGAGACAGGTACAGAGATTACCAAATGAGCTATGCAAAGGTATTGTTTTTAGTGACAAAATTTATATACGTGTAATGCATGCAGATCCCACTGTTGTCAATGGGGATTGAACCTGAGACCTTCAACACCAAAAGAAGACCTAACTTCTTGAACAACTGCCTAAGCTAACTTTTCATAACAGATTTTTATTTTTGTTGGGGTTATCTGTTAGAAGGAGATGTGATCACATAGACTAGGTCAATGTACCACACCTGCACCCAATGCGCTGGTGGGTTCATTTTAAACAAATCAAAATAAAGAAAATAAATGGCATCCTGTACCTTGTTGAAAAGAGCATAAGCAAGGACCTGACTGGCTCAGATTCTAATGCACACCTGTCACACATACATCTGTACTGTGTGTATTTGAGAGCTGTACGTATTATGGAGTGAATCATGCTGTAATGGGGCTCTGATGTAGAGCTGTAGCAACGAGTTATTCTGCAGAGGGATCTCAGCTTGGTAAATGGAGATGTGCAATGGGTGAGATTTCCTCATTTTGTCACATGGGAAAATTGACATGCCTGTTAGCTCTCTGCAAATGCTGATGACATAGCTACCAAGTCACCTCAGGTGCTCTGTCTGGGTTTGAGATTTCAAGTGGAGTGTAAATTTTGGGACCTTATTATTAAAATCGAGGAGATCAGAGGGGCCTGTATGTTACATATGTTACTGAGAAGTCTAGGAATTCCATCTCCCTGTGTTGTAATGAACAGGGTAGTGTATATTGCCCTCTTCTGGATGGACTCGGAACTACTTAACTGTATGTCTTAGGCCTTATACTGCTAACTTCCAAAGCTGATTCCCTCTTAACTCATCTTGTAGGGGTCTGTACTTCTGGAGAAAGAGGAATTTAGCCCTGTTATTGCCATCAATTCCATATATCCATGGTGACAATCAGGAAGCTGGAATTCCATGAAGCCTCGGCACTCAGGGATGAGCTATATCTAACTAGGGAGCATGTGAACTGGCCACAGCCAGACAGCATGAGCGCTGGGTAACCGTGTGCAGATTTACTCTGGCTTCTGTGATCCAGGCCCATGTTTTTGGAACTGGTGGCTCTGAGTTCTAGCACAGCTGTTGCCATTAATTACTGAATGGCCATGGAATGTAATGTAGTGACAGCCATGAAGTGCTAGGTGGCCACAGATTGTTTTCCTTCTGATAGCAGTACAGTATTTCTACAACCACGACTGTTTAGGACTATGTGTTCTAGTGATATGTTAGTTTTGACCTGTGTATGTGAGAGGCCAGGAAGTCTCTACACAGTTTTATGCTACAATATCCATATCTTCTGACTGGCAATGAAAATCTGAAATCTCTAATAGTGAAAATCACCTGTGAAGAATGCATGTTACATCAGTGCATTAGTTAACAAATAATAATGGGTTACACCACTTTATAGCAAGGCTATATGCGGCCGCCAGTCATGACACATCAGCATCCCCAATGCCCGGTGTAATGATGGAGAGATATTTAAGTGATAAATACCTTGCTATGTTGTACATGTCTCAGCCAAAGATGCATTTCTAGTGTGTGGATAATGCCAAGTGCATCTTGACTCTTTCATATGAAAATGTGAGAGAGAGCTCTTTGCAAGAAGCCCGCCCACAACTATAAACCTGAATGGTGACCCGACAGGGGAAAAAAGGTAGGTCCTTTCCCATCTAGCTATCGTGTTGGATCCACTGGTGCCTCTCAAGCGAGGGTAGTTGTCAATTTTACAAAGCTCTTGTCTATGTCCCAAGTTTGGGCTGTCCCAGCCATGCTCCAACATTGGGCTATGAGGGATCTGCAATGCCTACAGCACTTCTGTGGGACTGTGTGATCCGCTGTGCCACTACCTTGAATCTTAGATGTGGACATTCCCAGCCTTGCCTGAAAATGTATCACTTGGGAGAGATATTCCCAGAAGAACAAGACTGAGGTAACCTTCATGCCCCAGTCACCCATACTGGAGCAACTGAGTCAGTTTATGATGACAGTGCAGAGGCTCATGGGGAAATCCATCCTTTCCCCATCCACACAGGATCACGTGCAGTGTGCAAAGAAGAGTTTCTATCTGGTGAAGCAGCATGGGACTGGGAGCCAGAGGCATGTCATGAGTTCTGGCATGGGCACTGTCACTGATTCACTGTGTGGCCTGGGCCCAGTTACTTAACTTTGTTGTATTTTTGTTTTCTTATCTGTTAATAAGAGGATAATCTTATTTATTCACCTCCCGGGGTGTTGTGCTGATTCAGGAGTTTATGTCTGCAAAGCACTTTGAGAAGGTCTAGTGCTAGGTAAATGCAAATTATGATGACTGGTGGCTGGTTTCCCCCAGTGTTCTAGAGACTGTTATCCCTCTTCCTCCAGCTGCTGGCTCCTCTTGTGGCAAGTGGGGCCACCAATGGCTACCTCCTGCTGACAGCCCCTCCCTGAGGAAGGAGGAAGCTCCTGACACCTCTCTTGGCCCATCCCTCCCACAGCAGGAGAAGTTGCTGTCTCTGCTAGTGATCCTCGCAAGTGTTGTGACCAACACTTGAACAGCAGAACAAGCCCCTTCTCTCATCTACATATCAACTGCCTCCTTGAACCATCCCTCCTGAGAACCACTCAGCATCCAAATCCCCCCTCCAAGATGTGAATTTAAACTGGAAAACCCCCTATTCTAGATTCTAGACCTGGTCTAGAAAGTTGTGGCCAACACTTGAACAGCAGAACAAGCCCCTTCTCTCATTTACATATCAACTGCCTCCTTGAACCATCCCTCCTGAGAACCACTCAGCAGCCAAATCCCGCCCCCCCAAATAGTACACTTAGCATCGATTTTACCATCGTAGCTACATCAGTTAGGCCTAGGAGTGTTTTTTTTTTAAAAATCACTCCCCTAACTGACATAGCTGTGCCAGCAACAGCCACAATGTAAATGCAGTTACACTGCCAAAAAAGTCCCTGTGCTGGTACATCTGATTCCACTTGGGGAACTGATTTCAGCTATTTGGGCTGACATTCATTTGCTAGTGTAAGCTGTGTCTCCGCTCAGAGGGTCTCCCAGTATATCTACACTGGCAAATCCTTTCTAATATAGAAAGGGCCCAAGATGCTTTAAAAAAAAAAAAAAACAGTTTAGCTTATGTTGCTTAGGAAGAGATTTAATCTAAAGCAAAAGCCCAAACTAAAAACATACCTATTCTTATACCTGAATAAGAATGTCCACACAAATGGTTATATTGATATAAAAACACCTGAATAACTATATCGGAATAACTGGTAAAACTTTCCCATACAGACAAGGCCTAAGTATAATCCATCTTTCTTGCCATCTAGTGGCACTGAGACCACTTAGCTAAGGCTGTAGAATAGACACATTAATTCTTTTCTCTCTCTCTAATGACCATATGGCTTTAGCTCATGCACTAAGCTCCAGAGGCCCCAGGTTCAATTCTGCCTGCTGAAAACCAGGGTCTGTCGATGTTACATAAGCACCTGGGCAATTACATTCACCCAACCTGAAATATGTACCTATTAGGTGTTCTTTAGTCCCCCACCCTCAAACCATCTCCATCTCCAGTGACCTCTTCCTCACTAGCTCCGTGTTGCTCACATTGGCACATAATGGCTGCTGCTTTCTACCTCAGCAGTGACTGCATTTTACTGGTGGATGTAGTGATCCCTATATACCCAGCTGATAAATCTAGGGTGACCAGATGAGAAGACCCGAAAATCGGGACTTCCCACCCAGAAGTTGTTGAGCAAAACAAACCGAAGAGCCTCTGCCACCCGAAGTTGTTGAGCAAAAAAACCCCCAAAAAATGGAACAGCCACTTCCGCCGGAAATTGTCAAGGGGACGAAAAAACCCGGAAGAAGACTGAAACTCGGGACAAAAGGCATCCCGACCGACAATCGGTTGGGACGCGGGACAAATGATCAAAAATCGGGACAGTTCCAATTTTATCGGGATGTCTGGTCACCCTAGATAAATCTCTTAGGGATCCTCTGACATGAGAGGAGCTACATAAATGTCATTAGATAATACCTCTGATCATAGACTTCCAAGCTATTTTACTGCAAATGCCTGTCAATAAAGTGTTCATAATATGGATTTTGTTATACCAGATAACAATAGTACACTTAGCACTTCAGATTATACTTTTCATCTTCAAAGCATTCGCAAACATTAATTAGTCCCCACTCCAGGCAGGTGAGTAAGTGTCATTATCCTCACTCTGTGGATAGAAAGATTAAATGATTAATCCAAGGCCTCTCAAAGGGTGAGTCAGTGTCAGAACTGGGATTAACGCACAGGAGCTTCTGGCTGCCTGGCCTGTGCCCACATGTAGTCATCAAATAAGTGGTCAGAATCCTCATGTGACCTAGGGTCACAGTCAGCTTAGTGGCTGAAATCTTTCAGAGAAGATTTTGTGCTAGCAGGCAGGCAGAGTGGAACTGCTGGAATATGAGTCACTTTTTAAAGTATCTGCCCGTGGCGTTGCTGGAGTGGGCTGCCAGGGCCTCCTCTGTCAACTTGCTCTCAATCTCTCTCCAGTTCAAGGCTTTTGATTAGAACATTAGTTAAGGATAGTATTTTCAAAGGAGTCTAAGGGAGTTAGGCACTGAGGCGCAGATCCAAAAAGGCATTTAGACACCTAACTTTCATTGGTTAGAGGATCTGGGTCATGGCTCCCAGTGAATTTCAATAGGATTTGGGCACTTAACTCTTTGCCTCCTTTGAAACTCCCAGCCTCAGCTCTTAAATGTCTCATTTAGGACCTGTAAATCACAAAGATACTATGGTGATAGGGCAATAGAAATGTTAGTAAAATTACAAATACAGTAGAACCTCAGCGTTACGAACACCTTGGGAATGGAGGTTGTTCATAACTCTGAAATGTTTGTAACTGAACAAAACATTATGGTTGTTCTTGCAAAGGTTTACAACCGAACATTGACGTAATACAGCTTTGAAACTCTACTATGCAGAAGAAAAATGCTACTTTTAACGCTCTTAATTTATATGAAACAAGCACAGAACATTGCTTGCTTACCGCGTCAAATCTTTTTTAAAAAACTTTTTTTTTTTTAGTAGTTTACATTTTACACAGTGCTATACTGTATTTGCTCCCAGCTCCATCTCTGCTGCTGCCTGATTGTGTACTTCCAGTTCCAAATGAGGTGTGTGGTTGATCGGTCAGTTCGTAACTCTGGTGCTCATAACTCTGAGGGTTCTACTGTAGTAAATCACTAACGATTCAGGCTGCAGCAGGAAACTGGGCTCTAAGTCTATCTCAGGCACACACTCACCTTTTGACCTTGGGCAAGTTACTTGAGCTCCTTCTGCTACAGGCAACGCAGAAGTGAAATGCGAGAAGTTAAAAGTAGGCACTCTTTGGAAATCGGATAATGTAGAATAATGTTTCTCAATGACCAGTCCGTGGACCAACACTGGTTCCTGAGATCTCTCTGACACAGTTTAGGAAGGCAGCAAGCTGGTCCCTGGTATAAAAAATATTGAGAAACACTGGTGTAGAAGATTAAATATTCCTGGTAAACACTTTCAAACCAGTTTGGGTATTAAGGTTAAAATAAGATTAATTTTTTTTTTAAATGAACCAACTCTGTATCCCCATTATAAATACCTAAGAGAACCCCAGACCACACCTCCCAACACAAACAACCAGGTTGAAATAAAAATACTGACAGCCTTAGTTGTACAGAGAAATAGTTACACTCCTAATATATTGTCAGCCCACTGAGTATAAAGGACGTTGGAGAAGCTCCTTGTCTCTAGGCCCATTTCAGCATATGCTGTTTGTAACTGACAGGTTCATGTACACCTCCTGTGTGTGCTGTAGGCAGCTTTAAAGGAGAAAGTAGCCTAGGAACAAATGTAATATGAGCCAATTGTAAATAGGTGGAGAGGTGCAGACTGAGTGTCTGGTGCGTATTGTAGAAGGAATTAGAAGAGAACCCAGGAACTGTTTGCTGTTTATACTAAATTCTCATACATCATTGCAGATGGCTTACTCAAGGATTTAGTTTTATAGAAAGTGTACATTTTCCATGTCAGCAACCGTTAAAGGATAGCTCCCCCTCTTTTTTGTTGGGTTTAGAGGAGGATTTTGGAAAATATGGTAAGAGCCAGCCAGCAATTCCACATTCAGTTTAACCATCCATAAGATCAAAAGTTTAGTGCTACTATAAGTAACTCAGCAGACAGATTACTGCCCCTGATATCAAGGGCAAAAATCCCACAGACTTCAATGGGAGCAGGATTGGGCTCTATTGGATACATGAGCTTTAGTTAAAGCATGGGACTGGAAACTAATTTATTCCTGATTCTGCTGTTTACTTGATACATGGCATTAAACAAGCTATTTAGGCCAAAATGGTCTAAGTAGGGTGCCTAAACATGCATCCAAATGCATGGAATTCAATGGGAGCTATGGGTCCTCAGTACCTTTGAAAATCAGGCTACTCATTGGGTTTCCTAAGTATGTATGAAGGTGCCAAACTTTAGGCTCCCAAATTTGAAAATGCTGGCCTGGCCCTTAACTTCTCTGTGCCTTAATTTTCCTATTTCTAAAATGGGAATAACATATGTTTTCCTCACATGGTGGGGGTTGGAGGCATCATTCATTAATGTTTGTGTTGCACTTTGAGGTCCATGGAAGAAAGGTACCATAGACTAAGGAGGTACTTATTATAGAATAAGTAGAGTATATTATGGATTCAACTGCAATACATTTTCCCTGTGGGAAATGAAGAATACAGACTCAAGTAGCAGAGTGTGAAATTTCTACCTTCAGGTCTCCCCACTCCCCATCTACTGGAAGAAAGCAGCTGTGTAAATAAGCCTATTTGGTGAGAAACTGTTACTTTGTAGAGAAGTCTCCCAAACTGTGGGTTGTTGTCCCCAGTGGGGTCATGGGAGGTGCCCTCGGGGTTATGGAATTTGCATACTTAAAATTCCCAAGGACATTCTCCACCCCTGTCTTCTAAGCAACATGTCTTCCTCTGAGCACCTGTGCTGGGGCGGAGGGCAGAAGGATGAATTGAAGTTAACTCCTTGCTCACCAGTAACCAAGTACAACACCTACCCGCTGTTTCACAGTCTCTACAGGGAAAAATAACTTCTCACACACATCAATCAAAGGTAGAGCCACAGTAATGCTATAAACGTATCAGATCACAAGGAAGCAGGTTTAGAATTAACTTATTGATTTGATTTGTTCATAACACATTTCCTTAGACATTTCTGTTTGTACATGAGATCTTTATAGAGTTATAGCCAACTCATTGCCACCTTCTTATATTAGAGCTTATTCTTACATTGAATAAGGAAGCAGCATCCTGCTGAACTGGTGTTTTTCAGATTATGCATAAAAGTCAAGGTTATGACCACGGTCAGTAAAGCTCCCGTGATATTTTTTAACAAGAGCAGTGATGTTAACTTTGGCATCTGGGGCAATTTCCAACATGGGTCATTATATTCGGCTTACCTAAAAATTATCCCTGTGCTCTGTTGGATACAGTAATCATCACTTCCTGTCTGGAAGGGTTGTGCAGGGTTGCTGTCAGTTATTCAATCATTGAATTCCTGGGGTGGCTGCATTTTTCTGGTGGACAGCAATTCATATAGTTAGTAGATCAGATTGTAAATGATTTTGGGATTGTGCTGGATGTAAAATATACCATTAATGTAGGATCATTATTATTAAAGCAGTCCGATTCCCACTGTTGGTAGGACACTCAACTTTTCCTAAATGCTTTTCAGCCAAATTGCATTCCTAAAGCATACATGCTTTGCTTGCATAGCTCACCCGAGCTTGGCCTGAAATAGTATTGTGGCTTCAAATGGAATATAACCCTGAATACATCTTTAATTGAGCGGAGGCTGCCATTTGGACTGAGAGGCTAGGCTCATTTCAGGAAAGAATCAAAGCCTGGGCTGTTAGCATTGTTATAGGTCAGGTCTCTGGGCTGTTTTGCAACTATCATTTATTCGTTATCTCTCACATCTATTACCTCAAATATTACTAGTCTTTCCATTTTATTTTCTGCATGATTTAATGTACTAGCAATTACTGCATATATGATGGACTATGCATGCCTTCTATGGGATGCAACATTAGATCTGCTAAATTGTTTATGTCACGCTCCAATGGTTGGCCCACTGAGGGCATGAGCTCTACTAATGCTAACAGGACATTCTTCTTGGGTTAACATGGCAGAGGCCTGTTTTGGTGTAGCCAGGGGCAACGGGTTCTCTCTCTGATGCTGCAAATTTAAGGTTCAGCTGGTTGCTTGTAGCTACAAAGAATGTTCTGTGGGAATGAGTGGTGCCAACTCTAGTGATTTTAGCACAAATCTACCAATATTTGGTGTTATTCTTAAAAAACCCAGCTCCTGGAGTATGGGGTTTGGGTATCTCAGCTTTCCGATACAAAAAAGTGCAAGTTTGTAGCCCTCATAGTTGCAGAGAAAAGCTAGAAAACATGACCTGAGCGCACCCTAGAGGCTCAAAATCCAGAAGGCAAATAAACCAGAACCCCAAATGTATTATTTTTTAAAAATCTCAGGATTTTTAAGCCAATCCTATAATTTTTTTAAGACCTGACTCATGATTTTTGAACGCTTGGAGTTGGCAACACTCGGAGTCCGGCAATATGTGGAAGATTTATAACTTAACTTCCTTTAACTTCCAGTTTCAGGATTCAGCTCTCCAGAAAACTTATTAAATCCTCCCTTTCTATTTCAGGTTTTAGCAGTGATCTGACAGCTCAGTATTTCAGTCTTGTTCTTCTAGAATGGTCATTCCAATGTTTGAGACTCAGTCCAATTCCTTCTCGTGGCTTTCAAAGTGGCTTTCCATATGCAGCCTTGACCTCAAAACCATCAAGATACTTTTCTGGATTGCAGTCTTGGTCACCAGAGAATCTACCTTTCCATCCCAAATGAAATGGTACTTTCCTGATGAAGATTGTGGTAACTTTGAGTCTCTTTCTTACTGTAGGTCACATACAGACCTGTGTGGGTGGTGTCTGCTTTGTCTCAGCCCTGCTAGGTCATGGCTCAGTAATGAGGGCCATGTGGCTCAGTGAAGATAGCTTTTCTCCAGCCTTCTGTGTCTTCACTTTGCTGTATGTGGACAAAATCACAGTGGGCAGTCTTGTCTTTCTGACTGCCCTGTAATGATTACCATGTGTGCAATGTTCCAAATGCTACAGCGAAACATCAGTGAAAATCAGACCTTTATCAGAGCCCAGCTTGTTTGCAGTGGGAACTGTCAGAGTCAGTGATTACTGACCTCTGCCATGTCACAGGTGTGTTATCCTTTGCAGCCCTGACCCAGGAGAGGTGTCTGGTGCCAGGAATAAAGATCAATATCTTCCCAGAATTCCTGTGTGTTGCACTGTTTTGTTAAATGGTCTCAGTAATAAATTAATTACTGTACAAGCATAGAGCAAACTAAGTCTCCTGAATCCCTCATTCTGGGTGGGAACAAGGCGGTGGTTTAAGTGCTTCTGAGTTTCCCTGGAAGCAAGTGGCTTTGCAGAGAAACTGGACAGAGTTTACTGTGGTAGCCTGGAGTGAGGCTGCTTGGAGCAGGATGTGCACCAAGGACCCAGAGCTGGGAACTGCAGGATTTGTGGGCAGCATGTTTCAGCAATGTAATGAGGTGGGGAATCTCTGTGAGGGGAGCATAGCAGAGTTCTCCCTGGCTATAGTTTCCTTTCACTGGGATTTTACCATGCAAGGCTATGATCTGCCCCATGTATATTAGAAGGGTAGGGTACTACCACTGCTCACTATATATTTACTAACAAAGATTTAAGTATATTTAAAAATAAATGTTTAAAGCGGTTAAGAAAAACTCGATGCTTTTGTTGTTTTTGGTGAACCCGGCTGCTGTCTCTCTGTGTGGGCTGCTATTGCAATTACACAGCACTGCCCTTAGTAGTGTTCATCTCACAGTTTAGCTGGGCCACAGAAACATTTTTCTGGGCAGTGTCGAAAGTTCCTTTCCTAGAGATTGAGGCAGAACGGCCTACATTTTCAGTTACACTAAGGCCCCTTTACACTTCTCCGGCAGTGTAAAAGGGCCTTTGGGTGGGTGGAGATGTAACTTAGCCCTGCTCTAGTATAACTGAGATTTCAGGCTGGAGAGTGGAGGAATTCACCAAGCCCCATGGAATCATCATTCAGAAGAAACAAAACGCAGGCCACCTGCATGGCTGGAACAGATTGTCTTTTGGAGATAGCTGTTCTGTATTAACAGCCTCTGAACAGTTGCCAGCTGCTCTGTTGCCAGCTGCCACGAATCGTTCCTTTGAAGAAAAGTCTACCTGTCCTGCTGTCTGGGGTGTGAGGGGAGATGTGTGATCTCCTTTCCTTGAAGTGCAAGCCCATTCAGGAGAAAATATTGCCATTCATACCTTCTGTAATTTACCCAAACAACCACACCACCTGCTTGGAGCCTCTGTGCCTCTGTCAGGGGGTCCACTCACTGCAGATGGTACCTCCTCCTGGCCGCTCTGGGGATTAGCTCTTTCAAGGCCCAAGGCCCCCTTCTGCTGCTGCCGCTCTCTGCAACTCAGGGTGCTCCCTCTCAGTGACTTGGCCCTCTGGCAAGGTCACTATGTGTGTTCCCCTCTTCCAGGGTTTCAAAGTCCTTCCTCACCAGCAGTCTTAGGCAGTTTGCTCATTCACTGCCCCGACGGTACTGCTTCCCCAGAGTCTGCCAAGGGAACCCAAGCAAACCCTCTATTCAGTCTTCCAGCTCAGGGACCCGCTACTTAACAGCCAAGGTCTGCACCACCACTGTCTTTTCCCTGCACCTTTCCTACTCCTCCTGGCTCCCCACACACTGGGTTTGCCAGCCCAGAATTCCTCCTCCCAGTAAATAACTGCAGACTAATATCTATAGCCCCCAACATCACCACCACCACCCCTCCCCATAGAGCAAAGCAGACTTCTTCCATACAGCACCTTTCTGCTATCAGCTCCCTGGCTTTATAGAAGCCCCTCCCTGTTCATGCACATGTGAGCTTCCCCTAATTAGGACTTTCCTCTTAGCCTTAATTCCCCCATCTTGTAGCCTAACAGATTAATTGGCCCCTTTGGTCTACATTTACCCCTTCAGGGTTAGTGTAGGGCACACACGCTTCCATAGCCTCTCAGTGTGTTTTGACTTGTCTTTCTCTTTAGATTCTAAGTTCCTTGGGGCAGGAGCTGTGTCTTCTGCATCTTTTTCAGAGCAAAGTATTCTGTCACCATGGAACCAATATGGATCAAGGGCTCCATATCGTCAGCACAAAAAGAAATAGAATCTTCAAATGTGTTTGTGTAATTTTAAGGTTCTTCCAGTTTGATCTATCAGAGGTTTTGCCAAGCAGAGTCACACCTTAGTGGAGATATAAGCAGGGCCAGCTCTAACTTTTTTGCCGCCCCAAGCAAAAAAAACCAAAACAAACCCAAGCGCCGCCCCACTGAAAAAAAAACAACAACACCCCCCCGCAGGGCCCACGGAAACACCCCTCCTCCCAGTGTTGCGCCGCAACAACCCCCCGCCCCCGACCCCCAGCGTCTCTCCCGGCCGGAGCGCCGGGGGAAGGGGAGGAAGCACGGCCGTGGCCCCGCTCTCCCGGGCGGCTGGAGCGCCACAGGGAGGGCGGCTAGTGTGGCCGCAGCCCCGCTCTCCCAGCTCCGCCGCAGTATGTTAAAAAAACAAACAAAACCAATCCTGAGCACCGCCCTCCCGAAGGT
This sequence comes from Macrochelys suwanniensis, assembly GCA_033296515.1. Classification (NCBI taxonomy): domain Eukaryota; kingdom Metazoa; phylum Chordata; order Testudines; family Chelydridae; genus Macrochelys; species Macrochelys suwanniensis. The sequence continues at coordinate 240,234,739 of CM065776.1, forward strand.
GCCGCCCCACGCAAGTGCTTGGTAGGATATAAGTGGACTTGGGGAGAGTATTCAGTGGAGCCCTACACATGCTCTGAAAAGGCTCAGTGCTGTCTCCATTACTGTCAGTGGCAAAATTCCCATTGACTTCAGTGGGAGCAGGTTTGATTCCCTAGTTTGCAATGCATGGTCAGAGAGGACAGCGTGGCTTGAAGCACCACAGCAGTGGGCGTTACTGCTGAAGACCAGAGTGTGATGGGGCTGGCTCATACAGGAACTACTATACAGGAATAGACTAATGGTCCACCTGTCTCCAGAAGTGGCCAATGCTGCAGTACCTGTGGGCCGATGTGGTGGCCATTCAAGAGGCAGCATTTACCAACAGATACCACAATTATTTCCTATTCTAATTCCTGGAGGGGAAATGGTGGTGTTTCAGTTAGACCTGTGCAGAACATGCTGACTCTTAAATGATGACCACTGTAAATATGCAACATGTAAGACAGGGAAGGAAAACCTTTCCAACCCCAAGTTGGTGATCCGCTGTTGCCCTGCAGCCTAGCTAGTGTAAATGCATAAGCTAGTCAGTCAGTGCAGTTTGTAGACCAAGTGACTGGTAACCAAGGAAGAATAATGCCAGAAAAACAGACCTCAGAATTAGTGTAACTGGAAAGTAAAAAAGTCCATTCTGACAAGGTCATCACTGAGCTTTCATGTGGGTGACAGTGTCAGACAGATGAGGCCTAACTGAAGTCCTATCACATGTGTTTGTGGAAAATAACTCTTGCCTAAGTTACTGTTTGTAACATATGAGAATTATGAAACCATGAATAGATCACAGCTGATTGAACAGCTGAATTATTAAGCCCCCAAACCCTTAGTAACAGCAAAGAGGCATTATAAACACCAGCATGAACTGAACTGTCCTATGCTGCAGTTCTACTCAAACATTTTCTCCTGTTTCTGTGCACTGTAACTTAGCTTGTGTAACCACTATAGCTGTGTGGGCTATACTGAAATAGCTTTTACCATCATATTTTAACCCTGGTGTATGCATGTTAGAGCTTCTATTCCTAATACATTAGATCACTATAATAATGTTAATAATATGCATCTGTCAGACCTCACAGTTATGTTAGCAGAAGCCAGATTGTAAATTTGTCGCTTTCTCCCCAAAACTAATGTTGTAACATTTCTGGAATAAGTATTCTTACCTTCTTTTGAATGCACAAATAGGTATCTTTGGTCTCAGTTAGAGAAAAGGCCAAAACTGGAAATCTCTTTGAATATAGGTTGTGGGGCTAAGATAGGGAGACCAGATAAAAAGTGTGAAAAATCGGGACGGGGGTGGGGGTAATAGGTGCCTATATAAGAAAAAGCCCCAAATATTCATATTGTCCCTATAAAATCAGGACATCTGGTCATCCTAGGCTGAGGGTCAGAGAAAAGGTAGCTTTTGAACTGAAATCCCCAGACCCAAACACAACCCTATGCTTTTGGTACCATCCAAAACCAGGAGAAGCCTAGTTTTTGGCTCTGGTTTCAGCCCAGCTGAAATCTTGCAAGAATGGCTGACCCCGTAAGAACAGCCGAGCCCATTAGACACACCAGGATGCTGGAAATTGTGCAAGATCAGATTTCTGACATTTTGGGCCAAAGTTTCATAAGACCAGCCAGCACGATTTCAGCACACAGTCAAATGGTGTGAAAATCAGCACTTTCACCAGCAGGAGTTAGGGTGAAAATGTTGCAAGATTTGTAAAGTGTGGGGAAGTGGTGGCAGAGAGAATGTAACACAGACAGAGGCTAGATTACATTTCCAACAGAATTTCCATGGGCCTGTGAGGGGATGAAGCACGTTCCCCGCTCCTGGTCCAACCACTGTCCACTATCTTCACCCTTATCCCCCTCACTGCCCAGAACATGGCACCTTCCCCACTTTTTCTCCCTCTCCACGTCCACAGCACAGGGAGTCCTCTCTGGAGTCTGAGGGAAGTGATTAGTGATACTGAAAAGCAGTCTGAGCCCTTCTTCTGTGTGGGAGAGGGAGATTTGCCAACATAGGGTCCTCCGATGTATGGTTCTCAGGGTTAACATGACTGGGCCTTGAATAAGGACTTCAGGATTTGGCCTACACTTAAAATATAGGTTGACCTAGCTATGGTGCTCAGGTGTATGACAAATCCAACCCCCTTAGCACTGTAGCTATGCCGACCTAACCTCTTATGTGGATGCAGGTAGGTTGACAGAAGAATGTTTCTGCCAATATAGCTACCGTTGGTGTTTCTACAGCAATGGATAAACCCCTTCTGTTGCTGGAGGCTGCATCTATACTACAGGGTTATGCTGGCATAGCTATGGTGCTGTAGCTATGCTGCAATTGCCTCTATAGTGTAGACATGACCTAAGTCACCTATGCCTGGAGAATCTGGGTGTCACTACATACATTTAGAAGGATAACGGTTCCTTTAAAGAAGGGGAACAAATCTTCCCTCCCACTCAGGTTTTAAAAAAGTAGGTTAGTGCAGTGTCTTATATGCTGCTCTAGCAGCTGGTGTGCAGGCCAGCCATAGTGTTCGAATGGCCTTCAGAGGGAGGTCAAGGCATAGCACATGGCAGTAGTACCGTCTTGATGGTGAAACACAAATTGGTCAGGCTCAGCCTGAATCTGAGAAGTAAAGGCATTGTCTTCTTGGCATGGGCTCCCGTTTTGAAATGTGGGCTACTGTGTGACAAGGAGCAGTCTTTGCCAGCTCAGCTCATACTGCATGTCAGAATCACCAGATGAAATGAAACTGTATACCCTGAGCTATTTAAAATAATCTTCCAAAAATATCCTCCTGTTTCCCAGGCAGGAAAAGAGCAGGGGAGGACAGCGAGGCACAGCTAGTTATAGCACAGCCTCTTGCAGTTGTAATCCAGAATTGTTTTGAGTGTTCTTAAGATTGGCAAAGGTTTAAAAATTACATTTTTTTATTGGTCTATAATAGAGCTGGTTGAAATTTTCCATTGAAACTGGTTTTTCCAATGGAAAATTGGATTTTTGACTAAATAATTTTTTTCACAAAAAGTGTCTATTTTCTGTGGAATTTTTTAATTTTCATTGAAAAACTGAGCAGTTTTTAGATTTTGCCCAAAAGTTCAAATATTTTGACTTAGTGCCACAGTGCCTCACAGGGTTATAGTTTGAATGCCTCGTGCCATTTTCCTCTCTGGCCAAGGCTCCCCAGCAGACTACATCTCCCATGATGCACCACAGCCAGGGACTCCCAGGATGCACCTTCTCCCCTCACCGAGAGGGAAGACTGCGGTGCTTCACATGACATGCAGTCTAACTGGGGAGGCTGGTCTTTGGCGGGGAATATGAGCATGAGGCACCTGAACTATAGCTCTCATGAGGACTGGTGGCAGCATTTCCAAATCAAAATATTCCAGTTTTTGATTTTTTGCTGAAAAATCAAAAATTTCAGTGGACACTTCCCACCCTACCTGTTACCTATGTGTTTGCACTGAGCACAAAAATCCAGTGCATTAGTCAGAGCACAGATGGGATCCGGGGATAAGACCAGCTAAAATCAATATAAGCCAGGTTTAAACCTATGGAAAAGTGTCCACACACAATGTTGCACCAGTTTAACTACATAAGTACAACATCACACCTTTAGATAAACCAGGGCAACTTTGGTTGGACCAGGCCATTGTTAGCTGCTGGAGTAGATGAAAAGGATAAGAGTACTAATTGGTAGGTGGAAGATCCTTTAGTAAACTCTTGGCTCTCAGAATTTCCAGGCTCAAGCTTTTCATTATGCAGCCCCAGACACACAGGTAACAATAAAAAGAAATCTGGGTGTGTCTGTCTATAGCTGCTAGACATTAACTGCCATTCTTTTAGTCCAGTTTCCCATGGTGTTCCTGATACAAGTGCAGGAACTGAGAGTTACAGTCCCCTTAAAGGCATCAGTACATATATCTGTGATGGGGTATACCAACCCCACACTGGGCAGCTAGGGGTTAAGGAGCTGCTCTGGGCTCAGCCAGCCCACCCCGCCACATCTGCAAGAGATGCACAGGCTGGGGGAGGAGATAAAAGGGAGCAGAACAGCTCACATGAGGGCAGGCCTGGGAAGAGAAAGGATCTTGCAGCTCCTGAGGAAAGGGCTGAGGGGAGGCAGGATCTCACCCATTAACAAGTGTCTGAATGTCCCTTCCTGAGGGGGAGGGGCTGCTTCTGATAGACCCTGCAGGGAGGCATTTCTGACCCACCACCCCCCGCCCACATGCTAACCCAGTTTATTTGTGTTGATTCCCTGGGTTTCATTTATGGACTACCCCTGAATGGGTGAGATTGGAAACTGACCTGGTTGGAGGGCCAAGGCATGAGAGGAGGCAGCTGCTGCCCCAGGAGGGAGAGAATTACCTTGCTATGCCTGGCTGGGAAGAGGTGCCCTGGACTGAGCTGACCCCCTTTACACCCTCCTGTTACAGACAGCAAACTTTGGACAATAGCAGGGTGGAAGGAAGTGGCCCAGGGAGGGCAGCCTTAAGGGGCTCCTGGCTGTTAGATCCTTTTGTTGCCCTCACAGGACCTTGGGTCAGAGCCTGGTGGAGTGAGAGGGCCTGGGCTCCCCTACCAATCCCCACTCTGCAGGTTGAAGGTCCTAAGCCCCTAACCACTGGGCAATGTTTCCCACGAGCAAAGACCATCACAGTCTCTCACGGCGGAGGACTGAGAGTAGTTCATTATAATAGGAGCTGGGCCCAGGCATCAAAGTTCAGATTTGGAACTGAACTTCCCCAAAGTTCATGGGTGTTTGGATCTAGGGTATGCCTTCTGGCCCGTCTCTAACTACGGTTTAATTCTTCTAAAAGGCTGAATACTGTAGCAGTTCCACTGGATGAGATATTGCTTCACTGTGAAATGATAGAAGGAGATTACTTTTACTGGGCAGATGACAGGGATGCTCTTCTGGGGGGTGGGAGGAGGAATAAGAGGACTCTTATTTAGACTGTAAGCTCCTTGAGGCCATCACCATGTCTTAGGTTTTGTGCAGTGCTGGACACCCTACTAGTATTTAACAAATGGTGACTCTCACTAATAAAAATATGATTGACTCTGTAACTTTAGTTCATTCTTGAGCTATCGGACATCCTATTGTATGGACTAAGAGCTAAATTCGACAATCACGGAGACTGCCTTGGTAGTGCACTGTGCTAAAACTGCCCCCTTTTGGCCAAACCACAGTAAATATTCTAAACACATAAATGGCATTGATCCAGTGGAAAACAATGTTTGGAGCATGCAAGAATCCCATGGATCCTCAGTTACATGTTTCAGCCAAAAAATACTTCAGCTAAAGTGCTTATCTGAGATCAGCCTTGCAGATCTAATGGTAGATTTTGGCTGTCTGTGCTGTAAATCTCTGTAATTGTGGCAAAGGTGATTTCCCAAAATAGAAAGAAGAATGAGAAATCACAAACTTGTTTTGTTTCTCTTGAAAGTTTAAATAGGGAGCTAACAGCAGAAAACCACCAACCGTGGCTCCCATCCAGATGCCTCCCCTGATCCTGTAATCCTGAGCCTGACCTACGTGTTTGATGAAGATCAGACACACTGAGGGCCTAATTGAGCCTTTGGATGTGCACATACAGCTCCTGTTGCCAATAGGAACGACACACATGCCTGCATCTGAGGTCAGGATATGGTCCTTCTGCATGAATAAATTCTTAAGGGAATCTTACAGCTCCAAATTCCCTCATTTATATCATGAAAAGCATGTTCTGAGAAACAGTCTGAAAATCTATATTTAACAATTGATTTCACCAGGAACATGCACTTTTACATTGTAAACAAAAACATCCATGAAGAATACTTTGCAGTTGATATATATTCTTTGAATATATATTCTTTGAGGATATACTGTATATTCTTTGAATGCTGAAAAATTAACCAGAAGAGTCAAAGGGAACAGTTATTTAAAAGACTCAGAATGGATCCTGACCTCATCTTAGAGAAACATATATGGTACAGTTCTGCGGTGACCTAGAATCCTACTTTCGACGTCTCCGACTCAAAGAATATTTCCAACAGACCTCTGTACAACATACTAACCCACAGAATCCTTCCTACCAAAACTACAAAAAGAAGGATTCTGCGTGGACTCCTCCTGAAGGTCGAAACAACAAATTGGACTTCTACATAGACTGCTTCCGTCGCCGTGCTTGAGCTGAAATTGTAGAAAAGCAAAATCACTTGCCCCATAACCTCAGCCGTGCAGAACACAATGCCATCAACAGCCTCAGGAACAACTCTAACATCATAATCAAAAAGGCTGACAAAGGAGGAGCTGTTGTCATCATGAATAAGTTGGAATATGAACAAGAAGCTGTCAGGCAGCTCTGTAACTCCACATTCTACAGGCCATTATCCTCTGACCCCACTGAGGAGTACCAAAAGAAACTACACCATCTGCTCCAGAAACTCCCTGGAAAAGCACAAGAACAAATTTGTACAGACACGTGCCTAGAACCCCGACCAGGGGCATTCTATCTGCTACCCAAGATCCATAAACCTGGAAATCCTGGACGCCCCATCATCTCAGGCATTGGCACCCTAACAGCAGGACTGTCTGGCTATGTGGACTCTCTCCTCAGGCCCTATGCTACCAGCACTCCCAGCTATCTTCGCGACACCACTGACTTCCTGAGGAAACTACAATCCATCGATGATCTTCCAGACAACACCATCCTGTCCACTATGGATGTAGAAGCCCTCTACACTAACATTCCACACAACGATGGACTACAAGCTGTCAGGAACAGTATCCCTGATACTACCACGGCTAACCTGGTGGCCGAACTTTGTGATTTTGTCCTCACCCACAACTATTTCACATTTGGGGACAATATATACCTTCAAGTCAGTGGCACTGCTATGGGTACCCGCATGGCCCCACAGTATGCCAACATTTTTATGGCTGACTTAGAACAACACTTCCTCAGCTCTCGTCGCCTAACACCCCTACTCTACTTGCGCTACATTGATGATATCTTCATCATTTGGACCCATGGAAAAGAAGCCCTTGAGGAATTCCACCATGATTTCAACAATTTCCATCCCACCATCAACCTCAGCCTAGACCAGTCCACACAAACGGTCCATTTCCTAGACACTACTGTGCTAATAAGCGATGGTCACGTAAACACCACCCTATACCGGAAACCTACTGACCGCTATACTTACCTACATGCTTCCAGCTTCCATCCTGGACACACCACACGATCCATTGTTTACAGCCAAGCTCTAAGATACAACCGCATTTGCTCCAATCCCTCAGACAGAGACAAACACCTACAAGATCTCTATCAAGCATTCTTACAACTACAATACCCACCTGCTGAAGTAAAAAAACAGATTGACAGGGCCAAAAGAGTACCCAGGAGTCACCTACTATAAGACAGGCCCAAAAAAGAAAATAACAGAACACCACTAGCCGTCACCTTTAGCCCCCAACTAAAACCTCTCCAGCGCATCATCAAAGATCTACAACCTATCCTAAAAGATGATCCCTCTCTCTCACAGATCTTGGGGGACAGACCAATCCTCGCTTACAGACAGCCCCCCAACCTGAAGCAAATACTCACCAGCAACCACACACCATACAACAAAAACACTAACCCAGGAACCTGTCCTTGCAACAAAGCCTGATGCCAACTCTGTCCACATATCGATTCAAGTGATACCATCACAGGGCCTAATCACATCCGCCACGCCATCAGGGGCTCATTCACCTGCACATCTACCAATGTGATATATGCCATCATGTGCCAGCAATGCCCCTCTGCCATGTACATTGGCCAAACCGGACAGTCTCTACGCAAAAGAATAAATGGACATAAATCTGACATCAGGAATCATAACATTCAAAAACCAGTAGGAGAACACTTCAACCTCCCTAACCACTCAGTGACAGACTTGAGGGTCGCAGTGTTGCGACAGATTCACTCCAAAGACAGGCTTCAAAGAGAAGCTGTTGAACTCGAATTGATATGCAAACTAGATTGCATCACCTCTGGATTAAATAGGGACTTGGAATGGCTTAGCCATTACGTTAATTGAATCTATTTCCCTTAAGTTAACGATCCTCATTCACACCTGTGTGGCCATCTTGTTTATCACTTCAAAGGTTTTTTCTTCCCCTGCTGTTATGGTTCCTCTCAATTAATTAGCCTCTTAAGGTTGGTCTATGCACCTCCACCTTATCATGTTTCTCTGACTGTATAAATATCTGTCTACTGTATGTTTCATTCCATGCATCCGATGAAGTGGGTTCTAACCCACGAAAGCTTATGCTGAAATAAATTTGTTAGTCTCTAAGGTGCTACAAGTTTTTCTTTCTTATTTTCGTTTTGCTGACACAGACTAACACGGCTACTACACTGAAACCTATCATATATGGTATTGTGCTCATCAAAGTGAACAGTAAATGCAAAATCTGGTACCAGCAGCCTGTGGGCCTCACTCTTATTGATTTACACCACTCTAGCAGTGTAATGAGCGCATAACATGGGTGTAAGCATAATTTACGCTACTAGAGAAAGTAAAGTGGCCTAAGTGTATATGAGAATTGGGCCCTTAAAGTGCCAAGTCTACTCCTAAAAGTGACAAATGGCATCTTCTTACTCAAGAAACCTGTTCCCCATGTGTATTTAGAATGAGACCTGCTCTCAAAAAAGTCTCTACTGATTTTTTACTCCTGTTAGCTATGTTGGGTTTGAGGGGCTAAGTGACCTGGATTCGGTTCCTTCTTTGTAAGTCAACAATTCATCAAGTTCCATGGTTACAGTTGTGCAGACCCTTTGGATAGAGTGACCGTATTTCCCTATACTGAATAAAACGAGACACCTGGTAATTTACTCTTATTCAAGCGAGTTCAATGGCAATCAGTCAGAACTATGCAGTACAAACATTCAAATTAACATCAAGTTGACTGAGCCCCTGTTAAAAAAGAAATAGTGTGCGGTTGGATTCTTTTTATTTACCTTATCTTTAAGACTTTAGGGAAGGGACGGCAGCTGCTTTCAGCCATGGGGGTGGGAGGGAATGACCTCGCCTGTGTGTTTGCAGAGCTCATCTCTCTCTCTCTCACACACACACACACACTCTCTCTCTCTCTCTCTCTCTCTCTCTCCCCCACCCCCTGGAGGCTGGAAGAAGCTAGTCCCTTCTTGCCTGCACAGTGTTGAAAGGCAGCTAACACTTCCAAGCTGCGGCTGGCCCCCCAACATAACCCAGCTGCAGGGGCGGCTCTAACAATTTTGCCGCCCCAAGTAGGGGCGGCGGCCCCGCCCCCGACGCAGGCAGTCCCAGTCCGCCGCGGCAAGGGGAGAACGGCGGACGTGCTGCCCCATTGCCGCGGCGGCAGGCGAGAATGGGGCAGCGGTCCGAGTCCCGCAGCGGCAATTTGGCGGCGGGAAGACTGGACCTGCCACCGAATTGCTGCCGTGGGACTCGGACTGCCGCCCCGTTCTCGCCTGCCGCCCCAAGCACCAGCTTGGAAAACTGGTGCCTGGAGCCGGCCCTGCCCAGCTGCCTCCTGTCCCCCAGGCTACAGTGCGGGCAGGATGGGGTTAAACCCTAATGGTGCATTGTGCAGCAGGGCCCTGGGAACCTGGCCAGAGAGGTACTCCCTGGAGGCAGGGGAGAGAAGGGGCTTCTGTGGAGCATGCAGGGTCAGGGCACAAACAGGCTGGAATCGCTTCCCGCCTGCCACTCCAGAGCTTAGCTGAGGGGCGGAGAGGCTTCCCCATGCCAGCGCTGTGCGGGGCTTTGGCACATGCAGGGCTCAGCTCCTCCTGGCCAGTGCCCTGGGTTGGAGGGTCTTGGGCTTTCCCGGGGTGCCAGCCCAGCCAGAGGTAGTGGGGGAAGGAAGGAGCTTGAGCAAGACACGCCCTGCCGGGGGTGGGGGGTGGGAGGGAAGTGGGATTGAAGGGGCAAAGCAGGGAGAGGACAGCGAGAGGGGGAGCATGTTAAAGGGTCGATGGGTGGGCAGCAGAGGCAACACGTAACCAGCCGCAGCCTGGTGCCTGCCCGCACTCACCTGCCACCACAGTGCGCAGCCAGTGCCAGCCGGAAACGGGGCAGGGCCCTGCTGGCTGAGAGCCGGCATAGAGCAGGGGCTGCACTGACGGATCAGCACGGGGAGCAACGGGCCCTGCGTGTAACCCACACACCACCTGGGTGTGGTGTTCTGTCCCATCTAGTGGCACCAAGACCACTTAGAGATTAATGAGTCTGCTCTACAGCCTTAGCTAATGGCCATGTGGGTTTTAGCTCATGCAGTAGAGGCTCATGCATTTAGCTCCAGATGTTCCAAGTTCGATCCCACCCACCGACGACCAGGGTCTGTCAGCGTTACACGCGCACTGCAGATAGGGTGACCAGACATCAAGTGTGAAAAATCGGGACAGGGGGTGGGGGGTAATAGGAGCCTATATAAGAAAAAGACCCAAAAATCGGGACTGTCCCTATAAAATCGGGACATCTGGTCACCCTAACTGCAGATTTGTCCCACCACCAGCCTTGCACACCCACCCACGTCCTTGGCCACTGGACCCTGCCCCTCCGCCCCCACTCACTGCAGGTGGGCAGCTGGTGAGCAGGGATCCAGTCAGCACCAGGATCCTCCAGTACCAATGGGGGGGAAGACAGAAAATATGGGACAATTTGCTCATTTTAAAGAAAAAGTCAGGACACATGCAGGACGACTTAAGTACGGGACTGTCCCTTTAAAAACAGGATGTCTGGTCACCCTACCTTTGGAGATAATGGAATCACACAAGTGTCCCTGAGGGCATGATTTTAAGACAGTGGAGTTACACAAGTAATAAGACTGGGAATGCAGAACCTTTGATATTGATGATGATAGGCAAGAATGTAGCTTGACTCTCAGATCTCAGGCAGAGTTTGCAGAGCTGACAGTTAGAAAAAAATCTTTGTACTTGTGAGAACATTGGACACAGATCATTAGGAGGCAATAAATGTGGAACCCTTTACAATGTTCCTTTTACAGTCACTTTTCAGAGTAGCATCACACTTTAAGAGATGCTGACTGTGAAAGTTCAGAGAAGCCACAAACAGCAGAGAAAGGAATGACTTTGCAGAGTTTTGAAGAACTGCTGTCTCTGGACAGAGTGACAGGATAATTAATTGGCACTGACCAGCAGTAAGCTTCCTTTTACGGCACACAGTGAAAAACAAGATAAACCAGTTGAGGTAAAATGAGCATCCCATATGGCAATGAAATGGCAGAGGATATCATCCTGTGGCAACCCCCAATGATAGAATATCCATTATATGCCAGACACATCTCTTTGCACAGGCATTTCCCTGATTTCACAGATTCATAGATTATAATTCCAGAAGGGAATCACTGTGATCATCAGTGATCCTAGTTTTCTGTGATAAAAAAAATCTCAGATTAAAAAAAACACATTCAAATGAAACGCTGAACTTTAGTTTCCCTAGCCACAATACAGTGGAACTCCATTTACAGATCTAATTTGGGAATGGGGCCAGATCAGATGATAAAAAATTTGGATAATCTGGAGAACTTCAGCCCCGGGCGGTGAGGCTCAGCCTGTCAGCCCTAGTTCGGTTAATACAGAGAGCTGGATAATGGAGGCTTGGATAAACAGGAGTTCTACTGTATATGTTGTTTTTTTTTCCCCACAAAATGTAAGACAAAGATTCTCTGTTAAAATGCAAATTCCATGTTTTTCTGTGGCAAACGGATTTCTAGGATCCCTGGTAATCATCCACTCTGACTTCCTGTATAGCGCAGGTCATAGAAATTCTCTGAATTAATTCTTGTTTGAACTAGAGCATATTTTATTGGATGTTTTCCTATCTTGATTTAAAAGTGGCCGGTGATGCCATCACAAGCCTTAGTAAATCTTGACTTTATGCCTTGCAACTGCACTGACTCATAGTCTGAATGATCAGTCTCACCTCTTCTTCTTTGCTGTTTTGGGCTCAGTGACCAATACTCACCCACCCACGGGGAATCTGGAGCCTGCACAGCACTAACCCAGAAACCACAGAGGATGAGCAAGCCTCTCGTAACAGCGATACCAAGTTCCTTTGTTCTGCAGCTGCATTCAAAAACAAAAGGACAGGAAGGGAAACTGTCTGTCCACAAACAGTACAGAACATACAGAACTTGTAACTTTGTGGCCATCTGGGACTGGTGCAAATGAGATTAACCCATGTTGAGAATAACTAAAAGGGACTAAAAATTGGTGAAAATGTATACTTAAATAGCAAGTAGAATGAAGTGCTTTCTTGCATCATTCGCAAAGATGGTTGCAAACCATAAACTAAGAATCTGGATTGCAAACAACATAAAATTTGGACATGGGATCCAGGTTTTCGGTTAAATCCATTATAAAGACAAGGAGACATCTGCAAAACCTGACTCTGGATCTCAGTTTGGATTTCCAATGCCCCTCTCCTTGACTCATCTTGCCAGTCTCTTCTGGCAGTGAATTTGAATGGCCATCTGGGGAACATTTTGCAAAGAAGGACCTTCCTATTTAGCCAGAACAGTGTAAGTAACTCTCATAAAAGATTCCTCATCAAAAAGTGATGATTTAAAAAATGTGCCTGACCCTGGGAGAAAATTATGTGGTGACTGGCCACAGGCTCAGGAATAGTCAATACTGACCAATGGACACAGAGGATCAAACTCCAAACACAGTGTACGTGGATGGTGTTCGCTGAAAGGCTAATTATTCAATATTTCTTTTTATAGTCATTATTCAATATATGGCCCCCAACACATATTTACCACATGCCATCCAAACCCTGCACTTAGGGTGCCCAGACAGCAAGTGTGAAAAATCGGGATAGGGTGGGGGTGGGGGGGTAATAGGAGCCAATTTAAGAAGAAGACCCAAAAATCAGGACTGTCCCTATAAAATCGGGACATCTGGTCACCCTACCTGCACTGGATGCAGACTTATACATTTCCTTATGGATCTTTCTATAGAGTCCTCATCATAGTATTTGAGTGATTCACAAACACAAATTAATTTATCTTCACAACACCCTTATAAGATTAGGTGGTATTATCCCTATTTTACAGCTGGGGAGGTGAGGCAGAGTGATAAGGCCAAAATTATCAAAATTGTCCACTAATTTTAGATGTTCAGCTTCAGACACAAGGCCCTCATTTTCCAGGACTTATCATTTTATACCTTTATCTTTATATGTTCAAGCACAGCTCCCTTTGACTTTAGTGGCAATTGTGAGTGGTCAGCCATGATGGGGTGTCACCCCATACCACCCCTGAAGGGGTTAAGGTGGCCCAGAAGAGCCAATTAACCTTTACAGTTGAACCTGAAGGGAGGCCCAGGGATTTATAACTACTAATTGCTGATGAAGCCCATCTGGAGAAGCTGGCTAAGGAATAGACAGAGAGGAAGTTTGTAGCAGCAGGGGAGAGTCTTCAGTCACTTTCTGGGAAGAAACTTGGGGGAATATAAGCCCTGGGATCCTAGCCCTGGAAGAAGGGTAAACCCCCAAGGAGTTGTGGAAAAAGCCTTAGAGGGTAGGGTAGGAAGAAGCCCAGGAAAACAGGGGTGGCCAAACTTACTGGCCCTCTAAGCCACATATGATAATCTTCAGAAGTTCGAGAGCTGGGGCACACCCTGCTGGAGCTGGGGCTCGGGGCTGCAGCCCCATTCCTGCTGAAGCCCCAAGCCCTGGCAGGTATGTCCCACAGGGCTGAAGCCCTGAGACCCCTCTCCCTGCTGGACAGAAGCCCCTACCCCACCATCCCATTGCAAGGCAGCGATCCTGAGCTCTCCCTCCCCCCAGTCTGGTAGGTGGAGAATTGGGGGCAGGGGGGACTGGGTGGGCTTGCAAACTGCACTTTAATGGTAAAAGAGCCACATGTGGCTCGTGAGCCACAGTTTGGCCACCCCTGGTGTAGACCTTGGCTGCTGGTTATAAGGCCACTGGATTGGAAGTCAGTGTAGAGGGAGGGCCTGGGTTCCCCTACCAGCCACTGGGAAGTGGTGCAGGACTGTTGGAGGTACAATCTAGACAGCTGGTCTGGAGAGACTTTGATACCCCAGAAAGGGGGACTGTATAGTGACCTAACTGGAGGGCTGAGTCACAAAGAGGGAGCACTGTGAAATACAGGAACAGAGACCACCTGTGAAAAAAAGTAGTATGTGGTCATGTAATTAATGATTGTATCATAATGCTTACACTTAAGGGGGGTGAATTAAGGTTACATAGGAGACTGAAGCCCCCTGGATTCAATTCCAGGTTCTCCTTTCACTAACTCAACTCCTGTCCCTGTCCCCCACCTGTACTCCTCATCCTTCTGTGTCCTAGTCAAAGCTGCTTCCTCTTCTCCTCCTCACCACCTGGGCATTGGAGGTGGGCATTGAGAAACGTAGGAGAGGTATCCCCGCTCTCAGTTCCAGTGCCTGACACTATAGCAGCCCTAGCTAGCCTAAAGGAGGAATTGCTGGGAAAGTCCAGTTCAGTCCCTGCAGCCCTGGGCTGGAGTAAGCTCAGTATGTCTGTGGGAATCTCACATACACAGAATACAGTCACATGTAGGAGCTGTGCAGGGATAGAGCATGCTCAGCGCAGATGGAATCTTCAGAGAATTTAGTTGACAGACTCTAACAAACCTCTACTGAGCATGTGTGAATTGAGATCCCCCCCACCCCCCGAGGTTGATAGGTTAGCAAAATGTGGGTGGATTTACATGGGGATAGCAAAAGGCACATCCCTGACACTGGGGAGACTCCCTTATCAAATTTCAAGTCCCTGCTCCAAAGCATGAAGGTGTGAGAGCTTCTCAATTCAAAGGTTGCAAGAATTTTTTTAACTTGGGGAAAACCATGTTTTTCCCTCTAACCTCATTCTTGGAAATGGCTGGACTGCGTTAGCTGAAACTTAAAAAACAACAACAACCAACCAAACAAAAAAACCCAAGCCAGCATAAGTCAGACACTCCGCAAGCAGATGCTTGTCATTGAAAATTTCAGCCTGAACAATTAAAGTTTATCATAGTTATAAGTAACTGAAAACAGGGTCTTATAATGGAAAGTGTTAGTGAACCTTAACCATGGTGTAACTACCCAACTTTACCCATAATAAATAAATTCAGTGTATCTGGAACTCTAAGACTTTACAATCCTTTTAAAATACACAAACATTGCAAAGGATCAATAGCCAAAAAAGAATCTCCAAATGGACCTTCCCTCTTGTAACCCACCACAAACCTTAATCAATCCTCTGCTTCAAGGGATCCTTGCAACATACTCTGTAAGCATGTGAATCCAGGTTCCATTGAACCAAAGGTGGGAAGGGCAGAGTTGAAGACCACTCACTGAGGACCTATAAACATGCCTTAACTGTGGGAGATTGATTTAAAGTTTTTCAATAGACTTCTTTGGTTTACCCTTTCTGGAAGGACGTTGCATTTGAACTGACAAAGAGTAAGTGATTGACATCAGACATAAGTCCTCATTTTATCAAGGCGCTGGCATGCCACTTGCTGGAAAATCTATTCTGATAGGGGCCATCTACAGCTATTAAATGTGGCATTGAAAGATGGACTAGGTCTCTGCCAAAGAACTGCCACTGTGCACTTGTTTGCACTGTACCCTGTACATGCCTTATGTTAGTCACTAATGAGAGAAAGGCTATTGGGTGGGGGTCTAACTAGATGCAATTTTTAAATTGTAAAATACCCAGACATAAATATAGCCCAGTGCCATTCTTTAAGTTCAATATGTAAACTTGAATATTGGCCCAATTCTCCATTGTCTCATGCAGTCATTTATACCTGAGAGTGCAGAGCGGGTGTAAAATGTTACTAACTCGGAGTGGCAGTGTTTAATACCACTTTGCATGTCAATGACTCCACAAGGAGCATGGCAGTGGAAAATCAAGCTCAGTGTATGTAGCATACATGGTGTCCATGTGACTCTTCCCTTTCGGCTGTGATTCCCATTCTATACAGTGACCCTACATTCTTGTGGTGTACCCTGTGAGAGAAACTAAAGCTGCAACCAGAGAATCAAACCTGTTGGATCCCTGTTACTGTGCATGGGGACAATATATATATATATATATAGAGAGAGAGAGAGAGAGAGAGAGAGAGAGAGATACCTATCTCCTAGAACTGGAAGGACCTTGAAAGGTCATTGAATCCAGTCCCCTGCCTTCACTAGCAGGACCAAGTACTGTCCCCTGACAGATTTTTGCCCCAGATCCCTAAATGGCCCCCTCCAGGATTGAATTTACAACCCTGGGTTTAGCAGGCCAATGCTCATACCACTGAGCTATCCCTCCCCCCTCAAAGGACAAGGCAATACTATAAATGTAGGCTATTCCCTCAAGGTGCTACAGCTGAATGTTGGGGGCCAATCAGCTGCAAAATGCTCTGTTCTTGAAAACATTGCCTCCCGATAAAGGTCAATGTCACCTGCCTTCAGGAAACCTGGGTTAATTCCCTTATTGCAGTCAGTTCATCATCTCTGGTTTTGACCTCATAACTATCGCCTGCATGGAAAATATAAGAGCATTTATGTATGATCAAATTTAGCTGAGGCGGAGAGCTGACTGTTTTCATCTGACTACATCATAAGGATCAGTCCGTTTACACTGACTAATGCCTATAAGCCTCCTAATCAGTTATGGCCTGCTCCTGCTCTGCCGCCATCACTACAGCATCCCTCCATCTATGCCAGAAACTTTAATAGCCACCAAACACTTGGGGCTATAGAGAATCTGAACAAAGCGGGATACACTCTGCAAATTGGGCCTTTCTCAATGAACTACACATTTTTCATGACACTGAGCAACCATCAACTTATTACTCAATCTGCTGGAACCAGGGCTAATCCTCTGACCTCAGTTGGGTCACTTCTGCTGGAGACTCCCCTCTAACAGCCAACTGCAGGGTGCTTGGAAATTTCCCCCACAGCTAGCATTGCCCCATTCCAATCCAAATAGGGGTTACCATACCTATCGTGACTACTAGCCCAAGGCTACATTGGAACGAAAGGAAGGCAGACTGGGACAATTACACTAAGCTCATTGAGCAATACTCAGGGTTTACCAAAGCAATCTTTAAAGCCACCTTCAAGTCCATCCCATGTGCTGCCAAAAACCCTATATACTATGTCTGGATAAAGAATGTTCAGACCTACTTAAACAGTACAAAATTCTGGTGATCCAGAAATAGCTAACCATGCCAGAGAGAGCCTGAATGCGGCTCGAAGAGCATGTTGGGGAGAAAGCAATTTTAGAAATGGGCATGTCAGGATCTAGCAGGAAAGCTTGGACACTCATCAGGAAGTTTGCTGCAGTAGAAAATCCCCCAGATACATGGCAACTGAAGGTCTCTCCAGCAATGTCGCTGCACACCCGACCAACATCACTAAAGCAGATAAAAATAGAATTTTTGAGCTGTCAATCAAACAAAGCGGCAATAATACAAGCAATCTCCACAGCTCAACCAAGACGAAAACTTTCAATCATTCTCTAGGGAAGTAATAAAAAGCACCAAAATCAGGGAAAGCCTGCTGCTTTGATAACGTACCACCAGACCTACTATAACATCTTGGGAAGAAAAGCTAACACTGATTGTTCATCTTCATGTCCTGTGTTACAAAGGAAGACTTAATACCCAAGATATGGTGAAAAGAAAAGGTGATAGCTTTACCAAAGCCAGGTAAAGATGGCTCTTCAGCCGCTAGCTATCACCCAATATCACTCTTGAGTTGTAGCTACAAACTCCTGGAGCAGATGATCTTACAGAGAATCGGGCCCATGACAGAACAACTTTAGAGTGATGATCAGGAAGGCTTTCAACTAAATTGAAGCACCTGTGACCAACTGCTAGCATTCATTATGTATATTGAGAATGGAGCTGTCTCTTCTGACTTACAGCAGCTTATGGTACCATCTGGCACCAACTTTATTTAATGTATTCACCAATGACCTACTGCACACCATCTCTAGGCAGTTAATGTATATTGATTATATTTTTGCTTGGCTTTAAGACTGTGACTTCCAAAAGACTGATGAGAACCTGAACAGTAATACTGTATGGTTGCCATAGGTATCTAATGCAAGAAATGGAGACTGACACCACGCATATCAAAGACTGTGTCACCATGCTTCCACTTATGCCATGCTGAGAGCTAATATAAGTTTAACATCTTTTTGAATGGTCAACAGTTGGCACATGATCTAAATCCAGTATAGCTAGAGGCCACCCTAGATGATACACTCACATATAAATGCTATCTCACTAAAGTAGCTCAAAAGATCAAGAGCAGAAACTGCCTCCTGAACAAACTGGTAGGGTCCACCTGTGTAGTTCACAGGGCTCTCTGCCACTTAGTTGGTGATATTGTGTCCCTCTTTGGTTAAACCCCGCCCACACAAGACTAGTAGCTGCACAACTTAATCATACCATGAGATTTATCATGGGCAGATTCAAGCCAACAAAACTTGTATGGTTATCAATCCTAGCCAATATTCTTTCACCTTATTTCTGGCATTTGAATGCAACCAATAAACTGATAATCAAGGTACACTAAATGCCACACTTGCCACTGTTCAGGAGGCACCCCAAACACTGACTGCCTAGTAGAAATCCTGTCTGGACAGTGCTGCACACTTTCCATCCAGCTGATAACGTAATCAGCTCACTGTGGCAGTCAGGTGGGAGAGAGCTGCTGCCACTAACAGGAACTCTCACGTCATCACCCGGCTGGATGAATGGCTACATGGCTTTTGGCATGCCATGGCTCTGGAGCTAGCTTAACAGGTTCGGGTGTGGCGTGGTTCACTGTGCCAAGACCTGGGGCCAGTGCCATAACAAGGGCGAGGCGAGTGAGGCACTTGCCTCTGGTCTGCAAGCTGAGGGGTGCAGAAAACTCCCCGAGCCGGCGGCATTTTGGCGGCAGCCCAATCGCTCCCACTGTCTTCGGCGGCATTTCGGCAGCGAGGGTCCTTCTTGCCTCGGGCGCAAAAAAAACTAGTTACGGCTCTGCCTGGGGCATCTGTGACAGCTCACTGTGCGTCTGTGGTACTGTGGAGGTTGGTGCACACGGTGGATGGTAGCTCTTTTCAAAGAGGGCTCCCTGGAGATCTTCTCAAACTGAACATTATTAACTCAGGCCCATTGATTGGCTCAAGACTCTTTGGCTGGGTTTCTTTTGTTTTTGATTTTGCTTTGTTTTTCCTAAAATCTAGCCTTGCTTGTCTTGTCTGCACACAGTCACTTACATTTATACCAGGCAGATAAGGGATGTGTATGGAAGGTCCTTGGAATTTGTGCAGTGATCCTCACCATGTGTTATCCCCCTCGTTACCTACTGCAGAAAAGATTTGGCAGCTTCATACACTTTTCTAATGATACCCAGTGCCATGGAAAAATTGACAATGGCTCATCCATTGTTGGTTTGATGGGGCTATGTCTGCAAAGTGCTGAGCGCTTGCTTAGAGGAGGTGAGCACCGTCACCTTCCATTAACATCAGTGGAGTTGAGGGTACTCAGCTAACCATCTACTACACTTATATGGCCCCATCGCTGTAGCAATTGAGCCCCTCACAATCTTTAAAGTATTTAAACTGTAAGGGACAGGGGTGTAGGTGGTCTGGCCTACTGGTCACAGCTGGGCTGAGGTCTGCCCACCCGGAACAGGAGTTGCTGGGCAGCAGTTGGAGGAGTCGCAAGGCCAGGTCCTGTAAACAAGAGTCAAGCCAGGGTCGGAGACTGGAAACCAGAGGTAATAGCAGGTTAGAATTGAGTGGCAGGAATCAGGGTCAGAGTCAGGGACCAGAGATCAGGAGACAAAGCAAAGTCTGGCACTGCAGTAGGCCAATGTCTCTGTGGTTTCCCAGATAACTTGCTGGGGTAATCCCTGGGGTTAAGTAGGGGCATTTGGCCAGTTAGAGGGCTGCTGTTACTCTGGATCTCTTGGGTGGTACTTTCTGCGGTGTCTACTCTCCGCTGTGCTCTCTGGTTGTGCCTCCCAGTGACACTGTGGGAACATGCCACCCCAGGCTCTGAGGTCCAGGTTCTACTCTCCAGTACTTACATTAACCTGACAACAGCCCTGTTAGGTAGGGGAGTACCGTTACCCCATTTTACAGATGGGGAATTGAGGCACAGTGAGACTAAGTGACTTGCCCAAGGTCACACAGAGAACCTGTGGCAGAGCAAGAAATTGAACCCAGGTCTCCCAAGGCCTAACCATTTGACCGTCCTTCCTTAAAGCTTGCTGAAGGGCCAATGTAGGTGGTGGGCTAATGGTCCCAATGCTGACTCTCAAACTTACTTTCCAAGGTGCCTCCAAACATCCAAGAATTTACCACTTTGTGTTGCTGGGTTCCTTGCAGGAGTATGTTTTCAGCAGCAGTAGCCCTCTTAGTCCCAGCCTTTGTTATTCCTCTGTGGGTGTGATTGAGTTCTCAGCCACCTGTTGCTGTAAATCTGGCTGGATTTCATAATCTCCAGCCCCCTGCACTCTCTTTGAATTTCTGTAAGAACATCTGCGTGACCTCTTGTTTTCTGCTCTGTAGAAACTTGCACAGTCACAAGGGGGACATGTGGCACAGCCTGTATTGCTCTGACCCTATAAATATAGACAGATCAGTTTATTTCCAAAAAGTATGGATTACATAGTTACCCTTAATTGTAATGGACTCTGGCAACCTTTTACCCAGCCTGGATCTAGCACAGTTCACTTCAGCTAAACACAAGTAGGTAACTAGGGTGACCAGATGTCCCGATTTTATAGGGACAGTCCCAATTTTTTAGTCTTTTTCTTATATAGGCTCCTATTACCCCGCTACCCCTGTCCCGATTTTTCACACTTGCTGTTGTCACCCTATAGGTAACCAACCTGCCTATTTTACATAAATGTAAAGGAAACTCTAAAGCCCTGCAGAAATATTTTATGTAAACAACATACAGAACTGTGAAGAGAAACATTAGCTTAAAATATTAATGAATATTATTTAGCTGAGATTGAAAAAATTACTCAGAGAGAATATACTATACTTGAAATTCTGAGGTCAAAGTTTCCCTTGGAGTCAAATTCCCATTGAAACGTGGCCCAGGTTAAGGTCCATGAGAGTTTGCATGAGTATGGACTGAATGAAAACCGCGGGCGTTCGGTATTTAATTAGAGGTGCTCTCTAATTCCAGTAGAGAGCTGCACTTGATAACTGCCATGGGCCCAGATTTTCAAAAGCAATTAGTTGATTTGGAGTACCTCAGTTTTAGGGTACTCCATTTGAAACACCTTATAGTGGAACTTGCAATCAGGCCCCTTTAAGGTGCCTCAAGCTGGGGCCCCTGAAATCACTAGTCACTCTTCAAAATTTTGATCATTGTCTGGAGTGAAGACCTCAGGGTTTGAGCCACATACTGTATGTCATGTGCCGCTCATAACAAACTCCAGCAGGCAATTTAGAGACTGGCAATATTTACGTGCATTAAACTATGGGCTTGAAGATTAGTAGAGCTAATCAAAAAAAGAGAAAATGCAAGTGGTATCTCTGGTGATCCAAGCAATGACTTAGAAGACAAGATTAAATAAATTCTGCAACATACGAGTGCTTTGGAATGGAGTAGTTAAGTACTGCCAGTTCCAAGAATCAGTTTAACGTTAAGGGAATGGTGGCAGTTATCCAAACATCCTTGCAATCCTCAGTTCATAAGCAGTTTTCATCATAATACAGACAGAATAAATTAAAAACAAAAACAAAACAAAAACCCTACCCCACAAGATCTCTGCAGTTACCACATTCTATATGAAATTCAAGCTACCGAGAGGAGAAGAATTGAATGGATTCCCATAAATAATGTAAGTGGAGATCTTTGATCACAACAAGAAAAACACTGATGCATTTTTGTCCTTTTAAAATAAACCAGATGCCAAGAAGAGGGTGAGAGAAGGAGTTCTCAGAAAAGCTGGCACAAAAACATGGAACAAACAGAGAAAAAAAACGTGCTTGCGTCTTGACTTGTGATGAACAAACTATAGGAACAATCCTGCAGCCTTTATATGAGCTGACATGTGTTATGTAAATACCGGGTGCTGTTTTTGTAGGGTCTGAAGCTGCTAACTTACAAATAAAATGACTGTATGGAGTTCTAAATAGACATCATTAGTTTTAATTAGAAAAACTAAGTCTCATGGTGACATCAGTGTTACAACTCATGTACATTTCTATCCAAACATATGATAGAACTGTATTGGTTTGGTTGATTGTTTAATATACTATCAGATGGAGGAACTGTTGCTGAAATGAAAGTACTTATGTTGCATGCTTTGTGCACATATTCCATTTGCAAACACTGCATGCAGCCCATGTACTTAAATTTATGGGTTTCATTCTATTTATATAGGGCTTATATATAATTTTATATATTTATATAGGGCATATAAGCCATTTATTCCATTTTTACATGGAAAGTATCATTTAGATACAAAATACAGCAAAAGCATGTAGATATATAAGCTAATTGCACCTAAATTGTATTCTTTTAATAGACCTTTTCTTTTAACTGGTATTTCTTTAAAAGAGCTTTTGCTGTTTTGTGAAATACTTTTATTTGGAAACAGAGGCAGATTAAGGTTTATGGGGCCCTGGGCCAGACCAAGTGGGGAGGTCCCCTCCCCACACCTTCCATCTGTGGTCCCATCCCCATTCCGTCCCTTCTGCCTGCGGCCCCACCCATGGCCCCACACCAGGGCCGGCCCACAACGTTTTGGCACCTGAGGCAGGGAGCTCAAATGACGCCCCCATGCCCCCTCGCTTGGGCCAAAACTTTGAAAGGTCTCTTCTGCCCTCCTTCCTCCAGCACAGCACTCCACCATCTCTGTGCATCTAGAGCAGAGAGAATACATATGCACCAGCAGCAGACACAATTTTCTACACTCTGGGTCCTAGTGGCACCTCCCCACAGTCTGGCACCTGAGGCGGCTGCCTCGGTTTGCCTCATGGTAAGGCCAGCCCTGCCCCACACCGTTCTGCCCCTTTCCCCTGTGGCTCTGCCCCCGTTCCACCACATTCTGCGCCCCACTGCAACCTCCCCATTGCTCCTTTCTGCCCTCCCCTCTCCGCATGGCAGCCCCAAGACTGGAGGAGCTCTGTTCCCCCCGCCAGGGCCAAATCCAGGCACCAGCTTTCCAAGCTGGTGCTTTGGGCGGCATCGAGAATGGGGCGGCAGTCCGAGTCCCGTGGCGGCAATTCGGCAGCAGGTCCACTCTTCCCGCCGCGGGACTCGGACTGCCGCCCCATTCTCGCGGCAATGGGGTGGCAGGTCCCCCGCTCTTCTCTTGCCGCTGCGGGGCCCTGCAACGTCAGCCTACGTCGGGGGCAGGGCCGCAGCGACTGCTTGGGGCGGCACAATTGTAAGAGCCGCCCCTGCCCCCTGCCAGGGCCCTGGGGCCGCAGTGGGGAGTGAGAGCTCCTCTAGTCCTGAGGCCGAGACAGGGAGCAAGAGCTCCTTCAGTCCCAAGGCTGCAGCCGTAGTCCGGGCACTGGGGCTCCCCCACCACCCTGCCTGGCACTTCTGCCAGGGTCTGGGGTTGGGGTGTGGGGGCTTTCCCTGCCCCACCTGGCGCTTTTGCCAGGGAGCAAGGTCAGGGCGCGGGGTCTTCCCCTGCCCCTTCCACTCGGTGCTTCTGCCACCTGTGGTGGATGTCTCTGGGGGCGGGGTGCCCATTTTTCTGGGCCCCCCCCAATTGGCCTGGGTCCCTGGGCATCGGTTCCGTCAGCCCATTGGCTAATCCACCACTGCATGGAAAAGGCATTATTCTAACTAGTCAGTTTTAACGAAGTTAAATTTGTATTGCATTTTACCCTTTGTAATATTGAAAATGTATTCATTCACAACTGTTTGTATTTATCGGGTATTGATTTAAAAGGGTTGCACTGTATTTCTGTGAACACTTTTGCTTGCTGAACAGAAAATACATTCTTTTAAACAAGTGTCTTTAATGAACAGCAGTAATGGATTTTTGTCATGGCTGACCTTGGGAGTTTATGGAGGATAATACTAACTACAGTAGTACTTAGCATGTTACAAACATTAACAGATTTTTTTCTCAAATGAGGAAATGAGACACAGAGAGGAAAAGTAATTTAGCCAAGGTCAGCAGCAAGTCTTTGCAAGAGCTTGGATTAGAACTCAGGAGTTCCTGACCATACTCCTGTCTTTGAGCGTGCTGTATAACTCTGTGGAGTTCAGTAGAGCTACACCCATTTACACTAACTGAGGATCTGACCCTAAATGTTATTACAAGTCAGAATGAGGAACAAAGACGAAGGGGAATCAAGAGATGTTTGGAGAAGATTAAAAAACCCACTAAAAAGAGAAGCCATGTTTTACTCACAGGTATGCATCTGAAACCCCAATTAAAGTCTGTGGATCAGACTGTGATCTCATTTGCACTGGTCTAAATCCAGAGTAACCCTGCTGAAGTTAACAGAATTACACCAGAGTATCTGAGACCAAAATCTGTTTTAGCAGGAGTTCCTTGTGCTTATCGCTGGGCAGAATTTGGTCCTAGGAGTAAATGGGTGAAGGAAAGGCCCAGGTCCTCAGGTCTTGGCTGTTTTTTAGGATGGGGCAAACTTCTGCTAGCTTAAGTGGAAGTTTATCTGAATAGAACTCTCTGAATTTATTCCAAAGAATTTATGAAAAAATAATCCACTCCCTTTAGTCATGAAAATTACCTTCCATTTGTCTATAAATAAATTTAACCTCACAAACAACTCTTAGACCAGATGCTGCTGATTCACCAATCTGATCTAAATCTTCAGGTATTCACCTCGCCCCTGACTTCATGACGCATGAATCACTGTTTATGCGCAAATGCAACAACCTACTGCACCTAGCAGCCTTCAGGTCTCATTTGCCAGTTTATCTGCAGCTATCAGGAGAACTTCACTAAAACCTGTGTATGGGCCTGTCCCTGCTCCAAACCTGCCAGTAGATTATAAGTTACATAAATGTCCATGTATTTGCATGATCCAGGCACAAACCATGAGAAGAATGTTCCTGCTTGGTTCAAGGTTCTACTGTAATAACAAAACCTCAGTGTGGAAGAATAATTGTAGGCACGCCCATTGTCTTATTCTCATTTTCATGGTGACAGGTTCTAAGAAACTGGGGTGCCTGTGTGTAGGACAGGAGTGCCTGTTGGAGCTACATGTAACTTTTATCTCTTAATTAGCCTTGCCCATTTCAAAAGGAAATGCGGAGGACTTTCAGCCACTCTGGACTGTTATGACATTTCATGGTTGTGTACTAGAAATTCAAAGATCCCAAAATGTATCCTCCCCTTTTTTTTCCTGCAAAAGCGTCGTTTGCAGAATCACCACTTATTTCCCTGAACACCACTATATGTCACCTGAGAAAACGTCCAGAGCCTATAGGGACTAGAAAAAGCTCCATTTCATATATCCCAAATTTTAATATATATAAAAGGGACCCATTGTAGGCTCTACACATGGCCTCTTAATGGGGAACCTGGAGGGCCCAAAATCTCCTGACCCCCAATATATTTTTTTTGTTTAAATATTATTTTCTATCAAGTGCTACAGGATTTTAGGATAATGGCTGTAGATCCCATTGATTTAATCCCTATTCAGGGCTGGTCTAACGCCCACTGAAGTCAATACGAGTCTTAATAGAAAGACTCCCATTGACCACCAGGCTTTGAACCAGGGTTTACATTCTTCATGGCTTTCCCATAGAAGGAGCACAGGGGAAGTATGTGCAGTTAGCAGAGGGAGGAATCTTTCCTCCCAAGTGAAGCAGCTGTGGGTCCATTGGGCAGAAGCAGCTGTAGCCCAGGGGTCCCAATTGCATGGAACCTGGAGGGAGGAGCACAAGCTCTAACAGGGAAGAGCTTGGAGGAGTCAGCAGGGGAAGTTGGCTGTGCACATGGCAGGAAGGCTAGCTGCAGTTGCAGCACCTCTGAAAATAGTTCTCTCAATGAGGAGCCAGTTTAATTTTAGAAAAATGGAGTTCTCTCATGTTATTAACTGGCCCAAGGTGCATGAAACAGCGGTAGCCCATCTGGGGCACTTTATACTGCTGCGCAGCTCATGCAGAATGGGTTCGCCGTGCTCTGTGTGACTCCTTCACGTCCATCACAACCCCTCGCAGAGCGGAATTGCACATGTGCCTCTGCACAGGGGCCCTATGTCATCACAGAGGAGAACACCAGACTTCCCCTACAATGCAGCTGCAGGTCAGTAGTTACTTATCCACTGATCATTTGGGCCTGTTTCCTGGGTCATGTTTACTCAGCTCTTCTCTCTATAAAGGCAGACTTTTCTTGACAAGGACCACATTCCATGGTGCTTACACTGTCTCATGATTGAGAGCCCTAGCAGAGGAACACATAAACAGAGCAGCATGTCAGCCTGGGGTACTCTTTAATGTTGTTTTCAGGGAAATATATGTGTCATAACAACACAAAGCAGATATATTTCCCCAGCTTTTATTCTGTCCAGTGCCCGGGTCTATTTAATGTAGTGGGACACCTTATCTGAATGAGTTCATGGTAATACAGCTCTCCCCAGAGTCGCCTTCCTTATCCCTTTGTTTTCCAGTTCTTTCTTAAGAACATAAGAATGGCCCTACTGGGTCAGACCAATGTCAATGCAGCCCAGTATCCTGTCTCTGACAGTGGCCAATGCCAGGTGCTTCGGAGGGAATGAACAGAACAGGTAATCATCAAGTGATCCATCCCCTGTCACCCATTGTCTTCTAGCACCTTTTGACACCATACTGCTTGTTGTGTTAGCCATCTAATTTAGGCTATAAGCCTTCTGGGCCAGGGACTTTGTCTCCACAGCCCTGTGTGTATTTGTGATTAGTCCACCATATTGATTATAGAGATTAATGCTGAAGTTTCTGTATGAGGCACTGTAGATGCACAGCATTTAACCCTCATCTTCTTGCTAAGTCTCACCTTGCAGTAATATATCAGCTGCGTGATATGGTCTGCTCCTCATGGCTGAGCATGCTTTCCCCTTAGCACTCCCAGCCCCATCTCCTGTAACAGGGGAGGTGATGTAGAACTATTTCTGCTGACTCACCAGACTAGGAGAATCACACTCGCTCCAAACCAGGAGTTTAATTAAAAAAGGTTTGTGGGGCTGACTGTCCAGCTACAGCCTTGTACTTTGTGTAGTCACTGACACCTGTGTCAGGTGAGTTAAACCCTATTGCCAGTGTGAGTGGAGAGCTCTCACTGGCAGCATTACATACCCACTATGCACATGTGTAAGTGACTTCACACGATGCAGAGAAAGGGAACAGGGGGTAGGAACAGAGAGGCCCCACAGGGAGAAACCCTAGAAACAAACCAAGTTCTGAACCTTATTGTGTTGTCATTTAAGTTGGCAATTTAGACAAGACCCAGGAAGGAGATGAGTTTTTTAATGCTGCTCCTGTGTCGCGTGTTAAGAGCATGGAGTAGGAACTTTGCCAAATCACAGAAGGACATAGCTTAAATGAGAATCAGACTAGGGAGGCCTAAAAGGCAGCACAAACTATTACCTTAGGGTTGAATGTCTTGCTTTTAAATAAACAAAATTCACTGTGGACCAGATTCTGCTGCCCTCACTCATCCCAAGCACCTTACTCCATGGGTGTTCCTGCTGATTTCAAAGCCAAATGGTAATGATTTCCAGCCTCTTCCAGTTACTTTGGATTTGAACTGGTGATCAAGTGGTTAAAAGACTCAGTAGCCCTTGCTAATCCCTTGAGACATCCAGTGCCTTGTTCTTCTAAGAGACTATTCTTGCAATGGTGAAAAAGGAGCATGAACAGAAAAGATCCTCGTGAAGGAAAGTGACAAGTGACAGCTGAACTGTGCGTGTGACTGAGCGGGTGACATAGCAGTTGTTTTCTTTGCTATCATTTTGCTCCAGTTTGGAAACTTCAGTAAACAAAATGGGCCAGTTCTACTCTTAGTTACTCTGGTGTAAATCCTGAGTCTTTCTGTTGACTTCAGTGGATTTATACAGCGTTACACAGAATCTGAGGCAATATTTCTCATTATAAATTGTACTTCATTTGTACCCTTGATTTGCTAATGAAAAATAGCTGATGAATACATTACAAATACGTCACTCATCAAGTTGTGTCAGTTCCTCAGCTGGCACAAGTTGGCAGAGCTCTCTTGAAATCAATGAAGCGATGCTGATTTATACCAGCTGAGGCTAGAGCTATGTAACGTTTGCTTAGGCGCTCTCAAGTTTTTGGTGTATAAAAAAAAAAATCTGTTTTGCTTCTGCTGTTAATGATTAATGACTCTAGAAAGGTGATAAGGAACAATGCCATTGATAAGTTACAAGGCCATTGATAAGTTAGATTTTGCTCTGTGCCATTCATATTCATTGTAAAAAAAAAAAAAAAAAGACATTGGTTAGTTCTTAAATAAAGGAGTCACCTTCCACTGAACTCACTGCAGTTTGAAAAAAGTGGATGACAAAAAGATGAACTTGGAGTTTATGCATTGATATCTTTCCTGATTTGTCAGGTGTGTTTAATCAAAAAGGAGCAGGAAATGCATTATTATTATAAGCACATTGCTACACAAGAAAAACACTGGCCTTGGAACTGATTATATTGTTTGATTAATGGCTACAATGAAAAAATACAGGCTTAACCTACAAAGCCCTGTAAGATCAAAGTAAAATCTCTTAATAACACAAACTGTCCATGAAGCGATACATAGCTTTAAATTTGTAGTGAGCAAAACAGAAGAAAGTTTAAGAGGAAACTTTATCTCCTTTCTCATTTGGGAGAGAGACACAGAAAGGGGTTTTTTTGGTCAGAAATTTTTCCCTTACCATAAAATGACTCAAATGCTAAACATTTGCTGTTATAAACAGCAGGATTAGAGACAACCCATGCTAAGTACTCAGCAGCTGGGGCCTGATCCAAAGCTCATTGTTCAAGTCTATGGAGAGACTCATTGACTTCAGTGGTCTTTGGGTCAGGTCCTTGGTACACGGGGAGGAAGGGTAGTCATGTGGCTAAGACATAGGACTGAGAGATCTGAGTTCTTTTTCTGGATCTGCCACAGACTTCCCCTGGGCATTTATGGAGTCCTAAATTGGTAAGAATGCTGAGTGCCTGCATATTTGGTGACCAACTTGGGACACCTGAACATGAAGCATTGGAAATGCTGAGCACTCACAACTCCAACTGACTCCAGTGGGAACAGCGGGAAATCAAGCTCCAAATTAATGGATGCGTTTGAAAATGTAGGTCTGTCACGGAGTGTGGGGGACGTCAGGGCCCTGCAACCCCCACTTCCTGCAATTCACCGTGATTCTCAGCCAGCCAGTAAAACAGAAGGTTTATTAGATGACAGGAACACAGCCTAAAACAGAGCTTGTCAGTACAGAAAACAAGACCCCTCAGTCAGGTCCCTCTTGGGAGGGAGGAGAGCCCAGACCCAAGTTCTGGGCCTCTCTCCAGCCATCTCCAAATTGACTCCCTTTCCTGCTGCCTCACCCAGCCACACCCCCAGCCCCTCCTCCAGCCTTTGTCCAGTTTCCGGGGCAGAAGTCATCACCTGGCCCCAACCCCCTCCTGAGCTCAGGTTACGAAGGGCAGCCACCTTCGTTTACGTGGTGGCCATGAAGTATCATCCCTCAGTGAAGTTACGCCCTTATTTCCCATCACCATCTACTATTGGTGCAGTACCCCAGGGAAATGGAGGCATGCCCTGTGTTAGCAGATGACAGTAAACTAGTTAAACTCCCATGCAACATTACCAGGTTAATACTCCCTACTCAATCACAAGGTCTTCTTAACCTCTCTCTGTCTCTGTTTC
Organism: Macrochelys suwanniensis; assembly: GCA_033296515.1. Lineage (NCBI taxonomy): Eukaryota > Metazoa > Chordata > Testudines > Chelydridae > Macrochelys > Macrochelys suwanniensis. The sequence continues at coordinate 240,264,643 of CM065776.1, forward strand.
CACAGCTATTAAACAGCGATAGCATGAAATACCTCCACAGAGTGCTGTGATGCTTCCTTCTTATTTGTAAAGCACCTTGAAATCCTCAGATGGAAAACATGGTATAAGTGAGGAATATTCGTATGAGTGTCCCAGCCCTACAGTGATGGGCACTTTAGAAATGCAGGTAATGACTCCATAACAATGCTGACAGTAAAACCAGCCTTGCAGTCCTTATTCAAGAAAGTCTCCCATTGACACCGAGGAGTAAGGACTGCACAGTCAGGACCTTGTTAGTAGAGTGGTTGTTCTGCTCAAGTTCTGGTTCTGTAAGCCCTGTTTCAGGCATTTTTTGAAAGTTTGTATCCTTTGGGTTGAAATCTCTCGTGCTCGATCACCATCCCTACAGTGAGATACAGGAATGACTCAAAGCCACGTTAGACAGAGAGCATACCCTCCACTTGACAGAGAATCTGGAGTATTGCCCAACGTTGAAACGTTGTGTGTCTGTTTTTGCACCTACGTAGTGCCCAATCCTGCATTCCTTGTGTGACGGGCAGCAGATGTGGAGTGTGTGCGCAGAAGGAATACAAGGGCAGGCCCACAGTCAGTAAGGTCTAGATTGTCACTGTCCTCACTTGGCGGTACAGGGGAGAAAGAGGGATCATTGTGCACCTTGGAGAAAAAATGGCCCTGAAGTCCACTGAGTGCTTCACTGCACTCAGCCCTGAAGTCCACTAAGCCTGATGTGTTCTGTCCCTGCCCTCTGCATATGGGCCAGGCGCAGCCAGACCCTTATATGGATTATGGGATCATTGACAACTACTTTATGTAGGTTCAAAAAAATCCTCACGCTTCAAAGCATAAACCAGTTATTCATGGGTTAGGAGGATTATTCCATAATTGTTCAGTACAGGGATTCTTTCGCCTTCAGAAGTGTCTGGTGCTGGTCGTTGTAGGAGACCGGATGCTGAACTAGATGGATCTCTGGTCTGATCTGGTTTGGCAAGTCCCATGTTTGGCCTCTACTTTGCACAGGTGTTGATGACTGCACATGTTATAAGACAGTAGAGAAAAGGGTTGCCAGATTTCTACTGCATTAATAGCCTCAAATCACTTAAAAACTAGCCCAAAAGTAACCCAATACATTTATTGAAACAAAGTTTTTTTTATTAACATATTGGTCTATACATCAAATAACAAACGAAAGCTTTCATTAGTTACCTAGTACAGATTTGATTTTAAAAAAATCTACAAGCCCCGGCAGGGGTTCGTCCCCATCAGCAACAAAGCTGTGAGGTGACAATCAAATTCAAAATCAAAATCCCAATAGTGGTAGGTGCTGGAGGGGTGTGTATGTACTGGGAGGGCGTATTTGGGGAGGGCTGGAGAAGGTGTTGGGAGGGACGCTGTAGCTGTGTATGTGTACTCAGAGGGAGTATTGGGGGGGGTGCTGGAGGGCTGTGTGTGTACTGGGAGGGTTATTTGGGGGGGTGCTGGAGGGGGTGTTGGAGGGGTGTGTGTACTGGGAGGGAGTATCTGGGGGTTGCTGGAGGGGTATGTGTATTGGGAGGGAGTATTGGGGCGCTGCTGGATGGGTGTGTGTGTACTGGGAGAGGTATATGGGGGGTGTTTGAGGGGGTATTTGGAGGTGCTGGAGGGTGTACTGGGAGGGATAGTTGGGGGGATGCTGGATGGGTTTGTGTGGGGTATATGGGGGGTGCTGAAAAAGGTACTGTGGTCTCACACTCGAGGTTGGGGGAAGTGTTGCGCTCAAGGACACGGTGGCAGGGTGAGTGGCACAGGCCCTTCCTATGGGCCTCTCTCCTTTCCCAGGGCAGGGAGCCAGGGCCTGGGCTTGTCACCCCTCTTGGCCAGGCTCTGAGGCCCTGCAGTGGGGCAGGCAGCCTGGCTGAGAGGTGCTTGGCAGCTCTGCTTACCTGGCAGGCCAGGCTAGGGCGGGTGGGATCCATCAGCTGCAGATGCAGAGGAGGGACCAATCGGGGTGTGGCGAGAGCTTGGCGTCCGGAACATGAAGGGAGGACCGGGTCTGTCTCCGCCCCGCATGGGGCATTTGCAGGGGTACATGGGCTACTTGTGTTGTGAATGCCAGTTGCGGTATTTTTTGAGCAGTTGTGGGTTGCGGTATTTTGGGAAATTCCACAACCCCTGACTGCTCAAAAAATACCGCAACTGGCATTCACAGGTAGCCCAATTCCATGGGGGAAATGCGGACTTGGCAGGCCCTTGGTGAAAAGTTTAGGAGCTGAAGGGTGGAGTCTATGTTCATCCCCATTTCCTCTTTTGTAGGTTTACTCAGATTCCCAGAAGGAAAGAGCTGGCAAAAACCACAAGCAGCAAAATCACATCACAGTTTGTTTTATAGGGAACAATTCTCTGTTGTAGCATTAAAACTAGACATTTATAAAGTAATTTCCCCCTCTGATTCAACTACTTTCCGTTAGCCCATCAGTTCCGCATATTCGTCTGCACTCCTGTAAAGACTTTGTTACAATTTCAGACAGCCTTTCCCTAGATGCTGATCACCAACTGCCATGAAAACCCCTCACTGTCTCAACAGTCTGTGGTAACTGGCCTGAGAGTCCAGGACATCTTCACTATCAGATGGTAGTTGTTTTTTTTTTTGCGAGGAGAGTAGCGGTTTATTCCCTGCTCCCTGCAAGTATATCTTCTTTTCTGGATCCACTGTCCTGCATGTGTTACCCGTTTACCAGCTTTACAGGAGTTCCCATGGTTTAGCAGCTTCCTAGCCAACCTCTATGTCTGACTTCATTGTAATCCCTGATATAGAGAGAGGACTGGAAGTTTTCTCTTCTCCTCTCCAAAAAGAAGAAACAAGCAGACAACTTTTGGGCTTCCTGTGCCCCTCTCTTCATTTCCTTTCTCTCTTCTAGGGTTGCCAACTCTGACTGAAGCTATTCCTGGAGATATTTTCCCCCAACATGACATAATGTCATTTTCTTAAAATAGCCTATTAAAATCTCCTGGATTGCTTTCAATAGTCACTGGGAGCTCAATGCCGATTCTGGGAGACTCCAGGCCAATTCTGGAGGGTTGGCAACCCTTTTCTTGTTCCTTAAGGGAGGAGATAGAAGAGAAAATTCTTAAAGAGACCTTGACCCACTTTCCTCCAGTCACCAGGACAGTGGTCAGCACTGGGGATTCAAATCTCCATCTCACCAACATTTGACAGGGTTCAGAGTCAAGGATTGGGGTTTTGTTCCTCTCTAGTTTGTGATGTGGTACATTAAATGTACAGTCATTTCTTCCCTACCTTCCTATAGAACCTGTTCATTTTCCAAAGCCCTTGTTGTAGCATTAACTGATGGCAGAAAAGTTTTCCCTGTTACTAGATGAGTATCGTAGCAAATCCATGGCTATGTAGCACCACATGGCTATTCAGAACTTCGTGGTGAGTGAGTGGGGTGGGGCGGATAGAACTCAGATCCTTCTATTCCTAAAGCCCCTGCCACCTGAATTAAAGGAGAAATTCTGTTAGTATCTGGGCTACAACACACAGCTGAGGAGTCCTGTTTCTGTCAAGTAGAGGACAGTGACATAAATACGTTAGCAACTTTGTTGTGACATATTTCAGTGGCGTAGCCAGGTTTAGAGTACAGGGGGAGCGAAGCTAAAAAAAGGCGCCGGGAGCAAAAAAAGGCTCCGGGGGCAAAAAAAAATGCTCCGCTCTGGCTGCAGCATAGGAGCAAAAGGCGTCGGGAGCAGAAAAAGGCGCCGCTTCTGTTCAGTGGGGGAGCAGCCTCTCCCCCTGCTCCCGCCCGGCTATGCTACTGACATATTTCCCCTGAGACTTCAGCATTTCTATCTGTCTTCCAAAACATGTTATACTCTGCGAAATCCTGAGGCTCTTGCCCAGTTTTTACTCCAATTGCTTGAGTAAAATCTGAGTAAGGACCTCAGGGTGGGGCCATTGGGCAATACAGTATGTACTCTGGTATTTTACAGCAAAGTACTTCTCGTTTTTCTGCAGTATGTACATATATATAATATCTGAGAATTCATGATCTTTTGCACACAGCACCCTAGAGATGACTGCCTCCTTTGGTTGCTTCGCTGGCAGATAATTGGGGCAGTTGCTAGTACTTTCCATATGCACCGTACCCAGCAATTTTGGCCCTTTGGGCCAGAGTAACACAAGATTCCTTTACAGGAGGTTGGAATAGGGGACACACTGAAGAGCAAGGCATCCATGGTCAAAGAGTTTGTGTGGGAGTTTCCCCTTCAAAGTCCATGTGTCAGTCTCAGGATCATAGCAGTCCAATGAATCAGAGTCTTGGATCGTATTGTCTGCAGTGAGACAGCGCCCTCCGGTAACATATAGCTTGTTTTTTATCACAGCAGCCCCGTGATGCATCCGTCTGTCCTTCATGTCTGCACACTTAACAAACTTGTTGGCTTTAGTATCGTAGGCGATTATTCTCCGGGTGTACCCTAGACACAAATCAGGGAATGGAAGAGGTGAATGGTAGTTAAACTCTAAATCCAACAGAAGGGATAACAACGTATTTCCTGCTAGTCTTCAAGACCCTTATCAATCTCGTAATTATATGGTTTGTTAATTTTGCAGGACTATGGGCCTCACTAGGCACATCTAATTTACTTGGGAAGTGCTAATATGTCACAATCATGATGTATGTCTAGCTATCCAAGTTCTCCTTTCACCATAGTATCTGAGCACTTGGGAATGCTATAAAACCCCCTGATATATGCAGATAGAATGTAGGATTAGCTGTACCGGATCAGACTGTAGTTCTGTCAGGCACAGTTTGTGCTTCCAGTTTTCTGCCTCTGTTTTTCAAACCCCAGTGTATTTCTGCTAGCTGAATATATGAACTTTCGCCCCAGTGCTGGTCTCAGAAATATACAGACAACTCCCATTGGCATCAATGGCAAAATAAGGCCATGTCGCCCCATTCTGAGAGCCATACTGTGCCCTGTATTCATTATTCTTTCATACAGGAGTGGAAACATCCTAACTTTTCACTTGTGGACTTCCCACCAGATCATTCCCTCACGTGAGGGGAGAGGTTTGCCTCCCCAGGACAGGCACCTGAAGTGATGAAAAGTCCTAAAATCTTTATCTGACAGCTCTGTCTAATTGCCTTTAGTGTTACACAAAATTTAGAGATAGCCCCAAACCAGCAGCTCAGGTATGAGCACTTTGGAATTTCGAGGGGCGGGTGTGGGGATTGTATTCCATCTCAGATCTCTGGATCTGACTGCACCTCTAGCAGCTTCGGTTTTGGGTCGGATCTAGTACTGCAAGAAATCTGTTTTCCAGTTCCAGCTCAATGTGGCCAGATTTTGCGAGAGCAGCTCGTCTCACAAGTTTCCAGATATTTGGAGCTGGTCTCATGAGCTTTTGGCTTCTAACTAAAAGGGGGCTTGTCTATGAGGTGCACTAGTCTATGCTAGAGAGGTGTAAATTCACACTACCAGGGCCATGCAGGCCTTGCAGGCATATATGAAAAGTTCCCTAGTTCATTAATGAAATACTGTTTCAAACAGCACTACAGTAACATGCAGCAGGGGATTTTTAGTGCATGCCAGCAGGTTCTACGCAGGCCAATTAATGCACAACACACTAGGGTGCACTAAAATGTACATCCCTCTAGTGAGGACTAACGCCATGTAGACAAGCCCCAAGACTCTTGTTGTTCAGCCAGCATGTTCTCCCTTCTTTCATTCTGAGCTGTTTTGCAAGGAAACCTTGAAATGTGCTGAATGCTGTTTTTAAAAACACATTATTTTGTTTTGTAATTTCAGCTGTTGCTAAACCAGAAAAATTGGGCCAATCGTTTGGCGTAATTGCTGGTAAATGACAATTTATCTGCCGTAAATCTCTCTGCTTTAAAGGAGAATGGAATATGTTTAACGTTAACTTGGATTTTTGTGGGTTTTGTTAAATAAATAATTTTTAAACACAGTTAGGCCTTAAGCTCATCAGCAGAATACTTGGGTCCACAGAAGCATATCGGATAAATACATTTGAAGGTAAGAGTTGAAAATCCTTTTCACCTACTTCTTTGCTGTGGTCTGATATCAGAATACTTTGCTTCCCCTGCTACCCTTAGGACCTAATCCTGAAGGGTTTACTCAGGCTCAGGAGTCTTCCCCCTCCTTTGAGTAGTAGCTTTCTCTGTGAATAGTCCCAATAGCTTCAAGAAAGGGAAGGCTGGTCTAGTGGTTAGGGTGCCACTATGGGACTTGGGCGTTCTTGGTTTAAATCCCTGCTCTGTGCCAAACTTTCTGTTTGATCTTGGGCAAGTCAGTTAGGCCATGCGTACCCTACAAACTTCTGCTGGCGCAGTTATTCATAGATTCCAAGGTCAGAAAGGAACAGTATGATCATCTAGTCTGAGCTGTATAACACAGGCCAGAGAACGTCCCCAGAATAATTCCTAGAGCAGACCTTTTAGAAAAACATCCAATCTTGATTTTAAAATGGTTAGTGATGGAGAATCATCATTGGTAAATTGTTCCAATGGTTAATTACTCTCACTGTGTACCTTATTCCCAGTCTGAATTGGTCTAGCTTCAACTTCCATTCGTTGGATTGTGTTATATGTTTCTCTGCCAAATTGAAGAGCCCATTATCAAATATTTGTTCCCCGGGTAAGTACTTATAAACTGTGATAAAGTCAGCCCTTAATCTTCTCTGTGTGGGTGAGGGGTGTGATTTGTGACTCATGTAGCTGAGCTGGCTGGAGCTCCTAGAATAGATGCAGTTATACTAGCAAAACTGCATTTGTACAGCTATACCTTATTTTGCTCATGGTGGCTGGTTTTACTCTACTGGTACAGAGTGCAACTTTGCTATTATAGCTGTGCCATAGTAGGAGCACTAGTAAACTGGTATTCCTCGACTGGTAAAGTAGTCATAGAGCTTGCCTACAGGGGAGATCCTGGAATGTTAATCTGAATTAACTAAATGTGTTAATTTAAAGTGAATGAATTAATATGCATTAAAACCCTGGTGAATACCCTCATTCAGAATTAAAGTGGCCTTAATTTGGTTTAGTTTACAGTGAATTAAGCTAAACTGAATCAAGGCCACTTTAATTCTGAATGAGGGTGTTCATGCAGGGTTTTAATGCAGTTTAACGAAACCACTTTAAATTCACACATTTAGTTAAATCGGATTAATTTTCTTGGCTGTCCCCATGTAGACAAGCCCCTACCATAGACATGAATAGCACCCTGTTCCACAAGCAGTCCCACTGAAACCCATGGAGTGCTGCTACTCAACAAGAGCAAGTGTGGCAAAATCAGTTTGTTTCTGTAAAACACCATGGAGCTAAATTGTCACTTCCCCCTGAGATGTAGCACACAGATGCATCACCTCAGGACCAAAACACAGAAGGAACTGTGCTGCTCTCATATCCAGTTCCTGTGCTGGTTCCCTCCTTACTCTAGAAGAGAATTAATCTGCATTAGCCCTTTACCAGATGTAGATTACTTCCCCCATAGACTGGCTTTCTATGTTGGGGGGGAGGGGGTTTCAGGCTCTGACCATTAGCTACCTCTCTCTGCCTGCTGACCTCCCATCTGGGAGGGTCCATGGTAGCAGCCCGCAAGCCTACTGTGACCAATGGTGTAGTAGCCTGCTTACTTCCTTACTGTAGTACCCCCTTACTGTTTGTCTCCCTTCATCCCGTGTGGACCGCAAAGGTAAGTGACAACATTGCCTCATTTTACTATCCCTTCACATAAAGGAAATTGCCTCAGCAAGTTGGTTGCCTCGGAATGTATTAAAGATGTAAAGAAACCATTGGTAAGTAAGTACAGTATGTCAAATTCCATGGGAGTTAGTCTTATGCAGCTGACATGAATGACCTAGTATAACTGCTTACCTCCAACAATGATAATCCGGTCTCCAATCACCACTGCTGGTGCACAAACATTCTTCACCATTCTGGTCTCCATCCTAAACCACATGTTCCTGGATATGTGGTAAACCTGAAAAGTACATGAAGATACACAGTGTAAAGTATGCAGCATTTCAGCAGACAATCAGACCTACAGAAATGGCTACTTGCTTGTTTGTTGGTTCGTTAACATGCACGAAAACTATGTATTGCATTGAGCTGCTGAAAAATGGAGAAAATTTCCCCACAAATTATTTGCTAATCTGTGCCCTCTGAAAAAAATTCAGTCCTAATTTTACATAGATCTGATGACAGCCATCTAATTGACCCAGCCATTGTATTCACGTTGCTGATTGGTGTGGGCCAGGTTAGCCCAGAGAATTGATAATGGAACCTTGACCTGTTGGGAGCGAAGGCACATTTAGGCCTGACAGAAGCCTGCTGTGGATTTTAAGAGTCTGTTCTGATAACACGTAACAACACAAGCATAAGTAGAACTGTGTATGTATAAGAAACCACAGAGTATTCATGCTGGTAAAAACAAGAAAAACTAAAGTAACTAAAAAACTAAAACAAACTGGTTTGAACTAACAATTTGAATCTGTACTGATGAGGGAGGAGACTTAACATGAAAGTGAAAAACTCATACGTATGCATAAGAAAATATAACAAAAAGTTATAAATAAATATGTTTAACAAAAGGAGGTTGAAGTTGTATTGTCCAGTGTTGGAGGCGACTGTGATGAGATCATTCGGATAAGCTTCCCACTTGTGAGTAATTGATCACTATTCGCTGAGTTTTGCCTTAATAAATATTTGTTAGACCCATCTGCTCAGTAAGTGAACCTTCATCCAACATAACCCATTCATCTCTGTGTCACCAGTTCAAATGTGGCTCTTGTTGTTAGTTACTGAGAGCTATTGCCTATGTTTGGAGTGTCAAACGTGTCAACCACATCTACTAAGTGATTGTCTCGGGGATATCTCCCTACCTGCACCTAATTTCCTCTGATAATTGAATTACATTCCTGTGGTAAGTACAGAGTTGATTATGTGATACTGCCATCTTGGTCAACAGGGATTGAACCAGGGACCTCCAGAGTTAAAGAACCAGGATCTGTAGCTGAAAGCTGTAACAGACTCTGTGCCTGACCCACAGAGGATCTGAGAGGGGCGCATAGCGTGGGGTATATGCTTCCTGTGAGTAGAGGAATCTCATCCTCTGAGCATCTGAGGTCCATGATGATTTAAATCTTGGACAAGCCCTCACTAGGCAACCTCTACCACCTTGGTTGACACTATGGATTGAACCAGGGACCTGCAGAGGTAAAAGCATAAGTCTTTACAGCTTGAGCTAAACAGCTAGGCTCTCTCTCAGAGCTGTAACAGACTCAGATCCTCTGTGGACGGGGCACATCGGGGGACACAAAAAACACACTGTCCAGTGGGTTACACTTGCCAGGAAATCAATATTAACAAATGACTAACACATTGGGGGGAGGGATAGCTCAGCGGTTTGAGCATTGGCCTGCTAAACCCAGGGTTGTGAGTTCAATCCTTGAGGGGGCCATTTAGGGATCTGGGGCAAAAATTGGGGATTGGTCCTGCTTTGAGCAGGGGGTTGGACTAGATGACCTCATAAGGTCCCTTCTAACCCTGATATTCTATGATTCTATGATTAAATATGAAAGTATTTAGTGTATTTTTGCCTCCTTTTAAAACAGTTTTATAGCTGGCAGTGAGGTGGAGAGCCAGTGTCAAGTGACTAACTGGAAACCTACAGACCCTCTTTAGGGAGTGCATGGGCCATTGGGAACCATTGGCTCGTGTGAGATGAAATGGCAGTTCCAGTCCTGGTCCTAGTGAACAGGAATCCATATCACAGTAACTGCCATCACAACTGGTGTCTTTGCTGATACTGTCTGAGGAGAGACAAAGGACTGAGACCCAGATTCAGCCAGGAACTTAAGACCCACCTAATAGTGAGCACTGACTTCAATGGGAATACTCACATATAAAGTTAGCCATGTGGTTAAGTTCCCAGAGTCAGGGCCTGAGTGGGCATCAGTTTGTAAGACTGTCAATATGACACCTTTCACAAGCACTAAAATCACATAGAGCCGACCCTGAGATCTTTACTCAGTTTTACTCATCAGGCAAACTCTCATTGAAACCAATGGGAATCTGCCTGAGAAAGGACTGAGTAAAACCTCCGAAGGGCCTCAGCGTTTGGGCCTTAACAATAATAAAGGCTACTTGTGGAAATATAAAAGCATTTAAACATCATTTCCTACGTACTGGACTTCCCTGAATGAGCATTTCCAACTTAGCATGTGCATCTTGCCTTCTACTGCATGAGTCCCATTGCAAATTCAGTTCTATATTGGGCTTTGATTTCACCAGCTGGGCTTGGGTGTCAGTCACTGAATACCCTGGAGGAAATGCACATAAGATGAGCAGGAGCGACAATTACCTGTATTAGGCGGACAGGGTTTTGCATAATGTCTTCCCCTCCAAAGAGATAAATTCTTTGGTCTTTAGCTGCAACGGCAGGGTGAAGGACAGCAACGGGCATGTTTGCCATGTTCTCCCAGATGTTATAAATGCTGTCGTACCTCTCCATGGAATTCAGAATTTCCTGGTTCTCTCCAATTCCTCCAATTGAGAAAATGTAGTTCTTATAGGCTATGCTCCTGTGAGAATAGCGTGGAACCAGCATGGGTTCAACTAACCTCCATTGATTTAGTTTGAGGGAGAAAATATAAACATTATCACTGACTGGACTTTTCTCGCTGCTAATGGGCAACCCGCCTAGCACATAGATATTGCTATGCAAGCTCACTGCAGAGGCTTTGTAAAGGCGCAGAGGATGCTTGGCGAGGCTCAGCCACTGGTTGGTCTTCTCATCATACAACAGGACGTCCCTGGTTGTCGTCTGGTTGTCCTTCCTGCCACCAATGATTATGAGGAACTCTTGGTACGAATATCTGCGGGGAACGTGCCACATGGGTTTGATGTCAGGAGCGCTGGTGCTATATAATGAGAACATCTGTCTCCTGGCTGATTCCAGGATGCTTCTACAAGCGGGTGAAGACTGAATGAGGGAGTCATTGGCAATGAAGTGGAAAAGGAAGGTTGGGTGGACATATTGAAGCCGGACCTTCTTGAACAAATCTTGTATGTAGCCCTGTCGCGCCTGGAGATCGTGCCGGATCCAGACCATCAGTGTCTCAAACACTTGTTCCTCCTCACCACAGAGCTCATCGTCCCCAAGGTAATCGATCAACTCCAGTGCACAAAGCTCCTTCAGGTCTTCAGAAGAGGCTACTTCAGGAAAGTATTTCAGAGCCATCTCCTTGGCTTTCTTATTGAGATTCTGGCAGTTCAAGACTTCAGAGAGCCTGATCATGCTCAGGCAATTCTCAGGAGTCAGCTGGTCCTGGAGGTACAAGGAGCAGGCCTGGAACAATTTAATGTACTGTAACATGGAAGTGGCCTCCATTAGGTACAAGACGTTCTCGGGTGTTATAAGAATCTCTCCTGTGTAAACATAAAGGACAATCTGATACAAAATATTGGAGTCAATGCCTTTCAAGTCGACTTTTGCCTGGCAACTCTCTTTAAAGTTGTTACAGAACATTGCCTTGAAGTAAGGACTGCTTGCAGCCAGCACATTCCTGTGGCAAGGGATTTCAAACTCGCTAGTGCAGAGAGTAACATCAGTCAACATCCCGTTTTGCCTTAAAATGTTGAGCTGCCTCAATAGTTCGGAGGAGAAGTCCTGGTCTTTGAAGAGAAGATCCTTTGCAGATTCTTCCTCCATAGCGAAATGGGAGAGAGAGGAATATTGGGCTTGGCAGGGAAAACAAATTCTTAGCAGCTTTTATTTAAATGCCCAGCTCCAAAGCGGCCGGGGTTCAGAACTTTGATGGCTACTCTAAATATTCTATCTCTGTTTGTGCACAGAAATAAGAACACTGGTTAAGTGCAGTGGGAAAGGAGTGCACAAGCCACGAGGTCACTCAGCATCTGTTTGTTTGTTTTTTAAAGGTATCAGATGTGACGTCGGCATCTTCTGTTAGCCTGACACAAAGCATAAGCACTAAAATTATCTTGCTGACTTGGGGCTAAAGCGAAAAGCCCTGAGCAAATTGTATGTTCATTTTAAACATGTCTAATAAATGTGCGTAGCCTTTTCTTCGCTATTTTTAAAGTATTCGCAATTTAGTAACTTATGTCTCTTTCCCTTAGTCATTACCAAAGAATGTAAATCTGGCAGAGCTAAACTCTGCAACAGGACAAACTAAACTCTAGAGACTGGGGATCTGCATTAAAATGGTTATTTATTAACTCTGCTTAGTTGTTGTTTTTATATTAATCAGACACACGACTAAACAATGTACCAGGCAGAACAATAAGATGGCTATCTATCTTCATGACAATCTGCTCAATCTGCAGCGAAATCACATGGTAGAAATGTTTACCTGATGTTGTCCTTCACTGTATTCACTCACTTTGTGTCCTTTAGTCTCTGCTGAGATTTTCCATAGCTAGTACTGTACATGAGTAAAAACTATATACCCTCAGGATGTTACTTGCTGTTGGTAAGTGATTCATAGAGGGTCATTTCTGGATTTGTTTATTCTGAAGGCACTTTCGCTGCTTTCTGGAGCTTTGTGAAAGAACCACCAGGCAATGAGGCGTTGTATACATTCCAGGGCTAAGAATAGTCGCATATGGACTTCTCACTGTTATCACATGTGACTTTCCCCTTGCCTTTTGCAAGGAGCTGAACATTACTGAGCATGCCCAAGGGGTGTTTTCCTGGCAAGTGTTTACATATAACAAATAGACTCTGAAACCAAGGTACACTTATAAAAGTTCTGGCTGTCCATTTGGAAACAGCCAGAAGGCCCTGTCCTGAAGTGCCTGGAAACTCTAGAAGCCTGTAAACAGTCTGAAATGCCTAGCACTAGGTATGCACTGTCATGCACTTTAATCTTGAGGGAGGGGAAAACAGGTATCAAGAGTTTCTGAGGGGACAATATTTTCATGTTAAGGAATAGGGGGAAGTCCCTCTAATCTATCTGCTGAGATTTGGGACTGAGTGCAGGAGAAGCTGGTAGCACTGGCTGTTTTGCTCTAATGCTCCCCTTGTAGCAAACTACCCATTATCTGTGAGCCAGCAGCTGTATCTCTCACTGCTTGGAATGTAGGTGAGCGCCCAGCTGGCTTTTCTAACAGGAGCTCAGAATGCCAAAGTTTGCTGTCTCATAAGTTTCTTATTCTGACGCTGCGTGTACTTAACAGAGCACTGAAAATAACATGCAGCAGCTCTATAGTACCTTTTGCACTGGGGCCTCCATTATCTTTAGAAACCTTCATTAATTAAGCCACACAATACTCCTTGAGGAAGGTAAATATTGCAGATGGGGAAACTGAGTCTCGGAGAGGTGAAGTGACTCGCTGAAGTTCACACAGCAAATCAGTGTTAGAATTGGGAATGTAACCCAGGAGTCCTAACTCCCAGTCTCTTGTAGGGTGACCAGATGTCCCTGATTTTATAGGGACAGTCCCGATTTCTGGGTCTTTTTCTTATATAGGCGCCTATTACCCCCCACCCCCTGTCCTGATTTTTCACACTTGCTGTCTGGTCACCCTAGTCTCTTGTTGTGACCACTTGTTAGTCCCGTCCTCCCGTCCCCACCTTTTTTTGAGGGTATTGTATCCTAAAGCTGTTTTTTACCTGCACAATGTCAAAATAGTTTGTTGGTTGTCCAGAAAAACAAGACTCCTTTTCATGTTCTGATGGTGAAGCCATATGTAGGATTGAGTGCAATGGTCAGAAATTCCTTATGTCTGCATGCAGTTACACCGAGACAGAAACCAGTGAAAGGCCTTTGGTGCCTCTGCTCAATGGGCCCACTGGCCGTCCTGCTCTCGCACCATTATCTTCACCCCAGAGGATCACAGTGCTCTAGTGCAATCCGTCTCTATACAAACAGGCTTCATGCTACAGGCTGTGCCCAGGGCCGGTGCAACCACTAGGCATTACTGCCTCCCATATTGCTGCCTACAGGGCTGGCCATATCATGCCCTAAATATTTACAGTGCAATTCAAAAACCAAAATGAAAGGTTCTGCTCCACATCCAGGAAACATTAACTACCCAAATGAAAGGCACCAATCCCGAGAAGATAAGCCACAAAGCAGCTGTGTGTGTCTGTGTTATTTCTGCTACGGTGGTTCTTTCTGCTGATTGCTTTGGCTTGGTGTCTATCTGCACTAGCACTAGCTCTTTAGGGTTTGTTTGCTTGTTTAGTTTTTCTGGCCGTTTCCTGGCAATGGCTGAGGATTATTTTTTAACCCTTAAAGAAACTATCACAGCCATTCAACCCTGGATGGACTTTACTTATGTTGAGGTTTTATGGTGGGGGGATGGGTGGTTAGATGGGTGGGATTTTTGCTGTTCCTCCACTTCTGAATACTGTTGTATGTTTGAAAAACATTTATAAGATCAAATCTTGAGGTCCTTACTCATGCAAGATTCCTCCGACCTCAGAATCTGGCCTATAGAGTTTAAATAACTTATTCCTCTGTTTGACTGGGGCACAGTGCTAATTCCTCACAAAGGGTTTCTGCTAATTTTGGCCATGACTCTGGGGAAATGAAGATACTGCTGCCTGTCTTTGATTACCTCTTCCCTTTCCATGAAGGGAGGGTACCGTTTCAGAGATGATCCTCCCACCAACAGTGCACCTCAGAGTGCTATGTGCCTCAGCCGGACGGTTGCCAGCAAGTTTGCTTGAATTATATCGTAGTCATAGCTATTTCAGCTTGAAAGGATGCAGAGCCTGCAACTGAACTAGCAGCAATTGCTTGGATTGGGGTTTCCTGTTAGGAAAGTGTAGAAATAATTTTTCATGAAGCATTTTAGAAAAAACAACCACCAGTTTTCTATCTCTGGTGTTTATATGTCCTCCGGTACCACAGTGCCTTGGCACCTCATAATCTATTCACAACACTCCTGTGAGATAGCAAAGTGCTATTACCCCATTTTACACATGGGGAACTGAGGCACAGAGAGACTAAGTGACTTGACCAAGGTCATACAGGAAGTTTGTAGCAGAACAGGTAACTGAACCAGGGTTTTGTCACTCCAAGGCTAGTGCCCTAAGTACTGGACCATTGTAACAAAAGTGTCAGAAGCCTCTTGTTTATAGGTCTGGATGTTGTGTGCAGGACATACTGGTATCAGTGTAACCCCTCCATTTGTGCCAGAGGAAGTCATCCCCTTCTATTACACGGCTGCTAAAGGAGATGGAGTGATATCTGTTATCATTCCCTGAGGAGTGTGGTTTAAATAAGATGCAAAACAGCATGTTAGCAGAGAGGTGCTAAAGAAAGTCAATCTGTATGCCGAGCAGTTTGGTCTAGTGGGTTAATTTGTTATTATTTGCACTTCAGCAGTGCTTGCAAACCCCCAGATGAGCCCAGGGCTCCATTGTGCTATGTACTGTACGGGTACATAGTGACAGACAGTCCCTTCTCTGGAGAGCTTAGAATCTGGACCAGACACAGGGTGGGAGACAGGAAGTGTTAGCCCCACCTTACAGTCTTATTTAACATCTCTAGTAAGGATCTAGGAGAGGTGATAACCAGCAGGTGGAACAGTCTTTAGAACAAAAAGAAAGAAACGGGCAGATGACAGTAAGAGTCAGATATGGTCCAGGGTTGGGCTGAGGAGGGCTTTGCTGGGTCCTCATGCATCCACTCAGCAGCTGGCTAGGCTTGCTCCCTAGTCCTTCGGTTCAGGGCAGGGGAAGTGGCCAACCTGCCTTATGGTGCTGCACAACCCCAAGGGAGTGTGGTCTGCCAACATGGGGTTATAAGATGGGGCAGAGAAAGATGGAAGCAGTAAGAAAGGTGAATGTATTGGGAAATCTCATGAGAGCCAGTCTAATGTTCGCAGAGGATCAATAAAACTGCACAAACAGTGACTTGCAATAACTTTTTTAAGACTCCATGACAGCCTGGCGCATACTAATCAAGTAACTGACATACAGGAGCAAACAAAGGCTAATCAGATCTAACTCTGTGCTCATCTTCATAGTTCCTAAGCCTCTAACCTAACAGGGGGGAGGGATGTTCAGTGGTTTGAGCATTGGCCTGCTAAACCCAGGGTTGTGAGTTCAATCCTTGAGGGGGGCCATTTAGGGATCTGGGGCAAAAATTGGGGATTGGTCCTGCTTTGAGCAGGGGGTTGGACTGGATGGCCTCCTGGGGTCCCTTCCAACCTTGATATTCTATGATTCTAAGCAGAGGGCAGCATTAGGCCTGTGAGAAAGCCAAAATAGGCCTTTGTCTCCATGAGTGTAATAGAATGTTAAATTATATTATATGTTTATCCACTAGGTGGCGCAGTGTGTAACACCCCTTACGACAGCCACGCCAGGCAGTGCATTAAAGTAGCGGTTCTCAAACTGTGGGTCGGGACCTCATTTTAATGGGGTTGCCAGGGCTGGAATTAGACTTGCTGAAGCCCAAGCCCGCCCTCTCAGGGCCAAAGCTCAAACCCCACCGCTGGGGGCCGGGGCCAAAGCACAAAGCTCATGGGCTGGGCTGAAGCTCTTGGGCTTTGCCCCTCCCTGCCTGTGGTGGTGGGACTCAGGCTTGGGCTTTGGCCCCCTGCTCAGGGCTGCAGGGCTTGGGTTTTGGCTTTGTCCACCCCCAGCTGGAGTGGCAGGGCTTGAGCGGGCTCAGGCTTTGGTGTCCCCTCCTGAGGTTGTGTAGTAATTTTTGTTGTCAGAAGGGGGTCTCAGTGCAATGAAGTTTGAGAACCCCTGCATTTAAGGATCTCATGGAAAACACATTTCTAGTATCGCTCTCTATAAAATAAGCTCTGTAGCCAGTCCATATCTGGTACAAGAATCTGACCTGCAACCCACCATGTACATTAAGTAGAAGACAATGGGCTTTGTGCCACTTTCAGATACACCCAACCAGAGCAACATTCCTGATTCTCTCTCCATTGTCCCCTCTGACCTTAACCCCAGGAGCAGAGAGTAAACAATTCTGTAACTGACTGCTCATGCTTACAAAGCTGCACTTTAACTCCACCTCCTGGCTTCTTGGTCTATGTATCAGGGTGACCAGAAGCCATGGAGCTGCATAAACAAGTGGGTGGGGCTTGAGTCCCTGAAAGAATGTCACAGGTAAGTGGAACTCATGATTACATGGGAGGAGGAGGACAGTCACATGCGAGAGTTGGACAATACTCTTCATTTTGCTTCAGATAGGGCTGTGCAATACCAAGGCCGTCTCAAAGGCGTGACATGGACATATACAACACGTTTATCCTTTCCAGAAGAATATCTCTCTGGTCTCTTGCCAAATTGTTCTGAACGTGCTGCCCCTTGTCCTCAAACCCAAGTCTTGCTAAACCCAAGCTATCTCTTCTTGTTGCCAGCTATCTTGCATTCCTCCTGGTATGCTGGTTCAGCTATCCTTATGATCCGATTCTGCTGAGCACTGAAACACCGCCTCTCTCACCTCTCGTATACCCCATGTCACTACTGCGTTACTCATTTTCTATATAGCTGATCATCAAGAATTATTCTTTATAGCAACTTAACTCTACAGCTATGGTTTGTATTCATGTACAACACAGAACCTGCTTTCACGCGTTAGAAGTAGAGTTGGGACTGAATCCAAACCTCAGATCTTGATCTTGGTTTGGTTCTGAGTTTGTAGGCTGTGTAAAATGGGCCAAATTGGAACACCTCTGAAACCTGAAACATTTAGGTTTGGATCTGACTATTGAGCTCCTGAGTATGTGAGAATTTGAAGCCTGGATATTGACCCATTATAGAGATCCGAGGCCAAATTTTGCTCTGTTACATCAGTGTGAATCCAGGGTAACTTCATAGGCTTCACTGCTGTCCTTGCACTTGTCTAAATGAAGAATTTGGCCCAAGAAGTTTGGATCTGGAGTTTGGCCCCTGGATTTTGGTTCAGGCCAATCTCTCTAATCAGGAGGCGAGGGGCTAAGAGAGAAGCTATCATGCGTTTTCTTGTTTTCTAAGAAAGACTTATTAGTCTTAATTGAAACAGTCTTCAGGCCAAAGCAAATTTGGCTGCCTAAAATTAGGCACTTAAAATTCATATTTAGGCACCTAAATAAGTGACTTCATTTAAGATGTGCTGAGCATCCTGCTGGAACCTGTGAGTAACTGTAAACACCCAAATCTGAACATTTTAGCATAGGTGCTTAATCCTCCCCTGAACTCCTTCACGCTCATATTGGAAGCCTGATATACTCTTGATAAAACCGTATCATCCAAATAGTGTTGCCTGCATGGATCTTAGTGGATCAGATGTACAGTGTGACCTCTGAATGATAAAAGATCCCTGGGAGCACTGGACACCTAAGTAATTATTAATTTCTTTCTAAGGGCTCTGCTTACAACAGAACTAAGGCAACTGCAAGCCCAAGAGACGTGTCTCTTGCTCCGCTGTGCTCTTTCTTTCTTGATTCTGAGAGTTGCTGGATACAGAAGCCTGAGGTTGATTTCAGATTAGGAATTTGTCTCCAAATAAAAAAAAATTCTATTGAAAAATTGGCCCAGTATTAGAGCTGTTAAATGTTCCTGTGACTGGCACATCCTCCCTGCCCTGTGCATTATGCAGCCTCACGTTGCTCCTTGAAACACCTCCCTCCTTTCAGTTAGTCTTCCGTAACTGACCTTGCTCTCGCCTAAGCACTGTACTAGCTGCCCAGACACCATTGTAGGGAATATGATATAAATATCGAGAGAGAGAGAGAGAGAGAGAGACTTTGTTCCACTGTCCTCAGAAGTTAGTACATTGTTTGTAATAAAAAGGCATGACCACGATACACAAAACCCTATAAGCCTGTTTTCTGATCAGCCACTCTTATCCCTTGGCTTCCCAGACTCTCCCCCGTACTCTCCCTGCCACATCAGGTCTAATCTAAGGCTCAGTCATTTGTTTAGTGCATAGTCCTGCATCAGGGGTGGTGCAGAACTGTCTAGCTGCAGTAGGAGAACCTCTCAATGCTCATGGGGAGCATGCTTATGTCTATGTGGTACAGTATACTCCCCCTTGCAGGCCAGTCTCACTTCATGGGCAATACAGAGGCAGGGGCCCACCTCCTCCCCACCCACTCTGCAGTGCTAGGTTCATTGGGGTAGCGCAGAGCATGCAGTCCCTGCCATCCCCTCAGCCCAGGGATTGCAATTCTTTGGCCCTTTTGTGGGATAATTTAGCAGATGATGCTGATGGGAGACATGGCTCAGACAGGGAAATCACTCCCACCTTCCCTTTGGATTGAGAGCAGAGGCTGATGTGCATCGTTCATCGGCAGCTCTCTGGCAGTTTGAGCAGCTGTGTTGATGGGCTATTCTGAAGGGAGCCCTATTCAGTCCACCATCTTGGCAGAAAGTGTGATGGCATGATATGGAGTGCTTAGGAGTAGGACATGGGTTATAGGAGCAGAGGAGGAAGGGGGATTGTTTTTTGGATTCTCTAGAGACATCAAAGATCCCTGGGGGAAACGGTGAGAAGATTCTAGAAATCCCTCTTTATGTTACAGATGGGAAGACAGGCCGGTTTAGATTTAGTTTTTTAAAACATTTTTATTGCATGAGAACATTTGGTGTGATAGGCTTGGCCTGAACATCATGTCCAGGTAACACAAGGATTAACTCGCAACATGTTTCCCCGCTGTAAAGAAAATAAACGTTGTGTTTTTTTTATTACTAGCGCCACATTTTTTGCATGCTACTTGGAAGCTGGTCAAGAAGGTGGCTCCTTCTCATGTCTCTCCCTTTGTGACAGCAGTCTTAGTGTAACAGTGCCACTAGCAGCTTTCTGAAGTCCCCAGAGGTGTCTGATTTGATGGCCTCCACTAAGGACTTGTTGTACATTTTGTGGAACTTCTCCTTTATTGTTTGAAGGTCAATCTGATGGGAAATGGAAAGAATTTTTAGAAGCGTGAATCTGTTTTGCACAATACCTAATACTTCTAGGTCCTGATCCAAAGCCCACTGCAGTCAGTGGGAAGATTCCAATTGATTTTAATCAGATTTGGATCCAGGGCGTGGGTGGGGAAGGAGTGGGTTCAAAACCTTGGAGCACTTTTAGCTCAAACTTGATATCCTGACTGCTGCCCTTACACAGTGGCTCAAGTTACTGTCTCCTCTGGAAGACACTCATGGGTGGTAAGGAGTGGGGGAGAAATTTCCAGGAATAGAATGAAAAAAATAAATAGTTTTCGGGTCATACATAACTTTCTGGTTGCTAAGTACAGAGCACCAGGTGTTATATGTTATTCTATAAAAGATGGCATCAATGATATGGGTCATATCTTTATTACGGAGGTTCTCATATGTTTTCATAGTCAGGCCACAACTTAACAGGGAGAGTGTCCTGGAGACTAATTTCCAGCCCCACCACTCCAATCACATGGACAATCATTTCGCCTCACTGTCACATGAACCTCTTCCCTTCCTATTCATGACCACGTAACATCCCGGTGGTGACAACAGCTTACATGGAAGAGTGATGTTAAGACAGTGTTTATGGGGCTGAATTGTCTTGAGAGTGTTTTGTTCTTTGTGAAAAGACTTTAATCATAGTCTGCTTTGGCTCTTATCTTTTCTCCTTCTTCTCTGCCCTGTTTTTCCCATCTGGAAACAGACAGAGCCTGCACCATGTGACTCCCCAGCTCTCCACTGCCCATACTTTGGGAACTGCTTCTTTATCATTATTTAACTAGGATTTTTTTTAACAAAGCTCTTTGGGACCAGACAACTCATCTCCCAGTTGAATAATGGTGGCCAACTTTAATCTAGATGTGTTTGGCTTCATTGTACAATTACTAATTTGTCTCATGCATATTCTTTTTTTAAAAAAAGATTCGGAATCAAGGCTAGAGTCTGTTCTCAGTTTCATGGGCGTAAAAATAGCAATAGCACTGAAGTCCATGGAGATTCGTTGAATTTAAATTTGCAAAACAGATTGATTGAGTGCAGAATCTGGCCCTACTACTGTAATTCATTCCTTCTAAATTTCACACTTATCCATCAGAAGATTTGGGGCCTCTCACATCCCAGCATATCTTACCTCGGCCCGAGTCACGAGGATGCGAATCAAAGTCTCCTCCTCTGTCCCTGCGCCCTTTATTGCCTCATACAGACGGCTGGCAAAGTAGCCTTGGCAATCTTTGGCACATCTCACTAAAGAAGAAAAGTGAAAGGGATCTCATGAGCCTTGTACATTTCATATTCCGTACTGCAGCTTCAGTAGGAGGAAAACAACAGCCCTCTTAACAGAAACCTAGACATCCCCAATGTCTGTACCCAACTGGACATGCATTGTTGTAGGGCCTTAGTCCTGCAACTGGCTCTGTGGAGATGCAATGGTCAACCCATATCATGACAGGTGACGGACTGGAGCCTAAAAGTGAACGTATTACCCTACAGAGAGAGCATGTTATACAATTGTGAATATCAAAATTGAATAAACATGTTAATGCAAGAACAGAAGGGCTGAAAATGTTGATATTTATGTTCCAGAATGAAAACGAATTGTATGGGGACACGGTTTTCATTCTTTTGGCCCGTCTGGAATTCTGCTCCCTGCCAACATACTCCTGAATGGGATGATGTTGGCTTACTTCTGTGCTCTGAGACCTAAGAGCTAGATAGCCCATGCTGGGGCTTAATGGAGGTTCTTTCCACAGGCACATAGGGCAGATCAATATTAATTGGTTCTGTCCCCCAGTAGTCTTGCCGCGTCTCAATTTAGTTCTAACAAAGCAGATTATCACTGTGTTTATACACATAAGAACCCCAATGGCTAAAGTCAAATGAGGATGAGAACTAGAGAGAAAAGCTATAGACTTTCTTTTACCAAGAGTGAGAAAGGCCTTCTCCAAATCTCCAGATGTTTCACTTTTAATGGCATCTTCAATGTCTTTCCCCTTCAGCTAAAGAGACAATGAAAACATTAATTATAGCTGCTGTTTGTGCACTAATCTATCCCTCTAGTATAAGAAGAGCACTGAGCCACTTCCGTTTCTGATCAGATGGCATTTAACATGGCAAATGACTGATTTAGATCATATTGATCCCTTCTGTGGCTTTAGGGAGTAACCTTTTAACTACTTTAATCCCCATAGTGGGCAATCCCTCACTAGGTCTCAAAGGACCAGATCCTCAGCCGGTGTAACTCTTCATGGCTCCATTGACATTGATAGAACTATACTGATTTAAATCAGCTGGCTCAGAATATGTAATGTACATCATTAAAGCTAACTGAAACATTTGCACTGGGTGTTGTAGTGAATCGTCTCATGGCTTCTTCTTGGGGAGACCTCCAACTGAGAGACACTGTTCGCACCTCCTCTGGCCCACCAAAGACTTGGATAGGTCCAGACAGTCAAGGTAGATTTTGGGGTAGGTTATAACTTATTTTCTTTGGGTAAATGCAGTTTCTAAGAGTCTGAGCTTTGCCTGGGCTTTGTTCTACACTGTAGGGAGGAGACAGTGGGGCAGTAGAAGGAGAAAATATTTTGAAGTTAAAATCTGTTCTAATTTTTGTGAATAACCCCCCCCCCCCCCGCTATTTGTAAAAATAAGATAATTTTCCCTGACTCCACCTTGCAAGGATCCTCCCACTCTGGAATATCTGCGCAAATGAGAGATGGGCAAAACTGGGAATGTTTGGGGTTTGAGTTCTGCAAAACTAGGCTTGGTTTGAATCTAGTCTTGTAAATCAAACCCATCAGAATATGGAGAGGATTCATGTGTGGACAAATGGCTTTAGTCTCTGGCCCATCGTGACTTCAAATACAGATGGAAAGGATGTAGGTGGGTTTGATTTGGACAACCCGTGTTTGGCTTTTGCTTTAGAAACTCAGGGGATTTCAGATTTGAGGCTCATTTATTGAAATTGCCAGAGTGTGGTTCTGGCTTTGGCCTCTCTCTAGCCACAAACCAAGGTTTGGAGTAAGTTGTAAATATATTTCCAACAATGCCTTACTAGATTTCCCCCCCTCATCAAGAGATTCAATGGTTCTAATTATCTGCTGAACACAGAACAAGTTTAGGAAGCTAAATAAATGCAAGTTCTCGCCTTAAGGCAATCACATTCAGGCATCAAAAAACAGTGACATTTCTTTTTGGGAATTTATCTAAAACACCAGAGAATCATTAAAATGGTCCTCCCTAATGGGAAATGTCATCTTGTCCATCCTCCAGCCAGAGCCAGAGAGTTCTGTCTAGTATGTTCTGGAGTGTTTTGTCCAGTCCAGTTTTAAATAGTGCAAGTGACAGAGTTCCTACCACTTCCTTTGGGAGATGATTCCCCAGCCTAGTGCATCTCACTGTTAAACTAATTCTCAACCTAATGCATTTTATCTTAACTCCCGGCCTTGTAAATAGCTATGAACTTTGTCTAAACAAACCTGAATTTCATTTATAACATTGCATAGGCATCCAACACACTCAACAGAGTTTTGTTTTTTGGCTCTTCATTTTAGTAGCTGGGACGGAGCTGTTATGTTTTCAGCGAGAGTTATTTATATTTCAGATGGGGCTAAGCTGCAAAGTTTAGCTCCAAACATTCCCAAAGTTCAGGGGTGTTTGCATCTTGGGGTTTGGTTTGGGCTCCTCTCTAATTTACACATTTTGAGAGAAAAGTGCTTCCACTTAGTCACAAGCAGGACATACCATCTTACCTTCTCCTACGTTGTCCTTATTCTCTTCCTAATTATTTTTCAGGCTCCCTGAGCTCAATTCCAAAAAGTTTGGAAGCCTCTAGTGAAAAGAGGTCCATTTCTTGCATGGAAGAACAGCAAGAGCTAGGTTCAGAGGCCTTCCGTTCTGAACCTCCCTTTCATTGAGACTGGAGGATCAGGATGAGAGACGTAGATTCCCACCCATCAGATCTCTGCTTCAGTGGAGGAGAGGAGCAGAAAGTGAGAACCTCAAGGTCTCTGGCCAGGGGCCTATTAGCTGTGTAATGTACCCCTTTCCTGAGTCTTTGCAGTGTGACTGGGGAAAGGTCACCCTCTCTATTCATAGGGTTGGGGGAAGACAGGACAACAATCAAACCTATTTTCCTGGATATTATGGAGCAGATCCTCAACTGGTACAAATTGATATAGACCATTCATTACAGCATTTGAAGAGCTGGCCCTATACATATATTGCTAAATGTTTAGAATGTCTGACCCCTCCTTAAAATTACAAATAAAGAATCATATGTTCCAAATGTAAGTAGATCTGCACAAGGAATTATTTTGGGGAAGTTCTATGGCCTGTGTTATGCAGGAGGTCAGACTAGATCAGAATGGTCCTTTCTGGCCTTGGATTCTATGAATGTGTGGATTAATTCCATTAAAATACCTGTCACAGAACAACAACAACAAAAAACAACCAACAAAACTTACCTTTTCATAAGCTTGAAAGGTAGCTCTTAGCTGCATGTAGTTTCTCTTTGCTAAGACAACATTGAAAACCAATTCGTCTGTTCCCCAGCAGCCTTCCCCTGCCTCAAAGATTGAATGTAAACATTAACTTTTTAAAAAAGTTTGGATTTTTTTTCATATTTTAAAAAACCAGACATTGCAGTAAACCCAATGCACCCAATTCTGTTCCCAACCTGCCATTTTATTGGTGTAATTTAATGCCATTGTCTTTGGGGTTGTTCAACATTTAGACACCTTAGAAATGCCATAGACAGATAAAGACCATGACAATTGGGGATTTCTCCATTGTTTCACTTACTTCATACAGATCTTTGGCATCTTGCCCAGCGAGCTCTGCGTCGATCTCCAGCCCTTCATCTCGGTTAGCCTGCAGAAAGGGACATTGTGTTAAAAAAGAGAACACGTGCTGATTACTTTTGTACAGTACAACCTCCAGTTACAAACACCAGTGTTACGAACTGAGCGGTCAACCACACACCTCCTTTGGAACCGGAAGTACACAATCAGGCAGTAGCAGAGACAAAAAACAACAACAACAACATAAAGCAAATACAGTATAGTACTGTGTTAAACGTAAACTACTAAAAAATAGAGGGAACGTTAATTTTTTTTGACAAGGTAAGGAAACTGTTTCTGTGCTTGCTTCATTTAAAGTAAGATGGTTAAAAGCAGCATTTTTCTTCTGCATAGTAAAGTTTCAAAGCTGTATTAAGTCAATATTCAGTTGTAAAATTTTGAAAGAACAACCATAACGCTTTGTTCATAGTTACGAACAACCTCCATTCCCGAGGTGTTTGTAACTACGAGGTTCTACTGAACTAGAATTGCAAGTATCAGAGGGGTAGCCGTGTCAGTCTGGATCTGCAAGAGTGACAAAGAGTCCTGTAGCACCTTATAGACTAACAGATATATTGGAGCATAAACTTTCGTGGGCGTGAGCTTATGCTCCAATATATCTGTTAGGCCAGGGGTCGGCAACCTTTCAGAAGCGGTGTGCCGAGTTTTCATTTATTCACTCTAATTTAAGGTTTCGCATGCTAGTAATAGATTTTAAAGTTTTTAGAAGGTCTCTTTCTATAAGTCTTTAATATATAACTAAACTATTGTTGTATGTAAAGTAAATCAGGTTTTTAAAATGTTTAAGAAGCTTCATTTAAAATTAAATTAAAATGCAGAGCCGCCCAGACCAGTGGCCCAGACCCGGGCAGCGTGAGTGCCACTGAAAATCAGCTCACGTGCCACCTTCGGCACGCGTGCCATAGGTTGCCTACCCCTGTGTTAGACTATAAGGTGCTACAGGACTCTTTGTTGAACTAGAATGGAGCGTTTTCAGTCTTGCATTCACAGGCTGCTTCGTCATAGTCTTTTTGCTGCCATCTACTGGCCATTGTCTAGTACTGTATCAACAAATTACACAGGGCTAAATTCTACTTTGGCTTACCCTGTGCAATCCCATTGATTTCAAAGGTATAAATCAGGACAGAATTTTGCCCATAGTATTTGCTGTACTTGAGAGATGCTAGTTCACCAAGGCTAGTATCCTGCCTTCTGCAAAACTCAATACCTATTGCTTCAGAAGAAGGTGAAAAGATCATATGATTTACCTACACAGTTGTGCAATGGTGTACAGCGGAGGCATCCCAAGTGATCCCTGACTGTCAGGAACATGTCAGTTAAAAAAAAAGATTTCCAATACCTGCAGTGAAATGTCACTTTTGTCACATTTCTATTCCTTAATAACAATCATGTGGCCCTGTACTGTTCCTCCCTATTTAACAATCAGAACCATTCACTGACAGCTGCCTTTTTAATGTTGCTTTAATTTTCTACAGGAGTTTCTGGTAGCACATATCAAGGACAAATCTATGAATATTCCCTGGTTTGTCCCCCCCTGAAAATACACCCAGAGGGGCCAAACAAAACTATTGTGGCTTCCCACATTCTAGAATGGGAATGTAGCTGTCGTGTATTTAACTCTGCGACTTGGAGACTTCACTTTTGTTCTTGTTTTCTTAACCGAAAACAAAGATCATTCTGTCTGATATAATGTTTGCTCTGTGTGAATGGAAAAACATAGCAAGCCCTTCCCACCCTTTCTCTGTCTTATCTGTTTAGATTGTAAGCTTTTTGGGGCAGGGACTGTTTCTAATTATGTCTCTGGTGCAATGCAACCCTGATCATGGTTAGGTACTCTACGCATTACCATAATACACAAAAGAAAGTAGTAATAACCCAGTATCTTCAATAGAGGGATAATACTGAGCAAGAGCTAAAAGCTCTTCATGAGAATTCCCATCAATGGTAAAATATGCCCTTGACAGAAAGAGATGGGGGAATCATGAGAATGGCCAAGGATTGCTATGGTCTATAGAGCCAGGTGGTAAGAGCCCAACACAACAGTGAAATAATCAAATCTCCCTGGATTGGAGGCAGATCCTCTTTTGTGTTCCTAGGTCTTACACTTGTATAAACCTCAGACAGGAAGAGACAAGGCTGAACTGTTATTGGAGCCATGGTCATATCCAGCCTGAATTGTACACTAGTCTTTAATTATGACACTAGATTTGGTTAAAAGACTGTAAGTATAGATGTTTTGCTGTAAAAAGCCTGTGTGCACAGAACAAATATTATACCTGCACTATCTAGGTGATGTAGGAAAAAAAAAAGTCTATATCATGTAGGTTTGTAAAAGAAATATTCCAACCCTTACCAGTAGCACAGACATCAGAATCTTCCTTAGGGAGCCACTTGTGTCACTTTTTACATCAGATTCTAGATCCCGCTCAAAGACTATTAAGAAAAAAAGTCTGTAAGATTTTATTCACTGCTAAAGAGTGAGATATTTTCTTTAAACAAGGGTGTATTAAATAAAATATCACTTACGCCTTTTGTATGCATCCTTTATGTCTACAATTTGCTGGGATAAGCAAAGAAACAAAAAATCAGGTCAGTAACATACCCATGTGACTTGACATCTTCAGATACCAGTGGTGTGCCTGGGATTAGACCCCAGACAGAATGATGACATTTAATGGGAGATATGTAATAGGCCAGATCCTCAGTCTTCACTAAGATCCCAGTTCAGGAAAGCACATAAGCACATGCTTAAATCCATTCCTATTCAGGACAGCAGTTAAGCACATGCTTAACTTTGTGTTTCTTTGATTTCAATGCACATGCTTAACTGCTTTCCTGAGCTGAGTGGGCCTAAATGCCCTTTGAACAGCTGCAGTGATGGAAAGGGCTCGTCACACTGCCTTAAACGGGCATAAATGTTGTCATGTGTTGTGATGTAGGATGCACTCCCAGGCAGGGCCGGTGCAACGATATTTTGCGCCCTAGGCAAAACCTCCACCTTGCGCCCCCCCCTCCAATGTCCAGCCCCCACCTTCCTACGGCCAGGTTTCCCTCAGGGGCCCAGATGTTCACAAAGTGCAGGGGGCACCGGGGGGGCTACCAAGACGGGGGTCGTATGGGGGCTCTTTCAGGGGGTGAAGGTGGCAGAGAGGTGGGTGCACGGGATTGTTGCAGGGGGTGGAGGTGGCCAAGAGGTGGAGGGGGCAGGGGTGTAGTGGCAGGGAAGAGATTGCACAGAGGCAAATGGGGCTTGTTGCAGGGGGTGCAGTGGCAGGGAGGGTATGGCACAAGGGAGAAGTGGGCAGGAGGGGGTTGTTGCAAGGGGCTGGCAGTCGGGAGTGTGTATGTGCCTGGGGTTGTTGCAGGGGGGTGAAGGTGGCAGGGTGGGGCTTGCACAAGGGAGGAGTGGGCAGGAGGGAGATGGCAGGTGGTGGTGGTGGGGGGTCCCGAGGTTGATGCAGGGACAGGGCTAGGTACCTTGCAGGCGGAGTAGTAGCTTGCACCCAGCTTCTCTGCAGGTCGAGCCAGGCTCCCCGCCGCCCGCGGGGCTCTCAGCTGTGGTGCAGGCAGCCAGCCCCCCGGCGCTGCGGGCCGAGCCGGGCTGCCTGCCGCCCGTGGGGCTCTCAGCGCCGGCAGCCAGCCCCCACGCGCCGCGGGCCGAGCCACGGAAGCTGCTGCTGAGAGCCTCGGGGGCAGCAGGGAGCCCGGCACAGCCCACGGTGCAGCAGGGCTGGCTGCCCGCGCCGGCAGGGAAGAAGGTGCAACTGCTAGCGGCAGCCTCCGGGGGCTGGCTGCCTGCAGACTGGCCCGCCCTGCTGCTGCTGCCGCTGAGAGCCCCGGGGGTGGGGGGGAACCCGGCTCGGCCCGCGGCGTGGGGAAGTAGGCGCAGCTAGACCATCCCCTTCCCTGCTCCCCCTGGGGGAGGGACTGGCCATGCCGTGGGCAGCCCCTCTGGAGCCGGGAGGCGTGGAGCAGTGGCAGCCTTGTGCGCCACTGTTTAAAAAAAATGGGGGGGGCACCGCTTTTTGGCGCCCCCAACCACTTGGCGCCCTAGGCAGCTGCCTAGTCTGCCTAGTGGTTGCACCGGCCCTGCCCCCAGGCATCTGTCCCTCTCTATATCTCTCCAAAGCCTACTCATATTCTGAGGGAGGTGGGTGCTGGAGGGCTGAGAGGGAACTTTCCGATGTGACTATGATGTTCTTTATCTACATAACATTTGGGTCTAGGGTGGCGACTCACGCAGTCCCAGAATACCAGACATTCCGGTACTTCTAGGAATGGTGTGGGCCCGCCCCTGGAGGAAAGATACCCCCCTCCCCGCCTCCCAGTGTGACCTTGCACATGTGGTGTGTAAGGGCATGCTGGCAGGGGCAGAGTGGCCACTCTTCTAAATGTCATCCCCCATGTGATATCAGCCATAACCACGTGCGTTTTTGTTGCAGTACTGGATGGCGGACAAACCACCCCCAAAAGAGGACTGTCCAGCTTATAACAGGACAAATGGCCTGACTATTATGGTCACTTCCTGATAGCCTTTTGTCTGCAGCCTCTAGAGGGAGACATACTCCACTCACTTGAGCAGGTCTGACATACCTTCTTCTAGAGGGCAGGGGTGACATGTGCACTAGTTAGAGCAGTACAGCAAGGAAGATGTACAATAACGGTTAAACACCCACGAACCTTATTGACCCTGGTGCAAAGAATCTCAATCAGCAACGATTCATCCGTTCCTGCCCCTTTCATTGCTTTCCGAAGCTCTCTGGCATCATATTCACATGGACGATCCAACAGAGCCAAGGCTGTCTTTTCAAAATTCCCACTTAGTTCTCCTTTCAGTACCTCTTCCAAATCCTAAGGAAGTAGCCCAGAAAGTTAATTCATAGCACAGAAAATCCACACAGAAGAATTGAGAGGTAATATTTACTATTTTTTGTTGATTATTTGTGTTAAGTCTACGGAGTTGTTAACATTTCCTGTGCTAAAGGAAGTCTTCCAAAAATTCAGATCAGAAAAAAGGGAAAAATAACTTTAAATCTATGGGCCTGGTTCTTCTCTCATTGGCACCAATGTACATCAGGAGTCCCTCTACTGATGTCAATAGACTTATCTCAGTGTAAACCACGAGGCACCTCAGTGCCTTGAGAAGGTGAGTTCGGACTCCTTGATACTGTCTCAAGAGGCTCATGTGATATAGGCAAGAGCAAAGTATTATTACTGTGTATGGTTGTTAAGGGTGATAACACCCAAAAGTTGTGTCCTTTGGTTGGAAATAAGTCAGAAATTCCCAATATCAGTGCCATTGTAACTGTGATGTCTCAAATTGGTCGTTTCAGACCCTTTGGTTCAGTTCTCTAACATATGCTGCTTCAAATACTCATTGTGGAACAAATCCTGCAGTCCGTACTCAGGCAAAATTCTTATTGCACTCACTATTGGGTTTGGCCTGTTGAAGGATTTTGGGCCCAATACTGCCACCCTTACTGACACTGATTAGTGACCTAATCTGCAACTAGCTCTAATCAATTACAAATTAAGTATAAGGCCTGCAGGATTTGACCCTATGCCTGAAACAGATGTTTTGGAGGCTTTTATTTTTCTTATATTAAAAATTACTCATACATCAAGTCTTTCTTTTCAGAAGACAAGTACCAAAATAGATTTCTGACCTTTTGAACTTTATTGGCAATCTGTAGGTCAGATTCTAATCTCATGCTGGTATAAATCAGCAGTAAATCCATTGAAGTCAATAACATTATACTGATGTAAAACTGGTGTAAGTGGTATCAGAATTGTCCCTCTGAATTTGCGTTAGGGAATTTCTGTTGCTACATCAACTACCTTTACCCTTGGTTCAGGCATTCTTTCTTGCTGCAGGGGAGGCAAACAAAAATGAAAATGTTTTAAAAGGCTCTGGAATTTGAGTATAAATGTCCGGCTCTACAGAATTTGATAAAACTACTTTGAATTGGTAAATGCAGTTTTCTAGAGCTGGTTGAAAATTTTCCAATCAGTTTTCTGTCGGAAAATGCTGATGAGGTGAAATTGAAAAATGTTTAGATAAGGTTGAAACATAGTGTTTTGATAAAACTGAAATGTTTGTCTTTTAGGTTATTGAATTATAATGTATAACACAATATAAAATATTGAAATGATAAAGTTGAAACAGAACATTTTGCCCTTATCAAAACAAAATATTTTTGGAATATCTCATTTTGTGAAAAATTCTCAGATTTTGCCCTTTCATCCCAAATTGGGACGAAAACATATTTTGAAAGCTCAGAATCTCTCACGGAACAGAAATTCCAAATTTCAATCAGCTCTACTGATTTCCATTTACCAAGCTATCTGTAAGGCCCAGGATGATTAATAAAATCAGTATGTTAAGTGACAGTAATTCTTTCATTGGAAACTAACTTCCTAATTCTGTGTCTTTTAAAAACTGCCAGACACATGGCTTTATCAAAAGTGGGGAAATGTGGGGGCACATTCCTAAAGAGCACTTTGTTTAAAACAACAGTGCCATTTCTTTTGAAATACCTTGCCATACAAAGTCTTGTACTTCTGTTTTACTTGTTGCCTCTGGTCTGATGATCGATTTGATAGGATTTCAATAATTGCTGTTTCATCTGTTCCTAAAAAATATGAATGTAGACGAGGAAATCATTCAAAAACTGCCCGCAGATTTCATTTCTGCTGGGAGAGGAAAAGATGATCAAGTACTCTCCCTTCTAATTAGTAGAAAATTAGTTTCAGAACATCAGTTGGCGTCAATGATAGCTTTTTTAGCATGTACAATTTTAAAAATGTTACTTTTAGTCTGCAGCCAGAACATCAAGAGAAAGTGCACCCAAACCAATGCCACTTAAAGCTAAGATATCATTAGGGAACCAAATCTCTCATCTTTCAAGGAATAAGATCATCAGGGATCAGGAAGAAATTCCACCTTGTGTAGCACTGAACAACTAGCCAGGTGTATTATTTGTTAGGGTTCGGAAGTTGGCCTCCTTTGAAGGATCGATACTGACTACCTTTGGCAGCAGAACACAAGTGTGCCAGTAGTCTGACCCAGTATGGCACGTCCCATGGGAAATTAACCTATTGAAGACAATTGCAAAACACTCACTATCTTCAGCAGGAGCACAAACTGGTGTATAAGAATATTGATTCTTGCTCTGTTCATTACTTTGATCCCAGATGGCTATGACATACCAGGGTACAGTCCAGATCAGTAGGGGGTAGTGTCTCCCTTGCCTTGCAACTTTGGGTGTCTTATAATGCCTTGCTGAAGTAGGATGAAGAGCAATGCCTTGCTCCCACCTGGGCCTCTCACAAACAGCCTTCCAGCAAGTCACACCCTGAGTATGTGTAACTGCAGCCTGCCAGTCACACCTGGGTTACAGTCTGGCTCTGACCAGCCTTGGTTATACTGCAGGGTGACCCTAACATATCCCCAGCCCCAGATTTCCCCCAGAGAAGTTTGTCCTGTACTGCCCACCCCAGCCCTCTCCTGGACAGTACAAATATTTTAAGTTCATTATTCCTTTAAGGGAATAATAGGCAGGCTTATTTTCTCAAGTAGTTATTCAGACACTTCAATTTAAACACACTGGATTAGATAAAACAGTAAAAACAAGTTTATTTACTACAAAGAGAAAGATTTTAAGTGAGTACAAGTAATGAGGCATAAAAGTCAGAAATGGTTACAAGAAAAATAAAGATAAAACTCTTACTAATGCCTAACTTAAACTATATCAGATTCAAGCAAAGTTTCTTGCCACATGCTTTCAGCAGTCTTACTGACCAAGCACTGTGGGTTAGGACCCCTCCCCCAGAGTCCAGTCATTGGACTCTGGGGAAGGGGTCCTAACCCACAGTGTTTGGTCCTTTGTCTCTTTAGGTGCAGTGAATGTGATGAGCAGGGAGAGAGAGGGGGGTTCCTTGGAGTGTTTGTCCCTCCTTTTTATAGGTTCAGTTCCCCTCTTGAAAAACATTTCCAGCTGGGCACTAGGAGACAAAGAGTCTATGTGGAAGGATGTTCCCCGCTGTTTTTTTCTCACTGGTTTGAGCTTTCTTTGTTTCCCTCCCTGCTTAATGACTCTGTTTACTGCTTAAATGAAAATTAAGCAAAGCACACATTCCTTTGTTAGGACAGACCTGTTTGCCAAATTCTGTTTGGGCAGGACTGTGAGGCTTGGAACATGTATTAATAACCCACCAGATAGGGGAATTTTATAACTTTACATACAATGTTGCCACACATTTTATCAGGATGATACTGACCAGCAAATTCTGAGTGTTTAAATCAATGGTTCCCAACCTTTTCTCTGCCGCCGCATACCGTGATACCGTTAATTATTTTGAGGCACATCACCATATCACCAAATGAACTTGCCCTCTTATAACCTCGGTTTAAGCTGTTTATCACCCTTACCATTCACAGTTGGCAGGGGCTGTGTGCTGGGAGGGTGTAGCTGAAGGTGTAGGGAGTGGGTAACTAGGGGTTATGGAGAAGGGAGGGTAATTCAGGGTGAAGCTTAGGGTGCAGGGGCTATCTAGAGGCTGTGTGCAGAGAGGGGGAGCTCAGGGTGCAGGCAGGGGTGTAGCGAGGGGCTGTGTGTCGGCACGGGTGTAGCTCAAGGTGCAGAAAGGGGCTCTGTCTGAGGTGATGCTGCTGCTGCGTGGACCAGCCATGTGCTCAGTCCTTTGTTGGCGCAGTGGGGACAGCTCCACTCCTTGTGGCCATGAGCGCGCCAGCCCAGGCCACGCTGTCCTACACAGTCCCCATGGCCACTGGCACCCAGTGCTTCACGGGCACCGAGGACGACATACCTGAGCCTGGAGGGTGCGGTCACCATTACCCAGCTCACATGGGGAAACTGATCTGGATGCACAGAACACCTGGTATCACCACTCACCATCCCCCCACCCCCCGGCCCGAATGTTCCTCCATGCCCCTCTAAGGGGCTCTGTCCGGCTTGGGCATGGGGAGGGAGCAGGGCCAAATGGAAGGCAGAAATCTGCCACCCCCACACATCGCCTCTGCGATGTATCCAGTTTGGGGAGCAATGCCCCCCATGCCCTCCCATCTCCACCCACACAGGTGGGCAGGTGCTCCCCCGCCTCCCTAAATGGCACCCGTGCCCCATCAGTTCTGTCCTCACCCTCCACCAGTCCAGCCCCCACCTCATCCCAATTCTGCCCCGCCCCCACCAGTTCTGCCTCCCCAGCTCCCCCACCTCACACCCCACCCCCACCTGCCAGTTCAGCACCTGCATGCTTCTCCTGAGGCTCTTCCCACCACCCAACCCTGGGGGGCTGCAGCAGGGTCCCTGCTCCCCGTCCAGGCTCTTCCCCCCCACCCCAGGCCAGCGGTTGCAGGAGGGAAGGGGAGGGGCAGAGGAGCCAATCTGTTGCTCACAGGAGAGGTGTGGGGAGGAGAGGTAGATTAAGCTCTGATTGGTTGCTCTTCCCATGGAGGAGGCGGGGCAGTGAGGCAGTCAGCCAATCAGAAGGTGACTTCCTCCCCCCTTCCTTCCCTCTACCCTGCCCCCACTTTGCATGTAGTTTTTCAAAAAATTCCATGTGCTGCAGCACACTGGTTGGGAAACACTGATGTAAATGATACCTCGCAAAGCTTACTTTGTACAAATATTATTACAATAGTGTGTAGGGGTGTGAATACAGCGATATATTCCATCACAATGGCCAAAGTCAGACCTCAGGCCACCTATTGCCTAGTACAACGTGGATTCTGTAACTGAAATTCTTTATGCGTGACTCCCTGTATGGAAACTGGGCCAGAGTGTAGTGTCCATGCTGACGATCCCCTGGTTACTACTGTTAGTGTACAATGCTAGGGGGGCAGAGACAAGGAGAGGCAAACGCAGTGCAAAGCGGTGATAACGGTGAAGTATTTCACTCCAGATGGGAATGAAGGGAGAGGGTTACAATGTGTGGGACAAAGAAAGAGCCAGCAGCCCAATGTGTTGGTGGGAGAGACAAACAGCTGTGGGTCAGTGTCTGAGGGCTTATTTCTCATTTACACTAGGCCCCTTTATACTGCCAGAGCGGCACAAAGAGGCCTAAATGTCAGTGAGAATCCAGCCAGCCATGTGTAATCGGTGTGCAGCCCATCTGTCAGAAAGATTTGCCTGTACCGATGACATTATCTTAGAGCAGCTAAAAGGATCTCCTGGGGCAGCTTGATGACAGGAATGACCTTAAAGATTTAACGCCGCCATCCTGGATGTTCGCTCTAATGATGTAACTGGAGAGGTATCATGCTAACTCCTTGTGTGCTACAATGTAGTGGACAATTTCCAGCCTTGTGGCCTGCATGTTTAATGCACATCTGTAGTCTAAATATCAAGTGGGAAACCAAAATTCCTGACCCCGAAGTACTTGAGAAAGCAAAATTGCTAAGTCTAATCACTGCTCTCAAACAAAGACATCTCCGTTGGCTTGGTTATCTGCACCGGGAGGGACAACGGACACGTTCCAAAGGATCTCCTGCATGGAGAACTTGTGGATGCTCCAAGGCCACTGGGCCAACTTTGGCTCAGGTACAAAGATGTTTGCAAGAGGGTCTTGACATCTTTCAACATTGAAACTGCAACCTGGGAAGACGCAGCTAGCAACTGGCCACCCTGGAGGGCTGTGCTGCGCCAGGGAGTCAAAGAGGCTGAAGAGAGGTGGTTGATAGAGAGAGGAAAGCAAAAAATAAAGTGAAGCAGGCCTCAAGAGCTAGTAGCACACTAGCTTCATCCTCTCTCCCTGCGCCTTATGCCTGCACTATTTGTGGCAAGGACTGTCACTTGAGAATTGGACTTTTTAGTCCCTCGTGATGCAGCAGCAAGACACCCAGTAACTGAACTGCTTTTATGCTTACACCATTGTCTTTCAAGATGGACGGTTGCTACACATCATATTAACTCCTTGTGTGCTGCAATGTGGTGGACAATTTCAAGCCAGGTGGCCTGCATGTGTAATGCACATCCCAGGGTGTATGTAAGTATGAACCAGATGGACGTAGATAAGATGTCTTTAGGACGTCAGATTATACGTCAGGTGTGCTGAGAGCACAGCCTATCATGCTGACCAATATTGTCCCATTGTTTGCTTGCCCAACTCTAGCTGTCTGTTGTCTCTTGTCATATGCTTAGCATTGAACTCATTTTCATCTCCGCATGTAGATGTTGAATAGATATGTCAGTATAGGACAAGTGTATATCCCCTATTTTCAGCTATTCCTTGTGGAAAATCTGAACACTAGGCCAGATCTGGGGATAGACTTTTTGGTGTTCAGCGCCACTGCAACCTGGAGGTGTGGGAGTGTGCTTTTAACGGGGCACTTCCCAGTGAAGCTGTCGTGGCTGGGGGGTTGGCCAGGCAAGAGCAGCCCCTAATATTTAGGTGTCCTAGATAGCTGCCTTTGTAGCCTACCCCTAATGCGAGCGCTGAACAATGAGAGTTCACTTTTTCTGTTATTGTTACTGACAGCTTGACAGGTCAGTTGCAGTGAATAAATGCCATGTTCTTTCTGCTCCTTTGGGGTTAAGTCATGAAGTTAACACACCAGGAATAATGGGCATAGTGAAGGCCCAATTCTGTGAGGTGCCAAGTGCCCTGAGCTTCTGTAGACTTCAGTGGAAGTGAGGGGTGTTCAGCATCTTGTAGGAGGTGCTCAGGATCTTCCAGGATTGGACCCTTACTGTAATGAGGTTAGGACACTTGTGGGGTAAATATGTATTGATTAGCCAGTGATTTTACTCTTCATCGATATTAAATCCACAAGCACCTTGGGCTGTAGTAATGATTCATATATAGCTAATGACCATTAAGATTATTTCCCCCCAAGCTAATATAATATACACAGAGCAGTTGTGCTTTGGAGTTAATAAATGGAGTTTGATAGGTGACAGAAAACAGAAAGGTTAATTCAAAACTCATCAAGCAATTGTTTTGCCGCAAGTGCGTGCTTGGACATACAACTTCTATAATGCAGAACTGTCTCATTGGTACTAACACAGCTAAACAACACGATAAAAACAATAGCATTCTTACCCATCCCTTTGCAAGCTTTTTGTAGTTTCTTGGCATCCCGTTCTGCATCGAAATCATGATGGCGCCGAATGGTTGGCTAGAAAAACAGAGGCAGCAGTAAGTGGAAAATAATACTGCAGTGAATCCTCTGAATTATATGACATGGAATTTGGGATAGGTTGGGTCAGATTGCCATCTGATCTTTATTCACAAAGGTCCAAACTCTGATGTCCTTACTTTGTTTTTACTCACTCCTTACTCAGGAAAAACTCTTATTGACTGACTTAGGTGTGTTGATCTATAAGTAGATTATGAAAACTTACTCACATTGGTAAGCATTTACTCAAACAAATAGTTCCATTCAAGTCAAAGGAAATAAGTGATCACCAGCATGAGAGAGGGTTGCACAGACTAGCCCTGAGTGAGTACTTCAGGATTTGCCCCACTATAAAATGGAAAATAAATTCAGCCTTTCAAATACTAGTACTTTTATGGATAAGCTGGTCTCCGACCGAAGTAAAACATGGGGGCTTGATCTTGTAACCATTACTCATGCAGGCAGTCTTTTTCATGCAAGTAATGTTATTGATTTCAATGGCACTAATCACATGAGTAAAGAATACTTGAATGAGAAAGAGTTATAGCTTCAAGCTGTTAATTTCTCTTTATGACCGTGAAAATGTAGCAGCTGATCAATATCGCCCAACTGCAGCACCATCATCCAAATGACAATGGGTAAAATTTGCAAAAGCACCTACGTGACTTAGAAGCTGAAGTCCCTTCGAAACTCAGTGCGATTTAGACTCCTAAGTGCTTAAGTCACTTTTGAAAATGGGACATCAGTCCTAAGTCACTTAGGTGTTTTTGAAAATTTTACCTGTTGTGACTATTAGTGTGTTTAATAGATTATAGTCACCATCACATTCTTGTCCAAGGATAGGTGTCTTCTGCATTAAAATGAAAGGGCTGCAAGCTTGTCTCCGCCGATACTTTGGTTGCTTTGGCACTCATGTAAGTGCAAGAAGCATCTTTTATTGTTCTTTTTCAAAATGGTCATGCTTAAATATTGTTAGTTCTGATAAAAAGATTGGCAGTCCAGGATAATGAAGTGCTCTGCTCAAAGAACAGGTGTGTCATAGCAGAATAAATCTCCCTACACTGCCTAGCCAATCTACCTCAATGCTTACTAAAGGGATCAGCTCTGGCCATTAAGTCCTTGGTGACTCTAATGAGATCACCCAAAATAATTTCAGTTAGTGCTAACTGTGACTTTGACATTGCTTATATTTTGGTAAAATTATCCCAATTTTCGGCTACTACCCTTATGAAAATAGGCATTTATAACACACGATAACAATGTAACATTTCTTTCTCTAAGTCTTCTTTCCTTGCTTTAGGATCACAAGGTAATAAGACTTTCACCACCAGACCATTATCCTAAATCTTGATTGTAAAGTTATATGTTGTTATACAGTATA
Source organism: Macrochelys suwanniensis (assembly GCA_033296515.1). Taxonomy (NCBI): domain Eukaryota; kingdom Metazoa; phylum Chordata; order Testudines; family Chelydridae; genus Macrochelys; species Macrochelys suwanniensis. The sequence continues at coordinate 240,302,924 of CM065776.1, forward strand.
AACAGATAGTAAATCAACTCCTGTAACTAGGGAGTTACTTGACTTGATGTAAAATTATTGTACAAATACACCCATCTATATAAATATTAATATGTTCAATTATGAGTTTTCATTTAAATTATTCCAATATAAAATTATATCAGAATCTGAAAGAAAATACAGTTATTGTAGCTGAACTGATGGTGTTGTGTCCAAATATTTCTACTGTGAAAATACGTTTGTTATTGCTTTGCTAAAATTACATACTACAGGCATAAATATTTGAAAATGCGCTTGAAAATACAAATGACATGGTGTCCAGTTTCTTCGTTCCTTACAAACTGATGTGCAGCATCTAAGTTCTCTCCCTCCAGTTGGTGATTGGAATAATTCTGAGAATAGAATTCACCTTTGTTCTTTGTAACATCAGGTTGTACAGCGGCAGCCTAACTAGACTGAGTAATGAGCGTAGGTTAATGTAATAATGGCAGCTTACAATACAATGAAAGTCTATTCTCAGTATTCCTCTCCATGACGCAAAAGCTGCATGCGCAATGGATCTATTCATCTAAGCCATAATACACGCACAGTATTGGTGCAAGAAGAGTCATATAACTTGTTCAAGTTGTCCTCAGCAAGTAACAGATTCAATGTTCACCATGACTTACTCAGAATTCAATAGGACCCTCAGCTGGTCTTATGACTGAATGCTTTCTGTTGTTTGCCATACAGTGTTTATTCATTACTGTACTTTGTTCTGTATGCCATAAGCTGTCTTGTGTTAAATACTTTCAGAAAGCATTTTGGGACCCAGATTGCATTAAAGATGCTATTAGATAAAAATATTTTGCTGGTAGGGTGCCTTGAGCCTTTCAATATGTTTTTGTAAAATGGTCACCGATAATTTCCACCAGCATTACCTCATTCTGGATGCCTCTTTTTTAAATGATCCAATAGACCATTAATACTCCATTTGCATAGTTAAATATTAAACTGTCCCAGAGCTACACACTTATGTAAATAAACTGGAGATAGACCAGATGTCTGCAGTGCACCCTTGAACTCCTCACATTAAAACACAAGCCCTCTCTTTCAAACAGAGTTAGCATTTATATTTCTAGAGATTTTTATATACTTATCTGTCAGTTCTCTATGGACTGAATTCTAAAGTCTGTACTCAGTCTGGACTCAGATAAAATTCCATTAACATCAGAGGTGCCCAGATATTACAGTGATGGATGTGATATAAGAACCTAGATAAACAAGACTAATGGCTTCATGATTTGGCCCAGCTCCATGATATCAAGCTTAACACACAAACTTTATTCCAATTCCTTATTCTGTCTATAATTTAAAACTTGTCAGTATTATTAGAGTCTACCTTAAGCTAGATAAGACATTAATAATTATATCTTGCACTGATAGTACTCCTTTAATTCAGACAGATCCCAATTTATAAACAACAGACAATATGCTCCCTACTCCATTATGCTGTGTGGAAGGGAGCAGTTTGTAGTACACTGATGATAAAGGAGAATGGAATAAACAGTGCTGACATTAAACTATCAAAATTATTATATTTAGAATTAACATCTATTGAGATGAATGAGGCAATTCAGACCTCTCAGAGCTATTGTTTCAGGCTTCCTGCAGACTCAGGCAGACATCATGTCATTTGTTACACTTCATATTTGCAAAAGATTTATTTGCAACCATGAGGAGGAGCGATTTCTTTTAAAAAATCAACAAAGAAAGTTTTAATTCTGGAGCACAAAATGCAGCCATCGGGTAGAAGTACTAACTGTTTAAGCAACTGTTCTAATTCAGCCCCTGATCTTGCCTATCTTAAACTATCTATTTTGATTATAAGATCTTTGGAGCAAGGAATATGTTTTAATCTATGTTTGCAAGGCTTTGTGTAAATGCAAGGCATTTTCTAAGCGATCAATAACAATTATTAATAAAATACCAATCATCAATCATAAATAAATAATTGAAAAAATATATTTGTCAGATGGTAATTAGGTTTGAGTTAATTCATCTGTTCATCTGATAGATTGTAATGTTCCTATAAGATTTGTTTCCAGTGTAGTATCCACTTCAGACAGTGAGTCTGTGATATCTAGTTGCAATGTTATGTCCCTGATTAACCACTGCCCTGCACCTTGCAAAGTGAGGGAAAGGAGGGTGCAAAAAAAATAAAAAAAAAAATGCTGCCAAGGCTAGGTCTACATTACAGACTTTTGCCAGTGTGTGAGAAGGTGTGATCCCTGACTATGGTGGCAGAAGTCCTTAGTGTAGACACAGTTATATTGGCAAATCTGAACCTTTACTGAAATAGTTTGTTTCACTTGTAGCGTTAGCATACCAGTACAAAACCAATATAGTGGCTTATACACTAGGAGAGCTTTGTAGATAAGGTATACTGGCAAGGGAGAATGGCAGTGTTATAGACTGACTTTGAACAGGTGTGACTACACAAGACATGTTGCAGTGAGGAATCAGGCCCCAAGCCTGAAAGTTGTAAAGAATTTGGCTTGCACAGGTAATAAAATGCTAACAAGAGGCAATAAAAGAAAACAACATAAAAGGTAACAAAAGAAGAGGCCCCAGTTAGGATACTATTCATCTTGCTTATTCTTCCCAAGATATGATGTATCTGACCTGGCAGTATGCCATATCTGAGACACCAGCAGTTGCATGCCTCTTCTCAAAAGGGAATGTATAGAAATACTGTTATTCTAAAAAAAACAAGGAGTCTTTGTGGCACCTTGGAGACTAACACATTTATTTGGGCATAAGCTTTCATGGGCTAAAATACACTTCATCAGATGCATGGAGTGGAAAATACATCTGCCATGCCCCGTTGCCATGTACATTGGCCAAACTGGACAGTCTCTACGCAAAAGAATAAATGGACACAAATCTGACATCAAGAATTATAACATTTAAAAACCAGTAGGAGAACACTTCAATCTCCCTGGACACTCAATAACAGACTTAAAAGTGGCCATTCTTCAACAACAAAACTTCAAAACCAGACTCCAACGAGAAACTGCAGAACTGGAATTAATCTGCAAACTGGACACCGTCAAATTAGGCCTGAATAAAGACTGGGAGTGGATGGGTCACTACAAAAACTCTTGCAAAGGAGGCTGCAGAGCTCTGCAACATCTGGCCCAGTGTATCCATACACCTGTGTCAATTGTACAGCTCACTCCTGATGGTGAACATTCCCTCCCATAAGTAGTCCCAAGGAAGAGTAACTGCTCCTCAACATCAGTGAAGCGTGCATAATCTTGCCTGAAATGTCTGTTAGGAAAGAAAAACCTTCCAGTGCCTAGAATTCAATATACTATGAACCACTGTCAGGGCTTCTATAATCATTTGTCCAAGCTCTGTTCTCATTTACAATTCAAAAGAGTTACTTTAAGTGGTTTCACATTTACTTCCATGTAACTGAGGACAGAATATGATCAATCGACTCAAGAAATGATGCTAGTTGTTCATGGTTTATTGAGCTCTATGGGCTGATTCTCCAGTGCCTCACATGCTTTTGTAGTAATTTTCACCTGGGAAAGAGAGAGGAAAGAGGTTGTAAAATGCTACCATTCTGATTTGTCGTGGTTTTGCGCCCTCTTCTCACTTATATTGTAAATGTCTACACAAGCTACAAGGCAGTTGAGAATCTGGCCTAACGTGACTACAGTAAAACAGATGACATAGCTAGCTAGATTTTATTTTTAATTGACAGCTGTGTCATTTCATCTTTCAACAGACTTTAGGCATGTAGCTTGTTAATGTGTCTTGACTGCTAATAAATTATTTCCAGGTCTTGAGGAGTTTATAACTCGTGTCTACAAACTACAACCCATTGTGTGCAGAATAGCACTAGTAGTTAGTCAATTTGTAGCTCAAATAACTAAAATAATATTATAAATGGAATGAGTCCTATGCATTTATCAACCCAGTTTACAGGCTTCATAAAAACATACATGAATAAAGATATTTCCTGTGAAAGAGAAATTTCATGGAGAGCTGACACAACATGAGTTTGCTAATGATGGTCAGAATATGTTTTTTTTTCCTGTACCAATTCCATTGACAGAGAAATCTATTGATTCTCAGTTCTCATTGCACTGTGACCCCCCTTATGAGAACAAAAATTACTACATGACTCTGGGAGGGCGGAGCTGAAGCCTGAGCCTCAACTTCAGTTCCAGATGGGGAGAGGGGTTGGGCTTCGGTTTCAGTCCCCTGTGGAGGGGTTTGGGCGTCAGCTTCAGCTTCTGGTCCCAGCAAGTCTAACGCTAGCCCTGGTGACCTCATTACAATGGGCTTGCAACCCACTTTGGGGTACTGACCCACAGTTTCAGAACCGCTGGCTGCTGTTCTTTAAATCACAGTAAAGCATTAACTAATTAATCCTGGGAACACCCTTTGAGTGACAAATCATCAGATGGGAAATCTGAGACAGAGGTTAAGTGAACTGCCCAGGCCAACAACTGAGTCAGCTGCAAAGCTGGGAATGGAATTCAAGGGTACCTGGCTCCAAGTCCCATGCATGCACACTGACAAGACATTCTTCTTCTGCATGGTAGCCCTCCTAAAGTCTTATTGCTTCCTATACTCTTGATATAGCAGATAGGTATTCCTAACCCCATGGAAAAAACACATCGGCCCAGTAGATAGTACTTAAGAAATCTCCACAATTCTCCCTAACCTAAAGTGACTGAAGTCTGAAGATGAGTCACTTGGGTCACTATGGCTCTGACACAACTCATGACTTTGTACACATTCACTTAAAACAACATGGGCAGAGTCATTGCTTAATTTATGACATTTTTATGGTTATTACTAGATTAGATAATCACTTCCTGCACTGTTGTAGTTTTGTTGGGGCAATAATACTTTGTTGACAGTGTGAGAACATATCAAGAGTATCAGATCATCAGATTACAGACATGTTTTCCAATGAAACAACGTTGGGAATTTTTTTCACGCTGTTCTAAGCGGCCCAGGACATTACAACTATTAGTGAGTTTTGGGGAAATAATTACAACATGGATTGTGCCTGACCTGGTTACAGAATGGTTAATATTTGTGTTGTGGATGGGATATAATCATGTCATCCTAACTGGACTATGCCTTGGACCGGCCAGTTTCACCGTTGAACTTTAGTCTGGTTAAGCCATATCCACATTACAAGGAAGAATAGTTTATATGAAGCACATTTATGTTCTCAATTAGTAATCTGATTCTCAGTTAGTAATCTGAAAAGATGGGTTACTCCTGAGTGTACCTAGCAAAAAGGTCACGTATCCAAGTATGAAATCTGCTATAAATGCAGGAAACGGAATGCAATAAATGAGTGAAACCACATGAGATTCCCGGTTGCCCTTCATCCAAGGTTGGCACAGATCTGTTTGAATTGAATGGGGTAAATTACCTCATATCAGTGGTTGAAATTGAGCTGTTGCACAACACATCAAGTAACAATTTACTAACACATTGTAAATCAGTTTGCTTGCCAGGAGATTTCAGATGAGTCGATAACAGATAATGACCCACAATATTCAGTGAACCATTTTAGGTATTCTCTTTGATCTATCAATCCAAGCATGTATGTCAAGTCTTATGATGCAAAACCAAATGGGTTGGCAGAAAAGAACTGAATAAAAAATAAAAGCTCTGGCAGATTCAAGGGATCTATACTTAGCATGGTTAATATTGCAACACACTTCACTTGTGTAGACACTTATGGCAGAGACCCAAATTTGGGACCAAAATCTAACAAGTTTCTTGAGCTAATGACAATAGCTTTGAAGTACTTACAAAATAACTACAGATCAGGAAACTAGAACAGAAGAAACACAACCAAAAAAAAGTGACCCCTAATGCAAAAGAGAGGGAGAGAGTTAGATTTCCAACAAAAAGTACCTTAGCAACATATCAAAATAACTACTTTTATCCATCCACACCTTCAAGTTTAGCGAGGTCCCACAGGCAAAACAGAAGACAAGGGAATAGCAATATCTAGAATGCTAATGACAATGATCATGCACTGACAGAAATAAGACATGCCAACTCAGTCATTGACAGTGTACAGCACCAGAAGCAACAAACTCAGGCCACTGCAGAAGGAAGTTTTGAGAGCCAGTGCCCATGTGATGAGAAAGCCACTGAGGTTTGGAGATCATAGCTATTGGCAGATGTTTAATAAGAGTTGGAATAATCCTCTCACATATTAGAGGGGCTCAGGTGTTTTACCCTGACCTTCATCCTTGATAGCTCCTTTTAAGTGCTTTATTAATTGGCTGCCTTACTTTCTGGTTGGTTTTGGTTAATATATTTTATTTGCATTTCACTTTAGGGAAATAAAAAAGGAATATATAACTGTAACCACTCGAATCAGTGTATACTGACTCCAGCCATCTGATGGGAGTACTACCTTTTATAAAACTGACCAATTAATGTGAATGATGTTAGTCTTTTACCAGTACTCTTATGTGTCACATACATTTAATCATTATTAGTATCTGCTGTGCTACTGCTGCCTTTCATTGCCCCATGGACTGTTGGGATATACCTGACACATTTAGCAACAGAGCAGATATATGCATATTCAATTGGAATATGTGGAAGTAGTTAGAGAATAGAGATAAAATAAAAGCCTTTTACAATTGTTGGGCCAATTCCAGTCTCAGTTTCAGAGGTACAACTCTAGTTGAAGTCAAAGGGGCTGAGTCAACAGTCTACAACAGGGAACAAAAGGCTAGTTTTTAATAGAATTCTCAGCAAACAATTTCATTAACAATACAAATCAGTCTTTATGGCTAAAAAGAAAAGAACCATCATTTTCATAAAATTAAGCACAGGGGGATAAAACTAGGAGACTACCTCAGAAATTCTGGAAATTGTCACAGAAAATAGTATTTATATTCACAGGTTTGCAGTATGTTTCATTGTAGCCCATCCGTCAGTTTGAGGATCCAAAGTCCTTCAACACATGTCCCAGGTCCAGACAATGAACCAGTTCTCTTACTAATCAGCAATCCTGGAGATTTGCAGGGTTTCCTTTTCTCTGTCCATAACCACATAATATATTATTATATAATATACTTGTTAATACTATAACAACCAGTAATTAGGTGCTAATCTAATTAGTAAAGTTGTGTATAATACATTGTGCTCTCAGAAGACAACCTTTAGCAAATGAATGCCCACATGATTAATTATTAATTGGTGCATACGTACATGGGATTAATTATTCACTGTAACAGAAGCTTCTAATGAGCTGTAATGTAACTGAAAGCGAAGGTTAACTAGACCAACAGTACTGAATAGAGAAAGAGGAGGCATTGTGTTAGATCTTGAATTCTTAATATCCCATAATGTCACATGGGAAGTGCTAACATCCCGTGTTATCAGGATGAACTTTAAAGCTTTGTCTAGAAGGGATGGTATGAATTATCAATAGCATAACTGATGTGACTCATACTTCCATGGAGGTTCTTGAGTTAAGAGTAAAATGAAAAATTACACTGTTCTCTCTTAAGTCTGGCACATTTTAAATTACAGGATGAAAATGTTATGCCATGTCCTCCTAGCCTTATCAGGAAGCTCATCTATCAGCCCAGAACTAACTTAGGGTTCACTTTCCTGTAATAGAAACATCTTCCTAGTTAAACAACTCTACATCTCCAACTTAGTTGAATCACGTGCCTGTAGGGTGACCAGATGTCCCGATTTTATAGGAACAGTCCTGATTTTTGGCTCTTTTTCTTATACAGGCTCCTATCCTATTCCTATTTCTTATATAGGCCCCCACCCCTGTCCTGATTTTTCGCATTTGCTGTCTGGTCACCCTACATGCCTGCAATCCCAGGTGCTTTTTCATCCCATTGATTCACTCCTCAAACACCTCCTGCCTCCATGTCTCTCTCTCCACACAGGCTCCTGCCTATGTCTTTCAAAATAAAATTGACAAAATATGGCATATTTTCCCCCTCCCCTCAGCTTGCCTTCTCTTCCTCTCCTACAACTCTCTCCTCCTTCTCCCCATCACAGATACAAAAGTTTCCCATCTGCTTTCCTCCTCTAACCACTTCACTTGCCCCAGTGATCCCATCCCATGCCATCACCTGCTCTACCTCGTGATGGAGAGTTTCAAAGCATGGTGTTTTTGTCCATCTTGGTGATGTGGCTGAGAAGCATGCAATGCTGCTTTTGAATATAGTGAGCAACTGAAGGAAGGCCAGATCTTTTTGAGATCATGACATTACACACAAAGTCAAACCACTTTATGCTTAGGATTTGACACCGACAGTGCATAAGGAATGTTCCTAGTTGCTCCAAGTCTGTCTGTAATAGCGTCTAGAAATACAGGTAGTACACAGGCTTGATAGATCTGGAATTTTGTCTCATCACAAAGATGTCGTTTCCATAAGCAAGACATGGAGTTCATTCAGGAAGTGGCAAGACCTATTCGTCGAAGAACATCCAGTTTTCTGTGACAATTTGAACTCTGCTTGCCGCCTAGGTAGACGAATGCATTAACACTCTCCATGGAACTAAGCCCTATCTGCATTGGGAGTTCTGATGTTCCAGTTTTGCGGTTCTGTACTTTGGTCTTCTGCCATGAGATATTTGATCCCATATTTCGGGTGGCATCTTGGAGACCTGAGAGGGCAAGGGCTGAAATTCTCTGATTCATAGAATCATAGAATATCAGGGCTGGAAGGGACTTCAGGAGATCCTCTAGTCCAACCCCCTGCTCAAAGCACGACCTAATCCCCAACTAAATCACAACTAAATCCCCGACTTCTCCACAAACAAGGCAGTGTTGTTGGTGTAATCTTAGTCAGTGAACACTTCTTGACCCACCTTGATTGTGATGTGTAGAAGAGCAAGTCCTTATATCCATTTGATAGCTCAACAGAATAATGCAAGGTGAGAATGCATCCCTGATGCACGCCTGAGGTTGTAGAAATGAGTCAAAAGCTATGAACCAATGCGCACTCTTGCACCAGTACAGGTGTGAAGGTCATAGAAAAGTTTTAGCAGATCATTTGGAACACCAACTCCTTTCAATGTGAGCCAAAGTGCTGACCTGTAGACCAAATCAAACGCTGCTTTGAGATACAGTAATATATGCCACATGAAGCGGGCAGTTAAATCCTCGGTGCAGCTCAGCAAGAAGCTGGAGGGTAAGGACAGTGTCCATTATTGACTGCCCAACAGTGAAACTTGATTGCTGTGGACAATGTCTGTCGAGAAGCAGCTGCATCATAACGAGCAGAATGTGAGCAAAGACCTTTCTTGGGACCGATAACAATGAGATCAGCCTGTAGTTGCCACACTGGGTGCAAGATACTTTGTGCTTATAGAGGGACACTGCAGTCTTTCCATTCCACTGGGTTAGAAGAGACCGCAAGAATCATCTTGTCTAACCCCTGCCAAGATGCAGGATTTCTTGTGTCTAAACAATTAGACTTAATCGGCTCTTCCTTTGCCCTTTTCCAATCAGCATACCTAGAATTTTTCTTTGTTTGGCCAGTTTTCTCTTTTCTTGTTACACACTGTGGCAGACAACTACATCTGCTTCCCATAATGTTCAGAGCAATATATCACCATATCTGAATGCCATCCCCAACTGTCATGCGGACTGCCACTGATTATACCAAAATACATATTGTTAAGGCTGTTTTATGCCTAATAACAGCAGCTGCAAATCAGCAACTGACACTATAGAGGCAATGAAAAGGCCTTCCATATGAAATGTGCAGTAGATAAAAAGTACAATTGCCATATAGATACATCTTCTGTTACTGCTCAACAATTCTAGCTGCAACTGAAAATTTCCTACAAATAACCAGGTGCATATAAAGTTTTTTAAACTTGTGAGTAAAAATGCAGTTAATTAGCTGTTTTAACAAGGTCAAAATATACTTATTTATTTAATTTTTCAGAATAAAAAGTGCCCATATACAGGCGGAGAGCCCTGCTCTTTATTTAGAACTTCAAAATTAAAATACACATCTGAATCAGCCTCACTACAAAGCAGCAGCTGTTAATATAAAATATGAATATCTTGTGTTTATTCACCCATCATCATTTCAGCTTGGCACCCATGTCACCCTACTATAACAGACAATCAATAAAAAATGTTTATCATTTTCACTCATTTAATTTTATATTGTACAGTTCCAGTTTGACCAAATACAGTCCTGGAATATCAAATTCTACGGATACAGCAGGAAAGCATTATTTTTTTTAACAATATTATTCACTGGAAGTCACCTTGTGGGGCAGGTAGAATTGTGTGGCTCCAGAACAGTAGCTTTCATTACTGAGTGACATGTTTTTAGGTCAAACACAAACCAAGGCTGCAAATGAAGGGCTTTATTCACCTAAAAGTAAGTTTCATTTCAGTTACACTAGGGATGAACTTGGCTCATTTAATTTTGCTGATCATTTGATCATAATACAGCATATGATGAGCCACTAGTGACGCTAACCACTATGAAGCATGTTTTCAGATTCAACTGACATTGTTTTAGGGGTGTGTATTACTCTTGGGGGAATTCTGCGCCACTGCGCATGTGCAGAATTTATGTCCCCCACAGATTTCTTTGCTTCCCCGCAGAAAAATGTCTCTCTGATGGGGAAGCAAAGGCAAGCCACAAGAGAGGTTATGCGAGCTTCCCCAGCAGTGTGTTTCAGGTGCCCAGGGCAGCCAGGAGAGAGTTAAATCATTGTGTGGCAGGGGGCGGGACTGAGGAAGACCTGGCTGGTGGCTCCTACCCTGAGCCAGGCTCAGCTGCTATTCCTGGCTAGGCTGGGGAGGACAGGACTTCCTTTCCCCTTGCATAGCATCCGGGACTGTGGCATATTCATCCACAGAATTCTCCCCCAGTTGTAGGAAACTCTGCAAACTTCCCCTCTGCCGCACTTCCTGCACCCATCACTCCTCAGCTGCAGAGGGAGGGATCCCTGTACAGGGAGCTGCTCCCTCATCCGCCCAACCCCCATGCATCCAGACCCCCTCATACCCAGACTCTCCCACTGAGCTTCACCCCCCCCCGCACCCATAACCCCCCCCGATGAGCCCCACTCCCACTGCATCTGGACCATCCCAATGAGACACCCGCACCCAGATCCCCACCCTATCGAGCCCCAACCAGTTGTACCTGGATCCCCACCACATTGAATCCCACTCCCCCAGCATCTGGACCCTCCCACCAGTGACTCCGCCACACCCAGACCCCACTTCTGAGTTTTATCCCCCCCCCCACAGCCACCTTTACCTGGACCCCCCCTGCAGAGTCCCATTACCGTTGCACCCAGAACCATCCAACAAGCCCCTGTGCATCCAGATCCACCCCCCGCAGCCGGATCCCCCACTGAGCTGCCCGCACCCAGATTGCCCCACACAGAACCCTCTCAACCCAAACCTGGGATCCCCCTACACTAAGCCCCTCCACACTTGGATCCTGCCTTGCTGAGCCTGCCTGCCCACACCTCCTGCACCTGGCACAGAGGGGCAGGGCCCTGGGGTGTTTCTGGGGAAGGCCCGGTCCTTGTGGTGTGTCAGGGTTGGATGCAGCTTCAATGCTGAGTCCGTGTCCCAGGGGAGGTGCACAGTGATCTCCCACCTCTGTGCAGCCAGTGGCCTTTGCTCCCCAATGTCTTGCTGGAGCCTCCACATTTATTTGACAAATAAAATTTGCAGAATTTTAAAATATTGTGCGCAGAATTTTTTATTTTTTGGCACAGAATGCCCTCAGGAGAAGTGTATCCTTTCACCTTCTCTACATCAGCACATTTTGCCACTCTTTTTTGAGCAAAGGAACAGCTTCACCAGTCTGAGAGCTAGAGCAGACAAAGCTTAACTGTTTTCACTACTGTATCAAGAATTCTTCAAAGACTTATATATGTTATCTCACTTTAGACCTGAATCTGCATCTTGAGATAGTGCTGTAAAAGTCTGAGTCTTGTCTACACAGGGCTGGCACCAGGCACCAGCCTACCAAGAACGTGCTTGGGGCAGCACCTGGAGGGGGGCGGCGCTCAGGGTTTTTTTTTTTTTTTTTTTTTTTAAACATACTGCGCCCCATGGCGCTCTGGGAGAGCGGGACAGCGCCCTGGCTCACCGCCTTCCCCCCGGTGCTCTGGCCGGCTGGGAGAGCTGGGCCGCGGCCGGGCTCGCTGCCTGCCCCGCAGCGCTCAGGCCACCCGGGAGAGCCGGGCCGTGGCCAGGCTCGGCACCCTCCCCACGGTGCTCCCCACCAGCGCCCTGGCCGGGGCAGCGGGGCCTGCCACGGGCCTGCCGCCCACGCTCCACGCCCCGGCTGGGGCAGCGGGGCCTGCCACGCTCCCCGTCCCGGCCGGGGCCGCGGGTGAGCCGTCCTCCTTGCCGGCACTCCAGGTAGGAGCGGGGCGGGGTTATTTTGGCGGGTGTTGGGGGGGGTGGTTTTTTTTGTTTGGGGGGGGCGGCGTTTGGGGTTGTTGTTTTTTTTGCTTGGGTCGGCAAAAACGTTAGAGCCGCCCCTGTGTCTACATAAACACCTAAACCAATACTGTCTCCAGTGCAGCTGCACCACTGATGAAAAACATGTACCGCAGCTGCAAATGCAGAGACCCAAACTCTGCAGTTGTAGTGCTGAATGTCTAAGGTATGTCATAATATTTTAGTTATTTTAAGAGAATGGCACCAGATGGTGGCAGCGGCACAGCAAGGAGGGGTTACATTTAAACAGAAGCAGTTAACATTTTTGAGGCCTCAAAATTAGAGTTTAGACACTTATTACCCCCCAATTTCCCTTCCTCCCCCACCCCAAAACAACAAAACCTTTAATTTTCATGTACTGTTTGTATGTCACTTTTTAAGCTGCTGGAGCGATTTTCAGTTTCAAAGTGTTCCCCTGCAGGGTGTCTGCATGAGAAGCATGGTAATATTTGTAACCCATCTCAGCATCACTCACCACTCTACCGAAGTAAGTAAAGGATCAGTGTATATACTAGACAAGTGGGCCCCATGGAGGGAACCAAAATCTGTCATTGGTTCTCTCCCAACCTCCCATGGCTGAGCACGAATCTATCGCACCTTCTGCTGAGATTGGGTATCTGGCCAGCAACTGCCATTGAATATCACCTGTTCCTAGAAGAGGAGGCAACAAGAAGCTACTGTTGGGGTCTGTGAGAAAACAAAACACAGCAACAAACCTCCCACTGCAATAAATAATATTTACACTCAGCAGTGGTCCCTGCAGGGTTATAATTCGGGAGGAGTACGTAAAGCACTCATAGGCAATGCAGAAGTCCATGTGATGTTTATAAATTGTGCATTAATCTCTGAGGAGAACCTCCAGGCTTATTTGCTCTGCCAAAGTCTGAAGATAATCCCTGCTTGGTACTTGGATGTTTTCAAACCACCTGTCCTATGCCAGACTCGCCCTCTCTTTTGTGTTGCTTAGAGCTCTCCCTGATTGAGGAAGGCAATTAGTCAGAATCTGAGACCTCATGAGATTCTCAAAAAACAGATCAAATTAAAAATGAATCACTCTCCTTCCCCAAATTATTCAAAGGCACTAATATTCATTAGGAAAAATAAAATACATAAGATCTAGAGTTTCTTGGCTAAGGCATTTTTGAGAGATGACATTAGATGACAATGTTAACCCAATTTTACAAAAGTGAAAATACCTCAGCTTTGAAAACTGTCATATCATAAAAAAGCCTTTTCTGATGATCCTGAAACCTTTCCCAAAGCACCTCTACTGGCAGCAGAGCATACATGCAAAATTTTAGACTGATTGATTCCATTTGGTGTATTCTGTGTTGTTGTAGCCATGTCGGTCCCAGGATATTAGAGAAACTAGGTGGGTGAGGTAATATCTTTTGTTGGACCCATCAAAGATATTATCTCACCCACCTAGTCCATCTGATTTCATTTGGGGCAATTAAGAGGGAAATCAAAATTACAAATAGGATTGAGGGTACAAGATTGCAAAAGGAGAAAACAGTTATAGACTTTCAACCTTCCAAAGTATGGGAGTGTTCGGACCCAGGGATTCGGTCAATTGCAGAAGGAAGAACCAGATCCTGTTCAGAGAGTGAAACCCGACTGAAGTCTGAAGATTTAGGATCTGGAATTGAGGCGCAGGCCCATTTCTAGCCCAAATTAGGTTTATGAAAGAGAGCTAGTCTCTAGAGCTGGTTCAAAATTTTTCACTGACTTTTTTTTTGATGAAAAATGCCCTTTTTGTAAAAAATGACATTTTGAAAAAAAAATTGTTCCCCCCCCCCCCCGGTCTGAAATTAAGCATTTTGATAACATCCTGTTTCAGTATTTTTGGAATGCAATGTTTCAGCTTTTATTTTCAAAATGAAATTCATTGTTTTTTATATTTAAAAGAGGTTTAAGAAGTTAAAGGTCGAAATCGGAACTAATGTTTTGATTTTATGGAAACAAAATGTTTTGACTGACCCCAAACTAATTTTTTTTAGAATTTCATTTTGTGGGAAATTTCAGCTCTTTTTTTTGGGCTTTGTTCTGTTTCACAATGGAAAAACTATTAGAAATCGTGGAATTTCCTGCAAAATTTCCTGCTCAGCTCTATTAGACTCAGCCGTAACTAAAGAGAGAGAATAATGCAGAGTCCAAAATAGCCAGTCTTAGGTGAGTACATGTGCTGTAGTAAAGTGTGCCCTCTTGCACCCATCAGAACAAAATTGCTTACTGGCTCATTTGCTGAAAAACTGGGGGCCCCTACTGTTGAATCCCGCACTTTTTCTGTAAAGTTGTACGACTTGCTCTGGGGATTTAAAACACACAACACACAAAGCACGAATGAAAAATATTGTGGTGAAATGTGGAAATAGGAGAAGAACAAACTGCTTGCTTAAAACCTTTTATTTAGGGCTACAGATTTTAAGGGTGTTTCAGAAGTGGTTCTCAGAACCAGGAGTAGAACATATTTCCAAGATTAGTTCCAATCTCCTGGGGCCAAATCCCAAGGGAAGCTGAGCCCCTGCAATTCCCACTGGTGTAAATAGGCCAAGTCTTGAGGTCCCTAAACAATGTGGGCATTCTACTGTTCCTACTGAAGTCAATGAGAGTTTTTCCATTTACTTCAAATGGAGCAGGATCAGCCCTTTTAGGCTCACCTCACTCAGGAAAAATTGAAGTGATCTGCCCTTACATGTGTGCGCAGGGGTCTGTGTGTGGGGAGGAGACAGGGTGTGTACAAGAAGCCGCCGTGCCCTAGCCTTGTGCTGCCCATGCAAAGGCTGATCCAAATAGCAGTCCCTGTGGGCAAGGAGGACTGCTTGCTTCTTGTTCCCCCTGCGGAACAAATGGCCCAGAAAGGAATGGGGAGGATGAGGAGGAGCCATTTACCTTTCCCCAAGACCCTTGCATAAGCCTTCAGAGAGGGACTGACATGCCAGAGCAGCAATCTGCACTTCCTAATGGCATTGATTCACAATATCTCTTGGTGCCGTGCACTGGCTCCCACACAGAGCTTAGTGCAAATGGCCCAGTCTAGGGAACGGATGTTTGACTGAGAAAATAATGAGTAAAGACCTCAAGATATGGCCCTCTGGCAGCGGCAGGTGCTCAGCACCTTTTGGGATATGGCTCTTTTATCAGTGTTTAACTTAACTCAGAGTACACAGCAGCAGAAATGAATGTTGTGCTAATTTGTGAGTTTCAAAAACATAAATACAAACCATATTACCTTTTTATTACACTACAATTTGCCTTAATGACAGATGTGCTGAGCACTTGCAGCTCCCATTGAAGGTCTTTGAAAATTATAGAATCATAGAAAGGTAGGGCTGGAAGGGACCTCAAGAAGTCATCTAGTTCATCCCTTCCTCCTACTGAGGCAGGAACACCGCTAGGTTCATCCCAGGCAGGTGTTTGTCTCCTCTGTTCATAAAAATCTCCAATGATGGGGATTCCACAACCTCCCTTGGTAACCTATTCCAGTACTTAATTATCTCTATAGTTAGAAAGTTCTTCCTACTCTCCGACTTAAATCTCCTATGCTGCAGATTAAGTCTATTACTTCTTGTCCTACCTACAGTGGACAGTACCTTAATGTGTATTTAGATATCTAATGTTAGAAATCTAAGCATGGATATTTTGGCCAAAAATCTATCAGTCAAAACCCTACAGCGATCCTGAGGGGTTACAATTTATGGATTTGGATCAGGTCCCTCTGTGAACAGCAAAGTTCTCAGAGCACTTGTAGATGACTACTTAGGCACCCCATGACAAACTTAGCCAAAATTTGAAAATGGTGGCCTCTGTCATTGGAGATGTTGTCCTAGATTCATATGGAGTTATTTTAGTGTCCAGCAAGTACATACACAAGCTCACAGGTTAAAATGAGCTTTTCCTTAACACACTGTTTGTTGCATTTTTTTAAATCCTACAATACCACCCCTATTTAACTGTGTTATAGTCACTATTCAAATACTCAGAACCTATATTACAATTGTAGTTTTATACAGATATGCAAGGATGTTAATATTATCAGGTACACACAACAAAGTCACAATACATTTAAAAACATACTTACAATTTGAAATCCTAATTGAGATATATATTATTGCATTTAAATTGATAGTGTGCAAATGCAATCCAAGTGAAATAATTACTTACATGAAAGTTGCCCATTTTTGCTTAGCTTGAATGCGTGGAGGATACAACTGCTTTGTTATTCAATAAGATAAGTATTTTCAGTAGTCTAGTTTTATTATAGCTTCCAAGTATAATCCCTGCCCTGAGAGTTCCTGGATTAATAAATAACTTTTGACATTATCATAATTTGAGTCATTTATAGATGGGTGTGTGTACATCAATGTAAATGGACTTTATTTTCCTAAACATTTAGCAGCTAATTCTGCAAGGTGCTAGAGTTTGGATGTGCCTTTCAGGGAGGCAATCAGCACCTTATGGGATGGGGCCATTAGTCACACCGTTTAAAAATATATTATTATTTAAAATATATGATTATGGTAAATGTCAATATGTGCTTTCTAAACATTTAAAAAGGGATGATCCCTGCTCTGAGTTCACAGTGGGCTTGACTCAGTGAAATGCAGAGCACCCTCAGCTCCAACTGAATTTATGATCAATGATCTTAGATTATAAACTCTTTGGGGGCAATTCTGTACAGCACCTAGCACAATGGGGTCCTGGTCCATGACTAGGGCTTCTAGGCATCACAATTATACAAATCTAATAATCTGAGGACAGCCATATAAGCATACAGAGATTAGAGGAAGGGAACAATAGGCAGTTAATATAAATTCATTTGCATTTACAATACCTCTAGAAAAAAAAAATCCAAGGTTATAGGAGTTTATAGGATTTAAGTTTATAGGAGATCCAAAAATAGTAACCAAAACCAAATTCACTGCATGTAACAGAATGCATTACTGACTCTAGCAGTATCATTGGGAACCTCAGTAGTTTATTTAATATTCAGTGTGCTCATTCTTAAAATGCCAGGGCATGTTTTAAAGATTTAGTCAGCTATCAGTGCACTGTGGCATATTCTGTAAAGACTTTAATGATGTTTGAATGTGCTCAAAAAGTTAAGAGTGAATTGTGACAATGAACATTTGTGTCCAGAATTTAATAATCTGTGGTAATCTATTTTTGAAGATATAAAATAGATTGTAATATATTTTTCCTCTTTGCTCATTTCAAAGGACACCTTTAACACCTGGCATTGCATGAGCGATTTAGCAGATCCCCACTTCTGCCATAATATTTTTCAGAGCTCCTCTCAAAGTGATCCAGCACCCATTAAGTGGGGGAGCAGAATGGGGAAGAAAAGCACTGAACTTAATTACTGAACTATATGTGAATGTTCCAGGTTTGAATGCACTCACTGCACTGCTAATTGCTCCAGTATAGGTACAGCCTATGAGGCCATTGATTTCATTGGTGTCAGCAGAATGCAGCAGCACAGTGAGTAAAATGGAGGATCAGTCACAAATGGATTAAAATAACCAGTGGATCGAATCGTATAAGGTTGTGTTGTGCATGCAGATACCCATTTTGAATGTGTACACACGGTATTAGCATGCAAAATTACCAGGCTGTGCACTATACCTGCAGTCATTTTGTGGCTTTAGTTTACAATGGCGATGCTTGAAAATTTTGCCATATGATTAACAACAGATAAAGGATTATGAGATTCTGCCTGGGATCCAGAAGACAAGAGGACTGACTCCATGCTCAAGGCTCTGAAGCCAAATCCACACCGGTGCAGTGCTCAAACCATTAGGATGGGAATATTGTTGGTCTCTCTACTCCCATCCCCTATGATGGCATGCTCCAACTGATTTCCTATTTTTATCCAGTAGCAGTGGAATTTGAAGGGCTGATATAATTCGTATAACCACCTCTACCTGCCAAGTTCAAGCAGTGAACAAGTGGGACTGATTTAATGAGGCTGAGGGCAACATGGAGCTAAGGGTTTATAGCATGGAGCCCTATAAATAGTACTCTTAGGGGAATTCTGCACCGCTGTGCAATGCAGAATTTTGCAGAAATTAACGTTGTGTGTGCAGAATTTCCTTTCCCTACCCAGAAATGGGCTGAAGTGCTGCTAGCCACCACTAGGGGCCACTGGACTCAGCAGAGCCCAGCTTGCACATAGAAGACACTATTGAGGGGAGGGAGAGGGAGCTAGAGGGTTCCTGGCAGCTGCAGTTCCCAGCATGCCCTGAGGGAAGGAGGGGGCGGCAAGGAGGAAACTCCGTTCAAGTCTGGGACTGAGCATCAGGCTGTTTCTCCTTCTGGATCCCTGGGCTTGGGGTGGGGGGAGCAGGTGTCTGGGGAAGGGGGGGGGGGCTGCAGCTGGGCTCTGGGGGTGTGAGCAGGTATCTGAGCCAGAGGGCCCCATGGCTGGGCTCTGGGGAGCAGGGCGTTCGGGTGAATTGGCTAGGGGGGCCTTGCAGGTGGGCTCGGGGAGGGGGGAAGGGGTGTCTGGCCCCCTGGCTGGGCTCTGGGAGCGGGGAGGGAAAGGGCAGAGAAACAGGAACTGGGTTGTCATAGGCGTTTCTTTAACTCTCTACTCCTGGGGGAATTTTTGTGTGTGTCTGTATTGTTACAGATATACTTGCTGACAGGTATTTTGAAATCAGTTACCAAAATAATTAAAACTGCCATGATTATGAAGTGTTATTTTGACAAAATGTGCAGAATTTTGCAGAATTTTTAATTTTTTGGTGCAGAATTTTTAATTTTTTGGCACAGAATGCCCCCAAGAGTAAAATAGGATTCTCTGCAAGGCAGAATGGGGGTAAGTGAGGTTAGTAGGAAGCATATGAACTCAGGAGGCATGTTATTCCAGGTAATAAGTGCCATCTACAGCAATGGTGCTACTGTAAATGAACAGCAGTACTGTTACACCGGATGTTGTTAATGGCTTCCATGGAGTCTTCGTTCCAAAGTCAATCATGGACCTGGCCAAAGCCAGTGGGTATGCTAATCACCATTCATTCAGGGTAAACTGAAGGAACAATTAAGCTCTTACATGTAGTGAGATAGCTGAAACCCTCCCCCCCTCACTCCCATCCCCACCCCCCCAATCATATTAGACATAGACACTAGTGCTTACAGACTGGGGGCAGTAATGACATAGGAACATCAGGTCTGCCTGAGAAGGTACCAGAGGGACAGAATCTCAACTTGGCTGCCTCCAGAAACTGAGAATGTAGCTGTGGAAGCTCAGGCTGAAAGAGTTGTGACAGTGATGAACTCAACAGAGCAGAACGGATGAGGGCTCTCCCATCTAGCAGACTCCACAGAATCAATAGACTCTCTTCAAGAGCTCACTGAAAGCAGCCACTCCCAGTTGGAAAGGAAATTGGACAGGGAATAGAAAGCTCCAAGATTTTCATGGGAGTAAAATTGATTTGGGTTGGCGATATGAGAGAGTCCTGACAGAAAATCATTATGTAAATAGTTAAGTGTGCATAATTTTTAACTTTTTAAATTACTTCTTTTCTTTCTGTCTGGGATATTACGCAGGGTATCAACATTTTAAACTCCATTGGGACGATGGAGCAGGGCTGAGATGCAGGGTTTTATGCTGGAAGTTGTTAATGGCTGCCAAATCAAGTGAGTCTTTGATCCAAAGGAAACTTGCACAACACTTTCAAAAGACGAGCTTGTGATCTTAAATTCATAACTTTGCTAGACACTAAAAATCATGGTCTTAATAAAGACCCTGGATTTATGGCTTATTACAACAACCTGTAACCCACTAACCCCCCATTTTGTCCTATGACTACAGGGGTGTTAACGGGCCACTCTGCCTTGATTGGCCCCTAGGAAAATGCACTAACCACTTATGCTAAAATATGTTTGTTCTAGTATTTAGCTGTGACACTCTTAGTATCTTTCCCAGAGATGAAGAATTGCTCCGCGTAGCTCAAGAGCTTGTCTCTCAAGAACAGAAGTTAGTCCGATAAAAGATATTACCTCTCCCACCATGTGTCTTTGATCCAAAGACAATCACAAAGTTCAGTATCATTAAGAGAAGATATTTTAACGGGAGAAAACGTAGGCTGAATGTGAGGAATATGTTCCAGACAATGAGACTGATCCGGCTATGGAATAGGCAAGAGAAGTAAAGTGATGGACCCGTGCTCGAGTCATTTAAAATGGGACTGGTCAAAGCATTATTTATTAGGTATATTGCAGGAGTAGCTACAGGTTGGATTGAGAGCCCACAAAATATCCTGCTGCGCTAGGTGCTATGCAAACGCACATACAAATACATAGGCCCTGACTAGAGGGGCTTACAGCCTAAGAAGACAAGTGATGTTCAAAGGTCTGGAGAAAGGGATACGATATAATTTGCATTTTAGAAAGCATAAATAGCTATAAGCATAAAATTTGCCCCTCAACCTAGTCAACAGTATTATATTATTACATGTAAAGTAAGACAAAAAGAGGAGCGCAGCGAAGCACAAGTAGAATGGAGAGAGGGGACTGTTCTGTGAGGTATGCTGTTATGGCAAGCTTGTGTAATTCACAAGGAAAAAAGTTGTGAAAGTTAGTGTTGTCCAAAGAAACATTAATTTACCTTTGGCACTTCCTCAGAGGGGTCATGCATGCACACCCATGGAGGAGAGAGCCAACAGTAGTTCAGCAACATAGCTGGCTGTGCTGCCAAAGCTGAGGGAGAAGATTGGAAACACATGTAGGCACATACCCTGTAGGCCTGATCCTTGGAAGTGCTAAGCATCTGGAACTCCCAACAGGTCTGCTTCTGAACTCGTATTGTATTTTACACATGTGATTTACATCTGTGTAACTAAGATTAGAATCAGGACTGACTGACTTCAATCTGAGCTGAGGAATTTAGCATATCTTAAAATCAGACCACTTTTATTTAGGAACCTAGATTTAGGCTTCCATCTCCTTCTGGGTATCAAAGTCCATGACAAAAGGTGGCTCCTACAGCTTGAAGAGAAAAGATCCCGTAGGAAGCAAGCAGCTCCCAACCAAGATACATATATTTGCACTAACTGCCAAAGATCATGCAAATCTCGGATTGAATTATTCAGTCACATGAGACATTGCAAACCATCTACATCATAGGCTGCAATTCCCACTGTCTCTTGTAGATGAAAGGATACCAACACCTGTTTGAAAACCTTGATCAAAATATTAAATAACTAAATGATGCAATTTCTTTATATAATGCTTTATTCTTGCAACAGGTTAAAATCTCATTTATGTTCAAGTAAATCCATTTTGGATTCTAATCATGGCTTTGATAGCCCCAAAACACTTTTCAGAGTAAAGCTTGAAAATTAGTCCCAATGATTTAAACACAATGCTTCTAAGCAATCTAAGGGCTAGTCTACACTGGCAATGCTAAAGCCACCTCCATGGCGCTGGTGCATTGTCTACACTGGCGCTTTACAGCGCTGAAACTTGCTGTGCTCAGGGGGATGTTTTTTCACACCCGAGTGAGAAAGTTGCAGCACTGTAAAGTGCCAGTGTAGACAAGTCCGTAAGAGGTTTTTGTACTGTGCCCACCATTCTGATGTCTGAGTGCTTGAGCTTCTAGCTTGCTGATTTTGCAATCTGTGTCTTACTAGTTATTTTCAAAGGAATAACTCACTGATGTTGGTTCGCTAACATGAGAATTTGGCCCCAAATCAAAAGCTTAAAATTGCCATGCCCTACCAACAGGTGTGGCCTATTGCTGTTATCAATAACAAACAGACAGTACCAGCTTAAGACTTGTACCAGGTGATGGTTTATATGATAGCAGGCAAGATATAAAGGGTTCCAGACTAATTACTTTTCATAGTTTACTTATAGACTATATAAGGGTGTGACAGGATAGGACACATTGAAAAATGATAGAATGACAGCCTTGATTACAAGATTTGAAAAATTGCTTTGGAGGGATGAGTGTGTATAAATGAATGTATTGTAGGGACAAGGCAAGAAAGCAAGCCAATAAGGTGTTGAGTTTCTTTCTACTGTTATGTTTCATTTTCTTGCCAATATTATCATTGACCAAATATTATTATTCATGTAAGATAATAGACACATTAATTTCAGCAGGTACAGTATTGCTTTTATGTTTGATTGCTTGTGACATTTCAAACAGCAATCTCTTAAATATATGTTAATAGTAATATGGTGCAGCTAAAGCAAAAATTTAAATAGCCCTATACTTTTATTTTCAAGAACTTCAAAATAAGAGTACAGGGCTATTTAAACAATGTGCAACCTGCTTGAGAAAAATACTACTGAATAGAAAGTTGGTGTCAATCTCAATAACAATATCTATAAAATTCTAAAGGACTGACAAAACCTTACATCTAAACCAGATGCAATGCTGTAGTTAAGAGTTTTATTTCAATTGACTTCCATATTTACACTGATCCAGTGGCTCACTCTGTGTGACAATGCACAATGGAATGCTCACCAACATCAGCAGCTTTGCATAGAAATGAACAGGAGACTGTTCTGGCTTTTATGCATTAACTACCCATTTAGTTATCAGTCATTATTGGTTCACTGCCCTATTGTCAGTTAGACAGATGAATGGCCTTTAGGCCATGATTATTTCTGCCCTTCTTCCTTTCTCTCCCACTTCAGTCTTTGTGCGTTTCTTGTTTTTTCTTTGCATTTACACGTGTCACATCTTATGCACATTTAACATGCGCGAATTCAGCTTTGCGCAGTCGGCAAAAAAAAGGAAAATAATTTTAAAACTGGATCTGTAGTGTGGGCGATTCTGCCCGCCATTCAACTCAGTGAGTGTTTGACTATATGCGGTTTTCGCTTTACATGCTGACTCACGGAAGGTAACCCCAGCGTAAGATGAGACTCGCCTGTACTTCCCTGCAGCAATTACTAGCCCAGTGGGACTTCACTTCCACCCCCCTGAGCCATTCCATCCATTACAATGGTCAGTGATTAAATAATTAATGTTGACACTCCAATCAGAGATACCAATGAGATACCATCAGTTGGTTTTAAAATTGATACTCCAATCAGATTAATAGGATACTGGAAATTTCCCATTGCTGAGTCATTGTTTTAAGCTATCTGCAGACTCAGGCAGAAAACATTTAGATTACAAATCATTCACATTTGGAAAGTTAGGCTTTGTCTACACTGCGATTTCGCCAGTAAAACTTTTGTCATTCAAGGGTGTGAAAAAAACACCCTCCTGAACAACAAAAGTTTTACCAAAAAAAGGAATTATTTAAAACCAGGGAGGGAGAGGAATTATTTAAGCTCAGTACCAATGTGGACACAAGAACAAATGGATATAAACTGGCCATCAGGAAGTTTAGACTTGAAATTAGACAAAGGTTTCTAACCATCAGAGGAGTGAAGTTCTGGAACAGCCTTCCAAGGGAAGCCGTGGGGGCAAAAGACCTATCTGGCTTCAAGATTAAGCTAGACACGTTTACGGAGGGGATGGTTTGATGGGATCACATGATCTTAGTCAAAGGTCAATTAATTGCCATCAGTGGTAAATAGGACCAATGGTCAATGATGGGATGTTAGAAGTTACTACAGAGAACTTTTTCCTGGGTGTCTGGCTGGTGAGTCTTTCCCACATGCTCAGGGTTCATCCAGGGTAGATTGGCAGAGGCCCTGGAGGTTTTTCGCCTTCCTCTGCAGCACGGGGCACGGGTCACTTGCTGGAGGATTCTCTGCATCTTGAAGTCTTTAAACCATGATTTGAGGACTTCAATAGCTGAGACATAGGGGAGAGAATTATTCCAGGAGTGGGTGGTGAGATTATGTGGCCTGCATTGTGCAGGTCAGACTAGATGATCCCTTCTGACCTTAAAGTCTAAAAGCGCCGGTGTGAACAGGGCTTTGTTGGCAGGAAAGCTCTCCCCCTAACAAAGCTACTGCCTCTCGTTGCAGGTAGAATTTTTTTGTCGGTGGGAGAAGTCTGGACAAAGAGCACACCGTTTAGCGGCATGGCTGTAGTGGCACAGCTGTGTTGCTAAAAGGTGCATAGTGAAGACACAGCTTTATTTTGGCAGCCATGAGGCTGCCAAACCTTTTTTTAAGGCAGCTTGAGTTCTGGAGAATCTGAATATATCACACAGGCCACATGGTTCACACCCCTAATGGATACCAAATATACACTGGAGGACCCGTACCAAATTTCATGGAGTACACGCTTCACAAGTACAACTCAATTCAAATAATGGGAGTCCAGTTCAGTCCTGTGGTAGTGGTCAGCCATGGGGCAGCGACAGGAAGCACCTGAACAGAGAAGGAGCCGAGACTTGACCTGAGGCAATGGAGGGAGGGGGTCAGGACTCAGTTGTGCAGCACTGCTGGGGAGTGGAGGCAGCAGGGGTGTAGGTTGGAGCCCAGCAGGGGCATTTGGGGGGAGGGGGTGCTGGAAGGTCAGGGCCTGGGGGCTAGACGGGGAGGAATCTGTGGGTCAGGCTCCGGGAGGTGTGACGGCGGCGGAAGACAGGCTCAGGGCTGAAGCTGTTTGGGGGCAGGGCACCAGGGAGCACAGCCGACGTGCGGCTGGGCAGGAAGGGAGCGGAGCTGTGAGGTGGGCCGCGGGGACCGGCCTGGTGCACAGGGGACAGAGAACGCGCCGCGCTGAAATCGGGGCTCGGCCCTACTCCCCGCGCCGGTCGCGCGGTGCCTCAGCGGCGCCCCGGAACCGCCCCCGCGCGGCGGGGCGAGGGTCAGGCTGCGGCGCCCAGGCACCGCGCCGCCGCTAGAGGGGAAGGGCTCAGAGACCTGCGGGGCAGTGGGTGGCGCAGGCGCCGGAGCGCTCCCAGACCGCGGGCAAAAGTTAGGGGACTGAGAGGAAACGCCCCCTGGCTGCGTCACACACTGCGTGCGCATCACCAACCCCTTCCCCCCTCCCCAAGCGGAC
Source organism: Macrochelys suwanniensis (assembly GCA_033296515.1). Lineage (NCBI taxonomy): Eukaryota > Metazoa > Chordata > Testudines > Chelydridae > Macrochelys > Macrochelys suwanniensis. Next base: position 240,328,339 of record CM065776.1, read on the forward strand.
AGTCCCGCCTTCCCCACTGTGCACGAGCCCTGTGAGCCATCCGCGCGCCCGTGAAACTGCCGGAGCGTTCAAGCCCAGGTGCAGGAAGTGACGTAGGGGCCGGGTGGCGCTTCCGGGGGGCGTAACGCGGAAGCGGAGTGGTGGCGGGGAGGAGGAGCGAGGTGTCGGTAGAGGCTGCGCGGCGGGAGGGAGGAGTCGGTCCTGGAGCGCCCCCCTGCGCTGGGGCTGTGAGGAGCGGGTGGCCGTAGCCTGTCCCGGCCCCTCGCCATGAACATAGACGTGGAGTTCCACATCCGCCACAACTACCCCTGGGCCCGCCTGCCTGCCAGCATCCGACAGGTACCGGCATGGCGGGGGGAGGAGCAGCCGGGCCAGTACCAGCCCCCCGCCCGCCAGCGTCCCGCCGGGGGAGGGGAGACTGGGTGGGGACCAACCCCTCCTCTTGCCGGAACCGGGGCGGGCAAGGCAGCCGGGCCGGTACCAGCTCCCTTCCCGCCAGCGTCGGACCGATACCGGGCTGGGGGGAGGGGGTCACTGTACCAAAGCCCCTCCCCCAGCATCAGCCCGTGACCGGACACCAGCCTCCCTGTGCCCATAGTGTTGGACAGGTGCCATGGACAGCGCTGACCCCTCCCCTGCCAGGTCTACACAGCGACTGGCACGGCGGGGAGAGGCGGGGATCGTCAGCCACCCGCTGGGCTGCCGGTGTCAGCTAGAGACATTGGGAGCCCAGTGAGAGGGGAGAGTATTGTCCTGCCTCTCAGTGCCAGGCAGGGCCTCTGGTGGCAACACCACCCCGTTTTCTCGGGCCTCGGCTGCCCCTTCCAGTGGCTCTCTCGTTCCCATTATCAGGCCCTCTCGCTACACCTGCAACTGAGGGGCTTACTTACCTACCTCTGTCATCCTTCCCTCCATGCTGCTCTATCTTCATCTTCCCCATGAAGGGGACTCCTTGTGCCCCAGTCATCTTCTTTTGCCCCTTCATCTCCTATTGGTATCAGTCCTTTGTCGCCTATGCCATCTTACAGAATCAACACATCATCTCTTCTTCATCACCTCCAGCAGGAACCCTGGTGGTTCGATCATGTTCAGGTCCTTGGCAAGGGGTAATTGGGGACCCCCACCCTCCTGGGACTATGGATCTCCGTCATCTGCCTCCTGTTTTGACATTGGGGAGTTGGGATTTATCAGACAGACTCCAGAGCATCATGGGAAAAAACTATGCTATTTAAGTATGTGGCCTTAGTGCTGTAAGTGTCCTGTTAACAGCACATGCTTCTAAAACATCTTAGCTCTCAATAAGTGAGCCTAGAGAGAGACTGTCCTGTCTCCATCCCTCCCTGTGTGGTGCTTGATCACTAGGTGCTCCTGGAAAGTACAGGTAGTTCTGACACCTGTTAGGTTGAGATGAAACAATCATAATATGGAGGTGTGATTCATAGTGAAGCGTTAAACGACTAGGGATTATTTGCTGGGGAAGTTCAGATCCAGGGAGGACTCCCTGGTCAACACTGTACTGTGTTCACTAAACAGGAGAGGTTTCAAGAATTAAGGATTATTCTGCTCTAGTTTTCAGCAATAAGGGAAATGTCATAATAAGCGTTAATGAAAATGGAAACCCCATGAAATTTTGATGAGTGCCAGGTGTAATGGGCTTCTGACAGCCCAAGTGATACATTGTTTAAAGTCAAGAAGGAAAGTCTCTTTTCATTTTAGGAGTCTTATGTTGAGCAGAAGTTGAGAAATAATTCCTTCTCTTACGCAGGAGAAAAGGTGTTGCAAGAAAGATGAACATTGACTGTAGATCTTGGTATATGAATTATTGAGCTCCTTAGTGAGACTTCAAGAGCTAGTTTGTAGCAGGAACACAAGTGATTTTACTTCTCTTTACCTGTAAACCTGAAAATACACTGCTAATGCCTATGTAAATCAGCCTAAAATAGTCTTGTGTTAATTTGAGTCTTCCTACTAGATAAAACATCTGTTAAACGTAACTTCTGCAATGCTTTCGGAAGAGCACTTTTAAAAAAAAAAAAAAAAAGGAAGTTTGAGTAAAAGTATCTTTTCCTGTTAGTGAGAGTGGCAGTAGTTACACATTCTCTTCTATCTGGACATCTAACAGGATGTGGAGACTGCAACATAATCCATTTCTTTTCCAGCAGCTGATGCTTTGAAGCAGAGTGTGAATTTACTTGCTTTAAGGTTGGATCTGTGCAATTGTATATTACATTTTATCTAAGGATTTCAAAGTGTTCTATAAGACTTAAAAACAATGAGGACTCTGGTGGCACCAAAGTGGGTTTTTTACCCATGAAAGCTTATGCCCAAATAAATCTGTTGGTCTTTAAGGTGCCACCGGGCTCCTCATTGTTTTTGTGGATACAGACTAACCTGGCTACCCCTCTGATATAAAACTTAAGACTCTAAGTGCCACTGCAAGGTATTATGTGATAATGAAATTTCACTGCTGCACAGCTAAACGGTAGAAGAAAAATAACAGAAGGGTCTCTGGGGCAAACATGTTTTATGATTGGCCTCAAGTAGTTGAAACAAATGTTTTTTTTTTAAAATGTGGACAGTTTATACCGTATTATATCCTCTCTTGAAATGATTACTTACTGTTGGACTTCACAAAATATTCAGTGAATGAATATTTGAAAGTGAAATTGATTTGAAATGAACATTTCTGCAGCAACACCAGATAAAATTTTTGGTGCCAAACATACAGTATTGAGAAGTGTGTGATATTAGTACAAGGTTTTTCTTCTGTTCATGCATTAAAATTGTTTGATTAGCTCAGTCAGTTCATGATAATAGCCTTTGAAGACTAGTAAATATACTGTCCCGCAAAAGTAGTGACTGGCCATTATTCTTTTCCTTGAGCTTCAAGTTGTTATACTTAAGGCTATTCCTCAGATTGTTCAGTTCTGTTATTAAGGATTATGTAGTTCAGTCTTCAGCAAGACCAGTTATACAACTATACTAGATGAATTAACTCTTATTCTTACAGAAAATGGGCTTGAACTGAATAACTTTTCCTAAAATGTAATGTCTGTTCACCTTCTGTAACAGTAGTAAAAGCCTCAAATCCTTTCACCTGATTTATTTTATAAAACTTTTTCTTCTAGTAAAATTAGATGGAAGTATCTGAAAATATGCTCACTACAACGTTTTCATTGTCTGCAGTATTGGGAAGGCAACAATGCATCAGTTTAAACTTGGGTCACTTTTGGAAAATTATGTTCAGTCATAAGGGCTAGAAACTTTTTTGCAATCGTGCGTGTGCGTGCATACACACACCGGTTTCCCATGCAGTGTGCCATTGAAGTCTTTGGAGTGCCAGACATATATATTGGATTGCAAGATTGGGCCCTTCCTTCCCTCATTAAACAAATTAAGCCTTAATTTTTTTTTTAGTTAAATGGTACTTTTGTCCTCCAGGCTTGTTAGGGAAAGCTTCTTGCTCACTAATGGCTAGTTGATTTTTCTTTTTCCTTAGGCCCAGACTAGAGTCCATGTGAGATTTACTTCTGACATCAGGAGTTATTCAAGGAGCTCTATAATACAGTCTGTAGCTCTTCTCCTTATTAAGTGCTTGCTTCTGCTCAGAGTTGCACTGGTTTAACTTAAGATGTGATTTAAAAAAAATTTTTTTTTCTTTAAAATCCAGTTTGCAGAGGGATTTGGGGACACTTATTTCGATTTCACTTAAACCTGTTTCTAATAGCAGATTTAGGCTAAATCAAAATAAGCCACTGTGATAGGGCCACTCACCTCACGTGAGCACCTCCTATCGGGTGTGCGTATGCCTGCTCTCTCTCAGCTCTTGCGGTGCTCTCTGTTGGCAGCATCACTTTTCAGGTGGGTTTTCAGTGGCTCAACCCTCCGGCAGAGTCCCACACAGTCCATGTGTGAAACAAAATAGACTCCTTCTGTCATAAACAGTCCAGGGGGGGCCTATCACAGTACCCTTGTTCGTCTTCTGCAGTCCTCCCGGGGCTCAAACCTTCATCAGTCCAAAAAGGACTACCCCAGTACCTTGGTTGGTGTCCATAGCCACTCCAGGGTTAGATCTCAAATAGTTCCTTCTCTGGGATGGAGCAGTGCCCCCAGGCTTCCTCCCTGGAGACTCTTCATTCTATAGTGAGCCTCAACCGACCCTAGCTCTCCAGATGAGTCGCTTTTTCAGTTCAGTTCATTCCCTTTCTGGGGTAATAAAGTTCAATACATACTGATCCCTTGGGCGTCTTCAGCCCCTTCCCAGGGCCTATGTAAACTCCCTTCTTAAGGCACTTAGGCACTTCCCCTCTGCCTGGTGGGGGGGACCAGGGACCACTACACCAGGTCCCAACCCAGGGACCCTGCAGATAGCAGCCACCTGCTGCATCCCTTTAACCTGTTCCCTGGGCCCTGCTACTGTTCCCTGGGCCACTTCCTCATGGTCCCAGCATGTTCAGCTTCACCCTTACCTTGGGCTGACATCTTGCTTGAGTCCCAGCAGCCAGCCAGGAGCATCTTCCTTGCTCCCCCGGTCCCTTCTGGCAACTGCTCTGTCCAGGTACTGGAACTGCTGCAACGAGCCAGGAGCACCATCCATGCTCTTCTGGCTCCAGCCAGCAACTAAATCTACTTAGGCCCAGTAGCTCCTTTCATATGAGCCTGCTGGGCTCTGGTTCCTTCCCTGTAGCCTCTCTATTCTAACTGACTGCTTCCCATGCAGTCTCTCTCTCCGCCTCTTGGAGGACTTACCTCTTCTGCTCTTTTCCTGGGGCAGGGTGTGGTAGGACTGTGAAGCCTCCCGCTGTGGGCCTTTGGGTTTAGTACACCTCGTCACAGCTATTCTTAAATCTGAGTGTCTACACTGGACTTTGCACTGGTTTAACTAAGGGCTTGTCTAAACACATACGTTTTGCACCAGTTTAACTAAAATTGTGATGTTGAACCAGCTGAGTTAAACTGGTGCAATTTTGTCTATGTCTAGTTACTAAGGAAAAAAGACATTGGGTAATTTGTTAAAATCCTAATGTAGACCAGGTACGCTGTAGTTTTAACATGTATTAGTTGGTCAAAGTGAAGCCTAAGGGGGAGCCAAGGGTATGCTTTAACCAGCTAGCACATATTAAAACTAAGCCTGGTTTATAGGCTTTTTACATATTAGCAAATATATGTGAAAAACACACCTCTTTTCAGAGTGTAAACCTTTATGTGGGCATTTTTACATTCAGGTTTAAACCAGGCTTATGAACTCTGTCTATACCCAAAGTTGCATTCGTTTAAATCAGTTTTACATCACACTTTAGTAAACCATATGCAACTTTGTGTAGATATGGCCTACGAAGTTGATCCTGCAAGGTGCTAACCACCCTTCACGCAAGTGCTTAGTGCTTTATGAGATGCTTGACACTTTGCATGATTGGGTCCTAATGAGTATATGTGGCCCATACAGACTTGTTTTCAGGATTTGATTCTTTCTCTTGATCAAAATGGTGGTGCAAGAACACTTAAGCTTGTCTGCACTTAAAACTTATATTGGCATATAGCTGTTTCAGTCAGGGATGTGAAAAAACCATATCCCTGACTGACTTTGCTATGTCAGCAAAACTCCGAGTGTAGATGCAGCTATGCTTACAGAAGAGGGCTTCTGGTGGCATAGCTAATTTTGTTTGGGGAGGTGGTGTTCTTACACTAGCAGAAAAACTTTTTGTTGATGTATGCCGGTTTGCAGTGGGGACTATGCCAGCATAGGTTCTGTAGTGTAGACATAGCTTTAGAAATGTACGGTTCAAAGGTATCCTTCATTAATTCAGTTAGATGGATAATCTTGACCTCCTATTACTGCTAGGACAGATTAGGAGAATTCAGTACATGTAGTAGCATATACCTGTCTGTAGTACAAGTTGTACTGATTTAATTAAAGGACTATACAATTCAACTAAAATAACATTTATATTTTGTTTCATAGGGTCTTGGAAACTCTCAGAGGGAGTATGAAAAGCAGGTTGTACTCTATAGTATCCGCAATCAGCTACGATACCGAAATAACTTAGGTGAGTATAGAAGACTGATAACTTCAATTTGACAACTGACTCTACTTATAAAGCCTTCATTTGAGTGTACTGTGATCTTTAATATCTTACAAAAGTATGTCACTGAAATTACTACAGACCTGTCAGAACCGACTCAATCCTCCAAATTTCCACCAAAAAAGACCTCAGCAAAACATCCTTTTAATGCTAGAACCCCAAAAGTAAATTAACTTTGAAATCCACCTAATTGCAGCAGTTTCTTTGTGGAATGCACCCTTCAGACTCTGCAGGTTTTCAAGTGAAGCTTACTGATGGCCGACTTAGTAAGTCTCCTGTGTGCCATCTGAGGCCTTCAAACAAGGTTAGGGCTTGTTAATGGAGGACTTAACTAATTTACAGCCATGATGTCAAAGGAAGTGTCCCTCTAGAAGGAGCCCAGACAGGTACAAAGAAGAAGGCCTGGGGTCCAAGCTGTTTGACATACAATTCTCATTGGATTCACACCAGTTTTACTCACTTTCTCTTCTGCAGTGGACAAAGCTCTCACTGCTTGAAAAGGAGGTTTGCTGGCAACTCCAAACGTTCTAAATCATGAACATGTGTATATTTTATCCTTTCTCGTGTCTGTTTATGCCAGAATGGCATGTCTCATTTAGAAATGAGACACATAATAAACCACACAATAAGCTTATTCTATCATTGCTGAAAATGCAGGATTGCTCCTTGCAATATATTCTTCAGTGCTGTGTTCTAGTTAGCTTTAAATTACTTTCGTTGGGTTTTCACTATTTCCTTGGGAGATTATTCAGTAGTTTAATAGCTAATTTTATCATGAGTAATCTTTCTGATTTCCAACCTGATCCTGAGAGGTTCTGAGCACCTGCATCTCCTATAGAAGTTAATAGCAGATGTTGGTGCTCAACATCTTTGGATCAGCTCCCCCTTTTATTTCTTAAGTCAATTTCATACCATTTTACTACTAACCTTTTTTGTGTGTTGCCATGCAGTTTAAATGTAAAAATATAATCTTTGCACCATTTTGAGACAACAGTGTGATATAATATTAGCCTGACCTTCCCACCCCCAGTTAAGCATGTCAAGAAAGAAGAACGAAAATACTATGAGGAACTGTTAAAATACAGTAGAGATCATCTCATGCTGTACCCTTACCATTTGTCTGACATCATGGTAAAAGGCCTGAGGATAACACCATTTTCGTATTACACAGGAATAATGGAGGTGAGTTTGGGAACAGACTTAAAACAAAACATGTCATGCTCTGTACTTCTAGAAATGCTTTTTGTAGCGTTGTAATGTTTGCCAGCCAGTCATATGACTGTTATTGTTTGCTCTTGGAGAGACTGCTGTTGCTAATGAGCAGCATGAAGGAAAGCTTCTTCAGAATTGTGTTGATAATCACAACTCAGCCTACCCCCAAGTGCTTCTCTGCAGAGCTAGGGATTAGCAACTGCAGTTGGATGGGAAATGGTTTTCCAGTTCCGAATCAATTGAAAACTCCAAATTTTTTGCAAACTGAAAATCCCAAAAATTTCCGATTGAATCAGTCAAAACATTTTTTCAATTTTGACCTTTTAAACTTTTTTTTACTACAAATTAACTTAAATTTCAAAACAAAAAGTCATGCTGACCTGAAAAAAAAATGGAACTTTTTCATTCTGAAAATGTCAAACAGCCCATTTTGACAACTTTGAAACATCTAAAAATATGTTCAGATTGAGAAATTTGTTAAAACTGACTCTTTTACAGTTTTGGTGAATTGACATTTTTCATCAGAAAAGTGCCCAACCAGCTCTGCTAGCAACCTTCTGTCATTTCTCTTGGGTGCAGTACACATAATATTTTGTCATTTGAGTAAAAGATGCATACAGTTTAATATAGAGAAAATTGATAATTGTTACTGTGATTACTATTAGCTACTTACATTAGTGCCTTTTTCTTCCCCTATTTGGATGAACATCTCCAGTTTTACTACAGACTTTAATGGAAATAGACTTAGACCCTTAGTAATTTGTCTGTCAGGCTTTCTGGGGATTTACAATATAACTGTAAGGGATCTGATCATCATTAATAGTAAGCATATCATTTTTGGTACAGTTCTCGCATCACTTTTACAGTAAACCAGATTTCTCAAAAGTGCTAACTGATTTTAGCCGGTTAGATTTTCTTTGTCAAATTCTTATCTTCAATTTGAGGGATAGATTTTTATATAAAAAATGTACACGTTATTTTAGGTTTTAAATGCTCATTGATACCAAAGAAACGCCCCTTTCTCAAATAATGGACTACATTGGTCCAAAAATGTGTTTCTTGCTACAAATTAAGCTTTTTTTCCTTTTTTTGTGTGTTGCTTTTTAAAGGATATAATGAACAGTGAAAAAAGCTACGATTCATTGCCTAACTTTACTGCTGCTGACTGTAAGTATTATCTGGCTGCATTCTTATGTTTAGTGAGGTAAATAAATGGAGCTTCTGAACACAGTTTGAAGGCTTCAATTGCATCACAGCTTTTTAAAGGTGTAGAACCTGTAAGTAGTAGTTTTGAAGTAGGGTGTGTCTTCATGCAGAGTTATCCTGTGCTGTGTCCTCATCGGCACTGCATTCCTGTGTTAATAGGACTTCTGGAGACATAATCCATGGTTCTTTGTGCTGCAGTAATCTGGGCTGCTCAGTGATTTTTCCCAGTGAATTGTGGGAGAATTTGTCTGTCCTTCTGGGCACATGGTGTCCTGTACTGTAGGAAGGCACTGCAGGAATATCAGCACTCAAGTTAGCTTGTCTCCTCACCATAGTTGCTGACTTCCCCTCTGCCTAGTGGGTGCTCAACCCCTCCCCTGCACCGCCTCTTCCAGCCCCTGCACCGCCCTCATCCCACCCCTTCCCCAAAGTCCACGCCTCTTCTCACCCCAGCCCCCGTTCCACACCCTGCCCCCAAGTCCCCACCCCTGCCCTGCCTCTTCTCCACCTCCTCCCCTGAGCGCGACCCCTCCCCGCTCCTCCCTCTCCCTCCCAGAAAGTCCTAAGCACCACCAAAGAGCTGTTAGGTGGCGGGGGTGGGGGAGGAAGCGCTGGGAGGGAAGGGGAAGAGCGGGGACGCGGCACGCTCGGGGTGGGGGGAGAGAAGGAGGTGAGGAGGGAGGAGCTTGGTTGCCGGTGGGTGCAGAGCACCCACTAATTTTTCCCTGTGGGTGCTCCAGTCACGGAGCACCCACAGAGTTGGCGCCTATGATCCTCACTGCAAAGTCAGTCCAAGTGAAAGCGTAGCCCAAGCTCTAACCCTTATCTCTAGTCTTGCCAGCTAGCCAGGGTTGAAAGCACTAAACTCAGGTGAGAGGTTTTGTGTGTGGATAGGAGAGGGGCTAAGGGCAACACCTGAGTAAGCATCAGACTTAAGTCTGCAGTGAACACATACCCTAAGGGTCACATTATTAGGGAAGGGGAGTGAAATGAAGGGTGATCCTTGGCTCCTTTGGCAGACTAAGGAAAACCCTGGTAAACAAGACAACTGATGTAAGATTTTAGCACCCAAAACACTTGAGAAATTTCCCTAGTAGCTTTCATTGCCTTCTTCCCTGTTGTATCTCTGTATGTTTCCTCTGTGGGTGGGTGGAAGGGGGAGAGTTCACAATTCGATAACACAGTAATAATGGGTGACTCCAACTATTTCATTAACTGCACATATGTCACATAGGGAGATAGTTGAGAGAAGCAGTTTTTCAACACCATTGAATTGCTTGGAGTACAAAAGAGAAGCTGTGACGAACTAGGACTGTTGTTAATGTTTTCCCTGAGTACTGTGTGGGTGCCTCGGTTTCCCTATGTAGTGCTTGAGTATCTAGGTGGTGGGACAAGGGTGCATAAGTGTTACAGAGGGGCCTGGACACAGAGAATGGCTGACACTCTGTCTCTTAGCAACTGATGGCCCCGGCCCCTCCCCTGCAAAGGTGAGAGCTAAAGGTGTTGGAACAAAGGGATCAGGTGACCTCCTGGCCCGGGAAGCAGACAAAGGGGGAGGAGGGGCTGGACCGTTTCAGTTTTGAGCTGGCTGGGGAACATGGAGGGAAGCGCAGACAGAGTCTGGCCTCCCTGCCCCCCTTTTGGAGCTGTGGCGTAAAACGCAGGGAGCCCCAGGCTGGGGTCTAAGCTTCCTGCCCCCTGGAAGGGCTCGACGGAGGGGTCCTGGTTGTACTGACAAGCTCTGTTTGGATTGTGTTCCTGGCATCTCTAATAAACCTTCTGTTCTACTGGCTGGCTGAGACTCCCATTGAATCCCTGGAAGAGGGGTGCAGGCGCTGACTCCCCCACACTCCGTGACAGAAGCGACTCATGATTTAGTGACTGATATGTGTAATATGTGTAAGTTAAACTTCTTCATTGGAGTTTTGTAACAAAAGCTAGCACTGAGGTGCTAAATTTTAGAAAGAGGGATTTAAGAAAAGTGAGAGAGTATGGAGGTTACTTAAACATATCATATTTGAGGCACAAAAGGTGTATATTATGTATATACCTAAATTAAAAAGGAGGCAGGAAGGCAAGAAAAATACAAAATGTGGTTAAATTATAAGGTACAAGGAATTATTTGGGTCCATTGGGTATCCATTTGAAAAACAAACAAACTGGAAATCCAGCCCTAGCAAAGCCAGTAAATGAGAACATAATTATGGCAGGTAAAATATAAGATGGCAATTTTGAGGCCTGAGGGAATTTCAAAATCAAGTTCAGCCTATATGTGCACTTTAGATAAACGAGGGGAGAATGAAGAGGCACACTTATATGCAATAAGAGCAGAACATTGACTGGGGTTTAAAATATATTTTAAGAAGCACTTACAAAGCATAACATGTTTGAAAAAGCAAAATTTTTCAGGAAGTAAATTTTAAGTCACTACCTTCTTGGAATTATTTTTTAATTTTTATGTGTTAGATTTTTGTCCTCCTCTGACTAGATTTGTTTGTAACTGGGACAGGGGAGCCCACACTTGAGAGTTAGGGCACTTTTTTGTGGTTGTGACAGGGTTGCGGGGAACCCTGTCCTGTGTGGGGAAAAAAAGGTGGGGGAGTACGTATCTTATGTCTATGTCCTTCCCAGCCTGAGTCCATACGCTTGCCCTTATCAGCATGGCAGTACGGCCTAGTGGCCAGAGTCCAGAAATTCAACCTTGTCACTGGGCAGTAAGGCCCAGGGGCCAGTGTCCATCAATCCTCCCCTTTTCAAGGGCAGTAAGGCCTAGTGGCCCAAGTCAATAATCTAGTCCCTCCTTGCAGAGCAGTAAGGCTCAATAGCCAGTCAGGAAATCTGCCCCTTCTCGCAGGGCAGTAAGGTCTAGCAGCCAATGCTGGATACACGGGGAGGGAGTCCACCAGACCCCAGCCCAGTGCCCTGGTAGTGGCCATAGCAAGGGCCATTGAGTCAGTGGGAGAAGGCTCCTACCAAAACACGCTGACTCAAGGCTTCAGCTCACTCACCAGTCTGCCATCGGATTCCCCTGGGCTGCTTCCTGCCATTGTCCCTGCTGCTGTGGTCAGGGCCTCCCTGTTACCTCTAGGTTCTCTGGTCTGCTCTTCCGCCCAAACCTGTAAGGCCTCCAGGGTTGCCTTGGCGTCAGCCTGGGCTGTGGCATCTCCAGCTCCTAAGGTCGCAGGCTTCCTCTGAGCCTTGGCTGGATCAGGCAGCATACATCCTTCCTCCACGTCAGTCAGCCCCAACTGAGCCGAACTGCTCCCTTTCATACTGGTATACCTGGAGCATGCCTAGTAGGGTGAAGGAGGTGTGGCTTCCTCAGCCCAAAATGTAGGATTAACCTCTTTCCGCCCAGTGTGGGGCGAGTGCGCCCTGTCATAGTGGTCTTGTTAGACTTACTGGAAAATGTGGGTGGAGGAACTAGGATAAAGTCTTCCTGATTTCTGAGGGGGACATGACTGAAAATTATTCTTAACTGAATGGATAAATATGTAGTGGGCATTTGGATATTGCCGTAGTCTTTAAGTTTGTTTTAATGAATGTAAGGATCTGCAGGAGGTAACAACTACAGCAATTTTCAGCAAGAGACACCAAACTTTTTTTGTAAGTAACTATTTAGAAGAGATCCAGTATTGTAATCTTCCTCATGGATGTGATCACACTGAATTCATTGATATGGTTTATATGGGTAAAGATCACTGGATTAAGACCTTGTTCAGTTAAAATGAACTATTTTTCGTGGAGGTCACTGTGACCTTTTGGCTCTGTTTCTTAGTGTCCAGCCTTATTAAATGTCTAGCCTTTTTAAAAATCCAGCTAACTCATTAGTGTCTGGTATTGGCATCGTTATTACTACCAGCTGACTGAAGGTAAGGCTGAGGTGATGAAGATGTTGGACAGATCTTGACAGGTTTCAGTGTAGTAGCCGTGTTAGTCTGTGTCAGCAAAAAGAAAAAAGAAAAGAGAGATCTTGGTGACTCTTTTCCCTCTGTGCTGTGACTCTTGTGTCATAAAGAAAAACAATTAGTTTGTGTGTTTTTCTTCTGACTATATTATAGTAAGATGACAGGGAATCATCATCAAGTGGGTGTGTTTCCAGTGGAGTCCCACAGGGATTGGTTCTTGGTCCTATGCTATTTAACATGTTTATCAGTGACCTGGGGGGAAAAAAACACAAAATCATCACCGTTAAAGTTTGCAGATGACAGAAAAACTGGGGGAGTGGTAAATAATGAAGAGGACAGGCCACTGATTCAGAGCGATCTGGATTGGCATACTGGCTGCAAGCAAACATTGTGTTTTAATATGACTAAATGTAAATAAAGAGAGAGAGAGAGAGAGCGCAAAGTAGATAGGCTGTACTTGCAGGATGTACTCTATCCTGGGAAGCGGTGACTCGGAAGAAGATTTGGGGGTCATGGTGTATAATCATGAACAGGGGTTGGTCCTTGGGCCGGTTTTGTTCAACATCTTGATCAATGATCTGGATCAATGAATACTGTATCCAGTATTCCAGCAGCCCACAATTAAAGAAGGATGTTGAAAAATTGGAGAGGGTTCAGAGAAGAACCCCAAAAATGATTAAAGCATTAGGAAACATGCCTTATAGTGATAGATTCAAAGAGCTCAATCTATTTAGCTTAACAAAGAGAAAGTTAAGGGGTGACTTGATTTACAGTCTATACGTATCTATATGGGGAACAAATATTTAATAATTGTCTTTTCAGTGTATCAGAAAAGAGTGTGTATATATAACATGATCCAGTGTCTGGAAGGTGAAGCTAGACAAATTCATATTGGAAATAAGGTGTGAATTTTTGACAATGGCCATTAATTAATCAAACAATTTACCAAGGATCTTGGTGGATTCTCCATCAGTGACAATTTGTAAATCTAAGTTGGGTGATTTTTTTAAAAGATCTGTTCTAGGAATTATCTTGGGGAAGTTCAGTGGCCTGTGTTATGTAGGAGGTGAGACTAGATGATCACAATGGTCCCTTCTGACCTTGGAATCTATGAATTTAGTCTGGGCAAAAGAAATGAATGGGGCCAGATTCTGCTCTTGGACAGAGATATGGCTACCATCGAAGTTAGCAGGATCTATTTTTGGTGCCGTTTACCTCTTTCTTTAGAGAAAAGAAGGCAATATTGAAAACATTCTTGAGATTCAGAACCACTTTTAAAAACGAGAATAATATGTTCTCACATCTTCAATTAAAAATAGACCTTTTTTCCTAAGGAAAATCAAACATTTACTTTTCAGGTCTGCGGCTTCTTGGTATAGGAAGAAACCAGTACATTGATCTAATGAACCAGTGTAGGTCATCAAAAGTAAGTTTTGTTTTTAATTTTCCCCCCATCTATTCTAAGTGTGGGTTGTGCCTCTCCATGCCTGGCTCCATCTTGACAAAACTGTTCTAGATGGGGATAGGATGTCATATTCCTCTTTAGTAAAATTATGATTAATCAAACAATAATACACTAACATATGTATGTTTCTTCAAAGCTATTAAAATGTCTTTGTTAATTGTGGTAAAAAGCAAAAAAAAAAAAAAAAAAAAAATTTCTCCAGCTTTGTGTTATCTTATTACTACTTATTCAGTGCTACATTTTGTCTAAGGCCCTCTCTAGACAAAGACAAGGGGCTAAATTCTCCTTTGACTAGTATAAATCTGAAGTAATTCCATTGGTATTGGTGGAGTTATTCCATATTTATACTGGTATAATTGAGAGCAGGATTTGCTCTGGTGTATGCCTCCAAAAGCTTATAATCAAAGTAGCTAATGTAAATTCTATTTAGTTTGTATACTACTCACATCATTTGAGGATGCAGTGATGGGTCTGATCATGCAGCCCTTTTTTTGACATCAAGATTAATATCATGATTGATGTCTGCATGATCTGGCCCTTTTACAAGCTCAGTTTACAACAGTACTTTTCCTTTTTTAGAATGTAGTAAGTAATTCATAAGCGCTCTGTCTGCGGTTACAGCATTGCGCTTTTGGCCAAAGGATTGTGTATCCAAGTTAAAAGAGATTTAGTGTAGGCTGAGGGAAACAAAAAGGTTAGGGGCCTGCTTTATAGAATGTGAGAAGAGTAATCTTAACCATATCAGTACAACAGTACCCTCTAGCTGTTCTTTCATGAACTGAAGTTTATAGTAGCTCGTAGCATGATGCTCATCTGGAACACAGTGTATCATTGTCTGTCGATAGAAATAAATGAAATATGTGTTCTTATATTGCATTGCTTATTAGTTTTGTAAAGTATTCTGCCTACAGAAACACTCCATTTGATATGTTGTATGCTATCCTGTATCTTAAGGCTCTGCTTTTTTGCTAATAAAATGCTCGTGTGCTTTTAATAGTTCTGGCCTGAACTTCATGCTAGCTGACTTGAGTACACACACAAATGGATTGTTTTCATTTTCCCATTTTTATTTGGTTTGGGGTGGAGAGAATTATTATTTTTTTAAACAAGTCTGTATCCCTGTGTGCTATATGCCTGTGCATTCAGTGACTTTAGGGGATTAGGAATAAAAATCAGCAGCTTTCCCACATCCCAAGGTATCCTGCAATGTTTATTTAATGCCTGAGTATGAAGTACTTGGAGAGTAAGCATTTATAAATAGCTGTTTTTATGGTGTAAAGGAAACTGATAACATCTCTATTTGTAATCAATAACATTTAACATGTACAATCTCAAATGGACTGTACCACTGCAGAAATTTTTCAGAAGGAAAACTGCTCGTGATCTGCTACCAGTAAAGCCAGTGGAGATTGCCATAGAGGCCTGGTGGGTGGTGCAGGCTGGCTACATCACAGAGGATGACATTAAGGTATTGTGTGTTTAGCCAAATTTAGACACTGCTAATTACTGAGAAAATAGTGGAAGATTACAAATCTGGACCGTTTATCTCTTAATATAGTAGAATCTCTTATGGAAATGGTGGTAAGGGTTTTTTTATTGGTATACTTTCTCTTTTCCTGTGAATTCTGACTTCTGGGTTATATTATATTAGGAAACTTATTTCAGCATGACTGCGGAAGACATTTTTCCCTGAAGGAATGTCTGTGAACTGTATGATGCATATATCTTAAGAAACAAAAAGAAACAACTATATTATGTTGTTGGTGTCATTTAGATTGTAAATTGTTCAAAGCAGGAATTGAGTGTTTGGATGGAATCTAGTACATTTCAGATACAGTGTATTTGTATTCCAAAATCCCATAACTGTAAAATGATTTAAATAGAGGTGTTGTATTTAGATTTGAAATAAGTTGTATTGAAAATACAGTGCCAAACGTTTAAGTAAGGTTGTGTATCATCAGTGAACTTTAAAAACTCTCTCTTAATCTGAACTTCACTTGCTAAATCTTCAGCAAGCAGTAAATTCAATACAGCTTCCAGAGGTCTGCGTAATCTTGTGATGAGGTTACTTCTGCAGAGATAAGAGTAATAAACTAGACATCTATGACAAATTTAAATCTGTGGTTCATATACTGACTTCCTTGTGTAAAGATGCCTTTATTAGTTTTCACTGACTTAAAGCTGAAAACTTCATTCTGAATAACTGTGTGTAAAATATCAGAGAGGTAGCCATGTTAGTCTGGATCTGTAGAAGCGACAAACAGTCCTGTGGCACCTTATAGACTAACAGACGTATTGGAGCATAAGCTTTCGTGGGTGAATACCCACTTCTGCATGCATCTGAAGAAGTGGGTATTCACCCACGAAAGCTTATGCTCCAATACGTCCCTTAGTCTATAAGGTGCCACAGGTCTCTTTGTCGCTTGTATGTAAAATGCGTAGACAGATCTTACTAGAAATTAACCTGTTTTCTTTTACATAGATTTGTACTACATCTGAGAAATCTGTTATTGATAAGATAATTGATTCAGGTCCTCAGCTTGCTGGATCACTAGACTACAATATAGTTCACAGTAAGTGTTTAACAAATGTGGCATTTCTGTCTACTGTAGAATTTATTTAGGAAAAATTTGAGGACCAGAATTTCAAACGAGGAATAAAAGGAACATAGGAGGCTGAAGCATTTAGTACAGATAAGAGATGAAGGAAAATATTATGGAATAAAACAAGAGTGGTGGAAATCACCTGTAAATAATCTTTCCTAAATAGTATAACACTGATTCTTAGCGGTATATATTTATTTTGGCAACTGTCACTCTATTTCTATTTGAAATGATACAATGACTTTCCCACAGCGACATCTAAAAAACTCATACTTATGCAATTTCTAGACATCAAGGTTGTGTTGACCCAAATGAGGGAGAGAGACGTTTCAATTTACTATTATTCATCAAATGTATACTATTTGGGGAGGGGAGAGCTTTTAAAATAGTAATTGATTCTGTTCTGAAGAGCACTATTAGATAGCAAACATGGGACTCTTAAGAATATTATGGTCTGGTGGGGACAGTCTCTTGTTGATTTCCCAAAGGTCTACCATTCTATTGCTGAGAACGTGTGTGTGTCCGTCCGTCCGTCTGTCCATCCCCGTTATTTTTGTAGAAACAATATTTTGAGTCAAATCATCATTCCAGCAGAGGGAGCTGGAATGATGATTTGACTCAAAATATTGTTGTTCATAAAAAGAGCAGGAAGAAATTCCGTGTTTGCTAAATGGAACAGGACAAAACCTGTAGAAAGAATGAGGGAGATTAATTTCAAGCTTCTGAGTGGATGTAAGAACAGTAGAGGGTTTAAGAAAAACAAAAACTATGAAAATGCTTGACAGTGACCCTTCAAGGTATTTAGGGCTAAGTGCTGCCTGTACCTGACGAAAGAAAAGGGTGCAAACTCAATGTACAGATAACAGTGTGCTCAACATGGGTGTGCAGAGGGATCCTGCCCTGTCTCATGGGTGGAAAAAGCAGATGTGGACCACCAATGGGATGGGCTTTTAAGGGGGAAAGGGTTTGGTTGGCCTAAAATCTGTTGTGTGTATGCTGACATACACAGCAAGTGAGAGCCTACACCAGCAGTGCTAAATAGTTAAGAGGTAGTTTTGAGGTAGTTAGCCTCAAATATCCTATCCTGGGCTAAATAAAACCCTTCGGCACAAGAATAAGGAGTTAAATAAAAACACACACATATTTAAAAATTGAGTGCTGATAGTGTCCTTTCTGCTATACTGAACAGGGAGTAGATAAGCTTTCTGGCCTAAGGTCAGAGATAAACAAAAGGCAATAAATCAGACACCTAATACACTGGGTGATCAAGGTTTGTGCTTTATTCGCTCATGATACAATTCTTAGAGTTAGCGGTCAGGGCTCTCAAGTTATGCTGAAATGTGCTGTCTGGGTCTTACCCTTTGAAATCCCTCTCCATAGTTATGTTTATGCTGCACAATTAACCTGGGTGATTGGCACCAAGGTTGAGCACTCGGGTTAGCTTAGTCTTGGTGTGAGTAACCCCACTACAAAGGCATACCTTCATTACTGTGTCCTCGCTATTTATTCACACCCGTTTACATTGGGGGCACATGCCATGGCTCTCTGTGTTGAGACACTGTAGAATTGGTTCCCAGTCATTTGTGAGAGAATTTGTTTGCCCTTCAGGTGGGGGTGGATTGTGGGAAGGCATTGGAGGACTATCAGCACTCGAGTGAGTTAAGTCTGCATCTTCACTGTGGGTTCCTGCCCAATTAAAAGCAGAGCCCAACCTCTAACCCACACCCCCAGCCAGGAAAATCTGGGTCAGAGGTCTTTCTGTATGGATGGTAGAGGGTAAAAGCTAAAACTCAAAGAAGAGGCCAGATTAGCTGTCGTGTAGATATACGCCATGTTTCTGCAATAAACATAGTTGCCTCAGTTTCTGATCACCCTTCTTCCCATGCCCTGTTACCTTCCTAATCCCTGTCTCTGAAGTAAATATATGGCTGAGAGTCAAATTGTAACTTGTCTTTGTGCTGTGAATAATTTAGGATTCTGCTTCAGTGTAATGTCTAGTTAATGTTCTGTTTAGTCTTCTGATGTATGCATAGCTGTATAATTGAATATCATTCCGGGGGTGTGGGGTGGGAGAGGTTAAAACTTCCTGAATTGATGAAAAAAAAGTAACATCTACTAGTATCATTAGTACTTGGGTAAACATCTTTGTAAAGTGACATACCTTTTTTATTTTTAAAGGTTTATATAACAAAGGATTTATTTACCTTGATGTACCAATATCTGATGACAGTTGTATAGCAGGTGAGTGTATGTTTTAGCAGTAGTAGCTATGTTTTCTTGGGAAGAGATTCATTCCAGATAATTTAGGTTTCCTTTTTTTGGGTGCTGCTTGTCCTTTTCTATTAAAGTGACCTATTTAAACATAACACCAAGATGGATGAAAACTCTTCATGTTTATTCAATGGCTTTCCAACTTGCTGCTAAAAATTTGTCCTTTATTCTTATGCTAGTATTTATTTATTTTCAACTTATATTTCTATCTGAAGTAATATTGTTGGCGTCTGTTAGTCTTGAGAGACGATGGATATGCGCCCATGGGGAATGTTTAGTTGATGGTTGTGCAGCGTCTGTTGTGGCTGTGGAGCCCCACACGAGAGTGGCAGTCTCGATTGCATTTGCTGCATTTGAAGGCGGTGTCAGCTGTGGGTTGGAGCCGCTGCTTCCTTTTTTGTTGAACCCGCTTTTCCTCCGCAAGCTGCCACAGCTTGTCTTCGCCAGTTTTCAATCCAGTGGTCAGAGCGTGTCTCCATCTGCATCTGTCCTGGGCGAGCTCTTCCCAGCTGTTGATGTTGATTTGAACAGTCTTCAGGTCCCTCTTACAAACATCCTTGAAGCGAAGGTGGGGCCGTCCTGTAGCTCTGTTTCCGGAGGCAAGTTTGGCATACAACAGGTCTTTGGGGATCCGTCCATCTTCCATGCGACTTAGATGGCCAAGCCATCTGAGGCGGCGTTGACGGAGGAGAGTGAACATGCTGGAGATCTTGGCACGTTCCAGCACCTCGTTGTTCATTATTCAATCACTCCAAGTGATCCCGAGTATGCGACAGAGGCAGCGCATGTGGAAGGTGTTCAGTCTCTTTTCTTGCGAAGCGTAGAGGGTCCAAGTTTCGCTGGCTTAGAGAAGAGTGTTTAGGACACATGCACGGTACACAGCGACCTTTGTGTTGATGGTCAGCATGTTGTTGTTCCATACTCTCTGTGACAATCTGGCCAAAATTGTGAAGGCCTTGGCAATTCTACGGTTGATCTCAGGGTCCAGTGAGAGGTTGTCCGTGATGGTAGATCCAAGGTAGGTGAACTGACTGACCACCTCTAGCACATAGTCATTGATGGCAATGCTTGGATGTTCAGCATCATGGGCCATAACTTTGGTCTTCTGAAGACTGATTGTCAACCCGAACTCTTCACAAGCTCTGGAAAAGCGGTCAATCAGATGCTGGAGATCGGTTTCTGTGTGGGTGGCCAGGGCAGCATCGTCTGCAAACAGCATGTCTCTGATTGTTGCCTCCCGTACCTTGCTTTTGGCCTTTAGTCGAGCCAGATTGAAAAGTCTCCCGTCAGACCGGGTGTGGAGATAGACTCCCTCTGTGGAATTTCCAAAGGCACGTTTCAGCAATGCTGCAAAGAAGATGCCGAAGAGTGTGGGAGCGAGAATGCAGCCTTGTTTTACTCCAGTGTGGATGTCGAAGGCATCGGAGGACGAGCCATCATACAGTACTGTGCCTTTCATGTTATCATGAAAAGACTGGATCACGCTCAGCAGCTTCGGTGGGCAGCCAACCTTTACCAGGATCTTGAACAGCCCATCTCTGTTCACAAGGTCGAAAGCTTTGGTCAGGTCTATGAAGGCAAGGAATAGCGGCTTGTGCTGTTCTCTGCATTTCTCTTGCAGCTGTCTTAAGGAGAAAACCATGTCGGTTGTGGATCTCCCTGCTCGAAACCCGCACTGTGACTCTGGGTAAACTCTGTCAGCAAGCTTCTGCAGTCTATTCAGGATCACGCGTGCGAAGACTTTACCCACAACACTCAGGAGCGATATGCCTCTGTAGTTGTTGCAGTCGCTTCTATCACCCTTGTTCTTGTAGAGGGTCATGATGTTGGCGTCTCTCATATCCTGAGGTACTGCACCTTCGTCCCAGCACTGACAGAGGAGGTCGTGGAGGTGTTCTAGGAGGACGTTGATGCCACACTTAATAACTTCTGGTGGGATGCCATCCTTTCCTGGAGCCTTTCCTGTGGACAAGCTCTCAATGACTTTCTTCAGTTCTTCCATGGTGGGCTTCTCGTCCAGCTCAATTTCAACGGGAAAACCATCCACAGTATTGAGGGCAGCTTCGGTGACGGTGTTTTGCCTGGAGTACACTTCAGAGTAGTGCTCCACCCATCTATCCATCTGCTTGCCCTTGTCCTGGATGTTTTCGCCTGTTGCAGACTTCGTGACACTCTCCACTTCTTTGTGGGTCCCATGGCCTTCTTGATGCCATCATACATTCCCCTGATGTTTCCAGTGTCAGCAGATAGTTGAATGCTCCGGCAGAGCTGGAGCCAGTAATCATTTGCACACTGTCGAGCTAGTCTCTGTACTTTGCTCCTGGCAAATCGATACTCTTGTAGACTCCTCTGACTGGGGGAATGCTTGTACTCCAGGTGAACAGCGCGGCGTTCTTCAATGGCTGGAGTGAGTGTGGCGGAGTTGGCTTCAAACCAGTCATTATTCATGTTTCGTTTCTTTCCAAAAACTTTCATGGCTGTGCTGTATGCTGCGTCTCTGATGTGGTCCCATCTCTCTTTGGCGCAGCCACCGGGAGGCATACAGTTCAGCACCTCTGAGAGCTCATGGGTGAATTTCTCTGCCTTGTCTGGGTGTGCGGTCTTGCTCACATCGATGCGGGGTTTGCCCTCTGGCCTGGAGTGGTGGATCTTCTGTGGCTGTAGCCTCATCTTGCTGCACACCAGCGAGTGATCACTGTTGCAGTCAGCACTGTGGAAGGTGCGAGTAAGCAGGACGCACTTCAAGGCAGACCGCCTGATGATGATCAGGTCGAGTTGGTGCCAGTGCATGGAGCGAGGGTGTCTCCAGGACACTTTGTATTGAGGCTTTGTCTGGAAGAATGAGTTGGTGATGCTGAGGTCATGGTACGAGCACAGTTCCAGAAGTCGTCCATTCTCATTCATTTCTCCAACGCCAAACTTTCCAAGACAGGTTGGCCAAAAGTCGTGGTCAGCGCCCACTCTGGCGTTGAAG
This sequence comes from Macrochelys suwanniensis, assembly GCA_033296515.1. Classification (NCBI taxonomy): domain Eukaryota; kingdom Metazoa; phylum Chordata; order Testudines; family Chelydridae; genus Macrochelys; species Macrochelys suwanniensis. Next base: position 240,350,061 of record CM065776.1, read on the forward strand.
TCACCCAGTTCGGGTAGGTGGGGCTCGTCAGCCTTGGAAGGCAGCGCACCTAGGAGAAGGAAAACTCTGATTTAATAAAGCTGCTTTTAATGTATGTAGAGATGAAGACATGCCCTTGAAGACATTTAAGTCTAATTTAAACAATTGACCTTATTTCGTTGTATCTGCAATTAACAAGGATACTATAAATGTAGAAACGTAACCATATTTAAAAAAAAAAGTCTGTCTGGAAGAGGGACCTTTTCTTTCCGATTCAGTTAATATTCATAGTACTGGTTGCTTATTCACTTCCATCATTCATGCCTCTGTCACCTCAAAATTTGATTACTGTAATGTGCTGTACTTTAGGATCATGTGGAAACTTGAGCTTCTACAGAATGTGGCTGTCCACTGGATAAATGGTGCAATATGCAGGGAGCAATTACTATTATTTTGAGCGCTGCACTAGCTCCCAAGATATTTGGGATGGAATTTCAAGGGCAAGGTTTAATTGTGTTTTGGTTTAAGTGGTTTGGGACCTGGTTACAGAGGGACCACCTCGCACTGCTACAGTTTAGACCTGACAAGACACTTAAGCTGCAGCTGGGTCCTCAACTCTTTACTTCTCTCCTTTTTCCACCACAGACCAAACATATTAACCATTCAGAAATGCTACAAAGCTCTTTCATAGACCTTTTAAGTAGGCTGGGAGTTTTTACAGGTGGATGGGCTGGTGACTGACTGCAGGATGGTTTAGGTGGGGTCTTATGATACAGCTGGGCAGAATGGCTTTAGCTATTGTGGGAGAATATATCAACAGGAAATTTTTTTGATTAGAAAATTGCTGAATGCAAATATTTCATAGATTGATTTTAGAGTTTTAACTGTGTTTAAGTTTTGGGAGGTGTGTAAAGTTGGAAAGGCACCAGAGAAACTGAATGAATAAATCTGAACTTGGAGGGAAAATATTGTAAATTACCCCATAGTCTGAACTAGAATAAAGTTTAGTTTGGTTATTTAAAAAAAATCTTTCAGCTTTTAAGCGGTCAAAATATTCCGAAAATGTAAAGCTCTTAAACAATAGTATTAAAAATAATTCTTTCTTCCAGTGCCTCCACTTGAAGGTTTTGTAATGAACAGACTGCAAGGTGATTACTTTGAAACTCTTCTCTACAAGATATTTGTTTCAATAGATGAACACACTAATGTGGCAGAGGTAAGTAATGCTTAGCTTGTTTCTGCATCACGGAGGTGGGGGAAACTGGAAGGGCCAGGAAACAGGCTGGTGAAAAACCTGAAAGACAGATAGGGAGAAATGCATTTCCTTTTGTCAGTGTCCATCTCCACAGCCATATGACTGTATGTAGCTTTCCAGAGATGAGTCTAGGGATAAGAGATTTGAAACAGTATTCAGTGCTTTATGGAATGTGCTAGTTGCTTTTTTTTAAACATTAAAAAGCACACAACTTTTTTCATAAATATCACTGCCATTCCCCTGGCAAAAAGAGCATTGCAGAGGAACAATATAGGTGGGAGTTTTAGTGAATGATCCTTGCAAATAGTTAATATTCATAGTACTGGTTGCTTATTTACTTTGTTGTCTCTACTTAGAAGTGCATTTTCACTTTGAAAAGTGATTGCAGAAAGGCATTGTGGGGTTCCTGAGAGCCAAGCTGAGTTCTTCAATCTTTTGTAATAAAGATTCTGCAGGCCAAATTATGTCCTTAGTTCAGGGCATATACAACTCCATTGCCTTTAGTGGGTTTGCCATGGGGTAACTGATAGATTAAACCTGTGATTGAAACTTAGTTGATGATGCACAAGAAAAAATAGAACCCAGCTTCCCCCTCTTATAGTTGGATTGATTTTATTGTCTTAACAGGAGTAAAAAGTATTAAATTTTTATCTTTGTCACCAAAGTTAATGGATGGGACAATGAAAGCACAGGGAGTAGATTTTGTGAGGAGGTGTCACTTTTACATAGTCCCTTCTCAAAACAGAATCAGGTTGTAAGACTAGGCCTAATTCTCCAGTGCCCTGTGTACTCATTTACTATGTATTGTGGGTGTAAAATGCTTAAATAAATTAATTGAAATGATAGCATTTTGCATCCATTTTGCATGTAGTTACACTAGTTACATTGACTGCACAAAGAGTAACACAGTGGAGTATTTGATCCTGAATCTCTCGCTGCTCAAGGAAGGGAGTATTGGACTGAGGTTTCAGCATTTCTTCTCCTTTCTCTTAACCACTTGTGAAATGACAATAGATTGTACAACTTGTACTAGAAAAGGTGTTCTTGGCTAGTAGCAAATGAGTCCTGGAATCACTTATCAATTATTCTTATTTTGTCTCTTATCTGTTTCCTATTTTTCAGCTTGCAAATGTTCTAGAGATAGACTTATCACTGGTGAAGGTATGTCTGAATAGTACATCCAAAGCATCTAATTGTCCAAAGTGAAAATCCTCCAATGTTGTACTACCTGGCTTCTTAAATAGATACTAAAACTACATTGTGAAACGTAGCAGTTTTTTATTGATCCCTTGTGTGTCTTTGTCTCTTCAGAATGCTGTGTCCATGTATTGTCGATTGGGTTTTGCCCACAAAAAAGGCCAAGTAATGAATCTGGAAAATCTTCATTCATCATGGAGGAACATTCCTTCTATAAATCGACTGAAGTAGGTATCTTGCCATGTTTCTTGAGTTACTTGAAAAGTATAGTTTTGACTACAGAGCTGCGAGGTGGGACATTCTAAATTCTACCCTTGAGTCTGGCACTGAGATTCCCTTTGTGGTCCTGGCAATAATTTAATTATCTTCCTTCATTTTCTATATATAAAATGAGAATAAAATATGTGTAGCTCATGGGTATATGTGAGGGTTATTGGTGGTAAAATTTACCGATAGTGCTGCAAATAATACTTTAAGTGTTGGCATTTTGGTTTAGAATATTTACTTTTTGGTTTTGAAACACAGACTATGTACTTGCTTTAGTGTTTTATGGCTGTGAATTTGTAATTATTCTGCATTTTGATTTGTGTCTTTAGGAACTTTAAGATTATTTCCTGATTTTAAAAACTAAAAGTAGGCTGCCATGGTACTACCATGGAAACAGCTATCTCAGTGCGGCTGGTGGTGTGTGTACTTGTAATCGGCAGTGCGTTTCTGTTGTTCAGCAAGACAGCTTGCAGTACTTGGGCATTCTGGCAATCCTGGGGGCCCTTGTTTTGTTCTTAAATTTACATTTTTGGTAATGCTTTTAAAAAAATAAATAAATAAAACCCATTTGAACTTTTTTGTAGTCATCAGTTGGAGAATTCAGACGTCTGGCTGAGGGATAGTTTGAGGGCAGGAGCTGGATCAACAGATAGGCTTTCTACATTGATGTGAAATGTTTGATAGGACTTGCAGTGGTTTTCATAATCTGCCACTGAGCATGTGTGAGGTACCATGAGATTAGCAGGCAGAGCTGCTGCCATTGTGCTACAGTGATAATAGATACAGACTTTATGTTAATAGGAGTACTTTGGATCCGCAAAAGATGCTGCTTTCATGGGACAGTGGGGAAAACAGGACTCCTGTACAGGAAGCTTGTTCATCAGCTACAGATACTGATACCAACAGTCAAGATGATCCAGGTTAGCACCCATATTGAATTGATACATTAGAATCAATTGGTTAATGTTTGTAAAATGCCTTGAGGTTATAAATGCTAATTATTCATAGAACCAACCAGAATATGTAGAGAGGGGCAGATTGTGAAAATACTTCTGACATCAAATACATTGAGTTCTTTTCCCACTTTTTATTCTTGTTGCATCTCCCCACCTCAAAAAAGTGCTGTTTTAACCAATCTGCATTATGAATGTTAGTAGAATAAAATTACTGCAAAATTAAATTTAAAATTTGATGAGCGTTTTATATAGTGTTGCAATAATGGCAAGGAAATATGTATAAGACTCAGTATGGCATAGTGTGGGCTTTATGCTTTATTTGTTTAGTTCATACATAGATCTAGTTTTATGATTTTAAGGCTTACTTAAAGAAAATGTCTTTATTCTTAAATAAAACAAATAAGATTACAAATTCTTTCTTTGTTTTATTAGCTGACACAGCCAGCGTGAGCAGCTTGAGTCTGTCTAGTGGACACACAAAGCGTATTGCCTTCCTGTTTGATTCAACTCTCACTGCCTTTCTAATGATGGGGAATCTTTCACCAGTATGTCAGATTGTTCAGTTTGTCTATGTGAAGATCAAATGTGTAGAAAACATTTTAAGTCTTGGCTTTTAGTATAATGCAGCTCTGATGATTTTAGAACCTTTTGTATCAGTTGTTTAGCAACTTTAATGATAATTTGTTTAAGCAAATTTTGTCTTTATTTTACAAAAACATATATGTTAAATCTCCCACTCAGAGATAAGAATCTGTGAAAGATAAAAAATCTTGTATTCAGTATATTTGGATTATATTGTTGCAGAACTTGAAAAGTCATGCGGTAACTATGTTTGAAGTTGGAAAATTATCAGATGAGTCTCTGGACAGTTTTCTTGTGGAACTTGAAAAGGTAACCCTCTTGTGTACAGTCTAAAGTTTTTCAGAGCTTAAGATGTTTCTGTGTGTGTGGTTTACACTGTCAGTATTTGATATGTATTTTTGGTCTTGTGTTTTTGCTTTAGGAGCTTCTTGTTACCCCTCTGTACATAATAATATTGGTAGGAACACATGCGTGGGAATATTCGATCCTCAGTTTTTTTATGTCCCATTAAAATGGAGACTATCCTGTATGTCTGTGCCAGTAATGACTTTTTTTAAGGCCACATTATCAGAAGTGCATGTATAAAAGCGAAGTCACTAAGTGAAGATATGCAAATACACTAAACCTCACAAACGCTCGTGTGCATACATCTGTAGATACATGTGCACACAACCACTAAATTGTGTGCCAGCATTGGCTTTTTGTGTGCTGGATTTGGGTATCTGTAAATGTGCATTCACTTTTACATGCACATGCTTTTGAAAAATTGGCCATTAAAGATTGGAATTTGCAGACCATAATTTTCCAGACCTGTTTTTTTTTAAATTTACCTGTTTTAGCTCTTTTATATCTACCATAATTTTAAACAAACCAACCTATTCCTTAAAATGACTATACTGTTGTATACTTGTAGATTTTTTTTCTGTAATTGCTATGTCTTTATTGTGGCATCCTTTCACAGAAGCCCCTTAAGTGGTAAGTTATATTGAACAATGATGATACAGTACAACTGAAGTTGTTTGTTTGATATATTTTTTTGGATTCCTCTCCTTCCCCCAGTTTTAATGTCTCGCTAATATACTTAACATTACAGTATTTGACAAGCTTTGCCAGCTTTCACTTAACCTGATGGTTGCTGTGGATCATTCTTGCTGAAAAACTTCAAGGCAATAGCACCTTTTAAATGCTGACTGTAGAATGTTTGTAATAGCTTCTTAATCTAGTATTTATGGAACTGGTATTTACAGAAACAGTATACAACATGTACACATTCATATTATTTTTTGTTTAGGTTCAAAGCACAGGTGAAGGGGAGGCACAGAGATACTTTGATCATGCACTTACTCTGAGAAACACAATACTGTTTTTGCGGCATAACAAGGACCTCGTGGCACAAGCTGCACAACCTGAACAACCAAATAATGGTACAGTGAAAGTTGCTGTTTTAGGAAAACTGTCCAATCTCTCGGAGTTAAGTTTGTTTATCTATCATGTGTTCTCTTTGAAAAGAGTTTTCTCATTAAGTGCCCTTTCTGAATGGGGTGCTTTCCTGAAATTGGGTCTTACAGTCCACTGCTGCCACTTTGAGCCTCTGGTGATCCATCTCTTTCACATTTGACACATCAGTCACTTACATGGCAGTAGACTGGTGTTCGAAGCACTAGATCAGGGGTGGGCAAACTTTTTGGCCTGAGGGCCACATCGGGGTTGCAAAATTGTATGGAGGGCCAGGTAGGGAAGGCTGTGCCTCCCCAAATACCCCTTATCCGACCCCTCTCACTTCCCGCCCCCTGACTGCCCCCCTCAGAATCCCCAACCCATCCAACCCCCCCTGCTCCTTGTCCCCTGACTGCACCCCGGGATCTCCTGCCCCTTATCCAATCCCCTGGCCCCCTTACCATGCCGCACAGAGCAGCGTGTCTGGCAGCCGCGCGGCCTGGAGGGAGCTAGACACGCTGCCCCACCGGAGTGCGCAGCCCCACCCCCCCAGAGCGCTGCCCCACAGGAGCGCGCAGCCCTGCCCCACAGAGCGCTGCCTGCGTGGCACGCTGAGGCTGCAGAGGGACAGCGGGGGAGGTGTCGGGGGTAGCCTTCCTGGCTGGGAGCTTAGGGGCTGGGCAGGATGGTCCCGTGGGCCGGATGTGGCCCATGGCCTGTAGTTTGCCCACCCCTGCACTAGATTGATTTCAATGCAAGACCAAGGACAAACTGGACTGGTGTGGGAGGGAGCTGATTCCAAACCACACACATGCAAGGATAGTAAAGGAGGAATATTTCTGCATGACTAACTGTACTAAGTGGAGATATTTCAAAGGCACATAGGGGAGTTAGGCGTGCACACACACACACTGCCCTTTATGCCTGTGAAAATCCCCCTCCCCTCAAAAATTCCTAACATGCTTCACTGCAAAAATCCATTGTCAAGATGAACCCCCAAAACGTTTTTTCTTGCTGCTAGTTCAGCTATCTCTGTGGGCCTGAAATATACCCCCAAATTGCAATTCTGTGATGACTAAATCTCTCAGTAAGGTTGATTTTTTTGTTTTGTTTTAACAAGTAGCTTGATCCTGCAAGGTGCTAAGCACTCTCCATGCTAATCATAGTTGGGATATTTAGGTGCTCAGCACCTCACGGGATTAGGTCATTGAAAGGCAGAATCATACTATTCAGCTGTATTACTCTATTCTATAGAGAGAATTGTTAGGAAGCAAGTGAACTAAGTACTGCTCTGCTATCTTTAATCAATGGTATTTCACCAGATTTACACCAGTATACTTGGCCCAAGTATCTTTTATACTGCGGTATAATGGCAGATTATAGAAAAAGTGTAATATGATTTGGTAGCAGATATTTAGTTCTTTGAGTGATTGCAGATGTGTATTCCACAGGGGTGTGTGTGTGCGCGTGCACCTAGTGCTCCGAAGTCAGAGAACTTTGCGTAGTGGTACCCATAGGGGCAGAGCTTGCGTCCTGTGGCTGTTAGGCCGTCCCCATGCTATTTAAGGGTAGCACCGCCCGACACCCCTCCATTCCTTCTCACTACCCGCAGCTAGAGTTGGAGCATTTCATGTGATATTTCCCACATGCTGTTTCTTATCTCAGTCTTTTGAGTTTTTGTTATTAAGAGTTAACTAGTATTAGCTAAAAATAGTTAGATTAACTTAGCATCCCATCAGGATGACATCACCAGGATTCAAACACTGTCCATTATGTGGGATGGTTATTCCCAATGCGGTGTTTATTGTGGCTAGGAGAAAGGTACAGTAGAGAAAGGTGCTCCATCTGCGAGTCTATGAAAAAAAGAATGCATGATGTCCTAGATGTTGAAGATGACTATTTCAGTGTGGCAGTTTTTCCCAAGCCATAGGCAGTTTCTGAGATTTGTAGTTGCAGGGGCAGTATTATCAAGACATGGTTCTCCCCTTTAGCTTCTCCTCAGCTCCTTGAGTTTTTACCAAATGCATGGCTGTAGTAGCAGCACATCCCAGGAGAAGAGGAATACATGTGATTCCCTACCTGCACAGTTGGTTGGTGAGGGGCAAGTCCAGAAATCAACTGCACAGCTATGTCCGGTTCACTCTGCATCTTTTTAGTCATCTAGGTCTAATAATAAATTAAAGCAAAATCAACTTTAGTACCACACACAACTTAGTTCATTGGGGTCCTACTTGTGAAGGAAAATCTGGGGGAGCCCAAGACTTTGGTCAAGCTGTGTGAGCCTTAAAACTTTGGATAAGCTTGTGTCCAGGCTGTACTGAACTTTGGTTCAGCCTGTGTCTGTGTATAGGAGGAAGGAGAGGGAGGCAGAAGTGGAAAAGTCCCCAAACAGAACAATTTGAAATAGCAGAAGTCTAAGAAATAGATAACCGCAGTTAGGAAAAAGGGTAGACGGTGAATAACAGGAAAAGCCTAAATATGGAAAATGCTCATTTTGCTGGCTTTGCTTTTGACCTGCATTGAATTTGTAATGTATTCCAAATAAGGTAATTAATATGGACGTATGTGTAATTTGTCTGCAGTTTTAACCTTTATAAGCTGGTTAAAGTTTAAGGAGGGCAGAGCAGCTTGCCACCTTGCATGGGGCTATGCTGACTCTCCTTGCATATATGCTTGTATAAAATAATGGAGCCTCAGGCGATTCTGATCCAAACACAATATGTGGTTAATTTTCCACAACAATTTGGGGGCTCGTCCGGGATCCACGACGAATCTCCAGTCCGGAGGACCATGAGTCGCCCCCCCACCGAAATCCCCGGCCGACCATCTGAAAGGTGAGAGACCATTGAATCTCTATTGGGGTTTCCGATGGAGGACTGACCCGTAGGCTCTGGGTTGGGTGAGTTTCGTGCTGGAATCGGAATTTTTTACCAGACATGCCTGAGGCCCTTTGGGTTTCCCCGGGAAGAGCCACAGGCTGTGGCTAGGCAGGAGCAAAGGTAGGCTTCTGTATGTGCCAGAATAGGGGAGGCTGGTAAGTCTCGGATGGGCCAAGACCTAGGCCTCGCCCCAGTGTGAGTGCGTGGGGGGCTGACGGGTCCAGAGGGATCTGACACCTCGCCACAACTGTGTGAGTGTGGGCCACGGAAAGACGCCCAGAGTCCTTTGTGAAGTCTCCGGACTCGTGACCGAAGTGCCTCTAATGCAAGCTCCGTGAGTCCCAACGAGTCGGCCGGTACAAGGCTGGGCTAGGGCAACGCAACTCTGCATGGCATCGTCCGGTGAGGAGCGTGCCCACGCCTAGGTGTGTGTGACCCCACCCTTTGCATCTTCGGACGATCCTGCAACCTCCTTCCTATCCCTCCCCCGCCTGACGGTGGACCCCGAGCCATTGACTGATCTAAGCACCTTGCCTGAAGTGACAGAGTAAGCGGCAGCCAGCCGACGCTCTTTGCTGAAGGGGATTGGTTGCAAGGGTGGTCGTGGACACCCTCTGATAAACCTTCCCTGTGCGAATGACTACCCCGAGTGTGTGACCTGCATGGAAGATTGGCACAACTCGCCACAAAGGGAAGGATGGGGACCGGTGGATCCAAGGAGATCACCGTTCCGCCAAAAGGCACGCCTGCGCATTATATGTACATGAATTATAGTCCTGTTGCTTGCAAGTTTTTAAAAAATTGAAATTGGTATACCAGGGATAATCCAAAATTACAATTTCCCTTAGAAGGAAACTTTCGACCTTGACAAGATTGTGCACCTCAGAGGCGCACTTCTTGCCAACAAAGTTGGACAAGGTCAGTTTGATGTATACTTTTATTGGTGTGAGGAAACAGTAAAATGGCGCCATAAATTTCAAGTAGGGAGTCTCAAGAACTCCCAAGAAAAGCTTAAAACTCAACTAAAAAAAGACAAAAAGGAAATTGACTCTTTCCCGTAGCCCCGCTGGCCAGCAGATATCCCTCTACCTATCTAGACCCCTTCAGGAGGCAAAGCCCCTTCGGAGTATCCCCTCCGCACCTCCTGATGATCTTATAGACCTGTTCCTAAAAATGCAGGCAGTTTGCTGCTCCAGCACAGCCTATGCAAGCAGCTGTTGGAGTACGTTGCCCAGACGGAACTGGGCAGGGAACTGCTGCCCAGCCCCCACAGGCAAGAAATATTAAGCGTCTTAAGTATCAAAAGCCCTTATATGTACCCCTCAGACAGTGTCTCCCCATACTGAGGAAATATTCCCCTTGCGCCAATTCCAGGGCATTGGCGCTTCGGGTCAGGAAACCTTAGTGTCTGTGCATGCACCTTGGTCTCCCACGGAATTGTATAATTTACTTAAATTTTCTGAAAATAAGAAAAGACCCTGTTAAATTCCAAGAAGAATTAAAAACTGTCATATGCTACTATAAAACCCTACCTGGGCAGACTTTAACCAACTCCTAAGGGGTGTCCTGCCCAGGAAAACATTAAATCGCCTTTATCAGGCAGCCCGGTGGCCCATGAAGGACCCAGGCCATGACCAGAACACAATAAATAGGATTACAAACAGGCTGTGGAAAGCAGTTCTCTCAGTCTGCCCAAAGAAAGCACATTGGGCCAAATTTAGCACCTGTAAACAAAGTAAAGAAAAGAATCTAAATGAAATTTTAGCAGCTACCCAACACAATTGGTATCCTTGCCACATTAAAACTAAATTAATGACCCTCCAGCTCCAGAACATACAGGGACCCCGTAATAGCCGCCCATTGTGGGGGAGAAGGGGAAGACCAAACCAAGGTCCCCACCATCCACCTCCCCAGGGACCCAGTGATGGCATGTGTTACTATTGCAAACAGATGGGCCATTAGATAAGTGAATGTCCCTACCACCCTGGCCACTCCACAAGCGGTAGGGGTGGGCAATGTTCTTGTGCCCCACCCCATCTCTTCACCTCTGACCGTTTCTGTCGGTCCTCTGTCTAACTATCATGTTTTCTTCTTCAGTTTGTGTTTATTTGACGATCTTTTGGGGAAAGACTTGCTGTGTAAATTAAATTGTACAATCTATTGTACCCCAGAATGGCGTGTATCTGAAAGTGCCTGATCTCACTCACAATAAGGTTAAGGTCCTGGCAGTTTTGCAGGAGAAGACCAACCCCCAGCCCTTCCTCTTTGCAACAGGAACTGCTGGCTAAGGTGTCTCTCTCTCTCTCTCTCTCTCTCTCTCTCTCTGTCTCCCTTTTTCTCCCTCATTGTGAGCTGATCATGCCAACCAGGTTGGGTGTATTGGGTCTGCCCAACCCGTTAAGATTCGCCTAAACCCAGCAAGACCCCTTCCCGAGGTGTAGCAGTACCCTCTATCAAAACAGGCCAAGGAAAAAATCCAACCTGTTATTACCTCCTACATTCAGCACGGAGTCATTATTCTTATAGTCAATGAGTGTGTGACCGAGACAGGGGAGCAGGCCGTGCTGACGGAGCCTTAGGATTGCCTGGGGCATCTGAGTCTCTGTGCTGCCCCGGGAGAAAGGGGGAATTGAGTGGGGAAGGGCCTATTGGACATAGAACCCTTATTGTGCTGTTAATGCTGCTGGGTTTTTTTTACCTTTCCCGTTGTCCCTAGCCCTGCTATTATCCTTTTTTATAATGTACCGGTGCTGAGGGGTTGTTACCGCCTCAGATAAGAAAAAGATTGTATTCAGTCCGGATATAAAGAATTAAGGTTGTTGTTAAATAAGATGTATCTAAATATAAGACATAAATGTGTGTAGGTAAATAGCTGTGTATAAATAAATAAAAAGGTGGGCTAGTCAAAAATAAAAATCCACCCTCCTTGTTAAACTGGTAGTAAAACAATGTGCTAGTTTTTTATGTATTCCATCTTCTCTGACCTATGTTTTTGCTCCTGAGTAAGCAGACTAGATGCCAATTTAACTTTATCTTTTAATGGTTTGTTATAAAACATCTTCTAGAACATAGTCACAAATACCTGTTTAAGGTACTGAGTTAGCTTTGACAGTCAAAAGCCAAACTGCTTAATGTTAAAAGTTCAACTCTGAAAAACAGGTCTGTAAAAATAGTGTATCTCCGTATTCTAGTGACAGACGAGGCTCTTCTACTTTCAGCCTGAAGAACCAACACATACTAGGGAAAGAACTGCATCTTTTCTGATTCATATGTTGTTAGAATTGTTACTGGTTGTGTATGTTCCTTTTCTAGCAGTATTCAAAGTGTCTTTTGATGCTATTAATGTAGGTTTTCCTTTGGATCTCTTACGATGTGAGAGTTTGCTGGGCTTGGATCCTGCAACCTGCAGTAGAGTTCTAAACAAAAACTATACTCTACTTGTCTCCATGGCGCCACTCACCAATGAAATTCGACCCATCAGCAGCTGTACCCCCCAGGTGAAAATCCACTTTGAAAGAAATCTGAGTCTGTGATATTATTGCACTTAATTTTTGAAATAATACTTTTAACATAAAGGCAGTTTTCTTTGGATCTTTTTCATAGAAAGTACCTTCATTAGAATTTTTGCTCTAAATGATTTGCTTGTAAAACAGTATTATTATATTACAGTTGTTTCATGAAAATGAGAGTTTAGTGAAGTATAATGTGCATGTTTATTATTAGGTTGAATTTATTTACTAAATGTCTGCATGGTAATTATCTCTCTAGTTAAAAAGTTCTGTGACAGATATCAGTGTAAATGCCAGGAAACAAAATAGATATTTTGCATCTTACAGAAGATATATTATTTTAGAACCTACTTCACTACCTTGTACTCATGTTGAGTAGCACATAATAAGATACTGTGCCATAACAATAAGAGTGGTGTAATAAAGCCCTTAATTTATTCCCTAAAGTAGCGCACTCTATTCCCACTGTCCCTTTTATCCCCACCTCCCAGGCATGAGCCCCAGCCACCCAGGGCTGACGGCCAGAGCTATTTTAAAAAAGAAAAGAAAAAGGAGCACAGCTTCGCCTCCCTTGACGCATACCCGCACCTCACTTGGGAGGCCCACCCCATAGTTTGAGAACTGCTGGCTTAGACAGGGGCAGCGCCAGCTTTTTTGCCGCCCTAGGCGGCGGCGGCGGGAGAGGCTGCTGCCGAAGTGCTGCCGAGATCCCCGGCAGCCGAAGAAGCTGCTGCCGCCGAAGTGCCGCTGGAGTCCTTGGCAGCATTTCGGCGGCAGCCTCTCCTGCTGGCGGCCGTTGAGGAACCTGAAACGCCACCCCCCAAATCCTGGTGCCCTAGGCGATTGCCTAGGGTCATCTAATGGTAGCACTTGCCCTCACATGATACACTCTGTCAGTGTTTCCCAAATGCTGGGGCATGTCCCCCTGGGGGGTGCCTGAAGAACTAAGTGGAGGGAGGGTGTAAGAAGACTACTTGTGGTCTCCAGGTTGTCAGCTTTCATTAAAAATAAATAACTAAAACAACCCTGAATGGTAAATGAATTAAGATGGATACGCCTTTCACGACATATGCCAGGGCTGTGGGAGAAGGGGTGCCATAGGCTTAGTTTTCCAGAAGGGGGATCAGTTTTCGAAAATTTATGAAAATGCATTATATAATCCTCTGTGAAGCTACACTACTGTATCTTGCTTCCTGCATTTGTTTACTTAATGTATTGCTTAGCTTCACATATCAGACCTCTGCAGTGAAAGTTAGAATAGCAAAACATACTGTGCAGTATAAATTAAAAGGGAAAGTAATGTCAACAACTTGGTAACTAAATTCTATAAAACAACCAGCTTGTTTACAGCATTGTGTTTGAGCGAGTGTCCAATAGCTGTGTATGTACTGTTCCTTTAGCAAACTTTAACAAATCTAGCTTTCAAGCAAGAGTGTCCTTCCCATCTTCTGTTATACCCAGGGAATGAAGGGACAGCTGAGTTTGAAGCTTAAAACTTGGATTCACCATGTAATAGTGAGGTGTTGCAGCTACTGGCCATGAGGTCAGTCCCATCTGCTTGTAAGGGTTACTATTTAAGTGTACCAAACTGTAGTAAAATAACAAAGTTCTAAAGTTTATCAACTTATAATTGTACATGTAATAGTTGCAATTCAAATGATTTTTTTTATCTTTTGATTAATCTTTCTTCAGCATATTGGACCAGCTATACCAGAAGTTAGCTCAGTTTGGTTCAAATTGTATATTTACCATATTACTGGTCAAGGACCACCATCCCTATTGCTGTCTAAAGGGACAAGGCTTAGAAAACTTCCAGATATTTTTCAGGTATGTTTATATGTCGTCTCTCTTTCTCCCCCTATCCCCCCCATGGAATCTGAATTTTCTCCGAACGAGGGAGCTGTTCATTGTTTCTGATGCTGTGTGTATCAATGCCATTCCAGCAAATTTAACGCTACTTCCCCCAGCTTTAATTTAATGCATCATACTGCAGTTCCTCTTAGTATGAAGTAAACACTTTAGATGGTTGTTCAGGAGTACTATCTGGACACATAAGAGGCTGCAGTAGCAGAAGACTTATGAGGAGCAAGCATATCTTTGCTGGGAAAGATTAGGCTTCTACCCCAGAGTGCAAGGATTCTACCTTAGAGAATCAGATCTTCTCTCCATCTCCCAAACAAAACAAAATAAAAATCTCACATGCGCACTTCTCTCAAAGTTTGAGAAGATGGTTAAGACTATCACCTTTATTCTGGAGACTGTTTGGGTCCTAGAACAGAGATTTTGTTTGAAGCACTTGCAGATGTCTTCTGCAGTTAGGATGGCCGTGTTCATGTTGCTTTGGATTGACTAAAGGAGGTATGGCAGTTTTCTCCTACCAGTTTGTCCGTGTCAAAGGTGTTAAATGGCAAACACAATCCTGGTGGTGGAAGTTGCAATGGCCAAGGCAAACTTGGCTGAACTAAAATTATAGCATCTTCTCCTGGTCAAATATCAATTTAAACGGAGGAACAGGACTATATATTCGTCATGTCTTCCTTCCCAAAGAGAATAGAGACCTTTAAGAAACTGACCTTGTGAGTGAGTGGAGATAGACAGAGAGATGCATGCATCCTTTGATGTAGCTACAGTAGCAACAGTTTCTGGCATCTGTGTTTGTAGACATCAGGAATGAAAACACAAAGCTCTTGTTTTGCTCTGTCTCCCTCATTTTATATTCTTCTTTTTTGTTTTAAAATTGGCATGGAGAAAAGTCATGTCTCAAAAATAAAGTAATAAAAGGTCACGTCAGTGTGGATTCCCAGTCCACAAAGAGGTTCTATAATACTAACAAACTGGATCTTGATTCTAGCTGTGAGGCCTAACCCAAAGCTTCAATACTTAGCAAATGTGTGGTGTGGATTTTTTTGTTTATATTGTTAAAAGTGCTCTATGTAGCTGCCTTGTAAATTTCCTTATGGAATCAGATTTGAGGTTTGCTGACACAGCGGATTTCCTTGTACCAAATAGTCTCAAGTTCTATACCAGTACATTTTTTTCTTAGGGCATCTTATCCGCCTGCACACCCTTTTTTTGTTACCATGCAAAAATGTTGTTGCTCTTGTTTCCACTATTGCTTGTTGCGGTGTCCTTTTGTTAAAAATATACACTTTTTATCAGGAGACATTCCTAGGTTTTAATCTTCCAAAATGAGGTTCTGTCACAACCATATCTTTAGAGAAGAGGAAAGTGCTTCCATGTCATTATTTTTCTCTGAAGATATACTCCACTGTCATTCTGAGTACTGCTGGGAGATTTAAAGTTTCTCACCACATATTCTTACCATCCAAATTTATATGAGAATATTTTCATCTCCCCTTCTAAAGGAACATTGTGGTATCTGCACATTGTTGCAAAGACTTGTGACAGATGTATCCTGTTCATACTAGCATGTTAGGAAACCCCCAACCTCAAAATTCTGCCTCCATCTCTAGCAGGAGCATGGGCATAAAAGTGATGTTATGACACACTATAAAATGGTATTACTGAAAATTACTGGCAGTAATTTCCTTATTGTAACACTTTACTATTAGCCTAATGATTTAGCTTTTCACTTGGACAATCAATTACTACTGCTTTTTATTTTGTTTCTTTCTTTTAGGGCTATGATCGCTTACTAATAACATCTTGGGGTCATGACCCGGGAGTAGTCCTAACTTCGAACGTATTGACAATGTTGAATGATGCTTTAACACATTCTGCTGTTCTAATTCAGGTACTTTATATGAATGATAAAATGTACTTAATTTCAGTTAAATTTTTTCTTATATGTAATGTACAGTAGAGGTGGCAGAATGAAACTGGAAAAAATTGACTTTTTTTCAAAACTTTTTCCATTTTTTTTCAAAATTTTGAACTTAGAAAAATTTTGACCGGCTTTATTGTATAGTTTGTGTATTACTGGGTCACTAAAATGTTGAACCAAAACCGCTGTATGATTCATGTACAGTTATATGAATTAAAATGTAGTCCATGTATTAAAATGTAGTCAACAAGTATGGGATGCATCACAATTGTGCTTTGTAGATGTCTTTTTTTTTTTTTTTTTTTTTCAAAGTTCTATACAAAAATTTTTTGTTGGTTTGCAATGATTTTTTTCTGATCATATATTTGTATCTTTAGTACAATTTTGTACTAACTTTTAGGGTGTTTTTATACTCTTGCACAACTTTTTGTTCACTGACTTTCCTACAAACTATATCCCAAACTCTTTGCCTATTATTTTAACTGTATTGACTCTGGAAAGGAGGATAAGTTAAGCAACTTTAACAAAGAAGAGGTTTTCAGGTGAGATGGATTTGATGAGGTAAATACATGAAGGTTATTCAGATGTCAGGAGAGGCATATGAGAAGCAAAGGCATGGGAACTAGGGATGTGGCAGGTGCTGCAGCACCCCCCGGTTTCACTGTGAAAAGTTTGCTGGTGCTGTCAGAATGAAACTAGCATTATTTCACGATTCTTGAGAATCCCGTGTGGTGTGAGTGAGAATGGTACTTTTTTACATTGCTTTTGAGCACACATAGTTTGCAGTTTCTTTAGATGGCTTTCAGCACCCCCACTATAAAAAGTGTTCCAGCATCACCTATGAGAAGGCTCTTGAACCAAGGCTCTTGGACATCTGGGACTTGGGGAGGCCAAAAGAGAGGTGCAATATTCAAGATGAGAGAAGATGATGCCATAGACAAGGGTTTGGGCATAAGTGGGGCTAAGAAAGTGATGTACCTGAGTAATATTGCAAGTGGTGAGATGCAGATTCACAGGTGTAGGAGATGTGAGAAGGCAGTTTCAAGGTGAAGGAAAATACTAAGGTTATAGGCCAAGATGGTGTATGATAAGAGGTAGTTCTGTTTGAAAATGTTCTCATATAAGAAAAGCACCTCTTGAGAGACTACTTGGTGTTTAGGTCTTGTATCTAAGTCAAAAACAGCTAAACATAATTCACTATTGCTTTTAATGTGAAGAGCATTTCTATGGCTCTTCATAAACATCTGAAATTAAGGGTTCTTTAATGAAATTACTGATGTTAACTGCTACATCGTTTTTTTTTTTTTAAAAAATATAGGTATATCTGTCTTTAACATTTTAGTAAAATAAATACCATAGCATGACATTGTGTATGAATCCTTTTTTGTCTTTCATTGGTTTAGCTAAAATCTTTGAGATATTACTTTTTCTTTCAGTTGTTTTCTATATCTCAAATAAGCGAGCATTTAGGATTACATTAAGTAACTTTCATATTGTATATACCACCAAATGCTTCACCTGTAAGAGCCTCAGTGAAAAAGAAAAGCAGTTATTTGAGCATTTCTATGGATGAGGATCTCCATGCTGTGATGCCATTTTGAAACTAACAATGACGCTAAACTTTGTAGTTATGATTAGTAAAACACAAAGCTAACTGCTCCTCTTTTACTACATTTTAACTTTGAGTTGCTTTCATTAATATTTGTTTAAAATTACTAACTACAATCTTCAGTATATAAGCGTCTTATCTGGTCTACTTGTTTGTTACATTAGCGTTACCAATCTGGCCTTTCTTAAACAAAAGAGAACAAATAGAACTAAGAAATCAATGCAAGCTCTGGTAGTATATATGGATTTATTTCCCTGATTTTAATTTCTTGGTGTTCAGGGACATGGCATGCACGGAATGGGGGAAACTATGCATATTCCTTTCCCATTTGAGGAAGCAGAACAGCAAGGAGGTAACTGTCTTTAATGTGAATTCTGCAACAAAGTCTTCAGTGCTATTGTACAATTACCTTGTATGTCGAGGCTAAACTAAATATATTAATGCCCACTTTCTAATAGCAGAGGATTACAATGTTACTAGCTATTGATTAAAGTTGGAAGAGAAAATTGAAGGGATCCTTACATTTTGTCCACAGGGTGCTGCTGTAAATGTAGAGGAAGATGGTCTTACTGTGACCATTACCCCAACTTCCAGTTAAATTATTGGCCCTCTTTCTTTCCCTGCATAAACTTACTGGGACAACACCAGCTTTTATTGCCCATCATTGCTTGTACATGCACCTCCTTGCTGCTCTTTGTGTCGCATGCAAGTTTACTGAAAAAACTTTTAAATCTACCTTATTCTCATTCAAGTCCTTCCGCAAGACTCATCACTGCTGTGATGCCTACAGAACACTGCCAGATGAAAACATCTAGGCAATTGGTGAGCTCCTAGTTGTGCATTCAGCTAAACTATCTTGACTATTACTCTGGGGCACGACTGTAATACAGAAAACAAAAAATTGAACACAGGTTGTTTGTTTATTTTTTTTAAAAAGCTCCAAGTTAATGATGTCCCTTTTAAATTTCCTAATCTTCACTTTCAAGGTGTGCACAAGCACAATTGCTTTTAGTGAGGCAGAAATTTACTGATTATGAAGTGCTTCTTAAACTTGTCTTAGTCAATCATTTTGAAAACTAAAGGGGGTGGAGAGGAAGATGATGGTCATGTACAGTAGAACCTCAAAGATATGAACACCAGAATTACGGACTTACCGGTCAACTGGACACCCTGTGGAACAGTAAAGTAACAAATACTTTACTGCTTCAGGGCTTTAGCCCTGGGGCTCAGGGCTTCAGTCCCACAGCTCGGTACCTAGCATCTGCCCTGCAGGGTGTGCCGGGGTGTGGGGCTTCAGCCCTACAGGGAAGTGCCAGTTTCAGCCCCAGTGCTCCCCCCCCCCATAGCTAAAGCTCTGTGCCCCGGTTCTCCCCCCCCCCCCCCGCTGAAACTGGGAGCAGAGCCGTGGGGAGCCCCAAGCCCCAGCATCCTCCCCACCACCCCCGCTGGGCAGAAGCCAGGAACAGAGCCGTGGGGCTGAAGCCCCGAACCCTAGGGCCCCCCATGAGGCTGAAACCAAGGCTGAAGCCACGAGCCCTGGTGCTCCTGAGGGTCAGAAGCTTTGAAACACACCCCTACGGCTCCAGCCCCAATCCCCCGTCCCTCCCAGTCTTGTTCAGCATTACAGACAACCTCCGTTCCCAAGGTGTGCATAACTCTGAGGTTCTACTGTACTTCCACGCTATGCTCTCTCTGTACAAAGTATGAGATTTAACACCTGAAACTGTAAATCGGTGCTGGACAAAATACAAACCAACATAAACCATCCATTTGTTTCCTGATCAGAGTCTAAATCCAGTTTATTTGTTTGGGTTTACAATGAGTTATTTCCTACATTCCTACCATACGCACCACCATGATATCTGAACCTAGGAGCTACAGAAGGAAGGGAAATCTCCAAATGCCTAAATGAACCGCAATCAGAAGTCTACCCTTGACTTCCTGGATATTAACTATAGTGATGCTGTGGTTGCTCTACTACCTTCTTGCAGTGATGCGAAGGCAAACTTGTGTACTTTTTTTCTCTGCTAGACTTCTCTCGTGTGAATATGGGCGTTCATAAAGCATTGAGACTATTAAGTGACAAAGTGGATTTGCAGCATTTTTGTGGATATGTTACCATGTTGAATCCTTCCAGTCGACACACGAACAGAAAGCTAAGTGATGCTTCTGATGGAAAAGGTTAGTCAGCAGTGAAGACTATTTGTCTTTGGTGGTCATTGACTTTGAATTTATATGCCCTCTTTTAAACAAAAAGCAAGGTGTATACATTTATTGTGTAGAACAGTGTTTCCCAAACTTGGGACGCCGCTTGTCCAGGGAAAGCCCCTGGCGCGCCCGGCTGGTTTATTTACCTGCCATGTCCGCAGGTTCGGTGGATCGCGGCTCCCACTGGCCACAGTTCGCTATGCCCAGCCAATGGGGGCTGCGGGAAGGGCGGCCAGTACGTCCCTTGGCCTGCGCCGCGTCCCGCAGCCCCCATTGGCCGGGCACAGCGAACCGCAGCCAGTGGGAGCCACGATCCACCAAACCTCCGGACGCGGCAGGTAAATAAACCAGCCGGGCGCACCAGGGGCTTTCCCTGGACAAGCGGCGTCCCAAGTTTGGGAAACGCTGGTGTAGAATATAGAAATAAGTACGAAACAAAATCTTCTCTTAAAACCGTCAACTTTTTAATGTTTTATTTTGAAAACAAAACTGTGTATTTAAGTAGAAGTGATGGAGATCCCTAGTTTCCTTTGATTATTTTAGTGCCAAACCAGATCCAAGTAAGATCTTCGTGTTTTTCTTTATTCCTTTATGCCATGCATCTGGATTACTGTCCTTAGGTAAATAGTTTGAGGTACTTTGTGTTCATTATCAGTACATCACATATGAGTAAAATGTGTATATTCTGTACATCAGGAGGTAACTAAGCTAATGTTCAACTAAATATTATTAAATATCTTAAATGTAGGTGAACTTGAATTGGCATCAGGATCTGATGTAAATGGGAGCACGGAATCATTTGAAATTGTTATTGAAGACACATCTGTGGATTCTGCAGCAAAGCCAAGCCCTGAAGGTAAGATCTTACAAGTGACCTATATTATTTACTGGAAGATAAAATCTCCCTTATATTTCTGTCCAGTCAGAAATCTAGTATTAAAGTATCTAAACACACAATACAAGCATTGCCTAATGTCTCCTCTAGTGCTGTCTTTTAAGCAAATAGTACACATTAAAAAAAGGTAATGTAACACTGTTAATGTGTTTTAATGCAGACCTCTTAAAGAATCTTTTTTTGCTCAGAATTGTTTGAAGTGTTCTATCTTGTAAATATTGTGTAAGTTTTAGAAAGAATGGGAAATAGGAACCTTTTGGTACAGTTCAGAGACTGACTTTCAATTTTTATTTTTTGTAGATCCAGGGTTAAATTTTCAGGTTCAATTTACTGTTCTCTTCAGTAAACTTTTCAGTCTCTTGTTTACATCTTGTAGTACCCACAACAGAACTGGAATGGGTTCCCCTGGAATTATGCTTTGGAATTCCACTCTTTAGTTCTGAATTAAACCGGAAAGTCTGCAGAAAAATTGCTACCCATGGACTATGTAGAAAAGAAAGGTGAGGTTTCTTTTGCCACAGCCATTGTGTGCAGAACTTGTCTGTGCTTTGGCAATGCAATAAATTAGAGTTGAAACTGTAGTACTGTATTATGTTGTAGGAGTCACTTTCAGGCTCCAAGATACTTGCTATAATATACATTTCCATAGCTCATTGATCATAGCTCAAGTCCTAGGAATATTTGGCTGCTATTGTCAGCGTGGGCATCATACAGTAATGTATGGTGTGTGAGCGGAGATTAGGCTACTTAAAATCTTGCCTTGCAATCTATCTTAATTGTAGATTAAACTTCACATTGCAATTGATTAATATAGCGGAATGTTTTTTGAAAGGAACTTTATTTTAGTTTGGAGACTATAAGGGCTGGTCCACACTGGGGGGGGATCGAACTAAGATACTTCGACTTCAGCTACGTTAATCTTAGTTTGAACTTCAAAGCACTTACCGCGGGTCCACACGCAGCAGTCAGGCTCCCCCATCGACAGTGCTTCCTCCTCTCGGCGAGCAGGAGTTCCGCAGTCGACGGCGAGCGCTTCCGGGATCGATTTATCGCGTCTAAACAAGACGCGATAAATCGATCCCAGAAGATCGATTACTACCCGCCGAATCAGGCAGGTAGTATAGACGTACCCTAAGAAATTGGATTTCTGATGGTAATTTGTTTCATCTTTCATTCAATGAGATCTTTGACAGACAATTTTAATTGCAACTGTTTCACTGAAATACAGCAGCTTCAATTAGATTATATTTCTTAAATTAATGGTGGCTTCTGTATGTGTGGATTAATACAGTCCTTTGTAGAGGGACAAGACAGAGGGAAGTAGCCATAGAGAGCCTTTACACAAGCTTTCCTCTCATCCTCAAAATACTAGCAAAACTCAAATTCTGTAAGAGCTAATAATGTAGTAGCTTTACTGCATTTGATTTTGGGAAGGCAGTTCTTATGCACTATAACTAAATCTTATGGATTTAAGTGATGGCCACTGATCTATATTCCTCATTTTGAAGGTGGCTTTTCATTATAGTTAATGTTTTCTTTGGCAAAATATGTCTGATTTAGGGGCACAATTTTAGAGGCTGTGTTACAGCCATTTGAAAATGTGGGCCTAATAGGCCTCTGCTGTGAGGCTCTTACAGGTAAATAGGTTGCTTGTCACCTTTATTCGAGCTTTTGCTGTGTTGCATTTTAAGAAGTAACTTATGCTAAGAACCACTGTATATCATACCTTTCTAGAACAGTCTAGCATAAGAAGCAAGAATGAAGTTGAATATGTTATTCATGCTTCATGTACATTATAAATATTGAGTAAAACTTTCAACCACATCTTTGTGTCATAGTAACAAACATAAATAACTTCAGGAAATTGGATATTCACTTGTTGAATGGAACAAAACCCAGGCAGTTAAAAGCAGGGAGTGGGGGGTTGGAGTTTAGTTAGCAATTTACCTCTTATACAATGATAGTATTACATTATTCTGTTTTATTTTAACAAGTGGTGTTAAGAACCACGAGAGCTGCTCTTAAGATCATGAGCCTGGTATTCTAGTCCACTACACTAACAATACGTATTGGTAAACGTTCACTTTTTTAGACACATGCTATGTTTTACTGCTTTTACTTTTTTCATTTTGACAGCCTTCAAAAACTCTTGCATTCCAGTAGAAAGCTCTCCCTACAGGTTCTTAACTTTGTTTATTCATTCCAGGTAAGGAAAAAAAAAAAAATCAAAATGTAAGAACTTCTGCATGGTCTGTTTTTTGGTTTTGGCTTTTTTGTTAAATGTTGCGTAGAAGTTCGTGGCTTATTCATTTTTAATGGTAGAGCTATTAAGAACATTGTCATATTAAAAATCTCATTTTCTGAAATTTTATTGAAACGAGGGGAAAAATACCATTGTTTGGTTTTTTACCTGGTATGTTGTCACCGCTCTGCTCCGTGTATAATCAGTTTCCCCTGTTTGTATGGGTTTTCACAGCAAAAGGAGAGAGAGAGATTTGAAACATGCTTATAACATCCTAAATATTATTAAGGGACTCTGGGTAAGTGTAGCCTCAGGTACTACTTACTAATCTTCTAAACATCAAGTTGACCCATATCCCTTTTAAGAGAAATATTTTTATTTAAAACTGTCATTGTTTAGTAATGAAATCTCTTGTCCTAAATTTAGCCAAGTCTGAGTGACAGATGAAACATGCTGTTAAATTCTAGTTTTATTAGTTGAAGAAGTCTTGTGTGTTTCTTCATGTAAACAATGTAGTGATGAGTTAATGTGAAAGAGAAAAATGGGTAAAACTCTTTGCTATGTTTTGGAAGGCTTTTTGTTTAAGAACATTGATGTAGCATGTTTACCTTGGAATTTCCTCTACAATGCCTCAGCATTTCTACAGTTGCCATGTAAGCATCCAACCTGTTGAAATTCTATGTTGTGCACATGTGTATCCTCATATAGGAAAAAACTTGTCAACTACCTTATATCTGTTGGTACTTGTAAGGTGGTTGCAGCTGTCCCTCCGTCCATCTGGGAGGGAGGCCACACCCCCTCGCTACAAGCCCTCTGGAAGGGCACCGGGGTCTCCACCACTTGGCAGGGTAACACAGTAGTGAGTCTAGGGGCCGCGCTGATTGTTTGGTCCTCCGACTGGGCAGGGCACCAAACAATTTAGAGCACTCTAGCCTACAATCAGGGTAGAGCAGCAATGTCTCTAAGCCCTGGCCCTCAGGCAGTGCGGGGCAACAAGGAGGCTCTGGCTGATATTCAGGACAGAGCAGTAACGAGTCTATTAGCCCAGATCCTCAAACAGGACGGGGCAGCAAGTCTACGCCAGGCCTTCAGACAGGGCAGGGCAGCAAAGTCTGGAGGCTCTGGCCTGTAGTCAGGACAGAGCAATAAGCGCAAACAGGGCAGGGCAGGAAACATTTGGGGGTCCTGGCTCTGGGGGACCGCCAACAAACGCAGGCCTCTTGGCCTGTGGTGGGGAGGCTGCCACCCCAGGGGTAGGATGGCAGCAGTAGGGGGATGTGAGCCCACCCGACTCCACCATGTCCTGGCCCAGGGCCCTAACAGTGGCTGAGTGGTCCGTCAGTGGGGAAATCTGGCTGCAACACGCTGGCCAGCTGTCAGTCAGCAACACAACCGAACGATATTTGGCTCCACTGGGCTACTTCCTACACTTCTGGGTCCCGGGGCTCATCGTCCGTCTCGCTGGGATAAACAGTTAACGGCAGCCCCAGCAATTCCTTGATGTCTCCGGCGACCAGCAGCTCTGGCAATCCGTCCAGATCTCGGGTTATGTAGCAGTTGTTGTCGGGTCTGAACTCCAGCAGTGGAGAAGAGACATCTTTCTCCTCTGGCGGCTCCTCTCCAACTGAGCTGGAGGGCCCTGTCTGTTCAACTGACAGCTAAGAACCCTATTATTAAGCTGTCTGTTCTGACTGTCACAGTAAAATGTTGTGGATCAGATTTATTGGTTCCGTCTGATTTGGATATGCCTTCTGCGGTTCAGTCTCTGAGACCTAAGTCTGTTCCGCATTTGGCTTCACGTTTCAGGATTACAGAGTTGAGCCCCTCTCCAGATCTGATGATCCCTAAACCTAACAGACCAGCACCATTGCCTGTATTAACTCAGGTGCCAATGTCTGATTGGAAGAAGACTATTATTGTGCTGGCATGTTCTCATTATGACATCTGACTGTTCGTTGGATCCGAGTGAGAGATTGCTCAGAGCGAGAAGGAGGAAGCCTTCATTGGTTCTGAGGTCTAAATCCCTTTCACCTGAAAAAGGTGTAAAATGGAAGATATTGAGAGTCTTTTCACAGAGCCATCTTTGCTTCTCCCTCCTAAGACTCCTTGAGGATGGCCAAACAGATCCTTCTCAGCTTTTAGGCATCCTCCAGTGCTGTTGCTATCTCCGGTGAGATCAATAGTGGAATAGAGGTTGAATCCATGGTTAGAAGAGGATAAAGGGAGAGTTGAAAGGTCTGAATTGTCCATATTCATGTCATCTAAGTCTGGATTTCCTCAACCTCTTGGACAGTTTCTGCTGCCTCATCCTATGTATATGTTCCCAGGTCCCAATTATTGGAGAGACTGTCAGTCCTGTGGTCCGTGTCTTATTGGGCTGTGCTGCAAGAGTTCTTGAGTCATCCTCCATATGGATGAAATAGTGATATTCCAACTAATAAGAATCCATCTTCTGGGGAATTTTTGGATCTGATTGCACTGGATCTGTCTGCAGCTCACATGGTGGTGCCTGACACTTTCTGAGTAAGAGAATGAGGAGTTACTTCGTCTTTTTGAGCATAGTTAGGTGGGTAAAGAATTTGAACCTGATTTTTCACCTGATGAGCATGTTGGTGTTGCTTCTCTGTCATCTCCTTCTGAGGATGCTTTACTATTTTATGAATTAATGTATCGTATGGAATCTACTTTGAACTTGCCTTCAGTTGCTGTGGAAGTGGTATCACATCCGGTATTTGACGTTCTTGGTGGTCCTTCTAGGAATAGGATGTTTTTACCTATGTTGGAAGGTTTCTTGCACCCTGCTAAAGCAGTTTGGGCTACCCCTGCTTCTTGTCAGCTTATCTTTAAGAAAATTGGCAAATTCTCTGAAATACTTCGAGGCGTGTTCATATTTTCATACTCACCTGTACCAAATTTCCTGCTGGTTGCAGCAGCCAGTAATAGATTCAGGTCTGGTTAAGCCTGTTCAACTCCAGATAGTAGAGAGGGGGAAAAGGTGGAGTTTTTGTTTTGTTTTTTTGTTTTAGTGATTAGGGTGACTAATTACCTGGCAGTCATGGCCTGTTACCAGTTTCATCTGGGGAGAAAATGATTTGTGCAAGAGTTACCAGATGATCAGAGGAGATCATCTCAGGGAGAACAGGGGTTTCAAAAGCCAGCTCCTAAATGACCAGAGGAGTTAGTGAATGGGAGCAGCAAACGGGAATTTTGTGAGGGCGTTTAGAGAGGGAGTGTAAGAGGCAGCTACATGTAACAAACCTACTCTAAACTTAGGCCAATTCTCCTCCCCCCCCCCCCAAAACAAAAACAAAAACAAAACAAAACAAAACCACACCCGAAAACCCAGCAAGAGTAAATATAATGCAGGCAGAAATCCAGCAGCAGAGTGGAGGCTTTCCAGTTTATTGCACTGAATGCAGCATGTACGAATATCTGCCTTGTGGGCAAGTGGCATTTTTGTGCAAGCAGCTCATGGGCCTCAGAGACACTGTAGAGACCCTTGAGGCCAGAGTGGCTGAACTGGAAGAGCTAAGGGAGACGGAAGTACACAGGGGAGGCTTTCAGGAACACAGTAGAACAGTCCCACCCCCAGTCTGACAGCCTTTGTGCTGTTGAGGAGGATGAAAGTCTGAGTGGAGGCGAACATCAAGCTGGAGTCAAGGGTAACAATCCCTTAGTTAGGACCCTCCTTTCAGATAATGTCATAGTATCCTCTTGCACTGAGGATACCCCTCCTAAGGAGAGATCCTGAGTTACTAGGAAGAGCCAGGTAATAGCAATTCAATTCAATATAGATAGCTGGGTTTGTGATGACTGGGAGAACCACATGATAAATTGTCTGCCAAGTGGAAAGTTGTAGATCTTCTGAGTCATCTAGACAAACTTATGTGTGGTACTGGAGAGGAGCCAGTGATACACATAGGTACCGTTGACAAAGGGAAAGATAGGAGAGAGGTCTTGGAAGCCAAATTTAGGCTGCTAGATAAGAAATTAAAGTCCAGGACCTCCATGGTAGCATTCTCTGAAATCCTTCCATGCTCAGGGCTGGAAATACAGGCAGAACTGCAGGGTCTCCATGGATGAAGACAGTGGTGTAGTGAGGGCAGTTTTAAGTTTATTAAACCCCTTTATTAGAAACTAGGGAACATTGGGTGAAAGGAGGAGTCTATACAAGAAGGATGGGCTCCACCTAAACCCAGATGGAAGCAGATTGCTGTTATGTAAAATTTAAAAGGTGTAGAAGACTTTTTTTTTTTTTTAAACTAAGGGCTGGGGGAAAACTGACAGGTGCACAGGAGCACATGATTTGGGGAGGAGACATCCCTTAGAGATAAATTTATTAAAGGGGAAACTCTGTATCCTAGTAAAGAGGATAGGAAAGAAGTTGGTAAAGTGGATGTAGGAACTAGTGAGGAACAATCAAATGTAAGAGTCCCATTGAAATAGAACACATGAAGGTAAGCAACTGAATATTAACAACATGTAAAAGTGCTTATATATAAATCCTTGAAGTCTAAATACTGAGATGAGTGAACTAGAGTGCCTGGTATTAAATGAGGATATGGATATAATAGGCAACATGGAAACTTGGTGGAATGAGGATAATCAATGGGACACCACTATACCATGGTACAAAATGCAAATGACCGAGTAGGTCACACTGGTGAGTAAGTGGCACTATATGTAAAGGAAGCATAGTCAAATATAGTAAAAATCTTAAATGAATCAAACTGTACCATAGAATCTCTATGGATAGAAATTCTGTGCTTGAACAAAAAGGAGTACTCCTGTTCTTTTCGCTGACACAGACTAATACGGCTGCTACTCTGAAACCTGTGCTTGAACAATAAGAGTATAGCAGTATGATATACTACCAATCACCTGACCAGGATGGTGACAGTGAAGAATGGCTACAGAGGCAAAAAACACAATAATAATGGGGGATTTCAGCTATCCTTCTATTGACTGTCTATATGGCACCTCAGGAAGGGATGCAAAGAAAAATTCTTGACACCATAAATGACTGCTGCTTGGAGCAGCTTGTCCTGGAATCCGCAAGGGGAGAGGCAATTCTTGATTTAGACAAGCACAGGATCTGATCCAAAAGATAAATATGGCTGAAGCACTCAGTATTAGCGATCATAATGTAATTAAATTTAACATACTGGTAGGGGGGGAAATACTAAAGAAACCCACCACAATAGCATTTAACTTCAAAAAGAGGAACCACACAAAAATGACAAAGCTAGTTAAATCGATTTGCTCTTTGATGGCTGGACCTTGTTCTCAGACAAGACTGACGACACTTTGCACTCCTGTAAGGATTTCAGGGCTTGTCTTAAACATGCTCCTATTGGAGAAATCTGCAAGGCTGCTACTTGGAAGTCAGTCCACACGTTTGCTAAATATTATGCTTTGGATTTGGCTTCAAGAGGGGATGCTAGATTTGGTAGAGCAGTGTTTCAGTCGTTATTTAATTAGGACTCTGTTCCCTCCTTCTGAGTTTACAGCATCGCTTGCCAAACTACCCATAAGTGGGAATATGCAGAGCCACTCGAAGGAGAAATTAAAGTTATTTATTAATAACCAGAGTTCTTCAATATGACTCTGCATAGTCACACATCCCGCACACTGTTTCTCAGAATCCTATCCTGGTTTCTCTGGGTCAGTGATAGAAAGAACTAAGGCAGTAAAGTGCCAGTGCCCCCTTTTATAGCCTCGCCCTCAGAACATTCAAAGGTGAGGAGAGGGCACACGTATGCTCTAACAGGCAGTGCTTGGAGAAGGTTTCTACTGTTAGGCCACACTGGTTGGCGCATTATCTGTAAATGCGGATATGCGGAATCATCTGACTCCCAGGCTTTAAGGCAGGGGTGGGCAAACTTTTTGGCTTGAGGGCCGCATTGGGTTTCCAGAATTGTACGGAGGGCCGGTTAGGGGAGGCTGTGCCTCCCCAAACAGCCAGGCATGGCAAGGCCCCCGCCCCCTATTCGACCCCCCCTGCTTCTTGCCCCCTGACAGCCCCCTAGGACTCCTGCCCCATCCAAACCCCCCTCTCCTTCCTGATGTCCACCCCCCCCGGGACCTCTGCCCCATCCACCCCCCCTGCTCTCTGTCCCCTGACTGCCCCTAACTACCCCCCATCCCTAACTACCCCCCGCCACTCCATCCAACTCCTTGCTGACGGGCCCCCCCACCCTTGGGACCACTGCCCCCTGCCACCCCATCCACCCCTCCTCTCATTCCTGACTGCCCCCCCGGGACCCCTGCCCCATCAAACCCTCCTGTTCCCCACCCTCTGACTACCCCTATCCATACCCCTGCCCCCTGACTACCCCCCGAACTCCCCTGACCTCTATGCACCCCTCTCCCTGCCCCCTTACCGCTCTGCCTGGAGCACGGGTGGCTGGTGGCGCGGCTGCACCAGGACAGGCAGCCGCACACCGCGCAGCACAGAGCACCGGGTCAGGCTGCAGCTCTGCAGCCGGGCTGCCCCAGGAGCTCATAGTGCGCTGCCCAGAGCATTGCGCCGGCGGCATGGTGCACCGAGGCTGTGGGGGATGGGGAACAGCAGGGGAGAGCCGGGCAGGAAGGTCCCTCGAGCCGTAGGTTGCCCACCCCTGCTTTAAGGCCGGAAGGGCCCATCATGATCATCTAGTCTGACCTGCACATTGCAGGCCACAGAACCTCATTCGCCCACTCCTGAAATAGACTCCTAACCTCTGACTGAGTTACTGAATTCCTCAAATCCCCCCAATCCACCTCTTCACGTACTTGAAACCACAGAATATCATGCTCATGGGGAATTCTGGCTAACCAGAATCTGAGAAATAAAGATATCTACACATGCACTGTTATTTAAGTGCCAACAATGTGTTTCTTGTACAAGATATCAAGGATGACGTGGTTCCTGCTCTGATGAGTGTATAGTCTTAAATAGCCAATACAAATCAGGTAAAAGGGCACAGAACTGACAGAGGAGGCTTCTATCTTAGAATGACCTTTGATTGGTGAGACACGGTGATTTTAATGAAATGGAGCAGCAGTGCAAATGGGCTTTGTGGAAATGGTTTAGAGGTGTTTGAATGAGAGAGGATGATCATCTTGCTGTTGAGGGTGTTCCCAACGTAGATGGCAGTCTGGAAAAAAAGAGAGCCTAAGGATAAGAGTAGGAGACCAATATAAAGAGTCTGCCTTGCAGAGGAACAACATACAGAAATCCCAAGAAGTACAGTTCCTTGGACTTCCTTATGTTTCCTTGCAGGGCAGATGGCTCACAAGGGCCTGAAGGTAAGTTTCATGCAAGATGGGAAGGGAGCACAATTTGCAAAGATTATTAGACTCTGACACTAGGGCAAACACCAGCTTCAGCTACGTTTTCAGTGGCTAGTTACTTACTAGTAAATGGAGTTCTGATTGAGGATTTTTTAAATTCCACTTTGGATTTTTCCATAATCCGTCTTGGACCCGACAGAGTTTGTATGTAGACATAGCAGAAGTGTCAAGTAACTCCTGACACATTCAGTGGCGCATGCACTTACCTATATAAAAATTCAAAACTTCAATGGCTGAAAGTAGCATTCATAGAACCTCCAGAATGCAGATGTATGGCTTAAATGAGTCAATAGAACTCCAGTTAGTTGTAAACCACCCTTGTTGGTCCTTTGTTCCTATTTAAAAACATTGTATTTTTCCCTTTGTCTTTAGGAAGGTATTTCAACACTGGATCTGCTCTCTGACACCAGTTCAAGTTTGTTTTCACAACCTACTTCTGCTGATGTGGGTGTTCCACTTCCTGCAAAGAATCTAATGTTCAAAGAAGGCATGTTATCCGAATGGAATGGACAATCCCCATCCCCAGTTCTTATTGCAAACGTACTTAAAGAACAAATCAAATAGTTTGGTTTTACCATGCATTGCTCACTTAATTCCTTTTTTCTTTGTCTATTACAATTAATTTATATTGCCAACCACTAAGAAGTGTTTTGCTGCTGCAGCATAACCCATATTAAAGTAGTGTTTTAAGCGTGTTGTGTTGCAGTACTGGGGAAATACCCTGTATACAACTTGTTATTCATTGGTGCATTTCCTGCTGCAACAGAAAGCTCTTCAGCGATCAGCACTATATTTGTATCTAGAGATAATCGCTATTTCTTTTATAATTCTAAACACAGCTTTTTTAGGCTTTCTGATTATCGTTAAATTTCTATGCTGTCACCACAAAATTGCAATAGTAATTTTATATGTTTGTTGCTCAGACATAAATCCTGTTTAGTTTTGTATTTTATTACTGAATTCTGTTTATAGGGAAGAGATTTGGCTCTGGAAAGGCTCAGTAGTGTTCAAATAGTAAAAATCCGGTATCATGGTGGTATTATGGGGCATTAAGAATTGTTGCCAATGTCTGTATATTATGTAGCTCAGCCTGATGATGATGAAGGTTTGGTATCAACATAACAATAGTGAATTGACACTTTCTATGAGGTCTTAAGTTTTGAAGACACAAAATCCTGCTGATGTCTCTAGGAAATCTTGGAAAAAGATTGGGTCAATTTCATTCTTGGTGTAACTTCATGGAGAGCAATGGAATTGCACCAGGGATTAATTTGGTGTTCCTCTGTTCCTAGAAAGCTGTTCACATATATAATAGTATATTTCTTATTTTATTGGAGCACTTACATGAAACTAGGATCTTTGCGCCTTGAACATGTTTGCTTCTGTCATATGCAGTGTTGTTGGGGTCATGTTGGACCCAGGATATTAGAGAGACAAGGTGGGTGAGGTAATATCTTTTATTGCAGCAACTTCTGCTGAGAGACACAAGCGTTTGAGCTTACACAGAGTAGACCTGAAGAACAGCACTGTAAGCTTGAAAGCTTGTGTGTCTCATGTAGAAAAGTTGCTCCAATAAAAGATATTACCTCACCCACCTTGTCTTTGCTTCTGTCACTTATTCCTGACCGGAAGCTGTTCATTTATGTTTGTAACGTCGCTGTGGAAAAGAGTGATGTCACAAACCAAAAATGTTAATGGCAGAATAAACAGTTGGAGAAGACTCAAGACTAAAAGAACAAAGCTTTTGGTTTTTATGTGGGTCTCCCCAATAAAGAAAAAATGCAGAAAAAAGTGCAGAAAATCTATAAGCAGATGTATTTCTTTAAATAATTATTTTAAGTTTTTCTTAAGCCAACAACTATTCATGACAAATATCAACTTAATCATTTCTAGGTTTAGAAGGCTTCCTCCCTAGAGGTGGGAGGAATTTGTGCAGTGTTACTTCATTTTAGTTTATACTAATTCTGCAAGGTGGTTTCCTGCGAGTTTAAATACATCGTATCCAGTCAAGCACACTAAGAAAACAAAAAGTATGTAGAATATTTTGAAGATTGGTGTCTAAAAATTTCTGATGACTTTTTGTTTACTGGAATTCATTCATATACTATCTTTAAAATGAAATTGAACCACGATGTCAGCACCTGCCTGCAGTTTAAGCAATTATTGGACCAAGAACCTGTGCAACATGCAGTGCTGGAAATTGTACATGGTAAATGTAGTAATGTTCAGGTTTTGTATTTGTTTGATAAGGGGGTAAGAAGAAAATATTGGATGTGATATATGTTTTAAAACGGGGAAAAAAAAGTACCCTAATGTGATCAAACAGTGATTTGAATTAGAATGGAATCTTCAGTTATTTCCTTATTTCTCACTTGGTTAACATTCCTATTTAGTGTAAGTGTAAATGTGGCACTTTCTCTCTGGCTGAGAAACTGGAAGTTGTAAGTACTTCAGCATGGTCAGTACAATGCTCTTCTCACATTTGTCTCTTCCCCTTTTATATTTTACCAATAGCAGTTGAACTTGCTTATTCTGCACATATTAGAGAGCTTGACTTCACATGTTGATTAGTGTGTTCACTACAATAAAAAAGGTTGACTTTTTTTATTGGAAGTATACAAATTGTCCATATTTTTAAATTGATACTGGTTGTCTTATTGCCTTCAAAGGGAATTAAAAAGAAAAAATAGGAATGCTACATGTTCTTTATGGATATTAGTAAGGGGAGAAATAGCATAGAAAGCCAACCAAAGTCTGATCTGTCTGAGAATTAATATCCTACATGAAGAGACATTAATCCACAGTCTAACACAATGAAGGGACCTATACTGAAGGTGATGCTTTACATTTTCAGTATTGTAGGCATTATTTAAAATACTGCAGTGAGCTTTCGTAGGTTAGCTAGCAACATATTTTATATTGGCTCTTACCTGTACATTTTATATATACAGATATGTACAATTATGGTAGCTCATGTAAAAGTCTGTCATCTGCAACCTCAAAATTCACAGAAGAATTGTTTTTAAATTTGTTTTTAATTCTCCACTATTAGCTTAAATATTCATACTTGGATGCCTAAAGTTAGGCTTTCTAAATAAAAGTAGTCTGATTTGCAGAATTGCTGAATACCTACAAATCTGACTGTTAACAATAAGAGCTGCAGGTACTAGGCAGCTTTTCACAATCAAGCTACTCTTATTTAGGTGCTCTAAGATGGATTTAGGAACCTAACTATAGACACACAGGCTTGGAAATTTTACTGAATAGGTGACTACCAAAGAAAGACCTTAAAATATCATAAACTGAACTGCAGCTGTAATACTAGGTATGGTCAAGAGGCTTTATTCAAAGTACAACATTTTATTTTAAATGCGATGTAAACAACGGCAAGACCTCCATTCAAACCAAAATAATCTTTTTATGTTGTTGTTAAGAATAAAGACAATATAATTTTTTTCTTCAAATGATTTATTAATTATGGAAAATGAAGTTCATAATATTTTAAATTTATTTTAGGCATCTACCTTCCAAGAAGTGTATTAAAGAAAAAAGTGGTTTGTTTTGTGCTTTGGGAAGAGTTCGATCAACCTAAGCAGTATTTTAGCTGGATTTATCTTGAGATATAGGAGCCAACTAACAAGATTTCATTGTGATTTCTATCACCTAGTCGTTCAAAAATTCTCTCTGGCATTGTTCTCAAACCTTTTTTTCTTTTCTTGTTCAGTGTTTCTAACACTGTTTGTATTCTGAAGGTTTTCAAGTACAACTGTAACTCAATACAGTTGATTTTTTTCTGGTATGACATTGTTAATACTATACATTGAAATGTACAAAATCTTGTGTTCAGTTAAATTATTGGCACATGTAACAAATGTTTACAAATAAAATGTGTTATAGATCAAAACATGGCAAAATGCTTTTCCCTTTCAGGTGTGTTTCTTCTGGACATGGCAGTAAAATGTGGCACTTACGGACTGAAGTGCCGTTAACCAATTATAGTAATCTCCGTCCATAATATGTCATCAGAGTACCTTCAGACTTTGTAGTAACAAAATCTTCAGACATTTAGTTTAATCAGAAGATAAGTTCAGTCATTGCAATATCTTTCCTCCTAAACCCTCTTCTCCATTGGTTTTCAGAGAGATGATCATGGAGCATAAAAATTGCACCTGTAGCTCCCCATCCAGCCATGATTCTTCTACTAAGAGCCAGAGTACTTCCTGAGACCCAGCTTTGGCCCCATATCCTCCATTAATTTGCCCCCAGAAAAGACACTAATTTAATGAGGCATCATTGAGCTCTCAAATTAGGAATCTGATCAGCAAAGCATTTCCGCATGGGTGTAAATTTAGGCAATGAGACTACTCACATAGTTTAGTATCCTGGTGACTCAGGGCCTCAGCAAAGCAGTTAAAAACATGCTGATCTCCCACTGACTTCACTTCATACTTAAAATTAAGGCGCTAATACCAAGTACACTCAGATCCAGCTTTGAAGAGTACAGAAAATGTTGAAATTACACAACTAAGTATTCAGGTGTGAATTTTTTTTTATTTTTTTTGAGTGCTGATTCAGGCCGTTAAGTAACTATCACATTATAGAATCTCAGCATTCTGGTATTTGAATCAAGTTGCAAACCTTTCCAGAAAGCACAGGCTGGTATTTGACTTTTAGAAAGTTGACCTGTGTTCTTGAATATAGGAAAGCTTTTGACCTTTTGCTTAGTTATGGAAGAAGAGAAATGAGATTCCTGCTTCATTAAAGTAATCATCTCTGATCCTTTCTAATCTCTGACTTATAGCATAATGGTAATTACAAAGAAACAAGCCAAAAAAATATATTCAGAAATGAAGAGAAACACTAGTTCTAGGTCTCCTCACATTAAATCTTCACTTTATCACTCTTCAAGAAGTAAAAGAATAAAACACCAAATAAATTTGCACATTCTAAGTATTGCATATGTCAAGCATTCACCTATTTGCTATTGTACATCCAGTGGATTCTTACTCATTTAATCCCATAGTGAACTGTTAAAAGCCAAGAGGTCCTACACATTAGAAGTTTGCTCAAATCTATTCAAAACTATCAAGTTTTAAGGCTTAACCAGCTGGGAATTGTCCTCTTCTACCAGATTGAAATCAGTGGGTGATCTGGATAACATAGGCTCCAGGCCCTAAATGAATTTACCAAAGTCAGTGTAAACTGCAAGGATAGAAGGGGGGTTTTTTTTTAGTAGGGTACAGAAGGGGAAAAAATTCTATGATAATTCATGGTAACAAACATTGGGATTTTTAGAATTTTCTCTTTTCTGGTGCTCCTAAAAATCACCCTTAACACCTATTGATTTCGATGTAACTGTTGTAATTTTAACTTTGCAAACATGTTATAAATGCATAGCAACTAACTTCATCTTTCTGTTAGTCTTTAAGAAAGTTTCCTGATTTAAGCAGGACCCAATTGGGTGATTTGGGTAGGACAGGATTAGGCCCTAAATGAATTTCCCAAAGTCCAAATAGAACTGTAAGTGGAGATATTTTGTAAAGTATGAATATTGTCCTGGGGGGTGTCAGTATTTCACTTTAATACTTATCTGTCACTCAGCAACAAACTATTAGAGATTTATCTTTTCTGTAAAGATTCTGCATGTATTATATTCTTATGTTTTTTTTATATCCTTGGTTTGGAATCTTGCTCATTTGAGTCATTTTCATAAATTACCTTAATAAACAGAGCTCTTTGGCTACTCAATAATTTATCAAATCTATTTGAAGAATATGAAAAGGCCTTCGATAGCATTGTTTAACGCAATATTAAAGGTGCTCGCAGAGCAGGGCATTAACACGCAGTACATTAGTTTGTTGAAGGAAGCGAATACTGGATGTACAACAGACATTACTCTCCTTGAAACTCCCCTCCGCATCCCAATCGAGAAAGGCGTAAAGCAAGGAGATACAATTTCACCGAAACTATTCACCGCCTACCTCGAAATGGTTATGAACAAGATCAATTGGAGGAGTGGTGTCAACATAAACGGAGAGAGATTATCTCATCTCAGATTTGCAGACGACATTGTACTAATTGCCGAAAGCACCAACCAACTGCAGAGCATGCTACAAAGACTCGACAAGAAAAGTAGTCAGGTCGGCCTGAAAATGAACCGCTGCAAAACGAAATATATGCGATCAGACGTCTTACGAAAAGCCCGAATAACGGTAACAGGAGAAGACATCGAAGAAGTGGAACAGTACATATATTTGGGCCAAGAAGTTAATATGTGCCAAGACCTGAACGGAGAACTCTCGCGAAGGATTCGGGGAGGATGGTGTGTGTTTAATTCCATCAAGGACGTCCTCAAAGGAAAAATTGACAAGACCACACGTAAAAATATTTTCAATTCAGCAGTGCTGCCAGCCATGCTGTATGGCAGTGAAACGTGGGCACTGACGAAGAGAGAAGAGCAACGGCTGTTGGTAGCTGAAAGTGCAATGGAACGAGCTATGTTGGGAATCTTCCTTCCGGATCGTATACCAAATGAAATCATCAGAGAACGCAGCGGTGTGAAAGATATTGTCGTGGAAAGCACACATAACAAGATGCGATGGGCGGGCCACACAGCACGGCTCACGGATAACAGGTGGACCGCAATCATTGCTGAGTGGTACCCGCGAGAACAGAAAAGACCCCCCCGGTCGGCCTCCAAGAAGATGGGAAGATGACATCGTTAAACGTTTCGGACGAACGTGGAGAAGAAAGGCAAGAGTGCGAGAAGAATGGCAGACGTGTTGTGATCGG
This sequence comes from Macrochelys suwanniensis, assembly GCA_033296515.1. Lineage (NCBI taxonomy): Eukaryota > Metazoa > Chordata > Testudines > Chelydridae > Macrochelys > Macrochelys suwanniensis. Next base: position 240,386,987 of record CM065776.1, read on the forward strand.
CGCAGTCTTAACGACAGCTGAAGTCCGATCGATCCAGGTGATTTGAAGAATAAAACATTATTTTTAAAATAGTCAAAAACTGGTTGAATAACACAGCATGTTTGTCAGATATTTTATTTGAATGATGACATTCATCAAATATATGGTTCAACTAAATAGTATTAGATCAGCTGTATTAATAAATGTTACCAGTACAGCTAGACAAATAACTGATTTTTTTGGTTTGGTGCCAGTTAAAAAAAAAAATCCAGTTTGGGCTGAACTGAATCTGATTTTTTTTGGAATTTTTGTTGAATCGAAAAAGTCAATTTTTGGATCTGTTCCAGAGCAGGAATTCAAATCTTGGTCTTCTATGTCCCAGATGAGGGTCCTAATCACTTGGCTAAAGATTATAAGGGGTGGGAGTAGGAGTAGGAGGTAACCACCACCTCCTCTGGCCATTTTGTGAATGGCCCAAAGCATTTCTTTCAAATTCACAAGTTGTTTTGGATTGACCAAAATTAAATTTTTGGGGGCAAATAAACTATTTGAAAAACTTTGCCCAGCTCTAATTATCAGTGCACTGTGGTGTCTGTTGGCTTAGATGGCAGTGATGAAGGCAATAAGGGAGGTGACAGAAGCCAATGACAGCAGTGGTAAGAGAGGCCATGATAGTAGTGACCAGGAAACCTATGATGACAATGAAACCAGGGCAATGACAAGGACAGGGATGGAGTCCAAGACAGAAATGACCTGGGAGTTGATGATAGTGGTAGAACCCAGGATAGTGGTGGTGACATGGCAATGGAACCCAGGCGGGAGGCATCAGACCCAATGATGGTAGTGGAGCCAGGGCAATGATGAGGACTGGGAGGAAGCCAACAATGGCAATGACCAAGAAGCTGATGGTGATGGTGAAGATTAGGATGGCAACAGAGAGGGAGCCAGCAATAGCAGTGGAGAGCAGAACGGTGGCAACAAGAGTGCATGATGGTGATGGAGCCAACGATGGTGACAAGGACTGAAGTTAGGCTGAGGAGGGAGGTGACAGAACCAAGGATGGAGGTGATGAGGGTGGCAATGGAGGCCAGGATGGAATCGATGAGAGAGGTGATGAGCCAATGACAGGGATAACCAGGAAGCTGATGACTGTGGTGGAGCCGAGAATGTCCCAAGACAGCTGTGACAAGGGAGCCAATGATGGCGGCGGAGCCTGGGACAACAGTGACAATCAGGGAGTCAATGATGGCAACAGAGCCCAGGATGGAAGCGACGAGGTGAATAAGCCGATGATGTTAGCAGTGAAGAGATCTGTTGATGGGGCTGACAGTAAAGCCAATGGGACCCAGGATGATGGTGACCAGGAGGCAGATGATGGGTATGACCAAAGAACTGATGACTGTGGCATAGCCCAGGTCAGCAATGATGGTGACCAGGGATTCAATGACAGTAACAGAGCCCAGGACAGAGGCGACGAGGGAGCAATGATGGTGGAGCCCAGGACATTTGATGAAGATGATGGCAGAGCGCTGGATAGCACCAAGGAGGGTGATGGAGCTGGCAAGGGAACTAATAGCAATGGAGCTGACAACAGCGATGAGGTGAATGATGGAGGTAGGGATGACAGTGAGGATGATGATGGAGCTGAAGATCTTAATGGTGGAGCTGATGTCAGTGATGGAGGTGAGGATGGTGAAAAAGATTGCAACAGAGATTAGGACAATGCTCAAGTCAAGGAATGCACTGGCGAGCCGGAGGACGAAAGCAAATATATCAGTGGAGCGGATTGTAATGGCAAAGATTGTGATAGAGCCGGGACACACAGGTCAGTGAGACTTTATTTGAAAGTTGTAAAGTCTGAGGTGAGGACCAGGGGAAAGTAGAGAAGATTAGGTACATGGGGCAGGTGGAGGAGAAACCAGTGAGAGGAGATGTAGGGGGAGAAATATAGGGCAAAACCGGAGAGAGGAAATGAGGGGGGGGAGCCCGCGTTTGTCACAGCAGGGAGTTGGGGGTGCACTTTTCCCCTAGGGAGACATGCAACAAGGGGTGTACTCGCACCATGGGGGGTAGCTGAAGGTGGAAAGTGAGCAGGTTAACTTTGAGTGATGAGAAAGGGACTGAGGTTGTGACCAGGGTCCCAGTGGGAGCCAGTCAAGGTCACTCAATTAGGGTGAACTGCAAAGAATGGGGCAGATAATCCTCAAAGATGGTGGATACTTCCAATACTTAGATTTACCAAGCCACCATCAAACAGCTTCTTTATTACCTCACTGGCTGCCCAAAAACCAACAGCACAGTTCCCTTGAAGTAACCCAGCCTTAAGCCTCAATCCAGGTACCCAAGTCAAATATGATGAAGATTTCTGAAAAACTTATTTCATCATATAAAAGAAAAGGTTCTACCAATCTCAAAGGATCAGACACATTACTTCCCAGGTTAATTAATTATCCAGAACTTATCCAAATGCACGCTTACCGCCAATTATTAACTAAACTAAAATTTATAAGAGAAAGTATGGTTAAAAGATCAATATACATACAGACACGAGTTCAGTTCTTGAGGTTCAGATACATAGCAGAGATGGTGAGCTTTGTAGTTGCAAAGAGTTTGTAGAATTTAGTCCATAGTTTATAGTCCAATGTCCAATATCACATTCAGGGAGTACCAGCATAACTGGGATCTCAATCTGGCGACTCAAACTTCCCCTGATGAAGCTTAAGCAGATCTGAGATGAGGATTGGGACCCAAACATCTTTTATACAATTCAGGCCTTCTTTGAGAAGTCGGAATCCCTCGGGGAACAATAGGCCCTCATTTCCTAAGCATCATCATTAATTATTCACACTGATAAACATAAGGCAATTGCCTGTTTTTTCATCATTCACAGATGATTTGCTATATATTTCAAAGAGATGAATACAGTGACATTCTGTGTTTATAGTTCATTTAAATGTTAAGGTCTTTGGTTTCTGAATTAATAGAATACAGCATAGACAGGGAGTGTTGATTACATTGTTGACCACTACCCATATATATGTAAATACACAAAAACACAAACATTATGTCCCCATATGTCTTTGAGGGTTGAATTTGAGTCATTCATCCTGCAGGATGTTTAACGCTTTCTGGCCATGCGTCACACAGGTAGTGGTAGTTTAGTTTGCGAGAGGGATGGGAGGTGTCCAAGTGTTGTGTGCACAGCCAGGCCTTGTCCCAGTGATGGGAAAGTTAGCCCAGTGGCAGCAGTCAGTATTTGTCTGTCTCCCAGCAACACAAACTGTAGCAGAAAGAATGTTTGCTTGTCATTAAAGATCCTGAATATGTCAAATTCTTGGTTTTTATAGTGTGTCCTGCTCCTCTCAGGTAACTTCATATAATTAATAACAGAGCTCTTTGATTACTGGATAAAATAATTTATCAGATAATATATTTGATGAATAAAGTATTACTTGCTGAATATATCACTTGACGTGCATAAAACTGGTTGAATAATGCAACTAATTTGTCAGATTTTATCTGATGATGACATTCATCCAATATATTATTCAACAAATAGCATTAGACCCAGCTGTATTAATGACTATTGCCAGTGTACAGTAGGTTATATATTACATTCACTTTATGCTAGATATGAAATTTAATTTCTAAAAAAAATGCAGAAAACATGCGTGAGTATGTTAGGTGCACTGTGTAGAAAATTTCTTTGGGCACTGTGGCCAGCTGGTGTTCCAACCCTTTCCCACATGACGCCTACAATTACTGTAAAAAGTCAAACTTACCCCTTTCTGGGGAGTTGGCTTTATCAGGAGGGCTGCATGGAAAACTAGAACTCTATTTTGGAAAAATATTTAAGGTTCTGAAACTTCATTTCATTCCACATTGGAAGAAAACAGAGAGTGTGAATTTTTGTGTGTGCATGGAGGCGAATAAAAAATAAAAGGAGCGATGAACTGGGCCACGAGCCCAGTTGTTAAAGCGCTCAGGTGGGATGTGGAAGAGATGCTGGTTCAAGTCCCTGTTCTGCCTTATTTGGTGTCTTTACTACTATAAAGTCTCTTTCTGGTCCAAAGAATATTTAATTCTTCATACAAAGTGGAGCAGCTTCAACAGGAAAAACTAAGAGCCCTGTGCTAGACTGTCCAATAGCTTGATGGTTAGGGCCTTCACTTTGGATGTGGAAGACCCAGCTTCAAATTCCTGGTCTGAATCAGGCAGAGCTGGGTTTTCCTCATCACTGGTGAGTGTCTGAACCATCAAGGTATTGGATATTCAGGGATGTTACTTTTTCTCTCTGACCAGAAATTCTATTCTGCATCCGAGAAACCTTCCCAATGAAAGTTTAGTCAAAACAGATCCTTTTGCATGAAAAGTTTCAGTTTTGATGAATCAGCATTTGCTGAAGGAAAAAAGCATTTAGTCGAAAAATTCCCAACCAGCTGTCTTAATTACTAGTGCAAATAATAACACAGCCAAACTTCATTCTAGGCTCTCTTCACAAGCCTGGCTGTTTCTAGGAGAAACCTATGGCTAGTAGAGTTAAAGACAATAAGGAGGAGTTTTAGAAACAAAAAGAATCCTGACAATGGTATTAGTCCATTACAGGATGGAAATGGTAGAATTATCAGCAATATTGCAGAAGTGGTCAATGCATATTTATTTTCTGTACTTGGTGGGGGGAAACATGATATAATCACACCACAGGGTGGTGCTAACATAGGGTGACCAGATATCCTGATTTTATAGGGACAGTTCTGATTTCTGGATCTTTTTTCTTATATAGGCTCCTATTACCCCCCACCCTCTGTACCGATTTTTCACACTTGCTGTCTGGTCACTCTCTGATAACACTTTCCAATCTGCTAACATCTCTGGAGGATATTAATGAGGAGCTACTAAAGTTAGGCATTTTTAAATCAGTAGGCCCAGATAACTTGTATCCTAGAACTTTAAAAGAGCTGGCCGCGGAGCTTGCTGGACAATTACTGTTTATTTTCAATAAGTCTTGGACCACTGGGGAAGTTTCAGAAGACTGGACGAAAGCTAATGTTGTGCTGCCCACCCCTCTCTCTGCAGGGCTTTGCAGCTGCTTCTCCTCCCAGCCCTACTGTCTCTGCCCCCCTGCTGCACTGAACTGCATGGAGCCAGCAGGTGTGCTAAAGAGCTTAACAAAGCTTGACAAAGAGATGGTTAAGGGGTATCTTGATTAGTCTATAAGTACCTTCACAGGGAACAAATGTTTAATAATGAGCTCTTCGGTCTAGCAGAGACAGGTATAACATGATCAAATGGCTAGAAGTTCAAGCTAGACAAATTCAGACTGGAAATATGGTGAAACTTTTTAACAGTGAATGTAATTAACCACTGAAACAACTTATAAAGGGTTATGGTGGGTTGTCCCTGACTGATAATTTTTAAACTCCGATTGGATGTTTTTCTGAAATATCTGCTCTAGGAATTATTTTGGGAAATTCTATGGCCTGTGCTATACAGGAGGTGAGACTAGATGGTCACAATGGTACCTTCTGGCCTTGGAATTGATGAATCTATAAGAACAGGGCCATGAAGAAAGGCTGCCAAAGGGACCTGCCTGTAGCTAGATGGCGAGAACTAAGGAGCTGGAAACCACTCCAGCTCTGCAGGGGAGGGAAGCAGCCAGCTCACAGGTTTCCATCTCCTGTGAAGCTCCTCCTCCTCCGTGGCTACAGCTACTGCATGTGCTTAGGGACCACCCATGGAAGCCACAGGGTATCCGCCTGCAGCAGGAGTTTTGCCAGGTTGCACATTGCTTGTAATATTATTAGTTTATCCATAAATTCTATATGACCCAATGTCAGTAGACTAAGAAGCAAGATACTGGTGAAGTGATCAACCTTGCTCTGACTGAATTATATTTTTCAGAGTTCAGGGTGTGATAGGATTGTCTGAGTGACACACTCTTTATGGCTTTGCTTCTGTTGTGGGTTGCCTGTTGTACTGTATTCTTTGGCACTGATCATTGTGGCTAGACATCTTCTTGGGTTGTCTCTGCATTCTTAATCATTTTGATTTACCATAGATCCTTCACATCTGGGCAGGCCTCCATTGCCCTTTTACTTGGCATACATTGATTGATAAAGCAACACAGAAAATTATTACTAGCTTGACTTCTTTATAAGCAGTTTCTGGATTCTTTCTTTCTTTAGATAAGAAATCTAATAATGCTACGCTCTTGCTCTTTGCTGGAGAGACACATCTTTTGCATTCTTCCCAGATAGCTGCTTGTAGGACTTCTACGAATGTATCGTTCAAGGGGACTGAATGGAGGGTTGTGTTTGTGAAGTTGAAGATGGCTTTTTCCCATGGTTATATGAAAATGGTGATGTTTCAGTGGGGAGGTATTTTGTTTCCATCTTGAGTCTTCAGAGGAGGTATATCCCAGATCCATTATTAAACAGATGGCATGATTCAAAATTAAAGTACTATCTATGTTTGCTTCCAGGTTAGCATGTACCAGCAACCAGTCTATCCTGGATTATAATGAGTGAAGCACCGCAAAATATAAATAATTATATTCCTTCTGGATAAGAGAGTCTGCAGAGGTCTTTTGGGTTGAGTTTATGCATTAAAATTGAAGGGTATTCCCACCTACATTTTGAACTTGGTCCTCAATGGTTAGGCTTATCTCTTAGATTTATGGGTCACTTCAGTCACTTTTTAGATTAGGCAGGAGTACTCCTCAAAGATGCTCCTCCTTAATCCCTAGCAGCATGTACCCAGGAATGACCAGACAATGAAGGAGTGTCTACAAGTAAGAAAAGATACAAAAATTAGCCTCCACATGATCAATATTTGTTTTACTTTAAAAACCCTTTTTCAGTTTCTTCACTTCTTGAGCCTAATAAATGCTATTTTGTAAAATATCAAACTTCCATGTTAGCTGGAACCAATTTAACCTAAAGGACATATCCAAGAAGGCTGTATCTCTTCTCTTATAAACGCTTTTCATTTCACATCTGTAAATGAATTACCTCTCTGTTGTTGGTACAGTATTTCTCTAAAGACCTTAACTTTTTGGTTCACAAGAACTCGACTTGACTCTGGATTTGTTACTCCAGTTTCTTTACTGGCATACTCTTAGCTATGTCTACACTGTGTACCTTACAGCGGCACAGCTGTGCCACTAAGGTCTCCCGAGTAGCCACTCTTTGCTGGTGGGAGAGAGTTCTCCTGCTGGCAAAATAAAACCACCCCCAATGAGCAGAGGTAGCTTTGTTGACGGGAGAGGGTCTCCTGCTGACAAAGTGCTGTCCACACTGGTGCTTTTCATCGGTAAAACTTTTGTTGGTTAGGGGTGGGGTTTTTCATACCCCTGACCAACAAAAGTGCAGTGTAGACATAGCCTAAGACTACGAAGAGCTGATTAGTCTCATGTTCAGGGGGTAGATACAGGGCATACCACACATCCAAAGGATACAAGCATTAGGCTATGTTCACTAGTGCTTACTGTGGTATAACGTATGTTGCTCAGGGGTGTGGAAAAGCCACCCCCCAAGTGACATATGTTACACCAACCTAAGTGCTGGTGTGCACAGCGCTATGTCAGCGGGAGAGCGGCTACCGCCCTTGCGGGGCAGGCGTAGTTACGTTGATGGGAGAGCTCTCTCCTGTCTGCTTAGAGCGGTTTCGTTAGAGGGCTTGCAGTGGCGCATCTGCATCGCTTCAACAGTAGTCTACTGGCTTGCAAATGAGACCTGATAGCAAGTAACATGTGGCTGCTCTGTCTAGTCCAGGGCTTCTCAAACTGGGGGTTGGGACCGCTCAGGGGGTCGCGAGGTTATTACATGGGGGGTCGCGAGTTGTCAGCCTCCACCCCAAATCCCACTTTGCCTCCAACATTTATAATGGTGTTAAATACATAAAATGTGTTTTTAATTTATAAGGGGGGGTCGAACTCAGAGACTTGTTATGTGAAAGGCGTCACCAGTACAAAATTATGAGAACCACTGGTCTAGTCTATAAATAGGCAGTGTGATAACTGTGTACCTTGGTAGTGAGCTATGCTTTCAAAAGGACTCCTGCTTTTCTATATGATGTATTAACGGTAACGCATTGTCAGGTTACAGCTAGTGTTGGGGGTTGGAGGGAGAGATACACATCTTGAAATATGTCTCTTGTTAGACCTCAAGAAAAAATATATGGACTCAGTAAGAGGGATTTTAAAAATTATTTCTAATCTATTTCCATTTGCTTGCACTAAAATATCCACACCAGCTTGTCTATAAATATTTAGAGTATCAGTTTAGCAAGAGCTGAATATATAAATAATACTTGGTGTATTTCTAAAAAATGGATATGATAAAAATACAAATACTTTAAGATGGGTTTGGCTGCACTTGAATTACTCAAAAATGTGCTTGTATTTAAAGATATAAATATGGCAAGAAACCAGGGCCTGGTCTTGCAAGCTTCTGGCTGGCTTGGTAAGGGTTACTCACAGAAGAGAGCGTTTATGAGATTGGGATTTTAGGCCAGAGTCTCAAAGGTATTTAAGTGAAATTCTATTTCCTACTTTTAAGCTTTCAATGACAGCTTGCTGCTCACTTATGGGATGAATGAATGACTTGCTATACAGGAGCTGTTTTATGAGTGCTATAATAGAAGAATAGCCTAGAAGATTTAGCCCTGGTGATTTGTCTCTATTTGGGTGCTGCACTCACGTTTCTCAGTGTAAAACTCTCCTTCATATCTTGTTCTACGGTTACTAGGCAGCCACATTTTATTTAGTCTGAAAACGCTAATTTCTTTTCAAAATGCTTTTGAGAACTGAAATGTAACTTACATTTGCATAACCAGATAAGAAGGCAACGATTTGGATATCATGGTCTACAAATTAACCTTTTCATCTTGCTGCACATCTCTTTCAGGTGTGTTCTGTTTGCTGTGCTTTTGTGAGCTTTTGCTTGGAATGAATATATGCAATAGAAGATAAGAGAAATAACAGGGCTGCATTATCTGGTGATCGTAGTTCTCTAAAGATTTCACACTCACATTATTCGTATGTTGCAAGCCAATTAGTAGTCCCACTCTAGGAAAAACATAAAAAAGAATGGAAACATAAACTGCACAATAACATAACACTAGTGACTGCTAAAGAAACACATGCCTGTCCTAGGGTTGCCAACAGTTACATATTACAAAGGTATCAGAGGGGTAGCCGTGTTAGTCTGGATCTGTAGAAGCGACAAAGGGTCCTGTGGCACCTTATAGACTAACAGAGTTATTGGAGCATAAGCTTTCGTGGGTGAATACCCACTTCTTTGGATGCCAGGGGCAGATATATTACAAAGGATGTCCCTTATTTAAGTAGAAAATTGCTTGTCCCATACTAAATCAGTATGGGATGCCTTTTATCCAGTATTTCAACAGCAGGGGGCCAGTACTCATGAGTGCATCTTTCCACTCTCCTCCCAACCCTGGCTCTTCAGTGCTGTGCAGGGAAAGCAGACTGGGCAGTGATCAAGGGCCAGGGTTGGGAGGGGAGTGGAAAGATGCACTCATGAGTACTGGCCCCCTGCTACTCCGGCTTTTGAGTGCAGCCCCATCTGCTTTCTCTGCTCTGTCTGGCAAGGCAAGTGGACAGGGCTGTGTGCCCTGGAGCTGCATAGAATGGCCAGGGTCAAAAAGAGGCTATGTCTGGCAGGCGAGTCAGTACTCCTGGGGTGTACCCTCCCCACTCGCAGTCTCTGCCAATGTCCACAGCAGGGTGCACAGCACTGAAGCAGGCAAAGAGCAGCAACTGCAGCCTGCAACTCAGCTCCTGGTGCCCAAGCAGAACCTAACAGGAGTCGCAGCGGCTGCTGGCCTAGCATCTGAGGCCCTGGGTTCTCTGCAGCACCCAGAACTGGGGAGAGCGAAACCCTAGGAAGCATGGGGGTGGGGGAAAGGGACTTGCCCTCAGAGGTTCAAGTCAAGAATGGGGACATCTGAGGTCTGTCCCATACTTTTTAAATACAATGTTGGCAACCCTCGCCTGTACTAAAGTCTAATTTGTTCTGTTCAATTTTTTGGTTCACTTCAGAGTGTAGATAAGAGGGATTTTCCACCGAGACAGAGTCCATCTATTTCAAAGCAAAACTTGTAATTAAATTGGAAAAAAAAAAAACCTGAAAATTGTTTAGGCGCTTTTAACAAAGGGAAAGGGAAAATTAGGCTTGTACTAATGGCTCAGTGTTCTTCCTGTTTACATAGATATGGTTTTTATTATGGTTCTGAGCAGATGTATATAAAAAATTCAGACTGGAGAGTAACCACATTTATTTTCTCAAGCTCACAAAAAAAAAAAAAGCAAGATAGCGAGGTGAAGAAAGCGGGTTAGGCGTGGAGCCAAGCCTGAATGACACGAGGCAGAGACATGAGAGCTGTCCCATGTTTCTGCTAGCTGGTAGGAATCTAGTGCTCAGTGCCAGCCCAGCAGTACTGCCCGGTGTGAATGCTCTCTGGATGAGTGCCAGACGAAATAACCAGCTCCAGCCAGCTGCCAGCTCTCAAATTCCTATGGACATTTTTTCCACCTCCTTTGTACTTTTCAACTGTATCCTTGTATGGGCCAGCAGGGTCTCTATGGGCCACCAGAGGCCTAACTCTAGGTCAGGGATGTGGGTGGAGAGGGATTTCCCTCCAGTTTTCAGGTAGAAGGGGGGACAAGAGTGTATTTTCCCTCTTTGCTTTGCGTCTGTGGGAGAGGAGGGGAGAAGGGGAGGGCAAGGGAGGTCAGTCTTAGCCCTCAAAATGCTATGTGCAGCAGTAGCTGCAAAACACTCAGCCCTCACTCCTGTGGGACTGTGGTGAGCAGAAGAAAGAACTCCCTGCGTCAGCTGACAGGCAGAGGAGCACCAGGAGGGGCCAGAGGGAAAAGTGCAGCTTCTCTTCTGCTACTTGCATACACAGGAAGAGGGGAGGAAGAGCCAATGGGGAATGGGGGCAGAAAGTACAGGTGCCAGCCCGCTTCCTGACGGTGAGGAGGAAGTTACTGCTCTGGGAGGGGGCACACACCCCTATAAGAGAGACCGGACCCAAAGAGGGGGAGACAGAATGGATGGGGGATAGTGTGTGAGGGGCACAGAGCATGGGTGGGTGGGTGAAGGAGACAACTCTGTGGGTGACAGGTACAACAGAGTGCTGAAAGGGACAGAGTGCTGGTGAATATGCAATATGCAGAACTCGGGGGGACGGAGGGCTGGGGGACGCAGGGTGCTATATGTGTACACACAAGTGAGGGGGAGAGGAAGGATGGTTCAGTGATTAGGATGCTAGCCTACGATTTGGGAGACCTAGGTTTAATTCCCTGCTCTGCCCCAGATGTCCTATGTGACCTCTGGCAAGTCACTTAGTTTCCTTTCAGTTCCATGTCTGTACAATGGAAGAATAGCACTGCCCGACCTCACACGGGTGTTGTGAGGGTAAATACATTAAAGACACTAGAGTGATTGGGGTCATATAAGAACCTAGTATAGATAGAGACGCATGCTTAGGGTATGTCTACACCCAGAATGTAGTCATGTGTTAACACAACAGTAAATTCTAGTGTAGACAGGACACTAATGCTTATTGCTAGACTAGGAATGGGCTCCTCAGTCCAGCACACAAAGGCATAGCAAGATCCAGTAGCTGGAAGTTAAAGCTCAACAAATTCAAACTAGAAATAAGATGAAAATTTTTAACAGTGAGGGTAATTGACCATTGATACAATTTACCAACGGCTGTGGTGGATTCCCCATCACTGGCAATTTTTAACTCAAGATCAGATATTTTTCTAAAAGATACGCTTCAGCTCAAACAGAAATAGTTTCAAATAAGTTCCATGGCCTGTGTTTCAGAGGAGGTCAAATTAAATGATCACTGTGGTCCCTTCTGCCTTTATAATCTATTAATTGTATAGAGCCTGTGCTAGAATTTACAGCTGCGATGGTTAACTTGTTAAATCTCAGCTAACAATTCAAGTGTAGGTGCACAGACATGCATGCTTTTGTGGTATAAATGTAAGACTTGGTGCTAGTGGGGAGCTTTCAGAGGAGAGGGACTGACTTCATTTGCAGAGCTAGCAATTTTGTGTCAAAAGTGTTCCCTGGTGGGCCACTGTCCTTCCAGGAGGGAAGGTTTGGCACTGAAGAGGAGCATGGTGATGCTGGGTTGACTCTCCATACCAGTTGGGCCATGCAATGTTTAATAGCTAATCATAATTAACCATCATGGCGTTGAGCTTGGAGGCAGAGTAACGAGGCAGCTCTGCAGCAAAATCTATAGCAAGTAGATTTGGCGAGATTTAAGGCCATTAGCATGGTCATAACAAAAGTCTAAATCATACTCTGGATAATTACTAGACTATCTTGGCATGCTAAGACTTAGTGTTGTCTCTGTGCAATCACCTGGCTGTATTTATTTGGAGCAGTGACTTTCTCTTGACTAAAGAGCAGGTCCCTGCTGAAAACTGGAGGGTGCAAAATTGGAGGGTGAATTCTGGCAAATGGTTTCCCTGATTAGAGAAATTTTCTTGGTTGTTTATTTGCTCTAGCTGTAATAAGGCAAGATAATTTATCATAATACATTTTCCTTCATCAATGTCTGCATTACACATGGATTTACATTAGCTAGATGTATCCAGCAATCTATTGCTCTTTCAAGTGAAAAGCTGAGACATACAGCTGTGTAGAGATGTAGTTTGTATTTTCTAAGTATGTTGAATACAAGATTGAGGTAAATGCCCTCAGTCCTACATGATAAGTATGACAGCAAACACACCAAGGACAATCCACTATTACGTAACCCGTAGAGAACTGAAAGATTTTAATGTACATGTATCTCCTTAAGTTTAAATTGCTTTATTTTCCTATAGGTCTGCCTACAAAAAATGGAGGGAAGCTCTGAGACCCACTTAGATGCACACCAAATTGTGCAGAGAAAACAAGATCTCGCCACCAGAACTCATTACTTTTTTCCCAGATTGCACAAAATAAAAGATGGAAATCTCTGGTTCCATGCTACTCTACAACAGGCTAACTGTCAGGAGACTCTCATGGATAGATTGGACTGGTACGTTCAGACATAACACTGACTTCAGTGCTAGGAAGTTTATTTTCAGTGTTTTTCATTTTTCCGATTAGTATAGCTCAGTTTTCATTTACTTCTTCATCAGAGAAGGTGTATTTTTCAGTAGAAAGAGTTCTAGAGCAGAATCTAGTTTCAGTAGTAATTGGCTATTTCATTCTGTATCAAATCTTTTTTTCCAAAAGCCATTTCCTGTTGGTGCTGATGTGTTGTACTCTTATTGCCATCACAGGGATTTCATTTTAAAGGGTAGATTAGAAATAATTTCATTGTTTTCAAATGTAGGAAAGAATTCCACCCCTTCCCCTGAGTGCCAGATGGCTCCAGGGGAAAGATACTGCAGTTTAATAATCCAGTGCCAGGAAAGGTGTAGATTTTAGGCCTGTCATGTACCTGATTTAGGGTAGAAACGTCACTGTTTTATTGATACAAATGTTGCAATCATTCCAGTATGATGACCAGAATGGCAATTACCCAGAATGATCCCTTCCATACTGTGTGTATATAGTATCATAGAACTGGAAGGGACCTCGAGAGGTCATCTAGTCCAGTCCCCTGCACTCATGGCAGAACTAATTATCTATGATGTTACTTATGTAAAAACACAGGATGTGTAATCTCAGACTCTGGGTTCTCAATATTATTTTATCAAAGAGAGTTTCTGTCAGCCAGTCAGTTAGATGGATAAGTGACTCTTTGTGCCTGACAAAGGTACAGATGAGGCAGGAAGGTGGTGCCTGGATCTGATGTTGAGTTAAGTTTAGGATGGGGCTGAGTCAGGGGGAGGGTTCACATTCAGATTAACTGGTGCCAAAATCTTCCTACCTGTTGCTGTTAGATTTTAGCCACAAATGTCAGAAAACCTCAAACAGTCATTGGCTCTCCTGTGATTTCCATAATCTTGGGCTTGTGTGTCTTTGGAATGGCGCTCTGTGTGCGTGTGTGCGTGTGTGCGTGTGTGCGTGCGCGCGTGTATAAAACTATTCTGCCAGGTGTTATTAGCAGCAAAAAGGCTCAGGTTCAAATATCTAGGGGTTCCTCTTCAAATTAACAAACAGACTGGCTTGAACCCCCACCCAGAAACCTGGGAAAATTAAATGCCTTCCCTGAGCGCCCTTATTGGGTGATACTTCCCCCTTCGCCAGAACTGAATCTGCACAAAGCAGGAAAAACCTGTATTCAGGGAGGGGAAGGAACCAGTATTAATTTGAGAACACACAACAAATCAACCACATATTTATATAATAATAAGTAATAACAAGTAAACACCTACCCCACTGTATCTTTGGCAGTAGTCCTTTGCCTCAGTTTCCTCAGTGTTTGTCACACACCACTCCCTCGCCTTCCCCTAGTGTGTGACACCAAACCATGAGTGGGATAGTGGCTAGTGAAGTTCATGAGCACTCAGGCAGGTCTATCTCCAGCGCCAGGGGGAAGTGCTGTCTGGCTTTTGTGAAGAGAGGCCTTGCCACCTATCTGGCTGTGCTGCTGTCTCTTGCTGCGCTGTCAACTCTAGTTGTGATGCCAAGCCCAGCTTCTCAGGCACTACCCCATAGCCCAGCCATAGTGATCACAGCTGTACTGATACTGTTCAGGGGCACCTTGCCCCGTCCTCTGCAAAGCTGGATCCAGGTTGTTATCAGAGTTCACTCAGTTCTGTCGTCATAATGTGGTTGGGGTTCAATGGAATATAGGACCCCTGAGTAGCGGGATTCACTCCTCATCACAGGGTAGGAGGCCCTTTCCCCTCTCTCTGCCTTGCTAGACTGAGGATTTGGTTATGGCAACCCCTCATTCAGGGCATATTCAGTCTAGATCCTTTGCCCTTGTGTCATATAATAACTTTTCATTACCCCCTGTGACAAGACTGAGAGCCAATGACTGATCCAGGACTTCGATCATCTAAGCGTTAATTGCGACAAAGGGTCCGGTGGCACCATATAGACTAACAGAGGTATTGGAGCATAAGCTTTCGTGGGTGAATACCCACTTCGTCGGATGCAAGCAGTGGAAAGTCTATAAGTCTCTGTTAGTCTATAAGGTGCCACAGGACCCTTTGTCGCTTCTACAGATCCAGACTAACATGGCTACCCCTCTGATACTTAAGCGTTAATTAGCTCCCCCCAGAGAAGGCCTGATGGAAGAGTGGAGTACTTGATTACCTGATTAGACTAGTAGGGGGCTGATGAGCTAAGGCGCTACCTACCCTGTTAGCTGAGAGCGTAATTAAAAAGCAATGGGAAGGAGATACAAGCGGAGAATGCTAGCAGAGCCTAGAGGAAATAAGATCTCAGAATGGTGAGATATTTCTCTCCCTGCAGAAAGGGCTGAGGACTAGGGAAAACTGTAGACAAATTTGCTGCATGGGATCATGGAGGTGCAAACAAACAGAAGGCATCCACAGCTGTTTGTGTGTGATCTCGGGACAGGAGGGGAGCCAGCCCTGTTACACACTTACACCCAAAACTGATTATTAATTGTGTGTATTGTTGTAGCCCCTAAAAGCCCTAGTAATGGACCGGGAACCCATTGCGGTCAGCACTGTGCAAACAGACTAAAAAGACAGCCCCTGCTCCAAAGTGCTTACAATCGAATATTTAGCACAATGACCAAAATGGTCACAATGGGATGATGGGTAACAAAAATAGAAATAGGAAGTCCAGCTCATTTAATCTTTCCCTCCAGTTCTCCATTAGATGGCAGCAGAGAGCTCCTTTCCTAGAGTTCCAGCGCTGACACTGGCTTGCATAGGTATGCTCTGATGTAACGGCTTTCAATATCTAATCAAGATCATTACAATTCCTAGTAAGAACAGGCTATATTAGGGCACTGTGCATGGAGTTGGCCTTGGCCAGAATGCTGGAGTAGGGAGTAATCTGGGAGAACAGTGGACAGCAACTCAGAAATGAGTTTGCAATGAGACATCGCTGCTAAAAAAGACATGCAATTCTGGGCTGCATTTGCAGAGTCGTCATGTGGCAGAGCAAAGAGATAATTATCTCTACATCGCTGTGGTGCGACCATACCTGGATTATTGCATTCATTTTTGGGGCATGTCTATACTGAAATACATTGATGGAGCAGAGGGGTCCAAATATGAGCCAGGGGCTTGAGGGACTGATTGGCGAGGGAATGTTAAAAGAGCTAAATAGGTACAAATTGGCTAAGAAATTAGTAAGGGAGGGCAAAAGAGCTGATAAATATTTAAAGGGTGGACAGCAAACCTCAAGGGGACAGAGGAATTATTTAGCATAATAAAAGGGGGTGTAACTAGAATCAATGGAAAGAAATTGAGAGTGGGAAAATTCAGGCTGAATATTGGGAAAACTTGCTGACAGTGAATTCTATTAATTTGTGGAATAATCTTCCTAGGGAAGCAGGTTCAAAATTAGATTGGACAAAACACTGTACTGCACTATATACTACAGGAAAAATTCTGTACATGCAGGAGATTGAATGGATGATTTAATGTTGTCTCTTCCACCCCTAGCTTCTATGCTTTTGCAACATGTGTATGCCCCTTTGGAGGCAACTGTCTTGTTTCCTGATGACTTCTAGTATTTGGCCCTAAAGCTACTCATCGTCTTTAATCAAGCTGTGCCTTTATAAATATAGCAGTTTTCCAATTTTTTTTCTGGTCTATTTAAATGAACTTACTGATGTGTGTAATTTTCCTGATGGTTTTCCCTGAGATCCTCTCTAATTTAATAACATTTTGGTAATCTTCTTTCTAGCCTTGAGGGATTTCTCCTGAACTGGGCAAGTTTAAGAATAGTGAGTTTAAAGTGTTTTCAAACTCTGTCCTATTGGCTTGATCACCCTGGGACATTTATTGTTTGGTGTTGATCTCTGATCAGTATGAACAACTTTGAACTTTTTAATCATTATTTGGCCCTTTGAATGTACGTCTCTCGATTGTTTATCTCTAGTAACAGCAAATTAGGTTTTATTTTAGGTAAATGCTTGCAATCTTTTAATAGTTTACTATTTCTCAGAGTTTATTCATGGTCACTAATTTCACATACTCAAAAGTTCTTTCCTTTCACGTTTCTTGGCTGTCTACAGAATTCCTGGCCTTACTGATGTCAATGGGAGTTTTGCCTTTGGAAACTAATAACCTTGCAGTTTTCTGGAGCTGTAAACCTGTCAATGCTGAAGGGGGTTTGACTTTTATTTTTCAATTAAAATGACCTGTGCTTAGCTGAACTCTTAAATCTTGTCTATCTACCGCAGGGGTAGGCAACCTATGGCACGTGTGCCAAAGGCGGCACGTGAGCTGATTTTCAGTGGCACTCTGCTGCCAGCCTGGGGTTCTATCCACAAGCCCCCTGCCAGCCGGGGTCCCGGCCGTCGGCCCCGCTCAGCCCGCTGCCGGCCTGGATGGATGAAACCCCAGGCCGGCAGCGGGCTGAGTGGGGCCGGTGGACGGGACCCCAGCTGGCAGGGGCCGGTGGACAGAACCCAAGACCGGCAGCGGGCTGAGCCATTCAGTCTGCTGCCGGTCTGGAGTTCTGGCCGCCGGCCCCTTTCCAGCTGGGATTCCAGTCATCGGCCCTGCTCAGCCCGTTGCCAGCCTGTGGACATTGGGAAAACTCAGCAAGGAATAGCAAGCGCAAGGATCACACTAAACTGATAAGATCAGCATTTTAATTTAATTTTAAATGAAGCTTCTTAAACATTTTGAAAACCTTATATACTTTACATACAACAATAGTTTAGTTATATAATATAGACTTAGAGAGACCTTCTAAAACATTACATTACAGTGAATAAATGAAGACTTGGCACACCACTTCTGAAAGGTTGCCAACCCCTGCTGTAGTATTACGTCTTTTTACTTTGCCCATCACCTTCAGATCTGAGTGCAAAATACAAGGGTGATTGGCATTCAGTACACATGCATGAGGGACAGCTTTAATCGAGAATCATAGTATGGCCCCCTCAGACTAGACTTAGTTTTCTTGGGATGAAGTGACTATAAGGGAGACTGAAAAAAGGGACCGCATGCCTATCTTTCCAGAACACACAACAAGGTAAAGGGAAGTATAGGGCAATATAATACTCTTCGGCTGAGTGAAGACTAGTGCTATCATGTGAGCTGAGACAAGGGTGAGGATAATTGGATTTCAGGCTTCCTTGCATTTACTGATCTCTTGTGAGGGTTCCAGTGTTTTCTTCTGGGCACTTGCTAGTTCCTCAAAGCCTGTTTTATTGAAGTCTGAGAGAGAGAGAGAGAGAGAGAGTGAAGATGTGAGAATCGGGCTATCTGATGATTTAAAAATGGATCCCTGGAAAGAAATCCTGCATCTGGTGTGAAGCTGGAGTAACTGCGATGAATTTACTGGAGTTACTCTGTTTTCACCCCAATGTAACTAAGAGTAGAATTTTGTCCAGGCTCTCTAAAGAAGTACAAGTGGTTTGAGATAAAGAACTGATTGGGAAAAGCTAGCCCTGGGAGCACTCCACAACTGGCAGAGTAACTAGAGGGCTACATCACACACTCTGCTGTGGGTTGTGGAGGATGGTAAAGTACCATCCCCACTTTCCCCTTCTCCCCCCAAAAGCAGTGGGGGGGGGTGTAGGGGGGGAGGAAGCATAACAGCTCCCTTGTATTCTCCCCCATCCTTTCTAGCTAGTGCAGAAGGGAGAGGGGCTCTGCAGAGTCAGAGGGCAGTGTTGGGGCAGAGCTGGGGAGGATTCTGCAGCTCCTTAGATCTAGTCAGGTTTCCAAGCAGAAACCTGCTGGGAACACAGAATAACTCCTGCAAACTGCCTCCTGGGGGGATTTCTGTGCAGCTGCTGGTGAGGGGCTGCCAGGCAGCCTAGATCAGGGTGGCGTCACCCTGTCATGGGGAAGGGAGGGGAGCCCAGGGAGCAGTGAAGAGGAATCGAATCTGCATAGATGCCCAGTTCCATCAGGTGTCCTCAGATCCATGCAGATCTCAGACCATAGATAGGTTTAAGGGATGGACTCTCCTGCCGCTTCCACAGGAGGCGGAGGAAACCCCCAGCACATCAGAAATATCCAAGGGAATTCAGTGGGTGCATAGTCAGAGTAGCCTGCTGCAAGGGGAAAGCCCATCTCGGGTACAATATAGACTCTAGGCTGCAAATGTGCTCCCAGCCAAGCTGGAAACAGGGCACAGTGAAGAGATGCAGAAAGACAAATTTGATTCACCCCCCACTGGTAATAAAAGGTACAAATAGCACCTATGCTCTACAGGGAATCCTGTGACCTGGGGGTAAGGGAGGAATTCACTCCAGGGGAGGCAGGGCTGTACCTTGGGGATTCTGCCAGCTGAGGGCAGCCATACTCCAAATCAATGTGTCCTCAACTATCATGCCCCATGAGTTACCACCTCTCATTCTGGGGGCTGAGCTGGCAGCCTGGTGGTCTTGCAGGAGAACTGGAATGGCAACTATCTTATGCTGCTTTAGTTCCCCTCCCAGGGGGTAACCTTACGCTACTGGTGTCCCTGTGACCTGAGTTACTCTGCAGAAGCTGGCATTACCCAAGGCTAAATTTAACCCACAGTCCTTAAGGTGGGGTAAATCCATTGTGAGTTCTAAAAACAAGAGGGCTAAGATAATAAATTATAATAAAAATACGAAGCCCTTATATAGCGCTTTTCATCCATAGATACGAAGGTGCTTTACAAAGGAGGGGAGTGTCAATATCCCCATTTTACAGATGGGGAAACTGAGACACGGGGAGGGAAGTGACTTGCTCAAGGTGCCTCTGCAAAGCTGTGGCAGAACCCAAGCCTCCAGAGTCTAGTGCACTGCGCTATCCACTAGGCCATTCTGCCTCCCCTGTGGTTAAATAAATTAATATCGACAACTGCGCTAGAGGAGATGTAAATTGCCTTTGAAAAAGAGCCGAGGAGGAAGTAATGTGTAATAGGAAACATTCAGAATTCTAACAAGTGTTCACCTTTGGGAGAAGACAAATAGCTTTTGCATGCAAATTACTTCTGAAGAGTAGTTAATCAGGAACTAGTACAGCAATGAGGATGTTTATCCTCTGACGAAACAAAATCTTACATGTGCACTTACATTTTGCATTTACCACCCCCAGCAGCTGCTGCAATGCACATGTGCTGCTGAATATATGGCCTCCTACACAGTCCCAAATGTCTACTGCTGTCAAGAGAGTGTTACTGCACAATGGCAATGTAGCAGCTCTAGGGCTGGATCCGCAGCTACTATTTATTCTTATATAATAGTGTAATGTATAAGTATTTTAAAAAAAATCTGCTTTTTGTAACTGCAGAAAATATTTTTAAAACAAGATTTCTTACCTTCTCTGAGACTTTCTAACAATGGACTCATTCAGTTATCCAGTGATGTGCAAAGAAATCCATGTGCTGCAATCAAAGGTGTAACTGCTACACATTTGTCCTTCAACTCCAAGAACACAGCCTCACCCCCTTGGGCTAAAGGAGCCTTTCTAGAGCTGCCAGTAATAGTACGTCTCTTGACCTCATTGTTGACAAGCCCCTTGACTGCACTTTCTGACTCACTCATGCATTCAAAACTGGCACACAATGGGTATTTAGAAATGTGTGTAATCATAATACTCAGGGCCAGATACAATCTGAAAAAAATAAACTCCATCAACCCCACAACACCATGCATAAGATCATGATGTTCCTGGGGAAAAAATGATGTTTTGTCAGTCTGGTGTGGACACCTGAGAGAGTTTATTAAACTGACATCCACCTTTTAATGTCATTGCAGAAAGTGCCCAGATTTAATGTTGAAAGACAAAATACCTGGACCCTCAAACTCTTTTCACCTGGGTTAAATCCAGAAAACTCACCACAGCTCTTGTAAGTATGAAGCCCCCACCCTACCCCATAACGTGTTCCACAAACTGAGCCACCAAAACTAACAGCATCCAGAGGATAACTCCAACCCTCTGTGTGCTAAATTCTTCTCATTTGTCTTCACTCCAAAAATAAATTAATCTCATCCACTGCATTGAGCCCCCACCTGCAGTTTTAAAGCATACTCCAGCAGTCCCTATAGTTCTAAGGGGGGTGCTACGTGCTAGTGCCTGCTCTTAGGTCTATTGCTAGTGCCAGTCAGGATAGCTCCTTCCAAAAGTGATCTCCAGGTACTGGTGGTCTTTACCGTGGTGGCCTTGGTGCTCCTTCCTCCTACTAACTGTTTGATGAACTGTTTAACTGGGAGTGACAGTGATGTCTCTTTGGGATATTATCATGGGATACTGCAGTACTTTCTATATGAGAACTTATTGTTATCCCGCAGTGACTCTAGGACTGATGCATGTGGCTTCTTGAGACTCTACAGATGAAACTGCTTCAGAATCAAGTCTTTAAACATCTCTAACCAGCTGCTAAGACTGCCTATATTTGTTTCCTCACAATGTACAGTATAATTTTGGGTTCATGCACCTCTCAATTCCTTGCATTTGCAGCAGCTGGTACATAAATAACACCCTTTCCATTCTAAGTTAAGAGAGAATTGGATAAATTCATGGAGGTTAAGTCCATTAATGGCTATTAGCCAGGATGGGTAAGGAATGGTGTCCCTAGCCTCTGTTTGTCAGAAGGTGGTGATGGATGGCAGGAGAGAGATCACTTGTTCCTTACCTGTTAGGTTCACTCCCTCTGGGGCACCTGGCATTGGCCACTGTCGGTAGACAGGATACTGGGCTGGATGGACTTTTGGTTTGACCTAGTACGGCCATTCTTATGTAAGTTTCTTTTATTGTAGATGAGATTTCTGTTTTGAATGTAAGCCGCTGCTGAATGTAATGGAAATGTATCACAGAGAAATTGGATCACTATTTTACCACTGTTTCAATGGGAAAAAACAGAAGGTTCAGATTCCCTTGCAATTTCCAATATGCTGTTCTCAACTGCTCCTTTAACAGGAATGTGTTTGTGATTGTCCTTTTCTTTAAAAAATAAATCCATTGCATTTGTTATACTGCTGCAAAACCAGTGTGCTGCTTTGCTTGTATGAAAATAATCATCTTGGGTGATTCACAGAAGAAATATTCCATGTTAAGTGTACTTGTTAAATGTTTCATAAAATATATTCTATATGTGGAAGGATGGGGCTTCCAAAGGGATTTTGAAATTTCCTCTGCAGACTTTGCCGGAGCTGCTGTGTGTTTTCATAGATAGCTCTATTTACTGGTATATGATTTGTACATACAGCAGCCCATATTTTTATGCACAAACATTACTGGCACATTTTAAGAGGCCCTTTAAAAATGTGTCCTGCGCCCAATGAAACCAACAGGAGTCTTTCCACTTAATTCCTTGGGAGCATAATTTGGCACCAAAGTGTGTAAAATACACGTGGCATTTTACGAATTAGTATTTCCAAATATACTGATTTTCTTCGTATGTACAACTAGCTTCTTACTTAAAATATATCCATATAGAGCATGGGGAAAAGGGGGTCCAGCTATGTCAAACGTTGGGGAGTTTGAATCCAAACTTTGTAGGTCTCCCAGACTCCTCTGTCACTGTCTGTCTGCAAATGATTTGATAACCAGCCCCCTGGATCAGAAACTCCATCCCTCTGAAGGTGAGGGAAGGCCATGTATGAGTTTCACAGGGATTCTGGAGTCAGCTAAGGAGAGAGAGAGCTTCCCGGAATGATGAAGTGGTGCTTTTTTTCAGCTGGCTGGCAGGCAGTGTTCCTCTTTGAATGGTTATTTTAATGCTCTTGGGGTTTTGTTGTAGTACCAATGATATATTAGAGTGCTTCGAACAGCAGACAGGTGTCTTTTTAAAATGACTATTTAAATAAAAATGCAGCTCCAGTGCATGTCTAGTACAGTACAGATAAAATTTGCCAAACCAATTAAAAACTTTGGAAGAACAGTTCAATTTACTTTCAACTCGAAAACTGACACATAAGATCAACTAGCTTTTTATTTTTCACTGTTGCCATCCCCAGATGCCCATTTTTAGGTGGCTTTCAAACACCCTAATGCAGTGGGTTTTTGCTGCTTAACAGAACAGCCTCCTTCCTCGTGACAATGAGTTTGCTTCCACACCAGAAATTAGTGTATGTGGCTTCTGTGCTTCACTAAACTACAATAATATTGTGAGGGAGTAAGCTGGTTTTGCATTGATTCTGGCCGAGCGTTGATGTGTTTAAATAATTAAACTCAGCTCCATTGTGTCTTGTGCTCGTTTAAAATGGACTGTGCAGCCATTGTATATATTTCATTGTGTGCGGTATAACTGATGGGAACAGATATGGCTTTTTGTGCTCCTCTGTGTTTAATAAGGACTGTAATTGAGCGTGTGTTTAGTGTGGGAAGACAATTTAGCACAGGCACATTTCCTCCCATTTATAAATCAAACCCTCCTGCTAAACAATGAGTCAGATTAGAAGCTTCTCTTGGAAAACCTCTCCCCTCCCTATGCTGTTTCTTTCCTTAGATTGGAAGAGCTTTGGGGCAGGGACTGTGTCTTCGTGTGCATAGACAGTGCCTATTAGGTTGTGGGCATACACGCTAAGAGCAGTTTTATTAAAAGCAGCATGGACGTGACCTCTCCCATCTCTCTTACCTGGATTCCTGGATTTAGGTGTAGTTTGAACATGGCTCCCTCGATGAAAGCATTTGGGCCCAACGGCTCCCCTCTGCACTTCTGAATTACCAAAAAAAAAAAAAAAAAAAGGATGAAAGTTTCATGAAAAAACTGACTTACTTTTTGGCCAGCTCTATTCAAACCCTCACAGGGTGGGTCACAGGGCTGATAAATCAACCAGGTGGCATTCCTGTATGGAACTGAATTGTGGGTCCCTTATTTGTATTAGCCTAGTGCCTGGAGGACAAGACCCCATTGGTCTAGGCACTGTACAAACATAAAACAAAAACACTGTCCTGTCCTGGCTCGGAAGAATTTACAATCTGAGGAACAGAACGCAGATCAAAGAACGCTTCCCAGTGTCAGCATTTCAAGGTCCCTTGGCTGTGGCCTGTTGTGGAGACCTGCTGGTACCACTGGTATTTCTGCTCTTTCCTCAGCTGGGGTGTCAAGGTTGGTGATTTTGTCTGTTAGGTGTGGTCAGATGCACTAGATATTATCTGAGGAAGAGGGAGAATGGTCTTGTGGTTATTGCAATGGCCTGGGACCCTGGAGATCTGCATTCAGTTTTTGGTTCTGCCACACATTTCCTACATTACCTTGCCCAAGTCACTTAAGCTTTTTTTGCTTGTCTTCCATCAATAAAATAGGGATAATATTTCCTTTTTTCCACCTTCTGTGGTGTTTATTTAGATTGTAAATGCTTTGGGACAGGAGCTCTCTTAACATGGGTAACCTCTTACCTAGCACACTGGGGTCCCAGGCTTGGCCAGCCCCTTCAAGAGCTACTATAACATTATCACTACTGACTAATGTAGATAGACTCACAAGCACTCAACTATAGTTCATAAAGTCCAGTTAGACAGCAAGAGCCACATGTTCAGACCAACTGGGTGATCTGCCTTGTTTACTTGGGAAGAAATGTATGAGTGACAGAAAAGGGGTATAAAGAACAAAGATAGAATTAGGAAAGCCACATTAGGGAACAGTTAATGAAGAACACAAGCCCCCCTCATTCATTTATACAGACAGTGAATTTACCCTGTTGGTTACAATACATCTGGATACGCACATTCAAGCCTGAATGTGAGAATCAGAGCATTGCTGTTTGCATAAACAATTATCAACAGCACAAGGAGAAGTCTCATGACTGTGATTCTGAGACAACAAAACCTCCAGCAAAGTAAATCAGTTGTTTTAAAACTTGGTTAAACGGGTCAAAATGCATGAAACACAGGCCCATGGACACAAACCACTGCACTATTTGGCACCATTATATGTTTATGTATGTGGGGGGTTCTTCCACATATAAGACCTGCCACTTAATGCTCACTGCCGGAACCAAACAAATAGCAATGATTAGTTGACAAACTTTGCTTAAAAGAGGCCCAAATGGGAATAGCAGAATTACTGCAGGTAAAATCTGAGGTGCATCCTGAGAGCTGTATGAGGAAGGTTGCACAACACATACACCTAACTATCGCTGGATCAATTACTCATTTTCATAAGAATTGAATTAAAAACATTGAGTCAGATTCTTTGATCGGATAAGGCTGAGTTACACAGTGCAAAACACCTTAAAAACAGCATAGTCAGCCAGACGTAGATTTTTCCTACAGATGGGGACCCTCCAGTTATTTTCTTGTTTATCAACCGCTAGGGTAGAGTTACTTCATATTTGCAGGCTTTCCTCTGCAACCACGAGGGCTTGAAACTTTATTTTAAAGAAAACTGAAATTCTCCTGAAATCTCATGATTCCAGCCGGTAAAGCTGTACAAAATACACTCAAATATTGGAAAACTTGCTATAAAATCGTGAGTTGGCAACACCTGGCCATGATGATACCAGTGAAAAACCTCTAACAAAACCTGTCACAGCACCAAATATCTCTGCTACTGGGTCAGAACAAATACCTATCGGTTCTTGCTGGTTTGATTTGCGGTAAACTAATGGCCTCTCCAAATTTTTATTTGAGTTGATTTAATAGAAGGGAAAAATACTTTGCAAATATTTCCATTAATTAAACCACCGAGTTTGGACCACTGCGAACTTTAGGGCCATATCATTAGTTATTTATGAGTATTTCTATGATCATAACACATTTGTGCAAATGTCCATCAGTCCTGAAAGTTTCACAAATTCTGGTTTGAATGTTGATTTGATTGAATGTTCAAACCAGAAGCATTTTTTTAAAATGTCATTCAGTCAGGGTGCAGAAACAATCCCTCATGACTTAGGTGACCAGTTACATAAAAGGGAACGAATAGTGGAAGTAAACAGTGAGCAAAGCTATCCAGAGGCTTGGAAATGTTCAACTGAAGCTATCTGGCAAATACTTATATGAATAATACGTATGTTAGTAGGAACTGGGACTGATCCGCAAATGACTTGCTAATGAACAAGGGGTTCAATTCATACTTTGAAACAAATAATCTGACCCATTCTATTTTTGGCATGTTCTGAGCCTTAGTGCTATTTTATCTAAAATGACGTTAAAATTAATGAGAATTCACTTGAACTTTATTATCAATCGCTTTCAAGTTGCTTTCGTCAGAGGCTCCATCAGACTGAGGTATATGAAGAAGGGTGATATTTAGCCAGCCATTGGCGGCTGCCCCAATTCGCCATTCCCTGGGGACAGCTCTGCTGCTAGTCTCACAATGTCTATGTCCTGTGCACTTACAAACATATAAGATACCTTCCTTTAGGGCCAGATTATGCCTGGCTACTCTGCTGGTGCTGCCGGGGGTGGGCACAATTGCAGTCTCTTCTAGCACTCCTCTGGTGCTAGTCAGTCCAAAGCAGGATGGAAGGAAATGGGTCCAAGGCCCTGCCTCCCTTTGTGCCATCTTCAGGAGAGGTGGCTGAGGGTGGGATTCGCTCTGGGAATTAGACACCTTTGTGAATCTCATCCTGAGTGTGCAGCTGTAAAGAGCTCTGTCCCCTTTGCAGCTTAGCAGGATGTGTGCTCCCCTGAGACCTCCAAGAGACCTTGTGCCTGCATGACTTGAAGCAGAATGTGTCCCAGGGCAGGTGGTTCTGCACTGCCCCTACACCAGGGCTGTGGAAGGTCTAATAAAGTTTAGAGTTTCGTGCTAGTAGCTTTCTTAGTTCTGTATAAGCTTCAGTTAGGGTATCCTATGTATGGCTGGGCGTTTTCCTGCTCAGGAAGTGGAGCGGGTAATGCCACCGAACTTTCATGGTAAATGCCAGGGAGTTTGCATAAGAAATGTTCTTCAGTGTCCATGCATAGAGAATGTTTCTACAGCAGTTTCACGTGAAATCCTTTCCTACCCTCTTGCATGAATAATTCTCTTCTGCAGGCTGAGTTTATGCAAACAAAACTCACTGATATTGGCCTGAGAAGCCTGAGCTGCTGCAGACGTCAAAGGATTGTAGCAAAGACTTTCATGAATGGGTGCACTTTTGAGAATCAAGTCACTTATTTGGGTGCCTAAGTAAGGCATTAGGAGCCTCAATTTAGGCTCCTGTTTGTGAAAATCTTGGCATCTATGCTTTGAAAGGTGCAGTTTCACCCTAGATCAGTATGTGCGTGTGACATTGCACTCCATATGCTTTATGGAAATATGCTTATGAATATGACATAACTGGAATATGCTTTACGCTAAATACCCTTTGTATGGTGTCATTAGAAAGCTTAAGTATCAGAGGGGTAGCCGTGTTAGTCTGGATCTGTAGAAGCGACAAAGGGTCCCGTGGCACCTTATAGACTAACAGAGGTATTGGAGCATAAGCTTTCGTGGGTGAATACCGATGAAGTGGGTATTCACCCACGAAAGCTTATGCTCCAATACCTCTGTTAGTCTAAAAGGTGCCACAGGACCCTTTGTCGCTTCATTAGAAAGCTTGTAATCTACTAAGTGTGTTCATCCTATGTGTTTGCATGTATTATTTCTATTTCTGGAGATAGGAGTATAAGATAGAAACTTGTATCTCTGATGTAAACATATTAAGTGGAGGCCATTATGGGTGCTCCAGAAACAATCAGTTGTAAATGGCCTTAGGGCTGTGGCTCAATGAGGAGCCTTGTAGCTCTTCCAATGAAAGTATGGGGTGGAGCTTGTGCCCCAGTTGGTCTTCATGGACCCTGGGCCCAGTGGCTGTCTTTGAGCTGCTGGGGGAAAGGACTGAAATGTGATAACTTCCAGAACCCTCCCAGGTTCAAGACCCACAGGGCTTGACACTGTTTGTAGAATGTCATTTGTGGCCTTTTAACTCATACGTTACTTAATATTTTTTCTACAGTGGCCAGAGCACTGGACAGGCCCTTTGCTGATCCAAATAGATAGATGCCCAGGTTGATGGAATGAGAACAGTACCTTAAAGGAGGGTGAAAACTAAGATCCCAAAGATTTTAGAACATCCCCTCTCCCACGCTCTGTACAGCACCTAGCTTAATGAGGTCAAAGTCCATGACTGAGGCTCCTAGGCACTACTGCAACACAAAAAATAGTAACGTCTTGAAATGTATTTTTACAATTAGGGGCTTATGTTGAAGCCTATAGAAACATTTACTACATCTTAATCTGCCTGGATGGATCCATTTCCCCCCACCACCTATTTTCAGGTTTCTATTCCAGCAATGTGCTGTAGACAGGTTGTACTTTTCCATGGTAATATAACAAGTTGTTACCTTAGGCAAAGATAACCTTGCATGCAAGTGACCTGCCTGATAGTGGAGTTGTTTAAAATAATAATAATAAAATAAAAACAAGCCCCACCGTTCTGATACCCACTCCTAAAGTTTTCAATTGAGTTGTCTTATAATCGGAGGAAAAGGTAATAAATGTTAGTAGGCAAACACCTGTGAGTCACTGATATTTGCAGAACAGTCCTGCTTTGTAATCCCTTACTCACAAGAGCAGCTCTTACTAACTGGCATAGTCCCATTGAATTTAGAGATTACATATTCAGACCCAACATTGATTTCTTATTCTCTTCATTCCTTTTATACACATTCACAAGCACTCCGCTTTACTTATATATTTCTTATAAAAATAAAAAGTTTCTCTCAAACGAGCTGTATATTGTTATTTATTATTATTAAATTTTATTAGCAGGCACCAACGCAATAAGAAACAGAACCCCCACTATCTGAAGCAGCAGAGACCCCTCTATGGAATTACATTAGACTAGATTAATAAATTTATTTGTGTAAAATCTCTCTATTTATACAGTAAATAATTCTTTGCATTTACATATGAGATTCTTACAAGTCTCTGTTCATTCTTACAACCCCACAGAAGGAATCTGTCCTTTAAAATTTCATGTTGAGAGATAGGAGCTGACATAACTAAATTTTCATCAACCTAACTCTGTAAGTCTACATTAAAATGTAGCTCCTATCAATGTAACTTGCCCACGACACCAACTTAATAACTCCATCTCCTCAAGAGGTGTAGCACTTAAGTCGATGTAGTTAGGTCAACACAGTGTCAGTGTAGACACTGTGTTGCTTACATAGATTGTTGCTGCCTTTCAGAAACCGTCCCACAGTGCCCCAGAATGGGAGTTAAATTGGTGCAAATGCTCTTGGTGAGCATGCGGAGTGACACAAGGAGTGTAGTGTGGAAGTGTAAAATCAAGTCAGTTACTGCAGTGGCTGGTATGTTGATTGATTTAATTTTGTTGTGTAGACGTGCCCTGAGTGAGGACTAGGAAGTCACTCTGTTGCTGAAACCAGACCCAGAGTAGGCTGTGGAATAGGATCAGCAGCAAATTCTGGGTCCACACTCAACGGAGCTGTTTGATGCCCCCTTCCCTGATCAACAGCCCCCTGCTGAGCCTACAGCAAACCTGGAGGAGACAGAAGCTGCTGCTGAGCCAGGTAAGTTTCTGACTCAATTTTGACGTTTATTACTACGGTAATGGGAGGGACTTCCACTCTAAGAACCAATGCAGAAGTTAGGAGAAGACCCAACTACCAGCGTGTAGCTGCTAAAGGCAGATTGTATACCAGTGCCATGGCATCCCCCTTCTCAGTCCCCATCACCACGTGGAGTTCAAAATGTCGACCAGGAAATGCAAATAGTAAAGAACAGCTTTAGAGAGTATTTTTACTGGACAGGCACTGATTTTTTTTCCTTCAAGTTTTCTTTAAAGTAATAGTGGCTTTAAGATTGTTTCTCTGTCGTCACTCAACAGTCTATGGAGCCATCAGGAAACAGTGATCTCTGTGTACGTGTTCTATTTCCAAATCTAGTCCATTTCAGTTAGAGGTGGTCCATGCAGTCCACAGGTGTCCCAGTTATGACTGGGTTGCCAATTTTTGTCCAGAAATGTGCTGGGGGCGAGGATGAGGAAGGCTGAGGAGTCCTGCATGTTTGCAGACAGCCATAACAGTGTAAGCCACGAGGAAGCTAAAGCAGGATCCTGTTAATTCCCTCATGGATTCTGACCCAATCCCAGTGCTGATCGCTGCAAACTTTTCCTGAAGCAGGAACTCCAGATAGGTAGTCATGTTGCAGGGAAGGGCATATTTTCAGGGCAACCTTGGTAGGTGACTAGTCCATTCCACTCACAGATGTGCTGTACAGTCACTTATATGTTGGAATACTTTGGCTGCAACACCGCAGGGGCGGCACGGCCGGGGCGGCCTGGACCCAGGCGTGGCCCGGCCTGGACCCAGGCGCAGCCGGGACAGCGTAGCCCGACCCGGACCCACGGGCCACACGGCTGGGGCGTCCCATAGCCTGGCCCGGACCGAGGCGCAGCTGGGGCGGCACAGCCTGATCTGGACTCGGAGGCGGCGCGGCTGGGGCAGTCCAGACCCTGGCCTAGACCCAGGTGCAGCTGTTGCAGCGCAGATGGGGTGGCCCGGACTTAGGGTCGGTGCAGCCCGGCCCAGACCTAGGCGCAGCCGGAGTGGCCTGGACCCAGGTGCGGCCAGGGAGGCCTGGCCAGGCCTGGACCCAGGTGCAGCTGTGGTAGGTGCACTTTCTGGCTGAGGGTACTGATTCAGTGGCCCATAGCTGTCAGATCTCCATTCTGGGGGAAATGGCTCAACTCTGACTTCACAAAAGATTGTGAAGAGCACAGCAAGCCACAGAGCTGCAGACAGCATTAATGACATGGTCATCCAAACGAGTCTGAAGACCTCTCCAACGGGATTTCACTCTGACAAAAGCACATTCAGCAACTACTCTACACCTGCTGAGAGTGTAGTTAAACCTTCTTTTTCCAGGTCCTCTGAGATCAGGGTACAGTTTCATAAGCCAAGGCAAAAGGGGGGATGCAGGGTTCCCCAGAGTAGTAGTGGGGATAGTAACTCTGTTTATGACAATGTCATTTGGTGGGAATAGTGCCCCAGTCTGCCCATGAATGTAGAGTCCCAATAGGTGAAAAACTCTTCATTATGAACTTTTCCAGTACAGCCCATCCTGAAATTCATAAATTGGCCTCTGTGGTCCCTGCAGGCCTGCATACCAGTGGAGTATTACCATTTACGGTTTATGTACTCATATACTCCTGGAGGAGAGCAAACTGTGGGTACACAAGTCCCATCAATGGCCCTGTCCTCAGTTCAGAAACCCCATTTTCTCAACGCCAGTAATTACCTCAGGAACATCTTTAATTCTTGCTATCTTGGGGTAAACCATACACCTGAGTTCCTCAAATACCTCAGACACCCATTTACCCACAGTCGACTTTCCAACATCAAACTCGTTGGCAACAGATCTGTAGCAGTCCAGGGTAGCCAGCTTCCAGATGGGCATAGCAACCTGTTTCTGGACTGACAAGGGTGACCTCATGCACGTGTCTTTATGCTGGAGGGTTGGGGCAAGTTGTTCACAAAGCTCCAGAAGTGTAGTGTTTGTTATGTGAAAGTTCTGGACCCACTGCTGGTCATCCCAGCTCTGCATGACGATGTGATCCCACCAGTCTGTGCTAGTTTCACTGTGCCAGAAGCACTGGTCTATGGGAGATAGAATCAGCGGCTATGCTGAGCGTACGTCTGCCAGGCCAGGGTATTCTTCCTCCTCTGCCACTTCCTCCATCATGAAATCTGTCAGGTACCTTTGGGTTGGGGGGTGTCAAAAAATGCTGCCAAAATGTCCACCAGCATCTCACGGAAGCTCTGCCCATTTCCTGACACAGGAGTGGAAGAGAAAGTTCTTTAAAAGGTGTCTCCTCCCTGTTGTTGGCTCTGGCAGCTGGGAGCACACAGTCCGAAATGACTCCTTGGCCGACTGTGTTGGTGGGCTGTTCAAACTTCTTGTAACATGCAGGGTGGACAGTAAAGTTTTCCCACCGTGCATCACGGTCAAAGGACTAGAGCAACCACATTTCAGGAGGGCACTAGGGACACTGCACTACGGTCGGTTTGATTCGGGTCTGCATGCTGCAGTGTGGAGACCAGAGCCCCAGGTTTGAGCCTGGGTTAGAAAAATATGAGCATCAGTGTAGATGCTCATGCCCGGGGTCTCTAACACGGGTCAGCTGACTCGCATCCCACTAAACCTGGGCCTACATTGCAGTGTAGACATACCTTTAATGGTCTCCACCCAGAGCCAAGAAGCTAGGCATTTTTGAGGTGTAAAAAAATGAACACCTAATATTAACTAAGCTGTACAATACAGCTGTGAGGTAGGTACTTTCCCAACAGAAATAACAAGAGTGCAGATGGGTAAACTGAGCCATAGAGAAAGTGTGATTTATCCAAAGTAACACAGCAAATCAGAGGCAGGGCTGGGAATTGAACCTCAGAATCCTGATTGTCTCTTTCACTAATCAGTTGACTGACACCACCCCTATTATACAATGTTAGATAATGAGTCCAGCACAGTGAAGGACAAACACAAGAGACAAGACTTTTCGTTCATCTATAAGAAAACATAACAGCCCGACCATAATAATATCCTGTTCTGATCTGATTTTTACACAGATAATTATCTTTGTTTAGAAGATTAAACTTCTGGGTTTAATTAAAATTTTAACAAGCCAAGCCAACAAACTGCAGTTGACTGCTGTATATTGTGAAGTTTGAGGTGCTACCGATGTGGTAAAAGCCCTTTATAGCCTTGTGAATTGACATACCCTGGGATAAAAGTTTTAATTTACTGGGATAACATTTCATATGTTCACTGGGTCTTTATTAACCTATTGGTACATATCTGTATCTGAACGGCATTCATTCTACCACCGATCATGTTATCTGACGTGCTATTTCTAAGTGGCAAGTAAAATGTCGATGAGCCAATGAATCCGCTATTATGTGTATAGCTACAAGCCTGTGCCTCCTAAGTGTTCAAGTATCTGAATATCACTTACTAGGCTAGAGAAGCCAACGCTGCTAGCAATTTGTAGAATTATTCTTCCACTGTGAAGTAGAAGAAAGAAGGTGGCATGCAAAAAATAGCTGTAGTTGAGGTATTATTTATTTATGGTAGAGCCCATGATGTGCTAGGTGCTTTTCTAATGCTCAAGCAAGCTCCAAGGAGCTCATGTTCTAAGGGCAGTCAGAAATATAGGGGAAGGGAACAAGAGGTAATTTATATACAAGTCAGCTCAATTCACTGGAAGTGACATGGCTGTGACATACATGGCTAATAAGGGTGAGGAGGTAGCAGGAATGGAGACCACACCAGAACTGTTGCTAATCCCACTCTGTTTACTGGGAAGTTATTCTGCTCAGGCAGATGGTGCTATGCCCAGGAAGCCATGTGGATGAAGGCATGGAGGTGATTATGTGAGGAGCTGACAAATGGGTGGACAAGGCAGGGAACACTGAGCCAATTTAATGAGAGCCTGCATGAGAGATTTGGTTGTGGGGTTTGTTTTTTGATTAAGTATAAATGACAGCTTCCCTGTCTCCATTTGGGGGTAAATTCTGTCCTCAGATACACATGGACACTATTGGGCCAAATGCAAAGGGCAGATGCAATATGGCGTGACTTAAGCCCCCTTACATTGTTTTAGGCTCCCTGGGCCTGATTATACATTTATTTATACTGGTGTAGATCAAGAGTGACACCACAGAGGTCAATGGAGTTACACTGGTGTAAGAATTAGGACCCCTTGCACTAATGTAGACTCCCTTACACTCAGCTGGTGGTGAAAGTGTCAGTTATAGTAGCCCTCACTGTACGTTAACTTCCAGACCTTCCAACTGTTCACCTTCCTGTTAGTTTTTTTCCCCTCTGAGTCCTCCTCCATCCTCATTCCTAGTGCTTGTTACATTGCACTTGTCTTCTAAGAGTGTTGTCTGTGCAGCACCTAGCACATTTGTCAGTACTGTATAAATAATAATAAAACATCATACGATGTTTAATATAAAACCCAAATCCAGCAGGCACCCCGACAAGTGCTGAGATCTGCTACTGGGGCTCTCTGAAACAGCACAATTTTAACCAAGACAGATGTTAGTTTATATTTTGAAGGGCTAGAATTCAGTATAAAGAAATAAGATGCTCCTTTTATCCAAAAACAAGTGCCAGAGGTTTCATTTCTCGTTCATACCCAAGCTGCATGAAAGATCCTGTGTGGCTTTTCTTCCTTGTTTCCTCATACGTGTGACCCTTTTGGCAACACTTGAAGAGTGAGCTATGCCAGTAGGGAGAACTGAATTGAACAGACTGGCAAAATTATTGTGCGCCCAGTTATACGTATTGTCTGGTGACCTGAATCTGCCCTCTGAGTGATAATGGGTATTATCTGTTGATCCTTTTCTCTGAGCAGCATTTCTCAATGTGTGGTGTTGGGTTTCTTCCGAAGAATTTTATATTGCAATGAAAGATGTGTGTGTTTGTTCTCACTGAGGAGGCAGCTGGTTAATTGCAGTGCTCTCCACCCACTGTGTTCAGTATATCTGTCTCTGTGTTTGATCAGCAGATTGAGGCCAAATTGCTCTAGTTAAAGTAAGCAAGATAATTCCTCGTTTCTTCAAATATACCTGCACTTTGTTATGGGAGCCTGAATTTCTTAGGTCTAAGGACTAATACAAACAAATTCATCATAATACTTTGGAATTCTATAGCATCATTTGTTGAATGAATTGTCTGAGGATTTCAAATTGTGTTTACAAATGACCCTGGGAAGGAGGTAACTAGAATCAGTCCTATATTCCAGATGGATAAACTATGAGCACAGAAAGGCCATGTGATTTGTGAGGTCACAGTGAAGCTAGGAGTAGAAACCAAGAAACCTATATTCTCTTCATTCCATGCTCTGAATACTACAATACTTCTATTTGAGAAATCATTGGGGAAATGGAATTCCTCTCATCTTCAGGTTTATTTACTGTGCCAGTTTCAAGTATTCTGGATAAACTCCTATTGACTTCAATGGGATGTTGGCATGAGTAAGGATGGCATGATTTGTTTCTTAGTTTGGCTAAACAAGGATGGAACAAATATGTGTGTTTGGGGGTGGAGAGAGATGGTAGGAACCTAACAAATATCTGAACGTTGTAACTGCTAAGGAAGGGGAAACTTGCTGAGTTTTTTGATTTGGTTACAAATTCACAATTTAGGTTAATCCAAAGATGCATTAAGTTTTTGGAACTTTACATGTGAACCTGGACCCAACTTAGACCAAAACAAACCCTACTGGCCGGGGTGGTAGAATTGGGAGGGTAAGGGTAGGGGCTAGTGCCCCACAATGGAAATATGTTTCCACCCCCCACCCCAATGTTTTCTGCCCCCACAACATCTTGCCAAGGTGAGAGCAGATTCAGCAGGACCTGGCTACGTTCTGCCCCTGCGAACATTCGTGTGTGTGTGTGTGTGTGTGTGTGTGTGTGTGTGTGTGTGTGTGTGTGAATGGAGGGAGGGCAGAGATGAGAGCAGGATGCCAAGGAGAGGCTGGAGTGGCTGCTAACCTCTGGTGCATGAGATTGGACCAGCTGGCAGGACTCCTCAGTCCACCCTGGTCCTGCCTTCCAGCCACTGTGGAGACACCCGGCCTAAGAGAGGGGCAGAAGCACATGTACCAGCCACTGCGATAGGGTGGGGGATGGGACAGGGCACCTTCACTGGTACCTGAGCAGGGGGCACACAGGGCACCAGCCACTGGGGTATCGGGGGGTGGGAGGATGGAACAGGGCACCTGGGCAGCCAATAGGTATGCATCAGTGGACAGGGCTCCAGCTGCCAAGGAACTGCCATAGGAAGGAACGGCAGTAGGAACTACCAGGATGCCCCTTCCCAACCTGGAGTTGGCTACCCCTTCCCTCACATTCTCTAGTTCCCCTTATTCCCCCTCCTGTCCCTCCACCCCCTCCTGTCCCTCCATCTCCCCTCTGCTACTGATTGCTCCACATCAAAACCATGTGAGATTCCTAAAAAAGTCAAATGGAATTTGCTTTATTTTGTTTGGGTTTGTTTGCACTTGAAACTCTGATGCTCATAGTGGGAAAGTCAACCCACATAAAGAAAAAGTTTGTGTGATGGAGTCCTTGAGCCAAACCCACCGAGTTTAGCATGGCTTCACTGAATAGTTAACTTCATTTGGACACTGTACCACTCTGGGAAATGTGCACTGGAATAAGAAAAGAGTAATGAGTGCCATTAAGTGTTTAAACAGCCCCACCCTGCAATGACAGATATCTCAGTGTGTTAATCATGAACACAGACAGACTCCAATGCCAGCTGTGAAAAGAGACAACCTGCCTCATGACTAGTCACTGAAGACAAAGTTGGTAATGGATTATTGACACCGTACTGCAGTGAGAATAAGGAGAATGGAGAAACTAAAAGCAAAGTAATGTGCCTTTTATATTTCCATGTTTGACTCTGAGAATGAGAGACAGACCAGAAGAGAGGCAAATGAGATCTAGGAGTGTTTTAACTACATAGAATTGCTACTTATTGGTCAGGTGGTTCAGTGAAGGGTTTCATTGATATTGGCAATTTTTTGGGTAGACCTTGTTTAATGTTTTTAAATGTCTTTATTTAAGGAAGAGTTATTAATTCCACTAAACTGTAAATGGGAAAAATGGGCACCTCTTTTAGGCATATTTTATTCTGCTTTAAGGAATTTTTTTTCTTGTCTGCAGCTATTTAAACATGTAAGATATTTAGGGCCAGAGTGGGGTCCCTTACTATGCTGGCAGTTATTCACCCAAGTAGTCCTATTAAAGTCAACGAGACTGTTTATGTAACTGCTTACTAGTGTGAGTAAGGGATCGCAATCTAGTCCTTAGGGATGTCTCCTCCTGTTCACACTCATTGCTGTCAGTGATGTTAATGAGAGTTCTGTGCACAGATCAAGAGGATAATACAGAACAAGTCAATACTTAGAAAAGCGCATAAAAAGCCCAGAGCCATATTCCTCATCTGGATGCTCATATACAGCTTTGAATGGGACTCCTGCAGTCATTCCTTGATTTCAGTGGGTTGCATCCAAGGACAAAATGTGTCCTTTACGTTTTTTACTGACCGAATAGCATGCAGCAGATCATCAGCTGGTGGAAATTGTCAAAACTCCAGCTCAGCAACTGAGGATCTGCACTTGTGTGTGATGTGGAAAGGATGCAAGCCTTTTGCTGGGAGACAGACGTTTGGGGTTGTTTATCATACCTGATAACTTGACTTAGATGCAGTATCTGGGTTTTAGCATATTTCTTTGCTTTTACCTAGTTTGATAGCAGAACTGACTGGGATGTGAGGGACCAAATTCTGCTCTCAATTATAATGGTGTAAATCTAGAATAACTCCACTGACTTCAATGGAGTAACTTTGGATTTACACCAGGGTAAGTGTGAGCAAAATCTGGTCCTAGGCATTCAGATGATTTGCCTGGCTATAACCAGGCTATAGACTATTGACTAGCTTTGTTTTATTTATGAAGAAAAGAAAGCTGTATTAAATTTGCTTGGTCTGCTTTCCTAACTGAAGCATTATAAGCAGATGTAAGTTAAATCAGGGCTTGTATTAGCTTTGATGAGTTTTAGATCAACTTAGTAAACATTTTTTTGAATTGCTATGATATTAAATTTGTTTTTAAAACTGAGAGAGGCACCTGGTACTTGATCCCGAGTCATCTCTTGCTTAATGGGATTAATCCAAGCCCAGTGAAGTCAATGAGAATATTTCCATTGATTTCACTGAGTTGTGTATCAGGCCACATATTAAAGAATGCACAATATTAGAGTAGAGCAGATTTTGAGAGACTTTGAACTGTCTAGGCGTTCTGGGATTATTCTAGAAGAAGGTGATAGTAGTTTGTTTTCATGTATTTGACTTAATGTATTTCATGGTGATGATGAACAAGTGATAGCCGATTTATAGGAAACCATGCCTGTAGGAACAACCAGGTGTCCTCGTGGCACCTTAGAGACTAACACATTTATTTGGGCATCAGCTTTCGTGGGCTATAATCTATGCCTGTAGGGATCTCCATTTCACCTATCTCAAAGTACTGTGTGTCACAGTTCAGGGCAACTGCACCTGTGGTCCCTCAAGGGCACCCCTGTGTCTCCTGGCTCCTCAGTGTTGAGCTGTCTTTCTCTGCAGAGCTCAAAACTTTCTTTAGCTGTTGATAATTCATTTTCCCATTTCTCTTTTTTGCTAGTTGTCAGGGTTCCCTCCCCACTCTGAACTCTAGGGTACAATCGTGGGGACCCGCATGAAAGACCCCCTAAGCTTATTTCTACCAGCTTAGGTTAAAAACTCCCCAAGGTACACATTCTCTCCCTGTGCCCTGAAAAAAGGTAACCACTGCCACCACCAAGTGATTTAAACAAGAACCAGGGGAAAGGCCCACTTGGAGTTTCCCTTCTCCCCAAAATATCCCCTCAAGCCCTTACACCCCCTCTCCTGGGAAGGCTTGAGAATAATCACCTAACCAATTGGTTACAAAGTGATCAAAGACCCAACTCCTGGGTCTTAAAACAATGCAAAAATCAGTCAGGTTCTTAAAAGAAGGATTTTATTAAAAAAAGAAAGGTAAAAATCATCTCTGTAAAATCAGGATGGTAAATAACTTTACAGGGTACTCAATTTCAAAACTCAGAGGGTCCCCCCCTCTGGGCAAAACCTTAAAGTTACAGAAAAACAAGAATAACACCTCCCTTTTAGCACAGGGAAAATTCCACAAGCAAAACACAAAAAACCCTAACGCAATGTCTACCTTACTTGTAATATTGGAGATTTGGTTGAGGATGGGTTGGAGGAGATGGATTTCTGCCCGATGCCTCTCTTAGTCCCAAGAGAGAACACAGACCCAAAACAATGAGCACAAACCAAACCTTCCCCCCTCCCAAGATTTGAAAGTATCTTGTCCCCTTATTGGTCCTTTTGGTCAGGTGCCAGCCAGGTTACCTGAGCTTCTTAACCCTTTACAGGTAAGGAGGACTCTTAACCCCTTAGCTGTATGTTTATGACACTAGTCTTTTCCTGAAAAGACTGCAAGACACCTGTTTTTCTTTGTGCTTTTTCCTTCTACAGTATTTGCTTTCACTGCTGTTGGCACTTACTGCAAATCACATTCATAAACCCCACCACTGCCACCATGTATGCCACAGTTCAGGGCAACTGCACCTGTATTCCCGCCCCTTCCCTTGTAGTCCCTTGAGGGCCCACTCTAGGCTCTGAGCTCCCCAGTTGTCACCTCTTTTGGGCAGACACCCACAGTTTTCTCCCTGGTGACTGGGGTTTTTCCTGGCTGCACAATTCCCTCCTTATGTAACCCACACACCTACTGGGTGTGGTGTTCTGTCCCATCCCATCTAGTGGCACTGAGACCACTTAGAGACAGGGCTGGCTCTGGCTTTTTTTCCGCCCCAGGCAAAAAACAAACAAACAAAAAACGGCCGGAGTGCCGCCAAAGCAAAAAAAAAAAAAGGCAGGAGCGGAATTTGCCACCCTAAGATTGGCCTGAATGCCGCCCCTTACAATGTGCTGCCCCAAGCATGTGCTTCTTAGGCTGGTGCCTAGAGCCGGCCCTGCTTAGAGAGAATGAGAGAGCAAGCGATTAATGAGTCTGCTCTACAGCCTTAGCTAAGAGCCATATGGCTTTTAGCTCATGCACTAAGCTCCAGGGGTCCCAGGTTCAATCCTGCCTGCGGACAACCGAGGTCTGTCAGTGTTACACTTACACTGTGACACACCCAGCAAGTCAGAGTGCCTAAAAGGCCAGTGTCTGTAGTTTGCTTTCTCTCCAGAGGCTATGAACAGCTGTAATTGTCAGCAGTTACAAGTTGCCACACAGTCCTTTATAAGCAAGCACATTTATTCGTAAGGTGAAAGCCTTTCAGAGAAAACCTATTAAAACAATAAGAACCTGCACACCTGCTAAAAAGCTTACCAGAGATCACCTCCCATCTCCAACAAGCGTTCTGATAGAGTCAGTCCTTCAAACCCCACAAAGGGATGTTTCTGTGGCTACAAGTTCATAAGAGCCTTAGCTCAGAATTAGCACACCCATGAATAGTTCAGTCACTCTTTATACGGCTTGGGCCTTTGATCTTGAGTGTCCAGGAACATGTAATTGTGGTCCCCTCCTCCGAGGGAAGCTTCAAAAGGCTGCAATTTTGCATCACCAAAGTGGGGAATTTGCAATCACCTCCCACTAGAGTTTCCCCAGACAAACCACTTGACATGGTTTGTCCCAAAAATCCATTCTTCTTTTGCACGTTGTTCAGTACAGTCTTTTGAAGTTCAGAACACCTCCCAGGGTTCACACCCCATTTCCCCACACGAGAAAAGTTACATATAATCTTGGCCCACAATAATATATAAACCATTCATTTAATGCAATGGACCCAAAGCAAACTGAATACAATAAGGTGTCCCAAAGATATTACTGGGAATTACCATATCTGTCACACTAGAAACAGACAGAGTTACTGCACTTGGTAGTTTTCTTATGAAGTCCTATAAACTTCCCACAGGATGGAAGAGGGGAATCCAGTTAAAATATTAGAGTCAAATCCTTGCTCCAAGACAATGGGAACTTTGCTTGCATCAGGGCCTCAGGATCTGACCCTCAGGTTGTAACTCCTGACATGTCAGCATAATTTTATACACAAAATAACACCTAGGGGCTACTTTATGAGTCACTATAGCAAGATGAATCTGAGGTAAGGAGAAATCATCTTCTTTGACCAAATTCTGCCTTCACTTTTGCCATCAACTAAGCAGAGACTTTGACCCTTTGAGGTTTGGGGATTCAGATGCATCCTGTCTCTTGGGATTTTATTTACATACACATTCTGGCTGTCTTGCATGGTGGTATTTTCGCTCTGCAAGCAAATGCAGACGCTGGAGATATTTGTGAGATGTTGGTCATATGTAACTAGAGCAGACCAACACATTCTAAGCCCAGTTGTACCACCGTGCGTCTGGAGTAATTCCACTGAAATCCGTAGTTACTCCAGATTTACACCAATGTAGCAGACAGCGGAAGTTGGTCCAATAAAAATAAGTGGTGCAATTTATGTTTAGTAATAGGCAATGGCTAATTTTTCTTTAGCTTGCATTGTTAAACTTTCTAACTAAAAATGGTATAGAATTAAAACAAACAAATAAAACCACTATCATCCCTGTCTCTCGATTTCCTTTGGCATCCCATTTTCTATGTGCCCATCCTGAAGATTGTAAGCCCTTCAGGGCAAAGATTCCCTGTATTTCTGTGTGTCCTGTGCTGCATTGAGCACATTGTTGGTCATACACAAAAAAGCAAACATAACTGTAAACAAGCTCGTCACTGATGCAGGTGTGGAGAATTCACCTATAGAAACAAACACAGAACAGTGGAGAGGGAGCAGAAACTTCCCAGAAATCTCCCTGGGCTAGTTCTGTGCCCTCACCAGGAAATGTTTGGCTAACTTGGCGTTATCAGGACACTGGGCAAGGTTTCAGGTTTCCTTTTGTCGACACTCAGTGAAGTGAAAAACCCCACACAAGTCTCAAGTCAGCTCTAGCCATTCAAAGGGGTAAGGAAATAGACATGGGCTATTAACACTAAACTGGGTGACCGTTTCAGGGGTCTGAAGTCTCCAAATAGTGTAAGTTACATTGTTATTTAGCTACTTACACCCACTTATACTCAGTTTACACATGACATGTAACTTATGTAACCTTTATGTCTATACTGAATTTGGCCTATTTCTTGTCTAGCAGACATTCATAGGAAGTGCAGTTCCTGGTGAGATCCTTAAGTGGCACAATATGATGAGTAGCAGAAAACTAGGGTGAGGAAATTCTAGTTACAGTGAGTGCAACAGGGAAGTGTGCTGTGGCTGCATAGCGGTAAAGAAGCATTAGAAGGGATCTATTGCTGTCTTTCCTCGTGTTGTCAATCCACATACCACTCATTGCTGTGAGACTTTGGGATATGACAGCCTTACCGCGAAAGCTCTCAAATTAGTTTTCATGCACACCTCTCATTTCCACTAGATGGTGCTGCAGAGTAATTTTGCAGTGGGATTGTGAGAATGTAACCTGTTGGTGGTTATATTTGCGGTGTAATGGTTGGATGTGGTTATAGTAACCTATACTGTTAGATATTTACTCCTTTCCATGTACAATCTTGTTTAACTGAGAGTGAAATTCACCCCCGTGGAAAGGCTTGCATCACTTATGTCCTCAACAGAGGGCTTCAGTGATGTGTAGCATGCATCGGCTGCTGGCCCTCTGCGCAAGAGGGAATTTCATCTATCCAGAGCACTTTTTGTGCACACTGAGCATGTAAAAAAAAACACGGCACGAACTGAGCGTGAGCAGCCCGTCTTAATCAGCAAATGAGTGTCCCTTCTGGACAAGTATTCATAGAGTAGGGCACCATCATAATATTCAGCACTTACTAGCACACTTGTCTCAACAGAGAGCCCAAAGGCTGAGTGACTATGGAGGTAAAAGTACTTCTACACCCACCAATGTGACCCCACTAGCATGAGGTAGAGGCTCAATGGTGGGGCACTGTGGAGAAGCGTGCAGTGCTGCTGCCCACGGTGTACACGTATATGTAGGGAAATCTGCCTGGATCAACTTCTTTTCCCTGGTCTCTGCTGCTTTGTTTTGAATTTTGTTTCTCTCATAAACACTCGAAGAAAAAAATCAAACTAGTGTTTTCAGCATTAACCTGGATTCCCTCCAACAGACAGTCACGGAATGTTGCTCAAACCCACATGTTCCCAAACTGACACCTTGAACCACGTGACATGTCTAAGCTGATCACAGAGAACCACAAGCTGGCATTTCCGGGCTCAAGCATTGGGAACACGAGCAGGGTTTAACGTGTCAGTGGCTCCATTGTGAGTGGAGAAGGATTCATAATCCTGAACACCATGCTGGAGCCTGGTGATTTTCCTTATAATGACCCTGGAGGCAGAGCTCAAGTTATATGGTTGCTTGGAACTTAGCAGGGGACTTTCCTGTTTATCCACTTGAAGTAAAACTGCCATGAAGTCACATAATACTGAGAGTCTAGAGGTGTGGCTAGGTAGATTATGTTCATAGCTGGTAGATTTCACCCATCCGTGCAGGGGTCAGAGCAACACCTATGCACCCCTTTAGTCCTTTTTTTCCCCCTTTGAATGAAATCTTGTGGGTTTTTCTTGAAAGATTAGTGTCAGTATAAAAAAGAGTTCTCTCTCTCTGTGTGTGTATATATATTATTATTATAATATATATATTTTTGTTTGCAAAGTTTCATGCACACTTGTCATTTTTGCACACCAGTAGTTATCATGATGCATTTGTCACATGACGTATTTCTGTTGCAACAGGCTGTGATACAATAAATCCCATGTTATGACTTAATTCGGGATCAAGCAGAAGGACAAGGTGGATGAGAGGGGAAAAGCCCCAACTGAAGCACCAAAAAAAAAAAAAAAAAAAAGGTGCAGTAATTGCAAGGTGAAAACACTGGCCAAATCAATGACCTGATTCTCAACCGGTGTCAATCGGGAGGGGTAGCTGCATTGAGTACAATGGAGTTACACTGATTTACATCAGCTGGGGATCTGGCCTAAATTACCTTTTCAGTTTATGTTCTCACTTCCAATTTGACTTCTGTGTGAAAGTCACCCTTTCAGACTGGCTTTTTAAAGCTGCACCTTTGTAAATGTCAAATATGAAGCCAAATACATTTTCCCTGCTAAGTCACTGTCACTGCTGCTTTCAGAGGACAAGGGATGGGCTCTCCGGGGGCACTAGACTTTCTGAAATGTGTGATCTTTCCAGTGAGTTCGTTCCTGATTGTTTATTTGTTTTTATTTTGTATGAATGTAGCGGCCCTATTAGAGACTGCCTGCTCCTCCTCTGTGGACAGAGAACTCCAGTGACAGTGGCACTTTCCCACTAGTGTGCCTGAGCCCTGACCTGGAGGGTTGCTAGAAGATCCTAATTTCCTTTCCATGGCCCATTCCTGTCTGCACCCCGCTTCAGAGGCTGCCAACCAAGGCACCCGTTGTGGTGGTGGTTTCCGTGAAGTGGACACTTGTCCACTAGAAACTGGACTGAGGCCATCACACCCATATTACCAAAGGTCACCTAACTGTCAGTAGGTGGTAACAAACGTCAGTCACTGCTGACCTGGGCTGGGTTTGAAATGGTAATCTGCTGGCGAAAGGTGGCTCTCAATCTCATTTTTAGTTCCCTAGGCCATCCAGTATCCTTGCGTACGTTTGCA
Organism: Macrochelys suwanniensis; assembly: GCA_033296515.1. Lineage (NCBI taxonomy): Eukaryota > Metazoa > Chordata > Testudines > Chelydridae > Macrochelys > Macrochelys suwanniensis. The sequence continues at coordinate 240,431,231 of CM065776.1, forward strand.
GCTGTTTTTGAGGTAATGTTGAGATATTGTTCAAAATATGTCATTCAAATTATTGTAGTGAAGCTGGGCCATTTAGAATTAGAGACTGAAGGTGTCTAGATTTTTCCATGGAGCGGAAAGAAATGTGCCCATCACAGTTGATGGTCAAAGATTCATAATACAGAGAGTCCGGAGGAATATAAAAGTAGAGGTGGAAGATCGCACAGTGCGTTAACTGCGTGCAAACCCACTGGAGTTTTGGCTTTTTGATTGCCCACGCTGAAACTATGCAGGTGAGGGCTATGCAAATATCTTTCTATCGAATTTGCCAGTGTAGCTCAATGTTCTTGTAGACTATGTCCCCTCCCAACTACCTCATCCTTTACAGCTCAGAGTTTCTGATAGCACTAACTTAACAACTCCATAACTTCTCTGTCTGCAATAATATATAACTTTAGCTAGCACTATTGGAAACCCTAGACTGTGGGAGAAGTGATCAGCAAAAGCATCCCTCTCTCTTACAAAGTGGCCTGTAGAAAGAAAAAGTTGGAGATACCATTAAATTAGGCTTGTCCATGTTGCATCTTAAGGTGAAGGACTTTTGGATTCTGTTGCACATTGTGGCATTGTCCAGGATAGGTGCTTTTAGAGCGAGGTCAGTCTCAGAGAAAATGGCTGTAATGATTGCGGATACCGCACACCCTGCAGTTAATGTTAGTTTATTTTAGGAGATTTAGTGGATTTCTTCAGGGAATTATCAGAGACCAGGAAGAGGGTTGCTATGTGCATTCCTCATGACAAAAAAGTAAAATAACCCTTTCTAAAGTGAAAATTAGCATCCATACCTCACCTTTCTATCACATCATCCTTTTTACTATCTCATACTATGGTCGTTTGAGCAGGGCAGGTGGGAAGCACTATGTTTATTATTTATATTTTTGACTGTGTCACTGACTAGTTGTGTGACTATTCAGTTAGCCTCTCTGTTCCTCACTTTTGCCATCTGTAAAGAGCTGTTAATATCTACTCTTGTAAAGCACTATGAAATCCTCAGGAGAGAAGCACAATGTAAGTCATTGTAATATGAGAACAAGGGGTCACTCAGTGACTTAAAGAGAATACATATAGAACAAACTAAAGGAAATATCTCTTCATGCAGAACATGGTGAATATGTGGAATTATATTCACTGCTCTAGGAAATCAATGAGTCACATATTGTGGATGGGTTGTTTTTAAAGGTCTGGGTGATTTCATTACAATATTTGTAACTGCATGCTGAAAAATGCCTTTGGATATAAACATAACTGTTGACTTCAGGAAGGGATTTGCCCCTATTAAATCCTACCCTCACTGATCCCAATAAAAGTCTTTTAATTGACTTTAGTGGGAGTTGATTAAGGTCTATACACACACTGCAGAATTGCTAGGTGGATGGGTTCTTTCACTCTTTCTAAAGCATCATGTACTGGCCATTGCTGAAGGGATGATACCAGGTTGGATGAACCAATAGTCATATTTATTCAGTCCACATATCCCATATCTGTATTTTAGGGACTGCAGTGTGGGGGAAAGGGAACTAACTGATTTAGCAAAAAATGTCTTTTTGAGATGCTGGATAAACTAGGTGGCTTGAATTATATATTGTCTGTCTTTCTTGATTTATAGGGCTAGGATATGAATTATTTTACTGTATGTTTATATACAGGAGACACATTATTCATTTCTCCACTGATCTTTTTTTCATATAATATGTTATATCCTGTTTAGAGTTGCGTCATTTTTGCATCTTATTTAACTCTTTCTCCCCCTAATAAAACACGCATTGAATCCCAAAAGACAATGTTTTGGTGCTGGTCCTTTGCAAGTAGGATCATTCAGGATTTTTCTCTTTGAACTGGGAAATGCAGCTGAGCAAAAAGTGGAATTTCCATCCTGTGCGAAATTTCAATATTTCAGCATTTCTTTTTGTCCTGAATTGGACTGAAAAATTGAAAAGTTTGTGGAACAAAAAGTTCTGAAATGGACATTCCTGAATTGAAACATCTAGTTTTGGTTTGAACAGAACTGATACGTTTTGCTTCGAGTCGATTGAGGTTTGACATTAAACTGCATGTGCCCCTGGAGGCACGATGCTCCCTAGAAATTGTCGTTTGGATGCCTCTTGCACCCATGTGCCCCTATAAGCAAGGCTTCTTGGCTGTTCTTCATCTCCAGTGGTTTTTAAGCTAGTTTTGATTCCAGCCATACTGCTGACAAATATCTGAATGTCCCTGCCTCAGAACAGCTGTTGATAAATGCCATAGAAACAGAAGTGTTTGTTTGGTTCACCATCCTGTTTCCATCATTTACACAGGCTGATTCATTCTTGAGAACGGCAAATTCTTTTGAGTTTGACCCCTGCAGGGCAGGTTGTTTTTAAAAGGAGTTTGCGAGGTGGTGATTACCGATGCAGAAGGACGTAGGTTTGGGGCTGTGGTTTTACAATGCTCATTTTATAAAGCCTTTGTTTGAACAGCTTTTTTTAGCAGAGTAATATGGAGGTGACAGCGTTGAATAATGGCATGCAGTTGTCTATGGTAGAATGTGGAGATGGGAAAAGCTTCTTTCCAGAATCTTCAGGTGACCTGCAGCATTTAGGGTTTCAGTCTGCTTTGATTCAACTGATCTTTCTTTAGTGGTCTGGGCAGCTTGTAACAATGTTTTTCTTCTTGTGGGTGTTTGTATTTCCTGGCTTTGGCAGTAACTGTGGAAGCAGAACTGATTTCAAGCCTAATTTAATAGGCTTATGAGAACTGGATAAGTTCTGGATGAAGCACCTGAACTTTTGATTGCTTATCACATCTAACTGCCGAACTTTCTATGGGTCATCTATCACTAAATAGGAGCAGCTCCGTGGTTTGTATGGAACTTTAGGTGGCTTCCACAGAATTTTCTTATACAGCAATTGAGAGACCCACAGCTAATTCTGTTGACTGCTCAATTATTTTTCCCCCTTTCTGGTTCAGGACCAGGGATTGGAAGAGTTTCCTGGGCCTGGCAAGCTGCAAGTTATCAGGTTTTAAAAATCACACTACTCTGATTCCCATCCTGGTTTTCTTTCTACTTTAACTCTGACATGATTGTGGCACCAGCTGTTTTGTGAACTGCTGGGGTTAGAGATTAATATCTCATACCAACTGAAAGTTTCAGTTCCAAACTTTCAGATGGTATTAAACATTGGCTAGTAGCTGCAGCAATTCTCAAGAGGGCTCTCTAAAATTATACCAAAACTGAACCTGGGAGTTGTGGAGAGGGAGCGGGTCAGTGATGGATTAGCCACTGGGTCAAGGGGGCCCTGGCCAATTGGGGGGCCCCATAAAAATGGGCACCCCTGCACCCTGACCTGCTCCACTCCCCTACTCAGTGCTCCTGCCGAGGAGTGGGGATGGGGCGTGGGGGCTTGCCCTGCTCTACCTGCCTAGTGCTCCTGCCGGGGAGTGGGGATGGAGCGCGGGGGCTTGCCCCGCTCTGCCTGCCTGGTGCCCCTGCTGGGGAGTGGGAGAAGCCCCTGCATCCTGACACTGCTCCCTGCCAGGAGTGCTGGACAGGGGGCGGGATGGGGCAAGCCCCTGTGCCCAGACCCCATTTCCCCGGCAAGAGTGTGGGGGGGGGGAGGGGAGGGGACTGCGGGCAGAAGGGGTGGGGAGGGGCCCCGATTTGCTCTGGCCCAGGGCCCCACAAAACCTTAATCTGCCTCTGGAGAGGGTAATCAGAAAGAAGTGATTTTGAGGTTCTCTGTCTCAAGACCTGCCTGGGCTAGAAATGAATACTTTATACTGCTAGAAAGCTGGGTTGCTAGCCCTAATGGTTCCTGAGATAATCAGTTTAAAACTATCACTAGCCCCTTAATCTAAGAGTGCTTTTGCCCCTGTTCCTGAGGTGTATTATATTACTTAGGTAGTGCCATATAGTAGGCATTCATAGCACTTCATCAAATGCATAGTTTAGTAGGTCCCAACTCCCAACCCAGTCTAAACTAGATGGATTTGGAAAAAAATTAAAAGAAAAGAAACAAGGGCTTCAACAGACACAATTAGAATGGACCAGTGATGGAAAGCTGAGTAAAAGAAAGTGTGTCTTAATGAGAGATCTGAATGTGGAGATGGGAGGACTCCTGGGACATGGGTAGCAGGAGGGGACAGCATGAAAAGGGAATATGTAGTAAAACTTAGACCTCAGACAAATGTAATTTTTGCCACTGAGTTATATATAACCTAGAGATTGGGCATAACTTTATTAAACCACTGGGCAGCATGACATATATTCCTCACTCCTCCATTGCTCAGTTCTTGCCTGGCAGATTTCTTGAAGCTGCATCTCTTAGCTTCTCACAGTCCTGGTGACAATTTTATATGTGCAACAGAATGGGACAGATTTATCTTTCTGTTGTAGAAGTAAAAAGAAAAGGGTGTCTCAATGATGGTGTGACGTTGCACTCCATAGGTTTATGGAAATACATTGTATTCACATTCATAAGCATAACTAGGATATGCTTTATGCAAAAGGTCTCTTGTAAGGTATCATTACAAATCTTATAATCTACTGAGTGTGTTCATCCTATTTTTATGTATGTATCATTCTTGTATCTAAAACTAGAAATATGAAGCATATCTCTGAAGTTCTATTGTAATTATACAAAGTGTGGGCCATTAATGGTGGCTTGGAATCTTGATGGCTCCCATTGCAAACCTCCACTGCATAGGTGTGGGCCAGTCCTGGAAGAATGGAGGGGGGCTCACAGGACATGTGAACATGTCACATGATACTGGAATTCATCTTTAACCTGGTGCTTTTCCGTTTAGAAGGAGGGGTGGGATCCCAGAGAGAGACAAAGGATTCCTGCCTTGTAACAAAGCTATAAAAGGGGGTGGAACAGAACAAAGGGGGCTTCCAGTCATGAGAAAACCCCTAGTTTCCACCTAAGATGTCTGCTGGAACTGACAAGGACTGTACTGGGGAAAGGATTGAGCCCAGACTAGGAAGGAATCTAGTCTGTGAAAGAAGCTTATTGGAACATCTCTGAGGGTGAGCTTTAACTGTAATCAGTTTCTTAATGTTTTAGGCTTAGACTTGCATGTTTTTTGTTTTGTTTTGCTTGGTAACTTACTTTGTTCTGTCTGTTATTACTTGAAACCACTTAAATCCTGCTTTTTATACTTAATAAAATCACTTTTGTTTATTAATTAACCCAGAGTGATTAATACCTGGGGGAGCAAACAGCTGTGCATATCTCTCTATCACTGTTATAGAGGGCAGACAATTTATGAGTTTAACCTATATAAGCTTTATACAGAGTAAAACAGATTTATTTGGGGTTTGGATCCCACTGGGAGCTGGCTGTCTGGGTGCTGGAGATAGGAGTACTTGCTGAGCTGTTTTCAGTTAAGTCTGCAGCTTTGGGGGCATGGTTCAGACTCCGGGTCTGTGTTGCAGCAGGCTAGCGTGTCTGGCTCAACAAGACAGGGTTCTGGAGTCCCAAGCTGGCAAAGAAAACGTGCTGAAACTACCTCTGAGCCCATCAGGTGACAGTCCCAAGGGGGTCTCTGTGACCGAACCCGTCATAGATGGAGCTGAATATTTTCCAGAGACAGGCTGGAATGTAGTATTGGTATTGGAAACCAACCAGCTGAACTTGCCGAATGATGTTTAAACAGCTAGCCTCATGAGAGAGAATCTCACAGCAAATTAAATGCAGGTAGAAAGCTAAACTGCCGGGCACTTCTCACAGTAAACACTTTGTTTTTGTTTCAGTGCAATAAGGCTTCAACTGGTGATGATATAGCTCCTCTGCATATCAATGGTGAATTTCCTGCGCAAAGTATTAATAAAATAGAAGCATCTTTGTTAGCTGCCTGTTTAATGGGCCTGTTGCTCACATTCTACATCATTAATGAAGAAATGGCAGAGAACCTGCAAACTGTCATTGCTTTGTATGCTACTGCACTGCTTCGGGCTTTTACCCTCATGGCTAGATGCAGTGGCCCCCATGGAGTGCAAGGCAGAGTCTCACTGCCCCACTCAGAGCCCCAGTGTATTCATTTCTCCATCTGTGTGTGGTTTTTTATCCTTACATAACTGATAACTGGGTACTGACTATGAAGAATGGCTTTGGGTTAATATGGCATTAGACTGCCAGTTGATTAACAAGAATGAGAGAGCTCGTCATGACTGAGATTAATAGATGTCATAGCATTGTGAAGAGGTCACTCAAAGTAGCTACAAGAGGCTAGATTAGTGCCTCCTGTCTGGCTGCTGTGCTCAGGTCTTCCAATGCAAAGCAGCTGGAAACCCAGCAGATCCTGGGGAGTCCCCTGGCATAAGCCCCCAGATGGAGTGTATCTGCTATACTGACTCTGTCACCCCCCTCACTGCTGGGGTAGGGAGCGTGTTGGGAGCATGGCTGGGGAAGGGGGCAGATGGAGCACTATAGTGGTCCAGCAATCCTTGGGTGGTGTAATAGCCCCTTTGTGGGCCATTATAACTTGCATAACTCAGAGCAGTCCTCAGGCTGCTCTAAGTTATACCTGGCACCAAACCAGCTTCTGGCAGTGCTGGGGTTTTACAGGGGCAAAAAGGTGGCTTACAAGTGAACTTTTCCACCCAGCATTGCTGAGCTGTACGGAACATCTGGCCCAAGATTTATGCTACCGAGTAGAGTAAGGCCAATCCAATATAAGGCAGGAGGTTTAATTGTCAATTAGACTATGCTATACTATGGACCTTACAGCAGCACAGCTGTACCACTGCAGCTTTGCCGTTGCAAGGTCTCCTGTGTAGCCACTCTACGCCGAGGGGACAGAGCTCTCCCACCACACAATATAACCACTCCAACGAGCAGTAGTAGCTATGTCAATAGGAGATGCTCTCCCGCCGACATAGTGCTGTCCATATTGGTATTTCTGTCAGTGAAACGTATGTCGGTCAGCGGGGTGTTTTTTCACACCCCTGACCCACAAACATGTTGCTGACAAAAGTGCTAGCATAGACAAAGCCTGAGAGATCAGGCATGCGTCTTGTGAGGGTGAGCTGTGCAGGGGAGAGAGAAGAGCTCCACTGACCCAGTGGAGGTGAGTGGGAGCATTTGAAAGGCATCAATTTCTCATACACTGCATTCATTACCATAGTATTGTGAACACTTTGATAATGCACAATGCCTCCTGAGCTCTGGGCCGTGTCAGTTACTCCACCTTTAAATCTCTCCGCCTTAAGAATTTATGGGCCTCATCACCATAGAATCTGGGAACCTCACAAACCGGAATGAATTCATTCTCACAACAGCCCTGTGAGGTAGGGACATTGTATTATCCCCATTTTACAGATGGAGAACTGGGGCACGGAGAGACTAAGGGCAAGACCTGTGAAAGATATTTAGGCACCTCACTTCCATTGATTTGAATGAAAGGGCCTGGGCCTAAGTGACTTGCCGAAGGTCACACAGGCTGTGTGCAGCAGAGCTCAGACTAAAACCCAGCTCATATCTACTGAGTCTGAGGCCAGTCCCTTAACCACTAGGCCATCCTTCCTCCTAAATCTTTGCATCCTACCTGGAAAGATTTAATAGTTGCTTCACTTAGTACAGCTATCCTGGTGCACAAGAGGGCAGGGCCCACACTCCTCCTCAGATACTAGCCATTAAAGGTTCATCTACACAGGAAGTGGCAGCCCACGGCAGCAAGCCTCAGAACTTGGGTCGACAGACTCGGGGTCACACTATGGCACTAAAAATAGCTGTGCAGATGTTGTGACTCAGGCTGGAGCTGGGGCTCTGAAACTCACTCTGTGACATTCCCCAGGGTGATAACTGGACTGTTGAACTGTTCTCTCCAACCTGGGGTGTTTTTTACACTGCTTTGCCATGAGTGTAACCATTCCTGGTCTGCTCACACACAGTCTCCAGCAGGTAAATTACTCCCAGCTCTACTGTATGAGTGTATGAGTGCTATCACCAGTCACTCATAAATTACACTGCAGAGCAACACCAGCAAATTCCCAGTCCCAGACTTTCCCCTGAAATGTGTGTCTTGTAGTGCCCAGCCCTTTCCTGGACAACACACACTCATATAAAGTCTGTCATTTTATTAATAGGAAACGATGTGCACAAATCCTGTTACCTCAAATGGACTTTCCCAAACACTTCAATCCAAGCACACTGGTTTAGATAAAACAATGAAATAAATTTATTAACCACAGAAAGATAGATTTTAAGTGATTATAAGTAATGAGGCAATCAGAATTGGTTACAAACAAATAAAAGGTAAAACACAACTAAAACCTAAATTAACAAGCTAAGTGATTTCAAATGAAAAAGTCTCTGTCACCACGTGTTCTAGCAGTCTTACTGGCTGAATTCCTTTCTGCCAGGATCCCTCCCCCAGTCCAATGATGCTTCCTTTGTCCTTCAAGTGTTGTTGATGCCGTGAGTAGAGATGAAGGGAGCGATCTTTTGGGGCATCTGTTCCTCTTTATTATAGTTCTTTTTTTCTTTGAAAATCTTCTCCAGCTGAGGTTAAGGAGACAAGAAGTCTGTGGGGATGGGAATCTCCAGCTAAAATGTACATTTCTTGCACACACCCTTTTTCCTGCCAAAGAATGGCTGCTTAACCAGGTGATGGTCCATTTGATTTTGTTGACAGCTGGCTGAGGTGTCAGTTTGCCTTTTGTCTTTGAGGAACTGGTTTGTGCCTGCTTTTCTAAACTTGGAACATGCCTCAATAGTGTTATACAGTAGAATATTATAACTTTAGATATATTGTGAAATATATAGTCCACACATATTTTACTGGGACAATAATGATCAGCAAATTATGAGTTTTCAAATGATACTTCACAAGGCATACTTTGTACAACATTTATCATAGTCTTGTAAAAGGGATGAACATAAGGGTACAAACTGTCACATGCCCTCCGCCCTCTCCCCCCCAGGCTTCAGAGCCTGAGCTCCAGTCCGAGCTGTAACGTCTACACAACTATTTTCAGTGCAGCAGCACGGGCCCGAGTCCATCAGTCTGGGCTCTGAGCCTCACTGCTGCTCACAGTGTAGACATACCCTAACATGACACCACCCAGGTGCCCATGCCAATGCTAGCCTGCAGCTCAGGCTGTGTCTTCACTGACACAAGGGTTTTGTTTTTTTACAGCAAACACCCAATAGTTATCTTGCTGTAAAATCCTACATGGAGACAAGGCCCTTGTAATGTTTACCAGCAGGTAGCTAGGTGTGGTCAGCACTACACCTTTGTCTGTGATGGATCTTGCCATGTTTACCTCACAGTAAAACTAGCGTGCCTTGTCTCCATTGTGTTTTTATGGCTGGATATTGAATGCACATGAGTTATCCCCTGGTAAAAACACACCTTTTCCCCCTCAGTGAAGACATAGCCTCAGACAGAGACAGTGAGGCCACAGCCTCATTTCCCTCATTGCGCCTCATTTCCCTCCCCACCCCCCACTCCCGCCCCTCCTCCCAGTACTCTCCAGTTCTGAGACCAGAATATGCCTGCTCCATGCATGGCTGCGCTGTGGTTGGAATGGTTCCCTACATGCTCTCCCCTTATAACACATCTCTTCAGGAGGAGGTTGCAGTTAGTTCTTCAGGTAAAGACTAATATTATTTAATAAGTGAAGAATATACTAGCATTAACCAACCCTCTCATATCCTGGCCTCCCAGAATAAAACACGTCAATTCACATCATAGACTTTAAATACTGAAGCAGCAGAGACAGAAATTCCTGTGCATTTTACATGCACTGTATTAGATAGAGGAAGAGAGAGAGGGAAGATGTGATACAGACCATTGTGCTTCAGTTTGAGCAATAGTTTCAGATTAAGTCTATATTGGCTCATTGTTTCCTTGTGCTCCCCCCTCTGCCTCTCTCTCTACACTTAGATTGTAAGCTTTTGGGGGCAGGGGCTGTCTTCTTGTTCTGTTTGTACAGCGCCTGGCACAATGGGGCCCTGGTTCGTATAGCGGCTCCTAGGCACTAACACAATGCAAGTAATAATAATAATTAACAGTAATGTCATGTGAAGTAAAACTAAAGGCACCATCTGAGATTGTTCTAGACACTGTAAAACACAGGAATAAAAGAGCTCACACTCTAAATAGACAGGATGAAGGGTGGGAGGCACAGAGAAGTGAATTGACTTGTCCAGTGCCAGCCAGCAGATCAATGGCAGAGCCAGGGCTAGAACTCAGGTCTCCTTAATCCCAGTCCAGTCCCCTGTGCACTACAATCCTTTACTCTGATCATAAAACACACATGACTAGTAAAACAATTGTAAAAAGAGCTAGGTAAATCTGGTCCTCTTGCAATCAGGTGAACAGTGCTTGGGGTGGCACTCAGCCAAGGTTCCCCTGGGTGAGAAATTTAATGCAGTTCTTCACTTTCACAAAGGATTCATTTTGCTTTTCCAAATTCAACGCATGTTGCATCGGAGCATCCAGCAGTTCAAGACACTTCTAAAAATCAATATGCTGTATGAGTGGCGTTCATGCTGATGCAACCTTTCCCCTGCTCCCAACCAGATCCTGTCATTGTCAGCAGATCTTGGCTCTGCACCAAACTGACTGCTAAATTAAAAAAACAAAAATCGCCAATGCTGCTGTAAGTATTTGGTATGTGTGTCTTATATGCTTTAGATGAGTTAGTCAGGCATGGCCACTCACAGTGCCTGAGTCTCCCTTGTCTCTGCCACCAGTCAGCTCTGCAGTATGATTTATGAAGGTCAGTCTGCTCATCTTCCTTAAAGGGGCTATTTAAAAAATATTAAATGATGATCCACCATATCTTTGTGCCGCTTTCCAATCAGACTGTTAGCTGGAAGCCTTTACTCTGATTACAAAACAGATTATTTCTCTCCCCGCAAATGATCTCATTTTTAGGGCTTGACCCTTATCTACTGCCAGTTATTGTCACTTCTTTGAAGTGCATTGAAATACACCAGTTTATACCAGCTGAAAATATGGCCCCTTTAAGGTTCTCCATTTATTTACCAAGAGTTTTAGTGCTTTAAAGAGACCTGGGAGCAGCTCTGTGTTAAGGTTCCGTTCCACTGACATAATGAGAATGAGCTAGACAAGATGGGTGAGGTATGGACTTGAATGAACTCTGACAGAAAAAGATGAAAGATAAAAACACCTTCTCTCCCGTGGGTGAACAGTTTTCACAAAGCGATCACTCCCCATCCATCCTCATCCTCACAGGAGACCTGCACAACACCTTCAAAAGATAAGCTTTGGAACTCTGCTGGACACTAAAAACGATGGACTTAACAGAGACACTGGTTTCATGGCTTATTACAATAACTTAGAACACACCCTACTGCCTGCTAACCCTTCATTTCAAGTGGTCTCCTACAGCATATATGAACGTCTTATGCTTAACAATCTGGTCCACCTTGTATTTAGCTTGGACACTCTGGTTACCTTCTCCAGACCTGACAAAGCTTCAAAGGCTTGTCCTTTCCACCAAATGAAGTTGGTCCAATAACAGATATCACCTCACCTACCTTGTCTTTCTCATATCCGAGAACCAACATGGCTTCAATCATACAGCAAACCAGAATTAGCGATACAGTTTGCACATGGATATTATGGAGAAGGCATTTGGCTTGTTCTAAATTCCACAGAGGAAAAGGCAGTGGAGCTCTGTGGAGCTGAAACACAACTAGTAATAATACTTTGCAGCGAAATTTTCCAAACCCAGGTGCCTAAAATTAGGTTCCTAAATCCATATGGAGGGTCCTAGAAAACACTTATTTAGGAGCCTAACTATGGATTTAAGAGCTTAGCTTTAGGATCCAACTTTGAAAATGCAGGCTTGTGTTTTTAGATAGTGCCTTTCATCTGAGGATCTCAAAGCATTTTACAAACATTGCTTACATCTCTCAACATTCTTCCTGTGAGATAGGTAAATAGTTTATATCCACTAAAAGAGGGAGACACCCGAAAGGTTACATAACTTTTCTGAGAGGATCAGTGACAGAGCTGGGAATAGAATCCTGAAGCTCTGCTTTCTTCTTCCCAGTTCCAACCACTGGGCCACCTGCCCTCCCAATAAAATCATGGGCTAGTGCTAAGTCAGGAATGTTTTATGATAGAGGCCTGAGCTGAGTCATATTTTTTAATGAAATGACCCAGGAAAAACCTCTCCTTTTGTAAGCTGTTTAGTTCCATTAAGCTGATGATATATTATGACTTGTTGCTTGGTACAGCCCCACCTAAATTTATCATAGTGCCCAAAGAAACACCTCCTTTGTAAACACAAAAGGTTTTCTCATCACCATTGTATGAATACAAGAAAAAAAAAGCACCAGCACACTCTGGCTGCTCTGTGCTGCTCTGGACATAAAGCAAACATCAACTTGGTTTAACTGATCACTTAACCGAGGCTAATGGCTGCTTTGCATCTCTGGAGAGGTGCAAAATAGCCTGAGAGGATGGGTGATTCTGGCCTAACAGTGCCAACAATTTCACACTGATTGGCTTGGTGCTGCTCCAATTAAGTTGATGAATATTTTCCCTGCTTGCATCCGATGAAGTGGATACTCACCCACGAAAGCTTATGCTCCAATACCTCTGTTAGTCTATAAGGTGCCACAGGACCCTTTGTCGCTTCTATTTTCCCTTTGACAGCAGTGGGAGCTGAAGAGCAGGGTTGGATTCTGAGCTCTGGGAAAAAATGACTTTATTAGACTTTATTTTATATATTTTAAATGTTATGCACAATGTGATGATTTCAATCTACATTTTAAACATTTCTGTTCAAATTTAACAAGTCATTTGGGGACTTTTTACCTGAAACTTAAATGTGAACAATAACTAGCAAGGTACGCTCGCTTTGTGCAGACAGCAATTCAGAATTATTCTGGTGTTATTTATTACTTATATTAGAGTGGTGACCAGAGGCACAAATGAGATCAGAGCCTGTCTATGCCCGGCGCTGTCTATACACATAGTAAGAGACAGTCCCCGTTCGGAACAGCTTACAGCCTAAGTAGACAAGACAGACAAAGGGTAAGAGAAAGGAAGTGTTATCACCATTTTACAGGGGAGGAAGTACAGAGAGATTAAGTGATTTGGTTTTACTTTCTTAAAAATATCTAATTTGTTGTTGTTATTAATGTATTTATGTAATTCTATTGCAGTAGCACTGAGGAGCCTTAGTCATGGACTAGGACACCGTTCTGCTAGGTGCTGTACAAACACACAACAAAAAGACAGTTCCTGCCCCAAACAGTTGACATTCTATGTATAAGACAGGTTAAGGCAGATACAGACAGATAGGGAGAGCATGAGAAAACAATGAAACAATATTATAACTTACAATTTATATGTCAGTGGCACCTTGTCTACTGATGTTATTGTTTACTGGATGTTTATATAATCAAGATGCAAACAGGAGGGCTGTGTGTGGTTGCACTTGTTTATTACTAGCTGATATTCCAGATGTCATTGTCACTCATTTAGGTTGCTCAGCTGGTGAAGGTTAAAGCTGTGCTGAGAGAACAGTCCCAGAGAAGCAGAAGAGAGATTACTATATCTTGATTATTGTGTAATGAATAAAGATGGTTAAACTGGTTTGCATAAAAACAAACATCTTTCTGAGGTTCTCCAAAGTCCAGTTTACTTAAAAAACCATACGCCTCTGCACTTCATATTGCCTGCTAGACCTGGAAATGCAAGCCCTGAAGTTAGTAATAGAAGATGCTGTTCGGTCCCATTTCAGGGAAAGAAGAGCATAGATTCACCAGAAGGGACTATTGTGATCAGCTAGTCTGACCTCCTTATAACACAGGCCATAGAACTTCCCCAAAATAATTCCTAGAGCAGATCTTTTAGAAAAACATCCAATCTTGATTTTTAAAAGGGTCAGTAATGGAGAATCCACCACGACTCCTTGGTAAATTGTTCCAATGGATAATTGCCCTCACTCTCAAAAATGTATGTCTTATTTCCAGCCTGCAATAGCATAGTAAAGGCCACATCAGATCTATGGTTCATCTAATCTAATATCCTTCCTTCAGAAGTGAAGGGTGCTTCAGAGAGAGAAAGGTGTAACCCCAGCAAAAATTCATCTTAATGAGTTACTGTTCTATGAGGTTGGCCGTGGGATTTCTTCTTCACCCCAGCTAGTGATCAGTGTACACCCCAAAGCCTGGGGATTGATCACCCTTATAATTTTTACATCCATCGCTCCCAACATTCAGCCTTCTCTTTTTAATATAAGTGGGCAGCTCACTCATGAGATAAATAAGTGAAAGAGATGACTGGCACTGATTCTGTGCCCATGGGTGGATCCAGACATGCCTTTGTAACTTTGAAGCCATTCTGGCAAAATAGAAGCCTTATCTACCAAACCAAATTTTGAAAATTTAACACCATTGCAAAGTCTGTCTTACTGTATGGCAATGAAATTGGAGACTTGTTAACACTTTACTATCTAAACTCGAAGTTTTCATAAATGTCTGCCTGAGACAAATTCTTAGTATTAGATGTGCAGAAAAAAATCACAAACAGAGAGCTTTGGAGCAGGACAAAACAGAAATGAGTAGGACAGGAAATTACAGAATGAAAATGGAGATGGCTAGGACACTCATGGATGAAAGACACGAGCAATGTGACAAGAAAGGCATTGGATTGGAATCCCCAGGGAGAGAGGCGAAGAAGTAGACCAAGGACAACATGGAAATGCACAATCGAAGCAGAATTGAAAGCTATCAAAATGACACAGGAAGAAGCCAAGACTGCAGCAAGAGATCATCAAAGGTGGAAGGTGGTAGCGAAGGCCCTATGTTCTGTATGGAATAAAAAGGCATAACCCAAGTCAAGGTAAGACACTTTAAAGGGGCCTCATTTTCAGAAGGCAGGTGCTCAGCCAGGGCTGGAGTTACACCTTTCACGCCCATAGCCACAGCATCTTCAGCGCTCCCCCTGCCTATACCTGACCTTCGTGGTGCACACTGTTTCAGAGAGGTAAGGTGCCCCTTGAATGCCGGCACCCCTAGGCACGTGCCTACTGTGCCTAATCGGAAATCCGGCCCAGTGCTCAGCACTTCCTGAAATTCAGGTCCCTTTAAGGAGTCTCAAAGTGGGCATCCAAAACCACTAGTCACTTTTGTAAATCTTGGCTATAATAGGCTGGGCAATTTTTACTATCCTTTTGGCTCAGAAATGTTATTAGAAAACACTATATGGCGAGCTTCTTTTCTTTTCTTTTCTTTTTCTTTTTGGTAGCCTTTGGTAAACAAAGATTTCAGTAGACTAAAGGAGAGTTAATGTTTACATGATCACAAAGTTCTTAGTCCTGGTGCAGTGTTTACCAATCTGACTAACCTGTCACTGCATTTTACACATGCAAGTAGATGAAACATAAATACAGATATGAGGCGGGGAGTATGTTCAGAATGTAACAGGCAATCACTGCAAGAAAAACATTCTCTAACAGGATGGAGCCCACAGAAAGTACTTCCCAGTCCCACAGGTATGTCTAAAAGCCTCAAGGATTTCTTCCAAGGCTTGATTTTTATTCAGCTAGTTAAATCTTATGAAATTTTCTTGAAGGAAAGGAAAACTAGCAAACCCCTTAATGTTGTTTAATTGGCTATGTGCAATTAGTAAGGTTGGAAATTAACACCAAGTAGTAGTAATTGCCATTGCTGTTTTATATGTTCATGTTCCCCAGTTCTTTGCACTTTATCCAGTCATTTACACCTGTGCAAAGTCAGTGTAAAATGTTTTGAGGTCAGGATGGTGAAGGCTTACACCCACATCAGATGCAAATGACTACATAAGTTGCAAGGAAGTGGAGATACAAGCACTGTGTGTATAATCTGTGTCTCTCTGAATTTGTGTGTATGTGTCTGTATATAATGTACCAGAGCCTCAGATGGAGTAAATTGATATAGCTGCAGTCCATGGAGTAAAACCGCTCTATCCAAGTTGAGGATCTGGCCTGTTTTATAATATACCTTGTAACATATAACAAATATTGCGTTCCTGTAAAAGTTGCTGCCTTCCTACAGGACAGGAAGAATTTTAGAGAGACAGGACTGCGAATACAGGGGTAAATCTTGTCTCTTTGTCTGTGGCATCAGAGGGCCATAGCTGCAATAAGATTGGTGAGGTCCAGTGTAAAGGGCCAGTGTGAAGGGGTTGGTGGTTGGGGATTACACAGAACTACTGGCCACATGCCTGTGCATTTGGGAAGGTGTTAATGTTATTCAGTGGCCTGGGCCCCTAAGTCTCAGCCAAGCCTGGATACTCTGGCTTGGCAGCAGGCAGGGGGAAGAATTCCTCTATCATATAGCACAGATAACCCTGAGGTCTTTTCAGTGTTGTCATATTTTTAAATTTTTAATCATCTGTGATATAGTTTGACACCTTTTCAAAGAATGTAGATTAGCCAGAGTGTGTTTTTATGGTGGTCAAAGGAAGCAAATAATGATCCATTTAGCAAGGTTGCTTTGAATAAACCTGATAGTTCAACGGTGAAATCTGATGTCAGTTATTAAAAATATTTTAATGTTTAGACAAATAGCACTGATGAAATCAGATGATCACAGTGGCTGACCTGTAAGACATCACTGATGGTATTATATTGCTTGATTAACTATTAAAGGTTCAAATGCAATATATGGGAACATATCACTGTGTATCTAATAAAAATTAGTTCCAACACTGGTGCATGCACATGTGCAGCAGTTAATTTTAAACAATAGGCTGTCAACTGCCCAACTGCCTGTGGGTCTCAAAGAGCTGTTCCAGCAGTCACAAACAGCTGGAGCACAGCAGTACTCTAGCCATGCCCCCTACATGCTTCCTAAATTGGGGATTGCCAAAGTGATGGGGAGATGGCAGAGTCTCTGTGCTGGCTGTATGTCATTGAGGGTCTTCTCTATGCCAGCGGATTTCCTCAGTGGCCAGAACCATTGGGTTTGCAGACCTTTTGTTCCAGTAGAGCCAACACACCGGAACCGTAGGTCATTGATGAATTGGGCCTTTCTTGTTCAGCTTCCAAGCTGCAGACCTCTGTTTTCTGAAACCATTGTAGAGGATTCCATTTTTCATTTGCTGCAGATGGATTGAATGGCTTTTGCATTCCAGCTATTCTTGTGAATTGCAGGTCTATTCATGTGAGCTGCAATGGCAAAATATGTGTGTTGAAGTGAAGTCTACGTGTGGCCTTTCCTGCAGCAAGAAGCTACTGTTCTTGCATATTAATTTGTCTAAGGCATAAACTCATAAAGAGATTTGATGAGAAGGGGAAATTAAGTTGAACAAGTAGGTGATAGGAAAAACTCCAAGTAATTTCAATTTTTAGTAAGACTTATGGTCTTACCCCCTCTCTTAACAAGATTGAAATTTTTCCAGCTGTCTTCTAACTTGAAATGCAAATTGTAATTATCGGGTTTCTGAGAGAATATCATACAGTGCCAGATGTAATCAGAAAGTATCTGTGAAAGGTAAGGCTTAAATGAAAAAGAAAAGGCTTAATATATCGTTTTGGAAAATTGGCAAGATAATGTGAAGCTAGCATGGAAAAAGCTAATAGGGAAGCAGTACAGTATATAGCAGGGGTAGGCAACCTATGGCACGCGTGCTAAAGGTGGCACGCAAGCTGATTTTCAGTGGCACTCACACTGCCCGGGTCCTGGCCACCGGTCTGGGGGGCTCTGCATTTTAATTTAATTTTAAATGAAGCTGCTTAAACATTTTAAAAACCTTATTTACTTTACATACAACAAAAGTTTAGTTATATATTAAAGACTTATAGAAAGAGACCTTCTAAAAATGTTAAAATGTATTACTGGCATGCAAAACCTTAAATTAGAGTGAATAAATGAAGACGCGGCACACCACTTCTGAAAGGTTGCTGACCCCTGGTATATAGTTTGTGTGTACATTTCAAGGAAAGGGAGTAGTGAAACCTTCTAATCTGGAGGATTGGTTGACTTAGGGCTTTGGTAATGGCATCTGGAACCTCCCTTTTCTAGGTCACTGGCCCAAATCCAACCCAGGAGGGTAATGATCAGAAGTTGTTACTCATCTGTTGGAGCGTTTGGTGTCCCATTATTACTTTATTTATTATTTGCATTGAGGTAGTGCCTATGAGCCCCAGCAGTCATGGACTGGGACCCCATTATTCTATGCACTGTGCAAACAAAGAACAAAAATAGTCACTGCCCCAAAGAGCTCACAGTCTAAGTAAGTATCTTATGTTAAATGAGTTGATGGTCTCCGTCCACCTTGTAATGAGCAGGTGTTTCTAGATCAATGGGGATTGCTGATATTTACCTGATTTAAACAAAACACGTCAAGTGACTGTGAACCCTCAAGTTATTCACATAACCAGCCTATGGGAACACATGATACAGTAGAACCTCAGAGTTAAGAACACCAGTGTTACGAACTGACCAGTCAACCACACACCTGACTTGGAACCAGAAGCACACAATCAGGCAGCAGCAGAGACCAAAAAAAAAAGAAAAGAAAAGGCAAATACAGTACAGTACTGTGTTAAACATAAACTACTAAAAAAATAAAGGGAAAGTTTTAAAACAAGATTTGACAAGGGAAGGAAACTATTTCTGTGCTTGTTTCATTTAAATGAAGGTGGTTAAAAGCAGCATTTTCTTCTGCATAGAACATTTTCAAAGCTGTATTAAGTCAATGTTCAGTTGTAAACCTTTGAAAGAACGACCACAACGTTTTGTTCAGAGTTATGAACAACCTCCATTCCCCAGGTGTCCACAACTCTGAGGTTCTACTGCATATTATTGCCATTGTCCTTCCTTTCCCCCACCCCTTCTTTTGTTTTGTTACTCTCGCTTGTTTTATCTGGTCTTAAATGAGCTTGTAAGAACCATGTCTTCCTCAGTATTTGTACAGCACTTACCACAAAGGAGTCAAAATCCTGAGCCCTTAGTGTGCTACCACAATACAAATAATAAATAATATCACATGATAAAATCACCATCCTAGGGGGCACACAGTGTCATGCTTGCTGATAAGCTCAGCAGAGGCCAAGGACTGGAATGGCATGGAGAATGAACTAATTACCTTTTCATCCCAGAAGGTGATCCCTCCAGGTTCCTTGTAGTTTCCCAGTACAATGAGCTTTATTGCTCTCTTTAAATATATCAGAGGGATAAATACCAGGGAGGGAGAGGAATTATTTAAGCTCAGTACCAATGTGGACACAAGAACAAATGGATATAAACTGGCCATCAGGAAGTTTAGACTTGAAATTAGACGAAGGTTTCTAACCATCAGAGGAGTGAAGTTCTGGAACAGCCTTCCAAGGGAAGCAGTGGGGGCAAAAGACCTATCTGGCTTCAAGATTAAGCTAGATAAGTTTATGGAGGGGATGGTTTGATGGGATAACATGATCTTGGTAATTAATTGACCTTTGACTATCAGTGGTAAATAGGCCCAATGGCCGGTGATGGGATGTTAGAAGTTACTACAGAGAACTTTTTCCTGGGTGTCTGGCTGGTGAGTCTTGCCCACATGCTCAGGGTTCAGCTGATCGCCATATTTGGGGTCAGGAAGGAATTTTCCTCCAGGGTAGATTGGCAGAGGCCCTGGAGGTTTTTTGCCTTCCTCTGAAGCATGGGGCGTGGGTCACTTGCTGGAGGATTCTCTGCATCTTGAAGTCTTTAAACCATGATTTGAGGACTTCAATAGCTGAGACATAGGTGAGAGAATTATTGCAGGAATGGGTAGGTGAGATTCTGTGGCCTGCATTGTGCAGGAGGTCAGACTAGATGATCATAATGGTCCCTTCTGACCTTTAAAGTTAAAGTCTAAAGTTTATTTGCCAGCTTGCTGCTTTGCTTTTCATTACTGCTTAGGTATTTTTTCATGGCATGTACTGTGTCCACTGGTGTGATGAATTATAAGAAGGCATGAGCATTAAATGCTTTAGTCGCCATTGTGAGAGAGTTATTTCCTGAACAGGAGATGACATTGGTACAACTCTTGTGCCCTGGTCAGAAAGGTCTGACAATTTGCAATGCCATCCTACCAATGGGCATGACTGTATCATAGAATCATAGAATCATAGAATCTCAGGTTTGGAAGGGACCTCAGGAGGTCATCTAGTCCAACCCCCTGCTCAAAGCAGGACCAACCCCAACTAGATCATCCCAGCCAGGGCTTTGTCAAGCCTGACCTTAAAAACCTCTAAGGAAGGAGATTGCACCACCTCCCTAGGTAACCCATTCCAGTGCTTCACCACCCTACTAGTGAAAAAGTTTTTCCTAATATCCAGCCTAAACCTCCCCCTCTGCAACTTGAGACCATTACTCCTTGTTCTGTCATCTTCTACCACTGAGAACAGTCTAGATCCATCCTCTTTGGAACCCCCTTTTAGGTAGTTGAAAGCAGCTATCAAATCCCCCCTCACTCTTCTCTTCTGCAGGCTAAACAATCCCAGTTCCCTCAGCCTCTCCTCATAAGTCATGTGCGCCAGCCCCCTAATCATTTTTGTTGCCCTCCGTTGGACTCTTTCCAATTTATCCACATCCTTCTTGTAGTGTGGGGCCCAAAACTGGACACAGTACTCCAAATGAGGCCTCACCAGTGCTGAATAGAGGGGAATAATCACGTCCCTCGATCTGCTGGAAATGCCCCTACTTATACAGCCCAAAATGCCGTTAGCCTTCCTGGCAACAAGGGCACACTGTTGACTCATATTCAGCTTTTCATCCACCGTAACCCCTAGGTCCTTTTCTGCAGAATTGCTGCCCAGCCATTCGGTCCCTAGCCTGTAGCAGTGCATGGGATTCTTCCGTCCTAAGTGCAGGACTCTGCACTTGTCCCTGTACATGTGCAGGCCGTGAGTGCACCGGTTCGGAACTGTGCTAGCCGCTCTGTCTACTTAGTCTGTGCTTAAGGGGGTGTGCCATCCCTGGCTGAGCTCTGGAAAGATGTGTATTAACTATCTGAAAATGAGCACCTGTGGTCACCACCATCTAGAAAGGCTTGTCAATGCTCTTTGATGAAGATTACTAATATGTAAAGAGGAAGGTGCCTTTAGTGACTCCTCTATCTCCAGAGTGTCCATTCAGTGCCCTGGCTGGTTACAAACTGAATAGATCAGCTGTAGAAAGAAAATACGTCCCTTAGTTTATATTTAGTGATTAACAAATCCCTGAAGTGTCAGATAATCTCATTTTGCAACCTCTTTTCTGTCTTTGCCTCTTTTCCATGTTGGTCACCTCTCCTCAGAGCAAACGGTTTGTTTAAAAGAACAGAAATGGCATTATTTTTTGTTCTGCTGTTCTTTTACCAGAATAGGAAAGATTGTTGGGAAATTGGAGATTTTGCAAGGATATTGGTGATGATCATATAAGGACCCCTGGAATTTTAAGCTGTTCTTATCTGAACAGATTGTGGCCTTTTTTTAGTTTCTTTTAAAAAAATCTTCCTAAAAGGTGGCAAACACACCCACATGCCCTGTGTTGGTGGCAGCAGATGGGAGTGAATAACTGATGGGACAAAACATAATGTTATGAAACTTTGTGTAAGAGGAGACAAACTTCTGAGTGGTCGCACGGAACAAGTCAATAACATTTTTTCTTACATACCGTTTATAAATCTGATCTCCTCCCCCCGATTCTGCTTTTGCCGCATCTCCCTTCCTTGGGATCTGAGAAGACCTGTACAAAGATTAAAGGTCATGACTAGGGCCCTACCAAATTAATGGTCCATTTTGGTC
Organism: Macrochelys suwanniensis; assembly: GCA_033296515.1. NCBI lineage: Eukaryota > Metazoa > Chordata > Testudines > Chelydridae > Macrochelys > Macrochelys suwanniensis. Next base: position 240,452,973 of record CM065776.1, read on the forward strand.
AATTTCACGGTCATAAGATTTTAAAAATCACAAATTTCATGATTTCAGCTATTTAAATCTGAAATGTCACGGTGTTGTAATTGTAGGGGTCCTGACCCAAAGAGGAGTTGTGGGAGGGGAGGAGGTCTCAAGGTTATTGTTGGGGAGGAGGTTGCGGTATTGCTACTCTTACTTCTGTACTGCTCCTGGCTGTGGCGCTGCTTTCAGAACTGGGCAGCTGGAGAGTGGCAGCTGCAGGCGGGGAGCCCAGCTCTGAAGGCAGAGCCAGCAGCCGCGCAGAAGTAAGGCTGGCGTGGTATGGTATTGCCTCCCTTGCTTCTGCGCTGCTGCCTGCAGAGCTGGGCCCTCAGTCAGCAGCCACCACTCTCTGGCCGCCCAGCTCTGAAGGCAGTAGTTAGGGTGACCAGACAGCAAGTGTGAAAAATCGGGACGGGGGTGGGGGGTAATAGGAGCCTATATAAGAAAAAGACCCCAAAATCGGGACTGTCCCTATAAAATTGGGACATCTGGTCACCCTAGCAGTAGTGCAGAAGTAAAGGTGGCATGGCATGGTATTGCAACCCTTACTTCTGTGCTGCTGCTGGCAGGGTGCCACTTTCAGAGCAGGGCTCCCAGCCAACAGCCTCCCGTCACCGCTCTGTGGCCACCCAGCTCTGAAGGCAGCGCAGAAGTAAGGGTAGCAATACCATGGTCCCCCCTAAAATAACCTTGTGACCTCCCTGCAACTTCCTTTTGTGTCAGAACCCCCAATTTGAGAAACGCTGGTCTCCCCGGTGAAATCTGTATATTATAGGGTTAGAGCACACGAAAGACCAGATTTCATGGTGGGAGACCAGATTTCACAGTCTGTGACGCGTTTTTCATGGCTGTGAATTTGGTAGGGCCTTAGTCATGAGCGTAAACTGAATTGCAGAAACTTTTAATTGCTCTAGACATCTGCAGCTGGCATGTCTAAGTCCAGTGGTCTTGCCCAAAATAGCTGGTACCAAATTAGGCTATTATAATCTACTCAGGAGTAACTGATACAGCTTTGGAATGACTTTACTGAGATACACTTCAAAGACTGGTGGTAGAGATGATGATGTATCTTTTTCTTGCTGTGTTCCATTATAAAAAAAAGCATTAGATATTTTGGCTCAGAACTGACTATAGTATATGGCTGACACAGGTGATTTTCCTAAACCTAATTTGAATCCCTTTTCCCCAGACATGCTCTAACACTTTCTATCTGCTTTGGGCCATTCTTTTCCCCATATTAGCAAGTTATATAGAACTACTTTAACACCCTCTGAGTTAATGAATATCTGAGAGATATTTTGGTTTTATATATGAAGAAGGTTGGTAAATGATTTTTTTCTATATGAAAAATGTAGACAAAAATGAAACTTATCAGTGTTCTTGCCATTTCAGTTTGATCAGATGCTTGCAAGTGTACATTGCTTGCTTCCTCAGTTCTGTATCTCAGTTGCTTGTGGTAGATTTAAAATCAAGGGGTGAAATCCTGGCCCCGCTGAAGTCAAATTTTAACTTCAGTGGAGCCAGAAGTTCACCACAGATCTTTATCATTGTTCTTTCTGTTTTACTGGTTACGTATCCTTCAGTTCTATCATTAATCTGTCTGAGAACTGTAACAAAAAAAATTGCAAAGCGTTGCTTTGTTTCTTAACTGAGTTTTATAGTGGCTGTCTGGTTTGTTCATCTTCTGATTTTTCCTGGCACTATATTTTTGCTGATACTGTTCAAATCTTAGCATTTAATTAGTTTACACTAGGTCCACGTGGAAGGAACCATACATCTGTAGTGCATTATCCCTGTAAGATGCAGCACTGCTGAGATTCCTGTTGTGTCTGGTTATTGGACTGAATCCACTAGCTCAGATAAATACATTTCAGCCTGACTAGGCAGCCTTTCCAGTTTTCAGTAACATTGCCCTCATAATGAGGTGCACTAGGAGGCTCCAGGAAATTCATTTTTGCTTGTTTAAGCAACTATCACTTCCACTTACCTCTTAGACGTCTGTGTCTTTTCCCTAATTGATTCAGACTGTACTTTTTGTGAAAAAATGTTTTTGTTCCTTTAGCAGTTTGCATACTTAGGGCTTGTCTACACTTACCGGGGGATCGACAAGTGGTGATCAATGCATCAGCGGTTGATTTAGCGGGTCTTCACTAGACCTGCTAAATCGACTGCAGATCGCTCTCCTGTCAACTCCTGTACTTCACTGGATCGCGAAGAGTAGGGGGAGTCAAGGGGAGAGCGTCTCCCATCGACATCGTGTAGTGTGGACCCTGTGGTAAGTAGATCTAAGCTACGTTGATTTGAGTTATGCTATTAACGTAACTCAAATTGTGTAGCTTTGATCGAATTTCCCCTGTAGTGTAGACAAGGGCTAAGTTCCTCTGAGGGGAGTAAAAGAAAATGTACTCCTTTTCTACTGTATTTGTTTTATATACACACAATGAAAGACCTGACCAGCATTGCTGTTGTTTGGCTTAAGTTAACACCATCTGAATTATTTGCAAGCCTCATTACTGACATTAAGTTGTTAGGAGCTCAGTTTTTTACCTTGGGAATGTGTGATGTCCTTTTTTTCTTGGGGGGAAAACTGTATTGTGAGATACATGCACACAGAGAGCTGGTCTTGAATTGACATTTTAGTAATAATTTAGTAATAATTAGTATCTTTCCTAGACCTGAAGAAGAGCTCTCTGTGGCTCAGAAGCGTGTCTCTCTCACCAACAGAAGTTGCTCCAATAAGAGATGTTACCTCACCCACCTTGTCTCTCTAACCGATTCAGCGGTAGCGGGTAGCAATCGATCTTTTGGGGATCGATTTTTCACGTCTAGTGTAGATGCGATAAATTGATCCCCGATCGCTCTCCTTTCGACTCCGGTAATCCACCCCAACGAGAGGCGGAAGCGGAGTCGACAGGGGAGCGGCAGCAGTCAACATTGCAGTGTCCTCACGGCGAGGTAAGTCGAGCGAGGTACGTCGACTTCAGCTACGTTATTCACGTAGGTGAAGTTGCATACCTTACATCGACCCCCCCCACCCATAGTGTAGACCTGGCCTAATATTCTGGGACTAACATAGCTACAACTACACTGCATACATTATTAGCAACAAGCAGTTCATAAGAGCCTCCTCCTGGATCCATCTATTTATCCATCTCTCTCTCCTTTCCTCCCTCCCATTGGGAGGAGTTTTATTACTCATTTCATATATTATAATAGAATGCATTAGTTTATGCCAAGTGTCAGATATTTTCAAATTACCTCTCTAACTAATCCTGAAAGGTCTTCACACCCTCCAACACCCGTGCACCCCATTTCAGATCAACTAGTTTGAATGCTGTGCTATATTCGGGGTATAGGCAGTATATTTTTTTCAGGAACAAAGTATAAAGATTTCCTGCAAAGTGCAGCTTGGGCTCAATCTGTCTGTCCAGCTGTTTCTAGCTCCCACCTTGGTTATGGTTTTGAAGAAAGGAATTTTTGTTTCAATGGGAAAACCACTGAACAGATTCCTCATCCCACCACCCTTCTCTCTACAGTGTATGCACTCCTGGGACACAATATTTAGCACACGCTAAGGAGGAAAATGTTTGCAGGTACCTCTTGCTAAAATCATCACTGATATTCCTCCCTGGCCCTAATCTCATTTCTTGAAACAGAGATCACGCTCACACGCTGAGCTAGATGTAATGTTCAGCAATTCCACTCGGCCGTATATTCTAAAGAAATTAACTAGTTTTTATGTAAAAGACATCAGTGTGTGATTGGCATATTCACAGATTCTGAGGCCACAAGATCATCTGATCTGACACGTGTTTTCTAGAAAAAATGGATAGGTCAGTTCCCCACGGTGGCTGATTTTTTTTCTTGGCCTCTCCACTGCATTGGGAAATAGCTTTCCTGTGAACTGGTCACACAGATGAAACTTTTGGCCGTGAAACCCTATCTGATCGCTGGGTCTGCACTGAGGTGCTCCATTGTCTTCCAACTGGCTGTTTCCCCAGTCTGGCTGCTCACCCCTTCTTCTGGGTTGGTGAAATGTCAGTGAACATGTGTGCCTCCACACTCACACTTTTAGCCTCTATACACACCCCTGAGCTTTCAGTTTAGGATCCATTTAAGGCTCTCGGTTTCTCTGTAGGTTACTAGCAAAGGATACATCTGGGTGACTATTTGTAGTGTGACTGGTGGTGCAGTTATTGTTAATGTTAGAGTAGTGTCTTGTTTTCATTCTGAAGGAGTTCAAGGGTCACAAGTCAGGAGGTGAAGGCTTTGGAAGCCATACAACAATTGGACCATAAGTCCATGCATCCTTACTCCATCCATTCACAGTTTGGCACCAGTGATGTTACACCGCAATGTGTTCCAAAGATGCTGCAGCTGTCTCATCAGTAGGGTGAACACAAACTTTCCTTGGAAACTGCTTTTTGATGGAAATGATTTTTTTTTGCAAAAAGCATCTGTTCAAACCTTGAATGATGATGCATGATGGGGAGGTTGCTGCAGTTGTCCATATTAGAATTTTAAAAATCTTTTTCCTTTTAAAAAATCTAGGAAATTGCATACAAAAAACCCCCTATGTTAAAAAACCTATGTTATTTGGGTTGCCAAGTCAAGCACTTAAAAGTTAGGAAACACCAGACATACAGTTGCCCGTGCAACATTAATTTGGCATCCTTGTGCATGCACATTATAATATTTAACAATTTAACCACATAGTTTCTTTTCCACAGGATATTTGCCTCATTTATTGTACAAGTTGGACACCCAAGGGGGCTGAATGAAAATTGTGCAGACATCTGTAAATCTGGCACGTCTTAACTTTCAAGAGCTTGACTTTGCAACCTAAATAATATTTTTAAAAATATATTTTGGAATGTAATTATCTGTATACTTCTGGAATTCAGATAGCAGAGGATGGGAGAAAATGGGCCATCCTTAACCACTGCCCTTGGAACAGAAGTGTAGCATAGGTATCAAGTTAGTAACATGGGAGTGATTATGCAGATGAGCTGACATCATGCTTATGAGCATGTTATACATTCCTAGATATATAGCATGGGAGTACTATGTGAATGCCCATCATAAGGCTTGGAGCATGCCCACTGTGAATGAGATTTTTCCAGACGCCTGTGCAGACTTAGAAGCCCTCAGCTCAGTCTACAGTTAATAATATGTTCTGGACCTTTTTCCCTGACAAGCCTGATTCCTGAGTATTTATTATATATTATAGGGACACCAGTGCTGCACTGGGACAGAGAAGTCTTGGAGTCAGCATCTAGCTATGATAAAACAGTACCACTCAGGGTCCTGAGTCAGCATTTGAAAAAATAAGCGCAGGAAGAGATAGGATTTAGAAGCAGGCCATCATAAACTCACAGAGCCATGCAAAAGTCTGTCTATACTCCTTTGACACCTATTTTATCTCTAGGGCAGATGTTCAGAAAATTGTGCATGCAATTATGAATGCAAATATGTGCATGCATTTGCACTCTGATTTTGTACGTGTGCTCACTGCAACGATATATATAATTGCTACAGTTGTGTCCACAAATTAGGTTGGCAACGTTTGTGCATTTTTGTATATGCTGTCACATGCACGCTTTTCTGAAATTCTGTCCCATGTGGCACACACCACTCCCCTAGATGGATGGTTTTGATTAGAAGAGGACTAAATGAGGCAGTTGACAATGAACTAGTGATAGATGTTTTGTTCCAGGAAAATCAGTGTCCTACTGCAGTAGAAAAATGGTTAGAGGTTGTCAGTGCAGCTCAGGATGAAAACATCTCCAAATTTGTAATGTTTGGATCTATTTTTCATGGCTCACTATAGAGAGAAGACCTAGCAAGCTGAAACACTAGACTGGACTACACCAGGATTACTTAGATGGTAAACTCTTTGGGGCACTGTGGGGGTGTGGGATTGCCTGTGTGCCCCAAGCCAGAAGTACTGCCTAATGGTGATACTCCAGGGCATAACACCTAACGGCAAGAGTCCAAGGGTCGATTTCCCTGGCAGTTTCAGTTTGGGATAATGTCACCCAATCACAAGTGTTAAAAGGCTGCTTTGCTTAGTGGCAATAGCTCAGGGTAGTGTCGCCCACTGGCAAGAATTCAACGGCCGCTTTGCCTAGCAGCTGTAGTTCCAGGGCACTGTTGCCCACTGGTGAGGTGGGGGAACCCGCGCCCACCCTACTCCACTGGGTTCCGACCCATGGCCCTCAAAACAGTGGTCCTTGGACAGGGTTCAGGGCCCGATACCCCTAAGCACATGTAACGCCGGCAGACCCCGGTCATTGTTGGCTGGGATCAAAGCTGGGACCTCCGGAGCTTAATGCATGAGCCAAAAGGCACGTCTTTTAGCCAAGGCTGTAGCAGGCTCATCAACCTCTAGCTGTTGTAGCTGCCACTAGAGGGGAACAGAGTGCCACACCACGCAGGCATGGGTTACACAAGCTCCCTGGGTCACTTCCTACCCTTGTTCCAGTCCCTCTGACATCATCCCAGGTTGGATTTAGGGTGTTCCCCTCTGATCCGTCTCTGGAGTCTCTTCCACTGGCAACAGCAAGTCATCGCCCTCAGCTCCTGCAGTCAATGGATTTCTAGCTGCTCAGTGATGGGGCTCAGTCCTTATTTATTTGGCATATGCAGGGCTTGGCCCTGGCAACATTGAGTCCTGGAGGCTTCCCGGCAGGAGGCTGCTGCACCCAATTGGTCTACTCCTTGGTCAGCCCAGACTGAGCTGAGTCACTCCCTTGTCATTGCTCCCTCCACTGGTAGCATGCCCAGCAGAGGGGAGGGGATGTGGCCTCTTGGGCCCAGAGCAGGTCGTTAATCCTCACCTCACCAGTGCGGGGCTGGTACACCCTGTCAAAGGCAAGGACTGTCTTTGTTCTGTGTTTGTACAGCACCAAGCACAATAGTCGAGGCTAGAGCTCCTAGGAGCACCTGCAATACTACTAATAATAAATGGGACAGGGTATTGGGGAGTCAAGTAGCCAAAAGTGGGTGGCTGGATGGTTTACGTTTCCCCTCCCCCTTGTTGAACCTTGCTGGGGAGGAAATACTGTAACATTCTTTCAGCAGAAAGCGTTTTCTATGGCCTTTGTAGAGCTTTTGGCTGTCTTTCCCATGTTTAAAAACGGTCCAACACACATTTTAAATGGCTGTGGTGCCATGAAAAAGGAAACACAAAAGAAAAAGGGGCAACAGAACAAAACTCTGAAAGCCCAACCTGGGTCTGTTCCAGAGCTGTGAGAATGGGGTTTAGCACTTTTGCTTTAACTGCTTTCCCCCGGGGACCTGAACCTGCTCTTGCTGAGGTCAGTGGCAGTTTTACCATTGACTTCATCCAAAGCAGAATTGAGCCCTGGGTCCCCTCCATGCAGAATGCCTTTTTTGTGTTGCATTTCATAATGTCACCGAAGGCCATTGTAGCAAAAGGTGTGGCAGCAGCGCAGCGGACAAGAGATGGTTAAAATATGCCTAAACAAACATTGTATGTTTATTTTAATTCACTGAAAAGCTGCTTTTGACTTGGAACCTATAAACTTAATCTGCCGAGAAGCTGTTAAACTAGCAAATACATCTTTGGTCTCAGCATGCTCAGTAACTATGTTATGTGGGAAGTCAATAGAAATAGAAGCTTAGCGTGGCTTTCCTTTCTTGACCTCTGATTGGTTGCCTTTGTTTGAAATAAAGTTACCAGTACGTTCTGTAGGAAGTAAATAAATAAATATATTGCTCTGTATGTTCGTAAGTTCGAAAACAGAATAAAGCCAGAATAAAGCACAAAAACACAACAGAAAAAGTTTCCGTGTTTGCTTTTATTACTTTTGTAGCAGGGGAAATGGAATATAAACAATCTTACTTGGATATCCACATTCTCTTTGAACAGCTGCTTAAATGAAATTGGACGTCTGTGTAGAACAAAACTTGAAGCTATCACTGCTATGATTTTTTTAACTTCTTTTTCAGAAAGGGGCTTTTTTCTGGCATAAAGCTGAAGAAGAAGAAAAAAGGCGAGAAGGGGTTAATTATTGAAAACAAAGGTGCAGCAGGTAAGGCCTAGTAAATCAACATTACACCTGGTTAGAAAAGAAAACAAGGGTGAGATTATTTTATCCCTAACTTCACCTGTAAAATAATTTGAATTGAGCCTTACAACTATTGGTTTAAGAAATGATAAAATGGGCAGTAAATTCCATATCAATCCTAACTAAATATAAACACAGCCTACTCCTACAGGATTAGCTGTTTGGTCAAAGGCACTCAGAGATTATATGAGTGCAGATTATAGCATCTGAAATTAACCTAATGTTATAGAAATAAATGGTCAAAACCATCTTTCCTTTAGGGAAGCACTGAGAGTACTGGACAGTTCAATCTGTTCTAGATACATATTGATTAAGTTGCAGGAAATTTTGAATTCCATCCAGGTCACTGTGATTCCATCCAAAAGTTGTAAATCACAAGAGAAAAAAATTTGTGGTTTGTGTGATTGTCAGAAGCCTGAGATAGAGACTTATCTCCAGTCATTTTAAATATTTTTTAAAATGTTATCTAATACATGGATCTTGCATCCATAATTTACACAGGTTCCTATTTCTCCTTTTCCTACTGCACTTCTCTCTGCCAAACTCACATGAAATTCTCCTACGTGTCTTCCCCCCACTACTTTACTCCCCTATTCCCATAGCTCTCCCTTTCATCTCCACCACAATCAGCTATCTCATACAGAAGGGGTTAGTTGAGTCTTACAAATCCTAGGTGTGATGCCTTGAATTCGGTGGGGTCTTTTAAAATCAGGGCCAGCTCTACCGTTTTTGCTGCCCCAAGCAGCGCGCCGAATTGCTGCCGCGGGCGGCTGAAGATGGAAGCTGCCGCCGATTTGCCACGGCGGCTGAAGAGAGAGGCTGCTGCAGAATTGCCACCGCTGCAGAAACGCGCATGCCGCCCTAATGGCACACGGACTGCCGCCCCCTGCAGATTGCCACCCCAAGCACCTGCTTGGAACGCTGGTGCCTGGAGACGGCCCTGTTTAAAATGTGGATTACAGTGTGTTTACTGCAATCTATGAGTTATTATAAAGTAAAGAACTGGCTGGTATGTATGTATACCATGACCCGCTATTGTACAGAAACAAGTACTTAACTGTGTGTCATAGACACTATATTGCTAACAGCTGCTACACCAAAGGCGATTCTCCTTTAGCTCACATGGCAAGGGCTTGAGCTATTGGAGCAGGAAGATCTGACTTCTGTCCATACTACTGCCATGGGGAGCATTGTGTGCAGCATAGCAATAACCACTAAGTTCCTAGGTGGTCCTGTTTTTTTACAATATGTTACATTGCTGCCATTAGTGAAATCTGCTGCACTTTTCCATGCAAACACTCATGTTTCAGCAACTGCTTCATACAGCAGATTCTGCCATTAGACATCGACATCACTGTGTTGCATCTTCATGCACATCATTAGCGCCTTTGATTACTAAACATCTGGACTACGGGAGAAATCTTTTAACATGACAGCAGGTTCCTTCTCGGTTCTGATTGAGGATTTTGTCTCCTGCTGGGGCTCACAAGATGTATCAAAGAAAGAGTACACCGAGAGAATATGTTCCACTGGCTGAATCATTTTCATTTTCTATCAGTGAATTCACACAAGGCAATATTTGTGGCTGATTAGTAATGGAAAGATGTTCTCAGTTATTGCAGGAACTGGGTAGAAGTATTAAAAATATCTGCTCCGATATCAAGATGATAGATAGCATAAGGAAATTTTAAAGGAAAAGCATTACACAATTATTTTTTTATTTTTTATTGATAAATTGAAACTGAAAAGATTTTTCTTGACAGAATATAATTCTGGCACATGACTGTGCCCAACTGGAAAGAATTCTGAGTGTTTCAGCCTACAAAGTAAAGCAATAAAGTGCAGTAATCAAACACCACATGCTAGAGTAAATAGGATCGGAGCAAGGATCATGAGACTGCAGCAATGCAGAAGCAGAACAAAAGAAAAATGTACAGAGGGACCCTTAGGGCTAAATCAGTGCAGCTGGTCCTAATGGAGCAATGCCAATTTATGCCAGTTGAGGTTAAAGCCCTTGGCTTCAATCAGAACCATACCAATGTCCAAGTTTTCCTACCCTTGTATTTATTGGCTTTTCTGTGTCTCCCATCACCATACTGCCTGAGTGGCTCTCACACATCATTGAGAGTATCTTCACAACTTCTCAGGGAGGGAGGGAAGTATTATTAGCACCCCCATTTTGCAGATGGGATACAGAGGCACAGAGAGGTTAAAGGAAACACTTTCAAAAGCGTCCTCTGGTTTTGGGTGCATCAGTTTTACCCTTCAAGTGTTTCCAGTTGGGCAGCTAACTTCAGTGGCCTTAATGTTTTGGATACTTGCCGTAACTGTTGCTGAACTGTCTGCAACATTTACCATGTTTACATAAAAATCCTTCAAAGTCACCCCAAATTAAAACTGTCCCCACAACTCACTCACCCCTACTTAACTCCCTTCCCCTGGGGGCAGCCTGCACAAACTGAAAAGCTTTGCGATGTGCCACAAAGAAGAGCAGATTTGGGTTCTGTCAGGCCAAGCATGCAGAGGCAGGGAGTGAGTTTCAGAGCTGATGTCTCTTCACGGTAAATGACTCACTTCCCACCTCTTACCGTTTACATCTGGGAGTTGTTAGCCTGAGTGCTCTGGCTGATCTTAATGGCAGCATACAGCAGCGATGTAGTCTCTAAGCTAGCCTGCATTCATTTAGAGCTTGAACTGGAAATCAGTGCAGGCTACAGAGCACAGGTGGGATATGCTCCCTGCTGGAAACACTGCTTGGTTCATTATCATCTTTAATGGAAGAAGGAGTCAGACACCTTCCAGAAAAGGATGAAGGAAAATGTAGGTCCACCACTTAGTCTGGAAGGAGAGCTAATAACGGGTGACACCAAGAAGGCTGAGGTGTTTAATTCCTATTTTGCTTCGGCCTTCACTAAAAAAAAGTTAGTTGTTACCAGATGCTTAACATAATTAATATTAACAACAAGGGTGCCGAAACAAAAGCCAGAATACGGAAAGAGCAGGTTAAAGAATATTTAGATAAATTAGATGTATTCAAGTCAGCAGGGCCCGATGAAGTTCACCCTAAGGTACTTAAGGAACTAGCTGAAGCAATCTTGGAACTGTTAGTGATTATCTTTGAGAAGTCATGGACGATGGGTGAGGTCCCAGAGGACTGGAGAAGGGTAAGCATAGTACCTATCTTTAAAAAGGAGAACAAAGAGGACCTGGGGAGTTATAGACCAGTCAGCCTGACTTCAATACTTGGAAAGATACTGGAACGAATTATGACACAATCAATTTGTAATCCCTAGAGGACAATAGGGTGATAAGTAATAGCCAACATAGATTTGTCAAGAACAAACTAACCTAATTTCCTCCTTTTGACAGAATTACTGGCCTAGTAAATAGGGGGGAAACAATAGATGTAATATACCTTGATTTTAGTAAAGCTTTTGACAGAGTCCCACTTGACATGCTCATAAACAAACTAGTGAAATGGGGTCTAGATGAAATTACTATGAGATGAGTGCACAGCTGATTGAGCAACCACACTCAAAGATTAGTTATCAGTAGTTCACTGTCAAATTGTCTAGTGGGGTCCTGCAGAGATCAGTCCTGGGTCCAGTACTATTCAATATTTTCGTTAACGGAGTGGAAAGCTGGGAAGAGTTGCAAGCAATGTGGGGGACAGGATTAGAATTCTTGATAAATTGGAGAATTGTTTTGAAATCAACAAGATGACATTCAGTAAAGACAAGTGCAAAATACTACACTTAGGAAGGAAAAATCAAACGCACAGCTAGAAAATGGGGAATAACTGGCTAGGTAGTAGTACTGCTGAAAGGGATCTGGGAGTTATAGTGGATCACAAATTAAAAATGAACCAAAAATGTGATGCAGTTGAAAACCCCCACAAAAACTAATATAATTCTGGGGTGTATTAACAGGAGTGTTGTATGTAAGACATAGGAGGTAATTGTTCCACTCTCCTTGGCACTGGTGAGGCCTCAGCAGAGTAGTGTCCAATTTTGGGCACCACACTTGAAAAAGATGATCATGTGGACAAACTGGAGAGTTCAGAGAAGAGCAACAGTAATGATAAAAGATTAAGAAAACCTGACCTGTGAGGAAGATTAAAAAACCTGCGTATGTTTAATCTTGAGAAAAGAAGACTGAGAGGGAACCTGGTAACAGTTTTCAAATAGGTTAAGGGCTGTTAGAAAGGGGATGGTGATCAGTTGATCTTCATGTCCATTTAAGATAGGACAAGATGTAATTGGCTTAATCTGAAACAAGGGAGATTTAGGTTAGATATGAGGGGGAAAATTGTAACTATAAGGATAGTTAAGCACTGGAATAAATTACCAAATGGGGTTGTGGAATCCCCATCATTGGAGGTTTTTACGAACAGGTTAAACACCTGTCAGAGATGGTCTAGTTATACTTGGTACTACATCAGTGCAGAAAAATGGATGAGAGGACCTCTCAGGGTCCCTTCCAGCCCTACATTTCTATGATTCTGTGACAGAAGGGATACTTTTTCTTTATTTTTTTGTTAATCAGGTGAGCATGATGACAGTGAGAGTCTTCACCATGAGGTGTCTGGAGGACAAGAAGCAGGAGAGGGTGATTTCATGTATGATGACACCGCATCTTACAGTGGCTTTGCACCCGCAGGGTTGCAGAGGAAAAGGTACTTTGCTGCATCACTAACATTTCCGTTATTCCTGTTCTTCTTGGGGACAGCACTGCTGTTGGCAGCACATCCCATGGCTAGAATATCAACTTGCTGAAAGTACTGATCTCTCACCTGCTGTATTTCTACATGGTATATTGTGATTGTCACCAGATGCAGGTCACTGCAGAGTGTGAGTAATTGAGGGAGGACCAGGATTAGGCTGCTAATGAAAGTGAGTTAGAGAAAGAGGACAGAAATCTTGAGAGTTGTCATGGTTGATGATCTGGGGAAAAATGTGAGTCTGATCCAAGTCCCACTGTAGTCAGCAGGAATTCTTTCATTTACTTCAGTGAGCATTGTATCAGACCCTGTATTTATATCTGCTATATATCTATAGCTATATAATACTCTGCATGTGCAGTTACTTCATATATATGTAACCCCTGCTTGCTCAGAGTGGCATCGTGTTCCCCTCTAGTGCTGCTTAGGCCCCCTAGAGATTGATAAGCCTGCTACAACCTTGGCTAAGAGACATGTATCTGTTACAAAATGCTGACTCACATGGGGCGTTGGCAGTGGGGATCAAACCTGGGACCTCTGGAACTTAATGCATGAGCCTCTACTGCCTGAGCTAAAAGACATGTCTCTGTTAGCCATGCCTGTAGCAGGCTTATTAATGTCCACTGGGCCTAGACACCACTAGCGGGGGACAGAGTGCCACTCCAAGCTATCTATCTATCTATATATATGGAGAGAGAGAGAGAGAGAGAGAGAGAGGTTCTGATGAAGTTAGAAATATCATGTCCTGTGTTATGCAGGAGGTCAAGCTAAATGATCATAATGGTCCCTTCCAACCTTAAAATCTACAAATCTATGAACTGGATAAGAATCAGACAGAGACCTTCAGTTCCTGGCATTAATTCCCTCTTTGAATTTTCATACTAAGCATTAAGATAAAATTTGAAGACAAACAAAGCTGTTTTTGGGAGATATGGAAATACTTGGTATCATTATCCCCAAGAAATATCCCAGGGCTCACAGTTGAAGTGACTGCCGGTGATATAAAAACAAGTAGCCTATCTCAAAACTAGCCACTAAAATATAGTTGTTTCAAGGAAAATAGTATTAAACACATCTCTTGAGCATGCGTCAAAGAACTAAGAATGTAACATTTTTGATGGGTGATGCGTAATATTCTGTTCCATAATTTAAACAGAGCAAAACTGGTGCCCAAAATTCATGAAGGCGAAATAAAATCCCAGAATTATCAGGTGAGTAGACTGCAGTGCACACATTTATAGTAACACTACTTATGCTTATTAAAATAACTGATGGGATTGGATCTGAGACTGTATTTGTGCATGTACTATATTTGTGCCCTGCAGATCGCAATAACAATCATTGAAGCCCGGCAATTAGTTGGTGAGAATATTGATCCAGTGGTGATCATAGAGATTGGAGATGAAAAGAAGCAAACGACAGTCAAAGAAGGCACAAATGCCCCATTTTACAATGAAGTAAGTACCTTGCAGTTGGGAAGATGCTGTTTGAAATGGTTGCAGAATGGTGACTGTTCATATTACAGTGACTAGAGATTAATGACTAAAGCAATCTAATCTCTTTGACAAGTGAAGTTTGTCAGCAAGCTGTTTAAATTTAAATTATGGAAGAACAAAAGTGACAACTCTGCTCCATCTTGTGTATCTCAACCTCTCTCTTTTCACGTTCCCTCAAATCTGATCTGCCGAGGATGCGACTCGCCGTGTCTCATTCCTCCTCTACCACTCCCATCCCTCATTCAAGAGCTCCTCCCAGACTGGTTCCCCCATCCCATCATCACCCTCTCCAAGTTCAAATCGCTCTGACACTTGCTTTTGCAAGCTACACAAGGAGTTTGATAAAATAACTTCCAAAGCAAACCAAGTTATTTCTTCTTCTGGGCTTCCTATCTTCTCTGCCTCTACCTTTTTGATTTAGAGATCTTAAATAAATGTAGTGTGTGTTTAAAAATAGTCAGTCAGGAGCATATGTGGCAGTATATTAGATTAGGCCAGAACTTCAAACTGTATGGCAAATAGTGCTTGCTAATGACAGCATAAGGACAATACTAATCTGTAATTTTGTTTTTCCACAGTATTTTGTGTTTGACTTCATTGGACCTCAAGTACATTTGTTTGACAAAATTATCAAAATCTCTGTAAGTATTTTGGGAAGTTTTATGTTGTTTTATTAAACAAGGAACACATATTCGGCTGTGTGTGTCATACTAGGCCTAACAGTGATGTTCATAAAAAGAGAAACAATTTTGTTTTAAATGCCAGTGGTATCATGAGGTTGAAACTATGTGCACTAAGGTGAAGTGAAGGATGGGTAAAAGGAGAAGTGGCAACTGGTAATGACTTAAAGAGACTTAAAACAACCCAACAGCAAGATCCAGTGTGAATTTTCATGGGCATCTTTTTGAAAGTAAATTATAAACTAGCGAATAGTGTGTTACTTGGTTGGATATTTGAGTGGTGCATTGGCCTCACATTGGCCCTCTGTAGAGGATGAATTTCACCCAATATTAATGGAGCCCTCAGTGTTGTCTTTATCCCTTTAATTTTCAACCTTCACAACAGTTTTTCTCAGTTTACTGAGCTGAAACTTTTTTCAGGGGGGAGGGGGTGGGTTATCTCAGTTCTTCAGATGCAACCCAAGTTCAAATTTGAAAGCTGCATTCCAGCTCTTTAGGCACGAGCAATACCAGTACTAAGACAATCCTAGCATTTTAATTGTTGCTTGTTATTCAGGAGGAAAAGAAACCCAAGTGTAAGTTAAGTTGCTATGCTCAGCACTGCATTGACTCTGTTGTGGTGAAACCCCAAGGAGCAACCCAACTATCCCAATCAGTCTTGCTTTGAATGCTGAAATGAACAAACATACAGATGCTCATTTTGTCAAAGATGGTTTCATGCACCTGGGGAAAGCTGTGTGCCTCCGAATTAACTGCGAATCTCTGCCAGGAATATATTCCTAAAATAGTTGATTCTAGGAATGAAGAAGCATTTAAAGTATGCTGTGGGGAATGTGTGCGTTTCACATAGCATTGAGAGGTTTAAAATGTAAAACTGGTATAGATCTAATTTGTACTTTCCCCAGAGAGAAATCAGCAAATAGAATGATACTGAGGAAGTGCACATTTGTTTCCCACTGAAGTCCAAGATGATGAGAGTATCTAAGCGGGTGTTGGTTGGGGGTTTGGACAAATATCTATAGGTTAGGGATGAATCTTCAGACTTCTGTGGAGCTACATTGATTTACACCAGCAGAGCATCTAGTCCTATATATGTATCCCAAGCCTTTTTCAAATCTAAAACTGGGCTGGAACTTGAGCAAGAACTGCTTAAGAGATTTGGGACAGTGCCACTTGCATTCGTAGCTAGAAATACCATAAGCCTGGCCTCCCATGTAGTATTTCAGCATTTCTGCTTCCAGTCCCAGCCTCACATCCAAAATTTTCTAAATCATTAAAGATGGTTTAGTTTAAGTTTGGTCAGAGAAATGAGCAATGGTTCAAAGTTCTTTTTTTTATGAAGTACTTTGCCCATTTATAACAAATACACCAAGCCTAGATCACAACAGGGCCCACATTTGTGTCGCAGAACCAGATGGCTGTCTAAGAGTCACATGGATCCATGCATACAAAACCTGTTGTTGTAAGATTCATAGAGATGTTCACTATGTATTTGAAGAGCCAGGATCCAGTCTCAATTTTCATACCATCAGAAGTGCAGAGCTTCAAATGCAGTTATCTTGGTTGGGTGCACAAAGTGAGTATTTTCATGTACAAATGGCCAGTTTGAGGCCCAGCAAGTTAGCTGTGTTAGCAAATTATTAGTTTGTATTCCAAATTCCAACCTCATTTTGTGGCATTTGCTTATGTAGCTTGGGCATATAAGGGTGAAATTCACCCTATGCACAGCACCAGCGCAAGGTCTTTGGACCAGTTAAGCTCCGCTTACACCCTTAATATAAAGCTTCATTGAGGCTCAACTAGTGCATAGGCCCCCTTGTTGGCCTTTTGCACAGATGTGTATTTTAACCCCAATTGCATGCATGTTTTGGTGCCTGGTGCTGTCCAGCAGGATCAAACCCATAGAGCATGGAATTAGTTCTTCGTAAAATACTTGCTGCACGTGAAGAGTAGATATTTTCCCAAGAGAAATAGTTCTTCCATTTGAATTCTATACATTTATCTACATATATTTAAAAGATACAGAAGTAATTAGAGCATATTAAATCAATATCGTGCTTATTCATTTTTTCTCAACACTACATCTCCTTCTTTGAATTATACTATAATTACAACAAGCCTTCACCTGATAAATGTCTGTTATTTTACTTCCACGTCTAATCTTTCTGATTAGGTTTTTCTTCAGTAATTTAGCCATTTGTCAGCATCTGGGTTGAGGGCCTGAATGCCAAGTTTCAACAGAGAAAATGGGCCAGTGCCTCAGCTGGTGTAAATTGGCCTAGTTGCATTGAATTCAACGGAGATACTTGACTTACACCAGGAGAGCATTTGGCCCCAAGGTTGTAATGATTAGGTCATAAACAAAATATGGCATTTATAAAGGAAATGCTAATCTAATGCAATGCCAATGTATGCTATTATAATCAGGAATTCATTTCAGTTATCTTGGAACATGGCTTTAGAAAAAAACAGCATGTCAAGGGAATAAAACTGAATGAGCGAGCAAATACGTGTCCTGGCAAGAAACAGCGTCACAGGGGATGGAAAACTTCCTACATTTGCTTGGTTTGAAGCTAGCCTGAGGAGAAGCAAAGTTTAACAGCCTCCAGGACTGCTAATCCCTCACACACTGAATCCATATTATCATGGAAATGTACACACATGTTCAGAAGTCTCAGGAAAGCAAATAATGTAGCAGCATTACCATGTGTCAGTCCAGCAGTTAGTCTAACTGCCATTCGATTCCTTTTCTTGGGGGAGAATAGGCCCTTTTCTGTCTCACAAGCCCTTAAAAATGAATAGATTTCCTTCTCATTAACCTCTTCAGACACATTATGGCAACATCCTTTCAATGCTGTAGGCATAATTGATACTGTACTTTTACGCTAAGCCCTTATCCCCAGTACTCAGTTACATTCTAGGCTGACGTTTCTCTTGCTCCTTCTCAGCTGGAAAGTTTGAAGAAAATCCCTTCCGTTATTTTTTGAGTTCATTGATTGTGAAAAAAATCCACCATGGGGTATAAGATGTTCAGATGGTTATTGTGCTTTCTTCCCCGCATCTTTCCTCCCCCCTGAGAAAAGAAAAAGAGTTTGATTTGAAACTTCAAACTTGTCTGCTTTACTACATCTGAATGGAGAGCGGGGAGGGTTGGACAGTGGGGGAAGCTTGAGAAATAAGAGTGAAAAAAATATATACAGAGCACTGCACACAAGAGCTGTTAGTTACTTATTTTCCTTGTCAATTTTAGAGCCCCATCCTGCAAGGGGTGGAGCCCTGTGGGACTTCAGTAGGAATAGAGAACATTCAGAATCTCACAGGGGCATAGGTGCTGGAACTAGGGGTGCTACCTCCCCCCCGCCCCCGTCTTGAAGTGGTTTCTATCATCTATAGGGTTTACAGTTTGATTCAATGGTTCTCAGCACCCCCGCTATACAAATTGTTCCAGCACCCCTTCACAGGGATTCATCACACTTCACACTGGAAGGCCCCTACGTGCCCACAAAGTGTAAATAAAAGGAGAGCAATGAGAGAACTGGACCCTGCCCTTGACTTTCGCTCTAATAGATCCCTTACTTGCCCTGACTAAAGCTTTATGAAACGTTGTGGTTTTGGTTGTGCAGGACTTGTGAAAGTTTTTTATGTGGAGTGGGGCTGCCAGTTTGGTTTCCATGGGTTCACGCTCCTATTGCAGCCACGAAGTCAAAGTGAAATTCATCCAAAGCTGCTGTTTCCCCTGGATTCAAGGTGAAACCACTGAGTTTTCATGGTTTCTTTGAACCCCAAAGCCTATTTTAACTCGGGTTCCTTGAAAATTAGATGGATGCTATATTAGTGATTTGACTGGTCTGGAATTAGGTTGGCTGCTGCTTCAGTTTCCCAGAAGGCCTTGCTGAAGGCTACAGTCACATCATCCTTGGGCTACAAGTCCTATGATTTGAGAGGAGACTCAAGGTCTATCTCCCCCATGACAGACCCAACCCAAAACCTGAATTCAAGTCTGTATCTGTGTCTAGAATATACAGAACTGAAGCCCTGGATATGTGTGCTTCCAGATTTGGGGGCTCAAAATCCAGATCCAAATCTGAATTCTTCCCAAGTTTGGGGTGTGTGGATTTGGCTGTTCTAGAAACAGGAACTACGAATTCAGATCCTAACCCAAATCTAGGATTTTAATTTCAGGCCTATCTCTCCTTCCAGTTTGGCCAAAGATTGTCTGAAAAATCTGCTAGCACTTGTGAACCTTTTCTCAAACGTGGGTTGAGTTCCAGACTTTTAATTAAACCTGAAACCAGTGAGATTTGTTTCATAACAAACGGTTCACATAGCTCTTCTTCCAATCTCACCACAAGGAAATGCTGCTGGCCTGCAGCCTGCTTGTCACCATTGGTACACACTCAGGGATTTGAAAACCAAATCCAGATGTGAGGGGGAACGATCTGACCAGGAGACGCTGCTGTTGAATCCCTAATCTGGAAGGATGGAGCAAATGTCTCATGGACCTGATCTTCCTCATTTGCACCAGTTTACATCTGTGTCACTCGCTGACTTCAATAGAATAACATTTTGTGAGCTCAGAATTGGGCCCATTGCATGAAATACATATTGAAGCTTTGGAAAGTGACAATGTAATTTCTTCTCCTCTGCCTACACAGTTTTTGTACCAATTTAACTATTGGTTTAGAAACCAATACAGGCGTAACCCTTAGCGTGGATGCAGTCATTCCGGGATAAAACTGCTTATATCCCTCTTGCTTGTTTAAATAGACATATATACGTAGTTTTATATTGTTATAATTGTGGGTTCACTGAGCTATATTGGTTTCTAAACTCATACAATTAAATCAGCACAAAAACAGACCAGCCCTAAGGTGTCTCTGTCTGTTGTTAGATATGATCCCCACTGGCTTCTGTGGCTGCTTTTGTCATCTATGTCAAATATCTTTGCTTGGAATGCTGTTTTGTATATTGAGTGGAAGGGAATCTCTAATGTGCTTTTCTTCAACAGGTTCTGCACAACAAGCTGATCGGGAGCTTATTGATTGGCTCCTTTAAAGTAGATTTGGGGACAGTGTATAATCAGCCAGGTAGGAGATGCATTTTCTAACTTCTCTTGTCTTACATGTGTTTTTTCTGCTGTTTGTCTTCTTCAGTCACTTGAATCCCTTCTTGGGGCCATCACAGAGTGATTCACCAAGGTCCAGGTTTTCAAAAGAGCTCATCTTCTGTTTAGGCATCAAAATAAATGGCTGGATTTTTTTTTAAAGAGCTCAGCATATTCTAAGTGTTGCGAAGTTAGCTGCAGAAAGCTAGGTGTTTTTGTGAATCTGGCCCCTATTTAGGTGATTAAATGGAATGTGAGTTTTTATGAAAAGCTGGCCCCATTTGTAGATGGTGAGTGCTTGAAAATCGGGTCCCCTGTGTTGTATAAGAGGGGAGGTCAGGAAGGAAATGAGGGAGATAGAGAGAGACTGGAAAAGGGACCATGTGGGATGGTGAAATGAGAAGAGGAAAACAACAGAGAAAGGCTAAGGAAGAAAGAGACAAAGCAGGAGAGAGAGGAAAAGATCCATCCTATTTGCATCAGCACCTCTAGAGCTCTTAAACACTTTTTGAAATTTTAAATAAACAGCCCAGGAAGGAATTTCGCTGATTTTGATTTTTAATTTTAATCCTATCCTCCAAAGCACTTGCAATCCCTCCCAGTTTGGTATCATCCACAAACTTTATAAGTGTACTCTCTATGCCATTTTCTAAATCATTGATGAAAACATTGAACAGAACTGATACCTGTGGGACCCCACTTGTTATGCCCTTCCAACATAGAATATCAGGGTTGGACCTTAGAAGGTCACCTAGTCCAACCCCCTGCTCAAAGTAGGACCAATCCCCAATTTTTGCCCCATATCCCTAAATGGCCCCCTCAAGGATTGAACTCACAACCCTAGGTTTAGCAGGCCAATGCACAAACCACTGAGCTATCCCTCCCCCCAAAAACTTGACTGTGAACCACTGATAACTACTACTCTCTGGGAACGATTTTCCAACCAGTTATGTATTCACCTTATAGTAGCTCCATCTAGGTTGTATTTCCCTAGTTTGTTTATGAGAAGGTCATGTTTATGAGAAGTATCAAAAACCTTACTAAAGTCAAGATATACCACATCTACCGCTTTCCCCAATCCACAAGGCTTGTTATCCTGTCAAAGAAAGTTATCAGGTTGGTTTGACATGATTTGTTCTTGACAAATCCATGCTGACTGTTATTTATCACATTATTATCTTCTTGGTGTTTGCAAATTGATTGCTTAATTATTTGCTCCATTATCTTTCTGGGTACAAACGTTAAGCTGATTGGTCTGTAATTCACCAGGTTTGTCCTTATTTCCCTTTTTATAGATGGGCACTATATTTGCCCTTTTCCAGTCTTCTGGAAGGTCTCCCGTCTTCCATGACTTGTATAAGCTTGTATGTTTTACAGGTCATCAGTTTTGTGACAAGTGGGCACTTCTCACAGACCCTACTGACATTAGGACGGGAGCCAAGGGATACCTGAAGTGTGATATTAGTGTTGCTGGGAAAGGAGACACGATACAAGCCATTCAGAAAGCAAGTGATGCTGAAGAGCAAATTGAAAAGTACTGTAAAAATTTGGTTACTTTGCATCTGCCAAAGAGAAAAAAATCAATGAAAAGTCCTTTTCTCCTGTTTATAGAATACATGCCTTGCTTGTCTAATCTGGGATTGTTTTAACAAAAGTCTCTGTATGTATTGTTTTGATGTGCTGTGAGGGGGTGGGGGGCAGGAGAGTTCTTCTAATTCCACCACCAAATGAAAGGGAGGGATTATTGTCAATCCCCTGCCTCTGAGGGAGTTCATTCTCATCTCAGGATACTGCTAACTGCTTAATCATCCCTGCCTGAATGACTTTACTCTGGGGCCATTTGAAATATTTCTGAATAGCAATTTTTTGCCTGGAGAATGCACCAGATTGCAGCAAACTTGAGGTGGTTTAAAAAAACCCCAAAAGCAGTATGACAGGAAGATATTCCTTATCCTCCTATTGTGTGTGTGTGTATTCTTTATATACATGTACAAGCACTGTCCCCCATTACAAGTTACACACACTGTATGCTGTGCTGCCCTATCAGTATACTGTTATATATTTTACAGGAACAAAGTATAAACATTTCTAGCAGGGGCACTTCATAGACATCTGCTTGCCAACTGGTGTTGCCGTTACTGCAGTTATGGTCACTAGGAAATGCTTTTATTTAGGTGGAAAAACAAATGCACACTCCATGTCCCCCATTCCCATCCCCCGCATCTGGGACACAGTATTTATCACAGGTTACACTGTAAAAAAATGGTGTGACCCCTTTGTTAAAAAAATGGTCTTGGAATCACTTCATTTTCTAGCTGAGTTTTCATTCTGAGGGAAATGGCTTATTTTTTTTCTTGTAGGAACCTCTTGATTCCCAAAGGATTTCCATCTGAAAGACCTTGGGCCAGATTTTATGTGAGAATCTATAAAGCAGAGGGGCTTCCAAAGATGAACTCCAGCATCATGGCTAATGTCACCAAAGCATTCATGGGCGACAGTAAGGACCTTGTGGATCCGTATGTGGTGGTCATGTTTGCAGGTCAAATGGTAAATTGGGACTGTGTTGCTCACAAATGTATTGCCTTGTTTCCTGTTAGCTGAGTTACGTGCAAACGTTAAAGCTGATGCACTTTTACTTAGGGCCGGTCTACACTGAAAACGCTGCATCAGCACAGCTGTACCGATGCAGCTGTACTGCTGTAGCTCTTTAATGAAGATGCCCTAAGCCGATGGCAGAGAACTTCTCCTGATGGCTTAGTTAATCCACCTCCACGAGAAGCGGTAGCTATGTTGGCGGGAGAAACTGTACCATCAACATAGCACTGTCTACAGCGGCACTTAGGTCGGTATAACTACGTCGCTCAGGGGTGTGGATTATTCACACCCTTGAGCGATGTAGTTATACCAAAGTAATTCTGTATGTTAGACCAGAGCTTGGTGTCTTGAAAAGTAGGATGAGTACATTCTTTTGTCACCTTTAGTGCCCAAATTGCTCAGGACCCGAGTAAACTGCTGACTTAATACCAACGGGATAGTAGTAGGGGAAATAAAGTGCTGCAGATTCACATTAATAAAACATGAAGTCACGCTGTAGAAAAATTACAGACTGTGGTATTATGCTAATGCGATAAGTCTAATTCTCTTGCAGTCAAGAAAGGCTAAAATTCCAAAGGTGGCACAAGCTGGATTCTAAGGCTGCATCTTTACTAATGAATTTCATAGCTCTCATTCTGTACTCTCTTTTGATGGTAGCTGTGGTGGAAGCTGTACTGCAGACACAGGGCTCTAGTGGCGCTGCTGTTTTTATTATTGTCCCTACATATGAGGCCTGTTTGTACTGTAATTTCCACCATTGCTACCACTGGTGGAGATTCACTCATGCTTCATTCGGGCTAGGAGGTTTGCTAGTGCAGACAAAGCCCAAGGGCCTAGTTCTTGCCTTATGTAACCTTTGAGTGAGCTAGAGTTCACTTCACTGGCATTCTCCATGCCTAAAAATACTCAACTCCCATAGAAAAGTAGCTGGAGACCCAGAGTTCAGTCTCTAAGGATTTTCAGCAAGGATTGCACAGGGTCAACTTCCGCACATTCAGGTCCCAAAAGGAACTAAAGAAATGAATTCAATTTAAAAAACTTTATAAAATCTTATGATAAAGAAACAAACAATCTAATTTTTTACAGCATAACACAGCTATTTTATAATCCACGGATATTATCTTCACTGTTATACATAAACATAAATGAAGAAAACAAATTAAAATCTGAACAGGTCAGTCCCCACGGAAACACAGTGAGAAGAAACAGAGTTCCCAGAAGCTTAGGTTTAGTTCACCTAAGTCTCAGCTAGAGTCTTTGATCACCAAATCTATACAGTTTGCTGAGTCTAAAACAACATCTTCCCTCCACTTGCTTGTAGGAATCCTCAGCTGGGATCCAGGCAGACCCTTCCTCTGCTGAAATCACTGCTAGCCAGTCAGCTGACTGATTAACCCACCACTCAGCTAAGTCACAAGTGTACAGATTTAAAGAAAACCCTGTTACAAGAAAATACAAAACTGAGAATAGCAAAATATAAATGGCTCTTTCCCCGTTAGTTGGTGACTCAGACTAGTTGAGACAATTTAACTAGATCAGTTTGGCTAAAATCAAAACAACATTCAAAGCACACAATTAAAATAAAAGAAGTTATTTTTCCCTCCCAGTTTCCCCCGGCTATAATTACCATTGCCCTTGCTGCCCTGTTAGCCCAGGGCTACACTGGGGGGGGGCGGTCGATCTACGATATGCAGCTTCAGCTACGTGAATAGCGTAGCTGAAGTCGGCGTATCGTAATCGACTTACCTGGCCGTGAGGACGGCAGCGAGTCAATCGCTGCCGCTCCCCAGTCGACTCCGCTTCCGCCTTTCGATGAGGTGGATTTCCGGAGCCGACGGGGAGCGCGATCGGGGATCGATTAATCGCGTCTAAACGAGACGCGAAAAATCGATCCCCGATAGATCGATTGCTACCCGCCGATCCGGCGGGTAGTGAAGACAAGCCCTTAGAGGGTTAACGATATCACTAACCTGCTGCAAAATGCTTCTGAGTTAGGGACAACAGCCTGCTCCTGGGCTCAGCTTCTCCCAACTCACACAGGGCACATGGCCCTTTGTAAAGCAGCTGCCCTGACTGCTCGCCCTCATGGAGTCTGACCCCAGCAACAGGGAACCTATTGGAGCAGACCCAAAACTACCACACCCAATTCTAGAAGCTTCTGAATTGTGGAGTGCTTAATCTGCCTAGCAACAATGACCCAGACATTTCCTCTGGGCAGCGTCCACTGGCTCCCTTGACGCCTTTGAGGAGCAGTGGGCGCTGTCCGGGGTTCCCCATCTGGTTCACTTCGTTTGACCCTTTGACCACACTCCTGTTCCTGTTTTCTCATTTTTTGTCCCCCGTAATTTTTTGGAATCTAGGTCCTGTGGATCCCTCCCCTTAGGCTACGGAGGAGGATCCTTTAGCAGTGGGCGGGCTTCACCCGCCCACTTCCCGGATCCCAATAGAACAATGACCCAGACACAACTCACTCCTACTTCCCCCACATTGGGTCTCTTAAAAAGATATCTCCCTATTAGGCACATGGGTTACACTTACACCGGTTTTACTTTGGTGTAACTTAATTGACTGGCATGGGGTTTGTCTTCATTACACTGGTGTAAGTGAGATCAGAATCAGGCTGAATATTTATGCCCATATTTTTTCAGTAACTTTTCATATACCTGTTCATGTGGAGGCTTTTGCAGAAACTCGTATTTGTGCATGACAAATGCATTGCGACTGCAAATGAAGCCATTATCGCAGACTTCTAACTTCCTTTAATTTGAACCCATGTTTTCAGTTCGTGTGCACAAAGCTGACTTTCTGAAAATGTAAAATTGTGGGTGCAAATATCTGACCTATTTGTGGGTTTGCGAAAGTCTTTGTGCACAGTTTGGGTTTTTTGTGGAACCCAGTTCTAATTATAGGGGTAGGAATTATCCAGTGGTGTTTACTATGGGATGTGGGGTTTAGGATTAGGGCAGACCTCCCAAGAGTCTCAGGTTTTGCAGAACTCTCCCATTTTAACCCCCAGATGAAGTGAATATTTCCTGCATTCAGGGCCATCCAGAAAGGGGCAGTTTGCGCTCGGTCTCTTGTTTGAGAGGGCCCCCAAACTGAGTGGTAGGGTGCACACTGTAGCCAGGACTTGCCCCATTCTAATTTAATTTCCCCTTTTAAAGGTAAACTAAAATAATCCTGCAAATAAATAAGTCGAAATGGGTCACAAGTGATGCATAAGGCCTTGTGCTGTCCTTCTGCACAGGGATGGATTTCACCTGACAGGAGACAACTGCGCTAAAGTACCACTCGTTCCTTAGAACCAAAGTTATAATCAAAAAGGCCATCTCCATGTGTGCAGTTTTGCATGGCAGAAATATCACTCTGAGTGCACAGAGAGGAGTTGAACTGGTACATTGAGGAGTTATTCATTGCACTAAACTCTACTAGTTCTGTGTGAGAATTTCAAGGTCAGGATGTGGCCCTTCATTAAATACTTAGGAGAAAACAAACAAGGAAACTCCCACAGTAGTGATTGCAATGTATCATTATGCTCTGTGTTAACACTGACTAATAGAAAAGCAGAGATGCTTTCAAGTTTCAGTAAATATACTGGACTGGAAAACTGTGCTTAAAAAATATTTTTATTTAGACCACATGCTTTCTCTGCGATAGAAGAGACAGGGCTTGCTAGAGGACTTTGCTACACTCAGCATTGTTCTCCAGAATCTGGTCTAGCCTCAAGGTCTAGAGCTGCTGGTCTTTCATTTCAGGGACGAACAACAGTACAAAAAAGCTGTGCTGATCCTGTGTGGCATGAACAGATTGTCTTCAAGGAAATGTTCCCCCCGCTGTGTCGAAGAGTCAAAATTCAGGTGTGGGATGAAGGCAGCATGAATGATGTGGCCTTAGCCACACACTTCATAGACCTGAAAAAAATCTCAAATGAACAAGATGGAGATAAAGGTAAAGGGGGAAATGTTCGTTATAAAAACTCTCCCCTGCCTGGAGGATAAAATTCACCAGTATGATGACTGGACACTAGTAGTTAAGACCCACTTAAGGGCTCCAAAGGGTTTTAGTGAGGGGTAGGCCTTTTGTTGGTTGTATGAAAAGTCCTCCTACTTTATACAGAGCTGAGTCTTTTTGTGTGTTTAATGGAATGGTGTTCTCCCCTTTGTTATAAATACTCCTAAATAGAATTATTTTGATTCTTACCCTCTCTGGGAATGTGGCAATGATCTGTTACCATGTGGCATTTCTAATTCAGTTAGGGTCAAGTGATGTGAATTCAGGGCTAATGCCAATGGCACTTGAATTGCCAGGCAAACAAGTATGTATCACTTTTCAGGGGCAGACCAGCCTTCTATTTCTGATCGACTCAATTGCAACTATTTGTTCCTAGTTACTCAAAAAGAGAAAAATAAACCATTTTAAAATGTCATAGAGCCAAATCCTCTGCCCAGCTCCCAGTCCAGGTAACAGGATAGGCACTGAAACTCCTTGGTCCAAGGACAGGGATCTTCCCTCCACATCCCAGTCTCAATCTGCAGAGCATGAAGGGAGCCACTCCAGGGTTCTGGCACCTCTCCTATTCCATAGAGGGAATTGCTGGAGGAGACTCATTGTGGCAGATAGTCTGTTTAATGCTGCACCACCTCAGTTCCTAGGTGACAGCACATAGGTTTCCCCTGTGGAGCAGTGCTCTGTACTGTATTGGGGGTATGCACACATGTACAGCCTCCCCAAATCCCATTTGCAGCTGGAGGGACACCAGCACCCATAGAAGTGGGTCCAGATTGAGCCCGTTTATGAGTAAAACTCTCAGAGAACAAAGTTCTGCAAACAGTATGTGAGAGAGTGAGAGCTTGTAATGGAAATGTAAAATATGCATCATCTCCAGGGTTCTTGCCTACCTTTGGACCAGCTTGGATCAATCTCTATGGCTCGCCTAGGAACCACTCCCTAATGGACGACTACCAGGAGCTCAATGAAGGTTTTGGGGAAGGTGTCTCCTTTAGAGGCCGCCTCCTAATTGAAATTGCAGTGGAGATACTTTCAGGGGGAGCGCAAGAGTCTAAATTTTCAAAGATCATCAAAGAGATAAAGTTACCTTCCAAAGATAAAGACCCCAAAGCATCTAAAGGAAAAGAGAAAACGGACAAAGCAGAGGATGGGAAATCATCTTCTCCTTCAGACAAGGCAAACTCCACCGAGGCGGAAGTTGAGCACTTCGATGTGCCGGCTGAGGTTAGTTTAAAATTTAGAGATTGATTGATGCTTGGTTCAAAGTATGTAGCTAATTGATAAACTAAGGCCACAGTCATGCAGTCAGGTCTGTAACCTGGATGTGAATCACCACAGATGCAGTGGGTTCATGCACTCACATCCAGTTCAGGGTTTGCCATGCGAAAGGATCGTAAATTTATATACGTCATTAATATCATATACTGAATAGGATGGAAATCATTATTTACTATAAGTACGGTCAAGCACCCGCATATAGGCTTTGCACACATATAGGAAGACTCAGTCCCATATCTTCCTGTTGTGGAGTTTCTTGAACCTTCTGCTCAGGCATCTGGTGCCAACAACTGTCAGAGGCAGGATACTGGACTATTTGGACCATGAGTCTGACCCAATATGACAATTTCCATGTTCCTAAATCCTAGACCTGAAGTGTTCACAATCGAATGTTGAGTAGCTTTATTTAAGCTTAGTTTTTGGGTGTCATAATAGGACACCCACATTTAAAAATTAGGTTCCTCATTCTCTCTTGGAAATAAACTGTTTCCGAAACAATGGGTGGACAGCAGCAGTGGCTTTACTGTGCATTCGTGGGTTCAAGTGCACCCACAGAAATAATGGGCGCAAAAATACTGAATGTTTTTGATACACAATTGATAGGTGTGCGTGGCTTCCCGTTAATCAGATTTGGGTATAGACCCCAAGAGTAGAACTGCATTGATAAATGTACATTTTCACAGGCAAATATACACTCCTTCTGGCCCAGTGCAGAGGGGAGGCCCGTGGGCAAGGGTGAGAGCGAGTCTGCCCCACACTCACCCCGCAGCAGCAGCTCCTGCCTCGGGGTGGGGGTGGGGAGGGCTGGGCCTGGCTCCCCACTCTGGGCATTGTGCACGGGATTGCAGCCCCACTCATGACGATGGAGGGACAGCTAGACCAAACCTGAGTGGCGGTGCAACCCTGTGTGCCAGGTCGCAATGCTCAGAGCAGGGAGCTGGGCCCAGACCCACAGGACAGGAACTGCTGCTCTGGGGTGAGTGTGGGGCAGGCTTGCTCTCCAGCCATCCCCTTACCTGTGGCTTCTCCTCCACACCAGGCTGGGATTAGGGTTGTGGTGCTGGGGCAGAGGGTGCTGCTGCAGGTAGCTGGTGCCCCCCTCAGCAGTTTACCGTAGTGCACTCATTGAATTGGGAGGCTCCATCCACCCCCGGTGGGTACCTTTAATGAGCATCTGAGCATGGTGGACAAAAGGCTCTGCTGTGTTAGAAAACTTTGTGATATTGAAGGGGCAGAACCTAGCCTCTCTCAGGTCTATGGCCATCAGCATTACCTTTCTTGAGGTCATTCAGGATGGAGAATGCAGCTTGCAGACGGCCACCACAGTAGTGAGGGCCACCTTCTCTGAACTAGGGCCAAATTGTGTGCTGCAGTAAATGGATATAGCTCCATGTCCTTCAGTTGAATTTCACCTATTTACACCAGCAGAGAATTTGGCTCATAGTCATTAAGGCCGCTAGCCTCTCCTCCTTTAACTCCCTCCTCGAGGCCCACCTCTGCTGCAATATCTACAAGAAACTGGCAACTAATAATAGCTAGGTATAGAGCCAGCGGGGATAGTTGGGACTGATAGACACTGGGTCTGATTGCCTTCCTTTATTTATGCTAATCAGTAATAGCGCCATTAAAGTCACTAGTGTGAAACTGGTGGAAGTGTGAGGAGAAGCAGCTCAACCGCATGTTTTTCCCCTCTCTAATCCTTCGTATGGCTTCTCTTCTGGAATGGCGAGCTCTTTGGAGCAGGGATCACAACTTATTATGGGCCAGATCTTCAGTTGCTGTAAATTGGTGTAGCTCCATCAACTTCATGCAAATTGAGTTAGGCTGATTTACATCAGCTGGGGCTCAGTCCCTTTCTGTTTTAAAAGGGCTTCGCGCAATGTGAGAAGAAGGGAGGGTCCAGTGGCTAGGGCTCTAGACTGGACTTGGAAACCCAGGTTCAAATGTTCTGCTCTACTCTAGTGACCTTGGGCAAGTCACTTAGGTCTGGTCCTCAAAGGTATAATTCCCATTAATTTTAATGGGAGTTAGGCACTTAAATATCTTTGAGTGTCTGTAACTCAGTTCTCCATCTGTTAATGAGGATAATGGGGTTTTCGGAGGATAATTATATTAAAGATTGTGAAGTGCTCAGATAAAGTAATAGGGGCTACAGAAGTATCTCACGTGGATAAACAGACACTCCTGTAATGCCAATTAATAGTAACAATAAGGATTTACTACAGTCAAGATAATTGTTAGCAACTGGTGAATGACTCTCAAATTCAGAAAGAATAAAATGCAATAACACATCTCCATACTGTTTGATATTCTTTCCTTGTTGACATTCAAATATATTTCCTGCTGCCGTAGACAGAATCATTATGTTACAGACATGTAAAAGGGAAGTCAAGAATGCTGGAGATTACAAATAAACTGAAAAGTGATAAAATTTGCAACATTTTTATGAGGTCTCTCCTCAGATTGGGGTAAATCACCGTGCCTCATAATCTGACATTAGTGACTGAGCACAACACCAAGACCATAATGAGCATTCAAAATTCATTACTTTTGTAAATGGGAATAGAAGAATGTGGCACGGATTCTGAGTCCTGGTTTCACTCATTGCCATATGCTTCACAGTAATGTTAAAAAAAAAATCGTGTAACAGGGAAATCAAAACTGAACTTCAACTGCAATGCAATGTCTTTGGTAGTTTTACTATGACATGCTGATATTTCTTTCAACTTAGAGCTATCCCCTGCAGCAGTACAGTGCATACTTACTTCAAGACATATATATGTTGGGCTATACCAAGAGTGGTTTGTTCCTTTGAGAAAGGCAGGCAAACAAGTATTAAAATACAGATGGTTTCTTTCGTTCATTGCCCTGTTATGCTGTCTTTTAGGAGACTCACTGGGCCAACTTTCAGTAAATCAGCATGCACACAGTGAAAGAAAGTATCAGAGAATCATCCAAACCATCACTGTGCTTACAGCCTTTGAGCAACTAACAGTGTGTCTGGGGTCTGATCCAAAGCCGATTGAATGAGAAGACTCCCATGGATTGCAATGAGCTTTGGACTGGGGTTCTGATACTGCGAGGTGCCGAGTGCTTCCTGAGAAGATGCTGAGCACCTTCACATCTCATTGACTTGAGAATGCTCAGCATCTCCCAGGCTAATATCATTCTGGAGTGCATTACCAGGAGTGTTGGGTGTAAGATGAGGGAGGTAGTTGTCCTGCTCTACTCAGCACTAGTGAGATCTCAGCTGGAGTACTGTGTCCAATTCTGGGCACCACACCTAAGAAAGATGCAGATAAAGGGGAGAGCCATAAAAATAATAAAAGGCTTAGAAAACCTGACCTGTGAGGAAAGGTTTAAAAAACTGGGTATGTTTAGTCTTGGGAAAAGAAGACAGAGGCAGAAACTGATAAGTCTTCAAATATGTTGAGGGCTGTTATAAAGAGGACAATGATCAATGATTATCATGCCCACAGAAGGTAGGACAAGAAGCAATGGGTTTAATCTGCAGTAAGCGTGATTTAGGTTAGATATGAGAAAAAATTGTGTAACTATAAAGATAATTAAGCAATGGAATAAGCTTCTAAGGGAAGTTGTGGAATCCCCATCACTGGAAGTTTAGGAATAACTTGGACAAACACCTGTCAGGGATGGTCTGGGAGGTTTACTTGATCCTGCCTCAGCACAGGAGGCTGGACTAGATGGCTTCTTGAGATCCCTTCCAGCCCTACATTTCTATGATTTCATTAAGTGACTCTGAGGAGCCACAAGGGGGCAGCACAGATGTGAAAACTTTAGGGTCGGAATTCATTAGAATGCTATATAGTTTACTACATCATTGCTCGGAAGTTATATTGCCACACTAAGTTTAATATGACTTATTTCAAGAATGTGAAATTTCACTGTTGCTCTCAGACAAAAATACTACCCAGGAATGGTTAGAGACAGATAATTTGAATGATTGTATTACAGTAAGTGAACATGCTGAAACCATTCATAGAGACTTCTGTGCAGTGCTTACTTTGTAATGAAAGAGGTGCCGGGGATCAAGCAATTAGATGCCAAGGCTCAAGCAAATTTTTTTATTTTCATAACTGATGTGACAAGCCCAGAGGTGCCGGGGCTATGAACTATCAAGCCTAGAGGTGCTGGAGCTCAGCTCTGGCAAGCCCTGGCATAAATTAAGCACTGCTTCTGTGTATTAAAAAAAAAATAAAATAAAAGGTGAAACCAATGTCATTTTCCCCCCACAGATCCACAAAGAGGAATCTGAGGAATTCCTTCTCTTTGGGGCATTTTTTGAAGCCACGATGATTGACAGGAAGGTTGGAGATAAACCAATAAGCTTTGAGGTTTCTGTTGGTAAGGATGTGTAAAATGCTCCTCCAATGAAGGAGTTAAGTCTCAGTGCTTCAAGGTGACTATGTTATTGAAGGGGCTGACTGCAGAGAAATACCTATACATTTCAATCAATCTCCGAACGTCATGGCACCGGTTGTCACAATTTTTCTGGTGTTTCCTTCTTCCAGTCAATCTGGAAGCATCGAGCCTTTGTTGTTTTCAGTCACAGTTGGATTCCATAGGTCCAAATCCTCCCATCTAGGGCCATCTAGCATAGTAGCCTGTGTCCCGGGTATCTCTGTGAGAGGAATGAATCACAAGGACTATTTGCCCCAGGCTGCCGATCGCTCAGCAGCAGCTACTGCAGCTCCCGTGGCTCTAATGGATCCTTTCTGCAGGGGATCTGGCCCAACCCTACTGACACCCTGGCCCTTCCTGCATGCTGGTGTAGAGGAGATCTGTGCAGAGCTGAGTCCTACACCACACTCACAGGTGCACCTCCTCAAAAAAGCCTGGCTAAATCCTGCCCTCTACTGGTTCTGCTGCACAAGGGCTCCTCTGCAGCTGTGGTGGCGGGGCCAGGATTTGCCCTAAGTGCAGCGTAAAGAGAAAATGAAAGAGCTTTCTATAAATGTTAGCTGAACATTTCCAAACCGCAGCAAGATCAGTTCCAGGTGAAAGCCTGGATCGAACCTCATTTCACCTGAAGGACTTTGCCCATCCATTTTTGGTTTACCTGCTTAATGAGGTCTCTGAGCATAGTGACAGTCCCGTATTTTCCTTATGTTTGCTCACATGTCTGAATATGGGTTCCTTCTGAAGAATGTGAATGCAGGGAGGGACCTCGTAGGCAAACAAAGCAATGTGTAATATTGACTTATGCTGACATGCAGTGGGAAAATAAGCCAACATTAACAGCAAGCTCGTTTGTGTACTTGGGCAATAAAGACCAAAGACCAATTCACGTTAGGAATTGAAACTGGCAGTGAGTCTGGATCTGAAAACTGGTTGTGGCACCCTCCAGCTATGGGAGTGTTTGGAACTGGGATCCAAATGTGGCTAAAAGCCGTTGGGCTGAACCAAAATCTAGGTCGGAACATTGTAGTGTCTGAGATTCAAACCCCAGTTTCAGCCCCAAGCCCATCTCTAATCAAAATTGTAATAGCAAGTTTGATACATACCCTCCTCATGTCAACACTGATAACTGCCCTCTCTGGTACATGTCTACAGGTATGATGGTATTGTTAAATGAAATTTGTGCATCGTGAGTGCAATGTGTTCCCCACAGCACTGCTGTTGATAAGGCCCCCTCTGAACCCATACAATGCTAAACTAGCTTGAATGAAAACAGACTTTAACACATCTGAAAACAGCTTTTGTAATTAGGACTCATGTCGCAAACAATAGCTACAATCACCATTGAAATTTCACACACACACTGGGAGCTGGGGCTACAAACTCTGGACTATCCACTCCAAAAATTCAGGCACCTTTTAGAATTCCATTAGCCTAATGTCAGTTCCATATTCTCTCTGTGGGCCAGCTACTAGAGGGCAGGATCACCCATTCAAAGGCAGCACATTGCTATACCGTGTATAGCAGTCCTGTATTACTAGTTAAAGGAAGTAACCACCTTAGCCTTATTAATCTTGCTGGGGTGGAGCCTGGACAGATAATGTAGCTCACCCTTGCTGCCATAACCAATAGACAACAGGGCATTGTCAGAATAGTCAGCTAAGTAAGAGGTGGGGGCAGAGGGGTTCAATTGGAATCACTTTTTGGTTTTTTTGTACATAGGGTTTGTCCGCTTCTTGCTTCACTCCAGCAATTCTACAAAAGGATCCTCTGGCTCCTTTAACTTTGTAATGAAATCTGTAAAAATATCACACACTCTGCGGAGCTTTTAACTAAATCCATACTGTCTGGTTCCCAGACATTCACCAGTCTCTGCACTCATTATCAGGACATGCTCCCTCCGATCCTTGAGTTTGCCAGAGCCTAATGTCTCCATTTGACTGTCTCTTGGACAACACGGACGTCTGTTATGAGAACATAAGGCTTCACACCATTGTAAAGCTCCCCAGTGTAAAACCATTGCAAGAGGACAATCCAGCTCCTGCTGTATATGGATGTCTATACCATCATACAGTGGTTAAACCAGTGGTTCTCAAACTGTAGACTAGGGGCTACTGGAAACAGATTATCCAGAGAGCTGGTCAGTGGAGACCTGGCAGATCACTTGGTGCTTCCAGCTCCTTCTACAGGTGTCCAGGCTCTTCACTGCAAAGAAAAGCCCCTGTAAAGCTGTAAAGACAGCTAGAAACAAGGAGCAGGAATTAGCCTAGGTATCTCTGCTAGGGGCAGCTCCTGCACAAGAGTAGGAAATAAGGAAATGGGAGATGCCCTCAAGGACTGGAACAATTTAGAATATCTATGTTCCTATATCACTTTTTTTAATAGGCTAATACCATTTTGGGGTGCATTAACAATAAAGCAAAGAACTACAGTTCACTCAGGTTTATCACCCAATCTCCTATGTAGCCTGATTCCATTCCCTGCCCTTATAACCTGGTTTTGTATCTCCAGGTAACTTTGGAAATGTAATTGATGGAGTGTCACCAGAAGCTGGTGGTAAAAAGAAGGGACATGAGGGTGAAGAGGAAGAAAGTGCCCCATTACTGCATGAAGGGGAGGGTGAAGCGTCACATGACGTCGCAGTACCAATGATATCCACCACCCACCCTGAGAAGCCACTCCTCACAGAAGGAAACCGGTAGAACATTTGAACTTCATGACTTTAATGTATAGCTTTCTGGCTTTTGCCCTGGAACACTAGGATGTAGGTTTTTGATTTAACAATTGCTAGCAGCACTGAACAGCCTATTGTAGAACATGCGAAAACATAATTGGCCGGTGTAAATCAGGAAAGCCCTATTCAAGTCAATGGATCTGTGCTGGGTTACACCACCTGAGAATCTTGGCTCAAATGAGGGTTGGCCTTAGAACTTTTGGTGCCTTTAACAGGACTATATTACAGTGCCACATGGTAGAGTCAGAGAAGGGAGAGTAGCTTTTTCAGGTCAGTACAAATGTAGGTCCAGAGTCCAATACCCTTCATGACAGTGATTAGTACCTTACTCTGTAAGTAGCTCCGCTGAAATCAGTGAGACTACATGAAGAGTAGATACCCTTGTTCACTTGAATACTATCAGAATCTGGTCCTTATTTTGCAGATAATCAGATTAATTTCCAAAACATTTCAAGATCTAGAAAATAAGAGTTAAAAATAATAACAAATAATAGCACGGGGGGGGGTGGGGAACGGGGGGACAGAAGAACAGACCATGGAGAAAAGATGGAGTGTTGATGGAGCAAATAAATACAAAAAGAAGTTTGCAGATGGACTTGTTAAAGTATTTTCTTACTCTCACATTCACACATTTAATTTCATGTCAAAGATATCCATAAAACACAGTAGTAGATAGAACTATTCCTGACATTACCGAATGCCAAGCAGAGGACGTTCTATAATACAGGAGGCCCAAAACTAGACAGTACCTCTTCCTGTAGGCTTCAAGGCACTGCCAGCAGGAGTTATAGACATAGGGACCATCTGGGGATTTTGGATCTGGATCTCTGTTTTGGTTTCTGAATCTGCACAAAGTTCAGAAGTGTCTGGATTGGGACAGTAAATCCTGCAATTAAATTAAATAATGGTCAGTGAAATTAAGGAGGAATGAAAGACTTTGTCAGACTTTTCTTTCACTTTTTCTTTTTTCTTCTTTTCTTAGGGGATGAGTCTGTGGATGGATTTTTTCTTTTCCCCAATAGCGTGGGCGAGTGTGGCCTTTTGTGACCTTATGTTGAAATGTTCCAAATTAAAATGATGTTGTTAAAGACAAGGGTGCAATAAAACCCAGCTTAGTTTTCAGGTGCAAGTCTCTAAGTCAATTACAGAAAATGTATTTAGTAGCGAACCACTAGGTGACACTCTGAATGATACAACCCAACTTTATTAAAAAGAAAAATGATTAGCTAAGCAAACAGGTATACAATTACTACCTACACAAATGCTACTATTATACTCACACTCAAAGATGAAATGGTGTATCAATGGTTGGTCAGTCCATTGACAACAGAGTGAAGTACACCCATATAATCCTGGAACCCAAGGATTTGGCCTGTTATTAACATTTGATTCCAGACTGCTCACAGCATTGAATGTATTTTCACAGAAACTATTACTACTTGCCATATGATGAGAAGAAGCCTTGTGTCTATATAAAGAGCTACTGGGGCGATCAGAACTTCCGACTGTATTTGTCCAATGTCCTAGAGAAAATGGCAGATCTGTTGGTAAGCCTGGTGCTACATATGGTCAGAATTTGTTGGAAAGTATCTGGAAAGTATTTGTTGGAAAACTGGGTATTTGACTAAATAAAAACCTCTGTGGAAAGTGTCTGTTTTCCTCAGAAATTTTCAATTTCCGCCCCCCTCAGAATGCTTCAGAATATGCCACCCCAGTCAATTTTCAGTCAAAGACCAAAAGCATTTCAAGTGTTCTGTTTTCCACTGAAAACTTTGACAAAAGCTATATTTTGTTGTTTTTGTCTAAATATTCTATGGGAAAAAATTCCTTTTCCAACCAACTCTGGTGTCTATCCTGTCCAAATAAGCCTATGTAGCTTCTGGCCTGTAGAGACCCCAGCACGTTCCTGGGCTACCATAGGCAGCTTCACCCTGTCCCCATGAGGAAGCAGTTACGTAAAGCCAGTGTTGGCATTATGCAGCAGCCTAAACTTGCTCACTTGCCAGGGATGAGTCACGGACTCTCCCCCAATTCTTTTGCTATATATACTGCAGTATAGCCATTCTGAACGAGGTTCCAGATCACACTGAGTGAGTAGAGGGCATCAGGGGATTTCTTCTGGCTTGGCTGATTGACTGGGGTGGCATATTCTGAAGCACCCCCCCCCCCACAGTTAGTACCTCTAAACCGACCTTCTCCCAGGAGATGAAGAGGGGTTGTATGACCTGACGAGCACTGCTTATCCCAGAAACATCTCCAATAAGAGTACATTTGGGAAAGGGACCCTTCCCACAGTCCTTCATTCAGGGAGCTCCACCAGCATATCTGATTAGCAGGCCCCCACAGAGAGTCAATGAAGGACAGATTCCCTCCTCCCTACTTGAGGGTGAATGAAGGGAGTAGATGGCTCTCTCCACTGCAGCTGAAGCAAGGGAGTTATTCCAGCTCACAGATTGTGCAGGCACAGCAGGAGAGAAGAAACCCATGTAGGGAGCTGTGCTGCATTGGGAGTGGAGGGTCTTGGAAACACAGCAGATTACTTTGTCTTTTGCTTTAACCCTTGTGCAGTGGCACAGCCTGTTTCCTGAATGGGATAGCTCATTGCAGTCAGCATATGCTGCTTTTCAGAGTGTCTAAGTACCTACAGCTGTCATTGAGGTCATCTCTGAAAATCAAGCCACTTAATTAAACACCTGAGGGCTCAATCCAATCTCCATTGATGTCACTGGGCATTGCATTGGGCCTTATATATGAACGCAAGTGTGTTATTTTAGGCACCCAAATTTAACAATTATGACCTAAATGACTAGCCTAAAACAATCATCTAGCTAATGGCAGAGCTATATATAGAATCCAGGAAACCACAAGTCTTGTAATCTAACCACTAGAGAATACTCCCCACTCACTTACACTTACAAATAAGGTAAAGAAGATGGCCCCTAAATCAATACTTTAGGCTGTAGAAAGGCCCAGACAGAGTCGCATACTCACACGCCTTTGCATGTTCCAAGCTTAGCAGTGTGTCAAAGCTCAGACTTTTCAAGTTGCAAGATCAACTGTCTTCCTCTTACTGGCTAGACTCTGAATAACCGGTGTACAAATTCAGTGAACCCCCCCTATAGCGCACCCTGCAATAATGCAAATTCAGCTATCACGCGATCATAAGGTGGCTCCCGCGGCCCCAAGCAACAAAAAAAAAAAAAAGCATCCAGAGCGTGCTTCCTCGCCTGGAGCCGACCCTGGCTCCCTCTTCTCCCCAGCTCCCCTGTTCCCCCCCCCCCCGACCGCCTCTTCCCCCTTGCCCCCGCTTCCCCTTTTGGCGAGAAGAGACTGTCTTGAAACTCAAGCTAGTCAGTTTCAAGCCGGTCTCTTCTCTTCTCCCCAAAGCGGAGAAGTTTCAAGCTGGTCAAACTTCTCCGCTTTGGCGAGAAGAGACCGGCTTGAGTCGGTAAATTTTTGTAACCCCGCTATAACGCGACCCCGCATTTATCGCGATGGAATTTTTTGGACCCCAATTATCGGGTTATAGCGGGGTTTCACTGTTATTACACTGACAGCTCTTCTTTATAGAACTGTTTTTTTCACATCTTGTTCTTAGGAAGAAGGGTTAGAGGAAGTAAAAGATTTGATCAAGGTTTCAGAGACTGCGTCAGAAGAGAAAATGAACACCATTCTATATGCCTTTATCAGTCAATGCAGGTAACCTAATTTACTAGAGGAGCATGAAGTGTACATTATACATTGGTAGCAATTTCCAGGCTGTGGACCCATAAATTGGCAAGATGCATGAAAAATACAATGAGCTTAATTTGCTGTACTTTGTATTCTGTGGTAAAATGCAAAGAATTTTACCACCTCTGGCTCCTATTTTATGCCATATAATTGTATTTCTTTTCCAGGACTTGTTTTCCACCTGTCAATTACTGGATTCGATCTTAGGCTTTCTGCACTCTCAAAATAAAACATTTATATGAGAATCATTGAGAAGCAATAAGGTGCAAGATAGACACATTATAAAAATCATGCAAAATTAAAATGAATACAGACAGCCTTCTTGCACAACCAGAACTCCCATTGTGTCTTGAGTAAGATGGACAGGTTTGGACCCAAAATAGAGGCAAAGCCCAAGAGTGAATTAATTTATATCTGAACAGTACAGTACAGATTGTATGTACTTCTTAATTCTCTCTAATATAGGTGGTGCCTTCAACATTTATATTAGACTGACAATTCCAGCATAACCATCTTCTGCTTCATGCACTGTGCCAGATAATAATTCACTTGCGGTCTATTTTATCAGCCATCATAGTAAGATAATCTATCTCATAACAAATACTTCTGTATTACTATCCCCTGATCACAGAGCCTTCATCACTAATGCCGAAAAGAAGCCCCAAGGGATGAACCAGACTGCTTTGGACAAAAAAAGACTCATGATGTGCAGGCAAGAACTGGTATGAAAGTCTCCCTCTTTAAGCACTGACACAATATATAATGAGTTAACCTAAACATATGCACTGTGTGTGTAGTCATTTGGATTTGGTGTCTCAGTGCCTGAGTGTTTCATAATGCATGTGAAAATTGCATCCAAGAGCTTTTTTTTAAAAGGCTATTGTGTTAAGCAAAACATTTTAAAATACTTTAAAGTAATTTTGAACATATTATTTTCAATATGTGACATGAAATAATCAATTACAGCAGAAAGCTTTGTTCTCCTTCGTACCTACCCTGATTTTACAGTAGTGTCACTCCTGACAGTTCAGTAGAGTTAGTCTCGATTTACACTAGTTGTAAGGCACTGATTTAGCCCATGCCTGATTGCTTTGCTGGATCTGGGCCTAAGTGATGGAATAATCAGGCTCATCATATTTGTGCTGTTTTGACACATATCTCTCGATATAGCAATAGCTATAGATAGATAGATAGAGATAAGTCTGTATGTTTAAAAATATTCTTGTTTATTGATTTTCCAGAGTTAATACTGCTAGTCTGATTTTGATTTTCATTTACACTAAGCCTCGTTTACACTGCTCTGTCACATCTGCCTCCATTTTCAGGTCCTTTTACATTGTCAGAGTGGCATAAAAAGATCTTACTGTAAATGAGACTCTGGCACAGAATATCTAAAGAGAATTAAATATCCAGACGTTTTTTATCTCTCCCGAGATTATATGTATATACATCTGTGTTCTAGCTATCCTGTATGGCTCCCATTACTGTAGCATCTGAGTGCCACACAATCTTTATGTATGTCTCTTTGCAACAACCCTGTGAGGTAGGGAAATACTCTTATCCCATATTACAGATGAGGAACTGAGGCACAGATCCATTGAGAAGCTGAGACAGAGAGACTAAATGACTTGCCCAAGCTTACACAAAAAAGCCAGTGGCAGAGCAGGGCACTTAACCTAAGTCTTCTGAAGCCTCAGTTACCAACGTACCCAGTGGTCTATCTTTTCTCAGTATCAGAGGATCCATTTTTAATATGTACACAGAGGGGAACTGATCCAGAGGGTTGGTGAGTACTAGCGACTCTCAGTGAAATTAACACCATCCTTCAGGAGCAGGATCATATTAGAATCATCCTAAGATATCATTATTATGTGGTAAATATACAGAGGGATCTTTACATATCCTAATAGACCTGCATTTTCTACTGTACCTTGTGGTTGCACAGTAAATGTCTGCATTATTTTTATGCCATTGTTTGCAGTACAGTATTGACCAAAGTCCATCAGGATCAGGGCCCCATTGTGCTGGGAGCAGTAAACACAGATTTCTGGGGACCTTCACTGTATAAACGCATGCGTACACACACATGCACACACACACACACACAGAGAAATGCACATTTTGTATAGCTGGAATCATTTCCTGAAAGTTAATTTGCCGTCTGCTTTGAAATTTGAAAAAAAACCAACCACCCCACATTTTTCGGAGTGAACCTGAGAAGCTATTTCCCCTTGCATGCCCAGTTGGATAGGTTGAAATACGTTTTTCATGAACTTGGCAGTGTATATGAAATACTTACCTATTGTCTACTCCTGTTCCAGGAAGCAATGTCCTCTGATGCCAGTGGAATTGTTCAGCAGCAGAAAAAAAAGATGTCGGTAGATGAACTGATGCGTGAAACACAGAACTTTGTAGAGAAAATTCGATTCTTGGTTGATGAGGTAATTCACCATTGACACAGCACTTTACCTAGGTCACAATATCTAATGTTTTAACTAAGATGACACAAGTCTTTATAATACAGTACAATCAGTAAAACCCTGGGCTAGATCCTGACTAGACTGACTGGCTGGTGATCCCCACTACTCTATATCGCCTCATAGGCGCCGTCTCCATGGGTGCTTCGGGTCTGGAGCATCCACAGAAAAAAAAAAAGGGTGCTCAGCACCCACCGGCGGCCCTGGCAATCAGATCCTTCCCCCCCTCGACCGCCCGCACCTCCTGCCCTGGCATTCAGCTCCTCCCCCTCCCCCAGTGTCTCCAGCCTGCCGGTGATCAGCTGTTCAGCACCGTGCAGGAGGAGCTGGTGGGGGAGGGGCAGGGTGCGCTCGGGGGGAGGGTCAGAATAGGGTGGGTAAAGGCGGGGTGGAGGTGGCGCGGGGGCAGGAAGAAGTGGGGTGGGGCCTTGAGGGAAGGGGTGGAGTGGGGGGCATGGCCTGGGGCGGAGCAGGGGTCAAGCACCCCCGAGGATAATCAGAAAGTCGGCGCCTCTGCCTCACGTACAGCCCTGGGGGAATGTCCTGGGAAATGGGGTTGTGGCCAGGGCACTGTGACAGAGGCAAACTGGATACACTGTACATGCATTTGCCTAAATAAAGAATATTAGGCCTCCATGGTGAGATTTCATCTGAAAGTCAACAATGAATCTAGGGCACCAGAAGCACCTACATGAAAGGCGCAGGACGGAGGAGGAGTATACAGGATATCCCATAGGGGATCTACACCCTCTGCCCGCCACACAGCTGTGCCTGGGCAGGCTTCACTTGCACTAGCGGGAGGGGATGTGGAAGTGGGGGATTGTGACCAGTGGGTCTGTGATTCCATGGAGGATCCATGGCGAATCTCTCACGCTCACACAAAAGAGAGTAGTGCCGGAGCCCTGCTGTCATCTCAGCCAGACAGTGACTGTGCTGTGAATTCCATGTGCCTGGGAAAGCTTATTCAACCATGACCTCATAGAAAGTTGAACGGTGGGTCCTGATTCTCATTTTCCCTAAGGCCTTACGGTAAATGAGTATCAAGCCCATAGATTTTAAGATCAGAAGGAGCTATTATGAGTGACTAGTCTGTCTTCCTGCATAGCCCGGGCCATATATTTTTCATCCAGTGATTTTTGCATCAAGTCCCATAACTTCTGGTGGAGCTGAAGTATCTCTGTTAGAATTATAGCCAGTCTGATTTAAAGACCTCAAGTGATGGTGTACTCACCATGTCCCTCGGTAAGATTCTCTGTTCAGAATGTGCCCCTTATTTCTAGTTTGAATTTCTGTAGCTTCAACTTCCATCCACTGCAGCTTGTTATACCTTTATCTGCTCTTTTAGTATGTGATACTTTCCCCCTGTGTAGGCCCTTATAGCCCATGATCAAGTCACCTGCTAACCCTCTCTTTGATAGTTTGAACAGTTTAAGCTCCTTAAACTCTTAAAAGGAACAAACT
Source organism: Macrochelys suwanniensis (assembly GCA_033296515.1). Taxonomy (NCBI): domain Eukaryota; kingdom Metazoa; phylum Chordata; order Testudines; family Chelydridae; genus Macrochelys; species Macrochelys suwanniensis. Next base: position 240,495,788 of record CM065776.1, read on the forward strand.
CTGGCTGTGCTCAGGAACTGAGGTTTGGGCAGATATTATGTATCACACAGTCTAGTATATGGATTTTTAGGTGTGAATTGATAGATTCTCTAGATTATGATGCTTGGCTGTCTCTTCTCAAGAAAGGCTGGCTTTGTCTTGTGAAATTGTTGAAAGGAGTCAGCTCTTGTTAGTTGATGTTTAACAAAAAGTAACAATCGTTGCTCATAAAAACAACATTTGTTAATGTAGCTCTAGTGTTCAAAGCATACAAGTTCTGTTCCATGTCATTTTAATAGCCGCAGCATACTGTGCCTGATGTGTTCATCTGGATGCTCAGCAACAACAAAAGAGTTGCATATGCAAGAATCCCAGCAAAAGACGTGTTCTATTCCCCAGTGAATGAACAGAAAGGCAAAAACTGTGGGAAGATTAAAACCCATTTCCTGAAAGTAAGTATGAGACATTTTGATCATTTACAAAGATGTTTTGAGCAGATAACTCCATAGACACCATTTTTATCCATGTTTCACTCAGCCCACACGTGTCTACCTTAAATATATGCAGAGTGAAATTATGCAGAAGAGGATTTCATTTGAGATACCAGACATCTGAAATCCGATCTGCAAGGAATCTGTGGGTTTATCTGTATGATTTAGATCCATATTTCTCAACCAGTGGGTCACGACCCCTAAGGAGTCACAAAAGGCAATTTGGGGGGCAAAAGTGTTGAAATTTGTATTGCAATCTAAAGCAAATGAAATCTCACTCCCCAACTTCACCTCACAGCCTCACCCTTCAAGGTTAAGTGTGCTCTGTCAAATTCTCAAAATACACACACAAATAAATTCTATTGACTTATTGTTGTCATGGATACATTTTTACTCTTATAGTAAAAATTTGTCTTAGAAAAAGGGGTCACCAACCTGAAAAGGTAGAGAAACACTGATCTATATAATCTATCTATATTCTCTACCTGTCTGTTTTGCTTTTAATACCATGTTCATCTTCATGGTGTCTAAGTAATTGATCCCCTGGCTTCCTGCTTCTGCAAAGTGTACCATAAATCCAAATTGTGCATATATATATATATATATATATATGCATAAATAGATGTAAATTGGTAGAACATCACTAAACCTTTCTTCTCTGACAAATACATTATTAAGCAGCATTTGAAAACTCCAAGGAAAACTCTAACAGATTGAAATTCACCACGTTCAGACAATGAGGAAGTGCAGAGATTCAGACATAATATAAACATTGCTGTTTATAACTCCAATTTAAAATGTGCGTGTGAGATATATGTTGGTAGTCCATCGCTGACGATATTGTAGAAATTCTCAGCTATGGCTATACATATGACTCCGAAGTCTGAACCATGACGCAGAGTTGGCTACACTAAGGGCATGGGAAGTCCGTATCTATGATGTTTGACGATGCAGCTCTGTGGCACTTTTCACGTGCAGCCTGGAGATGATTTCATCGATCTTGCTGAAATCTGTTACATACTGATCTTGTCAAGAGACTGACAGTGTGTCCTGTCCTGAGCCATTTGCTCAAGTTCTTTGAGACTGATTGCAGCCCACTGGAGACTGCTCTTCAGGTTATCTTTAAGCTCTTATAAAGGAGCTCTTCTTTTGCTCCCCATACAAGATCAATTTGTAAGCACCTAGAAGATAATAAGGTGATGAGTAACAGTCAACATGGATTTGTCAAGAACAGATGATGTCAAACCAACATAATATCCTTCTTTGACAAGGTAACAAGCCATGTAGACGTGGGCAAGCAGTAGATGTGATATATCTTGACTTTATTAAGGCTTTTGATACTGTCTCACATGACCTTCTCATAAACAAATTAGGGAAATATAGCCTAGATGAACCTACTATAAAGTGGGTGCACAACTGGTTGGAAAACATACTCAGAGAGTCATCAATGGTTCACAGTCCAGCTGGAAGGCCATATTGAGTGGGGTGCCCTAGAGATCTGTCCTGATTCTGGTTATGTTCAATACCTTCATAAATGATTTGGATAATGGTATAGAGAGTACATTTATAAAGTTTGTGACAATACCAAGATGAGAGGGATTGCAAGCACTTTGGAAGACAGGATTAAAATTCAAAATGATCTTGACAAATTGGAAAAATGGTCTGAAATAAATAGGATGAAATTTAATAAGGACAAATGCAAAGTGTTAAACTTAGGAAGGAATAATCAATTACACAAATTCAGAATGGGAAATGACTGGCTAGGAAGGAGTACTGCAGAAAAATATCTGGGGATTATAATGCATCACAAGCTAAATATGAGTCAACAATGTAATTCTGTTGAAAAAAACTGAACATCATTCTGGGATTTATTAGTAGAAGTGTTATAAGCAAGATAGGAGATGTAATTCTTCCACTCTAATAAGCACTGATAAATCATCAAATGGAGTGCTGTGTCCAGTTATGGGCACCATACTTTGGGAAAGATGTGGACAAATTGGAGAAAGTCCAGAGGAGAGCAGCAAAAATGATTAAAAGTCTAGAAAGTCTATGAGGAAAGATTGAAACAATTGAGGTATGTTAAGTCTGGAGAAGAGAAGACTGTGGCGTGACATAACAGTCTTCAAGTTCATAAGCGTTGTCCTTATCCACTGAGGACAGGACAAGAAATAATGGGCTTAAATTGCAGCAAGGGAGATTTAGGTTAGACATTAGGAAAAACTTCATAATGGTCAAGATAGTTAAGCACTGGAACAAATTACCTAGGGAGGCTGTGGAATCTCCATCATTGGAGGTTTTATGGACAGGTTAGACAAACACCTGTCAGGGATGGTGTAATGAGGTTTGACTCACCACTGCGATGCCTCCTGCTTGCTGTCCTGAGAATTAGCTCTGTTTTGCTAGTCTCGCCGCTGTCACTTCTGCCATCAGGACCCGTGTCACTCTCAGGACCGCGGTGTCCTCTTCTGGACGCAGCCCTTTGGCTATGCCCCACTCGGTTCTTCCCCACTTTCCAGGAGGCCAGCAGTCCCTGTCCAGCCACTTGCCTCAGTGTTAGGCTGCAGTCCTGGGTGTAGCAACCTGCATCAGTGGCAACTGGGGCCAAAGGGTGTGTGTGGGGGGGCCAGCAGTCACACACTGCATCACCTCCAACCTCCTCTGTCTGTTTCCCTGGGCTACTTCCCCATAGCCCTAGCACTTTCTCCGCCCTTGTATCAGGGCCTCAGTCTGGCAGCAGTCAACCGGGAACTCACTCATGCTCCCCTGATACCGCCCAGTGCTGCTCTGACCATGGTGCTGTTTCTTATCCCTCCTTCAGGACACCCAGTCCTCCTTCCTTGAACACCAGGGAGTGACTGAAGCTGCTCTGTTCAGGAGCCCTTCTTATATGGCCCAACCACTAAAGCTTCTCCCAATTGGCTGTCTCTACAAGCCCTTTCCTAATTGGCTGCCTCCTACACAGCCTCTCTGGGTTGCTTTAACACCTCTTCTGCCAGTGTGGGGCTGACGCCCCACCACAGATGGTCTAGATAATATTTAGTCTTGCCTCAGTGCCTTTCAAGGTCCCTTCCAGTCCTACATTTTTATGATTCTGTGATTAAATAGGCATATCGTTTATCAGCATATCAACTGAGTGGATGCTCCTCTGTTCAGCAGTGCAGCTTGCCCAAACTATAACTAACATTCAGTGATCTCTCTTACTTTGTATTTGGTGGTGACATTTGTTTCTTCAGTTACCAGGAAAACGCCTGCCGGGTTGGAATGTACATGCAAAAGTAGACACCTATCTGTGGCTTGGTTCCGTCAACTATGCCAATACCATTATGGAAAACTTACCTAAAGGACATGAAACTGAAGTGCCCTCCACAGCTGGTACAGGGCATCATGCTGCTCCTTCACCTGCCAGTCTGGTGTACAAAAGTAAGACAATACTTCTGCAGTACAGTAGCAAGGATACTTAGCGGTAGTATGGGATGTTAGACATATGGTGCTATAAATTAGGAGGGCAACAAAACATCTACTTGATGTAATTGCATTCCCCCCCCACCCCCCACAAATGCTTAAATTAACATGTTAGCACATCGTTTGATCATAGGCATGGACTAGTTGCTGAATGCCACCTTGGCAGCTGCTGAATGCTTAGAACCTCCATTGATGCTTCGTGGAATCATAGACATTATAGATGGAAAAGACCCACTACATTATGCCCTTCACTCCATATCCCTCTCAGTGCAGGGTTGTTGCCCTTAGCACATGTTGCACTGTTTGTGCTCCCTAGTTTTAAATGTCCGAAATGAGGAGTCTTCCACTGGATCTTTTGATAAAAGCATACATGCTCTAATTCATAGTAGGCGATAAATATACATAGGGAGACAGTATGGTCAAGTGATGAGAGAAAAGACTGGAGATTAGCAGAGCTGAGTTATCTCTGACACTGACTTTATGTGAATTTAATCTCTCTGTCCCTCAGATACTCCATCTTTAAAATGGTGATCGCACTTTCCTATCTCATTGGAGTGCTGTGAGGGTCAAGGTTTTGGAATTTGTGGGTGGTCCTCTTCCCATGTATTCATGGCATCATTTCCCCAAAACTGATAACATTGTATTCATTGTCCTGACACAGCCCAGCACCTCTTCCAGTTAAGGGCACACATGTATCAGGCCAGGGGGCTCATTGCGGCAGACAGCTCTGGACTTTCTGATCCCTTTGCCAAAGTAACATTTGTTTCGCACTGCCAGACCACCAAGGTAAGTTGCAAAGTCTTCCTTCTGCTTGGGTAAATAAAGAACTGAGATGTCTCATTAAAGTGGTGAAAGTGGGGAAAAATATTGATTCTTCAAAGGCAATCAGGAATTACCTTACGAGATCAGATCAGTGGTCCAGCTAGTGCAGTCTTCTGTCACTCTCAGTGGCCAATATTAGATGTTTCAGTTTCCCTTCCTGTAAAATGAGGATAATGCTTAATGAAAAACTACTTAACTACTATACTGAGATGTTGTGAGGCTTAATTCATTAGTTTGTAAAGCACTTTGAGATCCATAGACGAAAGGGGCTCCAGAAATATAAAGGACTAGTGTATTATTAAGACGAGTGGTTACTTATTTGCGGTATCTCTTAGTGCCAGTCATAATGTATATTATATCATAACACTAATATCCAGCCATATGAATAACAAGTGTGGCTGAAAACAGAAGTCCTAGCACGGCTGTGTGTTTTGAGGACATGTGCCTGTCATTAAAGAGAAACACCACTGCCATTCTAGCTCTTGGTGTGATTAAATTAACAAATATACCATCAGGGATAGCTGCTTTGATGGCGTAGTATATGTAGAGCGACTGAGCCCTGGTCTACACTACGAGTTTAGCTCGAATTTATTAGCGTTATTTCGATTGATCCGTGCACCCGTCCACACGACGAAGCCCTTAACATCGACTTCTAGGGCTCTTAAAATCGATCTCGCCACTCCACCCCCAACGAGGGGATTAGCGCTTAAAGCGATATTGCCGAATCGATGTAGGCTTAGTGAGGACGCAATTCGACAGTATTGGCCTCCTGGATCTATCCCACAGTGCAACATTTGACCACTCTGGACAGCAGTCTGAGCTCCAATGCTCCGCCCAGGTAAACAGGAAAAGCCCCGCGAACTTTTGAATTTCATTTCCTGTTTGGCCAGCGTGGTGAGCTGCAGGTGAGCGCAGATCTCATCAGCAGAGGTGACCATGATGGAGTCCCAGAACCGAAGATGAGCTCCAGCATGGACCGAGCATGAGGTACGCGATCTGATCGCTGTATGGGGAGACAAAACCGTGCTAGCAGAGCTACGGTCCAAAAGAAGAAACGCCAATACATATGCCAAAGTCTCCAAGGGCATGCAGGACAGAGGCGACAACAGGGACGCGCAACAGTGCCGCGTGAAAATTAAGGAGCTCAGGCAAGCCTACCAAAAAGCCAGAGATGCAAACAGCCGCTCTGGGTCAGAGCCCCAGACATGCCGCTTCTATGATGAGCTGCATGCCATTCTAGGAGGTGCAGCCAGCACTAACCCACCCATGTGGTATGACTCCGTATGTGGATCATCAGAAACCACAGAGGAGCATGATGATGATAATGATGCTGAAAATAGCACCCAGACACAGCAAGGAAGCAGAGAAGCCCTTTTCCCCGACAGCCAGGAACTCTTTGTCACCCTGGAGCCAGTACCCTACGAACCCACCCAAGGCGTGCTCGATGCAGGAGAAGGGACCTCTGGTGAGTGTACCTCTGTTAATTAATACATGTTTTATAAGCAAGCGTGTTTAATGATTAATTCGTGGCCAGTACAGCTACAGCTACTGGAAAACTCTGTTAACATGTTCGGGGATGGAGCAGAAATCCTCCGGGGACATCTCCAGAAAGATCTCCTGGATGTACTCCCAAAGCCTGTGCAAAAGGTTTCTGGGGAGGGCAGCCTTATCCTGTGCTCCGTGGTAACACACTCTACCACGCCAGGCCAGTAGCATGTAGTCTAGAATCATTGCTTTGCAAAGCATGGTGGCGTATGGTCCCGGTGTTTGCTGGCATTCAAGCAACATCCGTTCTTTATCTGTCTGTGTTATCCTCAGAAGAGTGATATCATTCATGGTCACCTGGTTGAAATAGGGGAATTTTATTAAGGGGGTATTCAGAGGGGCTCCGTCCCTGCTGGGCTGTTTGCCTGTGGCTGAACGGAAATCTTCCCCGCTCTGACCCACGCGGTGGGGGGAGGGGGAACAGCGAACATCTTGGATGTGTGTCTGTGTGTGTGTGGGGGGGTGTCGATTAGGTTCGCGCTGCAGGTTAACCTGAAAACCGCTGCCCCTCCCTTTTCAATTGCCAACCAGTTTTAAATTGCCAGCCCAAAGGCTGTTTGTTATGGGAAATGAGGGGGTTGCTGTTTGAAAACATTCCCACATGTTATGAAGGTTAAAGAAGCCTATAGACTGTGGCTTACCATGGCTGCCTGCAAGCCGAATTCTGTTGCCCGCCGGACCTGCTTGTGTGATCTCTCACACCAAACCGGCAGACCCTCAATATAACAGGCAAAGTGCAACCTTGGACCAAATGCACATGTGATATGTAATGTTTGGAGCATTGTTCTCTAATATGTGTCTTTTAAACTACTCCTCTCCCATTTGTTTCCTCCCACAGCTGCAAATGTTTCAACGCCACCCCCTTCATCACCGTCCCAGAGGCTAGCGAAGATTAGAAGTAAAAAAAAAAAGGAATCGAGACGATATGTTCTCAGAACTCATGGAATCCTCCCACACTGAAGCTGTCCAGCAGAATGCGTGGAGGCAGACACTGTTGGAGTCCAGGAAGGCAGAATTTGATCGTGTGGACAGGTGGCGTGCTGAAGACAATGACTGGCGGGATGAAGAGAGACAGCGGCGGGATGAAGAGAGTAGGTGGCGTCAGCGTGCAGAGAGAAGGCAGGATGCAATTCTGAGGCTACTGGAGGATCAAACGGAAATCCTCCGGCTTATGGCTGAGGAAAGGCGTAGGGTTCAGGAAAGGCCGCCTGAGCCCAGACCGCCGCTACAGCCCCTGTGTAACCAACAGCCCTCCTTCCCGAGTCCCATTACCTCATCCCCGAGACGCCCAAGAATGCGTTTGGGCGGCCTCCGTGCACCCAACCACTCAAGCCAAGAGAACAGTCCAAGCAAGAAAGGGCTGGCATTCAATAAGTTTTAAAGTGCTGTGTGTCCTTGTCCTTCCCTCATCCCCTCCTCCACCACCCATCCTGGTGCTTCCCTTCCTCCACCACCCATCCTGGTGCTTCCCTTCCTCCACCACCTATCCCGGGAGACTGTGGCAGTTACCCCCATAATTCCCCCTCTTTGTTTTACAAATTAATAAAGAATGCATGATTTTTAAGCAACAATGACTTTATTTCCTCTGCAAGCGGTGATCGAGGGGGGGAGGGCAGGGCGGTTTGGGTAAAGGGAAGTAGAGTGAATGAAGGGGCGGGGTTTTTCATTACTGGGGAAAAACAGAACTTTCACACAGCATCCTGGCCATTCATGAAACTGGTTTTCAAAGCTTCCCTGATGCGCAACGCACCCTGCTGTACTCTTGTAATAGCCCTGGTGTCTGGCTGCGCATAACCAGTGGCCAGGCAATTTGCCTCAACCTCCCACCCCACCATAAACGTCTCCCCCTTACTCTCACAGATATTGTGGAGCGCACAGCAAGCAGTAATAATAATGGGAATATTGTTTTCGCTGAGATCTAACCTAGTCAATAAACTTCGCCAGTGAGCTTTTAAACGCCCAAATGCACATTCCACCACCATTCTGCGCTTGCTCAGCCTATAGTTGAAAAGGTCCTGACTACTGTCCAGGCTACCTGTGTATGGCTTCATGAGCCATGGCATTAAGGGGTAGGCTGGGTCCCCAAGGATAACTATAGGCATCTCAACATCCCCAACGGTTATTTTCTGGTCTGGGAAGAAAGTCCCTTGCTGCAGCAGCCGAAACAGACCAGAGTTCCTGAAGATGCGAGCGTCATGTACCTTTCCCGGCCATCCCACATTGATGTTGGTGAAACGTCCCTTATGATCCACCAGTGCTTGCAGCACTATTGAAAAGTAACCCTTTCGGTTTATGTACTCGCTGGCTTGGTGGTCCGGTGCCAAGATAGGGATATGGGTTCTGTCTATCGCCCCTCCACAGTTCGGGAACCCCATTGCTGCAAAGCCATCCAGTATGAGCTGCATATTTCCCAGACTCACAACCCTTGGTACCAGCAGCTTGGTGATCGCCCTGGCTACTTCCATCACAACAGCCCCCACTGTAGATTTTCCCACTCCGAATTGATTCGCGACTGACCGGTAGCTGTCTGGCGTTGCAAGCTTCCACAGGGCTATCGCCAGTCACTTCTGTACTGTGAGGGCTGCTCTCATCTTGGTGTTCTTGCGCTTCAGGGCAGGGGAAAGCAACTCACAAAGTTCCATGAAAGTGCCCTTACGCATGCGAAAGTTTCGCAGCCACTGGGATTCATCCCAGACCTGCAGCACTATGTGGTCCCACCAGTCTGTGCTTGTTTCCCGGGCCCAGAATTGGCGTTCCACTGTATCAACAAGCCCCATTAACACCATGATGTCCACCTTGCGGGGGGGCCTTTTTTGAGAGAGGTCTGTGTCCATGTCCTCATCACTGTCCTCAGGGCGCTGCTGTCGCCTCCTCGCCTGCTGTAGCTCTAGCAGCTCCTGGTTCTCGTTCTCCATATACTCCTGGACAATGCGCGTGGTGTTCATAATGGCAAGAACAGCCGCGGTGATCTGATCGTGCTCCATGCTTTCCCTTGTATGGTGTTTGCAGGACAGTAGAGTGGGAGCAGAAGCGGCGAGTGGATAACAATGGTGTCAGCAATATGGCGCCTGCATGAAAAAAGGCGCGAAAGGATTTTTGGCTCCCCCCTCAGTTGCTTTCACGGAGGGAGGGGAGAGCAAGGGTTAGGCTCATTTCCTTCTAGCAGCAGATGGTACAATATGCGGTGAGCAAGGAGGCGCCTTCCCTTCTAGCAGCAGATGGTACAATATGCTTGATATCCATCATCATCTCCTGGCCCCCTCAAGGATTGAACTCACAACCCTGGGTTTAGCGGGCCAACGCTCAGACTGCTGAGCTATCCCTCCGCCCGTGTTCCAGGCAGTACTGAATCTCCCTTAAAGAAAATGTAAAAAAGAGAATGACCAGAGTCACTCTGGTCACTCCCATTTATGTCCAAGCGCCCCCGGCCAGCCACACCATAGGCTGCCGGCCAGGAGCACATGAATTTCAAGCATATTGTACGATCTGCAGCTAGAAGGCAAGAGCTTCTGCTGTATGGTCCCGCGACCACGACCATTTATGGCATATTGCACCATCTGCAACTAGAAGGCAAGGAGCTTCTGCTGTGTAGTCCCACGACTACCAGCCTCAGGCGGAATGGCCCCCTCAAGGATTGAACTTGCAACCCCGGGTTTAGTGGGCCAACGCTCAGAACACTGAGCTATCCCTCTGCCCGTAGTATAGCGTGACTGAATCCCCACTAGACCTAATGTCCAGGCGTACGCTGGAGATGTACGGTAATTGTGAGCTGAGCAGGCTTTCGTAGCAAACACGGAAACCCCGGAAAAAAGGCACGAAAAAGATTGCTTTCATGGAGGGAGGGAGGGACGTTTGATGGCTTGACGACATGTACCCAGAACCACCAGCGACAATGTTTTCTGCCCCATCAGGCTTTGGGATCGCAACCCAGAATTCCAATGGGCGGCGGAGACTGCGGGAACTGTGGGATAGCTACCCGCAATGCAATGCTCCGAAAGTCGATGCTAGCCCCACTACTGTGGACACAGTCAATCGACCTCATGGTCTTAATGCTCTTTAGTGGGGACACACACAATCGATTCCATAAATTCGGGTTTTAAAATATCGACTTCTATAAATTCGACCTAATTCTGTAGTATAGACGTACCCTTAGTGAGTTACCAGATGCAGCCTTGTATCTGCTCTCCAAGTGTAATTGGTCTGCAGTTAGACTAATGCCAATCTGTTTTGACTCCTTTGGACAGAGCCGGCGCTATAACTAGGTGACCCTAGGTGGTTGCCTAGGGCGCCAGGATTTGGGGGGCAGTGGGAGGCAGCCGGCGAGCCGCCCCCCTGCCTCTTAGAACCAGGAGGCAGCCGCGGCGAGCTGCCCCCCTGCTCCACACTCAGCTCCCCCGTGGGTGGGGGGCGGGGGCTGAGCTCCCGCAGGCGGGAGGACGGATTGGCTGGGGGGGGCATTGCGAGGGGGGACCAGCGCAGGGCTGGTGCAAGGAAGTTTTGCCTAGGGCGCGAAACTTCCTTGCGCCAGCCCTGCCTTTGGAGGTTAGATTCCCTGAGATTATTGGACCGAAACAGCAAGTGCTGACTGGGTTGTATCTCTCTGAAATTATCCCTCTTTAGACTTTAAGATTAGGCCATTTCCACTGGCAGGGGGACAGATGCTGCATCCTGCATCCCCTCCACTATTTGTGTGTGTGTAAAGATCAAGGCTAAGTCACTTTTTAAAAAATCCCAAAGTGCCACTGTGGCCATGTGAGTCAGTTTGGCCCTTTGGAATGGAGTTTAGTAGAGCACAGGGATGGTTTCAGAGAGGCATTACCAGGTAAAATGCACACCTGGTGCAGCAGCTCTCTGCACTACTTAAGTCCTGAAAAATAGTTGCTCATTGAGAGGCCTCCTTAGGGCTGCCTTTGAACTGGAGAAATGGTCTCCATCCCAGCCCCACAGTGATTGGCATGAAAGGCCATTTTGGAATGAGCCAGGAGTTCCCTGGGGACAAGAAAGGGGCTTCTACCTAGTTCCTGTGGTTTCAGTATGCTGTGCAACCAGTACAAGGGATAGCTGATTTATTACCCATGGGGAAGGTGGGAGGGATCTGCATGGCAACCCTGCAACCTGGCCCGGGCTTGGGTGGGAAAGTTGGATTTCACTTTCACTCACCCAGCTTGATGGGAAGAACCCAGCTTGACTCTCAGAGCCCACCTTAAGTTTGCAAGGGTGGAAGTTCAGTAACCCACTATTTCACTTGTAAACAGAGCACATTTGACAGAAATCATCGAGAATCAATACATGTGGAACCCAAATCAAACTATTTTTATAGTCACTTTTCACGGTGTAACAAGGCTTTAAGAAAAATAATGTTTAGCCCCTTCTGGATCTCTGAAGGAAGTTTCTATAGCAGCAGATTTTGGGGGGGCGGGGGAAGGAAAAGGTTTTTCTATCCAGGTGGCTCTCTAGAGTCATAGGGCCTGATTCTGCTCTCACTTACGCCTGCTCTCACTTATGGTTGTGATCAATTGAGTTAATCTTGGTTTATCCCCATTGTAGCTCTCTTGATGTCAATGGTGTTAATGCTGGTATAAGATAGCATACCTGAGAGTAGAATCAGACCCACGTATGACAGCATTTTGTACACACATAAGTGCAAAGTAACATATTGTCTGAATAAAATACTGCAGGCAATCATTTGAATTGTTTTTAGAATGGTGTCTGCCAAGCTCCAATAAACCACAGTGAAAGAAGACATTTCCATTTAACAGAACAACAGCAGATGATGAGAGTCCGATTTTGCAGCAGATATTTTTTTCTTTAAAATGTAACATTGGTAGATACTTTGCCTGCCAAAGCAGCTAAACTGCTGTCTTTGAGGAAGTGTCCAGAGCAGTCCAGCGTATCTGAAAGTGCAGCAGCAAATTGAAAGGAAATATTAAAAAAAATACGGATTTGTTATGAATTAATCAATAAATTACCTTGTTCGATAAGAACATTGTGAGTTATTACTGGCATCTGTATTTGAAGAAAAATGACTTGGAAAATGTTTACCCCACAGAATGAAAAAGTGGAATACATTATGCGCAAAGTCCTTCTTTAACTACACACGGCCTGATCCTGCAGACTCCAAACAGGCAGCCTTCCCATAGACTTCAGTATGAGTTTTGCATGCACAAGAACTGCAAGCTATAAAGTCATATATCTGGTTATTTGTTCAGGAAGAGCCTGTAAGGCAAGGAGAGAAAGAGGGGGGAACTTTTACAGCTCAGAATGCACATGGTTGGTATTCATCTGCGTGGGAAAGACTTTCGATGCACTTATGAAGGCCCATGTTAGGGTTTTAAGGCCCCAGTCTAGCAAACTATTTAAGCACATATGTAACTTTAGGTACATGAGTAACCCCCTCATTGAAGTCAATGGGACTATAGTTACACATGCGTTTTAAGTGCTTTACTGGACTGGACACTAAATGAGGCCTGCATAGTGCATGGGTTCTGATGCAGGACCTCTGCAGAGGTGAGTGACATTTAAAATAGGCCTTGTGCTGATTCTGTATTTCACCCTCTCTTAATAGTTTAGTTTAGGCCACTGTAAAGGATTTCATCACGGTGCATCCATTTTCTGCTGGAGCTCACCAGTCAGTCTTTTAACAGCTTTCTTAAAATGCTGTTTGTTTTTCACTAGATCATTTCTCAGACGTTATCCCCTACGTGGAATCAGATGCTCCTGTTCAATAACATTGTGCTCCATGGTGACGGGAAGGAAATTGCTGATTTCCCACCAGTGATTGTCATAGAGCTGTATGATGACGATGCAGTGGTAAAGATGAAATGCCTCTTATTACAAAATCTGAATTGTTGCAGTATAGTGTATTATCTATGTAAAAATCAAAGCTATGTCATTTAACAGACATTTAAAAGTAGCTTCCCTGGCCATGTAAATCAGTTTCTGGCCCTTTAAAATGGAGATTAATATTGTAATGGAATGTAGTCTGAGAACCAGATTTATCTCCAGTCCTCAATTACCTCTTTGTAACCTCGTGGTCTTGTTGTTCCAGCTTGACACTCAGATCCAAAAAGGGTTTTGCAGTAGAAACATCCTTTTACTTGTATGCAGTTGTAATTATTGTATTTATGTATGTTCAGAAACCCAAATTTACCTCCAGACCACAGAAATCTGGCACCATGTCACTGCTTACTAGGACACTGCCTTCAGAATTGCTGAAATGTGAAATCAAGGCATTGGTAAACTTCAGATGAGTTTAAAGAAATTCCCCCTCCTTCATTTCAATACTTGCCATCCATTGTATTTTGCTGTGCACCTCACTGGGTAGTTTTGTCATATATATTAAGAGACCATTTCCCACATTTGGATCAAGGGCGGGAGGAGCAGTGTTCCTAAGGCCGCTGCTATGTTTAGACTACTTCCAAAATAACCTGAAGTATGTATCCTTATTTATCTAGGGTAAATCAGACTATATTGGCTCAACAGTATCCGCCCCTGTGGTGAGACTCGCCGATCAGAAATACGAGCCACCTAAACTGTCTTATCACCCATTGCATTGTGGAAATCTGTCTGGTGGAGACCTTCTTGCTGCATTCGAGCTGCTGCAGGTGAGGGATTGAGTATTAACGTTTACTTTTGGGGCACGTAAAAGCATGTAGGGTACAAAGAGACACCATGGTCCCAGTCTTGCCCTCACTTATACAGTTGCATCCCTTGTTAAATTCAGGGGGAGTTGCACCCAGGAGAGAGCAGAATTGGACCTTTCTCCTTTACATCTCATATGCCTAGAACATGATGCAGTTGTCATTCCTGCTCATCCTGCAGTTGGAACAATAAACACCACCCCTACTTCCACTGCTGCTGGCCCTCTGACTCCTCTAGCCTGGCTTGCCTCACATTTCCACTGGTTTTACCCTGCTCTAAGTTTATTGACTGCAAGGTAAAGTGTGGTTTTGTTCTGGGAAGTGACTGTGTAAAAATGGCATCTTCTTACTGCTCCCTATGTCTGTTCAGAGTTCTGTGTCTTTAACAACACTAATAAGTTGTTACTCCTCCTTACTCTTATTACAAGTATGGAGGCAATGTCTATAAGGGAGAGTTAACTGGGTTCTGTTCTGGCTGTAGCACATAAAAAAAATGGTTAACCAGTTTCCAGTTGCAGGGCTGAATTCTCATATCTGGGCATGGCTTTGCAAATGCACAAACAAGATATGCATCTGATGAAGTGAGCTGTTGGCCACGAAAGCTTATGCTCAAATAAATTTGTTAGTCTCTAAGGTGCCACAAGCACTCCTCGTTCTTTTTGAAGATATAAGAAGGCAGCTTGCCTTTCAGATCCTAAGCGGAATTTGCAGGGCTGACAGGTAGAAGAAACTTCTTTTTATTTGTAAACTGAACAAATTTGTTCTGAAATCAGTGAGACATAACACGTAAAACACACAGACCCCCACGATGGCATTTTAATAATCACTTGCTAGAGTAAAATTGCACTTTTAAGCATGTGGGGCTAATTGTTTCCCCAATTAAACCTAAATAACACCAAGGAGGGGAACGCGCCAACTTAGTGGGGTGTAATTAAGGACAGAATCTAGCACCATAATCGATATTTTTTCTCAATTTTTAATCTAGTCCATGTTTCTAATGAACAGAACAAACATTCAGTTTTATTTCACTTTTATCTGGGCCAAGGGAAACAGCACAACAAGAAGACTGATCAAAAAATATCTAAGGCCTGAATAAAGAGCTGAAAGTAAATGTAAAAATGACCCAGCACTGGCATTCAGCATTCTCAGACCCTTCATTGTTTGTCTTGGTGATTACATCCTAAAGAATGCTTGTTTTCACCACAGATAATGCTCAAGAGCATGGACTTTAAAGAACCATTCAAGAAAAGATGTGTTAAAACATATGAGAGGCGTTAAAGCATTCTCAGAGGCCTGATGTGCTGGCAGTTTCTTTCTGGTATCAGAGGATTCCTGATGATGCTCAGTAAGAAGAAACTCTACAATCACTAATTCGCTCTGTACTTCTGAGACAATAACCCTTTCAGCCACATACCACATTAGCTAGTTCCGATCTATAAATTGTTGTTTGTTTCAGTTTAGGCTATTTTATAACTGGAGTAACAATATGTATGAGAGAAGCTCCCTTTTTGAAACTACTGCTGTAGTTCTAGTTCACTGCAAAAGGGTTAAAGTTGATTTCAGTATAGCAGAGCAGTTGAGACACTTAGAAAAATAGGAGATTAGAGAAACAATGACTAGAAGTGGACACTTGCTAGTCTTAATACCTATGCAGTGCACCTATCTCCACTGCTACAATGATCAACACCCCCCCCCCCCCACAAGACACCTTTCAAGATCCATGGATCCTACACTTGCCTATCACAACATGTGGTATACCTCACCCAGGGCACCAAATGCCCCAGTGACAATTATGTGGGTGAAACCAGACTATTGTTATGCTCTGGAATGAACTCACACAGGAAAATGATAAGAGACAAAAACACCTTACCACCTGTGGGTGAACACTTTTCACAAAGTGATCATTCTGTATATAACCTATCAGTCCTCATCCTCAAAGGAAACATGCATAACACATTCAAAAAAGGGTCCTGGGAGCTTAAATTCATGACTCTGCTAGACACTAATAACCTTGGACTGAACAGAGACACTGGATTTATGGTTTATTACAACAATCTGTAACCCACTGACCCCCTCTTTGTGTCTTATGACTGCAGAGGTGGTAATGGGCCACTCTACCTTGAATGGTCCCTTACAATATGTGCTAACTACTTATGCTGGACAATCTGTTCCATCTTGCATTTAGCCGTGATTTACCTTTCCCAGACCTGAAGAAGAGCACTGTGTGGCTGGAAAGCTTGTCTCCCTCACCAACACAAGTTGTTTCAATAACAGATATTACCTCACTTGCTAGTCTTGACCATTTGCAGTCATCATAGCTCACAGGGCACCTTTCTTGAGAGCTAGGAACGCTGGCCTAGATATCTTGGAATGATTCCCATCTGTGTAATTACTAGAATTGTCTGGAAATGTTCCCCCTGAAATGTCACACTAAAATGTAAACCATTTCAGTTTATTTCACTCATCACATTTTGTTTTGATTTAATGACTATGTGCACATCAAAACCATGTGACAATTCTAATGTTAACTTTTGGTTTTGGCTTTAGAGTCTCACAGCCACCTTTTACTCTGAATGGGCCCCCCACCAGTTGAAAATGGGCTTATTTTCACTAGGAAAAAAGCTCCTTTTTAAAGAAAAATGTGGCCAGCTTTTAAACAAAATTTTTACAAAAAGTTTGTAACAAGGTGAAAAGAATCAGTTTTTGAATAGTTTCATCTTCTGCTGAAAAGATTTTTAACCCTCTAGTCATTACATTTCTCCTGACCCTTAAAATTCCCCATGCAGTTTCAGCTGAATATGATGTAATTCATCACTTCCTATCCTAAACTGTGGCATGCTGGCACCGGACCAAAATCCCCTCTTAGTTATACCAGTGCAGTTCCTCTGAAGTTGATGGAGTTTCATGATGGAATAGAGAAGATTCAGCCCAGTGTT
Organism: Macrochelys suwanniensis; assembly: GCA_033296515.1. NCBI lineage: Eukaryota > Metazoa > Chordata > Testudines > Chelydridae > Macrochelys > Macrochelys suwanniensis. The sequence continues at coordinate 240,512,663 of CM065776.1, forward strand.
TGTGATTAAACAGCTGCTGTGTTTCACGACGTTAGGGAAGGACTGGGGATATGATGCCGCTTTTCAGTTTATAAAGTTCTTCGGGATTGCTTTGGATGAGAGGCACTTCTGTATATAAATATGAGTTACTGGTTTAGTTTATTATTATTACCACCACTGTACTGTGTAATGCTGTCACTCTGAGGTGTTTTACACCTTTCTGTTTTCTGCACCTACAAGATAGTAAGGAAAATATCTCCTCTTCCTTATACTAAATGAACTTTCCACACAGCAGCACATATCAGGACATAGAAGACAGATGGCTCCTATTTAAAAGAAACAAAAGATGTGAACTTTACAGGTCCCTTGGTGACTCATAGCCTTAACATTTCAGTGGCAATAATTATAAAGCACTCTAAGACACTATATTTCTATTACTATTTCCCAGAATCCTTACCCTTTCAGCTGTTTGTGTTCGTTATCACACCATGGTGCATCTATTTGATCTAATTTAATTTTCCTTTAGTTAACCAGAAGACATTTCATATCCTTCCTCTCTAATCCTGTCCCATAGCCACCTCTTTATGTATTGTGTTTCATAATGAAGTCAAACACAATTTCCTGAACAAAAGGAGGTAATCTGTGAAATAGAAAGTCATAGTTTTGTCAGTGTTAGAAATTGAGTTTCTGGTAGAAGAGATCAGTGCCCCTTTGGCTCATCCTGGAGTAGTAGAGGAAGAAAAGGCATAGCAAACCAGGAAGGGGCATAGATCTACTGTAGAGAGACTGTCGGTAAGTGCACCAACTGGCTCCTGAAAATTATGGAGGGCAAGGGAATAAAAGGCCAGGGAGCTTTCTCTTGGAAGTCAGCTCAAGAAAATGGGAGAGCCAGAGCAAAAAAAGTGAACGTCATTCTGGGATGTATTAGCAGGAGTGTTATAAGTAAGAAATGAGAAATAATTCTTCCGCTCTACTCCATGCTGATTAGATCTCAACTGGAGTACTGTGTCCAGTTCTGGGTGCCACATTTCAGGAAAGATGTGGAGAAATTGGGGGGGGGGAAAAGTCCAGAGAAGAGCAACAAAAATGATTAGAGGTCTAGAAAACATGACCTATGAGGGAAGATTGAAAAAACTGGGTTTGTTTAGTCTGGAGAAGAGAAGACTGAGAGGGGATGTGATAACAATTTTCAAGTACGTAAAAGGTTGTTACAAGGAGGAGGGAGAAAAATTGTTCTTCTTAACCTCTGAAGATAGGACAAGAAGCAATGGGCTTAAATTGTAGCAAGGGAGGTTTAGGTTGGACATTAGGAAAAACTTGTTAACTGTCAGGGTGGTTAATCACTGGAATAAATTGCCTAGGGAGGTTGTGGAATCTCCATCATTGTAGATTTTTAAGAGCAGGTTAGACAAACACCTGCCAGGAATGGTCTAGATAATACTTAGCCCTGCTATGAGTGCAGGGGACTGGACTAGATGACCTCTTGAGGTCCCTTCCAGTCCTATGAGTCTATGATTCAGTCTATTGAATTTAAAATGACCTGTTCCCATGAAGTGCTTTGGCCTCATGGCAAAGCAAAGAGCATTCCAAGGCATGTCTTTCTCACAATGCTGAGCATGTATTCTGTCTGCATGACGGCCCTCGTTGCTGTAAAGAGCTGTATGCGATGAACAACTTACAGGGGGATCTGAGACTATATTTCACAGAGCAGTGACAAAGGGTTATGACTATTTCATTTTGCAGATTCCAGATTCTGGTCCAGAGAGCCTTCCACCAGTGGATCCACCTGACGTAAGCCAGATCTACCCAGTTCCAGCCAACATCCGGCCCGTTTTAAGCAAATACAGAGTGGAGGTAAGTTACAAAGAATAATATTTTTGATATTTTCAGACTCCCGGACATTCTACATTTTCGCAGTGGAGCACAGGGGTTAGCAATGTGATTTTTTTACATTCAAATCAGTGGGAATCACACAAAACTCCATGTGATTGTTCAAATGTAACTAAAAGGGCCAGATCAGGTGTAATTCCTGAAAGCAACACATATAAGGCAGTAATTCCAACCATTGAATTAGATCTTGAAAACAACAAGGGCCAGACTTTTCTTCAAGGGATGGTCCCTATGCATATTTGTTCAAGTGCACATGCACGCCATGCACCTGAGACCAGAAGACTTTTCACTAGCAGTGTCTATTGGTCTATGCCTGTACCCTTCTCCTCATGCTCTGAACTGAGGACATAAGGGATGGTGCGGACTGACTGCCTCTCCAGTTCCTTTCTACCACCTGTGACCTGAGACCAAACTTCTCCAGTGTCCACAGCATTAGCTTGCATTCTTTGTTTTTTAGTGTAAATATTGTAAATAGTTCTACCTGTTGCAATTTCTTTTGTTCTAGTGTTTAGTGTGAGTCTCAGTGAGCTGTAGGGGGCTGCGAGTGTAGGCTGCCAATGAAAGGAACAAGCAAGACTAACCCAGATCTGCATCCACAGACAAGGAGGCCAAACATTTAGATCTCTTTGGGGAAAAAACTTCACTTCTGTTTTCGTTTCCAAACAGCAAACTATTAGTCTTTAATGGAAAAGTATGATTGTATGAATTATAATAACTTTTCTGAATTTGTCAACATGCTGCCTCAGGGGCGCAGACTTTAGTTGTGAGCAACCGCTGAGAAGGTAAATTGCTAGCCGGTTCTGCCTTCCAGGCTTTGGTACACACACCAGATACAGCATCCCTGTCAACATCTATAGTCATGAAACAGACTTCATGGCTCCAGGCCTCCGGATTCTCCAAGGAAATCTGATCCACCATGGACGATCTGCCATTCAGTGAGAAAACAGATGTTTGTTACATAACCTCAAGGACTTGAGCTCAACACTCTGCTCTCTGGCTATCGATATCCCAGAAACACAAAGGAAATATCCTAAGCCTCGGTTTTCCCATCGACCACAGCCCACTCCTCAACTCTTCACCCTCAGAGAGCTTCGGCACCCCCACAAAGTCATCACAGTATGCATTACCAAAAGCAGAACATTCCTCCTTTGTTGTCCTCCCAGCCTCCCACTAAGCAGTCCTTTTGATGGGACCTTTCAGAGTTACAAACCAGTCCTCCCACCAAGTCTACTGGGCTCAGATTTCCCCACCCCTTTTAGGAGCCATTTACTTTACTTTTCCTCGACATGGCACCATATAGCATCAGACAAATGGGTTATGGAAATCATCAGCACCAAATATGCAAGAGTTCAAATCCATCCCCACCTCTCAAAATCCACTCCCTACTGCTGACAGGAATTACACTCCTTGCTCCAAATGGGAGCTATAGAGCCAGTACACCCCATAATGGGGGGAAATGATTTTACTTAAGATATTTCTTCATCCCCAAGAAGAAAGGAGGCTGGAGGCCCATACTAGATCTCAGACTGCTGACCCAGGACAAAGGCAAGATCTTCCATCCCAGCGCAGCATCTCTTCATCTGGCAACTTGGTATTTGGATGGATGACAAACTTAGAGGGATCATGCTCAGTAGCTGCACAATCCATTCGGAAATAGCAGAAAAGACTCTGTGAAAAAGTGCTGTACAGCAAAATGGAGGAGATTCTCTATATGGCATCAGCATCATTGGCTGCCCCCAAAGGGTTCTGAGATTCTACTATTCTGGATCTCGCTCTGAAAAGGTCGGGGTTGTCTCTCAGATCCTTACGAGTGCACTTGACAGCTATTAGTGCTTTTCATCCTCCAGTGAACAACCATTCAGTCATTGCCTGTCTGACTACAGTAAGGTTTCTGAAGGATCTTGTCAGAATCTTTCCTTCAGTGCTAAAATTTACTCCAATCTGGGGCCTCAGTCCAGTCCTACCTCCATTAACAAATTCACCATTCAAGCTTTTAGCCTCATGTTTATTCACCCCTCCATCTATGAAGGTTGACTTCCTGGTTGCAATAACTTCAGCCAGAAGAGTAGGAGAACTGGGGGTCCTTATTGCAGACTCTCCCTATATGGTATTCCATAAGGATAAAGTTTCCCTGAGGTTACATCCTAAATTCATTCTGAAAGTAATCTTGGAATTCCATCTGAACCAGGTCATCCACTTACCAGTCTTCTACCCAAAGCCCCATGCCACCAAAGAGGACTGGAAATTCCGCTCTCTGTATATCCAACCAGCCTTGGCATTAGTAACTTCCCTTTGAGATGTCCCTCTTCTGGAGATCCATAGAGAAGCAATGTGGGTCTGTGCATACATTTGGAAGATATTATGCCTTGGTACAGGTGTCTACAGCAGCTGCATCCTTCAACACAGCAGTCTTCCAATCTGTGGTACAGCAGGGTTCCTCACCTCTCCTCCCCAATGAATACTGCCTAAGAGTCACCTCAAATGGAATAAACCTAGGGACCATCACTCAAAGAATGCCTGATTACTTACATTGTACAGTAACTGGAGTTCTTCAAGATGTGTGGTTCTGCCACCTGCCCTCCTCTTCTGCTTTGGATCCTTGTTCTAAGGTTATTCATGCTAAAGAAGGAGCTGGAGATGTAGTCAGTGTGCACCATCCCTTCCACCCTTGGTTCAGAGCATGAGGAGAGGGGCACAGGAGAGGCTCAAGAGACACTGCTAATGGAAAATCTTCTAGTCCCAGGTGTATGAGCACATGCACACCTTGAATGGAATACACATAGAACTACAGTTACTGTACAACATAAGTAACCAGTCTTTCTAGCCACAGCACATGAGTATGGAAGATGCTTGTATAAAATGGCTGGACAATTGGGAAGTATCGCCTGCTCTCAATCCCACCATCAGCACTAGATGGGGCAGGCAGGTATGGTCCTGCCTCACTGCACCAAGACTCCTTCTTTGGGTTACTTAGTGTTGCTAGTGGCTAAGTGTTAGCCACTCCTCCTCTGCTCCCAAAACCTGCAGCCAAATGACAGTTGCCTCCTGCATCCATGTGTTTGTGCTTTCTCACCAACCCTCTAATGCCCCTACAATTTGGGCCTAAAGTCACTTTCTTATATAGAATGTAAGGGAAATTTGGCAACTCCTCATTTGTCAGGATAATGACCAAATTCTAACCAGTCATGTGTCACTTTCTGTCGTTTGTCCTATAACTACACATAATGTGTTTAATTGCCTGTCTTTGAAGATTTCTAAATCAGATTTTAATTATATGAACTGTGCTGAGACTGATGAACCTGTCACTAGAAATGCTTGTGTGTGAACTCAACCACAGGAGCAGTTCTTGCTTTGACTTTTTCTGGGGGTGGAGGGGGAATCAAATGGTCAAATTGTTGCAAAGGGAAATAGGAAGAGAAATGACAACCGTTCACTGGACAAAGGGGAAAAAAATCTCTTTTTCAAATGTGTTTTCTGTTTTAGGCCCGAGTCCGTTAGTTAATTAAGCACATACTTAACTTTAAGCACATGAATTCCATTTATATCAATGGGACAAATCATGTGCTTATAGTTAGGCATGTGGTTAAAAAGTGCTCAGTCCAGGCATTACCCATGGTCAGCTCCTGAATGATATGGCTGTGGTTTGGCATTTGAAGGATTTTATTTTGGATTTTGTAATGTCTAATTTATATTGCTGTAATTATGGTCATCTTAATGCTATTTTCTATAGTTAGAGCTTAAATAATTGTATAGCTAATAAGCACTGGTGTGCAAGAAAACTTGGAATTCCATGAGAGTTCTAGAGGGTATGCAGTGAATCAATGCATAAAACATATAAAGGTAATAAAACTGCTCCTGACAAAATACCATAGGCTATATCCTCAGCTGGTATAAACTGATCTAGCTCTGTTGTAGGCAATAGGCAATAGCTGAGGATCTGGCCTGTCAGATTAATAGGGACTGAGCATGTTTGTCCTGCAGAGGAGGGGACTGTTAATAATAATCAGTTAATAATAATTTTATTTCTATTATTAACTGATTATTATTATGTTTTGTTAACAGTTTAACATTGTTAATTGGCTTAACTTTCAGTTCAAAGACATGAGGCCTTTTTTTTTTTTTTTTTTTTTAAATTTCAAACACTGACAGGTGTTTAGAACAATTTATTGCAGGTAACGGGGGCCAGATTCAGCAGCGCTTTCTGGCAGCTATGCATTGTCTGAATGGCACAAAGTGGCAGGAGCACACTGGTGAACCTGGTCCATGATTCCCAGTGTCACCTGTGTACTCCTGTCAGGAGCATCCCAGTGAGTCTGGCCCACTATTGCCTATGTTGTGCTGATCACTTTTCTTCCACTTGCCATAGGTTCTGTTCTGGGGCGTTCGTGAGCTGAAGAAGGTCCAGCTCCTCTCCGTGGACCGCCCACAGGTTCTCATAGAATGCGCAGGGAAAGGAGTTAAATCGTCCGTCATCCAGAGCGTCAAGAACAATCCCAACTTCAATGTCCAAGCAGACAGGTTTGAAGTGGTGTGTACAGAGCACTGCCCCTCTCTCTGATCGTCTTCTCTTTACTCGGTGGAAGACACAAGCTATAGCACTGTTTGATTTTCTTTACTTTTTAAGCCCTTTTGTGCTGTTGCCAGACTGGACAGTTAAGTAATTGATTGATTATGACTAAGGCTACGAGTCTGTCACGGAGGTCACGGAGTCCGTGATTTTTCATGACCTCTGTGACTTCTGGGCTCCGGCTGTCAGCCTGAGGTGAGGGAGGTCAGGCTGTCAGCACACCCCGGGTGGTGTGGTGAGGCCCATGCGGTAGGACTCTGGCAGTGAGCCCTGCCCGCGGTGAGGCTTGGGCTGTCAGCCTGCCCCCTTCCCTGAGCAGCAGGGTGATCCCTGTGTGGTGGGATTCAGGCTTTCAGTCCCCCACCCCTTGGGTGGGCAGCATGGCTCTGGCTGTCAACCCCCCCATAGCGGGTGGGTGGCAGGACTCGGGCTGTCAGCCCCCCCGCGGTGCGGATCAGCTTTCCGTGAATTCTTGTTTATTGCCTGTCTGTGACTTTTCCTAAAAATAACCCTGATAAAATCGTAACCTTAGTTATGACCCATGAGCTTTGAACCTTTTACCTCTAAGTTGTTGACTTGAATTTGGCCCCTGGTCAGTAGTGCCTTGAAGCTTCCTGGCTGTCCATTGGCATGTGCAAACTGAACTGGTGGTTTCAGTTCAGGTCTCAGTGGACGAGGATTTGCGCTAGCTGGCGACATCAACAGAGATGAAAGTCTATCTACGTTTTTATAAGGCACAATGGTATCTAAGCACCAGTAATAATATCTAAGTACCTGTGGTACCTTTAATTTTTATTGCACTTTACACATTCAAACTGATATTCAGATATTACCTAGTTAATCCTCACAATATCCCTGTAAACTAGGGGAAAATATTTTATCCCCTTTTACAGCTGGGAAACTGAGGCAGTGAATTGAAATTACTTTGGACAAGTCAGTGGCAGAGGTGGGGTTAGAACTCATAAATTCCTGATTCCCAACACTGTTGATTCCTCTTGACTTTACTGTTTTCCCTGACACATTTTTAGCAACCCGCCCATCAGCCAGGGTGATTTTCTAGGTAGGGTTGGTGGAGTGTGGGCAGAACTACACTGCCCATGCTATACCCGTTTGATGGATCAAGAACATCAGTAGTCAGGGTTCTCAATCCAGCACTTTTCAGGACACTTTTCTGGACACTAGTAAGGAAAACAAATCTCTCATGCTGTTGTCTGGTCTTTTCTGCCAGGAATTGCCTGAAAATGAGCTTTTGCACCCACCACTCGGTATCTGTGTGGTTGACTGGAGAGCTTTTGGTCGTAGCACTCTTGTTGGAACACACACCATCAACTGCCTTAAGCAATATTTATATAAACCCAAGGAGCTTCCTGCACCTACAGCAAAAGTGGACGTTATAGAAACTGACAAAGGTAAATGCACAATGTAACTCTTGTCCCCAAATAAAAAGACAAGGTGATATTTGTTAAAACAGTAAATAATGATAGTTTACTGCACTGGGAGTAAGCACATGCTTAAGGGATCTGCTGGACTGGGGCTGGAGTGCTCAGCACCTTGCAGGATCAAGCCCTGTGCGACTTTTAAGAGATATCATTATTCATATTTTCATGAGAACCAATATGATGACTGTCTTTTTTTGGCATAATCTTACCAATTTGCTGTGTTTCTAATTTCAGCTGCTCCGGAGTCACCACAGCTGCCTGCATCACCACAACCATATCCAGCGGATCACATTTATGTTGATGTGGAGCACGGTTCAGCTGCATTAGTAATGCAGGAACCAGTTCCAGCAAAGTCTTCTGCTGCAGCAGCTGTACCAGCTTCTTCACTGCCATCCGCACTTAAATCTACATCCCCATCCTCTGAACCAGCCAAAGATGGAAAGCAGAAGGTGGACTTAGCTGAACCATCAGCTAGCTAGCTATTTTAAAATAATAATAATAATAATAATAATAAATAATAAATATTAATTAATTAATTAATACCTTTATTATTACGGTAGTGTGTAGGAGCCCAGTTATAGGCCAGGACCCCATTGTGCTAGGTGCTGTACAAACACAGAACAAAAAGACAGTCCCTGTGCCAAAGAGGTTACAACTGAAGTATAAGACAATAGACAACAGCTGCATACAGACAGATAGGGGATAACAACGAACAATGAGACAATATTGGTCAGCATGACAGGCAGAATATAGTCTAGTTCATACAGCTGATCAGAAGAACGTTTCCAGACTGCAGAAACCTTTTTCTGATCAGCTCTATAAACTATCACTTTTTGGATGGGGAAATAACCAATCTCTCCACCTACATCTGTTCCACTTGATAGCCCAGCTGGTTTTTAATAGCTGACATAATCCTAGAGTTCAACAGCATTTCCTTCTACCTTGCTAGGACTCAAGAAAATATTCCCGACGATCCACAAAAAGAAAAAAGAGAACAATAGCAGATGAATCTGCTGAAAATGTTATTGACTGGTGGTCAAAGTACGATGCTTCTGTAGAAAAAATGAAAAAGGTAAGGGCCCCAGTAGCCCCATTCTTGAATGGATGTGTGGTATTTTAAAGCTAGATTTATGAATAATGGCTTCCTCTTTAATGTTCCATTTGTATTTAGGAATCTGACCATTCTGTTTTTATTTTGAAAGGTAAAATCAATCTATCCCAGCGAGGGGAAACCAGGCAACAGTGAGTAAAATATTTGTATATGTACTTTTTTACTTACTATAATAATTTATTTCTGTGCTAATTCAAGAACATTTTTACCCTCTTCATATTGAATGTCTGTTCTTCCTAGAGTTGTGAGAGGGGCAGTGTTCAGATCCTAATCCATATCTGGATTAGCCTATGGGTAGTTTAGATGCTGAGATACAAAACTGGGTTGAGGATTGGGTTTAACAATGTTCAAATTGCACGAGCAATTCTTTGCAGAATTCAGCCTCAAAATGATGGAAATCTTACAATGTTAGTTGTTCTAGAAAGATTACCACAGTACTGGTCTGCATCTGTATCAGATCAAAAAAATGAGCCTCTTTTCATTCTGGATCCAACCGAGAACCCAAACCATAGGAATGGGCTCAGTTCCAGGAATTTGAATTTGAAAATAGAGTCCAGAATGATAGGCATCGCAATAGCAGCTAATACTTGTGTTACTCAGTCAACTCAAGAATTTTCAGCAGAAGAGCCTGATGGGATTGCACAAGAATAGATCATTAAATACACTAATGGAAGAGAATCTTCTTCTGCTTTACATATCCCTGTGATAGTGAACCATGCCTTTAGCAAATTATTTTCCTAACCCGACTATTTAAGTAGGCAGAGAACGAAAACTAATATTTGTACTGTCTGTGTAGATTTGCTCTTCAGAATAAAATGGCTGGCTCGTCCCATCCTAGAGGTGGTTATATTTTATTAGTGGTGGAAATGATTTCTAGTTTGAATAGCATTTTGCAATCATTCTGGATGAAAGGTACTACATAAATGTCAGTCATTATCATTTTGAATGTGGCAGCTGACCAAAATTTCAATTATCAGATCATCAGTGCTGCAAAGCTATCAGTCAAAATTTTAATTATGCATGGACCATACCTAGCCATCTGAAAGAAATGTTATACAAAGTTCTGATGCCGCATCCATGTACAGCGATATTGTTAACTGACACCTTAACATAGATAGAATTCTACCATCCACAAACTTTAGTGGTGACAGTTATGCCAGGGTTTTCCATTGTTTTTGACCAGGCTGGTGACTTGAGAACTGAAAAAGACTCTTCTAATTATTTGTACAAGATATGTTTTATATCATTGCCTAGATACTATGGTGACTGGCACCATATAAATGCCAGAGAGAGAGAGAGTATTAATAGATATTTATATCACAGATAGATGAATTAGTTTAACAAAATTAAAAGGACTGATCCAAACCTCAACCCAAACACTAAACCTGAATAATTTTCTAAGGTTTGGATAAATAGTTAGATCCAACAAGCCCTTTGTTTTAGTTGATATCTGTCAAAATCAGTGGTGGGATGTCAACCAGGTCGATACTTTCTGCTGAGCAGTTGCCATCTTTACATCTCCACACTCTCCATGGCTTTCCTAAGGTCAGAGGCACACTGGCATGCTTTTTTGGTGCCTTTGACCTGAGGAAGGCCTGGAGCATATGAGATCTGAAGGCAGTAGGCATCTTGGCAATGGCATTCCATCTTGGTGAGACCTCACCTTAAATTTTTCACAACATTTGGAAAGGTAGTAGGGTCTGTTGGGGGTAGATTTGACCTTGGGATGACTGAGGAAGAAGGAGAAAGAAAAGGGGTGTGTGGGTAGGTGTGTGTGTAGGTGTAGGTGAGGGAGAATAGAAGTCACAGGGAAGGGGATAAGCCAGATAGCTGATCGTAGGCAGTGGTAGAGAGGAGTACAAATGGTGTATCAGGTAGGGAGGAGTTGTAGGAAAAGAATCCCTGACTGGCTCGACAGGAGAAAGTGCAAGAAATAATAGAGCAGGAGAGCGAATGGAGTAAGACCCCACACGATTTATGTTAAGGACTTATCTAAGCAATTAGAGGTTTATCCATTACTGTATCTGCTATAAACCTAAATTATGTCGTCAAACCTCTGTAGCAAAGTCGACAACTGGCCACGTAGCATTAAGCATTGAAGATGAGCCAGACAAAAAGAAGCGAAAAAAGGTGTTCAAAGAGGAAAAAAAGGAAGACTCAAATCTAGCAACTTTGAAGGTAAAAAATGCTTTGTTGTTGTAATTCAGGTTACTTGGATTGGGCAAAATTCACTTCTGGGCAGAGGGCTAGTCCTAAGTGAGATGGGAGGGGAGCTTAGCTCTTGTGCTGCCCCTCTGCACACCCTTACGGAATATACTGTAAATATTAGTTACATTCCCCTTTCCTTTCCCTTTGTTCTCGTTGCACCTTGGATATAGTTAATCACATACGTGTGTACACTTTATCATGCCAAAGTGCACTTAACTTATGCACTTAATCATAGAACTGGAAGGGACCTCAAGAGGTCATCTAGTCCAGTTCCCTGCACTCCTGGATGGACTAAGTATTATCTAGACCATTCCTGGCAGGTGTTTGTCTAACCTGCTCTTAAAAATCTACAATGATGGAGATTCCACAACCTCCCTAGGCAATTTATTCCAGTGCTTAATCACCCTGACAGTTAGCAAGTTTTCCTTATGTCCAACCTAAACCTTCCTTGCTGCAATTTAAACCCATTACTTCTTGTCCTAGCCTCAGAGTTTAAGAACAATTCTTCTCCTTCCTCCTTGTGACAACCTTTTATATACTTGAAAACGTATCATGTCCGCCGCCCCCCCCAGTCTTCTCTTCTCCAGACTAAACAAACCCAATTTGTTTCAATCTTTCCTCATAGGTCACGTTTTCTAGACCTTTAATCATTTTTGTTGCTCTTCTCTGGACTTTCTCCAATTTGTCCACATCTTTCCTGAAATGTGGTGCCCAGAACTGGACACAATACTCCAGTTGAGGCCTAATCAGCGCGGAGTAGAAAAGAAGAATTGCATCTCATGTCTTGCTTACAACACTCCGGCTAATACATCCCAGAATGATGTTGACTCATATTTAGCTTGTGGTCCACTATGACTCCCAAGAGCCCTTTCCACAGTACTCCTTTCTAGGCACCTGAATTCATAAAATATCTTTTTATATTGATGAAAGCACAGAAATGTGGATATTAGGGGAACAAATGACAAGGCATTTCAGAAATGTTAGGGTGTATAAAGAATGGGATAGAAACTAATGTTGAAAGGATTAGATACAATGATAGCAGACCCTCACTGGGAATATAAATTAGATGCTGGTCACTGTATCTTATCAAAGGTAGAACAACAATAGAGGGCCTTTCCTGGTGACTGCACCTTGACTTGGTGGGAAGACTTGTGTGCTCCAATGACCCTGAGAGCTATTCCAGTGGAAGTTTTTACTCCTGATACCCAAGATGGACAGGTTAAAGGGCAGGGATCAGATGCAAAGCAGTCCACTGGTCCTCCAGGTTGGGAGTTGAATGATAGACCAACAACCTATCCTCATAGAAAAGTTAAGTTATAGAAACACAGCCAGGTAGCCATACCAGCAATCAGCATTATAGACAGGGATGGTGGGGCCTTGTTCATGCCCCAAGCACGAGTGGCATGGAAAGGATTCAGATCCAGAAAGTTGAAGTCAAAGAAAAGATTATGACATGGAAAATTGTTAGAGACATGTGGAGGGATTGAAAAGATTAGGGCTGTTTAGAGAGGAATTGAATAAAAAGGGACATGAAACCAGTATACAAATCAATGAAACTGTTTCCATTTTTGAATGGAAAGGTCTCCACATGGAGAACACATTTAGACAGCCATTTTCACTTTTGTTTATTTTTTATTTCACATAGAAACATGCTGTAGGAGTTAGAGATGGGAAAGACCTTTTTTAGGCCATCCAATTTCTACCTATCTAGGCACGATTGTTCTCCACAATACCTTTTCTTGTCCATCTTGCTTTCAGGTTCTTATGCATTAATATAGTACTAGAGTGTTTGGATTGCTACTCCAGAGGTGAATTTGTTAAAAGTTTCTATCACCGGTGGGGAACGGAATATTTTTCTGTTGGTCACCAAAAGGTTTTACAAGAGTTTGATTTTATAAAACCTAAACAGTGAGCTAGAGCTGAACTTTAAGTCACCAGTTAATGCAACAGTTGCTGTGTTTTTACTTGCTATGTCTTGTGAAATGAGCATTATCCCATTTTTTCAAAGATCTATGATGGAGACCTGGAGAGTGAATTTAATAACTTTGAAGACTGGGTGAAAACCTTTGAACTCTTCAGAGGCAAAGCCACTGATGAAGATCACAGTGACTATGAGGACAGAATAATAGGAAAATTTAAGGTGAGTTTAAATACTGATTGGATACATGGTAATTTAGAGAAATGCATGTTTTCAGTGATATTCCAGGTGTACAGAAAATGAGTTTCAATTACATTGCCCATCTGCTATTGACATAGTTAATTCTCCTATTAGATCCAAAGCCACAATGTGTTACATATGAGGATTGCTGTTTATTCTCCCCTGTTAGCTGACTGATGGAGGCAGTTTCCAACCCACAATGTTTACTATAATTTTGGGTCAGGACATTTATTTAAACCTACAAAGCTGAGTTAAATCACAGATTCATAGTAATTAGAGCCAGAATTGACCTATTACGTTATATAGTCTGCTCATGCAAGTTTATTTCTTCAGTATAATTTCTGGTACTTTATCTTATCTAGTTTAAATGATTGGCCTTCTACTTATTTCCCTTACACAACCTAATACAATTTACCATATGGAAATCTGCAAGTATACTTCAAAGCACAATTAATGTAATAGTTGTGTGATCTAAAACTGATGTATTTTATACTTCAAAGGAATCAGTGCCTTAAAGGAGCCTGTGGATTCTTCTGTCTCTATGGGGCAAATCTCTGTTAAACATGACTTGCTAATTGCTTTTAGGTAATAATGGTTATTTAGGCAAGATGAGTTAATACTATGACGTACATGGGGGCTGAAGTTTTTACTGCATAGCTAAGGGCAAATTGTGTTTTCAGCCACAGTGTTGTAAGTAGAGTTCCATTTAAGTCAATGGAATTTCTCCTAATTTACACGAGTGTGATTCAGAGCGCAATGGTGAGCCTAGAGTATTGGTGTCTGGAAGATGGGAATAGCCACAACTGTTGCATTCATTTATTTAATACTGCTGTGACTAGGGCTTGCAGATATTTCTGGGAATGTCTTGACAAGGTTAAATACACTTATTGAAAGGAAGTGCTTCGGATGGTTAACAAAACAGAACAGAAATATTTTCAGACACATGGTTTAGTGCATTTATTAAACTTTTTTTCTTTGTGCAAAATGTGGATGTGCACACATGCATATGTGCCTATGCATTCATGAAGTTTTGTCTACACACCAGAAATTTTTTTTGGATTGGGTTTGTTGTTTTTTCCAGGGAAATAAACCATTGTATATCCACAGGGCTCTTTCTGCATATACAAAAGTCCTGAAGATTCCAGCTCAATGGATGGAGGACAGCCTAAAATTCTGCAAGGGATACCACCGAATAACTCAGTTGAAGTTCTGGTTAGGGTGTATATCGTGAGAGTAAGTGAACAACTTCTGTTTCAGCCTTGAAATAATCGGGGGTTAGAGTACTACAGAGTAGCATCTGCAGCTAGTAAGGACTCCTCATTGTAAATCACAAAGATGCCAGTTGACTGGAGGAGAGGAACTCTAGGGGCTGTTTTGGGAGGATTGCAGAGAGAAGGGACAAAAAAAGCAAGAAGCATTCAGGAGAAGAAGAGAATGGGAGAATATACCTTTAAGAGAAAGCAAAGGGGGTAGGAGTGTGAATGATAAACTTGAAGGAACAAGTGGTAGAAATTAGGAAGGTCAAATGTTGAGGGAACATGGTGGGAAATGGAGAAGTCAGAGGAGAGAGGCAGCATTAATGAGCTGTGTATTAGTGAGAAAACAAGAGAGAAAGAAAAGAAAATCAGTTTATATAAGGTAGGAAAAACCTGGAGTAGGGAGGAGAACTTAAATTAAAAGGCAAAAGAGAAGACGAGAAAGAAGACACTTCTTTCCTGTGTTTAAATGCTTTCAGATCACATCCATCACAGACAATGGGCCAGTCGATGGAGCTATGACTTACACCACCTGTGGATCTGGCCCATTGTTCATGGGAAAATCCCCTTGAATCCCACATAGACTTGGACCTGAAAACCTCCAGCAAAATCGGCTTTGTCCTTTGGCACTTTCTCTTCCTCTCACCTTACCCATTCCATTCTGATCAGCAACAGTGCCTGGGACCGTTCTAGATGCTCACTTCGGCTCTGCATTTGGGCCCTAAGCAATCTCCAAATATTCTCTCCCCCGTGGCTCTCTCTATATTTTAGTAGGCAGGACTAGCTTAGCATTTGTGTTTCCAGAACGTCCCATGCACCAGTGGATAAACAGCTCCATTAGAAAACAACCACATTTAATTATTACCTTTAATGAAGCATTTGGATTTTGATGAAATAGTCTTTTCTTTTTATCAGGCATATAATCTTAGCCCAGCTGATCCAGAGGGCACCTCAGATCCCTATATCGTGCTAAGACTAGGCAAAACTGAAATTAAAGACCAGGCCAATTACATCCCCAAACAACTAAACCCAGTTTTTGGAAGGTGAGTGATAGCTTTATTTAAATGTTCGTGGTGATTTCTGCTTTAGGATTTTGCTACAGCTATTTATGCTTGTTTTGGAGAGCAGAGTGCATTTATTATACAATATGTGTGTTTTTGGATGTTTCATAATTAAAATCACAAGAATTTGTGTCACATTGTATGATTACAAATTATTCAATTTTTATGCTAGTCAAACACCTCCTGAAATTCAATCTGCAGAAGGTTTTTTATTTCACAACAAGAAACGAAGCAGAAAATGATCTTGTCAGCTCAGATTAATGAGGCGATTAGTTAGCTTAAAGTGAAATAGATACAGTGACAGTTAAACTTAATTTCCAAAGTTTGTGGTAGTGTTTTTAAATCTGAGTATACTATAAAACAATCTCAGACTTTTAGGACCAAACCAGAGCTCAGTTTTCAAAGGTAGCCTTTGATTTTGGGCCAGTCAATTTTTGAGTGCCTTACTATAGACACAGAGGGCTAGATTTTCAAAAGAGCTCAGGGCTAGATTTTCAAGTGCTTCGCAGCCACAGTTGGGGCCAGATTTGAAAATCTAGCTACTATGGCAGGGGTTGGCAACCTTTCAGAAGTGGTGTGCCGAGTCTTCATTTATTCACTCTAATTTAAAGTTTTGCGTGCCAGTAATACATTTTAGCATTTTTAGAAGGTCTCTTTCTATAAGTTTATAATATAATTAAACTATTGTTGTATGTAAAGTAAATAAGGTTTTTTAAAATGTTTAAGAAGCTTCATTTAAAATTAAATTAAAATGCGGCGCGCCCCGAACCGGTGGCTTGGACCCAGGCAGTGTGAGTGCCACTGAAAAATCAGCTTGCGTGCCGCCTTTGGCACGCGTGCCATAGGTTGCCTACCGCTGCACTGTGGTCTACTTTGCAGAGGTGCTTAGCACCAACAGCTCCTATTGACTTCATCTGGTATCTGACAGTGTCTTGGCTTCAGAGGGCACCAAAAAATCTAAGCAGGCAAAAGTAAAGATCACTTTTGAAAATGTAGATCAGAATTTTTAATCAACTATAAAATGTTACATTTTTTCACTTGCTACATGTGTTTACTATGCTGAATGTGATAAAGTATTCCTAAATTATTGACTCATCAGAGATATTTACATGAGAAACCACATATATCCAGATAGATAGGCGAATAATAATTATTTATATTCACAGCTAAAGTAAAACAAGTGATAACAATAAGTATATGGGGGGCTTTTACAACATATGGGCAGATCCTTAGCTAGAGGTCAATGGAGTTGTGACTATTTACACCAGCTGAGGATCTGCCCCGTGTGTATCAATGTGGGTAAATTTGACAATCCATGATTTTCCCCAGGGTATCCCTTTACCCCAAGAGAGACCACCTTCTCTTACATGGAAACAGGACGGATTGAGTATTAATCAGGATGGAATTATTCAAAATGTAGTGTTGAGATCAGGATTTGGAGCTTTTGCAATGAACCACAAAAGGTTCAAATGGTCAGTTCAGTTTGTAATCAGAGTTTATCTGAACTTAGCCACTTTTCTTTGGTCTGGGAATTAGGCAAGAAATCTCATGGAAACGGGCTCTCTCTTCAAAGTTTTAGTACTTCCTGTTTCAGGTACACTACAAGAATACAAACCATTCAGAAAAGAAATGCAGCTGCATAACCTCAGTTGGAACTGATTAGGTAGGGCACTATACTCCTTTTATTCGGCATGTTTTAAGTTTGTTCAGGTATTCAGTAAAAATACCTAACTGAAGAAACTATTAATCTCTGCGGGCATTCTGTGCACTTGTAGCATCCATTATACCGTTTATGACTGGTACTTTTAGCTTTAAAAATGATTTGTCTTACAAAATCTTATCAATTTTTGCCTTAGATCATTTGAAATTCAGGCTACTTTCCCTAAGGAATCTGTGCTCTCCATCCTGATCTATGACCACGATATGGTTGGAGCAGATGACCTCATTGGAGAAACTAAAATTGATTTGGAAAATCGTTTCTACAGCAGGCACCGGGCTACCTGTGGTATACAAAGTCAATATGAAAAGTAAGATCCTCTTCAGACTCTTGGTTTGTGCATACACAAGAAATGAGTGACCTGCAGGGAGACTTCTTGATGAAAACTGATCTAGCCAAACATTGTGCTTTTTTTCAGCCTTTGAGTTTTGTAGATTTTGTTAAACTGAATTGTGTCACAAGGCTCAGAAGTAGAAAGTGAGTATTTTTAAAACCAACAGCGCTACTTACTCACAATTAGTTCCAGATGGCAAACTGTCTATATTTAAGTGTCTTTGTTTGATAAACATAAGTTGGAGATTTTACTGAATCAAAGGGTGAATAAAAATCTCTGTCTGAGGTAGCTGTGCAATAGTGGTAAGGCCAAATTCTGCTCTCAGTTACACTTGTGAAAATCCAAAGTAACTGCTTTGGAGCCACTGGAGTTTCTCTGGATTTTCATGTGTCAATGAGAACAGAATTTGGCTGTAGATTCTAGAGATAGTGGCTAGTAAAGGCGTGTCACAAGGAGTATTGATCGGAGACTGAATTTGATTTCCTGGCCCCAGTCACCTGATCTGAACCAGGGTTTAAAGTATAACATCCCTTCCCATGAGTAGGGGCTTCTTTACACAGTGGGGTAATGTGCTCTACAGGGACGTGATTTCCAAAGTGCACCAATGTGTTGTGCATTAATTGGTCCATGTAGACCTTGCTGGTGCACGTTAACGTAGTGCTGTTTAAAACAGTACTATGTTAAAGCACACTAGGGAACCTTTAGTGTGCTCCAGCAGAGTCTACACATAGGTGCAAGAACTAGGGGTGCTGCCACACCCCCTGACTTGAAGTGGTGTCCATCATATACAGGGTTTATAGTTTGGTTCAATGGCTCTCGGCACTCCCACTATACAAATTGTTCCAGCACCTCTGGGTCTACATGTACCAGTTAATGCACACCAACCTTAGTATGCCTTAGAAACCACACCCCTGTAGACTCCATTACCGCACTGTGTAGGCAAGCCCAGTGTTTCAGTGTCCATTGACTCCAGTGATTACTGTCACATAGTTTGTGATCACAGATTGATTGGTTTCTAGTTTCAACCACCTGAAAAGAAAAGGAATACTTGTGGCACCTGAAAAGAGAAATCCTCACTGGTTTTAGCTTGGTCTATGTCTGTACTTAGTAAACTTGTCTCTGTAGCCACATGCCAGTGCTTCCCCATGTCTATTCCTTTGTGAATTTTGCCTTTTTTTCCCTTACAACAATAAGAAGTGTGAAATGTTTGGACTGTGTTAACACTACTGATCGTATTTTCAGCGAGTTTAAATTGATTTTAATGGATTTACACCAGCTGTGGATCTAGCCCTAGATGTGCCTGATTACAGTACTTCAATTGATATGCTAAAAATGTGGGGAATGATTTTAAACTGCATAATAAATTGGTAAGCAGAGTTCTTGACATTTTACCTTATTATTGCAACTTGACTCCCAATAGACCATTTTTTCTGTTGCCTATACAGTTTTTTTTATAACCAGAAGTGCCTCACTTCCAGCTTCCAGCTGCTTTGTTATTTTGGCAGGCACATTGTGCAGTGCTTAGAATTTGTTATTTTGTTCTTAATAATGGAGTCTCAAATACAGCGTCTGAAATTAACTAATCAAAATAAACTGGAATACTGCTTGGCTGCATAACTTCCATAACCTCTAAAAACTGGGGGGCAGCTGATTCCCTGCTGTGTCACACCTGTGTGACTCCATTTAAATCAATTGAATTACACCAGGGAAAATCCAATGTCACAGAGTAGTGACTCAAGCCCTAGAACTAATCATTGTGGCAATCCTAGTATTTCAATATACTTATAGAGCTATAGGGCACAATTTTAAAAAGTGTCTGAGTCCCATTTTCAAAAGTTACTTAGGAGCCAAAGGGTACATCTGCACTTGGAGCTGGAAATGTAAATTCCAGCTCCAGAAGACATACCTGCACTAGCTCTGATCAAGTTGGCATAATAAAAATACATGTGTCACCGTGGTGGTGTAAGCGGTGGGAGGGACTAGTCTCCTGAGTACATGCCTACCATAGAATCGTAGAATATCAGGGTTGGAAGGGACCTCAGGAGGTCATCTAGTCCAACCCCCTGCTCAAAGCAGGACCAATCCCCAACTAAGTCATCCCAGCCAGGGCTTTGTCAAGCCTGACCTTAAAAACCTCTAAGGAAGAAGATTCCACCATTCTTGGACAGGATGGTATATGGGGCAGCTAGCCCCTCCTGCCGCTCACACTAGTGCGGCTACACTTTTGATTTTAGTATGCTAGCTTGATCGGAGTGAGCACTGGTCTATTTCCTTAAGCTGGGAATTATACTTCCAGTTCAAAGTGCAGACATAACCTAAGGGCTGCATGTGTTAAAAATAGCAGTGTAGATGGCGGGTAGAATGGGTGGCAGCTCGGGCTACCCAGAGCTACCAAGTACTCAGGGAGTCTGGGCAGGTTTGTACTCAGGCAGTTAGCTCAAGATGCCACCCCAGCTCCCTCAGCTACACTGTTATTTTTAGCGAGCTACCTTGAGCAGAGCTAGTGTGTGTCTGTGTACTCGACCTGGGGAGCACGCTGCCAGCTGCAGTGTAGATATACCCTTAGTGTCATTGAAAGTTCGATTTTCCTCATAGGGCCAAATTCAGATGTTGGTGTAAGTAACAGCAACGCCACAGAATCCAGCGGCGTTACATCTGCTTATACTAGAGCCATGTAATGTCCATTGTGTATGACCTCCATGATCTATGCCTGTGGCTCAGACTATTCAAAATAATAGCTATGGTGTCCTAGTGTTAGCAACGGCATGCAGGAGACTGGGACTCTATTCCTGTCCCAGGTACTAGTCCCAGCTCCTCAAGCTGGCTGGGGTGGGGAATGTGATGGAGGGAGTGCACTATGTTCCTGTTGAGAGAAAACCTTTTGTTCTATTATAAAGAGGACTGTGATCAGTTGTTCTCTATGTCCACTGAAGGTAGGGCAAGAAGTAATGGGCTCAATCTACAGCAAAGGAGATTTAGATTAGATATTAGGAAAAACTTTCTACGTATGAGGGTGGGTAAATTCTGGAATAGGGAGGTTGGGGAATCCCCGTCATTGGTGGCTTTTAAGGAGAGGTTAGACACACACGTGTCAGGGATGGTCTAGGTTTACTTGGTCCTGCCTCAGAGTAGAGGGCTGGACTTGATGACTTCTCAATGTCCCTTTCAACCCTATCACTCTAAAATTCTATGTTGACCTACAGAAATCATCTGACGGCCTGATCCAATGCCCACTGAAGTCAGTGGAAAGACTTCCATTCACTTTAGTTAGTGTTGGGCCAGGTCCTGAATGATTAAGGAATAGTACTGGCCAGCTCCAAAAGGAGTCCTGCCCTGACTTCCTTGGCCAAACAGCTAGTGGCTGACATGATGTCAGAGCTTGATAATGAGGGTATACAATGTGGGGAACATTTGCTGGGATGGCTCTAAGGGACTAAGGAAGGAGAAGCAGAGGACATGTCCAGCTCTGGCTTCGTTTCACCTGTGTAAAATTAATTCTGTTCACTTTCATCCAGTCAGGTTTAAGCTCCCTTACAGTAAATCCGTCTGCCAGGGCGTCTGACCGTCAGATTGGTGCTCCTGAATAGTTACAGCCTTTAACCGAACAGAAAACCATCCCCATTCCTCTCTTTGCTTTGTCCCCTTATTGCAGAGAAGGGTACAATGCCTGGCGAGATGCAATTCAGCCGACTGAGATCCTCAACAAGCTATGCAAGGACAACAAACTGCCTGGGCCCTACAAGCGACCTGGGGAGATACAAATAGGAACCAAAGTATTCACTGGGAAGACAATCTTTAATGAAGACGAGAATGGTAATTATGCCATTTATTGTTATTTAGTCCTATTACAGTAGCCCCTAGAGGTCAAACCCACCTTTGATCGGGGTCCTGCTGTGCTAGACACTGGGCAAGCAGATAGCAAGAGACAGTCTCTGCCCTGAGGAGCTCACCATCTAAATAGACAAGGCTGACAAAGAGTGGGAAGGGAAACAGGAGCACAGATGTTAAGGGACTTGTATAAGGTCGCACAGCTGGTCAATAGTCAATTCATGAACAGGACCCAGGCTGCCTAATTCTGAGTCCAGTGCCTTATCCACTAGACCAGGCTGCTTCTCTTCCTTGTTGCGCTTCTTGTTTATTATTAACTATTACCACTATCATCATTAGTTCTGCGAGGGCATTGGTAGAAATCCTACTCCCTGCAGTCCTATTGAGCCTGGGGGTCCATGAGTCTAGAGGTCTTTGCAGGGAGTTCCTGCTTCCACCAGGGGAAGAGTCAAGTTCCAAGAGGAGAGGCGGGGCAAAGCTACCAGGGGGTTGGGTTTGTATATGTGAGTGGTGAGGGGTGGGACAGAGTCACCAGTGGCTAGGTTGTGTATTTGAGGGAAGGAGATGGTAAGGGGCAGATGACATGTATTAGGATGGATGCTTTGATTGGGTAGCCCAAGAGAGGGAAGCCGCACAAGGACTGTGCTTTCCCTCTTCGTCAGTGTCTAGTCTATTTTCAGTGTTTGATCTTTGTCTTAGCTCATATATCTTGATCCTGTTTCTCCTGTGGGCAAGCAGACCAGGGAAGATAGGGCTCAGCGTTCTGCAGTCTAAGGATAGGGCCAAACTCTGGCCGTTCCTCCAAGGATGCATTAGGTAGAAGAGGGTTAGACAAACAAATGACTCCAGAGGGGCCTGGGCAGAGCAGGACTAGACCTGACCCTCTGTCTACCAACAGGTGTGTACTAGGAGAAGTGGTTGCAATAGTTGCTTCCCAGCATTCTTGCCCCAGTGCCAGTGGAGCCGTTGTTAAGCTTTTCAGAGGCACAGTGTCACTGGGGGACTGCAGGTTAGCCTTCCCTTTCCCCTGCTTAGCACAACACTGCCCAGGACAAGGCATAATTTTACCCATCGATACCTTTGACATCTTTCTGCTCCCTTCACTCAGCATGTGAATTTGGCACTCAAGGCGTCTTCCTTGCTGCCATCACAAGGCAAAAATAAGACTAAAGTACAATCCCTAGCACCTGTTTACTGACACTTCCTGGCAGCTCAAGGAAATGCCAAATCCCCTGTTCTTTGATTGGCTGCAATTTTTTAAAGAATAAGACTTAATTATTTAAAAGAAGAAGAAAGCAAGCTAGCAAATCTTTAACATCCTACTGTTAGAGCACTAAAATAGGCCTATTTAATTTTGTAATGATTCATGGTATTTTGTAATTAGGTTCCTTCTCAGTGCTAAACTTTCAGTTACTCCTGTGGGTGCTCTTACTTAATGGAATAAATGTGTTTTATTACATCTCTGTTCTTCCTTGGGATGCATTAAATGCTGCTCTAAACTCGAGCAGATTTTTAATATGTGTCTTTCACAACTGACAGACCATATTAATCAGAGGCTTAATATGCTAATTCTGCTCTCTTTTTTTTTATTACTCTTTCCTATAGAAGAGCCAGTTGAATCCTATGAACAACTTGCCCTAAAGGTTTTACGTTCCTGGGATGAAATCCCAGGGGTTGGATGTAAGCTGGTTCCAGAACACATTGAGACCCGGCCTCTCTATCACAAGGATAAACCAGGCATGGAACAGGTAGATAAGCCTACAGTGAAAACACGAAACATGGGAGAGGTTTTCCATTTCTCCTACCACTGTTGTTTCTGCTACTATCTCAGAGCTAACAGGGAAATCTCACAAGTGCTTCCGTTTCCATTATAGTGGATAGTTCAAAATTGTCAAATGTGCATATGTACAGTGAGGTACCTAAATTCATATTTAGGCACCTAAGCAAGAGTGGTCTGATTTAACTGCAAATTTTCATACTTTCAAATTTGGGGATTTCTTGTAAATGTAATGTTAACTCTGCATTTCATTGCATTTTAATTACTGTTGCTTTCCCTCTCCCACTATCTGCAAAGTTCTTGTAGGGGTGCTCTCAGCTTTTACTTCACCATGCAATTTTGTTTTCAGGGAATCTAATCAAGAGTCCCTTTGCTCATATCTGAAAATAACTGCTTAGGAATTTGGCTGCAGTAAAGCATTTAAGCACATGTTTAAGTCACACTGACTTCATGAAGACACATTGAAGCTAATAGAATTTCAGTATCTACTAAAATGAATATGTATAATATAGGGCTGTCGATTAATCACAGTTAACTCATGCAATTAACGCAAAAAAATTAATCGTTATTTTAAAAAGTAATTACAATTAATCGCAATTTTAATCACACTGTTAAACAATAGAATACCAATTGAAATGTATTAAATATTTTGGATGTTTTTCTATATTTTCATATATATTGTATTCTGTGTTGTAATTGAAATAAAAGTGTATATTATTTTTTATTACAAATATTTGCACTGTAAAAATGATAAACAAAAGAAATGGTATTTTTCAGTTCACCTCATAGTGCAATCTCTTTGTCGTAAAAGTGCAACTTACAAATGTAGTTTTTTTTTTTTACATAACTGCACTCAAACAAAACAATGTAAAACTTCAGAGCCTACAAGTCCACCCAGTCCTACTTCTTGTTCAGCTAATCGCTAAGACAAACAAGTTTGTTTACATTTACAGGAGATAATACTGCCCTCTTCTTATTTACAATGTCACCAGAAAGTGAGAACAGGCATTTGCATGGCACTTTTGTAGCTGGCATTGCAAGGTATTTACGTGCCAGATATGCTAAACATTCGTATGCCCCTTCATGCTTCGGCCACAATTCCAGAGGACATGCTTCCATGCTAATGACGCTTGTTAAAAAAAATGTGTTAATTAAATTTGTGACTGAACTCCTTGGGGGAGAATTGTATATCTGTTTTACCCACATTCTGCTGTATATTTCATGTTATAGCAGTCTTGGATGATGACCCAGCACGTTGTTCATTTTAAGAACACTTTCACTGCAGATTTGACAAAACTCCAAGAAGGTACCAATGTGAGATTTCTAAAGAAAGCTACATCACTCAACCCAAGGTTTAAGAATCTGAAATGCCTTCCAAAATCTGAGAGGGACAAGGTGTGGAGCATACTTTCACAAGTCTTAAAAGAGCAACACTCCAATGCAGAAACTACAGAACCCAAACCACCAAAAAAGAAAATCAACCTTCTGCTGGTGGCATCTGACTCAGATAATGAAAATGAACATGCGTCAGTCCACACTGCTTTGGATTGTTATCAAGCAGAGCCCGTAATCAGCATGGACGCATGTCCCCTGGAATGGTGGTTGAAGCATGAAGGGACACACAAATATCTTGTGACACCAACTACAACAGTGCCATGAGAGCACCCGTTCTCACTTTCAGGTGACATTGTGAACAGGAAGCAGGCAGCATTATCTCCTGCGAATGTAAACAGGAGATACAATTGGCTGAAGAGGAAGTAGGACTGAGTGGACTTGCAGGCTCTAAAATTTTACATTGTTTTAATTTTGAATGCAGTTTTTTTGTACATAATTCTACATTTGTAAGTTCAACTTTCATGATAAAGAGATTGCACTACAGTACTTGTATTGGGTGAATTGCAAAATACTATTTCTTTTCTTTTTTTACAGTGCAAATACTTGTAATAAAAAATAAATATAAAGTGAGCATTGTACACTTTGTATTCTGTGTTGTAATTGAAATCAATATATTTGAAAATGTAGAAAACATCCAAAAATATTTAAATAAATGGTATTCTATTATTGTTTAACAGTGCGATTAATCATGTGATTAATCACGATTAATTTTTTTGATTGCTTGACAGCCCTAATATAATATATATGCATGTATTTCATTGGGAAAATATAATTAACTATTCAGTATATGTTCTGATTCCTCTCCAGACCATCTATGGAGAGGAATCAGAATTGCTCAACAGGTGTGTCTGGAGAAGTATTATTGTTATAGTGTGAACAGCTAACTGTGATCCTTCTTTGGGCTTCAGCTTTGAGGGCTTAGAGCAGAGGTGGGCAAATTACAGACTGCAGGCCACATCCAGCCCACAAGACCATACTGCCTGGTCCTTGAGCTCCCGGCCGAGGAGGCTAGATCCTGGCCCCACCCCTGCTGTTCCCCCTCCCTCCACAGCCTCAGCTCACCGTGCTGCCAGCACTCTGGGCGGCGGAGCTGCGAGCTCCCCCTGGCTTAGAGTCTGCCCTCATTATTGCACAGTTCTGATAATGTGTAGCACAATGACAGTGATGAAAATTCTAGATAGTCACTGATTTGTTACAAGATGTTCTTATTTGTGATGGCCAAACTGAAAACAACTCAGAATCTGAGTTCAGTTCAATTAAAGATCCAGATAATTATCCAAACCTCCTGAGTCTCCAAAATTGGGCAAAAAGTCTCATAAGAATAGGCTTTCTTGAAAGATTTCAATTGCTACCACCTCTGGCCTGAGTTGAAAATACCACGAGAAACACCTCTCTCCTTCTTCGAGTGCTTGTTCACGTTGATTCCAATCAGGTGTGCACATGCCGCGTACAAAGTCATCGGAAACTTTTTCCCTTAGCAGCTCCCATCGGGTCAGCTGTGGAGCCCCCTGGAGTGGCGCCTTCATGGCGCTCAATATATGACCCTGCCGACCCGACCCCCCTTTAGTTCCTTCTTACCGCCCGTGACGGCCGTTGGAACTGCATTCACTTGCCTAGCAAGGGCTTCCCTTAACTTTCTTCTTTAGTCTGTAGTTTCATCTAGGTTTCAGTTAGTTTTAGTTCGTGTACATAGTGTATATAGTGTTCAGGTTAGGATGCAGGGTCCTCCCCAATCCCTTACCTTCCCTTGGCTCCCGGGAATGCCTCAGGGCCAGGGGTTTAAACCTTGCGGGACCTGCGGGAAGCCCATGCCAACGGGCGACCCCATGGCGCGTGTCTGGGGGAAGAGCACCAAACAGCAGATGCAAAATGTGCAGGTCTTTCCACCCTGGGGTGAAGAAAGAGTGGGCTTTCCGGCTGAAACAACTTAGGATGGGGTCCGCTCTCTGTCCACAGCCCGCCACGGAGTGCCGAGATCCGACACTGAGTGTGTTGATGCGAAATGCTCTGGCCTCGGTGCGTGACACGGCGCCGAGGAAAGACTCTGACTCAAGAGACCTTCAGCGCCGGCGGTCCCCGGCACCACAAGTGGCGCAGTCAACCAGGCACCGCTCGTACTCACCGGTGCCACACAAACGGCCCAAGAAGATGGACTGGGGTCGTTCCCCGGTGCTGAAGGCAGCACCAGGTGCAACAGCAGTGCGTCCCACAAAGGAGCACTCAGTGCACAAGGGCCAGGAGTTGGCGCCATTGACTTTGGTTCCCCGGAGGGGACCGTTGAGTCCAGTGCCCAGTGACTCCCCGGACAGACAGTGCCAGGTGGAGGAATTGGAGTCTCCCTCCACCCTGGACACTTTTGAAGCCACCAGGGACCTAATAGCAATGACTGCCCCGCAACCTCTGGCTATCAGGGTCCGACGCCATGTAGAGGCAAGCTGGCAATAATGTGGCGATCACCCTCTCTGACAGGGCACCATTCACCTTGGCACCACTTGGGTTCACCATCGCCAAGTCACCGTTTCCCTGCTCGGGGCCCTGTGCACGGTTTCTCGGCTTAATCTCCAGCATGGGCTGAGCGGCACCGGTCTCCAGCACCGTCGTAGCGGCACCAGTCTCTGGCACCTTCAAGGACTCAACCAGTTCTGGGTCAAGCTGAAGTTCCTCATGGTCGCCCTGAGCACGATCATCCCCTGCTTCGATCCGGGAGACTGGTACGCCGCCCTCGACATGAAGGATGCATATTTTCACATATCCATTCATTCAGCCTGTGCACAGACGATTTCTGCGGTTTGTGGTCAACCACAAACATTATCAGTTCATGGTCCTCCAATCCGGCCTATCGATGGCCCCCCAAGTCTTCACCAAGTGCATGTCGGTGGTCGCAGCCTTTCTTCACAGGGGGCAGGTTCAGGTGTATCCCTACCTCGACAACTGGCTCTCCAGGGAGCAGGTGGAGTCTCAAGTCCAACTAGTCAGAGCTACTTTTGTGAGGGTGGGACTCCTCCTCAACGTGAGCAAGTCAATCTTGTCACTGACCCAAAGAATAAAATTCATTGGGGTGGTGCTTGACTCAGGGCAAGAAGGGGCAGTCCCGCCAGAGGCACGATTCCAAGTGGTGACAGACATGATCCAAAGCCTCAGGCGATATCCCACCATGACAGCAAGGGGATGCCCAAGTCTCCTCAGCCACATGGCAGCCTGCACTTACGTGGTCAGATATGCCAGACTGAGGCTCAGACCACTGCAGGCATGGCTCGCTTCGACCTATCGCCCAGCGCGAGACAGTCTGGACTCAGTGGTGTCGGTGCCAGAGCATGTACTCAAGTCCCTCTGTTGGTGGCTCGACCCTCGGACTGTCTGCGAAGGCGTTCGCTTCAACAGCCCACAGCCCTCTCTGTCCCTAGTAATGGACGCATCAGCTCTGGGTTGGGGCGCTCACCTGGGAGATCTCCGAACGCAGGGCCTATGGTCGCAGGGCAAGCTCTCACTCCATATCAATATCAAGGAACTCAGAGGGTGTGGCTAACCTGCCACACCTTCCTGTCCCGACTACAAGGCCAGTGTGTGGCAGTGTTGACTGACATCACAACTGCCATGTTTTATAACAAAAAACAGGGTGGAGCCTGTTCCTCCCCCCTATGCCGGGAAGCCATCCAACTATGGTAGTTCTGCATAGCCCACTCCATTCACCTGGAGGTGTCATATCTCCTGGGAGTGCAGAACAAACTAGCAGACCACCTCAGCAGGTCGTTCCACAACCGCGAGTGGACCATCTGTCCGTATGTCATACACTCCATCTTTCAAAGGTAGGGGTTTCCCCAGGTCGATCTGTTTGCCACCCAGAGCAACAGAAAGTGCCCAACGTTCTGCTCCTTTCAGAAGCACAACCTGGGTTCGATCTCGGATGCGTTCCTGCTACCCTGGGGAGAACGCCGCATGTATGCCCTTTCCACTGGTCCCACTTGTGCAGAAGGTGCTGCTCAAGATCCGCACAGACAAGGCAAAGGTAATCCTGCTGGCCCCAGCATGGCCCCGCCAACATAGGTACACCCTGCTTCTGCAGCTGTTAGTGGACACCCCGATCGTGTTACCACTTTACCCTGATCTGATCACACAGGACCATGGTAGCTTTTACCACTCAGACCTCCAGTCCCTCCATCTCACAGCTTGGAAGCTTCATGGTTAAATCCAATGGAGCGCCGGTACTCGGAACCTGTAAGAAAGGTTCTGCTCAGCAGCAGAAAACCATCCACCAGGGCCACTTATCTAGCTAAGTGGAAAAGGTTCACCTGCTGGTGTGCCCAGCATCACATGTCTCCACTCCAGGCCCTTATACCACTCGTCCTAGAGTACCTCTTACACTTGAAACAACAGGGCCTGGCAGGGTCATCCATCAGGGTACACCTCGCTGCTATCTCAGCCTTCCACCTGGGAGAGTTGGGGCGTTCCGTGTTCACCAACCCTATGGCAGGGCATTTCCCCAAGGGTCTGGAAAGATTATATCCACAGGCTCGACAACCTGTCCCTGCATGGGACCTTAATCTGGTCCTCTCAAGACTAATGGGGCCACCTTTAGAATCGCTGGCTACTTGCTCCCTTCTGAATTTGTCATGGAAGGTGGCATTCCTGGTCGTCATTACATCAGCTAGGATGGTGTCCGAGTTAAAACCACTAACCTCCGACCCTACACAGTCTTCCAGAAGGACAAGGTGCAACTCAGGCCTCACCCAGCCTTCCTTCCCAAGGTGGTGTCCCAATTTCATACTAGCCAAGACATTTTTCTACCAGTCTTTTATCCTAAGCCTCATACGGGAGCAGAGGCTTCACTCACTGGATGTCCGGCATCCACTAGCATTCTACATCGAACATACTAAGCCTTTCAGGAAATCGAACCAACTATTCGTGGTGGTGGCAGACTGGATGAAAGGGCTCCTGGTCTCTTCCTAACACATTTCTTCCTGGATTAGGGCCTGCAGCTGCACATGCTACGAGCCGGCTAAGGTCCCAGCCCCGGATATTGTGGCACACTCTACAAGGGCACAAGCCGTGCCAGCTGTTTCCTGGCCCAGATCCCCATTCAAGAGATCTGCAGCGCTGCAACCTGGTCATTGGTGCATACGTTTACCACTCATGATTTTGTCACCCAGCATGCCAGAGAAGATGCCGCATTCGACAGAGCAGTGCTCCAGTCAGAGATTCCTTAACTCCGACCCCACCTTCAGGGGAGAGCTTAGGAGACACCTGATTGAAATTGACATGAACAAGCACTCAAAGGAGAAAAAACGGTTACTCACCTTCTCGTAACTGTTGTTCTTCGAGATGTGTTGTTCAAGTCTATTCCAATACTCACCCTCCGACCCCTCTGTTGGAGTAGCCTGCAAGAAGGAACTGAAGGGGTGGGTTGGGTCAGTAGGGTCATATATTGAGCGCCATGAAGACGCCACTCCAGGGGGCTCCAGACAGTCGACCCAAAGGGAGCTGCTAAGGGAAAAACTCTCTGTCAACCGTGCACGCGGCACGCACACACCTGATTGGAATGGACATGAACAACACATCTCGAAGAACAACAGTTATGAAAAGGTGAGTAACCGTTTTTTTGTGGTGTTTTGCCATGTCCTGCGCTGCTAGGAACCCAAGAGTGCAAAGCAAGTGAAAATGTTAAACTTCTGAACATATCAGAATTCTACAGCAGGATCAAGTTTGAGTTTGGCTATAGAAATAGAAACATGGTTCTGGTTTAGCTCTCAGATAAAAATCTAGCCCTGTATAAACACATGTAATAAAATAAGTAGAAATAGAAGTGAAGCGGTATCAGCATGGAGGTTTCCCCACTGTCCATATGAGTTACGGGACAATCACAAGACTGGGGTTTGGAACAACCCAATTCTATTGCAGGTTACAGCACACAGTGCAGGATGGAAGGCAGACAGCAGTGATGCACCACCCCCCATCACAGATGAATAACTTTAGTGTAGGGAGGGGAAGTCCAAAAACCAACCACAAAATCCTAAAATATAGGCGCTGCTCTGGGACCACTGGCTGAAACGTTGATTCTTGATGTGATCACATACCACTGATATAGATTCTGTATATGAAAAGTACACAGAGCAGCCACAAATACTGTAATGACCTGGTTGGTATTTCTAGAAGAAAATTTGCTTGTGAAGCCTTTTGAATTTAGCATTAAATTTTTAGTGCTATTTAAAATTATCACTAAAGAAGGGTGACAATATTGCTTGTTTCTTTTCTTAAAGGGTCGTGTGCAGATGTGGGTGGACATGTTTCCCAAAGATATGCCTCCACCAGGACCACCTGTTGATATTTCACCGAGGAAACCCAAAGGGTAATTCAGGGTGCATTTCTGTCAATGTACTGGCATCATCCTGCAAATATTGAATCTTTCAAAAGGGCTTGTGTACACGACTGCACAGTGTGGAAGATCAGGGTGTGAGTTTCACCCTGCACTGAAGTGTTGTGCTGTAACTGCTCCATGTACACCCTGCTAGCATGAACTAAAAGGTATCTAGTTCGTGTTAACATAATCTCATTTCAAACAGGACTGCATTAACATGAACTAGGTACCTTTTGGTTCGTGCTAGCTGAGTCTGTATGGGGCAGGTACAGCACAACACTTAGAATCATAGAATATCAGGGTTGGAAGGGACCTCAGGAGGTCACCTAGTCCCAACCCCCTGCTCAAAGCAGGACCTAATCCCCAACTAAATCATCCCAGCCAGGGCTTTGTCAAGCCTGACCTTAAAAACCTCTAAGGAAGGAGATTCCACCACCTCCCTAGGTAACCCATTCCAGTGCTTCACCACCCTCCTAGTGAAAAAGTTGTTCCTAATATCCAACCTAAACCTTCCCCACTGCAACTTGAGACCATTATTCCTTGTTCTATCATCTGGTACCACTGAGAACAGCTTAGATCCATCCTCTTTGGCACTCCCTTTCAGGTAGTTGAAAGCAGCTATCAAATCCCCCCTCATTCTTCTCTTCTGCAGACTAAATAATCCCAGTTCCATCAGCCTCTCCTCATAAGTCATGTGCTCCAGCCCCCTAATCATTTTTGTTGCCCTCCGCTGAACTCTTTCCAATTTTTCCACATCCTTCTTGTAGTGTGGGGCCCAAAACTGGACAGAATCTCCAGATGAGGCCTCACCAATGCCGAATAGAGGGGAACGATCATGTCCCTTGATCTGCTAGCAATGCTCCTACTTATACAGCCCAAAATGCTGTTAGCCTTCTTGGCAATGTCGGAGAAAAACAGAGTTCTCACTCTTTCTTTGGGTGCAGCAAGGCAGATACATTTTATTAACTCAAGCAATTGCACAGAGGGAGAGAGTGCACTAGGACACAGGGTTTCCCCCTCCTAGGCAGGTCTCTCAAAAGATAAACAATTAAGGCAAGCATTTATACTTTTTGTTACATATAGTAATGATCAACAACTGCAATTTGTTTATACATATTCTTTCTTGTTATCTTGTTTTCCTCATTAATTTTGTTATGGTCTACATTCTATTCTTATCTAATACAAGGTTACAGTAACCTCTCATAGTTATTTTCCCCTCGCCTCACAGAGTCCCCGCTTCTACAAATCTCGCGTTATCACAGCTAGAGTTAGCCTGACTCTTGCTCATATAGAGGCCTGCATCCAAATTCCCTTTACCGACTTCCACAGCAACAAGGGCACACTGTTGACTCATATCTAGCTTCTCATCCACTATAACTACTAGGTCATTTTCTGCAGAACTGCTGCCTAGCCACTCAGTCCCTAGTCTGTAGCAGTGCATGGGATTCTTCTTTCCTAAGTGCAGGACTCTGTACTTGTCCTTGTTGAACCTCATCAGATTTATTTTGGCCCAATCCTCTAATTTGTCTAGGTCTCTCTGTATCCTATCCCTACCCTCCAGCGAATCTACCACTCCTTCCAGTTTAGTGTCATCTGCAAACTTGTTGAGGGCACAATCCACACCATCCTCCAGATCATTAATGAAGATATTGAACAAAACCGGCCCCACGACCGACCCTTGGGGCACTCTGCTTGATACCGGCTGCCAACTAGACATGGAGCCATTGATCACTACCCATTGAGCTCGACGATCTAGCCAGATTTCTATCCACCTTACAATCCATTCATCCAGCCCATACTTCTTTAACTTGCTGGCAAGAATACTGTGGGAGACCGTATCAAAAGCTTTGCTAAAGTCAAGGAACAACATGGCCACTGCTTTCCCCTCATCCACAGAGCCAGTTATCTCATCATAGAAGGCAATTAGGTGAGTCAGGCATGACTTGCCCTTGGTGAATCCATGCTGACTGTTCCTGATCACTTTCCTCTCCTCTAAGTGCTTCAAAATTGATTCCTTGAGGACCTGCTCCATGATTTTTCCAGGGACTGAGGTGAGGCTGACTGGCCTGTAGTTCCCCAGATCTTCCTTCTTCCCTTTTTAAATGATGAGCACTACATTAGCCTTTTTCCAGTCATCCGGGACCTTGCCCGATCACCATGATTTTTCAAAGATAATGGCCAATGGCTCTGCAATCACATCCGCCAACTCCTTTAGCACCCTTGGATGCAGCACATCCGGCCCCATGGACTCGTGCTCGTCCAGCTTTTCTAAATAGTCCTGAACCACTTCTTTCTCCACAGAGGGCTGGTCGTCTCCTCCCCATACTGTGCTGCCCAGTGCAGGAGTCTGGGAGCTGACCTTGTTCGTAAAGGCAGAGGTGAAAAAAGCATTGAGTACATTAGCTTTTTCCACATCCTCTGTCACTAGGTTGCCTCTCCCATTCAGTAAGGGGCCCACACTTTCCCTGACCGGCTTCTTGTTGTTAACATACCTGTAGAAACCCTTCTTGTTACTCTAAACATCCCTTGCTAGCTGCAACTCCAAGTGTGATTTGGCCTTCCTGATTTCACTCCTGCATGCCTGGGCAATATTTTTATACTCCTCCCTGATCATTTGTCCAAGCTACCACTTCTTGTAAGCTTCTTTTTTGTGTTTAAGATCAGCAAGGATTTCACTGTTAAGTCAAGCTGATAGCCTGCCATATTTACTATTCTTTCTACACATTGGGATGGTTTGTTCCTGCACTTCAGCTCATGCTGCGGTTCACACCCTTGTAGTCCGCACTGCGAGGCCATATAAATAAGACCCAATGTCTGGTAAGAAATGTAGTTGCAAAATATTATTTAAACTGAGAAACAATGCCATAGATTCTTAGATTTTAAAGCCAGAAAGGACCATTATGATCATCTAGTCTGAGCTCCTACATGATACATGTAACCCACACACCTCTTGGGTGTGGTGTTCTGTCCCCTCTAGTGGCACTTAGCCCACTTAGAGATTAATGAATCTGCTACAGCCTTAGCTAAGGGCCATGTGGCTTTTAGCTCATACAATAGAGGCTCATACACTAAGCTCCAGAGGTCCCAGGTTTTATCCCGCCCACTGACAACTGGGGTCTGTCAGTGTTACACACAGGACTTAGAATCTTACCAGTAATTTCTGCATCAATCCATAACTTCTGTTTGAGCTATAGCATATCTTTTATAAAAGCATCCTATCTTGATTTAAAGACTTCATGTGATTCATTCAACAGTGGTAAAAAGACCAGACAACAAGAGGCAGTTTCAGTGAGTCTTAAAGTTATTATCCTCCACTGAACTCTAACTCCAAAGTTATAATTTAGTCTCTGTGTCACTTTAGCTCTCTCACATACATAACATACTTGACCGTTGGTCAAGATCTTCTATCTCGTATTATTGTACCTGAGGGATTTTCACTACTTTGGACAAGAATGAGATCAAGAAGCATGAAAGGAGGCTGCAAAGAGAGATTTGTTTGGAATAGTAAGCATCTCTGTAATTTCAGGCAGATATATAGCCTACTCTGACATTGCACTAAACAAGTCAATCTAGCTGTTAGTGTTTGATAGATAATAAATGACAACTGAGTAGGAGAATTCATGGCTCATCCCAAATTAACTTTAATGAGATATTTTAATAAGGGCTTTGTTAGGTAATCTTCATGTCTGGAACAGTTTCACAGAAGCAGTGTCTGCATTATGTATGTTCAGACAAAAGACGATGCTCTAAAAAAGTAACACTTTGCTCCTATCTATGTCGAATTAAGTAAAGTCCATAATCTGACAAAAAATGAGACTATCTAACAAGTGCTTTCTTTATACAAGAATTTTATGTGAGGCTATTTATCAGCTGTGAATTTTTCAAACCAGAAAGATTTGCGCCTAATAATATTTGCAAGAACAAAATGTTGCTGCCATGCTGCAGTCTACAGACACATAGACATATGTTGTTGAAATGTTAATCATCAGAGGGGTTTAGATTTCTGCAAGAGACCTGGACTTTGGAAGACTTATGGGGGAGGGATAGCTCAGTGGTTTGAGCATTGGCCTGCTAAACCCAGGGTTGAGAGTTCAGTCCTTGAGGGGGCCATTTAGGGATCTGGGGCAAAAAATCTGTCAGGGGACAGTACTTGGTCCTGCTAGTGAAGGCAGGGGACTGGACTCGATGACCTTTCAAGGTCCTTCCAGTTCTACGAGACTGGCATATCTCCATTTAAAAAAAAAAAAAAAAGATGCTGTATGCCAAGTAGCCTGAAGAAAGGTGCACAGAAATGGTGCAAGACAAACATGTAGATATGCATATTTCTAAGGCTTCCAACACCTACAGCATACAAGAGCGTGGAGGAGTTCATTCCCTTTCCTGGATGGTGCTGTACAATGTCTCTGGAGATCACATTTATCCGTGCTCCCTAAAGGTGTTTCTGAATGGCATTTTCCCTCCTTTTTCATGTACTAGATTACACCAAATATCATATATTGTCAACGACAAAATCTCTGAAAAGGAGACCCCCCCCGTCTGCCTACATGAGTTTTGCCCTCATTGTCAAGTTACTCAGTATTTTGTGGATGCTCAAATGATGTTGGTCAGTCCAGTCTAGCCCTGTTTCATTGCAGTATTTTTGTGATCACAATTAAAAAAGAACATAAGCAAACAACCAGCGAGGAATTTTCCACTGTTCCAAGGCTGCCAGTGACACCTACTGTCACTCTGCATCCTCATGAGCTAAGAGAACAGCCCCTAATTCTATTATATCACAAGAGACTCCAGAAGACACCAGGAGTCTGATTCTGATCCCATTCTTCAAACCAGTTTTACATCAGCATAATACTCTTTATGTTAAGGAAATTGCTAGTGATTCATACCAGTGTCTGATTAGACTCAGGCCCTATGTGTACTCAGGAAGGATGAAAAGAAATTAACTAGAAAGCCTTTTGCTACTGTGAATTGAAATATACAATATGTTGGTTTCTTTCTTTTTCAGTTATGAATTGAGAGTGATCATCTGGAATACAGAAGATGTGATTTTAGAAGACGAGAATATCTTCACAGGACAAAAATCAAGTGATATCTATGTAAAAGGGTGCGTTCATCCGGATATCACTTTTTGCATCTCTTCATTTATTCCTTGAGAGGACAATTAACGTCTGATTCAAGCCATCCATCAAAGACCAGAGTCACAGAATTTATGGGGTTGTATTCAGTAGCGTAGCCAGGGCGGGAGCGGAGGTAGCGGCCGCTCCCCCTGTGCGCAGAAGCGGCGCCTTAAAAAGGAAGTGGCGCCTTTTTTTAAAGGGGGAGCGGAGCTAAAAAAAAGGCGCCGCTTCTTTTTAAGGCGCCACTTCTTGCACTCACCCAGCGGCGCTCCAGCTGTTCGGCGGCACTTCGGCAGCAGGTCCTTCACTCGCTCTGGGTCTTCGGTGGCATTTCAGCGGCGGGTACCACCGAAGACCCGGAGCAAGTGAAGGATCCGCCGCCGAAGTGCCACTGAACAGCTGGAGCGCCGCCGGGTGAGTACAGGGGGAGGCGCCTTTTTTAGCTCCGCTCCCCCTGTGCTCAGGACCTGGCTATGTGGCTGGTTGTATTAACAAGGCTGTTCTCCTTGTGAGACATTTCTGGGATCTTGATAATTTGCTGTGAGTGTGTGCCAAAAATAGCCAGCCACTCTGGAAACTAGTTAGTCCTCTTTCACCTTTAAATATAGACTCATTAGACCTAATTCACTACTCACACAGAGTAAAATCAGAAGTAGCACCATTCGCTTGGTGTCAGTAGAGAATCAAATCCAAAACTTCATGGGTTAAATGCAAATGTCTACAGCATTTGAAGCTTGAAGGGCTTATAGCATAATTTTTGGCATACACTCACAGCAACTAGGAACTAGGGGTGCTGAGGGTGCTACCACACCCCTGGGCTTGAAGTGGTTTCCATCATATACAGGGTTTACAGTTTGCTTCATTGGCCCTCAGCACCCCCACTATACAAATTGTTCCAACACCCCCAGCTTATAGGGATACAGAGTGGTGTTACATAATGAGTTGAGAGAAATTATAACCAGCTTAGTGAAGTTAATAAAAAAAATGAGAAGTATCATAGGAGATTCCTGTGGGGAATCCATTCTAACCAGCTATTTGTTGACTGAAGTATGTGTGTGAGTGAGGGAAGAGTGTGTGTGAAGAATTTTTCAATAGCATTTTATAGCTTATCTTTCCTGTTGCTATTACACTGCTGCAAAATTACAAAATTACTCAGGATAGTTAAGTCCAAAGCAGACTGTGAGGAGTTACAAAGGATCTCACAAAATGGAGTGACTGGACAACAAAATGGCAGATGAAATTCAGTGTTGATAATGCAAAGTAATGCATGTTGGAAAACATAATTCCAGTTGTACAGACAAAATAATAGGGTCTAAATTAGCTGTTACCACTCAAGAATGAGATCTTGGAGTCATTGTGGATAGTTCTCACAAAACATCCACTCAATGTACAGCGGCCGTTAAAAAAGCGAACAGAATGTTAGGAACCATTAGTAAAGGGATAGATAATAAGCCAATAAATATCATAATGCCACTATATAAACCCTTGGTATGCCCACACCTTGAATACTGGGTGCAGTTCTAGTTGCTTCATTTCAAAAATGATATATTCAAATTGGAAAGGGTACAGAGAAGGGCAACAGAAATTATTAGGGGTATAGAACACCTTCTGTATGAGGAGAGATTAAAAAGGCAGGAACTTTTCAGCTTGGAAAAGAGATGACAGAGAGGGGATACGAATGGTGTGGGGAAAGTGAATAGGGAAGTGTTATTTACTCCTTTACATAACACAAGAACCAGGGGTCTGAATTGTAAATTAATAGGCAGCAGGTTTAAAACGAACAAAGGAAGTACTTCTTCACACAACACACAGTCAACCTGTAGAACCCATTGCCTGTAGGTATTGTGAACGCCAAAGCTATAACTTGGTTTAAAAATAATTAGATAAGATCATGGAGGATAGGTCTATCAATGGCTATTAGTCAAGGTGGTCAGGGATGCAACCCCATGCTCTGGGTGTCTCTAGCCTCTGACTGCCAGAAGCTGGGGCTGGATGACGGGGGTGGGGGGGGGAATCACTCAAAAAGTGCCTTGTTCTGTTCATTCCTTCTGAAGCAGTTGGCATTGCTACTGTTCGAAGACAGGATACTAGGCTAGAGGGACCATTGGTCTGACCCAGTATGACCGTTCTTATGTCCTTAATGCCATTTTTGAGACCGTTCGTATTTTTTAATCACCATTTTATAATATTGCCACTCATGAGTGCTGGTTAACTTTTTTGGATGTGGGGCAAATTTTTAAATATTGATTAGAAAACATAGCCAATCATCTGCAGAACTAAAAACCTAGTAGATACATTCATAAATGAATGGGTACCCTCAAAAGTTATCTATTTTTAGAGAAGCACAATATGGATTTTTTGTAATATTCCTTTGTACATGATACATTGTTTGTGATGCATCAGAAAACAACAAGCCAGAAGAAAATTTGGAGAAATGAGTCAGCCATGCTTACACCTGACATCCTTCACTCTAGAGCACTTGCAGATACAAATAATTTTGGTTCTAACATCAAATACCTAAATCAGCATCTGAGACTGTCAGGAAGTCTACCACCTAAGGCACAAAATCTGCTCATATACCTTTTATCATGGTGGTTGATAATGAAAACACTCATGTTAGTTTGCTTGCCCATAAAAATATTTTTAATGATTAGCCATTGGTGAATGGAAAATTAGAATTTTGCAAGTCTGACCTAAATAGAACTCGCATTATCCCTCTAAACTTTTGATAGTGATTTTCAGTCACTGAAAACCTGAGCCACATTTGAATGTTTTAGATATTAGCTACCACCTAAGCCTTCTGGTTGCTCTACTAACATTGATTATGAAAGAAAGGATTGATAAATAAAAATTCTTGTAATTGAATTTGAATACCCACAATACAGCTTCCCTATTAACCTTACTGTATTCACCTGTGTGCATGCTATAGGTGGTTAAAGGGACTGGAAGATGACAAACAGGAGACAGATGTGCATTACAACTCCTTGACTGGAGAAGGGAACTTCAACTGGCGCTTTGTGTTTCCATTCCACTACCTCCCAGCTGAGAAACAAATGGTGGTCAGTAAGAAAGAGAGCATATTTTCCTTGGAAAAGACAGAACGCAAAATGCCAGCAGTGCTAGTGCTCCAAGTTTGGGACTTTGAAAGACTTTCTTCTGATGATTTCTTGGGTAAGCAAACAGTGAAGCCAACTGAACTTCAGCTAAAATCTTCATAGACCTTTATTTTGTAAAAATGTGTTGAAGGAGGTATCTAAGGCCTAATTATCAATTGCCTTCTATGAATCCACTTAACAGCTAGAATGCCTAACAAATATATGGTTTTTGGCTACACAAAAGGATGGGTCTGAGTGGCATATTTTTGGAGGCTGATTAAAAGTTCAACCCCCATGTTTAAATGATAGTCACATTTTACTATAATGTCAGGCATTACTTAATATGGACCAAAATCTAGAAATCATCAATAAAAAGAATATATTTAGGCCAATCAGTATCTCCCTGACAATGCAGGATTTTCATCTTATATGCCAGGAGTATGTTCTCAAATGCTTTGTACAGTTGAGAATAAAATTGCTCTGGTGGCTGAGTTTCCACTACGTCCGTTCAAAGATTATTCCAGACTAACACAGGTCACTATTACGAAATATTTCCTGATATTCATCCCAAAGTATCTTTTACTCCAGTTCATTCCATTACCCCTTAAACCACCCAAAACAATTCCTCTCCTTAGTTTTTACATGCTTCAAATATTGTATTCCTCTTTCCTAAGCCCTATAAACATCATTTAGACAAATACACTTTATCTCCCTCCTCTCTCTTACTTATCTATATATCTCTGTCTCATCTACATATTTATATTGCTCTAGTTACTGTAGTAGGTAGGCATCTAATACAGGAGCTTCAAATTTCAGCATGGTGCCAGTATAGTGCCAATCTATTAAAAAGGGGAATAAGGACAGTCCGGGAAATTATAGGCCAGTCATCTTAACTTCAGTACTTGGAAAAATAATGGAGCAAATAGTCAAGCAATCAATTTGCAAACACCTAGATGATAATAAGGTGATAAGGAACAGTCAGCATGGATTTGTCAAGAGCAAATCATGTCAAACCAACCTAATAGTTTTCTTTGACAGGGTAACAAGCCTTGTGTATGGGGGCAAGCTGTAGATGTGGTATATCTTGACTTTTGATACTATCTGGCATGACCATCTCATAAACAAACTAGGGAAATATAGCAAAGATGAATGGTGGGTGCACAACTGGTTGAAAACTGTTCCCGGAGAGTAGTTATCAGTGGTTCACAAGCAAGCTGGAAGGGCATATTGAGTGGGGTCCTGCAGGGATCAGTTCTGGGTCCAGTTCTGTTCAATGTCTTCATAAATTATTTAGATAATGGCATAGAGAGTACATTTATAAAAGGTTGCAGACGATACCAAGCGGGAAGGGGTTGCAAGTGCTTTGGGGGATAGGAGTAAAATTCAAAATGATCTGGACAAACTGGAGCAATGGTCTGAAATAAATAGGACAAAATTCAATAAGGACAAATGCAAAGTACTTCGTTTAGGAAGCAACAATCAAGTACACACATAAAAATGGGAAATGACTGCCTAGGAAAGAGTATTGCCAAAAGGGATCTCGTGGACAAGCTAAATATGTCAACAGTGTAACACTGTTGCAAAAAAAGCAAACACCATTTGGGGATGTATTAGCAGTGTTGTAAGCAAGACATGAGAAATTATTATTCCATTCTACTCTGCACTGATAAGGTATCAGCTGGAGTATTGTGTCCAGTTCTGGGTGCCATATTTCAGGAAAGATGTGGACAAATATGAGAAAGTCCAGAGGAGAGCAACAAAAATGATTAACGGACTAGAAAATATGACCTATGAGGGAAGATTGAAAAAATTGGGTTTGTTTAGTCTGGAGAAGAGAACACCGAGGGAGTATATGATAACAGTTTTGAAGTACATAAAACACCTGTCAGGGATGGTATAGATAATACTTAGTCCTTCCATGAATGCAGGGGAATGGACTAGATGACCTCTTGAGGTCCCCTCCTGTCCTATAATTCTATGATTCTGTGAAAAGACTGTTACAAGGAAGAGGGTTACAATTGCAGTAAGGGAAGTTTAGGTTGAATTTTAGAAAAAACTTCCTAACCGTCAGGGTGGAAGCACTGGAATAAATTGCCTAGGGAGGTTGTGGAATCTCCATCTTTGGAGGTTTTAAAGAACAGGTTAGACAAACACCTGTCAGGAATGGTCTCGTTATTACGTAGTCCTGCATTGAGTGCAGGGAACTGAACTAGATGATCTGTTGAGGTGCCTTCCAGTCCTACGCTTCCATGATTCTATGGTTCTGCTCCAGACTCAGGAGATTAGGTTGTGAATTCATGGGGTTTTGGTTTGGTGGATGTGTGGGAGAGAGATGATGCTCACGAAGGGCTAGTGTAAGCTGGTCTGTGTTGCACTGTGCTCTAAAGGTAGCAAGACATTCTTCTTCTTGTATTATTGTTTGGGGTTTTTTGAGTGCCTATAATGTGGCACCTCAAGTAAATAAAAACCTGAGGTGAAATCCTAGCCCCATTGAAATCAAT
Source organism: Macrochelys suwanniensis (assembly GCA_033296515.1). Taxonomy (NCBI): domain Eukaryota; kingdom Metazoa; phylum Chordata; order Testudines; family Chelydridae; genus Macrochelys; species Macrochelys suwanniensis. The sequence continues at coordinate 240,554,445 of CM065776.1, forward strand.
GGCAAAACTCTCATTCACTTCACTAGGGATGGGATTTCACCTCCAGTCCCTGCCCTGAAGAACTTTCAATTTAAATGTGACATGATACAACATGAAAGAGTGAACTGGGCAGAAGAAAAGGAGGGATGGAGAAAGTAAAGGGTGCTTTGGAAGCTTTCTAGCTCCATGAATCAATGGGAAGTGGATTATCCCCATCAGTCCTGCATCCAGCTGGGAAGATGGGAGGACCATACACATTTAGTCCTTTTAATCTTCCCTCGTAAATTATTTTCTTCACTCCCTTAACCCTTTTTTCCCCTCTTCTATTAATTCCTTTTGATGAGTCAACATCTTTCTGGTATTGAGATGCCTTGAACTGCATGAGTATTGCACACCATCTGTATAAGACTGCTTTGCTTTCCACCTCAAACTTATGCACTAGGACAGCTTTCTCTAGCCATGCTGACCACGGTTTTCAAAAACCTGATTTCAGGTGCCTCCATTTCTGAATGTCCAACTTGTGACACTAAAGAGGCCTGATTTTCAGAACATGCTGAGAACCTTACTTCAGAGAATCAGGGCCTTTTAAAGTGTCTCAAGTCAGGCACCCAAAAAACTGATGCACCCCAGATGTCTAATCACTTTTGAAAATCTTGACCAGTCTAGCTGGATCCTGACAGGGTGTTGTTATCCTGCTCTCTCTGGGAACTCCCTGGGGAACTCATGTTTGTTGTCTTTCTGTTCACTGCTCCCTTTAGACTGATTTAATAACACACACAGATAGAAACAAAAATAAAATCTAGACAAATCAATAACAAATGTTCTACATCACCTTTCTTTGCCTGCCTTAATAAGGGAGTCAAACATCCTCATTTATTATGGCAGATTGATCTGTCCAACTTCTGATGATGTTTTTAAAAAGCCTTTGTGGATCCTTCAGAGTTCGCACTGTTGCTTTGTCAGCATCTTTGAGAAATACTGCTCAGATCCTTGGAAGAGGTATTGGGGAATTTGCTGAGTAACAGTTTACAAAGCAACTAACTAGGTGTATTTAAATAAGAGCCATGTGTTTACTAGCAAGGTGAACCATTAGGCACTCAGGTACTACAGACATGGGGGCCATACATGCAGATGATATTTAGCTACAAATATGACCTCAGAGTAGTTTACTGTCGTGTCCAAGGTGGGCTATGCATGAATGAATTGATGGTTCTTTGATTGTGTTTACATCTGAAATGTCTAAGAGATGGTATATTTTTCCCCAGGCTCCCTTGAAATGAAACTGAATGAATTTCCTCGAGCAGCCAAGTCTGCCAAGAGTTGTGACATAGGCATGGTAACAGCAATAAGTAAAGAAAACAAGATATCCATATTTCAGCAAAAGCGTGTCAGAGGATGGTGGCCTTTCGTCAAAGCTGGGGAGCTCACTGTAAGCAGATCACTAATGACTAAAATGAGCAATCTAAGATTACTAGAAGTGCCTCTCTCATGTACAGATACTCTGATGATAGGCACCTTACAAAGAGACAGAAAAGTACTAATCTCACAGAGATCAGCTGAGCAGTAATATTATATATTGTAACTTCCATGTAGGACAACCTAACCTTACATGACTGAAGCTGTGGCTGTTATTAAAAAGAACATTAATAATTCAAGTGACATAACTTTATGAGAAGGTCCAATAGACATGATTTTTATCAGTATTAACATTTAGGGGGTGAGCCATATCAAATTACATTGTTATAGGCTCTTCATAATAACTAAGGAAGGTAAATTAAGAATTGCTTCTCAGTGTTTGTGGTTGTCAATTCTTGAATTTAACTAGCAGACTATTAATGAATATAGTTATTTATTATTCAGTCAACTCATCTAAAACTAGGCATATCTATTTTTGTGACTGTCTCACGGGTGCTAACTGGTTAATGGGTCGTTATTGTTTAATAACTCTGGATTAAATATTTGAACAGATATTAATCAAAATTTACTCTCTGATGCAGGGCAAAGTGGAAGCTGAATTCCATTTAGTCACTGCAGAGGAAGCTGAGAAGAGTCCTGTAGGGAAAGCTCGGAAGGAACCTGAGCCTTTGGAGAAACCCAAGTGAGTGGGAACATATTCACTAAATGAGATAAGGAGGCTGGTATAGTGGTTAGAGCAAGGAATTTAGCAGGAGTGCTCCTTGTGTCTGCTTCTGTCTCCGGTACTGTCTTTTTATGAGACTCTAGCAGAATCCGCTAGCCTCTTTGTGACTCAGTTTGCCCAGATATAAAAATGTGGAGTAATGATATTTACCTAGAGTATCTGACAAAAATATTGTTAGGCTTAAATAATTAAAATTTGCTAAGTGCTTCACAATTGTTATATTAATCAATATCTGCTGTGCCTGTCATTGCTAACCTATACATCTAGGGGCTTGCTTCTCAATATTAGATGTGAGGGATTCTTTGCCCATATGTGAAGGAATCCACAAATCTGATTTGTGTGTATATGTCTGGTATTTGTATGCATAAATTAGACACATGCCAATGACTGTGCACACTTGACTTTGGAAATCTGGCCATATAGGAATGGTACAATTTTATCACGTCTATATTCACTTATTGAATTTCACAGTCAAAGAATGAGGCTACCTATTTTGCAACATAAGACCGTGAAAAGTTTTTTTAAAGTCCTTTCACAAAGCAAAATGTCCAGAATGAACTTTTTATCTAACCAAATTCCACCACATTCAAAAAATTACCAGTTGAGGTTTTTGTATCAGAAAAACATTCATGTAATCAGTTTAGGTTTATACAATTAATTCTGTTACAGCGATGAGCTATGGAAAGACAAGGAATGTGAAATGAGATTCCCTACTACAAAAGATTTTTAAAATCTTATTCCAAGTGGTAATTGTAACCGGTGAAGAATTTCACTCTCTACATCAAAAAGATGTTCAATTGAGCTTCCAGATTTTCTGATCTTCTAGCAGGATGGCATTTGTGGGTGACCATGAGATTATTTACAAGACTTCAACAGCTTTATGAAAAAATATGCAGACAATACTCATTATGATATAGCATTTTAATTTTATTTCCCTTATTGTAACATCTCTGCAACCTTGGGGTATACTTGGTATAGAATCTATAAGCAATATCTCAAAAGAACATATTCTGTTACCTTGAATTATGCCAAATAGTATTTTGCTCTCTGAATAGTCCCATTATACACAACTGACAGACACTGGCCCAGTTCATTCTTGAGGTAAGGCCTTTAAAGTCAGAGAGGCAGAATGTCTTCCAGAGCTCCCCGGCATTCAATGGGGAGATGGCTACTAAACTGTCTCTTGGTTGTGTGTGACTTGCACTTTTCTCTGCAGCCAGTCAGCTTTGCTGGGCAGCGTGAAGAGGATCAGGGCCATGGTCCTACCTCTTTTGATGAGTGTGCTCTAGTGGTGGGGCAGGAAGAAGCATCCCTGCACTCAGAAGAATTTTGGATTGCAGCTCTGGTTGCCCCCTCCATAGTGGAAAGGTTCCTCATACCATTCCCACCTCTGTGCACTCATGCAAAAAAACAACCACAATTTGGCCTTTGGGGTTTGGTGGCCAGAGATTCCCAAATAATGTTGGGTCAAGACCCAGATTTTAAAACTGCATGTGAGTGTATTGCATTCTGAGGCTTCCCAGGACTCTGCCGGGACTGACTCACACATGCCATATGTGTTAGAAAAATCTAGCAATGTGATATAACCAGGAAAGCAGATTATTTGTAGTGGCTACTCGCTAGGACTCTCATCCTAAGGCAACTGACGTCAATGGGAGTCTTTCCACTGGGCTTTGGGTCAGGCCCAAGAAGCACTGGGCCTCTAAACTTCATATTTAAAACTTGCTGTAGGTTAATATGTAAATTAGGCCCCCCAGATTTGTCTTAATTTGCATAGCTATGAAATGTCAAATATACAGTTCATTCTTCACAGTGGCACGTGGGGTGTGTGTTATGAGATGTGGTGGTTAAGAACAGAAGAATGGCCACACTGGGTCAGACCAATGATCCATCAACCCCAGAATCCTATCTTCTGACAGAGACCAGTGCCAGATGCTTTAGAGGGAATAAACAGAACAGGGCAATCATTGAGTGATCCATCCCCTGTCATCCAGTCCCAGCTTCTGGCAGTCAGAGGTCTAGGGACATCCACAGCATGGGATTATGTCCCTGACCATCTTGACTAATAGCCATTGACAGACCTATCCTCCATAAACTTATCTAATTCCTTTTTGAACCTCGTTATTCTTTTGGCCTTTACACCATCCCCTGGCAACAAGTTCCACAGGTTGACTATACTGTGAAGAAATACTTCCTTATGTTAGTTTTAAACCTTCTGCCTGTTAATTTCATTGGGTGACTCCTGGTTCTTGTGTTATGTCAAGAGGTAAATAATGCATCCCCTATTCACTTTCTCTGCACCATTCATGATGGACTGTTGAGTGATCCAAAGGTGCTTAGCACTTTCAGAAGTGCTCTGAGTATTCAGAACTTTTAGTGGATTCCAAGGTGTTAAAAGGTCCTTTTGTAAGTGATATTTTTTACACAGCATGAGTTTTATAATGTAATATCTTTTGGAAATGTCTGGATCTTCCCTTACCAATTTTTTCTTTCTTTTCTTCCCTACAGCCGCCCAGACACTTCCTTCTCCTGGTTTGTAAATCCTTTCAAGTGTTTGTATCACCTCATCTGGAGAAATTACAAGAAGTACATCATCATTGCGCTGATTCTGATTATTCTGATGATCTTCTTGGTGCTTTTCATTTACACTTTGCCTGGTGCAATCAGTCGTAGGATTGTTGTAGGATCTTAGACAATTACATCTCTCCTTGTAACTAATCATACACAAGTTAAAAATAAAAACTTGACTTCACAATTAATGAACCTTAAACACATTCTGCCAATTATAAAGATAAAGACATAACCATTCATTTCAGAAAAATGAAACTGACTCAAAATATTTTAACACACTACTTCTTTGCCTGCTTATTCAGAAGCAAGCACGATGGGCATTATCATTAAGGAACTGCCAGAACTTTATTAACAATAAAGTTTGATTCTGTGTCCTTTATTAAATGTGAAAATACTTTCTTTGATATTGCACAAAAACTGTGTTATAAAGAGTAAATATTAATTAATATTATGTCTATATTACCAAATATTGAGAGAGAAATGTCATCCATAAATATGAGAACTAGGAAGGATGCCCTGTGTGTTCTTGGCATAATGTTGCAACTGATTATTTTAATGTTTTTTCATGATTTTATATTGATGTACATGATTTTTTAAAGATAGTTTGTTCATGCAAATCCAAGGTTAAATTCTCTCCTTTGTAGTCATATACACATTTTTAAATTTCTAAAATAAATGTATTATGCTCCAGAATCTCAAGCTATTGCCATCACGTAAATAACCAAAGAGGGAGAGAGAGGAATGAGGAGGTATAGGAAAAGGAGGAAAAATCTATTTTCAGATGTGGTCGAGGGAGAGTTAGTGAAGGAGAGAGATGCAGGAAAGATTGTCCACTAGAGAGAAAGGGCTGTTTCATAAGTAGTGGGAACATTGTATTGAGAAGAGAATTTGCTCTATCTGCTAGATGAACAGAGAGAATGAGAAAGGAAACAAAGAGAAGGTGGAGGCTGGAACAAGTCATGGGGGATTTAAAATACAAGGGGTAAAATCCTGGCCCCACTGAAGTCAATGGCACAACTCCTATCCCAGTCCAAAACACAGAATATTTTATACATTGTCATACAGGAGGTCAGACTAGAATGGTCTAATGTTCCCTTCTTGCCTTACAATCCATGAATATGAATAATTAACAGCCATAAAAATCCCCATGGGCTGATAGTTGGTTAGACAGACATGTAGTAGATCTGACCTTCCAGATAATTCATTCCACCATTCTAAAGCCGTACGAGTAACAGTTAGAATGTAAGCGCTCTGGTTAAGGAACTAGCTATTGTTGTGTGTTCAGGAAAGCACCTAGCATGTTTTTGGACACTTTAACATAGTAATACAAATGAATCATCTGGATGCAGTGTTGCCACACAGTTTAGACTGAATAGGCAAAGAGCCTGAAATGTGCTCTCCTCTCTTTAAAGTAGGTTGATCCTTCTATGTGAGGATATGAAGCACATTAGCAAGACAGTGTGGGGAAACTTGCATTGTCACTGCTGGTGCTTTGCCTGTTCTGTGGCTCTCCAGAGGACATTGGTTCTCCGGGGCTGTCCATCTGGCACGCACTGAAGTCATTTTAAGAAATGAAAATAAATCAAACTGCCAAATAGCGAACATTTTGCGTTTAAAGGGGATTAAACTCCATGAACATGATGTCGACAAGATTTAGTATTTCTTGTGGCTTTCAAATTCTAAGTGTGTTATAAACATTAACAAGCTAACTTTAAGTGTGGGAGCAGTCCTGTTAAAATCAAACATGTGCTTAAGTGCTCTGCTGGACAGGGGCCTTCACATGGTGTATTTTACCTTTGTGTGTTTAATATGACAAAGAAATAGACGGAGTTTGCGCTAGTTAGTCATTAACAGGATAAGGAAGTGATGCTGCCCGGTGCTGCGCACCCTCAGCATGCACTGACCACAATGGAAGTTGAGGACACTCGGCGTTGTCTTTAAGAGGCCCTAACCCAGTATGGTACATGCTCGCCTGGCATTTTTAATGTATTCCTCTAACACTGCTAGTTTTTATTTCACTGTGTACTTAACTCTGTGTTACACCGAAGTGCAAATTCTGTTTCTCCTAATAAGCCTTGCTGAGTCTATGAACCTTTGAATTCTGATGATTTAATTGAACTAATTTTGTTATGCATAAATACAATTATTTTAATAAAAAAGCTCAGATGAACAGTTTCTACCGTCTTATAATAGTCTGGAAAGCAACAGGCTGATGCTTTAGCAGAACCTTCTGTTTAAGTATTGGACAATAGGTCTGCTCCTTCAAGGTGCCCACCTCCCTACTGATTTTAGGACTGGAGTATGATTTTGATAATGTGCCAGCATGGGGGAGTAAGAATTCTTCTGGCTACCAGGCCCTGGGTCTAGGTATATAGCAATGAGCAGGTGCTATGTGTCTGCGTTCTCCTTCCTGGTGGAGGTGGGCAGGAAGGAGCAAGAGATGGACAGATTCATGACTGGCTGAAGCCTGTTCCTGCACCGTTGAAATCAATGGGAGGTTTGCCATTGACTTCAGTGGGCACAGGACCAAGCCCTTGTTGGTCAGAGCAGCTGAGCTGGCACAGAGGTGTGTAACTAGCTGCTGGTATAGGCCAGCAGCAAGTTTCTAGCCAGCTCACAGAGCAAGGAAGCAGCAGGAACAGAATTGTGACTCAGAGAGCTGTCTGAGTCACAGTGTGCCAGGCACTGGATCCCAGTAGTCAGGCCTAGGAGTTGGAGCAGAGGTTGGCACCAGATGTAGGGTCGGGACCAGGCCCAGGGACAGGTCAGGGTTAGAACTGAGATCTGAGTCCATCAACAAGCCAAATCAGTACTGTAGCTGGAGTCCAGATACAAGGCAAAAGTCGAAGCCGAGTGATCAGCGTCCAAGGGTTCCAGGAGGGGGGCCAGGAGGCAGGGCTGGAGCAGACCAATAACAGGAGCTGAAGGGCGGTCAGATAGGAATAGAAAGAAACTGAGGCAGGCTGGCAGCATGGTGTCAGATAACCACTAGAAAACACTCCCTTCAGAACCTGGAGTTTGCAGTCTCTATTTCCTCTGCTCTGCTCTCAGCCGATAGGTGTGAAACCCACTGACAGAATGTGTATCTCATCCCTTCTTTAGTGGCTGATTCACATAGAAGATAACTTACTATTGCTGCCAGTTACTCCATTAGTTCAGGTGGTAGAGGTTTGTGCTGTGGTCCTAAAGGTCCAAAACCTGCTGATGATGCATGTTGAGGATCACTATGTTTCCATGTAGAGGGATTTCTGGTTTTCCCGTTTTTTTTTTAATTCGGAAATTACCAGTACATACAAATAACATTAAGGTGGCAAAGCCTACAATTCAGCAATTAGGAAATGCCAGACAGAATTAAGGTTTCCCATGCAGAACCATCTAGCAGCCCACCTCAGCAGAAAGGACACCTCGATACACAAATGGTCTCTGAAGGACATGCTTCTCCCTCAGGTGTTTCAGGAGTGGAGTGTTCCCCCTCATAGATCTCTTTGCCAGCATCAAGAAGAAAGTATCCAGGCTACATGTTGGATGCTTTCCTGATTCACTGGAGCAGTGATCTGCTGTATGCCTTCCCACTAATTCCCAGAGTCCTCAGGAAGGTGAGACAAGACAAAGCCTGACTGAAACTCACAGCACCAGATTGGCTATGCCAGTTGTGGTTCTCTGAGTTTATGAATCATCCAAACAGCCCTTCCCGGTCTAGTCCTTCCCCCAGACCTGTTGTCTCTGTATCTAACAGCTTGTTTGCTCATTGGTTGGCCTTTGTGGACAGAAGCTGTTTGGCAGAGGTTTGGGGCATTTCGATTCAGAGCAGGAAAGCCTCCACTAGACTAACATATCACTTTAAATGCAAATGTTTTTCACAGTGGGCTGTTCAGCGCCATCATCATCAGTTGCAGACTTCCATTCCTGATATGCTGGACTATCTCTTGGCTTTAAATCAACCTGGATCCTCAGTTAGTTCATTGATAGGTCATTTGGCCACAATACCAGCCTGTCTCGCACCTATACAAAATTGCACTGTATTCTCACACCCTAAACTATCTAAATTTCTGCAAGGGTTAATTCATATGTTTCCTCCTCCCTTCAAACCAATATCACCACATTCTTTGAACCAGCTGCCAATTAAGACCACTTTCTTCGGGTAATTACCTCAATACGGAGGGTGAGTGAGACTCAAAACTGGCCCTCTCTATGCTAAGGACAGAGTGATGCTAAGGCCTCACCAAAAGGTCATACGAGAAGTAATTGCTGACTTTCACCTGAACCTATATGTACATTTACTGGTGTGTTTTTCTAAGCCTCATTCATCTGCTGGGAGGCAAACTTCATACTCTAGATGGTATGAGAACTCTTTCTGATTACCTTCAAAGAATTAAACTATTTCATAAATCACCCCAGGCTCTCTGTAGCCTTTGGAGCTAAGTCACAAGAGCAAACCATTTCCTAACAGAGACTTTCCAAGTGGATCTCGGAGTGCATGAGGGTCTGTGATGGGTGTGACTGGCAGACCAGGTGCCAGCTCATGCCAAAGCCCAGGGCCTCACTGAACACTGACAGATGCATGGCTGGAAACCCATCCGTCTCACCTGTGGGTTAGTATTGTTAAAATAGATATTAGTGTTTTAAGAATCTGTTTAGTGTTTAAACTTTATGGAATGCGTGTAGAATGCTGCATATACTGAACCTCCTTATAATATCTGTATCCCATGGTATAAAGTTATTATATTGAGTGTTTGCATTGTCAACCTCTGTCACTGTGTAACTCACCAAACAGAAGAGGCATCGTGTTGCATCAAAGGACAGAGACCTTGTTGACCACATTCCTGCCCTAAGGGGCAGTCTGTGCATGAATTTATCCCATGAGGGTAGCTTCTGGGTTGAGGGGGGATAAAAATCCCCTGAGGAGAAATTGGGTCTTTATGCTGTCTGCACTGTGAGGGGCAAAGATTCTTAAACATAAGCAAGAGATCCCCATGCTACTTGGCATGAGTCAGCTCTCAAGGACATATAGAGCTGCTTATTATAGAAGTGTCTATTACCCTTTTGAATCTAAGACTTATTCATTTCTGTGTGTGTTTCCTGTTTTAACCTTGTATATAACTCTCATTTCTTTTCTTAATAAATTTTTAGTTAGTTTATTATAGGATTGGCTACAGGTGTGTCTTTGGTTTGAGGTCTGAGTACAAATGATCTGGGGTAAGTGACTGGTCCTTTGGGACTGGAAGTAACCTGACTATTGTTGTGATTTTGGGTGAAAAGTGACCATCTATCACATAGTCCAGCCTGCCTGGGTGGCAAAGGGACTGTCCGTAACTGTCTGTAAGACTGGGCTGGTGAAATCTAATTATAGAACACACAACCAGTTTGGCACATCTGCCCTGCTTTCTGACAGTCTTCCCTGTGGTTGTCACTCATGGTCATGAGCTCCTCCAGACAGCATGACATTTTAGAGGGCAAACCACTTCCACATAGAGCCTTCAAAGGTCTCAGATTGCATGAAGGTCTGTGATGGGGCTTAACGCCCATCATTTGCAAGGCTAGTGAATGTCCCCAGTTATTTATGCTTTGCACCTGGGTAGATGAGTAGCTAACTGGCTTCTGGCCAGAGGGGGCAAGGATATGCCATAATAAGTAGACTGAAGGAGCTCAGTTGAGAGAGAGATGGCAGAGGAGACAGGTTTCTCTGGCTGAGAGAAGCCCAGGTTTAGGATGCGCAGACAGACACAATGGAGGCAGCATGGGCTGCTGCCTGGGAAGCCCTTAGATAGGATCTGTCAGTGGAGAAGAGAAGACTTCAGTAGCCCAAGATGGCAGAAGAACTATTCAGTTTCATTTGGAGATGTGCTTGGACTTGTTTATGAATCCCTGGAAGGTGTCCGAACTTAAGTGACTTGGCTGGAGGACTGAGACTCAGAAGACCTGGGGCCAGAGGTAGGCAGCGGGCAGGAGGTGCTGGAGCTGAACATAGCAGGAACATCCTACTCCAGCACAAGGGGGTACTCCGAGGGTGAGTGAGCCCTGCCACAGGCTCTCATCTGATTTGAACAAAGTAGCTCTCCACTCTCAAGTTAAATCTCATTCTGCTAGAGCTCAGGCAATTTCCAGAGTCCTTATAGTTGAGATTTGTAGTGCAGCCATTTGGAGATCAGTACATTCTTTTGCTAGTACTTATTCTCCATTGTCAGCTTCTAGATCTGATGCCCAGCCCTACTAATGCTTATTGAGTAGGACTTCTAGCTCCCACTTCTTTAGGAGGTTAACTCCCAGCCAATCACCAAGCGTGGAATCAAGATGTGGACAGATACTCGAAGATGAAAGAACGATTACATACCGCACAGTAACTGCGGTTCTTTGAGATGTTCTGTCCATGTGGATCCCACAACCCACCCATCTTCCCCAGGATTGGTGAAGGAACTCATTGTCATTGGGGCATCCCACACTTTATGCCCTGGGGAGGAGTGGCACTATGGCATGCAGGAGGCTTGCATGGCTCCAATGAACATTACTGGTTTAAAGATTCTGGTGTCTCATGCATGTGGTGCATTCACACCAAGAGTGGGATCCATGTGTACAGAACATCTCAAAGAACCACAGTTACTTTATCTGTCTAGGTGGCGCTTACCATGGTGACTGAAGCTCTAAAAACACACTTCTGTTTGTCTGTCTAGCCATTTCTTTAGAACTCATCATTGTAGCATGTAAGCAGCAAATGCAACAACTTGAGATTATATACTATTATATACTATATTATATATAGTATATAAATTATATACTATTCTCTCAATTAGGTCATATAGAAAATGTTACGGGGAAGGAACTATATCTCACATGATATTCTGTTGTTTTAATCAACCAATGTTTTTCCTCTGTCAACCAATTATAAATGTAATGTTGAGCATTCTTATCAACCATCCTCTCTACAAATTCTATTATTTACTACAGAAGGACATTAACTACCCATATGGAAAATAACCAAGCCAATCAGAATTGTCTGGAAGAATACAAGTTTCACATACTGGGTGCACAAATGACAATTTCACTTCCTTTTCTCCTCAAATGAAATTGTAAAGGCTTAAAAGTACTTACAGTAGTTATTCAGCAGCACTGCAGCATGGAAGGATCAATAATAGAAAATGTCACTTGTATGTTGTGCTAGCAAAGTAGAGTTACAAAAGGTCCGAGGAAAGGAAATGAAAAGTCTTTTTTTAAGGAGAAAAACCCGAAATATAATCAGAAGCAGCAAAGAAGAAAAGTTTCTCTACAGAAGAAGCTCAACTCTGGGTAGATTCACTAAAAAAAGAATACTAAACCTTTGAAGAACAGAAGTTTGCTATTATATGCCACCTCCTGGAGCATCAGAAAAATCAGCACACCTGCCATGACAGAGCAAAGTAATGAAACCACATGCTCCAGCAAAGCAGAGTGAAAGTGACAGAAATTCAGCATCAGGTCTTAGAGGCTGTGAAGTCAAATGAAAAGGAATCATATTAGAAAAAATTCAACAGACAGTGAATTGTGAGGCCTCCTGGGACACATCAATTAGTTTCTATTGGCACAACTGCACAACCTTTTTGTAGAGCTAATGCTAAAGGAATGCAAGAGCATGTAACATTTAAGCAGAGGCGGGAAGGCCACATTTTGATGTGTTACTCTTGATTTACTGCAGTATAATCAAAGGTAATATTCGACCTTTACAGTAGCTGCCAATAATGTTAACATTTTATTTTAAAAAATTACACTGCACTGGTATGCACACTATTTCCTGCTCTAAGTGCAGAGAAATACTTTGGTATCACATACACCACAGCTAAGTAGTAACTGTTGGCAAGTGTAAAATGATGGTTGTACAGTAATGATGATTCTCTTTTAACTGGCACTAGATTCACTTCCCCTGTCTTGAACCTTTGATAACCCTTGTCCTTTTCATTGCAGCAATATCTGAAGAATAAATGTGCTTTTTTCTCATTTATGCTATGAAAATGCAAATACCTCACCCAAGAATGTCACTGAAATAAGTAATCAAAAGATGTGACCCACCCCCACTGGCAATTGTCATAGGTGAAAGCCTATGGAATCGCAGATGTCCCATTGCTTCTGACCCATTGTTTCTACCCCTGGTGGTTTGCAAGATATCCTACCCAGAAATGTAAAACACAGCGGCATGTTGGAAGGATACATTAATTAATGCTTGTGAGGAACTCGGGTACTGTGGTGATGGAGGCCTTATCAGTACCTAGATAGAGAGAACTGAGTGTTCCCATCACAAAGGCTACCTCTCCTTTCACCTAGCAAGTAGCTTTTAAAAATTGTTTCCTGCATTCCTCTCTGGTGGGCATTCCCGTCTCCATTACTCCACCCTGTCCACCCGTGTGAGCTCTATGCAGAGGATTAACTTGCTGCTTGCAGGGAATGAGGCAGGGCCTCTGCAGCCTCTCAAAATCAATGGCCTGTTGCTTTATTGGTCTTGCTGATACATCAGTCAGGCTGAGCGCTTCAGGTTTCTATGGTCAGATGCATCCTGCTCTATTTCAGAGTCTCAAGTCATCACTTATGTTCTTTCCTCTCCTGCATAGCTTGGGTGGGGGGGGCGCTTCCTCAGCCAGTCAGATCATTGTAACTCTAGTGAGAGAAGGTCTCAACAAATTATGGAGGGAGGCTCCACCTTGTTTGGGATTTGACTGTTGGCTATTTATTCATGGATGCAAATAGCTTGGTGAGTGAAGCCACTGAGAGGTAGTGGGACCCACTGCATGGAGCACTAGAGTGGGAGTCAGGAAATAAACATGGGTTCTAGTCCCAACTCTGCCACTGACTTGCTGCGTGACCTTGGTCAAATCACTTCAGTTTTGGTTCCCCTCTATTTTTTGTCTTGTCTGTTTAGAGTGTGTCATAAATATAAAGAAGCGACAAAGAGTTCTTTGTACATAGCAGAGGGGCATTGCTGGCACATGATGGCGTATATTACATTGGTGGATGTGCAGGTGAACAAATCAGTGATGGTGTGGCTGATCTGGTTAGGTCCTGTGATGGTGTCCCTGGTGTAGATATGTGGGCAGAGTTGGCATCGAGGTTTGTGTGCCAGCAATCATCATGTGCCAGCAATGCCCCTCTGCTATGTACATCGGCCAAACTGGACAGTCCTTACGCAAAAGGATAAATGGACACAAATCAGATATTAGGAATGGCAATATACAAAAACCTGTAGGAGAACACTTCAATCTCCCTGGACACACAATAGCAGATTTGAAGGTAGCCATCCTGCAGCAAAAAAACTTCAGGACCAGACTCCAAAGAGAAACTGCCGACCTTCAGTTCATTTGCAAATTTGACACCATCAGCTCAGGATGAAACAAAGACTATGAATGGCTAGCCAACTACAAAAGCAGTTTTTCCTCCCTTGGTGTTCACACCTCAACTACTAAAAGAGGGCCTCATCCTCCCTGATTGAACTAACCTCATTATCTCTAGCCTGACTCTTCCCTGCTTATTTATACCTGCCCCTGGACATTTCCACTGCATGCATCTGAAGAAGTGGGTTTTCTTTTTGTAACTTTAAGGTTTTGCCTAGAGAGGAAGACTCTGTGTTTTGAAGCTGAGTACCCTGTAAAATATTTACCATCCTGACTTTAGAGATGATTTTTACCTTTCTTTTTTAATAAAATCCTTCTTTTAAGAACCTGACTGATTTTTCCATTGTTCTAAAACCCAGGGGTTGGGTCTTTGATCACTTTATACCAATCGGTTAGGAGATTATTCTCAAGCCTCCCCAGGAAAAGGGGTGTAAGGGCTTGAGGGGATATTTTCGGGGGAAGGAGAACTCCAACTGGTCCTTTTCCCTGGTTTTTGTTTAAACCACTTGGTGGTGGCAGCAGTTACCCCCCCCTTTTTTTCTTCCAAGGTACAAGGTAGAATTTGTACCTTGGGGAGTTTTTAACCTAAGATGGTAGAAATAAGCGTAGGCGGTCTTTCATGCAGGTCCCCACGACTGTACCCTAGAGTTCAGAGTGGGGAGGGAACCCTGACAGAGTGTAAGATCACCAAGGCGGGGATTGTCTCTTACCATGTGCTGTTATTTGGGGGCCCAGTTTCAGTCCCAGCATGCGGCTTAGTGTGTGGAATGTTATCGTATGTCAAGCTGCCTGGCTACAGATTCACATATTGGCTTGGGCGCAGACGTTTGCCGTTTAGCCAAGCCCTAAGTTATCTTCCTGCACCTCAGCTCTTCTTTGTCATACAGCCTCCTTGTGGCCCTTTAGTTTCTGCAGCATTTGAGGTTTCAGCTAAAATAATATAAGTTTTAAGCCCTCTGGTTGCAAGGAAAACCTTCCAGACGTGATGCTATCTTCCTGAGTGCCTGACCAACCAACACTACAGACAGCAACGGTGGCTTGAGGACCAGTGGGAATTACCTATATTCATCTCAGGAGGGCACTTACACTGAAGCCTAATAATGACAGCTTAAATAGCAGTGTTGTTAACTGTTTCACTGCTAACCATTTCAGCAGAAACATCAAGCTAAGGTGATTTGCTTAGAGAAGGAAAGGCGCATCAGATCCACAGTCTTGTGGCCTGCCACCCCTCCCCCCGCCTCCCAGCTTCAATTGCTCTCTGGAAAAGTGGAGTCCTGAGATGAATAGGTGTGGAGCAGGAGAGAAGAGCACTTCTGATTATGGGGAAGAATCAAGAGTCTAGATGCTCTTCTGCCAAAGATTTGCTTTGCTGTTTCTGCTGGATGTAAGGGCCTTGCTTTCTGTTATTTATTCAGTTCCTGCGTTGTCCAGACAGCTATGGCAGGAATGCATTTGTGTGCTAATTGCACCAGTCAATTAGCTCCACTATTATGGTAGTTAGTGTTGCTGTGAGACACCTACTTACTCATTTTGAATCACAGATCTTTGAAATGTGTCAGGAAGCTGCAATGCTTTCATTGTAACAGCATCCCAAACTACCAGAAATACCGAAAGACAGAAGGTTTTACAGGAACTTAACTGTAATCATAATTCATTGAAAATACAATAGAGTAAAACCCTGTCTAGCTGCAATGTTTCAGGCACTTCAAAAACGTTGGGAAAGGGGGTTTTCAAATAATTAGAGGAGTATTCAATGTACAAACAGGGACATAACGGTGTTTCAGTTAACCGGGGTATTGATTCACAGGCCTGTACTCTATTCTCTGTGTTTCATTCATGTGTTGGAATGCATTGTGAATTAGGAGATCTGACTTTATTTCCTGGCTCTGCCACAGACTTCTTGTGTGTCCTTTGACAGATCACTTGGGGACAGATTTTCAAATGCTCAGCATCAATGACTGGGGTCAGATTTTCAAAAGAGCTGCAGTCACATTTGGGCACCTAAATGCAGTACAGAGTTTCAAGGTCCTTAGCAACCAGTGCACAGATAACTGTATTAAAAATCCAGCCACTAATTTTGGTGCCTAAACGGGAACTGAGCTCCTTTAAAAATCTAGCCCTTCCTAGGAGTATTGTTGTGAGGATAAATGTACGTTATTCACGTAGCTGAAGTTACATAACTTAGATCGATCCCTTGCCCCGCCCAGTGTAGACCAGACCTTCATTAGCGTTTGTGAGCTTACTGTGGTGATAGTGGCCATATAAATACACAGCTAGATAGACTTGATATTAACACTGTATTCTGAATCCATGTTTTGACTTGACATCTAATCATAAAATGCAAAAGTACTGGGAAAAAATGAGGGGTTGAATGTAGCACGATTAACGCTATGCTCCAAAACAGCGTGGATAAATATTTGTGCTGCATTTTCCATTCTTCTGAGTTTTGAGAGATCTCAGGCCATGTCTCTACTACAAAATTAAGTCCATTTAATTTATGTTGGGGCACAACTGCCACAGTAATTTCATCGTGTGTGCATGTCTATGCTTGTCTCCTTGTGTCAGCAGTGCACGTCCTCACCTGGAACGCTTGTATCGATTGTACTGTCCATGTGGGGCATTATGGGAAGACTCCTGGAAGCCAGTAACAATCGACGTAAGCAACACAGTATCTACACTGAAACTGCGTTGACCTAACTACATTGACCTTGACTATACACCACTCATGGAGGTGGTTATTAAGTCCATGTAGCGGGGCAGTTACATTGGTGGAAGAGAAATTTAAGTATAGACACTTCCATAGTTAGGTCAACATAAGTGCCTTGCGTTGACCTAACTCTATAGTGTAGACCAGGCCTAATATACAGTGGTTCTTCATAGTTCTAATGCCTCATGCTCTTGAAGGCCTGTGGGAATTTGCCTGAGATCTCAGGTCCTCTCAGATTTGTGGCTTTATTCGTTTGTTTGTCTATTTGGCTGTTTGCTTGATCTTTTCAAAAGTAAAAAAATCTTTGTAAAAGAAAGGGATTTTTTACTGCAGAGCTACTTCTTTGCAATCTCAGAAAGGATTCAGGAGGACAATTTGTGGACAGTGCTTCATTTTCAAGAAATTGGGACACAGTGATCATGGCTTTAATGGTCAGGTTATCTTTCAGTTTAAATATATACATAAATCTGAATAGATTTTCTGTTTTTTAAAGAAGCTGGAAGAAATGGAGGGATAGGATTTTGCAAGGGAACATGATAAATATTATAGAGTCAATTGTAAAAAAAAAGTTAGAACCTTGGAAACTATTGGTCAATTCATTTTCTTTTCTTTTTTCCATTTTAATGCAGCTTTGTGCAGCCTGGCTTGGGAGAGGACCAGCAACTGACATGCTGAAAGGCTGTAAGAGATGCTGTTGCCACTGGGTCTGAGACTCCTCTAGTGTACACATGGGTAACTAGCTGAAGTTCATGGAATTACATTGGTGAGAGAGGTGAATGTGACTCAGTGTTTCCAATCTAATTAGGAACAGGAAGCGCTGTATGTCTGGAGGGAAACCCTGGTCTCATATTGTGTCTGACCCAATTTTTGCAGACTATAAGGCAAGTCCTGTGAAGTGCTGAGTCCCTTCTGGGGTGTCTTTAACCCTCCCCACACTGCTTTCATTAGGAGTAGAGGACGCTCAAAACCTCCAAAGGCAAGCTAGAGAGGTATGGATGGTGAGAAGGATAAGAGAACTATCCAAACTTAAAGAAACCCTTGGACTCCTTTGATGTTCACCCATCACTGATAATGCAGTACATCTTAGTAGCTGTAATGCTGATAGAACAGGTGCCAGCTCTTTCCAAGACTGTAGGTGTCATCTGAGCACTGAAAAATTCCTAGCTGGAAGCCAGATCAGCTCAGCTGTATGTTAGCATTATTCAAGATAGATGTTAGACTTGTCAGAATGTGTTTAGTGTTCAGACTCTATAACATGCTTGTAAGTTGCTGCATGCATTAATCTTACTTGTGATGTCTGTATCCCATGCTATAAGGTAATAGGAAAGTTTTGCTTTATAACTTTAAAAATGCATGTTCTGAACTTGTGAACTCAGGCAGGCGGAGTGGTTCCCCTGCCCTTCAAAAAGGGCTATCAAAACTAAGTGGGCCATTGTGAAGCTAATGGCCCTCTCACACCTGTAAAGGTGCTACTACAAGGAAGCTTGTCCCATGAAAATTATTCATCTCTTTGCTTTTCAGACTCTCATAGGGCTTGAGCTAGGAGACAAAAGCAGAGATCCTAGGGTCAACCGGGGTTAGCCTGAAAATACTTTCAGTGCTGACAGCTTACTATAACTCTGTTGTTACCTTCTGGAACCATAGATTGTAAATCATTTTCGTATATATGTTTCCTGCTTTAACCTGTAAATAACTCTCATTTCTTTTTCCTAGTTCATAAACCCTTAGTTCGTTTACTATAGGATTGGCTATCAGTGTTGTCTTTGGTGTGAGATCTGAGGTACAAAATGACCTGGGGTAAGTGACAGGTCTCTTGGGACAGGAAGAAACCTGAATATTTTGTGATGTTTGGTGTAAGTGACTATTTATCAGTAAGTCCAGCTTGCCTGGGTGGCAAGATAGACTGGAGTGCCCAAGGGGATTGTCTGTAATGCCATGTTAAAACTATTCCAGTGCTTCGGGAGTTCACATTTGTTGCTTCGTTGGTGCAATCTAATTCTAGAACACACCACCGGTTCGGGGTGTCTGCACTGGTTTCTGACAGTCTGCCCTGAGATTGGCACTCATGGTCGTGAACCACTCCAGACAACATGACAGTAGTTCTGAAGGTTCAATATCCTGAGGAGTGACACATTGTGGCATGCATATGAATAAAAGGCAGCCACCCTGTGCTGCACAGAACATCAGGGGTCTGCTCCTGTTCCCACTGCAGTCAATGGCAGAACTTCCATTGTCTTCAATGGGGCAGGGTCAACCCCCTAAGAGCATAGAAGTGTCCTGGAACACTTCAGGCACTGCTTAGGCTGGGGCATGCCAAAGAGAATGTGCAGGAAAGGCAGCGTAATCAGGGTTGCAGAAGTTATCAGCAGAATGGAGGTCTTATATGCCATAAATTCTAGACACCCTGACAGTATATTTCGCTTTCCTACCATTTGTGGAGACTGTAGATCAGCTCTTCAGATTAGTCGTTGTACAACAGGTCACATTTTTCTGCCATCTCATTTGCGTATTGTTCCCACCACATCTGTATTGTGATGTATTGTATTTGTTCATAGAAGTAGCTACTGATTGCAAGAAGAATCTCTGCACTTTGCTGGGTACTCTTTATGAACATGACAGGGAGTATTTGAGGCACTCTGTATACAACTAGCTATCAGCTCTGCAGCGTGCTTTCTCCTTTCAAACACCTTGGTGCAGGGGTGAAAGTAACATTAAGCACTTACTGGTACGGCGGGGGCCGGCTCTGTAAGGGGCGGGGTCTTGGGTGGAAGGGGTGGGGCTGGGGAGGGTCAGCAGTCACCAGCCAGCTCATCCGCACTGCGGAGCTTCAGCAGTGATTTAAAAGGCCTGGGGCTCAGGCCGCTGCTGCTTTTGCCCCAACCCTGTCAGCCTGGGGGTGGAGGGGCAAAAGGGGCAATGACATTAAAGTGCTGCTGCACCAGCGCTTTAAGCAGGGTCCTTTGCCGCGGCAGTGCTTTAACGTCAGCTGAGTATGGGCTGGTACTGGCGGCCACTTTATACCGGTATATCGTACCGGCTTACTTTCACCCCAGCCTTAGTGTGTATTTTCTATGCACCCTGTTATAACCAGAGACGCCCTTGAACCAAAATCGTGGCTCCAGACACCCATACTTTTATCAGCTGAGGCTCACTTCTAATTACAGTCTCCACACAAACTTGCTAGTTGTTCCTGTTGTAGAGATAACGACTTGTAGAAACTTCTTCATCCTTTCTTCTTCCAAGGTTACAGCCCCATGCTAACAGGAACACAGATCACTTACGGCTATTTTAATTAGTTGAACCTGGGAGATTTGCCTCAGCTTCACGAATGCCTCTCTGCAAAAAGCTACCGAGCTTCTCAATTCGCTCGTAACTTCTAAATTGAAAAGCTCTGACTGTTCCACTGTTTCCTGTTAATTGAACAGTGACCAGCATTGGCCTGTCGGCCGGTGGAATTTGATGTCTAATTACTAGACTAATTTGGGGACCCGTCTGTCAGAATGATGCGGCTGTCACAGCATGAAATCTTCCCATTTTTCAGCTTTCAAAGAACTGCCACTGATCTCCCAGCCCCAGGAGGAGGCCGTTACCTCGCACAGCCGTTTCCCTTTGCTGCCTTAACTGCCGGTGTACTTCTGGCATGCAGCTGGGCACTGCAGCAAGAGCCATGCAGAACGCTTTCTGTCTGTAACCAAGGGAATTCTGCTAAAAGGGGTTCCTTGATTGAAATTAAGATTGAAGTTTCATTATGTTTAATTGCTAGTTTTGCGTCTAAAATGAAATAGGATCTTCCCAGAGAGGCAGAAAGCATCCCACGTTTCCATTTCAACCTTTTGTATCACACTGTGCAGTTCACTCTTCGTTTCCTCTTGTCATTCACAATTATCACCCCTATAGACTCACAAGGAACAGCTACAGCCTCACTTGCCCAAAGGTGCTTTTAAAATACGTGCAATAACTTGGAATCTGTTATCAAGCTGGGCAGAGGGCCCATGGGGATTCGGGCTTGCTGATAGTTATTAAAAATACTGATTCAGAACTATTAAGTTGCACATATCATCAGCCTAGCCAATTTAACCACATATACTTACTGCTCTCTTTCGCCCTCTGCCTTCCCTCGTATTCTTCGTTACTCTCTCTTTTTGCATTTTGCCTTCAGTTAGACGCTGCTCCTGCAATAAGCTCAGCTTGGTTGCATCACTGCAGCAGCACTGAGCCACATCAAAGACAATGGAACTCTGGCGTTCATTGCAGAATGGGGGCCTTAAAATGTAAACTCTTCAGAGCAAGTACCACTTCTTGTGTGTGTACAGCTCCCAGCACAATGGGGCCCCTATCCTGTTTCGAGCCTTTGGGCACTGCTACATTGTTAATGAAAGTGTTATATTGTTATTAATTAAGGCCTAGGTTATTAATGTAATTTGTTTTTTCAGGTATGGGGTGTTTATTTTACCAGTGGTTTTTATTATGTATTTGCAATATCATAGTATGATTGGCGGAGAAATGTATGGCAAATGCAATCTTCATTGCTAATACCGACAGGAATGAATATTTACTCAGTGCTTGGAAACTATTAACTGTTTTTGATGTGCTAAGTGTCCTTATTGTTACTGATTCTTGTGGGGGTAACTGGAATTGACAAATACTTCCCATTTTATCATCAACAGACTCTGAACACCACAGAATAGGCCGCTGGGGTAGCAAATGGGTTTTGTGAGAAACATGTGTGGATTCATTCCAGAGTCCCTTCGTATTGAAATATAGGGCAACAAAATCCCTCACATGGCACCATACCCTGAGAGGTGCTGCATGGCCTGGACTTCCAGTGAAGTCAGTCAGAGTTCAGGGGAAATAGCACCTCTCAGATGGTGCTTACTAACAGCACTGAGTTTCTGGAGGTTCAGAGTAATAGATGGGCTCATCAAATGGGAATTTATGAGCCTAAATGGTGATTTGAGCATACAGACGTGGAATGTGGACTTCTCAACAAGGCCCCACTCTGAAAACTAGGCCCAGTATTTTCTGCCAGTGTTTTTTCTGTTGACATCATCAATACTTGGGGCTTTGCCCAAAGCCCACTGAAGTCAATGGGAACCTTGCCATAGTCTTGGGACCAGGCCTGTGTTATGTACCACTTGCACACAGGTAGCTGAAAATGGGGTATAGCCTGTAGTAGCTAGCAGCAGTAATGTCTTCAACAAAATGTGGGCCAGTTTCTTCCCTCACAACCCTACGTCCCCACTTAGTTAAATCATAAAAATATTCCTGACTGTGAGATTTGGCACTGGCGAAAGCCCCATCACTTGGACCATTTCAAACTGAATTGGGCACAGCACTTGGAAGGACACTGCAGGGAACATTCCTGAATGGACAGGGGAATGGGCTAGGTTACCTAACAGATTCTTTCCATCAGGGCTGGAGAGGGAAGAGCTGTAAAATAGTGAACATTGGAGCCCTGACTGGAATCTCTTTGGCAAACTAAAGTAAGTCAGACCCTAGACACTCAAGCATTGGGGCTGGGAGGCTTTCTGCTACATAAAAATGGAAGTTCTCCTATTTTTAGAATATGTACAGCTCTTATAATTCATACCACATCAGTAACATATTCCAGCAACAATATAAAAACAGGTCTAACATCCACCTGAAGGGTTGTTCCATTTGTATGACGTTATCTGATTAAAATATGACCATATAGATCATTGTTGCAACCACTGTTATATATTTGCAGCAAGTCTTGTACAAAGGTTGCCAAGTGAGGTGTCTATGAGAAGGTTATGATTTGTTGATTATGATTATGCTATCTGTATCCATGTATCATTTTTGTATTTGAAGTTATGAATATTGACTCTATACTTGGATTTCAAATGTTTGCTCCTGGGGTAATGCCCACAAGGTAGCTAGCCAGCACATCTTGGAGGGACTATTCAAATTGGATGGCCCATCAAAAGAACATTTAACTGACAATGGACCATGGGAGACACCTATCTACACTTAATGGAATTTCCTGCTGTGACTAGGCGAAATGCATGGACATGGGACTTGCCCATGTGACTCCAAACTCCAACTTGTTGCTGTAATTTTCCACAGTAAGAACAATGGGTTTCCTGCCACATAGCAGAGGATATAAAAGGCCCTGGAAACCCCTCCATTTTGCCTCTATCCTGCTCAAATCCCTGAACTGTGGACTTACTGGCAGCATCCTAACCAAGGGACTGAGGTCATTCCAATGATTTAGAAGCAACCAGAGACTTATTAAGCCAGCAGTTTATTCCATCACTGCTGCAAGCCTGAACCAAGAACTTTGCAATTGCATGTATTTGAGTCCTTTAACCAGTTTTAGCTCTCACCTTTCTTTTTTTCTTTTTATGAATAAACCTTTAAATTTTAGATACTAAAGGATTGGCATCAGCATGATTTTGGAGTAAGATCTGAGTTACATATTGACCTGGGTGTGTGGCTGGTCCTTTCGGATCAGAAGAAACTATCATTTGATGAGACTGGTGGCAAAGAACCACTCATATCTAAATCCAGTGTTTTTGGTGGTGACATAAGAACTGGAATGCCCGAGGAAACTGCTTTTATGACTTCTTGTTAGCCAGTGTGGTGAAACAGAAGTTTACTTTTGTTGCTGGTTTGGTATATCTTATGGAAGAATAATCACCAGTTTTGGGTGATGTTTGCCCTGTTTCTCAGCTGTTTGGCCTGAGTTTGGCATTCTCAGTTGTGACGCACTGAGGCACAGTTACAACTTGGTTAGTGTTAAAATATATTAATTTATTCATTGTGGGAACAAAATTAAACACTAACTATAGCCGCAATTTACATTTTAGTAGCTTAAAAAGTGAAAGGAGCTGATTCTGACCTCATGTACACCAGTTTTCCGCTGATCTTGGAGTTACTCCTGACTTAGGCTGCAGTGAGAACAGAATCAGGCCCTCGTAGACTTTATTGAGGCTGCTGGGGGAACATTCTCCATTCACCAATTAGGCACAGTTTTTTTCTAGCCAACTCCAATTTACTTCCCTTAATGGGAGCTAGTGTGACAGAGAGCTGAGTCAGCAGTTCTTGCCCAGCACCTTGTCACAGGCAGTAATTTTCTCATGCTGGTGGCTTTGAGCAAAAATGGAGATTGTAGTGTGGCGGCTGCCCCACTCCATGAAAAAAAGGGCTGGAACAGGCCAGAGAGGTTGTGCAGACCAGCAGCTAATCAGCAAGGCCTGTGGGCAGCCAATCAGAGAAGGCTTAGAAGCAGCCAATCAGGGCCAGGCTGGTCCCTATATAAAGCCTGCAAAGCAGAAAAGACAGCAGTCTGTCCCTGACTAGCAAGGGAGGAGGACTGGCTCCTGAGGTAAGGCGGTAGCACCTTGGACAGAGCTGTACTGGGCAGGCTCAGGGGAGCAGAGGAGAGCTCTGGCCCAGTTACCTGCCAGGTTGAGGCCCCTGCTAAAAAGGGTCAAGAAGGTGCAAGGGGGCCAAGGGGAAGGGGCCCAGGAAGACAGTCAGACAAGGGGAGAGAAGGAGGGCAGAGAGAGGCTGCTGCTAGAGGGTTCCTGGGTCAGGACCCAGAGTAGAGGGTGGGCCTGGGTCCTCCCCTTTTCCCCCCCCCCCCCCCCCCGGCCCCTTGCAGTGCACCTGGCTGTGGAGGAGTGTGGCTGAGACAGACTTCAACTTGCCCCTGAGGTGAGGGGCTAGATTTTGGGTTGTGGTTGGCCACTGAGGAAGGTGCAAACTGAAGGACTGCCGTTACCCCTCCCCCCCAGAAGGGGATGAGAATGGAGTAGTGGGCACTGCCAGAGGGCAGTTTCCTGAAGAGGAGGCCGAGCGGGGAGCAATGCGAGTCCCAAACCAGCAGAGCAAACAATGGGCGAGACACCACGTGCAGAGGACGCTCCCCAGCTGACAAGAGCTAATTCCTGGAGCACCCAGCAGAATGCGCCAGTGGTGGTGAGTCCGTGCCGTTAAAGAGACCTTGTGAATGAAAATGTTATTTTGGTCTAAGTAGAACTTTATGGCACTGTTAGTGGAAACTATCTGGTTGCAATGCTTAAAAATGAGCAATAACTGTCAACTGTGGGTTTTAATCTGCCTGTTGATATATGCGTGCATAGCTGTGTAATGTCTTTTATTAATCATATTTAGTGCCTTTCATTCAAAGCCTGTAAGGTATTTCACAAATATTAATTAAGCTTCCCAGCACCCTTGTTAGAGAGGTGAATATTATTACTGCACATCCAACTTACAGGTAAGTAAACAGAAAATCAAAATGATTTGCCTAAGGTGGCACATTGAGTCTTCAGCAGAGCTAGAAATAGAAGCCAGGAGTCCTGTCTACAACTTGCAAAATTTCCATTATGAAACCTGAAATCATACAAAATTTGTGGAAACCAAAGTTTACCTTTGCCTGCATGAGTATTTGTGCTAAAAGTGCATGTGTGTGAATCCAGCTTGGTCAGATACATCACATGGTCTGATACCTATTGTAGGAATATTAAAGAAGGTACTGGCAGTGATTCCCCAAGTGAAAGTAACTCCCCATAATTTGACCCCCACAATTTAAACCTCATAGCATTACCAAGTAAAAAGATCTCTTGGGTCTCCTGTTAAAACTTATAAGCTACTGTCCGTGTAAACCATTGATTGTATCTGTTCTCAGAAAGATACTGTATTGCTATGAGAAACTTGCAAACAAGTTATTTGACTTTGTTCTTTATGCATGCTTTGTACCTAGAAACAGCATAGAAAGACCCCCACCCTCAATGGGCAGGGAGTCTCAAATAAATTAGTACACCCCCCCCCCCCCGAAAGTGGTGGAGACAGTATGTCTGCTGATGAATGCTTGGTGTACATGAATGAATGAGCAGGGAGGTGCCAGCCTAGGAATTCAGTGACCATCGGCTGAAGGCGGCATCAAGCGGGAACGACCAGACAACATCCCCCGGAGGATAAACTGGGATCCACCCGACCATGTCAAAGGATGGGAAAAACAAGATAACATCTGACAGCACAAACATCAGAAATGTGCCATCTGCTGATGGAGTTAGCAACAGCAAGATGAAACAGTTCCCATAGACTAACATAGGAAATAATTCCTATAAGAATGGCTTCTACACACTGAGGACTTTGAGTCTGGTTCTGCAACCACCCTCCAGGAGCATCAGATGAATCTGACAAGGACTCGGCTCCACCCTCATGCCCAGGTTACCTGGCCAGTAACTTGGCATGAGGAACTTCTAGGCTGGTAACTATGACATCTATGCAGAACCTGTGTGTGTGTGAATGAATGTGAAACTGAATGAAATGTTATAGATATAACTGACTGCTTACTATGATTCTTTTTGTGTTCACAATAAATGTGACATTTTGTCTTATCCCCTTTAAAAAGATCCTGCTGGTTTTTATTTTATTGGTATAACACTATCACAGTCAATGCAGCCTGGATATTGAACACATGCAGAGAAGTATTTTTGATTAACGTGTAGGGACAAGAATGAGATTTCCAAAAGCACTCAGTGTTGGCCTAACTCTGCTCCCGTTGAAGTCAATGGCAGTTTAACTGTTGATTTCAGTGAGAGGAAAGTTAGGCCAATGATGAAAGCTTTGGCAAATCCCACCCAAAAAGTGGGTTGAATAGTTTCAAATAATGAAGTTGAGGAAACTGTACAAGCAGCAAAAAGAACCTAACATCCTCAAATTATTTGTCACAAATTATTCAGTTAGCTCCATCTGCTACCATAACTGGATAATTCAATGGGACCTAGCAGGACAGAGGGAGGGTTAAGCCATGAACAGACCTATGGGAGCATTCAGTGATGTTACTGTTGCCCATAGTCTCGCTCCACTGGGCAGATCTCTTTGCCTTGACTAAGTTACTAAGATGCAATTTCTGAAAAGCAGAGTTGTACCAAGTGGGACTGGTATTTACATTTCCTGATTAGGACAGTCCCACTGTACATGCTGGCTTCCAAAATCCACTGTTTGCAGCTACCCAGGCATTTCTATACATGGTTAGCTCATCTCTGTTAAGTACCACTAATGAAGCTTATTCTCATCTTGATGAACGGTGGAGTTAAGTGCCTAAATCCCATTAACACTAATGAGAATTACATGCATAAATCTGTTACATATTGAGATGAGAACAGAAAAAGACCTAAGAATATAGGTCTACTGTAGGTGTATTGCAGCTACCCAGACAGCTTTTCAGCTCTGCCAAAAAAGCACTGGATGCAGCTGAGAGGAAGTGGTTGGCACAGAGGTCATTTACACCACTCTTCAATCTTCAGACCTGGTCCCAGGATAATTTAGACCAGCCGCAGGACAAGTCTAAACTCCACTGACTTCCTACTGTAATGTATATGACAGAAACACTTACAGACCCTAGCTGAGATTGGGACCATTGGGTGTATGGCTCTAAGGGGCTGCTTTGGTAACCAAAGATTACAGAAGTGTGGAGATGCCCCAGCCATGACCCCTGAAGGAGATGATGTAGGAACCACTGTGGTGGTCAGACACCCCTGAAGGATTCCCACAGACGGTGAATCCTCAGGAGTTCAAATCTATCGAGCTCATGTGTGTTTTGCATTGGGTACACAGCAGAATAAATAGACACAAGAATCAGGCCAGAGTTAGCTGCAACAGTGATGAGCAAAAGGTAAATCCGCTTGGTAGCCTGCTTTGTGGAGATCAGCCATTTTACTGCAAGAGCGAAAAAAATATTTAGGACATAATATGATTAGGATTTTCCCTAATTTTTAAGAGTAGCCTTCACTTTGCCAACAAGCTTGAAACAATTTAAATGAGAAATTGAGTGTAGATAAATAAGACCATAATGAACAAGAAGGAAAGGATTATACTTGTAGAGATGTTTGTGGAAGATTATAATTTAGAGACATGCTATCATAAGTGACAGTATTATGAATATAGGAAGCTAGAGATGTGCCCTGGGAGGTAGGGTATCAGAAGTGCTGAATGAGAAGGAAGCTGCAGTCTTTTTGAAGTTAATACCTCTATTTGCAATTGAAAGCAGAGGCAAGGGGAGTGCACAGAGCAGCAAATATATTAGAACAAAGACTTTTGTAGGTATTTTATGAGCACAATGGTAGCTTGACTAGCTTAAGGGGGAAAAGGCCAAACTTGATGTGTTGCAAGCTCCATTCAAGTATCAGAGGGGTAGCTGTGTTAGTCTGGATCTGTAGAAGCGACAAAGGGTCCTGTGGCACCTTATAGACTAACAGAGGTATTGTAGTCTGTACAATTGTAGTCTGCTCCATTCAGTCTGCAATTGTCAGGCCATGTTGCAGAGAACTGGGGGGAAAAATAGACAAGAGATTTGAATTGTATTTAGCAGCCATGGGGCAGAGGAGAAAAATGATAAAGTGAAATCGTCAATCTTTTTGCATGTTGTTGGGAAGGAAGCATTGGATATCTGTAACAACTTTAAGTTTGAAGAAGGGGAAAGCATGAAGTTAAGAACATAAGAATGGCCATGCTGGATCAGACCAAAGCTTCATCTAGCCCAGTATCCTGTCTACCAACAGTGGCCAATGCCAGGTGCCCAGAGGGAGTAAACTTAACAAGTAATGATTAAGTGATCTCTCTCCTGCCATCCATCACCACCTTCTGACAAACAGAGGCTAGGGACACCATTCCTTACCCATCCTGGCTAATAGCCATTAACGGACTTAACCTCCATGAATTTAGCTAGTTCTCTTTTAAACCCTGTTATAGTCCTAGCCTTCACAACCTCCTCAGGCAAGGAGTTCCATGGGTTGACTGTGCGCTGTGTGAAGAAGAACTTACTTTTATTTGTTTTAAACCTGCTGCCCATTAATTTCATTTGTGGCCCCTAGTTCTTATATTATGGGAACAAGTAAATAACTTTTCCTTATTCACTTTCTCCACACCACTCATTATTTTATATACCTCTATCATATCCCCCCTTAGTCTCCTCTTTTCCAAGCTGAAAATTCCTAGCCTCTTTAATCTCTCCTCATATAGGACCCATTCCAAACCCCTAATCATTTTAGTTACCCTTCTCTGAAGCTTTTCTAATGCCAGTATATCTTTTTTGTGATGAGACCACATCTGTACGCAATATTCAAGATAAAATACTGACTACATTTGAGGAACATTGCATGCCACTAAGGGGACCAGGTAGAAGTGTGATCTTGTGCAACTTTAAGTCAGTCTCTTTGTGTGTCCATCATGTGGCATCATATTGATACTCAGCAGAGTTGGAACCTTTAGATCCATTTCACACACCTCTGTCACTTAAGCTAGCCAAGTAACTGGTAGCAGTAGCAGGCTGTTATCCTCTGTATGGGCCAGCATTAGAGGGGGATGAGACACATACTTTGCCAGTGGGTTTTACAGATAGAGATTTCAGCAGAGGAATGGTGAAACTCAGGAATTTTTGGTTCCATTCCAGGCTCAAGATGGGAGCATGCTCTCAGTTCCGGAGTCTAGACAGACTCTAGCCTGGAGAAGCCTTTACAGGGAAGTTCAGCTTTGCCCCTCTAGACCTGGGCTGGAGAGAGCATGTCACTTGCTTTGTGCACTATCAGGTCACACATAGGAGTTGTGAGAGGCTGGAACATGCTCAGTGAGATTGGAAACTTCAGAGATTTTTAGCTAAAATTGAAGAAGTCTCTACTGAGCATGTGCAAACAGCGATTTTTTTCAAAGGCTTGTAACTTGGCCAAATTAGTGCAGATTTTCAGTTACTGGAAAAGGCACTTCCTTGACACAAGGGCCACTCCCTGCCAGATTTCAAGTCCCTGCCCTGAAGTATGGAATTGATAGCCATGTTCAAAGAAAAGGTCATCAGATTCTTTTTAACAATGCAAAATATGTTTTTTCTTTTAGCCTTGTGCTCAAAAAAGGCTGAACTATTTTGGCTGAAGTTTTCTTACATAATTCAGTCTGAGGCAGACACATGGCATGGAAAAATTCATGGCAAAAATTTCTATTTTGCCAAAATTATAAACTCCTAAAAAGAAAACGGGCTTCTAATGAGATGTTTCAGATCACCTTAATGATAGGTGGTGCTACCAGCTCCTCCTACAATGTATGGATTTACCAGGCAGGGCTTGTAGTGATATGTTTATGAAAGATTGTGATTTGGAGACACTCCGTCATAAGGGACTATGTTATGAGTGTGGAAATTTGGAGATGTGCCCTGGAGGCGGGAGTTGGGAAAACTGCATGGTTTTCTGTCTTTAGTGGATTATTGTTGAAAGGCTTGGCAGTAGAATTACAGGCTGTCCTGCTCAATTATTTTATGCTATCTCTGCTGGAACAATGGAAGGAGGCGAATCCGATATCCAAAGACCAGTGGAGGAAAAGAAAAGAAGAACCACTTTGGGAATAGTTTTCTCTCAGAAGATGAAGGACAGAAAATCATAGAATTCATTCAGAATTTCACACTGTGATTTTTAGTGTTATAATATTGCCTAGCTAGTGTAAGTCAGCAGCACTCCATTGAAGTCAATGGAACTGCATCAATTTACACCAGCATTCTACAGTGAAGTAGAACATTTTCCTGACCAACCATATTAAATAAAGCTTTTGAACTATATACAGCTATTTTAATTATTTTCTATAACAGGAGCTGTCTCTTTTCCATGTGCTCTACAGAGTCTAGTAGGTTCTTTCTTTGTGGTAGTGCAGCTTGAGGATGTCTCAGGAATAAGATGGGGAAAATATAACAGGAGCTAATATTTACAAACTGGAGGAGAGGAAGGTGTACCAAGGTAGCCAATCGCAAAATGGACGCTGTAGAGATGTAGCTGCTTGGCAGGTTTAAAGGGCCAGCCCCACAAAAGTGTACTGGGGAAAATATTTCTGTAAGAAGGCAGCCCTGCACTAAGAGAGTTAGAGGAGGCAGGCAATTGTAGTTGAAGATGTGTGTGTAAAATACCATTAACGTATCATATACAGTGTCAAATTAATTATCCACATCTTTAATTAATTTATACAGAATGTATAGTTTGGAGCTGTATGTGCACAAATGTGTGAGCCACATACCACGTCCTCTAGCCCTTGCTCCAGAGGTTTTGCCAGGAGCTAGAAAGGGGTTGGACAACTTATGCCTCGTGCTTCCCCTTCTGGCTATATTTTCTCTGGCTGGCCTCAGCAAGCCAGACTTTATCCCACAGTCTTGAACAGAAAATTCCACTGGATATGAGTGAAGACAAGCAAATGGTATGTATCCAGTCTAGGGACGGCGTCTCTCTGGCATAACTACGTTCACTACTGGGGCATTCCAGTAGAGAATTCAGCCCTTGATATCTAATTGTGTGGAGAAAAACCTCAGAAGAGCTTAATGAATTCTAGGGACCTTTACCACCTGCTTCTGGGCTTTCTGTGGGAGCAATTGTCTGATCCACATGCCCTACCATCTTGAGTCTTCAGGGCACCACCTCATATCTCCCCTTCCTCCAGTGAATAGGAAGTCTCTTTAGCAAGTGCGCTGCTTGAACCACCCCAACCACCGGTTCAGCAGCAAGACAGGAAACAGTTCTGTGCCTGCTGATGCTTCACTAAGCCTTACCATGCTGTGGGGTCTGAGAAGGTGCGCGCGTGTGTGTGTGTGACATAGATATGTTTGTTACCCATCATCAAAAGGTAAATGCATTTTTGTCAAGCTGGCCAGGGATCAAATATTAAATAATAGTGATAGGACTCTCTTCAGTAAGAGAAGATGTCTCGTTGGAAGAGAAATCTGTATTAATCAGATTTAGGACAGTGCATCTGTCTCCTGGCCGAAGAATACAGCCGAGTACATAAGAAATTAGTCGTATACACATGCACGCACACACACACACACAAAGTGTTCAGATGTAATTTGCATATAATTATTATGGGCAGTGCAGTAATTCATAGATCCTTGGTCTGCGGATAGATGGGACATTTTTGCACCTGTACTTTGGTCCCACAATAAAGTGTGTCTGAGAGAAGTGACTGAGATCGTTTTGCAGGTCTTTCTATTTAAGAAAATCGAATTAATTTTCAGTGCTCATAAAAGGGGTCAGCTCGAAACAGTGGGAACTGAGCGCCTTTATGTACCCACAGAAGAGTTATAGCATGGTTAGCAGCACTGCAAGATTTCTGCACACTCTTCCATCAATATATCTCAGCTCTGACTTGGAGGGACTACTTCTAGGGCTGAGAGTTCATGAAGTGCCATTGAGTGCTGCCAGGTGAGTGCCAATGCTAGTATTCTGGGCCTGTATCTACCAAGAATTGAACTGAAAACACCAGTACCTTTCATAGAGAGTCTTAGTCATTGCCAATAAAGGCTCCAATTGAGCTATCAGATGTGTATGGGGGATCTTTAT
Source organism: Macrochelys suwanniensis (assembly GCA_033296515.1). Taxonomy (NCBI): domain Eukaryota; kingdom Metazoa; phylum Chordata; order Testudines; family Chelydridae; genus Macrochelys; species Macrochelys suwanniensis. The sequence continues at coordinate 240,586,527 of CM065776.1, forward strand.
GTCCAAGATAAATCTGATTAAATTCAGTGGAGCTTTGTACAAGGGCCTGCTTGCATGGGTATGATTACATGATTGGAAGTTGAGGTTCTCTACTGAGACACAAGATGTAGCCAAGATTCATATTGAAGCCAGTGACATGGAGCTCAAGTCCTCTGTTTTTTATTACCAACCCTACAACGATCCAGTTCCTCCTTTTAAATTGGTAAAATGGCCTTTGAAAATAACTTCTTAAACAATAATAGAATATATTTTATTTAAATTAAAGCTTTGGGATCTTTGGGCTTACCCAAGTTATTAGTGCACAGAACAAGTTCTAACCCAAATGTCATGCAAGTAAAGGGTATTTCTAACTCAGGATTGCACCCAGCTCTATTGCTGACTCTCTCCATTCTGCTCATGTATCTGTGTTTCATCATTTTATTGCAATGCCTTGTTGGAGGCAGCACTGTGATCACTGCAGACTTACTCTGGAAACAACTCATGGTTATATTGCCATGTTTCTAAAGACAACAAATGAGGCAGTAAAACCCACAAATAATCATCACTGGCTTTTGCAAGTGCTTTCCTGGTGCGTCTCTCCTGACAATCTTTTACTTCAGATTAAAACTCTTCCTTTGTAACATAGAGAGCTTAATTAAGGCATGAATTTTCTATTAGAGCAATTCAGTGATCAGACACCTGCCACCACTGGGAAAATGGTCCCTCCCAAGAACAGGAAAAAGCAGGAGTTCCCTTTTATCAAAAGGCGATTGCAGTTCAATCAAGTTTACAGCTCAAACATTATTCTCCCTGTTAACTTGTTCTGGTCTCTCTGAGGATTGTTAAATGGCAGACCGAAAGAGGGTAGCTATCCAGGACTGTATAGAAGCACTCTTCTAAAGTTTTTTCTGTCTCTCGCTAAAGGTAGGGGGAGTTTTGCCATTGACGTCAAAGTCCTAATGAGTGCCATTTGGCTGAATCTCATCACCCATGATGGTGTCCAGGGGTGCTGAGCTGGGGCTCGCTCCCCTCTTGAGCCACAATTAGTTGGGGCCGAGCATCCTGGAAGGGGCCATTGGGAAGGGCAGCCTGGCTGGCGGTATTGCCCACCAGGGAGTGGGTCTTGGCTCCTTGGAAAGGACTAAGGTCGAGCGGGTGGAGGGAAGAGACATTTCACCCTGGCTTGGCATGACTCAGCCTGCCTGGGTGTCAGACTGTTTCCATGCCACAGGAGCCCACCGGACTCCACAGCCCCAGGCCGGGATCTGCCCCATCACCCTTCAATCCAGCTGCCTCAAGTTTGGAGGGGTGGGATTGGCAGCAGCAGGAGAAGCACTGGGACATCTGAGGTGAACTTCTAGGGGGATAAGAGGCGCTGATGTTTTGTCTAGGCTGACAGAGTGACTGGCATGGCCTCTGCCTGTAGCACAGTCATTAGGACACTTTTCTGTGGTAGGAGACCTGCTTTCAAGCCCCTGTTCCAAATCATGCCTAGAAGGGATTTGAACCTGTGTTTCCCAGGTGCCTGGTGAGTGCCCTGACCATTGGACTTTCGGATAAATTGTGGCAATAGCTTCTCCTTCTCGGGGTTCTGTGAGAGAGGATGGACGTGGCTTAGGCCCCTGACTGCAGGAGAGAGTTCATGGCTGTGAACCCCATGTAGAGGGAGGCACCTCCTGTTAGGTGCCTACCTCCCTTTTGAGGGGCAGGGCTTAGGGCACACCCCTCTCCTTTGCAGTTCCTATCAGCTAGTTTAGGAAGCTCCTCACTCAGCTTTTTGGCTTTTCTGAATCCCGTTTTAGGCCCCTAATTTTCCCTGTGCATCATCTAGGGAGCCAAGGGGTCTAACACAGGACTCCGCATTCCACTAGGCAGCAGAGCGCCTAACAATTAGGCATTGCAAAGCTGAGATTAAGTCCCCTTTCTGCATCCAGCCCTTGGAGCCTTGTCATCAAAACGGGATGTCTTTGTAACGATGCAGGAATCACTAGGTGAGGCTTATGGTCTATCTTATGCAGGGGGGCAGACTAGATGATCACAATGGTCCCTTCTGGCCTTAAAAATCAATTAATCTGGCCCTATGGACCTTTTGGAATTGAAAAGAATTTGGTTTAGTTTCCTTTCAAATGCTGGTCAGATTTCTGATGACTAAGGCAATTTCCAAGGCTGAGAGGCCCTGAGTGCCTACAGCTCTGATTACTTTTTAAATTCTGGGCTAGAGATTGTGGATTTCACCTCCAATTTTCCACTTTAATCACATAAGCTCCTGGAACATCAGTTTGTTGCAGACACCATTTAGGAACACCAGAAATCAATAAGTCAGTGTTTATTGATGGAATCAACACACTTTTCTCCAAACTAGAGAAATCTCTTACAATAAAAAAATATAAGGCCCTGATCCTTCAATCAGATCCATGGGGTGATCAGCGTGTGACCATGTTCAGCTCACTTGGACTCCTTGCAGGCATAAGGGTCTTCCCAGGAAGATCTGAGTGCAGCATTATGTTATGCTGTAAGGGGACTGTTCACTCCTTACTAAAACTTAGTGGGGATTTTTGGTTAGCCATCTCCCAGTACCAAAGAAAGGAGAAGGGTGGATGGGAAACCAGGACCCTGAGACTGACAGAATCCTGGGGCAATGGGGAGAGGCCAAAGCTACTGGTCAGCCTGATTGACAGGGCAGGCAGGCTAATGAGGGAGTCAGGAGGCCAGGGGTCCCATCCCCCCTGTGAGCTGGAGCTGCCTGGGCCAGAGTGGGGCCAAGCTAAGGAGAGAGCAGGAGCGTGAGCTGAGCTGGGAGCAGAGCCACACAGGCCCGAGCCAGACAGGCACCCCAGGGAGCTGTGCTAGAGGCACTGCAGCAGCAGGTAGAGGGGCCAGAGAAGCAGTCCAGGAAGCAGATCCATGCTGGGAGCAGAGCCACAGTAGCCAGCATAAGCGCTGACTTCGTGGATGCTCCGGGGTTGGCGCACCCATGAGGAAAAAATGGTGGGTGCTCAGAAGCCCCCCATCAGCTCTCCCCTACCCCCCAGCACTTCCCGCCCACTGGCGGGCCCTGTGGATCAGCACCTCCTCCTCCCTCCCCACGCTTCCCACGAACAGCTGTTTGGCGGCGTACAGGAGAATGGGGAGGAATGATACGTGGCATGCTCAAGGGAGGGGGCGGAACTGGGCAGAAAGAGGCGGAACGGGGGTGGAGCGTGGGTGGGAAGAAGGGCCCTGCCATCTAGAGCCTGAAGGCGTGTATCCACATCCAGAGCAAGTGTCCAACCCGCAGCATCCCTGCAGCAAAGCCAGGGCCTGGGAAGGAGGCCTGGGACTTGTGAGGAACAGACTGTGAACTGCCCTGACATTCCAGAGATGCTGGTTGTGACGTCCCCATGCCACAAAGCGGGGTTGTGTTTTCCTTTAACCTTCCCCATTTTTTCCTTTTATTTATTATATTGATTGCTGTTTAATAAATTGTATTTGCTTGAACAGTATGCAATGATCAATGGTCAGGGAAGCAGCCAGAGTGGAGAGAGCACCCTGCAGTGGGGACACCTTAGCCCCTGTCCTAAGTGACTATGACAAGATTGAGGGTCAAGCCCCCCCAGGAATCCTGGGTCCAGCCTTGTTGGGGTTACAAGGACTCTGCCACACAGGAGAGTGGAAGGGGAGCCCTCGAGGTCAGGCAGGTCTCTGGATAAAGGGAGTGGAAGCGAGGACTCAGACCCTTTCCCTAGCCAATTCCTCTAGGGTACTGTATAAGCCAGGAGAGTGCCCCACAATAGTGGGACTATACCCCCGCTTACATGTTATGACATAGCTTGGTGACATCTGCATCAAAATGATGTGACACTGCACTATGACAACACTTCAGAACAATGAGATGCAAACAAGAAGAGAGTGTGTTGTGACCACTTTGTCCAAGACATTGGCCTACAAGGAACTGCAGGTGGTGGAGTGAATGGCACAAGAGTGAAATATACCCCTAAACGGCTTTTTTTAGTTATCTATCAGAAAAGACCTAGGCCTAAAAGAATTAGGTAGAAGAAAGCAGCCACACTGCATAGAGGAAAAGTTTGATGAAACTGGAAGCAGAAAAAAACATTCTCTAAGTCACGGCAGTGAAAAGCTGACATTTTTGGCTTCTTCCCCAGAGCACAGAACCTTCTGTTTTTCACAAAATCATTCCTCAAATGCTGGCACTCCAATCGAACCTTCCTTGGCATTAATCTCCACTAGCTAGGAATGGATCTTCATAGATATTAATTTAAGGTGGTTATTCTGGAAGTAACAAAAAGTAGTTGCATTTGTTTTTTTCTCACAGAAGGACATTAACGTTTGATATTTTAGGCATACTGCACATTTCATCCACAGCTCTTGGGTTTATGAAGGCCCAGAGGAATAACCAATTAGGCGCATACTGTGGTGCTCCAACCCTGGTGAAAACAAACAAAATACCAAGTAGTCTCAGACAGAGTGCCAACCTTAGAAAAGAACCTGAATGTATTAAAAATGATGTACTGATCTTGATCCATTTGTACATTTCCCATTGACAATGCTGTGATGTCAGAGCAATTTATGAACGGAGCGAAGATAGGAATTCATCCACCTATCTCACAATCAGGGCTGGTAGGCAGCCTCTGAGCACGCTGGCAGGATTGCGTCCCATTCAAAATCTGCCTGCAGGATGAGGTGGTGGTGCCCACTTTATGCCTTTTAGCCCAGTGGTTAGAGCACTCCCTGAGATGTGGGCAATGTAGGGTCCATTCCTCCTTTTCTGGCAGAGACAAAAGAGGGTTTGGAGCACTGTACATAAGTACTTAAATAGCCACTGGTCTAGAGACAGTGGGAATGAGGTGGGACACCCTGGGTCTAGTCCCCCTGCTCCAATCACTCTTTTGTTATTTATATACAGTGGTACAGTTTCAACAGGTGAGATTGAGGGAGCCCCCACATCAGAATATCCCATAGCTCCATGGTAAAAGCCATGCACGGTGCGTGAACTGGCCCTCCGGGGAGGCTAGCTCCTAGCCCCGCCCCTTCTGCCCGAGCTCCCCCTCCCCCCAACGGCTTCCAGTCCCCCATCCCAGCATTGGTCCTTCCAATCCCAGCCCCGGAGCACCAGGTGGGCAGCGTGGCCCCAGTACCACCACCCTCAGCGCCAGGGAGGCGATGCAGCCCAAGCCCGATAGGTGTGCGAAGTAGGGGTGCAGAGGGTGCCCTGCGTCCCATTACCTAGCCACTGGCTCCACATATAAAACCTCAGGTTGCTTCCTGCGCCTATGCCCTGCTCCTGGCCCTCCGCCTGCATTCTGCTCCCCAATCCCTCACCTGGGGCTCAGGTCCCGGCCACCGGGCCTACTCACCAGCCACTGGCCCTGTGCCCAGGCCTCACGCCCGGGGCTCTCCTCCTGGGGCCCTGGCCGCCAGCCCCACTCCCCCATCACTGGCATGCATGTGCAAATCAGACTTAATTTACTGTATCATTCATTTCCTCGTTAAAAAGGTTTGTAGAGTGACAAGGTGTTGCCTACATTTAGTTATATATTCTTTGATAAATAGGTTATCTATAAAAACAACTATGGGCTCTACAGCTGTAAGAATGATTTGTCTGGTGCAAAGACACAAAGCCACCTTCTTAGTTCTGGTTGTAATTAACTGTCAGCCAATGTAAAAATCAAAATATGTTGTGAGCGTAGTTATTTTATATTGCTGTAATGTAATGTGCCCAGAGCATGGAATTATTAAGAATGAGATATTTCAGTCTCCAAGATCTTCATTTATTTCAGTGAACAGCTATCTGGTGCCTAGCCTTCCTTTAGTGTTTTAAATCTATGAAGTTTACTTTTCCCTGTGAGGTTATGACCATCTGTTCTTTAATAGAAAAAACCTAACCATTAAAAAGGTAATGAAAATTCTCCATTCTTTTTCTCAAAGGTAATTGTAGGACAATCAATAGAACTCTGGAGGAAAAGCAATGAAATGCCATGCAGCACACACAAAGAAAAAGACAGACCATCCTGTATGAAAGGAAATGGAGCTACTGATGGTGGGTTTGGAGGCTGAAAGCTAGATTGCACACATGGTTTTTCTGCCTGGTCCACCTTTTACATATCACACATGATCTCCCATATATAATTCTGACCTGCTGAAATGATAGGTGCAAGTCGGTTGCTGTTTTCGGAAATAATTATCAGGTATAATGTTCATGACCAAGGATGGAGAAGAATTGTTGCACATCAAACAACTACAGGAGCAGTTTGGCCTAGTGGAAAGAGCCCAGTACGGGGACTCAAAACACCTGAGTTCTGTTCCTTGGTCTACTGGGTGACCTTAGGAAAGTCACTTCATAGAATATCAGGGTTGGAAGAGACCGCAGGAGATCATCTGATCCAACCCCCTGCTCAAAGCAGGACCAACACCAACTGAATCATGCCAGCCAGGGCTTTGTCAAGCCAGGCCTTAAAAACCTCTACAGATGGAGAGTCCACCACCTCCCTAGGTAACCCATTCCAATGCTGCACTATCTTCCTAGTGAAATAGTTTTTCCTAATATCCAACCTAAACCTCCCCCACTGCAACTTGATACCATTGCTCCTTGTTCTGTCATCTGCCACCACCAAGAACAGCCAAGCTCCATCCTCTTTGGAACCCCCCTTCAGGTAGTTGAAGGCTGCTATCAAATCCCCCCTCACTCATCTCTTCTGCAGACTAAACAAGCCCAGTTCCCTCAGCCTCTCCTCATAAATCATGCGCCCCAGCCCCCAATAATTTTTGTTGCCCTCCGCTGGACTCTCTCCAATTTGTCCACAACCTTTCTGTAGTGGGGACCCCAAAACTGGACACAATACTCCAGATGTGGCCTTACCAGTGCCGAACAGAGGGAAATAATCACTTCCCTCAATCTGCTGGCAATGCTCCTATTAATGCAGCCCAATATGCCATTAGCCTACTTGGCAACAAGGACACACTGTTGACTCATATCCAGCTTCTCGTCCACTATAATCCCCAGGTACTTTTCTGCAGACCTGCCGCTTAGCCAGTTGGTCCCCAGCCTGTAGCAGTGCATGGGATTCTTCCGTCCTAAGTGCAGGACTCTGTACTTGTCCTTGTTGAACCTCATCAGATTTCTTTTGGCCCAATCCTCCAATTTGTCTAGTTCACTCTGGACCCTATCCCTACCCTCCAGCGTATCTACCTCTACCCCCAGATTCGTATCATTCATCTCTGTGTGCCTCATTTGGCCCATCTGTAAAATGGTAATAATGATACTGACCTCCTTTGTAAAGCACTCTGAGACCCACTCATGGAAATCTAGGTATTATTAGTCATTACCCTTTGCTTCTGAAAGCAGAGGAGACACCGATTGGGTGTATCTGGGCCATGGGAGTGGAAGGACACAAGTGCCAGCTCTGTATCAGCATCTTCCCACTCTGTAATCTCGCCGGCATCCTTCCCAGCAGGATCACCATGCGGATCAAGCACTGCATGGTAAGAGGGGACAGGTTGGAAGGGGGAGGAGGTAGGTCTGGGGGACAGCCCCTGTTGGTGGTTTTATCCCCCGTTTGATCCCTGAGGTAATAATTAAACTAAGATCATGTTCACCCAAGTGCCCCGTCCCCAACCTTTTTACAATAACCTGGGGTAGTTCTGGGTACTGATTCTACCAGCCCTCTGTGTGAGGGGACTCCCATTGAAGTTAATGGGTAATTCAGTGTGCAGCATGCATGGATACAGCATTGGACATGGATGCAACATTGGGTCCCTGGTGTATTTTCATTTCCCTCACAGGTACCATTCTTCATTCCATATTTTTTAAGCAAAGGTTGGTTCCACTTTGAGATTAATCATAGAATCTCAGGGTTGGAAGGGACCTCAGGAGGTCATCTAGTCCAACCCCCTGCTCAAAGCAGGACCAACACCAACTAAATCATGCCACACAGTGACCTGGGGTTTGTTCTTTCCCTGTTCTAACACTTCAAAAACCACAGGCATGTGAGAAGGTGGAGTTGAACCCATGCAGGGAATTGGGGGGCTCACTGGTCATGTCTGGATGAGCAGGGGAAGGGCTGGATCCTCAACCCAGCCTCTGGTTTTATACCCATAATCTTATGGCCAAAATTACAGGAGGACTCACTTGATCTCAATTAGATACCTAGATACCTAAATATCTGAAACAGGCACGTAGGTGTCTGAATGACATCATTGCATCCACAGAGGCTTGGTTCTTAAAAATCTAGAGTCTAGACCCACAGTTTTGTTTGAATCTGAACTTCCCACTGAAGGTATTTTTCTTAATACTTTCCCTCACCAAACAGCTTTTCTGCTCCTGCAGCTCTTCCACACATCTTGACTCCTTTTGAACTCAATGACAGGTTTGCTAGTGTAAGGCCACCAGTGCTGCGAGTGTGGGGCAGGCCTTTTTTTTATTATTTTTTTTTTAACTCCTTTACATTGTGCACTGCAATCTTAGAGTCTGGCTGATATGAAAGTGCATCTACTTTTGCATAGTTCCAAGGTGTTGACAAGAATATGTGTTAGTCCCAGAACAAAGATTGAGTTGAATGTAAAATTAAATCTTCCTTTTTTCCGGGGGGTCTGAGGGACAGAAATTATGTTTATAGCTGATGTAGAGAGCTTCACAGAAGAAGCCATTTGCAGTGCACATGATGAGTGTAACAAATTAAGCTCTGATGAAAACAGTTTCCCTTCATTGATTACACAAGCACATTGTTACACATGCTGGAGACCTTACATAGGAATAAACATTACGTCTCTAACAGTCCATGATTGAGCACATCAATTGGGTATTTGCATGTGCAAATGACAGGTTATTTATGTAAATGCACACCGCTGCCTGCAAATACCTAATCTAGATGCTCTGTCATAATTTATAATTTTGTATGAAAATCAGGGGCACAATCCAATTTCCACTTACGTCAATGTAAGTCTGTCCATGGATTCTATAATGGGATCAGGTCAGGGACCCATTTCTGAAAATAGTCATAATTGATATTTCGGATAATTCACAGCACAATATGATCCATCTTTCTGCCACTCACTGTCAGCAGGCAAGGTCTAAAAGGGTTCTGTCTCTCTGGATAATCAGTGTCTATATACAGTCTAATATTTAACTCTTGACAGTTAGATAATCAACGCGGCTCTGATTCTGGTGTAGCCGATTCCAAGTCATCCGTTTCTGTAGAACAGACACAGCCCCTTATTCATACAGTGTGTCAGACAATGAGCACTGTTAAAGTAGAGGGACTGTCACAATGTCTGTCGGGAGCCACTCTTGCTAATCAAGGTGCATATAATGTTTTCACGTGTCATTCTGTGAAAATTGGTATGGAGAGAGATTTCACTAATTCCAATCAGATGTGTCTAACCCATAGAAGGCCTAAAAAATAGTTTTCTGTTTTTCCACTTAAATAAATTACATGGGTTTGATTTAAGCAACAATAAAAAATTAGTTAGAAAAACTACTCATGCAAAAATCCCAGGGCTCCATGGCAGGGAATCTCTGTTTGCTGTCATCTGCATCAGCTTCTGCAAGCTAAACTCTGTCTCTAGGATGAACAAAGAGGGCATTGAACTTTATCAAATATATTTGTTTTTGTTTTTGTTGTTGTTGTTGTTTTGTTACATTTGAAATACATATCAGGTCCATGCTTTTCCTTCCTGACTTGCTGCGAACAGGAGCTTTTGAGGACATCCACAGAGATGTCACACGAGGACCAGCTGCACCTGTCCCTCCCTGCTTAGGCTCTGATCCTGCAATGTGATGTAGGCAGGTGAACTCCTGTACCTGTGTGCAGCCACATTGAAGACAAGAGGCCCAGGTGTAGTTTCCTAAAACTGAAGGTGATGGGATTCTGGGGAGGTGTGGGTTTCCAGACATGTATTTCACATTGCAGACTAGGGACTTATGACCTCAGCCAAAGGCCACTGAAATCAATAAGAGTCTTTTGATTGATTTTAATAGGCTTTGGATCCAGGGCTCATTTAGGATCCTTGTGAGAAATCACTATTCACTTTCTCCAGATAACTTTGAAGTTAACAGCAAAACTCCCAGTGATTTCAGTGTGGGGCCAGGATTTCACATAAGAACATAAGAATGGCCGTACTGGGTCAGACCAAAGGTCCATTCAGCCCAGTATCCTGTCTACCAACAATGGCCAATGCCAGGTGCTCCAGAGGGAGTGAACCTAACAGGTAATGATCAAGTGATCTCTCTCCTGCCATCCATCTCCATCCTCTGACAAACAGAGGCTAGGGACACCATTACTTACCCATCCTGGGTAATAGCCATTAATGGACTTAACCTCCATGAATTCATCCAGTTCTCTTTTAAACCCTGTTATAATCACCCAGTCTTCCAGCAAAGAGAAGGCAGTTCGATCTGGATAGTTATGCTTTAGGAATTATTTTGGGGGAAATTCTTTGGCTGGGGTGGCGAAACTGCGCCTCATGAGCCACATGACTTTTACACTTTTTAATTTTTACAGCTAAAGTGCTCCCCCCCCCCACACACACATTCTCTGCCTACCAGACTGTGTGTGTGTGTGTGGTGGTGGGGGCGGGGGGGGGGGACTCGAGTCTTCTGCCCTATGGCAGAGTGGTGGGGCTAGGGGCTTCTGCCAGAGATGACTGGTACCTGCTGGTGGGGGCACAACAGCTTGCGTCACGCCTCACCCTTACCTTTAGAGGCCCCTTCCTGCAGCTCCCAGGTATTAGCTCCACGTGGAGAGGCAGCAGCAAACAGCTGGGAGATGCAGGGAGGGGCCATTGCTTTAGCTCCACAGGGTGAGGCAACAGGTGCCGACTCCGTGGGTGCTCTGGGGCTGGAGCACCCACGGGGAAAAAATTGGTGGGAGCAGAGCACTCACCGGCAGCTCTCCGCCAGCCTCCCGCGCCCAGCTAACCTCCGCCTCGGCTTCCGCCTCCCGCGAGGCGCCGCCGCCGCCACGCCGATTTTCCTCGCTCACAGGCTTGCCGTGCGCCAGCTGTTTGGCGCACGGCAAGCCTGGGAGGGAGGGAGAGGGGGAAAGCGCTGCAGCGGCGCCTCGGTGGAGGGGTATGGGGAGGAGGCAAGCCTGTGAGCGAGGAAAAGCAGCTTGGCGGCGGCGGCGCCGCCTCATAGGAGGCAGGGGCCAAGGCGGAGGTTAGCTGGGCGCGGTGGGCTGGTGGGGAGCTGCCGGTGGGTGCTCTGCTCCCACCAATTTTTTCCCCGTGGGTGCGCCAGCCCCAGAGCACCCACGGAGTCGGCGCCTATGTGTATGTCTGAGAAGGCCAACATTTGTTAAAAGTGAACACTATTTTTGGGTGCCTCCTTTTTCAAGTGGTATTTCAAGCTGGGCCTCCACAAACTGAGCCATTCAAAATCCGTGGCCACCAAAATGTTGGCGGTACTCTCTGTGCCTCAGTTTCCCCATCTCTAACGGGGAGGGGCGTAATATTACCTACCTCACATGGGTGTGGAAGGGTAACTCATTAATGTGTGTAAAAAAGCTGTGAGCACCATGGAGGAAAGGAGCAATCAGACCAAAGAATTATAATTATTTACAACGCTAACGGGTATCCCAGAGATTATGCTCTCCTCCTGGGGAGTGTGGGGGAGAAGATGCAAACTGCTTCAGCCTTGAGCATCCTCTAGCTGGTGCACCCTCAGGGAACAGCATTCCAGTCTGAAATGAAGGCTAGTTCAGCCCTGTCAGGAGCTGAGTTTGTGCTGAAGCGCAGCAATTACTCATGCAAGAAATATTAGAAGGCCTGGATAGAGAGGAGAAGTGAAGTGATGACTTTATGAATGCCTGATGCGCCCTTCTCCTCCTTGCTGCGTGGAAAATGGAATTTGGCTAATGTATGCAATCCATATTGCTCTCTCTGACCCAAACAGAGCCCTCTGGCCCTTGCTCCCTCCCTAGTTTTCGTGTACCCGTAGCCTCACAACTTTGATTGGTTGCTGTCCTTTCTCCCTCTCCATCAGCTGGAGAAAATCTTCTAAACTTTGATGAGACAAATCTACCCCTTGTTTAACTCCACTAGCTTGCCTTACACCAGGGATGCATCTGGCCCTGGATGCCCGTTTGGGCTGTTATGCCATCATTAGAGAGAGAGAGCGAGAGAGAGATGAGATGAGGGCAGGCTGCAGGAAAGCCAAAAAGCAGCCAGTGGCAGGAACTAATGAGATACTTCATTTGCATAAAAATAAATGTCAGGAAAAATATGAGCAGCCTGAATGTGAGAGTAAGGTCATTACTGGCTCCGTGTGTGTTACAACTTTCTAATACCAGCCTCTCTGTCTTAATAGCGCAAACCCAGAAGAAAGACAAGCTTTGATAGTTTAGATTCTGACCAGCCATTTGAAATTATGAAATCTCCCCAAATAGATGTGATAACAGCGAATAAAACTTAATCTTGTTTGTAATACAAAGGAAGGGAACAACATATGCCCTACCGTTTATTCTAACCATCCCTGGGCTATCTAGCTGGAGAAAAGCTATCTGAGCTATATTAGCAAATGTAACAAACAGCATGCCTGCAAAATAACATCTATGAACAGCCCGCCCCGCCCCTGAAGCCAGTCTCCCAGGGAAAAGAGCACAATGGAGAAAGTTAGAAATAAATAAGGAGAGGAATGAGATTAATTAAAGCAATAAAGAGCTCCCCCTCACTCTCTGGCTGTAGTGCAACTCCATCCGGAATACTGTATTCTGTTCTGGCACCACTTCATCACGAGATTAATGAAGTGGATGGAGTTCAGTGAAGAGCAACCGAAATGTTTAGGGAGCTGGACAGACTGGTTAATGGCAAAAGATTAAAAGAGATAAAGACGTCTAAGAGCTCAGTCTAGCTAAGCAACAGCTACGTTGAATGAAATTACAGTTCAATGTGGACTGTATCAAAATTATGTTTTTATTTATACGGCCCCTTTCTTCCAAGGATAGCAAAGTGTTCTACAGATACTAATTAGGAACTTGTGGGAGTCAGGTAAGTCCGTGCCCCAACCCCGGGCCCTCATCGCCTACCCCAGCCCTGAGCCCCCCCCCCAAACCTGGAACCCATTCCTGCCCCCAAACCCCTCATCCCCAGTCCAACCCCAGAGGTTGTGCGCCCAGCCCAGAGCCCTGACCACCGCCCACACCCTAACCCCCTGCTCCAGCCCAGAGCCCCCTCCTACACCCTGAACCCCTCACGCCCAGCCCCACCCCTCAGCCCTCAGCCCCACACCCCAACCCTCTGCCCCAGCCCTGAGCCCCTCCCACACCCCAAACCCCTCATCCCCAGCTCCGTTGGGTTGTGGGCATCAACAATTTTCTTCAACTAGGTCCCCAGAAAAAAAGTTTGAAAAGCACTGGGCTAGAGGGTTCTGTAGCCAAGAATGTGATCAAAGTCAGCCTAGACCAGCGGGTTCTCAAACTGTGGGTAGGGTGACCAGATGTCCTGATTTTATAGGAACAGTCCCGATTTTTGGGTCGTTTTCTTATATAGGCTCCTATTACCCCCCACCCTCTGTCCCGATTTTTCACCTTTGCTGTCTGGTCACCCTAACTGTGGGTCACGACAACCCCATTTTAATGGGGTCGCCAAGGCTGGTTTAGATGTGCGGGGGGCTGGGGACTGGGGCCAGAGCTGAAGCCCGAGCCCCACTGCCTGGGCTGAAGCCTGAGGGCTTCAGCCCTGAGCGGCGGGGCTCAGGTTACAGGCCCCTACTGGGGCTGAAGCCCTTGGACTTTGGCTTTCACCTCCCCATCTGGGGCAATGGGGCTTGGGCTTTACGCCAGCTCCGGAGCTGCGGGGCTTGGGCTTTGGCTCAGGCTTCGGTCCCGCCTCCTGGGGTCATGTAGTAATTTTTGTTGTCAGAAAGGGGTCACAGCGCAATGCAGTTTGAGAACCCCGGTCTAGATGGAGCCAGCTTAAAGCAAAGTGGGGTGAGTTGAGCTCTCTGCCTCAGGGATCTGCCTGTTTTTTCTCTGTCTCTCTTTTGGTTCTTGTATGTTATCGTTCTGAATTCTAATAAATAGTAGGGTTATGTTGCAACGTTCTTGAAGGATTATTTATGTTTTTATCTAACTTCTCTCTGTGTATGCTGTGGGCATAACATGTTGGACCATATGTCTAATCAGTATTCAACATTTGCAATAGGATAAAGGGAAAAAACTCCCTCAGAAACATAAGGCTATTAAGACATTGTAGCAGGGAGAAGAAACATTTTTTGTTTCTATATTAAGCTAGTGGGAAGAAAGGGCATAAAAATAGATTCTGAAGGCATGAGCCACGTCTCCATGTTTGATAACCGCATTACAGAGATCTCTGGAAGCTACTACAGCCAGCTATGGTGGCTCTATAAATAGCCTTTTGAGGTTTACATTTTCCACAGTTAAGGGCCTGATCCAAATCCCACCGAAGCCAATGGAAAGACTTGGATCAAGCTGTAAGTGCACAGAGGCTTACACCCAGGGCCAGATTAACTCTCCTGTGGGCCCGGGACTATTAGATTTTGTGGGGCCCCTGTATACAAGTATTTTTTCCTGGGAGGGAGTTTGGTGAAGGAGGGAGCTCTAGGCTGGTGCAGAGTGTTGGGGTGCAGGAGAGGGTGAGGGGTGTGGGCTCTGGGAGGGAGTTTGGGTGCAGGAGGGGGATTCTGACCTGGGGCAGGGGGTTGGGATGCGGGAGCGGGTGCGGGGTCTCGGAGGGAGTTTGGGTGCAGGAGGGGGATTCTGACCTAGGGCAGGGGGTTGGGGTGCAGGAGAGGGATTCTGACCTGGGGCAGGGGGTTGGGATGTGGGAGCGGGTGCGGGGTCTGGGAGAGAGTTTGGGTGCAGGAGGGAATTCTGACCTGGGGCAGGGGGTTGGGATGCGGGAGCGGGTGCAAGGTGCAGGCTCTGGCCGGGAGGCACTTACCACAGGCGGCTCTCGGCAGGCAGCGCAGCAGGGCTCAGTCAGGCTGCCTGCCTGGCCTGGCCCCTCACTGCTCCCAGAAGTGGCTGGCTGCTGGCCCGTCTCTGTGTGCCCCTGGAGGGAGGGGGACAGCATGTCTCTGTGTGCTGCCTGCACCCGCAAGCGCCATCCCCGCAACTCCCATTGGCCGTTTCAGGAGTGGCGTAAGGCCATAGCATGCAGCCAGACAGCCTGAGCACCCCGGATATCGCTACCTGTGATTTATTTTTGCAGGGCCCCCCTTAAGCCACGGCCCCGGGCTGCAGCCCCTAAAACCCCTGCCTTAATCTGGCCCTGGTTACACCTCACTCAGACCCAGAGGGTGAGATTCTGTGCTGCACAAGAACTCATAGCCTGTGGAGAGTGGAGGGTATTGTGGCTTTAAACCAGTTTTGCACCCTTCTGATTCTGGGCTGCTCTGGGGTCTGAAGCGACCACTGAATGCCTCCAACTTTCCTTGAAAGGAAAGGTTCAAAGTGACCCGGTCACAGTTTCCTACAGTGTTTCTTCTACACCAGCCAGGCTTCTCTTGGCACTTAAATAAAAAGGCTAGACAAGGGGTGTCTTGTCTCCATTTTAACATTTCAAATATAGAGCTTCCAGCCACCTATGCAGCTCCAATGTGCCCTGGGTCACCTGACAGCTTCTATTTTTAAACTGGCTGAATTCCTTCCTGTAATGAATTACCACAGCCACAACCACATCTAATAAGTCTCGCTAGCTGCTCTGGGTTCTGCGTTGTGTTTCCTTGTAAGCTGTGGTTTTGCAACTGTCTAGGATTATTTTTGGCCATGTCTTTGGCTCGTTAGTTACTCATGCTGCTTGAAAATGACTGGCCTGAGAAAACAAGCTAAAAGGCATAATCTACCCAAAATCCTTCTGAAATGTCTAGTATGCATACAGATTGCCATTTGTTGCTTTATATTTTCCTCTTCCCACCCCTCTTCTCTGTCCCGTTTTCTCTGGTCTGCATATTAAAGCACTGTAGAAAGTACAGTTCCAAACTGAGCTAGCTGAATAGTAGAAAAATATGAGTTGTCCACTAAATGATTTGACTAATTTTGATGGTATACGTCAAATAATCTATTCAACAAACAAAACTCTACCAGGATAGATGTGGTTGAATACTGCAAAATATTAATTGAATACTATTATTTTTTATTATTATTATTAATTTGTATTGTGTTAGCATCTAGGAGCTAAAATAAGGGAGGTTGTGACGGGGTGTAACCTGGACTGCGGGACTGCTGAGCCCTCTGTCCCACCAACCTGGGCTGCCTCTCACACCGTGATGCTGTTGGCAAGCTACAAACCTCTGGCAGGCACTGCACTTACACAGCCATCCACAGGCAGGGACACACCCAACTGTGTTACATGAATGATCTCCCAGCCACTCATGAAGCAACAATAGAGAGGCTCCAGCCTATCCCCCCACCCCCGATCCCCAGTCTTGCACCCCAGAACTGTACCATCCTGTACCGGTCAGAAGCCTGACCAGTGTAAGTTCATTACCCAGTCTACCCCTTCCTCAATGTGGAGAGGACACACACTAGCCTTTGTAAACGGAGCTGAGATTTCCCAAGCACTTCAACTAAAACACTATTTTAGGTAAAATATAAAACAGATTTATTAACTACAAATAGATTTTAAGTGATTATAAGTAGCAAGCATAGAGATCAAAGTTGGTTACTTAAGAAATAAAAATAAATTTGTAGTCTGAGTTCTACAAACTAAACAGGATTTGAATCAAGCAGTGTACAGATGGTACAAACAGGTCACAGCTCCTCAATACACATGCTGGAACTGCCTTTCAGCCCAAGACCACCCTTCCCCAGTTCAAAGTCTTTGTCCTCCAGACGTTCCTCCAGGTGTTGAGTTGGAGGGAGAGGCCAAGTGATGATGTCACTTCCCCTCTTTTATACTTTCTTCCAGCTTGCTGGAAAGATCTTTGCTGTGTGGTAGGTTAGCCCACCCCCATGGTGTATGTGCCTCCTCTGAGAAATCTTTAAGATAATGGATTCTTTTCTTGATGGGTGCTGATGAGCCATTAATGCTGTCTGGCTACTCCATTATTGTACCTGAAAGGCTGGTTGTGGGTGTTCCCAATCTCACAACTTATTTCAGTAACATATAAAGCAATACTTCATAACTTCACATACAATGATAGCACATACAATCCAACGAAATATTAATGTTCAACAGAACAAGACTTTTAAAATGATACTTCACAAGGCATATTTTGAACAAAACATATCATAATTATTTGACAGTGGTGAATGTGAGGGTTCAAGGATGCTGTTTTGAGGTACAAAGTCACAGAGGTACCATACAATACAGAACAAACAGATGGCCCTTGCCCCAAAGAACTGACAATCCAAATATTTGATAGTCATCATCATCATCATCATGTTCCCATTACACCTCTGGCATTTAGAGCAGTGATGAAGCTCCTCCATTCCTGTCTGTTTTGGGAAAGTCTTTCAATGGTTCCCCAGCTGTGCCCCAGGTTTTTCAGCTCAGCTTCCACAGCTCTTCCCCATGTTGTTTTCAGGCGGCCTCGTTTTCGCTTACCTTTAGGTGTCCATCCTATTGCTACTCTGGTGATGGAACCAGTTTCCATCCGAAGCACATGGCCAATCCATCTCCCATGCCTCCTGGCAGTGATAGTGCTCGTATCTTCTTGGCTGCACTGCATCAATAGATCTTGGTTTGAAATTGTTCTGGGCCAAAAGATACGGAGGATTTTTCTGAGGCAGGTTGTGTGGAATGAAGATGGTTTTGACATGTCAGACTTTCTCATTCCCCAGCATTCTGCACTATAAAGTAATGTTGAAAGTATGGCTCTCTGATAAATCTTGAGTTTGGTTTTGGTGTTGTATTTTGATGATTTCCAGACTGTATTTAAGCTCCTGAAGGTGTTCCTGGCTTTATTGATTTTGTTCCGGATGTCCTGGCTTGCTCCACCATCCTGGCTGATGGTGCTGCCCATGTATGTGAATGTTTCTACATTGGTAGTGTTATGACAAAATTCACTCACTAATTCATTTAGTCAGCTTTCTTGATTAATCAATAATAAACACGTGAACCTGACACTGGTCAGTGACACCCCATTTGTTTTCTTATCTGACATATTTTTAAAAATATTTTATACTTCTCCAAATATTAAGAGCGAACAGATGCTACTGGATAACGGAAGCGAACAACCTGACAAAACAGGAATGTAAATTCTACATGAGACTGACAGCCATTTTGTGTGCCTCTGTGTTCAGTGTGCATCTGCTCTGCAACAAGCAGAGTCAGATGAGATTTAAAGGTGCAGTGCACAACAGTAGCATGATAATAATTACACGGCTATATACACTGGGAGAAACAACCTCCTTTGGAAAAGACATTTGAAAAATCTGATTGCATAAAGTGATTTCTTTTCAATTCCACTTACAGTAATTTACAACTAAAGACTCTAAGCCTGTTTTTTCAGAAGTTCCACAGATCCAATTGAAGACAAAGGGTGCTGCAATAGCTCAGCATCTTGGAAAAACAGGCCATATACTTACTGAAGACGGGGTAGAATCAAAACCACAGGTCTGAATGTTAAGGAGAGGGAATCAGAATCCGAACCACCTACTGTCGCATCTTATCCTTAGATTATAAGATTTTTTGGGGCAGCGTCTATCTTTTTGTTCACTGTTTATAAAACACTTCACACAATGGGGCTCCTAGGTGGTACCTCAATACAAATAATAAATAACAAGAGAAATAATAAATAATGACCCAAGATCTAAGTTTTGCACATGGGCCTTTTTTTCTACAATCGGAGTGAAACTAAAATCTAGTTCAGAACGCCTCCCAAACGCTGATGTTTCCACACCCATTTTTCAGCATAGATTCATAGATTCATAGATTCTAGGGCTGGAAGGGACCTTGAGAGGTCATCGAGTCCAGCCCCCTGCCCTCATGGCAGGACCAAATACTGTCTAGACCATCCCTGATAGACATTTATCTAACCTACTCTTAAATATCTCCAGAGATGGAGATTCCACAACCTCCCTGGGCAGTTTATTCCAGTGTTTAACCACCCTGACAGTTAGGAACTTTTTCCTAATGTCCAACCTAAACCTCCCTTGCTGCAGTTTAAGCCCATTGCTTCTTGTTCTATCCTCAAATGCTAAGATGAACAAGTTTTCTCCCTCCTCCTTATGACACCCTTTTAGATACCTGAACACCGCTATCATGTCCCCTCTCAGTCTTCTCTTTTCCAAACTAAACAAACCCAATTCCTTCAGCCTTCCTTCGTAGGTCATGTTCTCTAGACCCTTAATCATTCTTGTTGCTCTTCTCTGGACCCTCTCCAATTTCTCCACATCTTTCTTGAAATGCGGTGCCCAGAACTGGACACAATATTCCAGTTGAGGCCTAACCAGCGCAGAGTAGAGTGGAAGAATAACTTCTCGTGTCTTGCTCACAACACACCTGTTAATGCAGCCCAGAATCATGTTTGCTTTTTTTGCAACAGCATCACACTGATGACTCATATTTAGCTTGTGCTCCACTATAACCCCTAGATCCCTTTCTGCCGTACTCCTTCCTAGACAGTCTCCTCCCATTCTGTACGTGTGAAACTGATTGTTCCTACCTAAGTGGAGCACTTTGCATTTGTCCTTATTAAACTTCATCCTGTTTACCTCTGACCATTTCTTCAATTTGTCCAGTTCATTTTGAATTATGACCCTATCCTCCAAAGCAGTTGCAATCCCTCCCAGTTTGGTATCATCTGCAAACTTAATAAGCGTACTTTCTATGCCAATATCCAAGTCGTTGATGAAGATATTGAACAGAGCCAGTCCCAAAACAGACCCTTGCGGAACCCCACTCGTTACACCTTTCCAGCAGGATTGGGAACCATTAATAACTACTCTCTGAGTACGGTTATCCAGCCAGTTGTGCACCCACCTTATAGTAGCCCCATCTAAGTTGTATTTCCCTAGTTTATTGATAAGAATATCATGCGAGACCGTATCAAATGCCTTACTAAAGTCTAGGTATACCACATCCACCGCTTCTCCCTTATCCACAAGACTCGTTATCCTATCAAAGAAAGCTATCAGATTGGTTTGACATGATTTGTTCTTTACAAATCCATGCTGGTTATTCCCTATCACCTTACCACCTTCCAAGTGTTTGCAGATGATTTCCTTAATTACTTGCTCCATTATTTTCCCTGGCACAGAAGTTAAACTAACTGGTCTGTAGTTTCCTGGGTTGTTTTTATTTCCCTTTTTATAGATGGGCACTATATTTGCCCTTTTCCAGTCTTCTGGAATCTCTCCTGTCTCCCATGATTTACCAAAGATAATAGCTAGAGGCTCAGATACCTCCTCTATTAGCTCCTTGAGTATTCTAGGATGCATTTCATCAGGTCCTGTTGACTTGCAGGCATCTAACTTACCTAAGTGATTTTTAACTTGTTCTTTTTTTATTTTATCTTCTAAACCTTCCCCCTTCCCATTAGCATTCACTATGTTAGGCATTCCTTCAGACTTCTCAGTGAAGACCGAAACAAAGAAGTCATTAAACATCTCTGACATTTCCAAGTTTCCTGTTACTGTTTCTCCCTCCTCACTGAGTAGTGGGCCTACCCTGTCCTTGGTCTTCCTCTTGCTTCTAATGTATTGATAAAAAGTTTTCTTGTTTCCCTTTATTCCTGTAGCTAGTTTGAGCTCATTTTGTGCCTTTGCCTTTCTAATCTTGCCCCTGAATTCCCATGTTGTTTGCCTATATTCATCCTTTGTAATTTGTCCTAGTTTCCATTTTTTATATGACTCCTTTTTATTTTTTAGATCTTGCAAGATCTCGTGGTTAAGCCAAGGTGGTCTTTTGCCACATTTTCTATCTTTCCTACCCAGCAGAATAGTTTGCTTTTGGGCCCTTAATAGTGTCCCTTTGAAATACTGCCAGCTCTCCTCAGTTGTTTTTCCCCTCAGTCTTGATTCCCATGGGACCTTACCTATCAGCTCTCTGAGCTTACCAAAATCCGCTTTCTTGAAATCCATTGTCTCTATTTTGCTGTACTCCCTTCTACCCTTCCTTAGAATTGTGAACTCTATGATTTCATGATCACTTTCACCCAAGCTGCCTTCTGCTTTCAAGTTCTCAACGAGTTCCTCCCTATTTGTTAAAATCAAATCTAGAACAGCTTCCCCCCCTAGTAGCTTTCTCAACCTTCTGAAATAAAAAGTTGTCTGCAATGCAGTCCAAGAACTTATTGGCTAGTCTGTGCCCTGCTGTGTTATTTTCCCAACATATATCTGGATAGTTGAAGTCCCCAATCACCACCAAAGCATGAGCCCCTTTCTAATATATAATAAAGAACAGAAAACTAAATGAAATAATATTCACAACACTAGCCAAATCCTTTACAATCTTTCATTACTGGCCCTGTTACAAGGAAAATTCTGCTTGTCCCCCAGCCAGTTTAGCCTCGTTAGCAGGCATCAATTAAAACAACAAATCTATTATTATAAAAACTATTTAAGCTTGTGATTGCATCCTACAACACTCCACTGCATTAGAAAAGTATTAGAAAAGCGGAGGCCCACCAGGTTGACAAAGGAAGGCAATTCTAAGTCCTTTCCAGCAGAGCGACACTTAAAAAGGCAAATAGTATTTTAGGTCTGATCCTGCAATGGGCTACACATGGGCTGACCCCTCCAGCTGCCTGGGTCCAATCACAGGACTGGGGCTTTATAGCTGATCTATACATTAGCTCTTCAGTCCATTAAAGTGCCCTCATACGAAGGAGCCTCCCTAGCATCTATTCAAGCATCCTATAAGTCTTTCGAACACAGTGTATCTCTTGGCAGGCATGAAAAAAAGGGTACTACAGTATCTTGAAAACAATTGACTATAGTCTATTAACAGACAAAGGGCCTGGCTTCTCAGAAGGGCTGGACATACCTGTCTCCAGCTGAAGGAAATGGAAGCTTCAGGGACTCCATTTCTCTAAAACTCAGGCCCCTAAATATGCAGCCTAATGGAGGTGGGGTGAATGAACGGTATAAATGTTGATATTGGTTATTCTTAATCCCTATAAACTATCCCATCCTATGGTCAGAGGAACATTCAGTGGGTGAGATGGCTGTCACCCTGTGGAATTGTGTCACTTCCGCTGAGATGTCACAGAGCAGAGGCAGTTCTTCCCGGGGTGAATTCACCGCAGCGCAGCGGGCTCATGTGATAGCTGTCACCAACTTGCTATTACCCTCATATAACATAAGACAAGATACTGGAGACTTTTTCTGTAACAGTAAACACTTTACTTAACTCGCTGCTGAGAACCGTACAGACAGGGCTCCGGACAGCTCCGGCTGAATTTAAGCCCAGGGTACAGATTGATGTTGCTGGCTTGCCTGCGTAGCTCTGATTCCTGCACCAATGTGCGTGTGCTGGTAACTCCGCATGCAGAAAGTGAGGAAGAAGAAAAGGCTCACTACATAATCATTCTCCCCATACAACACTACAGGCAACTTTCGGGTTCCTACTGAAAAGTTCCTGCTCTCATTACAGCCCACACTGAGCGCTTAAGTGGAAATCAGTGGTACTTGGGCCTTGCCAGGGTCCTCTGCACAGAATTTCACCGCAGTGTAGCAGAGGGAGAACCTGCTACATCAGTGAGTAGTAATATGACCTGTATTTATGTAATAAAACACTCTGGTAAAATGCAGCTGACACAGGAACCTAACTGTATTGTCTATGCTGATCTCACTTTGAAATTCCTGCCAGGCCGTGGGTGTGCAGAGACTCACTGCAGCTCCAAACGGAGAGCCCTTGGAATACCTTTGTGGACCACTAAGTACTGCTCCAGTGTTACAATCAGCTTACTCCTTCTACTCCTCAAAGACTTTCCTGGAGGTTGCTGTAAATCAAGAGTTTAATTCCTTACAACCTATTGAAAGGTATGCCCAGGAGGGACATTTAACACCGCTCATCTCCACTCTGTTTAGCTGTACTGGTTAAAGAAGGCCAGGCAGGCAAACAGGGTAAAGTGGTCTTCAACTGCAAACCATCTTCATTAACTAGTCAAGCGAGAGCACCTGGCCAGCCTGTACAGTATGAACGTCTTTCCTGAGACCCACGGAGGTCATGTCTCTTTTAGTTTGTATTTATATCATGATTTTGTAATGTGCTGAGCGTCTATTCAAGGACTCCTAGATATACACTCCCCTTTGCTTATGCAGCGCGCAGTAGAATTGAATGGGACAAATCCATGGGATGGAGAGAGAAGGGGGGAATTACTCAGAGGGCAAAGCTGCTTCCTCCTCTGCATAAATCACCTCCCCTAATACTTAGCTCTCTGTCTCCCACAGAAGAGGCAGAGACAGAACCTGCTCTGCACAGATCAGGAGTGCTTAGCCAGGGGAAGAAGTGAGGGATAATTACTCTGAGGCATGTTCCCCTCAGATGCAGCAATTCCTATTTCTGTGGGAGACCATCTGGACCAACTGGTGTGGCATGAAGCAGTGTGGCAGCATGGTGGTAGAGAGCAGGAGAGGCCTGCAGGCAGGATATGGCCATGCAAAAGGTCAGGTATTTCCAGGGCTGTTTCTCCTCTGTGTGGTTCCTGGCCTCTGCAGCTATAGTGGGCCACTCCCATCTGCTGCACCTTAGGGTGATGCATAGAAATAAAATAGGTTAGTTCTCCCTGTGCAGGACTTTTATGGTGTGCCTGGGTGGCTTTGGCCCTGGATTCTCTGTTAGAAAGGATGCTCATTCTGTGAATCCAGATGCACTAAATTGTTTAAAAACCATCGCCCTTAAATATCATCCCTACATTTGCATTTAACATAATACAGCGTTCTCTGAATGCATTAACATTTCATGGTGTCTCCACAGTCCAGTATCTAGGGCAACTCTTCACCTCTTAGTCACGCTGGGTGAAATTCACCTTTGTGCAGAAGGCCAGCTGATGCACCATTTAATTTCCACTTAAACCTTCCAAATGGTGGATGCTTAAGTGAATGCATAGGTCTTGTGCTGATCTTCTGCACGGGGTGAATTTCACGCACTGAGTAGGACCTTATTTATGCCCATAGCAAATATTGGTGTAAGTAGATACTACTCAATATGAGCCCGGGATACAGAATCAAGCCCTTAACTGTTACCAGATCTTGCAAAGTTTCTTGTGTTATCTGGGTAAGTGTTTCAAACGTTTAGGGTGGGAAAGCCTGTAATCATCATTAATCAGCTGTAAAATGGGGGAAATGAGGCTTACTCACTTTTATAAACCACTCTGAGGTCCTTGGATAAAAGGCTCCTAGCCATAAAACATTACCAATAAATAAATAACTAATAATCCTGCCCTTGATTCTCTCTGTTCTGTGCATGCAGGTTGTGGAGCAGTAGCTCACAGAGCCATCCTGCCTGCACAGGAGCAGGCTGACTCACTGGGAACGAATGATCAGATGGCACCTTATTGCTGTTGCCAAAAGTAGACTATACATAGAGGGATCAGAAATGGGAGCCCTGGCCCTACCCTCAAATCAGCGGATCACACCCCTTTAAGGTCATAGAACTCCTGTGTGCATGTTAGCTGGACATTTCTAGCTCCCAAGGGAGAGTTAGGAGGAGTGCACCCTGGACACACTAGGGGTGGAAAACAGGTGGAAAGGGCAAGTCTCCCTGCACCCTCTAGCATACCTGCACGACACAGAACAGGATATTCCATGTACACTACAGAAATCCTACACATGCCAGTCCCATAGCCTCTTGCAATGATCTCTAATACAGACTGACAGTGTGGGAGTGGGGCCAGGAAGAAAGTGCAACTAATTTCAATCAAGGCAACAGAAAAAATTAAACAAACATTATTCTTAACTAAGTAAGTGGACATGAAGTGTCCAGACAGCAGATGATGCTGCAGGTGCTAGTTTCTTACAGAAGCGACAAAGGGTCCTGTGGCACCTTATAGACTACCAGAGGTATTGACAGAGGTAGTTTCTTACAGTAGCTCAAGCATCATCTGCTTACTGTCAAACCCAGACTGTATTACATTTTCTAGCCTACATTTCAGGTGGTGGGAGACTTCAGGCTGCACTTTTCAGTTAGAGTTCTGTCTGTGGAGTCTGGTGCTTTAAGTGAGTCAAACTGCCAAGACAACTGCAGAATCGAAACCAGCATTGCTAAAAAATCAGTTTAAAGATTCACTAACAAACTAGAATTAACATAATCCACTTAAAATCCACAGGGTTGAAAATTGTCATGTGATGTTTTTCTTAAAAGCTCCTGAAGATGGATCTATGGATTACAAAGGAAGCTCAGCTTACTTTTTTAAAAGAAAAAAAAATGAAAGTTTTTAGGCTGTGAGAAAAGCTTGAAAATGTGATCCCTTTTCACTTCTTTAAATCTTCAAGTCCAGACTGGGCTCCCTCTTGGAAGATATGCTTTAGTCAAACACAGGTTATTGGGCTCACAAGAGGAACATAAGAATGGCCATACTGGGTCACTCCAATGGTCCATCTACCCCAGTATCCTGTCTTCTGACAGTGGCCATTGCCAAATGCTTCAGAGGGAATGAACAGAACAGGGCAATTGGCGAGTGATCCATCCCCTGTCATCCAGTCCCAGCATCTGACAGTTAGAGGCTTAGGGACACCCAGAGCATGGGTTGCATCCCTGACCATTGATGGACCTGTGCTCCATAAACTTATGAAGTCAGTTATCCTTTTGGCCTTCACAACATCCCCTGGCAATGAGTTGACTATTTGTTGTATGAAGAAGTCCTTCCTTTTGTTTGGTTTAAACCTGCTGACTATTAATTTCATTGGGAGACCCCTGGTTCTTGTGTTATATGAAGGGGTAGATAGCACTTCCTTATTCACCTTCTACACACCATTCATACTTCTATAGACCTCTATCATATCTCCCTTTAGTAGTCACTTTTTTAAGATGAACAGTCCCAGGTTTTTTAATCTCTCCTCATATCCAAGTAGTTCCATACCCCTACACATTTTTGTTTCTCTTCTCTGTACTTTTACCAATTCCAATATATCTTTTTTGAGCTGGGGCAACCAGAACTGCATGCAGTATTCAAGGTGTGGGCGCTCCGTGGATTTATATAGTGGCATTATGATATTTTCTGTCTTATTATCTCTCCCTTTCCTAATGGTTCCTAACATTCTGATAGCTTTTTTGGCTGCTGCTGCACATTAAACAGATGTTTTCAGAGAACTATGCACAATGATCCAAGAACTCTTTCTTGAGTGGTAACAGCTAAATTTTGTATTGTCTGCAAACTTTGCCCCCTCACTGTTTACAGCACTGGTCTCAGCACAGGCGCCAACTCCGTGGGTGCTCTCAGGCTGGAGCACCCATGGAAAAAAAAATAGGGGGTGCTCAGCACTCACCGGAGCCCCCCCACCGATCAGCTCCTACCCCTCAGCACCTCCCACCTGCCAGCAGATTCCACCAATCAGTTTCTCCTGCTCCCCCTCCCCCAGCACCTCCCACCTGCCGGTGATCAGCTGTTCAGCAGCGGGCAGGAGGCACTGGGGGGCGGTGGAGGAGCAGGGACAGGAAGAGGCGGAGCAAGGGTGGGACGCACGCAGGAGAGGGGGCGGAATGAGGCAAGAAGAGGCAGGGTAGCGGTGGAGCGGGGGTGGGAAGAGGTGGGGTGGGGCCTTGGGGAAAGGGGTGGAGTGGGGGCAGGGCCTGGGGCAGAGCGGCGGGGGAGGGGGGCGGGTTTGAGCACCCCTGGGGAAATGAGAAACTCGGCACCTCTGGGTCCCAGTATAGATCCGTGGGGCACTCCAGTATTTATCTCTCTCCACTGTGAAAACTGACCATTTATTCCTACCCTTTGTTTCCTATCTTTTAACCAGTTACCAGTCCATTAGAGAACCTTCCCTCTTATCCCATGACTGCTTACTTTGCTTAAGAGCCTTTGGTGAGGGACTTCGTCAAAGGCTTTCTGAAAGTACTTGGCGGAAATTCTCTGGCCTGCATTATACAGAACTAGGTGATCTGACAGTCCCTTCTGAGCCTAAACATTTATGAAGGCTAAAAACAAGAAGGCAAATAAAAAATTTAGGCTTTATGCTTTTTAAAATCTCAGGATTATTAAAGCCACTTGTGCTTGTTGGGGTCTTGGCACATGATTTTTGAATGCTTGGGGATGGCAATTCTGAAATTCACATTTCTGTCTGAAAGTCTTTTGCCCACTATTCTTACATGTAACAGCTGAAATTAACGGATTGGAAAGAGATTAAAGAAAAAAATTCCCTGGCCTGGATCCTCCACTGGTGGAAATCAGTGTAGCTCCATCAAAGTCAGTGGAACTACAGTGATTACAATAGCTGAGGATCTGGCCCTTGGTCTTTTCAGTTTATTGATTTAGGGTGAAATGCACTCTGGTGAAGGGGGCTAACACAAAGCCTAGACAGCATTGAGGTCCCCATTAGGTCTTATGGGCTCAGTTTTACTCTTTCACAATCATCATCCCCCCTCATTTTTATGTTGATATTTCCCCAGAGCAAATGGGGAGAGTAAACCATATTAAACATTAGGAAATGCAGTTGCAAAACCACAGCAATTTGCAGGGGGACACAAGGGCAGGGCTAGTACCAGATTCTAAAACAGAAATTTCAGGTTGAGACTCATTTGAATTGCATCCATTGTACCCACAGTTCATTTGGGAAAGGACATTTTGCAGGTGAAGTAAACAAGAAGCTCTAATAAAGATGTTATTGTTATTCTGGGGGTTGCCCAGGATCAGGCTGTTTGATATTTACATAGAGGAAATAATATAAAACAACCAGCATCTGAGATAAGTGGGGACTGTGATGAATTGGGGCAACATCTGTACAACTTACAAATTCTTCTGCAGCATGTACACACCAGACAGATACAAGGGAAATACTTACAGGTAATGACAGTACTTAGACCTCACAAAGGAATGATAAAAAGTAGGTCAAGCCTTTCAAACCCCGCCTTCAACTGGAGCATGCTCAACAAGGGCAGAGCCTTCTGAGCCCAGAACTGCTCTTTAACCCTTTGCCATCCAGTGAGAGGTTTGTATGCCCCATCACAGGTATGTTAAGCTTCTAGAGCCTCTGCAGGCGCCATCACTGGTTCTTCCCTTGGTTTCTTTAGCCCACCTGCCCTGGGCCTCAGGCCCAGCCCTGACTCCTGAGATACCCCAATGCTTTACATTCACCCCTCTCCCAGAGCTCCGCTCCAAAGGTGTGAAACTTCCGGTTTACAGTTTACCTCTCTCAGGCGCAGGAAGCAGTTGTGAAGCAGTCAATGCCCGGAAAGACACTTGGCTCAGAGTAAAATTTTTGTGCATTTTTAGATTGAATAACATAGTGCACAGGAGAGTACAGATCATCCAAAACAATGAACATCTTAAACTGCAAATATCCGTTGCTTTCTAGCCCACCCATCCCTTGGGAGCCTTTGGGAAACCATCTAAGTCCAGGAAGGCAGAATGTCTCCACCTCATACAAGTTGTTGCATGCTAGCTGATCTCTATCTCCCTCATGGTGCTGGGAACTGCAATCATTAGGTGGTGTATTATGCCAGATCTGTTCACAATACCCCCGAGGATACAGAGTACAGGCTTGGATTCCCCTTGCAGAAGTCCCAGGCAGTGGCCAGGAAGAGGCAGTTGCTAGGATCTGTGACAGGGACAAATTATGTCTTGATTTTTATTATAGTTCCCTTCAATCCTCCAGTTTTAGTCTCTCTGAAGAACAGGGAGGTTAAGTGACCTGCCCAAGGTCATGCAGGAAATTTGTGGCAGAGGTGAGAATTTAACCCTGATTGAGTCCCAATCCAGTGCTATAAACTCAGGAACATCCCTGCTCACAAAATTAATTTATTAAAAATAGGCTAATGATGCGCAAAGTTACTATCCAGAACATAGGACCAGATCTTGATCTGATGTAAATTAGCCTAGCTCCTTTGGCTAACAGGATTCAGTGCCTGGTGCTCCTTTGGAACTACACCGACCTACGTCAGCCGAGGAGCGAGCTCAGTGTTTCTCGATGGCCGGTCCCTGAGATCTCCCTGACACCGGTGAGGAAGGCAGCAAGCAGATCCCTGGTATCAAAAAGGCTGAAAAACCCTAAGTAGTTTATTGGGTGGGTGGGTGGGTGGTGCATTTCACAGCAGTACTTTTCCAACAACTTTGTTATCTTGTGGTTGTAGATATTATCAGCTGTTTCTTAATATCACAACAATCTTAAATGACTGGTGTAAAAATTCTTCTTAATTAATACTGAAGGAGTGTCCTTGAAAACTTTTATCCTGATCACAGAAGAAATGGCCTGATCACAGGAGAAATGGAAAAGTAGTATTAGATCACCAGGCACCCTGTTTTCCTGTCCTTAACACTCAGGCAGTAAAACTGCTAGGTCTGACCTCATGCTCATCTCCCTCCAAGACCAAGATATAGTCCCCAATAACAGATGAAGTGGATAATAAACTGATAGGCTAATAAGTATTAATTCACATAAACATATAGTCTGTTCCTCTGAGCTCTAAGATTATATCTTTTAATCTTGAATGCAATGGAATACAGGATCTGAACTCTTTAATGGGCAGCACTGCACATTACAATTGCATCTTAAATAATTCAGTCCAATTCAGCAGGCTGTCTAGTCAAGGTAGACCCAAAGTGCAGTGACACGGAGAATGAATTACCTCTCATTGAGAAGTAGGAACTGGATCTTTTGACAGCTGATCTGCAGAACAATGAATTTAAGACCTTTTTTCGTACAGCGTTTTCTAGCTAGCACGGAGAATTCTCCTTGGAATGAAAACTTGCCATATCTGATCACACCTCAAATAGAGGGTAGATTTTAGACTTTAATTGAAAAACTCTCAGCAGTATTTGCCCATGGCACAGATCCTCAAAGGTTTTTATCTGCGTAACTTCAATTGAAATCCCCTTTGAGAATCTGGGCTTATAGGTTTATTATCCTGGAGTACTGCCAAACCCAAACATTCCAAAATCATTTGATTTAAAAAAAAAGACATTATAGGTTCTTTTCCTTTGCCTATTGGTATCTGAGCCTTTAGGGGTCATTTTTAAGCTTTATTCTGCAAATATAAGTGCTAGAAACTTGTACTTTTTTTAAGGAAAGCCAAGATTTTCACAATCATTTGACTCAGGAGCTAGGGCTTTAAAAATAGGATCAATATCATGAGAAGTGGCAATGCCACACTTACTGTCCATGTAAAAACTAAAACAAAATTATCCAAGTATGTCTGATTATAGCCATGTATTAAGCAGCCTCCCTTTTGCCCAGGACTACGGTTAACATTCTAAATTTCTGAGCATTTTTAACAGATTCTCAAGAAGGATCGTTGTTCCTGCAGGTGAGGCACCAGACTAGACTCCGGGAGGTCTGAGTTCAGCACCTGGCTCTGACACAGACTTCCTGTGTGATCATGGGTACGTCACTTAATGCCTCCGTTTACCATCTCTAAAATCTTGTCTGTTCCGATGGTAAGCTTCTTGGAGCATGGACAGCTTTACTATTTATTATGTGTTTGGACAGCACCTAGCATGATGGGGTCCTGATCTTGGATGGAGCTGCTAGTGTTGTAATGCAGATAAAAATAGCCATCTGTTTAATAACAATTGACATGGAAATGTTTCCCCCAATTCCAAAATGTGGAATACCAGCTTCCTCAACCCCACCGTGTGCATTTTACCCAGATTACATTAGTCTAAAGCCCAGGTCTGACAAATTCAATCATTGACCGGCGACAGATTTAAGGTCTGATATCTCACAAACTATCAAGGGTAGAAGTTAATGTTTTACCCCCTTGGGAACCTGGACATCACCATGTCCTGTAGAATATGGAATTTGTGTCTATCCCTGAAAGGTCCTGAGTTTCCAGGCTTTTAAATTGTAGCATGATGCTGTACAGAATATGTAAAATATTGATTTTAATATATTGCTTTAGTCAAACAAGATATTGGGCTCAGGGGTATCTGGGAGAAATGTAATGGCCTGTAATGGACAGGACATCAGACTAGATGATCTAATGGTCCATTCTGGTCTTACACTCTATGAAAAAAGGTAATTCTGAGAGGTTTCTAAAATGTATTAGGCTATGTCAACACTACATCTTATGCCAACAAAACTTATGTCGTTCGGGGATGTGAATAAACCACCCATACTGAGCAACATAAGTTAGGGCCTGCATAAGCGCTCGTGTGCACAGCACTATGTCGGCAGGCGAGATTTTCCTCCCAACATAGGGTGTGTCTCAGTGGAGTTACGGATTTACACTAGTGGAATCAAGGGCACAATTTAATCCATCTGTGGTATGTTGTCTTACTAGAACTCTTTTGGCTGACCTGGATATTTCACTTGCATTGTTGGCATTTGTGACTAATATGGTCATCCCAAGTGCAGGGCCAGAAAACCAGCATACCACACTGTTGTTATTGCTTTTGCAGAAGATTGGACCCCATTGTACTTGGCATTGTTTAATAAAAGATGGTGCCTAACCCCTGAACCTACAAAACCCTTGCGCATGTTTAATTTTACACAACTGAGCAGTCCTACCGATGTCACATAGGTGTTTACAGGATCAGGGTTTGGACAAGATACAAAAGGAGGGTGAACAAACAAACGGGGGTGAGGGAAGGGCAGCTGGGTGAATGATACAACATGACAAGGCATGTACACTACTAGCAAATGCAAAAACTTGCCAAATGCACTATTTCCAAACGTAGAGGATTGAGGGTTTGTTTTGCATTGGGGTAGGGGTTAGGGTGACCAGATGTCCCGATTTTATAGGGACAGTCCCGATATTTGGGGCTTTGTTTTATATAAGCACCTATTACCCCCCATCCCCTGCCCTGATTTTTCACATTTGCTATCTAGTCACCCTAGTGGGGGTGGGGGGTTGACAGGCTTTTCATGTGTCAAATCATACAACTTTTTATTGTGGGTGACCAAGAAACTCTGTTCTACTCTGCTGACAAATACTACTTTTTTCTTGCTGTTTGCCTTCAGGCTACAATTCTGGTACAGTTGCCACGGTGATATGATGTACAAAAACCTATCAGCTCCGAATCCTTCAGTCATAGTAGATACTGGGCTTCTTAGGCCTTGGCTACACTCACGAGTTACAGCGCAATAAAACTGCCTGCAGCGCTGTAACTCACTAACCGTCTACACTCGCAAGGCACGTACAGCGCTGCATCTCCGCAGGTACAGCGCTGCAGGTACTCCACCTCCCCGAGAGGAATAACGTTTGTTGCTCTGCCGCTGGTACGCTGCGGCTACAGTGTGGCCACCCAATGCGCTCTTATTGGCCTCCAGAAGTATTCGGAAGTATCCCACAATGCCTGTTCTAGCCACTCTGGTCATCAATTAGAACTCTACTGCCCTGGCCTCAGGTGACCAACCACCACTCCCACCCTTTAAATTCCCTTGGAATTTTAAATATCCCCTTCCCGTTTGCTCATCCAGGCGTGGAGTGCTCTCAGTGCATCTTTCCAGGTAACCATGCCTCCACGTGCAAGACGGGCCCCAGTATGGCACAATATCGAGTTGCTGGACCTCATGCTGTTTGGGGGGAGGAAACTGTCCAGACCCAGCTGCGATCCAGCCGGAGGAATTTCGATACTTTCGGCCAGATATCAAGGGCCATGATGGAAAGGGGCCATGACCGGGATGCAATGCAGTGCAGGATAAAAGTAAAGGAGCTGCGGAGTGCATACCACAAAGCCCGCGAGGCAAACAGCCGCTTGGGTGCTCCCCCCAAAACCTGCCGATTCTACAAAGAGCTGGATGCAATACTTGGGGGTGACCCCACTACCGTTCTGAGCACCACCGTGGACACGGGAAAGCGGGACGAGGAGGAGGAGGAGGAGGGAGAGAAGGGGGAGGAGGAGGAGGCGGTTGAAGAAAGCGGGAGCGAGGGTGCTGTGGCTGGGGGAGACACCCCTGACTTCCTGGGGACATGCAACCAGGAGCTCTTCTCGAGCCAGGAGGAAGGGAGCCAGTCGCAGAGGCCGGTACGTGTTGGAGGAGAAAGAGAAGAGCAGGTTCGCGGTAAGCAGCTTTTATTTTCGGGAAGGAGTTTTTTCGGTGTGGGGTCCTTGGGCGAGGAGGGTTTGGGCTGCATGCATGCCTAGATGCAGAAGAGCGCATTGATGTGGTCTATCACATCGTGGAAATCGGCCACTGTAATCTCTTCGAAAGTCTCAGCCAGAATGTGGGCAATGCGCTTGCGCAGGTTTAATGGGAGAGCCGCCGTGGTCCTTGTCCCAGTCAGGGTAATGTGTCCACGCCACTGTGCCGCGAGGGACGGGGGGACCATTGCTGCACACAGGCAAGCTGCATATGGGCCAGGGCGGAAGCCGGACTGCAGTAGAAGATCCTCCCTTGCTTCCCCGGTCACCCTCAGCAGCGAGATATCTTCCAGGACGAACTCCTGTGGAAAATGTGGAGATAGTGTTCAGTGTAGGTTCCCCCTGCAGCTGTTGGCTCTCCCCAAGGCACAGAAACCCACCAGACAGTACATCCGTGAAACAATCAGTCCCCCTTTACCCTGTGCTTACTCACCATTTTGGGGCTCCCGTGGGTTCTGTGCGTTCTGTTTGGGACGGGAAAATTGTGCTGTTTTGGAGACTGTGTGTGCCCTCCTTAAGTGTGGGGGAATCATTGCTCTGTCTGGCAAAAAACAATGATGCCTCTGTTAAATGTTGCATTTTGCCTTCAAGATGCAACCTTGAGATCTCCACCGTCCTTCTTATCACCGGCTGAGAGACTCCAAAGGCTCAGGAAGAGGCCCAGAAGAACGAAAGAAGACATGCTGCAGAAAGTTATGAAATAGTCTCTTAAGGAGAATCAAAAGGCTCGGGAGTGGAGGGAGAGCGAAAGCAGGCTCTGCCAGGAAAACGCAGCGCACCGGCGGCAAAGCATGCAGCTCCGGCAGGAAAGCACAAAGGAACTGATTAGCATCATGGCGTGCCAAGCGGACTCTATCCAGGCTCTCGTCGCCCCATGCAGGTGGAGCAGTACCGTGCCCGCCCCCCCTGCAGCCAGTGTCCCAAAACACTTTCCCTTGTGCCCCCATGTTACCACCTGCCCACTTCACCCAACATTCAGGTTCTTATCGCCCACAGCAGATGCCCCCAACACCTGTAGCTTCACCAGCCAGCCCTGTAAACGATGACCCTTACCCACTGCACTCAACTCCCATCCCGAATTATAGACATCCTGAAGTCCAGCACTCACTGCATAGCACTCCGGACAGGAAGCCCGAGTATGAAAGCAGGACATACCATACCCTGTGATTGAACCGCTCCCCACACCACCCACCATCCCCTTGCCCTTTCTGTCTCGCAAGCAGTTGTGTTTCTTTTTAATACATGTATTTTCTCTTTAATAAACGGATTCTTTGGATGTGAAAACAGTCTTTATTATTGCATAAGGTAAAAGATACCTTAGCCCAGGAAAGAAACAGGCAACGCAAGTGAGCTGAGCAAACACAAATCAGCTTAGCAAAGACAGATTACTAATAACATTGGAACCATTTCACTTCAGGGTAGTGCAGGGCAGCAGACATTACTGGTGGTTTTCAGCCTCAAATTTCTCCCTCAAGGCATCCCTAATCCTTACAGACCCACGCTGGGCCCCTCTAATAGCCCTGCTCTCTGGCTGTGCAAATTCAGCCTCCAGGTGTTGAACCTCTGAGGTCCACGCCTGAGTGAACATTTCACCCTTCCCTTCACAAATATTATGGAGGGTACAGCACGCAGATATAACCGCGGGGATGCTGTGTTCGGCCAAGTCCAATTTCCCATATAGAGATCACCAGCGGCCCTTCAAATGGCCAAAAGTACACTCCACAGTCATTTGGCACCGGCTCAGCCTGTAGTTGAACCATTCCTTGCTGGTGTCAAGGCTCCCCGTGTAGGGTTTCATGAGCCACGGCATTAAAGGGTACGCGGGGTCTCCAAGGATCACAGTGGGCATTTCAATTTCCCCTACCGTGATCTTCCGGTCTGGGGGAAAAGTCCCAGACTGCATCTTCCAGAACAGGGCAGTGTTCCAAAAGATGCGTGCGTCATGCACCTTTCCGGGCCAGCCTGCGTTGATGTCAGTGAAACGCCCACGGTGATCCACAAGCGCCTGGAGAACCATGGAGAAATACCCCTTCCGATTAATGTACTCGGATGCTAGGTGGGGTGGTGCCAGAATAGGAATATGCATCCCATCTATCGCCCCTCCGCAGTTAGGGCAACCCATTTGTTCAAAGCCAGCCACAATGTCCTGCACATTACCCAGAGTGACGGTTCTTCTGAGCAGGATGCGATTAATGGCCTTGCAAACTTGCATCAGTACGATTCCAAAGGTCGACTTTCCCACTCCAAAGTGGTTTGCTACTGATCAATAGCAGTCCGGAGTTGCGAGCTTCCAGATTGCAATAGCCACCTGCTTCTCCACCGTCAGGGCAGCTCTCAATCTCGTGTCCTTGTGCCGCAGGGAGGGGGTGAGCTCCTCACACAGTCCCATGAAAGTAGCTTTTCTCATCCGAAAGTTCTGCACCCACTGCTCATCATCCCAGACTTGCATGACAGTGTGATCCCACCACTCTGTGCTGGTTTCCCAAGCCCAAAAGCGGCGTTCCAAGGCATAGCATGTCCGTGAATGCCGCAAGCAAGTTCGTGTCGTACGCGTTACGCATGACAATTTCATCGTCATCGTCGGACTCCTCGCCGTCACTGTGGATCTTAAGGAAGAGATCGACTGCCAAACGTGACGTGCTGGCGAGACTCGTCAGTATTTTTCTCAACAGGTCGGGGTCCATTTCCCGCTGACCAAAACGGAGCACAGATCGCGTTACAAAGAAACTGTTGAAAGATGGCGCCAAATGTGGCCGGAAACACAGGGATTGCTGGGATGCGAAGCAATGCACCACGGGGCGTTGGGACAGGACCCAGAATGCACCATACCCCACACCCCCTTCCCACAATCCATGGCGCCAGAATGGGAAGAGGTGTTCTGTGGGATACCTGCCCATAATGCACCACTCCCAAAGCCGCTGCAGGTGCCGCAAATGTAGCCACGTTAGTGCGCTGGCAGCTGCCAGTGTGGACAGGCTGCAGCGCTTTCCCTACTCAGCTGTACGAAGACGGGTTTAACTCACAGCGCTGTACATCTGCAAGTGTAGCCAAGGCCTTAGACTCCCTTCAGAAGTCTTGACTATCCAAAAGTGGGGTAAATAACTCTTTCATGCTGTTTATTTACTCACAAACATTGATTTGCAATATCTGTGCAAACAGATGCAATAAAGCATGTGGTCTGAAAGCCATGTGATACCAATCAATTATTGAGACACTTCCCATCCCCATGCTGAATGCCCTCTCCTTCTGTTAGGCATACCTGTGTGTTTTTCATATAGCTAAATGCATTCACACAATTGACAAAACAACAATATTTTCATGACCTGAAGACCTTCTGGTGGCCAGAGGGGAATCAGGAGAATAGCAATTCTCAGAAGCAAGATTGTTAACTTTGCATCAGATCTTGTTTATGGGTTTGTGACACTGAAAATATTGTGAAATGTTTCTCTGCAAAAAGATGCATCTCTGACTACATTTTTAACATTTGGAGAAGCACTGGTAAACAGCTGCTACCTGCCTACCTTTTGGAAAAAAATATTGTCTTTTCAAGGATGAATTACATGCAAAGCTTAACTAGACTGCTTTACCCAGCTAAGACCAGGCTTAATATAACTCACTCTATCAGAGGGGTAGCCGTGTTAGTCTGAATCTGTAGAAGCAAAAAAGAGTCCTGTGGCATAGTCCTATATACTAACAGACGTACTGGAGCATAAGCTTTCGTGGATGAATACCCACTTCTTCAGATGCATGCAGTGGAAATGTCTGGGGCAGGTATAAATATGCAGGGAAGAGTCAGGCTAGAGATAACGAGGTTAGTTCAATCAGGGAGGGTGAGGCCCTCTTTTAGCAGTTGAGGTGTGAACACCAAGGGAGGAGAAACTGCTTTTGTAGTTGGCTAACCATTCATAGTCTTTGTTTCATCCTGAGCTGATGGTGTCAAATTTGCAAATGAACTGAAGCTCAGCAGTTTCTCTTTGAAGTCTGGTCCTGAAGTTTTTTTTGCTGCAGGATGGCTACCTTTAAATCTGCTATTGTGTGTCCAGGGAGATTGAAGTGTTCTCCTACAGGTTTTTGTATATTGACATTCCTAATATCTGATTTGTGTCCATTTACCCTTTTGCGTAAGGACTGTCCAGTTTGGCTGATGTACACAGCAGAGGGGCATTGCTGGCACATTATGGCGTATATTACATTGGTGGACGTTCAGGTGAATGAACCAGTGATGGTGTGGCTGATCTGGTTAGGTCCTGTGATGGTGTCCCTGGTGTAGATATGTGGGCAGAGTTGGCATCGAGGTTTGTTGCATGGATTGGTTCCTGAGTTAGAGTTATTATGGTGTGGTGTGTAGTTGCTGGTAAGAATATGCTTCAGGTTGGCGGGTTGTCTGTGGGCGAGGACTGGTCTGTCTCCCAAGGCCTGTGAAAGTGAGGGGTCGTTGTTCAGGATGGGTTGTAGATCACTGATGATCCGTTGGAGAGGTTTTAGCTGAGGACTGTAAGTGATGGCTGGTGGAGTTCTGTTGATTGTAGAAACCACAGCTCCCCCTGCTGGACACTCAACAGCTGGTCAGCTCCCCCTGCTGGACACTCAAAAGGCTGCTGTGTTTGGATCCCAATACTGGATGCTGGGCGATTCTAAGTCCTCTGAGTCTGAGCAGCATCCGGGAACTGGCTTTGGCTTCTCAAGCTCACTCCCAGGGTACAGACTTTGTGTCAGGTGCCCCTTCTTGGAAGTGGGACCCTGAGGTCCAGGTGCCTTAGGCCCTAAGACCAGTGCTGAACCCCAAAAGTCTCCCCAGTAGCTTAAGCACACCCTTTTCCAAAGCTCCATCCACATAGGTACTTCAATTTACAGTTTAACCCTCTAGGGACCCATGAAAGTTACAGCAAGAAACTCAGAGGCTTTGCAAGGGAGCTTCTTAAACACACACATTTTATTCCTAGAGAAAGCCGGGAGACTTACCGATCCATTCAAAAACAACAAAACCTGCATGCAAAGCCCCTTCCTCCAGTGTCCTTACCCCTCCAAGAGCCCGCTGGGGTTTTGCTCAGTCCTTCCAGGGGACCTAAATCCTCCTCTTCCCCTATTGAACCTTCAGGTTCTCTCCACCCTTTCAACAAGATCTCTCTAGCTTGTTAGATCAGCAGTCAAAAGGTTCCCCTAGCTCAGGGGTGGGCAATAATTTTCGCAAGGGGGCCACTCCATGAATTTTGGTAAGTTGTCACGCGCCGCACATTTCTACTATATTAATGGAGAGGGTGCGGGGTCTGGGAGAGTTTGGTGCAGGAGGGGGTGCGAGGTGCAGGTTCTGACCTGGGACAGGGGGTTGGGGTGCGGGAGGGGGCGCGAGGTGCAGGCTCCGGCCAGGAGGCGTTTACCACAGGTGGCTCCCGGCCGGCAGTGCAGCAGAGCTAAGGCAGGCTGCCTTCCTGCCGTGGCCCCACGCTGCTCCCAGAAGTGGCTGCGGACAGCTGCTGCTGGCATGTCTCTGCATGCCCCTTGAGGGGAGGGGGGGCAGCAGGTCTCCATGTGCTGCCCATGCCTGCAAGCACCGCCCCCCGCAGCTCCCATTGGCTGGGGGTGGGGGCAGCATGCAGAGCTGCCTCCCTCCCCCACCTGCCGGGGCGCGCAAAGACGTGCCAGCAGCAGCTGGCCACCTCTGGGAGCAGTGTGGGTCCACGGCAGGAAGACAGCCTGCTTGAGCGCCCCGCTGCACTGTGGGACTTTTAACGGCCCAGAGATCACAAGGGGGCAGCCAAAGAGCTTGGTGGGCTGGACAGAAATGTTAGATGGGCTGGATCCGGCTCGCAGGCCATATTTTGCCCACCCCTGCCCTAGCTCATACAGCATATGTGGGGGGGGGGGGCATTTAAACAGCAGCTTCTGACCCTCGTCCTTTGTTCTCCTTTCCTACTGGGGAACTTCCCTTGTTCCTACCCGCTTCCCTGCACACACCCTGGTGAAAAACCAATTTCCTTTACCTTGGCCAATCTCTTAAAGCATATTCATAGCTCTTACCAAGGCAAAGTCATTCTATGTTAACAACCTTTTTGATTGTCTTTTAGCTGCCTCCAAACAGGGTGTGATACATGACAAGATCCTTGACAGCAAGTGACTGATTTAATACCCACTGAGGATTAGAGTTATATATGTGTGTGTGTGGGGGGGGGGCGGTCACGCCATTCCCAGAAGTACCAGAATGTACCTGCCAGTATTAGCTGATACGCATGGTTCATATGAGGTCATGCTGCAAGGAGGATGCCATTTTTGAAGCATGTGCTGCTCCATCCCTGCCAGCGTGACCTCACACCCCACACCACGTGTGTGCAAGGTCACATGGACAGGGACAGAGAAGTCCACTTTTCAAAATGGTGTCCCCCTTCCGATACCAGGCAAAAGTCATGTCCCCCAAAAAAGGTCTGTCTGGTTTCAAACCAGACTGCATAGTTATACACAGAAATCATAAAAACAATCATAAGTTGTACACAGATTTCCACAGACAGTCACAGGCGGCTTACTCATCAACACCTGTGAAGTGCTTTGCAATCAGGGGATCTAAAATAGTTATATGGTGCTTATCACCTTGATCCAAAGCACGAAAGCTAGAATTGGGAACGTGGGACAGGAGGTGTTGATGCTATGCAGGGATTACTTATGAAGATAAAAACTTTTATTTTCGTAAACACATTTTATAAAAGCAAAGCAAATAATTTCATATTCAGGGCCATAAGCATCCAGTCAACGTCCCTCTAATGCTCTGGGGGAGTTTGATCAAATGCACCCTGTGTCCACACCCTGTACACTATTGTAATAATCTTTGTACAAAGTATGCCTTGTGAGGCATCATTTGAAAACTAATACATTGCTGCTCAATAATATCATGGTGAAATGTGTGTCGGCAGCTCCTCTGGCGCATCTGTACCACCCCCAGCCTTGTCCTCCAGTGCGGCTGTACAGACCTCAGACAGGAGCCGCAGTCACACAGACAGCTGCGTGGAAGGGACGGGGCAACGCTGGGGGCAGTACAGCCATGCTGGAGGAGCTGTTGGCGTGGGGCGCTGACACCTGGGAGCGGCGGCCCTACGTTCTGCTCCTTTTGCCGCTGCGGTTCCCAGGAGAGCCCTGTGGTTCTGCAGATACCAATTTATATCTGTGGATATCCGCAGGTATAAATTTGTATCCGCGCACGGCTCTAGTGATACCTCTAGACAGGTGTCATTACAGTTAATGGGCAATCACCTGTCCAAGGGCCATTCTTTGGCAAAGAAGGGGGCCAGAAACTGGCACCACCACTCTCCCTTTCCCACCCCTGGATTTTCTCCACTGGAGTTTGCTCCATTTCTACCTGCGTAAGAAGCGGGGATCATTGAGTCCCAACATACCTGCCACCTTGTCACATGTGTCTTTAAATAAACATGCCTGGGAACAATTCATTGCAGAACATGCTGCTGCAAACCCTAAGTGCATTGCTGAGCATGTGCCTAGCAAATACTGCTTACAGCCCCCCCCCACCCACCCACCCACCCACACACACACACACACTTCAGCCCCTTGGCTCTTCAGCTCATGCTCTGAGCTAGATTACTCAGAGAAATGGCTAGGCTGGCCCTGCTTTAATCTCTTGTCAAAAACAAAACAAAAGAAAACCACCCCCTCCCCCCACAGAAAACAACCCCCGACCCCAAAGGAAACGTCAAGAGGTAGTTAAACAAAACGATTTCTACTGGACAGATTATTATTTTAAATTAACCTGCACTCAAATATAGTTACAATGATAAATCAGGTGGATAAATTTGAACAAATTGGCTTTTTGTCCAAGATCATTTGGGCCATATCCAGAGCTGGGGTCAATTAATGTATCACCATTGAAGTCAGAGTATTACACCTGTTTAAGATGCTGAGGATTTGACCCCTTCAGTTTCTTTTCAGCCAAGCCAGAGGCAGCTGAAGGGAAATAAATGCCCATCAGTTACCTCCTCTCAGTCCACAACAATCAGGAAAGGGGTAGAACTCACTGGGTGGAAGAAATATGGGTCTCTGTTCTAGTCAGAGGCTTAGACTGTGCCCATCACTATGGCATCTAGGGCTGGTCACAACAAAAAACAAAACAGAATTTGAAAATGTCAACTACTTTATAAGCTGGTCCAACAACAATGAAAACTAAAATTGTGGACAATGTCAACACATTTTTTGAAAAAGAAATTTCATTGACATTTTGAAAGTTTTCAACTGGTAGCTGAGCACCTTCCAGAGTTAAAGCTAAACAAGAGATTAGTCGCTGCCATAGGAGGGTTCTTCTACATTCCTCCTCAAGAGGGAGGAGTTCTGTGCATGCTTTCTTTCTCCCTTTACAGATCAAAGTGGCTATTATGCCCTGTTTTGTTTAGCAGGAAAGTGAGTTTGAAGAAGGGAGTTCGACACTGCAGGCCAGACGCTCAGCTTGTGTAAATCAACAATGCTATGATGATTTGTGCCAGTGGAGGATCTGTCTCCTAGACCCGGAACTGTTCAAGTTTATCATCATGCTTGGATAGGATTCCAAAGCCCTGAGCCAGCCCCTAAGAGAGACGCATTTCCCTGCACATGCAAGAGCTGTACACACCTCCATGCAATGGGTCAGAATCTCTTGGGCAGTGGAGTGTCGTCGCCATGTACTTTAGCAGTTACCAGTGCTGAGGGTGCATTAGATGCATATCACTCTGATCTTAAATGGGTGCAAAATGGGAGTGGGATAGGCTCTCTGTACTGTCCTCCATCCCCACTCCCCCCATAATGCATCCATATAAGGCAGGGTACAATTTTGTTCATAATGTTTGTAAAACACTTTGAGAGTCTCAGAATGACACATGCTGGTATATAAAACTAAGATATACTTATACTTTTTTATAGATTTTGAAACCAGAAGAGACCCCTATGATCATCTCGTCTGACCTCTTGGATAACACAAGCTATAGCACCTCAATCACTAATATTTGCTGTAGTGACAACACTGGCTTGATCTTGGTACCTTGAGATTGGATTTTTCCCCTCAAGAGAATACTGAAAAAAAAAAGGATACACTATCTGTGTAGCAAGAAAGAGACAGGATCACAGAAGGACTCTGTGCCATTTGACATTAGATTAAGTGGACTAATAAAACAAGACAAAAGAATAAGATGGCAACTGTGTTTTCTTGGAATCATCTCA
This sequence comes from Macrochelys suwanniensis, assembly GCA_033296515.1. Classification (NCBI taxonomy): domain Eukaryota; kingdom Metazoa; phylum Chordata; order Testudines; family Chelydridae; genus Macrochelys; species Macrochelys suwanniensis. Next base: position 240,628,777 of record CM065776.1, read on the forward strand.
ATTCAAATAATAGAATCTGAAGGTTATAGGCAGCCACTTTTATTAGTCTAATAAAAAAGACTGGAGAACAAGCTTTGCACATCACATAAAATACCCTTCATCAGCATAGGTACCAAAACTGAAATGCACCATAAAGGAGATGTTTGAAAAGAGGACCAGGGATGCATCATAAAACTACTGACACAGACTAACACGGCTACTACACTGTAACCTATCATAAAACTACTGTTCAACCCGATTGGAATATTTTGTGTAGGGAGGGGGCTTGGTTAAGGTTGGTCTGAAAGTCTGAGCAAAAATAGACCCATATATCAGCTGTGAATTGCTGGAGCGGAGTTGTTCTGCTCTACCACTGCTTCCCCCAACCTGCCCCTATTCCATGGCATGGGACGCAGGCAGTGTAGCAGCTGGCTCTTCCATCATAATGCCATCCACGAGTTCTCCCCCACTTACCTTCACCCCATTGGGGGAATAATCAACCCACCTGCTGCAGCCAGATTCTGGCCTCTTTGTGGGGCAAAGGGTCTATAACTGTGACAAAAAAATCTGCCCCTCTGAATGCAAACACCTTGGGATTGGGGACTTGTCACTTTAGCTATACAATGCCACAGACCATGTGTAGCATCATACAGTAATCATAGAATATCAGGGTTGGAAGGGACCTTAGGAGGTCATCTAGTCCAACCCCCTGCTCAAAGCAGGACCAATCCCCAATTTTTGCCCCAGATCCCTAAATGGCCCCCTCAAGGATTGAACTCACAACCCTGGGTTTAGTAAGCTAATGCTCAAACCACTGAGCTAGCCCTCCTCCCAAAGTTATAATATACATTATACAAGTGAAGAGTATCATTCAGCTGACGTTGTTGTATATTTTAAATGGGAATCTGAAGTGCAGTCTCTGTTAGCCACCTCCTCCATACCAAAGCCTTTGTGTGTGTGTGTGTGTGGAGGGGGAGAGGATTATAATAGTTTATGCTGCCATTATCCCCTTTAGGTTTACAGAGCTGTGAAAGGGCTTTTCAAAAGATCATTAATTGCCTAACTCATGCTCCACTCCCAGTCTTTGCTGACCCAAGCAGGCCTTTTATCCTACATCTGGATGCCAGTTTGGAGGGCTTGGGAACAGCCCTATGCCAGGAAGCTGAAGGCAAACATAAACCTGTGGCCTTTGCCATCCACGGACTGTCTGCTAGCGAGACTTGCTACCCCAGTCACAAGCTGGAGTTCTTGGCCTCAAAATGGCCCGTCATTGAGAAGCTTCGAGGCTACTTGTATGGCGCTCCATTTCGAGTGTCGACACATAACAATCCGCTGCGCCAAACTGGATGCTACAGGGCAGAGATGGGTGGCCACCTTGGACAGCTACTGTATGCTGTACCAACTGGGGAGATGCTATGTAGATGCGGATTCATGGCCCTGGTGTTCACAGGTACTGGAAATTTCTGTGGTTCCTACTGATGGCGTGAGCACTATTTGCAGTATGAGTCACCAAGAATCAGACGCGCAGAAGAGTCTTCCTGGTTGTGTTTCAGAAAGTCTGGGCCTGAAAGTGTGCCAGTAGCCTCAGTGAAGCTATATGTGTTGGACTGATCTCCATTGCCTAGGCTCAATGCTGCTGAGTAGCAAGGAGCCAGCTGCAAGATAACAATATTCATGACACGTTACTTGCTAATGAGGAGAAGTGAAATCCAGCTGCAATTATCCCATCTACCCCTCCAGGTAAACTAGTATTGAGAGAATGGAGCAAACTAAAACTGCAGCAAATCACAGCAGATCCTTTACAAAAATCAAACAACTAGTGCTACCAAAAGAGTACAGAGCCCTGGCCATGAGGGCCCTGCATGATGACTTTGGATATTTGGGAACAGAGAGAATCCTGGAATTTATTCGTAGTCCTGGATGCCAGAGGACATTCGCAGGAAATGTGAGACGTGCTCGGAGTGTTCAAAGGAAAATTCTGCTCACTAGAGCTGGGTATCTGGATGCATTGATTTCTTGTCTTTAGAAGAGGACAGAAAGAATATTAGGAACATTTTAGTAGTGACTGACCACTTCACATGGTATGTGCAGGCATACCTCACACATGACCAGAAGGCCACCACTGTCCCTCGAGTGTTGTGGGAGAAATATTGTTCAGTGTGTGGATTGCCAGCTCGGATACACTCTGACCAGGGACAGGACTTTGAGAGTCACCTTCTGAAGGAGGTGTTGAGGATGGCAGGAATTAAAAAGTCCAGGACAACCCCTTATCACCCACAAGGTGACCCTCAGAGTGGTTTAATCTAACTCTGCATCCTTTCCCAGTTAGCTCTAAGAGATTCCTTTTTTTCTCCTTCACAATCTCAAACCAGCAACTACCTCAGAAGCTGTGGGAAAGATACTTTCTTCCTATCAATCACCATCAAGAGTTGCAATGAAAATAAGCGTTATGATATAGCAAGAGGCATCGTGTTCCAGTAGAGAAAGCACTGGCATGGAACTCAGGAGAGCTGTGTTGTTTTTCTGGCTCTGATACTGAACTGCTGTCTAACCTTGAGCAAATCTCTTCCCTCTGTACCTCTGTTTCCCTCCCACCCTTTGTCCGTCCAGTCTATGTAGACTGTAAGCTCTTTGGGGAAGGGTTTATCTCTTACTTTGAGACAGCATTTGCATGGTAACATTTTGCAGCAGTTTTCTAGAAGTTAAAAAACAAAAACAAACTCGATTCACTGATAACAGTTTCCTAAGAATAGTCCCGAGTGTGTTTATTTTTAGAAACCATGGATCTGAGAAAAGAAGGTGTTTGGAGAAGTCCTTGAATTTACTCGTTAGGAGTTATTAAATCTTGTTTTTAAATCCCCCAAACACCCACAATCATTTAGAGACAAAAGATGAAAGGAATAAAGTAAAACCCAGTGAGTGTAACCAAACAAATTGTTTTATCCTAGAAACAATGCTTTATTTCTAATGTCTTCGGTGGGGGAATAGGAGTGGGGGAGAAGGAGCTAAAAAAAACATAAGACACTCTAGCCAAAGTGCTAATAAAAGATGTAGTTCAGCTCATGCTAAAAATTGTACCTGTTTGTGACAAAATCCAGTCATGGAACAAACTCAGACATGCTACTCAGATGTGACCAAAGCACATGCCACAAGAATTTAAACAAAAGAATGATGATTAATCGCAGTTATCAAACTATGAATCATCAAAGCATAAAAACAGTGACGTTCAGATTACAACACAGAAGAAATCCAGTCAGGCCGCTCACTCATAAAATAATAAGACAAGGCAGCAGCTTTTATACCTAACTCCTGATAGTGCTAATGCTGCTGGAACTTCAGAGAGCCCTTTGCCAGAGATTATCTAAGCCCTATTAGGCTCACGATGTCATTTGTAAACTTTTGAATTCGCTGCAGTTTTCTTGCTATGCTGGCAGTATTTATGTCTGGAGATCCAATAGTTTTATTTGAGAGCAAACCCAGTTAGGAGTAGAGTGGGGGAGAGGGGAAAGAATTTGGGAAGCCAGATTACAAGGACTGTTCTTTTCTTGGAGATTTCTTCACTGACTTCTGTTGCCATTTAAATCCCTTAATTCTCCTGACCATTTCAGTGTTCATATTTTCAATGTTATTTGCATAAAATACCCAAGAGCAGTCAAAACAGCAACTAACAGAAGTTACTAGATCACAGGCCCTGGTTCTCATGGGTGACTTTAATCACCTCGATATCTCCTGGGAGAGCAATACAGCGGTGGACAGACAATCCAGGAAGTTTTTGGAAAGTGTAGGGGACAATTTCCTGGTGCAAGTGCTGGAGGAACCAACTAGGGGAAAAGCTCTTCTTGACCTGCTGCTCACAAACAGGGAAGAAATAGTAGAGGAAGCAATAGTGGATGGGAACCTGGGAGGCAGTGACCATGAGATGGCAGAGTTCAGGATCCTGACACAAGGAAGAAAGGAGAGCAGTAGAACAGAGACCCTGGACTTCAGAAAAGCAGACTTTGACTCCCTCAGGGAACTGATGGGCAAGGTCCCCTGGGAGAATAACATGAGGGGGAAAGGAGTTGAGGAAAGCTGGCTGTATTTTAAAGAATCCTTATTGAGGTTGCAGGAACAAACCATCCCGATGTGTAGAAAGAAAAGTAAATATGGCAGGCGACCAGCTTGGCTTAACAGTGAAATCCTTGCTCGTCTTAAACACAAAAAAGCAGCTTATAAGAAGTGGAAGATTGGACAAATGACTAGGGAGGAGTATAAAAATATTGTTCAGGCATGCAGGAGTGAAATTAGGAAGGCCAAATCACACTTGGAGTTGCAGCTAGCCGGAGATGTTAGGAGTAACAAGAAGGGTTTCTTCAGGTATGTGAGCAACAAGAAGAAAGTCAAGGAAAGTGTGGGCCCCTTGCTGAATGAGGGAGGGAACCTAGTGACAGAGGATGTGGAGAAAGCTAGTGTACTCAATGGTTTTTTTGCCTCTGTCTTCACAGACAAGGTCAGCTCCCAGGCAGCTGCACTCTGCAGCACGGTATGGGGAGGAGGTGACCAGCCCTCTGTGGAGAAAGAAGTAGTTCGGGACTATTTAGAAAAGCTGGACGAGCACAAGTCCATGGGGCCGGATGCACTGCATCCGAGGGTGCTAAAGGAGTTGGCCGATGTGATTGCAGAGCCATTGGCCATTATCTTTGACAAATCATGGCAATCGGGGGAGGTTCCGGATGACTGGAAAAAAGCTAACGTAGTGCCAATCTTTAAAAAAGGGAAGAAGGAAGATCCGGGGAACTACAGGCCAGTCAGTCTCACCTCAGTCCCTGGAAAAATCATGTAACAGGTCCTCAAGGAATCAATTCTGAACCACTTAAAGGAGGGGAAAGTGATCAGGAACAGTCAGCATGGATTCACCAAGGGCAAGTCATGCCTGACTAACCTAATTGCCTTCTATGATGAGATAATTGGCTCTGTGGATGAGGGGAAAGCAGTGGATGTGCTATTTCTTGACTTTAGCAAAGCTTTTGATACACAGTGTTCTTGCCAGCAAGTTAAAGAAGTATGGGCTGGATGAATGGCTGGTAAGGTGGATAGAAAACTGGCTGGATGGTCGCGCTCAACGGGTAGTGATCAATGGCTCCATGTCTAGTTGGCAGCCGGTATCAAGTGGAGTGCCCCAAGGGTCGGTGCTGGGGCCGGTTTTGTTCAATATCTTCATCAACGATCTGGAGGATGGTGTGGACTGCACCCTTAGCAAGTTTACAGATGACACTAAACTGGGAGGAGTGGTTGATACGCTGGAGGGTAGGGATAGGATACAGAGGGACCTAGACAAATTAGAGGATTGGGCCAAAAGAAATCTGATGAGGTTCAACAAGGACAAGTGCAGAGTCCTGCACTTAGGACGGAAGAATCCCATGCACTGCTACAGACTAGGGACAGAATGGCTGGGCAGCGGTTCTGCAGAAAAGGACCTAGGGGTTACAGTGGATGAAAAGCTGAATATGAGTCAACAGTGTGCCCTTGTTGCCAAGAAGGCTAACGGCATTTTGGGCTGTATAAGTAGGGGCATTTCCGGCAGATCGAGGGACGTGATTATTCCCCTCTATTCGGCACTGGTGAGGCCTCATTTGGAGTACTGTGTCCAGTTTTGGGCCCCACACTACAAGAAGGATGTGGATAAATTGGAAAGAGTCCAGCGGAGGGCAACAAAAATGATTAGGGGGCTGGAGCACATGACTTATGAGGAGAGGCTGAGGGAACTGGGATTGTTTAGCCTGCAGAAGAGAAGAATGAGGGGGGATTTGATAGCTGCTTTCAACTACCTGAAAGGGGGTTCCAAAGAGGATGGATCTAGACTGTTCTCAGTGGTAGAAGATGACAGAACAAGGAGTAATGGTCTCAAGTTGCAGAGGGGGAGGTTTAGGTTGGATATTAGGAAAAACTTTTTCACTAGTAGGGTGGTGAAGCACTGGAATGGGTTACCTAGGGAGGTGGTGGAATCTCCTTCCTTAGAGGTTTTTAAGGTCAGGCTTGACAAAGCCCTGGCTGGGATGATTTAGTTGGGGTTGGTCCTGCTTTGAGCAGGGGGTTGGACTAGATGACCTCCTGAGGTCCCTTCCAACCCTGAGATTCTATGATTCTATGAAAAGCCCCACTTCCCCGCCTCCTGGAGAAAGGCAGCCAATCAGGGCTACTGCAGGAGACATACAGCGCTCTTCACTCCCCTCTCCCCCATCCGTTGGGAGCCGAGAGGAGTTTTGATGAGGGGGAGAGTGAGGAGCTGACACCATTCCAATAGGGCGGTGTTTCCCAAACTTGGGACGCCGCTTGTTCAGGAAAAGCCCCTGGCGCGCCCGGCCGGTTTGTTTACCTGCTGCATCTGCAGGTTCGGCCGATCGCGCCGGGGCAGCCAGTACGTCCCTCAGCCTGCACCGCTTCCCGCGGCCCCCATTGGCTGGACACAGCGAACCGCAGTCAGTGGGAGCCGCGATAGGCCAAACCTGCGGACGCGGCAGGTAAACAAACCGCCCGGGCGTGCTAGAGGCTCTCTCTGAACAAGCGGCGTCCCAAGTTTGGGAAACACTGCAATAGGGGGAAAGGAAGAGTGGTGTACAAAATTCATCCATGCAGGTGAACAAGAGCCTTGTCACAATGTGTTTTTTGAGCTTGTGAGTGCACAGGACAGGCTTGGCATCCTGGACATGCAGGGCCTGGTACAGAGAAGGGATTTGAAGCAACTAGTGGACCTAAGTACTCCATCGCCCCCTCCCATTCCTCACCTGCCCCAAGCCAACCCCTACAGAGCTAACCAGCTGAGGGCCACCTGGAAACTCACGCCAGGGACAAATAGTCAGGGAAACATGGCGTTTTGCTGAGCCTGCCTTGTGCTTTTACCCTGACAGAGGTAGACTTGGTCAACAGAGTAAAGGTACCTGAGACTATCAACATGCTGGCTACCAACAATAACACTGCACTTGGGCACTTCCAAGGATGAAACCCACATATTGCTATTCTAGGCCTGTTGCAGTGTCATCCATGGTGAGTGGGGCAATGCCTGGCTGAAGTGGAGCTGTGACTCCACTTGCCAAAGCATCATTACCAGCAATGGGCCCGAGAACGGACGGGGGAAGGAGGAAAGAATTGATGTGGGTGAGAACTGAAGTTGGGGCTGGAAGAACATCATTAATTGGTGGACTTCAGGGATGGCCAGATGTGGGGAGAGGGGTGCACAGAATTAATTAATTAGAATTTGGGGGATTGGGAAGAAACTGGAAACTCCGTGTCTCATAAACTGTCAGTCAGTCTCTCAGGATGACACTGGCCCTTCAAGCGGGAGCAGGGCCAGTGCATCTATGCTATATCACCCAACCCAGATTCTGCTTTAAGTGAGGGCACCTCAGTCTGAGGAAGAGAGAGACCAGGGGGTGGTGGGAGGGGAGCCTGGGTGAAGTCAGGCTAAGAGCCAGTCAGGAAAAGGGCAGAGCATGGACATGGGGCTCTCAGTGCCTGTCTCCTGGGGATTGGCAGACCTGGAGAGCCAAGGATGCCCGAGTCCCCTGGGAGAAGAGACACTGAGCCTGAGAGGTAAAGGGGAAAATGCCTGAGGACTGTAGCTCAGGGTGAACTGAGGAAATGTGGTTGGTTGGTTAAGCTGGACAATAAAACTGCCTAGAAGAGACCGAGAGTGTGACAGAGAGTTCTTAGGAAGCTGAGGAGATGCCCTGTCTTGTTACAGGCAGTTAGATAGAGCTCCTACAACAGTGGCCAAAATCACCTTCCTCAATACTTTGAGAGAGTTGGTAACACTGATTGTCATTTAGACATACCAGATGTGTCCAGGGGGAAGGGAGGAGGTTTCAAAAATCAAAAGAGATCTAAAAACTCGGTATAACTTTTTTTTTAATCTCATGATTTTTGTGCCTGGGAGAGGTGGTGACTCATGATTTGTGTGGGGGAGGGTGACTCATGACTTTTGAATATTTGGGGTTGGCAATACTGTTTATGCCATTGTAAGTTAATTACTAATGCCTTTCTTTTAAGAAGACGGTTCCATTCCAGAACACAATTCAGTTTAATGTTTTGATTGGTGAGAGTCTTAAGGAAAAAAGATACCCTTCTAAGATGTTGTCTCTTATTTTTTTCCAAAAGATTCATGGAATATGAAGAATGAGAGTTAAACAAAGAAATAAACCAATTGCTGTCTTCTGCTTAGGAAGTGTGGAGCCTGGTTCTGTTCTGTTTAAAGTGATCAATATTTTGTCCAACTTATGAAGAAAAATGGTCTTGCCAAAATTATGTGGTCTGCACCTTCTTCAGGAATCTTGAGAGGTGAAGCCATTACACCCATCTCATCACCACAGCCATAGAGATCTTGCTGTCCTTGTTGTCCTGGAGTGATGTGGACCACAAGAGTTCACAGCATCCATCACAATGGAATTGAGTGGTGGGTGGGAGAATAGGAATGTCTTTTGCAGGGACTCTATGCTCCCAAGTGGCAAAAAGAAAAAAAAAGTGTCCCAAACAAAACAGAAGTCAAAGTTCCTCTGAGCCAACAGCAGACATTAGTCTCAGTCTTTTTGACTTCTGGCTTGCTTTCCAGAAAAACTACTTACCTCATCTGCTGTACAAGCAGGAATTGTAGGGGATTTTTGACCATTTTGAAGCTGAGCTCTTTATCTTTCCACTGTGTGAGCAGGAAGCTGTAAAGGAGGATACACTTGACAGCATTGTTAGAACACGCGAGAATATATCCACACTTTGTGGAAATCAAACAGTCTTTTGATTACAAGAAACCTACATGGCATTTGATGGATTTGTACACAGCAGGCTCAAAAGTGTGAAGTTAAGTACCTCTCAGCTCTTCAATCCCTGCATGATATTGTATAGTCACAATACAGAGAGGGAGTTGGGTGGAAAATTAAGTGACCCATCATTGCAGATTTGTGAACAGACAACTTTAGCAGATATTTCTTAGCTGGTGACAAGTCCTGTGTGTGATGGACTCACTATGCAATAAGCCTGCTAATCACTGAACTGTAGTTATTTGGCCCCATGTAAAATCGTAAATCATGCCACATAATTAGGTCAGGACATCTCCCCTAGTGTCCACACTTGCTTCCTTTGTCTCTTTCGGAGCAGTGAATGCAATGGGCAGGGAGAGAGAGAGGAGGGTCCCATGAGGTGTTTGCTCACACACACAATGGAAGTTCTCTGATGCATGTTAACGTAGCGTAGAAACTGAACTACATTAACATGCACTAGTGCACCCCAGTGGATCTATATGGGCTAGTTAGTACATAACACATTAGTGCAGACAAGAATTTACATTGAACTACTGGTGCGGACTAACACACCATGTAAACAAGTCCCCAAACTCATGATCTTTGGGACCTGATTTATGATTTAACACAGTGTTAACAATCATAAGTCAGGGTTGACAACATTTCCATCCAGATCAGTAAACAGAAGTATGTATCGTTATATACAAACTATCTCTTGTCATCGGAATTATTTGAAATCCATCCATTGTTGCTATACATTTATAAATGACAACAGCTTTTCCCTTTGACACTAATATTTGCATACATGTTGTGATTGGTTGGTCATGTTCCAGCTTTCACTGTTGACCATTGATGATAGAAATCTGCTGGCATGCTCAGGACTATGTTCAGTGCAGCACAAAATAGGGCTTTTCAATGCACATTACATTGTACATTACATGCACAAAACACAGTGGTTCTTTGAGGCTAAATTAGCATCTGATACTAGCACTTTCAGATACTGAGCTGAAAGGGGATATATACATGCAAAGCATTAGTATTGATCTGATTGATCAATTTTCTTTGACTACTTATTCCTGGATGTTCACCTACCACTTCATCATTTCCTTTTAAAGGGAAGCATAAAAATGTTTAATTTTTAAATTGTATAACAACAAGCTGGGCTAGTACTAAATGGACACTTGCTATATCACAGCCTGTGTTTTGTTATAATAAAAACAAGAGATGCATTTATTATCTGTTCACCAGCCAGGTTATAGTATTGACTGTTCTGTTGTGTATTGATTTGAGAACCATTTCACGAAAATGACTAGGTGCACAGCATGATGGGAATGCTTTGCCCAAATGACGACTTTGGGCTGGGTGTTGGATCACAAGTCACTTTGTTATTGGGGCAGGAGTGATAAAGGGTTGTCTATCCTTGTTGTGTGAATCAAGGGCAGCAGAACTGTGCTTGGCATACCCTGATTAAGGGGCTCACCCTCAACTAAACTGCACTCGCTAAGCAGGAGACATGGGTACCAAAGGCCAGGGAGTTGAGAGAAGATTGGTAAGGGTAAGGACAAGGTACTTGCATAGGCACTTAATTTATTTTTTTGGTGGGTGCTCCACCCCTGCTGTGCCCACCTTCTGCCTATTCCTCTGAGGCCTTGCCATCACTTGCCTCTTCCTATCCCCTACTCTTCCCCCTCCCCCGAGGCCTGCTTGCTGCTCTCCAAGCTCAACCCAGCCTCTTCACAGCTGTGGCTGGTGGGTACTGAGCATCCCCTATTTTTTTTTCCTTGGGTGCTTGAGCCATGCAGCACCCAGGGAGTTGGCACCCATGGGTACTTTTACCTGGAGGTGTGGGCTCTGCTGAAGGGTCCCAGACATCATTTGATCCTGCTTCTCCCCTGTGTAATAACAGAGCTGACTAAGACTCACTTAAGAGTCTTGGTGTAGACTAACAGAGCTGAAATCACTCTTAACCAGGTCTGCGCATTAGTCCCGCTTTGGGACAGGGTCTCTGATGTGAGATTCTGCTCAGTCTGCACTAGCAGTGAGGCTCCCCCACTAACATGAAATCACTGAAACCTGACATCACAGAGCTGTGGTAAGTGGTGGGACCTCAAGACATCCCAGAGGGTGCAGAGTGGCTGGTGGGGCACAGCAAGTGACAGGACAATAGCATGAGCGAGGTGCCTTCCCCTCCACCTCCTGCCATGGTGGGAGGTGAACTCTTGAGCTGCACCTTTGGGTCTTCACTGGGGTCTTCACTGACCAAAGACAACAACTGTGAGTGGGGTTCTGTGGAGGGAGAAGGGAGGGGCATGTTAAAGGAACTTTTGGTTGCTGGACTTAAGAACCTGAGGCAAAAGGACACTGCCTATCATACTCTGAGGTGGGTGTTTTGCTCATGGTTTTAGGTTCTGAGCCCTGCTTGCGGTGTTTTCCCAAGTTAATACCGGGTTACTTTCCCCCTTGTTATTAAAAGTTTCTTTCTACACTCAGACTCTGTGTCTGTGAGAGGGGAAGTATTGCCTCTAGAGGCGCCCAACGGGTGGTGTGTAATTGTCCCAGGTTACTGGGTGGGAGCTCGAGCCAGTTCTGTGTCGGACTGTTGAAAAGGAACCCCTAGATATTGAACCCGGCCCTGGTTGCTGCTGACTCCAACTGGCAGAAGGGTTACATAGTATATTGGCCACATGCTGCCTACGGTCAGACAATCAATGAGCTCATTTTCCTTTGGCTATCAAGAAAAATTTTTCATGGGATCGGAATCAAAATAAAACTATAGATAGCATCTGTGCCTTTATATCAGTAAATTAAGTGTGAGTGAGTTTCGATTCACTCCCCAGTAACCTAAATACAGTAGTTTATATTGTAGATAGCACAGGCGATGGTGAGGGGGGAAAGGTTTGGATCTGAAGAAGTTTTCTTGTAACTACAAGTGTTAATCCATACCTGGCCCAGACAAAAAGTCACATCAGCAAATTGCTCTACATTTCCCCCACCAGTGCGGACAGGTTGAATGCAGGCTACTAATAATCTGACCATCTAACTCTCTGTAGTGCATCGCAAAAGAAATGAAGTACGATTTTTAGGGACAAGCTGTGCAGCATTCATTGATGTACACCTGATAAAAATCAGCTTATTGGATCAAGTCTAGAGGTCTTCACTCAATTTGACGTCAGCAGGAGCCGTTGTGGTTAAAAACCGAGGACTTGTCTCTGCTAGAAAGTTTTGCTGGCAAAAGCTCTGGCAGCATGCTGCTACTGACATAGCTAGTTTGGCAGAGTGCATTCACACTGTCTTTGATGGTGCAGTGTCCCCTCACAGAACCAGGCTGTATTGGCAAGAGATGTGAAGCACTGTAGGGGAGCATGCCAGTGGCCCCTGTGCCACCAACCAATGCACTACCTTGTGGGAAAATTTTGCAGTGTATTGTGGGATACCAGCAATCCTCTCTGAGAATTGTAGGAGTTTGGGGTCAAACTCTTACAATTCCCTCTGTTCCCTCCCATCATTTATTCTTTTCCAGGATGGTTTTCATCAAAAACATGGATGCTGAATATATCAGCCAAGTTTTCATCTGTTTTAGAAACAGAGTGACTGAGTCTTTGATATTTGCAGAACCACAACAGCCACCAACCACATCAGCCAGCCAAGCAGCAGGGATAGTGAGGATACTGAGGAGTGGAGGATATGGACAGTGAATGGAACTGGCCAGCTGCTGCATGTATTCACTGACCAGCTGCAGTGGGTGGAGCAGCTGTTTTGGGCCTCTGAAATGAGCACTGACTAGTGGGATCAGATCATGATGCAAACCTGGAATGACCAGCAGTGGCTGCAGAACACCATGTTTCTGGAGTTGTGCTGCCAAGCTCACCCCACTCCTACAATGCAGAGACACCAACATGAGAGCTACTTTGACATTTGAGGAACAGGTGGCAATTTGTTTGTTGAAAGCTTGCAACCTCAGATTGCCATTTGTTGTGGAGAGTCAGTTTGATATTGGATAAATCTACGGTGGGGTTCGCCATCAGTTTATGTAATTCAGGAGCGTCACTGGCAAAGGTTCAGGGTTTCTTCCACACGACCCAAAGTTGGACTATGAACATTTGCAAGGCTGTGTCAACAGAAGATAAGTTTTCCTGGTAAAATGTTATAGTGTAGACCAGGCCTGAGTAAAGACCGCAAGGGAAGGTCCATTGCACACACCAGTGCAGCGAGATATAGTGCAGGGGCCTCATCATCTTGTGTCTATGCATGCCACATTGATCAAAATCAAACGCATTGTATTACGCAAATATTGCATTGATTGCCGGGCTTGATCCTGCAACCCTTACTCCGGTGACTAAAAGCATAAGGGACTAACTCACATGCTTAAGGTTTATTCATACAGTGAAGTGTTGCAGGATTGAGCCTTTTGTGAATTCAAAAGACTGAGGCTAGATCCTCAGCTGCTGTAAATCAATGAATAGTAGCTTAGCTGAAGTCAATGGATCTGGCCTATTGACTGTATTTACACTGCTGTCATCATAATGCAAAATCTAAGACAGCAGAATTGTGAAGGAAACTAGATATCTACGTTCTGTTGAATAAGTGGTCTCCTTCTACACAAATTTCAGCTTCCACATATGTAGTAAAAATAAATATATGTAAAAAACAAATTATATAATGAAGTTTAGTCAAGGCTTGCCTACAAGAGCACTTATTTTATAGAAAGCTGGAGTGTAAATCTACCCCACACTAGCCTGCGGGTAGTGATTGATCTATCAGGGGATCGATTTGTCGTGTCCAGTGTAGACGCGATAAATCTGTTCCCGAGCGTGCGCCGTCGACTCCGGAACTCCACCTCCGCGAGAGGCGGAAGCGGAGTCAACAGGGGAGCGGCAGCGGTCAACTCGCCACCATGAGGATGGCCAGGTAAGTCGACCTAAGATACGTCGACTTCAGCTACGCTATTCGCATAGCTGAAGTTGCGTATCTTAGGTTGACCCTCCCCCCCTAGTGTAGACCAGGCCTATGTGGACACTACTCTGGAATAAAAGTAGTTCTTATTCTAGAACTACTCTGCTTTGTGAGTGGACTAAGTATTCTGGAATTGATCACTTTTATTCCAGAATACTGTCCACACAGGGAACTATTCCATTCCAAAATAATAATTGCAGAATAGCTTTTTCACAACAGCTCTGCCAGTCAGTCTCCTAACCCCCCTCACTCTATTTAGACAGGACCAAAGACTAAAGGAAAAAGCACAGGCAGGAAATCTAAGTTCAATTCTTGACTCCAACATTGGTATATTGTGTGATCAAGTTAGTAATCCTCTCTAGGCCACAGTTCCTTCCCACCCACATCTACTGTCCTCAAAGGACGAGGATGAGTCAATTAAGATCTTCAGAAGGTGCTGTAGAAGTCCTACATATTATTAATGTAGCTATCAACAACATTGCTGCTCACCCTAAGTCTCTTTAAGGGCTGGTCCACACTAACCCCCCGGTTCGAACTAAGATACGCAACTTCAGCTACGTGAATAACGTAGCTGAAGTCGAAGTATCTTAGTTCGAACTACAAGGTACTTACCACGGGTCCACACGCAGCAGGCAGGCTCCCCCGTCGACTCCGCGTACTCCTCTCGCGGAGCAGGAGTACCGGTGTCGACGGCGAGCACTTCCGGGATCGATTTATCGCGTCTAGACAAGACACAATAAATTGATCCCAGAAGATCGATTGCTTACCGCCGAACCCGGAGGTAAGTATAGACGTACCAATACTAGCAGACTCAGCGCAAGGCAGGGTGCCAGAAACTGCTGAGTTCAAATTGTGGTTCTAACATTAATTCATCATTCAACCTTGATCAAATTACTTACGACCCAGATTTGTAAAGCTATGTAGGCATTGCAAGGCCTAAGTGACTCAGACAGGTAAGTAAGTCACTCTTCAGACAGGAATCTTAGGCTTTGCAAAGCCTAAATAACTTTAAAAAGCTGGACCTTAGCAGCTGTGTCTTGATCTTCCTGTAGGCAAAATGGGAAAAATGCAATTTACCTCCTCAAAGAGCTTGTGAGAATTAATATTTCTGAAGTGCTTTGAAGGTATGAAGCTTATATAAGAATTCCATATTACTGCTATTGTAGTCCCTGTTGTGTTATGGTGCCCTATTGACATTTAGTAAATAAATTAATGAATTAAATAAAGCCATGCTGGGGTGGTTTATAGCAGGGGTTGTGAGGGAGGATAATCCAGTGTATAGGGCACTGGTACAAGCCTATTTGATACAAGGCACATTCCCTGAAGGGGATTTATCTACGAAACCAGATAGTCCTCTTCTTCTAGGGAGGGAGAGGACCAGAGAAAATCATAGGGATCAACTGAGCTGAGGGACAGCACTGATATGTGAGACCTGGGTTTAATTCCCTTCTCTGCCAAGTACTTCCTGTGTGACCTTGGGCAAGTCACTTGGCCACTCTGTGCCTCACTTTCGCATCCATTAAAATGGGGATAATAGCTTTGTCCTACCTCAGTGGGGTGTTATGAAGATAAACATAAAATCTGTACAGCTCTTTGAGATACATGGCACTTTTCATCAGTTGAAGACAGGTATTATCCCTTAACTAATGCAGGCAACAGAAATCCTACAGACAATTTCATTCCAATTTTTTGAGAGCTACACATTTGAAACACACATAATTGAAGTGTCTCTTTATATTTCTATTTCATATGAAAATATCCCAAATAACAGCTCAACCTGTGCCTGCTTTTTATCTGCATGACAAAAGAGCTGAACATCTTTACTGTTGTTCTATGAATCACTGCATTAAACCTTTCCGTCAGACATTTTGAGTAGGCATTTCTTTAGTAGGTTTGTAATTACCCGAGTAGGAGAGCAAGACTTCAGCGCACAAACAGACACAGACACAGACATCCCAACAGGCCCAAAGATTTCTCATGGACTTTTTAAACACACCAATCCTGCTACGGAAGCGGCATTACTGCAGAATTTGTAGTCAGAGTTTAAGGCCAGAGGGGACCTCCAGGTAATCTAGTCTGAGCACCTGTGCCCACAGGAGGCTAGACGAACGTGCTACAGGCAGAGAATAGGAAGGACCAAGTTCCAGCACAATGGCAGAGAATTGATTAAATGAGATATACCCAGAAATCCTGGCAAGTGACCCATGCCCACACACTGCAGAGGAAAGAAAAAACCCTCAAGGTCACTGCCAATCAGACCAGGGGATGGGGGAATTCCCTCCTGACCCCACATATGGCAATCAGTTAACCCTCAAGCATCAGACAGTCAAGCACCTTTGAGAGCCCCACTCCTTCCCTCCCAATATCCCATCTCCAGCTGTGGCCAAATCTGATGCTTCAGAGGAAGGAGATCAAGAGACCAAATCCCAGGATACATTGGGGAGGAAATCCCTTCCTGACCCCTGCTGGTGGCCATCTGAAACCCTGAAGCATGAGCTTTTAAGAACATAAGACAAAAACCAAAAGTGAGCCTCAGGCCTGCTGAACCCTGCCCCCCACCATCACAAGCAACCCCATCATACAACCATACTCAAATGTTGGGGTGTTGAAATGCCAACATTTCTATTTTGCAAGTGACCCATCTCTTCGTAAGAGGCTGAACCAAAACCCTGCATCCAAACATTCCCAAACCTTGGCAAGATTGGAATTCAGATCCAAGTTTAGTGGCTTAAACCCACCTCTATACTTTATATTGCAGTAGCACCTGGGAGCCCCATTTGCCTAGGCCCTGTACAAACAGAACAAAAAAGGTATGTTTTGGGCCCCGAACTAAGGCAAGAGACAACAAGTAGATACAGACATGGGCAGCATGATGAGCAATGGGCTCAGTACACCAGCTACCTATCCATTGTTACTTTTTTTGTAGTCATCGTGGAAAAGGAGAGTTTTAAGGAAGAATATACAGGATGCCAAGGATGGGGCTTTGCAGATCCTTACAGGGAAGCTCCTTCCATGAGCAAGATCCTACTATTTAAAGGATATTGGGGCCAGATTCTCAGCCAGCGCAAATTGGCACACCTCCATTGAAGTATGCAGATTTACACCAGCTGAGGATCTGGCTCATTTTTTAAAAGTGTAACTGCTGCTGCTGCTTATTGCCGCGTAGCAATCTGAAAGTCCTGGATTTGTGTTGCTACAGGTGAGGGGGTGAATCTGACAGTGTACTATCCTCGCTCCTAGGTCAAAACTCTACACCAAGTGCTTGCCCTCACCTTTTTACTTGGACAATATTCCACACAACAAGAATTACACAAGATAAGACACCCCGGGAATGAGAACAGTGTAGGTCCACATTGGTATAGGAGAATTCAGCAGAACAGAAGTGTACAGTGAAACAGACATGGCAGTTCTCTGCAGCATCCTGGACAAACCTTATTGAATGGAATTAAACTATCTTAGGAGTTCACTGTATTAAAAATGCAAGTGCTTAGGTATTATTGAGGGACTGTCTGTAGCATCTCTTGGAGGAGAATGTGCAAAGTAATGTACATTGGAAAACATAATCCCAACTTTACATATAAAATGAGGGGTCTAAATTAGCTGTTACCACTCAAGAGAGAAATCTTGGAGTCATTGTGGATAGTTCTCTGAAAACATCCACTCAATGTGCAGCGGCAGTCAAAAAACCTGACAGAATGTTGGGAATCATTAAAAAAGGAATAGATGATAAGACAGAAATATCATATTGCCTCCATATAAATCAATGGTATGCCCACATCTTGAATACTGAGTGCAGATGTGGTCGCCCCATCTCAAAAAAGATGTATTGGAATTGGAAAAGATTCAGAAAAGGGCAACAAGGGGTATGGAACAGCTTCCATATGAGGAAGATTAATAAGATTGGGATTTTTCAGAAAAGAGATGACTAAGGGGGGATATGACAGAGGTCTATAAAATCATGACTGGTGTGGAGAAAGTAAATAAGGAAGTGTTATTTACTCCTTCTCATAATACAAGAACTAGGGGTCACCAAATGAAATTAATAGGCAGCAGGTTTAAAACAAACAAAAGGAAATATTTCTTCACATGACGCACAGTCAACCTGTGGAACTCTTTGCCAGAGGATGTTGTGAAGACCAAGACTATAACAAGGTTCAAAAAAGAATTAGATATATTCATGGAGGATAGATCCATCAGTGGCTATTAGCCAAGATGGGCAGGGATGGTGCCCCTAGCCTCTGTTTGCCAGAAGCTGGGAATGGGAATGGATCACTTGATTACCTGGTCTGTTCATTCCTTCTGGGGAACCTGGCATTGGCCACTGTTGGAAGACAGGATATTGGGCTAGATGGACCCTTGGTCTGACTCAGTATGGCCATTCTTATGAGACGACATGATTAATGTAAACTCCAGGGAAGTGTTATGAGCTTCAAAAGGACACCAAAACAATGTGCCCGACAAGAATGAACTTTTAAAGTTAAATGGTTTTCCCAGGAAAGGAGGTGTTTACAAGTGCACCCCCTCTGGTTATACAAAAGCTCAACCTTTTGAAAGTTCACACTGAGGAGGGGACCTTTGCTGATCAATTGTTACATGAACAAGAGCAGAGACCCACACTGTATAATGGGCTGACCCTCGGATTCATGGGCATGCTTGTTGTAAGTCAAGGTGGTTATGAGCTTGTAACCACAGAAAAATCCCTTGGAGGAACCCTTATTGGTGTTCGGGGTGATCTCTGGTGAGCTTATTAGCATGTCTATTATTGTCTTATCATGTTTTCTCTGTAATGCTTCTACTTAAGAATAAATGTGCTTGTTTAGGAAAAACTGTGTGGTACCTTATAACTCTGAGCACTTACGCCCTTCATAGCCTCTGAGGAGAAAAGCAAAGCAGGCCTGCTTAAGCAGTCTGATTTGTTGGGGAATTCAAAGCGTAGACAGGGAACTGAACCGCCGGGGAATACCCCCATCAGGAGGGAGACTTGGGTCTCTGCCAAAGAGAGGTGACAGCTGCAGAGACAGAAGCCTGAGAGCTGGTGCCTTTGCTGGACTATGAGGAGGAACAGGTGCAGTTACCCTGGACCATGACATATAGGTAAGGGGGGATATTCCCTGCTTCATTCCTGCGTACTGCCTGGGGCTTTCATGGGCATATAAGCAATAAGCTCCTCCAAATGAAAATAATGTTTTATTACTATGTTCTGCAGAAACATGTTTCAAACAGGAGTTGGCCATTGGTCTAGTTATTACGTAGTCCTGCCTTGAGTGCAGGGGACTGCACTAGATGAGGTCCCTTCCAGTCCTACACTTCTATGATTCTACATCCAAATGAGAGGGCTGTATTCCAAGTTCCAGCTTCGCATGGTTTTAGTGGCGATACTACATGTTTCTTGGCTCACGAAAAGGCTGTATGTGTCAAAGACTGTGTCTTGACTTGATTAAGAAGAGGGTTAGCAGATGCTTTGTGCACTGGGGGCAATGCCCAGGTTGTTCAATCTAGTAACAGATTATTGTGTAGCCTTTTATCATTCCTAATATTATTTGCACAGTACAAGAAATATGTCATAATATTGAGATCTATTAGTTTATGGAGTAAGCGTATAGGGAAGGGATGGAAAATACCTCACATGAGACAAAGCACTAGAAGCAAGGAAGAAATCTCTATTGGCAGGTGTCGTCTACCTGACCTAGCACTTCTTTCCTGTATCTGTTATCAGATAAACAATTTAGGTCTTTTAGAATCTGTGATGCACATAGCCTGCTGAATAGCCAATATATCTGATCTGGCTCCCTTTTTAACTCTTTGGTTTCAAACAAACTATTAGAGAATTTTGTGGTATGAAAATCATTGTACTTTATAGGACTTCAGGGTTGCTGCACGTCATGACATTTCAGAAAGTCCCATTAACAAATGGGCTAGATTTCAGATCCTCCTGTTCCCAAAGCACAGACTCCTTGCCATGTCAGCTAACAGAGACTCTTGGTTATCAGAAAAGGGTCAGGCACAATTTGGGCAGTTCTGATTCTATCTAGCAGAGGTATGCATACACACTAGCCAGTTCATTACACTATGGTTATTCTCAAAGTCTTATGAAACTTAAACAATCCTAGAGACACTAAGAGAGCCTTAAGGCAATTTCTGTGAAAACTCTGGGCTTGATGCACCCCTGCATTATAACAGTGTTCTGTTGGTGTCACTCCATTGATTATAGTTGTGTTAAACATTGGCATAACAGTGGTGAATGGTGCCCCTTAGCCTCCCCACACTGGTTTTGCCAGTGGTAACAGATTTTTCATACTTCTCTGTTCATCGCACCATTTAAATTATTTTCTAAATATTGATACGTGTCACATCTATCTGTCTTAATCTGTATATACTTGTGTTTGATTGCCACTATATATAGCACATAATCCCAAGAGGGCAGCGGTTCTCAAACTGTGGGTTGGGACCCCAAAGTGGGTCGCCACCCCATTTTAATGGGGTTGCCAGGGCTGGCTTAGACTTGTGGGAGCCTGAGGCCAAAGCCTAAGGGCTTCAGCCCTGGGCAGCAGGGCTTAGGTTACAGGCCCCCTGCCTGGGGCTGAAGGCCTTGAGCTTCGGTTTTGGCCCCTCCATCCAGGGTGGTGGGGTTCAGGCTTTGGCTTCCGCCCCCCCTCACCTGGAGTGGGAAGGACTTGGGTGGGCTCAGGCTTCGGCCCCCCCTCCTGGGGTCTTGTAGTAATGTTTGTTGTCAGAAGGGGTGCAATGAAGTCTGAGAACCCCTGCTAGCAGCTGAGCATACACAATTCCCATTAAAGTCCCCTGAGGTTCCAGGTGCCTGGCCTCCCTCAGGAGCAGGCTGGCATGTGCCTATGCTGGGCCATAGTATCTATGATTCTTGCTGAGCTTGATGCAGCAGGGTGGGCAGGGCTCCCTGATTCTCTGGTTAGTTCTGCGGCGATCCCACCCTCAGTGGATTTTAGAGCAGCTTCTGGACTGCTCTAAACTCCACCAGCAGGTAAAGCCCCAAGGAAAAGCATATATGCTGGGGATTGTTGGAGTGCAGCGCAATCCATCCCCCTCTCAACATGCCACCTATGCTGTGGGCCAGTGGGAGGCGGTGCTGAGGCTAGCTACATTGTCTCTGTACCCGCTAAGAGTTCCCTCACGCCAAACAGAATTCTCAAAGGCCAGGCCCAGCTGCTACTGACCCCCTGTGGTCCCGGAGCAACACAAAGGAGCTGGAACATACCACAAACTCTGGCCTCGTATGTGCTCATTCTTGGTAATATCTCAGGGTCTCTGAAATGACTGCAAATATTCCCCGAGAGAGACAGTCTTGACAGTTTCTGCTACTGATCCTGATTTAATAAGGAGTGGTGACCTTTTAAAAGAACTAGCACATGACCTTGAGAACTGTGGTTACTTCCACGCTGCAGCAGCAGCATGTACTAGCATACAACTCTCTCTATAAATCACTATCCAATTCAGAAACCAATGGGAGCACTCTCTTTGCCAGCTGATAACAGGGCATCTAAACATAAGCCGTCCGTATGTTCAAGCAATCATAAACATTTGGATGCATTTCCGATTCCACCTTGTAAACATTCTAAAATGATCAATGAAAGCAGTCCAAGGTCTGGGCCCGCTCCTGCCAGGTATTGAGCACCTCTTGTGTGATACTGAAGGCTTTAATTCCCCATTAAAGTCAATGGGAAATTGATGCAACAGGGTGCTGAGTGCCCTCAAGCCCAGGGCCGGTGCAAGGAAGTTTCCCGCCCTAGGTGAAACTTCCTTGCACCAGCCCTGCGCCCCCCCCCGCCCAGCTAATGCCACACCCCCCGCCCCAGCAACCTCCCCCCTGCCCGCTGCGTGCCCTGCCCCCCCACCCCCCGCATCTCCTGGCTCCACGTTCAGCCGTGGAGCCGGGAGGCAGGAGGCAGCCATGGAGAGCTGAAGGTCCCATTACATTGAGGAGTGTCCCAAACTCTGAAGTTTTCCTTCCCCTTATTTCCTTCCCCTTTCATCTGTGCTCCCAGTCCAACCAGACCCCTGATCTCCCAGCTTCTTTTTGCTGGCCCCAAACCTGCAAGTACCTAACTCCCTCTCGTCAATTGCTCAGATTCCAGTTTCCTAACACAGTCCCCCAAGATCCTTAGCTCAAACACACTCTTCACTGTCAGTACCTATCCTGTCCCCCGAGCCTCCGCTCTGTTCTATTCAAATCTCACATACATTGGAGGCTTGCCCAAGTCAGAGACACCCCAGAATGGACCACTCCCCTCTGCCCCAAAGAAAATCCTGGATCTCCTTCAATCTGAAAGTAGAAGCCCAGCAGAGATCTCCAAACCGGCAGAGAAACTCCATGTACCAGGCTGCAAACCTGAGCCGGCATCTCCCAGCAAGCCCTTTAAATTACCTGCACCCAGCTCTGCCTCAGCAAAGCCTCTCAAACAAACCTTGACATGAAATTTTCACAAACCTTTCCCACCAGATATCCTTGCTCCGGTGGGATTTCCAGTGTTCCTCCATGGCCTGAGGCAAAGTTCAAATAGCTCAATAGCCTTGCCCCTGGGACAAGTTAGCAGGCAATCTGATTGATATAGACACTCCCACCTTTTCATGTTTCTCTGAATGTATAAATCATAGAATATCATAGTTAGAAGGGACCTTAGGAGGTCATCTAGTCCAACCCCCTGCTCAAAGCAGGACCAATCCCCAATTTGTTTTGCCCCAGATCCCTACGTGGCCCACTCAAGGATTGAACTCACAACCCTGGGTTTAGCAGGCCAATGCTCAAACCACTGAGCTACCCCTCCCTGCCCCCTGAAAAAATATCTGATTACTGTATGTTCCATTCCATGCATCCAATAAAGGGGGTTCTTAACCCACGAAAGCTTATGCTGAAATAAATTTGTTAGTCTCTAAGGTGCCACAGGTATTTTTTCTTGTTTTCTTTTTGCTGACACAGACTAACACAGCTACTACACTGAAATCCATCCTATCAGTGTCTCTTCTATCAGGAGGCAAGGTATCTGCTGCCCTCCTTCCCAGAACTTATCATGATTGGCTGAGTGAGAAGGGAGCCCCGCCCCATCCTGCACTGCCATGTCCTGAAGAGAAGAGCAGCCTGGGTTTTTCCAGACACCAGCTGTTATCCCCAAGATAACAGCATCTCCTTATGGATTCCCTGGGTTTCTGTCTGCTGCAGAACTCCTGGAATGGGGACACCTGCCCCCTGAGCCTCTCTGTTCTGGTCCTAACAGGTCAGGATATCCTATTACACCCCATCTTCCTGCCTCCTGGGATGGATTTCAGCAAAGGTGGGGGGCTCTCAGAGGATCAGGAAAAGGAACAGCTGGGACATCCCACATTTTAAAAATAGTTTGGGGTTCAGTTTGGTTTGATATTTGGTCAGGAATGTAGGCTGTGTCTCTCTACTTGCTCTAGTGACCCCATCACATCTCCTGATCTCCCTCATGCCCACTCTAATCCCCTCTCTTACTCTTCTCCGTAACCTCTCATTCTCTAGCTCTTTCAGCTCACAATACAAGCATCGTAAAAAATAACCCAGCCTTGTCCCTACTTGCATCTCCAACTACTGCCCATCTCCAGCGTCTGCCCCTTCCCTTTCTAAGCTCGCTGAACATGCTGTTTGCAATGTCTCTCTGTAGTTCAAAGCTGCATTTTTTCTAGACCCTGGGACACAGTGAATCTACATCTCACTACTAAACTTGGTGAGCGTTTGCACACATCAGCACGCAACTATGGGCAAGTCTACGCTATAAGCCCTACATTGGCTGAAGTGCATCTGATGAAGACCCTCTATGCCGACGGGAGAGCGCTCCCCCATCAGCATAATCACTCCACCTCTACGAGAGCCGGAAGCCATATCGGCGGGAGAACCGGTGTGGACAGCACTTAGGTCACTGTAGCTTGTGTCGCTTAGGGGGGCGTCTTTTTCACACCCCTGAGCAACATAAGCTAGATCGACTTAAGCAGTGGTGTAGACCTGCCCAAAATGTGTGCCTGCACTTCCCCACTATACGCACACACACCCAGTATAGGTGTGCAGCTAGCCATGTGCTGCCACAGCAAATGATTTGTGATGGCAAAGCAGATGCCCCCCAAAATCAATATTTTTATTAACCCAAATCCTTCTCTCTAAGTCCTGAGAGTGCCCCACCCAGACCCAGAGGCACATTAGCTATCTGCCATGTTTATTCTTTAACCGGCACTAATTTCCTTCCCTGAATTTCTTCCCTTCTTTCCATGGTTAGCCTATTTGTTCTTCCTTTAACTCTCAGCCAGTTCATATCTCTAACCTGAGCTATTTTCGCTTCGCTGCTCATTCTCAATCTAAAGCCTTTGTCAATACACAACAGAGTAGTTCAATATGTGAGCTCTCCAAAATCACTCCGAAAAACATTTTCCTGATTGGGATAATGGTTATAAATAAACTCGATTCCAGTCTATCATTAGCCTATGGACTACTGAATTTGTCACCTCTCCCTGGCTGCATGCCAAGAGATTAATACAAATATCTGCAAAGACAATAGATTATATAATGATTCGCTCAGCTGTCCATTATGAGGGTTGCCTTTCACTGGTGTCCCGAATTTATCTCCACTCCAGGCAGACCTCGCCTTCATGCATTTTTACTATTGTAAATTATTTATTCTGTAGCAGGAATGCTGAGTCAGAAAACTGCAGCAATAGAAAAACGGTTACAGTATTTGTTGGGTTTAGTGTGCAGGTGCTGTTAGCCCGTGATATACAGGAGGTCAGACTAAATGATCTGACAGTTCCCACTGGCCTTAAACTTTATGACTCGATGGATTCGTCTGCACTGCAAGAAAAATCCCACGGCAACGAGTCGCCGAGCCAGGGTCAACTGACGGGTTCATGCTACAGAGCTAAAAATAGCCACGTGGATGTTTCCACTCAGGCTGCAGCCCCTTTCTCCCATGAGGCTCTGAGACCCAGGCTCCAGCCTGAGCAGGAAGGTCTGCATTGCTAGTTTTAGCCCTGTAGCACAAAATACCCAACACAGTCCAGCCCTGTCAAGCTACCTTTGCTGGTCATCTGACGTTGCATAAACTGGCTACATTATAGCCCCATAAATATGGTCCAGCTTTTGCTAGGTAGGCTGCAGCACACAGCGCCATGATGTGATACTTATAGGAGTTTAAGCCTGGGGGCAGTTTGGGTTTTGTTCTTCTCATCACTTTTTATGTTGCACCTATACATGCAGCAGCCTTCTGCACTAGGTGGGGCAAGTCCTTCCTGAATCAGCTGGGAGCCAGGAAAAATGTATCAACAAGAATGCAGGTCAATAACTCTGAGCTCACTGCCAGCCTGATGTGGATTGAGCACCAGCTTTTTGCAGCATAAAAGATGTTTGTCTTGATGAAGGTTTGAAGGTGGGGAAAACAGAAGGAGGAAATAGGAGGAGCTGGCAACAGCATTTGAAAATTCACTTAGCTGCTGCTTTCCTGGTGAGTCAAGGGGCTTAGGTGACCAAATACTGCCAAATCACCCAGAAAAAACCCTAACCAAATTCTCCTCAAACATAAAATAAAGTAATAAAAAATAAAATAAAATCATAGTAATTTCTTCAGAAATGTGGATCACCCTCCCCCGCAAGTAACATTTGAACTATGTACTGCTCTAAAGGTCTGGTTGGATTTCAAGTTAATCGGTAGCTAATATTTTTATGTCTTTAGTCTGCAGATTGCTGTTGTCTGCAGAGGGAGATTTTTCTAAGCTGGACAGGGTTCAGCTAGCACAATATGGTGTGTCTTTTTTCCAAATGATACCTGTTTGCATATCACTAACAGGCTACCTAATGCCAAAACCTTTACAATTTTGTGATGAAAAGAACTAGTAGGTCCCGATTATTGTTAGGATAGGGCTCTCCAAAATACTACAGAAAGGGGATTGTGTTTTTATAAGCAGCCACAAGCCTACATAAAGAACATATGTCTTTCCTTTTTCCCCTCTCTCATGAATGCTCATTGTCCCAGTTATTTTCCGTAGCAGGCACAACTCGCTATCAGCAGTACACATAAGTAAAAGGGACACAGTCCCTGTGTAAAAGGGACAGAGCCTCAAAGAGGAAGTGCTTGAGGCAGAGCATCCCTGGGTATTAGAGACACAAGACAAAACCTTCTACTGGGAGTTGCTAGTACTGTACCTCAGCTTCTGCGTCTGTGCCTGGCACTGCTGGTGCATGCATCATTGTGCGCTGGGGTTGGCTAGCAGGATTTATAATGTGAGACACAAAGCGACTGAAGCAAATAAAACAAGTATCCTCCTGATCCTTTCTTCACCCTTCTCTATAAATAGAATGAAGGGAGAGAAACAATAATCGCTTTATAAACTAGAGAGAACTTACAATCTGTTGGATGGGAAGCCTTATTATTTACATAGTGTTGTCTCTTTACCTGTACGATAGTTCAGGTGTGTAATAGACAAAGCATGCCCAGTCCAATGCCCCTGAAGTAAATGAAAAGATTCCCGCTGATTTTGATAGGTATTGGCTCAGACCTTATAGGCCAGTGGTTTTCCAACTTTTTTTCTGGTGACCCAGTTGAAGAAAAGTGTTGATGCCTGTGACCCAATGGAGCTGGGGCTGAGGAGTTTGGGGTGTGGGAGGGGCTCAGGGCTGGGGCAGAGGGTTGGGGTGCGGGGGTGAGGGCTTCAGGGTAGGGCTGGGAATGAGGGGTTCAGGGTGTGGGAGGCGGCTCTGGGATGGGGCAGAGAGGTAGGATGCAGCAGGGGGTCAGGGCTCTGGGCTGGGGCCGGGGATGAGGGGTTTGGGGTACAGGAAAGGGCTCCAGGTTTTTTGGGGGGCTCAGGGCTGAGGCAGGGGGATGGGCTGCAGAAGGGGGCCAGGACTGTGGGCTGGGGGTGCAGGCTCTGGGGTGGGGCCAGGGATGAGGGGTTTGGGGTGCAGTAAGGGGCTCCAGTTTTGGGGGGACTCAGGGCTGGGGCAGGGGATTGAGGCGCGGGGTTGGGATGCAGGCTTATCTTGGGCGGCTCCTGGTCAGCGGGGGTGCTAAGGCAGCAAGTCTGGCTCCTAGGCAGAGGCATGCAAGTAGTTCCACATGGCTCTTGCCTGCAGGCACCGCCCCCCCACCCAGTCCCTTTTGGTTGGTTCCCAGCCAATGGGAATGCAGAGCCGGTGCTTGGGACGGGGGCAGCGCGCGGAGCCCCGTGACCCCTCCACCTAGGAGCTGGACCTGCTGCTGGCCGCTTCCAGGGCACAGCACGGTGTCAGAACAGGTAGGAGCTAGCCTGCCTTAGCCAGGCAGCACCACTGACGGGACTTTTAACGGCCCAGTCAGCGGTGCTGACCAGAGCCGCCACAACCCGGTTCCTTACATTCCATGACCCAGTACTGGGTCGCAACCCACAGTTTGAAAACCACTGTTATAGGCAGTAGGAGAGCGATGTGGGGGGGGCACATGGGGTCACTTGCCCCCCAATTTCTGCCTTCCATTTAGCAACTGCCTTCCATTTTCAAACTGTTGCCTCCTGCCAGGAGCCAATGGATCCATCAGCACTGACACCATCCATTCATTTCACCAGCAGCAACTCATCTTTGTCATCAGTCAATCTAAAAATTGCTCTGAACCATTTCTGGCAAAAATTCCACAAGGTATGATGCCTTTATTATCAAGTGCATTCACCAGCACAGACATCAGTTGTATTTAAGTTTAAATTTGTAGTTTGTCCGTATGAATTGGGCTGCACAGTTATTACTCTCAATGCAGGATTCATCGAAGCATTCATCGCTGGGTAGTGCTGTTCTCTGTGCATAACACTTCCTGATTCAGATCTCTAGCTGCTCTTGTGCTTTCTGTGGGTCTGATCCCACTTACACTCAAGTCAAATGGCCATACTCCCATGGACTTCAGTGGCCCTCCGTCCTCCTAATCAAAAGGATGTTTGACTGAACTGAAACCTCTGGATTTGACTCTCAGATGCTGGCATTGGCTTTCTATAAGGAACTTGGTCACAAGGTGCTCTCTGAAATCTCACCTGGAGGTTTTCTCAGGCCTAATTTTAAAGCCCAACCTGGACCAAACCCAAGCCAAGCACAGCCAACCCAAACCCAACCTGAGAGCATCACATTGTTTTGAGAACCAACCCCACTCCTGCCAGATGCTGCTGCCTCACTTAGGGTGACCAGATGTCCCGATTTTATAGGGACAGTCCCGATTTTTGGGTCTTTTTCTTATATAGGCTCCTATTACCCCCCAGCCCCGTCCCGATTTTTCACGCTTGCTGTCTGGTCACCCTTGTCTCACTGTATTGGGCGTGCTCCAGAGTGAGAGATGCTACGACTCATTAGCACACTCACTCTGCAGCATACTCAGAGCACAGCAAGGTGGCAGTGGCCAGCAGCAGCAGCAGCACATGCAGCTGCCACCATGATGCCCCCTGTGGCCAGGAGGAGGTGATCAGAGGTGACCCAACCCCAAGAGGGATGGGTTGCTAGTCTTCAGGGTTGTTATTCAGACTCAATGCAACCCAAACCTGACACACATAGTCAGGTCCTGTTGGGTTTGGGTTGGGTCGCAAAGCTCTACTTTCACCAGTCCAAGTCTGGTCCTGCTTTCTTCCGTTAAGGACGTCACAGGACATGTTGGAAAGCTAATTATTTACCTGTGCTGAGTGTCAACTAACCAAGTTTTGTTTTGCTGGGCAGTTAACAATACACATGTACAGATTTGTTCCGGTTTCTCAGTGGGCTGGATGACTCACCTGACAGGCACTGTTTGCAGTGATGTGGTTTTTTAAAAAACACCTGTTCACCTCTACTTGGAACCTAAAAACATATGCATGTGATAGAATATATTAGACTGAAGGCTACTTACCACGCCCATCCAAGGTAAAGAGCAACAGACACATTTACATTAGCCTAATACAGTCCTAGAAGAGATAGATATACATTATGCTTAAACAGATTAGCCAGTGGTACTCAGACTGCAGCTCATGAGTTACAAGTCGCTCTGTAATGTGTCTCCTGTGGTTCTTTGCAGCACATGATATTAAAACACTGTGGGATTTCATTATGAACCAATCTAACTTATTAACCAATCAGGATGCTTTTACTATGTTATTAACCAATTAAGTTATCAACTTACACTAAATTATTAGCTTATTTGTTGAGAGAATTATATATAAACTAAATATTTCCCCTACCATACTGTTTAAATATGAATAGTGCTATTGTAAATGAAACAATGAATTTACACTACTCTAGCTCTTTTGGGTAATGTTGATGGCTAATTTGGTTCCTGAACCACTGAGGTCTGAGTAGTCTATTTCAACATTTTGTGCTACAAATATATCCTCCTCCCTCTTAGCCCAGGCCTCCCCACACTTTACCGCAGATGTCTTCTGCAGGGTTAATGACTCTCCTCCCCTTCTGGGACTCAGTGGTCCCCTCATCAGGGACTTTAGGTGTTCCAGGGCAGTTAGGCCCCTATGCAATCCTTTGTAGGGGCTCCAAGCCACTAACCATCTCTTGTCTTGGAGGAGAGCAGTGTCATCCCCTCCCACTATTGGCAGAGGCAGGGGGAAAACATACATGATCATGGAGAGTCATTAATAACTCTGCAGAAGACATCAGAGGTAACGTGTGGGGAAGCCTAGGGTAAGGGTGAGGAGGATATATTTGCAGCACAGATGTTGAAATGAGCTAATCTGTTTAAGCATCATCAACTAAGCAGCAGTGGCAGACAGCATCCTAGAAAGCTGAAGATCATAGCCTGGGAACCCCTCGAGTTTGCTTACCAACAAGCATATGGTTGCTGCGGAACCTGCTGAGTTCTCTAACTATGACATGGAACATTAGATAGTGTGTCACTACCCAGCCACTTAGTGCAGGAGCAGGAAAGGGAATCTTTCCCCTCCCCTTGATGCCTGAATGAGGAGGTGAGAGGTGATCGAGGCCGATTCTTTTCACTTACACACACAAAAGGTTTGGATTTGGGGCACACTGGCCCTACCTGGTGTTTCCCCAAGAATGGAAATAGTACTAGCAGCCACTTAACTCTCCTGCTTTCTCCCACCCTTTCCATCTGGTCTATTTTGGCTGTAAGCTTTCTGGGGCAAGGACTGTCTCTCTTTCTGTGTTAGTGTGTGTGTGCTGTGCCTAGCAGAATGGCGCCCTGATCTTGGTTGGAGCCTTTAGACATTACAGTGATGTAAATAAATATTAATTATTAATACAGCACTTTGGGACCCTTTGGCATGAGAAATGTTCTATAAATGTAGGATATTACTGGAGCAGTGCTGGGTCCTTATCCAAGGTGTATTTTCTCATCTGTTACTTAGCTACATGTTTACCAATCATTTAAATATCTGAACATCTAGGCAGTTGGAATATGATGACACTAGAATTGCTGTGATTCATGACAGGGTGCCAATGGAAGCAGAAGCGTCCCAGTGTAAGTTAAAGGAGTTGCTAAGGGGCACCCTGGCTGCTTTGCAAAGTTAAATAATTTGGCAGTTTCATAAAGTGCAGCAGACAGAGATCCGTGTGAAGCACCTGCAAGTTATTTTTAAAGTGAACTGTGGTTCAGTTCAGCACGAGTCAAAAACAGTGTGTGACATCGCCAAAAATCTTCAGACACCTTCAGCTCTCGCAAAGCTGAGGCAACATTAACTCCCGCTATGTGCTCTGAGACTCCCTCAGCAGCCCACGAGCAGGGCATAGAGCCAGCAGCAGCACAGCTGCTACTATGACTGATGCCAGCACAGGGTGAGGAGTGGGGGCAGCAATGGAGTGTGAAGGTGCCGTCTCTCTGCACAGCTGGGACATGATCTACAGGGTAGGAGGCTTGCATTCCTTGATGAGCGGTGTCACCTGGTGTCCTACCCAAGCCATAACCCAGTGATCTGAGCTCTGAGGCTCCATAGGTCCTTTGGAACCACATACGGTTTGCATTCATTTGTTCTCTTCTGCTCACTTTTGCATGGGAGGGGAGGACATGGACCTCAGATGTTAATGCAGTGGTATTTAAAAACAACAGTGTGTTTGAAGAGTGTGTGTGTGTGTGTGGGGGGGGGGGATAGGGTGACCAGACAGCAAATGTGAAAAATCGGGACAGAGGGTGGGGGGTAATGGGAGCCTATATAAGAAAAAGACCCAAAAATCGGGACTGTCCCTATAAAATCGGGACATCTGGTCACCCTAGTGGGGGGAGACAGTACTTCTAAATCAAACGTGTTTTAGACAAGGTGGAACTAGATTATTCAAGGGATTGGTGACAGAGTCTTCAAAGTAACTGGGTAAAACTGGCCCAGGTTGGAAGGGATTGAAAGTCACTACCATCTGGGTGCTTAGTTGGATGGGTTTGGTAATCTCAGTCTAGCTGTTAATGGAAAGGTGTCCATGTCACCAAAAAGTGGTTTTTGTCATCACAACTGCCCCTGATTATTACACCAATTATTGGAAGTCTCAGAAGTGGGGATGAGCAACAAATCCATGTGACCTCTAGAAGTGGTCTTTTCAGGCTGGGTTTGGGATACAACAGCAGGGGAAGGTGGAGAAGCTTCCTGTATCTCTTGTGAAAAACAGAGGACTTGCTTCTCCGGGGCCATCAAGTTGAGCCCCATTCACCACACTAAATGGCTTTTAAAGTGTTTCCTGAAATTCTACTTCAGAGGAGTAACAAAAAATACCCGACTTATAGTCTAGGCAGAAGAGTTCTTGGTTTTGCCCCGTAAATCTTCCTGTCAGATTTTACCACCTAAAGCAGACAAATGAATCCAAAGTCTAGTTCACATGTTAATGCCAAAATGTGTGTAGTGTAAAGATGTAGATGGCCTGAATCTAGACTGATTTGTCAGGGAAGAGACGAAGTACTGCTCTCAGTGTATGAGGAATGAATGAAAAAGCATCAGAATGCTGGAAAATTGTTGTCCTGTACATATTGCTTTTGAAATTTAGTTTCTCTGCAGTGCTCTGAAGTCTCTCTCAATATGATTTTGGAAATCTGCTGTATATGAAAATATTACTGAAACTTTTACTGGAAATAATAGTCAGCCCATTCACTATGTGGGTTCACTTATGGTTTGTTTATGCAGAGTTCTTGATTTTGAACTGCTTTTGACACTAATTCTAAAGGAAATGCTACTGTCAAACCATACACACAATTCACTGTAAATGACATTTGATCGAACTAATGCAGATGAGTCACTCATTATTATATGTGTTGTTTGACCTTTTAACATACACACATTGGTACGACTCGCTGGGTGCAGAAAAGCTAAGCAAAGGACAGACGTCTTGGCATAAAATGCACAGGTTTGGGGAGAAAGTTTAACTTGCAGCATGTTTGAACTTTGCCTTAATGTGAAATAGAAAACGTAAATAACTGAAGGAGTAAGAGTCTTGTCCAGTGACAGGGCACTAGAACCAAGTTGGGTGGCTGAGGTTCTATTTCTGGCTCTAGTACTGATCTGTTGTGTGATCTTGGGCAAGGCCTTTCATCTTTCTCTTTCTCCTTGGCCTTTATTGTGTATTTAGATTGTGAACTCTTCAAGGCAAGGATTTTCTCTTGCTACATGTTTGCCCAGTGCCTTGCTCAGTGGGGCCACTGCTACACTAAGAAATCAAATGACAGAAAGATTGGTGGAGTGGTAAATGGTGAGGAGAGAGCAGTCACACAGAGCAATCTGGATCGCTTGGTAAACTGGGTTCATTCAAACAAAATGTATTTTAATGCAACCTAATGCAAGGTTATACATCTAGGAACAAGGAATGCAAGGGCCACCTACAGAATGGAGCTGTATCCTGGACATCAGTAACTCTGGAAAGGATTTAGAGGTCATAGTGGACAAGCAACTTAACATGAGCTCCCAGTGTGATGTTGTGTCAAAGAGGGCTAATGCAATTCTTGGATGAATAAATATGGAAATAGGAGTGGGAAGGTGATTTTACCACTGTATATGGCACTGGTGAGACTGATATTGGAATACTATTTACAATTCTGGTGTCCACATTCGAAAAAGGATATTGAAAGATTGGAGAGGGAGCAGAACAGAGGGCACAGAAAGGTGGAGAGCACAATTTATTTAACTTATTAAAAAGAAGATTGTGAGGTGACTTGATCACAGTGTCTAAGTACCTTCATGGGGAGAAAATATCAGGTACCAAAGGTCTCTTTAATCTAGTGGAGAAAGGCAGAACAAGAACCAATGGCTGAAGCCAGACAAATTCAGATGAGAAATTAGGCGCTAACGTTTAACAGTGAGGATGATTAACCATTGGAACAAACTACCAAAGAAAGTTGTGGATTCTCCATCCTTTGGTGTCTTCAGATGAAGACTGGATGCCTTTCTGGAAGATATGTGTTAGTCAAACTCAAGTTATTAGATTCAATACAGGGAAAACTGGGTAAAATTTAATATACAGGAGGTGAGACAAGATGATCTAATGGTTCCTTTAGGCTTTAAACTCTATAAACCGATGAATCTACTCACTACTGTAATACGAATAATAATTCTGAGAACAAATTTGCTCAGCCTTAGAGAATAAATCAGATTCCATCAAATAGTGAAAGCCTCGATCTTTCAGATATATAATGTTACAGCCTTGTAGCCTCCGCATGCCATGCTCCACATGCCATTCTCTGTCCGGCAGGCTGACCTTCACTGGTCACATTGAGTTCCTGTTCAAACATAAACAAAAACAAAACACTGCACAACTCCTTTTCTGGATGGGCGACAGACTGTATATTGGGCAGGATACTAAACGGGTTGTCTGCTCTTCCTTTGTACTTTTATCAGTTTTCAAATGGATCTTTGTATCAAGGAATAATCCAGAGTCAAAACCATCTGGAAGCACCATCCATTGGTTTCTAAATACCCACTGCGCAGCTCCGATATCTGAAACCCAGACTAATTATCCAAAAGGAACTGAATGGCTGGATTTGAACCAATCATCTCATCAGTATGCATGTGACAGCATTAAAAGGAGTGAAATCCCTTATGATAGTGAACATTCAGCCAACATTCTCAGGTTATTTTATAAGTAGTTAGTAATTACACTTTGCAGTGAGGTAGATACGTCTTATTATACCTGTGACAGATATGACAAACAATACCCACATTACAAATAGTTAAATTGTGGCATAAAAGGGTTAAAGGCTGGATGCAGTGCCCATTGAAGTCAATGGAAAGATATCAATGGGCACCAGATTGGGTCCAAAGTGACAGTGGGGAACAGAGCCCAGGATTCCTAGCTCCAAGTCCTATGTTCCAGCCACTAACTCAACCCCATTGCCAGCAGTACAAGTCAGAGAATAAGTAAATGGAGAACAATTTGCAAAATTAAACACATCAGCACAATGTGCCCTGATTTCTTCATAGCTCTCTGGCTGGGATTCAGCACAGGATTCTGCTGTTTAAAAGTTGTTCTGTTGTGGGATGGCTGCCCCATGACATTGATCATTGCAGAGTACATAAGAATGGCCGTACTGGATCAGACCAATGGTCCATCTAACCCGATTTCCTGTCTTCCGACAGTGGCCGATGCCAGATGCTTCAGAGGTAAAGAACAGAACAGGGCAATTTATTGAGTGATCCATCTCCCAGTCATCCAGTCTCAGCTTCTGGCAGTGAGAGGTTTAGAGACACCCAGAGTAATATATATATATGTTATACTTTTGGCCTTCACAACATCTCCTGCCAATGAGTTCCACACATAGGCGCCGACTCCGTGGGTGCTCCGGGGCTGGAGCACCCATGGGGAAAAATTGGTGGGTGCTCAGCACCCACCGGCAGCTCCCCGCCAGCCCGGGGCCCGCACCCAGCTCCCCGCCAGCCCCAGGGCCCGCGCCCAGCTCACCTCACCACCAGGAGACGTTCCAGGGCCCCGCCCCCGACACTGGGCGACGTTGAGTCGGCGTCGGGGACGGGGCCCCGGAACATCACCCAGCGTCGGGGGTGGGGCCCGGCATCAGGGGCGGGGCCCCGCCACGTCGCCCCGCGTCGGGGGCGGGGCCTGGTGTCGGGGGTGGGGCCCCGCCCCCGACGCCGGGCGTCAGCCCCCACCGACGACGCCAGAAGTTGGTGCCTGTGGTTCCCCAGGCTGACTGCGCATTGTGTGAAGAAGTACTTATGTATGTTTTAAATCTACTGCCTATTAATTTCATTGGGTGACCCTTGGTTCTTGTGTTATGTGAAGGGGTAAATAACACCTCCCTATTCATTTTCTCCTTGCCATTTATGATTTTATAGACTTCTATCATATTCCCCCTTAGTGACCTCTTTTGTAAATTGAACTGTCTCAGTTCCTTATATGGAAGCTGTTCCATACTCTTAATAATTTTTGTTGCCCTTCTCTGTACTTTTTCCAATTCTAATATAACTTTTTTTGAGAGGGGGCGATCAGAACTCCACATAATATTCAAACTGTGGGTAAACCATGGATTTATATAGTTGCATTATGATATTTTCTGTCTTCTTATTAGTCCCTTTCCTAATGGTAAAAGAAGCTGCAACAGCATGTCCTTCCAAATGATCTTTGATGGCTATTATAGAAGCACGTTGAGTCAGCCTCATAACAGTGGGTCAGGCAAGTCTCTTCTGTGATTATCCCTCTGTCATTAAATGTGAATTTCAAACCTGGGAGCAGAAGACCGAGTCCAGATCTAAGTCTGAGTCTTCCACTTTGTTGTCTGCCTCAGCTATACTGAGTATGCAGGCTGCTTCCGCTTTTCCAAGAGAATGTTTGCCTGAGTGTATCTGCTACGGCCATTTTAAAAGACAAGACCACAACAAGGATCTGATTGATGCTGAGGAAGTATATGAGTTGCCATTGTAATTTGTTGCAAAAGTATAAAGAAATCAATGTTTTTAAATTGGGTACTTCCTGCAATATCTTTATGCCATTTTCCATGAGCTCTCCGGATGAACACAAGAAAAAGAGGCATGATATAGTTTTGAGCAATAATATTGAATCCATCATTTGTTGTCTTGTTACATTTGATTCCTGGGGGGTGTAGCAAAGGGTCTGTCTACAAAAGTATCACAGATCAATGTAACATTGAGTTCTAACACTGCTGCCCATTGATTTGGACAAAATTGCCTTAAAATCTCAATGTTTCAGTTCAGTCATGTAAATCAATGTTCAAAACAAAGGACAGTGCATCAGCGGACTGGGTCATAGGCAGTCAGGCCTAGTGGTCAGAGTGGGAGTCAGGCCTGGAGGTCAGAGGGGAGACAGGCCTAGTGGTCAGAGTCTGAATGCCAGAACAGATGTCCGAATGCCAGCGTTAGAGTCAGGACCAAGGGCCGGAGCAGGATTACCAAGCGTCAGGGAAGACAGGATCAGGGATGGTTCTGAGGCAGGAGCAGGGCTGGAACAGGATGGGAACAAGGCTGGGTGCAGGGCAAGATCTGTGGAGGAGCAAAGCAGGAGCAGGGCATGGAGAGACTAGCACAGGGAGGCAGAGAGTCCGTGGGCATGTGCATTGAGCAGCCAAGAAGCTACTACTGCTGCTAGGTTTAAGAACTGGCCTGATGATTTCCTCAGCCAGTCAGGAAGGGTGGTCCATCAGGCAGCGTAGTTGGCTCTTTAGGGCATCAGATGTACTAAGCAGGTGCAGCTGAGAGCCTTACTTCTGACATAGTGTCAACCTAAAAGTCAGCCTGCATACATACTGTGCGACTGCCATGGCTTTGGCATTTGTCTTCAACCCCTGTCTGAGAGAATGTAATAGCGACACTGTTAACATTTGGCACAGTGTCTCAGAAGAGGTCAATAAATTCCCTGGGATCATCTGAGCTGGACACTACTAATGAGGAGACTGGGATACCAGCAAAAACTGCTGAAGTCATTTCTAAGAGATCTGAGAATCTACAGCTCCTACAACCCCTCCAGTTACAGCATGGCAGAACAGTAAATATGAATCCGACGTACAATTTGAGACTGGCCAATATATGGATATGAGGCAAAAATACGCTAAGGAGGTGAACAAAAGCATCTAAAGGACATTTATAAAAATATGCTAGCTGCATGAATTGCAGTCTTGTCTAGAGCCAGCCAGCAATGGATTAAAGACCATATATTTCGAACATCATATGGCTGCCCAAAGTCAGGCACCTAAAAGTAGGCCTAATTTCCAGAGTTGCTGACCATCTACTGCTCCCAAATATGGATTTAGGTGCCTAGCTGTAGGCAGCCGTGTTTAAAAATTGTGGCCTTAGCCTATAAGGAGCTCAGATCAATGCTATGATGTTTATGCCACAGCACAAAAGTTATGACGACATAGCATTATATAATGTCAAAACTCTACAGAAACACTGTATTCTGATGTCCCCTTGATGTTGTTTAACAGCTTGGGGTGATCTTAATGTAACAAGGCTGCATGCAAAACCTTGAGGTTCCCCAGGCTCAATTTTGTTTCAGAAATGTAGCTAGGCAGGAAGACAGCCTGCCCCCCTTAGCTCCCAAATTAGGCACTTAGATGGAAGAGATTAACTTTGGTTTGGTGCCATCTGTAGTGTGGCAGAAGGCATCATGACATCTCGTTGCATGACATGCCATAGGCAACATGATGGTGAAGATTTCAACTCCTGTCTGGTGTGTTGCATCTGATGTTAGAAAGCACACGTGCACACCCTGAGCAGCAGTATGCGGGGACGACTAGCAGGATGGATGTGAAGAGGGCAGTTTAGTAGGTTAAACTAAACAGAATGTAATTTGAGGTGTAGAGCAAGGAGGTACACCCAAGAGCTGAAACTGGGTGAGGACATTCTAGGTCCAAACTGCCTAAGCAAAAATAAGTATATCTACAGCATGTATATAGATTGCAGACACACCAAGATGAGGTGTGACCATGCTGAGATTGCTCAGTCAGGGCAAACTGCAAATAATGGGGCAGACAATCCCCCAAACTGGTAGTTATTCTGATACTTAGATTTACCAAGACAGCAACAAATCAGTTTCTACAATACCTTACTGGTTACCCAGAAGCCAAAACCACAGTTCCCTTAAAAGCAACCCAGCCTTGGGCTTCCTCCCAGACAGCCAACCTAAATATGATGAGGATTACTGAAAATCTTGTTCATCATATAAAAAGTTCTACCAGTCCCAAAGGATCAGACATATTACCCACCTAGTTAATGATATATCAGATCTTACCCAAATACACGCTTAAAGCCAATTCTTATGAACTAAACTAAGATTTATTAAAAAAGAAAAAAGAGAATATTGGTTAAAAGATCATTATATATACAGACGTGAATAGAGTCCTTAGGATAGTTTCATAGTAGAGATAGTCAGCTTTAGAGTGGCAAAGAGTTTTTTCCAGAATCAGTATCAGGTTACAGTCCAATGTCCATATCCAATATCAGGGCATTCCAGATGGGACTGGAGTCCTCAGTCTTATGACTCAAATTTCCCCTGAACGAAGCTTAAGCAGATCTGAGATCAAAGGATCAGGTCCCAAGAGTTTTTATAGAGATTTTTTGCAGCATCTTGACAACCCACAGTCTTTGGGTGAACAATAGGCTTTTGAAGTAATCTTCTATTTCCTAAGCATCACCGGTAATTAGCTACATTTATTAGCATAAGGTAATTATTCATTAAGCAGTTCATAGACAGTTTACTGGAACTTCAAAGTGAACTATAGACAATTACTTTATTACACCCAAGTTTAATCTAAATGTTAATATTCCCTTTTGATCTCTTAATTAACAGAATACAGTGATAGGAACCATCTGTTTACATGGTTAACATCTAACAAGATATAAATAAACACATACAATTAGTATTACCGCTAATTCTCTAACAATACAGGGTTGCGTTTCAAAGCTCTAGTCCATTTAACATGGCTATGTGAGTTATTTATAAGGAATACCCCTAATTACCATTTATATACGTCTCTAATATGTCTTTAAAGGTTGAATTTGGGTCATTTAGCCTGCAAGTTGCTTACCCTTTTCTGGCCCTGTGTCATATGAGGGCATAACAAACTCAAGTAGCTGTGACTTTATTCCTGCACTTGATTCACCCTAGTCCCTATCCCTACCTCCTGCTCACATTGTTTGCTCAGCTCACTTGTTGCATCATGTCTACAGTTAATATGAAGGTCTCCAGATCCTGAGGCATGTCTATCTCATTTCTTTGTAAAGTATCTAGCGCCTAATAAATATTACATAATACTAAGGCTGACTTGTCTGCAACCAGAAGTAACATAACAAAATCATGATGTTTCACAAAATACTGTGATGGTGGATGATGGGGACCCATGCTTCCAAATAAGTTGACACAATGGAGCAGATTACATACACTAGTCTTAGCCTGCACTTTGAGGACTTCCTCCAATCCAGGCATTATGGAAGAAAGCAGATATGAGCCAGCATGAATTCAGCTCTAAAATACCATGGGACATCTTTCATAGAAAATGCTACTGGGAGATCTTAGACAGACAAGGTGGACTAGGTAATATTGGACCAGCTCCCATATTCTTAGCTTTTTTAACACCTTGTGGATGCAAGCACTGACTGAGACATTGGAGGCCTAGGGTCAATATCAACTGGTCCCAGGGAAGAATGTGGGCAAGTTAAGGGGCAGATGTTGATGGGTGTGAAGGGAGAGGAATGCTCAGTAAGTCTCCTTCCTTCCTTCCTTCCTTCCTTCCTTCATGCAAAGGGGCAGATAAGGGTGGCAATGTCTGCACCTGCCTATGGGGTGTGATGGGGGAACGCTGCGGGGGGAGCACCTTCACCATCCCTCTGGCACAAGCTGTCCCTTCCCTCCCTGCAGACAGTGAGAGTGCCTGTGTGCAACACTTTGAATTTCTTGCTGGGTTCATGGTAGCAATAGCTAAGGGAAATGTGCAGCTTGACCAGGAAATGGATCCTTTTTATGAAACACGTATTTGTCCTTCGTGTTTCCTATTGTTCTTTTATGCTCTTAGCTTTTTTTTTTAATGCTTATTTCCCTTTTCTATTTCACATTGAGATGCCATAGGTAATTAGACAAAAGAGTTCTTTGATGTACACAGGATGAGGGTAGAGTATGAAAATATCTCTGCTGGTTTAGGCTAGTACAGTGGTTCCATTAGCTAAACTGGGAGATCACTTGCTTGGAAGGCCTGATATTAACCCTAATGACCTCAGGCCCTTACCTGCTAACCCTTATTCAAACAGGTAGTCTTTACTCATGTAAATAGTCCCATTCACTTCAGCATGTGTGATCAGACCCCATATTGATTTCCTGGTAAATTACTGTAGCCAGCTGTATACACATGTTTATTTTGGGGGTGCTTGATGTATGGAAGCATAGGCAAACACTGCTGATCTCTTTAGTATCTGCAGAGAAAGCCCACAGCTAAGTATTGTGCTAAAGGCTTAATGTTGCTCATGCAATGATAATTTCATTGTACATGATTTATTAACTGAACTAGTCATACTTTGACTGAGGTTCTGCGGTACAAGGGAAGAAAATATCTTTCTAGCTTGAAAAGAACTCATATTGAACATACTCCTGAGCAGATTTCAGAGTGACCAATCCTGCTGCTAATAATACACTCCTGTGTTGTCATGTTTAAGTGAATCCTTATGCAAAACCAAATGATAACTTGCACATTGATAAACCAAGACGTCAGTTACTCAGCATTAGTATTTTCTAACAGTGTTTCAGGTGCAATACGCAGAGACACACACCAATGGATTTTCAGGAATCACACACACCGGCACTACAGGAGATTGGGACAGGAGAACGCCAGGCTAGCAACTTGACAATTATATAGATATTAAGTCTGTGATCCTCTAGTCTGACACATACAGGCCAAAGATCCTCACCCAGTAATCTTTGCATCAAGCCCATGACTTCTGCTTGAGCTACAGCATCTCTTTTAGAAAGACATCCAGTCTTGATTTAGACTTCAAGTGATGATGAATCCATCATTCCCCCAGATAAGCTGTTTCAATAATTAATTGCCCTCACAGTTAAGAATGTGTGCCGTATTTCTACATTAAATGTGTCTAGCTTTAGCTTCCAGTCATTGGATTCCATTATGCCTTTTTTTGCTAGATCAAAGAGCCATTACCATCACAAATCTCTGTGAAATGTAGGTACTGTGGACATTAAGTACCTCTTAAACTTCTCTTGAAAAAACTAAATAGAATGAGATTCTTAAGTTTCTCATGATAAGGCATGTTTTCAAGACCTTGCATCATTCTTGTAGTTCCTTTTGGAACCCTTGCCAGTTTTTTCCACATTTTTTTATATCCACTGAGGAGCTTTGAAGCCTACAAGTAACTGCCACAAATTTCAGCTAGAATGCAAACACAAACCATTATACTCAACACAGTTCCATACGCATTATACTCCCAGGATCCACAACTGAGACCGAATTCATGGCTCTTTCACTTTGTGTAAATAACTCAATAAAAGGGCTTTGATTTGTTTAAAAAGGTGAATCATGGATTTTAATTGCTATACTGTTTGTCACTATTATTGCTTCAGTGCTTTAATGTAATCTAGAAGTATAAATTGTAATTACTTTTCTGTATATCTGCAGATTCTTAATCAATAGTAAACAAAGAAAAAGAGCAGTGAAAAAGCAACCTCTCTCACAACCTAAAAGGGGTATTTGGACAATTCAAGAACAAGTAAAGAGGCAAGATGATCTTGTGCTTAATGCACTGGACTGGGACTCAGAAGATCTAGGATCAATGCCCAGATTTTCCAGAGACTTCCTGTTTGACTTTGGATAAATCAAATTAAGATCACTGTGCCTCAGTTCCCTGCCTGTAAAATGAGGGAATAATGCCTTTCTCCCATCCCTTTTCTGTCTGTATTTATTTAGATTATAAGCACTTCAGTACAGAAACAGTCTCTTACCGTGTGCATCTTGGTCATCACTTCTAATTGTGACCAGAATTTAAATAATAAAGATGCTGTAACCAGGTTCTAAGATGGTTATAAAATCTTGCTCCTCTAAGTCACCAGTTCAATTCATCCGAAGTCAGTAATGATTAAATGTTATTACTGTCTGACATCTGTTTAAAAGGTGTGTGAAAACGAGTTGGGATATTAATTTAGTTCCTGATGGGAACTATGCACCTATATTCCCCCTCTCTGCTCCACCAAGGGCACCCACTCTTAGGTTCCCAGCTCCTCAGCCAGAACCTCTTTTGGGCAGAGACCCATGTCTCTCTCCTCCTTAACGGGGGTTTTCCAGGCAGCTCTGTTCCATGCCTATGCTATGAATAGTCCAACAAGTCAGACTGTCTAAGCAGGCTTGCTCTGCTTCCTCCTCAGAAGCTATAAGCAGTGTAACTTCCCAAGTAATAAGATACCACACAGCTCTCTCTAAGCAAGCACATTAATTCTTAAGGTGAAAGCATTACAGCATTTATCAAAACAATAAACAAACCTACATGCATGCTAATAAGCTTACCAGAGATCACCCCCTGACTCCAGCAAGGGCTCTGGCGGAGTCAGTCCTTCAAACCCCACCAAAGGGTTTTTCAGAAGTTACAGAAGAGGTTGTTCTGCCCAGAACAAGGAGCTACATGAATTAGTGAGTCACTCCTTTATGCAGTTTGGGCTGATGATCTTGTCCTCATGTAACAGAGGACAAAGGGCCCCTCCTCAGGGTGATTTGTCAAAAGGCTGAGTTGGAAACTTTCCAGTGACATGGAAAGGGACTTGCAGTTGTATAACTGGAGGGGTTATATTTGCATACACCTGACCCTAGTGATTTCCTGGGACACCCACTTAACTTTAAAAGGTTCATTCTTGTCATGCGCATTGTTTCAAATAGTTTTTTGATGCTCATAACGCTTCCCAGGGTTTACAATAACCATGTCTCCCCTCTAGAGAAGTTACATACAATTCCACAATAATATCCAAATCTTCGCACTTTTCATACAATGAGCTCTTAAAATACTTAAACTTAATTCAATGTTTGTCCAGAATATTGCAGGGAATTGCCACATCTGTCACACCAGCTCCCTGGGCTGGCATGTTGTCCAGCTTGCCCAGTTCCCTAGGCAGCTGTGTCAAGACAATTTTTTTCTAAAATTTGAAATTTTTAATGGGAAGGAAATTGTTTTCCAGCCAGCTCAATAACTGAG
This sequence comes from Macrochelys suwanniensis, assembly GCA_033296515.1. NCBI lineage: Eukaryota > Metazoa > Chordata > Testudines > Chelydridae > Macrochelys > Macrochelys suwanniensis. The sequence continues at coordinate 240,671,571 of CM065776.1, forward strand.
ACCCTAAGCAGAAGGGCTCAAAACTAGGGAGGGATTGGCAGACTGATTTATCACTTCACCCACTAAAGAAACTCCTTGCAGGGCATGGTTGAGACACATGAGCAGGACGGTGGCTTTTTCACACCCCTAAGCTACGTAACCTATATCGACTTAAGCAGTACTGTAGACAATCCCTTAGTCATCTATTTCTGTTCAGCTTTAAGATCATGCATTAGGTGCCTGCAGGGAGGGTATTAGGACACTCACTTTTTAATTGAAACAACATTATTTGAGTTATTTTATGACCTATTTCAGATATTTGTGAAATATTTATGTAGTGTCCCACACAGTATTAATAGCAAAGAGACTACTCATAAATAAGTGCTCACCGGTGTAAGTAAAGGCTCCACAATTTGGCCCATTACTTGCTTTGTAGCATTTTATTTACATTATCAGAATCACTTAATGGTGCTGTGGCCTGAACCACAACTGTATACAAGGCAGTGAACAATAGAAAGAAAGGGAGCCTCAGGCATGAAATACCACATAAAAACACGTGACATGGAAAGGGACTTGCAACGTATTCTTTTATAGCCTCAAAATATTTCTCTCAAGGTATTTTGTGTTATTGCTTCAGATAATCTTTTACTGGGCTCTTGAAAAACAGCTTCCACAGTGGAGAACAGATTGAGAGGCTTACCTGTAAAAGCATAAAATGTCAGTCAAGATCATTTTGGTTCAGGCACTTATTCTAATCTCATCTCTGGACAATGCTTGTCTTCTGCTACCTGTACTTTAGTGTCCTGTTTGTAGATACAAAGTAAGTCTTTTCTTTGTAAAGTATAAAACAACTGAGGATCCATGTAGAGAATGCAAATTTAAGACACTTACCGCTCTTTAAAATGATTTAAAGTGTACATGGTGCATTTACTTTGCTGTCATCTCTACCAATTTAACTGTGATTTATACTCATAATGGATTCTGACTTTGTACAATTAACTTCAAACAAGTAGCAGATTTTTTACTTAATAATCTGTAGGGCAGCAAGAGTGAGCTTTAGATACATTTTTATAATAGGTCTGTGCGGAACAAAGAATAAATCCAATAGCAATATAAAATCAGTTTTTTAATCTATCCTGCAAGAGGAATTGAGGATAAAAAGTTATTCAGACTGAACTACAAAATAGCTGAAGACTAAACTGAGCCCAAGTCAGCATTATGTGTTTGACCTTGCTATATTGAAATTTTCTTGCACTGTGGAATGTAACACCAGAGGAGACTGTTTTAATCATGCTGTCAAAGTGCTGCTTAAAAGCTGCCAAAGGCAATGGTGCGCAGAAGACCCAATATCAAACTGAAAAAGCCAGGAGATATTCACACACAGTTACCAGTATATTAGAGTTTTACCTCAACAAAATGGCACTGGAATCTATTTGGTTTCTACATGATGACTTTCTGTTGGCAAAACCAGAGCCAAAATTTGAAATCACCGAACTCCAAAAGACTACGGAAGACAATGTGGAACCTTTCAAATTATATTAATTACATGGTGTCTCTACATCAGGCATCGGCAACCTTTCAGAAGTGGTGTGCCGAGTCTTCATTTATTCACTCTAATTTAAGGTTTTGCGTGCCGGTAATACATTTTAATGTTTTTAGAAGGTCTCTTTCCATAAGTCTTTAATATATAACTAAACTATTGTTGTATGTAAAGTAAATAAGGTTTTAAAAATGTTTAACAAGCTTCACTTAAAAATTAAATTAAAATGGAAAGCCCCCCAGACCGGTGGCCAGGACCCAGGTAGTGTGAGTGCCACTGAAAATCAGCTGGCGTGCTGCCTTTGGCACCCGTGCCATAGGTTGCCTATCCCTGCCCTACATGAAAGGGAATTCTCACAGAACTACTTTCTTTCGAGATACGGCTCCTTTCACTCCCCCTTGAACAGCTAAGTTTCTCATCAGCTGTTATGGAACTTCTAAAACCAAAACACAGGTGTAGTGGAAAAGCAAAGTTTCTGCTCCTACTGCAGGTATAGCAGAGAAATTCTGCGATGGGGGTGGGAGATGGGATGTCCTCAACCACGGATGATTGTCCCATCCGGGAAAGAAAGCTGCATAAGAAGGGTGAGCATTTAGGTAGCATTTGCACTAAGAAGTGAACTAGAAAGGAAGCAGATTTTCTCTGAGATGAGACAATGCAACACAAAGTGATTTGCAAACTATCTTAGCACTGAAAAACTCTGGCTGCAAGAACCCATCTTGCTTTTTTGGCTACAGGAAGCCATTCATTTGGAGTCATTCATTTGGCTGAAGAAGGATGAGTTAGCCTATGGCAACTGGAAAATGTGCACTTTGCCTATCTAGTATTTTAAACCACACCTTTAACCATGGGAGCTGAGGCATTTCATGGGCCAGGTCAGTCCCTGACGTGGCTAATAGGCAGGTTGGCCACAGCATAACAGCAGGTAAAATGTTCAAAAGCACCTTAGTTTCTTAGGGCCCAAGTCACTTAAGTCTTTCTGAAAACGTCACTCATCCTTACTGATGTAAGCCTTGTGGCCACAAGCCTGTGGTGTTTGTTAGAATCTTAAAAGGAACTCCTACATACCTGAATCCAGTCCTTGTTGCTGCTGTTACTAACACCTGGCAGAAGGATGATGCATAGAGCTCAATGGGTTTTTGTCCAGGAACAGAGACCCTATACAGCTTTAAAATAAAGAGCCATCACCAGCAACATTTTGAAATTCTTGTTAAGAAACTGCAGAAATGAATATTTCCATCTGAGTAAATAGCTTGTTTAAAAAAAAACAAGCTAAATTTAATAATTTTGACAAAGAAAACGTTGGAGATCTAGAATCAGACAGACAATTCTAAGCAATAGCTAAGGACTTTAGGAGTTTTCATACAAAATCATCATTTCCTGAGGGATAAAATTTTGAAGAGCCAATAAATTCTGTTCAGGTAGCTGAGGAACTAAACTTTCTATGAAGCTGGTCAGTGAACCTAACAAAATCAAATCTTGCCCCAATAACATGGAAGTAGCTACACATGTGGGCTGTTTGCTCGTTACTTTTAATGGGTATAGTAATAAACTTTTAATGGAATAAAATAATAATAGACATTTAACCTGAAGTAGGTTGGAAAGACAGAGGTAAGTCAGAGTGTTTAACAATAACTCTTATCTGTGTTATTAACTATAAGAAAACCAGATCAGCAATCATTAGCCATAGTATTTTTTTTATATTTGAAGTTTAACAAGTTATTTTAAAGAATTGTAAGAGAGTTTTCATTGCTGTATTTTATATAAAAACACCTACAGTGTTTTGGTTTAACTTTATGATGTCCATTGTCATTGGTCTGTCAAATTAATATACCCACAAAACATAAAAAACAAGTAATTACTTTAGTTTCTGTATTTCATTTCATATTAATCTGAATATCTGGGAGGTTCGTAGGGCTCTAAATCATTTATTTCTTTCATGAGGCTGGAAGTCTAAATTCAAAATTTCAGAAGTTACTTAAATTCGCTTTGACTGGGGAAGAAAAATAAAAGAATTGTTTACTCGAAAAGTGACCTTTCTGAAATAGCTGGGCTCCTGCTGAGCGGTGGGGATTGAAAAGGCGACAGCAGAACCACAGCCATTCTGATTTAAATGGATGTCTCATAAGAGCTGTGTTATGGCTCTGAATGCTGTGCTGTTGGCTGAGTCATTTCAAATGAATGTACAAAATCCAGCAGCGTTATTGATGATTTAGATTGTACCATAGGGGGGTATGGTGCTTTACAAACATAAAAAAAGAAATTTATGACCATGAGAGCTGGATCCTGAAATGCTCTTTCCCTGTTTGCATGTGGAGCCCCACTGAGGTCAATGGGGTTTGTGCAAGGGCAGGGGTTTTGCTGACAGAAGCCAATTGCAGGTTCGGTGCATAAGGGTTCAATGCAGAAGGGCACACTAGATGATCACAGTGGTGGTCCATTCTATCTTCATAAGCTATGAATCCTGAAACACTTTGGTGACATGCTGGCTCCATTGAAGTCAGTGAAAGCTTTGCCATTAACTGCAGTGGGGCCAGGATTTCATACATGGATTTTAGTGGGAGTAATTCCAATGAGGACTAGCCACACGAGTAAAGAGCTGCAGGGCCTAGACACCACTACATTGCAGGGGGTGGAAAAGGTGTGGATATAAAACAAAGGGAAAGAAAGAAATGAATAATAGCTAATGGATGAAAAAAAAATCACATTTCTGCCCCAAAATTGTGCACCTACTCTTGTTAGAAACAACACCAGAAAATTACTGTTGAAGTGGTAGAAAAACATTTCTAACTGATTTCAGTTGATTTTGTACATTTGTCAGCACTTTGTATATAGTCAGCCAGTTAGGGTCTTCCTTGGTGCAAAGACCCATCTAACCATGTAAAGGGGAGCAGAAATCCCCCTTCATAGTTTAGTTTAAGGAATTGTTTCATAAAATCATGACATGGTGGGCCATATCCTCATCTAGTATAAATCCCTGTAGATTTCATTGGACCCTACACTATTTACACCAATTGAGGATTTGGCCCACCATGTAAAGAAGTTTTAAGTAACCTGCCAGATAAATATATCGCTTCCCCACAAATTCCACTAATCTGGGATGCAGGAAGAGCAATATTCACTCTTTGTTCTCTGGCAGGTGCCTCTAGAAACACGAGATGTATACCACTAGACAGGAGATATTCCCACTGTGATACCCAATTCTAGCTTTGAGCCTTGAGATGTTCTGAGATATTGGACTTCCGAGCAAGAACATTTTTGTTTAGGCAATAAAAGGTTATGTACGATTTTTTTTACCAGTTTTTTAAGTCTATGACTTATATTTTTTCTTCTCCTCTCAAGGCTTTACAGTTGGACTTTTGGGAGTTAAGGAACCCTGGTTTTGTAAGCTGAGGAATATGAAATATAGTTTCAATAAAATATTGTAAGACTCCCATTTCTAAAATAGATTTTCTGTAAGATGTGGTATATACAGAATGCATGGTGATGCAGGAGGAAGGTTTTTCTGACACTTGTTTAGGAACAGCTGCATAATTCACTTGTATCTTCGCCTCCTGTGAGTAATGCACCCATCCTGAACTCGTGCCATTAAAACCTTTATATCACATCATCATGTACTCTCTATGTACTCTAGAGAGCACTACCACTGCTGCCTATAGTTAAAGTTGTCTGGCATTTTCAGTTACTAGATCCTGTTTTGCATTGCTTGTAACTTTGCTAAACTTGAACCATGCTAGGTGTCTGCATCAGATTGGGTGTTTTTTTAAAGTTCTACTAAAATGGCTCCACCGTTTCTGACTATGAGATTATGGAAAAATACATCATTTTGCCCACGTTAAAAAAATTCTTACAAGCACTTCACTGGGGAGCTCTAGCACCTCCATACTTTGAAGCATTCAATTGCCTTAAACATAAGAGCGTTCACCAGCCACCACGACAGCATCAAAGAATGATTCAACTATCAGTTCAGCAGGGGCAGAATGACCGTTGAAGGTGCTTTTGGCAGATTTAAGGGACGCTGGCATTGTTTACTTGCTAGATTAGATCTCAATGAGAAAAATATCCCAAAGATTATGCAGGCACAACAGGCAGCTATAACGTCTGTGAAGCAAAGAGGGAGAAGTTGCCGTTGGGGTCAGGGCCAGATTTCCAAATAGGCACAATAGGCAGGAGCCCCAGCATTCTAGGGGTGCCTAAAAGTTAAACGTGGGTTTCATTTTTTACAGAAAACACGAAGGTCAGCTGTAGGCTGGGGGCAGGGGGCTCTGAAGATGCTGTGCCTAGGGGCACGTAAGGTGTAAATCCGGCCCTGGCTGGGGTGGACGGTGATGTGGAACAGCTGTCTGCTGAGTTTGAACAGCTGGACATAAGGGCTATCAGTAGAGCTCAGCGAGGAGCTACCCGGCTCAGGGAGGCTTTGAAAGAGCACTTTAACGGGGAGCCACAGTAATGTATTGTACTGTGCCGTGCTCCATCTAGCCCTGCAGTCTGAGAGTCTGTTAGGAATTGTGTGGTGCTCGCTGCACATCTAGGACTGTAACACTGACAATGCACCTATTAATGTCGTGGTATGTGCTATACATTTTTGATTATGATACTGTGTGTTTGTGTGTCACTGATCCTATGGGTTGTGCTCCCTACTTTCACTGCCACCATGCATTACGCAGCATCTGTTGGGAACTACTAAAAATGAATTATTTTCCAAACAAAAGAGTTTTATCGACTAATGAAAACACCTCAAAAAGTCTGCACAAGTCAAAAGTAAATACATTAAAATGTTAATAAATTTGGAACAGAGCATAAAGAAAAGGAAGAAACACTCATGTCCATTTTAGCTATGCATACATCCACTGTGGCTCTCACAGGTCAGTGTATGTGAAGCTGTGGTTGTCCTTACTGTCTCCCGGTGTGGAGTGGTAGGGGTTGGGATGTGGAGCACTGAAGTGGAGTGTAGGGAGGCGCTGTGCTGCAGTTATTCATGGACTGGAAAGAGAGGAAAGCCCAGGATATAGACCCTGTAGGTCCACAAGAGTCTGCAACATCTGTGCCCCATTATGTCCTGGTGCATCTCCCTCTCCTCTCCCTGCTGGGCCTTTCTCCTGTCCACTCTTTCCCTCTTACCCTATAGTCTGTGATATTCATTCTCCAAACCCTCTGTTCATGATCTGATGCAGCACTGGCTTGCACCATCTCACAGACCATATCACCCTGAGACCTCTTCTGTCTCCTCTGTATCTGGCTCAGGTGTTCCGCTTGTGTGGAAACGAAAACCCTCAAGGCCGCAACGGCAGCAGCTACAGATACAACACTCAGAATTTCCAATGTCAGTATGGTCACAATGGAAATCAAAAGTTAAGGTTCAGAACCCCCTTCCCTTGCTCCCCAAATATTTTAAGCAAGACATGCTTATTGACACTTCTGCTTCACACTGATTGTGCCGAGCACCACTCACAGCACCAGCCATGGTGAGTAGGGCCCGCCAGGGGTGAGGGAAATGAAGGAATTATTTGGTTGCATGGAACTAGATGGGAGCACACGGCAATGGCACTGAATCCTGGCACCATTTTCCACAGCCAGTGGTGATTTTAGCGGGTATCTGACTCCTGAGAATAACAAAGGCACAACTGCTGCTGGCATCCTGAAGCTGCCAAGGCCCCTATCCTGCTAGCCAGGGCACCGCAATGGTGCCTGCTGAAGTTATCACTGACTAGCATGGGACAGTGTCCTGCTGTGGAAGGAGAAATAAGGCAGCCCTCTCTCAAAACCTTCAGGAGAGGATTGCAGAGTACCTCCATGAAAGTTTCATTGAGATCTCCCAGGAGAATTCAAGTGGCATACCTGTCTATAAAAACAAACTGCTCCTCATGGCCTCTCCACAAACTCTACAGGGGAAAGAAAACCAAATAACTCTACCTCTCTTTGCTGTATCTCTTCTAGTATGAGTAAATTCACGTGAAGTTCATAGCTGTGTCCTGCTAAGTTCGGGGTGCCATCAGTGTAATGGGAAATAATTGTACACACTTACCCAAGGTTCCTTCCCCTGCATCATCCACGCTTATCTACTGGGACTGACTGGACTGCAATGGAGTCTCAAACAGGTCCTGGCTCACGGCATAGCCGGGCCTCCCTTGGTTGCAAGTCTCCCATCCCCTCAGCCTCCTCCACACATAAGTGTTTGAATTAGGGGTGCTGAGGGTGCTGCTGCACCCCCTGGCTTGAAGTGTTTTCCATTATATACAGGGTTTACAGTATGATTCAGCACCCCCACTATAAAAATTGTCCCAGCACCCCACCTCCACATCTTCCCCATCCTCGCTGTTCATGGCTGGAGGCTGTGACTCAGGCTTCTTGGAGGTATCCATGGTGGTGCGTGGGGTGGCGGTGGGGTCTCCCCCAAAGTATGACATGCAGCTCTTTGTCAAAGTGGCAGGTCTGCGGCTTGGCACCAGATCGATTGTTGGCCTCCCTGACTTTCTGATATGCCTGCTGCAGTTCCTTCGCTTGTATGTGACAACACTGCTGCCGGTCCTTCTCCTGCATCCTCTGTTCAGTCTGCCCATAGATGTCGATGTTCCTATGGCTGGTCCGTAGCTGCGCTTGCACAGACTCTTCTCCCCACAGGCCCAAGAGATCCAGTATCTCCTGTCTGCTCCAGGCCGGAGCACATCTGGAGCACGTAGCTGGCAGGGTCATCTAGGTAGTTGCATACAACACTGGAGAGCTGCTAGAGGTGTGCTCACCAAGATGTACAATCAGGAAAGGGCATTTCAAAAATTCACAGGGTTTTAAAGGGGGATGGGGGTGCACTTCTGATCTCTGTGACCCCTGTGCATGGAGTTCACAATGGTGACCAAAGCAGTCAGTATCAGGCACATGGGACAGCTGCTGGAGGACTGTCACAGTTGATATAGGTGACACGTCTACACTCACGCTGTATTAACCTCAGTACATTGACCATAGCTCAACACTGCTCAAGGAGGTAGTGTTACTATGTCAGAGCTTACATCGGTGGGAGACAAATTGTAGTGTAGTCAGACACATGCAAAACTAGGTCAATGCAAGGCAGCTTACATTGACCCAACTTTGTAATGTGGACGAGTCCTCAGTTTCTATTCTGTGTTGCCTTCACACACACACACACGCACGCACACACACACACCCTCTCTCAGCAAAACCCCTCTCCCTACACTCAGTCCAAACCCCTGTGCAGGTTCACAACCCTTTTGTCTTAGGTGAAGGGAGGTCTGTGATTAATTTATCCCAATAGTTATGTCAATCGAAGGCTGTGTTCACACCCAATCTCGGAGAGGTTTGTTACACATGCAGTCACCGGGACCTCTCAGTGTAATGGTTGTATCTGATGGGTTTGTTAGTGTTTTACAATTAGTTGCATTCCCTTATCTTTTTGACATAACAGGTGGCCTGGGAGGCTTTCCTTAGCTAGTATGATAGAGCATTTATTGAGATTCACAGCCTTGCTATACTATGGGGCATTCAATTCACCACATTAACTGCCAGTTTCAGTCAAACAAGCTATTGGGCTCAATACATAGGTAAATGGGTGAAATTATATGGCTTACATTATAAAGAAGGTCAGAGGATTTAATGACCCTTCTGGCCTTAAAAATCCCTGAATAAACCATAACCAGAAGATCAAATAGACTGTACATTAGCCAGCCTCTGTACACACTGTATTTATAATAAATCCTTTTAAAATGAATGCTTTCAACTGAACAAAAATATTCTTAATAGAAGAACTAGTTGGGAACTGACATTTTCTTTCCACGACAAATTCTGACATTTAAAATAAAATAATAATAATAATTCCAGTTTGGAATGAAAGGCTGAAATTTTGAAATTTGCTATGACACGAACATTCCGAAAAACATTTTGTTTCAGTCAAAACATTTGTTGTGTCATTTTGATTCATTTCATTTAGATGTTTACATTATATTAAATATAAGGTGTATATTAATATTTTAAAATTAATAGTTTATACAGTAAGTCAAAATGAAACATCTAAAAAATGTTTATACTTGTTACTATTGAAAAATTGTCAAAAAATCAACGTTCCCAAACATTTCAATTTTGATGAAACTGCATTGTTTTCAGTGGAAACCTGTTGACAAAAACTTTTGAATAGCTCTAGTTATAATTATAGATATCTACAAATTGCTGTAAGGAACACGTTAAAAGAATAAATTTAAGTTTCTACATCTATTCATTTACTGCCATATTCACCAGTATGCAATGGCTCAGTAGTGCAGCCAGGTCCGGAGCGCAGGGGGAGCGGCGCTATAAAAAGGCGCTTCCCCCTGTACTCACCTGGCGGCGCTCCAGGTCTTCGGAGGCACTTTGGTGGCTCACTCCAGGTCTTCGGTGGTACCCGCCGCCGAAATGCCGCCGAAGACCCGGAGCGCCGCCGGGTGAGTGTAAGAAGCGGCACGTAAAAAGAAGCGGCGCCTTTTTTTAGTGCGGCTAAAAAAAGGCGCCGCTTCCGCCGCTTCTGCTCAAGGGGGAGCGGCCGTTCCCCCTGCTCCCCCCCGGCTACGCTACTGCAATGGCTGCTTTGTGGTACTCCAGAATGGACGAACTGGATCATACCAGTGAAATCGACCAATCATTTTCAAGAATACACTGAATGAAGCAACTTCCCCTATATTAGTTGCAAGAACATTTCAACGTCTGTCCCAAGAGCGAGGCTGCTAAGCAGCCATGAAGCAACTAGCACTGTAATCCCCAGGGAGTTGTCTAGTTAGATCCAGGAGACTGCTTTCTCTTCCAAAGTGAATGTAGAGTTAAACGATTCATGCATTATTGACTTCTGAAGCATTGCCTCACCATTTACTATTCATTTATTCAGATTTATACAAAAAATAAAGAGGCACCTCCCCAAGGCTTTAGGCATCTCTGCCATAAGTTGCAAAAGCAAGTACAATTAAATTGCTGACAGACCAGCAGACTCCCTACCCAAGTCAAATTTCCCTCCCAACCCACCGCATATAGACAGACATGTCTTGAAGTGTGCCCTGATGGCCAGTAGTCTCTGGGTATTTCAGCTATATTACACATGAACAAAGCATTTATTTTTTGTCTTGTACAGTGCCAAAGACATTCTGTGCTCCAGGGAGCCTGCCGTCTCAAACACATATAGAAAAATCTCTCTGCATCTGACTCCCTGGCTTCTTCTCCATGGCCAAGGACTCATAATCCTAATCAATCCATTGAGCCCTATAGTTTACCTGTGTTTAATTCTTCTTCCTGAGGAGGCATTATACTTCCACGCTGTGTATGCACAGATCGCTGGGCATGTGTTTTCATAAGCAACGAGCTGTGTAGGGATAGTTTTAAAGAATTAAAGTTAGCTTAAATTTGGTTCAGAAAACTGATATATTTGCTTTACACTTTGTGGCAAGCAAGGACAAGGCCCCAAATCAGCAAGCAAAGGAAGGCCATGAGAATAATTAGTGGTATTTGTTATTACTTGCAGTGTAGGAAGGATGTATGCTTCAAAAAGTAACTAATAAAATAAAAAGCTGCAGTAATGAGAAAAAGGAAAACTGTCTGAAAAGAAACACTGTTCTGCGGGTAAGCAAGGCAGGGGAGGGCTTGGAGGAAGGAAAGTAGCAGGATAAACTGCTTCAAACTGGGGTGACTGCTTATTTTTAGGCTGTTGGGCATGTTTAGAGCAATTGTGTAAAATACCATTTGGCCTTCGGACTTAATAAAGGAATTCATGGTTAAATTAGTAAATTAAATTAATAAATTAAATTCATGGCTGGTGGTCTCCCTTATTAACATTAATTTCAATTATTAATAATTACAATATTTCTGGCAACCACGAAGGGACCTCTGACATTAATTTCAGTTGTTCTGAACCACATAGTGAAGAAGTAGTGACCTATCCTCCGGGGCCACTACAATTTCTCTCCTAAAGAGAAAATCCGTAACACAAGGGAAATGGAAGGTACTGCACTTTGGATACCTAGCTGGAAAGCTTGTTGGCAAAGCACAATGGAAGACCCTGGAATGCCACCGATATTTTAAAAGCAAAAGGCCCATGGGTGACCATGGTGACAATGTTAATACTGCCTTCTTAAACAATCCCAAAGTAAAGAAAGCACAGGCCAAGGCAGCTGTGTTATATAGAGATTGGATTTGGTGGCTAAATCTTTGCAAACAAAATGTGCTACCTTGAGGGATGAATGAAAAAAGCAAATTAAAGTTATAGAGGAGGAAACAAACTACATGGAAAAGATTCCTGGGAGGTCAGGGAGAAAACAGCGTCTGTTAACTACTTGCATAAATCCAAATAAAAAGCAGCAGTCCTTCAAGGCCTGTACTGAGGCTGGTCTAAGCTACAACAGTTATGTTGACGTAAGCTGCCTTGCATCGACCTAGTCATGCATGTGTCTACATTAAAATTTGTCTCCACCAATGTGAATACCCCGTTATACCAACATAACAGCACCTCCCCGAGCGTCGTTGAGCCATGGATGATGTACTGAGGTCGACACAGTGTAAGTGTAGCCTATGTTGACCTTAACAGACAGCCTGGAGAAGGAAAGAGTGGAGAGGAGAAAGGACCAGGAGTCCCAGCAGGAAAAGGAGAGGTAGATGAACCAGGACATAATGGGGCTCCTCAGGCAGCAAACATAGAAGCTAAAGACTCTGGTTGACCTGCAGCTTCAGCCATCCCAGTATCACCTCCCTCTGCAAGTCCATTGAGAACTCAATATCTGGATTTCCCTATACCCCCTCAACATTCCATGTGGCATCAGGAGTAACTGCCCTACTTTTACCACTCCACCCTGGGGATCTTGAAGACAATCAGCTTCCTGTACACAGGTGTATGTGTAGCTGAAATGCACATAAATGTTCTTTCCCTGTCATAGGTTCTGTGTTCTTAATTTATTAAGTTTTTATTAATTTTTTAATATATTTGTTCTAAAATGTTGTGGTGGGGTTTTTTTTGCAATGAATTTTTACAAAATAAATGTCTGTTATTTAAAACATAACATCTTTATTAGTTTACAACATCTGCTACCAAGTGCTTAGCAGGTCTAAAAGCACCCAATTACGTGTTACTGACAATGTGACACAACACATAGGATAAGCCCCACACAAAATTAACATTGTCAATACATCTGTTATATTTCCTGCTTGCAACTTTCCAAAAAGTCCTGTGTTCTTAAAGATGAGAGCATCATGCACCTTCCCTGCCAGCCCACACTGATGTTGGTGAAGTGTCCCCAGTAATCCATCAATGATTTCAGAACCATAGAAAAGTAGCCCTTTCTGTTGATGTACTCAGTGGCAAGGTGGTCTGGTGCCAAAATAGGGATACGTGTGCTGTCTATCACTCCACCACTGTTTGGGAACCCCATTGCAGTGAATATATCCTCTGTGTTCCCATGAGTCACAATCCTGTGTAGCAGGATGCAATTAATGGCTCTGCATGATAACTGTTCCCCCTCCCCCTGCCACCAATGGATTTCCAAACTGATTTCCTGACTCCAAACTGATTTCCCATTGGCTGGTAGTAATCTGGTGCTGCAACTTTCCACAATGCAATCACTATTTGCTTCTCCACTGTTAGCTCTCATTTTGGCGTCTCTGTGCTGACAGGCTGGGATGAGCTCAGCATACAGATCCAGGAATGTGGCTTTGAGCATCCGAAAGTTCTGCAGTCACTGCTTGTCAACCAGAGATTGAATTACGATGGGATCCCACTAGTCAGTGCTCATTTCTTGGGCCCAGAAGTGAATGCTGCCAACAACAAACTGTGCTCCAAGAAATCGTCATATATGTCACTGATTCACTTCTTCTTGCAGCTCTGCAAGCACTGCAGGATTGTGCACCCTGCGCTTTCAATGCTGATGACAATAGTGCAGAGCTGGGCAGGCTCCATGCTTCTAGTTCTATTAGAGATGGCGGACAGCGAGAAGGGCCGCATGGCTTTGTGGGATTAGAAAAAAAAGGCATAAAAATTATGGGATACAGATGACACTGTGGGATGGAGACACTTGCAACCTCAGAACTTGTCCACTTGTTCCCAGTCACCCCGGTGCGTCTTATTTTGGGATCATGCATTACCAAAACTTCCCAAGCCAGTGCGCTGGATGGTGGTGAGTTGCATACTGGGATACCTACCCATGATGCATCTCACTGTGCAGCGATACAAGCACTTCCATTTGAACTTGCCTGCCTCCAAATGTACAAGCAGGGAATGTAATCTGGGTACAGTTGTGTAAAAAATAATTAGAGCAATGCAAGGGGTGTTGAGCAAAGTGTTTAAAAGAAATGCAAATACATTTGTGTAATTATGTTTAGGTCCTTAAACCTTGCAAACACTCCTGGTTTGCAAAACCCCATTTCATATGTTTAAAATGAATTGGCTTTTAAAAGATTCCACTAAAAATCCATTTGAATCTTTCATTTAAGGCTGGAAAGCTGACACAGACATTCTGTGGGCAGCAGTCAACCTCTCCTGGTAATTTTAACTTTGTTAGTTAACCCTTCGGGTGGTTCAATGTTTTTACAAAGCTCAACATCTTTTTAAAATTAGGCTATCAATGGTAAAGATGAATTAGTAAATGCAAATAGGGACTAAAGGGGCGGCCAGAACCAGCATACTGGGGAGAGACCCTGGATCACTTTGTTGGTAATAAAGTAACACCTGAAAGAGCTGCAGAAGGAGAATAAATAAATTAATAATAAGAGCTACACTTAGGAGCGTGGCACAAGAGAAGCAGTGTTAAGAACACAGAGCTTTAGGGTGGCTTTGATCAGTCACTCTGATAGCAGGACATGAAAACTCCGTAAGCACAAAATAAACAGTTCCACTTTATGTGCAAATTAATATGGCTAATATAATGTTATGGCAAGTAAAGAGAGGGAATTAAATTATGGAAGGAGTGTGAATTCCCATGGAACATGCAGTGTGTACAGTAATCGGGATAAAAGAAGTGTAAACAAAACATGCTACTTAATTAAAATCCGAAAAGGGCTCCAGAGTCCAGAGGAGCCACAATTGCTTGTGTTTTCTTTTTCAGGTGGCTGTGAGCTTTGGAAGCAGAAACCCAACACCAGGGAAGATCAGTGAATATAAGAAATGGAGCTTAACCATTAACTGTGGTGTAAAGGAAACGTTATTAGGGAGTGAAAAGCTATATTTGTAAATGGAAGAAGAATTGTATTAAAACTAAGCAATTGTATAAAAGATTGAAATGCCCTGGACTGGAAACAAATCCAGCTAACGGCTTAGGGTAAAAGCTACTAAGAAAATATTGTACAATGATGTTCAGCTTATTTATGTGCCAGTGTCATTGAATTTTACCGATCTGCAGTTCCCTAATGAATCTGGTGGAATGTGGTTGTGAACTGTTGAAAGGACTTTCTGACCAAATACATGTATTTTAAAATGCATGAGCGGGCCAAGGACGGCAAAAGCAAAAGCAAAGGTCACTTGGTGGAATTGGCATGGGAGCTGAGCTGTTTGGGACTGGTATGTCACTCTGAAACCAAGCTGACAGAGATGCTGTGGGAACATGACCAAGCATTTCAGTAGAAGCTAGCAGCAGAAGTACTGCATCCATTGAATGAGCAAAAACCAAGGACTCATTAATGAACCTTTGTTAACTGTATATAATATATACATTGTATTTGCTTTTAAGAAGTATGGGATTAAGTCACAGTGTTCTAATAACAACGGGTGTAGTGTATGGGAGATACATGCTATACAAAGTAAAAGCAGACTTAAGTGAGAAGGAGCAAGAAAATTTACCCTCAACACCACAGAAAAGTTAAAAATTTGGTACAAGAGAGGTGACACCAGTTGGTGCAGGGTAAGGAAATTAACAAGGATCCAATACCACGAAGTTAAATGTGAAACCTCTGCATCCCAAGAGGTGTGGAAGAAGTTTGTTTTCCCTCCTCAAATACTGTTGCCAGTCAATGACAAGGTCTGGAAAGCCCCATACTTGTACTGCTGTTTGCATCAGGAAGACACCAAAATGTCATGTCTTACAGAGTTGCCAGCATGTGGGTTCGCTTTGCGGGAACAGTCTGTAAATTGCACAGTACAGCTGAGATGTTGGAAAGTTGGCAAAGTAAAAACGACCTATACTGGGAATGGCAAGTATCATGTAGTGACTGGAAAGGACCATTTCCAGTGTAGACCCAGGTAATGTTATTTTAATTGGCCTATTTGCTGTTTTCATACCT
This sequence comes from Macrochelys suwanniensis, assembly GCA_033296515.1. Taxonomy (NCBI): domain Eukaryota; kingdom Metazoa; phylum Chordata; order Testudines; family Chelydridae; genus Macrochelys; species Macrochelys suwanniensis. Next base: position 240,687,316 of record CM065776.1, read on the forward strand.
GAATTTCCGGTGATGATAAAAAGTTATATCCCCTACCAGTTTTTCATTATGTAACTGAAATATAGGAAAGTTAAAATTGCAGAAGGATGCTTGAAATGCAGTACCCGAGTTTGGGCATCCTATTCCTCCTTTAAGCATGGATCTTAAAAGTGTAATGGCCAGAACCGCTGAACTCCTTACTGAAATGCAATAGCAAAAATAATAAGGTGGAACAAGGAATTCGGGAATTGGGTAGCCCAGGGATCGGCAACCTTTGGCATGTGTCCCGCCAAGGTAAGCCCCCTGGTGGGCCAGGCTAGTTTGTTTAACTGCTGCGTCCACAGGTTCAGCCGATCGCGGCTCCCACTGGCTGCGGTTCGCTGCTCTAGGCCAATGGGGGCTGTGGGAAACGGCGCGGGCCGAGGGATGTGCTGGCTGCCGCTTCCCACAGCCCTCATTGGCATGGAGTGGTGAATTACAGCCAGTGGAAGCCACAATCGGCCGAACCTGCGGATACGGCAGGTAAACACACTGGCCCGGCCCGCCAGGGGGCTTACCCTGGTGGGCCACGGGCCAAAGGTTGCTGATCCCTGAGTTAGACCTTGAGCATATGGGCAAGACCCACCAGCCAGACACTTTGGCAGCTAGTAATTCTGTAGTAACTCAAACTTTGGCAGCTAGCATCCCATGTCTGGCCACTGGAGATATTTGCTAATAGCAGTCGTGGATGGGCTGTTACTCAGGGTTTTCAGAACCCGCAGCAGGGGCAACTTAACTGTTTCACTCCAAGCAGTGTCAGGAATAAATCAGTAGGATCCCAGCAATTCTGTCAGATCAAGGATTAAATGCAAATAACCATGCTCTTGCCTAATACTGCAGTTTATTAGATGTAAGCGTACACAGACATAAGCAATAGGTTTAGAACATCCCAGATATTTACCAAACATCTGGAACGGTGTTGAGTAATTAACAGCAGGTTCACAGTGTCAAGGTGCTCACCTGCTGGGGAGAAAAAGTGCCAGGAAAAACCTCTCTCAGGATGGCTTCAGAGGACTGCTCCAAAGTACACTCTATTAGCTAATCTTTTATAACTAACTTCTACCAAACACATAGGTCATAATGACCCCTACTGGATCATCGCTTTTCTAACTTTCAATAAACTGTTAATATCAGAGGTGTCCAGACTCAAGGTGTTCCAACCACCAAGGTTTCCAGTCTCCATTGTTTACTTGTCTGTCCCCTCCTCCCATTCTGATTAAAACTGCCAGCTAGATTCTGACCTTGCTTCTGAAAGCCTGTCTTCAAATTAATCCTTAAGTCTGTGATGTTCTATTTTATTACTTCAGGGTGGCTGAATGCACATAATATGGTTCCAATTAGCTTGATCATGTTCTGGGATATACACACCCCTCAAATCCAGGGCAACAGGGCCATGCGCCATTGTAGGCAATCTCATCCTACCGTCCCCTCCATAAACTTATCAAGCTCAGTCTTGAAGCCAATTAGTTTTTTTGCCCCCCATTCTCCCTTTGGAAGGCTGTTCCAGAACTTCAGGCTTGTGAACAACTCCGCAATTCCAACTGGACTTATTCCTTGTGAAAGAGAATTCAAAATGCTTCTAAAGGTGACTCGGAGGAGCAGGGCCGGTGCAAGGAAGTTTCGCACCCTAGGGGAAACTTCCTTGCAGCGGCCCTGTGCCCGCCCCCCCAGCTAACACCGCCCCCGCCCCCTGCAGCCAATCCACCCCCCTGCAGCCCTCTGCCCAGCTAACACTGCTCCCCCCCGCAGCTCAGCCACCCCCGGCTCCCGGCTCAGCTGCGGAGCCGGGCAGCATCCGCGGCCAGGCGCCCCCCCGGCTCCCGCTCAGCCGCGGAGCTGGGCAGCGTGCGGCAGCCGCAGCCAGCAGCCCCCCGACTCCCAGCTCAGCCGCGGAGCCGGGCGGTGTGCGGCAGCTGCAGCCAGCCATGCCCCCTGGCTCCCAGCTCAGCCATGGCCAGGTGGCCCCCTGGCTCCCGGAGCCGGGCGGCAGCCGTGGCCAGGCACCCACCTGGGAGGGCAGGCTGCAGCCGTGGCCAGGAGCCCCCCTGGCTCCATGGCGGAGCCGGGAGGGCGGGCAGCTGCGGCCAGGTGCCCCCCCACCCCCCCAAGAGGGCGGGAGGCAGCCGCGGCCAGCCGCCCCCCGGTGCCCTAGGCGACCGCCTAGGGTCGCCTAGTGGGCGCGCCTGCCCTGCGGAGGAGGGTCTAATAGTCTGAAAGAGAAGTGTGGGCCAATGGCCAAAAACAGAGGACTGGCAACTTGAGGTGGTTGTGGTTTAGTCCTCTCTCTGGCATTAACTGCCCTAGGATTTTAAACAGGTCACTTACCACAGGGGTGTTGAAAAGCTTTGTAAAGCAGTTTGGGGACGAAGAGCAGTAGTATTAATGAAAATCAGTGTTAATCTGAAATCAGATGTCTACCTATTTCCTCCTGTGAATTTACAGCTAGAATTGAATGCTTCCAGCAACTCTGAGATTTCATGATGCATGAGACATGTTTTATTTAATATTCCTATTAAGTTGATGACATGCAACAGGTTTTATAGCAATAAATTGTCTCTAAGTCTTCTGAGCCGTGATGTTAAATATATTTAGAAGAAAATTCCTTTCTCCAACTCCCCTCCCACAACCCACTCACAGATTAATTCTATTCTATTTTCTTGTATACAGCTGTTCAATTATATTTGTACAGCACTTAGTACATGCTAAATAATAAGTTCCTGTTACTAACATCTTTTTGACCTGTAATACAAATCATCTATTTCTTATTCTCTCTCCATGGCAACTGAAGATTCCATCCCATCCCCAGCCATATTTTAAGCTATAATTTAATATTGTTTGTTCACAGATGGTTAATATAAACTTAATAAATTTCCTCTACTCTTCCTGCAGCTAACTAGCTATGCCCACTCCAATGGCTCTCACTCCTAATTCAAAGAATATATTGTAGAAAAACACAAAGACTGTCAGGTTTGCTATCAAAGTGAGTGATATTCTCTGGGACAGATTTAAATTCACTGCTTCAAGTGAATCAGAGGGCAAGGAAATGTCAGAAGGCTTTCTCCACTTTTATATTCAGAGGAATCAATAAGAAATTTGGCATGAAGGAAAAGGGGGAACCAGTCACACAAGTAATGTGTTTTTCATGGTAGCTCACAGAAATTCATTCCACAGAGATCAGATCTCTAACAAGCAGGGCCCTGGAGCTGGAGTTGCATAACTGAGGTTGACTCAGTCCCATAGTGTAGACCTGCCCGGAGTCAATGTACCTTAGGTTGACTTATTGCGGTGTCTACACTGCACTGGGTTGACGGGAGAAACTCTCCCATCGACTTATCTTATGCTTCTCGTTCCATTGGAGTACCAGAGTCAATGGGAGAGCAATTGGTGGTTGATTAGGCTGTGCAGTCTCTTCCACTGCAACATTGTCCCACCCTAGGTCTAAGGCGTAGCAGCTGCTTATCAGTGATTTCAGCTATTCTGAAACCTTCCTAGAACAAAGACTCTCTAAGTCTAATCAGCTCGGTCTTTAAACAGTGGGAAGGGCGAAGGTCAAATGATCTCTAAGACTTAGGCCAGGTCTACACTACAGACCTATGTGGCTATAACCACATCTCTCAGAGGTGTGAAAATCCACACCCCTGAGTAACATAGTTACACCAACCTAATCCCCCACATAGACCATACTATGTAAATGGGAGAGCTTCTCCCAGTGACATAGCTTCCACTTCTCAGAAAGGTGGATTAACTATGCCCAGGGGAGAAGTTCTCCTGTCAGCCTAGGAGCATCTTCACTACAGCACTTTTGCACTACTGTAACCCTGTAAGTGAGGTTCAGTGTAGGGTGACTCTCCGCAATCAGGGCAAGTTAAGCACAGTTTCGCTGCCCTTTACTCATCCCGTTAGGATATCAACATTCCATTACCCTGCATTAACATACTAGAGTGATTTGTAACCCAACACAAGCCAAAATTGATCATTTTGGCAGAGCAGTTCCCTCTGCCGCACACCTAGGCAGAGTAGGTGTGTTTATGCAAATACAGTCTGCTCCTGAAGACTTTTCCCTAGTCATCACTAGATGTCAGGGGTGAACTCATTCAGACCATGCTTACACCTAAACCAAAAAAGTCATGCCCCTAACTGAAAACATTACACTGGTACAAAAACCATGCATAGATCAGCCCTTATTAAGGGTTCTTGAGTTTGATTGGGGTAGGGCTGGCCTAGATGTTTTGGGAGAGAAAGGCTCTGGGAGATGAGCAGGGTTCAGAAGACTTTGGAGGGGTCAGGCAGATATATTGCTGGAATTTCTGTCCCTCCCATGAAATGGAGAACAAGAGATCCTAACCAGTGCTGGTGATTAAAGATCACATGATACCTTTGGCAGAAGCAACAGTGTTAACAAGATATTCTTTAAAAAAAAAAAAAAAAAAAAAAAACTTCAAAGTATTAGCCAAGACAAACTTCTACACAAAAAATTACAGGGAAAAATAGCTAATACATATAAGTTGCATGATAATTTAATTTATTCTTACAATTCTACAGTATGCTTTTATTGAATACTTGTTTTCATGAGTAAACAGAATGAGGTTGAAGTCTCGAGAAATCATAAATATCTTGACCACTGATAAATTGCTATTGATAAGGAATCTCTTCTATTAACATTCATTATACTGCACTAATACACATTTTAATATACCTGTCAATCCGCAAAGTAAGGTATATTAATACTTTCTACAGTATTATAGCTCTGCATAAATTAAAGTTCAAAATTCCTGTTTAAAGGTTGATTCTTTTAAGTGCTCTAAAATCTACATGCTTACTCATAATATATTTAAATTTGGTGTGCATCATGGGGATGCAGGGTAAGGGTAGTGATTCAAATTTGGAGTCATTTGAGTAAGGGGTTCTCCCTATACAGCCCTCTAAAAAAACAACAGGATTTCTTAAGGTGGACATTCTACCAACTTTTTTTTTTTTAATAGATATAGCATCAAAGCATCACTCTCTTTGTGACCCAAATTGTGTCAGTCACTCAATGTTTATCCCAGCTGGTGCACTGAACCAACTAACCCTTTGGGGGAGCAACTAATTTCATATAGGTCTCGGTGCCATTTCCACTTGGCAATGACAAATGTGAAAAATCGGGACGGGGTGGGGGGGTAATAGGAGCCTATGTAAGAAAAAGACCTCAAAATCGGGATTGTCCCTATAAAATCGGGACATCTGGTCACCCTAGGCCACACTCATGCTAACCCTGATTCAAACCAGTGCCACAGGAGAAAGACTTTATATCCCATTATCAATCTCCAGCCCTGTCCAGACTCACAAACTGTAAAAGAGAAGCGGAGTTAGTACCAGAAGCCAAATCAAGAAGTCTGTATAGCTTTTTCAAAGGCCAGTTGATATAAGATACCGAAGCCAAGTTGTGATGTGGATGATACACTGTATTTCTTTTTGGCAAAGAAGGCTGCAATCTTTATCCTCTTTCAAATAAATGGCAACGTTTTCATTGCTTGCCAATAGAAATGCATGTGCGTGTGCAAATTCTATGCTGAGCGCTTAATAAGGCGACAGGAAATAATAAGGTTCACTCCAAAGCCAAAAATAATGCCCTTGCTTTTATCTAATAGTCCTTAATGTGAAAGGTTTATTATAGTGTGGTGTTCGCTTTAGTGTCTGAACAGCATAGTCATGTTAAAAAAAAAGAGTACATCATTTCACTGTGTACTGTTCACTTCAGTAACCCTTGTTGTGCTGAGATCTACTGTTCTGAGACACTTCTTGTTGAGCACCAGGCTGCTGTGCTGTAGAATTTCCAGTAATGTTACCATGGAATGTATGTTTTACATCCTCTCAAAATCCTGAAAAAGTGCTAGAAAAATAAAGGAGATAGAGGATGACAACTAGGGAGAAAGCAACAAAAAACAGTGGTGATGACCAACAAGTCCTCTGTTCACATGCCAAGAATGATGTAGATTCTAAAGTTTAGAGAGGAGCAACCAACATGTTAATTTTAATACCCCAAGAAATAAGTAAACAAATGTGTTCATCTCTCAACTACTTCTAATATTAGCAAAAAATGGAGAAATACTACAGTCGGGATATAGAGAGGTACGAAATATTGGTAGATGTTAATATGCAGTGAACCTTGGAAAAATACAAACTAGCATCTGTGGAAAATCTACAAGTATTCAGTGGTAGAAACAAGTAATGCTGAAAGATCTTGCCAATTGCTAACAGCAAATTAGATACAAGTTTGCCTTGGGTGATGGCAGCCAAAAAGGCTAACACAATTTGGATGCATACACAGAAATATTAGGAGGAGGAGGAGGAGAAAGAAATAATAATACATACTCTGTATTGCTGTCATGTGGCCATCATGGGATTACTATACGGTGTATTTGAAAAGTGTCTTGAAATTGTAGGCTATTCATTTAATTTGTAAGGGGGTTTCTTGTCCGGCTTGTAGGATAGAAGGGGCTCTTTAGGGAAGTGTGCAATAGAGGCAATCAGCACATTGACAGCCTAGAGTAAGGTGGATGGAGTAGTGTCTGCCTGTTATAGGGAGCAGCCTGCTTTGTCTCTCTCTGTTTTGGGGTTCTTGTGTTATTCTGAATTCTAAGAAATAAGTTTACTAAGGTTACATTGCAACCTTTCAGTAGGAGCATTTTATGTTATCTAACTTCTCTATTTGTATGCCGTGAAATATTGTGTTAAATTCTGGCCACATTATCAGACAAACTGGAGGAAGTACAGAGAACAGCATCAGATATGATCAGGTGGTTTGTTGAACTGACATAAGTACAGGTTAATCAGAGCTAAATATGAATAACTTGCCTAAGAAGTGGTTAAGGAAAGGGTATGAGCACCCTACAAATATTGTAAATGTGTAAATACCCATGATGGAGACAGGGGAATTAACTAAGAGTAATGGAATGAAATTAAAGGACATTAAGAATGAATAGCAGGAAGAACTTTCTGAAAGTAAAAAATAGATCAAGTTGTAGAATTTAGTTTGCAAAGGGAATTTGTGGGAGCCACATACTTGGAAAATTCAAAAAGACACCGAACAAAACACTGCCAAATACACTTGAGGAACAATCAGGAACTGGCAGGGAGAGGGCTAATAGGCCTTCTTCCATTTCTAATTTCTATGACTAAGGCATTTTAGCAAGGATAAGGAAAATTCATTGAAAAAAAATCTAGGAAGAACTCCACATACTATCACTGATGCCACTGACTATCGCTATGCCACTAGCATTTGCCCCACGTTTTCTGAAAATCTAGAGATAAAGATAGCAAACATACTTCCAGGCACTTGGGTCTTCTCTAATGTGATCAGAGAGAAACAGAGGAAGAAAGATATGCCCCAAGGTTTTTTTCTATCAATGTTTGTGGCAATTTTTTCATTTTACAAAGAGTGTCCAGGACTGGTCTGGTTATGGTGCAATAGTACTTGGCAGCCTCGACTGTATAGGGCAGAGGTTAGATAACCATTCTCAGTCTCATAGGACAAGGAGAAGCACAACTGGAAACATATCAAAGCTGGGTCTTGTGCTTAGAAAGGCAAAGCCATAATATTAGGCTATCAGGCCAGACCACAAACAAAACATACATATAGAGTAGGTTGGTGAGTCTCTAGTAAAATCAGATTGTAAACTTTATATTTGTGTGGTTTGTAATGGGATATGCTTAATTTACAAAGCCTGAAGCCACAAATAACCTATATTATTTTTGCACAGTACTGCAACTAGACATTCTAAAGCAGCTTAGAAACTTCCAACACTCCTCTGACTAATACAAACTCATTGCTATAGTGAAATAAGACTGGCCATACTGGGTCAGACCAATGGTCCTGCTAGCCCAGTATCCAGTCTTCCAACTATGGCTGGTTCCAGATGCTTCAGAGAGAATGAACAGAACGGGGCACTTTATTGAGCGATCCACCTCGTCCTCCAGTCCCAGCTTCTAGCAGTCAGATGTTTAGGGACACCCAGAGCATGGGATTGTATCCCTTACATCTTGGCTAATACCATTTATGAACCTATCCTCCATGAGTTTATCTAATTCTTTTTAAAACCCAGTTATAGCTTTGGCCTTCACAACATCATCTGCCAAGGAGTTCCACAGGTTGACTGTGCATTGTGTGAAGAAGTACTTCCATATGTTTGTTTTAAACCTGATGCCTATTAATTTTGTTGGGTGACCCCTGACTTGTGTGTTATGGGAAGGGGTAAATAACACTTCCCCATTCACTTTCTCCACACCATTCATGATTTTATAGACCTCTATCTCATCTCCACTCCGTTGTCTCTTTTCCAAGCAGATTCGTACACTCAGACATACTTTGGAAAACTTATTTCGCTGCATTGTTATATATATGTATAGAGAACAATTGGTTACCTACAGGGATCATGACTGGAAGATCACTTAACAACGGACGCATATTATGAAAAAGTTTGAGAACAACTAGATTAGTCAATTGCCATCACCTAATCTAAATGATATGCAAACAGATATGAAGGGTGAAAAGAAAATTAAATTTTAAAACTTCTATTTCAGTAAATAAAACGTATTAAAACTACAGGTAAGGCTATTTGTTTAAAAAATTATGAGGTTGCACCTGACAGGGACCTCTTAGTAGCATTGTCCTAGGAACAGGGTGATAAAATGAAAAAAAAAATCTATGGTCAGCATTACTATATCACTGTGTTGTAGACACACAACCTACTGTAGTCTCCTCAGTAATTCTTCCCACTGACAAGCACAAAATAGAAACAGTAACTGTTCCTCTTTCACAGACTGCATTGTACAAATGGATTTAATCAGGAACTCTGCTAATTTACAGAATAACATGATTAGAATAAAAACATTTGCAAAATTCACTAATCCTGCTTTCAGTTACATCTGTGTCCTTAAAGTCAGTGGAGTAATCCACATGCAAAACTGACTTAGAGGAGATCAGAACCACTGTCCTTTACCTTAGGGCTGGTTCACACTGGGGGGGGGGGGGGGGGGGGATCGAACTAAGATACGCAAAGTCAAAGTATCTTAGTTCGAACTTCAAAGCACTTACCGTGGGTCCACACGCAGCAGGCAGGCTCCCCCGTCGACAGCGCTTCCTCCTCTCGGCGAGCAGGAGTTCCGCAGTCTACGGCGAGCGCTTCGGGGATCGATTTATCGCGTCTAGACAAGACGTCATAAATCGATCCCAGAAGATCGATTACTACCCGCCGAATCAGGTGGGTAGTATAGACGTACCCTTAGTGTCAAAAGGAATAACCAGAAAGAAATAAAGTAAAGTAAGATGTTAGTATGGAGCCAAAAAACTGTTTTCATCATTGTCTTCAGGGATTCTAATAAAATACTTAGCTAGAGTGCTTATAACTCTCTGACCTGCCTGAAGACAAAGGTTATTTCCCTATGGAGTTTTCTTATTTTGCAAATGATATTTCTGTAATAAAGCAGCAGCTTTGGTTTTTACTTCCACCTGTACATCAGTAACAATGTACACAGCCTATTCTACAGTAGTAATAAGTAATGCATTGCAATAATAATACATTATTGTGACAAAGGTCCTCCTCTGCCTTGGTGGGTCCTGCGCTCATTGGCGGATTTTTCTCGCCTCAGAGATCTTCCCCTCTTGTGGAACCCACAGTCCAGGTCAAATCCTCCTGTGGCTGATCAGGAGTTGGGAGGTTTGGGGGGGACCCGGGCCCGCCCTCTACTGCGGGTTCCAGCCCCGGGCCCTGTGGACTGCAGTTGTTTAGAGTGCCTCCTGGAACAGCTGCGTGGCAGCTACAACACCCTGGGCTACTCCCCCATGGCCTCCTCCCAAGACCTTCATCATCCTCACCACAGGGTCTTCCAGCAGTATGCCTTCTCACTCTCAGCTCTTAGTGCCTCTTGCTCCCAGCTCCTCGCATGCATGCCACAAACTGAAGTGAGGTCCTTTTGAAACTCAGGTGCCCTAATTAGCAAGCCTGTCCTAATTGATTCTAGTAGTTTTTTCTTAATTGGCCCCAGGTGTCTTAATTAGCTTGCCTCTTTTAATTGGTTCTAGCAGGTTCCTGGTTGTTCTAGTGCAGCTCCTGCTCTGGTCACTCAGGGAACAGAAAACTATTCATCTAGTGGCCAGTATATTTGCCTTCTACCAGACTTCTGTACCCCACTCGTCTGGGTCTGTCACATATATTAACTATAACTCACCAAAATAACTAATTGTAGTACAATTACTTTCAGAGGAGAGGGATTTTCCTCCCTCCATTAGATGTTGATACTGTGTAGCTCATTTTGGAAGAATAGATCTCAATATTGATGCACAAATGGTTAATATTATAATTTCTTATTCTAATTTTACAATTATTACAGTCTTGACTACACCTTTGCTGAATTTTAATAGAGGGAATATTATTTTCATATGTATTATGCTAGGGAAAATATGGATAGCGTGCATGTTTATGTTTTTAGTTGCTTATTTAATTAAATGAAATGTTCATGCTAATTAAGGGAATTCCTAGGAATTCTCTGGTTTCTCCAACCAATGACAAGCACCACAAGTGTCAAAGAGGATGACACTGCCTTACCCATAAAACCTCACATTTGTTACCACCAAGTGTGTTTACACAGACTCAGGAATGAAGTTTTGTCATTTTAAATTTGCTTTTAACATTCTATGCTATTTTCTTTTATTCTACGTTTTGAAAAATGCAAGTGTTAGTTATTGTGATTTGTATTGAACATTGGATAGGAGTTCTTAACTGCAAGTTGTAAATGTGCTACATATGCTAGGTTGCAAAGTAAGGAATTATTGATCAAAAAGCAAACCATCACCAAGTGTGTCTTCCAAAAGAATTGGGCACATGCCCCTTGCACAAGGCACTGTTTTGGTTAAAATATGATCTTTATCTCATGAGAGCAAACTTTGTGAGATATTTACATCTGTCTTAGAAAGACACCTTGTTGCCTAAAAGAAAATGAGGTTGTTCTTTATTCAGAATACTTCAAAGAGGAGTGATGCTTAGGATGTGTTATCAGAGCTATAAACTAGGTCATGAAAGTGGGCCTTCTTTACCTCTCTGCTTTGTAAAGAGAAAAAACATCTCATCTCTCCAAGCAAGCAAACAGCAGCAACAAGACAGGTAAGAAGAAAGAAACCACAGCACAGCTTATTAAAGCAGCAAACTTCCAGTCCAGAACTTTGCTTCTACAACTTGATAACATTGCCAAGACTTCAGCATCATTGGTGAGATGGGAGTTTGCAAAACCACGGTCAAGGCTTTAGATTTAAACTTTTCTTGTGGGAAATTTTAATGGGAAATTGTAATGCTGTAATTAGGGTACTAACAGATTCTCCTGTTAAAGACCAGATTGTTCAAACTATGTTCCTGGAGAGAAGCCATCAACTAACCTTGGTACACAGACCGTGGGATTTAATTTGAATTTAAGATTCTTTATATTCATGAATTTGACTGTCTCAAGACTGCTCCTTGAATGGCTTAATTTAAGTAACCGAATTAAATACTTTTGGTTTCCTGGGTCTTAGTTATGATCACTCATTTCTGCCCATTTATAAACTGTTTATTCTATCTGTGATAATTCAAACAAGATTCACTAAACCTTAAATGAAATTCCTTTGCCCATCTATAAACTGTTTTAATTATCTATGATACACTGAGACAGGACTCGCTACTGATGGGGGAAATAATATAATTTGGTCTTATTTTACCTAGAGAAGAGTGTTCCCACCAGAGCATACCCACTCTAAGGGTGCAATCTTTGTTGAAAGCTCTCCACAGACAGGCAGACAGACAGAGACTGTATCTGAAGTAACTAGTGTTTACTGCTTGTGTTCTGTTTTGTCTGTCTTCGATCACAGTGCCCCTTCAGGCCTGGTGTGCAGAACTCCATGTGACTAGAATACCGGGAATCACAATTCCTGAATTGGCATTGAGAGTCAATTAAGATTTGACCAACCATTTCTTGTTTCTCTAGACCAGAGATTCCAAAACTCTGGTACATGAGCGTGATGTGATGTGATGTTCCATCCATTCACTTCACAACAAATTTAAGATGGTACAGGAACCAATAAAGTCTGGGAGCTGCTTCTCTAGGTTACAAATGTTTAGTAATTTTTGTGATAAAATTACTCGGTGCTCAACACCATAAAACTCCCCTTTTTATCCCACACCATATCGGAGCATCTTCCAACAATGACAAACTGACAGCGCTCGACGATGTTAATTATAAGCATGTTAATAAATGTTTATTTTGTGAAATGATAATGCATTCTATAGCTTGGGAAAGCACATCACAAAGATATTTCAGTAGACTGTTCTTCACAGAAAGCCTTAACAACTACGAGCTATTTTGTAATATTTGACACTTCCACTGTTTGTCATAGCAGCTGAAATGAAAACAAAAGTTGCAATTTGCTGCCCACATATAATGTCACCAAGAACAATCATATAGAAATAAGGAACTGTTCCCTGCTGGAAAGTTTCAAAAGAAGTCATTGGTTTATGTGTCAGCCCCTTTGTCATTAAGCTACTCCACTTACAATTACAATACAATGCTATTTCCACTGATCCAGTGCAGAGCTATATTTGCTCAACACTTGCATAATTAACAGCTTCACCTAAAGAGACTAATCAAAGACAATGAGATTAAAAAAAAAAAAAAAAAATAAGACAAGGTAAGTGAGAAAGTGTACACACTGTTGGATTTTAAGGTGAAACTACTGAATACTCTGAGTAGTTAAAATCTTTTTTGAGAATGGCAGAAGCCAATAAGGACAGACATAGACCTCTAGAATTTGTGGCCAAGCGGTCACAACTTTATTAATTTCATAAGAGGACACTTCCTGGGCCAACCTGCACTGGCAGCAGTGAAAAGGGAGACGGGGCTGTGATGATCCCTCTGTCACTCACCTTCACCCTTTTGATGTTGAAATCCCACAGTCTCAAGCTGTACATCACAAACCAACCATGTAAGTTCTCAAAGCACCCAGGCCAACAAACTGCAAAAGTAAAAGTTCACAGGATGCCCAGGCCAACAGACCTCAGAGGTCCCCAAAGTGCCTGCAGGACACTCATCACATTTTCCAGATCCAAGAATCTCCATAACAGTGACAAAGTCTGTGAGTATCCAGGCACATTATCCACACAATTGTTGCACTCTGGGTGACGTGTGAAAAATACCACCTGGAACCACAGCGTCCTGTGAAACTCAGAATACAACTTGCAAGCATAAACAGACTGCAAATTCATTAATACCTCCAACACAACTGTCAAGGATAGGGAACAAACGGTGGTATTTTCAATGGAGGGCAGAACAGGAATGGGCCTTTCTTTGCTTTTCTTGGTAATATCAGCTGCTCTGTTCCCCAGCCAGCCAAGCTAAGTGCCTTTTTCATGGACCATGGCTATCTAGTGAAAGCCCTCCTTCTCTTCCTCCTCCCTGCACTGGCTGACTGCTGCAACAAGGCAACCTAGGGGACTGTACTGCACTGCCCTGCAATCCCGAGACCAATGCACCTTTTGCACATATGTAGTTTTATAGGCATGTATGGCTGGCTCTCTTTTAAATCAGATGGTGCTACAGTAGACAAGTGTTTCCACGCAGAAGGGAACATGTCATTTATTTCCAAACTCTTAAATCAACTTGGAATTTAAAAATGAGAGATGAAAAGCCAACAACAAAACTCCCTGTCTCCAATCTTTTATGGTTAAGCTTCCATGTAACATGATCACCTAATTTGTATACTTTGCTAGAGGAGGTTTTAAATATTGATCTTCATTTCATGGAAACATTTACAGGCAATTACTCAACAAGTGGACTAATGGCTTATACTGGTTTGAAAATGAAGTTAAATGGCTTCTTTAAATCAATTACATATGCTGCAGTATTTCTATTTGCTGACAAAGCAGTATTTGGACTGATAATTATGCTCTAAGGGCAGGTCTTCACTACCCGCCGGATCGGCGGGTAGCAATCGATCTATCGGGGATCGATTTTTCGCGTCTCGTTAAGACGCGATTAATCGATCCCCGATCGCGCTCCCCGTCGGCGCCGGCAATCATCGAGAGGCGGAAGCGGAGTCGACGGGGGAGCGGCAGCGATCGACTCGCCGCCGTCCTCATCGCCAGGTAAGTCGATTACGATACCCCGACTTCAGCTACGCTATTCCCGTAGCTGAAGTTGCGTATCGTAGATCGACCCCCTCCCCTAGTGTAGCCCTGGGCTAAGTCTCATTCACCACTCCATTACACTGGTAAAACTTGACTCGTCTGAAATCAGATGTATCAGTATAATTCTGGAATAACAAATTCAGTTGTGAATCATAAGCTATGTGTGGAATTTGCACAAAGGTTAATAAGAGCTGTCACAGTTTAGGGCAATTGCACCTGTATTTCCCCTCAGTGGCTCAGCAAAAGACCTGCTCTCTGCTTCCAGCTCCCCAGCCATTCTCTTTCTGGATGGAGACCCATGTCTCTCTCCCTTCTGACTGGTATATACCAAGTCTGCAAAGTTCCCTGCCTTTACCATGCATTTCCCAGCATAGACAGATTGTCCAAGGACACATGCTTGCTTTATCATCAGAGACTGATAACAGACTGATTGCTACAGCTACAAGTCACCACACAGCTCTTTCTAAGCAAGGCTATTTTATTTTTAAGGGAAAAAGCACTTCAGAGAAAATATTAAGAGCAATAAAAGTACCTACAGGCATGCTAATAATACTAGAATTATTCCCAACCCTAACTTGCATTTTCACAAGCTCAGTCCTTTCAACCGTACCCTCAGAACTGGGGCCCTCCATGGACTACGGGTTCGAATTGGCTGCTGGATCAGGAAGAAGGCCGTGAGCTAATTTAAAACCAGTTTAAAACTATTTATCCAAAAACCGTTTCTATGTCAGTCCCTGGAGAATCCACTTTGAACTAGTATATGAATCTCTCTCCAGCAAGGTTGCCTTCAAAGAGTTGGAGGAAGTACATTAGCATCCCCACTCCCTACTAGAGAAGGAGCATATAATGCCACACACACATTTGCATTTTTAATGCAATGTACCCCAAAGATATTAACACTAATTCAATGAGGTTTAACCTAATTCGATAAAGTTTATCTTACTTCCAGAAGGTTTGTTCAGGATATTGTCAGTCTGTCACAAGAGACTCCATGTGGTTTAGAGATATTTAGCTATTTACTTCTCTCTCGTTCCCTGTATACGGATTTCTAACATACATCCCCATAGTATTTAAGGTACCATATCCTAGTTACAGGTACCATTATTTTCTTGTAAGCACCAAATCCTTCTCCCACCCCTTTTTCAGGGCTACTTTCTTGAGTGGGCTCAGCTTTTGGGTTATCACCCCAAATAGAAGTGTTGCTAGTGCCTGGCTGCAGCTATTACTGAGGGAAACTCTAAATAAAGAAATGAAAATGGGTGTTGCAATAAAGCTGCTATGGTCTTCCTGAAATTGCCTTTGGTAGCCAATGCCATGGCTGAAACACTCCACACTCACCAGCCACAAATGCAAACTCAGGGCTGACTGCTGGAGTGCCCATAATGGAGCTGAAGTGGTGTGGTGCAAGGGGTGGGGGGGAAAGCACTCCCATTCATAGCCAGGTCCTGGTCTATATCAGAACTATTAATGGAAAAAGTATGAATGAAACAGGAATGTAACTAATGGAAAAATCTTCAAGGGATGATCCAAGGAGCTCTTGGTGCCAACTGGCAGGGGTCCCTGGGTCAGATATCTACATAATAGTTCACCAAAGGGTGGGAATGTGAAGCCTTTGCCAAGGAGTGGTAGCCCACAGGTCATCATAATCATTGCAAATGTACATATGAATACTATTTAAGGAGTTACATATCTACAGTATAAGATGATAGTTAAGGTCACCAGGAGGTGGCATACCTCGGGGATGTTCCTTTCAGGTAGGAGGTAACAGAAACCTAGCTCCCTGTCTAGCTATGGGTGCGTTGTATGCCTCACAATTTATGCCTATTTGCATACAGAGCCAAAGGTAGAATGAAAGATTGCCAGGTTTACCAGAAAGAAAATGTACAAGATGAAGCAAACAGCTAGGGGGATATCAGGTTTACGAACAAAGACTAAGGAATGTTAGGGTATATGTGGGAGTGCCAGGAAACACACGGGATCCTTCACCTAGGAGGCAGCTGACAGCGTGTTTGTCTCATGAAAGGAGGTCACAGCCCCACGCCTGGCTGTAAAGTGCCACTAGGATTTTGGGTGAACAATATTCTACAAGACAGAAGTGTGTCTTATTAATTAGGTCTAGGCTCTAGAATGTGTGTTATGATTTTGTTTTATACATAACCATTTGTCTTCAGTACTTCCTACTACTTGAATCTCTGTGCCTTGTTAAAAAAAACCAACAAAACAAAACAAAAAAATGTACACCTGATTTTACTATAAACTAGGGCTGTCAAGTGATTAAAAAAATTAATCGTGATTAATTGCGCTGGTAAATAATAGAATACCACTTATTTAAATATTTTTCATGTTTTCTACATTTTCAAATATATTGATTTCAATTACCACACAGATACAAAGTGTATAGTGCTCACTTTATATTTTTATTACAAATATTTGCACTGTAAAAAAAAATTTATTTTTCAATTCACCTCATACAAGTACTATAGTGCAATCTCTTTACCATGAAGTTGAACTTACAAATGTGGAATTATGTACAAAAAAATAACTGCATTCAAAAATAAAACAACGTAAAACTTTAGAGCCTACAAGTCCAATCAGTCCGACTTCTTGTTCAGCCAAGTTTGTTTACATTTGCAGAAGATAATGCTGCCTGCTTCTTGTTTACAATGTCACTGGAAAGTGAGAACAGGCGGTCTCATGGTACTGTTGTAGCTGGCGTCGCAAGATGTTTTGTTTTTGAGTGCAGTTATGTAACAAAAAATGTACATTTGTAAGTTACTCTTTCACGATAAAGAGATTGCACTACAGTACTTGCATGAGGTGAATTGAAAAATACTATTTCTTATTTTTCCAATGCAAATATTCCTTTTGAAGATTGATTGGCCTTGAATGTATTCTTTGACGAATAACCTAACCCCAGTGCGAAGACAAGCATTTATAACAGCACAGCATGTGACCTGCCTCCCTCCCTCAGGAAATTTTGGATTGAAAGAGGGGTTATTTACTAGTAACTGTTGCTCTCTGAGAGTTGCCTCTGTGGAGTCACACTTTTGGGATTTGGTGTATAGAAAGCCATGTCTGCTGTGGCGGGGGTGATGAGGGGAGTGGTGCAGTAGTACTCTCTTGCTATGCTGTCATTTAGCCATGTCTAGAAAAGAGTACACCTGCCGCAGACCTGCAACACCCCTGTTCCTTCTCTCCAGCCTGCCGACCCCGACACACAAAGAATTCTGAGGCAGAGCAGAAGGTGGTGGGTGGTGTGAATGCACAGCGGCAAGTCTTGAAGAACAGTTACAAGCAACTAGCCCCATTCTTCGAGGGCTTCTGTGCTTTTCCACTTATGGGGAATTAGTAAGCCACGGCCCCTGTTAAGAGGATGGTGGGCAAGGAGTTTTAGGCACAAATGGACCCCCCCCCTTACCAAACCAAGCATCAGATCGTCATGCCAAGTCCAATGGACAGTGGTTAGTGAAAGTATGACCAGAACTCCGTGTTGCCACTTTGCAAATGTCTGCAAAAGGAATCGGCCTCAAATAAGCTAAAGAGGCAGCTGTAGCCCCCACTGGAGTGTGTCTAATCATACGGCTATTGATTTTCTCACCAAATAATGTTTAATACACCTCCTAATCCATTCTGAAAGTCTATTTACTAATAGGTTGTCCTTTACATCTTTCCCCACAGGTAGCAAATAATGTTACACTTTCTGAAGGGCTTAGTCCCACCCAGATAATAGCACAGGGACCTTTGCACATCTAAAAAAAATTAAATGGAACTCTCCTGGATGGGCATGAGGGCTGTGAAAGAACACACAGAGAGACATACTGTGACAACAGAAAATCTGAGTCCATTTAAGGCATAAATCAGGGGTGAAGTCTCAAATGACTTTGTCTAGACTATTAAAAATGCCATTTTGATAGTCAGGTGTTCTAAGGAAGCTTGAGGTGGGCCCATCAATGTTGGAGTCTCAGGAAGGGCTTCTAATAGCAGGAGAGGCATTAGTCATTCCCATAAGAAACCTAGAGATTGTGGGGTGGGAGAATAGGCTTGTCTAGTCAATATCTGAGAGGCAGATACAGCTGAAAGCGGCACCTTTAGGGAAGCTACTATCAAACCCTGTGATTTTAAATGTAAGAGACACTCTGAAACTGCAGAGACTCCCACCTGTGACAGAGATAACTCATTGTCCTTCACCAAACAACAAATTTCCATCCATTTTAGTTTGCAACACCAAGGTAGAGATCTTGCTAGACTGTAACAGTACTGTGTGAATTCTCTGTGAACACAAGCAACCCATGGAAATCAGCAGACTATCCTCCCATTGGCTAAGTGAAGTGTCTCAGATTCAACAAATTCTCCTTGTTGTTGAGAAAGGAGGTCTGGACAAGGGAAAATTCAGAGAATCAGCCGTTCTCTGGTCAGCTGGAGAAGGTCTGTGTACCGATACCACTAAGGCCACATTCGTGTAGGAGGATACTGTTTGCTCAGTCCTCCCTGATTTTCTTTATGACTCTGGGCATCAAGAGGGAAGGCACAGAGATGACTGCTTCAATTCAGCAGGAATGCATCTGATAGCAATTGGTCTCTGAGCCCTGGTCAATACAGATGACTGAGAATTCTGAGTGGACATAAGCAGGTCAATTTGGGGTTGACCCCACCTGAAAACTAAACAACCACTAACTGGTTTAGGGATCATTCGTAAAATTTCCTGCTGTGTTGCCAGTTTCAGAGTTAACTGCACCTTTGGCTCTGTCTTGTCAATTTAGATTTTAAGTTCTTCAGGCAAGGGCTGTCCACCTGTACACTGCCTGGCACAACAGCTCCCCATTTGTGGTTGGTCCTTAGGCACTACCATACTAAACATGAATAATAAATTTAAACTCACTACATCTGCACAGATCAGGACAATCTTAAATTGAACAAAACCAATTCACACATCTGCAAAAGGCAACAAAATAACTGAAATTCGGTTTAGTTATGTTTCAAGATGCAATTCACATGAAAGGCTTAAGGGCTAGTTAAATATATACTCAAGATCCTTTCTAGCTGAACAACGCTTGTGCTTTTCCTTGGTGATGTTCTGTAGGGTATTCCAAGATGCGTCAACTTTGTACAAGAGGGGAAATTGGAAGTTTCTCTTCCTTCAGGGTACTGATGGACTTCTACATTTGGGCAATGGCAACTATACACTACAAGAACTGGTGCATCTTATAAACACATTATAACAATATGATTTTTTCCCTATTTATAGTGGACACATCTAAGCAGAATATTGCTAAAGGTAATTCTTCTGTGCTTTATGGCATAAATTAACTGCCTGAGGGAATTACTTAATACTATGTATGTACTGCCCCAATGACTAGGTATATTTTGGGATGACATTTGTACTCTTTTGAAGACTCAGGTTCTGGCAACTGCCAAAGGCTAGAGTCCAAGCAAGATCAATCAGTGGTCTGATCTGGTAGGAGTAATGCTATGCTATGAATGTAGGGCTTGCTATGAACATAAAAAGTCATCCTCTAAAAGCTTAATTTTGTAACTAACAGCTTCTTGGCTAGAGACCATCTCGCTCACAGTGTGTAGATTGACACTGCTCAGCTAGATGCTTCTAAAAGTATTTTCTGGAATAAAAAACAAATCTAAGAATGGCAAGCATGCTTTTTTTGCCTTGGCTCCTTTTCTCATGTGCCTTTTACTCTCTTTAAAAGTTTAAAGTAGTTCAACAGGGTTGGCTACTGGGAGAGAACAAAAATGCTAACACCCAACTGGTATTACAACCCAACTGGTAGAAGCAGCAACATTTGTACAAACATACCACTCTATTAAGCATGTCAAGAATGAGAACTAAACAGCAGCAATGAGAAAGATTTCAAAGGAAAAAATATTCAGGCATTTGCTGAATACTGAAAACCAAGATTTCTTTTGAGCTGGAAGAATTTTAGAAAATGTTTATAGTATAGAAGCAAAAATAAGAAATAGCCCATTGATATCAGTGCCTGCTACTGTAACAATCATGGTAGATGCCATCCATGTAACTGAACTTCTCTGTATTAATTTGTGAAAGCCATTCATTCATTCTTATATAAACTTTATTGATCTTACTACTGGTGCCAGTGAAATGTGTGATTTTCATATACCAGAGACACGAACACATTTTAAATGAGAATGTAATTTCCTCAATATATTTATTTTAGTCACTTGTATTAAAATGAACGGCATCTGTGGAAGTGTCATTTGTTACTGTGCTTCAATTACTGAGAGCCAAGTAGTAAATCAAGTAAAGAGCCAAAATGACTAAAGCAGAGCTCCAAAGGCTCATTTAACTGAATGTTTATGTTTATATGCAAGTTATCAGGCACAAAAGTAAAGTGCAACTGGAAATCAGCTGTCAAAGTTTGGCTGACTTTAATTCACATTTTTTCACATTACATTTCACATTTACTTCACATAAATTTTCACATTTATTACCCATTTAGATACCTCCCCAGAGGAAAGAACGCCCTAACTTGAATGTACTGAACACACTCACCTGTAGTACCTCATATGAAAGGAACCAAGGTCATCGGTTATAACCTAAGTGCCCAATTCCTGCATTGCTTATTTCAATAGGCATTTTGCCTGAATATTAATGGGCATTTCTCCCAAGAACAGGAGGACAGTCTAGTAAAGGGACACAAATACAGTTCACTGTAGCTAAAACATTACATAAAACTCAGTAGTTTAATCATAGAATCATAAGACTGGAAGGGACCTCGAGAGGTTGTCTAGTCCAGTCCCCTCACTCATGGCAGGACTAAGTATTATCTAGACCATCCCTGACAGGTGTTTGTCCAACCTACTCTTAAAAATCCCCAATAATGGAGATTCCACCACCTCCCTAGGCAATTTATTCCAGTGCTTAACTACCCTGATAGTTAGGATGTTTTTCCTAATGTCCAATCTAAATCTCCTTTGCTGCAATTTAAGCCCATTGCTTCTTGTCCTATCCTCAGAGGTTAAGGAGAACAATTTTTCTCCCTCCTCCTTATAATAACCTTTTATGTATTTGAAAACTGTTATGTCCCCCCTCAGTCTTCTCTTCTGCAGACTAAACAAACCCAACTTTTTCAATCTTCCCTCAGAGGTCATGTTTTCTAGAGCTTTAATCATTTTTGTTGCTTTTCTCTGGACTTTTTGTCCAATTTGTCCACATCTTTCCTGAAATATGATTCCCAGAGCGGGACACAATACTCCAATTGAGGCCTAATTAGCAGGGAATAGAACAGAATTACTTCTTGTGTCTTGCTTACAACACTTCTGCTGATACATCCCTGAATGATGTTTGCTTTTTTTTTTTTGCGCGCAAGTGTTACACTGTTGACAAATATTTGGCTTGTGATTCACTATGAACCCCAGATCCCTTTCTGCAGTACTCCTTCCTAGGCAGTCATTTCCCATTTTGTTTGTGTGCAACTGATTGTTCCTTCCTAAGTGCAGTACTTTGCATTCTTCTGTATTGAATTTCATCCTATTGACTTCAGACCATTTCTTCAGTTTGCCCAGATCATTTTGAATTTTAATCCTATCCTCTAAAGCACTTGCCACCCATCCCAGCTTGATATCATTCACAAACTTTACAAGTGTACTCTCTATGCCATTATCTAAATCATTGATGAGGATATTGAACAGAACCGGACGCAGAAATTATCCCTGAGGGACCCCACTCAACATCCCCTTCCAACTTGATTGTGAACCACAGATAACTACTCTCTGGGAATGGTTTTCCAACCAGTTCTGCACCCACCTTATAGAAGCTCCATCTAGGCTGTATTTCCCTAGTTTATGAGAAGTTCATGCGAGACAGTATCAAAACCCTTACTAAAGTCAAGGTATACCACATCTACTGCTCCCATCCACAAGGCTTGTTACCCAGTCAAAGAAAGCGATTAGGCTGGTTTGACATGATTTGTTCTTGATAAATCCATGCTATTACTTATCACCTTATCTTCTAGTGTTTGCAAATCAATTTCTTAATTATTTGCTCCATTATCTTTTCGGGTACTGAGGTTAAGCTGACTAGTCTGTAATTCCCTGGGTTGTTCTAATTTTATAGATTGGCACTATATTTGCCCTTTTCCAGTCCTCTGGAATCTCCAGTATTCCATGACTTTTTGAAGATAATCACTAATGGCTCAGATATCTCCTCAGTCAGCTCCTTGAGTATTCTTGATGTATTTCATCAGGCCCTGGTGACTTGAAGACATCTAATTTGTCTCTGAGCCTTCCTCATATTCATTGGCATTCACTATGTTAGATGTCCAATCGATACTCAACTTTTTGATGAAAAACAAAAAAAGTCGTTCAACATTTTTGCCATTTCCACATTTTCTGTTATTTCCCCCCCACACCTTCACTGAACAGGCCTACCTGTCTAATCTAAGAAGACAATACAATTCGTGCTGTTTGAATATTCATGTAAAAGGATACGAGGGGAAAAGGAGTCCAGGAGAGCTGGCTGTATTTTAAAGAAGCCTTATTGAGGGTGCAGGAACAAACCATCCTGATGTGCAGAAATAGCAAATATGGCAGGTGACCAGCTTGGTTTAACAGAGAAATCTTTGGTGACCTTAAACACAAGAAATCTTACAAGAAGTGGAAACTTGGACAGATGACTAGGGATTATAAAAATATTGCTCGAGCATGCAGGGGTGTAATCAGAAAGGCCAAACCACAATTGGATTTGCAGCTAGCAAGGGATGTGAAAGGTAACAAGAAGGGTTTTTACAGGTATACAGAACAGGAGTGCTTGTGGCACCTTGGAGACTAACAAATTTATTTCAGCATAAGGTATGTTATGTTGCTACAGGTATGTTAGCAACAAGGTGGTCAGGGAAAGTGTGGGACCCTTACTGAATGGGGGAGGCAACCTAGTGACAGATGGTATGGATAAAGCTGAAGTACTCAATGCCTTTTTTTGCCTTGG
This sequence comes from Macrochelys suwanniensis, assembly GCA_033296515.1. Lineage (NCBI taxonomy): Eukaryota > Metazoa > Chordata > Testudines > Chelydridae > Macrochelys > Macrochelys suwanniensis. Next base: position 240,710,479 of record CM065776.1, read on the forward strand.
TCTTCACAAAGTCAGCTCCCAGACTGCTGCATTGGGCAGCACAGTATGGGGAGGAGGTGGAGCCCTCAGTGGTGAAAGAACAGGTTAAGGTCTATTTAGAAAAACTGGACATGCCCAAGTCCACGGGTCCAGATCTAATGCATCCAAGGGTGCTGAGGGAGTTGGCTGATGTGATTGCAGAGCCACTGACCATTATCTTTGAAAACTCGTGGCAATCGGGGGAGATCCCGGACGACTGGAAAAAGGCAAATCTAGTGCCCATCTTTAAAAAAGGGAAGGAGAATCCGGGGAACTACAGACTGGTCAGTCTCACCTTAGTCCCTGGAAAAATCAAAGTAGGTCCTCAAGGAATCCATTTTGAAGCACTTGGAGAAGAGGAAGGTGATCAGGAACAGTCAACTTGGATTCAACAAGGGCAATACATGCCTGACCAACCTGATTGCCTTCTATGATGAGATAACCGGCTTTGTGGATATGGGGAAAGCAGTGGACATGATATATCTTGACTTTAGCAAAGATTTTGATAGGGTCTCCCACAGTATTCTTGCCAGGAAGTTTAAAAAGTATGGATTGGATGAATGGACTATAAGGTGGATAGAAAGCTGGCTAGATTGTTCGGCTCAATGGGTAGTGATCAACAGCTCCATGTTTAGTTGGCAGCCAGTATCAAGCGGGGTGCCCCGGGGTCAGTCCTGGTGCCTTAGAGGTTTTTAAGGCCTGGCTTGACAAAGCCCTGGCTGGGATGATTTAGTTGGGGTTGGTCCTGCTTTGAGCAGGGGGTTGGACTAGATGGCCTCCTGAGGTCTCTTCCAACCCGAATCTTCTATGATTCTATGAATGAGAAAAATACGAAGATAAGTTTTGGTGATCATGTGTCTCCGTTACAGGGTGAGCTGCGCTTTAGAGCCCTTTCAGTCCCTCTAAGTTCTCCCCTCAGGTGACAGGCCTGGCTTCCAGTACCTCATTCTGGGTGGAACCATGCAGTCTTACCACTCAGGCTGACCTCTGGGCTGCAGTCCCATTTACCAGCTGCGTTAATCTGAGGGGCACTAACTGGGGTTGGCACATGTGAGCCCTCTTACTCCAGGAGCCTGTGACGGAATAAGTTTGTAGTGACACTGAAACAGCTTCTTGAAAACAAAGTAATATTTATTTGTCAAAGGGAACTCAGCATTTAGGAAAAGGGGTTAAAGCAAAAAGGTGACTGATATGTATCCTAACTTACCGATGCGCAGCCTATGCATAGCTGAGGTAGGTCCAGCTTATTCCAGACCTCCCTTCTGAGAGTCAGTTCGCATCTTCACAGACCCTCTCTGTCTCAGTCTATCAGTGTGTCAGCCTCAGTCTGCTGACAATCCTCTCTCCCCATCTCTTTCAGCAGGGCAAATCCTTTAATTGACCAAGTCTTTTGATCTCTCTCTCTCTCATCAGCCTTGACAAAGCAGCTGTGTAACCTTGTTGGCACCAGGTAAGTCGCTTCTTTACAGCTAATAACCTGGCTACTGTGTTCTGCTGGGACATTCCTTATCTAGGTGACTGTTTTCCTTTTCCTGCTTGGTTCCTCTAACCACCCCTTTTGATCTTACCCCATAGCAAGTAATGAATCAAACACACCGAGGTATGCACAATATTCATAAAAAATAGATATTTCCCAGTTTGGCACACACCAAACTATCAAATGCATGTTCCTTGCTGGTTATTTCTAAAAAATGTCCCTGAATCTATCATAGGCAAAGGAAGCAAAAGGAGTAACTCAAACTACAGTAATCACTTGAATCATTTGTTAAACACACACTGATAATGAAATTTAAAGTGACAATAAAAGACATACCATTTCAGAATATAAACAATTTCACATCTACCAAGTTTTTAATGTTAAAGGCCCATTTTACATAGAGTACAAAACTGATAGAAATAAATGAATGGAGTACGAACAAAGTCTCTTAAAAAACTTGTATGGACAACATGGTAGTTCTTCTGTTATATGCTTGGTCTTTTCAAATCTGTGTTTTAAGAACAGAGCCAGAGCACTTGGGATTTCCCTTGTTCATTTACAAAAAACACATGCTGAGAGATTCACAATACCGAATAGGCACAAATCCCTCATTCTGGATCAGGCAGATACCCTATTTTCTCACTACTGCGGTACACAAGGGTTAATCCTGTAGCCTTGTTGAGCCATTCCACATACAAGGTGACATCTAGCCCCACTCAAAACTGTGAGAGCTTCCCCACTGGTGACAAAGGTGGCAGGATTTCACCCACAGTATTAACTATTCCTTTCCCAAATCCTGGGAGACCTAGGAAGTCACCTTCATGATCTCCTTTGTCCACGGCTGGTCTGAGACACCCAAGACTATTTCCAACCATGTGTTGCCTGCCCATTATACTTTTTCATGGCCAGCTCAATAGTTCTAAAACAAAATCACATTAACTTCTTTGAAGATCTTTTAGTTCATCTTTTCTTGTTAAAAACATTGGTTGCAGAACAATAGTTTACCATACAGTATCAACAAAATGCACTCAATTTACATGCACAAGGTAATAAACAATAGTACATGGACTTAATATTGTCATTTTTAAATGTCCACTACTACGACAGCTGAATTTAGCTACGTATTTGTTCTTGCAAGCTCTCAAAAATAATGAGAATGAAGTCAGTGTTCCAATTTTAATCGGTTAGTGAAGTACAGAAGCTTGAGTATTGCCTAAAAATGTCAATGCCAATACTGTAAGGGGAAACACTGCTGAAACCACTCTGTGCAAAGAACCATATGTTAGAGTATGGTACTTATCTTCAGCAACATATTACACTTTGATGAGTATTAGAGGGGCCACATAAATTGATGAGTTATGTCATGTCCATAGTAAAATAAAAATGGATTTACAGTAAAACTGTAAATACAGTCAGACTGCTATCCAAAATGCATTTTGTGTGTTCTCCAGCTTAAAATATTCTATATATATATATATATATATATATATATATATATAAATAAAAGGGACTAATTATAGCTTTGTAAAGAAAGAACAGTAGTCAAAAGAAGAAAAGCTTCTTGCAAACTGAATACATATGCAGAGGAAGAAAATCAAAGTGTCCTTTTCCAGGCAAGACAACTACCTGGATGATCAATTTTAAAGCATCCAAGCACCACATAAAACACAAAAACTTATACTGGAAGGAAGATCATACTATCCTACAACAAGGGACGTTTGAATTGATACTACATATTAAGGGGACACTAACCAAAAGTTTATGAAAAGTCATCTTTTTGTGGGAAGTGCACTTTTGAGACACTGCTTTATCAGTACTATCTCAAAGCTTATTAACAAGTTGATAGTATTTCTTTGTTCCTTCTTCATCCATTAGGATGAAAGGGCTGGTACTGCTGTGGCAGAGCCTCTGGAAGTGGTCAAGATGGAGATCAGATTTACCACCAAGGAGGCAAGCTGCTAATCAAACATGATAAGCAAATAAGGGCTGTAATAATAAAGTCTTTCCAATGGCAAACACAACACTTAGTTTCATGGGATTTAATGTAATTGTTACTATCTTTCTATAGATTAGAAAAACTCATCTAAGTTATATATGGAGATATATACCTATCTCATAGAACTGGAAGGACCTTGAAAGGTCATCAAGTCCAGTCCCCTGCCTTCACTAGCAGGACCAAGTACTGTCCCTGACAGGATTTTTGCCCCAGATCCCTAAATGGCCCCCTCAAGGATTCAACTCACAACCCTGGGTTTAGCAGGCCAATGCTCAAACCACTGAGCTATCCCTCCCCCCAGGATGCAAAGCTGCCAAAATAAAGTGCCCTAGCTCTACCCTGCTTTTGGTATCTTCTTCCCTATTGTACATAGAGAGGATCCTCTCCTTTGTAAGCAACTATTAGGAATTTATAATTATAGTACAGATGGGTCATATACTGAAATATTAAAAATATTTAATATGGTAATTGCAACTATAACTCATCACTCACCAACATAAACATAAAAGATTATACAGGGCGCAAATAAGTAAAGTTAATAAGGCAAAAAAGGAAAAAAGCCACAAATCTGCTTTTCCAATAAATGCCTTCACAGCAAAAGTAATAAACAAAGGTCTAGTTTTAACTGTGAATTATATTCTGCAAATCAGATCCACTAATCCAGACTGATTTTCCCCCCCAATTTGACTATCAGAGAAACCACCTGTTAAGATGAATGAGTGCTCATGCCAAAAATGCTTAAGATAGCTTTCAACAGAAAGACTGAAACCACCATACTGAGTTTCTAAATTAGGAAACCATGCCTGCAAACATTTGCAAATAAAAAACCCAGTAGATTTTAATTTAGCTATAGTTGCATGAATATGGATAAATTCAGATACATTTGTCCATTTGTTCTACTCATGCCCACTTCATACGTTCATTCCATCCATCTCAACTAGCACTCATCTCACACCCACTTTCACTCCATCCCATCTTCCTACCCAACGTCATTACTCATATACTATCCAGACAACTCACTCCTCCCACCAACCTCCCCATTCATTCCACTCATTCTGCATACACACACAATACACACTCATTCTATGCATGCAGCCCCACACCCGATTGTACATGCACACCTGCCCACTTCACACACCCATGGACGTTCCACCCTCCTGTGCTGAACACATCTCATCCACCTATTACACACACACACACACACGCACAAACACATCCCTGCACCTCATACCCAATTCAATCCATGCAGCCATCGCATCTCCCACAACACCCTCCACCACGCCAGCTCCCACATTACACAAGTGGAGGGAAAGCATACCATAGGCTTTACTGTTTATAGACAGAGCCCAGGGCAAGGATGGGGATTTCATGGGCGGAAATTCCATCTCTCCCGATAAACATCCCAAGCCTATGATTCCGTATTCTTTTCCTCTCCCCCCCAATGGCCTCCCACACCTATGTGCTTTTGGGAGGGACTGGCTACCCACTATCTCCAATGTCTGGGGGACTGTCAAGGGGAAGACACTGTCTAATCCACACCCTGGTTCTGCAGGCATTAAACTCAGCTGGCTCCAGCCCTGGCTGCTGAAGACAGTTCCACCCCCATGAGAGGAGTTTGCCAGCAACAGGGGGTTTCCCATCATATGGGTATGGAAACCACACTCACTGGGTAGAGCTACTTGTGGCTAGTATGACTGAAGTCAGCAGAGCTCAGTGCCTGGGAGGCTATGTCCCTGCCTCTAAAGTCCGTGGGGCTCTGTGGGATTTGGGAGGCAGTGGGTTCCCTGTTTGCAACTCCCCAAAGACTAGAGATGGGGAGTCAGCCAGGTACCGCATTAAGACCTACGGAGGGGAGGGGCAGGCCATCAGGGCCCGTCCCAGAAGACTCCTAAGGTAAGAAGGGAGCTGGGACCAGGGTGGGTAGGTTGATGTCAGGGGCTAGAGGCTCATGCGAGGGCAAATGCACATAGGCAGATGAGGGAGGTCAAGGGGACATGGGGAGCTGCAGAACTGGCAGGAAGCAGCAGCTCCCCAGCCAGTTCTAAGACCAAAATTGCTGAGCACTTCACCAGCCCTCAAGCCTTTGCTACCCAACTAATAGGTGTGCTCCACAGACTAAGGACCAGACTGTCCATCAGCTTGTGTAGCAGCTCCAATGGCTTTCCTTCCCCATGGTGCAGATGAATAGGAAAGGACAACCAAACAGAGGCTATTTCCCTATATACTGGAGGTTTTCCCCACAAATCCATATAATGGTTTGAAAATCTGTAGTCTACAGGGAAACCTGTAGAACTGGCAGGTCTGGAAAGTGTCCAGAGTTGGCACACTGGAATCTGATTTGACTGAAACAGATCTTCAAGTTATATACTTCTTGGACAGAACACAGCACTGGTTCATACCCTTTGCACAAAGTGTTCAAAACAATAAGGGAGCAACCTCATTTTTTGTCCTGTGCACTCATCTGGAAAAGACTTCCTGTATCCTCACCTCAAATATAACTCTCCTTTTCCAATTTCATCTTAAGACATCCCTCCCTTGCCTACAGCTCTTCTCAGCCTATCTGTACAAAACACAGCTTTATTGTTTTGATCCAGTTGCCAGTAGCACATAATTACTCCATTAGGGGCTCAGCTGGAATTCCTGGAGTTTGGTTAAAGTTCAGGAAGAGAGGAAAATTATGCTTACTGAAAGTAGGTGCTGTAACTTATTTGAGTGGGTGGTTAGATGAAAGAAGGGATACTCCATGAACTAACTTTAAACTTGATTCTCAAAATACTGCTTCAGGGGGAAAAAAAGGGTGACTGTGTGTAAACTCTGAAGGATGAACCAGGTAACAAGGCACCACTATAAACACTTACCTTGTCAAGAAGTGATGGCGTATAACAGATGGCTTGCAAGCAATATTAGCTAGAATTGTGAAGGAGTGCAAACCAAATAGTGGGGGGAAGGGGGTAGCTGAAACAGGTCTATCCTGGAGCAATGTGAAATGGCGGGTCAAAGGAAAAAATAACAACTGCAAAAATGTTTAATGACATAATTCCAAATCACCTGCCAACTGGCCCCACTGATAGTCTGGATTGGCAGACCTGATGAGCAGCAAAAGGACCCTTCTTGGCATGCATTTACAAGTTAGGCAGCAGCCGTGGAAACCCAAAACCTACACAGTTACATCCAGAGCAGACAATTAAGTAATCCTGTTACAGGATGAAGGTGAGAGGGAATCGGTAAACGTCAGTTGCTACTATAAGTGAAAACATTTAAACAATTTACATTAAATAAAAAGCTAAATGGTATCTTATAAAAAGATGTACTGAATAAGACAAAGCCACAATAAATTAGTGTCTCCATAAAACAACATGCTGAATGTTTTGTTCCCAGATCTATACATTGTTACTGTCAGTAAATTCCTAAATATTCTGACAGCATAATTGAATAATTGAGGTACATTAGTTTACATTTTTATTTGTATTGTAAAAAGGTTAATTTTTCTCTTCCAGTTTTTTTTCTTCATCTCCAAAGAAGAACAAAGGAAACATTCCTAAAAGGCAGCCAATGGTCACTCCAATAGCTTTACCCTAAGGAAAAAAATGAAGAGAAATTACCAGGGTTTTCACAGTCCAGTTGCTACACATTTGCACAGCGGTAGCACCCCCAATCAGGAAATAGATCCTATTACGCTAGCCACTGCAAAAGCACATAATTAGAAACCAATCCTGTTCTGAAGTGCTTACGATATAGGAAGACAAAAAAGATATAAACGTGCAAGGACAGCAATCAGGGTAACATGTCAAATTAATTCAATGGGTTTGGGTTTTTTTGCCCCAAGTCAGGCAACATACAAAGAGTGGTGGAGAGGAATATATATGCAAATGGACAAGGCTGACAGTGGCAAGACACAAGGAGGGGGATATTCACACTCTCTTCTTTTATTATGGTGTGTAAGGGGGGGGGAGGGGCAGAAATGTGAAGGGTCTTGAACGAGAGCCCAAGAATTTGAATTTCTTGTGATGGAGACGATGACAACTGTGGAGGGATTCAAGAAAGGGGTGACATGGTCAATGAGAGGCAAGGAAGATACCTTAGCAGCTGCACTTTGAATGGAATGGGAGAAAGTGAAGGCGGTATCAGGGAGGCCAGAGAAGAGGAGGTTATTGTAATCAAAATGGGAGATGAGGGCCTGTAAGATTTTGCTGCACGTACACAAAGAAATAGGTCAGATTTCACAAACGTTATAGAAGAACCACCCGCAAGATTTGGGGCCACAGGTCTAGGTCAAAGGAGAAGAAGGAGAAGTCAGATGTGATGTGCAGGTTAGATCTTTGAGCAAAAAAATATGGTCATATTGTGAAGTCACAAATAAAGGTTGTGTAGGAAGGTTTTGGGAGGAAAAATAGAGTGTTCAATTTTGGCCACGTTAGGTTTAAATTGATGGTAAGACATCCAGAAGATGTTGTCAAAGATTGATGCTTTAAACCAAATTGGATAGAGGGAGACAGCAGAAAGACAGATTTGAGAGTCATCGGCATGAGAATGGAAGCTGAATCTATGTGAATGAATGAGATCTTACGCAAAGATGTATAGGAAGAGCAGTAGAGTACCTGTACATCAGGCTAAAGGATTCATTGCTTCTTCTGCTGCTGGTGGTGTTACATCAGGACATACACACGTACACACACACACACACACACACCTCTCCATAACGTCCTTTCCTAGATAAATGCCGTAATTTCTTTTACCCTAATTTCCACCAAGGTAAACTATTCCTCCATTACTTTTTCAGCTCTTGCTTGGATATTTCCTTCATCTTGCAGCTGTAGCATTTATTTCATCAGAATGAATTGCCACAGAAATAAACTGACAAATTTAATTCTCCCCATTTTAAATGAGTTAATATCAAATACTTCAATTTTTAATAAAATTAAAATATCCAACATTTTCTCTCTGTAAGACGATGAATATCCAGTAATTCTGAAAAATATTTCTATATTAAGTCTAGGTAGTGGATATTCTTTTAACATGCACATTTACTTAGATGAAAGCTGTTTTCATATCCAGATTTATATATAAATTAAGGATTGGAATCAGATTTGTATACACTACAGATATATTGCCCAGAAGGCATTTAATAAATCTGACACGAACAATGAATATAGATACCAAACTTTCTAAAGGACAAGTACTGCCACTCAACACGTTGACCGACTTCACAGACACCCACCTAATCTTACCATCACAACCAGTGTTCACAGACATATGCAGATTGTGTGGCCATTTTCCACCCCAGCCTCTAATCACCCAAACTCAACTCCAGATCTACCTCCCAACCCGAGCCCAGATCGGCTCCCCCTCCACTTGACACAGCAATATTCAGTATTTACCAAATACCAAAGGCCAATTATTTGATATTTGGCAAAAATGAGAGGGGGGGGGGGGGGGAAAGGATTCTGCCCATCCCTGCTAATGACCAGTGAAAAGTACACAAAAACTATTCATAAATATATTTACCATGTGTGCACTGAGACGCGTTTGCCACATATCTGCTTGCTTGGGCGTCAGATCAGGAATTGACAGGCCCATTCTCGAAGCTAGAGCTTCAACATAGCCTGCAAGACTAAAAAAGAGCCACATGTCAGTAGTACTCAGGCTTTTGGATTTGAAAATGTATTAGCTGGAATAACGCACAACTGAAGTTAAATTACTTGTGCAAAAGTAGTACTAACTTATACTGAAAAGTTTTTCTTCTTGCATGCTGTACTGCTAAACCACTAGTTTGGCATATAGAAGAAAATATTCAGACTTGTAAGTTCACATTTACATTGTAAGTGCATACTTTTGACTAATTCACTCCCTAATTAGTCAAGCCTTCCAAAAAACCAAAACTTCCTGTAATAAGACCTGGACATTATTGTAGTTTGACACATTTTACAGTAACTTGATGAAAAAAATATTTCACCATTTAGCAATGTCTTTTTCAGTACTAGAAAAAAATCCAGTACATACACAAGAACTTCCCTCTCAACAATTATTCATGGAACATTCTATCATATCATATATTTGTGCTTTAATAATCAGTTGCTGAGGCAGAAATCAATGTTCAATATGTTTCTTTCCTATGGAAAAGAAAGCTGAAAAGTCTCACATACTAATTTACCATTGATAACTACTCAAGTCTGGAGTCTAAAGATATCTTTCCCCCATATATACCTTTTTCTTAAAATGTAACAGTACAACTGTAAAATAAAAGTTACATTACATTTTAATATTGAGTGTTCAGCATATTTACCATAACCCTCATCATACAAGTAACTACATGCCAAACAAACATTACCTTTTTAAAAATGGAACTGAAAAAAGAAGGGTTTCAGAGAAAAGTTCTTGGCAGAGTTAACAATCTATTTAGCCTTGTGTAGTATTATAGCTGTGTTGGTCCCCAGGTATTAGAAAGACAAAGTGGCTGAGGTAATATCTTATTGGACCAACTTCTGTTGGTGAAAGAGACAAGAAAGCTTGCCTCTTTCACCAACAGAAGTTGGTCCAATAAAAGATATTACCTCACCCACTCTATCACTTTTGTGATTCTCAAGGCACATTAATACTTGAAAAATATATTAAAATTGTATGAGGCACTGTATTTGTAGATTGCCTCTCCCAATACAGGTAAGTCATTCCAAAGAATTATTAGTTTATTTGCAACTCTTCAGATTTTTCAGTTTTCCAAGAGCAAATTGTTATTACCAGGAAATTCTCTATGTAGAGATTCTAAAAGCCTGTTACCTCTAGTCAGAGCTTTGGCAATATTCCAAAGCATGTCTGGAACTTTAGCCACTTGCTGGGGAACACTTGGTATTAACAGTGCAGTGTTATCCCACTGAAGAGGAATGCAAGTTAGGAAAGTTTTTTCTCTTTTAACCAACTTATCTACATGGAGGTTAGCCTCACTTTTATTGTTAGGTGCAGATAGCGGGCTGCTACACAGTAAAGGTGATGAAAGTGAGTTTGGGAAGCACTTGGCCTGCCAAATAAGCTTAAGGAAAATAGTTATGGAGCTCATACATACATGGGTCCACATTTTGCAGGTATAAACATTTGTGCTAACACAATTCTAACCCTTACCAGTAGGCAACTGTTTCATATCTGCATCTACAGAACACATTGAAATGAATGGGTTTTGTGAATGCAAGTTCTGTTTGCACCAATGGGTGCACATTCTATTTATCATCTGCAAAGTATGTGAATATAACTTTTAATGGATACAGCAAACCTTTTAAAGCTAAACTTTAGCTACTTTGCTGTATTTCCAGAATGGAGCAAAAGCTAAAATACATTCCAAAACGGGAAGACAAATCAATGTAAGTAAAGATATCGTAATTCCAGCTACTGTAAGACACAGATAAAGAACAGTTACTTACTTCATAGTAACTGGTTCTTCGAGACCTTCTGCACATGTGGATCCCACTTATGGGGTCCATGTGCCCCAGCACAGGAGTTTGGAACATTTTCACTAGTAGTGTCCAGTAGACGTCACACATGTGCCCTGCATGCCCTCGTGCCCCTACCCCCTCCAAAGGCACAAAGGTCACAGCAACCTCAACCACAGTTCCTTTTGCCACCCAGAATCCTCATTTATAAGACTCTAAGCTGTGGGGACGGTGGGCGTGTCATGGGATCCACATGTGCAAAAAATCTCAAAGAACCACAGTTACTATCAGGTAGGTAACCATTCCTCCTTTTTCGTGGTACTGCACCTGTGGAGCCCACTTATAGTGATTAGCTAGGAGTGATCTCTACGGAGACTGCAAAACAGCTCTACCAAAATGGGTGTCAAATCTTGAAGCAGTAACTAACTAATAATGTTTTGTAAATGTATGAGCTGAAGACCTGGTAGCTGTTCTATATATTTCCTATATTAGAACCTGACTTAAGTATGCTATCTATGAAGCTTACACTCTGGTGGAGTGGTTCGAATGCTTAACAGATGTCTCTTCTTGTTAATATCATAAGCAGTTCTAAGACATGCTATACTCATTTTGAAAGTCTTTGTGATGAAACAGCCATCCCTTTTGATTTATCATCATAAGCAATGGAAAATCTTGACATTTTATGAAAAGATCTAGTGCTATCTAGGCAATAACACAGGAATCTCACATCTAAAATACGTAATTTAGATTCAGCAGGTGAAGAATGAAGCTTCAGTGGGGAAAAACTGGTAAATGCGTGAACTGATTGATATGAAAATCTGATAGTACTTTGGAAATAAAAGATGGATGCAGTCTCGGTTACTCTAGCCATGTGAAAAAATGTGTATGGAGGATTAATCCATATGGCTTGAAATATGCTTATTCTACCAGCTGACGTTAATTGACACCAGGAATGCTACCTTCACTGTTAGTAGATGAATTAGATAATTTGATAAAGGTTCAAAGTGGGGATGTCCATAAGTGAAGAAAGCACTAAATTTAAGTTCCATGTTGAAGCAATCTTTCTCACAGAAGGAAAAAATGTGAACAAGGCCTTTAATAAATGTATTCACTGATTTATGAGAAGAAAATGCATCTCCCTCTTCTGGAGAATGAAATATAATCTTCTGGACTATAAGGTGGATAGAAAGCTGGCTAGATCGTCGGGCTCAACGGGTAGTGATCAATGGCTCCATGTCTAGTTGGCAGCCGGTATCAAGTGGAGTGCCCCCAAGGGTCGGTCCTGGGACCGGTTTTGTTCAATATCTTCATTAATGATCTGGAGGATGGCGTGGATTACACCCTCAGCAAGTTTGCAGATGACACTAAACTGGGAGGAGTGGTAGATATGCTGGAGGGTAGGGATAGGATACAGAAGGACCTAGACAAATTAGAGGATTGGGCCAAAAGAAATCTGATGAGGTTCAACAAAGACAAGTGCAGAGTCCTGCACTTAGGAAGGAAGAATCCCATGCACTGCTACAGACGAGGGACCGAGTGGCTAGGCAGCAGTTCTGCAGAAAAGGACCTAGGGGTTACAGTGGACAAGAAACTGGATATGAGTCAACAGTGTGCCATTGTTGCCAAGAAGGCTAACGGTATTTTGGGCTGTATAAGTAAGAGCATTGCCAGTAGATCGAGGGACGTGATCACTCCCCTTTATTTGGCATTGGTGAGGCCTCATCTGGAGTAGTGTGTCCAGTTTTGGGCCCCACACTACAAGGATGTGGAAAAATTGGAAAGAGTCCAGCGGAGGGCAACAAAAATGATTAGGGGGCTGGAGCACATGACTTATGAGGAGAGGTTGAGGGAACTGGGATTATTTAGTCTGCAGAAAAGAAGAGTGAGGGGGGATTTGATAGCTGCGTTCAACTACCTGAAAGGGGGTTTCAAAGAGGATGGATCTAGACTGTTCTCAGTGGTAGCAGGTGACAGAACAAGGAGTAATGGTCTCAAGTTGCAGTGGGGGAGGTTTAGGTTGGATATTAGGAAAAACTTTTTCACTAGGAGGGTGGTAAAGAACCGGAATGGGTTACCTAGGGAGGTGGTGGAATCTCCATCCTTGGAGGTTTTTAAGGCTTGCCTTGACAAAGCCCTGACTGGGATGATTTAGTTGGGGATTGGTCCTGCTTTGAGCAGTGGGTTGGACTAGATGACCTCCTGAGGTCCCTTCCAACCCTGATATTCTATGATTCTATGAAATACAGATATCACTGCAAAATGGACTTTGACTGAAGAGATAAATAGTCTTGAGTGCTTTAAAGATAAGAGGTAATCTAATATTATTGGAACTGAACACTGAAATGGAGCGTAACCTTTAGACCTTGCCCATAAAGAAAAATGTTTCCATTTGGACATGTATTTAGCCCTAGTGGATAGTTTTCTACTCTGAAGAAGAATGCTCTGTATGTCTGAAGAATGCTCTCTGCCTGTTGAGGACATCCAGATATCATCCAGGCTGTGGAAGGCAGAGAGGCTGGGTTTGGGTGGAGAATCAGACCGTGACTCTATGATAACAGGCCTTCCAGAACCGTGAATGTGATAAACGGATGACAGTAGCATTTGATCGGAGAATCAAAACTGGCATGGTAAAGCCGGAGCCACCTGTATAACTCAAGTCTTTTCTTGCCATATTGTCCACTCTTGGAATTAGTGGAAATGGAGGGAAAGCATACATCAAACGGTGTGACCAAGAAATCATGAATCGTCTGTTAGAGATTCCAGATTCTTTCCTGCTCAAGAGCAAAATATCACACATTTCCTATTTTGAACTGATGGAAATAAGTCTATCTAGGGAAGTCCCCACACTTGAAAAAATCAGTTTAGTATTGCATTTTTTCAATTCCCATTTGTGAGATAAGCACATTTTCCTGCTCAGTGAGGCCACTAGACTATTTTTTCTTTTCTGGGAGATGAAGAGCTGTCAGTTTGATGTGATTCTGAATGCACAATTCCCAAAGTTTTATGGCTTCTTGGCAAAGAAGGCCTGATCTTGTGTCTCAGTCTGTTTAAGTAATAGGCAGCCATGGAATTGTCCATTGAGAACTTGGATTTCAGAATTCTTTATAACAGGTAGAAATGCTTTGCAAGCTAATCTTACCACCCTTAGTTCAAGTACATTTATGTGAACTGTGGATTCTAGATATGTTCAGACTCATGGCCTCTGGTCTTGATTTGTGTGTGTACCCCAGCCCATCTTGGATGCATATGTTATCAAAGTTTTGGATGCAATCAGAGGGGCAAATGGAATTCCTGCACATACATTTCCATGTATCATCCACCATTCCATCGAGAATAGAATTTGATCTAGGATCAGCACGTTCACTTGACTTAGTGTGGATTGCTGGTCTATAAACAGACTTGAAACAGCCAGATGTAACCTGGCAAATGGGGTTAAAAATGTACACAAAGCAGATGGCCTAGAAGCTTCAGGCATATCCTTATTGTCATCTGCGGGTAAGTACGAAAGTGAAGAATCCGATTTTTTATTATTTGAAATCTGTCCGGCGTGAGGAATGTCTTACTGCTATTGAGTCTAAGAGAGCTCTGATGAACTCTATGTATTGTGATCGAATCTGAGTAGACTTTTTAAAGTTGATCCTTAAACCCAGGAATAAAAATAAACAAATCACTTTCTTTTCTGCCACTATGACCTGTCTTCGTCACTTCCCACACACAAGCCAGTCTTCTAGGTAATGGTAAATATGCAACCCTTCTCTGAGGAGATGGGCTGCACTACTGACAGGAATTTTGTAAATGTCTTCTGTACTGATGAAATCCCAAAGTAGTACTCTGAATTAGCAATGACTCCCCAGAGCCATAAAACAGATACTTTCTGCTGCTGGGTGTATTGATACACGAAAATAAGTGTCCTGTAAGTCAAAGGTAATGAACCGATGCATGGGATCCAGCGCAGGGATAACTGAAGCAAGAGTTACCATGTGAACCTTGCATGTCAAATGAATTTGTTGAGGTTCCTGAGATCTTGAATTGGACGCAAGTCACCTTTCTTTTTTAATATGAGGAAACGGAGAGAATAGAAGCCTTTTCCCATATACTGCTGAGGAACTAACTCTATTGCTCCAAGATTGAGCAGTTTTGTCTATCTCCTGATGCATGGCACTCTCGTAAGAATGGTCCCTGAAAAGGGACTGGAAAGGGTGGTGGGAAGGAGGCAAAGATTGAAATTGAATGGCATAACCATTCCCAATTACTTAATGGACCCATCAATCTGTGGTGATTGCTACCAAGCCTCCAGGAAATAAAATAGATGGGAGCCAAAAGGATGAAGTAAAAGAGCATCAAATTTGATGTGTGTGTCTGACCCAACTGAGTAATTATAGAAGAGGTTAGTGGAGTTAACCACTTATTCTGATATCTAGATTTCTTTCTAGATTATTCAGAAGCACCTTTGGTGTCAGGAATATGAAAAAGAAGGATATTGAGCATTCCTATATCTGGAGAATGAAAATTGAGGATGAAACTAATTTCTTTTTGAAAGAAGGATTATATAAACCCAATGACCTGAGTGTGCAATTCGAGTCTTTTAATTAATGCACAGATTCATAAGTCTTGGCACTGAATAGATTCTGACCAAATGGCAAATCTTCAAATGTTACCTGCACTTCTTTTGGTAAACCTGATGCAGAGAACCACAATGAGCATTGCATCATACCTGTAGCCACTGAACAAGTACTCAAATCAGCAGCATCTAACGTAGCTTGAAGAGAGGTTTTAGCAATAAGCTGCTCTCTTCTTCACAAATAGCTTTAAACTCATCTCTACTCTGAATGCAATTTGTCCTTAAACTCTGACAGTCTACCACTGGACATAATCATATTTAGATAGCATGATTTGATAATTTGCTATCCTGATCTGTAAAAATGCTGAAGAGTATTATTTTTTGCTCAACAACTTTCCTCGCATCCGGCCCTCGGCTGTTTTCTTTGGAGTAACATGGCCCTCACCGCTTTACGAGTTGTGCAGGCCTGATCTAGAGTGATATCATATTTAGATAGCATGATTTGATAATTTGCTATCCTGATCTGTAAAAATGCTGAAGAGTATTATTTTTTGCTCAACAACTTTCCTCGCATCCGGCCCTCGGCTGTTTTCTTTGGAGTAACATGGCCCTCACCGCTTTACGAGTTGTGCAGGCCTGATCTAGAGTGACCCTGAGGTTTGGCAAAGACACAAAAGAAGCTTTCGGAACTGCAAATTTAGTTGTAAAAAGGTCCCTGCAGCGAGGGTATTGTAGATGTCTCTCCCTGCTTTGAAACTTCCTCAGCAGCTGAAACGCTGGCCCAAAGGGGTTTTGATCAAAGCTGCTGTGCCAACGAGGGAAGCACTGCAGAAAAGTCCTGACCACTCTGATGCTGAAAGGGAGAGTGCTGCTGAAGCCCATGCCGAAGAGGAGGAAAGCAGGTGACTGTCTGAATTCTTCTTCCTTTGAGATCTTTTAGCTGAAGAGGAAGATTTCTGTCACAGCTCTGTGCTGTGCGGCAGCAAGACAGAGCTCCTCTGCATTCTCAACACTGGTGTAACAGCTCCTTTGAAGAACTCCTCTGCCCTCCCAGCTGCAGAGACACGGCTCGGTGCTGCAAAACTGACACCTGGTTTACACTAGAAAAGCAGGTCGGTTTAACTACACTGGTCAGGGGTATGACATCCCGCCCCTGAGCAGTGTTAGGTCAGCTTCATAAGTCCCTGTGAAGACAGTACTAGGTCAATGGAAGAATTGTCCATCAACCTAGCTACTGCCTCTTGGGGAGATGGATTACCTACACCGATGGGAGAACCACTTCAGTCAGTGTAGGCAGTGTCTACACTGAAGTGCTGCAGCTGTACAGCTGTGCCATGGCACCCCTGAGTTTGTCTACAATTGAAACTCTATAGTGGCACAGCTGTAGCACTTCAATGTAGACGCTACCTACTCCAATGAGAGGGGTTCTCCTGTCAGCATAGGTAATCCACCTCCACGAGAGGCAGTAGCTACGTCAATGGAGAAACTGAAGGGAAGCACTGTCTACACAGGGACTTACGTTGGCTCAACTACATTGCTCAGCAGTGTGGATTGTTCATACCCTGAGTGACGTAGGCGGCTCAATCCCAATTTTCTAGTGTAGACCAGCCCTTAAGAGTGAGAGTCACTCAAAACGCTGCAGTGAACAGGCAGGCTTCTCCTGTCAGTCTAGTTAAACTACCTGCCCAAGAGGCTGTAGTATTATGTCAAATGGAGAATACTCCCGTCAACTCAGCGCTGTCTATACCAGGGAGTTAGGCTACTTTAACTGCGTTGCTCAGGGATGTGGATTTTTCAAAACCCTGAGCAATGTAGTTATACCAACCTAATTTCCTAGTGTAGACCTTGCCTTAAGTCCTCTGACAGCAAGGGTTCCTGGCTGCTCTGATGGACCCCTCAGTCTCTCTTGTCTAAATTTCTCCTGCCTTAGGTGCCACATTTCTGGTGACTGGAGCACTGGAAAGGTAAGTTGTGAAAACAGAAGCCTCTGTATCAGATCTGTGCTCACAGTCCAACATAGATCTCATAGACCTTTCCGTAAGAAAAAAGTCTGGATTGCCTCTATTTTTTGTGCGATTCTTGAAGGACTTGCAAAATCACACACTCAGCGTGGCCATGTTCCTCACTCAGACAGTAAAGGCATCTATCGCACGTGTCAGTCAGAGGAATGATCCCGCCACAGGAGAGACGTGGCTTGAAGCCTGGAGATCTGGGCTCTGCAATAAGCTGTTGCCTTTAAAAAACAACTACGGCTAACAAGCTAATTGAAAGGATAACCAATATACTCACAAATATAAACAAAGTAACTAACTATTAACAAATTAACCACCAACTATCAGACCAATTACTAAATAATAAGACGGTTACAGAGGGACTATGAGTACTACATGGGGAGAGGGGAGGGGGAAAGAGAAGCAAACCTGCACCAGCAAGTCTCAGAGCCCAGGTCAACCAACTTGAGCTTGTGCTAAGGGGCTAAAAATAGCAGTGTAGACGTTCCCACTCCGGCTGGGCCTCTAAGACACAACCCCTCCCTTCGCCTCCCCCACACCTCTCCGCTGGGTTTCAAAGCCCACGCAGAAATTTTTAGCTTTTATTTTTGGCCCTGTACCACGAGCCCTACAAACCTTAGTCAGTTGACCAGGGCTGTGAGACTCGCTGCCCTGGGTTTTCTTCTTTGCAGTGTAGACACACCGATAGCTGTTCTGACTCACTGGCTGAGGCAGTTAGAAGGAACTGAGTGGCAGTTGGGATCACTGTGCCCTTCATGTACTTGGGGAATGGGGGCATGAGGGGCAACCCCTTCCTGGACACTGCTACTGAAAATGTTCAAAACTCCTGTGCTGGCACACATGAACACCCTAACTGGGAGCCACATGTGCAGTAATTCGAAGAAGAATGCATCTTTATTTCTGAGCAAAGCAAGGAGAGAAGGGCAATTATTTTGGTATCTTTATGGGCATCTGGTTTGTTAATACACATTTCAAGAATTAGAAACACCCAAAGGGATTTCTATAGTGTATTAAGCTTTGTTGGGTGGGTTTTTGGGGGGTGGTTTTTTGAGATCAGGAAATAACATACTTCAAGCAAAATCCAGACTTACCCGAGTCCAGCTAAATCTGAAACAAGATTTCCCAAAGCAGCAGCTGAAAGATTGAGAAAAAGAAAAGGATTCTCTTACAAAACCCACTGACAAAAGAGTAATTAAGATATATAGCACGAGTATCCAGAATTAAGTTTCTTCTCTTACACTAGGATTTCTTTTAGCAGCACAATTCGTAATAGGTCTAGCAGAGCTTTAACATAAATAGGTAATACACTTATTTTCCTGAATTTATTAAAATTCACTCAGACCCGGGACACGGCCTAACAAATTTTCAGACTGTAGTTAACAGTGGCCACAGCCATCAGCCAACTTTGTACATCTGACACAGGCGCTAGGAGTCCTTAGTCTGAAGGCTGGTCCACACTAAGCCCCCGGTTCGAACTAAGATACGCAACTTCAGCTACATGAATAACGTAGCTGAAGTCGAAGTATCCTAGTTCGAACTAAACAGCACTTACCGCGGGTCCACACGCGGCAGACAGGCTCCCCCGTTGACTCCGCTTACTCCTCACGCGGAGCAGGAGTACCGGTGTCAACGGCAATCACTTCCGGGATCGATTTATTGTGTCTAGATGAGACGCGATAAATCGATCCCAGAAGATCGATTACTACCTGCCGAATCAGGCGGGTAGTATAGACGTACCCTTAGTCACACAAAAAGGCTTCCAAGTCAGTTAGCAGAAGCAGCAGCATTCGCACTAGAAGTTGTATAGCTAGGTATGACAGAAATTCCAGTAAAAGGCAGTGGCATACCATGGACATAGCTTCCGCCTCTCATTGAGGTGCAGTAATTATGTCGACAGACTAGCGCTCTCCCATAGGCACAGCGAGTCTTCGAGAAGCGCTACAGTGATTGTAGCGCGGTCATGTAGACTAGCTCTTATTCTGAGGAAATATATTTTATACATGCCTGAATAAGTAATGTTTTACATTACACACATTTAGAACACTTATGTTGCAAGAGCAGAGCTCGCAAGCAGGTTTCCCTTTTTGTTGTTAGATTTGTTTTTAATTAAATTAATATTAAAAAGGGAAAGTCATTCTACACAAGGCAAACCAATTCCTCTTGTCTTCTGGGCTGCTGTCCCACATTTGCAGAGAGTACACACCATAGAGTAAACCACAGGAAGTACTCCAACTTTGAAACTTATCATATTATTTCTTTATATCAGAAGTAAAAATAAAGGAGATAATTCAGACAGTCAGTATAACATGTTTGATTTAACAGACACCCCCAGCACCAAAATACAACAGCTCACTGGGCCAATGAAAGGCTGCAAATCTATCCAACACACAAAGTCACAAAGCATTCCATGAGGAATGTAAAATACTAAAGACACCACGGTGCCTTCATAAAGCCCAAAGCGCCTGTAAGGCTTTGTCTGTCTGTTACTAAATGCCATTGCCAATGCCTAGACACAACTTTTTCAGATCTGGTGTAAAAATTTCTAAGACTGGTAATTCAGTCAGTGTATACCAACATGCATATTGAATCTTGTATGGACAAGCAGAACAAAAAGCTTTAAATTACCAAACTAATCTTAAGGATAGTTCTAATTAACTTATTTATTTAACTGGGAAGAAAATCTAACTATATATAACACTATATAACTATCTATCTATATCGATAACACGATCGATAGAACGATCGATAGATTACACACACACACACACACACACACACACAAAAATCACATAACAGAAGTAAATCAACATGGCATAATCAGACATCACTTCCCTCTCAATCAACAGTTTTTCTTGACGATATTTCACATTTTAACAGGGACTCAGTAAGGCAAATTACAAAGCATGGCACTATTTTTAGTCACATTTTTGTGACTTTTATGTTTGACATTTTCCAACTGAGCACTCTTTCTAGGTCTATATTAGCCATGTCAAGAAAGTCATTCAAAAAGGTCTGCTAATGCTACTGGATTTATAACTAAATTCCTGTTGCTAATGTGTATTTTCCTAAAAACAGAGTAGGAAACTACTCATTCTACGTCCTATTAACTAGTATTTGAGAGAACACACAGAAGGAGAAATTATACATCTCTGCATTTCAAAATGATAGAGATGTATGAAATCATGAATGGTGTGGAGAAAGCGAACAGGGAAGTGTTATTTACCCTTTTACAAAATACTAGAACTAGGGGTTCACCCAATGAAATTAACAGACAGCAGGTTTAAACATATGGAAGTACTTCTTCATTTAACACACAGTCAATGTGTGAAACTCCTTGCCAGGGGATGCTGCGAAGGTCAAAAGCATAACTGGGTTCAAAAAGAATTAGCTGAGTTTATGGATGATCGATCCATCAATGGCTATTAGCTAAGATGGTTGGGATACAATCCCATGCCTTCGGTGTCTCTAAACCTCTGATTGCCAGAACTGGGACTGGATGACAAGGGACGGATCACTCCATAATTGCCATGTTCTGTTCATTACCACTGAAGCATCTGGCATTGGCCACCGTTAATGAGTTAAGCAACAATAACTTTTGATAATTTTGTAGGAAAGCAGAATTTTGCAAAAGAATTACATCTAGATTTATATAAGACAAAATCAGCCCTACTTTTGTGTCAGTATTTAAGTGCCGTTTTCTCTGCAATTAGAACTTTAGAGTCTTCTTTCAAACAGTATGACAGAATTAAAACAACATGTTGCAAATACCAGTAAACAGACAAGATCATTTAAACATATTTAAGAGCTATAGACTGTGGGCCTGATTTTGCAAGGTGAGTTTCCTCAACTCCTGTGTACTTTATTTGGAATTGCAGGCACATAGCAGCTTGTAGAATCAGACCCTTGGTGATTTACAGCTTTCCTACAGAAATGCCACTTAAAAAAAAAAAAAAAAGTAACAACAACTGGATTTTTATGCAATCTATCAATACCTTTAGAGGCTATTTCAGCTGAAAATTCCATTACTGTAGATGGAATACTTACTTTTAACAAACGAGAGTTGTTTTTCTATAAATAAGATTCAATTATGGAACAAGGAACAGCTGCTTCAAATCCATGTGGCTCATTTTCAGTATAGATTGAAGGAATTTGACATTTTGGTTTACATTTATTGTGTTTATATTACTTGCCTGCCATAGTTGATATTCCCAGGACAACTCCAATCGATAATTCTATTTGGGTTCCCTGAAAATAAAAGTTTGTCTTGTCATTATTTGAGGCATTAATTGTCAGCAATAAGTTAAGAACATTCATATTTAACATAACAGACTGACAGCTGCTTGCTTCGTTATTTAGAAGTACAGAGGTAGGTAATACCATAGCTTCTACTTGACCAATACATCTCCTTCCAGCCTTTCCCATTCCCTTAAATATAGGTCCCTGACTCATATATTTAATACCTCATATTTATTTCATACTATATATTTGTTTCACAGTGGTCACCTATTGGACATCAGAAAACAAGAGACCCAATCTCAGCACACTAATTTCCTATTTTAATTCTCTTAGCTAAATGTAAAACTAATACAAGTTATAATTATTCTAACACTTTTACATCTTCAAATGCTAATCAAAATAATAAATACTTAACACCACATGAGATAGTTAGGGCCTTATTTGTCAGATGAGGAAGATGACACAATGAGATTAAGTAGCATGCCCAACCCCCCATGGTCAGTGGTAAAAATCACGAGAAGAAAGATTTTTTGGCCTCTACTCCTGTTCCCACTCCACTAGTTTATTTTGTCTTTACTAATTATTTTGGGGAAGTTTTATGGCCTGTGTTATACAGATGTACAGACTAGATGATCACAATGATCTTTTCTAGCCATGGAATCTATGAACTAGGTAGAAATATTTGAAAGGGTTATTCCAATTAAACCCACCTAGATTAATAAAATTCTGTATATGATAAAAAGCAGCAACAGCACTTACAGCATTTCTATAGGACCATTTATCACCAAATCACAAACATTCTTTACAAACACTAAGCATCATAACACTTGTGTGTTATGTATATATTATAACCATTTCATAAATAAGACATGGTTCATGACATGTCTAATGTCACACGGCAAGCCAGTGTCAGTCAACAGAACGAAGGATTCTTCACAAATTAGACCGCTCACACCGCACAGATCTTTAAGAGCAGAAAAAAAAGCAAGTTCTTTTCAAACCAAGCAAATATAAGATCAGCTTTAATTTTGCCCCTTCAGACATGAACATCACTATTCTGAAAAGGAAAAACACCAAATCTTGAAAATATTCTGTATAAATACATAAAATGCAAAAATATTCCCAGTGGAAGTATTAAAATGGGACTGAAGTTAGCAACATGGTAGAAAAAAAGGCTTCTGGAAATCATAATAAAAGTGAGGAGTGGAAACTATGTTTATTTAATCTGAGACACTACAGTTCCTTTATCAAAATCAGACAAAGACAAACTTACCGCAGCAATCATAATTGCATTATCCAAGAATCCAAACCCTACAAAAGGCATTGCATTGTGGAAGAACACTGGAAGAAATGAGTAATAAGAGGTAAGAATCTATAGCTGAGTTCATTAATTTAAATAAATCTAAGTTTCAACTGTTCTTCAATTTCTAGACATCAGATTTAAAAGACAAATTAAGACACATACATGCAGTAGTCTTTCCCCGGCTGCTTTTATATAGCTTGGTCTCGCTGTCCTGACCTTTTTGTTTTCACTGGGTATGCCCACACTGCAATAGAAGACCCACAGCATGGCTGCAGCTATCCATGGTCAGCTAACTTGGGTTGTGGGGTTACAAATATCAGTGTAGACATTTGAGCTGAGGCTGGAGCCCGGGCTCTGAGATCCTGCGAGGGTCTATAATTATCTACATTATCTTGGCTTCCTTAACATGTTCCTGGAGCTGTGTTTTTTTAGACTGTAAACTCCTCAGATCAGGGAGTATGTCTTCCTTTATGTTTGTTGGCCAGTGCTAGCATTTTCTACACTTAAATCTGCTCCTCATTTTCCTGCTTGAAGAACTGAGTTTCAGCTCCATTTTCTGCATTCCTAACCCTTCCCTTTTTCTCTACCCCTCACCTTGCCTCTGATAGTTCAAGAGAAGAAAATGCCACTTGATATAACTCAATATTGTGGTAACTTGGTATGGGCTATGACATGTGTACGTTCCTTCAATAAGCAGGCTTTAATTACAGCACAATTCTTTCTTTTTGCTATCATTCTCATCTCTTCTGCCCCAATAGTTCTTAGCTTGTGAGCACGTTGGGGAAAGGAATGTGTCTTTGTGTGTGTTTACACAGCACCTGTCTCAGTGGAGCCTCAGTCCTGATTAGAAACTTTGGGTGCTACTATAATATAAATATTAAATAGGGAACTGAAGAACAACACACAACTTTAAAAACAAATGTGGGGAATAGACTCATTTTAACATCTTTTTTGGTATATTCCCAATGTTTCTGCCATTTGATACTTTTTCCCAATAATATCTTAAAATCTATGCTCTTTTAAAAATTACACTATTTTGTAAACATACAGAGATACAACCACGTTGGGGGGGGAGGCGGAGGAGAGAGAGAGAAAGAAAGAAGGGAAGAGTGAAAACCTGTGAGTATTGATTTCACATTGAAGGGAAACCGAAAGGATCATAAAAATGAATGGTACAGTCAACTCGTACTACCCAGTAGAGGTACCTAGATATAATCCAATTTTTGGAACTAAAATACCATACTTGAATAAGTTTTTTTTTTGCCCGCAAATACTTAAGGTTTAGTTTGGAATTTTGGAACTATTCTACATGACAGTAAAAACTCTCTCTTCATATCTGCATTTGAAAACGTGTAGCGGATGGTGATTTGTAAACATCTGGTATGTTAGCATGCTTGAACACTGAGGACATTAAAAAGGTAATCGGCAGAAAACATTAAGTGTGAAACACTGCAGTGCCTTTCAAGATCTGTATTGCCAACAATGGATCTGTAGCAAAGGCCTGATCCAACTCTTAAATGAAGTCAATGAAATTCTAATAACTTCAATAGGGTTTAGATTGGTCCCTGAACGAGTAACACTACAAACTTACACAACTAAAAAAGGGAAAAGGGTGTAGTAGTGTGTTTGTCCATTGATGTACAAGAAAAAGGTACTTACATTGTGTTAATAAACAGAGCTGAAGACATAATTAGTCAAGAATAATTTGGAGTGGGGTGGGTTTTTTCCCTGTTCGTGAATTATCTGTGATCAAAATGAAGTTTTTATGTACTTGTTCACTGTTTTAATTACTCAATTCGGTCACTGCATGGGAGTAATTCTTTGCAGGCTAACAGCATGAATATTTTTGATAATCTGAGATTTCCTTTCCATTCATATTCTGCAAAATTTATTAAATATAAATTGCTTTGGCAAACATTCCTGCCAGTAAATCTGTTGCTAAAGTGTTTATGGAAGATCAACACTAAGCAGATGTAAGCGCAGTTAAAACATTTAAATATTTCTACCCTGTATTTATAAAGTTTTTATTTTCTAGTCCCCCACCACCACTCCACACCCCGATGATAATCTATTTCTGTGGGATAAGAAATACTTTACTCGGACACCACTTCCTGCCAAAAAAAAGAAATTCACTGAATCTTAACACCTACAATTTTTAGCCTAATCCCAAACCTACATCTATAGGAGAGAACAGTGCTATAACCACACTGACTTGACTACTAAATTCTCAGAAATTTTATCCAACACCTACTGGGCTGGCCTTACCATGAGGCGAACTGAGGTAGGGGGGAGTGTAGAAAATTGTGTCTGCTGCTGGTGCATATGTATTCTCTCTGCTCTAGATGCACAGAGATGGTGGAGAGCTGTGCTGGAGGAAGGAGGGCACAAGAGACATAACAGGCAGGCAGGAGAAAAGGTGAGAGGGAATAACAGAAAGCAGCAAGAGCTGCAGGGAGAGAGAGAGGAGGAGCCTCTTATGCATCTCTCTAGCACCCCCAGGAGCCTGGACTGATTAACACCAGCTTCTCAGGGATCCTGTTTCCAGCTGCTTCCCTGAACCCACTTGAGTAGACAGGCAGTCAACTGAAGTAGTAGGAGCCAGTTAGGCCCTTAAGATGCTGATATCTTCCCTCACTAAGGCTCTGCTACCAGCCTGCTTATTTGTCCCCTTCAATTGAGTGTTGAGAGCCACTATATCTGGCACAGAACGGCAGTCATGAGTGAAAGAAGAAAAAGCCCCTCCGGGGCAGCATTCAGACAAAGAAAGAAAGCAAAGGAAGCTTTTCTATCTAAGCAGGAAGGAGCTCTCCTGAGATACATAGACACAAATGTTCACGGTGAGCCTTCTGGTCCCAGTGAGGATGTGAGTGGTGAGGAGATGCCTGATCTTCCAGTTAGTCAGAGTGCAGGTGACCTGGCAGCTACTGCAGCATCCATATCTCCATCTCAAATGGATGCAACCATGCACATTCCTGAAGAAAAGTGTAGATCAAAGAGTGTGGTGGAGGCACAAGAAACAGCTGCTGCTGAGTTTAGTTCCTTAAGTCTAGAAGATGATCCAGGACTGTGGACCCACTTGAGCAGTAGCCTGAGGGACTTCCTTGTACTGCATGGGCCACAGCAAATGAAAAACTTCATGTTCCACAAAGACAATGAAAACAGAAGTTTCCATCCAACACATTACTGGCGTGAAATCCCCAATGGTGACAAAGTGGAGAGGCCATGGCACTTATGTACTCAAAAACCCAGAATGCTGCATACTGTTTTT
The DNA here is from genome assembly GCA_033296515.1 of Macrochelys suwanniensis. Classification (NCBI taxonomy): domain Eukaryota; kingdom Metazoa; phylum Chordata; order Testudines; family Chelydridae; genus Macrochelys; species Macrochelys suwanniensis. The sequence goes on from CM065776.1 coordinate 240,736,768, forward strand.
GTTGCAAACTCTTCCAGTCTAATGTTCCGCCCACATTGGGTTCTACAGGAACAAAGGACTGGAAAAAACTGGCTAGAAATCTGGCATGCCATGAGAAGGCAGCAAATCACCAGAGACCATTCCATAGGTGGAAAGAGCTTGAGATGAGACTAAGGTTAAAGGCCATCACAGATGATCGGCATCACGAGAAGATTGCATCAGAGTCTCTTTGGCAAAATGTTCTGAAAAGGCTCATTGCCATTGTGAGAATGCTTGCTACCCAAAACCTAGCACTGTGTGGCACTTCAGATCAGCTGTATGTGCCAAACAATGGAAACTTCCTTAAAATTGAGGAGCTGATGGCTGAGTTTGATGCTGTACTCCAGGAGCATCTAAGAAGATTCACCACCCAATAAATGTATACACACCACTACCTTGAAAAAACAATTCAAAATGAGATCATACAGTTACAGGCAACAAAAGTCAAACAGCAGATTGTCGCAGATCTGAAGTCAGCAAGATATTACTCTGTTATTCTGCACTGCACACCTGACATCAGCCATACGGAACAAATGACTTTAGTGGTGCGTTTTGTAACAACAACAGAACCTAGTGAAAATGTCCCTGCAATGGTGACTGTCAGAGAGCATTTTCTAGAATTTATTGACATTGATGATACTATAGGGGCTGGCACGATAAATGTGCTTCTTAAAAAACTGGAAGATACGGGAATTGCGAAAGCTGACATGAGAGGTCAGGGCTACAATAATGGTGCCAACATGAGAGGAAAGAACGGAGGAGTGCAGACACGGATCCGAGAGTTAAACCCTTGAGCTTTTTTTGTCCCATGCAGTTCTCATTCATTGAACTTGGTGGTCAGTGATGCAGCATCAGCTTTTAGTGAGGCTGCTGAATTTTTTAATGTAATTCAAAGCATCTGTGTATTTTTCTCTGTATCAACTCATCGATGGCAAATTTTGAAGCAACATTTGGGAACATCCTCTCTGACACTGAAACCACTGAGTGCCACATGATGGGAAAGTCGAGTGGAGGCGATAAAGCCTATCATTGGGAAGATAGATGATGCCATAGTTGCCATTATGGAGGATAATGCTATGACAGGAACTGTTCGTGGGAGAACAGTGGCAGAGAGAAATGGAATCACCAGAAACATACATAACTTCAAATTTCTGTGTGGCTTAGTGTTGTGGCATGACATCCTGTTTGAAATAAATGTTGTAAGCAAGAGACTCAGAGGTGTTGACCTTGATATATCTGGAGCAATGGAACAACAGGACAAAGCAAAGTCATACCTACAGTCTTACCGGTCAGATGAGGGATTTCAAAACATTCTGAAGAGTGCACAGAAGTTGGCAGAGGAATGTCACATTGAAGCTATTTTTCCACCCATTCAAGAATACAAGAGTCACCGAAAAAGACATTTTGATTACAAGGCACAGGATAATCCCATAAGAGACCCCAAACAACAATTCAAAGTTGAATTCTTTAACCAGGCGCTAGATTGTGCAATACAGTGAGTTGAAGAATGTTTCATGCAGCTCAAGAAACACAGCAGTATATTTGGGATGTTGTATGATATTCCAAAACTCCTCACTATATCTGAAGAAGACCTACACCAGTACACAAATAAGATGACCACCCTCTTTCCAAATGCTTTTGTTGCTCTGCGCATACTTCTAATACTTCCTGTAACAGTTGCCAGTGGAGAATGCAGCTTCTCCAAGCTGAAGTTAATAAAAACAATCTACGCTCCACAATGACACAGGAGAGGCTGGTCGGCCTTGCAGCCGTCTCAATAGAGCATGAGGTGGCCCAGACTGTGGACCTTCAGGAAGCAGTTTAAATCTTTGCAACCAAGAAGGCACGGAAAGCGCCACTTTGATTATTCAAACAGATAAAAATGCCAGTGTTTACTATGCAGACAAGAAAAGTTACATTTGCTGTTCAGGCGTTTGAAAGTTAAGTGTTACTTAAAATTTTTGAACAAGGCATTTTAAGTTGTTAGTTCTCCTTTATTGGGGCCGTAGAGCAGTACTATGTGAGGAGCAGAACAGGAAGAAGGCAGAATTGAGACCTTTCAAAGTTTTGACCCAAGCGAGGTGGCATGGGGGCATCATTTGAGCTCCCCGCCTCAGGTGCCAAAATGTTGTGGGCCAGCCCTAAACACCTATATTTATAGTTTTTATTTTCTAGTCCCCCACCGCTCCACACTCAGATGATAATCTAGTTCTGTGGGATAAGAAATAATTTACTCAAGACACCACTTCCTGCCAAAAAATAAATTCACTGAATCTTAACACCTACAATTTTTAGCCTAATCCCAAACCTACATCTATAGGAGAGAACAAAGTGCTATAACCACGCTGACTTGACTACTAAATTCTCAGAAATTTTATCCAACCTCTATATTTATATTGCATGTGCGCACGCACACACACACACACCCCCCTCTACCATCTTAATAATGTAATATCTGTAAGTAGACCATTAAATAAAAGAAAGCGAAAACTAATATTGCAAAAGGTCAATGACAAGAATAAGAACCTGAATGGTCATTAAAATTTCCAGCTGCAAAAAGAAATGCTACAGTATCAACACAGCTTGGAACCAATACACTGTTCTGTATTGGCTTTGAATTTCTTTTCCTATGCAGTAATATTTTGTACTTGGGGTTTGAGTAAACTAGACATTAGGGACAATAAGACACACCAAAGATATCTGGTCATTTCCCCAATTAGTGTACTATGAAACAGCAGCAGGGTGGTTGCAGATACTTTTTAATACCTCAGTGCACTCCAGATGTAGGCTCTCTCACTAGTCTCTAAGGAAAATATGTAGATAGCTCCCATTAATGAAAGGAGTTAGAATAAATCTGCGCAGTTTTGAGACTAAGACAAAGTATTGAAAGTATGAGGAATCAAAGAATATATACAACTATTAACTACATTCAATAAGTTTTTTTTTTTCTTTTACCGTGTTTCAGCTGTCCTGGGGATGGTGGTGCAACTTCCAACTTCTCTAGATAGGTCAAAAAGAAATTAGAAAGTTAGTCAAATCATACTTCCATTTCATTGCAATATAAAACGTTTACAGTATCTCTCTATTTTCTGCCTCCTAGGGTATATAAAGGAATGTGGTTGTAGTGGAGTAACGACAATACAGGCATAGATCAATATATTATACAAGGATACATCTAAATTGGATTCAAGATAACATTATCATGACTAACATGCTCTCTAGTAATTTTTAAATAGGAATAGAATAGGAAAGCTTCAGACTAGTTCCATATCATTATTAAACTGAAAAAATATCAAAATTATGCAAAATAAGTTGCCTATATTAAAAAATTTTGATGAGCACCTTTGTTTTAAAATTGGGGGGGGGGGGGGAGTTCTGGAAAACAGCAATAAGGCAGTAATATGTCTACATAAATAAACAACCGCACATTTCATGGTGCACAGGTGAAGCCCTTACAGAAGTATGTTTAAAAAAAGATACTCTAAGTATATAGTAGATAGCATTTTGTATACGGCTATTGGAAAGAAGGTTAGCGTCTCTCTGACAGCATGGATTTTTCATTGTTGATGCAAGATTAAAAGTAAACAATACTATAGAGGCAGAGGCCACTGCTTTTAACAGCAGCAATTGAGTTCCTGAAGCATGAGCAAATCGTTTAGGTATCCTGGGCCCAAACCATTAAGAGCCTTGAAGATAAGTACCAACATGATAAAGTGATGAAAAGAAATCCAACCTTGAATTGTGGGGACCATAGGAAACTGGTGGTGGTATTCAACAGGTGTTATGTGGACTTGAGCCCAGGAAATTAAATGCAGGTCAGCCACCACTGACCCTTGGGATATGCAGGCACTGCCACACTGATGTTACCTTTGTCAGGATCAGGTACACAACCTGAAGCTGGACATGTTATCCAGGCATTGGACATTAAAGCTCTCTCCTACAGGTTGCTGCAGCAAGCCTGCAGGAATTGCATTTCATAGGAAAGCACAAGGGAACTCTTGATTGATCACCCAATCATGCTCCAACATGCAAAACTGTATTTTGGCTAAAGCCTGCAGTACCTTTATTACAGATGATGATGCTTGAGAAGGAAAGAACCCAGCTTTATTCTCAGAGCCCAAGTCTGAGTTTAAGGCTGGCAGAAAAAAATATTCTTTTAACAATGAGCAAGTTTGAACTAGAATAACTGAGACACAACCATGAAACTCCAGAATACCATTTTTGCAGTCACTTTGTAGTGTATAAAACCACCGCTTTAAAGCACAGAAATTTGTAAGACTGTAACTACATTAATGTCACTATCTTATCAGCAAGACAGTCCCCAACAGTTGAAAGACCAAAATTATAGATGTAATTAAAAAACTTGAAATACATTTCACAGTACATTCATACACAAAAGCTGGTTTTGATCTTTTGAATTTTCAAGGCTTAGCACAATGGATACAAGCTGATTTTTTATTATTTTTAAACTAGAAAGGGACAAATTGAAACCTTACATATCAATACTAAAGGAAAAACAAGCAAAGGGCCCTTAATTTTTCCCATTTAAAAAAAAAAAAAAAGCCAGTAACCCCTTGGAACCTCAGTAGAACGTTCATGCAGAAGCTTCAGTTTTAAGAGTTACCATCATACTATAAATTCAATACACAAATAGGGAGTATGTGTGTCTCAAAAATGAAAGCAGCCCTCGCATCAGGTCTCAAGAGAGCTTCTCACCAGACCTTCTGGCTAAGGCACACAACTGAAGGAGACACCAGAGTGTCTCAGCAGGAGGAATGAAATGGAAAGAGAACCTTACTAGCATGCCATTGGAATAACCTGTATATGTGGAAGTGTAAGACATTCTGTATTTTCTAATAACAGAAGCCCAGCAATCAACTAGGGAAGTGGGTTTTTTCCCCAACAACTTCTCAAATCTAAGTTTTTTACATGTTTATAGTTGATAAATTGTTTTGAAACAAAGTTAGATTTATTGCAAAAGGATTACGCTTGAAGGACATAAATCTGAACGCTAATACAGCACTGTTTTTCCAATATGTTCCTAGTTCAGCAAAAAGACAAAATCTGCTGACTGTGGCTGATTTATACTCCTTCAAGCAATAGCCAGCAGTTTAGATCCAGGTTTTTTCCTTCCATCCAGAAGGAAAATGATTAGATGAATGATAGCTGGGGATATTCAGGAAATTAGTCAAGTGTACTAAAGAAGCACTAGTGCTAGTTTGTGAGTGAACAAACTATTAAGAAATATGGATACAATGAAACTGGCAGCCTTAAAGAAATACACAGGGTCTATTGGTAATCCAAGTAATAACTTGTTATGATTTTATAAAAAAATATTAGAATCAATCTCTAATATTATAATCTCTAATATTATAATCCTGCAATCAGCTATTGGCGATATTTGATATGGGGATGGATGCTCCCATAAATACATAAAATACAGCTGGGCAATATCAAGTCTCATGTAAAAGTGTTAAAATCTAACTAGGGTATTTTGTAAAAAAAATATATAATAATTTCAGATACTGTACTGGTCATATTTGAATTGTCTCCTCCAAAGCAGAACAGAAAATAAATCATTGTTGGCAGTTTAACACTGGATGCTGGGAAAGAGTGAAGAAATAATATGAACAGTCAAGGAAAATATTAATAACTCTTGATCTAGTACCCCTACCATACACAGATTGAAGGATAATTTCTTACCTGGAAGTTAGTTTCTGTGCTTCAGATCCATCAATCCAGAACACAAGTTTCTCTCCGACCTGCCTGTCAAGGCAAAGCCAGCAAATCACTTGCCAAGATAATCATCTTCAGGACAGTGAGGGCTTTAATCACATAAAACAAAAAAACTAAAAGTATTTTCCATGTTTATCAGAAAGGTAATCTAGTCTAAAGTCCTTTATAGGAGTATCCATGAAGAGGAAAGGGACTATGCTAGGGGAAAATTCTGGACTGGTGGATAAGATGCACAGAAACCAGGTAACACTCACTTAAGAATCCTGAAGGAGGTGGACTCTATATAATAACTGCTACGCAGTTGTCAATTTTACTCACGGGGATAGCCTCATGAGACAGTAAAAGCATGAAGATCTCTAAAACCTAAAAATGAGACAGAAATACAGCAAACACTTAGGCTATAATGTTTAGTGAACAAGTTCATTGCTTTTCCAGTGGTTGTCTTAGATATTTTAGGCAGGAAAAACCAAAACACAAGCAGACTGTGTCTAGAAACAAAAAACTTCAGCCACTTGTTGTTCACAATATAAATGATTTCCAGTTGTTATAACAGTCAAACCATGGAAGGATGTCGACTAGTGAAATGCTATATATATAGTTAATTAACTAAATAGTTAATATGGTACAGCATATATGCTGTACCATATTAACTATTTAGTTAATTAACTATTAACTAAATAGTTAATTAACTATTAACATATATGCTGTACCATATTAACTATTTAGTTACCAAAAAAAAAAGGCTTAGCAAAGTATTCACATGATTTGCAGAACATGAGAAAATATGTGATTCCACATCACCACTGGAAAAAGATATTTATGTCCATAAAATACTCTGTGTATTTGTGGTGCTGTTCAGATAAAAACAAACATAAAACAATTAACAAAAATAATGGAAATCTGCAGAGAATTTTATATGCAGCATTGTTATAGCTGTGTCAGTCCCAGGATATTAGAGAGACAAGGTGGGCGAGATAGTATCTTTTATGGGACCAACTTCTGTTGGTGAGACACATGTTTTCGAGATACAGAGCTCTTCCTCAGAGAATTGTAGTGACATCTAGAGAGAGTGCCTCATTCCTCCCTCAAAATCTAAGAAATTTCTACAGTTATTCAATGTTTTTGTTTACTTGATCCTACATCTGAGTATCAAATATTGCATAATAAAAGGAGGATTATTTTTAAAAATAAATATTTAAACTGAACTGCCATCAGTGCTACTGGACCACGTTTTGCACTATCTCCACAGAAGGTGCTACAATGACAACAAAAACATTTAAGGTAACAACAACATGACACCCCATATTTACTATAAGTGTATATAAGTGATGGGGATTGAATCCAGAACCTCTGGATCTAAAACTCTGAGCCCTTACTTGCTAAGATAAAGAACCAGATTCCTTAACTGAAAGGCTATATAGCAGACAAACCTATATATGTTAGAAGGAGACAGAGTCACACCATATAGGGTGATTACGCAGGGAAAAGCAACAAGCTTCTATATTTACACATGGTAGTGACAAAAGTGTGCTTGGCACTTAATACATATGTATGAACATAAGGCTCCTTCCTTGAAGAAACCTACATGGTGTCATGTTCTCAAATATACTTCAGGATTAAGAAACTCATCAGTCTGCAAATTTTTGTAAATCACACACGAAATTCAAATGTATATTACTACAGGATGTACAGAGCTTTGGATACCAACTTCTATCTTCGGAGCTTATATGATGTACCCTACCAAAGTAACTTAGCATCTCACTTTAAAAAAAAAAAATGATGTATATAGCCTCACAACCTTCCTATGAGGTTGGGCAGTGCTATTATTCCCCATTTTACAGATGAGGAGCTAACACACAGAGAGACTTAGGCCTGGTCCACACTGGGGAGTGGGGAGGGTAGATCTAAGATACGCAATTTCAGCTACGAGAATAGCGTAGCTGAAGTCGACGTATCTTAGATCGAATTAAAAGTACTTACTGCGGGTCCACGCGGCGCAGGCTCGCTACCCCGTCGACTCCGCTTACTCCTCGTGCTGAGCTGGAGTTCCGGAGTCGACGGGGAGCACTTCTGGGATCGATTTATCGCGTCTACATGAGACGCGATAAATCGATCCCAGAAGATCGATCGCTACCCGCCAAATCAGGCAGGTAGTGTAGATGTATGGGGGGGGGGGAGGAGGGATAGCTCAGTGGTTTGAGCATTGGCCTGCTAAACCCAGGGTTGTGAGTTCAATCCTTGAGGGGGCCATTTAGGGATCTGGGGCAAAAATTGGGGATTGGTCCTGCTTTCAGCAGGGGGTTGGACTAGATGACCTCCTAAGGTCCCTTCCAACCCTCATATTCTATGATTCTATGTACCCTTAGTGATTTGCCCATGATCACCAAGGAGGTCTGAGGCAGTGCAGGGAATCTAAGCCAGTTCTCCCAAATCCCAGGAGATCCTAAAACAATGGAACATTTTTCCTCTCTCTTCCAACTCTAATTCAGTGCCTTACATTTACAGATTTATTTTAGAATCATAGAATAATAGAAATGTTGGGCTGGAATGGACCTCGAAAGATCAACTAATCCAGCCCCCGGCATTGAGGCAAGACCAAGTAAACCCTGGCAGATGTTTGTCTAACCTGTTCTTAAAAACCTCCAATGATGGGGATTCCACAAGCTCCCATGAAAGACTAATCCAGTGCTTAACTATTTTATAGTTAGAAAGTTTTCCCTAATATCTAACCTAAATCTTCCTTGCTGCAGATTAAGCCCATTACATCTTGTCCTACCTTAAGTGGACACAGAGAACTGATTACAGTCCTCTTTATAACAGTCCTTAACTTATCTGAAGACTTATCAGTTCCCCCCTCAGCTTTCTTTTCTCAAGACTAAACATGCCAAGTGTTTTTAATCTTTCCTCAAAGGGCAGGTTTTCTAAAACTTTTATAATTGTCATTGTTCTCCTCTGGAGTCTCTCCAATTTGTCAACATCTTTCTGAAAGTGTGGTGCCCAGAACTGGACACAGTACTTCAGCTGAGGCTCACCAGTGATGAGTAGAGTGGGACAACTGCCTCCTTTGTCTTACATCTGACACTCATGCTAATACACCGCACACTATTAGTCTTTTTAGCAACTGCATCACATTATTGGCTCATATTCAATTAGTGGTCCACTGTACCCCCCCAAATCCTTTTCAGCATTACTACTGCCGGGACTGTTACTTCCCATTTTTGTAGTTGTGCTTTTACTTTTTCCTTCCTAAGAACAGTACTTCACACTTATCTTTATTGAATTTCATCATCCTGATTTCAAACCAGTTCTCCAATTTGTCAAGGTGTAGGAGGGGGATATTTTTGATAGCCCAAAGCCCAGTAACAAGCCTAGACCACTGCCCGCTGGAATACCAATTGTTATGCTCATTGCTGAATGAAAAACTAGCTGATGAAAAATTAACTGATGAAAAAGTCCACACTGCAGGCTAGAAAACTCCAGACATAACTTACCTTCTGCAGTTGTTTTTTTATGAACAAGCTTTGTAATACTAAGAAATTGTGTATAAAAAGAGGAAGAAATCTGAGCTTGGTGGACACTTGAACACCTCTCAAGTTCCCCTGCAGACAAAAAGCTGGCCACCGGAAGTCTATAGAAATCCACTCAAAACCTCATCAAGACGCTGGGTAAATATGAATCTGGGGTTAATTTGGGGTACTCTACTAACCTATTGTGGAGGTGTGTAAGTGCTTGAGACTAAATAAAGTAGAAGCTTTAAGTGAAAGCACTTTTGTTTGCCTGCTTGCATCAACTATCTATCAGTTTGGTGTGCTGTGTCCCTACTGATTTATTTCCTGTCACCACCTCACAGAATAAAATTACCAAGAGCTTTGGGTTCAGCAAAACCCCAAGTAACAAAGGTCCTTTTGAATTCTAATCCTGTCCTCCAAAGTACTAGCACATATCCCTAGCAAACCCTCCCAGCTCAGTGTCATCAGCAAATTTTATAAGCATACTTTCTACTCCATTATTCAAGTCATTAATGAAAGCACTGAATAGTGCCAAACTCTTGTGGGACACCACTAGATATGTTGCCCCGGTTTGATAGCAAGCCACTGATCATTGCTCTCTGAATAGTCTTTCAATCAGTTGTGCACCCACCTAATAAGTAATTTCATCTAAACCACATTTCCTTAGTTTGCGAGAATGTCATGTGGGACTGTCTCAAAAGCCTTACTAAATATCAAGTCTACAGTTTCCCCGCCTCCCTATCCATATCCACTAGGCCAGTAACCCTTACCAAAGAATGAAATTAGGTTTGTTTGGCATGATTTGTTCTTGACAAATGCATGTTGGCTATTACTTATGATACCCTCTGATACTTTAGGTGCTTACAAACAGTTTATTTGTTCCGGTATCTTTCCAGATATTGCAGTTAAACTGGCTGGTCTATAATTCTCCAGGTCCTCTTTGTTCCTTTTTTTTTTTAAAAGATATGTACTATGTTTGCCCTTCTCCCGTCTCTGGGGCTTCACCCATCCTCCATGATTTCTCAAAGATAATCGCTAAAGCTTCCAAGATTGCTTCAGCTAGTTCCTTAAATACCCTAGGGTGAATTTCATCAGGCCCTGCTGACTTGAATTCATCTATCTTTCCACTTCAGTCCAAATAGAATTAGCACATAGCAGGGGAGGGGGAGGGATAGCTCAGTGGTTTGAGCATTGGCCTGCTAAACCCAGGGTTGTGAGTTCAATCCTTGAGGCGGCCATTTAGGGATCTGGGGCAAAAATTGGGGATTGGTCCTGCTTTGAGCAGGGGGTTGGACTAGATGACTTCCTAAGGTCCCTTCCAATCCTGATATTCTATGATTCTATGATCCAAGGCATACCAAACCACAGACCAGGATCTCTAGTTGTAAGATGGCATCATTAGAGATAAAACATAACTCCTACAAGATGCCTGGCAGAAAGAATGCATCAAATATCCAAATAAAAGAGAGAGAAACTACAATATCTCCATACTCAAAACTACAGCCTATATCGCTCTTTTTAGTGGTCCTGGTGCACTGCCAAGGAGGGCCTCAAAGAGAAGGACTAACATCTTGAAATTAACCCAGTGTTTTATAATGAGCAAGAGTACTGAGGTGATAGGGTCTCAGTGACTATTTGGACTAGGTATCTTGTTAGAAAACACTGCACTCATTCCCCATGTAAAGAATTAGAATAACCCAGCTTTGACATCACAAAAGCTCAGATCATTGTGATCAACTCTTTGTTTGACAATAAGAGGCATAAGAGCCCTCTTGCCAGTCTAAATAAAATCCATTTAGAACATATGATTTAAATTAACAGTCTCCACATTTGGACTTGTCAACTTTGACAATGTCCATTTAAAATACAGTATCACAATACATTCACCTCTTATGTTATTTTGTTCCCATCCCCATATATCAGTTCATCCAGATTACATTCTTCTCATTCCCCATAACTCATATTACCACAGTTATAAAAAGTTTCTATTCTTCTTCTTCAAGAAGTCACTGACAGTCTGGTTTGGTATTTAGAGCTCCACCGCTGTTGCAGATATCCATTTTATTGGTTTCCCCCGCACTGCAAGTTTTATGGTTTGTCGATATAATTTCACTTTACTTCCCTAGTCCCGCTATTGAACAAGTAAAATAAAATATGGAAAGATTAATTATAGATGCCAAGTTTCCTCCATGGAATATGCTAAAGAATATGGCAATTAGAGCTGGATGAAATTTAAAATTCCGTTTCGGTCAACACAAAGATGTTCATAAATTTGTGTCGAGTTTGCCAAACAGTTCTGACCAAACCAAAAAAAAAAAATAATAAAAATAAAAATAAAAATGGTAATTGTGAGGATGGCAGACTAAGTGCCAGCTCACGCCAAGGCCCCTGGGCCTCACTGAACACTGACAAATGCATAGCTGGCTATGTTCCAGTCTGGCTCACCTGAGTGTTAGCATTGTTAAAATAGATGTTAAAATTATAAGAATGTGTTTAGACTTTATAAAATGCTTGTAGGCTGCTGCATGTATTAATCTTACTACTTATGTAAGTATCCCATGTTATACAGTAACATTTAAGTATTTGCTCTGTAACTATCAAAATGTTTGCTAAGACTGTAAACCCCCACAATCGGGAGAATAATTACGAAGCGTGAAATGCTAGTTTACCACAAGAGGTGTCATCTTCTCCCCAATGAAAGAAGGCCTATAGATGTCAGACAAGTAACTGTGGGACCTCAGTGGACAAAAGACTTTGTTGATTGCTTCCCCCCAAACCCATGAAGTAGAGACATGGACAAACTCTCTTCCCATCAGCTTGAGGTCTGGGGGAAGGGAATAAAAATCCCGGTTAAGAAAAATTGTTGTCGCTGTGCTGCTTGGAATTTGGAAACGGCAATATTTCTAAGCACAAGCAAGGGATCCCCAAGCTGCTTGGCTTGGGTTAGCCCCAAAAGACATATAGATCTTCCATATTATAGCAGCTACTATTAGTCTTAGGTTCCAAAAGGTATCTCATCTTTGTGTGTATATTTACCTGCTTTACTTTGGAAATAACGCATTTCTTTTTCTTAGTTAATAAATCTTTAGTTAGTATTATACGATTGGCTACAAACATTGTCTTTGGTTTGAGATCACAGGTACAATTGACCTGGGATAAGTGACTGATCCTTTGGGACTGGGGTAACCTGAATATTGTGATTTTTGGTGCAAGGGACCATCTATCACAAAAGGCAGGCTTGCCTGGGTGACATGATAGACCAGAGTGCCCAAGGGACTCATCTGTGAGCCCATGTAAAGGCTGTTATAGTGCTTTAGAACAGTTGTTCTCAACCAGGGGTACACGTACCCCTGGGGGTACACAGAGGTGTTCCAGAGGGTACATCAACTCATCTAGATATTTGCCGAGTTTTACAACAGGCTACATAAAAAGCACTAGAAAAGTCAGTACAAACTAAAATTTCATACAATGACTTGTTTATACTGACTGCTCTATGTACTATATACTGAAATGTAAGTACAGTATTTATATTCCAATTTATTTATTTTATAATTACATAGTAAAAATGAGAGGGTAAGCAATTTTTGAGTTACAGTGTGCTGTGACACTTGCATTTTATGTCTGACTTTGTAAACTAGTGGTTTTTAAGTAAGGTAAAACTTGGGGGTACGCAAGACAAATCAGACTCCCAAAAGGGGTACAGTAGTCTGGAAAGGTTGAGAGGCACTGCTTTAGGAGATCACACTTGTTACTTGGTTGATGAAATCTAATTATAGAATATATAACCAGTTTGTGGCCTGTTCCTTGGCAGTCTGCCCGGAGGTTGGCACTCATGCTCATGAGCTACTCTGAACAGCTTGACTGTAACGTCAAAATGAAGGCACCAGGCTATAGTCATTTTCGCTCTCTTTCCCTGGCTCCGTGACTAGCCCTTGTCAATCATGGTGGCAATTCATAATGACAAGGGATAGTCACTGGGCCAGGAAAAGATGAAAATGACTACAGCCTGATGATTAAGGTAATCACCTGGCATGTGGGAGACCCATGTTGAAGTTCCTGCTTCAATGACTGACTATTTATACACAGTAGAACAGCTTCAGCAAGTCCAGTAATTAAAATATACTCAGACAACCATATTTCATCAATGTCATGTACAAATTTCAGATAAAGATTCTGTAAAGATTTACATGCATAAAAATTGTAAATGAATTAAAGAAAGTTGGCTGGCATTCAATAGTGGATGGTGTATTTATATTTTTGAGTACAGCCAAAAAGCTATAAAAGTGAACCTAAACTAGGGCTGGTCTACACATACAGCGCTGCAGCTGCACCGACCACTGCAGTACGTCTGGTGAAGACACTCGATACCAGTGATTCTCAACCTATTTACCATTGTGGGTCGCATATGCAGCTGTGTGTGTTATGTGGGCCACATCCACACAATATATATACTACCTGTATGGCACTGAGGATGTCACACGGGCTGCAGCTGTGTGCTGATTGGGCCGCAAGCGGCCTGTGGGCCACAGGATGAGAAACACTGCTCTATGCCGATGAGAGAGCTCTCTTTATGAGAGGTGATAACTATGCTATGCTAGCTAGCTAAGCCCTGCCACCAACATAGTGCTGTCCGCACTGGCACTTATGTCAGTATAACATACGTCACTCAGGGGGGTGGTTTATTCACCCCCTGTGAGCGACAAATTATGCAGACAAACTGTAGCGTAGACCCAGGCCTAATGGAAGTAAAGCAGCAAGAGAAGGGTAGTTTTAAATATGCAAATAAACTGGAACTGGATGATCTAAACAAGCAAAAAGCAAAAGCATTTAGGCTTTTGTTTTTAATTTTAAGCTTTTAGTCCCTGTGGCCACAAAGATGACCATGCAATTATGAAGAGCTAGCATTGTTTTAGGCCCAATCTACACTGCTGTAATAACTATATCAGCACATGCTTAGAAACATCACTGTTCAAACAAGGATTTATGTTTGTAGTTTGGACAAGACAATTCTTCATGACCTAGGCTGTAACGTGATTGCCTCAGTTATAGAGCTATAGTGGCCCCTTTACATTACAAACAAACTTCATATTGGAATACAAATACCCATGTCAGATTACAGATCCGGCTCTGCCAGCACACAGTTATGTAGGGCACGTTACCAAATCTGCAGATAGACCAAAAACAACAGGCCAATAGAGTTAAACCTACTGGACAAACTACATCACTGTTGAAAAATAGGTGAAAACTGCCCCATTTTGATCAGCTGAGTAGGAATGCTGAAAGCTGATGAGTCTAGTGTCAATGTTAACTATTTAACTACTAGTTATTTAGCAGAAAGCCAGCTATTCAGATTGTAGACAGTTATAATAAACTACTACACCTCTTGTATCCTGAAACCTGACTTGTGCACATGAGTAAGTACACTTTGAATTTTATCTTTAATTTGAGGGTTTCAAAATGCTTTTCAATTTTCCCTTGAAGCAAATTACATGAGAGAAACTGAGGCACTACAATTATCTTGCCTGTAGTTGCACCAAGTAGATGCAATGCTGGGAACAGAAACTAGAATTCTCAATTCCCAATCCTCTACTGTAATCATTTGTCAAAACATTATGGGTCGGTCTACACTTCTAGCTGAGGGTGTAAGTCCCAGCTCAAGAAGACATTGCCATGGTAGTTTTGACTGAACTAGCACGCTAAAAAAACAGTGAATATAGCCTCAAAGATGTGAGCAATTAGCCACCCCAAGTGTGTATCCGTCCAAAATGCTAGGCAAGTACTTGGGACGACTATACTCTCCTGCCATTCCCGCTGTCCTGGCTACAGCAATCTGCAAAGATCAATGTGGGAAAATATCATACTAGCCTGACAGCATGGATTGTTTTAGGTGACATGCACAAAATGGAACAGGCATCCAATGCTGTGCTCAGGGAAAGTATTTGGGGTTACTGTGCAAATAAACCATTACATCACCATACACCAGTTCATAAGGGGGAGGGGTGTGGCGGGGGGAGAAGGGCTATTAGATTTACAAAATACAAGCTAGAGAAGACAAACACAATGTATCGAAGTGAGAGAGAGAGAGAGAGTGTGAGTGAGTGAGAGAGTGAGTGAGTGGGGGGGGGGGGGGGGGGGGGAACAAACACTAGCTACAAATAGGGGATGAGCATATGGTGAAAAACTTACCAAGAAAGATATCTGAATCAAACAGCATAGATGAGTTGGAGACCCTACATTTATTTTGGAAAAGGAAGCAATTAAGGGCAGGCTGAAAAAGCTGGAAGGTAAATTAAGGGGAGTGGGGGTTGGTTTTTTTAAAGTCAGGTTTGGCCTGATGGCCTTTCAGCTCCTAAGACACATGCTCTTAATGCATGGTTTCACTATGACAAGTAACTAAAGTGGCATCATATGCTTCCATTTTCATGTCTCCAAAGCCAGAGCACATCTGCTAGTTTTAAATATAAACAGGGGTTGTTTTTTCTAACTGCCAGTGCTGCAGACAACCTGGACTCTGAAAAATCAAGTTTTTCTTTCTGCATCATGCATCATTATAAATTAAGCTTCTGTGGTATATATGGGGCTCACACAAATAAGAGGGCAAATTTTGGCATGGCAATTCGAAATTAGTTAATTCTGTTGATGCTTCATGATAAGGGGCTGGATTCTATTCTCTCATATAGCCCTTGAGCATCAGGAATAAATCTTATATTTGTCACTAAGGGAAGCAAATATTACTCTAAGCACAAACTGGAAACTTATCAAGTCAGAAGATGTCATTTCATTTTTCAGTGTAGAATCACACTTTGAATATTCTTTGAAAAATTAGTTTTAAAGGCCAGCCTATTGGAAGCCAGCTTTGATATGCAATATCTCATTCTTTTAGTCTTAAAATTATGCAGGTTCTTAAATAGCCTATTTTATACGTTCAATAGAATATGGTCATACAGAAGTATTTAAAATAATTTCCTTGGCTCCTTGAGAGGAGTGAAGCCTAATAAAACAGAATGCAGTATGCAACCATGAAGAAAGTAGCTCTCACGATACTGAAATCCATAACAAATACGTTGGATTTATATAGCAAAATTTACAACCCCCTTTACTTACACTATAGTAACAACTGTGGTTCTTCAAATTGTGTTGTTCACAGGTACTCCACGTCTGGTACACATGCGCCCCATTCATTTGCAATTGGAATCTTTTAGTCAACAGCATCCACTCGGGCTGTGCCCTCACGCTCCTGTACTGAGGGGAAAGTGGTCCCAATCGCTTCTCAGTGTGATAACGGTCGTGGAATACATATGGACAACATCTCAAAAAAAAACCAACACAGTTATTGTAGGGTAAGTAACAGTTTTCTTCCTGGAGCAACTGTCCATATGTATTGCACTTCTGGTGACTCTCAATCAGTAATGTAACGTGTAGGAGGGTGCTCAGAGTCAATTTATATAAGGATTGCCATCGAGCTCTGCAAAAACTACCACCAGATCTCAACACCTCAGCCAAGGAATAACGTCTCGTAAAGGGATGAGCTAATCCCCACATTGCCACTTTATAAATCTCAGAAACAGATACGCTCCTCATGGAAGCTGCAGAAGCTGCCTGAGCTCTAGTGGAATAAATCCCAATCTGCACTGAAGGATCTAAACTGGATTATTTCTAATTAGTGTTAATGCAATTAGACACCTACTTAGATAACCTCTGGATAGATACAGCCTGGCCTTTTAACATGTCTGGCCATGATGTTAAGTGAGTAGGTATGTGATCCTGAAAAACCCGACAGGCTTTGTATATCCCCCGAAGTTTCAGCAGCAGCAAGCCCCAAATTTTTAATGTTCCCAGATGCACTCCCCAGCCTATTGCACATTCGGCATTTGGTAACCACTGCTTTGATTGACGGAGGGTAGGAAAAGGGGACTCCCTGACACACATCGTTGTATTCCATCCTTCATTGTAAAGAGTGAAGTAGTTCTGGAGGCACCGCGACAAGGGTGCCCCAGGTCTGCAACTTGGGCGATAGACTAACTTCAGCCACCACTGAAGAGGGCAAAGGTGCAACCTCACATATTGCCTTATGTATGTGCATACGGCCATACGGTCCAGTATCCTCAAGCATACTGAGATCGTGGTCAAAGGGTGCAACTGGAGGTCCCAACGAAGTTGCTGAATTGTCTGGAACTTTTCAGATGGAAGAAAGATTCTATGAATTCGAGGGCCTATCAGGCTCCAATGAACATGATTTTCTGAGTTGGGTGCACAGTTGATTTGCCCTTTTAAGAACAGACCTAGATGATCAAAAAAAGTCTAGCGTGCAAAGTTGACAAGACTGAGGACCTGTTCCTTGGATAGTCTCTCAGTAGCATATTGTCCAGGTGCAGAAAGATATGAAGTCCCCTCCTCCTGAGGAAGGCCACCAGCAGCATTCATGCATTTGGTAAAAACGCATGATGGGGGCTGATGATAGACTAAAGGGGAGGGACCATATACTGGTAGTGGTGGCCAGCAATGAGGAATCTGAGGAACTTCCTGTGGCCTGGGAAAACTGCCATGTGAAAATAAGCCTCCTGGAGGTCAAGGGCAGCAAACAGGTCGTGATTGAAAGCCGGGAGAATGGTAACTGCAGTACCCATGCAAAAATCTAATGTACTTGATGTGTCTTGAGAGCACAGAGATCTAGGATAGGTCTCATTCCGCCCTTTGGATTTGGGAATTAGGAAATACTGGGAGTAAAATCTCTTTGCATGAAAGTGATGAGGAACCTCCTTGATAGCCCCCAGAGTACACAGGGTTCATACTTGCTGTAACAGCAGTAAGTTCTGAGAGGGATCCCTGAAGACAGATGGGGTAGTGGGACGGGAGTGGGAATGGAGAGGAACTGAATGATATAACCCAATCTCATGTTGCTCAGGATCCATCTCTCCATAGTTACTGTCCCCCAGCACCGTAGAAGTGAGACAGCCAGTTCCCACATAGCTGGGGCGTGGATACGACACTGACAACTGAGGCACTGCTCTCGAAATGCCCAAACAACGTGGCTAGCCAAAAGAGGAAGAGGATGGGCCATTTGAGAAAAACTAGACCCAGAATGATTTGTACCCCTCTCTGGGGAAATCTTGATGCCTCACAGGGTAGGAGGACTGCTGGAAATATCACTGAAGATGATATTGCTGTTGGTTCCCAAAATGACATCTCTTTGCGGCCTGGGTATAAGTCCCCAATGAGCGTAGGGTGGCCAGGAAAAGAATGTAATCTTTCCTCAGTTTTCTTTGAGAATAGGAAGCAACCAAATGGCAAGTACTCTATGGTTTGCTGGATCTCAGGAGCTATGCCAGAGTTTTGTAACCATGAGATTCTTCTCATTGTTACAGCCAAGGCCCTGAGCCTGGATGATGCACCGACTACATCAAAGGCTGACTGTAAGAATGTCTTGGACACTAAATGGCCTTACGTAACAAAGGCCTTGAACTTCTGCCTGGAAGATTCTGACAACTTGTCCACAAATTTGGGCATATAATTTTATGAACTGGGATGCTATTTCGATAACACAGCTTGCTTGTTTGTCATGTGCATCTGCAAAGTGGGAGTCAAGTAGATCTTTCTCCCCATCAAATCTAGCCTTCTGGACTCTTTCTATAGGCACTGATTTATATCTTTCCTGTCTTACTTTCTCATTTGCCACTATCTCAATCAGAGAATTTCAAGCTGGATGAGAGAAAATAGACTCAAAGCCCTGCATTGGCACACTATCTTCTGACAGTGAGCTTTGCTGTGTGCATTAACGAAGCGAGGGCATTCCCCAGGGATTTACCAGGCTCTTGTATTGCTTTGTTTATAGGGAGAGCAACTATCCAAGGTACCGATGGCTGGAGAATAATCACCAATGTGTAGGTGTTTTCCTGTACAAACTCAGCTTGAATTCCTAAGGCTGATGCCATGCACCTAAGCAGACAGTTTCATTATCTGAAGTCATCCAGCACTGAAGACTCAGTATTCCTGTGTCATTTGGTGATGAGGAGATATAGTTGGGACCAATGGAATCCCTTGAGGAATGACATCTGACTGCCATAATGGTTCAGGATACCCCATGGCAGAGGGAGCCGATGGCTGCAGGCCTGGTGGTTCTGGAAGGGAGCCCATTGTAGGTACAGGTGAACTCACCCTACAGTGGACAGACAACCAGCATTTCTCCAAACAAAGGACTTCCATAGAGGCCTCTGTGAATAAGGATATTGCATTGCCAACCAGAAAGAACTAGGCCAAGGTCTCATGTCTCTACTGCAGGAACGGTACCAATTCTAGTACCGACTGTGATTCCTGATGTGTCTCGATGACCGTTGAGATTGAGAGCGATGGGAAAGGGGAGGGAGCTTGACTGCGAGGATCCCTCCAAATAGCTTGACTGTGTCGGTGGGACCACTCAACGGGGCCACCAAACATCCAGCATCATCCATAGCCCAACCCGATGATGCCACTGGTACCAAAGGAACAGTCAACAGCACCTTGGATATTGATACTGGCCTCAACCTCACACTGGGTTCCAAAAGAGGCATCGGTACCAAAAACAAAGATGGTCCAAGGACAGCAGATGCATGCTGCATTGTAGAGAGCATCAGTACCGAAGATTCTGTGCATGTCAACGATGATCTTCATCCTAAGCAGGAAGTCGACAACAACCCTGCACCAAGGGTAAACTGCAGTACAGAGGATGGCATCAGCAACAACAGTAAGTCTGCCATCAAACCAAGGGGATCTGAGGATGCCAAGGATGACAGTAGTTGACTGGTCCCTAATGAGCAGCGACTCAGGGGCAGAAAGGCACAAAAAATCTGCTGCTGCTTGATGTACAGTCAGGGAGGAGACCGACAGTTTCAACGGGCGCTTGAGGCACTACTGAGTCAACAGTACAGGCTCTCTGCTCCCACCTCAGTGCTGGAGAGCATGTTGATAGCCCCACTCTAACCTGCGTACCAGGAGACTCCCAGTGCTGCTCAGTACTATTCTTAGGCAGAGAAGTCAAGTCCGACCTCAGGAATGGCCCTGGGCTGTCTTATGAGGTTTTTTCCTCAGATAGCCCAATGAAAGGGAGCAGTCTCTCTTCCTTCTGCGCGAGTAATTTGAGCTTGGCTGAGAAGTCCCAGCTCTGGTGCTCTTTGAGGGGCCTGACTTTCCAAAGCGGTCCCCCAGTGTCCAGGCAGGCTTCATTGCCTGCTCAAGAAGGCACTGCTTCAATCTTAAGTCTCTAGCCATCTGGTTCCTCTTTTTAAAGGACTTACAAATAGAGTGCCTTTCCTTAGTGTGACCTTCCCCAAGGCACAATAAACATCTATCCTCACCAATTTAAAAACAAGAAGTACAAAATGAATAATTCAAACAAGCCTTCCAAAGGAATCCAAAGAACCGAGTGTAAACAAACTATCAGAGATAAATGGAATGTGGCAGACAGGCTGAGGAAACACCATTTAGTAAACTAGAAAGAAGAGAAACAGCAAATGCTGACATGTGCCATGACTCTGCTAAAGTTTAGCAAAACCACCTGGGCTCTATATTAAAAAACTGACGTATGTCTATCTAAAGAATAAAAAAATCACATCCATTGGATAAAACATTTTTCTGAACTTCTGCCTTTAAAACCAAGTAAATATGGTTCATAGGAGACAAAAACTGAACATTCAAAAAGCTGTCAGAAATGAAAGGACAAGTTTAATTGCAAGCATTGTTAGTACATGTCCCAAGACTCAAGCAAGCATGTTGTTTGTTATGAAGGAAAGTTTCACACAGAAAAAGAGTAAACTAAAAAGAAGATACTTTTTGTTGCTGGAAACAGTTCCATGATATTTTTAAAAACAAGCCATCTCCAACTGTCTCTTAATCTAGCCAGCCATTTCTATATATTTTTTAAAATGGAACTAACTTAACAAGATATGTGACAGTTGCCCTGACTACTCTGTTTGTATACTGTATCTATCTGCATCCCATGGTCTACTTTGTCTTTTTACACTGTAAATTCCTATGGGCACAGACTACGTTTTCATACTTCTGTACATCACCTAGTATACTTTGGCTAAATAAAATCGGCAGTGGCTAAGAGCTGGCAATTCAGGGTAAACTTTTCTCCCTGCTTAAGTAAAACACCACATTTTATTTTCTTTTAATTTAGAAGACACATCAGAACTAAGCCTCTGATGGAGAAAATAAAGGAACTAAGCACATGCACACTTTGAATACCACTTATGGCTGCTAAAGTGTTTTTAGCAAGGATAGTAATATGAACTATAAAAATCAAACTACACATTTAGTGTTAGCAGAATGTTGCTCTCTCCTAAAGGTCTTACTATATCAAAAAGTAGCATATTTTCCTCTAGAAAAGTTAGTTACAAACCTAACTTCTTACAGGTATAAATGTATTCCTTTTACAGATATGAGATTACTACTTTTACATATATTTTCAAATTTAGACCCCGCTCCTGTAAACACTTATACATACATTGACCTTTAAGTAATCAATCCCATTAACTTCAACATGACTACACACGCACTTAAACCACAGGTAAGCATCTGCAGGACCAGGCCTTAAGGCTCAAATTTGTAAAGACATGCATGTAAAAGTGTGCAAGCAATAATTTATGAAGTAACTTGGCACAAAATATATATGCAAAATTGCACATGCACAATTTTGAAAATTTAGGCCTAAATCTAAATTACAATATTCCATTTCAATTCACCTATGAACAGTAATTACTGCTTCGGTTTTTTTAAAAAAGATAACACCATATTTTTAGTGGTGAAAGTATTTCAGTACTAAGATACTGAACATTTAGTGTACCAGATGTAGCTCTTTCCTAGCAAAGACATGCTGATGGTAAAAGGTACATGTTGCCAATGTTTACAGAGTGAACAGAGCTATTTCAAAGAAGCATGCCTTTTTCAGCATTAACTAAAAGTTAAGATATCGTTCATAAGCCTCTCCGCAAGAAGGAAAAGAACTTTCTACAATTGAGCTAAAAAAATTCCCATAATAATTTTTGGACTTAGCTGACATTCTTGAATTATAAACAGAACTGCAAACCTTATTCCTGCTAACAAAACATGCCAACTGCTTCAAAACAAGCAAGCAGAAGTATGTCAAACTGATAATTTCCTACATTTTTCGTGCTGCATAAAGCCAGCAAACATAAGAGAATTTACCATACCAAAAGTACTAGTTGACTCTCGTGATGTTACCCGCTTCGTTGCCTTCTCAAAGGGTACCAGTGGTTTTGGGTATCTGGATGCTAAACGTTTTAAAAAGCAAAAACAGGAACCAGTCATTCTCTAGTAGCTTATATTATTTAAAACCATTCCAGATACCGTAATTTACCTGCCAGAAAGCATAGGGCCTTTATAACTGATGGAGAGGCTAATCCTGTAAACAAAACTCCCACTGATTGCAGCATCATTGTCTTTAATAAGATTTTTTGTGACAGTAAAGTCTGCAGCATCAGGCTCTGAGAATTTCTAGATGTAAATAGAGAACTATTGAGAATAGAGAAATAGATGCAATATCAAATTAAAGAAGTGGTCTTCATAAAAACACACAGATAGAACACTGCAGAATGGAGCACAAAGCGAAATCTGGTGAATGAGTCATAAAACAAGTTAAACTGCACTAAACAGTTTGTTGCTGAATCTAGTGTAAAAATGGACAGCTATATGTTTAGACATTTTCTGACACAAATGTCAGGCTAATTCTGTTTTAAATGATTAAATGCTTCCTTTGTAATTTAGACTATTAAACCTTACCCCACTTTTGGTACTCTAATAAATATATCAACAGCCTCACCCTGGAGTGCTTTCTATAAAGCTCCTGTTTTCACAGGTTATACACACGGAACCAGGATCAAGTCCTAAACAAAATCAACACAATGTTGGGTTTGCACGTTTAAACACAAAACAAGTCAGGAAATTAAAGTTAAATTTCTCAAAGCAATTTTAACTTGACTATATGGCACATAATATATGTATTAAGGTAAACATTTAATCTAGCAAAAATACTGTATGTGTAATGAGGGTAAGATAACATTCCTATGAGAAATTTAAAATCGAGTTTCCCAACTATTTAAATTTGCAATTTTATTGTTGGATTGACATAGGGTTGTGTGTTTTTTTAATAAAGTTTAAAAATATAGAGGAATATAGGAATAAAGAAAACTTGGTGAAGAACTGCTGAGTTGTGCAGCTCTGTAGTGCAACCAACGGTAGTTATGCAACCAGAAACTAAGATTTTCAGCTCCTCAAGTGCAGTACATGTTAAAGCTTTTTTAACTTTGTAGATTAATATTTCTCAAGTTCTCAGCTCAGAAGGCTCATAACTGAGGTATCCAATAAAATGCCTAGTCTTCAATCTTTTCTCTCTTCTCCGTCTGCA
Source organism: Macrochelys suwanniensis (assembly GCA_033296515.1). Taxonomy (NCBI): domain Eukaryota; kingdom Metazoa; phylum Chordata; order Testudines; family Chelydridae; genus Macrochelys; species Macrochelys suwanniensis. The sequence continues at coordinate 240,760,432 of CM065776.1, forward strand.
TCTGGTGCTGATTGTTTTGCAGGCTACAAGAGGTGCTATAACCTTAGTGCCACCCACATTTGTGGAGGGGAAAGATTAGCATGAAACCCCATCCAGACTATTTTTTACAAGGCAAAATAATTTCATCTAGGGATGAGGAGAGTGAAGAAATCCAACTTTTGACCCTATTTACTTGGTGGGGTAGTTGTGGTGTTCACTAATGAGAGAGGTCTGACCCTGGCCTCTATATACTAATACAGTTACCTGTGGAGTTTTTAAGCCCAGTTGGGCATTCAGTTCTCCCTGGCTAAACCTAACAGAGTTCCTATCTGAACAAGGCAGAATCCACAGTTCCAGCCATCAGAAAGGGGCATGGCTGGGGCAGACCAACAAAGCCAAATCTGCTTCTCACAGCAGCTTGCTTCATTGAATACTTTGACTCAAAAGCTGCTGTGACAATTTTGTGGATGAACAGAGGCTCATGATTCTGACAAAGAAAATACATTTTTTCCCTCAGGCCAAGTATTGTACCAAAGCAAATAAAGCAAGACTTAACTCTGGATGTCCCCTGATTGGGCTGGTTTGCATGCATTATACACACACATTCTCTTTTATCAAGAAAGCATTGTATATTATTCACACCTGATCACATGCGGCCCGCGTGGGCTCATTGTGCAGCCCACGGGGGTGGGGGGGGGTGAGTAGGTGGGCTCACTGTGCAGCCCAAAATCTGGGACTGTGTCCATTGGTCCTTTTTGCTGCTTGTCTCTGGGCTGGGGGTTGTCCTAATGCTGCAAAGAGGGTGTTCCCAAAGGAAGGTGCTTGCTTCTAACCCCCGAGGCCGTCAGTATGTCTGCTCTTCTCTAGTCAGCCCACTTGACAAGTTTGATTGTCCTTGGTCTGGTTCCCATCCCCTCTCCAAGGGTTGCAGCTGTCTGGAGGTGCCTGCCTTCCACGCCTTCCTCATTCATTCAACAGGGCAACTGAATACAAAGTGGGGGGAAGATCTTATTCTACTTCTAGCAAAAAGACATTTTTCTTTTACCTTAATTATACCACCTTAGGGGCCCGCTATAACATATTACCAAGGTTCAATACAAAGTCATATAAAAGTTATACAAAAATGCATAATGCAGAGATTTATCTACAACTGCATTGATTGACTGTTGTGTGCAGTAATATAGTGACCCCTGGGGGGGGTGAAGAGGGGTGTGATGGTGGGGCCGAGCAGGGAGGGGGCAGGTCCTATTTTACTGCTGTGATCTGGTCACCCTATGCGCGCTGTTTCTTTCCTTCTCTCCAGGCTTCCACACCCCAGCGCTGGGGAAGGAGGGGTTGTTTCCGCGGGGCGGGCGGCGCTGGGGGGGGGGGGGTGTTTTTGCGGGGCCGGGGGGTTTCAGCCTTCAGCTGTTTTCTTTGGAGTAATATGGCCCTCGCCACTTTATGAGTTGTGCAGGCCTGATTTACAACTTCTGCTATTTGAACAAATTATCGAATGTATTTAAACATAAAACTGAACAAACTTCTTAAAGTTAACTATGATTTATTGCTGATAATTGAGCTAATTGCTGTATATGTCAACAGAAAACAGCAATGAAAGGCTTCTGACTTTCTACTGTGGTGGAAATGCTTACCAATTATATTCTCTACCACAAAAGACTGTTAGCATTAATGTATGTTGCTAGGCTTCTCTACACAGAAATATTAACATAAACCATCATTAACAGTAATTCTTAGATTCCCATAAATTGATGCTTTGTGTAAAATACATTCAAAGAACAAGTAAGACTGACCAAAGTTCAAAGTCAATATTGTTTGTATTTTCTTTTAGCATTCTAGACAAGCTATACAGCAGTTGCTGTACATGCCTCCTTTATACAGAGACTTGACATTAGTCTTAGAGGCTCAGAAAAGAAAAAGCACTGTGGGATGGTGGAGGAAATGTATATTTCCATCTGAAATATCTTAGGGCTGGTCCACAGTGGGGGGCGGGAAATCGATCTAAGATACGCAACTTCAGCTACGTGAATAACGTAGCTGAAGTCGAATATCTTAGATCGATTTCAAAAGGTACTTACCCCGGTCCACACCGCAGCAGGCAGGCTCCCCTGTCGACAGCGCTTCCTCCGCTCACCGAGCTGGAGTTCCGGTGTCAACGGGGAGCAGTTCTGGGATCGATTTATCGCGTCTAGATGAGACGCGATAAATTGATCCCAGAACATCGATCACTACCCGCCGAATCGGGCGGGTAGTGTGGACATAGCCTTAGTCTCATTCATTCTATGAATTAACCTTTTGCACTCCCTAGTGGATTCTGCAAACATACAGCTGAAAGAGCTTTCTGTCATATTGGATTAGAACTGTTTGCACTAGTCAAAGCAGCTTATTCTTGCAAAACTGTTATGAATGTTCAGCAGCACCGGCACAAAATCTGTACAACGACCAATTATCAAAACAACGATGAAATTAATTATTTTATTCTCCCACTGAAAAAAAAATTGCTTGCCTTGGGCAAGCACAAACCATGTAAGAGTTAGCTAGAAGGCAGATGGTTACATTTATGCATAGCTCAAAATCCACCTGCACATGTATACAATAGCCATAAAGGGATGCCAGAAGAATCTTCCCTTCAGCTTCAACCATATCTGCCATATCACACTGGCAAAAATATTCCCCACAGTAGACCAACTAGTCTACCCAAAATATGCGTGCGCACACATACACCCAGACCCTACCCAGTGTAAGGAAGCTTATTTTGCAGAGGAAATGATCCCAGAAGAATCATGTAAGTGGTCACTGGGTCAAAGAGTGGCACTCAACCCACTGGTCTTGGTATGTCTTGGTACACTGCGCAGGGATATATTTCTTAAATGACTTTCATGAAAATAAGTTTGATCAAACAGAAAGTAGAAAACTTGAATGTAACAATCTTTTCACTGAAAACAAATTATTTCTACAGACATTTCTTAATTTTCATCAAAAGATGGTTTTGTTACATAAAAGGAAATTTAGAAGTGTAAATGAGTCTCTGTGTAAAGTCATTTTCGACACTAGCTGGAAGTTTTTCCACTACTGTGGAATCAGTGACACCTTCCTCCACTGACCATGTTTTAAAAAGGGGGAGCAGTGAGGAGGAATTACAGTAACTCTGTCCCACTGCTAAGCAAACTTATCAGGGGTATCACTTTTACTCAGAATATAAAGCAAAATAAAGCATTTCAGATATATTCAAAACAGAAAAGGGAGGAATTTGTCAGACCCACCACATGGTGCTTTTATAATTGTAAAGAGGGAGGAAGTAAAATATGATGCAAGTCCAGTCCATCTCTTTGATTTTAAGATAATGTAAGGGACAAGCATTACGTTTACAACTGTATCTTCCAGGAAGAATGGAAACTCTGGGACATAATCCTCAAGCTTCCCTATCTGAGAAAAACTTGCAAAGGATTTCCATGTTACAAGAGAAAAAAAAAATATTAATGTTGTAGATTCAGCACACTATCTAGTGAGGTATTGACAAAATTTGAACGTGGAACGCTTTCAGAAAAAAAGTATTCCACCTCAACTGACAGGACATATAATAAGGTAAAATATTATCCTGACAACGCTCCCTAAAAATCCAATTCTATACTTTTTCCTCCTCCCAGTCTTCCCACCCAGAGCTACATGCTCTCACTCCACTGCTCCTATGAGAGGTTCCTCTGTGTCAGTGATTCTCAACCAGGAGTACATGTACCCTTGGTGGTACACAAGTTTTCCAGGGGGTACTCAACTCATCTAGATCAGTGTTTTTCAACCTGGGGGTTGCAGCCCTCAGGAGGGAGGGGTCATGGGACGGGTTTAGAGGGATTGCAAGCGCAGGGCCGGCATAAAGGGGTGGCAAGCAGGGCAATTGCCCCCCAGACCCCACACCACAGGGATCCCTGCAAAGCTAAGTAGCATGATTCAGCCCTACTGCCTGGGGCTCATGCATCTGACAAGGCTCCCAAATGAAAAACAGGCTCAAATATCACAATGAAAAGTAAGTACAATATTTATATTCCAATCGATTTATTTTATAATTATATGATAAAAATGAGAAAGTAAGTAATTTTTCAATAATAGTGCAATGTGACACTTGTGTCTGATTTTGTACGCAAGTAGTTTTTAAGTGAGATGAAACTTGGGGTACGCAAGACAAATCAGACTCCAGGAAGGGGTACAGTAGTCTGAAAAGGTTGAGAATTACAGCTCTATGTTGATCCCTTCAGGGCACTGCCAAGCACACAGACACAGGCCTTCTGATGGAGGACTAAAAGTATAAAGGAGAACTTCTGTTTTTAAAGTACACTTCTAGCCCTTTTCTAGATAGGCCTTATAATGTCAACCAGTGTAAACCGATCAGTAGGACTGGGGAAAGAAAACAGAACTTGGGATCCACTTCGGCAACAGGGAGCTGGAGGGCACCTAGAGTTCTCCAACACCTAACATAAAACAAATCAGTTATGTTTGGAATGCATCCCAAGGAATTATCCTATCCACTCAGCACATCCCTGTGCATAGCTGCATGATCACGGTGGACAGGAATGTGTTACGTTTTGGAATAGTAATGATACAGTCTTTTTCCACAGGCCCGCCTTCTAAATATTAAGGGTGGTGGCTCTGGATCACCTATCTGACAACTGTTCTTCAGTGCAGCAGTGGTGACAATAGATAGGTTATTCCTCAGCCTCTGCTGTTAGTGGAAGCTGCAGGCAAGATGTCCTGCCCTATCTAGCTGTAAGGCAGCTGGTAGATGTAGACAGGACTATATTCTTCCGGTCATGAGCTTGGTAATTAGTTGGGAAACAGGCCCCCCTTTGGTTCTTGATGTGAACAAGTCTCCTGCCTGCTTACAGTCTCCCCTAACTAATGAGAGTCTATGTGAGGGCACAGAAGAGGTAGTGAAGGAAGGGAGTCAAAAACCTACCCTAACTAGGAATTCTGGGTCAAAAGGGGCACATACTAAAGGCTCTTCTTCCACAAAAGTGTATTGTGTCAAGAGCTGAAGCTTTCAGGACACAGAAGACCACAGACATGAACCAAGCTTAAGTGCATATGGTGACAGAACTGTGCTCACCTTTTATTATTTTCTCATCAAGGAGGAGAAAGTTTGTTAGTTGCAGCAGGCATGGTAAGTTAAACGAAAATTTTGAAGGTTGAATTTCTAGGAGCCTTTTAACCAAAAGTGACCCCAAAGCAATACCAAACGTGACCCCAAAGCAATACCAAACAGACTAATTCAAATATGATTCCAGGCAGTCAATTCCTTAGAGTCTTACTGTGCAACGAGAAGCCAGACCGAATGCACTATATTACCAAATTCATGTTGACAAATACTAGGCTCAACCCAGAAAAAAAATAAAGGTGAGGTTAATAGATCAGGGAAAGTAATTGGAAGATGTGGTGACAGTATATGTCCCTCAAAGGGTATGTCTACACAGCAAAGGAAAACCCATGGTTGGCCCATGCCAGCTAACTCGGGCTTGTGGGGCTCAGGCTACAGGGCTGTTTCATTACTGTCCAGACTTCTGGGCTCTGCCTGGAGACCAAACTCTGGGACCCTCCCACCCCACAAGGTCCTAGAGCAGGGGTGGGCAAACTTTTTGGCCCGAGGGCCACATCAGGGTTGCAAAGCTCTATGGAGGGTCAGGTAGGGACGGCTGTGCCTCCCCAAACAGCCTGGGCCCCACCACCTATCTACCCCCTCCCATTTCCCGCCCCCTGACTGCCCCCCTTAGAACTCCCGACCCATCCAACCCCCCCTGTTCCTTGTACCCTGACTGCCCCCTTCACGGGACCCTCCGCCCCAACCGCCCCCCCCCCGGGACCCCACCCTTATCCAACCCCCCTTACTCCCTGTCCCCAGACTGCCCCAACTTCTATCTACACCCCCACCTCCTGACAAGCCCCCCGGGACTCCCACACCTATCCAACCCCTCTGTTCCCCATCCCTTGACCGCCCCCCTCACCCCCAGAACCTCTGCCGCATCCAACTGCTCCCTGTCCCGTCTACCCCCCAGGACCTCCTGCCCCTTATCCAACTCCCCTGCTCCCCACCCCCTTACCATGCCGCTCAGAGCGGTAGGACTGGCTTATTGGAAAGCCTGGGAGGTGGGCGGGTGCAAGCCGCGCTACCTGCACGGCGGCGTACCTGTGGCGGAGGGAGGACTGTAGGAGTAGGATTTTATATTTGTATTAGAGGTCGTAATAATTGAAAGGAAGGAACAGACTAGAACAATTCTTATGGCTGATTATGGTCACCCCGTTTTAGGATAAGTTATAATGTCTACTATGGTTTCCTATATGTATTATAAATTAGGCCTTCTAGTTAAATATACATTTCTTTGTTTGAAGGTCTAGTAAGTAAGAGACAGGATCTTGTATTATATCTATGTTAATTACATTAAAGGAACGTTGAAGGCCCGGGCTACAATGTAAACTGTTTTGACCACAAGATTTAGTGAAGTTTAATTTACGCCTTTCTTGCTCAACACAAAATACTCCTGTTTGTATACCTTTGAAGGTCCTCTGTAAAAAACGGTTTGTGTGAATAAGGAGTGTGTGTATGCATCATGAAAAGAGAAGGTGTGAAGGCCATTGTTAAAACCAGATGGTCAAGAGAGGAGGAGTGAAGAAACTTAACGAGACTTATTGATGCCAGAAAACCATCGACGCACATCCATGATTAAGGAAGGGCAGATTGATAACCCTGAGGTGGAGGCAGGCACCCCTAAAGACAATTGATTAAATGAATCCAGGACAGGATGACCCTCTCTGAGGTGTTTTTGGAATATTAACATCAAAAGATAACATCAATTAAGGATTAACCGGTCATAAACTGACAACAAAATCCATAGACTTCAACGGAGAAACAGGACTGTAAGAACAGGGTGCTTTGCCATGGGACTTTGGGTTTGTCTTGCCACAACTCCAGGAGCATCGGATCGCGACCGACAGAGCCCGGCTCCCCTCTGCAACCAATCTGGCTGGCCACGAGATTGATCCAGACACTGGACTGGTAACTATAACATCGACTGGTGGCTGACTTAAAAGCACTGACTAAAAAGCATGCGCTTTTTACACTGACTAAAAAGCATATGCTAACTGCTGTATTCTCAATAAATGCAGCGTGCTGCCTTCTCCCCTATAAAAGAGCTTGTCTGCTTTGTATGAGCATAACAGGACAACAGGGGCTGGATGTGGCCCACGGGCCGTAGTTTGCCCACCTCTATCCTATAGCCTGGGCTTCAGTCCAAGCCCACAATTCTACACAGCCATGAAACAGCCCCGCAGCCTGAGTCAGCTGGCATGGGCCAGCCGTGGGTTTTTCTTTGCTGTGTAGACCTACCCTTTGAGGATATCTTCTCCGTGTGGGATCAAGTTAGATTCTCAATTATCCCCAGTAACCTTTCAACATGAAGCTAAGATCACTTGAACCCTTTCTCCCACATTACATCATTCTCTTTCCAGTGCTGACCTTGTAACAATAATTCATACTTCTGTCACATCAAGACTGGACTACACTCTACTTGGGGCTGCATTTTAAATCCATTTGGGAAGCTAACATTAATGCAAAATGTGGCAACCCACTCAGCAAGTAGAGCATCCCATTATGAGATTATTCTATCAGTGCTCCCAGATCTGTCCTGGCTGCCTGCAGATTTCCAGGTGGAGTTGAAGGTACTAGTATAGATATACAAATCCCTAAATGACTCGAGGCTTGCCTACTTAGACTGCCTCTCTCTACATGCCACATCGTTGAAGTCGAGACCTGTAGAGACACTCCAGCCAGAGATCCCTCTCACTAAAGTGGCAGGGCATTCAACATGAGAGCCCCTTTCCGCTGGAATACACACACACAACTAGAAATAGCCTGAATATGTTGACCTGCAGGGGAATCTCCAAAAATTTTTAGAGGGATTTTTGGAGACAAATGCTATTTGAGGAGTAATGTTTACCGAGTTTGGAGTAGCTATTTTATCTATACTGCGTGGTCCATTTTTTTATTATTTTTTTTTGGTCATACTGTGTGAGGTTCCTGCTGAGTCTTCTGTTCATGTTAGTTGAGCTATTAACTAATTTTAATGAGTGCCAAGAGTATAAGAGAGGTGCCCCTTGTAATTTTACAGATCTATAATAAATAAGTCATAATTCAAATACAATAAAGATTAATATGGCCTGACTGTTTTGTTCCTGTTTAGTCTTCAAATACTCAGTTAACAGGAATGCAGACTATGGATTTTATAGAAATGTAGTTATAGAGGAAGGCTACCATAATGCAACTAGCAGTATTTTAGCCAACTACTTAATGCAATCTGTTTATCTCTGTATCAATCCTCAAACATTATGTTGAAATTTAAAAAAAAAAAAATCACATTTCTTCTTGTCCTATTTTATCATTGAATAACTTGCTTTGGCAACTATGCTAAAGAATACAACTATTCACACCTCGTATTGCTTTGCCAAAAGCTAGCAGTAACGCTCCACAAAAGCTTGAGTTTTCTCAAGAGATATTCACATAGTAATCTTTTAAAACGTCACTTGCTTTCTATCACAGAATAGTATAGCATTCATTTACACATTTACATAACAAAGATAAGAAAAGCACATTATTTCTTCAGTGAAACAGTGCTTCTAGGGCTGAATGTTGTAGCGATTTTCCATTTACTGCAATGTTTCATCGAGACTCGCACTGTACATCTACAGGCCATAAAAGTGCCCTTTCCAAGGACATATATTACAGTACTACCAAAGCCACACAGAGGCCTACCTCAAATATGAGTTTTCTTTAATAAGTTACAGAATCTTGAATATTTGTAATAAAAACATTTATTTTATAAGGGGGAGGGATAGCTCAGTGGTTTGAGCATTGGCCTGCTAAACCCAGGGTTGTGAGTTCAATCCTTGAGGGGGCCACTTAGGGATCTGGGGCAAAAATTGGGGATTGGTCCTGCTTTTGAGCAGGGGGTTGGACTAGATGACCTCCTAAGGTCCCTTCCAACCCTGAGATTCTATGATACCTAATACAGTTAAATTATAAGAGTCGGCATTTCAAATTCAGTACTCTGCTTAATAGGTTTTTGGTTTGTTTGTTAGTGTTACATCAAGTTTTGAGACCAAAGCTAGGTGAAAATTTTAAAAATTGGCCACCTGCATGGCATCTTTGGAAGCTTATGAACTAGCTGCGTAACACTTTGATGAACACAAATGTTACGCTGCCCAAGAATTGCCAAGCTACGGGTGTTGAAGGCAGAGGACATTGTCCCCATGCCTGATACTGCACAACAAAGACAAATTTACCTTTACATATGTATCATTAGTACATTTTCTGAAGTTACATTTTACATGAGTCTCGTACTTACTCTATTGCTTTATAAGGATTCAATTGGCCTAATGCATAGGAGGGAGAAAAGGCTGAATTCTTACTAAGTCAGATCTGAATATGTCATTGAATCAATAAATTATAACAACATCCAGAAAACTCATACAAGTGGAGTACCTAGAGTGTGAAAAGGGTTCCTTGGAATCATTTTATTCCTTTTCTCCATAGTCTGTCATTTTCCTGGAGTTCCGAGAAGCCTCTCTAAAATCTGACATGCCAAATCTCTAAATACCACAATTTTAAAAGCTCAAAATAGGCAAGTTAGTCTAGAATGAAATAGCAAGCCCTAGTTTTAACACTTTGTTTTCTGCTTCTATTTTCACCGTTTGTATTTCTAATATGGTAAAGAGTTCACTTTTTCTCCCTGTCCCCCTTTACCAACAACCTGAAGCTAGTATTAATTTAATTGGTCAGCATACAGCACGCTTGCATCTTTATTTCACTGTACCCTTCCCCAATTTGATGCTGGATTGTTTTCAAGTCATTCACGGATCTTGTCTACTTATATGACCTCCTCTGCTCTACCCTTCTGCTTCCTAATCCCTTCTGGAGATTCTCTCCTTCCTGTTCCTAAAGCCCTTCCAACACACCTTCCTCCACCAAAATATGTTTTACTCTTCAATGAACAGAAATAGGCAACATAGGAATCATTCCACTAGGCGTGTTGTTCCTACTTTTTTTTTTTTAATGGAAAAAACTTTCCGTGAGTAACACTGGGCCCTGTGCTGCATCTCATTTCACCGCACAGACCAGCTCATCAAAGGCACCCTGAAGTACGCGACACAGCCACACCCACCCACCCCAGCCCGGCTGCTCGGGACACCTGGCTGGGGGAGCAGGCGATGCGGAACCCTTCCCATGTCACTTACTTGGGGGGCAGGGTGTCACCGACCCGACCCCTTGTTACAAAGCGTTCGCGGCTGCGGTGGCAGCCTGGCCCAGCTGGGGAACCAGGTGCAGGACGCGGCACGGGCCGTGCACAGGATGACTTTAGCGGCGGGCAGCGCGTCGGCGTCTCCCACCCCCAGCACAGGGGGTAACAGGAGACGCGCCGAGCTGGAGGGAGGGATCGCAGCCGGGGCGCGGCGATGCCAGGCTGGGAAGGGAAGGGAGGCGCTGGCCCCCGCCGGCCGCTCACCTTGCGCGATGGCGATGGACTCGAAGCGGTGCAGCTCCCGCAGCAGGCAGCTCCGCTCGGTGGAGTGCAGGCTATAGATGAAGTCGCGGGCGCCCTGCGCCGTGTTCAGCGCCTCTATCGGCTCCTTCTTGGGGTGGGTGCCCAGCGCCCGCGGGCGGCCGGGCGGCGCCAGCCCCGAGGTCGGGGGAAGGCGCAGCCCGTCGGACCCGCCGCGCAGGGTGGCCAGGCGGCGGCGGCAGCAGCGGGGGGCCCGCAAGGAGCCCAGGCAGAAGGGGGTGGCGGCGGGGCCCCCCGGCCGCCCCAGCAGCAGCGCCGCCCGGCTCAGCCACGCCGACATCAGCAGGCAGGGAGCGGCGCTAGGGAGCTACAATCCCCGCCCGGGAGCCCCGCGCGCGGCAGGGCCGGGCACCATCCAGGGCAGAGCCGGGAAACGAGCAGCCGCGGCAGCGCTCGGCTCCTTCCTGCGCCGGTGACCGAGACTGGGGAAGGGGGACGCGCTGCTCGTGGGCTGCGGGCCGGGGAGGGGACGGTGGGGAGGCTCCTCGCTCCCTGCAGCCGCCTCCTGCGGCTGGGCTCCGGGCTGGGGAAGGGCGAGTCAGTCACAGCTCCCTGCGCCGCCCCATGGAGGCTCCTGGCAGCGGCGCTAGCCCAGGGCCGCCGGGCCGGCTGCGAAGGGAGCACCCCAGCCGCTCCGCACAGACGCGGCAAACACCGGCGGCGCCCGCGGACAGCCGAGGGGGCGGCTCCGCGCAGGCGCCCGGCCGATGCCTGAGCGGGAGGGAGGGGCCCTGCCCAGCCAGGCGGTGCGGGACGGGACGCGGCCCGGCCCCCAGGGAGGCCGAGCACTGGCCCAGGCCCCACCCACGCCTTGCTCCGGAGCGCATGGGTGGGGGCGCTCAGCCGCCGGGGAAGCTGGGGGGCTCCTGCCGCCGTGCTCAGCAGCACCCGCGGGCTCTCCGCCTGGGCACGCTCCTCTCCGGTCCCAGGGTTCAATCCCTTGCGAGGGGCGGGCTAGGGCCCGGCTCCATCATTGCCATCTCCTGGGGGGACTGGGCGCTGCCCGCGGGGTTTCCCCGGCCCTCTAGTGCCAGGGGAGCGAGCCAGCTGCTGGGGTGAAGCGCTGGGCAGCCCGGCTGGGGCTCAGCAGCGAGGCTGGACCCCGTGGGAGCGGGGCTTTGTGTGGACACGGCCAGCTTTGCCATCGTTTAAAAATGCAAGGCGCGGGCCCTGAAAATAGCGTCTGACCCGCCTAGAGCTTCTTAGGGCAACTTGGGGCCATTATCCCGTGTCCGTTTAGCCCGGCTTGTCATTGCAATGCATGGACTCATCGCCGCAGCTCGTTCCTGTGCCCCGGAACGATGGGTTGAGTTCGCGTCTCTCTTCAGTGGGTGGGGCTGTCCCCGAGTGGCGGGGAGGGACCTGTGTGACCCCACACGTGCTCTGAGAGGGACAAAGGTCTGCATGCGCTCTCCCAGAGGGCTGGGTTAACTTGCTGGTTACTACACGTCATAGTCATGGGGTACCGCTCTCTCCCTTGCGGGAGGGAGTCTGGACAACTAGCTTCAGGCAGTGAAGCTCAGAGAGCCGGCCTCTCTGTTTTCTGTAGATTACACACAGAGAGGGTGTGCCAGGTTTAAGCACGTGGTCTCTGATCTTCCGAAACCCTTGCTACTGGGCAAGCTTGAATCATCTCAGAAGAGTGTCATCGTTGTAACTAAAACTGGCAGATACAAACCAGATTTTTTTTAAAAAGCTATTTCCTGTTATTACTAATAAATCTGATAAGTAATAGCTTAACATTGATATAGCGATTTACATACTCAAAACATGTTTTAAACATCAGCAAATCACTACCCTATCATTTAGGCAGTGGAAAACAAACTATGTTTCACTTCCGTTTCTTCATCCCTTTTCTCATCACTTCCCGCCCTCCCCCTCCTTCCCCCGCTCCCATGCAACAGGACAATGCTGCAACATCTGGATTGCAATCACTGCAGGGGAATTGTTTTTAAATTAAAAGATAGTTCTTTTTTATAAATACAAAGATTTCAGATTTCTAATTAGGTTTTGCAATAAAAGTGTATTCATATATATTTTTAAAATGAGTACTAACTATCCAATATGATCTTAAAGTGCAATATTTTTCAACAGAACACTCTAGGACAATTATGTGTCATAAGAACATAAGAATGGCCATACTGAGTCAGAACAAAGGTCCATCCAGCCCAGTTTCCTGTCTGCCAACAGTGGGCAATGCCAGGTGCCCCAGAGGGAGTGAACCTAACAGGTAATGATTAAGTGATCTCTCTCCTGCCATCCATTTCCACCCTCTGACGAACAGAGGCTAGGGACACCATTCCTTACCCATCCTGGCTAATACCCATTAATTGACTTCACCTCCTTGAATTTATCTAGTTCTCTTTTAAACCCTATTATAGTCCTAGCCTTCACAACCTCCTCAAGCAAGGAGTTCCACAGGTTGACTGTGTGCTGCGTGAAGAACTTCCTTATTTGTTTTAAACTTGCTGCCCATTAATTTCATTTGGTGGCCCCTAGTTCTTATATTATGGGAACAAGTAAATAACTTTTCCTTATTCACTTTCTCCACACCACTCATGATTTTATTTACCTCTATCATATCCCCCTTAGTCTCCTCTTTTCCAAGTTGAAAAGTCCTAGCCTCTTTAATCTCGCCTCATATGGGACCCATTCCAAACCCCTAATCATTGTAGTTGTCCTTCTCTGAACCTTTTCTAATGCCAGTATATCTTTTTTGAGATGAGGAGACCACATCTATATGCAATATTCAAGATGTGGGCATACCATGGATTTATATAAGGGCAATAAGATATTCTCCATTTTATTCTCTATCCCTTTTTTAATGATTTCTAACATCCTGTTTGCTTTTTTGACTGCCGCTGCACACTGCGTGGACGTCTTCAGAGAACTATCCACAATGGCTCCAAGATGTCTTTCCTGATTAGTTGTAGCTAAATTAGCCCCCATCATATTGTATGTATAGTTGGGGTTATTTTTTCCAATGTGCATTACTTTACAGTTATCTACATTAAATTTCATTTGCCATTTTGTTGCCCAATCACTTAGTTTTGTGAGATCTTTTTGAAGTTCTTCACAGTCTACTTCGGTCTTAACTATCTTGAGCAGTTTAGTATCATCTGCAGACTTTGCCACCTCACTATTTACCCCTTTCTCCAGATCATTTATGAATAAGTTGAATAGGATCGGTCTTAGGACTGGCCCTTGGGGAACACCCCTAGTTACCCTTCTCCATTCTGAAAATTTACCATTTATTCCTACCCTTGTTCCCTGTCTTTTAACCAGTTCTCACTCCATGAAAGGATCTTCCCTCTTATCCCATGACAACTTAATTTAAGTAAGAGCCTTTGGTAGGGACCTTGTCAAAGTCTTTCTGGAAATCGAAGTACACTATGTCCACTGGATCCCCCTTGTCCACATTTGTTGACTCCTTCAAAGAACTCTAATAGATTAGTAAGACATGATTTCCCTTTACAGAAACCATGTTGACTCTTGACCAACAATTTATGTTCTTCTATGTGTCTGACAATTTTATTCTTTACTATTGTTTCAACTGATTTGCCCGGTACTGACGTTAGACTTACCGGTCTGTATTTGCTGGGATCACCTCTAGAGCCCTTTTTAAATATTGGCATTACATTAGCTATCTTCCTGTCATTTGGTACAGAAGCTGATTTAAAGGACAGGTTAGAAACCATAGTTAATAGTTCTGCAATTTCACATTTGAGTTCTTTCAGAACTCTTGGGTGAATGCCATCTGGTCCCAGTGACTTGTTACTGTTAAGTTTATCAATTAATTCCAAAATTTCCTCTAATGACACTTCAATCTGTGACAATTCCTCAGATTTATCACCTACAAAAGACGGCTCGGGTTTGGGAATCTCCCTAACGTCCTCTGCCGTGAAGACTGAAGCAAATAATTTGTTTAGTTTCTCTGCAATGACTTTATCGTCTTTAAGTGCTCCTTTTGTATCTCGATTGTCCAGGGGCCCCACTGGTTGTTTAGCAGTCTTCCTGCTTCTGATGTACTTAAAAAACATTTTATTACCTTTTGAGTTTTTGGCTAGCTGTTCTTCAGACTCCTTTTTGGCTTTTCTTATTACTTTTTACATTTAATTTGGCAGTGTTTATGCTCCTTTCTATTTACCTCACTAGGATTTGACGTCCACATTTTAAAAGATGCCTTTTTATCTCTCACTGCTTCTTTTACATGGTGGTTAAGCCACGGTGGCTCTTTTTTAGTTCTTTTACTGTGTTTTTTAATTTGGGGTATACATTTAAGTTGGGCCTCTATTATGGTGTCTTTGAAAAGTGTCCATGCAGCTTGCAGAGATTTCACTCTAGTCACTGTTCCTCTTAATTTCTGTTTAACTAACCTCCTCATTTTTGTATAGTTCCCCTTTCTGAAATTAAATGCCACAGTGTTGGGCTGCTGAGGTGTTCTTTCCACCACAGGAATGTTAAATGTTATATTATAGTCACTTTTTCCAAGCGGTCCTGTTATAGTTACCTCTTGGACCAGATCCTGCACTCCACTCAGAACTAAATCGAGAACTGCCTCTCCCCTTGTGGGTTCCTGTACCAGCTGCTCCAAGAAGCAGTCATTTAAAGTATTGAGAAATTTTGTCTGCATTTTGTCCTGAGGTGACATATACCAAAGTTTTAAAGGAATTGGGAAGCTTTTTAAATACACTAACATGCAATCTGATATTTTTATTGTCCTGGGAATTAATTTATGTGCAAAGAAAGTGTCAGGCCTAAATTCATAGTCAGGAGTGTCCAGTCCCTGACAAGTGGCAACCCATTTGTTTAGCTTGCTTTAAAAACAAAAAAACAAAAAAAACAAAAAAAAACCCCACGACACACTTATTGCAATTATTGGTTTTTACATTTTAACTGTGCAGGACCTCAAGCACTTCTGCTACAAGGCGTTTATTTATAAAGTTCTTTATATTGTTGCTGGTTCTTTTAATTGAAAGAATAACAGACTTCTGGAAGGTGGAAGCAAGTACAGATAGTGCAGCATAGTCTGCTACTTTTCTGGGGAGAGTGCCCAGGCCACTCCTCCTGTCTCCATCCATTCTGGGGAGACGTTAGAAGCACCTAACTGTAAATGCAACAGCAGCATTTGCCTGGCCTGCCCAACAGCTGCAGAGGATTAATAGCAAGTTCTGAGACAGATGTCGTAATAAGTGGGGTTTCTTCTACAGTGCATATATAATGTATGATGCACTGCTTGTAATTTTCAGCTTACTAAGGGAAACAACTGAGAGAAAAAGATGGGTGTTGGCTTGTATTTCTAGTTAAACATGTTTTTATCGGGCAGCCAACTAGTTTTGGAACACTATCTCATTTCTGAAACTCAAGAAAAATGTCACTGTTCTATAATCCATTCTCCCTGCTCTTATTCCTTGTCCAGAAAAGTTAAGCTTTTGATGATAGCCTGGGCACATTTTTAGCATCTGTGGTGCCTTATTAAAAACATAACTATCTGGTGAGTTATGCTGAAATCAATATTTTACACATATAGAGATCTTTATTAATATTAGATTTATTAATTAATAAAGCTGGTAAAAAAATTATTCAAAAATGTTTCTCAGCCAAAAATAGCTTTTTCACCAAAACAGAAGTTTCCATAGGAAGTGTCCCTATTAGGAAAATTTTTCTGAAGGGGGAAGGGAAAATAGGGATTGCCAAGAAAGTGAAAACTTGAAAAAATTCAGCTGAAAAATGCAAAAAATATAGTTGTTAAGAACTTTAAACGTTTCATTTTGGGTGGGTTTTTTTTTTTTTGCAAAATCCTAAGAACTTTTGGAGAAGAATTTTGACAATTTCCCCCCATTTTTTATCATGTCTCATTTTCATGAGAATATTTACCAACTAGCTGTGCTAATTAAGGTCCTGATTCTACAATGAGTTCTTGCAGGCAGACCCCTGTGCCTGGAAGGAGCCCCACTGAATATGATGGTGCTTCATGGAGGTGCAGGGATCCACCCACATGGATTTAATTGTAGGACGGGGTCCTAAATAATGTCACCTTTGTGAGGCAAATACTGTCCCCATTTTACAGATAAGGAAACAGACAGGGAGGAGAGGCTGAAGTCTCAGTGCTGGTCAGTGGGAGAACCCATAGGCACTGACCTTCTAATGTGCCTAGGGGCTGCCCCCCCTCGGCTCCGGCCCAGGCTCTGCCCCCACTCCACCCCTTCCCCCAGAGCCCCACCCTGTTTCGCCTCTTCCAACCCCCGCGTCGCCCCCACTCCTCCCCTTCCCCCAGGGCACCCCCCACCCCGCCCCCGAGCATGCCCTGCCCTCTCCCACCCCAGCGCCTCCTGCATGCCACGGGACAGCTGTTCCATGGTGGGTGAGAGGCGCTAGCCGGGGGGGGGGGGGGGGGGGAGGGGGGAGGCACTGATAGGGGGACTACCAGAGGGTGCTGAGCACCCACTATTTTTTTTTTTCCATCTGCACCCGTGGGAGGACCAAACAAACCTAGGAGCCCTAACTCCTGGCCCTTTGTTTCTTCTTGTAGGCATCTTTATATCTTTAATTTGTAAAGAAATTGAGAATTTTGAGGGCAACAAAGTACCAGAGAACTAGAAGGATTTACTCAGCCAAATGTGACATCTTGGGGGAAGTGACCATTATGAGGGGAGACTTGACAGCCAGAGATAAAGAATGCTCCGTGAAGAGTACTTGACTATAGAATGACCTACCAGAGAAGATTGATTAGAGTTTGGGCTCTGTCCTTTTTCCACTGTGTTGCACAACTCACATTATTGCTCAAGCTTTCCCGCAATTATTTATGATGGTTGGGTGTGGTGTGACAGAGCTCAAATGTGGTTGGGGCTTTCCAAACATTCAAGAAGTGATTGTTCTCATCGGAAGGCGCTCACAATGTAAGGCCCCGATGCTGGAAAGAGCCACACACAAGCAGATCCCTGTGCGTGCACCACAGTGAAATCAATGGAGGTTCAATGGTGGAACTCATTGCAGGATTGGGATCTTAAGGAGATAGCTATAACAGCCTAAAGGTGGTTGAGATATATAAACACCACACCAGGAGACAAAAGAGGCCAAGGGGATTAAACTAGTTATATTATAATAACATTAAGAAAAGAAAAATCTGCTGAATATCAAACTACAGCTCAAAGTCAGAAAGTATAGTAAATTGTGGAGTCTCTCAAGGAAATAGCAGTGGTTCCATACAAAACGACATAGGATAAATTCAGCATAAAAACATTGAAGGCAACAATTCTGCACTGACCAGGAATGGGCCAAATGATATAACAGGCCTTCTCTATCTTTCACTGCTATTACTTTTATTTAAAGAGAAAGTGGAACTGATGCCTCTGGCAAGCAGACATTTTGATTAATCAGACTTTATTTTTAACCTGATTCATCACAGTAACTCTGATTAATCTTTGAGACACCAGCAGGATCTGTGAGCTTACTACAAAGGAAATTCTTACATGGGGTTGCCAACTTGGTAATATTCAAAATCCACTCCAGCAGGAGTGCTGGAACCTCCCCTGCCCTGCTTCTTCCCCCCGAGGCCCCACCCCTGTCCGGCCTCTTCCCCCCCAGATCTCCTCCCCTGCCCTGCATCTTCCCCAACTCCCACCCCACCTCCTCCCCCTCAATGCCCCGCGCTGCTGCCCACTCCTCTTCCACCCTCTCCACTATTGCTCACTGCTTTTCCCCTCCAACTAGGGTTGCCAGGTGTCTGGTTTTCAACCGGAACACCCAGTCAAAAAGGGACCCTCACAGTTCCGGTCAGTACCGCTGACCGAGCCGTTAAAAGTCTGGTTGGCGGCACAACAGGGCTAAAGCAGGCTCCCTGACTCCGCGCAGCTCCCGGAAACGGCTGGCATGTCCATGTGGCCCCTAGGCTCAGGTGCGATTATGGAAGCCCCTTGTGTTGCCCCCACCTCGAGCGCCGGTTCCACAGCTCTCATTGGCTGGGAACAGCAGCCACTGGGAGCTGCGGGGGCTGTGCCTCTGCTGAGGGGCCGGACATGCCGGCCACTTCTGGGAGCAGCACAGAGCCAGGGCAGGCAGGGAGCCTGCCTTCGCCCTGCTGCGCCGCCAACTGGGAGCCACCTGAGATAAGCACCACCCGGCTGGAGCCCACACTCCTACCCCCTGCCCCAGGTCGGAACTCCCTCCCGCATGCAAACTCCCTCCCGGAGCCTGCACCCCCTCCCACACCCAGCCCTGAGCCCCCTCCTGCACTCCAAACCCCTCAACCCCACCCCAGAACCCACAGCCCAAGCCGGAGCCCACACCTCCTCCCATACCCACCCCTCTGCCCCAGCCCGGAGCCCCCTCCTTCACCCTGAACCCCTCATTTCAGCACATCAGTAACATGTGGGAAAGCGGTTCTGAAAAAAGTAACCTGTTTTCTTTGAAACTGAAAGCTGTCTCCATTATTTGTTGTTGTTTATTAATGAAGAAACGGCAGATCAAGTTTTAGTCTATCTATTCCACGTGTAGTACAGCATTTTTGTGCTTTAGTGTTTTTCTATCTCTACATTGAAAATTCATTTTCATTCCCTTCTTTTCAAACATGGAGTGAAGAGACCTACTGAATATGCATGTGGGCAAATTATGCATTTCACAGAAAGTGCTATAAAAACACTAAAAGCATTTTGCTTGCTTTATGGCCTATTTTCCTAATGTACTATAATGCCACACAAAGATTTCACGAAGAGCTTTGCTAGCCAAAAGAAAAAAACAGCCAACAAAAAACCCAACCAACCAAAAAACAAAACAACCCCCACACACACATCCACCCACATCATAAAAGCATGTTTCCCTTTTTAAGTATTACTTATAAATTTGTATTTAGTGAATAATTAGAATAAGTGTGACACTCTGTACCCCAGAGCAACACCCTCGTGATCCTATACTCACTACTGTCATATAATTATGATATATTTTGTACAGAGTATGCCTTGTAAGTATCATTTTAAAAGTCTTAATCTGTTGAACATTAATATCCTGTTAAGTTATATGTGCTATCATTGTATGTGAAGTTATTAAGTTTTGCTCTGTGTGTTACTGTAATATGTCGTGAAGTTGAAAACACCCACAACCAGTCTTTCAGGTACAACAATGGGGCAGCCAGAAACTGATGATGGCCCATTAAGGGGAATACACACATTCCAAGGATTACCCCAGGAACTGTATACAATAGAAACCTCTCAGAGATAACTCGGGCTATTTAACTCACGTCATAGCAAAGGATCATTCCAGCAAGCTGGAAGAAGCTATAAAAGGGGGAAGTGACATCATCGTTTGTCCTCACTTTCCCCACAACTCAACACTTGGAAATACATCTGGAGAAAAAGTCTGAACTGGGGAGATGGTCCCAGGCTGAAGGGATTTCTAGCCTGTGTATGGAAGATCTGTGACCTGCTTGTATTGTCGATCAGGGTGAGACACTGCTTGATTTAAATCCTGTCTGGTCTATAAAACTTAGAGTGTGTTTTTAACTTTTATTTCTTAGGTAATCAACTTTGAACTGTATGCTTACTACTAATCACTTAATCTGTATTTCTGTAGTTAATAAATCTGTTTTATATTTTTTACCTAAAACAGTGTGTTGTTTGAAGTGCAAAGGAAAATCTGCTCAGGAACAGGGGCTGGTGCATGTCCTCTCCACATTGAGGGAGGGGTAGACTGGGTAATAAGCTTACACTGCTCAGGCTTCTGACCAGAGCAGGACAGTACAGCTCTGGGGTCCTAGGCTGGGGAGCTGGGGGCAGTTGGCTGGAGCCTGTCTATTGCTGGTTCATGAGTGACTAGCGAAAGTATTCGTGTAACTCAGCTGGGTGTGTCCCTGCCTGTGGGTGCAGGACCTGGAAGGGTTTGCAGCTTGTCACAGCATCACAGTCTGAGAGGGAGCCCAGGTTGGTAAGACAGAGGGCTCAGCGGTACCCCAGTTCCAGGTTGCATCCTGGGGAACCTGTCACAATAAGCCAGATCGCAGCTGGTGAAAATTGGCATAGCTCTGTTGTTGCTTAATGAAGCTATGCCAGTTTATACCAGCTGAGACTGCATTCACTATTTTTTGGCTTTTCAGTGTTGCTTTAAAGTACTCCAAAGGTATTTTGATGTCCATTTCATAGAATAGAATAGAATCGAATCTCAGGGTTGGAAGGGACCTCAGAAGGTCATCTAGTCCAACCCCCTGCTCAAAGCCGGACCAACCCCAACTAAATCATCCCAGCCAGGGCTTTGTTAAGCCTGACCTTAAAAACCTCTAAGGAAGGAGATTCCACCACCTCCCTAGGTAACCCATTCCAGTTCTTCACCACCCTACTAGTGAAAAAGTTTTTCCTAATATCCAACCTAAACCTCCCCCTCTGCAACTTGAGAACATTACTCCTTGTTCTGTCATCTTCTACCACTGAGAACAGTCTAGATCCATCCTCTTTGGAACCCCCTTTCAGGTAGTTGAAAGCAGCTATCAAATCCCCCCTCATTCTTCTCTTCTGCAGGCTAAACAATCCCAGTTCCCTCAGCCTCTCCTCATAAGTCATGTGCTCCAGCCCCCTAATCATTTTTGTTGCCCTCCGCTGGACTCTTTCCAATTTATCCACATCCTTCTTGTAGTGTGGGGCCCAAAACTGGACACAGTACTCCAAATGAGGCCTCACCAGTGCCGAATAGAGGGGAATGATCACTTCCCTCGATCTGCTGGAAATGCCCCTACTTATACAACCCAAAATGCTGTTAGCCTTCTTGGCAACAAGGGCACACTGTTGACTCATATTCAACTTTTCATCCACTGTAACCCCTAGGTCCTTTTCTGCAGAACTGCTGCCCAGCCATTCTGTCCCTAGTCTGTAGCAGTGCATGGGATTCTTCCGTCCTAAGTGCAGGACTCTGCACTTGTCCTTGTTGAACCTCATCAGATTTCTTTTGGCCCAATCCTCTAATTTGTCTAGGTCCCTCTGTATCCTATCCCTACCCTCCAGCGTATCAACCACTCCTCCCAGTTTAGTGTCATCTGCAAACTTGCTAAGGGTGCAGTCCACACCATCCTCCAGATCGTTAATGAAGATATTGAACAAAACCGGCCCCAGCACCGATCCTTGGGGGCACTCCACTTGATACCGGCTGCCAACTAGACATGGAGCCATTGATCACTACCCGTTGAGCCCGACCATCTAAAGATGGAAAGAAAGAAAAAACACAACAGAAAAAAAAGATGATAAATCCTACAAAACACTAATCAGAAAAAGGAACGGCAAGGTTATACTTTTGATTTATACCAAAAAAAAAAAAAAACACGCCATAAAAAATAAAGAACAACAGCTTAAAGAACTAAATTACGAAATAAAGAACTTAAAGAATTAAAGAACACTAGCCTCCAGATTGTTTGTGTTTTATTTAAAAATATATGATGAAGATTATCCAGCATAGGCACCAACTCTGTGGGTGCTCCAGGGCTGGAGCATCCACCGAAAAAAATTAGTGGGTGCTTAACACCCACTGGCAGCCAGCTTCCCCACCATCATCCCTCAACGCCTCCCGCCTGCCAGCGGCCCTACCAGTCAACTCCTCCCTCTCCCAGCACCTCCCACCCACCGTGATCAGCTGTTCCACAGCGTGCAGGAAGTGCTGGGCAGGGGGGAAGAAGCAGGGACGGGGCACGCTTGGGGAAGTGGGTAGGGGCGAAGCTAGGGCAGGCAAGGGTGGGGTCTGTGGCTGAGTGGGATTTGAGCACCCCTGGGGAAAGGAGGAAGCCAGGACCTGTGTTATCTAGTACCATAAAAATTTGTTTTCAGAGCACCCTGAACCACAAAAACAACTTATTCAAATCCAAATGTAATACATTCAGGTAGCTCTTGCATGATGCCCTGTAGATCAGCCAGTTTAAGCTTAGATAAACCATCGGGAAGCAAACAACAGCAATCAGAGCCCCTGTTCTGCAGAAGTCTTTTCTCCAACCTGCAACAATTAAATCTGATCACTTTCATCAAGATTAAGAACAGCCATAAAATCTGTCCTTCCTGTAGAATTTACAACCAGGTATGACAATGATTTTTGTATTTCCATCAAGTGTTAATATTGCCTATTATGTCATGGTCCTCTTCTCTTTCCAGACATTCTAGATCATCTAGTTTTGCTTGTAAGCTTCTGGCACGGGGATTTGGCCCAACACCATTCAAGTCAATTGGAGCTAGACCAGGCCCATAGACGTTTATAATTTTCATTTTGGCCATCAGCTACTTTTATTTTCCTTGTTAGTATGACAGACTGTCACTTTTCTAGAATTAACAGATTTCAGCCTGTCCCTCCTCCACTTCAGCTGTAACTTCCTTCCTATGCTTCACTGGGTACAGAAAAACCTTTGTGTTACTGACATCTCTAAAAGTCTCTCTAGCTCAGTGGTTCTCAGCTAGGGACATGCACACAGCTCTTGGGGGGTATGCAGAGGTCCTCCAGGGGGTTCACCAACTCATCTAGATCAGTGGTTCTCAACCAGGGTCCATGAACCCCCAGAGCCCTTTCAAGGGGGCCACAGGGCCCCACAGCTGAAGCCCCGATCCCCAGAACCCTCCGTGGGGCTGAAGCCGGGAGGCGCAGCGGGGCTGAAGCCCTGATCCCCAGTGCCCACCGCAGGACTGAAGCTGGGAGGTGCGGGGCTGAAGCCATGATCCCCAGTGCCCACCCCCCCAGGGCTGAAGCCCAGAGCCCCAAGCCCTGGTGCTCCCTGTGGGGCAGAAACCCTGAGTCCATGGGCAGAGTTGGGGACATGGAGGGCATTACTCCTCCCCAAACTGCAGCGCAAGAGCACGGCAGTCCAGGGGGCAGCTCCACACCTCCCCCCACCATCTCCTCTCCCCGCTCCGGCTTCCTTCCTCCGACCTGGCTGGAGCCAGGCAGTGCAGGGCAGTTTGCCAGAGGACTTGCCCGAGGTAAAATATTGAGAGAGTGAGGAAGTTTAGCAGCACCCATACCCTGTCACACACACACATGCACACACACACTTTCTCTAACCACTTTCAAAATCATTTCAGCTAACTGGATTTTGAAACTGGTTGGAGCCATAGAATAGGTCAGGGTCCAGGCAGCCTGAACCAAATTCAGAACTTGTTTAGGGTGGTTTTGAACAAAAATCAGTAAAAACAGTGGAGCCTGGTCTACACTTCAGCTCCCACCAGTTTTAAAATCTGTTTAGCTGCCCTAGTTTTAAGACCAGTTAGAATTTGGGAGGAAATTTCCCCATTGTACACCAGACCTGTAAGAGCTGTTATTAGAACTTAGGGGTGAAATCATGTCCCCAGTGTAGTCAATGGGAGTTTTGCTCTTTACTTCAGTGGGACCAGGATTTTGCTACTGGAGCTCATTGCTCCTGGCCTGTGTTTAGTGCACTAGATGCCTCCACCTTTGCACTGTAAGGAAGTGAAGTAAGTCAATATACTGCATTATGTTTCCGATAGATGGTAGATTTCAAAAGGCTCCCATTCACTTTGTTTTTAATACTAGCATATATACTGTATTTAAGAGTAGGAATTTTTTCTATTAATATAATTAGATAGATTGAATGCTGATGTTGTACACACCTCATTCAATATATATTTTAATGACTATAAATCTTATTTAATAGGAAAACAGATTAATGTGCTTGGCACCATTCTGACTGAAAGAGAAATTCACTCTACCTGGATAGAATCTCTCTGTGCAGGTGGAGCATGGGGAAACTATGGAGGTGAAATCTACCTATAGGCTGGAATACTGGTTTTAACAAGTCCTGTGGCCACTGGAGCCAGGACAATGCAGATCTGTAGCCCCTCTCCATTCTGCGTCTTGTCCAACCCCAATGTGACCTTCCTCACTAGCTTATGTAGGGCCAATGTGGGGACAGTTCCTGAGGCAACAGGGTGTGCATGTTAACTCCTACCCAGCCAGTAGA
This sequence comes from Macrochelys suwanniensis, assembly GCA_033296515.1. Lineage (NCBI taxonomy): Eukaryota > Metazoa > Chordata > Testudines > Chelydridae > Macrochelys > Macrochelys suwanniensis. The sequence continues at coordinate 240,784,939 of CM065776.1, forward strand.
TCCTCCCAGTGCAGCCCAAAGACTTAAGTGCTTTGGAGAGCCTTACACATAGAGGTGAATTCCACCCTCAGAGTGAAATTCTAGTTTCCATTTTATTATACGATACACAAAATCACAGCTTTTCATAGACATGAGAGGCATGGGCAAGCAGGGCCGGTGCAAGGAAGTTTCACGCCCTATGCAAAACTTCCTTGCACCAGCCCTGCGCCACCCCCACCCAGCCAGCTCCCCCGCCCACGGGAGCTCAGCCTTCACCCCTCCCCCATGGGCTGCGGGCGCTCAGCCCTCCCACCACAACCCGTGGGAGCTGAGCGGGGAGCCGGGGCCAGCGGGGCGGCTCGCCGCGGCTGCCTCCCAGCTCCCCGCTCAGCGACTGAGCAGGGAGCCAGGAGGCAGCCGCCCTCCACCTCCCAAATCTTGGCGCCCTAGGCAACCGCCTAGGGTCGCCTAGTGGGCACTCCAGCCCTGTGGGCAAGATAAGCCATATAGTCACTGCTTCTGGAAGGTTGTTCTTTAAACACATAAGGAATATCAGAGTGTTTAAAAAAATGTCTATCCTCCCAATAGGCCATCCTCTACAAAACAAGTTGTGTCTTATAAAAGATACAAATAAGTGGGTGCAATACACTACACAATGCCTCCTGCTGTCATGTCTTTGCCTGGCAAAATATTTGGAAAATACCTTTTTTCCCATAATACAGGCAGAAAATTAATGAAAATAAATAAGTCCCTTTCTTCAAATCTCCAACATACAGGAATCTATTTTTGCCTGTTATTTGTTTTGTCTACAGTAAAGATGAGGGTGGTTTTATTCATCAGTATTCTGGAGAGAAAGAACATGTGTTGCTGTCAATCAAGAATTTCCATGTAATCATTTCTGTTTAGTCATGATCATGATTTGTAGACCACAACAGTCCTAACATCTGTGGAAGAAATGATCTATTGTTTTACAGAGTAAGTGCTTTCTGTGCACAGATATCCTCATTCTACTGCAGCTAAAGAACTAACAAAGTTGGATACAGTGGGCTCTGTGGGATTTTGTTCATGACTAGATGGATGAATGCAAAGATTAAGAATCACTTATTTAGAATGCACCTATGTTACATCCAACCACAAAATCTGTTAGTTCTAAATGCAGAATTTTTATGTTTTGTGTGTTTCACGCACAGCAATCATTCAAGACAGGGACATTGCTGTTAAGCTGATTATGGAATTATTATATATTTTTGAATTTAATATTTGCGTAACTTCCAAGATGGAATTGTAAACATGAAAAACTGTCAATACATTCATTTCCCAAGCCACATAGGAATTGCCATACCAAATCAGAATAGTGGTCAACCTAGTTCTGTCGCCAACAATGACCAATACCAGATTGCTTCCAAGAAAGATATGATTATGGAAGAAAAATTGTCCACAGGGGAAATTTCTTCTTAACCCTAGGTCACTAATGGTTGGCTTATGCCCTGAAGCATGAAGATTTATATCCCTCAATTTTTATTCTATTTAATGTAACATTATCAATATAAATGTTTAATTCTTCTCTATATCCTGCTAAGTTCTTGGATTCAGTGACATGTTGCAGCAATACATTTTATAGAATATTTACTGACAAGCACTTTTGTTTCTCATGTTTATTTTATCCCAATTTTATCTGCTCCAGATAAAATCATCATTCCATCAACCCACATATAAGGGGCATGGAAACTTTTCTATTGAAGGACTCTACAACTCATGCATAAAGACAGGGTTCTCCCACTGACAGAATACACAATTCTTTCACTGGCTGACTTTCTGATACTTCACTCTGGATGACCAACGATAAGATGAAACTCAATATGATAGAAGATGAACTCCTTATCTTTCCTCTCAAGCCTTCCCATCTGCCTCCTTTCCCTATCGCTGTCAATGATGTCACTACCTTTCCCACCACCTAGGCTTTCCAAACTGGATGTCATTTATTTATTCTTTTCTTTCCCCATCCTGCCTTCCATATGCACACACAGAGAAATCCAGACTGTTGCCAAATACTGTTGTATTTATTTCCAAGGTGTCTCCAGAATTCATCCTTTCCTTTCCATGCCTACAGCTAACATGGTAGCCCTTGCCTTAGTCATTTCTTGTGCTGACTACTGCAATTCTCTCTGGCTTCTCTACCTCTCACCTTGCCACCTTCCAGCCCATCCAAAATGTAGCTGTGAAAACAAGCTTCTCACCAGTGTGATTATGTCACTCCCCTATTTACGTCTCTTTACTGTCCATTGCATTAAGTTCAGATTTCTTGTCCTTAGCTTCAGGACCCTGTACAACTCCACTTCAGGTTACATTTTTGCACTTTTTCCACCAACTGGCCCACCTAACCACTTCCTTTGTCTCTTTATGCTTCCACAATTCATATCTCCTAACTAAGGCTATGATTTAGTCACAGGTATTTTTAGTAAAAGTCATGGACAGGTCATTGACAATAAACAAAAATTCAGGGCCTGTGACCTGTCCATGACTTTTACTAAAAATACCTGTGATTAAATCTTGGAGGGTAGGGGACGCAGCTAGAGGGACATTCGCGGGGGGGGGGCACTTCTGGGGGGACCAGAGGGGCCACTGCTGGGGGGGACCAAGGGGGCCACTGCTGGGGGGGTGTGCCTGGGGACAGCCAGGGACCACTGCCGGGGCCAGTGGACTGCAGCTGCTCTGACCGGCCGGCCAAGGACCGCTACTGGGGCCAGTGAACCGTGGCTGCTCCAGCCGGCCAGCCGGGGACAGCTGCCAAGGCCAGCAGACCGCAGCTGCTCTGGCCGGCCAGCCGGGGACTGGTGCCTGGGGCCGCTGGAGCAGTAGCTGGTGTGGCTGTCCCAGGGGTACCTGAGCAACTGGCCCCAGAGCCAGCTGCTTGGGAGGCCCTGGGGTCAGCCACACTGGCCCCTGCAGAAGTCACGGAAAGTCACAGAATCGATGACTTCCATGACCTCCGTGACAGACACAGACCCCTACTCATAACTACATTTTACAGAAGGAATCTCCACCTTCCCCGTTTTTGGGGCTTCTTTTAACCAACTTGTGGATTTTGTGGCAATACTGTATTGATTGTCCATCTGAGAATATAAGTACTTTGGGTCCCAGACTAGGTCTTTGTGTATGTTTGGATCACACTAAGATCACTCACAATAACTGGATGGAATCTGCCACAATAGCTGTAATTGCATGATATGAAAATTCACACAGTAAAACAAATTTAACTTTTTATGCTTCTATAAACATTTTGGGAACAATTTACGCTTGAATTAGTCTTGGTGTTCCGCTTGACATTTAATGTTATTTTAGCTGATTATGGAGGAGGGAAAATAGGGAGGAGGAGTGAAATCTACTGGCAATGTTTTTCCTGTGAAAGTTGGTGACATGCATCCTTACCGATAGCGGTCTTTAAACATTCGTGGCTTTGAGCACAGAAGAGTAATTATCTCAATATGCTGAAAGTGACTTCTTCTTTTATGCATATTGAGACAGTAACTGAGATTCAGAAGCCTAATTTTTGCACTGTGTGGTAGATTCAAGCTTGCTTTCCTGTAAATTTCCTGGTCTTGGAATAGATTTTAATGATGGACCTTTGTTGCAAGTGCTTTTTGGACCCTTATCAGAAATCAGGGATGTTCTACTAAAATGCTGATCATGTGGTTTTAATTCTTGATATGGCATTGGGGGTTAGTTAATGCACTAGTTTATCACTTAAATTCAAGTCCTGTCTCTGGTCATATGTGAAAATTAAATTGTGGTTTTATCCTACTCTCCACATGATCATCTATTGTGAGATGACACTTAGCAGGGGTGAGGGAAACGGGGGAGGCATATTTACCAACATTTGCTGTGGACTATCAGATCCACTGATTGAGGACAGATGGGGGCGTACTCCTCCTGGCTTTCAAACAGAAATCATATATGACCAATTAAATCCATTCTCCTAATATCTGTCATGCATCTTATACACCTGCCTGTCCGTTTCAGATTGAGGAGCAGTTTACCACTGGCAGCTCAAGTATTTTGAGAAGTTCCACCAATATACACACAAATAATTTTCCCACACAGGAAGCTTTAACTATATTAAATCACTGAAAATACCAGTCATAAATATAATCACGTCATTCAGAAAACAACAGCTTTCTGTTTCCCATCTTCTCTTCATATTCAACTCAAGTAGTTCATTTTTTTTGCTATCTATTTCCTTTTCAGACAGGACTCAATTTTCAAAGTTGTGTGTCTAAATCCTGCAGCTGAGCACTTACAAAGCATTTGGGAAACTAAATGCCCTTTTAAGCAACCCTTGTAAATGGTGGTTTGAGCACCCAAAGGAAGGATTTAAGCTCCCAAGTTTCAAAATTGGATTCCCATTGTGACAGGATCCTTGGGGTGCAATCTGGGACTGTGAGACTGCTGTGCCCCCTTAACTCACTAATCTGGGTTGTCTCTCACAACGCCTTCCTGGTGACAAGCAGCAAACCCCTCCAGGTGCTCTTACCACTCAGTACAACTACATGTGGAGCCCTACACCTAGCTAGATTGCATGAATGCTCCCAGAGCCACTCACGAATCACACAGTGAAAGGCACCAGCCAAATTCCCTCCCCCCACCACCAGCTCCTAGCCTTATACCTCAGAAATATATTGTCTTGCACTTCTCAAGTCTCTTTCTTGAGCAAATGCAAGTTTATTAATTGGTTCACCACTTCATCAATGGATAGTGGACATACACCAGCCTTCGTAACCTGAGATGATTTATCAAGCACTTCAGTAAACTCACTGGTAAGGCTAAACATTAGAATTAGTTTACTGATTACAAAAGATCAATTTTAAATTATCATAAGTGATGGGCAAAAAGTCAGAGAAGTTACCAAAAGAAAATAAAAGATAATTTTATTAGACTAGGAATAGCTGGATTAAGCAGTTTTTCTCACCCTACTGGATACTGTAGGTTTGTTACAGTCTTTCATACACAGGCTCTCCCTGTTAGCTTGGGGACCAGTCTCCTCAGCTCCAGCATTCTCGTTGCCTTCAGTATAGGTAGGAGAGGAGAAAGAACAAACCATGCAGCCTCTGTCCTCTATTTTATATCCTCATTTCATGTGCTTGGAGAACACAAGGCCAGGCATGTCTGGTGGGCATTGCTGAGTCACCAGGCAAGGCTGAGCAATTCCCCTGGTAGCGCCTTGTGCAAGTGAGTCGTTGAATTGTAACTCCCTTGCTGGACAATGGCTGTTGATGGTGGTTCAACACTCGTTCAGGTGCTGGTTACCTCCCTTGTTGTCTCTGGGGGATCTAATATGTGGGCGATTCCCTAACTCTCAACATATTTTAGTGACAACCATACAACACAATCTCATAACTTCATATGCACTAATATACATATTTAGACAGAACAACAGCTTTCAGCAGATCATAACCTTTCCTTACATCAGAGGCACCAACTCCATGAGTGCTGTGGGGCTGGAGCACCCACGGAAAAGAAATAGCGTGTGCTCAGCAGCCCCCCTGATCAGTTCCTCTCCCTCCCTCCCAGCGCCTGCCGCCCACCGCAGATCAGCTGTTCAGCGGTGTGCAGAAGGTGCTGGGAGGGAGGGAGGGAGAGGAGCCAGGGCAGGGTGCATTCAGGGGAGGGGGCAGAACGGGGTAGGGACAGGAAGAGGTGGATAAGGGTTTGGAGGAAGGGGTGGAGTCGGGGAGGGGCCTGGGGCAATGCGGGGGTCGAGCACCCCCACCTGACAACTCATAAAGATGGAGCCTGTGGCTTACATGGCATGCTTTATATGAAATATCACAATTATATATAAATGATTAATATGGAGGTTACAGGGTGCTCCCCCAAGGTATAGAGTGTCACACTCATGTTTACCCAGCAGTGTAAATAAGTGAATTCCTCAGAATCACACAGCAAATAGTGGAAGGAGACCCATCGTTTAATGCCTATGATGACATTCTGGCCCCATTGAAGCCAATAGCAAAACGCCCATTGACTTCCTAGGGCCAGGATTTCATCCCTTGTTTTCTGATTTAACCTCTAGACCATGCTTCCTCGTAAAGTGCATCAAAGGTGGGTGAAAAAGGAGATTATTCACTTCCAGTAATACAGCAGCGTCCCTTCAAAGTTGCCCTCTAATAAAATGAATAAGCCTTAAAAACTGAATCAAGCTGCTGGCTCCCACCACTTCCTAAAATGGCTGATTGGGTCTATCATCTTCAGATCAAATTGGGAAGATAAAACAGGATTGTGAAAAGCAGCTAATGGCTCAGGAGAGACGTTTCTCTCCGGTTGCTAACTGTTCACATTAGTTTCTTACTTTATCATTTTCAATGGGATCTAGGTATACAAACACGTATGGTGGCACTGTTGGCGTTTAGGAAATGACATGGTCCCTGCCCCAGCCAGCATCTCTGGTAATACAACAATGTAGAGGAAAACACATTCCACAAGGAGCTTAACAGCCTTATTCAGTGGAACAACAATACAGTAAAGGGACAGAGGGGTGAGGAGGGGGTTGTGCCTGGGGTACTGATTAAATGTTGTGGAAAAACAGGAGAGTTTGGAGAAGAAATTAAAAATGAATAGCATAGTAGGAATGTAAAGAGTGAAGTACTCCCCTTGCTTCTGTTTTAATGTGAGAAACTGCCTGTATTTGCCATTACAAGGAGCAAGCACAGCAGAAATCTGCAATGGGAAAAATAAAGGACTGAAGGTTCTGAGTGCTTCCTATGAAATTCTACCATCTTCGGTTCCTATTGAACTCAGCGGGAGTCCAGGAAGATCAGCACCAACCGGAATGGAACCCAAACTTGTTAAACATAAAGTTAAGTTAATGCATTTAAGTCATGCCCTGAAGAGTTTACTGTCCCTATCTCTGTGTCATTCCACTGAATAAGGCTTTCTTAGGCATGGTATCTATTTTGAATTTATAGATTTCCTTTCACACACCTGGATCGATCGGACTTCAGCTGTCGTTAAGACTGCGCCGATCACAACACGTCTGCCATTCTTCTTGCACTCTTGCCTTTCTTCTCCACGTTCGTCCGAAACATTTAACGATGTCATCTTCCCATCTTCTTGGAGGCCGACCGGGGGGTCTTTTCTGTTCTCGCGGGTACCACTCAGCAATGATTGCGGTCCACCTGTTATCCGTGAGCCGTGCTGTGTGGCCCGCCCATTGCATCTTGTTATGTCTGCTTTCCACGACAATATCTTTCACACCGCTGCATTCTCTGATGATTTCATTTGGTGTACGATCCAGAAGGGAGATTCCCAACATAGCTCGTTCCATTGCCCTTTCAGCGACCAACAGCCGTTGCTCTTCTCTCTTCGTCAGTGCCCACGTTTCACTGCCATACAGCATGGCTGGCAGCACTGCTGAATTGAAAATATTTTTACGTGTGGTCTTGTCAATTTTTCCTTTAAGGACGTCCTTGATGGAATTAAACGCACACCATCCTGCCCGAATCCTTTGCGAGAGTTCTCCATTCAGGTCTTGGCGCATATTAACTTCTTGGCCCAAATATATGTACTGTTCCACTTCTTCGATGTCTTCTCCTGTTACCGTTATTCGGGCTTTTTGTAAGACGTCTGATCGCATATATTTCGTTTTGCAGCGGTTCATTTTCAGGCCGACCTGACTACTTTTCTTGTTGAGTCTTCGTAGCATGCTCTGCAGTTGGTTGGTGCTTTCGGCAATTAGTACAATGTCGTCTGCAAATCTGAGATGAGATAATCTCTCTCCGTTTATGTTGACACCACTCCTCCAGTTGATCTTGTTCATAACCATTTCGAGGCAGGCGGTGAATAGTTTCGGTGAAATTGTATCTCCTTGCTTTACGCCTTTCTCGATTGGGATGCGGAGGGGAGTTTCAAGGAGAGTAATGTCTGTTGTACATCCAGTATTTGCTTCCTTCAACAAACTAATCTACTGCGTGTTAATGCCCTGCTCTGCGAGCGCCTTAAATATTGCGTTAAACTCAACGCTATCGAAGGCCTTTTCATAGTCGACAAAAGCAATGCACAGCGGGAGTTTGTATTCCCTCACTCTTTCTAGGAGCTGGCTAAGGGTAAATATATGGTCGATTGTACTGAAATTTCTTCGAAACCCTGCCTGCTCTCTCGGCTGTTGTTCATCCAGACTCTGCGAAAGTCGATTCGTTATCACCTTTGTGAAGAGCTTGTAGATGTGAGAGAGCAGGCATATAGGGCGGTAGTTCTTAAGATTTTCTCGATCACCCTTCTTGTGCAGCAAGATGGTATTCGACTCCTTCCAGCTTGATGGTATTTTTCCTTCTTCAAGATATCGACTGAATCTTAAAGCGAGGGCCTTCCAAAGTTTTTCGCCTCCTGCATAAATCATTTCTGACGTTATTCCATCTTTGCCTGGAGCTTTTCCCTTCTTCATCTGGTGTAGTGCGCTTCGGACTTCGCTGACGATTACTGGGGGGACGCGTTCTTCTGACTCTTCGAGGGTTGGGAGGGGGACGTTGATTCTTGATTTGAACAGTTCTGTATAGAAGTCCTTGCAGACCTCCTCCATCCCTGCTCTGTCAATTACTGTCTCTCCATCCTTGTTCTTCAATGCTGTTACGCTCAATCTATACTGCACCAATTCCCGCTTGCATGTCCTGAGGCTCTTGCGTGATTCAGCTGTTTTAAGGAGCTTTTCCTTCTGGAAGTTCTCAAAGTCATCCTTCAGTTTTCGCCGTATAAGCTTGCACAGAATGGAGTACTCGAGGTTGTTATCCGAGCTCCTTTTCATGTTTTTCTGCTTCTCCAACAAGCTTTTCGTTTCAATCGAGATTCTTCCCTTCGCCTTCTTCAGCTTTTTAATTTCAGCTGCTTTTATGCAACATCTCAACTTGTCAGCAAAGATACTATAGTCCTCATCACACTTTTCCATCTGGCTCCAGTCAAACCCAGAAATCGCTTTTTTCAGCTTTGCTTCATCGAATGTCTTCGGCTGCTGTTTCCTGTTTGCCATCTGTAACGCCTTCTTTTCCACCGCTTCGTTGAAAATCAACTTCGCTCTAAGCAGGCGATGGTCACTGCCGGTGTTGAATGGCTGCACCACAGAGACGTCTTGAACAATGCGCCTTTTATTGACTAAAATATAGTCGATTTCATTCTTACTCTTCGCGTTTGGTGCGATCCATGTCCACCTTCTTGAGATCTTCTTTTTGTACCAGGTGTTTGCCACGTACAGTTCTTTCATTTCTGCCATCGCTACCAGCCTCTCTCCTCTTTCATTCCTTTCGCCGCTGCCGTATCTCCCTATGAACTTTTCGCCAGCTTTCCCTCACCCGACCTTGGCGTTGAAATCTCCCATCGTGACAGTGTAAGTGGACTTTTGCGTGAGAGCTCTTTCAAAATCTCTGTAGAATTCTTCCACTTCTTCGTCCTCACTTGCACTTGTGGGAGCGTAGGCCTGGATGACCTTGAGGATAGCTTTTGACTCCATCTGAAGATGCAGCACACCGATACGTGATTATGTTAGCTGGCATGATATGACTTTCGAAGACCAATCTTTATTGACGATAAATCCAACTCCTCCAACATTTCTAGCGCCATCTCCCTTTCCGAGCCTCACAGCACTTCCATCCTTCCAGTTGACTTCCAACTCCTTCTTTCGTCAGGTTTCGCAGACACCGAGAATATCGCATTTTATCCTTTTCTTCTCCTCCATCACTTGGTTTAAAGTTTCCTCCTTTGCCAGTGACCTACAATTGTAAGTACACACAGTGAGGATTGTCCTTTTCCATGTTGGCCTAGCACCTGACATTTTTAGCAACCTCTTGTTGCTCAATTTCCACTCCGCCACCGTAGAACGTGCATTTACTTGTGTTGTTTTAGCCGTTAACTTCAAGCCATCCCACTGGCTAGGTGGGCAGGCATGCGTACCTCCTCAAGCTTAGCTAGCCTTCAACCTCTAAGGAGAAGGAAAAGCGCTCTTTCCTCTGAGAGAGCAACCCTCCTCCCTGGATTGGATAGTCCGACACCTTTGTAGCATGGTAAAACCTACCAGGGCATACGCCCCGCTACCGTAGCTGTCAGACGGCCAGGGTCACCGCTGCACCACGTTGAGGCGCTGAGGTAGGATTTTGCAGCAGTTTTCCTTTCCAAAGCATAAAGGGCAGGCATTTTGCAAAATTATTCTCTCTCTAGAATATGAAATGGTGATTCACCTACCACTGAAATGCAGCCAGCCCTGGGGTGAAATGTGAATGGTGAGTAAAAATGCACAGCAAATTTAGGATACTTTTTGTCATTAAGAAGTTGATCCTACCGTGTAACAATATTTATGAACTGGACATAGAAATCTCAGTCTCTAAGTATTTATATCATATATATCACTGTGGGTATAAATCTGAGTAGCTATGGAACAGTTATTTAGTACTGGAAAATAGCTTTCAATATGCTAGACTTAACCTTGCATAAAAGTTGAGATGCTAAGAGTATTGAATGTTTTATATTAAATTAATTTACTCCAAATTCAAATAAAAGTATTAAACTTAAAAAAAGAGAGGGAAAGAATACATACTTGCCATATGCTAAATATAGCACCTAAGAATCTTGTAGAAACAAAAAGGTAAAATCCTGGCTCCATTGAAATCACCGGGAATTTTGCCATTACTTGACCAAAGTTAGCTTAAAAATGAGAGATGGAGAAAACTAATAATTATTAGGTCAATTTAGCTTAACCCCTGGAGTCCAGTGCAGGAACATTCTTTACAAATTATTCTCTGGTACTTTATTCACTACAGGTATAAAATGACCTATCACTTTTCTATTCCACCAATTGTTTACGAAACAGCTAGACTGGTCACCATTTGTGTGCATACAACTTTAAAGTCAAATAAAATGACTGGTCCATTCCCCAAGGAGTTTGCAGACTACATTAAAAATAACACAGTAAGGAACGGCAATAAACAAAGGAGGAAAGAGAATAGAATTATGAGGATAACACCAACAACATGAAGTATGATTATTGCTACATATACATTTGTTGGTTCCCTTATTTATAAAAGATGTTAATATTTGTTACAATATCTGGAGTAAAGGCCAAGGCCAGTGATGGAAGGCTAACTGAAATAAGTGATGATTGATGAGAGCTGAAACAGGTAGATTGGTCAGAAAACTGGAGAGTCTTCTTCAAACAATTACATTTCTAGCAACCACATAAAGCCATGAAGGCTCAGAATTACCATGGCTGAAGAAATCAGGATAGATTAAACAAATATATACCTATATATGTAGCTTAAGTATTTCTAGGATGCCAGTCACTGTCTTATCTAAGCTCCATAGAAATAGAAGGCCTGAATTACATGTTGGGCCCAATGAAATCAATGGCAAAACTTCCATGAATGAAGCCTGGGTTTCACCCAAGGTGAAAATATCTAGCACTAGCTTGTATCTGAAATTATTTGAATACTCACTGTTTATCATAGGTCAGACAACATGCTCCACATTATTAGCAAAATGGAATTTCAACTCTTTAATGATAGAACAAGTTACTGTGAGTTCTTAGTGTTCTTTGCCAGCTGAAATGCACTCTCGTGCAACAGAAGAAAGCCTATTAAGTAAAGGCTGTTTTCTAAATCTTCCCTTGGTGGTTGAAAATTTTAAACTAAGAACAGGTTTAAGAGTAGCAGCCGTGTTAGTCTGTGTCAGCAAAAGGAACAGGATTACTTGTGGCACCTTAAGCTAAGGCTACACTTGCAGCTGTACAGCACTGTGAGTTAAACCCGTCTTCGTACAGCTGAGTAGGGAAAGCGCTACAGTCTGTCCACACTGGCAGCTGCCAGCGCACTGTCGTGGCCACATTTGAGGCATTTGCAGCTGTATTGGGAGCGGTGCATTATGGGCAGCTATCCCAGCGTTCAAGTGGCTGCAACGTGCTTTTCAAAGTGGGAGGGTGAAGTGGAGTGTGACAGGGAGCGTGTGGGGAGAGAGAGTGGGTTTTTGGGGTATCCACAGAGTGTCAGCTCATTATCTCCTAAGTTTACACACTCACGCATCCCCCGCCTCTCTCTCAATCACTGAAAGCAAGCAGCAGGGGCTTTGTTTGTTTTTAAAGAGCAGATAAACGGCCACTCGGGGAAACGGAGCCCAACCCCTCCCCCTCCCGCCTTTCTCCCTCCCTCCCTCCCCCACCCGCCTCTCTCCAAGCTAACTTTGCTGCCGGCACTCCTAACGGAGCCCCCCTGCCTGCAAACAGTAGCTGTGTTTGATTTTTGAAAAGCAGCCCCAGAACGGAGCTCTGAACTCCAACCCGGAAGTGCCGTTTCAAAACAAAGGGAGCTTCCGGAGGTCAGTTAGTGCGTACTGCCCAACTACATTCCAAGAACAGCGTCTCAGCCACTACGCAACAGCTGGTATTCCTCTCGGGAAGGTGAAGTACCAGCAGCGCTGTACCTGCGGAGATGCAGCACTGTAAGTGCCTTGCAAGTGTAGACGGTTAGTGAGGTATAGCGCTGCAGGCAGTTTTATTGCACTGTAACTTGTGAGTGTAGCCAAGGCCTTAACCTTAGAGACTAACAAATTTATTTCAGCATAAGCTTTTGTGGGCTACAGCTCACTTCAACAGACACATGGAACCATTAATTTAGGTTTGAACAGAGACTGGGAGTGGCTCAGTCATTACATTAATTGAATCTATTTCCCCTAGTTAACTATCCTCACTCACACCTTTGTGTCAACTGTCCAAAATGGGCCATCTTGATTATCACTTCAAAAAATTTTTCCCCCCTGCTGATATAGTGCCTCTTAATTAATTAGCCTCTTACAGTTGGTATAGGTACCTGCACCTTTTCATGTTTCTCTGAATGTATAAATATCTGCTTACTGTGTGTTCCATTCCATGCGTCTGATGAAGTGAGCTGTAGCCCACGAAAGCTTATGCTGAAATAAATTTGTTAGTCTCTAAGGTGCCACAAGTAATCCTGTTCTTTAAACTAAGAAGGGATTCTGGCAATTTTGAGAATGTTGTGACTTGATTTTGTCACGTTAAAACGGAAATATTTAAATTCTGTATCAACATTTGCCAAAAGTACAAAGCCATCCATGTGTGATGACTAAACAGAAAGTATTAGTACAAAATTAATAAAGTCAGATCCTCAGCTAGCATGTAGTTCTGCTGAAATCAATGGCATGACAACATTTTATACTAGCTGAGGATCTGGCCCAAAGTAGCTACAAGACAGTAATCCAATGCACAATTCCTGATGTAGGAAAAGTTACAATTTGGTGCATTGTGCTAATTGCAGTATTTAAAAATAAAAACAAAAAACACAACTCCCAGAACTAAAGAGTTAATTAAATTTAGGCATTCTAGTTTGTCAGTCAGAGGGATGCCCACACTTTTTAATTATTCCAGAAATATAGCGCAAGGATGAAATAATCTATCTATCTGAAATGGAGATGGTCCTCCTGTAACAAAGGCTTTGGGGATTGGCTATTTTTATTTTGTGTGTTCCAGGAAATTAATCCATCATTTAGAGTTGCAATATTTTTGACATGCATGAGCACACACACACACAAATCTATGAATCATTTCTTGATTAGTGCATTCATAATTCCTACAGACTTTACTTACTGAGGCAAGAAAAAAATTATTCCATTTGAGATGCTTTCTATTTTTAAACTATGTTTTGCAAAACGAAAGTGCTACAATGATGAAATGCTCTCAGACAAGCAGCAGCAGGTGGATAGAATAAATATGGGATGAGCCAGTTAATCCATAGTAACCATGCAAATTTTTCTAAGGTCAGGTACCCCAAAGAATGTCCTTACCACAGGATATCCAAACTCCATACTATAGCCCTATTTTCCACTATCTATCTTATTTCCACAATCACTACCAGCTTTCCTTTCAGGATTTTTTAAATTATGAGCTCTTTGGGGTAGGGACTGTGATGGATTAACAATATCCTGAACATACCTTATGGAATTAAGATAATTTTATAAAGTTTAAGTTAAACCTTATTGAATTAGAGGTTATTATTGAACTACAACATCAAACTAGATAATATGTGAGGAGATATGATGCCCCATCCCCTTCTGTAGAGGGAAGGGCCCTAATGCACCAAAACTGCCATGGTTCTGCTGCCCAAGTTGTGGGCAGCACGCACAGGGAGATTCTCCACCAACCACCGGCAGCAAAGCAGTGCACCATGGTGACTTTCCTCTGGGCCAATATGGAGGGGCTCAGGGATGGGTGATTGGAAAGGGTCAACAACTATGTAGATCCTCTGGCCAAAATCACTAGGGCGGGGGAATTCTGGGGCCGGAGATGCTGCTGCAGCCCTGAGGCTTCCATGACGACCGTAGAGAGGCTCTGCACAGTGCTCCACAGCTGACAGTTTGGGAAGGAATCCTATCTATTAGGGTTCCGGGCAGGGGCTAAGTATTTGGCCCTTAAAATGAAAATGGGCAATTTTTTTCACTGAATGGAAATAATTAATTGAAACGCTTCTGAGAGTACAGGGACAGCATCATTTTTCCATAAACAGCATCCTCAGATCCCTTCCTCTCATAATGGCTAATGCCGGATACTTTGAGAATGACATAAAATCTCTATAATATACCTAACCATTCAGTTCTGTACCCAAAGGGAAATTTGTCACAGCCTCCAGCTGATCAACTTATGCCTGGGTGCATGAAGGCTAAAAAGCCTAATCACGTCTCTTCATGAGGGAAAGCTTGTAAATAAGAGCACAGAAACATATTGTGTGCGAAGAGTGGAATGAGCCTGTCTGGGCCTGTGGTTTCTCCACCTACGATTGTGAAACAATTACAGAATTAAGATTCAGTTACAGGTTGTCAGACCTGCTGAGGTGTACAACATTTCCTCAGATCTGCCTATATTGCAGAGAGTGTGTTATAACATAATGGCCCATAATGGGGCAACCTGAACGATAAAGCAGGATACACACCATTAGTTTGGATATAGTATTAATAATGAAATGTAGTCAATACACTGAAACAGGATACTGGGCTAAGTGGCTGTAGCATCTGCACGCTAATTGATCATCATCCACTCTTCCCAGAAACAGCAATATGCCAAGCTTCCTAAACCGAACACTTTGAATGAGATATAGCACATTAGCTATACAGCAACACTGAAGCCTTAAGCAACTTAGTGTTTCTATTTCCATGATCGCTGTCCTGCCATTTCACCCCATGTTGTGTTCTTCACTCCTTCTTGCATCTTGTACGCGACCTATTTAAACTAGGGTTGCAACCCTCCAGGATTGTCCTGGAGCGTCCAGGAATTAAAGATTAATCTTTAATTAAAGATTATGTCATGCGATAAAACCTCCAGGAACACGTCCAACCCAAACTGGCAACGCTAATTTAAACCCCGATCTTGCAATGAGCTCTGAGCAGGCCCAGGGATCTGCCAATGAGAAGTTAATTGCAGAATCAGGACATCAAACTGTAAGCAAATTGGTATGTGCATATTTATCCAGTGCCAGCCCAAAAAGGCCTTGATCTTAATTGGAGCCTTTGGGTGCTATACAAACTAATAAATAATAATAGTGAAAACAATAATAAAGATTAATAGGAAGGTAGTTACATATAGCATTGTGTGCAAGAGGATGAACAATAACCAAGAGTTAGTCACCTGATTATTAGGGGCTGTTTGTTTTTATTCATTTTTGGATAGCAGCAATTTCTGCATTTTTAGATTTAAAGTATTGGATCAGATCCAATGTAAACTGACACAAACTGACTTGGCTCCGCTGAAGTAAATTGAGCTATATTGATTTATGCCAGCTGAGAATCTGGTCCACTATTTTTATTTATAGAAATGTAATTTTCAGCATTTTTTGTTTTTTCTGTATTTATGAAAAATTTGTTCATTTTTAGACCTGGATAATTCCTAACCAACAAATGATTTTAACAGAAAATGCAGTTTCAGCCAAAAAAAAATAAAAAAATTCTGAAATTCATCTATTTTTTGTCAGGAAAATCTAAATGAAATATTTTATTTTCGGGAGGTTTCACCCCAATCAAAATATTTCAGTTTGTTGAATTGCATTTTGTTGCAAGTCAGGTCAACATTAAACTGCATCTGTGTAGGGTGCTGCAGTGCATTGTGGGAGTTGTTTGGGTGGGTGCCTCATGCCCCGCATTCTTTCCCATGGGATGGACTACTTGGCCAGACTCCATCTCATCAAGACTGACTTCAGTGGTAAGCCAGGGGAGGGGAGAGACAATAAGAAATTAGAGCTGAGATACAGGCCAGAGCATAGTTATGAAGTGCCTTGGGAAGAGTATGACAAGTTTAAATTTTGTATAGTAGTCATGGGTGAGCCAGTGGAGGGACTGCTGAGAGTCAGTATTGAAATATGAACCACTAGCTTTGATTGTGATGATGTGCCACTGACCAATCAGCCTAGATAAGGTGGAAGTTCACTTCTTCGGATATTTTCTAATAAATGGGTTTTCTTCTTGATTCAAGTCTAATTTTGTCATTTGGATTGCAATCTCTTCTTTTGGAAGTACTTTCAGGACTTTAACTTTCACATACAGCTCTATCCTCCTCAGAGTCCTTTTCAAAGGCTGTAAATACAATTTACCACACATTTGTGTATATCTAAATCTTTCATAATCCTCTGTAATAGTACCCAGCCTTAATCAAGGTTTCGTTTATTCTAAAAATAAATTAAAGTGAAATAGTTCAGGAAGCCTGCTATTAAGGGCACTGTTTTAAGTAATCATGCCATGACCTGGGTTGGAATTAATTCTTCCAGAATCTATCCTGAGAGCTGACAGATTAAAATGAAAACATTTTAAAAATTATTTAAATCTCTTTGTTGGAAAAACCTAATTACTCATTTGGTATTTTAGACAGTGGAATGGCATCTTCATCTGCTTATTGATATATTTTGCTTGGAAGGTTGTACCTCTTGCTATAACTAAGCTATGAATGGTATCTTTACTGTTAAATCAGGAAATTAATGATAGAATAATCCACTTTTAATCAAATACAAAGGGACTTGGTTCTTCCCCAATACACAAGTATAACTCCCTAATATTGCTTCCAAACTAGAGACTTGATCCAGAATAGCATATATAGAAATCTGTCTTTCCCACTCTCTTTCTAAATATAGTTCCATGTGTTGCTAACTTTCAAAGCTTTTTTCTATTGGTGTTCATGCAAGTTTGGGCTCCTCAGGACTATAGTGTCAGCAAGAAGTCGGGACAACTGAAGTTTTGACAGAATTGAAATGAAAGTGGTAAAGATGTGAACATCATATCCCTTGAACTAGGCCATTGCCCTCTCTCTCCAGAGATCCTGCCTTGTTAACACTAGCTTTTTTCCGCAAAAAATGACATGCTTTGCTACCAGTGGTTCATCTCCACTGAAAGTAGCAACAGCAGGAGTGCTAGTGTAGACAAGGCTTATCTAGCAGCCTTAATGGTTTGAATCCTTCCTGGAAAAATGTACCCCGTGAGTAGTGATGGGAAAGTGCACCTGTACTACCAAACTCCTCACTTGTAAAGTCCCACAAGGATCAAGTCTCCCTCCAGTCCTATTCAACATCTACACTATACTTCACCACATATGACCATACTATTACCACCAAGGTGGCCCTGGGTTTGGATGAGATCAGTTCATGGATGAAGAATAGCTGGATGAAGCTGAACCCAGATGAGCAGGGCTGGCGCTACCGTTAGACAACCCTAGGCAGTTGCCTAGGGTGCCAGGATTTGGGGAGGTGGCATTTCAGGTCACTCGGCGGCCGCCGGGTTCCAGGCGGCACTTTGGCGGCTGCTTCTTCGGCTGCCGGGATCCTCGGCGGCATTTCGGCGGCAGCCTCTCCCGCCGCCACCGCCTAGGGCAGCAAAAAAGCTGGCGCCGCCCCTGCAGATGAGACAGGTGATGTTGGTGGGCAGAGGAAAGCATTTCGAAGAGTTTGTAGCCATGGTACAGTCTCATTTGGTTGAAGGTATACACCCACATTGGTGAATTCAGTTTGTAGCTTAGGAGTGCTTCTGAATTTTTGACTGACACTAAACCCTCATATAGCAGCATTTGCCAGTTGCACTGTCTGCCATCTCCAGTTGGGTAGGAGACTCCATTCCATCCTGGCAAATGATGACCTAACCTCAGTTATTCATGCTTTCTTCACCGCTCAGCTGGACTATAGCAATGCAATATACATGGACATGAAGCCTTCAGTGATGAAGAAACTACAAATGATACAGAACACTGTAGCACATCTCTTTAGCAACATTAGCTACCACAAACACATCAAACCTGTCCTCCACTCTCTACACTGGCTTCCTATAGAATATCAAATCAAGTTCAAGGTTTCGGTCCCTCTCTTTTAGCCGCTCAATGGCCTGGGCCCAGGGTATCTAAACGAGCCCCCAAAGCTCTGCTCCTCTGGCACAACAACAACAATCTACAAACAGGATAAAGTTAGTCTCTGCGGGAGACAGAGTTTTCTCAGGGACCAGCCCAAGACTGTATGATCAACTCCCACAGGAGATAAGGACTATCACAAATATCACCACCTTACACTCTCAGTGCCAGGCACACTTCTTTGACCTTCCCTTTTCTAACATAAACATAGACCTCTGCCAGGCTGACGGAGTTGAGAATAATGAGTGGCTGGAAGTCTTACAGAGGCAGAATGCTCAGCCCCTGGAGGAAGCAAGTGTTTTGCTTTTGTAGGAGAAGTATAAAATTAAAAATAGCTTAAGTTTGGTTAAAGAAATATGTATGCATTGTAAAAAGAATTCCCGACTAGCAAGTAGAAGGAAGGCTTCGGAAAGAATGAGTTATAAGGCCAGAAAGAATGAAGTAGGGAGAATGTCTGGTTCAAAGAATAACTAATGAGATAAGGGAAAGGTTCCAAAGAGAATCTGTCCTAAAATGAGCCAACACGGCCCTTCCCCAACCCCCCCCCCCCCCCACACACACACACGTGTTAAAGCCTGTGTGAACCCAGGTGCAATGGGAAAACTGTTGGACAGCAAAAAGGAGGGGAGGAAAGACCTTGGGAAGAAAGAAGGTTATGCATCTTATCTGGATTGAAACTGGAAATAAGGTTCAACTGTCTCAAATGGTTTTTAGCTGAACTCAGTAATTCACAGTGACATCTCTTGCTTGTTAAAGGGTATAGAAAGTCAGCTCTGAAAGGGTTCATTGCTAGCACCTGCCTGACCACGCTGAAACCGACCAACATGGGTCTAAGCACCCCTGAGGTTAGCTCATTTGAAATATCTTGATCTAATGCATATAAATGTTTTGTTACTATTTGTTACTGTTTTGTTACTATGTTTTGTTACTATTTGGATGTAGTAAATTGCTTATTATTTAGGCTTTTTTGACATGTTTAGAGCAACTGCATAAAGTACCATTTGGCCTTTGGATTTAATAACGGAATTTATGGTTAAATTGGTGTTTGGTAATTTCCCATATTAATAATTTCAAATATTATTAATTATTCCAACAGCTTTGCTCTATAGTCATACATCTGGCCAACTCAGAAACAATGTTTATAAACTTTAGAAGTCACATCCAGTCGCTACCAGCTGGAAGGATAATCAGGCAGTGCTTTTAAAGTAGCAAAGGGGGTGTCCTTGTGGTTGTTGCGAGGGCATACGTGCTGGAACTAGGGGTGCTGCGGGTGCTGCCGCACCCCCTGGCTTGAAGTAGTTTCCATTATATTCAGGGTTTACAGTTTTGTTCAATGGTTCTCAGCAGTCCCACTATAAAAATTGTCCCAGTGCCTCTGTGCGAGCGGGAAAACTCACTGCTTCTCTCTCCATCTTTCCATCCCTGGGTAAATTATAAAAAAGGTAAAAAAAATAGAAATAACATGAACCAAAGAATTTGCACTGGGTGATAATTCCTGTGTTTTTTCTAATCCAGAAAATTATAATCTCCTTCCAATTGTGAAAGTGGATACAGACTCGAGAAGCTAAGAGGGGCTCAGATTTAGAAGGGAGAATATAGTAACTTTAATATCAGCAAAGTAATTTTGGACATCTTTATTCTTCTGAGCTCAGTAAAGAAACCTGTGTGCTGTTTTCAGGACATTTATAAATACTGTTACTATAAATTGTTATCTTTACAATTTTAAGAGTATTAAAAATTGCCCAGGAGTGTAATTTACAGTCAAAAAGTCTTACTTTTGCATAACTTTATTCTTAAAACTAAAACACAAGCCTGCTTGGAAACCTTCCCAAAACTATAAACTGAAAAACGTTGTAGCGGCTATTTTAATTCTTCATACAAAACATGCCTGCCATCTTGTGGTCAAATCAAGGTATAAACTGGATTAATGGCTGCCTCTGTGCCTTTGATGTTAATAGAGATTCCCCCAACTACATCAGACACAAATCTGGCCTTATAGTTAAGTAAAACTCCTCTCTTTTGGTTCACAAGGCTTCATGGTAATCTTTTCTTTGGTTTCTCTCTGCAGCGTTTACATTCCCTGAGCATTCCTTTAGGTTTGCATTTACCCAACAGTCTAAGAGTCACACATAGTTGAAACAACCAAAATTAATCTAGTTTTGCATTAAAACCACAAGTTTTGATGGCTTCAGCATCAAACCAAGATTGTTCACAAAAAGGGCCCAAGGTTCACTAACTATTATAGAACATTTGGATGAATCTTTGTTAAATTTCAAGATTGAAGTAGAACTTGTAATAGAGTTTGTAAGGTGCAAGGTTCCACTGCAAATATTTCACACAGTTCTAATAAAAGCCAAAAGACAGTAACCTTCTGACTCATTAGAATTTGACCCCACCCAAGAAAACTTTATGAAGTATTTTTAACTGGGGATGAAGAACTTGCTCGCTTGCTCACTCAGAGGTAACAAACATAAATTCTCCATGACTTGAGGTCTTCAAAACACGACTAGATGTCTTACTAAGAAATATGCTTTACTGCAACCAAAAGTTATTGAATTTGATGCAGGAATTACTTGATTAAATTCTATGGCCTGTGTTATGCAGGCAGCAGAACTAGATGGTCATAATGATCCCTTCTGGCTTTAAAAAAATCTATGAATCACCCAGCAAGTCAGACAGATCATGCTGGTCATTTTCAGGAATGTCAATGTTTGTATTTGATCCATCCACCTTAAGTGTCTAAAAGGGAAAGAGCAAACCACAAAATACAGATAAGCTCTTTGGCACAGAGACTATGGTATAAACAAGACAGATATAGACAAAATGCAATAGGAATCCTGCAGGAGGAAATAACTAGTATTTTTAGAAAAAAATATTATAATTATTGTCTTTTTGTGAGCATCACAGAAGAAGTCAGACTAGGTGGGTGAAGTAATATCTTTTATTGGACCAACTTCTGTTGGTGAGAGAGACAAGATTTCAGGAGGGATATTAATGGCTAGAGTAATAGATTGATGGACCAGAATTATGAAGGTATTCAATACGTAAGGGGGATTCTGGAAAACGACATAGAAAGGACAGGACAAAGAAAGCATTGAGGTTGGCATTGGTGGGCACAGGGTGACAATAAGAGACTAACTGGATGTGTATGGCAGTGCAGAGTTTTGTATGACCTTGAACTAACTGAGATCCCAAAATCTTCAAGTTTACAACTAAATACATATCTGAAAGTTAGTTCCTTCTTCACTTACCTGCATCTGAACTCTGGTCTAGGAAATCTGTTTTATGTATTTCTGAAATCATCAGTTGTTACAGGGAAACATGAAATTCTGAACTCAGGACTTAGCCAAAGCCAAAACTAATGTTCAAATATCATCTATTAAAATATAAACATGTAGGGCTATATTCTGGTGAATGCAGTGAGAGTGGCATAACCCCACCAAACGACATGTATGTACACTACACATATAAAATTAAGGAAATAAAAAAGTCCAAATAGAAATGAAACATTCTACAGTTTTGTTAAAACAAAATGTTTCAATCAATCCACAATGAATTTTTTTGGGGGGTGGGAGGGGGACATTTTCTTTCACTGAGAATTTAAAAAATGTTGTGGTTTGTTCCAATTTGGAATAAATCCAGATTTTTAAATCTCAGAATCTCAAAATCCTTCCCAAAATGGAATTTCAGTCCTCTGCACAGCTGTAATTTCGGAGGGATGGTGTGTGTATGGGGACTATCTAAGTAGCCGTCTAAAGGCTCGATACAAGCACAGTATGCCAACTTCTACATCTCCCACCTGGCTTCTCTCATATACCTGTATCTCCCTTTTGATGTCAGTCATGGAAACCTTCCATACAGTGTTCTAAGGGTTAGATTTGCAAAAGGACTTAGGTGCCTAAATCCAAAAATCAGACCCCACTGGGATTCACAGAAGCTCTGTTCAGCTGCTGATGAACCCTGTAGGTGCTTAAGCTCATTTCAGTACCTAAATTTTTGCAGTAAAAGTTCCCTAGGCGCCTATGTGTCTGCCTCTGCCCATGCATGCTGCTGCTCCACTCTTGGTGTCCAGACCCCTCAGTGAATACATGAACTGGGGGAAATCACCTAACTTGCCTGCAGGGACCAGTCTGGTAAATGGGCTCAGAGCTCCCTTAGCCTCTACTGTTGAAGTTGTTCCACTGTGGATAAATAACATAAAAAAGTAATTGGAGCAGGAGGACTGGATCCTGGGTCTCCTACTCCCAGGTGACTGCTCCAACCACAAGTTATGTCTAGCCTGCAATAAAACCTGCAGCGCTGAGTGAGGCTACATCCACACTACCCGCCCGATTCGGCGGGTAGCGATCGATGTTCTGGGATCGATTTATCGCGTCTCGTCTAGACATGATAAATCGATCCCAGAGCCGCTCCCCGTTGACTCCGGAACTCCAGCTCTGCACAAGGAGTAAGTGGAGTTGACGGGGGAGCCTGCCTGCTGCGGTGTGGACCAGCGGTAACTACTTTTGAAAACGATCTAAGATATTCGACTTCAGCTATGTTATTCATATAGCTGAAGTTGCTTATCTTAGATCGATCCCCCCCCATAGTGTGGACCAGCCCTTACAGCTTGGGTCAATTGACTAGGGCTCAAGGGGCTCAGGGTGCGGCACTAAAAATAGCAGTGCAGACATTAGGGGTTGGGGTGAAGCCCTGGCTCTGAAACCCATCAAGAGGGGAGAGTCTCAAAGCCCTGGCTCCGAGTCCAGCCTAAACCCAAACATCTACACTGCTATTTTTAGCCCCGCAGCCCAAGCCCCATGAGCCTGAGTCAATTGACCCAGGCTTTGAAGGTATCTATACACTGCAACGTAAGTCCACTGCAGCTCAAGCTCAAGTCTTAACCACCCCCTCATTGCATCTACACTGCAATTGTGCTAACCCAGGGCTCAGACCCAGGGCCCCAAGGGTCTGAAGGGTCTGAGCACAAGTCAAGCTGGGACCCAGGGTTCAAGTCCTATTGCTTTGCAGTGCAGACACAGAGTCTCTTGACTCGTGTCCTGGGAGTCCACCAGAAGTATCCCACAATTCCCTTAGTCCTTTCTATCCAAACAATCTCCAGTTGACTCTACGGAGAATGGAAGCCACCCCCACCCTCATCTTGGCATAGCGCAGCAGCTCAGGTCAGTGTTAACCCGTTCTCTTTTAATCACTGAGTTGCAAGCACACTATCGCAGAGCCTCCTGGGTTTACAAAACACGCTGCCTCATGGTCACGGGAGCAGAGTCAAATTCTGGTGAATCTCTGGTACGAGGTCAGTAAAACTGTAGACTTTAGCAAAAGCACCAGGAATGGCCACACGTACCAGCAGATAGCTAAAAAGCTGGCAGCTTTGCAGATTTTCCAGACAGGTGACCAGTGCAGGGAGCATAGTAAGAGGCTGAAGATTGAGTAGCAGAAGACAAGGGACAAGAACCACACAACGGACAACTCACCAATGACATGCCTGTTTTATGAGCAGTTTGACCGGGTGCTGGGCACTGCACCCAGCACTGAGCCAACTGTGCTTCCTGATGACCTGGTGAACTGGGATGGTGCCCTGCTGGCCTCTGAATCCAGCATGGGGTCTGATGGGAGCCAGTAGCAGGCTCCCCCTGAGGAGCATGAAGTTACTCTTTATGAAACCAGAGCAGGCTGTGGATCAGGATCAAAAGCAAATTCTCAGTTGCTACTAGGGTTGCCAACCCTCCAGGATTGTCCCAGAGTCTCCAGGAATTAAAGATTAATCTTTAATGAAAGATTATGACATGTGATGGAACCTCCAGGAATACATCCAACTATAACTGGTAACCCTACTCAGAAGAGCGGTTTGATTTCCCCACCACCACCACCAAGAACAGCCCACTGCTGAGCCTGCAGCAAACTCAGTGGAGACAAAAGCTGCTCCAGAGCTCGGTAAATTTATTATTCCAATTAACAGTTTATTATTACAGGAACGGGAGGGATTTCTGCTCTAAGCAGCAATGCAAAAGTTATGAGAAGCCCTGGCTAGCCATGGTGGTTTTTTTCAGAGTAACTTGGTGACCCCTTTCCCAGTAGGGCATCCCCCGCAACGTGGAGTTCAAAATGGTGACTGGGAATTTCAAACAGCTGAAAAGGGTATTTTTGCTGTAAAGTCACAGATGTTCTTCTTACTGAAAGGAAAACATGAGCAAACATGAAATTTGCTGCTCTGTAATCGCTCCTCTTCAGTCTATGGAGCTGCCTGGAAACAGTGAACTCAGTGTGTGTGTTTGGGAAACAGTGTTCTATTTCCCAATCTAGTCCATTTCAGCTAGAGGTAATCCATTTGGGTCACCAAATCATTTCTCCTAAGTATGAGTGGGGTGTCAGTTTTTGCCCCAAACGGTGCCAGGCGCGGGCAGGAGGAAACCTGTAGAGTTCTGCGTGTTTGCATGCACCAATAACATGGTAAGCCATGTGTGCGCTACCACGGCAACCTGTTAATTCCGTCATGGATTCTGACCCAATCTGCTGCAAGGTGGGAGGGTCCCAGAGCTTGAGTTCCAGCCCAAGCCTGGAAGTCTACCCAGCAATGAAACAACCCCTCAGCCTAGGGTGACCAGACAGCAAATGTGAAAAATTGGGACAGGAGGTGTGGGGGGGTAATAGGAGCCTATATAAGAAAAAGACCCAAAAATCAGGACTGTCCCTATAAAATTGGAACGTCTGGTCACCCTACCTCAGCCTGAGCCCATAAACCCGAGTCAGCTGGCACAAACCAGCCCTGGGTTTTTCCTTTATGTCTACACAGCACTTTGAAGTGTCTCTCTCTCCCTATCTATTGTAGAGGGAATCTAGGCACCTAATTCAGGCTTTGTGAATCACAGGGATTTGCGAAATGCCTAATTGTTAGGCATGGTGACACTCAGCATCGCCACACCTAAATTCCTTTGTGAACTAGCCCTACGTAAACTTTCTGGAGGTTGTGGAATCAAGGAGAACAACTTCCACGGAGCTCTTCCCCTGCCACCCATAATTTTCTGATCTGCATATGCATGCTGCCCATCAGAATTTGGCCCATTGTTTTAGGTGAAATTCACCCCTGTACAGAGGGCCATCAAATCTGTGCATCACTTAAATCCCCCCTAAACCTTAAATCTAGCATAAGCCTTGTGCTGCCCTCTGCACAAGAATGAGCTATACCCTTAATCATGTAGCATCATAATAGGTTTTCCACAAACCTCTATTGAAACTGGTGTGATACGGCAGCCCTGAGATCGTTTTATTTGTGGAATTCCCACTGAAGACAGCTGGTATTAATGATCAGTGCAGAACAATTGTAGTAACAGGATCTGTGATGCTACCACCAACCTACAACTATTTACACTCATCCCCTTCACCTCCCCAGCCAAACTCTTGTCTTACCATCTAGATGCAAAATTTCACAAACAAAAAACTCCGATGCCAAGTGACAAGCTCCTCTCTTAACACTCAGGAAAGGGCTGGAAACAGATACCTTTAAGGCTAGCTAGACCAGAGACAGGAATCTTCCCAGGAAGCAGGTAATTTTTAATTGAAAAATGTCCAGTTTATTAATCAAACAAACTGTTACATTCCAGAGCAGTTGCCACTTTCAACTGGTTCTATAAATAGAAGCTAGTATTAATGAGCTGATTAATTTCTGGTGTCATCTGGAGCTGGTTAGCTCCCTGAGAAAAAAAATCTAAAAGCTGATGATATGTGTGTGTTCAGAATATAAGTAGCTCTGACCTTCTCAGATCTCATAAATCTGATCCTCATACAGGTTCTGTACCAGGCTCCTCCCACAGCTGAGAAAGATTACAGTTGAAAGGCTTTGACATTTGGGGGTTATTTATCAAAATTTATCAAAAAGGAAGCTACACCCTGGGAAGCTCTGTAATATTTGAAGACTTTGTGCCAACTTGTAAATGTCATGTGAATGCAGAGAGATAAGGTGGGTGAGGTAATATCTTTTATTGGACCAACTTCTCTTGGTGAGAGCGACAAGATTTTGAGTCCTTAGTAAGGGTTTTGAGTTCATTTTAAGTTGCCTTGGAGCATACATTCCTAGGCTCATGAGATTTAAATGGCCCTTGAGTTATGGAGAAAAGCATAGACTCTGTCTTCCTGAATCTAAGCAGGCTTTCTTTATAAATAAATTATAATTAAAATCAGTCATTAAAAATATAAAACATAGGGACGTGGGCAATACAATAACAGATCAGACCAGTGGTTTATCTAGTCCACTGTCCTGTCTCTGACAGTGACCACTACCAGATATCTCAAAGGAAGGTGCAAGAAATCCTGGAGCAGACAACTTTGGAATAGTCTACTTATAAGAGAGGGGTCCTCCAACCCCCTATCAGTTAGTGGCAGGTTTAAGCATGAGTGTTATTTTTTTTAAAGAAGGGATTAAAATAAAATATCCTACTTAATATAGCTATGGATGTTCTGATTATCTATTTGCCTACTTCCTTTCTGAATCCAACTAAGCTCTTGGCTTCAATAGCATCCTCTGGCAAGGAGTTCCACAGGCTAATTATGCATTTTGTAAAAAGTATTTCCTTTTATCTATTTTAAATTTACACTTTTCAATTTCCTTAACTGTTTACTTCTTCTTTTATTATGAAAACGGGTAAACAGGAATTCTTGGTTTACCGTTTCTTTTCCTCTCATCTCTAGCTCCTTCCCCCAACCTGTAGATGCTCCATGCAGCCATAAACCAGAGCCTGACTGAAGTCAATGAGATCCCACATGGGTGTAGGGCTCCATCCACATGAAGCAGCTTGCAGAATAGTGGCCTGAAAGCAACAATTCTGGTATTTCCAATCTCTCCTCATACAAAAATCTCTTCATGCTTCTAATCATCTTCCTCACCTTTACATGTCTATCAATGCAACATTCAAGGTGAGAATGAATCACTGACCTATAAGTAGGGCCCTACCAAATTCAGTCCATTTTGATCAATTTCACAGCCATAGGATTTTAAAAATAATAAATTTCATGATTTCAAATATTTAAATCTGAAATTTCATGGTGTGGGGGTCCTGACCCAAAAGGTTATTGTAGGGGGGGGTCGTGATATTGCCACCCTTACTTCTGCGTGGATGCTGACGGCGGTGCTGTCTTCAGAGCTGGGTGGCTGGAGAGTGGCGGCTGCTGGCCGGGAACCCATCTCTGAATGCAATGCCATTTCCAGCAGCAGTGCAGAAGTAAGGATGGCTTGGTATGGTACCGCCACCCTTACTTCTGCGCTGCTGCCTTCAGAGGAGGGCCCTCGGCCAGCAGCCAGTGCTCTCCGGCCACCCAGCTCTGAAGGCAGTGCAGAAGAAAGGGTGGCAATACCACGACACCCTACAATAATCTTGCAACCCCCCTTACAGCCCTCTTTTAGGTTGGGATCCCCAGTTTGAGAAACACTGGTCTCCCCTGTGAAATCTGTATAATATATGGTAAAAGTACACAAAAGACTTTCATGGTCCGTGATGCATTTTTCATGGCTATGAATTTGGTAGGGCCCTACTTATAAGAACATCACAATTGTTCTCATATTTATTTCTATCCTGTTGTTGGTTTTGTTTGTTGTTGTTGTTGTTTTTTTTAACTGCTACTACACAATGAACAGAGGTTTCACCTGAGCTTCCCACAAATGACCCTTGGCTCTTTTAACCTGAGTGGTTATATTTAAATGAAAACCCAGCTATGTATATGGATAGTTCAAATGATTCCTTCCCATGTGCATTACCTTGCATTTGTCAATAATGAATTTAATTTGGCATTGTGCTGCATATGCATGCAGGCCCAGGTAGGGCCTTGTCAGTCCTTCCATTCAGCATGTATACGAGACTACCTGGGGAGATAGTGTGGGCTTTGGTGCATTCAGTAGGCAGGAGAGGCGGGGAGGGATAGCTCAGTGGTTTGAGCATTGGCCTGCTAAACCCAGGGTTGTGAGTTCAATCCTTGAGGGGGCCATTTGGGGATCTGAGGCAAAAATTGGGGATTGGTCCTGCTTTGAGCAGGGGGTTGAACTAGATGACCTACTAAGGTCCCTTCCAACCCTGATATTCTATGATTCTATGAGACACCCAGCTCTGTGTCAGCCAATCAACATTGCTTTCTCGGTGTAAGAAATTGGGACCCACAGGAAAACATAGCTGGGTCACATTCAACCTAGGAAAGACAGAGATGCTGTTAGACTGAGGGAAACCAGTAGAGAGCTCCCTCATTTCCTGGAAATCTGCCTGCTTTTTGTTAGAGAGACAGATAAGGGGGATGATCTTGTAATTAGATCGTGGATGGCTGCTGAATATCTGACCGCAGCAGTGGCCAAGATGGCTTTATTGTGTGTATGATTAACTAGAATGTTATGATCTTGTCTTTCAAATGCAGATCTCACCACACTTACATGTGCTTCCCTCCGCCCCATCCAGATTAGGTTACTAAAACAAACCCTACAGGGAGTTATACTTGAAGCTTAGAAACTTCAAATGGTATGGAATGTTGCCGCTCACTTATTTAGCGGTGTTTCCCACAGGGAGCAAATTAAAGATGTGCTCATAGTCAGCATCAGCTTCCAGTTTGTTTCTAAGCACACTTGAAGGTGTTGTTTTAACCTGTCACGCTAGTGGCTTGGTAAATTCAAGCTAACAGCACCTAGCTTGTGAGTTCTGATGATAAATATCTGTGCACTAACATATTCTTTCTGGATACACTTTATCATAACGAAAAGGCGAATAAATAATCAATCTTACTGAGCTGCATGCACAAAACTTTTGTAAGATCAAATCCATTTGATATTTTCCTGCTTCTTCTCTGTAAAATATATTACAAATACACTCTACAATTGTAAGAAAATTCTACGTGAGGGTGGGGGGTCAGGGTTTTCAGATACATTTGTTGGAAGCTGCCAGTAGATTAATATTTGCATTCCAAAATTTTACTGGTTAAAAAGACTAATCAGTATCATGTTTCAGTGTAGTAGCCGTGTTAGTCTGTGTCAGCAAAACGAAAACAAGAAAAATGCCTGTGGCACCTTAGAGACTAACAAATTTATTTCAGCGTAAGCTTTCGTGGGTTAAGAACCCACTTCAGCAGATGCATCCGATGAAGTGGGTTCTTAACCCACGAAAGCTTACGCTGAAATAAATTTGTTAGTCTCTAAGGTGCCACAGGCATTTTTCTTGTTTTCTTTTTGTAATCAGTATCAATCATTTGGTAGCACTCACTCATTATGGGCCAAAACATCATGAGAACCAGAACTCCTAATGACCTCTTCCACTGTGGTGTCTCCATCCAAGTGTCAATGAAAGACAAAGGGGACTTTGAGAGAAAATGCGGGGAAAGACACCAAAGCAAAACAGGTTCCAGTGTTCAAGATTGATCAGAAACTAAGTAAATGGGGTATGAACCTGCCTCACCAAAGTCACTGGGGAGCAGGATCAGGTCCTTAAGTTCTCTACCTACATAATCAGTGCACTACATGCATCTAGAGTGTAAAATACTTTCATTTTCCTTAGCTATGGAAAACAATATATAAAATAGAATCATCAGAAAAGTTGATATTTAGGATTTTTTTTTTAAAATGATGTTAAAATACTAAACCTGCTAGTGCATTGTATTTACTACAAACTTCTGAAGAGCAGCAAGAACCATAACAAATCAGAAACACTGACTGTGTCAGCCCAGAATAAACTGACATTTTTATAGCTACTGCTATACTACTTTGCTATATTTTACTTTACATATACTTTACTATTTTGTATGTTTGCCCCTAGAGATCATTATTACTGGATCCTTCAAGCACTTTGCAGTGTCTTTTTTTCTCGCAAATGCCATTTTATATAGTTTACCTTGTACAGAGGAAACAGTCTCCTGAATCTGTTCCCTTTTTAAGTGAGCATGTTTTGCCAAACAATGGGTAAGAGATCTTCATCTCCCTTTTGAGGGAATTGTTATATAATGGGTGCCTAGATACTCTGGTGTCGTAGAAATGTGAAATAAAAATAGGGTTTTTTTACACAGAAATAAATTATTGCCATGTGACTGGTCAGTATTTAATAGCAATAAATCACTTTTCACACACTTTTTACTTGGTTTCAAAAAACGAAAACTAAACTCATGGCTTGCAGTGCAGAGAAGAAGATCAAAGGGTAAACTGTTTCCTGAGGTTTGTTTGCGCTAGCTGAATCTTGAACACGTGCTTTTTTCTGGACAGGGGAAAGGGAAGAGAACCAATTATTAAAATATCAAAAAGATGTCCCTAAGGCATTTGCAAACATTTACTACTACTGTTATAGTCAGTTGCTCTTCTTTTTCAAAGGAGCTTCTAGTTTGCTGGGTTTTCATTATTTTGCTCATAAGTAGCAGATGCAGATATAAACTGTTGTTCTTGGCAAAGACTTTACCGGTGTCTTTAATTATAATGTGAAAAATAGACACTGTAATTGTAATTTTCTTACATTAAGCCCCAAGCAGCAACTGCTCTGGTCTTTAAAGTATCATTCATGCTTCCAGTATCATATGCAAAAGTCCATCTATATCGAATTGCAAAACAGCAGGTGCAGGTTTAGGATATGTGAAGTCTCTACGTGCAGTACCCACTAAATGTATTTTATTGACCTTGTAGTCAGTACACCTGTTACAAACCTATTCACATTTTACACAAACATAACTGAGGACAGAATTTGTCCCTCTGTAAGAAGCTGGATGTCTTCTGCATACTCAGTGTATCAAAGCCCATACTAATAAACAGTAATACTTAGATTAATGTTTGTACATTCCTTTTTAAATGCTATCGAATGCTAGAAAACCATTCAGAGAGAGGAATAAAAAAAAAAACACCTTTGCCCTCAACTCCAGTTTCCTTTCACAGTTGTCATTCATTCATCCCAGTCCAGTGAACAAAAATCCTCACTCTTACTAGTGTGAAAAACCTGGTGATAAATTAATGAGCTATTGTGCAGAGCTTTTCAATAAGAAGTGTTAAATCATTTTCAAATCATTGGTTCCAAAAGATTTAAGCCTTTAGAAGGGGGAGAAGGGAAAAAGAGCTCTTTTTGAAATACAGTAAGACATCTAATTATTTCATCATTTGTAAGCTGTGTACAAACTTTGATTTTTTTCAATACCCAAATTTTGAGTTGAGTCTCTTTTAACACATAGCAAGTGTTTATAATTCTTACATAACTTATGGTTTTTGGATCTGGCTAAATTAACATTTGGCCACACAGGGAGAAAGGTCTCTAAATACAGTTACATATTTCTCAGGAATTTGTAGCTAGAAACAAGAATGCAACCACAAAGTCTTCCCCCCTTTTCCTTTACCTTTAAGATTTTGCAGAATCCTGTCATTTTATAAGGCACAATCTGAGTGCTGGCTTTAAGGCAACTCTATTGCCCTTTGGGTGTAGGGCCCATTATAGAACCTGAGCAATAGAAGTAGTCATCATGAGTCAGCTGTTTTCCCCCAACAGCTGATGTAAATGTGGCAGTTTCATAAGGCCACAAAAGCCCACACCTTTGACTTCAGGAGGTGACAAAGTGTAGAGGGCCTGGTTTGAGAAGTGTGTGGTTGTACCAGGGCGTTCTTTAATATGCAAGTTTAAGGAGTGTTTTGAGCTCCAGCAAATGTCTCTTGTTTATGTCCAGTTTATTTGTGTTCATTTTGTTAAACTACTTGCAGCTCAAGCAAACTGTCGCAGTCCATACTTGATGCTTTTCATTTACACAACACCTTTCAGCCACAATCTCAAACAGAGCTGGTTGAAAAATGTAGAAAAAGTGTGGTGAACAATTTTTGAAAATGTTCATGACTTTTGACCAATCTATGACCTGGTTATAAAACAGTAAAAATCATTTGTAGAAAATTTTTAAATATTTTTGCACAATTCATTTTGTCAACATTTAAAAAATCCTCAGATGGCTCTAATCTCAAAGTACTTTTCAAACACTAACTGATGTTCAGAATGCAATTTGGCAGGTAATTATATCCACTTTATATAGCAAGAAACTAAGGCTCAGATCCACAAGGGAATTTAGGTGCTTAAGGTCCAGTCTTAGGCCCTAAATCCCAGAATTAGCACCACTCCTTCTGAACGCAGTAGGCACCTAAACTCAGTTTAGCACCTAAGATTTCAGGGAAAAGTTCACCAAGTGCCTATGTTTCTGCCTCTGAGCATGTGCACTGCTGCATCCCTCAAGGTCTATCTCCCATGTAAGTGCCGGAGCTAGTCATGAATCAAGAGAAGATATGTATTCAATTGCCAAAGTCATCTGCAGGGTCTGATCCAATAGATACGCTAGCTAGTGGATTGGGTCCAGTTCAGAATCTAGTGAGAAATAGAACCCAGCTTATAACTTTAGCCCAAGAGCTAGAACATTCAGTGGGGATGTGGGAGACCCAGGTTCAATTCTCCCCCTCCCCTGCCACAGAGGAAGAAAGGATTTGAACAGGGATCTCTCCCCTACTAGGTGGGTGTGCTAACCACTGAGCAATGGGATATTCTCCTGTTGAAGCTGTTCCACAGTGACTAAATAATGAAAGAGTGATTGGAACAGAGAGAGTGGACCCAGGGTCTCCCACCTGCCAGGTGGGTGCCTTAATCAGTGAACTACAGTCATTCTTATGCTCACTCTCTTTTTCACCTAGTGACTATTAAGTATTTATCCACAGGGGAAGAGGCACTTCATGTATACAACCCCATTGACTTCAGTGAGGTTCCAAACCAGAGTAACTTAGCAGAATTTGGTTCATTATTCCAAATGATCATCACCACATTTGGGAGCACAAAGTGTAACTATGCAATAGATGTAAAAGTGGCAAAGAGTCCTGTGGCACCTTATAGACTAACCGACGTATTGGAGCATAAGCTTTCGTGGGTGAATACCCACTTCTTCAGATGCAACAGATGTTATCTTTACTCATACTGTATGCTTGCTAATAATCAAGCTTAGAAGGTTTTTAAAAATAGCAGTAATGTTAAACACTGGGCCAGATTTTCAGAAGTGTAGGTACAAAAATGTGTATACTCATTTGCTCTGACCCACTTTAGACCTTACACCTAACAGGCACACACAAGTTGGAGTTGCTTTACACACAAGACCCAACTTGTGTAAATTAGCTTGTGTAAATGTGTGTAAACATGCATTTGTTTTTTAAAAAAGGATTATTTCAAGTAAGTTCTCTGGCCTCTGTTTCTCAGCAGGTCAGACTAGATGATCACAGTGGTCCCTTCTGGCCTTGAATCTATGAATCACTGCGAAGCTAGTCCACTGTGTTTAACGCTTAACTCAGTGGTCCCCAAACTTTTTATGTCATGGCTCCCCCTTTATCCATAATGTAATCTGTCTGCCCCAGCCCCCTGGAGACTGAGGCTGGGAGCTGCAGCTGGGAGCAGGAGCTGCAGTGAGGAGCGAAGCTGAAGCCAGGGCCTGAGCTGGAGTGGAGCTGTGGGCCAGAGTGGGGTTGGGTGGTGCTCCCTCCCCCCCCCCTTGGGGGCTGGCCCAGGCCTCGCCACACCCCCCCCCCCGAGCATTCCTCTACATGCACCCCCCCAAGGGGGTACACCCCACAGTTTGGGGACCGTTGGCTTAACTCCTTTAAAGCAACGTGAAAATAGCAATGTAAACGCTGATCAAGCAAGCTGTTCTGCAAAGATGTACCTTACATCAGTGAGGAACCCAACTGCAGTTAATGGGGCCCCATGCAGGCCAAGGGGTCCTTCTGCATGGAAGACTTTGCAGCTGTTAGTTAATTTAAATTATACCCCATACCGATAAACATTTTCAATATATCTTATTCAGAACGATCAGGTATATACACGTTGCTCCTCTTTCTCTGCCTTTCCTCCTCAAAAATGATTAGTGTTGATTTATTTCAAATAGTTCATCTCAAGCCTGTATTGCTCTCTATTTTTATTTCAAATTGAACAATATTATCAATATTATTATAGGCATCAGCTATCGTCAAGAATGAGGAAATTAAAAAATACACATTTCTCATTATAAAACAAAAAAACAAAACCGACAACTTTTATTTGGCATGGAAATAGTTCCAGGGTTGCAGATATGCCTATCAGTATCTAGTGGAAATTAGTTGTGAATTGTCAAAGATAAGTTTTGTCTGTTTTATTAAATGTTCTGAGTGTTTCTTGGATTTATAATGCAATCCTTTAGCAATCTGCCAATGTTCTATTGGTTCTGTTAATGTGGACATAGCTTAGGAAAGTTTGTATGCAATGCTGTAGGGCCTGATCGGAGCGCGATCGGGGATCGATTAATTGCGTCTTAACGAGACGCGAAAAATCGATCCCCGATAGATCGATTGCTACCCGCCGATCCGGCGGGTAGTGAAGACAAGCCCTTAGAAAAGATGTATGGGGAAAGGAGACATGGTTCCAAAGGAGTACTGCCTTCTTCCATCTGATATAGAAAGGTGTGCAGAGAATAAGACAAGAACTTCTGCATTATTGATTACACATAAAAATAGGAAATTCCATGCAACACCTCCCCGCCCCAACATTAAAAGAACATTGACACTTCAAGGTGAATGACTCACTCATAAGTCAGGAAATGACAATGCTAAATTTTCCTGTATCTAAACAAGGTTAGACAATATAGTGGTAAAAATGCTGGCACCTATGAGAAATTTTATTTAAAAGGACAGTGTAGACACAGCCTTGAAGTGCAAACTACTTCCAATTTCTTGTGAGAAAATAAGATAGCTGAGCTAGTGAAAACAGAAAAACATCAACACTGGTATGCTGGGAGAGATGGCAGTATTTATAATTGTGTGTTGAAACAAACTGAAACCATTCCAGCGTTAGATTCAGTTTCAGGATTGTTCGAGATCCATTGCTATTAAAATCAACCAAACACACATTTCTTTTGTTTAAAAATAGATTCCTCATTTAAAAAAACTGTTGGTTGGGGAATTTTTCTATATGTAACTTCTGTATAATGGCATATGAGTTTAATATACATATATAGTATGTCATATTTTTGATATGTGCTATCTGTGTGGCGTGTATTATGTGAAATGGGTCATACTGCCATATT
Organism: Macrochelys suwanniensis; assembly: GCA_033296515.1. Classification (NCBI taxonomy): domain Eukaryota; kingdom Metazoa; phylum Chordata; order Testudines; family Chelydridae; genus Macrochelys; species Macrochelys suwanniensis. Next base: position 240,820,385 of record CM065776.1, read on the forward strand.
AATATTAGTAATGCATGGGGATTTGTGTAACTTTAGTATATGTGGATGAATTGTGGAGTGAGGAGATGATCTGTTTAACTTCAGTACTAGTGGTTAGTGCTGGGTGTATGTGAGAGAGGGTGGCTAAGGGATGTGGTGGATTTTCTGAGGGGGTATTTGCTGTGTACATGAGTGAGTATGCAAGGATGCAGTGGGGTTGGTGTGAGTGTGAGGGGCACTGTGATTGTTGTTAGGGATATGTGTGAGTGGGATTGTGGTGGGGTTTGGACTGTGTCATGGGCCCAGTGGGAGTTTGGGGTTAGGATGTGTGTATGAGAGCATTCTAGGGCATTGTCTACACTACAGAGTTTTGTTGACAAAAGGCAGCTTTTGTCGCCAAAACAGTGGATGTGTACACACTACAATGCGACTTTTGGTGGCAAAAATGCTGTTTTGGCAACAAAATAAAACCACTCCGATGAGAGACATAAGGCTTTTTGCACAAAAGTTTTGTTGGCAAAGTGCCAATGTAGACACCACACTTGATTTTATTGCTTTAATTTGCCTCCAGGAGGTGTCCCACAATGCCCATCCTGACCACTCTGGTCAGCGGTCTGAACTCTGCTGCCCTGTAGCCAGGTAAACAACCATCTACCCCTCCCCTTTTAAAGTCCTGGGAATTTCTGAAATTCCATTTCCTGTTTGCTTGGAGTGGAGAAATCTCATCGCATCTTCCCAGGTGATCATGGTGGCTTCATGCAGCAAACGCTCTCCCACTTGGACCACTGCGGAACTGCTGTCTCTGCTCAGTATTTGGGGAGAGGAGGCTGTGCAGTCCCAACTGTGCTTCAGCCATAGGAATTTTGATACTTGTGCAAGGCTTGTGCGAAAAGGGCTATGATCGGGACACGCTACACTGCAGAGCGAAGATAAAGGAGCTGAGGCAGGTGTACCGTAAGGCAAGGGAGGCAAACCTGTGCTCTGGTGCTGCACCCAAAACTTGCCAGTTCTACAAGGAGCTGGACACTATCCTTGGTGGCAACCCCACCTCCACTGCCAAGTGCCCCATGGATACTTTGGCAGGCCTGGAGGTGGCAGAAAGAGGACCTAACCCAGAGGACGAAGTCATTGATGAAAGGTGGAGTTAGATGACAATGTTTAACCCACAACAGGGTCGCCTGGTGGGGCAGGCAGCCGGGAACTGTTCACCGCTCTAGAGGTATCTAGCCAATCTCAGCAGTTGCTTTCAGGTGAGCAAGAAGCAGAAGAGGAGACGCCTGTCAAGTGGCTGTGATTTGTGTAGTGCGAAAGTAGGTTCAGGGTATAGAAATGTACAAGGCTGACTGTATTTCTGTGTGCCAGACATTTCCTCCACAGCTAATCAATACGGCGGAACTGGGTGTTGAGGCACGCAAAGATCTCATGGGAATCCTCCAGAGAGATCTCTAGGAAACTTCCTTGGTGGTACTCGGCAATCCTCTACTGAAGGTTCCTTGGCAGAGCTGCTTTGTTCCTTCCCCCGTTGTAGGAAACTTTCCCGCGCCATTCAGCAATCACTTGTGCAGGGACCAAAGTGACACACAGGTGAGCAGCACAGAGTCCAGGGCGGAATCCACAAGTGTGTAGTAGATGTGTCCTTGCTTCCCTGCTTACCTTCAGCAGTGAGATATCTGCTACAATGACCCCCACCTGTGGAAAAATGTGGGAGAATTTAGATTTTTTTCCCCTAGTCGGCTGCACTGCAACCCTTCTACAGCACTCTTTTCCCCATGTAGAGAGCCCTTCCCCCCAGCCAACACTCACCATGCTTTGGGTATTTTCCGAGATGTGCGCTTGCCAAGGGTCAGTGAGAGAGTGATTGTAATGTTACCAGGGGTGTATTGTACTGAAATGTTTCAATGCTGTACGTGAACTTAACAATCATGCTTCTGTGCATTGTTTCTTGTGTTTATGCAGATGTGGCCTTTAGGGACACCCCCCACACACCAGCAGAGCGTCTACGCCAGATAAGAAAGCACCCAAGATGGAGCAAAGAAGACATTCCGGGAGCAGGGCCAGATTAACTCTCCCATGGGCCCAGGGCTATTAGATTTTGTGGAGCCCCTGTATACAAGTCTTTTTCCTGGGAGGGAGTTTGGGGCAGGAGGGGGCTGGGGCAGGGGATTAAGGTGCAGGAGGAGGTGCGGAATCTGGGAGGGAGTTTGGTGCAGGAGGGGGCTGGGGCAGGGGGTGTGGGGTCTGGGAGGGAGTATGGATGCAGGAGGGGGATTCTGATCTGTGACGGGGTTGGGGTAGAGGAGGGGATGTGAGGTGTAGGCTCCGGCCGGGAGGCGCTTACCACAAGCAGCTCCTGGCCGGCAGCGCAGCAGGGCTCAGTCTGCCTCTCAGCCTGCCATAGCCCCACGCCGCTCCTGGAAGCAGCTGGCTGCTAGCACGTCTCTGCGAGCCCCTTGGTAGGCAGCAGGTCTCCATACACTGCCCGCGCCTGCAAGCGCCGCCCCCGGCCAATGGAAGCTGCGGGGACAGTGCTGGGGGAGGGCAGTGCGTGGAGCCGCCTCCCCCCCTTGACAGGGGCTGCAGAGATGTGCCAGCAGCCAGCTGCTTCCGGGAGCGGCGTGGGGGCTATGGCAGGCAGGCAGCCTCCCTGAGAGCCCCTTTTAGCGGCCCAGAGATCATTGCCTGTGATTTATTTTTGCGAGGCCCTGGGCTGCAGCCCCTAAAACCCCTGTCTTAATCTGGCCCTCTCCAGGAGGTATTGCAGTTCTCCAATGCAGAGAAAAGGGAACGCAGGGAGTGAAGGGAAGCCAAAAGGCAGGACAGAAAAGAAAATCCGGAGTTCGTTAAGGATGCTACTGTGTGGAAGATTAAAATCATGGAGGAGCAAATGCAGATGCTGAAGTCCTTAATAATGCTGCAGACTGAGCAGATGCGTGCACGCCCTCCCTTGCAGCTCATTCAGAACTCTTTTTCGTGCTCCCCCCACCCTCCCAACTCTACCTGCACATTCCTTTCTGCTTTCTGGAAGTTCTTGGTTTCCTGTTCACTTCACCCCCTCAGACAAATTTCAAAATGATAGCTGGACCTACACACAGCTTTGAAAGTCTGCTCTTCCCTGGCAGGCACTACCAAGACATATACAGGCAGTTTAATCATTTGCTTACTTGAACTTAAGGCCCAAAATTTCACAATTTCTTCCCTCAAATTACCCCCCTTTGGGCCCCTCTGATAGCCCTGGTATCTGGCTGCACAAAATCAGCAGCCAGGCAGTCTGCCTCAGCACTCCACCCCTGAGCAAACCTTTCACCCTTAGCTTCACAAATATTATGCAACATACAACACGTGACTATGACCATGGGTATATTACCTTCATTGAGATCTAACCTGCCATAAAGGCATCACCAGCACACTTTTAATCTGGCAAAGACACATTCCACGGTCATCTGGCACCTACTCAGCCTGTTGTTGAACCGCTTCTTACTGCTATCCAATTTTCCCGTGTAAGATTTCATGAGCCATGGTTGTAAGAGGTCACCATGTCTCCCAGGATCACTATGGGCATTTCAACATTCCCAACTGTACTCTTCTGATCTGGAAAGAAAGTCCTTGCTTGCAGCTTTCTATACAGGCCTTCATGCACCTTCCTGGACCACCCCGCGTTGATGTCAGTGAAATGCCCATGGTGATCCAGAAGTGCCTGCATCACCATGGAGAAGTACCCCATCCTATTGATGTAGTCTGTTGCAAGGTGGTCTGGTGCCAAAATTGGAATATGTGTGCCATCTATTGGCCTTCCACAGTTAGGGAAACCCATTTCTGCAAAGCCGTCCACTATTTCATGCACATTTCCCAGAGTCACGGTACTTCGTAGCAGGATGCGATTAATTGCCCCAAACACTTGCGTTAACTCAGCCCCAACGGTCGACTTCCCGACTCCAACCTGATTTGCGACCGACCGCTAGCAGTGTGGAGTCACAAGCTTCCACAGTGCAATTGCCACACACTTCTCTATCAATAGGGCAGCTCTCTGGTGTCCCTGTGCCGCAATGCTGGGGCGAGCTCCACACACCGTTCCAGGAAGGTGGCTTTCCACATCTGAAAGTTCTGTAGTCACTGCTTGTCATCCCAGACCTGCATGACAGTATGATCCCACCATTCAGTGCTTGTTTCCTAAGCCCAAAAGCAACGGTCCACTGTGTGCAGCTGTTCTGAGAATGCCAAAAGAAATCTAAAGTTGCTCCTATCCATATCACACATCATGTCAGGTAACTGCGAGTCTTGTTCAGTTAGGAACTTCATGATTAACTGCACTGCCATTCGTGATGTGTTAATGACAGTTATCAGAGCATAGGAGAGCCGTGTGGGATTCATCTCTTCACGCAAAGATGCTGGGGTGCACAGCAAACAAGGGCTGTTGAAAAATGCAGTGAAAGAAAGCCAGAAGCGCATGTGTGAGAAGGAGGTTGCAATGAGGTTTGTGGGGATTATGGGGGAGGCTGCAGGGAGGATTTGAGGCATGTGATGGGTGCAGTAGGTTGGTGTGAGAGGGGGTTACAGTGAGGTTTGCAGGGGGGATGTGGAGCAGCAGTGGCATCTGAGATGTCTGAGGGGTATTAGAGGGTGCGAGGGGACAGCAGTGGGGTTTGTGGGGGTTATGAGGGTTGCAGCAAGGGTTTGGGGCAATGAGGCAGCAGTGGGGTTTGCAGGGGGCTATGGGGGCGGCAGTGGAATGTGAGGGGGGCTATGGGTGGCAATGTGGTGTTAGGGGGTTGCAGTGGGGAGCTATGGGGCAGCAGTGGGGTGTGAGGGGGGCTATGGGTGGCAGTACAGTGTGAGGGGGTTGTGGTGGGGAGCTATGGGGCAGCAGTGGGGTGTGAGGGGGCTATGTGTGGCAGTATGGTGTGAGGGGGTTGCAGTGACGGACTGTGGGTGGCAGTAGGGTGTGAGGGGATTACAGTGATGGGCTATGGGGCAGCAGTACTGTGTGAGGGGGTGCAGTGACAAGCTATGGGCAGCAGTAGGGTGTGAGGGGGTTGCGGTGGGGAGCTATGGGGCAGCAGTGGAATGTGAGGGGGTTGCGGTGTAGAGCTATGGGGCAGCAGTGGAGTGTGAGGGGGTTGCGGTGGGGAGCTATGGGGTGGCAGTGGGCTATAAGGTGGGCTATGGGTGGCAGAATGGTGCGAGGGGGTTACAGTGATGGGCTCTGGGCGGCAATAGGGTGTGAGTGGGTAACAGTGATGGGCTATGGGCAGCAGTAGGGTGTGAGTGGGGTTGCAGAGATGGGCTATGGGGCGGCAGTGCAGTGTGAGGGGAATGGGGGGGCTATGGGGCGGCAGTACGGTGTGTGTGGGGGTGTTATGGGGCGGCAGTGCAGTGTGAGGGAGATGGGGGGCTATGGGGCGGCAGTGCAGTGTGAGTGGGGCTATGGGGCGGCAGTACAGTGTGTGTGGGGGGCTATGGGGTGGCAGTGCAGTGTGAGTGGGGCTATGGGGCGGCAGTAGGGTGTGTGTGTGGGGCTATGGGGCGGCAGTGTAGTGTGAGGGGGGCTATGGGGCGGCAGTACGGTGTGTGTGTGTGGGGCTATGGGGCGGCAGTGTAGTGTGAGGGGGGCTATGGGGCGGAAGTACGGTGTGTGTGTGGGTGTTATGGGGCGGCAGTGCAGTGTGAGTGGGGCTATGGGGCGGCAGTACGGTGTGTATGTGCGGCTATGGGGTGGCAGTGTAGTGTGAGGGAGATGGGGGGCTATGGGGCGGCAGTGTAGTGTGAGTGGGGCTATGGGGTGGCAGTACGGTGTGTGTGTGGTGTTATGGGGCGGCAGTGTAGTGTGAGTGGGGTTATGGGGCAGCAGTGCGGTGTGAGGGGGGCTATGGGGCGGCAGTGCGGTGTGAGGGGGGCTATGGGGCGGCAGTGCAGTGTGTGTGGGGCTATGGGGCGGCAGTACGGTGTGTGAGGGGGGCTATGGGGCGGCAGTACGGTGTGTGTGTGGGGCTATGGGGTGGCAGTACGGTGTGTGTGTGGTGTTATGGGGCGGCAGTGTAGTGTGAGTGGGGTTATGGGGCGGCAGTGTAGTGTGAGGGGGGCTGTGGGGCGGCAGTACGGTGTGTGTGTGGGGCTATGGGGCGGCAGTGCGGTGTGAGGGGGGCTATGGGGCGGCAGTACGGTGTGTGAGTGGGGCTATGGGGTGGCAGTACGGTGTGTGTGTGGTGTTATGGGGCGGCAGTGTAGTGTGAGGGGGGCTATGGGGCGGCAGTGCGGTGTGAGGGGGGCTATGGGGCGGCAGTGCAGTGTGAGGGGGGGCTATGGGGCGGCAGTACGGTGTGTGTGGGGGGCTATGGGGCGGCAGTGCGGTGTGAGGGGGGGCTATGGGGCGGCAGTACGGTGTGTGTGTGGGGCTATGGGGCGGCAGTGCGGTGTGAGGGGGGCTATGGGGCGGCAGTACGGTGTGTGTGTGGGGCTATGGGGCGGCAGCAGTGTCTTCCCCAGGAATTGAAATTAGGGGGGGTGTTGAAATATTTTGGGGGGGGGGGCTGAGGGCCAACGAGGGCTGAGACCGTGAGGGCAAAGGTGGGCTGTATGGCACTATAGTAAAAACTGAAAAATGTTTCACAACCATTTTATTAGATTTAACTCATGATTGAAACCATCACAAACATTAAAGTTGGCTACTCAAGCCTACTATGAAGCACTACATCTACATCAATCTTGGTTTCTTGTTGTAATTTTGCACTCCTTGGTGTCTTCTTGTGTGTCCGTTACTTCCAGTCCTTCATGATATGCCCATGATCAGGCACAAGGCGACTTCTTTCAGAACACAAAATTCTATTCAATGAGGAAAAATTATGTTCAGCTATAGCTGTTGTGATTGGGATTAGCAAGAGATGAATTCCTACTTTCATGGCAGGAAACATAGCACAAAGATTGGGTCGAACCATTAGTGATGATAAAGAAATTGAAGTTAAATCTTCATTCGTTCATCGTATGATATTCCACTCTGTGTTCAAAATTCTCTATTCTGCCCTGATCACATAGCAGCTCCATTGCTGGTAGTGCCTCACTCCACTCAACGGTAGGTGTTTTATAGGACAGGCATCTGTAAAAGCTACGAGGAGGTTGAATAGAATCCAGAAATCTCTATTGTAGATTTGTAAGAATCAAATCTTTGTACTTTTTCAGGTGGCTTAACAAACACTTCTTGTCCTCTTCACTTATGGAGTCAATATAAGTACCTTCATTAGTCAACTTCTGGACTGAAGTCTGCTTCTTCAGCATACATTTTCAATGGGTATCTCTGATTATCCAGAAATAGAAGCTATCCTTGGATCAAAGATCTACTACTGTTGTAACAGATGCCTGGATTACGTTGTTTAATGACCCAAGTGGTTTCAACAGTAGACTTACAAGAGAGAGAATGGCGATAGTCTTCTCTGAACTTAGTAACAAAAGTAGTCCACCAGCCTCACTACTTAGATCTGTCCTATCTTGGTGGATACTTTCTAAAGCCAGTAATAACGGTTGCAGTAATTTTTAAGACAACTGCCAAGAATCACTCGAGAAAGCCAGCAGGTTTTCCCAGGTTGGACTCATTTGAACTTCAATCCCAGTGTATCTTCTATTTGTTTCCAAAATGTTCAGTCCTTTTGGACTCTTGCTGAAAAAAAGAGTATAAAAAAGCCATAAAATTTGTGGGTTTTTAATGTCTTTTGAAGATTCTGCAGCTTGTACTAGCGCTAGCTGGAGTATATGGCCTCTACTGTATGTATAGGAGAGATTAGGGTTACACTTTTCTCTGAGCAAAGCTTGTACTCCACTATGTCTTCCAGCAAAGTTTGGAGCTCCATCAAATGCACAAGCAGCCATCTGTTTGGGGTTCCATTTACAAGCATTTAACTCTTCTAAGATGTCACAGATGCAGCTGATGTGTCTTCTATAACTAAACATCTAGAATGCATCTACTGGCCTACCACGGACATCAAGATAACATACGTAATGACTTAATACTTGATGCCTATTTGCATTGGTGCATTTGTTGGCCATGTATGCACATATTTTGAATATAGTGAGAGAATTTTCTTCACTTTTTCAACTCCTGAGTCTTTCACTGTTGCACCACATGTTTCAAGAGAGTCAGCTGAGTTTTTTGCAGAAAGATAGTGAGCATTTGCCAGTCTTGTTCGGAACCAGTGTCCAACTTCAGGATTAACAAGTGACAATGCACTTAACATAGGCCTCTAGTTTGTAGTGTGTGGTATCTCTTGCTTAAATAGAAAGTATGATGCAATAGCCATGTTGGTTCACATAAACTGAGTTGTGTCTCCAGCATTCTTAACAGCCTCATTAAGTTCTTCTAAAATTGGCTTTGACGGTGACTGGCTTATAAGGCTTTCTGCATGTTGATGCAGTCCAGAAGCATGGTGTTTTGCAGCCTTTTCATATAGGTTGTCAGTATTGTCTTAGCTGATCAGTGTGGCAAACCAAGCTCCTCCACTTTTACTATATAAATCCATGACATGCCCACATCTTAAATACTGTGTGTAGTTCTGGTCACACCATCTCAAAAAAGATATATTGGAATTGAAAAAGGTACAGAGAAGGGCAACAAAAATGATTAGGGGTATGGAGCAGATTCTATATGAGGAGAGAAGACTGGGCCTTTTCAGCTTCGAAACGAGACACCTAAGAGTGGATATGATAGTCTTATAAAATCTTGATTGGTGAGGAGAAAATGAATAAAGAAGTGTTATTTATCCCTTCACTTAACAAAAGAACCAGGGATCACCCAATGAAATTAATAGGCAGTAAGTTTAAAACAAAGTTTTAAAGGAAGTATTTCTTCACACAACGCACAGTCACCCATGGAACTTTTTGCCAGGGATGTTGTGAAGGCCAAAATTATAACAGGGTTCAAAAAAGAACTAGATACGTTCATGGAAGATTGGTCCATCAATGGCTATTAGCCAGGATGGGCAGGGATGCAACATCATGATCTGAATGTCCCTAGCCTCTGTTGACCAGAAGCTGGGAGTGGACGACAGGGGATGGATTAATTGATGTTTCTCTGTTCTGTTCATTCCCTCTGAAGCACCTGGAACAGTCACTGTCGGAAGACAGGATACTGGGATAGATGGACCATTGATCTGACCCAATATAGCCATTCTTACGTAAAAAATAATTATAATGATAAAAAAGTTTAGTACAGAAACTCCCCAAGATAATGATCTCTTGAGATAGCAATGATGTGAGATAATGATCTTGGCAAATAATGCATTTTTAAAATCTTGGCCTACTAGGAAACATATATTTATATAAGTTTCCCAGTTACAAATATAGCTTCTGGAGAAAGGTCACTAAAACATAGTCCAATTAGGGTGACCAGAAAGCAAGGGTGAAAATCGGGACGGGGGTGGGGAGTAATAGGAGCCTATATAAGAAAAAGACCCAAAAATCAGAACTGTCCCTATAAAATAGGGACATCTGGTCACCCTAAGTCCAATGCTCTGGCCGCTGTTGTTTGTCATGTCACCGTTCACTCTATTGCTCTGCCCGAATAGCCGTACACTGTCACCTTCTGCTGCCACCTGCCACTGTGACCTCTGTGAGCCAGTCTCTCGCGGTTCCACCCAACTCTCAGTGATTTCAGATCTTTGGGGTGGGGGGAACTTCAGTGCTATTGCAGACTGGGGCATCTCTTCCACAGAAACACTGTCCCACAGCAGGTCTAAGCACTTAGACCTGATTATCAGAGATTTCAGCTCTAGTGGTCACTTAACAAACCAAAAGACTCTCTATGAAGCCTAATCAGCTCTGTCTTTAAACAGTGGAGAGGCGCAGGTCAAATAGTACGTGTGACTCAGTCAGACCATAAAGCAAAACACCTGTCCTCACCCTCTCTCTTGATGCCCTCAATCAGCACAGGCTAAGGACAGTTCTACTGCCCTTTACTCATACAATAAAAACAACAACATTTCATTACTCCCACTTCCCGCATTCAAGTGATTTGTAACCCAACCCCAGCCAAAATCTATCACTTGGGCAACACACCTCTGTTTGCTGGATACCTAGGTAGATTAGGTGTGAATGTAAATACAATCTGGTCCTGAAGCCTTTCCCCCCAGTCCCCAGCTCATCACTAGCTGTCAGGGAGAGCTCATTTTGATTTTGCTTACAAATCATCATTTGAAATTATTAGGTTGGCCAACATCACTGAAATGAATGCACTGACAGTCACAAAAAACAAAATCTGTATAAGGAAACTAGTCTGTGTTCATACTTTTCAAATCTATTATACTTTTTCAGATACACGTATTTTATCATATACTTTATATGCTTTTAAAGTGGGTATTAATGTTTCAATTTCAATTCAAATTCCCAAACAATCACAAAATTGGCAACACTGCATGTAACTAGTTCACAAAACTGGGGGGGGTGTTGGGAAAATTCAGGGGGGGTGTAGGGAAATCACTGGGCGGCAGTACGGTGTGAGGGACGGATTCATGGGGCTGCAGTACGTTGTGTGTGTGGGTGTTATGGGGCGGCAGTGCAGTGTGTGGGTGTTATGGGGCGGCAGTACGGTGTGTGTGTGGGTGTTATGGGGCGGCAGTATGGTGTGTGTGGGGGTGTGTGGGGCGGCAGTACGGTGTGTGTGTGGGTGTTATGGGGCGGCAGTACGGTGTGTGTGGGGGGCTGTGGGGCGGCAGTACGGTGTGAGGGACAGATTCATGGGGCTGCAGTACGGTGTGTGTGTGGGTGTTATGGGGCGGCAGTGCAGTGTGTGTGTGGGTGTTATGGGGCGGCAGTATGGTGTGTGTGGGGGGCTGTGGGGCGGCAGTACGGTGTGTGTGTGGGTGTTATGGGGCGGCAGTATGGTGTGTGTGGGGGGCTGTGGGGCGGCAGTACGGTGTGTGTGTGGGTGTTATGGGGCGGCAGTATGGTGTGTGTGGGGGGCTGTGGGGCGGCAGTACGGTGTGTGTGTGGGTGTTATGGGGCGGCAGTACGGTGTGTGTGTGGGTGTTATGGGGCGGCAGTGCAGTGTGTGTGTGTGTGTTATGGGGCGGCAGTACGGTGTGTGTGGGGGGCTGTGGGGCGGCAGTACGGTGTGAGGGACGGATTCATGGGGCTGCAGTACGGTGTGTGGGTGTGGGTGTTATGGGGCGGCAGTATGGTGTGTGTGGGGGGCTGTGGGGCAGCAGTACGGTGTGTGTGTGGGTGTTATGGGGCGGCAGTACGGTGTGTGTGTGGGTGTTATGGGGCGGCAGTGCAGTGTGTGGGTGTTATGGGGCGGCAATACAGTGTGTGTGTGTGTGTTATGGGGCGGCAATACAGTGTGTGTGTGTGTGTTATGGGGCGGCAGTACGGTGTGTGTGTGTTATGGGGCGGCAGTACGGTGTGTGTGGGGGGCTATGGGGCGGCAGTACGGTGTGAGGGACGGATTCATGGGGCTGCAGTACGGTGTGTGGGGGGGGGCTATGGGGCGGCAGTGCAGTGTGTGTGTGGGTGTTATGGGGCGGCAGTGCAGTGTGTGTGTGGGTGTTATGGGGCGGCAGTACGGTGTGTGTGTGGGTGTTATGGGGCGGCAGTATGGTGTGTGTGTGGGGGGCTATGGGGCGGCAGTGCAGTGTGTGGGTGTTATGGGGCGGCAGTACGGTGTGTGTGGGGGGCTATGGGGCGGCAGTACGGTGTGAGGGACGGATTCATGGGGCTGCAGGCGGCCTGGCAGCCGGCCGGGCTGCGGGACCCGGGGGCAGCGCTGGGCTCGCGGCGGGAACACTCCCCGCCCCAGCGGCCGCAGCAGCCCCGCCCGGTGTGGAAGCCGGGGGCGGGGCCGCGCATTGTGACGGCGCCGTGTCTCCGCCTCCCCTCCTCCCCCTAGGGTGGTGCGGGCGGCCGCAGGCCGAGGCCCGAGCGCGAAAGGAACATGGAGGCGGCCGCACTGCGGGGGGCCTGGCCCGTGCGGGAGGCGGGAGCGGGACTATAGCGAGGTCCCTGGGCCAGAGACCGGTACGAGGCGGCGGGTCCCGGGGGATGGCGGCCCCTGGCCCCCCGCAGCTGCCGGGGCTGCGGCTGGGCCCGCGGCTCCGAACCGGGCTGGAAGTTGCGCTGCGGGTGCCCAGCCTCTTCCTCATCGACGCCATCTTCAACTCTTACCCCCTGCCGGGGGGCTCCCTGTGCGCCGGGCTCCTGGGGGTGCTGCTGCGGCTGCTGGGTGAGAGACTCCCCCCTTTCCTTTCCTCCCCTCCCCCCGTGCGCCGGGCTCCTGGGGGAGAGACCCCCCCCTTTTCCTCCCCTCCCCCCGTGCGCCGGGCTCCTGGGGGAGAGACCCCCCCCTTTTCCTCCCCTCCCCCCGTGCGCCGGGCTCCTGGGGGAGAGACCCCCCCTTTTCCTCCCCTCCCCCCGTGCGCCGGGCTCCTGGGGGAGAGACCCCCCCCTTTCCTCTCCTCCCCTCCCCCCCCCCTTTCCTCTCCTCCCCCCCCCCTTTCCTCTCCTCCCCCCGTGCGCCGGGCTCCTGGGGGAGAGACCCCCCCCTTTCCTCCCCTCCCCCCGTGCGCCAGGCTCCTGGGGGAGAGACCCCCCCCTTTTCCTCCCCTCCCCCCGTGCGCCGGGCTCCTGGGGGTGCTGCTGGGGGAGACCTATTCCACTCTACATCCCCTTTCCTATCCTGCCCCTGGGGCTGGGTATCCCCTGGTCCCCGGGATACCTTCACTTCTCATTCCCTTCCCAACTATCCGCCACCCTCCTTGCTGGAGCCTCCCTCCCCACTCAGCCGAGTCACTCTCCCGCCCTTGTCTCCTCGTGGCTGCTGCTCTCCCCATAACTCTTCTCGGTGTCTCAGCCTCCTCCCTGCTGCCTCCTGTTTCCCCGCAACCCCTCTATACCTAGGGCCCCCTTCCCCTGAACGCCTCCTGCCTCCCCGTTTCTTCTCCTTCCTGTCTGACTGCCAGCTGATCTGAGTTCTCTGGCCTCTAGTCTCTGTTCTGTTGCCCTACCGCCCCTTTTTACCTGCACTGAGCAGATATGTCTGCACTTCCCTCCTCTGCTGCTGCTGCTGGTCTCACTTCATTGAGCTCATAGCGCTTCACTCTTTTTTATTCTCCACTCACCCTTTTCTTACTTCTGCTTCAGCATCTCTCCCTCCTAACAGCAGCAAGTTGAGAGCTCATCCCTTCTGCTACATATCTCCTAACTGAATTAAACTGAAGGGATCTCTTCTGCTGCTCCTCTTTCCTCATTCTCTTGCTTTCTGCGTGTGGCTCCTAACCTGCCCTCAAATGAAATATTTTTGCCCCTCAGTAACAATTTGAGAACCCTAGACAATTTTAAAATTCCATATAAGTGTTAGGAATTATGATAGTCTGTATCCACAAAAACAGCAAGGAGTCCTGTGGCACCTTAAAGACTAACAGATTTATCTGGGCATAAGCTTTCGTGGGTAAAAAACCCACTTCTGTGCCACCGGATTCCTTGTTGTTTTTTAGGAATTATGATTGTAACTTTATCTGGCTAACAAGGCCTGCAAGTGATGCTGAAGCTAATACCTTCAGTCTCTAAAATAGATTACATGGTGGTAATGGGTCTTCTGCTATGTGACCATTTTGCATTACTATCCATTTCTCGTTCGAGTTTTTCTTTTTCTCCATATTTGTGATTGTAATGTTCTGTGTAGTCTGGAGATTTTCCACAGTCCTTTGCTTGGTGACCTTACACATATCACATTCTGATAAGAGAGTCTTTAAAAAACAACCGGAAGTGTAATATGCTTTGTTGAAACATACTGCAAAATCTTTGAGTGTAATAGAATCATATAAGTGTGGGATTGGAAGGGACCTCAAGAGGTCATCTAGTGCAGTCCCCTGCACTCAAGGCAGGACTACATAATAACTAGACCATTCCTGACAGGTGTTCCTAACTTGTTCTTAAAAACCTTCGGTGACAGAGATTCTTGTCCTATCTTCAAAGGTTAATGAGAACAATTTTTCACCTTCCTTGTAACAACCTTTTATGTACTTGAAAACTGGTATTATGTCTCCCCTCAGTCTTCTTCTCCAGACTAAAGAAACCCAATTTTTTCAATCTTATAGCTTATAAAGTGCATGAAAAAGAATCCCCAGATGGGAGGGTAACCCTAATAAGAGTGAAACTTAACAGGAGTCATGGTTGATATTGAGGAATTTTTCATTTTTCCCCCCTGGGTGTGATGGTTAGGCGCTATAATATATTTATATTACAGTAAACAGTGTCCTGTAAACAGGACTGGGGTACTATTGTCCTAAGCACAGTACAAATGCAGTTCCCACCTGTATGGAGTTTGCAATCCCAAAAGACAGGAGAGAGGCAGAAGGTGGGGAAAAGGAACACAAAATACAATAAAAAGAAAATAAGAAAGAAATACTTGTGGCACCTTAGAGACTAACAAATTTATTTCAAATTTATTTATTTTATTTGTTAGTCTCTAAGGTGCCACAAGTATTTCTTTCTTATTTTCTTTTTGCTGACACAGACTAACATGGCTACTACACTGAAACAAAATACAATGAGAAGGATAATGAGGTTGAGTAGCTGAGGAATTGTGGTGTTAGAGGAGTGGAAGAGAGATAAAAGGCTACTAACAGCAATAGAGCAGATAAAAGGAGAGAGTCTAAATTTTAGTGATAAAATAGAAAGTTTGTTAAAAATACAAATCTTTTCAGAGTTGAGTAAATGATGCTGTCCAGAGGCTGCAAAGGCCTCTCCTGGCTGCTGCTCCTCATGTGAAGAATTGGGTAGGCTACATGGCTCAGTGCCTAGGTGGGTTCTTTGGATTGTAGTATGCAGGCTAGAAAGCCTTCACTTGCCCACTGTGCCTTCAGTTGTAGCTGGTGTTGGTGGTTTTGGAGAAGGAGCCCTTCTTGTTCCTGCTTTTCTGTATGTGGGGAGAAAGGGAGGGGGATAAGTGGTCCCATAAGGAAGGTCTCTCTTTGTCTTGCGGGACTGGAAGGCCCTGACTTACTCCCTCTGTTCCCTGAGCTGGTGTGTACTACCTCAAACTGATAAATTACCTTCTTTTTTCCTTTTTTTTTTTTAAATCTCATTGAAAGACCTTTCAAAGTCCTGCATCATAATGAGGCAGATGCTTTAGAAAGAAAGAATTAATCCCACATAAATGAGACTTGGTGTGTTTGTTATTGGAAGATCTCTGTTAAGTGTGTAATGATATGATTATGGCACTCTTCAGAATGGTGTCTGCATGATAGGTTTTTGGAGAAGGAGGCGGGTAATCATTTTGTTTGTTTTTGGTTTTTTTTCTCTATGGAAAGTTTTGGAAGTCTCATTGCTTGAGATTCTTAAAAATTAAATTGGCTGCAGCACTTGATATACTGTAGGAACGATATATACACACTTCCTACCCAAAAGTGATGCCGACCACTTTTAATTGGAGAACCTCCTTAAGATATTGATATTTCATATTGATCAGTAATGAAGTGACTTGATGTGACTATTTCTCCCTATATTTAATTTTTTCTCTTCCCTACCCCTCAAATAAGAAAAGAGAGCTGTTACAGTCCACATTCGCAATCAGAAACAGCTTTATTAAGACATACTTAAGACAGTATTTTGTTAACTAGCTATATTCTGAATACTTGAAGACTGTTGTTCATTTTGCAGCTGACAGATGGGTTACTGAGATCAACATTAACAGAAATAATATTTGACTCTGAAATACCATAGATTATGCCATATTGAAATAATGGAAGAGTTTTGTTGGTAAAACTCTAACATGTAGGCAGTGATTGTCTGGACTGATAATACTTTTAACAAGTTGACTTTTTAAAAACTAGGATAAATACCCTAATTTAGCTATAGATTGGAGGAAAGGTTGTGTGTCCCAATGAAATTTCATTGATACTTTTGGAGAGTGCTGTTGAATAGTTTTGAAACACTATTCCAGATAGTATACTTTGTTTTGAGAAGAATTAATGGAATACCGTAGAATTATGGTACATTATGGAATCCTGTTGCTTCTGTTTAAATTTTTGTATTCAGTTCTGCCCTGTTTTACTTCCTATGTAAATAACCACATTGGCTTCAACTGGGATGAGGTGAATAGGAAGTCAGGGCAGAATGGAGTCCTAAAACTATTTGCAATCTTTTTCTAACCTCTCTGCTTAACCTCTCACTTTATATCCTTAGTTACACACTCTCCTTTCACCATCTCCTTTGGCTCCCAGTTTTCTTTAAGCATTAAAATCACTTCTGGGGTCATGTGTGTCTAATGCATTAAATTGTCACTTCAGAAAGCAATAGCTCCTCTTTGGGGTGTGCTGATTTGACAGGTTCACTGGAGATGTTGCTTTCTAAGTGCAGATTGAGTTTGAGGTGGACAGTTGGGGTAGAAAGACAGTTCAGTGGCTGATTAAAGAGTTAGAAAATAAATAGTATGTGGAGAAGTAATAGTTCCTTCTGATATAGCTCTTGTATTACTGACGTTTGAATACTCTGTTGAATTCTGGGTACCACATTACCAGACAGATATTAACAAATTGCAAGGAGTGCAGTTGAGAATAGAAACAAGGGAATTAGAGGTATTAATTACAGTATAAGGGAAGATACAAATTACACTATTAGTAATGTCATCCTAATGTTGAGATCATTGTTTTTTACTGTTCGTAAATCTTTGTTCTCAGAGGATGCAGAGCATTGTACAACAATCAATTTAAAATATTATTTTCAGAAAGCAACCATGTTCTGTCCTTATATAAAACACATGAACCAGGTATGATATATTTGGATTTTCCAAGTGAAGTTGCTAGCAACTCACAATATTAGTCAAAATTTATCCAAACAGGTTAGGATGTGAACACTGTCGCATGGACAGAAGGGCCATGGACTAGTGAGGTATCACAAAGACTAGCGTGAGATCCCATTGTATTTAACATTTTCATTAATGACTTGGAGGTGGTGGTTGAGGTGATAAATGACACATTAATGACATTCATAGATAATACTAAAGAAGGAGGCATTGGAAAGACAGAGATAATACAAATATATGTTGTAGAGATTAGAAACATGGCCCAAGAAAAACACAAGATTAAACATGGAAAAATGCAAGCTTGTAAATCTGGGGCAGAAAAAAATCACAAATTCTATATGAGGGAAAAACGTGGCAAACAAATATGCTGAGACCTGAAATTGACAGACAACAAATTTGGTATGAGTTTGCACTGTGATGGCAGGCAAAGACCAATACAATTTTGTGATGTGTGTACAAAAGCATCATGTCACAAAACAAGGAGGTGGTAGTTCCTCTCTGTATGACTTTGTTCAGTTCTGAACACCTTATTACAAGAGAGAGAGAGGTAAATTAGAGGGAGTTCAAAGAACATCAATAAAAGTAAATCTGTACACTTTTTTATAAAAAAAAAAATTAAATTACATAGGATGAGGCATAACAATTCAAAAATTTGAATAGTATAAACATCAAATTATGTCAAATTATTTATGGTAATACAAGGATGTATATGTAGGAGTTATAAAATGAAATTAATAAACATTTTATCTGAAAACTTTCTAACAATCTACTAAGCTGTGGAACTGAATCCTAAAATTCCCTCCATAATGCAGGAAAACTCAATCTAAATCTAGCTAGACTGGGAAAACAAACTTTAAAGTGTTCTATAGGGAATGGCCTACAGTGACTAGTATCCATTCTATTTCCCAATTAGGCCTAATTTCTGTGATTGTCTCCCAGCTTGTAAAGGTAGTACGTTTTTGGTTTCTCTAGACCAGTGTTGTTCAGCCAGTGGGTTGTAACCCCCAGCAGGGTCATGAAAGGAATTGGGTTGGGGAGGTGGGGGTGTCACAGTCTAAAACAAAGAAAATCTTGCTCCCCTATTCCCTGCAGACCCTTTCCTTCAAATCCAGTATTCCCTACCAGTCTCTCAACACACACAAAAATATATAGGTTTATCATTGTTAATACAGTGCACATTGGAGCAGATTGTTTTGTCATTTGAGTCAAACATAGTCGTTAGAAATATGTAAAAAAATTGTAGGTCTTACCCTAGGTTTTTAGCAACTTTCTACAGATCTTTATAGGAATATGATATCCTGTATGAAAATGAATGTGCACAGTTGCATTCTTAGCTTTCTCTCAATATCACACTTCTTACATTACAAAAATAATTAGTTTCCTATTGTCAAACTAAAAAGTTAAATGAATTGGACACTAGATTATTTTAGGATGTTGTAATAGCTTGACTTTTTAGAATGATTGAAGTGAACACCTCAAAATAGCAGCAATTTAAGAATGTCTGAAGGTTTCAAAATATATTCTGATAGCAACACTTTATTTATACTTTTTCTCTAAATTTTAAAAATAATAAAAAAAAAAATGTTAGTGAAAGGCTCTGGATTGTCCTAGAGACCGAAGTCCTCTATAGATTCACAGTACTTGAAGAGTTCAGGCATTGGCAATTCAGTGCTTTAGTCAAAAAGAAGTTATTTGGC
The DNA here is from genome assembly GCA_033296515.1 of Macrochelys suwanniensis. Classification (NCBI taxonomy): domain Eukaryota; kingdom Metazoa; phylum Chordata; order Testudines; family Chelydridae; genus Macrochelys; species Macrochelys suwanniensis. Next base: position 240,838,838 of record CM065776.1, read on the forward strand.
TCAATACGGGTGTAGCTCAGTGGAAATTTAGTGGTGTGTGATCTACAGAAAGTCAGACTAGATGAACTAATGTCCCTTCAGGTCTTAAAATCTATGAATCTCCATGCATTGTGTCTCAACACTGATCTGGAAGGATCCCACTCTTCCGAGATGGGGAAAGTAGTTACGTCTTCGTATTGAAATTGCAAAAAAAGGCAGTTGTGGTGGTGACTTACTGTTTTTGCTTAATTGGTGTGCTGTGCTCACTTTTTGTGTGCATTAAAGGCAAGTTAGGGAGTCCTGTACCCTGGTGCCTCTTGCACAGAAAAAGCTAAAGTTTAAACAGTAGCTCTATTCACAAATTTTTTTATAGAAATGTTTAAAGGTAAATAAAAGCGTTGAAACTAAAAACTCTGAACTGTATTATGAGCGTTAATAGGTAAAATGTGTGTGTCTAATTTTTGCTGAAAACTAAATGATTTCATTCTGTTTTTTAGGGGTCTTTGTATCCAGTGTTGTTCTGGTCTTGCAACAGCGAGCACTTTTCAAGTTTTATATGATCAGCTCAGCATTTCTGCTAGCTGCAACCTCAGTGTTGGTGAATTATTATGCTTCTTTGCACATAAACTTCTACAGTGCCTACTACACAGCAGCTTTTGGAATTCAGTTCCTCCCTCATAAAGGACCCTCACTATGGATGGCACTTTCTATCCTTCAGCTTACCTTTGGGATTGGATATGTTACATTGTTAAACGTGCAGTCCATATACTCCCAGCTAATCATACTGGATATACTGATTCCTATAATAGGCTTGATCATTGAATTACCTTTACATGTCAGACAGATTTTAGTTTTTATTTCAGGCCTAATTCTGACATTATATACCACAATCAATTTAATTATGAAAATTAAATGGTTCTATTATTCCACACGATACGTTTATCTCCTTTTAAGGCATATGTATCGCATTTATGGATTACAGCTATTGATGGAAGATACTTGGAAAAGGATTCGTTTTCCAGCTGTACTGCGTGTGTTCTGGCTAACGAGACTTACAGCACAAGCAGTTGTGTTAACTTATGTTGTCAAGATGGCAGAAACTAATACAGAAGAGAAGTTCTACTTGATTTCTTGGGAAAATTGTTGGGAACTAGTTTGCAGCCTTATAATAAGTGGGTGTGATTCTACTTTAACTGTCTTAGGCATGAGCGCTGTAATTTCTTCAATAGCCCATTATTTGGGACTGGGTATTTTAGCTTTTATTGGATCAACTGATGAAGATGACAAGAGGCTTGGTTTTGTAGCACCTGTTTTATTTTTTATTTTGGCTCTGCAGACTGGCTTAAGTGGTCTAAAGCCAGAAGAGAGACTAGTTCGCCTAAGTCGAAACATGTGCCTTTTGTTAACTGCAGTCCTGCATTTTATCCATGGAATGACAGACCCTGTACTAATGTCTCTCAGTGCCTCCCATGTGTCATCATTTCGCAGACACTTCCCTGTACTTCTTGTTTCAGCTTGCCTTTTTATTCTTCCAGTTCTGCTCAGTTATATCCTTTGGCACCACTATGCACTAAATACATGGCTTTTTGCAGTTACAGCATTCTGTGTGGAACTTTGCCTAAAAGTAATTGTTTCTATCACTGTTTATGTACTATTCATGATTGATGGCTACTATAATGTCCTGTGGGAAAAGCTTGATGATTATGTTTACTATGTTCGTTCAACAGGCAATATTATTGAGTTTATATTTGGTGTAATCATGTTTGGAAATGGAGCTTATACCATGGTATTTGAATCAGGAAGTAAGATTCGGGCTTGCATGATGTGTCTACATGCTTATTTCAACATCTACTTGCAAGCAAAGAATGGCTGGAAAACTTTTATAAATCGCAGGACAGCTGTTAAGAAAATAAACTCACTTCCTGAAGTAAAAGGAAGTCGGTTACATGAAATAGATGATGTATGTGCAATCTGCTACCATGAGTTTACTACATCTGCTCGTATTACTCCATGCAATCATTACTTTCATGCACTTTGCCTTCGGAAATGGCTCTATATTCAAGACACTTGTCCAATGTGCCATCAAAAAGTATATATTGAAGAAAAGGAAAATGCAAATATCTCAAACAATGGGTTTGTTGCTCCTAATGAAAATCCCATAGAAGTTGCAGAAGAAGCTGCTGAAGCTGCACATGAACTAAATGAAGATAATGACAGTACCGACAGTGATGACGATGACGACTGTGTGGCAGAACACCAGAATGAGACTCTTAATGTTGATTCTGACTCCTTGGGTGACTAAAATCACTAAGGTATTTGTTTAAAATGGAGTTCAGCAACAGAATAAAAATTTCACTTCATCATTGTATACTTAAGCACAACAACAGTATCTGTGTTGTCTGTGAATGGTTGTCATTTACTCTGGTGTGCTACTGTAAATATACCACTAATTATTTCCAGTCTCTTTCATGACTACCTTAAACTTATGTACGTTATTGTACATGGAATAAAATGTTTTCACATGTTTTTAAGATGAAGTTGGACAAACACTTAATTGATATAGTGACACGTACTCCATCTGCTGTGCCAAAGACTGCATACTAATAATTCTAGAACAATGATTTTTGGGTGTGAGTTAAACTATTGGAGAAATGAGACCTTCAGTATGTCTAGAGGATACAATTGGAGATGAAAAGTTTTGAACAGGAGCTGGTCTACCTATAAATTTAAAAACATTAGCAGAACATTATAGCTATAAAACTTTCATGCTATCGCAAAATAAAGTCCAGGTTTATAGAAATCTTAAACGTATTGGTGTGTGTGGAATATAAGAATGAAATTGCTGTTTTCTCGAAAATTTTCTCAGAACCAAGATGTATGGTGGACAGGTGAACTTCATTAATATTATGAGAAGGTAGCAGGCAAAATAGGAATTTTGCTTTTAGCAGACTTATTTTTAATCTGATACAAAGTCAAAAAGTAGTGGAAAAGATTAATTAATAGACCAACTGCTACAGCCTACTCTTAAAATTGATCCTAGAATGTTGAGGGAAGTAGAGCGGCGAAACTGACTACCCCCTTTGGAGCCACACACACTGGAGTAGACTTTAGGCCTGGGGTGGCAGGCAGCAGCTCCAGCCTTGCAGTGGTGGACTCTGTCCCCCAGCCATAGGGCTTTGGGCTCCAGCCCCAGCCATGCGGTGGCAGATGCCAGCCCCAGGCTCACCCCCACATCACTTCTGGCCCCCATTGCATAGCTGCAGGGCTCCGCTCCTTAGGCTCACCCCCCATCGCCCCGGCTGCTTTCCTACCCATCTCCTGATCCAGGGCTTAATTTGTCCTCCAGCTTACCAGAGCTGAGTAAGTCTGTTGTGAAAAGTGATCTTTGTATGTTATTACTTTTCACTGTCTCCCAGCTAACAAACCTGCTGCTGTGAAAAGTGATAAACATTCAAATATCACTTTTCACAGAAACAGACTTACTAGCTAGCAAATCTTAAAAAAAAAAAACAAAAAAAAAACCCCCAAAGAGACAAGAACATGCAAAGTACCTTATCTGTTTCTATGCTGTTTAGGTCCAGTAAAGAAGAGACAACTACATTTTTTTTTATTGAATCTGCCAAAAAACACCATCGTAAATAAATTACAATGATTTAGACATGTATATGTGCATATTTGTTTTTCCTAAAGTTAAGTATTTTAGGAAAAATGGTCAGAGCGGCCACCAGAAGGAGGTGGTGGCCGCACTCTGAGGCCACCAAAAACTTGTTGCAAGAACCCCTGCTTTTGGTGTTCAGTATTTGAGGTTTACAAAGACCGGTTTAATCTTGTCATCTCTCAAAATATAATAGTACTCAATTTTTCTTTTTGCAGGAGTGGTTTTTTTTGGAAGTTTTATAGTATGATTAACAGACTTTGCATACTTTTATACAAAATAAAGGTAAGAAACATAGCATTACATATCTGAAAAGAAGACTTTAATAGTATTGTTGTAAAGAGTGTTGGCCAGTTCAAGTGGGTCTTCCTCCCTTACTGTCGTCATTATCTCCAGTACTTGACTAAAAAGAGAAAAAATGAATTTTACTCAGTTATGTGTAATGGTAAATATACTGTCAGTTTAGTTCACGTGTACACAACTAGCTATGAGGGGACCAAGATGTCGGGATACTTACAGGTGCAAGTATACATTAGTTTCATTTGCACACAGTAACTGCTTCTACCACTTAAAACATCTACCACTCACTAGCAGTCTCCTAATCTTTGACCTTTTGACAACTTTTGCTTGGTTAAAGTTGGGTAGTTAAACAACATTACATTCCAATGAAAGTGATTCTGTTGTACGGGTGAAATTTCTGCTATTTTGGATAAAGTGCAGTATAAATCTCTCATTTAGGCCATCAGAAGTTCAAAGGGTGAATTTCTGTCCATTAAGAGTGTAGTCAATTAAACAGCATATACTCTTGCTTCCTATCCAAATTTTTTATTTCTAATGAACAAGTTCTTGGGTGTTAGCAATAGCTTGTTAAATTAACACTTCAAAAATATGGTATTCTAACAAATCTGGTGGTTAAAAGGGATGGGAAAGAAGCCAAAGGATAAGACTAACTTAATAGATGCACTTTTAAAAAATTGTTACCCTGAGAGCCTTGACAGGTGGAGCAATGCACTGCCACTTATTTGTATTTAGAAAATACAGGTTTCTAATTAGTAGTTAAGAGACAAGGATGGAATACTTGTTCTTTCCACTACTTTGTGATCCCTGGTAGCCCTTAGAACTACCTTCTGACTATTAATGCAATACTGTGCTTCTTTAGAGGCAGCTGAATTAGTGGATACATTTCTGCTTAACATCTCAGGAAAAACTTCAGCTAAATTCTACAGTGCTGCCCCTTCAAGTTCTTTATTTCCACTAAAACTTCAGTTCATAAAAAAATTTTCTGCACAGGTTGTTTGTTGTAGGCACAATTCATTAACAGTAAATGAAAGTGATCATTGAGGGACAGATTCTCAGCTGGTTGTAGATACAATACCTTCAGTAGAGCTACACCAATTTACCCCAGCTGAGGATTTGACTTCAGGAAGTCTCACTAGGAAATCTTAAGCTGAAGTCCATATTTAGGCCAATAAATAAGTGGCCTGTTTTTTCTAAAGGTCTGTGCACCCAGCAGCTCCCCTTAACTTCAGCAGAAGCTGCTCAGCACTTCTGAAAAACCAGGCCACCTATTTAGATTCCTGAATAGAAAATCTCAACCCGAAGTCCATAAAGTCAGCCATTCAGCTAGTGTAAATTGGTGTAGCTCTACAGAAGTTTATGTAGCTACCCCAACTAACACTAGCTGAGAATCTGTGTAGCTCTGACAATGACAGGGAATTTTCCCCTCATGGAGAACAGACCATCACCAGATGGCCTATGACAAAGGCCTGATGTTTATTTTGACAGTACTTTCTACCTTACCCTCCTCCTTTAATAGCCACATCTTTTGCGGTTAAAGATGAAGGGCTTGATCCACAAAGGGGATGTAGGGTCAGCCTTGTAATGCCTACATTTAGGTGCTCTGCCACCCAGAGTACACCTTAGCCCCCAGTCAGGCTCCCATGCTCTCTGCACCGTGCATGAGGGTTAGGTGCCTAAAGGATTCACAGAAGCCACCATAAGCTGAGCAGGAAACTGCCTAAACTAACCAGCAGATAATGCCAAAGAGGGGTTTTAGCTAAGCCTCACCCCCTCAAAGGGAGTTATGTGCCTGTTTCCACTTGGGATTCACCACTGTGAATCATTTCCTAATTAGACCCCTAAATCAGCTCAGCCCTTTTTCAAGTAAAACAGTGGAGGAGGGTACTGCCCTTAAACTCAGTAGCCAAGTAGTTTGCGTACTCTGCCACAATGTGGGGGACAGCGGTTCAGATGTCCACTTTGCCTGATTGAGAGAAAGGGCTTGAACACAGGTCTTCTACCTCTCAGGTGAGTACCCTAACAATTAGGCTAACGGTGTTCTGGGATAAGTGTGTCTCAATCTCTCCTGCTGAAGCTGTTTTACTTTGTGTCACATACTTAATCAGCCTAGAGAGAATGACTCTATAACCTAGGGGTTAGCATACTGTACTGGGAGACTCAGGTCTCTGCTCCAGTAAAAGTATTCCACCTCCTTTTTTAGGCTGTGTTTTTCTGGGGTCCATTCCAGTAGACATGCTCTGAAGTGACCCCGAGAATGCCTACCAAAGTGGGACCTGCTGGCAAGATAGATGAGAGAAAGTCTAGTTTGTGAATCCCACTGGGGCTTAGTCATGAAGTGGGTGCTGAGCATCAGAACATGGTCAGCTTTGCATGTGCCCACCAGCAGGAATTTAGGCAATGGCAGCAGCAGAGCAAGGGTTGAATGCAGGCATATAAAGTGGCAGTTAAGTACCAAAATCTCTGTGGATCTAACCTAAGATGGCCTCCAATGTCACATCACACTTCAGCTGAGACTAAAGTCATTTTTTAAAGTAACCAACTAAAGATTTTGTTTTGTCCAATTTACACCTGACAACTGATATTCAGGGTTGAAGTTTTGAGCAGGGGGTTGGACTAGATGACCTCCTGAGGTCCCTTCCAACCCTGAGATTCTATGAATCTAAGTTGGCTGCATGCTATTTGTGATCATTTTAAAGGGTGACTGACTTTACTCACATTTTGACCTAAAAGTTTTATACCTAATGTTACAGGTCGCTGACTGTCACTGAAATCAGAAAATCCTTCCCCCGCCCCCAATAAAATAATTTATAAATAAAATTTTATCCATAGTTAGTTGCACTTCATATCTCATGACCTGTTCTGGGGTGAAGCTCCCCTGCATGTTTTCCCCCACTCTCTCTAACAAGGTATTGACTGCTAACAGCTAAATTGAAACAGGGGCAGCTGACAAGCATGTGTGCAGAGAGGGGGAGGAATGGACTCTTATCTGGTTGAACCTCAAATAGTGAATCCCCAAATTTGAGGTTCATCCAGATAACCTTTCTAAAACAGCAGCAGGGAGCAGATAAACTTTACAAGTTAGGGACATATATAAGTCTGTCAAAATATTGTTAGAAATTGTTAAATCAAACTGTCCCTATAAGGTCTGTTAATGTATTGAAAAGTTTCATGTTGTAAACAGACTTTAAATATGGAAGTACACACGTTATTCAAAGGCTCCTACAAATTGCTATGCACAAAGAGCTTCTGAACACTTTTATAATAGATGATGCCATATCAAAGCAAGATCAATCAACTATCTTGTGGATTACTTGCCAAATTTAGTTGGACTCTAGTAGCTGCATCCAAAGACTTTTTTTAGACACTAGCTTTAAAAACTAACCTATAACTTTTTTTTTTTTCAAAATGACTGAACATTTCTATGATAAGTAAACTAGTTTCAGATTTTGATTACTACAAATGTTTTTACATTCTTGCTGACAGACACTCTTGCAAACTGTTACTGGGCCAAAAGTGAATTAAAGTCACTTACGACTAGGCTTGGGAAGATTAGATTTTTATGTAAATGTCAATTTTACCATATACAAACTGATAAAAATGCTGCTTGAGAACTTATTAGAGTTTGATTTAAGGATATTTATACATGTGATGTTGACCATTTCTGTTTTTACTATTATACAGGTTTAACTTTTTGACTCTCCACATCCACTGTCATTAAATAATTGCCTCACCTCCCCCATAATTTCCCACAACTGTGAAATGTAAATTGATAAAAACAGAAAAAATCATCCTCCATTGATACTATAAAATAATAAAAATCAAACTCTTCTAAGCCTACTTAAAACATAATCAGAGCAGTTCACTTAATGTTTTGTGGTGGTGGGTAGGAACAGGAGAAGGCAGATCTAACCCCAAAACCAGGCTGAAACAATAGGGGATCAGCATTTGATGAGATCTGAGTATTTCAGCCACCAATCTCACTTAGTGATTGTAGTTAATAAAATTTAAATCAAAAGCAGCACTTTTACCCCTTTCTGTTAATTTTTTCTAGACATTTAGATTCCAGAGCAATGGGGGCCATAGGCACTTGAAGAGTTTCCCTCTCCAAACTCCCTTTTGGGGCATTCTTGTTCATCTCCAAACCGCAAACTGGTGTTTTTACTGGCTGTAGAGCAGAACGAAACTGATGTGATTTTAATCAGTTTCATTTTGCTGCTGATCCTCAGGTTACAGCTACACCAACACACTAGCCTCCTCATCTGCTGGAAGTACTCTTAAACTGGTGGTGATTTGGAGAAAAACAAAATTTATATCCACTCTATGTCCCACTACCCCCCTCCCACTTTAAAAGATCACAAAGTTGGCTCTTCTGCTGTTGCACATACTCTAGAGCTACATCTGGAGGAGCAACACAGTGACATTAATTAGAATCTGGATACTTGGACTCTATTTTGGTAGTGCTAAAGGGAGAGTTAACCTCTTGTTACACAAGGGAACTACAAAATAGAGGGAATGAAGACATGGGATATCAAATGAAAAGACATCACTAAGGACCTGATTTTAAGATTTGCTGAGCTTCCAAAATTCCTGCTGAAATCAATGGTGATGCAAGAACTCAGCACCTCTGAAAAGTTAGCCACAAAACATATATGTATTTTGTAAAACATATCTTAGAGTACACCACCTTGCGCCAGATTCAATAACTTTGTCATTGGTTTAAGCCTACTAAATTTTGTATGTACTTGTGTATGTTTCCAAACCTTTGTTTAAAATATAAAAATTACATACTTACATTATATGGCAAGGTTCATTTCTGTCCTTCAAGCAATGCTCTAGTTCCCATTTCTTTTTTGTGGGAAACGTTGTTTTTATACACTTTGACCCAGCATGAGTATTTTTCACACCACACCAGGGAGCATCTAGTATGATTCAAACAAGAGTTAAATGTATACAATTGTTTAGTAATTTCATATAATTGTTTACTCTTCTGTCAGTTTATGTCCTCCCCACCTTCCACAGACCAAAGCCCATTTTAGAAATCACTCCTCTTAAGCACAAAGAAAAAAGAACAGGAGTACTTGTGGCACCTTAGAGACTAACACATTTATTTCAGCATAAGCTTTCGTGGGCTACAGTCCCACTTCATCGCAGACTAACACAGCTGCTACTCTGAAACCTCTCTTAAGCACAGTTTCTCTCCCAAATGATAAAGGAATGATTATGAGATTAGTTAATTTAACATCCATAATGATGAATAAATGACTTCAAATTACTATTCCATTATATGAAATTCTGTAAGATTTTTACATATTATAAAATTAGCCACTTTATTCAGCAATAATGCAGTATAATAAAAGAAGCAAGGAGAGAAATGCTACAATGAGGAGGGCTGCTAGCCAGTGTAACCCACAGAAAGTTTATATACCAGTGATACTCAGACTGAGGCTCCCAAGTCGCAAGTGGTTTTTAATGCGTCTCCTGCGGCTCTTTGCAGCACATGATATTAAAACACTGATTTAATTATGAACCAATCCACATTATTAACCAATCAGGATGCTTTTACTATATTAACCAATTGTAGTTGATAAAACAATAATATTTGGTCAGTCATTTTGCTGTGAGAATAATATATATATGAACTAATATTTCCCTGTCATACTGTTTAAATATGAATATATAGTACTTATAGTAAAAAAAATAATTAATTCACACTACTATGGCTCTTTTGGGTAATGTTGATTGCCAGTTTGGCTCCTGAACCACAGAAGTCTGAGTATCACTGATATACACCATGCTCTGCCTCAGTTTAAGATAAAAATGAAATGCAGGGATTTAACCAGGGTTTTTAAATATCATCTTTTTCAGATATGCCAAATTACATAACTGTTGACTAAATCTCCTAATCTATTTTTAATTGTCCTACTACTGATGTCTGAAATAAATGTGTGTAGAACGGATATCCACTAATGGATCAGTTCAATCATAGATGATTATTCCAGGAGGTTTTTCAGACCCTCTGATATGGTTTGGCTTAATGAATTGGAATTTCCTAGTATGCACCCAAGTGCCATTACTGCTGATAATGGGATGGTCTTTATCACGTTCCTTACCATAGTGTTTGGCATATCTACACTTTGCTTAGTGTCTCCCCTTTTATTCATTCATGCCCTCAGTCTCTGTCAAGGTGACCTACGTTCTTTCTAGCAGAAGAGGGCTGAACATAATTATTGCTGAAGCCTGTGAACTCTGCTCATTGAGTCTGGTAGAGGGTTTTTGAGGGTATGTCTACACTGCAATGTAAGCCCAGGGTTAATAGAACTCAACTTAGCAGACGCTGGGTGTGTTATAACCTAGGACTTGAGCATCTACACTCATTTATAACCCCATATTAGGAATTGTTGAACCCTGGATCCCAACCTGGGGCTCCAGTATCTACATTGCATTATGTGGGGCTGAGTCCAAGCACCCATATCCCAGACTTCTTAATACTCTTCCAAAATGTGGCCGCTCTTGCCCTTTGATTGTGGTGCAGTGTGGAAAGACTTGACTGTCCCTCAAATGTGACTGTCTAGAGGACAAAAAGTTGCCCTGTGGGATTGTGGACTACTTTTGGCAGTCTCCCAGACCACAAGTCCAGTGGGGCTATGTCTATGCTGCAGAGCAATAGGGCTTGAACTGTGGGTCCTGGCTTGACTCAGGCTCAGGCCCTCCACCCCCTTGGGGTCCTGGGTCTGAGACGTGGGTTAGCGAGATCTGTGTGTAGAAAGAAGGGGGCGGGGGGATAGCTAGGCTTGAGCCTGAATTCCAACCCTGGTCTTACACTGTAGTGTAGACATACCCATAGAGAACAAGGTAATCCTTTCCCTATTCCTGACCCCTGTTACTGTGATGGTGAGTTTGTGTTTGAAGCCTGCCCTTTATATTCATTGGCATACAAGCATCATTCCACTTTGAATAAAGTTTTAAAAACATTAAAAAAATGCAATATGGTCTATCAGAACAGCAACTTACCAGTTTCTATCATTAATCTTTCACTAGGAATTGACTTCAGTGTTTCCAAGTTGGCTTCTGTTTTCAGTGAGCTAGAAATCATAAAAATAGGGAGTGAATTTGGACTTAAGTTGATGTTTTGTTAAAGGATTGTAGCTTTGTGTTCAAACCATACTTAAGCCATGTGTGACTGGAATCATCTTCTCAGAGCCTTATGAAGCTCATAACTTTTAGAAACTAAACTACAATGTTGTCTGGCTGCTATTTAATTACCTTGCTTACAAAAATGGTTTCTTAGCAAAAGTGGTTTCTTAAAGAATTAATTTCTAAATAATGTGTAAGTATTATTTGCTTCAACTTGTATTAAAAAAAGCTCCCAGCTATGAGTCCAAGACATAGCTAAAAATGACAAGCCTGGAAGGTGGCCCACTGTCCCAGTCCTAGTTCCACAAATTAGCTTCTACAGCAGCGGTAGGGAAACTATGGCTGGTGAGCCGGATCCGGCCCCTCAGGGCTTTGGATCTGGCCTGCGGGATTGCCACCCCTGTGGCGCCGCGGGCCCCATGCCGCTTCGGGAAGCAGCCGGCACCATGTCCCTGCGGCCCCTAGGGGAGGGGGTCAGAGGGCTCCGCAGGCTGCTCTTGCCTGTGGGTACCTTTGCCGAAGCTCCCATTGGCTGGGAACAGGGAACTGCAGCGAATGGGAGCTTTGGGGGAGGTACCCACAGGCAAGAGCAGTGCGCGGAGCCCTCTACCCCACCTCCCCCAGGGGCCGCAGGGATGTGGTGTCGGCCGCTTCCTGGAGTGGCGCGGGTCCGGGGCCAGGGCAGGCACAGAGCCTGCCCAGGCCCCGGTGCACGCCGCTACCATCCCGGAGCCCGCACCCTGAACCCTTCCTGCACCGCACACCTCAACTCCCTGCCCTGAGCCCCCGCCCTGCACCCCAACCTCAACTCCCCGCCCTTCACCCCAACCCCCTGCCAAACCCCAACCCCTGCACCCTAATCCCCTGTCCTGAGCCCCCTGCCGCACCCCAATTCCCTGCCCTGAGCCCTCTGCACCCTTCCTGCACTACTGCCCTGAGTCCCCTCCCACACGGTGCACTCCTCCTCCACCCCAACCCCTTGCCCTGAGCCCCTTCCTGCACACCGCACCCCTCCCACGCCCCATACTCCCTCCTGCACCCCAACCCTCTCCCCCAGCCCTACATTCATGGCCCTGCATGCAATTTTCCCCACCCAGATGTGGCCCCACAAAGTTTGCTCACCCCTGTTCTACAGCCACACTGGCCTGCTAAAGCATGTGAAAGCTTCTGCTGGGTTTCTATGTTCACCTGGCTCAATACCTGGATAATTTAAAGGCTCCTGCCAAAGGGCATAGCAGTCTGAGCTCATATAAATCAAACAGTTAGGTCTGAGTATAATTAATAGTGTGATTTCAGCCCAGTCCATTGGTAGATCAGGCTGGTCACATTAATTCTTGGTTATTTTTGGACTAGACAATGTAGTTTACTTTTTTTATAGTCTGTCCTAAAATACGGTTGCCTCTACACTCCACCACCTAGTTTATTTTCAAACAAGAATTGGCATGGAGGGTCTCAGAAAGGGGAATGCGTTTGACCTGTGAATTAAGAACTTTTTGTAGTTAACAGATTAACAAGTGCAAGTCTAAATCTGTCTATCAATGATCCCTTGGGGGGGTGGGGGGGTCGATCTAAGATACGCAACTTCACCTACGTGAATAACATAGCTGAAGTCGAATATCTTAGATCGATTTTAAAAGGTACTTACCGCTGGTCCACACGGCAGCAGGCAGGCTCCCCCGTCGACTCCGCTTACTCCTCGCGCAGAGCTGGAGTTGACGGGGAGCGGTTCTGGGATCGATTTATCACATCTAGACGAGACGCGATAAATCGATCCCAGAACATCGATCGCTACCCGCCAAATCGGGCGGGTAGTGTGGATGTAGCCTTAGTCTAATGAGCTCTGAAGACTTACCTAATTTTAAAAAGTAATTACATTTCAAGTTATAAAACTATTTTAAAATATCATTTGTTGAAAAGAACTTACCAACCATTTATTCCTATATAGAGATCCAAATCTATTATAGCAGCTGCTTCTTCCTTTGTGCCATCAAATGAATGTACCTAGAAAAGATGTTTATATACTTTATCATATAAGAAAACCTGTAACCCAAAATTAACATGTGTGTAAATATTTATAGGTCTTAATTGTAAAGTAAAAACCAGAGGTAACACGCAAGATATATTTATATAGAATTCAGTGAAGTATAGAGTCAGTAAGGCTCATCTGATAGTACTTTTGCTTTTGGGCAAGAGGGTCCCAGGCTGAATTCTGCACCCAAATATTGACAAAAAATTCCAGCCCCATGACAAGTAGTGCTGGCTCTGAATGAGTTTCGGAAGGATGGCCTGCCCTTCTCTCTTAGCCAAGGATGATGATTATATCTTAAAGTAACCTGCAGGAGTTTGGGTTTTTTAATATCCTTTGTTTGCAGTTATTTTTAACATTAAAATATAAAACCTTAATTTCTGCAGATATATACTGGTTGAAAGTTACATCTGGACATGATTTGGACAAAGTGTTTTGATATAAAAAGCAAATGTTTGTGGTTACAGTTCGTGCTGGAGCATGCAATAGACAAGAAATTAAAAATGCAGTGGTACAAAGTTAGTTGCATCAGAAAAATTCAGTTTGTCAATCACAGAAAAGGCATCCTAGATATTAGTGGTAGTAGGACCAACGATGGAGAGGACTTCATCGCTAAAAGAGACTCGTTTGGAGTGATGTAAGCATGACCCTTATGTTAAAAGTATGACCTATTTTTTTACTCTTGGTGATATGGTATCCTACCAAGCAATATCTAAACTGAACCCTGCCCATATCTATGTACAAAACCCACCATTTGATATTGGGTTTCAATTTCTAGACAGGATTAGTACAACTAACTGCAGCTGTAGACACTTCAGAATTGGGAAGGGGCCAGTTTAAGCAAAAAGTGCTTAAAGCTGCACTTCTGGAAAGCCAATAAAAAACGCTGATGTCAGCTGCAAAGTCTCTCTCTCCTTGTCCAATCCTCATACCTTGCAAAAAATTGTTGGAAAAGCAACAATGAGAAGGATAAAAGTAGTGAAAGGGATTGTAAAGCTACTATGGATTTGGAGTGGTTTAAATGGTTTAACCGGAAATCTACGGAGGTTATATTACAAACAAAAGGATAGTACTCAGAACAACTAAATGAGTGTTAGATTGAATATAATTTATTATAAGGTGGTTCATACTTACCACTCCTCCCACACATCTATCTCTATTCCTTCTCATTATCTCTGCCAATTAAAAGAAAGAACAATGTAAGCAAAACCAACTGTTTGGTAAAGGGCAAAAGCAAACTATTAAAAACATCTGTCACATTCAGTCTTGAGCAAAACCCACCTAAAAATTCAGTGTGTGCATTTCTACAGTGGAGAAACATTGGCAATTTTGTTTGCTCTGACAGGTCAAATTGCTTTTCAAAGTATCTGTAAGGAAAAAAACAACACATTTTTAGATAGAAACTCAATGCAAGATTGAATAAAAATGGTGTAAGGGATGCCATGAGGCAGAATGGTCTGTAAAAACAACAACATGAGCATTTTTGTCCCAGGAATTAAGACACTAAAGCAGTGATATTCAGACTGAGGCTCAGGAGCCACAAGAGGCTCTTTAATGGGTCTCCTGTGGCGAATTCAAACTACTGTTGCTCTTTTAGATAATGTTGATGGCTAATTTGGCTCCTGGACTACTGAAGTCTGAGGATCACTGCACTAATGGTTCCACTGAATGGGAGTTTTTGCCTGTGAAATGACAAGCAGATAGATCTTTAAGGGAAGTCTTCCCCTGGGCACATTACTATATTAAGTAATACATTTTGGAAGTCAGTTAATAAGTGGCCAGGAATGGCAACATTGGGGGAATGCAAAGGGGTTTATGCTGGGCAGACACTGAATCACAAGTGTGACATTTCCCCCTGCCCCTTTTTTAAAGGGAACTGAATTATCTCCCAGAAACTTTAAAAACTGAGGAACTTTAGGTTTAAATTTAGCACAATTGCAGCTCTTCTTCCAAAAAATTTAGGAAACAGGTGGGGGTTAATGTCATCCGGATATCAACCGCGCAAAGAACAATCAAACTAAGTATCTGTGGGTTGGAGAAAATAGGAGAAAACATCTGGCTGACTGCTAGCAATCTTAATAACTCTGGGGTGGGTAAACTACGGCCCGCGGGCCCACCCTGCACAGCCCCTGATCTCCCGGCTGGGGAGGCTAGCCCTTCCCCACTCCCCGGCTGTCCCCCCTCTCTCAAAGCCATGCCGCCACGCAGGCAGCGCTCTGGGGGGCGGGGCTGTGTGCTCCGACTGGGCCGCATGGCTGCCAGACATGCTGCTCTGAGCGTTAAGGTGGCCAGGGCCGGGGGGGTTGGATAAGGGGCAGAGGGTCCCGGGGGGCAGTCAGGGGACAGGGAAGGGGGGGTGGGGCGTGTTGGATAAGCATGGGAGTCCCGGGAGGCCTGTCAGAAGACGGGGGTGTGGATAGGGGTCGGGGCAGTCAGGGGTCAGGAAGCAGAGGAGTTGGATAGGTGGTGGGGTCCTGGGGGGTGATTAGGGTCGGGAGGGGGCGGTCAGGGGACAAGGAGTAGGGGGGACGTTGGATGGGTTGGGAGTTCTGAGGGGGGCAGTCGGGGGCAGGAAGTGGGAGGGGGCAGAGAGGGGGCGGGGGCCAGGCTGTTTGGGGAGGCACAGCCTTCCCTACCCGGCCCTCCATACAGTTTTGCAACCCCGATGTGGCCCTCGGGCCAAAAAGTTTGCCCACCCCTGTAATAACTAGTATAACAGTTTGACTCCCTCTACGCTGACAACTGGCAAACTGGCTACACTCACTTCACCCTTTTGTTTTTTTCTGTAAGTTTTTTTAAAAATTATTTTTAAAACTTTCCCTTATCTTGATTTGAAACTCCAAATGCCTAACACTATGGCATGCAATTTTAAAACTCTCCAACAGTAATTTGCCCAGACATATGTAGGACAGCTGCCAGCAAAATGCAAAAATATCTAGGAAAATAATAAAATTAAATTTACAAACCTAAAAGTGGCATGTGTCTTTCCTCATTTTACATTTCTTTGTTGCCTGCTCTCATTTCCCTTCCCTCCCCATCTATCTTTTCTCTATGGTGATTTCCAGCAAGGATGCCAAGTAGAGCCAACAGGAACTGAACTGACAAAACCCATTTATTTCAGACAATCCATTGAACAATCAGATGGTAGAGACTTTCTGCCTCTGCAACTTGCAGATGATCTCCCTGTCCTATTTTCCCTCTTCTACCCTCCCACTCCAATTTAAGTATGGTTGATTAGAGGTTTTCCTCTAGCCTACTAAAACTATAAGTCAAGCACTTGCATCACTGACCATGCTGATTCAGACAGCTGTCTGTTAGCTTGTGTAGTGGAAAGGAACAATTAGACTCTAAAGATTTATTTCAGTAGACTCAGACTCTGTTTAGGAAACAGAAGAATCTTCAAAGTGACATCATCTACTCCTGCTCACTATTCCAATGTTTCATTTCACAGCAATGGTTGAACAAGTCTCCACCAGGCTGTGCTTCCTTGAATTCAGTACATTTTGGTTGTTACTGGAAACTAAGAATAAGAACAAGAAAAAATATGCTGGCCACTTGGCTGATCCTCTTATTACAAGAGGCTAGTGCAGTAGCATGGTAATGCTGTAGCTTTTAACCTATTTACAAGCCACTATAACTTCTGTAGCGAAAGCTACACCTTCATACTGCAGGTGCAAAGTGTAAAAAGTCCTAAGTAACCTCTCCACTTCTGTGAATGACATTAATTCTCTCCCTACTCGGACAACAATGTGCAAGCGTCATCCACAACTCCAAAGGTCATTTTGTTGAAATTTATCATCTGCTGTCAAAGTATTTCTTAACTGCTTTCCTACACAGCCCTACTCATTTCTGCAGGGTTTCCTCCACAATAACACAACCCAATTCTGGGTGCAGTGCCAGCATGCCTCCATCAGAACTCAGTCCCTTCCCTGCTCCTTAGTGCATGCTTTGCCCTTTGACAAACCAGCTCGCTCTTCACCAGCTTTCCTAGATTGCCCTGCTCCTAAGGCCTCCCTTGCCAATAGCTTGCCCCCTTATCCACTGCAGGCTTTATCCTCTCTGACAGTTCCACTCACTTCTACAGGCTTTCCTTCCCCACAGCTCAGCTTCTATGCCACTGCCTATTGTAGGGTTCCCTCCGGACTGGATTTCCTGACAGTTCTTGAATAGCAAAGTCAGTGAATGCCTCTCCTACCCGGAAACTCTCAAATTCTGATTGATTTTACAGCAAAGGAAGTATTGATTTAATGTCAGGTATAAGAGTAGTTTTGCAATATTAGGAGTGGAATAGAATCATAGGACTGGAAGGGACCTCAAGAGTCCCTTGAACTCATGGCAGGATTAAGTATTATCTAGACCATTCCTGACAGGTGTTTGTCTAACCTGCTCTTAAAAATCTCCCATGACAGAGGTCCCACAAACTCCCTAGGCAATTTATTCCAGTGCTTAACTATCCTGACAAGAAGTTTTTCCTAATGTCCAACCTAAACCTCCCTTGCTGCAATTTAAGCCAATTGCTTCTTGGCCTATCCTTAGAGGTTAACGAGAACAATTTACTTCCCTCCTCCTTGTAACAACCTTTTATGTATTTGAAAACTGTTATGTCCCCTCTCAGTCTTCTCATCTCCAGACTAAACAAAACCATTTTTTTCAATCTTCCCTCATAGGTCATGATTTCTAGACCTTTAATAATTTTTGTTGCTCTTTTCTGGACGTTCTCCAACTTATCCACATCTTTCCTGAATGTAGCGCGCTGAACTGGACACAACACTCCATGAAAGAACTTAGCATTGCAACCCTGAGCATCACAGCGCCTTTTAGATGTCTAGAAAAATCACAGGAACAACACTGCAATCCACAAAAGTCAGCACATTAGGTGGGAGCCAATCCCCTTGCTCCAATCACTCTTTCATTATTTATCCCCAGTGGAACAGCTTCAATAGGAGAGACTGAGGGAGCGCCACATCAGAATATCCCATAGCTCCATGGTTAGAGCACCCTCCTGAGAGGTGGGAGACTCCTGTTCAAATCCTTTCTACAACTCTGGCAGAGAGGGAGAAATTGAATCTGGGTCTCCCACATCCCAGGTGAGTGCTCTAAACACAGGGATAAAAGTTGTAAGGTGGGCACCACAACCTCTTGCAGCCAGATTCTGAATGGAGCCCAATCTGTTCGGTGTGCTCAGAGGTTGCCTACCACATCAGGACTTGCATGCAACTTAGGTGGGCGGCCAAATGCCTATCTTCCCCCAGTTCACAGACTGCTCTGGGGCTTTGGTGAGAGACTGGTGTCCAGAAGCCTAGAGGGAGTCATCAGTGCACATGTCCCAGAATCTAAAACTTAGGCACCTATGGAACTTTTATAGCAGAAAATTATGTGCTGAGTGAGTTTAGGCATCCAGAGGTTTAGGCGGCAGCCAAGAAGGAGTTTCATGGATTGCAGTGAGGTTGTGCGTTGGGATTTAGGTGTCTAACTCTGGAATTTAACCACCTAATTGCTTTGTTAATTGCACCCTAAGTACCTGATTTTTCTTGAATGTAAGTCTCTTTCCTATAAAATCATTATTGCTGGTCAAAAAATATCAGACTTCAAGTTAGAATAAGTGTATTTTACAAACAGAATAAGGTCTACATACCAACAAAATGCCAGTTGCTATAATACAAAATGAAAAATATTGTAAATCGCTGTAAAGATTTATACATCAATCTCTATAGTTATCAAATTTTTCTTACTTGAGTTGGGTGTCTTTAGGGCAAAATTCTAATCTATCAAAATCTACAAAAGAAAAAAAAAAGAACAATTAATTCCTTGGTTTTTTTAAGAATACAACAAAAGAGAATAATCTTGAGCTATCCCAACAATACTTACCCAGGCCACATTCCCCAATTGCTCTGATCTTCCCCTTATTTTTTTCAATTAGATTTTGCAATTCAGCTAAATATTGGTCAGGGTCACTCTGCTCAAATTCTCCACAGCGGGTGGGATGACAGCCAACCGTACTGTAAAACATGTCTAGTGCATAACAGTATTAGAATTTTCTTTCCAGGAATACAATAAGTTTATATAAAATTAACAGCAACTCATACTGAATTTATTTTTTCCTTGGGGCAAACCCTGGGCAGAAACTAGGCTGGTTCAAGCAAACCAGGTGACCTTCAGCTCTGAGGCTCATGATTTAACATGTGACTTTCTTCCTCCCACCTGTTCCAATCTCCTATGCAATCCTTGTTGGGGTGGGAGAAATTCAGTCCAGCTAGGTAAGGGGGTAACTTGTCCAGAAGTTTTGACACTTTGATACCATAGGTTACATTAACAGAATTTGTGGGTATGTTTGTGAAGGAAGTTAATGCCACAACTCAACAAAACACTTAAGCACCAGAATAATCCCAGCCTTATTCAACAGAGCATTTAAGAATATACTGAATTTTAAGCACAGGCTTAACTGCTTTGCTGAATAGGGATGGGATCTTTCACATGCTTAAATGATCTGCTAAATAGGGATCTAGGTGAACAGTGGATGGAGGTTGCTTTCAAACAGAAAGAGAAGGGGGAACCTGCAAACACTGCAATTAAGAGAAAAATATCCCCATTCCACATGGTAGTCATGTTAGTACAATCAGCACAAAACAGCACAAACTCCACACTGTGTGGCACTGCAAGCCTGAGCAGTAAATACTACACTAGCATTTCAGCTGGCTCCAGAAGGGCAGGGGCCAGACAAGTATTATTATTACATCCTTCTTGCACCAATGTTGCGAGTCTCTTCCATCCCCTTCTGTCATTGGCTGTTGCTTCCATCTGCTCTATGGTGGTCAGACCAATTGTTCTGCCCTCTCTAAGGGCTCTTCTTAAGATTTTTCTTGAGCACCCTTGTTTCCTCACACCAGTTGGTTTCCACTTGACAGGTTCGTGTGAAAGTCTGGGTATTGGCATCCAGAGTACATGCCCCAAATACATCAAGCACTTCCTTCTGCTTCTGGTAGAGACAAGAGGCTGGTTTGTGATTTCTTGGATCTCTTCACTGGTGATGAAATCTTTCCATCCGAGGCCCAGGATCGTTCAAAGGCACTTATTTTCAAAGGCACCTGGTTTTGTTTAATCGTTTAGTAGATCTCCAGTTCTCAGAGCCGTATATTAGCACTGAGATTACGTTTCAGTTGACAATTCTGTTTTGTTTTGGCACTCTATAACTTTGATTACCATACGTTGTTGAGTTTAGTGAATGCTGTGGATGCCTTTCCTATCCTTGATGTCATTTCTTTCCTGAGGTCTCCATTGGCTAGTCTGGTGCTACCCAGGTAAATGAACTATTCTACTTTCTTAATGTTTTTACCTTCCAATAGGATGCCACAGCTTAACATCGGGTTTCAAGGACGTTTGTGTTGGCGTAACTGATTATGATTCCTGCTTGGCTTCCTGTTTTTGCCAAAGTGTCTGTCTTCATTTGTAACTTTTGGGGGTGTCATTCAATAGCACGATATCACCAGCAAAGTCTAGGTCTTTAAAGCATTTGGCAACTACCCACGCTCTGTCAGTGTTAGTGTTGGTAATATGCTGGTTCATTGTCAGATACACAGTGCAGCCCTGTTTCACACCACTGTCCATGCTGAACCACGCTGTTGTCTGGTAGTTCAGTCTTACAGTACACTTTGCGTTCCCGTATATAGCATTGATGATGTTGATAACTTTAGCTGGAATTCCATAAGACTGAAGAATATTCTACAAATGTATGCCTTTGCAGGCTATCAAATGCCTTTTGAAAATCCCTGAAATAGATATGGGGAGCAGGCTATTCTGTACATTCTTCTATGATAGAGAAGTACTCCTCCTCCAAAAACACCCTTCATTTGTTTTATCTAGAAATACAGAAACAGAAGATAGGAAGAACTGATATCCACCAAAACCCCAAGCCCTCCGTAATAACAAGAAATAAATTATGTAGAATAAATCCATCTGACCTGGATATATTTTTTTCTTTTCTTGATTCTGAATAATGTGGATTCTGCCAATAGCTCCAGGAATAAGTAATTTTAAATGCTAATTACTATGGAAAATCTACAGCTACAGGGATTAAATATATATCATGTATTTTAAAGTAAGGATACCGTTTGTCTGTGCCAGCTGCAATGCATCTTTACTATCTTGTAGATTTCCGCCTGTAATCATAAACTGAAACGAAGAAAAATATTGTTAGTAAAAGCGTGTTCAACTTTGAATTAACGGCAAACAACCAGGAAATGCTTTAAAAGACACTCAGATACCAGAGTGATAGAAATCATAGAAGAACCTAGACAGAGAAAAGCCAAGCAGCTATTTGTATTATGAATATATTAGTATTCTGTTAAACCAGTCCCATCCTCCAGCTTAGCCAGGACTAGCAGCTGGAGCCCGGTGGACAGTAGGGGCCACCGGCTGGGGCATCCCCGGCCCTGTCCCTCCCCAGCTACGAGTGCACCACAGTAGTGAGCGAGAGGGACAGAGAGAGCCCAAACCTGCCCCCAACGTGGCAATTTACGTCTCCCCCAGCTGCGCGTGACACCCAAACCAGATGCGCCCTTCCTACCCTGACCGCTGCCCAGGAGGGACGCGTGAATCAGTTTTTCTGTGGGGAATAAGTAAAATCTGTGGGGGACGTTAATTCTGCACTTGCGCAGAATTCCCCCAGGAGTATATAACAGCACATGTATTGTATGTGCCTAACTTTTTTCAGAATCAGGGCCAACAATGCTCATGATAGCTAAACAATTAAAAAATTTCTCACATACTCTGGATGTAACTGGGGTTTATTGTCTACTTGATATATATCCATAATTCCCATGAATGTTACTGGTCACTGTGCTCTGTGGAGGAGAAATAGTCCCTTACTGTGAAAGATGTAAGCTTCTCTAGAACTAATCAGGAGAGCCAAAAAACAGCAACATGATTGTGACACTGCATGTCAATTTAAAATGTACCTACAGATCTCATTCCTATAAATGAGGGAACAGTTTTTGAGAAATAACTAGAAGTAACATACTTATCTGTCTTTTGGGAGTTTATGTGGGGTCATTACTACCACAGTTTAGTTGGAGATTATACATAATACAATCTAAAAAACGAATCAATGGTCAGTCTTAAATGGACATCAGACCCAAACCAGCTCATTGCAGCCAAGGCTTAGGGGTAAATGTTCACAGCATACATCTTAAGCACGCAATAAGGCACAACTACTCACACAAATAGAAATATTTTAAAAAGAACAAATTTAAGTGTCAAAAGCAACTGTAAACAGAGACAGAAGAGACCTCTGAATTTATGCAAGCTGGAAACAACTGAACACATGTCTGAGAGCAAGAAATTCCTGAATTCTAATCTCGGCTCTGCTATGCGCTCTTGGGCAAATTACTTAATCTATGCTTAATATTCATTGCTTACATCACAGGAGCGTTGTGAGGATTGAATAATGTTTGTACGGCACTTACAAAGTACTAAGTATTACTGATTCTACATTAGTTATTTTGAGAACTTTTCCCTTGCTCTCCGAATTTTAACTCCTTTCAGATTAAAATATTTGTTCCTGTGAAACAGATGGGGGTTCTTTCTTTTTAAAACAAACTAATGGCCTAACGCTGCAAACATCTATGGACACGCTTAACTTTACACAGGTGAAAAGCACATGAAGATGATTGAACTAAAGCCGGCTTCTAATTTTCCCTGTAGAAAATTGTTTTTGTTACGGCTTCAGTATTCCTAAAAACCTTGGCTGTTAAAATCCATTTTTAAAAATTAACATCATAACAAAACCACATATACGTGATCTATAAGAGAAGTTACCTTTTTAACACCAGTTTTGACTGCTCTCTCTATTACATCCAAAAAGTCATCTGCAAAAGTAAAAAGATGGTAAATTAAGGCCCAGTTCTTAAAATATAATTTAACTTGCACATTCCTTTGCAATAAAGCCATTTATGTACAGTTAATATTACGCTTAACATGGTATGAATAATCTTTGGACACATACAATTAGTTAATCTTTAGGAAGGCAAATAGGAGGATGATGCAAATGACTAAGAACCTGATCTAAAACCCATTTCAGTTAACGGGATGTTTTCCATAAACTTCAATGGGCTTTGGATCCGGCCCTAGTTACATAAATGCCGTCTTGAGCTCTATGTCTGCAAAATGTGTTTGCTGAAAGTAGTAGCTTATAGTGAGTCACTGTGCCCCAGCACACCAATAGACTGACAGCTCACTCTGCCTGCATGGACCCCCATCTGCTGAGTTGTCTCTATGGGTAAAGACTGTGTCGCTTAACATGTCTGTAGGTAGCTGTCGGCCAATTAACCCCACCAGTTTTCTGTTCCTCCCTCAAGAGCTGAGCTGCCTGCATTGTCACTCAGTACTTATTCTCTAATATTGAAACCAAATCCAAATGAAAGACTGCAGTTAAACCAAATGCTGTTTATTTAAGGAACTGAGAAGAATGAAAATGAATTACAAGTTCTTTGGTAAGTGGGGAAATTGTCTAATTTCCCTTTAGCTTCTCTAAATAACTCAGATTTAGAGTTGATTGGAAAAAGGGTCAGCATATTTCATGAAAATGTTCAAAAGAAACTAAATGTTATTTTTCAATTAAAAAAATAGTTTTGTTTCTGGGGGGGGGGGGGGGCACTCACTTTTTATTTAACCCCCCACCCCTGTTTTCCACTAGAAAATTGAGAGGAGAGAATTAAAGTGAAAGAAAGTGGAATTTTAACCACCAAACAAAACTGAAAAAAATAGAGAAATCTTTAATTTACAATTTTTTTAAATGAAAATGGAAATGTTCTCAAAAAATTTCCATTTAGTCAAAAAGCGATTTATGTAAAAAAAAAAAATTATCTGGCTCTACTCTATCTTTTACTACAATGTTATTTTATAACTTTGTGTATTTTTTACAGCCATACTCAACTACCTTATCCTTCCACCTCATAAAACAGCAATAGACTGAGGGAAACTATCTTCAGGAATCTAAACAAACTAACACTTATTTGTATTTTGAATATGCTCCTATCATTTGCCCATGTACTATAAGGACAATTACCAGCTTACAAAATAGACCAATGAAAGATTTAAAACACTGCCATAAATGCAACTCCTGCTGATATTACAAAGTTGATTCCTGTGAATCTGTAGCATACAGAAATGCACTCTAAAAACCTGTGTATATTTCATATGCATTGCTGTTTAACTTTGCTGTATTATGCTTAATATGGTATGGATAGTCTTTGGTCATAAATAACTGGATAGCTAGAACAACGTGAAGCCAGCTGTCTTGTCTTCAGCAGAACAGATAGACTGGATTAAGGTTGGAGATCCCACAAACTAAAAAAAAAAAAGTAGATAGCAGGAAGGCATTGGAGTTAAAATATGCAGCATAATAATATGCTACCCTGCAAGTGCCTTCCTTTCAGAAGCACTACAGAGGAAGTGACCAGCTGAAAGATTTATTTTGTGTGAATATAAAAAAAACCCATCAAAATTGTACCATATAATACAATTTACTTTATCTGGTTTCTTTAATTACACCTGGGGAAATTCTGTACAACTGCACGGGAGCAGAATTCATGCAGATTTCTTTGCTTCCCTGCAGAAAAATGACTTTTTGACAGGGAAGCTGCAAAAGCAGTCACAAACCACTCCCTAGCTGTGCAGGTACATCGTTTCAGGCACCTGGAGCAGCCCGCAGAAAGGTAAATCACTTCAGGGCTGGGGACTCCCCAGCCAGTGGCTCCTACCCTGAGCTGGGATCAGCTGCTAGTCCCAGCTGGGCTGGAGGCAGTAGAGGATGGGACTTTCTCTTCCCCTGCAAGGAGTGGCTGGGGCTGTTAGACCCATTCCCAGAAACCTCCCCCAGCTGCAGGAAGCTCAGCATCCTCCCCTGCTTCCTGCCCCCATCACTCCTCAGCTGTGGGGGGAGAGGTCACTGTATGGGGAGCTGCTCCTCCATACACCCCAAACAGCTGGACCTCCTATACCCAGACACCCCCACCATCCTCAACCCATACACCCAGAACTCCCCTAGCCTTCCATACCTGAACCCCACCCCACAGCACCTCAACCCCTGCATTTGGAGCCCACCTGCACCCAGACCTCCTGCCTCTGGACCCCCATTCCTACACCCAGACCACACCCACTGAGCTCCTTGCACTCAAACCCCCACCCTGACAAGCCCCACCCTCTGCACCACCCTGAGCCCCCACATCCAGACCCCTATTCCACTGACCCTCAACTAGCTGCACCCAAACCCCCACTCCGCCAGCACCCAGACCCCCCTGCTGAGACCTCCCCACCCATATCCCTCCGCTGAGCCCCAACCATCTTCACCTGGAAGCCCCTGCAGAGTCCATTGCTCCTGCACCTGGAACTCCTCCCCCCAACGAGCCTCTGTGCATCCAGATCCCCCCACACCTAGACCCCTCCCCCCAGATTGTCCCCCAGAGAGTCCTCTTACCCCCCACCTGGATCTCTCCACACTGAGCCCCTCCAGACTTGGATCTTGCCTGGTTGAGCCTGCCTGCCCCACACCTGGTGCGCCTCGTGCAGAGGGGCAGGGCCCCAGTTTCTGGGGCAGGCTCAGGCCTTGTGCTGTGCCAGGGTTGGGTGCAACCTCATCACTGAGTCCATGTCCTGAGGGTTAGGGGTAGGGAGGCTGCAGGGTGATCTCTCACCTTCATACACAGCCAGTGGCCTGTGCTCCCCACTGCCATTCTGGAGCCTCTGCATTTATTTATTGACAAATAAAACTTGTGGAATTTTAAAATATTGTGCAGATAATTTTTTGGCACAGAATGCCATCAGGAGTATTTAATAGAAGGATTGAGTTAGGCACATGTCTGAAAATAACTTGCATTTTCCTATGCCACCAGAAGCAGGTGTTCCTCACACTCTTTTAAAATTACTCTGGGGAATAATCCCAGAGGAGGATCCATACCACTGATGGACCAATAAAAAGGAGGTGAACAAAAATGTATAGGAAGAAAAATCCTGAGCGAAGAAAATTTGCTCATTATTAGGATTGAAATTATAATAATAATTATCTGGAATTCATGTCAGTACTTTGTATAAAACCTCACACCAAAGATTTTTAAATCTCCCCTCTTTTGGAAAGAAGAGAGTGGAAAAGAAAAGGAACGTGTAGGAGAATTCTCCGACAAATATGAAATTAATGCCCTGTAGCACAATGTATCACAAAATAATTCACATGGAAGCTAAAAAGAAAAAGAAGCTTGAAGATTTACAGAAAGAAATCTTAACTGTCATTACTAATAAATATTTACTGAGAGAGTATGTACAGCTCTGTACATACACAATAGAAGTCGTGGAGCTTGCCACATAAAACTTACAAATCTAAGCCAGACAGACACTACAGTCTAAACATATAGGACAAGAGGACCCTCAGCTGGTGCAAATCAAAGTAGCTCCACTGATTACAATGGAGTTACACCAAAGTATACCAGCTGATGATCTGGCCCACAAAATACAAAGGCTGGAGGTCTAAACTCAGATCTGTCTACATAACCTTGTAAAACCACTGTGGAAAGACTTTACCAAAATATTTAGCTACTTAGATTAGTATCTGTATGGAAGCTATATTACAAAATATATATGTTCTACTTAGAAGGTATAAACATTTATTTTTAAAGCACCAACTTCACCTTGGACACTATAGAAATAAGTAACAACTAGGTAAAAGCCTATTGCTGTTATATGGGTGTAAATTAGTAAGTGTTAAAAAGTGGAAAATGTCTGAGAACTTGAAAATTGGACATTAGCAGACCACAAATTCCAGTGATGACTGAACCTGGTGATATACTAAACAAAAAGAGCTCTCAACCATGCTTGTAGCTGTTTCCATCGTTTCACACTACCTTAAAACAGACATTGTAAGCTTAAAATCATAGGGTTAGAAGGGACTGCAAAGGTCTAGTAGACTAACCCCATGCCAATAACCCTGTTCATTCCCTCTGCAGCACCTGGCATTGGCAACTGTCAGAAGACAGGATACTGGGCGAGATGGACCATTGGTCTGATCCAGTATGGCTGTTCTTATGCCAAAATGCAGGATTTATGTGTCTAAGCCATCCAAAACAGATGGCAATCCACCCTCCTTTTGAAAACCTCCAGTGAAGGAGCTTCCACAACCTACCGAGAAAGGCTGTTCCATTGTCTTACTGTTAGGAAGTTTTTCCTGAGATTTAATCTAAGCTTCAGAATGACAATCCTGGAATCTCATTATATAGATGTTGCTTAGATACTGTATGCAACTGCTGAGAAAAAAAAGATGACTATTTCATGTTTACTGTTCACGTAAGAAACATGATAAAAGAAACTCCTTGAATCTGTCAAAAGTTACAAACATTTACCTTGATGTTTCCGTGTATCTCTGTAAATGCCTCTGAACATAGGATCTGTCAAGTTAATACCGATATCTGCAGTGAGAAAAACAATGCAGCCTGAATTAACTGTTATAGTCTTTCTATTTCACATGTAGCTCAACAGAGTCGGTACTGAAAGTAACAGAGTGGTAGCCGTGTTAGTCTGTATCCACAAAAACGAGGAGTTAAGTGGCATCTTAACAACTAACGGATTTATTTGGGCATAAGCTTTCGTGGGTAAAACCCCCACTTCTTCAGATGCATGGAGAAGTGGGGATTTTTTTACCCATGAAAGCTTTATGCCCAAATAAATCTGTTAGTCTTTAAGGTGCCACCAGACTCCTCATTTTTACTGAAAGTAAGCCATGGAGAAACAGATACATCTTTGTGTACATGATGGTTCTGAGGGGCACCAGTCACCACTGAGATAGATGGATAGTTTAAAGCTTAAGCATGTGTTTTCTTCAACAATCCTGAAGTGTAACTAGTCCTTCTTAGGCTGGATAGAACGACAAATTGTGGCCTGGTTGGGAATAAGCATCAGGCTCATTCTACCTTATGCATTGTTTTTAAAACCCGACTCCACCTACAGCAAAGCAAACACCTGACTACTGAGCCCACTATGTAACGGTGTGTATTGGCGCCTCTCCAGCAGCGCTCCCTGGGGCCAGTCCAGGGAAAGATGCAGCATCTCTCGCCCCGGCTGCGGCAGACAGCTTCTCAAAACCTGCCAGCCTCCCCGCTCCTTGCGCCCGGGACACCCCGCGGGGCAGAAAGACGAGGTGGGGGAGGGCACCGCTTTTCTTGGACCAGCTTCTGCGCGGGAACGAGACAAGCTCTCGAGCTGACGCGGAAGGCCGGGCCGGGTCGGGCCGGGGGGGTCGGGAGAAGGGAGGGACGCTCCCCCCGCCCCATGTGGGGGGACCCACACACCGGAGCCCTCTGCCCGGGGTCCGCACTCCCCACAGCCCGGGATGACGGGGAGGGAGGAGCGCGCACAGCCGGACCCCGGCACACCACGCCCGCCCCCTCACCGATGAATTTAAAGCGGCTCATGGCGGCGGCGGCGGCGGCTCCGCCTTCTCCCTGTCTCTTGCCGGCGGAAGGAAGCGGCCGCTCTCGGCGTCGCGGGCTCCTCCCCCTTCCCGTCGGCCCACGCGCCCCCTTGGCGAAGGTGAGGGTGCGGGCCGAAGCCCAAGATGGCGGCGTACCTAACGCACCGGCAGAAGGTGCTGCAGCTCTACAAGCGGGCGATGCGCCACGTCGAGTCCTGGTGCATCCTCCGGTGAGAGCGGGTCGCGGATGGATCTCGGGCCCCCGCGAGCCGAGCCGAGCCGCCCCGCGCACGGTCCCTTCGCCGGAGCGCCCTGTTAGCGCTGGGGGTGGGGCGCTCCCCACTCCCCGAGCCGTCTCCATCGGGGGCTGGGCGCTAGGCGGGGCTTGAACTGGTGCCTCAGGCTGCTGCCTCTCCCATCCCCCATTACCCGCCCCCCCCCCCCCCCCCCCCCCCCCCCGGGCTCGCCTCCCTCCGCAGCGCCGGCTGCTGGCAGCGCGAGCCCCTTTCCCCTCCCCGGGGCCGCGCGTGAGCTCGGGGGCGGGGGCTTCTGAGCGTGGAGGTGGCTGTCTGCGCCCGCAGGGGACGTTTCTGGTGCCAGTAACGGGCAGTAACGAACGGCGGGCGCGCGGGTCGGGGTGAGGCGGGATCCCGCGGGGGGCGGGCTGGGGCTCGAAGGGAAAGAAAAGGGCATTGAAACGAGAGTGGTCAGTCAGGACAGGCGCTAACCCATCGCCGCGATCCGAACGCTCTCTGGCCTTGGTGAGGTGCTAAAGTCTCTTCTATCCAGTCTCATTTGGATTTGAACTTTTCCTCGCCTTAAACGTGTTTTAGTTACACAGTAGGATAGTGTATGAATACCCAGCTCTAAACTAGCCCTTTCCATCCAGAGTCTTCGAAGCGCTTTGTGAAGGCATCCGTATCCTTATCCCCATTTAACAGATGGGGAAACCTGAGGCCCAGAGACTTGACAGGATTTTCCCCACTTCACCCGGCAGATTAGCGACCGAGCCAGGAATAGAACCCAGGTCTCCCGAATTCCACTCCACGGCTCTATTCTCTACAGCATGGAACAGAGGTGGGCAAACTACGGCCAGGTTTGCCACCCCTGTGGTGCTGCCGGCCCGCGCCGCTCTGGGAAGCGGCCGGCACCACATCCCTGCCGCCCCTTGGGGAGGGGGAGCAGAGGGCTCTGTGAGCTGCTCTTGCCTGTGGGTACCTCCCCCGAAGCTGCCATTGGCCGGGAACGGGGAACTGCGGCCAATGGGAGCTTCGGGGGAGGTACCCACAGGCGCGCGGAGCGCTCTGCACCCCCTCACCCAGGAGGTGCCCTGAGCCCCCTGCCACACCTTGCACCCCTCCCTGCACCACTGCCCTGAGCCCCCTCCCACACTGTGCACCCCACTCTACTTCCCTGAGCCCCCTCGTATACCCTGCACCCCTCCTGTGCCCCAACCCCTTGCCCTGAGCCCCTTCATGTACACTGCACCCCCTCCCACACCCTGCACTGCCTCCTGCACCCTGCCCCAGCCTTACAGTCATGGCCCTGCAAGCAATTTCCCCACCCTGATGGGGCCCTCGGGCCAAAAAGTTTGCCCATGCTTATCATGGAATATCAGGTATGGTAGATTCTCCATTACTTGTGGTCTTCAAATCAGGACTCAATATTCTTTTTAAAGATATGTTATAGCTCAAACAGAAGTTACAGGCTTGATGCAGAAATTACTGGGTGAGGCTCTATGGCAGTGGTGGGCAACCTGCAGCCCGTCCGGGTAATGTGCTGGCAGGACGCGAGACCGTGTTTACATTGACCGTCCACAGGCACTGCCGCCCGGAGCTCCCAGTTGATGCGGTTCACTGTTCCTGGCCAATAGGAGCTGTGGGAAGTGGTGTGGGCTGCAGGGACATGCTGGCCTCCTCTTCCTGCAGTTCCCATTGGATGGTCAATGTAAACACTGTCTCTTGGCCTGCCAGTGGATTACCCTGACAGGCTGCAAGCGGCCTGCAGGTTGCCCACTGCTGCTCTATGGTCAGTGTTATGCAGAAGATCAGATTAGATTAACATAATGGTCCCTTCTGGCCGTAATCTATTTGTATTACAGAGTTGGCCAGTGCCTTCAGTCAGGATCATCAGGGCCCTGCTGGGCTAGTTGATGTACAAATATTTAGATGGTCTCTGGCCAAAAGGGTTTACAACTTTTTTTAGGGTAGGTTGCTTATTACTAACAAACTTTTGCATTCCAGTAGCCCAAAAGGCTCCTATTAAAATCAAGGCCCGATTGTGCCATCTGCATTACAAACATGGACAAAAACAGCCCCTGCCCAGAAAGGCACGAGTCTAAAAAATACAGGAACAGACAAAGGATTAGGGATGGGGATATAACATAAAAATAATTGAAATGGTGATTGCCACAGTTTTGTTACTTGCATAAGGGGCAGCATGGGAGAGTGTAGAGAATTTAAGGGAGAAGCGTATCCGTGGGCAATGTCTCAAGTGCTAGAGCAGGGCAAATTGTGAAGGCCTTAAAGACAAGAAGTATTGTTTGATACAAGAATGAAGGAGCCAGTGCAGGGATTAGGTTAGTGCAATGAAGTGATAAGTGGTGAGCCAGGAAAACTATCCTAGCATAAAAAAAAATAAGGACCTATTCACATCAGCCACACCATCAGGGGCTCGTTCACCTGCACACTAATAGGACCTAATCACATCAGCCACACCATCAGGGGCTCGTTCACCTGCACATCTACCAATGTGATATATGCCATCATGTGCCAGCAATGCCCCTCTGCCATGTACATTGGCCAAACTGGACAGTCTCTACGCAAAAGAATAAATGGACACAAATCTGACATCAGGAATTATCACATTCAAAAGCCAGTAGGTGAACACTTCAACCTCTCTAATCACTCAGTAACAGACTTAAAGGTGGTTATTTTGCAACAGAAAAACTTCAAAAACAGACTCCAACGAGAAGCTGCCAAACTTGAATTAATATGCAAACTAGATACCATTACCTTAGGTCTGAATATAGACCGGGAATGGCTCGGTCATTACGTTAATTGAATCTATTTCCCCCAGTTAAATACCCTTAACACCTTTGTGTCAACTGTCTGTAATGGGCCATGTTGATTATCACTTCAAAAGTTTCTTTCCTACTGATAACAGTTTTTAATAATAAATGGAGATATGCTAATCTCCTAGAACTGGAATGACCTTGAAAGGTCATCGAGTCCAGTCCCCTGCCTTCACTAGCAGGACCAAGTACTGTCCCCTGACAGA
The DNA here is from genome assembly GCA_033296515.1 of Macrochelys suwanniensis. Lineage (NCBI taxonomy): Eukaryota > Metazoa > Chordata > Testudines > Chelydridae > Macrochelys > Macrochelys suwanniensis. Next base: position 240,870,662 of record CM065776.1, read on the forward strand.
TTTTTGCCCCAGATCCCTAAATGGCCCCCTGAAGGATTGAACTACAACCCTGGGTTTAGCAGGCCAATGCTCAAACCACTGAGCTATCCCTCCCCTCCCAATTCCTTTCAATTAATTAGCCTTTTACAGTTACATGTTTCTCTGAATGTATAAATATCGTCCCACTGTATGTTCCATTCTATGCATCCGACGAAGCGGACTGTAGTCCACGAAAGCTTATGCTGAAATAAATTTGTTAGTCTCTAAGGTGCCACAGTATTTCTTTCTTATTTTTTTTTTTTGCTGACACAGACTAACACGGCTACTACACTGAAACCTATCCTAGCATCAGCATTTTAAATGAACTTGAGAAGGTCAATTTGCAGTCAAGCCCAGGGAGTTTGCAGTCCTCAAGGTGCAAGATTATGGGAGTTCTGGTGATGTGGACAGAGGGGACAAATAGAATTGTGGAGATATGAAGGAATTGGTTAGACCGTGTCTGGGTGGGTAGAACTGCAGAAAGGGCTTAACTTGTTTGTAACTAGATAAAGGGTTTGACTCATTTCAAACTAGACAATGTACAAGGAGAATCTGTTGTAGACATCCAATGACTAGATGATCCAAGGAGGCTCTTCCATCCCTGATTTCCATGAAGAATGGTGATAATGATGTGAATTCTTAAAAGGTCAAGGGCAAGTCTTTTTAGTCTGTGGTGAAGAAACTTCTAATATTCCCATACTAGAAAACAATGCAGAAAACAACCTTGATACTTTTACCACTAGAAATGTTGCACATTATTTGTATCTATAGGGACAAGTATCGATTCTTTGCCTGTGTGCTGAGACAACGGTTCGAAGAACACAAAAATGAGAAGGATATGGTGAAAGCAACAAAACTGCTGAGAGCTGCTGAGGAAGAATTTTGGGCAAACCAGCATCCTCAACCCTACATCTTTCCTGATTCTCCTGGAGGCACATCTTATGAGAGAAATGATTGTTACAAGGTAGGTAGGCTGTAAAGTAGTATCAGTGGAATGTTTGGCCTATGTTCTCTCCTGTCTTAATAAGTTGTCTCTTGTTCTGTTGGGAGCGGAAGATGGGAATTTCAAGCACTGTTTATAACGGGTCTCAAACTCAAATTACCACGAGGGCCGCATGAGGACTAGTGCATTGGCCTGAGGGCTGCATCACTGGCCCCGCCCGCACTCCACAACTTCCATTAGGCTCCGCCCCTTCTCTGCCTTCTCCCCTGTGCGCACGGCTTCCTGCTCCTCCCCCCTCCCTCCCAGAAACCGCGAAGCTCTTCCCATGCGGCCCACAGAGCTCTTCCCTGCGGCCTGCCGGGCTACCGCGCCCCACCCTCCGCCCCCCCATTTTTATTTTTTACCCCCAGGCAGTTCCCGCCGCCAGAACAACTGTCTGGTGGCGGGAACTGCCTGGGGGGTTAAAAAAACTTTAAAAAAAAAAAGGGGGGGGGGGCGTGGGGAGCCCGGCGGGCCACAGGGAAGAGCTCCATGTGTTTGAGACCCCTGGTTTATAATGTCTTGCTCTTTTGCTGGTCTGTCAGGACTCTAGTTTCAGTTTGGTCTATTGAAGAACCTCTGCTACTTCAGTCCCCCATTGCCTTACACCACTAATATAAACTAGGTTTGTAGATGTTCAGAAGATGCTTTGTGGATCTTAATTATATGTTTGGTACTCGAATACTACAGTATGATGGACACTAAGAAAAACCAAGAGACTTACGTTGGTGTTCTTAGAATGGTAAAGTTAATAAAAAATTTAAAAATAAAGAAACTCCTAGTTAAAGTTCTTATGTGAACTCTAAGTCTGATCTCTTCCTGTTTCTTATATGCATTACAATAAAACTATAGTTCTGTATGGTACAACCAAGAGCCATCCTTTCCTACGTCAGTAAATAGGATTTGACAGAGGATAGTGGCCTTCCAGATAAGTCTAGCAGGATGTTCCATGCATAAAGGGTAGCAAGAAAGAAACAAATGGAAATCAAGGTTGATGATGGCAGTGGGAATTGAATGGCAACCTGATAAACAAGCAAATACATAAGAAAGGGAAGAGCTGTGAAAGATCTTGGTAGCAAGAACCAGAAAGAAGCTTGAATTTGCGTGATGGACGGATTCAAAGGGGGTTGGGCTTACATGATCAATTCAAAAGACCAGGACGATCACCATAGCTGTGCTTTGAACAGATGTGGGAGGGACATGGGTTGTGGGAGGCTAGAGAGGAGGTTACAATAATCAAGGTGAGGGATGAATCAGTCTTAACAGTATGCACAGAAGATAGTCAATTTAGGAAATGATATGGAAGGAGGAGAAGCAACAGGATTTGTACATGGCCTGGACGTGAGGGAGAAGGAATCAATGATGCCCAGGTCGTGGCCCCGAGTGATAGCGAGGATGATAGTGGTGTCAACAGTGACAGAATCAAAACAATGGGAATGGTTTATGATGAAAGAAAAATGGATAAGGTTCATCTCAACATAATTGTTTTTAAAATGTCTCTCTCGTCTCCTTTCTCTTCCTGTTTGGCTGAATCCTAAGTAGAACCATAATTGCTGGGGATGAGGCTAGATGGACAGCACTGGCTGTCCGAAAAGGATACAGCTACTTCAAAAAGCAGTTGCCCTAAGAGCCCAAGAAAGGGGAGACATGCCTATGTCTTCCTCACCTCTCAAGAGATGGCAGAGTTTCCAGGGTGAGGCACTGCTGCAGTGAGTTTACTAGATCAGTATTGATGCCACAGGGGGTTCCTGGGCTGCGAAGGAACTGTTTTTCTCTCATAAAAAATGTCACAGCTGGGTGGGTGTGGGAGTTTATACCCCTCTGATTAAGTGCGGGGTTTTTTTGGTTTGTTTTTTAAAGGGTCAATAACGGGCTCATTTCTTTTTCATTGTTCTTCCCTTGGTGTACTATCACTTTGCTTCAGGGGTCTGTCCCCAGCTTGTGGGTTGAGGGATTTGGCAAGAGCTGAAAATCCCATGTAAATTTATGCTCCAGTGTTGTAAGGAATCATAGAATATCAGGATTAGAAGGGACCTTAAGAGGTCATCTAGTCCAACCCCCTGCTCAAAGCAGGACCAATCCCCCAATTTTTGCCCCAGATCCCTAAATGGCCCTCTCAAGGATTGAACTCACAACCCTGGGTTTAGCAGGCCAATGCTCAAACCACTGAGCTATCCCTCCAGATTCCAGAGTAGGAATATTAACATGAGAACTTTTTAACAGTGTTCACATGTGGTGCCTGTTTCTGTACATTGAGAATTTCTAAAGATTCCAACATAGTAAAGCTAGGTCTATATTCCAGTTTTAATTAAGGATAAATGTGTACAAGGTGTCTGAATTCTTTGTGCCTAGAGACTTAAACAAAAATGTGCACTTCCCATGTTCTCAGTTGTAAGAACCACAACTTTAATAGCTTATCCACTTTTCCCAAAATTCTGATTTGATTTAAGATGAAGCATGCAAGGCTTCAAGCTGAACACTTGTTTGCATGTGCAAAAAAAACTATTGAGCTTAGAATGGATTCACTAATGACTCCATCATGGTTGAACAGTGTAAATGTAGCTAACTGGCTGGTCTGATGCATTTGAGTTTTTCAAATCCCATTTTCTTAAAGTGTATTTCCCAGGAGAAGATTAAATTGTCATTGTTGAGACTAAAGCACTTTGTATAATAACGGATTGAAACAAATAGCAGCAAAAATACTGTTTAAGGGGACACCATCAATTTAGAAGTGACACTTGTGTCTGAGAGCTTATCTGATGGTAAGTAACACCTAAGACAACAAACTGAAAGGGGTTAGAGAAACGGGTTTCTCATCTTTTTCGTTTTTTACTTTGTGCATATTTATACCTGCCTCTGGACATTTCCACTGCATGCATCCGACGAAGTGGGTATTCACCCACGAAAGCTTATGCTCCAATACATCTGTTAGTCTATACGGTGCCACAGGACCCTTTGTCGCTTCTACAGATCCAGACTAACACGGCTACCCCTCTGATACTTGATAGCACTAGTCAGTTTCATTTTTTCCTCTGTATAGTCCCTTTTCTCCTCTTGATGATATGCATCTTTCACCCCACAACAGAGAAGGGAAATATTTACAACAGTGACTTGTACCATATAAAAATTCTCATGAGGTCTTGGACAGGTGTAGTACTTGGAACTACGATTTCATTTTTCTCTACTGGGGGGATTCTGTGCATCCTACTTGGAGCCCAGAAGACACATCCACCTTTTAATCCAGATATACCACCTCATCTTGACTAGACATCACTTCAGAGTTCAAATTGTACCATAATCTTCTGGATATGTGATTTGCTGAGCTACACAAAACCCTTGCAGACAAGTGGAAGTAACCTGTGAAGGTTGGATCACTGTGTTATAATTCTTATATTTTGCCTTCATCACTTCATCTGGTTTGCACCACAAATGCTGGTAACTAAACCCCAAATTTAGGAGGACACGAGTTTTTAAATTACACCTCTTCTGTAACTGTTAACTCATAGTATAAGCAATTGGCATTCTTTCAAGGGCAAAAATGAAAGTAGTTGGCCTAGTGGACAGAACACTGGACTGTGACTCAGGAGGCCTAGGTTCTATTTCCAGCTCTGCCCCCTCAGGGTGACCTTAGGCAAGCCACTTCACCTCGCTGTGCCTCCATTTCCCTTCCTGTGAAATGGAGTTTAAAAATACTGACATTCTTTGTAAAGCACTTTGAGATCTGCTGAAAAGTACTATGCAAGAGTTAGGTAGTAGTATTTAATGCTTTGCTATGCAACTTGCCTATGTTGTATTAATGTGATTGCCTAAGCTGTGTTGCTGTATATTCTGTAGTTTCTCCTATCTAGTGCCTGGATTTTTGACAGGTTCCTGAGTGGAGCTTGAATTTCTGGCATCCTTCTGAGAGGGCAATGTATCCTGATTACTTCTCCAAAAGAGAGCAATGGAAGAGGCTACAGTTAGAAAGCTGGGAAAATGAGGTCAGTACTACTTTAATGCGGAGTGAAGCTCAGTTAGTGTATGACTCTGTGCTTTCAAAGCAGCAAATTTAATGTATTCCAGACTCCAACTGGGTGACAAGAAACACTTTAAAAGTGATTCCTTAATTTAGGCATGATACTTAAATTTCCCTGCTGAAGTCTTAATTAGACTACTCCAGTAAAGTTGTTAGCACTGTAATACAGACAGCTTTCCGTACGCAGGTATTTTAATGACACAACTTCATAAGGACTCTAAAGGAACATTTCAGAGTTAAAGCTGCAATTATATCTTTGTCTCATCCTGTTGTGGCTAAGTATTGCACCAGGTAAAAGTTGTGTGTCACACTGAGACAAATTGGACAGTAACTCTTTATTATTAATTATTATTATTATTATGGTAATCTACTTTCTGCCGGTAGAAGCGCTGAAGAAATAGGTACGTAATTTTGAAAAGCTCATTTTGTTCTGAATTCTTTAAAGCATGTTGACAGTCTTGGATCATTTTCCATTTAGTTTTCAGCAGAAAAAACGTTGCGAAGTATGTTGAAATCTTGAACTTTTTCCAAACAATGTTTAGGCAAATGGAGTGGATTTGTGACTATGCAATTACATAGTGGTGATGGAGCTGACCTTAACACTATTGTCACATTCTTAACTTCAGAAATGATCAACTCAAAATAAGAGCAAATGGGAGCTTAGGCTCTGGGTTCCATATAGAACTTATTTTGTGTTTAAAAAGGTTTTATCCTGTAAGGACAGTCGAGCAAGTCAATTAAAGTCAATGGAAAGACACTTATTGACTCCAGTGGTGCTGGTTTGGGTCGCTAATATTTAATAGAGTATCTGATGCTCTTCCAAAGCAGAGGGAGGATACTTATTAACTGCAACAAATAATGGAATAAGCGTCTGTTTAAAATATTGCTTTGTCATTAAGTTTTAACTTATACTATTTTAGGGGCAGAAGATCTGTAACTGAAATTGCAAATGAGCACTAGATTGACTGCACTATCTAAATGAGGGAATTTTATTTGTATTGGCTCTATCCTGTTCATGAAGTCAGTTCATTTGGTTATAGTTGTGATGTAAGGAATTGTTCTCGGCCTATATCTGAGACCAAAGTAAAATACCCAAAGAAACAAACCAAGATTCAAGATTTAAGTATACTGGGTGAAGTTTGTTTTCTTGTATATTTTAGGTTAAGCAGCTAGAGGATGAAACTCCACCTGGTGGTCCTGAGACTGAAGCCTTGCCCCCAGCTCGCAAAGAAGGGCATCTGCCACCTCTGTGGTGGCAATATGTAACCAGACCCCGAGAAGAGCCAATGTAAAAGAATCTGTGCACAAACAAGTGAATTACACTTGAGTGGTTTGTTCTCTACAACCAGTAGGAATTCTAGTTAACATGCACTACTGTACTTAATGCACAATAAAACTAAAATAAACATGAATATACTTTAGATGGGATTTCATGATGTGCTACCTTAACTCTGGCATCAAAACTACCTATTGTACAGTAGAACCTCAGAGTTAAACATCAGGAATGGAGGCTGTTTGTAATTCTGAAATGTTCGTAACTGAGCTATTCCTCGTAAGCCAAGCACAAAGCCTTCCCCCCCTTAATCCCCTGTAGCATTCCGTGCAGTGCCAGCAGGTGGACATGTTTAGAGTACTGATTGCCTCACTAACTAGACAACTGCTGAAGCAGAGAAACTATATCAATTCTGTTTACTCATTTCTAAGAGTAGCCCCCTCCATGCAGTATACTATCTTAGCTACTCTTTCATTAATATATAACAAATGGAAAAGACTTACACCAAGGAAGATTTCCCCTGTGAGAATTCTAAGAATCTCCATCTCTCTGCAGGAATGCTCTGTAAGGGAGAAAGGAAAGAATTCCCCTCTAATAGGAATGCAATGCCAATTATGTGATGGCCTGGGTGGGGTTCTCAGAGTACCAATTGCCCACTTCAGAGAATTAGGTAATTTGTGCTTCTGTGTTAGTGTTGAATCACAGCCATTCAAATTGTCCATTGGAGTCAGCATGCTGCCAGTGTGAGCAATTTAGACAGCTAGGCGTGTTGCTTGAATGAAAGCCACTGCTGGGCTGAATGAAATGGTAGGCAAGTCTGTAGGTTGACATAATGAGCTAGGTTGCTCTGCTGCACTGGTAAGAAAAGAAATAGGCAAGGGTTAGACCACACTGACGTGATAGAGGCCTAAACAGGCTTCCTGGCATGGGGTGGGAGGGGGATGGATGGATGGATGGGTTAGAATGCTGTGCTGCATATGGCACAGGTGGGGGAATTCTGCACCAAAAAAATAAAAATTCTTAATTTTAAAATTTTCTTTCTTGTAAAACAACACAATGTGTCAGTTTCAGTTATGTTGGTAACTTATTTAAAAATGTCAGTATGTTTAATCATACAGACAGCAAAAAGATTTCTTACTAGGCATAGTAATACAGAATTTTGAGTAATTTATTTAAACTACTGTACAGAAACAGCTTTCCCACACCCCTCACAACCAGTGCAAAGGCTTGGGGGAGTCAGGGGTAACAGAGGAGGTGAGGGAGAGGGAACTGTTAGTGAACCTGGAGGGTTGTTCCATACAGGGTTTTTTGTGTGGGTGGATTGTTAGTTGCAGAGCCTCCCCCATACAGATCCTAGCTCACCCCTCATCTCCCCCATTCAGTCATGCACTTTTGCCTGTTCCATGTGCCCCTGCACCCTCACTCAGCCACTCCATCCCCCTGTATCCCTGCAGCCCTGTCCCTATGTGACCCTGCTCCCTCCACTCCCATTCAGCCCCTGGCTCAATGCTGTCACCCCATTAGCTCCTGTGCCCCCACCCTAGTCTGGCCCACTAGCCCTTCTGAACCTGTCTGTGTAACCCTCCTCTCACTCCCCTGCACTCTCCATCCTCCCCATAGTCCATGTCTCATCACCTGGACTGGTGTTTGGCTGCTTTGGCCCTGAGACTGCTGCCCTCTCTTCTGGGGCTACAGCAGCCCATGGTGGGGAAAATGTGTAATTGCAGCACCTCCCCAGCAAATGCATTATTCTGCAGTGGGGGGACAGAAAAATCTGTAAGGGACATGAATTCTGCATGTGCACAGTAGTACAGCATTCCCCCAGGAGTAATAATATGGGGTGGGGGACAGCTGTGGTAAAATGATACTGGCCTAGGCCATGTGTGAGGGGAATACAGGGTTCACCATCCCGAGGAGGTTGGCAATATGGCCCAGACAGTTCTGCTGACTCTGAGGGAAAAAAAATTTGCATGGGAGAGTGGCAGGCAGGGCCATGCTGCAGTAACACACGTGAAGGTACTGAGAGAAACAGGCTTTCTGGACAAAACTCTCTCTATCCTAATGGAATAGAACAACTAGTACCAAATATGAGGCATCTGAGCTATGTGTGGGGTGAGGGTGTTAATGTGGCATTGGTGTTGGAACCTGTAGGCATCAGGACTGCCCAGCAGAGGGGGAAGAGTGAGGGGTTCAAGATACTTACCATAACAAGAACTCACTAAAGCTCTTCCTGGAGCAATTACTGGCTCATGTAGCAGTCTGAAAGGGATGGGGAATCTTGCACAGTGGATTTTTCCAGCATCTTCAAACTGCTCCTATACTATATTTCACACCCTTGAGCTTGCTGCTTCCAAAATGCCAGGTCCTACTGAATTTCCATTCTGAGCAGCTATGTTGCTGCTGTTGGTGTCAGCCTTTGCTACCATGTTTCACCTTGTCAGGAGTACCAAGGGACAAGTACGTAAAGCCTACTGGGTTTGAAGAATCTGCAAAGCCAGTTCTTGTAGCTTTCTTCCCAGTTTTAGCTCTGCCTTGGTGCCATAATATGCAGCAGGGCTGTGAGCAGAAGCCCTTTTGCTCTTAAGTGGACTCGCTCCTGTGCTTTCTCTTAAATACCAGTTTCACACAGACTCCAGTCATCAAAAAGCCTTTCTCTACAGCAGGGCACAGAAGACAGGGAACCAACTCAATGGAAAACATGCCTGCCTGGAGCCAGAGCCCTAGTCCTGCTTGTTGGAACAGAGAGTGAGACTAAGTTTTCTGAATAGCTCCACTTGCTGGCACTAGTTGTGAAACTAGAGAGAGGAATTTAAAAAAACCCATAAGGAGTCTGAGGAAAACCCAGTTGCAAGAGATCATGGAGCATCAGGTGCCCAGAAGGGAGAAGTCTCTTTCTCTCTATATAAAACTAGCTCCTGGCAACTTAATGGGAGAAATTTAAATCATCATGTGCATGTTGTCTTAGCATCTGGATAGTGAATGCAATCGAATCCAAAAACTCGACTGGTGTTTTGCAACATGTGAGCGTGGAAGTGGGTTGTAGCTGGAGCTGGTTGGAGAATTTGGCCATTTGAAGTTGACATTTTTGCAGAAAGCAGATACTGTTTTAGCCTGCTCTAAAAGCATTGTGCCTTCCAGGGCACAGTCTACATCCACCAGAAACACAAGGCATCACCCTAGCAGTCTGGGACATGAATTCCAGAGCTCTGTGGCTGTAAAAGACTGTGGGGGGGTCATAGACCAAAATTGTTGAATCACTACTTACATCCTTACCATGATTGCAGCAAACAGTGGTAAAAGGACAGAAGGTTGTTCCAGCTCTGTATCAGGTACTGAAGGTATTCTAACCAAACTGGTCTAGGAAGATGGAGGTAAGTCAGTATCTAAGGCCAGGTCTACACTACCCGCTGGATCAGCGGCTAGTGATCCATCTATTGGGGATCGATTTATCGCATCTAGTCTAGATGCGATAAATCGATCCCCGAGTGCTCTCCCACAGACGCTGGTACTCCACCGCCACGAGAGGCGCAGGGGGAGTCGACGGGGGAGCGGCAGCGGTTGTCTCAGCGCTGTGAAGATGCTGCGGTAAGTAGACCTAAATACATTGACTTCAGCTACGCTATTCCCATAGCTGAAGTTGCATATCTTAGGTTGGTCTCCCCCCCATAGTGTAGACCGGGCTAACAGTGTTGCCTTTAGAGAGAAGTAGCACCGAGGGGAAGTGAGCAGTAGCTTCTAGTATAGCTCCTCTTGTTCTCAGCTAGGCTGGTGTTGCAGGGGAGAAGTGAGGGGTGTGAGTTCTAACCAGGGTGCACAAGATTGGAGAGAGAAAAAAGCTGATTGCTACTTTATTCTCTTTTTACATTGCAGGCTAGACACCCAATCAGTTCTATCAAAGCACACAAAAATGGATCTTGCGTAAGAGCAACAGACTCATGTGCGGAAATAATCCAAGTAATTTAACGCTTCATTTAGTACTTTACCAATGAACTGAAATGTCATCTCCACAGTCTTTGCATGCAATATAATTGTATGCATCAAGATATTACCCCACTTTGTGTCTAATCTCCAGCGTCAGACATTCATAGATTTTAAAGCCAGACAGGACCAACTTGTCCAACCTCCTCTATATCACAGGCCACAGAACTTCCTCCAGTTATCCCACTATTGAGTCCTATAATTGTTTGACTAAAGCATATTTTCCAGAAAGGCCTCCAGTCTTGAAGATTTCAAGAGATGGACGATCCACCACTTGGCTTTAGTAGTCTGTTCCAATAGTTAATCACCCTCTTTGATAAAAAGTGGCATTTATAATATGAATGTATGTGGCTTTAACTTCCAACTGGCGACTGGGTTATGCCTTTCTCCAGAAGCTGGGTCTCCTGACTATGGGACCAGGCTTTATTCACTGGGCCACAATGCCTCCCTTACACTTGAATACACTGGCACTGCTTAACTAAGATTGACTTATCTGCCTTTGAAATTCATATACCTTTTAGCTTTTCTGTGGCACACCCTCCTGAAGATTATTTATCTTCGACAGAACAGGGCCCTTCTCCCTCCAGCAGGTGGTCTGTGTCACATTCCAGCACTCCTCTCCAATGTGAGCACAACTCTCTCTTTCTTACATAAGACCCCTGATCTTTAGCACAGAACTGTTCCACACATACGCAGGATGTTCCTCTTCCCCCTTTAGCCTCTGGTGCAGTCCCCTGCTATGTCTTGGGCTGAGGGAGGAGGTGGCTCTCACTGACAGGGCTGTTGTAGAGATGACTTGTTCGTAACAGGAGTCCCAACTAAGCCTTTGCATTTGTAAACCACTCATTGCCATAGCTAGGTTCGTTGTAGCACAGCAGCTCTAATAATTGCAGTAAAATTTTGGAAGTTAGCCAGTCCAAAAATCAATCATTCCACGGTCAGAAAGGATCACTGTGATTATCTAATCTGACTCCTGCATAACACAGGCCATAGGACTCACATGAATTTATTCCTGTTTGAATTAGAACAGATCTTTTAGATAAACATACAATCCTTATTTAAAAATGGCCAGTGATGGAGAATCCACCATGACCCCTGGTAAATTGTTCCAATTATTACCCCAATTTTAAAAAAGTCCTTTGTTACTAGTCTGAATTTGGTTAGCTTCAACTTCTAGCCATTGGATCATGTTACACCTTTTTCTGATAAACCGAAGAGCCTTCTATTATCAAATTTCTGTTCCCCATGTAAGTATTTACATAATGATCAAGTCACCCCTTAATCTGTTTAAATACATAGATTGCACTCCTGGAAACTATCACTATATGGTATGTTTTCCAGTCCTTTGATCATTCTCATGGCTCTCTCTAAACTCCAATTTATCAACATCCCTTTTGAACTGTGGACACCGAAAGTGGGTATAGTATTGCAATAGCAGTTCCACTAGTGCTAACTACAGAGGTAATATAACCTCCCTACTCCTATTTGAGATTCCGGTTTATACATCCAAGGATTGCATTAGCCCTTTTGGCCACCAGGTTTGCACTGGGAACTAATGTTCACCTGATTAACCACCAGAAGCACACAGTCCTTTCAAGAGTCCCCCATCCTGTAAGAATGGCCTATATTCTTTGATCCTAGATGTACACATTTAAATTAGGTGGTATTAAAACACGTTTGCTTATACCCAGCTTATCAAACATTCCGGATCACTTCATCATCTTAATTATTTACCACCACCCCAATCTGTGTGTCATCCGCATATTTCTTCAGTGATTATTTTGTTTTCTTTCACATCATTGATAAAAATGTTGAATAGCATAGGTCCAGGAACCAATCCCTGCACGACCCTCTCGAAACATACCTGCTTGATGATTCCCCATTTAGTGTTACATTTTAAGACCTGTTTTTAAGCCATTTAATATGTACCATGTTGATTTTGCATTATTTCAACTTCTTAATCAGTGTCGTGTGGTACCAAGTCAAATGTCTTACAGAAGTCTTAAATATATTACATCAGCACTATTGCCTTTATCACCTAAACTTGTAATCTAAAAAGGCCACCCAAAAATCAGGATAGTTTGAGATGTTTTCCATAAACAAGTTCCAACAGCCAATTTGTTTTAGCAACTAATTACATAGAATTGTCTGATTCTTTTTCTTTAAAATGGACACAAGCCACTTTTTTTAACCTCCCATGATTCTTGTGCTGTTTGTCGACTAAACTCCTACCCCCAGTATAAACACTAAACAGATCCAAGTTGTTGCCTTGTTGTGGCCTTTTGGGGACAAATAAATCAAAATACCCTTTTTGTTCCACTTCTCTGAAGTCTCCATGTTTACCACTAGCATTAAAGAACCAATCCATTGTTCACTGAAACCAGTGAGAATCTTTCCATTGACTTCAATGGCCATCAGATCTGATGTTCTCTAGAATACTTCTTTCAAATGTTTGCAGACAGGGTCAAAGCTGACTGACACACTGGAGAACCATTAGGAAAGTGTCTCAAGGTTGTATAGGCTTGCCTAGCAGAACCATGCACTTATGAAATAAATTATGGCAGTAGAAAGACAGTGGGTATGCAAATATACTGCTTTTAAAGGCACAACATATATTTAGCTCCATCACCTTGGTTTTCCTTTCATGTCTGAATGAAAAATGAAAATTTTATGACATGAATTGTCTGTTTCAGCAGCAGGTAAATTAGGACACTGCATGGTAGTTTTAAAACAATTCCTTCCCATCCTACGTTTATCTTTAGGACAGGCACCAGAACTGAGAGCAGACATCAGTCAAAGATATATGGAAGATAGCACTTACTGTTATGCTTGATACTGACTAATATATTTATTAGAACACAAGCAGCATCAACAGCAGTAATCTTCGTCCTAAGGCAAAAGGATAACTGCAGTCCACCAGGAAAACAGATATACTGAAAGCACAGTATTGGCCAGCACTGTACAATGTATCTTTCTCCTCTAACCTAAGGCCACCTCTCCAAACACTCCAGGAAAAAAAACAACTGAACAAAAATATAATCTCCAAGAGTCCTTATCTAAGCTTCTGTTTACCTACATGCATGATTCAGATGCTTGGAGTTCAGGTATGATTTGCATGTTCTGTGTTTTATATATTTTTTAAAGGAATTAGACAAAGAAAAACATCTACATCCAAAGCCCTGAAAGGACAGTCTTTTTTAAGAATGGAAAAACACACACTTTCCATCAGTTCTTTATTTATAATGTAGGCTGAAGCAATCATTACAATGTAGAAGGGAGACTCACAGTTACAGCAATTATTTATACCAGTTTAGAACAAAAAACTGCACAAGGAGAGGTCAACTCTCAGTACAAACTAGCAACTAAACCACAATAATTTACCATTAGAAACTTTTTATTTTTTAGCCGTGACACTGCTTTTACAATATGCAAAAACACAAACAATAGAACTATCCAAAGTGTTTTGTCACATTCTTTCTACATTGAATTTGGCAACATTTTATATTACATTTACCGAGATTATACTTACGTTTAAGAACTAAACAAGTGAAAAGCTGTACTTCGGTACAGTTACATCCATTTATTTCAAAGGTTTAAATAACACTTTTAACTACTGAGATTGTTTCCTAACAGTTTTTGTTTAAGCAAAAACCATCTCAAAGCATCATTTGCACAATGCATCAGCTACTTAATCAAGATTGGTGGGCTCCACCACAGGCACTACTGTTTATTATATTCGGTAATAAGGAGCTTGTTTTTCAAAGAAAGGAAGGTTTCATATATTCTAAGAATCATGCCTTTTTGCTTTAAAGCCATAATATAAAAATGTTAAGCAACCACAGCAGTGTAAATATTATATAGAACAGAGTGACTATTCAGTTACAAGAAGTCTCACATCCAATGCAGTTATGTATTAAAGCATAAGAGGTTATGTAGGCAAGACAAAAGCCAACAGAAATCTGCAGTATTTGGTGGAAACTAGCCTCTTACATTTTATTTGGTGTATTTTAACAGTCACAAACGTACAAGCCTGGTACCTATCTCACTTTTGGGGTTGATGAAGATAGGCAGGTTGTGCCCTTTTGGACTGTTTGAACAGAACACTTGCGGCACTCCAAGTTCTGCACATTTCTGTTGGCTTCAAGAGATGGGTACTGCAGTAATAACTTAATTTTACTTTAAGAAAAAATCCATCTCATCTATAATTCTATCAATAACATTCCAAAAATACATTACCTAGAATACAAAAAAGAGAACAGAGTGGTCAGTCTCGGAGAAGTGACATTAAATACAAATCTTTCTCCCACCCCCCTATTTTTCGGTAGTTAGTAAAAGCCAATCAACTGCCATTCAAAAGGCGGTAAGAAAAACAAGCCCCTGAATTGGAAAAGAAATATATTTGCAATTTACTAGATCTTAAGCTGGTGACTGCGGTCAAATCATTAAGTGTTTTCTCAAAATATTCGGGCTTTTCAGGGTGCCCAGCCTGCTGGGCTCAGTCACTAAAAGGCATTTTGATCCATCTAAGAACTCCCTGCTATCATTTTTAAAACATTTTCACATTTGTAACTGCCTTAAGCCTCTTGAACTTGTTTGTATTCGATGAAAGGATGAGCAGAATGGAAAGTAATGGAGGACATCTAAGCCTACACAGTTCAGGTGGCATGCATGTGACTGAAAGTTGTTGCTGTGCAGTCTAGAAGAAAGGTGTGTGTGTGTGGGGGGGGGAACTAAAGTCTTTAAACACGCTACAGAAACAAACACCGCAATCCAATATGGCTTATTCGGATGCACTTACTGTGACGCTACTAGCATTTAATCCTACTAGTCTACTCTTGTGCAACAGCATCTGCTATTTTGATGGCATTTCCCTCCCCGCATTATCCCCCAATACTCTACCAATTGCAGGTTTCTTTCTTGCATTATATTGCTTTTATTATCAATTGTTATTCCTGCTTTTCAAACAAAAAAACAAAATCATTATACTTAAATGAGTATCTATTCCTTACTGGTTCATTTATACACAAGTACAATTTCTTTTAAACCTCACTATTACAAGGTGCTCTACAAAAGCCTGCAAAAAAGCCAAATGCAGTAAATCTCTTTGCCAAAGTTAACTACTTAACTTTTTTTTCTCCTCTTGCGTATTTAAAACTTTACAAAGAGTTATACAAAAGTTAAATGGGATTTGGCACCTTCAGAAAAAATTAAAAGGGGGTCTTAGATCAAAAATGTGCAGAAACAAAATCATTGATATTTACAAATTAAAACACTAGTGAAAATGTCTGTTACTATGCGCTTTCATCTCGTTTCCCCCTTTATAGTACCTTCAAAACTGTCTATTACTGAGTTTCCTACAAAATTTGATTATAGATTGGAATGGATAGAGACAAATAAGGTTCCATCACAGTTCATTCTCAGTGACTAGAACTCTGGCAGCACTCTCCTGTCTACAAAATACGAGGTGCCGAGCGATCATTTGTGGTAGTTTTCTTCAGTTTGACACCACGGCGGATGGCGTTCAGCATGTCTTCGCCTTGCGGGGCATCTCCAGGACTCAGGTCTCCTGGGTCACACTTTGGCTGGCATGGGGGTGCAAGGGTGCTTGAGCTATCCCTTTCACTTTCTTCTCCCTCACTTTCAGGGACTGCTTGTCTCTGCTCATCTGGGGTACTCAGCTTCTGGCTTGGTGGTGGAGGGTTGACAGATGCTTGCCCGCCCCACAAGGAAGAGGGCATACTGGTGACTCCTTGCCCACCATCGCCTGCTGATTCAGACTCAGGACTCTGTTCAGCACATTCTTCTGCCCCACCCAGGATGCCTGGCAGTCCCCCTAGTACATCTGGTACAGTTGGCGTTTTGACAGGAATTACTGGCGTTTTGATTGGAATAGGGCCCCCCCCTATGGTACCGCGTCGGACCGAAGGTTTGGTGGAAGGGGTCCGTCTGATGGTTGCTACACCGGGTGTAACTATTACAGGTCCAAGCGTTGTTGGCAGGCCTGCAGTAGAAGCAGGACGCTTGGCCTGAAACATTCTGCGGTAGGACTGGCTGATGTCACTGTTTCTTGGAATGGTTGAGGATTTGTCAAATTCTTGTTGTTCTGTCTCCTGATCAGCACTCACAGAGAAATAATCATAATCTGAAACTGACGCCAAAGGAGACTGTTAGAAACAAGCTGGAGCAAACAGCTGTATCAGGTTAGTGAGTCTAAACTAAGTGTATAACAATACTAAGTTTGAAGTCAATATCTATTCATATTTGCAGAAGACACTTTACCAGCATGTGCATGCACCCAAAAGGTGAACAAGCCTAAGATATCATGGTCACAATTTTCAAACCTAGGTGTCTAAAGTTAAGCACCTAAGTGGCCTGATTTTAAAGGTGATAAGCACCTACCTCTCTCACTGAAGTTAACAAGAGTTATGGGTGCTCAGCACCCCTGAAAAAATCAGATCACTTATTTAGGTGTCTCAGAAATTTGAGTGCCACCCGTAAAGAACCCAAGATTTAAAACCACTGACTACTCTGTCTTGTTAGCCACGTCCCAATATCTTGAATTTATCAGTGACGATGGAAGTACAGTCCTGGTCTAAAAGGCAGTTCTAAAAATTGCATTGTGGAGGTGCACATTTGCTGTGTCAATGATTTCTGCATCAGATATGCTCGATTTATGAGTAAAAATATTTTCTAATGGCCAGCCCTTCAAACTCAGCCTGAGCTCTGAGTGTTAAGCCTCCTTCTCTCACACTAAAAGTCAGAGGTTATGCCAAATTAGGCCTTCAGTTATAAACTATCCAACCCTTATTATCTTTAATGGACTTAGCACAGGTGTAACGGATTCAAAATTAGTAAACAATTTTAGTGGTGCACAAAGGATAGAATCCGGCTCACTCCCTCTTAGCTGGGTTGCCTCTTCTGAAGCTGAATTAAAAATAAATCCTAAATGCAAATTGTCACGTATCCCCAAATAAACTTTCAGCAAATCTATTTTTCAGTTAAAGTTACTACACTTTCCACCTATGTTCAAAAAAAGCTCACAGAATGAAGAAACCTGAACTAGGCAGCTACTGAGCAAAGTTCATGGATTTGCCAGTGGACAATACAAGACCACCCAAAAGGCTACACAGTCAGTGAGACAAATCATGCAGAACATTATTAAATAAAACCCATAAAAGATCAATCAGATTTACTATAAAAATGGTACAAATACTTAAGATGAAATTCACCCCTACACAGTTCCTCAAACCTCTGATGAGGTGTTGTGCAGGCACCACTCCACCGGAGTGAATTTTGCCCTTATTTGCTGTTTAAAGGAGAACAGGTTCAGACGCTTACAAGATGAAATCTGTTAATATACAGCTCACACTTAAGCCTGAACAAGCCATCAGCATGGTAATGTTAGCTTCGCTCTTCTCCCATCACTAACCAGAAGAGAGCAACATTTCCTGACTTCAAACCCATTAGCAGTGAGAAGTTAGGGGCTGTGATGGCCTTTGTTTGGAATGGTCAAGAAGTGCAGCAGCTTAGATCTGCATACCTTGTGACGGGATAGTGTCCTCCGAACAGCATGGTGTGGTAGTCTGAGTGCTGTAGCCACTGGAGCATTGCAAGGAATCTCTGCTGCTTCTCTGGGTGTCCAGCTGCAGACCTCTCGTCAGAGCGAGAGCTAGCTCCTCGCATGCTTCTATCTCCTCTCCCCCCTGCTAGTTACAAAAGGAAAGCAGCTCATTAGATTTATGTCTGATTCCGTTGGGGCAATACTTCCGAGACCGCACCAAGTTTGGTCCTGTCACTGTTGTATGCTTTCCCACCTCAACCTGAGTCACCACCACAACCCAACAGGATTATTTCTAAATATTCACCATTAAAAAAAGAAAAAGAAAAAAAAAGAGAAATAGGTGTTTCTTCTTACATCATAGTTCCACAAGTGCCAACATACTGAATAGTGCAGCCTTGGTGCACACTGAATAGTGCATATTTATGAATTCCAAAGACTATGCCCATGCCTTAACCATTCTGCCTTTTTTAAAGGCTTATGCCCACAGAAAGCACTTGAACTAAAATGTTTGCAAGAGCTAACAAATACATTCCCTGTGCACCGAGCTCCTTAGTGAAAATTAGAGCATCACCCTTGTGGTAGCTGACACAGTCATACTCCGAGGTCTCTGGGCCTCCTCAGTGGGCACAGATGGTCCACTTGGGGCTCCTCCGTTAGGGTCTGGTTCACGTTTCTCTTTGCGGCGTTGCAAGGTGTTCACCATAGGCTGATCATACGGACCTGGTTTAGCCCAATCCTAAGGAAACGTTTCCATTAGTAAACATACGGTCTATGTGGAAATACAACCATTCCTATTATAGAACAATACCAACACAGCAGCAGATTAGATACCAAATGTAGGTGCAATATTGAAAAAAGTGAAATAAAATACTTAATTCTCATATTTATAAAAAAGTTCATGATATAAACCCATCTCTTCTAATCTTCCTTTAAACAAGGTACCTAAAATACCTTAATTCTCTCCAGGTAAAACTCAGTTGCATTTAAAGCCTAAATTTTCAGAAGCACAGAGGCAAAATTTATGTCATTGCCACAAATGAGCAATTGCAATGCATGTGCAAATGGCCAATTAGCCGTCTAAAAATTCATTTGCACGTACAATAGCAGAAACTGCACACATCACATTATGGCTGCAGTGTTCTGAAAATTTGGTCTTAAACAGATCTAAATACCCCATTAAAAGCGTACATTTATTCTGAGTGTTTTCTTTTAAAGCTACTTATTAGCTGAAATCTAGGTTTTAGTTAAGAGCTATATTGATGATGCTGAATCCACTAAGGAGGCAACTTTTCAAGCTATTGGGAATATATGCACTTATGGCTCTATTAAGCAGTGAAAATTCTGAGGGTACATAAAGACTATAGAGCATGCACTAGGAAAAAAGTGTTCAGCAGAGCAATTTGGTGGGACTACAAATTCACTGATGATCAGATCCAGAGGTGCTGCTTACCAAATGATAATGCTCAATTAATTTTAAAGAGGTCTTCTCTAATCTGTACATGAAGTCCTGTCTCTATCCTTTTTCATAAGTGAATTGCCAGAACCTGAAGACTACACGGCCCATTTCTGGTAGCAGCCAGGCTGCTAATCAGCCTCTTCTCTACCCTCGTCAAGTCAACGGAGGACTCATGGAAGATACCCAAGCCCAGAGGTGGTCATTACCATCCTCCATATAGAGCTTTCAGAGGGAGGTAGCTCTACAGACTCTGAGTTTCAGAGGGTGGGGTAGAACTGGAAGCCTGTATGTAGCATTCTACGGCTGCAATAAGTATCCCAAGTCTGGATTTAATTTATAAAAAGTCCCATTTAAAAAAGCTGCAATCTTGTAACAAATCCATAGCCACCCAAGAACTTCACAGCTATCTGCATGATGCACACCATGGCTACTTGGAGCTTCAAGGGGGACAGAACTCATTCTCCTGCTCCAAAAACACAGGCCTACTCCTCCCGTTTGAGCTAAATGAGAATCTCTGAAAGCTGTGGGCAGTATTGGGCCTATGACACAATGGAACAGTTAAGACAGGGGTATTCTCTAGTAGCTCATTACAATAGCTAAAGCAACACATGCATATTGTCAATCAATTTAAAAAACATGCATTAAGTGAACTAGATGCAAACCCTACATGTGCCTCTTCAGGCATAAGTGTTGCGGGATGCTAAGCAACTGTGGAAGTCCTACCACCTGCTGAACAAAGCCTAGAGTGCCCGCAAAGGAACAACCCCCTCTCTTTCTAAGGCCAACCCTGTCTATTTTTAAAGGCAAGCATTTTACAAACCTTAGACTGTTCATGGTCATGCGGAAATATTGGGTTAGTTCTTTGTACATTTATAATCGGATTGTGGTAAATATTCAGCATTTAAAGTCCACGTTAGAATGGTACTAAACAGAGCAAATCAACTGGTAATGAAGTGGGATTTGAAAGGCAAGGACTGCAGTGAGTATTGAAAGGCATGGAGAGGAGAGCATTGCTGCAACAAAAGAAACACAAACCTTCCAGCTAGGGATCTTAGATGATGATAACATGCCTGGCCCAATGGTGTAATAATGACCGCGGTCTGGAAGGAGGGTTGAGGAAGCCCGAGTCCATGCGCGGGAGACAGGCGGGAAATGAGGGAAAGGACCTGCACCAACTGAAGCTAGGTATGGGTCACTTGATAAACTACAGTGATAAAACCCATTAGACAACTGGAAACAAAACAAAACAAACACAAAATAAATTAATATAAACAAGATGAGTATGGAAATATACGGTGACTGACGTGCTCTGGGCAGAAAGTCTCTTAATTTTAAAGCAAAAAAATTGAGAACTGCTACAAATAAACAACTATTTAAAAAATGGATCTGTTTTCTCCTGATGTGTGCCTGCTTGAAAATTGTTGTTTGATTTAACAAATTTCAGAGGACAATCCAGAAATCATTTCCGTTGGGCTGAGAAGCTTTGCCTGGTCTCCCCTGGAGATGGTATTTTGAAAAAAGAAACTCAACAATGTATTGATGATGCAGCTCTGGACATGGAAACTAAACACTTCTAAAGCTGAAAACATTCGTGTCAGCTTTATCATATGCAATAAAATGGAGAGAGGAAAGTGTGCAGCCTCCGAAAATGACATGTACCAGCAGCATAATGACAAGGGAGGGAAGAAAGAATGGCTGGATGAGAATGGATACTGATATCACTGGCTCCCCTAGATTTAGGGTTTATCTAAAATTTATTCTAGCATGGTGGGGTTTTTTTTGCACACTTGGGTTTCTCAGAGATTAATGCAGAATACATCATTTGGAGAAAAAACATGGACAGTGAAACCTGAACAAGAGGCCACGCATATTAGGCAACTACTCTCTGTAGACAACGTCCCTCCGTGCCCCCAAGCACAGAATGTACAGTTTGGCTGCACCTTTGTTAGAAAGCCACCTCTTAAGCCACCAATTTGTAGGTCCCCCCGACTGGCAGTTTAGGCAAGTTTCACTGTAGTTTACTCATGTATTCTTTCATTAAGGGAGTGTGTAACAGTGTCCCATGCATGCTGTTATTCAATGGCTGGGCTTGGCTAACGAGCCAGAAGATTTGTATGTCTGAGATGAAATTTTTCACCTTATCTGTGGAGGCCCAAGCCCCCATGGTGGAGCCTGAGCTGACTGAGGTGGGGGAACTGCACTCGCTCACTGACTGGCAGGTTTCAGAAGCTTCTGAAGAGGCAGAGCTGGACGAATTCTGCAGCGTGAACAGCACCACAACGCAAGGAAAGGAAAAAACAAGCCACCGACAAAGGAAAACAAAAAGCACGCACATACAGACGGACACACACAGGAGAAGGGGAAGGATGAGAAAAGCAGAGGGTTAGGGATTAAATCAATCATTAAATACTGCTCAAAGCCACCACTAGTGATCAGTAACTGTACAGAAGAAACAAAGGACACTAATTCCTTAATGCAAGGACTCGCTTCACAGGCTGACGGACCTCTTGGTTCTCTCACCCCCACTGCTTTCTGTGCCACTGCACCTAAAGGGCCAGATGCCCTCAGGTGCTGAGGACCCTCCTATATAGTCAATGGAAGTTGAGGGAACTCAGCTCATCAAATGTCTGGGCCCTATATGCATTTAACTATTTCATATCAAAGGCAGCTTATATCATGAGCTCAGTTTCCTAGTGGAAGCTATCTAGACTCAACTTGTGCCTGCAAAACAGCAAACACCCCATTGTGCACACAAATTCTGTTTTTTTCAGATGGAAATGTGCGTGTACGAAGCTTGATGAGTTTGGACATTAGGGAACAGTCCGACTTTCCCTCTTTGGAACCCATCCCTGTGAGACCAGTTTGACTATCAAATCCCTTCACAATTATGAACATACCTATTGGGTGACCTTAAAGTTCAATTCACCTCTTTAACGATTTCATCACAGTAAGTATTTTGTTAAAGCCTGGAATGATTGTGGTTACCCTTCAGTGAGTGCACTCACTACAGATCTAAAAATCACCTCTTCTGGGAAAGAGATTAAAGCTAACACAACACTAACACAGCAATCTAAACAGTGCTTTGCACAGCAACAAATGCCATTTCTCAGGGTTATGTTTTATTCTATGTAGCCTGCTACCTTGTCTGTTAGATGACGACTCTTGGTGTCAGGGATTGTTCTTCAATAACCTTTCTTGGTTAGTATGACTTATGGGCATTTCATCGAATATATACAATATTTTGTATTTTGGGCTATTGTACCATGTTTTTAGATTAGATGGTACTTTCCACCTTTCGACCTATACAAGATCCATATCCATTTCAATCTGCCTGCATCCTTATTTTGCTATATTTTCAATTCATGTACTGTGTTGCTGCTTAAAAATAAACAAAAAGCTTTTCCTACGACACCATACCAAGGAAGACAAAATCCTACTGCTGGGCCTGATCCAGAGCCTACTGAAACCAATGGGAGTCGTTCCACTGACTTCAATAACTCAATTGTGTCAGGCTCAGGCTCACAGTGACTTGAGATCACTGCCCTGGATTTTTCCACGCGCAGCAGAAAAGCTCTGCAGTGACTTCTCATGTGTTGTCAAGATCACAACCCAACCGGATTTTTTAAAGCTGAAGAAACTCAGGAGAAGCTAATACTTGATGGTGGCTCACAGGGATTTATCGTTCCTGTGGGACCCCTACTAAATCTTACACTTGGTCCATGGGGTGATCGTGTCAATTCTGAAATGAAGTGACAACAAACTGATATTTTATAAACCATTAACAAAGGAAGAGCTCCTGGCATGACCAAAATGATGCTTGGTCCACTCAGTTAATGTCTTCCAAGCCAGTTTCGTATCCAAGGAAAGCTAGTTTATCCACATACCAGAACTTTCTGCTAGCCAGTGAATGTAGTACTTTATTGAATGCTTTCTGAATTTCTAGGTATCAAATCATAGAATCATAGAATCTCAGGGTTGGAAGGGACCTCAGGAGGTCATCTAGTTCAACCCCCTGCTCAAAGCAGGACCAACCCCAACTAAATCATGCCAGCCAGGGCTTTGTCAAGCCTGACCTTAAAAACCTCTAAGGAAGGAGATTTCCTTCCAAAGTATAGTCTGTATTTTAGACTGTATGATCTTTTAGACAGAGGCTGCATCTTCATCTGTATTTGGGAAGCACTTAACGCACTTGGTGTGCTACTAGTCATAATAATTTCTGCAGTCTGCCATATAAATAACGACTAATGAACTCCACCAATTAATTAAGCGTAACAGACCTCCAGGCCCTTGCACTCATGTGTTCCTACTAGTTTCTCTAACAGATGATGTAAAGTTTCCTAATTCATATATTTTAACTTGGTACTAAAAACAAACACACACCGACTGTCAGTTACTGAAACTGTTACTAATTTCAGCTGGAGTTTTTTTTTTTTTTTTTTTTTTTTTTTTTTAAAGGATTTGTAGAAGTTACCAGCACTTCATAATTTATGTAGAAAAAAGGATTTTTTTCAAAAATATTTCCACTGTGAACGGTACTAACTTCTTCCTTACTATCTGATGCAACAGGATCTCCTCATCAGCGGACTCCCATCAGCTTCCTGATTTGTACATGCAAAAGCAAGTTAAAACAAACCTGCCGCATATTTCTGACCTACTTTCCCTTTCTAGAGATTACCCATTTTCCTTTAGTGTCTCTGGAAAGATATTTTAAGAATCCTTTATTGTCAGTCAAACTGTCTTCTGCAATTTGAGATCAGAATTTATTTTGCTCTAATTGTCCTTTCAACTTGCTTTGTCTGCTTATTTATTTACTTTTCTAATACCATTTCCTAGTTTTCATCCTCATCAGGTTGTTTTAAAAGCCTTTTTGATTGTGTCTTGTGCTTTTACAATGGCTTTTACTGTCCTTTTGCCATAGTTAGATTTAAAACAGAATTAATTCCATGTGCAGTCTCTCCAACCGTGTAATTACTATCCACTTTCCTGCAGTATATTTCTTACATTATTATAAACAAGGCATTTTCATGTTCACTCAAAGTCAAAGGCATCATTTTATTATTACCCTGATAAGTCAAATATAATTACTAGGGCTGTCAAGCGATTAAACAACTTAATCGTGATTAAACAATAGACTACTATTTATTTTAAATATTTTTGGATGTTTTCTACATTTTCAAATATACTGATTTCAATTACAATACAGAATACAAAGTGTACAGTGCTCACTTTATATTTATTTATTACAAATATTTGCACTGTAAAAAACAAAAAAAAAATTTCAATTCACCTCATACAAGTATTGTAGTACAATCTCTTTACCATGAAAGTTGAACTTACAAATGTAGAATTATGTAAAAAAAACCCTGCATTCAAAAATCAAACAATGTAAAACTTTAGAGTCTACAAGTCCATTCAGTCCTACTTCTTGGTCAGCCAATTACTCAGACAAACAAGGTTGGTTACAATTTGCAGGAGATAATGCTGCCTGCTTCTTGTTTACAACGTCACCTGAAAGTGAGAACAGGCATTCGCATGGCACTGTTGTAGCTGGCATTGCAAGATATTTACGTGCCAGATGCACTAAAGATTCGTATGTCCCTTCATGCTGCAATCACCATTCCAGAGGACTTGCGTTCAGGCTGATGATGGGTTCTGCTTGATAATGATCCAAAGCAATGCGGACCGACGCATGTTAATTTTCATCATCTGAGTCAGATGCCATCAGCAGAAGGTTGATTTTCTTTTTTGGTGGGTTGGGTTCTGTAGTTTCTGAATCAGAGCGTTGCTCTTTTAAGACTTCTAAAAGCAGGCTCCACACCTCGTCCCTCTCAGATTTTGGATGGCACTTCAGATTCTTAAACCTTGGGTCGAGTGCCATAGCTATTTTTAGAAATCTCACATTGGTACCTTCTTTGCGTTTTGTCAAATCTGCTGTGAAAGTGTTCTTAAAACGAACAACATGTGCTGGGTCATCATCTGAGACTGCTATGCCATGAAATATATGCAGAATGTGGATAAAACAGAGCAGGAGACATACAATTCTCTCCCCAAGGAGTAGAGTCACAAATTTAATTGATGCATTATTTTTTTAACGAGCATCAGCAGCATGGAAGCATGTCCTCTGGAATGCCGGCTGAAGCATGAAGGGGCATACGAATGTTTAGCAGCATATCTGGCACGTAAATACCTTGCAACACTGGCTACAAAATGTGAATGCCTGTTCTCACTTTCAGGTGACATTGTAAATAAGAAGCAGGCAGCAGTATCACCTCTCAATGTAAACAAACTTGTTTATCTTAGCGATTGGCTGAACAAGAAGCAGGACTGAGTGGACTTGCAGGCTCTAAAGTCAGACTGTTTTGTTTTTGAGTGCAGCTATGTAACCAAAAAAAAATCTGCATTTGTAAGTTACACTTTCACAATAAAGAGATTGCACTTCAGTACTTGTATGAGGTGAATTGAAAAATACTGCTGATATAGTTCCTCTTAATTAATTAGCCTCTTAAAGCTGGTATAGGCACTTCCACCTTTTCATGTTTATCTGAATGTATAAATATCTGCACACTGTATGTTCCATTCCAGGCATCTGATGAAGTGGGTTCTAACCTACGAAAGCTTATGCTGAAATAAATTTGTTAGTCTCTAAGGTGTCACAAGTAATCCTGTTTTTTTTACTATTTCTTTTGTTTATCATTTTTACAGTGCAAATATTTGTAATAAAAAATAATAATATAAAGTGAGCACTGTGCACTTTGTATTCTGTGTTGTAACGGAAATCAATATTGAAATCCTAGAAAAACATCCAAAATATTTAATAAATTTCAATTGGTATTCTGTTGTTATAAGTGTGATAAATCGTGATTACTTTTTAAAATCGTGATTACTTTTTTTGAGTTAATCGCATGAGTTAACTGCGATTAATTGACAGCCCTAATAATTACCAGATCAGTTGATCCTAGATGCTCCCAAAACTGTGCCTCTCTATTGTACTAGGCTATGGTTAGCTTCAACAGGACCTCTGTCATGTAAAGTGTGCACCAAAGAGATGTTATGTGCTGTCTCTACCAGCATACTCCCCTCCTTAGTTTTATGGAGTTCCCTCAAAACAAGACTTAGGCAATTCCAACCGCACTTGATCTAAGTCTGGCCTTTTAAGTAACTATCAACTGCAAAAGACAGACCTGATCTGTGTTCTTCAATTGCTCAGTAATATCCAGCTATCACTTCAATATACTGAAAAGCAGTCTTCACTTTGCTGGATGTTCACTGATAGATTAGGTAGCTCTATCTGTTTGGTAAAGTCTGTATCCTTCTTGTTTAAAACCCTAGGTATCCCTTATTTTCAGCTAACTTAGTAAAAAACAACAACCCTGATTTATTGTTAAACCACTAGTTGGAAAAATTCTGTTATATACTTTTCTAAAATTTTGGTTTACACTTCTACCCATTTCCTACAGTCCTCGTGGAAGATACATGACCATGGAATTTATGCACGGTCCCTTTCTATACTCTTTTCACCCATCACCAAAACAAAAAAAAAGATGCTTTGCTGCCTTAAACAACATGGTGTTAATACATGGAGCTAACAGAAACCACCAGAGCAGGTGGTCAGTCAATACTGGATGTACAGCTTTTGATTTCCTTTTGTCATTCTAAAATTCCCTTTTCTGCTTCCCAAAATGTTACTGTTGGAAATGACATCTGGGTTTCAAAAGCACCATTTAGCAAACAGTACCTGTGCTTTCTTCCCATATGAACATGGAAGCACAATACAAGAATGAAAGTCTGGCCGTTAGTTGGAGACACACAACATGAAATATCCTGTACGTTAAACAACCTTTTAATAAATTTACTGTCACAAATTTGTCAGCACAACATGCGCATTTTAATTAGTGCTGCACATACAAAGCAAGCCACTTAAGCAAAAATGAAGCTGCCAGGCAATGATCTGTTACCTTTCCCTCAAGGTAAAGGTAGACAGAACTTGGGACATGTTGAATACATACCTATGCATCGTACCAAGATACTACAGTTGGCAAGTCAATGTAAAATAGCTGAATTCCCAGTTACTAATTTACTACCGCTATTCAGGAGCTACAGTGGTATTAGGATTGCTTTGTGATTTCATATGTAGCTTCAGAAATGAACTAAAAAAATACTTCGGCCAGATCCTCAACTGGTTTAAATTGGCATAGCTCCATTGGCTTCAATGAAGCTACGTCGACTTACACAGTGAGGATCTGTCCCCTTATTTAAGAAGATTCAAAGAGAATTTGTATGAGATGGTCTTGATGCTTCCCATACTCAAATTACCTTAACAGAAAAAACTTTGCCTGCAAAAATACCTGCTAGTACCATACTGCAACTCACCACACTTTTATCCAAATGTGCTGGATGTTATGGAAAGGTAAGGGGATACCGACAGGTTAAATCCATATATTTTAAAGTTAACTTTCTTACCTTTTTACTAATCCAATTTTCATTTTTGATCATTCATGTTGCATTTACTTTTTGCATTTCACTTGGTTTAGCCTTAGATCATCAAAACAGAGCAGTCAATTCACTTGTCTATATGCAGTTCCTAATCAATTTCACTTTCCGGATCTCATCCATATGAAAAATGCTGCAATGTCTGAGCTGCAACACCGCAGAGGATATACTTATTTGAAAACAAAATGTTTTCATTAAAATAAAAAAGTGGAAATATTTGTGTTGATGTTCCATTTATGAGACTATATTCTGGACCTAAATTAACCTGAGAGCGTTCTACTACATATCCTACAGTTTTATTTCTAGTGCTACTTATCAAATACTCAGCAAGAAACAAAGGACCTGATGCACCAGATGTATTGATGACAGATGTGTTTCCACTGACTGGATTCAAACTCTCCATTTCCTGCTTTAGCTGGAAGTCATAGTTTTTAGTGCATACAAACTCACCTAGCTTTTACCAGATGAAAAAGATTAGGTTTGTATTTATTAAACTAAAAACTTTCGTTAAAGAGGCACTAAGGGAATCTCTTCTTCCAGTGACTAAGCAACAAATACAAATCTTAACAAAAGATGACAAAGACCTACTCAATGGGTAGGTCTACACTTTTGAGTTGGGGATATAATGTCTTGAGGAGACATACTCACGCCAGAGTACTCATTGCTACACCCCCAGCTTGAAGTACAGACATACCCCCAGTGTCGTGATGTTGAGTTCTGGGGTGGGATTTAGTATGTAAAATGGCAAAATGCCTTAATTAGAGCACAGAAAAAAATGTACCTAAATGCTGATTTGTAGAAATTATGCAAAATTCAGCTGCTGAAAACGAGATGCCAGACAGCCACAGAAACCCCATTTGCATATTTCACCAAAGTTTTGTAGGATGCTTGATTTGACCATAAACAGAACAGCAACTCAGACATGTATAGAATGTACTGTCTGATTTTAAAAGACCAGGAAAAAAGCAAGAGGAACTTCTGACCCCACTGACGTCAGCAGCAAAACTCCCATTGGCTTAAGTGGGCTGGGATTTCACTCAACATCTTTGGGTTAATATGCATGTCTTATAAGTAGCATTTTTTTTTTTAAAGTTTACATTGTTTTAGTACTTCTGCAGGGTGCTGGATTGGCAGCCCTAGAGAATGAGGTGATCCATGGAGAAGGATACCACCACAAGTGGCAGAGCAACTAAGTTTCCCATGCTGCCTGCCAATGCTACTTAGCACTGCCCTGGAAGTGGGCCATTTCTCAGAGGTCAAAGGGGAATGTAGTCTTATGTGTATTTAGTCCTTGGCCTCTTTGCCAACACTACCAGCAAGGGCACCAGGGTTAACACGAATTATGAGGCTACTGTGGCCTGGATGTCTGACCACTGGGAAATTGAACTGAGATGACGTAACACACCAGCCATAAGATGTTAACTTGCAGTCACTGCTGACCTAGATAGGGTATGAACTAGTGAGCTGGGTGAGTGAAGTTCAAGTGGAATTCATTCCCTCATTTAAAAGTGTTCAACTTGATTCCATGATACCCAATAACCATGTGCTCCTTCCTCTGACTCCATGAATTGTGTGCGCATTACCGTACACTACTCACTCTGATTTGTGTTTTTTCACTTGCGCGTACCTGGTTAGGTGCTTCGGGTGGCATAGGGGATGGCGATTTGGACTGGAAAGCATCCTGGGACATGAATCCAGAATCGTGGGACGACACGCTGGACAGTCTCATGGGCGCCTGCTGAGGCAGATTGGAGCTGCGATAGCGATAGTGTGAACTGGGTGAGTGAGAGTGTGAGCCACTCGACCGGGAATCACTACTGTTAACGCTGTTCAGACTGCTGTGAGAGACAAAAGGAAAAGAGAAAGGAAAGGGGAGAGGGAAAGACAAGAAGGTGGAATGGGAAGAGACCAATACAGTACAATTAACACTCTACAAGTCTAGCAACAGGCAGCATAAACCAGAAAAGAAATGTTGATAAATAATTGGTAAAAATCATAAGAAGCTGCAAATATCCTTAGTGAACAGAGAGGGAAAATGGCATTCTGCATTACTGGGTGTTCTGCACTCATTAGGGGCTGGACTCTTACACACTTATTCACACCTAGTAAAGGTAGCACAATCTGGCCCTAAGGAATTTATTTCCCCAGCTTGGAGAGACAGTAGAACACTCTCTCTCTCACTCACTTTCTCTCTCTGGGCTTTTACACAGCACCTGTCACCATAGTCACTAAGCATGAACAGTCCGTTACTGTCCCTATCTGATGGTCAGCAGAGAGAGTCTAGTTTAATATCACCGGCTCAGATATGTTAAATTCAATGTAAGGGGCCACATTGTTAAGGTAGTGTCCAGTAACACGTCTGCAAAGTTTAAAGGCACATCCAATAGCCTGCATCTGACTGCACAGAGAGGGCAGGTAGGCAGACAAACAGGCGCAGTTTTTGGAAGTGGCTTTGAAAATGCAAACTTATCTTGAGTTCTCTAGATCTTCTACAGCAGGTTTCACTGTATATAAAATATTTCTGCTGATAAACTGCAAACTGCAAGCACATAAGGTAAAGCTATACTGAGGGTATTTATCAAATGTTAGTGCAGGGGTCGGCAACCTTTCAGAAGTGGTGTGCCGAGTCTTCATTTATTCACTCTAATTTAAGGTTTCGCGTGCCAGTAATACATTTTAACATTTTTAGAAGGTCTCTTTCTATACGTCTTTAATATATAACTAAACTATTGTTGTATATAAAGTAAATAAGGTTTTAAAAATGTTTAAGAAGCTTCATTTAAAATTAAATTAAAATGCAAAGCCCCCCGGACCGGTGGCCAGAACCCAGGCAGTGAGAGTGCCACTGAAAGTCAGCTCGCGTGCCGCCTTTGGCACGCGTGCCATAGATTGCCTACCCCTGTGTTGCCTCTTAAGATAACGTACTAATGGCACCAGTAGCACTCCCCAGTGTAAGTATAGGGAATAACTGCTCAGACTGGTAAGCTCTCCCCTAACGGTAGAAAGGAAACAGAAAAGGTACCCACCCAGCTGTATGCTGATTCGACGTGTATAACATAATTTTTCTATTTAAAAATTGCATGTTAAAGTGTGTGCTTGGGACAAAGGCTATGTTGCTTGATCCAGACACACAAAAGCCTGATGCTACACAATCTTATCACTTGAGAAAATAAAAAGCTGGCTAGGAATATACAATGTATTTTCAGCCATTTTCTTTTACAGTTTCAGGATATTGCATCTTTAAGCCTGTGCTCACTGCTGTAAATATATATATTATATATAGTGGATAATTACACACACGTACATATACATATATATATATATATATATATATATATATATATATGTATATGTATATGTATATAGCTGTCTCTGCATGCATATATATATGTATATATACACACACACACATACATGCATGCAGAGACAGCTATATACATACACAAAGAAGTGCAATTTTGCTAGGTCTGCCATGCTATAGGCTAAATTCAGCTCACACAAAGGAGCTTACGATCCATTTGATTCGTAAGGTAAATCAAAAAGGTAAGAGTATTAAAGGCTACAAAGGTATTAGAGTAGGATAGTTAATTATTTAGACACCAAGGCACAGGGGCAACATGCTGATAAACTGTTTTACTGAAAGAAAACAGTTTTACAGAGAAAGTAAAGACAGGATCCAACTATTCCAAAATACACTTTAGGACAGAATTAGACAGCATTAAACAGTCTTGTATTTCACAGTAAAGCATTTCCATTTAACAGACTGAAAAAGTAATTGACTAGTACATTCTTCCCTTTCATACAATTTAACCTAGCAGTGAATTACAGCTACTGCATGATCATTTCTTTATCTAAATCAGGGGTCTCAAACACATGGCCCATGGGCTGTTCCTGCAGTCCGCCATAGGCACCGACTCCACCGGCAGCCAAGCTCCCCATACCCCCCGTCCTCCTCTCCTGAGCACGCCGCGTCTCCGCTTCTCCGCCTACCTCCCAGCATTTCCCACTGCCAAACAGCTGTTTGGCGGCGCTTAGGACTTTCCAGGAGGGAGGGAGGAGGAGCGGGGACGCAGCGCACTCAGGGAAGGAGGCGGAGAAGAGGCGGGGCCAGGGCAGGATTTGGGGAAGGGGTTGGAATAGGGGCGGGGAAGGAGTGGGAAGAGGCTGGGCAGGGGTGGGGCCTCATGGACTAGATGAGCAGTCTGAGGTATGAAGTTCAGCATGTATGATTCTTTTCTGTGAGTAGTTGGGGAGAATATTTGTTAAAAGTGGCAACGTATTTTGTATGAATAGTTACTTTAAAAGGTTCCTGCCATTATAGCTATGTTGATAGACTGTTAGTGTAGATCATCATCAGTGTTACTGACCACATAAGGAATGGTTACAGGTGTTTATATTTTATTAAAACTCCTCTTTGCATTACCGTTTTAAAAAAGTTAATACATTGACTTTTAATAGCATACTATATTACTCTTCGTTTTTTTCATTTCTTACTATACTTTTGTATCGTTGTATGAAAAGGTTTCAGTGATGAGGCCCTCGGGCCAATGTACTAGTCCTCATGTGGCCCTCATGGTGATTTGAGTTTGAGATCCCTGATCTAAATCATCATCATATGAAGTATTCATCATCAAAAAGGGCAACTATGAGTGAACAATTCAGAGCTTAGATTGGTTAATACGGTTTGCTCTTTCATCTGCAATGCACTAAACTGAACTGAATCAAACGTATCTTCGGCTGTCAGTCTCCTTGCATTTAGTTATTTAATAGTGCCCCTCATTTTTCATGTTCTGTCACCTACTTAAATGGATAATGACTAGTAGGGATTGATATCTCATTATTAAAATAAAACACAGGCACAAATTTGCAACAGAGCATGAGCTGTATTTTCCGCAAAATAGATTAAAATGACATTTCACCAATCTGCTAACCTGCAAACGCTGGATTTTCTGGACATGGTGGTACTGGGAGAGGATGGAGGAGTTTGATATGACCAGCTGTAATCAGAACCTTTCAAATCTAGAATCACCTGGTGAAACAGAATTGATCATATAAAATGCTTTAAAAAAGAGCCATTTTCCCGCTCAAGAAAATACCCCAAACTTACAAAAAGTTGTTCATTGTTAGAAGAATTTTCACTACAAATCTAGTGATATTCTTCTATTGATTTACACTTTGTGATCAACAAATTCATGCTGTCTATTTTTTTCATATTTAGCTCTGAATGGATGATGAGCAGACTAGTCAGCTTCATTTTTGGGTTCTGGCAAACTAGAACAACGTCCCAGTATTTGGGTTACTAACATGAAAGGGAAAGTTTAGATTTATACAAAAATAATAAAAAAGAAAAAGATTTCACTTATTTACATGTAGTAATTAAAAAAAATATCAACCCTCGGGCCATGATCCTGCAAACAGGATATGAGAGAGCAGACTCATTAAATTAAATAGATCCAATTCTCATTTACACTGCTGGATCAGTGTAAAAGAGTCAGAGTGAATAAGAACTGGACTCAATAAGACTACTCAAGTGTTTGTGGGATAAGGGCCTAAATTCTAAAACTAGGTTACTTGATAGTATACCTTTAAGGAAAGTCATGGGGGCGGGGTTGGGTTAGGGTGACCAGATGTCCCGATTTTATAGGGACAGTCCCAATTTTTGCATCTTTTTCTTATATAGGCTACTATTACCCCCCACCCCCTGTCCCGATTTTTCACACTTGCTCTCTAGGTTGGGTGTAAAACTCAAACAACAGAATGCCAGGAATTATCTATCCAGAGCAGTGCTGCTGTTGTCTAAGATGTTCAAAGGTACCTTACGGGAGTCAAGCACCCAAATCCACTGAGTTTCCATGGGAGCTGGGCATCTAACTCCCTTAGCCATTCTTGAAATGTCCAGCCTAAAGTGTTACCATAACTACCTTAAGATTTGTTCCTGCATTTGTTTTTACAGTTCTATACATGCAAAAGGTTCAAAAGAACCTTTATACCAGTTTTTAGTTTGTAATTGCCAAAGAAAGGTGGTGGAGGGTCGAAAATTCTCCCCGAGCAGCCTAATTCTAACTGTAGCCAGCAGCAAACTTACAGTGGGGCCCCACGACAGAAAAAAAGCCATTTTCCTTTTAAAAGAGTCTCCCAACTCTGCAGCTGCACTATGTTATTTTCCAGCACCAAATGGTGAAACCGATTTCTAAACAGCACTTTCCACTCAGTCCTTTTTGGAGCACAGATGGTTGTTTCTTAGCTACATTCAAAGTGACATTTTGTGTTGGTCTGCCCAAGATTTCAGGAGACAATCAATGATGTATTTGATTTATCAAGTTGGAAACACCGTATATATTAAAAGTGAAAAAGTTATCTTGCTGCACCTAGGCACCTACAAAAATATACTCAACTATTTTTTTTACCACTTGGAGTTAGTAAAAATTTCTAATAAGCAGCCACCACCCCCCTCTGTCCCCATAACACAGCCTTTTCTAGGGAATAAGAACTAACCTGTTCACTTGATGATGGCAATTTGTGAGGATCCATAGTGAGGTTTTTCAGGTCATCTGATATGGTTTGTAGATGTGTTATTTCTCCTAACATTGATATTTCTTCTTCCTGAAGAGATTAACAGTAAGGCTCACCATCCTCTTGGATTTTAAAAATTGCCATATATAGACCATGATGTGCAACCTTTATCACTCCTCCTCCTGGATACAACTATGTCAAACGATCAGTTATGTGCTCATGTCTTTGTCCATGAGATTATTATTTCCCATGGAAAAGAGCTGGAAAGTTCAATCTATAATGCTTAAGAACTAGAACCACACTGCAGCAAATCTGTGCCTCAAAACTCATGCTCAGTAAGCCATCTGTCTCACCCAGGAGATGCAGAAATCTAAGCAAACTTTCAGAAAGACCTGTGCAAACAGAAGTTCAGTCCCTCTCTGCATTTAGAATGGGAATCAGAACTTCTAAGTGCACTCAATGTTTGGCCTTAGGGATCTTATCCTTGAAACTAAGACACGGTGGTTGAACTTATAGTTTTTGCTGGTTTTGCGCGCACTTCATTTAGATAAAGTTATTACATAAATCTGAGATTCAGACTGGCACATAAATATGCCAAGGGCTGGTTTTGACCAGACACAGTTTCAGGAACATGGCAAATTACCACAGCAATTGCTTCAGCTACCATGGCAATTTTATCCAGAACTTTAGTGTCTGCTATTCACTTCTTATTACTTAGGCATGCTCCTACCTAACATTTAACTGTGGTTCTGCTTAGGGACTGATGCCTTTCATAAGCAAGCATCAAGAACATATCGTATATGCAACTGTCCACAAATACACAAGTCTTATACAATGACACAAAATTCCATCCCTGGGCTTCAGGCAAACTGAGCTTAAGAAAACATACTTAAACCTCTCAAATGGACTGAAAAGGGCCTTGAATAGGTGGTCGATGCTATCAGAAAACTGTGTGGGAGCAAACTGGAATCTGTCAGATAATCATTTCTGTATATGGGGCGGGAGTGAGGGAGGAAGGACACTTTTTAATATCCCATTTTAAAGAGAGGGAGGCAGAATACGAATTAGTAACATCTAAGAGTTCATTCAAAACTTTTATTACTAATTACTCTACCTCAAAGTTATGTTCACCTGTCAGGGTTGTGAATTTTAAGAACTTGAAACAAGAGACTTACTATCACAGGCCGTAGCATCGAGATAAAAGCACAGAAGCGACTGCGTTCTTCAATGAGGGCCTTTCTAACAGCCTGCTTCTCAGTTTCTTCAAGCAGCAGGTACTTATCATTGACATCTTGTAATGCACTGTCCAACTGGGGCTGGATGTCTCCTCTCCCTGTACATGGGAAAGAATCATAAGAAGGTTTTGTCTGAACTACGGGCTTACATAGAAGGAACTCCCTATTTTCAGTCAATATCACTGCCTCATTGCCTTACGAGGCTATTCATAATGTGAGGCTAATCAGCATTTTCTATAATTAAAATATATTTTCTTAATTAAGCAGTTTACCATAATTTCTTTTTCACCTGGAAGAAGAAATACAACCCTTTCAATTCAAAGGCGGTTCCTTCAAGTTAGAAAGAGCAGATTCTGGTTTGTATTTCACATGGAGAGTGTAAGATGGCTGTATAAAGCAAATCTTATTAAAAAACCCTCAGCCATCCTTGTTAATGACTGTTGCCTGCAGGAGTTGTGAAGGTGCCAATCACTGACCACTGACATCTCTCTCCCCCTGCCCCCCCTCCTCCTCTTTGAGCCTAGTTCCTAGTTACTTTTGGTAGGACCAAAAAAAGATTCATGCACTAGTGATGTTCCTTAGGATCAAATGACAATAGGTGCTAATTACTGATGGTTAGAACACTGAATTCTCTTGTATTTCTAGAAGTAACTGGTAATAGCAAAGCACAGTACTAATCATTCTACTAAAGTCAAAACCCTTTTATAAGTTATGCACAAGTCCAGTAGCTTTTACATTTTTTTTTAACCTAAAACCAATCTACTGAAAGTAAAAGGAACAGATTTTTGTCAGAGATCTATCTAGATAGTTGCCACAAACTCATTATGCTGAAGTTTGCTGCCACAGTAAGTATACATCAAGTCTCATCCTAAAACAAGTTACACCCTTGCGTACTGTCCACCACTACAAAAATATGGGTTTGTAATGAAAAGCAGCCTTAGCTATAACATTACTGATACACTGTTATAGCTACAAGACGTTTTAGTACAACTTGTTAGGTTCTGTAATATTTTAGACTCAGACACATACATTTACCCTAAGCATTAAATAATGTGATGTCTTTTCTGAAAACTTTATGTACTTTGTATATTTCCATTTCCATCAGTGTGGAATACCAAGGACTGCTTGTATATTATATTTATGTTTGTTCGTATTAGTGAAGTTTCTCCTCCCAGATTCATTGCAGTGATCCTGCCCATCACTAATTTCTGCATCCCTCTGAAATGTCAGGGGAAGACCATTTCCAGACAAGATAATGGTTGGTTGGCGTGTTTCGGTATGTAGTTGCTATGTACGGGCTTCCCCGCAACCCAAGCTGAGTTACTAAACTCCAAGAGAGGGGCAGGGCTTAGGACACACCCCTCTTCTCAGCATCTCCCATTGGCTGGCTTAGGCGTTTCCCTGAATAGCATGCTGGCTTTTGTGTATCCTACTCTTAGGCTCCTATCTCTTCCCATTCACAGTAGAGTGTAGACATCTAATTCAGGTTTTCTGGATCCCAATATTGTTCCACTATTTTCTAGGCACCTATTAGGCATTGCAACACCTATACCCTTTGTGAAGCTGGCCCACCATTTACATTTCACCCTCTATAGAAAGCTTTTTGTCTCCATCTACAACAGGGGTCTCAAACATGCGGCCCGTGGGCCACATGCGGCCCGCGGAGTTATTTCCTGCGGCCCGCCATAGATGCCATCTCCACTGGCAGCCAAGCTCCAAACATTACTGAGTGTTTATATTTTATTAAAACCCCTCTTTGCATTACAGTTTTTAAAAAGTTAATATATTGACTTTTAATAGAATACTATATTACTCTTCATTTTTGACTATACTTTTGTATCATTGTATGAAAAGGTTTCAGTGATGTGGCCCTCACGCCAATTTACTAGTTCTCATGTGGCCCTCGTGGTGATTTGAGTTTGAGATCCCTGATCTACAACAAAGACTGCTGTATAACATTTTGTAATGTTTGGCTCAAGGATGGGGTTTATGAAATGGCAGCAGTTGAAGAAACTAACTTGCCTTTTCTGGTGCAGCAAGACTTTAGTGGTATGAAAGTTGGTACAACTGCAATTCCTGGAAGCTGAAATCCTATTAGGGAGTAGACCTGACAGAACATAGGATTTTTCCTTACTGTTTTGCAGGCCAGCTTCAGAAGCTATACCTACATGGTCCTCTATAAAACAAAGACTACTCGATGTACCAGGTGCAAATGTACAATGCGGCCTATACAGACCAGAGACCACATGCTCATTTCATTTGGACTCTCATACACTGGATGAGAATAGTTACTGCCAATCTTAATTAGAGTAGAATTTGATATCTTGGTACAACATTGTTTTAGAGAGAAAGCAAAAGGCAAGGTAAGATTGGGTTAGTCTGATGGCAACACATTACCATGCATATGATGAAAGTACATCATCTAAGATGTATTGTCTTCTTTCCTAGGAGGAATGTTTATACAAAGGAGCATTTTGCATAATCTTGTAGTGATTCCTGGGGCCATTTTAGGAGCATGACTAACTGGACCCTACAGGCACCACGACCAGCTTCACCCCTCAACAAGGTCATTCACTGAGACCTGAGGGCTTTTAGGGTAAAGGTTAGCAAAGAAAATTCAGGTGAATGTCTTTTCACTAGTTGGTGCTGAGCAGGGCTTAAATTCAGCCAGAGCTGTCCAGAGCCACGTTCCGGTAAATGTTTTCAACCCCCCTGGAGATTTTATTGCATGTTAGGAGGAAGGGGGCCCCTCTGGGAAATACTCTATAAGAATTCAACCCATGGTGCTGAGACTTTGGATTTATTAAAGCACAATGTGTGTGCTGAACTCACAGCTCCTGTTGCCTAGGGGTTGAAAAACTAGAGTTTAAAATGGGTTGAAAAAATATGTCTACTTCAATTTCACTTGTTTTAGACTCAAGTCAGGAAGAGAAAACATTTAATAGATCTCTAGCTAACTGCACCTTCTGTGTTTCAAACAACTAGCACTAAAGTGGTTGACCTAAAAGCACAGCTAGTATAAACTGGTGCAGAGATCTCTTAAGATGCATGTTTGACAGTAAAGATTTATATAGAGATAAATACGAGTTAGTTACTTCTGTGGGCTAGCCGAAGCTGGCACTGAATTACATGCCAGTCTGAAAGTTCTGTGGCTTTAATGATGTAGGACAGCAGAGAAGATATGACGCCAGCACATTTAGGGACAGCAGAGTCCATATGACATCTTGAATGATCAAGTATTTTGCGGAGCACGTAAAATTAAACTGAGAGTTTGCAGAATGAATCCTTAGTATACAATATATATGCTCTGTCAAACTGGTTTGTAACAATAAGCTACCAAAAATATAATTATCTGATGCAAATCCAATCAAAGCTATAGGCGTAGAGCTGGTTTAATATTTATTGAGGCCCTGGGCACAAAGAATATTTGAGTCTCCCCATCCCCACCAACACGGGGCTCTGCCTCCTGCTCTTCCCCTTCCCACCAAGACCCAGCCCCCAGCTCAGGCCAGAGCAGAGCTGGGCTATGGTACGAGCTTCCCAGGGAGCCTGGACAGTTGTGGAGAGCCCTGGCACCTGCCCTAGACAGTGTGCTCCAAGGGGCAAAGACAAGGCTGCTCTCGGGGCCCCCACCCAGGACATACCCATTGCCCCCACCAAACCACACCCATGGGCATACCCAGTCCCTTCCCTCATGCGGCATCCCTTTGCTTCCATCATTTTCTGTGGGTAAGCAAAGAAATCTACAAGGGGGACATGAATTCTGAGCATGTGCAGTGGTGCAGAACTTCTCCAGGAGTATAAAATGAACCCACCATTTAGGTTTGGACACTAAAGGTATTGCTAGTGTAGACAAGATAGATACCACCATATATGTTGGTCCAATTAAAACTACTTTTCATTTCACGCTTTTTGGCTCACAGATTGCTTCCCCACTCCTTCCAGGTGTCTGCATGGATTTTTAATTTGGACTCTACACAAAATGACACCATTTACACTACACATTAACAAGCTGAGCACAAACACCACCACCAAAAAACAATTGCTGTAGTCACTCACCCCCTATTCTTCTCCTATGGCAACTGTGTGCACCTTGACCTTCCAATATAATTAACTACTGTAAGGGCTGCACAGTGAATCAACAAACAAACAAACTATGGTGTAGTCCAAGAACAAAAGAACCACGCAACTGTTTTCAGACTGGTGGGAAGAAACTATACAATAGTATCCGCAATTTGTCAGAATAGCCTGTTAAAAATGGTATCTGTTGGATTAATCCAACTATCTTCAGAAGTAAGAGGAAAAAAACAAATGTGAGCCTACAAATAACCTTATCCAAAATCTCTAAGGAATGCCTGAGGTACCTTAGAGAACAGAATCCTTAGAAGGCCAGTAATTGATCCAGTCCCCAACCCCATTCCTGCAAACATCAAGAAAAAACGGTTATCTGTCTATAACCGTTGTTTTTTGAGAGGTGATGCAGATGTGTATTCTACTTGTGTGCGCATGCGCTCAGGGTACCAGAACTAGAGAACTTTGCCTAGCAGTATCCATATGAGCAGTGCTCATGTCCTGCAGCCCTACCCCCTCCTCTGGCCATATAAGGGCGGCCAGAGGACTGCAGGATTGCCTTCCCATAGTTTACATCAGATCTGGATGCAGCAGTATGGCATATTGGCGTATAAAGGTATGCACAGAGGACCAAGTGGCAGCCCTTCAAATGTCCAATAAAGTCACTTAGAAATGCATTCAGTGTTGCCTGGGCGCTTGTGGAATGAGCTCGTACCCTTTGAGGAGGCGTAGTCTGGGCTACTTCATAGGCTGTCATGATACAGGAAGTTATCCACCTGGAGATCATCTGTGAAGAGACCACTTGACCCTTCATTCATTCAGCATATGAAACTGACAAATGAGATGAGGAATGCAAAGGTTTGGTCCTATCTAGATAAAAAGCTAAACATTACTTGACATCCAATGTGTGACGATATTATTCCTCTGGGGTTGAATGCGGCTTAGGAAAGAATACTGGTAAATATATCGTTTGATTCAAGTGAAACTAGGTAACCACTTTGGATAAAAACTTAGGGTGCGGCCATAGGGTTATTTTGTGATTAGAAAACTGCGCATAAGGGGTTTCCGCCATCAAAGCCTACAACTCACCCAACCTCCTTGCAGATGCTACTGCCATAAAGAAGACAGTTTTTGACACAGAAAGGAGAAAAGAAGGAGTGGCCAGCGGCTCGAATGGAGGCCTCACAAGAGCTGCTGAGATAGTATTAAGGTCTCAAAAATGAATCGGCTCTTTAAGCAGCAGGTGGAGACGAGCGACTCCTTTCAAGAAACTCGCTGACATGGCATTTGAAAACACCAATCTTCCATTGATGGGCAGATGACACGCCAAAATCACTGCCAGGTGCACTCTCAATGAACTAAGCACAAGACCAGGAGACTGAAGGTGTAACAGGTACTCTAAGATATCCTAGATACAAGCCAGCTTCGGATGAACTCCCTGGGCTAGCGACCATATTGAGAACCACTTCAACTTGACCAAATAGGTCGCTCAGTGGAGGGCTTCCTACTATTGAGCAAAACTTGCTGGACCACCACCCAACATTGTTCCTCCTCCTCTTCATCTAACCATGTGTCAGGGTTCCCTCCCCACTCTAAACTCTAGGGTAAAGACGTGGGGACCCACATGAAGAGCTCCTAAGCTTATTTTTACCAGCTTAGGTTAAAACCCCCAAGGTACAAAATTCCCTACACCCTGAGAAATGCTTCTTCCACTGCCACCATCAAGTGTTCTAAACAGGAATCCAGGAAAGGGGACCACTTGAAGTCCCTTCCCCCAAAAATATCCTCTCAAGCCCGTACCCCGCCTTCCTGGGAAGCTTGAGAATAATCTCCTAACCAGTTGGTTACACAGTGATCTAAAAAAACCCACCCCCGGGGTTTTTAACACCATAGAAAACAGTCAGCTTCTTAAAAGAAGGATTTTATTAAAACAAAGAAGGTAAAATCAGCTCTGTAAAATCAGGATGGTAACTAATTTACAGGATACTCAATTTCCAAACTCAGAGGGATTCCCCCCCTCTGGACAAACCCTTAAGGTTACAGAAAAAGAAAGGAGTAACCCCTCCCTCTCACACAGGGAACGTACCAAGCAAAAATAAACAGAAATCTACTTGCTATGCTATCTAAACTTACTTTAGACAAGTGAGGATTTGATGAAAAGATGACTGATTCCTTT
Source organism: Macrochelys suwanniensis (assembly GCA_033296515.1). Lineage (NCBI taxonomy): Eukaryota > Metazoa > Chordata > Testudines > Chelydridae > Macrochelys > Macrochelys suwanniensis. The sequence continues at coordinate 240,912,430 of CM065776.1, forward strand.
TTACTCCAAGATCACTCCGTGTCTGACAAAGAGCCACACACAAAGCTTTCCCCCTCCCAAGATTTGAAAGTATCTTGTCCCCCCATTGGTCAGATGCCAGCCAGGTCAGATGTCAGTCTGGCTACCTGCATTTCTTAACCCTTTACTGGTAAGAGGATTTTATCTGCATCAGACCCTCTCCCCCTTCCCTTTATATTTATGACACCATGCAACATCCATTCTCAGAGATGCAGGAAACTGAGCGCAGGATACAAAACTGATCATGGGGCTGAATAAGGAGGTCAGAATGAAGAACAAGAGAGATGGAGGGCCGAACTGATAACGCAAGGAGGCTGGAGAACCAACACTGTCTTGGCTACATTGGCGCAATGAGAATGAGCTTAACACAGTCCAATTTCAGCTTGAGAATGACCTACAGGATGACGGAATTGGAGGAGAGGCATACAGGAATGCTGACTTGCAGCTCAGGTAAAAAGCATTGGTCAAGGAGCCCAGACTGAGACCCCCTTAAGAACAAAACAGCTGGTGAACAGGCAGATTGTTGGGATGCTCCAAACTGAAAAAGCAGACTGCAGGGCACTGAGGTTCAGGGACCACTCATGATTAAAGAAGAAATTCCTGCTGGAGTGATACACCAGGTGATTCTAGATCCCAGTAAGTGATCAGCCACGGGGGTAATGTTTTTCCCAGGGCAAAACTGTCAGAGCCTGATCACCGCCTGACACACCACGCTGGAATTTGCTTCCTCCTGTCTGTTCATGTAATACACTGAGGTGGCATTGTTGGTAAGAATGTGCACTTTCGAGTCCCTGATGTGATCTCGAAGGCCGTGACAGTCATTGTAGATGGCACGAAGCTCCAGGACATAGATACGCAGAGAAGCTTCCTGTTCTGACTACAGGCCTTGAACTTTCAGCAACCCCCCGTGCTCCCCAACCTATTAAGAAAGCATACAGGCATATGGCCTAGCAACCTCAGAGGTACTCAGGCTGTGGTTGAGACTGCAGCTCTAGACATAGGTGGTGAATTACTGATAATCGCTTGGTTGGCAGAAAAGCTCTCTAACTCGTCATCTATCGGGGCCACAATGAGCTCAATTCTTTGAGATGGAACCAATGTTGACTTCCATTGTTTAGGATGAGACCTAGGAGGCGTAATCTGATGTGTGTGATGTGGACAGGACAGAGGATTTCCTCTCTGGACTTGACCCTCAGTAAACAATTGTCCAAATACAGGAAGACATGACTATCCAACTTACACTGTCTTCCACTTGCCTTCCCCTTGTTATACACAGCTTATTGCTGCTGCTAACGTCAGAAACTAATTCCAAATCCAACTCCCACTGAAATCAATGGGAGTCTTTTTAATGACTAGAAGACGACGTTGGATCAGTCCCTAATGCTGCAAAAATTGTTAGTGGTCCTTATAAGGCCGGCTCTAAGTAATGCAAACTTACGGATTTAGATAAACCCAGGAAAAATACAAAGTAAAATTTCAAAAAGGAGAAAAATACTAAAAGCAAGACAACCGCTTTCAGTTTCCAATATCATGGTTGAAGATAAACCTCTGATTCAATAGATTTAAGACTCAGTCAAGCAGCAGAAAAGAAGAATCCAATTTCCACCCCATTGAAAGATCAATATAATTTGTTACTAATCAATCAATCAATCATAAGGGTGCATGCAATCCCTTTTAGGATTCAGATAACAGGTTTACAAAAAAAACAACACAAAGGATTTTAAGCTCTAGACTTTAAAAATCACACTGGAAATAAGAAAAAAAAAGTTATTTGGGCATCACCCTGACGTCAGATTGTGTGTTTAATATAACTTCTCTCACAAGCATGGCATGATTTAACCAGTGCATATTAATCCCTTTCTAAAATAAACCTACAATTTAGCTACTACAAAACAGGGTTTTTTTCCTTTTACAGTGTTCCAACTAGATGCAAAGAAAAGGAAACTTAAAAGAATGGTTGTTGAGTTTCAAGATCATTGAGAATAGGTGGTATTTTAATTGTATTATTTTAATTTGAAATTAAAGTCTAGGCAGCTAGTGGAGACTAGACAACTATGAAGAAGCCACAGAAAGGACTACAACCAACCAGCCACCAGGGATACAGCACGGCACAGACTTACCCAGAGCCTCAGCTGGCGGGAAGGTGCGCATGATGAGAAATTGCAGGATACAAAATTGATACAAAAAGGAAAATAAAAAAGAAGTCAAACTGGTATTCCAGCATTCCTAGTGTTTATACATCAATATCAGCTCCAGGACAAGAGAGAGTGTCACGTCAGATTACACTACTTTGACTTCTTCATGTGCTGGTATCAAGGAAAAACTGCTAGCATTGATTTACAACAGTTCATCAATAAACCAACCTCCCATTATATGCCAAGCAGTTATATTTTAAAGGGAGTTTAACTTTAAATCCATTTAGCAATTTTAAAAATCAACATTGTTTAACTTACAGCAAGAACATAGTAGCTGATCCTTAAAGAAAGCACACACTATATATAGTTAATTCTCATTAAGTTAATAAATAAGAATGAAGTAAATGTCATTTTGTCTAACTTTCCTTGTCCCTCTATTTAAAGGAGCAGTGATACATAGAACAGTAGTTCAAGTCCTTGCAATGCTGACATATTGCACTGATTGCTGCAGCACGCTCCAGGATACTTTCTGCTACGGTTTTATAAACTAAAGGTTGATGCAGTAAAAAACAATGCCAGAAGGCCGAAGGGGAAACAATCCCTCTGCAAGTTGGGATTTTAAATATGATAAAAGGAAGGAGTATCAAAATAAGATTTCTGGTCACTGATTTCCCTAACACCTTTATTTTCAGCTTGTCGCCAGCGGCGCTTACATGATAGAAGTGTGAGAAATAAGATGTTCCTAGGTGTCTTGTCTACATTATAATTTTCTCTGAAAGTTTCTAAAAGTTGCTACCTCCAGTTTAGCTCCAATCACTGTTCCAAGCCTGGCTGTACTGCAGTCAGCTCTATCTACATTCCTACTGCTGGAGTTGCATGCACTGTGATAGCACATGTGCTTACTTTAAAGGGGAAAATCCTAGTGTAGACATTCTAAAATTGGACCTGATCAGAGGTTCTTTACCTGCATGCAACTCCAGTGAGTTCATGAGAGCTTTCCGTACTAAGGACTGCAAAATTGAGCTAAGGGATTTTAAACAAAATGCTAATCTATTTAAGTATTTATATGGCTACCATCACTATAATATTGACATGCAATTATTTATTCTCTCCCTCAGAAAAGGTGCAGGGTACACAACTATCCTTAATATTCTACAGCTGTGATAAAAATTCAGAAATCAAAATGTCAAAATCAACTGACAAAAGGAATCCTAAAAATGGGAGCATTTTATGTTGTCTAACAAAAAAAAAGAATTTAAAGAGCTTCTAAAGCTACTTAATAAAAAACAAATCTCAAATATATACACTAAAATTCTGAAGAGTAAGTTCTCAAGAACTGCTGAGTAACTCAAGAGTATGGAGAATCAGTATCTAAAGTAAATACCCCTTAGCCCTACATATCATGAACTTAGATACTAGCTACTGATGAGATGAGAGATGTCCCCATTCAGGTATATTAAGTGTAAGTAGTGATTGTCGGAGAAAAACAGAGTTCTCACTCTTTCTTTGGGTGCGGCAAGGCAGATACATTTTATTAACTCAAGCAATTGCACAGAGGGAGAGTGTGTACTAGGACACAGGGTTTCCCCCTCCTAGGCAGGTCTCTCCAAAGATAAACAATTAAGGCAAGTATTTATACTTTTTGTTACATACAGTAATGATCAACAGTTTGTTTATATTATGTCTTGCCCATTCCTGTATTTTCTCACTTCTGTTCTCAAAACATAGCTATCTCAAGGTTGGGTCACGCTGACTCTACTCTGCTGCCTTTTCACCCGCTTCTGACGTGAGCCCTGCTTCTACAAATCTCGCGTTATTACAGCTAGAGTTAGCCTGACTCTTGCTCATATAGAGGCCTGCATCCAAATTCCCTCTACCAACTTCCACATGCTCAAAAGAGTAGTTATTGAGTAGTTTAGATCCAAAGTGCAGGTTTTGTATAAGTTTTATAAAATGTATCGAGGGGGAAGGGATTTTTGACTATTAATTGCTTCCTCTCCCCCAAAAGAGTTATCTATCTGAAAACTCTTCAGATGTAATCATTTTCTCTTGCAGTGTTTGCAGCCCTTGGACTAACACAATGCTCCACAAAGACCTGAAAACGAAACCTACCAAACACAAATTAAGCAACAGTGAAATCTGAGTAGTCTAGCTAGATATAATTAGATTTTATATTTTTTTCAATGATAACCTATGAGGTTATTCATGATTTTAGTTAATTTTTTTTAAAATATGATTTTTAGTTAAAATGTGCCTAACAACGTTAACTCACCCCTGGTCCCTCCCCCAAATGTTTACACCTACAAAAATAGCTACGACAATTTACACCAGCTGGGGACCTGGTCCCAGTTCATCACAACACTTGAAGTACACATCTCATCTTAAGCACATGCTTACGTGCTTTACTGAATCAGTTCCTATGCACACAGAGTACACAAAAGTGGGAAGGGCTGATTTTTTTGGTGCCAAAGAGATCAATGTGAAAAAGGAGAGCAATTTAAAGATGGAACATGTAATTATATCCATTGGAATCAAACAAAAATAAATGAAAAATGTAGATCAATTAAAGCATATGCTTTTCCTATAGTCTTAATAAGCTTGTCATAAAGCAGCCACAAGAAATGACTGCAATGTACAAAATCAATAAGATTCCCACGAAAATTGTAAAATCTCCATTTCCCTTTCCATAAAAGTCCTACCATTTTGCCAAATACCTTTTTGCAAACTTGGAAAAAACAATCCTAAAATCATTCATTTAGTTTAGTGTTCTAGTGCTTCCCATTCATCTTAAAATTTATCCCAACTAACACCACTAATTCCCTGTCCCTCTATTTAATTCCATAGGTATAATTTCTAATTACTGATCTCAAGAAAGTCAGAAGTTGAGTTTCCAAATAGTCACATGGGATCGAAATATAGTCTACACCAGACAAAAAACGATGGACCAAATACATTAAAACCCTCTTTGAATTCTAAGGGATGGGGATGAAGGATGCATTGTGTTGAGGTGGAAGATTATACTCAAATCTCTGGATCCCATGCTGCCCATATAGTTTGTATCCAAAGCCAAGAGGGGTCTAACTTTCCAATTCAGTTATGGAGGGGATGGTTTGATGGGATAACATGATCTTAGTCAAAGGTCAATTAATTGCCATCAGTGATAAATAGGACCAATGGTCAATGATGGGATGTTAGAAGTTACTACAGAGAACTTTTTCCTGGGTGTCTGGCTGGTGGGTCTTGCCTGCATGCTCGGGGTTCAGCTGATCGCCGTGTTTGGGGTCGGGAAGGAATTTTCCTCCAGGGTAGATTGGCAGAGGCCCTGGAGGTTTTTTGCCTTCCTCTGCAGCATGGGGCACGGGTCACTTACCGGAGGATTCTCTGCATCTTGAAGTCTTTAAACCATGATTTGAGGACTTCAATAGCTGAGACATAGGTGAGAGGATTATTCCAGGAGTGGGTGGGTGAAATTCTGTGGCCTGCATTGTGCAGGAGGTCAGACTAGATGATCATAATGGTCCCTTCTGACCTTAAAGTCTATGAGTCTATGAGACAGAAATCTTGCTATGAAAAGCTAGCAAAATTCTGTTTTACAAAAAAATCTTACCCTGAATTTAATCTAGATCCAGATCTCAGCACTGCCCCATTGGTCCATCTTGGATCATAAGGTTTGTTAAAATATGGTTGAGTGGAAGGTGAAAGATTATTTTATTTGTTGTTTTATAGTTCTCAAAAGTGTGCTAGGAACATCACAGAAAACAAAAGGGATAAGTTCCTGCTTGGAAAGAGCTCAATTTTAATGAGGGATGTACCAGACAAATGAGTTTATGGCTAATAGGAAGTGGGAGGCGAGAAGAAACACAGGTGATAGACACACTGGTATGAATACATGGGTACTCATTTGAAATTTACCTGTGTCAGGATGTCAAGGTTTTGGGGGTTTAAAGTTAATGCACTTACTTGTTAGTTCCCCAGCCCTCTAAAGATTGTGGTTCAAATCCTGCTTCTATCTAGAATGGAATTATCTTAGTGTTGTCAATGTAGTGCCTAGTAGAAGCTTTGACACTTACCTGACGTATAGGGTACGTCTATACTTACCTCCGGGTTCGGCGGTACGCAATCGATCTTCTGGGATCGATTTATCGCATCTTGTCTAGACGTGATAAATCGATCCCGGAAGTGCTCGCCGTCGACACCAGTACTCCTGCTCCACGAGAGGAGTACGCGGAGTCGACGGGGGAGCCTGCCAGCCGCGTGTGGACCCGCGGTAAGTACCTTGTAGTTCAAACTAAGATACTTCGACTACAGCTACGTTATTCACGTAGCTGAAGTTGCGTATCTTAGTTCGAACCGGGGGGGTTAGTGTGGACCAGCCCTTAATTACCAAGCCCCACTTCAGTTTGGCACTACTAGAAGTTTCTGCTTACAAGACACTACAGATTGATAGCAAGAATAATGCAGACAGGACTGAGGCATATTAAGCAGATATTTAGAAGGAAGCATAAAAACATTTTTGCCTTGATGATGCCTGCTTTTAGCTAGACATGGATTTTATTTTAAGGACAAATGTCTTGATGCTTCAAGTCTGGGGATCAGGAGGCAGGGGATAGGGAGAAGAGAAAGCACCTGACACTTATTTTCTTCTACACTTCATTGCTTTTTCAAATGTTATAGGTAGTAGCTACGCTCCTCTCCATTGTGTGTGTGATCTACTGGGCTGACAGACTCAGGAATTCATTTTTTTCACTTCTATATAAGCTTTAATTTTTAGCTAGGCAGCTGTGTATCCATACTCAATGTAGAGAGAGAAGGGACAAAAGGTTTCCTAAGAAACATGGTGGACCCTGATTTCACTGTGTATTGGGTTGGCTATCTGGCTGGCTTCCTTTGCTCTCCTTGTTTCCAATCTCCCTTGCTGCTCCCTTTGCCATTAATTTTGTCCTCAATTTCTACCTTAAAGAAACTTTGGATCCAAGTGAATGTTCAAGACAGACAACTCCGGGATCTGAAGTGTCCCAAGAATGCATTGCACACCAGCATGGGCGATTCAGAAGGAGTCTGACAGCATATCCCAAGGTGACAGCATTTAGAAAGGGCGACTGGATTTTTAAACCAGCACCTATTCACAGTATTACCACCACAGAATCTGTATCACGATGGAGACACTAACGCAAATGGCCTTTTACTTCTCCCCTTTTAATCCTTTCACAAAATAAAATAGGACACCACATTGAGCTGATCTTCTCTTGGCCAGCTCTGGTTCCTTTAAAAAAAAAAAAAAAAAATATCAAGGCAACACCCTCCACTGCACACCCTCCTGTACATTAGTCACCTTGCTTAATGCATTTCTGGAAGATGCTCAGATACTACAGTGATGAGCCTGGTACAAGAAACTAGATGGGACAATACTGAACATATCTCCATGCTCCAGCAGAGAAGGCATTAAGTGTTCCTTCTTTCCAGGAAGTCTCTGCAGCACTGAGTGTGCCGGCTGGCCTGGGAGAGAGCAAGGGATAAGCTGCTAGGGGATAACCTCTGAAACAAAACTCATGTAAAGATGGTTCCATGGTCCCACTCTGGACATGTTCTCTGTAACTCTCCATCTGAAGGATGCCAAGCACTGCAGGGTGGCTCATGATATCCAGTGAAAAAGCAAGGGGGACTGCAGGTGGTTGGGAGGAGACTAGCATACACTAGTTCGATAAAATTAAGACTGAAATCAGCCAATTTGTCAAACAAGGAGTAAACAAAGCTAAGAACCTAAATGGAGGTTATGATTTGATATCGGATTCTTCCCCAGAAGAACTCCTGATACAGGCAAAGACTGCTGGCCCCACTGAGCTAATCCCCTATTTTGCAGTCTTTCGCTATTTTTTTCCCTTCCCCTCCATTCTTCCTTTAAATAGCTAGAGAAGCTTCAAGAGCAATTTATTTACTATGAAATAGTTTAGTCATATGATCATCCATTAGAATACTTGTTCATAAACTCTGCTAACTCAGTGGTCAGAAAGGGAAGTTAGGGATGCCTTGGATAAAACATGAATTCATCTGAATCTCTGAGGTGTAGAAAGTTAAGAAAACACCACATCCCACCACTCACTTGGCTTGGCTCTGCACTTCCAGGTTTCAGCCAGGATGGGAAGCATAAGTTCCAAGAGGGAACCTGTTCAAAGCATATTTCTGACCCAGCTGATATCTGAGAGCCAAGAAGTAAGAAGAGCCTGGCCCTGCAAGGTTTCCACTCCAGTCTTGCAAGCGTTCGGAGGCCGTAGTAAGAATCTGAAACTTACAGGCTGGTGAGGTTTGTGCATCACTCAGCAGAGCTCGGGACCTCACTTGGCAGTGTTACCACCACAGCTCTCTGACTTCAAGAAGGTGCAAATTTAAAATGTAGCACTGACAAGTTACCAACGGGGAAAAAACTACTGAAAAACCACAGATTCTGCTACTAAACACTATATTACTGGATTACGAGAGAAAGATCTTGGGAATTTTGTTGGGGAGGAGGAGGAAACTATTGTACTGCCCTTCTTTACCGCATCTTCTGGCTTTTCACTATTGCTAAGTGCACGCTCTGACAGCAACCAATACCAGCTTCCTACAGCTGTCATTTTATGAATCTTGTAACAAACAATGGGAAGTTTAGGAGATTATAGGTTGTAAAAGATGGGTGTGGAAAAGGGGGAACAGCATAATTTCCTGCTATAACTACTACAGAGCATTTGCATAATAGCTTTTCTATACTATTCCAAAGCTTCCAGGAAAATTTGCATGTATACATACAACATTATCAGTTTCTTAACATGAAAAAAAAACAAACACAAAAATATTCCATTTTAAAAACTCTCTCTGCTGATCAATTTTGTACATAGAGATTTTTCACACTCTCTTAAGGCATTTTAAAACAGAGCAACTTTTATGCTTTCTACTAGAACATCATTACAGGTACACAGTAGATGTGACACTATATGGAATGATGGTTTCCACAGAACATCCTATAGCTAGGCAATTTTTGCCAATGAATCCTTCGCAAAAGTATCTCAGTGATAAAAGTATGGAGAAAGTTACCTTTCTTTGCTTTCTTCTGCAGTTTCAGCGTGTCAGACGACTTCTTTTTTATCTCTTGGCGAGCTTTTTTGTACTCTAAAAAAACACAGTCTGTATATCAACACAAAGACTGAACCAAGTATCAAATGTTTTACAAAAAAGACTATGTTTTAAGACACTATCAATGCTCCCTAGATTAGAAATTTTAGCACAGCACACAGGGATATTCACTTTTAATCAGAGCAGCTTAAAAATCAGATTGGCAGTGTCTGTAGCTTTGGTTTTGGGTGAAATAGTGCTCACAGGGTACATCTACATGCAATAAAAAACACACTGCACTGAATCTCAGAGCCTGGCTCAGCTGATTCAGGCTCGTGGAGCTTGCATTGTGGGACTAAAAATCGCAGTGGGGACGTTCGGTCTCGGGCTGGCTCCCGGGCTTTCAGATACTTCCCCCTTGCAGAGTCTCAGAGCCCAGGTTCTAGTCTGAGCCCAAAAGTCTACACTGCAATTTTATAGCCCGACAGTCTGCACTCCATCAGCCTGAAGTCAGCTGACGCGAGCCAACTGCTCCCGTGCCATGTAGTGTATCACAGTGTAGACGTACCCCCAATGGACTTTTTTCCAAATAAACTAGGTCTTTACAGAAATATCAGTGAACACAACACAAAGTGAGAGAACTAGCTTGATTCATGACTTATCCACTAATAGCAATGGAACACAGAAGGATTTTGACAGGCCTCTCAGAACATTTGTATTCAAAAATTAGTATCCACCAACTGTAAAATAGAGAACACTATATTTACTATCCCCTTTGAAAGTCAGGGAAGGGATGTTATATCTAGAGCTAGGCAAAAACTTTTTGGCCGAAACTCTTTGCAAAAAAAATGAAAGTAAAAAGTGCAGATTCTGGTTGACCGACACATTTCGTGAATGTGTGTCGATTTTGGCAAATTGTTTTGGTCCCAGGTATGCAATCTCTCATCTGTTTTAACAGCAATACCACCTTGCTCTTATATACTATTTTTCATCAGGTTTCAGGGTGGTAGCTGTGTTAGTCTGTATCAGCAAAAACAACTAGGAGTTTTTGTGGCAGCTTAGAGACTAACACATTTATCTGGGCATAAGCTTTCGTGGGCTAAAACCCACTTCAACAGATGCATGGAGTGGAAAATACAGTAGAGAGGTATAAATACACAGCATATGAAACGATGGGAGTTGCCTTACCAAGATGGGGGTCAGTGCTAACGAGTCAATTCAATTAAGGTGGAAGTGGGCTATTCTCAACAGTTGACAAGAAGGAGGAAAAATCACTTTTGTGGTGCTAATGAGTTCAATGTAATCAAGGTGGCTCATTTCAAACAGTTGACAAGAAGGGGGAATATCAGCAGGGGGGAAATTAGTTTTTGTAGAGACCCATCTTCTCCCAGCCTTTATTCTGGCCTAATTTGATGGTGTTAGCACTGACCCTCCCCCGCCCCCCGACTTGGTAAGGCAACTCCCATCTTTTCATATGCTGTGTATTTATACCTCTCTACTGTATTTTCCACTCCATGCATCTGATGAAGTGGGCTTTAGCCCACAAAAGCTTATGCCCAAATAAATTTGTTAGTCTCTAAGGTGCCACAAGGACTCCTCGTTATTTTCCATCAGTAGATCTCAAAGGGGTTTGTTGTGGAGCTCGGTATCATAATCCCAATTTTACAGATGGGAAAACTGAGGCATAAAAAAGGAAGTGACTTGCCCAACATCACCCAGCAGGACAGTGGCAGGGCCAGCAATTGAACCCAGGTCTCCTGTGCCCCATTCCAGTGCTCTATCCACTTGGCTGCACTGAGCCCCAACCTCCACTCTTCAGAGAGCCCCACATGTAGGAGCCCTGCAGATCCCTCCTGCCCATTGCTTCTCTCTGCTTAAATCTCCCCCAGGCACCTCTGTAGTTGCAAGGGTGAAGGACAGGGTGGAAATTCCTTCAGGGACTGTTGATGCTTCTATTAGGCCACAACATCAACTGGGTGCTAAGAGGCACTTCCTCCCACAGGGACCACTGTGCAGCCTCCATAGCAGTCTCAACTGCTCTCAGCCCAACAAGCCCGGGTCACTGCACAGCCATGCAGGAGACACTGATCTGAATGCTCAGAGCATTATTAGATCAGCAAGCATAATTTTGCTTTCTTCATGCAGCCCCAAGGGCTTGAATTATAAAGGCTAACAGCAAAACATAAACAAGTTCAAGCGGCTGTGTCAGAGGTCAACCGCCCCCAATGCAATGCCTCGTATGTCTGAAATTGTTTCCTGGCCACAGCCATGGCTTCAGCTGTGTGTAACTGTCCCTCTCTCTACACACTGTGCATTCTACGGGAGAGATCACCCCACCACGGAACAGCACTGCCACTCTCGCTCTGCCGAGTGGGAAGTTGGCTTCTCCCGCCCTCTAACAGATGGTTTTCCAAGTTCTCTTTGAATATTCATCTCTTCTATCCTATTGGATATAAACCAAAAAAGACTGAATGCTTTACAAGACTGCACGATATCTGGAGGGCAGTCTGGCTGAGATTTGCCTTAACCTTACAGGTAGTCTGCATATCCCAGGGCTGTCGAGGGGTGGGTGCCCTAGCCCCAACAGAGTACATGACAGGGCATCACGCAGCAAGAGATTGCTGAGAGAAACACCAGGCCAGACTTAAATTTACATGAGAAGATTCACCTAAGTTTAGTAATATGCTGAAAGCAGCCCATTACAGAGTTCATTTGGACCCGTCAGCACCTAGCTTCAAAATTAAGCCTGTAAAGCTTGAAGAATTAGCTAACTATATTTGCTATGTCGTTTTTTAAAAAACTAATGAGGAAAATTAGTATAGATACTTAAGCAAATTTAATATGGTTTCCCCAATACCCAGTAAAAGGGGAAGTGCTGTGTTAGGAAGAAATCTTGTATTACAGCCTTGTCCTATTATACTACAGTGTTCTTCCTCTATAACTACCTTTTGCATGGTCTTTATCCAGTTGATTGGCCACTTTCTTCCACTCTTCCATCTGTTCTTGAAGTGGGTTTATCAGACAGTCAATTAAAGCACTAATTTTGTTGAAAAAACACAAAGAGTAATCAAATCCTGCAGATGCCCTTATTTCTATATCCAGAGCCAAGGTCAATATTGGAGTATTTCACTCTGCTGCAACAGTTAATAGTGCCATGGAATGCAAATATCTAAACCTAAAAGTGTTTAAGTGCCTGCTATACAATCAGGTGGTTAAATAGTTGTTACAACATGACCCAAATTTCTCTGGTTGGATGAAAGCCAAAGATGGGGACAATCAAAAAACCCACATAACAGGGCAACAAGAATTAGCGTGTAGAAGTTCAGCGACAGTGTGGAATAGAATATAAACCAGAGTGACCTGAAACAGGGCCAATGTAAACAATTAGATTTTTCATTTGTCACATGCTTGCAGAAGTCAGTGTTTGCAGAATGCTTTAGATTGATGTCCTGAAGACTAATGGCTTCTATTTATCCAAAAAGACTGTACAAATACATAATGCACACGCAGAGCACAAACAGCAGCAGTGCAAGCTTCTATATTCTGCCCCATCCATGTGCCCCAATCCTCATCAGTGGGGACCATGGTGCTGGGGTAATTCAGTCTCTATGCCCACTGAATTCCTGGCATCTCTGCTGAGAATGCTAAATAGGAGTTTCAATTGTGGTTGTGGATTCTGTGCTATGGCATTGGAGACTGTCCACTAGGGAACTGGATTGAGACCAAACTCATTTCAAATAGGCTACTGACCAGCCAATTTTTGGTCACAGCTGACATGAACTGAATTCAAACCAGTAATTGAGAGATGATAGGACTACCCCCTTGTACCAATCTTCAGTCATTCAGTCCCTCAAATTTACCCAATTAAAAAAAAATGCATCTAGGTCAAAGAAATGGCAGGTCACGGTTTCCTCTTACCACTGGCAGAGTATGCATTTCACTTCTATGATAAAAGGTGTTGGGAGTAAGCATATTGGCAGCTTTCTTCCCAACACACAACAAGATTGTGTTATTCTCCCCCACCTCACTATTTCTACGTTCTGTAGAAATCTACTGAAATGCGGTGCAGTGGAGGAGTTCAGTTCATGTCAGTTTGCTCCCAAACTTTCTTGGCTGCACGTTATTTGGATTCCCATGCATTTGAGAAGACGGGGTGAAGTACTTGCTTTTACTTTAACTCAGTGACAACTCAGAAATGCAAAGCCTGGTCCACAACACCATGAGTTGACTGCACTGCTGAGCTACAATAACTTTGTTGATAGGCATTTCCAGCATTTAAAGTAGCTTGAGCTGGCAATTCCAATTCTCAGAATGAGCAGCTAAATCCCTGTTCCTCTCTATTTCTGTGAAGTCCAATTTGTTGGGGGAGAGAAAAGAAAGCCTGTTCTCACTGACTTTAAGTCAGAGGTCAGCTGGAAGCCAACACTGGTAAACAGCTTAACGTGCTCCTGAATGAAAGGGGCTGTGTAACAATTATGTTTTGACTGTAGTCCAGTAGCCAGTGAAGAGTGATTCCCAAGCTTTGGGCCAGGCCGTGTAATTGCTCACCTTGAAAACTGCCTGAGTTTGGACTCTATACTTCTGTGTCTCATGCACATTCTTGTCAGGGCAGACCCAATTTCTCTGGTACCACCTGAAAACAAAATACAAAAGGGTTAAGGGACAGGGATCTCTCGGATGGGAAACGCTCACTGTGATGTAGATGGAAGCTGAATTAAATATCACATTGTAAAATTAAGTCCCTAGTGTACTATTAACACAGCAGAACTACTAAACAATATTTGACATTTAGGAAAAGAGATTTATTGCTGATCACCAGAAGCCCAGAACTGGATTAACAAGAAGACAAAATAGTTTTCTCTCTAGAGACCTTATTGTGCCAAGAATGTGTAGAGGATCAACATACTCTCAACATTTTTCTTGGAAGGGATCCAAAAGGAGCACAAGAGCTGGGAGATCAGAGCTGGGTGTGTAGGAGGAAGAAGCAGGGTAAAGAGAGGAGAGAGAGTTGGGAGCTGTAGCATAAACACTGATCAGGTCAGTGTCTAGTGTGATACAGTAATCCCAAATCTTGAAACAACATATCCAGGACTTTTGACTAATTTCCTTTGGCCAGATTCTTCACAGTCAATACTGCAAAGGTTTTGGTATTCAAAACACTCATTTCAGCACAGATTACGCTCTCTCTTCCCATACCCAATCCTGTATATAGCACACGTATCGGTAGTCGTCATAGACCATGCATCTATCACTTCACAACAGTGCCAGAAGATGGCACTGTTTATGTGCTCTACGCTCCCAGTCACTCATTTCAGTGCCTCCAAATGATAACTTCTCTTGACAACAAATGATTAATTTTTAGGACTTTTTCTCCCCAAAGTATATTTTCTTTTAAAGCAAGCATTTACCTGCTCTATAATTTAATCAAACAATCATCTTGGCCTTTTCTGTGTTCAGTTAGCTTTTGTTTTGATAGCCATATGGTTCTAGCTATATGTAAGCCAAGCTGTAGCATCTCAGCAAACGTCTACACAAACTCCTAACAATTTTTTAAAAAATATTCACCAGGGTTGTGTGAAACACCGGTAAGTTTTAAAACCTCAAAATGTAAAGTTTTTCATTCTGATTGTGATATTGATCTGATTTTGCAATATACTTTGAAATTTTGTGAGTTTTGCTAAAAACTAGACTGTTTAAGGGGAAAGTATTTATTTTCAAGTGAAAAACTCAATATGGTCAATATTTCAATTTGAAAATCAATTTTTACATTTAAAAATATTGCCAAATGTCACGTTTTGATGTTAAAATTATTTTCACAAATAGCAAAATTTTGGGCCCACCAAATGACCCAGAATGAAACTGCAAATATTTTGCATAAAATCCTGTGGGTTTTTATTTTTTGGCTCTTATTATGGCAGAAGCCTTTTATTTACCCTTTTAAACATGTTCAGAATTAAATTCCTTTAAAGAATTAATGTAATAATGAACATACAGAAGTTTAAAGTTGTACTAACATTTGTAAGTATTAAGGTGCTGTAGTATAACTAACAATTGTGCAAAAACAATGACTGAAGAAAGCTTGCAGACCTGAATGGGTCTTTACAGTGGAGGCAGATCAGTCTTCTCTCGTTAATACTGCAGTTCAAAAGTTGTTATTGCACATATAGCCGGGTACCAAAAAGCGGAACAGTCAGACCCCTCGTCTCCCACAGTGAAAAACTATGTCTGCTACTGACAGCATCTTTCTTGTCCCACATGCTCAGTATGGTCTTATTCTTCATTCCCCCTAACAGAGAACTACCAGACCATTAGAAAACAAGCAAAGAACAGGACTTCTTGTCCTAATGGAGGCAGAACTCCTACTGGAGATTTCAAGAAAGGTCTCCTGAGAAATGAGTGCTAAAACTTTCTCCACTGTCATTAGTGGAGTAACTTATTCAAGATACAGTGAAATGCTGCATTATGCAAGAACTGGGGAAACTTGAACAGGAACACAAGTATTCTAGGGGTTTTATAGGTTAATATTTATTCTTCCCTAACCCCACACACCATGAGAAAAAGAAGAGCCATTTAAGAACAGAAAATGGGAAATGGGGAACGTGTTTTATAAAATGGGGAATAAGGGTCAGCTAAAATAAATAAGGGCACTAATAAAAACTGCTAGGTAGCACTACAATAACCCAAGTAGCAGTAACCAACCAACATAAATATGCACATTCAACACACAAGGATATCTATCTATCTAGATATGTACAACAAAATTGTATGAAACAAGGTCTACATATTATTTCTGTTTATTAATAACAATAAAGCACATTTGCAGATTTTCAAAGTATTTACTATTAATTGCAACAAGCTCTTTCAGAGGTGTGAAAAAACTGGGTTTTTCCAGAAAACAACACTAGTTTTGGGATGGAAGGACTGTCTTTTTTTTTTTTTTTTTTTTTTTTAATATAAACAATAGGTCCCTCCCCCATCTTTTGAATTTCCATGTTCTTTGGAAGTATTTCTAGAATCATAGTATATATTTAAAAGGTTTTTTTATTTAATACCATAAACATTAGGTGTAAATTTCAATGTGAATGAAAATTATCCTAAAAAGTTAAAAAAAGGGGAAGTGATGAGCACATCCAAGTTTTTGTATGCCTGTTAGGAAACAAAGTCTAGAACTGTTATAGAAGCCTAGAAGGGAAGAAGAATGGTAGAGTCAATGGTGACAAGGAGAAGCAGGACCAGCACATGAAATTAAATGTCAGCGAATATTAAAGAGAAGAGACTGGAAGAAATTGTCAATGGTTAGCACGAGGCTAAGTTTGTTAAAATCTTCCTGTGAGTGGGTAGGGCATCTGAGAATATGACTGTGACGGGGCGGACCTGGCTCTGAGGGTCCCTGCTGGAGGCCTCGTAGCCCTGCCACACCCTGCCCCAGAAAAGGGCAGTGGAGAAGGTCCTCCAAGCTGCCTAGAGTGGCTGTATGGGACCCAGCCAATCAGAAAGGGGCTGCAGGGAGCAGCCAATCAGGACCCAGCAGGCTAGTATAAGAAATGTTGCAGGGCCAGAGTGAGATCAGTTCCTTGCTAGAGCTGGAGGAGAGTGGACGGTGTGTTTGGCTAGCTGAGGGAGCTACAGGACCTAGGACAGATCAGTGCTGGCAGAGGCGGGGGGGGGGAACATGAAGGAGCTGGGCTGGCTGATGGGACTCAATCAGGAGAAGGCCCTGAGGTAAGGGTGAAGCATGTTCTGGGGCCACGGGCAAGTGGCCCAGGGAACTGTAGCACTGACACAGTTTATTTAAAGGGACATGGTGGGCGGCTGCTATCTATAGGGTCCCTGGGCTGGGACCCAGAGTAGAGGGCGGAGCCAGGTCAGACTGGGAAAGTGGCCTGGACTTTGATACACCCCAGAAGAGGAACTGAACTCTTTTAGTGGCCCAGATGAAGAGCTGGGGCCAGAAAGGCCAAAGATATTGCCTCCAGGGAGGGAGTCCTGGGGCACTGCTCCATACCAGAGGGGGGACAATTTGAGAGAGGCCAGAAGGGGCTGAAAGGCAGTTTGAACCAGGGTACTACAATAGGCACTGCTGGACTGATTGAGGAGTGAGCCCAGAGATAGGACTGCAGATAAAGGGACCTGAGATGGACACCCTGTTGGACTTATATCCCGGATGGGGGTTGATTTATCTCACATACAGACTGTGCGTGACTTGGACGGAGGGCTGAATCGCTGAAGACTCACCACAAAGCAGAGACAAAGTACAGGCACACACACTCTGCCAGAGGGGTGCTCACGAAAGGTGAGTGCACCCCGTTACAATGATGCTGTATAATGTCAGTTAGCTTAATCTTATTTTTCTCTGTTCACAGTGTTGAATTCACCAAGCAATTTCTCATTCTAAGTGGTAAATGTGAAACTTGCTGATCAGTACTGCAAAATGAGTGGTTAATGTTTAAGTCATTTCCAAACAGCACACAAATGTATCTGACTCAGCGCCTCTAAAACCAAAGGAAGTGTTAGGAAACAAGTGACTGCCAAAAGTTGCTAAGTAACAAAAGAGAAAGGATTCGTGTTCATATAATAAAGCACAAAGAATTGGTTTCTTCAGAACATTCAAGATCAAATGTGCTACTGAATGAAAATGCCTGCATAAATGGAAGAGCAGAGGGACACTGAGTCTGATGATCCCAGAAACAAGACATTTGCAGTGCCACAGTCAGTATCAAAATATAGCTGCAATGACTATTTAAGTCCCAGATCCAGACCTTCCAGCAGCTCATCATCTTCATTCCAGGGTAACAATGCTATGGGACCATTAAAAAAAAAAAGAAAAAAAAAAAAGACAACAGTTGCATATAGAAACTTGCCATAAACAATTACAGTGCTGTTTGATGCAGACCGTGGTGATCTTTGTTCTATTCCTCAAAGCCTTCTCATTTGCAGGCTGCTGCCATCTCAACACAGCAGGCAACTAATGGATACACAGTCAATCAGTCCATAGAGGGGTGCAGGTGGCAAGCCTGCACTGAAAAAGCTGTTCTGTATGAGCAGGCTTCTGCTGCAGCAAAAAACAAAAACAAACCTGGGGTTCATTCAAAGCATACTGCGACAACTGAGTCACTCTGCATTTCAAATTCCCATTTAAAAGCTAATGTTGTTGAAGTATAATTAAGTGTATGAGACAGAGCTGCTGGAAGAGACAATTGGATTTTTAATCTTGACACGCTTTTGATCAGAAAAGCCAGAAAACCACGTAAATATGTCTGTAAATACCTATCCAGGTGAGAAGGCACGCTGGGTTTATAGGATCTCTCTGAGAGAGAGAGAGAGAGATGCTGAAGAAGAAACAACTGCACTGATATCTGAGAGTATCTCATCTCTGAAGATGACTGTCTTACACAATGACTCTGGAGATATCCCAGGAGCCCCTTGATAAAATTCTACCATCAAACTGAAGGCAAAATTTGGTTGATATCCATGCCTCTGAATCAGCCACCCCCTTCTCCACCTATCACTAAAGTATCCCTGCCACAGATTACTTATAACCCAGGACTCTGAAACATACCCTGAAGAGCAAATGTTTTTCCACTGGAATGGACCAGATTGTACCATACCCCAGGTATTTTAAAAAATATTTCCCAGAGGCAGAAAAACCCCCAGGTCCCTACCGGGTCATCAGCCCCACTTCAGATTACTCCATCTGAACACTGCTATGCTATCAATATATTCAGTGTATTTTCCAAGAACAAAGTTATCTTCTTCTTTCTTGCTACTTCCCTATCTGGGGTTGACGACTTTTATAGCCAAACTGTTGGGCAAATTGATCTCTCTTGGTATGTCTACACAGCAAAGAAAAACTTGCGGCTGGCCCATGCCAGCTGGCTCGGGCTGCAGGGCTGTTTCATTGCTGCGTAGACTTACAGGCTCAGGTTTGAGCCTAAGCTCTGGGACCCTCCCACCCCACAGGGTCCTAGAGCCCAGGCTCCAGCCCAAGCCCATAAGTCTACACAGCAATGAAACAGCCCTGCAGCCTGAGCTCACTGTCACAGGCCAGGCACGGGTTTTCCTGTGCAGACATATCCTCTGAGGTCCACTGATATGTGGGCCATGCACTGCATCTTTGATCTCTCCCTCGGTTGTCCTTCCATCCAAAGTCACTGTAAGAACCACCCTACCAATATAATTCTTCAGTCTCTGCTAAATATGCCCATACCAACATAGCCTAGACCCCCTCAACTGGCCTTCAACTGGAGCAACCTGCACTAGGCCCTTTACAGCCTCGCTTTGTTTCCTATCATGGCATGTCCAACCATTTGACCATCTCGATAGCTTCACTTCTGTGATGGAGAGCATACTGGTTTCCCTTCCTGTGGCTGGTCCATACATTAATAGGGACAGAATTTCCAGGAACTGAATGTGTGTTTGTATGTGTTGGGGGGTGACTGGGCTGAGCCACACCACAGGATGGCACTTCAGTACCTGCTGTTGGGAGGACTGCTGATGGTCAATCCCAGCACTTCTTAAAGATACTGGGATTGGCTGGTGGGACACTGCCCAGGCAGAAAGAGGTCTCTTTAAGTCATCGGATCTTAGTAGAGTTGATCCAAAATTTTTGAATCTTCAGAATTGCTGAATCTTGCTGTGGGTTTTGTTTTTGTTTTTAAACTGGCGTTAATTTTCAGCTTCCACCAGAGGGTCATCACAGATGGAAAGGCAGTCCCATACTTTGGTTCAGCATTACAGTAACTTAGCGTCTTGCCCAAAAAATGAGATGTTAACAAACCACTAGCTATTTGGTTTGTTACAGAATTATGAAAGTTCACACGGCAATAAGTACTTCAGCCATTAATTAATCTACCAGGCAAACCCTTAGCATTATACATGGGAGTTTAGCCTCACAATCACATGAATGGAATGTGGGAGGAAGTTTGTGTATTAAATAGGCAGTACAATTGGTGCAGTCTAGTGCTTAAGAGCACAAAGCAGGATTTAAAAACCCATATGGGAAAGTAGTTTCATATTTAAAATAGAAGTTTTAATGCAAGCATGCATGGACCCTGAAAAGTGAAGTCTACCTACAGTCAAGCATAGGCAGCTGCAGTGCAAGCTTTCTAGCACTAACTCATACACTTTCCCCAACCATGACCTGGAGGGACCCACCCCTAAAAAGGTGAGATGATAGTCTAATCTCCGTGCCTGTTCACTTCTTATCCACCAAGACTCTCTACAAGCGGCCAATTGCAAAGGGACAACCTATTAACTGAAGAACAGAATGCTGTCAGTTTGTTTCCCAGAAGCAAACAGAGAGCACCAGCTTTCAGCTGCTACCAAACTCAGCTGGATAGAGCCAGACAAAAGGCTTTGCATTGCAAAACCATCCACTCCCATGCATTCCTGTACCTTAGAAATTGTTGAACCAATTTAAACTCCATTTTATTTAAAAGCTGACAATTTGCATAAAGTCCCAGCACGCTTCTATGACACTTACAATCCCCTAAAGACAAGAGATTGCCAAATAATAATGCCATTATAGTCTTCTAGTAGAAGAGATGAAGAAGTGTTGGAAGACCTGAGTTCTACTCCCTGCTCTATGACTCCTTGGGCAAGTTACCTAACTACTATGTCTCAGTTTCTCCACCTATAAAATGTGGGTAAAATTTATGTACCTTACAGGGTGCATTCCAATGATTCATTAATGTCTCAAATGCTCTGACACTATCTAAAGCAACAGTCTACAAGTGGAGAATGGCATTACTGCTATACAATGGAACCACTCATCAGTATTAAAATAAAAACCTATCAAATTTTATCAAATTAAAAAAATGGGGTAAAAACATCAAAGATTCTGTGTTCTCAGAAATAAAATGCATTATTCACAACACACACATGCGTCCCCCAACCAAGCCTAAGACGACCAAAAACCTCTTCATTATAACCTAATTAAATGAAATGCTGTGTAATACTGCTACAAGGAGGACACTGTAAAGGCTTAAATGGTTCTATTTCCATGCTCGTTTGTTATTCAGCACCACAGAGGAATAAAAAGGAGTTGGGGGGAGGGAGGGGAGAGACAGACTAAATTGCTTTATTAGAATCATTCTGTTCTACTTAATGATCATGTATCAATGAAATGATTATTTGATGAAACGTGCAGCTGTACAACTACAAGGCCTTCTGTATACTCAAAGCAGTTGGCTACAATCAGCCTCTTATCTCTTCCAGCCTTTAACTTCATTGTTGAGCAGGGTACAGAAGGTTAGCATGACAACTGTCTTTCAGGAAGTGACTTTAAGACTCCACTTAAGTGATTCCTTTTTATCTTCAAGGGCGAAGACCAATTATGTCAGACACCCTTCTCCTTCCAAACGGGAAGGGAGACCATGAAAAGGGGACATAATATTTTGCAATTTCAAAGTTATCAAGACGCTTCTATCTCAGAGCACAGATTAAAGAGGCAGCTGACTATAGGCTCGATTATTAAATACATTAAATACCAAGGTGGTGACAAGCTGACAAGCAGTAGGACATTCTCGGCTTATCACTCAACCCTTATTTAAACTCAAGCTGTTGAAATAGTAGGCAGTTTCCTTTATTGGTTACAAGCCATAGGCCCTGGTCCTGCAAGCTGTTCATGTGGGGGGACACTTGTGCCCACATGCTGTCCCACGAAAGTAAAGGATGGATTGATGGATCAGTGCCACAGAGACTTGCCCTGTTGGGATTTCTTGGGCTACTTGGAGCCTAGCATGGCTGCAACCCTGTTTGCATGCACTAAACCAAACACTGCTGCAATATTGCAAACTTGTTTAAAGCCATGCTATAAACTACCTTTTGGGGGAGGAAGGCGCTTTTGTTTATAGCATTGTTTAGGTTAGCACAGGTCTCCCCTCCCCGAAAAGAATGGCTGGCAAAACAACTGAGTGTTGGGCAACTCCTAGCTGAACTGCACTTGGCAAACGTTTCTAACATTGTTTGCTCAAGGTGATAAAAAAACTAAGCAATTTTCTGAGGTACTTAATTTTTAAAGTTTTCATTAACTTTTTTAAAAATTAGACCTCTTTGAAACAAGTGTGAATTTGCAATTGTTACAAGGTCTAAACTCCCTCTTAACTATTTTCATTTAAATCAGCAAAAATCCCACCATTATGACAAGACAAAGTCATGCACTGCATAGCCATGCGATTGTCAACACAGAATAGAGGAAGTGTAATATTCAGTACTACAGCCTATTTGAAAAAGTACGGGATAATGCATTTAAATGGTCTTGGATATGAACGTGACTGAAAATTTGTCCAGGCTATTGGATTCCGTTCCCAGCTTGGCTGAGAAAGAAGTAAGCTAAATAGCTATTTTCTCTGTAACTAAGGATGCCAAAGTCTTTGCAGATACAAATCAGAGGAAAACTGCTTCAGAGATGCTTGATTCTTGTTAAAGGAGCAGCTGTGTCTGTGCTATTTGTGTTAATGGTACTAAGGCTTTGTTTACAATAGAAAGGATCTAGCTATACATGTACAGTTATACCAGCAGCCCCCCCCCCAAACCCCCCCAGTGGTGATGCAGCTCATACTAACAAAAGGGGTTCTTTTGACAGTATAGCTTATATCAGTTCCCCTTAATAAAATAAACTATACTGACGTAAGTGCTTGCACCATACGGCTTTTGCCAATATAGTTATGTCAGTCAGGGGTGTGATATTTCATACTCCTTACCAACATACCTGTGCTGGCAAAACTTTTAAGATGTGGGCCAGACCAGGTAATTAATTAATGTGAATGATGGATCTCAGTAAGATACAGAGGCGCAGACTATTCCTGAAGAGCAACAAAACTCTGCCCTCTGAGGATCTCCAAACAAGGTTTGGGAATTTAAAAACAAAACCCACCAAAACATAATAAAACCCCTCAACTTGAGAAAACATGTAAACAGTTTCAGTCCAAATTCATTTGTTAATATCTGTATTCAAAATGTTCCATTTGGAATAGAAAGTCTGGTTAGGTCTTTGACGTCCATACACAGTGGGTGCACTTAGTGCAATACTTGGCTGAGTTTAGTAAATGGGAAGAGCGTGCAAATACACAAGTGTTCACTGGACTATGCCAAATTACTGGGCACCATAACGCTCCGTGACACCCTATATATATTAAGGGTTAGATGAAACTGATGGCATATGCAGGACATCACTGCTACTGGAATTCTGTTTGACATTCATATGGAAGGGTGAGTTGGAACCAGACACAGCTAAGTAACAGGTGCAAAAAGCAGAACAAAGAATTTGTCAGGGAAGGCAGCAGATAGAACTGAGAGAACACACAGTGAGCAGTTCTGCAGAGTATGGCAGTGCTATTTTTACACTGTCGCTTTTCTGAGCAGAACAACTCTAGAGCATTTTCCTTGGCAGGGTACAAGGGAGGATGGCAGGGTAACAAAAGGAGGAAATTCACTAACTGCTATATTAAAGCTAACATCACATACTTTCCATGAAATTTCATAGGTCTTCATTCAACATACAGGAATACAGTACAAATGTTTAAATTAAAATGGCAACACCAACCAACAACAATTAAATGCACAATTAAGCAGAACAGCACCACATGGTCTTCTGCACAACAGGGCCCAATTAAGCATGCAGAGGAATGCTATACTCCATTTCCAGGTATTCCATGATGTGCTTCATTTCCCACGTGTGAATGTCTTTCGCTTTGCATTAGTGTTAACATACTTTCACTGTGTTTAGTGTGGTATGACTGTCAGAACAAGTTTTTATTGCACTCCGAAATGCACACTCTCCAAAGGCAGCTGCTGCGCGTTCTGTGAAGCCAATTTTAAAAATCTGATCTCAACTGTATTTTGAAATACCCGTGAACTCTATCCCCCAGGAATAATTCATTGTTGAAATTAGTTTTAACATGGATTGGTACAAAGAATGGAGCTTTAAAATTAACTGTCTTTTTCCACCACATCTCTAGACAGCAATTTCTTAGGCAAAATTTGGAGAATTTATTAACAGCTTTAACCGAAAGACAACTAACACAAGTAGTAAGTTTAAGTTGGATAACTGTGCCACTAAAATGGTTACCCATGAAACCTGCTAAGCTATTTTATCCAGTGCTATGTTCAAAGACCCATGCTGTGCTGTACAGCAGGTCGGTATCCAAACATTTGGTCCGGCACTAATATTTTGCATTACTGCAACTACTTTCATCTCTAGCTTTCCTACATTTGTTACATAGTTATGCTTTTCCACAAATGGAGGGAGACCAGCACCACACAGCCTAACACCAGCTGGATTTTTAAACCAAGTAGGCACAGGAATTTAGTACACAACACTAACACCAATGGAAAAAAGCAATACTCCACCTGTTATGAAAAGCATAATGAGGACAATAATCTGAACACACAAAAGTCAAGTGTCTTTGCTCTTCTGGCCACATAAATGTACTTAATTACAAAATTTGTCAATTTTGAATTTAAAAACAGTACTGTAGCATCTTTTCCCCCTCTGAATATACACACCAGTAGAGGACTATGCTTTTTACATTAATAAGCTTGCATACCCATAAACAGATTAATTTAGAGGTGGGAAATCTGACGAGGCCAGCCCTCGTTCTCCAAATAAATTCTTTGCAGGCTTGAGTTAACAGCTCAGCTGGCAAATGCACTGTTTACCCCAAAATTCTTTACAACAATGTAAATTGGCATGCTGAATTTAAAGCACCTCTGTTCAAAGCATGGAGCATAAAAGTGGGAATAGCTTCCTGAGATTTTCTTACTTTGCAAGTAAAACCTGCAAGTCTTACAAAAAACATCCTTCATTTAAAAAGGCTGTGCGTTGTTGTAGTACGTGGCAATCCTGGAGCAAACCAAGATGTTTAGGGTGTTCATTTACATCAGGCCTGCACAACATGCGGCCCAGGGGCCGTATGCGGCCCGCGTGGGCTCACTGTGCGGCCTGCGGGGGGTGGGGGTGGGGGGGTGAGTAGGTGGGCTCACTGTGCGGCCCAAAATCTGGGACTGTGTCCATTGGTCCTTTTTGCTGCTTGTCTCTGGGCTGGGGGTTGTCCCAATGCTGCAAAGAGGGTGTTCCCAAAGGAAGGTGCTTGCTTCTAACCACCGAGGCCGTCAGTATGTCTGCTCTTCTCTAGTCAGCCCACTTGACAAGTTTGATTGTCCTTGGTCTGGTTCCCATCCCCTCTCCAAGGGTTGCAGCTGTCTGGAGGTGCCTGCCTTCCACGCCTTCCTCATTCACACCTCGTTCATTCAACAGGGCAATTGAATACAAAGTGGGGGGAAGATCTTATTCTACTTCTAGCAAAAAAATTTTTCTTTTACTTTAATTATACTACCTTAGGGGCCCACTATAACATATTACCAAGGTTCAATACAAAGTCATATAAAAGTTATACAAAAATGCATAATGCAGAGATTTATCTACAACTGCATTGATTGACTGTTGTGTGCAGTAATATAGTGACCCCTGGGGGGGTGAAGGGGGTGTGATGGTGGGGCCCAGCGGGGAGGGGGCGGGTCCTATTTTACTGCTGTGATCTGGTCACCCTATGCATGCTGTTTCTTTCCCCCTCTAAAGGCTTCCACACCCCAGCGCTGGGGAAGGAGGGGTTGTTTCCGCGGGGCGGGTGGCGCGGGGGGGGGGGGGGGGGGGGGTTTCCACGGGGCCATGGGGTTTCGGCCCTCAGCTGTTTTCTTTGGAGTAATATGGCCCTCGCCGCTTTATGAGTTGTGCAGGCCTGATTTACATGCAAATACCAAGCATAGCATATGCTCATGTCTCACTGCTGCAGAGCCATCAGTGAAGGCAGGCAAAAGGGAAGTAAAATGCATGGACAAGGCAGGAAATACCAATGCAGGATTTAGCACCATCCCACAAAATACAGCAAATTGTCTGTTTGATTCCTTCTTTAAGAAGATCCCCACAACTATGATGGAAAATTAAGAGCTCAGATTGTTAGACTGCACACAAATAACTTTGCTGTACAGTTGCTACTATGATGTACACAAATTAAGCACAAACAAGTTTAAGATTTTGGACAAAGAAGCTTAAAGACACTTTGTGCATTCCCTCACTGAAACTAACTGTAAAAAACTCCAAGAAACCCACCCTCAGAGGTGACAGTTTTTTCCCTACCCACGGATACCAAGGCAAGAAGCTAAAAGAAGGAAGGAAAGCGCGAGAGGGGGAAGATTAATAGAGACTTAGCATGCCCTGTGATTCAAGATTTGAAAAGGAAGACAAGTTCCTCTGCCCTATAAAGGACAGTGCCATCACCCCGTCTACTTTACAATGTTTAACAGTTTGTAATCAATCAAGCTTCTCTGGCTCCACACAAGGGTTCTGTCCATGCACAATGCTGCTGCTGCATTCTTAGTAACTATGGCAGCTAGCAACGTTCCCTTCCCTGCCAGCATACACGGCTGGCACATGGCTGTCTTCTTGTAACTCATATGGCCCGCTTCTTCTGTTGTGCAGATGGAACTACTGGCCCCCTCCCCGCATAAAGAGTACTTGTGCAACCGGTTTGGCTAGTTGTCCTTCCTCCCAGCATTTTGTGCAGTGGAACATCCCAGAGTGAGATATGCCAATCTCCTAGAACTGGAAGGACCTTGAAAGGTCATCGAGGCCAGTCCCCTGCCTTCACTAGCAGGACCAAGTACTGTCCCCTGACAGATTTTTTGCCCCAGATCCCTAAATGGCCCCCTCAAGGATTGAACTCACAACCCTGGGTTTAGCAGGCCAATGCTCAAACCACTGAACTATCCCTCCCCCCAGAGCATTGCCCACTGCCACTGTGTGCATGACTTCTAGGTGCTCGGTTCCCACCTCAGGCATTAGCTGCCCAAATTTATCGAGAATGACCTGAAAGACGACATGGTAAAGCAGCCAGGTAGGTGTGGACAGAAACACAGTGGACGCTTGTTTGTATTGGGGAAAAATGTTTTTATGTCAACACAACTCAACCACGTGTGTTAAACGGGTCAAATGCCAGTGTCACAACCTAGTTACAGAGATTCTCTGGTGTACTTGAGAGGACCTAAGCTCTGGGATAACACCAACATATCTGGACACAGATATTTTCTCCGTACTTCCTAAAGCACATCAAAATGCATTTTGCCCTGTTTTTCAAGGTTACGTTTATGCCTAATGATATTGAGATCGGCATCTGGTCATCTGACTTTTTGGTACTGAGGTAAGTTCATGCAAACCTCCCATCATCTCAACCCTCATTGCCACTCCTTTGTTCAACTTTGTTCATCAGCCTTTGCTTAGGAAGGCATGGCTGGTTTATAAAATCGTCAGTTAAAGATGACAGGAAATGTCAGAGCAGGCAAAGGGGCTTTTGACCTAGGCTCTAAGTGCTCTGGTGCACATAATGCCAGCATCTAAATTGCAGGTTTCCAGGAAACAACTTGGAAAGATTCGCCTGCTATTTAGAATTTATTAACTATTCCCAGCAGAAGCACTTTGATTTAGTGCCATGTTCCCACATTAGTAGTGACGCTCTTGTATTATAGACTTCCCTTCCCTCCCCCACCCCATTCTCTCTCTCTCTCTCTCTCAACCATGAAGCAGGACTCAGTTCATTTCATCCAGCTGTTCCTCTGAAGACGGTCAACATGAGAACCAGGCGACTCTCAGACAAAGAGCATGACCCAATTACAGACCATTTTATAAGTCTAACATTTGTAATGCTGTAATGGGGTAGTACGGAACAGTAACTCCTCCTGCAATGTCTTTTAGAGTGCATTTGTAATTTCCTGACTTTGTGGGAGACATGCCCTCTAATGAATGGACAACACAGAGGTTAAGAGATCTACTACTGTGATCTCAAGTGGTGAAGACCTGTGTTTTGGAAACTGAAGGACCTGGGTTCTAGTCTCAGATCCCCAGATCGAAGTATGAATCATTTAAAACTGTGTTTGTATGCAGCACATGAATGAGTTACAAATTATGGCCAAGGGTGGGACAGAGGAGCCCCAAATGGAAGGTATGGTCTTGAAGATCAAGAAAAACAGTCCATAGGACAAGAATGCAACATCTCTGAAAGGGTGTGAGATGGAGGGAGACCAACCATAGCTACTGTGTATGCTGTTGCTTTCTCTCTACACTGTACGATTGCTGGTAATGCTTTAAGGCAGGGGTAATCTATTTATCTATTTGTCAAGGTCCAAATTTCTTGGTCAAGATATAGTCAAGGTCCAGACCTCCAGAGAAAATAATAATAATAATAATTAGTAAATACAAAGATTTTGTGGTCTGTTCAAAAGTGCCTGGTGATCCAGATTTGGCCTGCGGTCCGCTTATTGACTACCCTTGCTTTAAGGGAACCATGTGTCCCAATTAACACTATGCCCAAAATACCTGCATTATGGACACATCAATAAATGTGTCCTGTCTTATATTTGACAGTAAATATCGATGAAAAAATATCAGAGATCAAATGAAACTTCTCACAAAAAAAAATCAAAGCTATACTAAGATCAGTGATCAAAGTTATTTTAGATCACATAAATTCAACCATAGGGAATATATTTGTTTTGTTTCCTTCTGTGTGGTCTGTCTGTCTCACAGTTTTCCTACTAGATCTTAGGTTTTGGTTGATTTTTTAAAATAGGAAATTATGAATATGAACTGCAAAATATTAGCTTCTTTAAACCTCAATTACTCCAACTGTAAAATGGGAATAATGGAACTTAACCATCTTTATGAAATGCTTTGCTTTCGAAACATGAATATTGTCACAAGTGCTAAAATGAATACAGCATGTTTAACATTCAAAAGCTCTTTCCCTTGCTTCAGCAAAATTTGTATCAGTCATCCATTAACTACAGGACTGTTCTGCTGTAATTGCAGAGTGGTATCAATGATTTTCTTCAAGATACTTGTGAGCCTTAAGTAGCATCCAGTTATTGAACTAGTATAAATATTTTGTAATATTTAGTGCCAGAAATGAGATATTGCACTATATGAAGGAATGGGAGGGTCAGAAAGTGTGGTGAACCTTAGAAATGTATGCTATATGCACAATATTCAGGTTGGTTATGCTCTAGTATGTATTACATCTTACCAGTCTTAAGAGACATCCAATGGAATAGAAGTTTCACTGCTTTACTTCCTTCCACCCCACAAACCTCTTCTCCACAATCAGTTTCCATTTGAAGCATCAATACCCAATAGCCAACCTCACCATCTACAGCTTGCAAGGCCATTTACGTATGGAAAAATAGATACACACTACTTGCAAAAGAGCAAAAAAGTAGACAACAGAACAGTAATCAAACCTGTGCTTCCCTCCTGTAAACAAAGGATCACTTGCTACTGCATTAAAGTACTGGAGCTAGGTCCCAGTTCTTCTGGTTAATTCTCTTGCATACTATATGTGTATATTTCCAAATGCATAGAGAGGAGGCTCAAAATCTTTCACTGCATATGCATTTTCAGCTTTGTACATAGTATTAACGAGAGAGGGGCTGATATCAAGTGCATATCATGCAGAAAAAGGTCTTTAAAACATCAAAAACCTTAGAAAGCCTACACATTGTAAGATCTCTTCCCACTATACGGAACTAAAGCCACACCTTCCTAGGCTCCTGATAAACACTTCAACAGCCGAAATTTCTGGTTGAGATGTAGGCTCACAGTAACTGCAATGCAGCATTTGTGTGGTCTTTGATTATCTCAGAATTTGTCTTCTGAAGCAGCAACATTGCCACTCAATCTGAGAAACTCAAGGGCAAATCCTTAACAAAATAATTGGTGCACTCAATCTGTCCAGCTGCAATCCATTCTAGATACAACTGCCTGCAACAGCATTAGCCTAGATTTCATAACAGTACGTTGAAGTAGGTAAAATAAATTATATAAAGAACTACTTCTTGATATAAGAATAAGGACAGAGTAATTAGATCTTGTCCTAAGCAGCCACTCTGTGGTTACGAAAAACCTTTCCAAGGCACTCCTTTAGTCTCATTAATCTGCCATTTCCAAAAGGCTCAGAAACCTGTGAAAAACTGCTTGCAGGAAAGATTGCAATAAAATGCGAGCAATGTTGGTAATTCAGAGAGCGAACAGGGATGCATGTGGGATAAATTCCATGTAATGCACTATTTTATTATTCAGTAACTGTGGCAGAATCCTACACCGACAGAAATGGAAGCATAGAAAATTCTTAGGAGACTGATAAATTTCAACACGCTAATGAACAGAACCAGACTCAAGAAACAGTGATCTATGTATTACTCTACTAGATTTGTTTCAAGCAGGCAAGCTAGGGGCAAAGACACCACATGAAATTAAAGAGCGTGCCAAGTTCCAAACTGGAGCTGGGAGATAGGAGATTTCCCCCTTTACAGTGTTGGGGGTGGGTGGGTGCACATTAAGTGCTTAAAGAGGTGCCAGATTTGCAGCCATAAAATAAGTACTGAGCAAGAAGCAGCAGTCCCAGCTTCTCTTCCAATATGTCCCCTCTCTAAGCTTACCTATAATAACAATAGTAATGACAGTAATTTAATGCACAGGGAAGCCCCCTCCAGGACATTCTGTTCACCACAAGCAATGAATGAGAAGAATCTGATTTGAATGTAAAGCCCACGCACGA
Source organism: Macrochelys suwanniensis (assembly GCA_033296515.1). Taxonomy (NCBI): domain Eukaryota; kingdom Metazoa; phylum Chordata; order Testudines; family Chelydridae; genus Macrochelys; species Macrochelys suwanniensis. The sequence continues at coordinate 240,943,274 of CM065776.1, forward strand.
GGAAGTAGGGTGTGGCTTCCTTTGAAGTTTCTCTGCCTTTTGCAAAAGGAAGAGCAAAACAAACCAGTTTGCAAAAGCAGCAGAGGGGTCCCATTAAGAGAAATGGCCTTCCCTTTACAAGATTCCATTTGATGTAGTCTAAATACAGTATGTCAAAGAACTCTCATTTTTTTAAATGATGTTGGGTAGGATTAAAACATCAAAAAGGGATAAGACGCATCAGGCCATCACATTCATCTTGCTGACAACACAGGGCTGTTCCCTGCACGTGTTTTAAGTGTCCCAAACACAGTGCTTCGCACCAGTTGCAGACTAATCTACAGCCTAACACACCTCATCATCAGGAAGTTTTCATGATATTCATCCTAAAATTTTCCCCTCTTCACGTCACACAGTCATCCCCTTGTACCACTAAGTAATTCCTCTCCCTTAGAGTTTACACCCTTCAAAGAGGCTTTTCTATACTTGGATCCATGATCACTGTTCTACTAAAGACCATCAAACACAATAGGAGAAAACGTAGAGGGAGTTGGCAAAGTTTCCTTCTGAGGGTGGAGGGGGAAGTGAGAGCAGTGGGCAAATCAAAAGGTGCCATCATCCACCAAGTCAGCCCCAAGCAGCTGATCGTGGGTCCGCCTGCATCCTGTGTTAGAGTGTACAGCAGAGCTGTCTGCAAGCTACGGACAACCATTTGTTCTAGTTTCATGCGATCATTGTCCAATAACAGAGGTCCCAGCAGCAAAGGAAGAAGCCCATTGTTTACATGCCAAACTGTCTCCAAACCTTTGATTTCAAATCATAGAAAAAATTATTAAGGAAGCTGCCAAGCTTGAAACATGCCCCAGTGCTCTCCTAGCCAGCTCAGGGCAGCCAAGATTACTTCAAAAGAAAAGTCATGCCCCGTCACTGACCCAGACTTTAAAATAGCCTAATCTGTGTACCATGGGGAACGTTTCCTGCCACAGAGCCCCTCTGTATGGAAAACGTCACAGTAAGTTCCCTCAGAAGTCTTATTTTAATTGTGGCCACAAACCAATGCCAACATTAAAAAATAATGACCTAATATAACTGGATTTCTCAGCTGAAGATTTTGATGCTTTGCCACATGCTACAGGAGTGAAGTTTCTGTCCTTTTATCTTTGGATTTTCCACGGTGAGAACTCTACTCCAGACTAATAGCCAAGTATGACTCCACTAGTTTTGATGGCAGGATCGTTACTGTATTAGCAAACTCTCATGAATCACACCCCTTATCCCAAATAAAAGAAGCAATAAACAAATGCAGCAACTTGATAGGAAAGTACCACGCAGAATGATAGTGGGTAGCCTTGATGGATCATCCACAGAGGAGAGTACACAATGCCACTGTACAGAAGATATGCAAGATAAGGTCTGACTCCCTGAGTACACGTACACACACACACACACGTACACACACACACACACACACACACACACACACACACACACACACACACACACACACACACACACACACACACACACACACACACACACACACACCATGAAAAACAGCATTAAAAAGCTGTCAAGAAGCTCATGGTGGAAATAGAAAAACCCTGTCCACTAAGATATTTTTAGCCTAATGAGCAAGAAAGCTCTGCTAAATCCATTAGCCAGGACCAGATCAGCTGCGGGGGCTGGGAATCTGCCTCTGCTTTCACTGAGATCCACACGAATAAAGTCAGAGCCGTAACTAAGCATTTTAGCGCCCGGGGTGAGCAAGCATATTTGTGCCCACTAGAGGTGATGCGTGGGGGGAGTATGAGGGGTCACATTCCTCCTTCCCAGATTTCTGCCTTCCATTTAGCACAGAGGTTTTCAAACTGTGGGGTGCGCCATGCGAGGGAGACATGCCCCAGTTTGAAAACGGTCACCTCCTGCCAGAAGCCTGCTGACACAGACTAACACGGCTACTACACTGAAACTTGTCAAAAACTGCTACTGACAGATTTCTCTACCAGTAGCAGTTACTGACACCTCTGGGTGTTCTCTTTTGCTGCCCTGTCACAATTTGCTACCTCTCCCCTTTCCCATCCTTTGGTCCAAGAGTAGCAAATTGAGAAAGGGTGTCAACCACCCATCACAATTTTCTATCCCTAGAGAAAGGCAAATGTGAGCGGTAGCAAATTGTGATGGGTGGCTGACACGTACCCACGGTGCTCCTGCACTCTGAATCAGTACAAGCACTCCTGGTGAGTACACTCATCCCGACACAAGGAGCCAAGTAGGCACATGCATAAGTGATGTACTCACTGCGGCGACTAGTATGCTGACGTAACTTGAGTAAACATAAGTTTGTAGTGTAGATATGGCCTTATGTATATGAATTGTTTGGGAGAGGTAACAGCAAAAGTATGAGGCTAAGCCAAGATACACTGAGGGTTTAGGCTCCTACTTTTGTGGATCCAGGCCTTCTGCACCTTAAAGTCTCAGGAACAAAAAGACACACAAAAAGAACCCAGTATCATTTACTTCTTTTTAAAAATGTCATGATTTAGGCTGCGAGTTTGTCACGGAAGTCACGGATTCTGTGACTTTCCGGGACCTCTGTGACTTCTGCAGTGGCTGGTGCGGCTTGCCCGGGGGCCACCTGAGCAGCTCAGGCAACCTCTGGACCAGCCACACCAGCCGCTTCTGGGGCAGTCTTGGGCCACCGCACCCCCCTCCCCCAACAGCAGCAGCAGGAGTTTGGATGGAGGGGCTCAGGGCTGGGGGCACGGGGCGGCACTTACCTCGGGGGAGCTCCCCGGAAATGGCAACATCCCTCGGCTCCTAGGCGGAGGCGTGGCCAGGGGGCTCGCTGCACTGCCTCCGCCTGCAGGCACCACCCCCACAGTTCCCATTGGCCATGGTTCCCGGACAATGGGAGCGCCAGAGCCAGCTCTTGGGGCGCAGAGAGTACACTGAGATGCTTGGCCGCGCCTCCGAGTCTGCCTAGGAGCTGAGGAATGTTGGCACTTTTGATGTGCTGTGGAGCTGGGCAGGGAGCCTGCCAGCCCCGCCAAACCCCCCATAGCACCTGTGGTGCCCCTGGGCCGCTCCCCCGCACCCCCCGCCCACGATTTAGTCAGGGGTATGTAGTACAAGTCATGGACGGGTCATGGGCCGTGAGTTTTTGTTTATTGCCCATGACCCGTCCATGACTAAAACATAGTCTTATTCATGACTTCAGAGTGTATAACTCATGATTTTTGAATTCTTGTGATTGTCAAACAATCTTGGGGTTATAGATGTGTGTTCATTATGTTGTGACGGCCAAAACTATAACTGGGTTAAAAAAAGAATTAGATAAGGTCAGGGATGAAACCCCGGGGATGCTCTGGGTGTCCATATTCCTAGCCTCTGCCGGCTTGAAGCTGGGAGTGGATTAGAGGATCACTTGACTTCATTTCCTCTGAAGCACCTGGCACTGTCGGAAGACAAGATACTGGGCTTGATGGACCATTATTGACTCAGTATGGCTGTTCTTATGCTCAGTAAAAATGATAACAGATGTTTGCCTTTAAGAGGATTTAATAGGAGATAGTATACGGCCCTTAGTGAATATCTGGGAACCAAGTTCTACACACAAGCAGTGACATGTGAAAAAGCACTAAGGGCTGGATTGAGAGGCAAAACAACAGTTGAGAAAGGCAATCCCCACTGGTGGATCAAATGAAAATGAAGTTTTGCCACCAGGCTAGGAAATCAGTCAGACTGGAAGTCACATGATCCAACAAAATAAACTTGTGCTATAGTAAAAACATAGAAAGTGCTATGCTAGAAACACAGATGTCATTGCTAAAACTACTAGCAACTATTTACTTATAAACATTTTCAGTGATTATTTGCTATTAAAATATAAATTAAAGAGCACAATGACATCCATCTGCTTAGTGTTGACAAAGGCAAATGATGAAGTGCTAAGAGTAATAAAAACATTTTAAAAACTAAACAATTAGAAGGAGCAAAACTCTATTTAAAATGGATTACCAGAAAGGGAATGCAATTCAGGGAATCACAGCAGCAGATGAGATAAATCTGTGAACTGCTATGAGACTTTATGCAGACATATAAACTGGTAAGGGATTCCTTTAGGTACTCAAAATGTGTGATGGACAGTTTTAGGGGGCATATGTCACTGAATCAAGTCTCCTATACCGCCTCAGTACATTATAGGAGACAGAACAGCTGCCTTGTGTAGGCTTTAGGATGCCTGTGCCTTTAAGAACAGAGCCCTTGGCAACGGGTGCTGAGCTGTACTGTTCTGAAGGAGGGGAAATAAAAAAGCCCCTTATCCCCCCTATTTTTGTAAACGCTGCTCAACCCATCGCGATAACTGGTACCCCCTCTGCACTTTCCTGTGCCAGGGTTTTCCCCTCTGCCATCATCCAGCAGCCCCTCACCCCTGGCTCCTACCCCCCTTCCCATCCTTGATTTTCCCCCTCAGCAGCTCTCCTGCCCCTGCCTCCAGCTGTTAGACCCCCCCGCACACACACAGGCAGTTTCCACCCCTGCTCAGACTCAGCCCATCCCCCGCCTCCAATTGGCTCCCTTTAACCTCTCTAAACAGCAGCAGCAGATTTTAATCCCCAGCAAGGGCAGCAGCTTCAGCAAATGTTACCGAGCGTGCTCAATCCATTAGAACATGTTTAGCACGAGCCAAGCAGCGCACTCAGCGCCATGCCTGCCTGCTACCCTGGGTCCTAGCACCACAGGGAGAGCCTACTCCAGCTGGGGTCACTGGGCCCGTGATCCTGCAGGGACGGGGGCGCCAAGCACCCTGGGCTCCAGCAGATGCCCCACCCTAGTTACGGCCCTGAATAAAGTATTCCAAGGATCGGAGAGCTGTTTTTTATGTGGAGTTAAAGTAAACCCCCACAGAAGAATGTCTCTAAAGTGGTTATGGGCTGGGGAAATGTGTGTTAAGTCCCCGGATCAATGGCGTCAGTTTCACATACTCAAACACTGTTGTTTGTATAAACAATATCATTGGCTCCACAGCATGAGATGGAAGAACTGATCAGCTGGAATCCTTCCTCTTTAAAGTGCTACTTCTCTGAAGCACCTCTCCTCACTTACTGCAGGATGCCTTCAGAAAAACAATGAGACCATCCCAATTAGCATGACTATGACCTTTCTGTGTTTAACTACTGATCTATTCTTTGTGACCAAGAAAAAACAGCGGGTGATTAGCTTCAATATGAGTCACTGTGTTCCTGTCGTGCAATAATTCAATTAGACACTTTTAACCTTCAATCTGGGTCAGGATCTGTCTACTGCAGCCACACTCCCTCTGGCTGTGGCTTCATTCAACCTCACAAGTTAAGTAGGGCCAGGCCAGGTCAAAACTCAGGTACTACAGGCAACAGTGCCGATGGTTTAGTCAGTGGCACTCAATCAGTGCCCTGGGATGGCATTTGGAGTCACTGTGGGCAGTGAGGTAGTGCTAAGTTTTATAGTACTAGAGCCCTCTCCCAACCTACCCTCTCCCCACCTTACACCTGCCCCTTCCCTCCAATGCTTGCCCCCCACGCTCTGCTCAAGTCGCCTCTTAGCATAACGGCTAGTGAAAATATTCTTTGCGGGAGAGGGTGCAACTGTTGGGCTAGGCCCTGCTCTTTGGTGCATGCAGGGGTGGCTGTCTCTAGCCCAGCCTGGTGTGAAAGAGAGGACTGAGGGACTGGAGAGCATGCCCGCCCCAAACTCACCCCACAGTAGCAGCTCCTGTCCCACGGGAATGGGCCCCGCTGCCCGCTCTGGCCTTTTGGCTCTCACCACTGAGTCGCAGAGTTGCTGTGGCAACCAGGCTCCTCTAAGCAAGAGTGGGGGGAGGGAAAGAGGACAGCCATCTGACCACCCCAAGATGAGAGGGAAAAGGTCACCTGTCCTGCTTAACACTTCAAAGCGAATACGGGATGCAGATGCCAGGGCGAAAGGGCCCTGCAGGGTGTTCATGGGTGAGCCTCCGGGGACTGGCACACTTGGGTATGGGAGAGGAGAGCTGGTGCAGCCAGGAGTTGGGGGCAGTTGGGCTGATCTGTACGTAGATGGACTTGCAGCAGAAGAGCCTTGGGGGAAGGAAGTGGTGGTGGAATAGTGGGGGAGGAAGGGGGAAGGAAGTATTTTGGGGATTGGTGGATGGGTGCGTACAAGGGGTTTAAAAGGTGGGCTTATTGGGGAAGGGGGCTGGAGGATGGTGAGCAGTAGCAGGGGAGGGTTTGGGGGTGGAGATGTGGGGCAGGTTTGGCAGGATGATGTTCTATGGGGCGTTTGGGGGGGGTTGTGTGACGGGGTAGCTTTACTCGGAGAGATGGGGGTTGGTGTGGCTGGATGAGGTGCTGAGGTTGTGGGGAGTTTGGGGGAAGAGGAGTGGGAAGGAGTTGGGGTGTGTTTATTTGGGGGTGGGGCATCAGGGGCCTGGATGGGTTTAAGCAGGGGCTGAGGGGAGGTGGGTGGGAGCAGGGCTATTTGGAAGTCTATGGGGGGGGGGTGGGGGGGGGGGAGAGCATTGTGTGGCAGTGCCAATGGCCACAGCTGGCTGTGGCTGTGTCTGGCTCCCTCTGAAGCCCCTTCCCCCCTCCTCCCCTCTCTGTTTACTCCCTCCCTGACTGGCACCAGCCCCAGCTCCACTCAAAAGCACGGGGGAGGGGGAATGGACTTGCCACTGCACCTAGGATGGGGCTGGCTCGCTGGGTGCTGGCCACACACAGGGTGAAGTCTGCCCACAGCACCATGCCCCCGGGGCCCTGCACACTCACTTCACTGCCCAGCTCCTGGAGCTTGCCCAGCTCATTCTGATGCCTGGCAACCAGGCAGTTCAGGGACAAGCTGGCTCTAGCATTGCCAGAGGCAGGGCTTTGCCTGCTAAGCTGGGATGTATACACAGGCAGCAGGGGTGCTCAGATCCAGGGGGGGCTAGGCTCCCTTTGGCCCTAGCCCCCTGCACCCCTTGGACCTCTCCCACTGCAGTGTCTCCTGGGGCAACTGAGCAACACACATTTCAGAGAGGAGCACAAGCCTCTGAGGGAGTCAATGGGAGAGGGAAATTCTGAAGTGCGGGAGCTTTGCTCTAGCCTGGATTTCAGGTGCCAGAGCAATGCGCTGGACCACTTTGGCAGCACCAATCCCCTGATTTTGCAACTGCAGGTGGTGGGTTTTTCAATGACATAAAACTGAGATGCTGACCTCCTCAGGTCACTTGTCTCATGGTGCTTTCTGCAAGGCCTGGGGCATTAATCTTGGTATCCTGGCAAACTCCAGCTTGGGCAGTATATTCTGCCAGCCTAAACTGCTAACCTTCTGCAGTTTCAGTTTGCTACACTATTCTTCATTTCCTGGCCTGAGCTTCTGCCCCCACCCCCAGAAATGGCTGTAATTCAGTGATGAATGAATCTACATATCCCTTTGATCCCCTCCACTGAATCTATTTTCCAGTTGGCTTGAGATTGCACCAGGAAGCAGCTTGGGATTTGTTCCCCAGTATGGCAAGTAAGTGAAACCTTCAGCACAGTATGCAATGCATGACCTCATTTATGTTCAAACACTCTGAAATTTAAGAAGCTATGAGGGGAGGGAAGGTTCTGTGATGACCAGGGCCGGCTCTAGGCACCAGCTAAGGAAGCAGGTGCCTGGGGCAGCAAATCTGAAAGGACGGCACTCCGGCTGTTCTTGGGGCGGCAGCTTTTTTATGTTTTTTTTTATTTGGCGACACTTCTGCGGCAGCTATTTTATTTTCTTTGCTTCAGCGGCACTGGTCCGGCAGGTTTTTGTTTGTTTGTTTGTTTTGCTTCGCCACTTGGGGCGGCAAAAAGGTAGAGCGGGCCCCGGTGATGACGTGTTTATCTAAGGTAAAGGAGGGTCCTTGCAGTTAAGGCAATGGACCTAGACTCAGGAGACCTGGATTCTATTACAGGCTCTGTCACAGGCTTTCTACAGGCCTTTGTGAACAATCACTTCATCTCTGTGCTTCAGTTTCTTATCTGTAAAATGAGGATAATAATGCTACCTCTGCCCCACGCTTTGTCTATTTAGGGTGTAAATTTACAACCTATTTAGGCTGCAAATTCTTTGGGGCACAGACCCATCTCTTACTATGCATTTATTCAGCACATGGAGACTCAATACTGTAATGCAAACTAAATAACTGCAAAGGTGTTCATCCCATTTAAATATGCAACTGTGTGTGGAGTTCTGATTCCCCCTCCACTCTGACAATTTAGTTACTGAAGACTTTGCCTTGCTGGCAAATGTCTGAAATTTCTAGCCAACAGATCCAATGGTTTGGCAGATCAACATTGAAGCCAAAAGCCCAGCTTTTCCAATCACAAAATCACTGCAGTAGCACAGTGCAGACCACCACATCTGCCTGAAATCCCAGGCTTTAATCTAAATCAATAGGAATCACCATTGGCCAGTGTCAAAGTCATGAAAGCATGCCCTAAGTGCTTACATCGTGCTAGAAACCCCACAGCATTATGTAGCAAACTTATTATCCATGTCAAACAAACAGGAAATGAGTTTGATTTTTACTAATTCACTGGAAATGTGTAAATTTAAATTGAATATAAGAGCCAAGTGCACTCTATACAACTGTAACCCACACTGAAGAGTAGTTCCCTCTAGTGGCTGGATCACATAGTAGCAAACTCATAAACCCATCTGAGTTTGCAGAGCTGGGATTTTAGCTCAGGCAGTGTAGACAGAGGCTCACAGTTTCAGATCCAGCGGAGGTTCGAGCTTTGCTGCCATTGACCCATCATCTAGAGACAACGTGTTATTCAAACCCAGAGTAAAAAATGAGAATCTGCTGGGAGTTTTAGGGGGATAAGCATGGAAAGATTTTTCATCGATGACTGCTAGTTCTAGCAAACTTTTTCATTAAATATCCCTTTATCTCTTAACGCTGTCCATTGTATACAGCAGCATTATTGTGACTTATAATGGTATAAAGAAGTGGTTTTCAACCAGGGGTACACAGAGATCTTCCAGGGGGGAGAGGGGGCGGTTATATCATCAACTCTCTAGATATTTGCCTAGTTTTACAACAGGCTACATAAAAAGCTCTAGCAAAGTCAGTACAAAGTAGGGTGCCCAGACAGCAAGTGTGAAAAATCAGGATGGGGTGGTGGGTAATAGGAGCCAATACAAGAAAAAAGACCCAAAAATCGGGACTGTCCCTATAAAATCGGGACATCTGGTAACCCTAGTACAAAGTAAAATTTCATACAGACAATGACTTCTTTATACTGCTCTATATACACTGAAATGGCAACACAATATTTATAGTCCAATTGATTTATTTTATAATTCTATGGCAAAAATGAGAGTCAGCAATTTTTCAGTAATAGTGGGCTCTGACACCTTTGTGTTTTTAGGTCTGATTCTGTAAGGAAGTAGTTTTTAAGTGAGGTGTAACTTGGGGGTATGTAAGAAAAATCAGACTCCTGAAAGGGGAACAGTAGTCTGGAAAGCTTGAGTCTCATTGGTATAAAGCAAGTTTATGGTGATATAACTGTTTCCACACTGGGGTGGCGGGCGGGCGGGGGGTTACACCACAATTATACTGATATTGTTAAAAGGATACAACCTTTCCAGAGTAGACAATCCCTCAGTATTTTGTAACAGAAGTTTTCCAAAGTTCAAAGGGTAAACACAGCCGTAACAGCTGCAAGAGAAAGGCTTGTGTGATGGATATCAAAATGCCTGCACCAGTGAGAAGAAATGAACCTGGAGGACTCTCCCACTCCTTTAAAAAAAACAAAACTGCCTTGTATACACAAACTGGAAAGCCAAAAGGGGGGGGGGAAATCGACCCACTCCACAAAGCAAGCAGACAGATGGCAAAAGAAAAAATGGGGTAAACAGTAATCCCATTACATCACCCATGTGACTAGAAAGTAGGGGGGAAAGGGTGCTCTGACCTCTATTATATCTGAGAGTCTGAAATAGCTCACCTTTGTTTTAAGGAAGAGCCTTAAATAGAATCTCTTTTCTACTGGGGTAGTCTTACTCTTGAGTATATACAGCAATACACACTCACTCTCCAAGTAGTATAATAATACTAATAATCTCTATCAGTCCTTTTATGTTTATAAAATCACTTACAATTTTCAAACCTCTCACTGTTCCTACAAATAAATCCTAGCAACTCCAATCACAAGCAGATCTACAGGCCCAGGTACTTCAAGGTGACCCAGAAAAGGTTGGGGAAAACTTTTTCTTCCTTGTAGGAGTCCAATTCCTCCAAACACTTTGGCAAAGTTTGAGACAACAATTATAGCTGCTTCAGATCCTAAAGAATCCGAGTGACAGACTTTTGGAATCTTGTGCCAGAATGAGGCACCCCACAGCCATCATAGATGGAGGTTTGGAAAAGAATCCAAAGAAAACATGTGCTAAGCAGCTGGTTTTGCAGAGAGAGGAAGAGACCGAACTGCTTTGCAGAGGGAAAGTTCACAATCTTCAACCACAACCCACTTCACAGAAGCATGGGAGAAGGGACCATCCCTCACCCCAGAATCTGGACTGACTACCTTTGAATATAGGGGACACAACATTCTCAGTGAATAGTTTTCAGCTATGGCAGTCAATTCTCTCAATGGTCTATCAGAGGCAAAAGTGCTAACCTGGAAGGCATGGTATATGACCTATGTTTTTTCCACAGAGTTTTGCAAAGCAGAGGGTGGTTAAGTTTATTCTAAGGAGTTGAGCCTGACTGACATTTAGTCAATTAGTTCTGTATTGACTTTAACATGAAACCTGGTAGTGAATACATTTTATCAAACCAGAAATAACCCCCGCCCCCAAACCCACAACTACTCTTGTTTTAACTTAACAACTCAGAGGGACTGGCAAAACCAGCTGCTAAACAGACACAGTTTTTTAATAAATGTTTAATTCTGCAAAGAGAACTTTAGAGCTACTTTACTACTGACTGGACGCATCATGCTTACATAGCATTCCCTCATAGCTGCCCAATCTCCTTGCTGCATTTGGACATTAGACCAGAGAGTTGATTTCCCAACCAATAATTAGCACAGGAGGTGGCAGGAAAGCCATGAATAGGGCATATCAGCATACTGACAAGACCGGGGTAGCCTAGTAAAATAACCAAATTCTTCCTCTCTGGCTGGGACATCTGGGTTATGTCTACACTGCACTAAAAAACCTGTGGCTGGCCTGTGCCCGCTTACTCAGGTTCACAGGGCTATAACAATAGCAGTGCAGATATTCAGGCTCTGGGCTGGAGGCCAAACATCTACCCTACAATTTTGTACCCCCCACAGCCTGAGCCCAAGTCAGCTGACACGGGCCAGCCACAGGTGTTTTATTGCAGTGTAGACATACCCCTGATCACTTCATGGAGGCTGGAAAGAAGACGAAATCATACAATTACGAGGGATAAGCGTTTTGAAACCCTAAGTACTCCAGAGACTGGCTTGGGCATGTTCATTAGCTTTGTTATTTTTCTTCCTCTCCATTTCAGGACTTTATGTTGCCAAAAGGGTAGGTGGCGGACAGACCACGACAGGATGTTCCCAAGTGTTGCTATGGTTACTGTATCAGTACATGACATACTGGCAGACCAAGTACTCTCCCCATCGGTACCTTTTTGCCTTCACACTGCACATGAGTGAAGAAATATGTTCCCATCTTCAATAACGCACGACAACACATTCGGCCACAAAAGTCATCATCATGCAACTGTCTCTCATTTCAGGACAGATAGAACGACACCTGTAGCAGCACTAGCTAAATTCAAAACCAACTGTCTTCACTGTACCTTTCATCCAAGCATCTCAGAATGGCATTAAACATTGCACCTCACCACAGCCTTGTGAAGTAGGGAAATCTTCCCATTTTACAGATGGAGGGACAGACTCGCAGGTTAAGTCTGTGCTGCAATCACAGGGTGTGACCGCAGCTTGAGGAAACACCCGAGTCAACTTTGCTCTATCTAGTTTGGGTCCTGGAGCAGCATAACGGCTGCACGGGCTGGCCACATGAGTAATTCCCCAGGGCTCTGAGCAGGGCTGTACAGCCGCGCAACTGCAGCTTCACTGCTCTGTTACCCGTGTGAGCCAGGGAACGTGTACTCAAGTTGCGGTCACACCCAGAGGCTGAAGTACAGACATGCCCCGAAGAGGTTGATCTGTTCATATCAGTGCTACAGCCCAGAGCTCCTTACTCCTAGTCTGAGCTCCAACCATGCACCCCTCTTTTAGGAACTGCCTCCAAAATGACAACGGTCAAAAGACTCAGGTGTTCTCTTGGATATATCCATAATTAAAGTGGACTGTTTGAGCATTTAAAAACGGAAGTTTATTTGATAAACAGCCTATAATCGGTACCTCAGATGGACAAGACACTAGCATATATCTGGTTCAATTAAGTGTAGTACTTAAACACCATGTTTATTTAACCCCAGACTGTAGTCATTTGCATAGTATTTATTAGCAGGATCTGCCACCTTCGCACCTACACAACTCCCTTTTCTTCCTCGTTCTACATTATAGAGCAGGTACCAGAACTGGCAGGCAATACAATTCTCTCTTGATTTTCCCAAGGCAAATGGAGCTGCAGCCCCACATGCAAGTGAGAATTTCCTGGTTAAAAACAACCTGATAATGTATTAAACAAATCACGGGTGGGGTTTTTAATATCCAAGTCGCTTCTTGCTCTTCAGCAGCCAATAAAAATGCACTGTTAGCACTTCAGTAATAAACAACAGAAAGAGGTCCCAGCAGTGCCATTACTGCTCATCCCCTCAGCCGCATATCTATATCCATTAGTGCGGATGGGAGTTACGTACATATATCCAAAGGAGACCAAACCTCAAAGTATGGTACACATGCACGTCAAAGCAGTACCTGCCTGTCAAAAGCCTTATATTATAACTGTCCTAACTACGCCATCAAGAGCCATAGACGCATAGCCCCCAGTCACACAAGTAGTCCATATGGGACTCCTCTTCTACGTAACTGCTCACCAACATGCGTAAGTGTTGCACAATGGGGTCAAATAGTGAGGACGATGTTGTAGCACTGGGCATGACAAGGGGCTAACTGCATTGCTGTAGGCTGGTCATGCAGGAGGTGCATGCACCCAAAGTCCTTTCAGAACATTTATTGGTATTCTGGTGGAAGGTGTGTTCAGGAAGCTAGCAGCAGTTTTAGAAGAGCTGTGAGGCATAATCAGAACTGGTCTCCTCCTGAAAGGGAAACAGAAAGCCTGACCCATTCTCACTTTGAACCAGAACTAGGACAGGTTCTCTAGTATTCCTAACTGCCCCAATTTTGCTTACCTTGTGAATGGAAACAGCTACCAAGATGCTTCCTGCTCTGATCTGTATATGTAGCAATGTTTGAGACAAGCTACCACAAATCTGACTTGGGTGGGGCTCATCTGGCAGAGACTTTCCTGGGTGAGCCATGGTGGTTTTTGGAACAACCAAAGCCAAGAGTAAACCCAAGTGGCTTGAAAATACATATAAGCTAGTCATAAGTAGCACCTGCATTGTGAAGATATTCTGTCACAATCACACTATCAGATATACACTTTCACACTGAAATGCTCAGCTCTGAAAATTCACTTTTGGCTGGAGTACAGCATGCAAGTCCTTGCCTATGGAGTCTTATTTCTGGCCTCTCCCTAAAGTTGCTTTCCCCCAGAGCAGCCAATTTTAAGTAAATGGTGAGTAACAGCAAACGAGAAGTCCTGAATGCCAAGTTAATGGGCATGTGCAACAGTCAGGTTGACAAGATGACAACTGGTTGGAACCACTCCACAGTGTCAGTCCACTAGGCCTTAATGCCCATGAGCCATATCAGTAATTCAAGGATTATGATAGTGATAAGAGTGGGTAATCTCATTGCCCAACGCTCTTTTTAATGTGAACAAAGGGTCCTAACTCACAAGGTCAAGGCAAGCAAGCCAGGAGCTGGTGTGAACGCTATTGTTTATCCTGTGGTGTTATAATATGACACTGGATTGCAAACACCACAGGATCTTGTATACGTAAACCGACACCATACGCTGAAATAAATCACCTTTATGCGTTTATTAGAACTAAAAGGGCAGAGAAAGAAAATGTATTCTCCCTCCTCCACAACTCCATTTACTTTGTCCAGCTGACGCCATTTGACCAATCTTGATGGACAAAAAGGGAATGGTTTTTGGATCATGTGAGCTCGTTCATATTAACTTAATTGAGGTAACACGATTGATGCACAAACTCTCTCTCTTCATCAAGACATGACCTTTGTATGGTAGCTTTCACCACTTGCTCTGTGTAGTCAACGTCCTCGTCTTCCCAGAAAAGACTAGTGTTAATTATAAACAACACAGAGAAAGATTAGGGTTGCAAAGAGAATGTCTATAAAAATAAAGGCAAGATTAAAAATACTTTCAAAAATTAGGCAAGTATTTAGGAGAACCTTTACAAGAGGCTGGTACTGACATGATGTGCACCTATCACCAGCTTGACTGCTCTATGTTATAGCCTATCCCACTCCCACCCCCATTCTCCCTCCTCCCTTTGTCTCTTAGACTCTGAGTCAAGAAGATATCCTATGTCTTCATGAGGCCTCTGACTGGGGCCTTTGGGTACCCTCGCGATAAAGATTTGAAGGGTGGATACATTTGGAGGCTACTTTTTGAAATATTGGTGATTGTAGTGCTCCTGAAAGGTGCCAGATTGGCACCTCTGCCAAATTAAATCATTTATTTAGCCACAAAACCCACACTACACAGACAGTGGCAGTGCACGCTTTCCCAAATCACTTTACTATATGCCTTATTCTTCATAAAGGTGGATTCAGAGCATCATTTCATCTGTCTACCGAAATCTCTAGCCTCTTTACTAAGGCTTTCAGTGAGTGCTGAATTTGGTGCTGGTTTGCATGCTGTGGATCATTGAGTAGGAACCGTGGAATCAATACTCAGTCACTACCAATCTCAATCCTATTTGAACCAGCAACCTAGAAGTAACAGGCTCTATATTCTACTACCAAGCTCCTAAATCACCAACTTCCCAATTTATTAATAACTAGATGAACTTAAATTCTAAATTAAATATCAAGGACAGCTGAAGTGAAGTTGAAATTGAGCTCAATCTTAACTGAGAGAGAAAAATCTTAAGGACCTGCCCAACTCAAAGTTGTGACCAGGACACGTCCCATATGTATAAAATAAAGATTATCGTGGAAACAGTAACTAGGTTGCAATTGTAATACTGAAGTCTACATGCTACTTCATTGTGTCAAAAGGCCCTAGCCGAACTGGCTCAGACAGGTGTATTATGTGATGGCAGAAAGGTTTCAAAAGTAAGTCATGGCTATGTTCTGGGAATATATTAGCACACACTGGTAAAGTAAGAGGAGGCCCTGAAACATAAACTCTTGTATCAGAGGCCTAGGCTGAGGCCTGAAGCCTGAACCAAAGTACTTCTAGGCATTGTTAAGCAAAGCTGGGCTGTGAGCCAGAGGCAGGTCCCACTCACAGAAGTTGGCAAGAAAAGGTTGCTAGAAGCACGTGCATATACACGCATAAGTGCTAATAAGAGGAACTTGTGCCAAGACGGCATCAGAACACTCTGCAGACACAACAAGGAATGGGCAGGTGCATCTTAAAGACAGGGTCAAAAGGACAGCATGATGGATAGATTCATTTGAACTAAGATGAGTAATCTGTCCTGCACGGTATAAAAGTAGGTCCAGGAGCACACATCTTTGTCCAGCCTAGGGGGCATTGGAAAGTCCCGCCACTGACTGAGCTGTATCCATTGCCAGGGAGCACAAATTCGTAGTATGCCCTGTAGAGTCTATAGGGAACTATTACTGTGCTTCGTTTGACAATAAACCTGGCTCAGGTTCCTTCGTACCTTACTAGAGTCTGTGTTTTTTGGGGGTTCTCTCGGGGTCTGCTGTGTTAGCTATCTGCGCAGAGCTGGGGCAGCACACAGAGGGAACATGCACGCAGCTGACTGTTATCATTATCGAACAAGAGCGGAGCACCACATCGGTAACTACCGACAACAACTGGGTGTTGTCCTTTGCGTGTTGCCAATGGTAACTCATTCACAGTTGGTACTCCTATTTGTGGAACTAAGATACGATGCATGTTTGCGAAGAACAAAGATGGCACAATGCACTATTGCTCCCAACAAGCTTCAGAGTAACTTTGCCTTGATTTTTCCAGACAAACTGAAGCAGATCTTGTAAGAGAGACCCAGAGTGGAAGGTCTGCAATCAGCACAGCCACTCTGCATTAGGTGACAAGGGGAGAAGACTCATGTGGTACATTATCCTCATCACCTCCATTATGCCAAAGACTGACAGAGTAGCTCAGCAGTTTCTGAGGTAATTATCACCTCTCAAAATCTCCAGGTCAGCAGCAACAACAGTTCAGGACTTTGGAAGGAGTATGGGCAAAAAATGATAGCCAGAATGAAAAAGCAAACATAAGCCCCACTAACAAAGCTCTGCATGCTCCCATATCTAAGGTATGATGTGAGCAAGGAGAATGAAGAATCCTATGCCGAGATGCTCAGGGGGAAAATGTAAACATATGTAAAGTCATTCATCGCACTGCAAATCAGAGTGATGGTCTCTTCTTTGTTTTCAGGGGCACTCAGACAGCTGCATATTGAAAATGAAAGTTACAACAAAACAAAAATGCAAATTTCAGTAAATCATTAAGCTAAAGCTCTAAATGTTTATCTACAAAAACAGACGTGCTTTTTTATCAACGGTTAAAGTGTTTTGTAGATATTATGGAAGATTAAACCTGATCACTGATGAGGGAGGTTTTTCTTTACTTCATATAAGAGGAATAATTTGTTCTTCTGTATCGCAAACATAATTTTGGGGGGAGGAATATATGGAAAGTCATAAAGAAGAGACTGTAAACATAACCCTTAGCTGCTGCCATTGTGTTGACAGCCAGATAGGCCCAGAACAAGTGAAGCTTTAAGTCGTGTTCATTAATAAGGCAGCTATGGGGAACCAATCTTATTGGCTTCGCTCCACTTCCTCCATTGATTCCTCCTACCCCACGTTTGCAACTGTAACATAGTGGCAATTATTATGCACAGGTTTATTGAAAGTCCAATGTCTGGATACCGTTGGTTAGAGTCTGCCAAATACATGTAGTAACTTGAACAAGGAAATAAGTCGGCTAATACACGCAGCCAGGACATTGCTCATAATGAAATCTCTTGACTTTGTCAGAGTAGCTTGGAAAGAATACGTCTGCATTGCTGAAGGTCTACACTTCAGTCTTCAGGTGGCAAAGAAAGGAAAAAAGCCATGTTTATACTATTCACGACATTCATGGTGCAGTGCTGCTACACAATACCTCCTTGAAAGCCCATTGACTGGGTGAAAGCACCAGGACTCATTCCTGAGAGTGACCCCAGAAACCGCTGACATTTTCCCACACAGCTATACAATACAGACACAGACCTTTACCTCACTTCTCAGCCCCTCAGCCCCATTCATAAGGATACAGGGGACCCTTGCCCCAACATGCATCACAGGTATTCTACCCACTATTTAATTTTTAAATCACATTAAGTATTCTGCTTTAGAACCACATTTTGAGTGTGGCAGAAAATTATCTCCCCATGGGTGTCTGATAACCAAATAGCACTTATTTTATGGCAGAGGAATATCTCTATCCAGTTCAGACTCAATACACTTATCTAAAAAGAAAGTAAATATTAAAATAAAGGGTGGAGGGGGAATGGTAGGACAAGTTTCACCTGATTGATAGATTTCAGCGTATACATATTGTAGAGTCCTGTACTAATACAACTGCTGCATTTCCAGATCGTATGGATGAGGAGGATTCGAGAATCACCTGGGACTTTCCAGTAGCTTGCTTTGTCTACAGAGCATGAAGCAGAGTGTAAATGGATGCTGAATACAGCCTGGGAGGCTGGCTCTTTAATACATCATTCAAAGCACATTCTTCTCTATTGAAGACTTTTGAATATATTAAACTACAAACAAATCTCTCTGCTTCTTTGTGCAGGTAATTCAAACATCTCTGAAATGTTGAAGTCGTTGAAGTATTGTACTGTTTTACTTCTTAAGGTCTCAAATTAGGCTGCAACACATGACTAAGAGACAGAAGTTCAACCCTAGCTTATGTAAGAAGAGATGGAACTGGTGATTTAAAAAAAAATCAGGCAAAGACTAGGGTCAGCAAACATGTGACCTGATATTTAACGACAGTAAACTGGAACGTTAACAGGGTATGCAGCCTAAAACTGCTCCTAAAGGTAACAGATGTGACATGATCCTTCTGAAGGCTGTGACAAATTTGGTTTCATTTGCTTGAGTGCCAGCCATGTTCATTTAACTACAATTACTGGCGCACCATGATCCCCACCCCAGAGAATGCATCCAGTCATCCATACAGGCAGTGAAATAAAGCATCTTGTACAGACCAACATATTTAAATCATTCCTCTGTAACCACAGCAAAATACTCAAATCTTCAAGACAACCAAGTGTGTGTGCATGTCTGCAGATTCCAGAGTTGTTAGCAGATCCTCTTTATTTTTCAGCAAATAGGGACCAGTAAGACGCATTTTTAATACTTTTGAAATATTCACCCATCCACTATGCATCTGACTAATGAACACTGCATAAAAACAGAACAGTCCATGCTCTCCTGTAGGATATATTCTGGTTTCTGACCTTGTATAATAACTGGAGTTCTTTGAGATGTGCGGTCCCTATGTGTATTCCACACGAGGTGCTCCATGAGCCTAAGACCAGAAAATTTGTAATTCGCAGTGTCCATTGTTCTGCACCTGCCCTCCTCTCCTCCTCATGCTCGGAGCTGAGAAAGTTGGGGGTAGTGCAGACCAACCATCTCTCTGGTTCCTTCTGAACCCTGAATAACCACAGGATAAGATCCACAGCAGAGGTAAAGGAGGACAGGTGGTGGAATGTACATGGGGGACCACACATCTCGAAGAACTCCAGTTACTGTACAAGCTAAGTAACCAGTCGTTCTTCTTCAAGTAATGGTCCCTAGGTTTATTCCACTTGAGTTGACTCTCAATTAGTATTCTTTGAGGAGGAAGGTGTGAGGAACCCTGCTGTACCACAGATTGGAGGACTGCTCTGCCAAAGGAGACATCTGCTGTAGGAGCTTGTACCAGGGCGTAATGTCTTGCAAATGTATGCACAGAGCCCCACATTGCTGCATTACAGAAGAGGAGCAACTCAAAGAGAAGCGCCCAATGCAGCCTAAGCTCTAGTCAAATGGGCTCTTATACCGTGTGCAGGAGGGGCCACTACCAAACTCATAGCAAAGCAGGCTGCAACCTGAAATCCTTTTAGAAAGTCTCTATGGTGGCTGCCCCCAGGAAAGCAACCTTCATAGATAGATGAATGAAGGAATATGAGGCTAAAGGCTCAAATGGGAAATTTGTGCAGATAGGACTAGATTAAGGTCCCATATCAGGGCAGGTTGCTGCACTGGAAGAAAGATTTACAAGACCCTTCAGAAACCTTATACTGTAGTCAGACAGGCGAAGACAAAATGGTTGTCCACCAGAAGGTGAAATGCGCTAATAGCTGCCATGTGCAAGGAGCTGAGACACAACCCCGACATTTTCACAGAAAGGAGATAGTCAAGAATGGCAGAGATGAGGGATAGCTCAGTGGTTTGAGCATTGGCCTGCTAAACCCAGGGTTGTGAGCTCAATCCTTAAGTGGGCCATTTAGGGATCTGGGGCAAAAATTGGGGATTGGTCCTGCTTTGAGCAGGGGGTTGGACTAGATGACCTCCTAAGGTCCCTTCCAACCCTGATATTCTATGATTCTATGACCCTCTGGAGGTTGCTGATGCCATATAGAGAATCTCTTCCATTTTTCTGTATAGCGTTTTCTCATGGAGTTTTTACTGCTATTGTTAAGGATGGGATATACAGGCACTGAGCATGATCGCTCTAAGTTCATCAGCCATCCAAATACCAAGCTACCAGATGGACAGAGCCTGGATCTTACCTCTGTCCTGGGTCAATATATCTGGAAAGAGCTGAATATCAATGAATGGATGCAAGCCCATCTGGAAGATACAAGTGAGCCAGGACTGCCTCAGACACCTGGGAGCCATGAGGATCACCATCATTTTGTCTTGTCTGATCCTCCTCAGGACTGGTGGTAAGAGAGGGATGGGCAGAAATGCACACATTAGGGGTTAGGACCATTGTATTCGAAATGTGTCCCCTCTGGAGTTGTGGCCCTGGAGCAGTAGGCCGGGCATTTTGTGTTTTCTTGAGGCGTGAAGAGATCCCATGACCGGAATCCCCACTGCTAAAAGATACTCTGCACTGCTAAAAGATACTCTGCACTGCTAAAAGATACTCTGCACTACTGAGTCATGGTCTCTGGAGAAGCGTTTGCTGGGGTTGCCTGCCAGTGTGTTCTGCACCCCTGGAAAATGCTCTGCCAAGAGTTAATCCGGTGGCAGATGCACCAGTTCCAGACACTGACAGATTCTATGCAAAGAAGGATGGACCTTGCCTCTCAGTTTGTTGATATAACAAACTATTGTCATGTTGTCCAATGTGACTTGAAATTGCCGGGTGCAGATCAGCAGCAGAAACCATATGCAGGCTTCGTGGACTGCACCCAGTTCCTAGTAGGCTTATGTGTAAGTTGGAATCCTGTTACGTTGAAGTACCTTGTGCTATATGTACATTCAACCTAGCAGAGAGGCATCTGTAATCAGTCTTTTTGCTGGAAGACGGAGTGGAAACAAAGGGAACTCCTATACACACTACCTTCATGTCTTCCCATCAGGTGAGTGAAGTTAGAACTGTGGGGGACCTTGTTCAAAACTGTGCTCATTTGTGCACAGACTATCCACAACGAAGCCTGTACACGTTGAGATGAAGTCTTGCAAAAGGTGTGACATGTACATGATCCCATGTGGCCCAGTAGCACAAAACAGGATTTTAGGTGTTGTCCAAGGGCTCACTCAGAGCTGAATAATGAAATCCTTCATACCTTGGAACCTGTTCTGAAATAGGTAGGCTTTGGCCCTGACCAAATCGAGGGTCACTCCAATAAAGTCTATGGTCTGTGTGGAAGCTAAAGTGGACTTTTCTGCATTTACTTGGAGTCCTAATGATTATAGGAATTGGAGCAGGGTCCAGCTGCCACTTGCACTTCTTGGTATGACTTTCCTGTGTGCGGTTGTCGAGGTAGGGGAACACTCACATATCCCTACAATGCAGATGCGCTGCCACTACTGAAAACACCCTCGCGGACACTCATGGCACTACTGAGAGGCCAAAGGGGAGCACACTGTACTGGTAACAGTCTAGGCCTACAGCAAACTGCAGGAATCTCCTGTGTGGAGGACGGATGTTTATGTTGAAATAGTGCCCTTCAAGTCGAGAATTGCAAACCAATCACCTTTGTTTAGCAGCGGGGCTATAGCTGCCAGGGTGATCATTCTGAAGTCAGTTGGCAGATGAAAGGTTTTTGGGGGGAGAGGAGGAGAGGGAAGATGTACAAGAACTCTATCATATAGTAATGATTCCCAGAACCCAAGTCTGATGTTATATGGCGCCACACAGAGGAAAGGCCACCAAAAGTTCCACATGTATTCAATCTGGATAGGTCCATCTCAGACTGTGGGCAGTAGAAAGGAACTGGAGAAGCAGTCAGTCCACACCACCTCTAATATCCACAAGTTCAGAGCACAGGGAGGAGATGGGTGCATGAGTGGAATACATATAGGGACAATTACTCAAAGAAGAATCTTACTCTCTGATCAAACCCAAACCAGAGTACTCCATTTGGACACTAAATAGATTCCACATATACCACTATGGAATGGAAAAGTCTGCTGGAATTTAACCTATATCTATAGGATTATAGAGTAATTTTTGCCTTGTTTCATCCCTACTAAGTTCACTAAAACTTATCCATAATGTCATTCTGTGACCTTTAGGGCCAACTTCTGCCCTCGAATGTATGCCAACAGTTCCCACTGACTTCAGTGGGCATTGAGCATGGTTGATGAACGAGAGTTAAATTTCACCTCAAAGAGGGGAATGACCTTATTTTCCAGATCCACTAAAGGATTAGGTGCTTTATTGTCCTCATCATTATCCTCCCTAAACTACAGCCTCAAAACAGAAGAAAGTTTCATTCAATTGTAAATACACCAGTGAAACAATTTTTCTTCAGAGAGATTCTTAAAAAAAATAAATAAATAAAAAGCACTCACTGCTGATTGGCTTTAACGCTCCCAGATACACCTGTCTTGGTTTTAAATAATCAATTTAGAAACTTCACAAAATGTTTCCAAATATCAACATCATTTGTGTTCAAAAACAAATTTTAAATAAATTCCAAAGCGTGACATGGAACAAATACATGCAATTTGTAGGCACGAATTTGTTCTCTTGAATGCTGTTGTTCAGGCACCAGCTGTTCTTTCAGGCTACGGACTGTAGTAACAGGTGGCTTATGTTTTTCTTTTCAAAAGAACATCCTAGTCCACAACTTCAATGGAACGCAAGAGAAACACACTGGCATTTGTGTATTCCAAGGCAGAATTTGCTCTTTAGCAGGAGTCAGTCTCCCATCAACACATGGGGAGACTTGCTGTACAGTGTACAGTACATATATAACGCCAACTAGCACATGGGATGCCATAAGTATGGCAAAAGAAGCCAAGAATCTTTACATGGCATTAGTTAATAGCTCAAACTTCCTGTTAATTCAGGACCACAAGAAAGATACTTTACTGGGCAGATATGTTCCCAAAAATAGTTGCCCTGATGAATAATACGCTGAAACAATTTAAAACTTTGAGAACAGGCAAGAAAGACGTTAAAAGAAAATGAAACCAGAAGGCTCAGGAAAGCAAGTGACAGGGGAGGGAAAAACATACAGATGAACTTTTGATAAAGATTATAAACTAAACAGCAATCAAAGGGCAAAATGCCCTGAGCTAGTCAACTAAAACACTTAAGCTAATAATCAAAAATGGGTAAGAAGTAGGCAATGGCAAGGAATTCTACACATTTAAAAAATTGAATATTTTACAAGTGGAACTAAGTAGGTCCCTGGCCTTACAGACTTACTCACATGCTTAACTGTATGAGCTGCGAGTAGTCTCATCGACATTAACAGGGATAATGACAGTGCATGAAGATAAACCATGCACTTAAATCATTGCAGGATTCCAGCTTAGACGTGAGCCAGTTACAACCCTTTATCCCCATTTCCCAGGTTCTTTGTATGCCTCCTAGTTTAGCCGGCAAGCTCCTCATGCCAGAGCCTGTTTTTGTTCATCTTCACAGTGCCTAGTACACTCTGGATGCGAGTGCAATAAAAACAAATGAAGTTATTACCCCAAACCAATTCATACTGTCCATGTTCATATTTTAAAAACTATGTTCATTCCAAAACCAACAGCTTTTGAAAAGGTTATTCCCCTCCCCTTCTGCAGACAGAAAGGTTAACTTCAACATCCATTGCATATATGTCTGCAATAAAAATACAAAGGACAGAGCTACAAAGTACACAGCACTAAATACCTCTAGACTAAAGACAGCTTGTCACTGAGAATGCCACATTGCAAACGAACATACACCAAAACTTCCTGAGCCCAACCCAGCTAACGCCCTACCGCAGCTTGCTTACTCATCTGAATAAAGGCTCCACCAGAAACAATCCTACAAAATGTGTGTTTACAAACAAAGCCTTGGACAGAAAATGTAAATTAAAAATAATTTCTCTCTCTATTTTTATTGCAGACATAAAAAAAGACTACAGACATCACCAATGGGTAAGCAGAGGCACAGACGTTAACTGACTTGCTCAAAGGCATAGTTAATCAATTGTTGAGATGGGAACAGAACCCAGAAGCCTTATTCCCAGCTCCCTATTTTGACAAAAAGATCTTTCAACGTCCTAAGAAAATAGCTCTTTCTACACTAGTGGGATGGACATGATCTGATTTGTTCTATTTACAATTATTTGTGACGCAGTTTACTGGAAAATAACCTGGAGACTACAGAGCACAAATAAACTCAACACCTCTGCAAGCAGTTGTTGGCCTGAATTTCTACCTACTCCTCCGCCCTAATTTTAAATCATTAAGTCTCTCTTGCTGGAGTCTCTTTGCAGACAGGTTTCAGAGTGGTAGCCGTGTTAGGCTGTATCTGCAAAAAGAACGAGGAGTACTTGTGGCAATTTAGAGACTAATACATTTATTTGGGCATAAGCTTTCGTGGGCTAGAACCCATGAAATATATATATATATATATTCCACTCTATGCATCTGATGAAGTGGGTTCTAGCCCACGAAAGCTTATGCCCAAATAAATTTATTAGTCTCTCAGGTGCCACAAGTACTCCTCGTTCTATTTGCAGACAGTACTTTTCATGGCCACTACCTTTTTTCAGCAGCCAGCCAGCCATGCAACACATCTTAGTGCAGGGCTGCACAGACAGCAGTTTCTAAATCCATCAATTGATGGGAAGTTATTGTAATGTTTAAGGTATTCCGATCTATTTACTTGTCAGCTAAGTCTACCTTGTTCTTAAACAGAAGAGGAAAATTTGTCATTAGGTTTTCCAAATTAAAATAAATCGAATTCTGTTTATTTTTAAATGGAGACAGAGAGAGAAAGAGGAGCGCTCTCTCAAAAAATAAATAAATAATCAACTTCCTAAACCAAAAGCACTCTAAGTCTTTGGGCATTTTTGAAGAAGATATTCAGAGTGAGAAACAAATGCATTTTCTGTCCTTGGTATTTCTAATGAGGCTCCATCATCCCCAAGAGCCAAGGCAGAAGGAAAATGGGTCACATATCTAATTACCACTGTTGAAGCGTGAAGCCAAAACATCCCTGAAATGTAATAGATTTTTAATAACTCCAGCTTCATTAGAATATCCCAGTCACCTATGTATTGCCAGCAGCTTAAGCTGAATGCTATAAAGTAAGAATGTATCAGACACCATGCTGTTTCACCATCGAGACAGGCAACACACTTGACAACATCTAATCTACTATTAATTGAGTAGTAAAACAAGTAGAAAAATCAACCTCATACAGACTGTTCTTTAATTTAAATCAAAAACATCCTCCCCCACAAAAACACACAAAAAAATCCCAACCTAGACATATCCAGGCACTAACCAAATCCAGAGTTCCGTTTCTAAGCAAACAGCTGGACAGAACCCACCGCAGATTCCAACTTGTGTTTCACAGAATTTTTTTTTTTTTTAAACTTGCATTTCACATCAAGTTTATTATTTCCCTGTAACACAGTAAGGATTCCACAGCAAGTTCTTTGCCCAGCTGTTCACTTAATTCTGCCCTCATTCCCTCCCACACGCAGATACCGCACCCTCATACACAAACCATTAGACACAGCCACACATTTAGGCTTTGCCATAGGCAGATTATGTTTTTAAAATGATAGGTGCATACACTGGCTGTACTGGGCAGTGAACCTGTGATCAAGCTTATCAGGTAGAAGACGATATCAGGAAGTCACATGGGGGGGGGGGGAATTTCACTATCAGGCATGTTTATAGCACACTAAACTCAAAACAGGATGCAAGACCAGCAGCATGTCAGTTGGCCACACTTTCCACACCAATTTAATAGTCTGCTGTTTGTTCTTGCCTTCTAAACCTTGTTTTCATTTGGACCAGTGTGACCCCCCTACTCCCAAGACAAACCCAATTTCATGGATAGGTTCACATTACCTCTTGGTGTGTAGCACCAGCATACCATTTGCTTTGGATGATATCAGTGACAGTGAAGCCCTGGTGGTGTGTTTAAGAAAGCACCAATAGGGAGGTCAGTCTCTCCAGCCAAAGAGCATGTGGCTAGAACAGATTTCCACTCACCAAGTGACTGGATAACAGTTAGAACTCTGCACACTATAATTCAATGCATCACAGCTACAGACAAGATGCAATACAAGCAAGTCACCATAACGTTTTAGAAATCAAACATTTTGCAGAGGAGACCTCCTATTTGATAGGTCTGAAGCTCTCTTTCTGTACATGTCAAACAGCACAGTTCTCATGCTACTGCATCAGCTTTTATATGAGAGAAGAGCAGCGATGCTAGGCACGGGAAGCACAAAACCAGAGTGAGATATTCATTCTGAATGGTACGTCCGTGACTACGTTCCTGCCCTGCAGGCTAGCATGCCTTTTTGTGGGTTTCGCACGCCAGCACAGGTGCGTTCACTGCACTGATTTCACATTTCTGTTTAGTATTAAATTGTGAGCTCTCCTTTTACGAAGTCCTCATGCTCTACAGTGAGGACATAGACACAAATCACATTTGAGTAAAACCCACAAAATTACATTAACAGATAAATCCCTTGATTAATCCAAGTAAAACATTAACATTAATACTTCAAATAAAAAGATATATATAAAAATGTAGGTTTTCCACTTAATATACGAAAAGGCAAAAACACAGTGGCAACAGGGTCTAATGGGTTAAGCACAGTTTTGGCACCTAGGAATATATGGATCTAAGGACTGGTCTACACTCAAAAGTTTTACTGGCACAACTATTTTAGTTAGGGGGGTGGTTTATTTTTTTACCGAAATAGTTATACTAGTACATTCCCTACTGTGGATGTAGTAATACAGGTATAAAAGTGACTTATATGCCATAGCTTATAGATTCCTACACCAGAAGGGATCATTGTGATCATAGGTGCCAACTTCCCCTGGGGCCGGTGGGTGCTCGCGCCCCCCCACCCCGCCACAACTGCACCCCTTCCCCGCCCCCATTCCAACCCCTTCTCCGCCCCCATTCCAACCCCTTCCCCAAAGCCTCCGCCCCAACTCCGCCCCCTCCCTGCCCCTATTGGACCCCTTCCCCAAATCCCCACCCCGGTCCTGCCTCCTTCCCTGAGCGTGCCGCGTTTCCCCTCTTCCCCCCCACCCCCAGCCGCGTGAAACAGCTGTTTCCGCAACACAACTACTGGGAGGGAGGGGGGAGAAGCAGGACCCAGTGGCGCACTCAGGGGAGGAGGCGGAGGCGAGCTGGGGTGGGGCTGGTGGGGAGCAGAGCACCCACCAATTTTTCCCCATGGGAGCTCCAGCCCCGGAGCACCCATGGAGTCAGCGCCTATGATTGTGATCATCTAGTCTGACCTCCTGTATAACACAGGCCATAGAACTGCCACAAAATAATTTCTTTTGAACTAGAACACATCTTTCCAAAAGAAATGTAATCTTGATTTTGAAATTCCAAAAGATGGAGAATCCACCATGACCGTTGGCAAATTGTTCCAAGGATTAATTACCCCCATCATTAAACATGTGCACCTTATTTCCAGTCTGAATTTGTTTCGCTTCAACTTCTAACCATTGATCATGTCACATCTTTTTTTGCTAGACGGAAGAGCCTATTATCAAATATTTGTTACCTACGTAGGTACTTGTAGACTGTAATCAAGTCACCCCTTAACCATCTGTTTGTTAAACTAAACAGACTGAGCTGCTTGAGACTTTCACTACAAGGCATGTTTTTTAATCACTGAATCATTATGGCTCTTCTCTGAACCTTCTCCAACATCCTTCTTGAACGGTGGACACCAGAACTGGACACAGTATTCCAGTAGTTGTCACACCAATGCCAAACACAGAGGTAACATAACCTCCCTTCTCCTACTCAATATTCCCCTATTTATGAATTCACAGATTGATGCTTTGGCCAAAAGGGCTTATGCACACTGGGAACTCATGTTCAGCTGATTGTAAAGGACTTGGAGGTCCCGGTTGATAGAATCACTGGTTCCCAGGATTGAGTCCCCCATTGTGTAAGTATGGCCTACATTCTTTGTTCTTAGATGTATACATTTACATTTAACAATATTAAAACACATATTGTTTGTGTCCAGCTTACCAACCGATCCAGAATGTTCTGCATCAGTAACCTGTTCTCTTCATTATTTACCACTCTCCCAATCTTTGTCTCATCTGCAAACCTCATCAGCAATGATTTTACATTCTCATTTCAGGTCAAGGTGTTAAATAGTGTAAGGCCAAGAACCGACCCTTGTGGAACACACCCGCACAATGATGATTCCCCATTTACAATTACATTTTGGGACCTACCAGCCAATTTTTAATCCACTGAATGTGTGCCGTGTTTATTTTGTATCATTCTAGTTTCTAGCTTATTCCCTTTCCTGTACAGGAATAGCTATACAGATAAAACTGCATTCACACTAAGGGTTTGTGCCACTTTAAGTATGCTGGTATAGTTAAAACAATACAATTTTCTGCTGCAGACAAGACAAAAGCATAAGCAGCAACAAAATAGTTAGCTAACTTGCTTTAGCGGACCTGGGGCCAGATTTTCTGAACAGCTCTGCTCCCATTCAGACACCAAAATATAGCTGAGATTTTCATAAATGCTCAGCATATTGGGTAGTAAGTACTTATGAAAATCTGGCCACTTATTTAAGTACCTAAATGGGAGCAGAGCTCTTCTGAAAATCAGACTCCTACAGTGCATTTCCACAGCACCTTCTATGCAAGGACCTACAAGTGTTAACCCTCTAAGCAGGGTATTACCCCATATTATAGCTGGGGAGCTGTGGCACACATTTTAAGGATCTAACCCAACTCTGAACCCAATTCAGAAATATTCCCACTGACTTCAGTGGGCTCTGAATCAGGCCCTATATGCCTTGCCCATGATCACACAGCAGTCGTGGCAGAGCCAGAAACCAGATCTCCTATCTCCTAGTCCAGTGCCTTAACCACATCATCTCACTTACTGTGAAACAAAACTAGGGTAAAGGAGGCTTTCAATGGAAAATGCGATGTGAATGGAAAGCAAGAGTAAAAGCCTCATCAGCACATTTCATAGACTTTGTCTCTGTTTAATGAGGAGATAAGCATATAAAGCTTTCAACCTACGTATGGAGTATTTTTCTTTAAAAAGAAACTGCCCAAGCGTATGGAACTCAATGACAAACAGGCAGAACAGAATGCATTTTCTGACAACGGCCTACATGTTAAGTGAAAAACGTTACAATTGTCATACAACAGGAAGAGGAAGTGGAGGGTTTCCCCATCTTCTCTACCTGGCCAAATTTGTTTCCTCTAGTTATCTACTCCCATTCAAATACCTTACTGTGTAATAAAATCAATATATTCAACAGAAATATACACTTACATCTATGTAAAAAACAACACCACCCAATTTTACTGCAACATTAAAGTTAAAATTCAGAGTGAAGATCCTCAGCCAGTTTATCTCCCTCCCTGTTCACGTTACGTATGCTTTACAACCAACCCCTTTACTACAACAATATGTGGAAATAACAAAAAAAACTCCTGTTGTAAAAATGCAAGGAAGCAGAACAGGAGGCTGCTCTTTTGTGTCATGTTTGCAGAAGAGCATGAGAGATTTTTTTAGTACAGAATGAGTTTTTAGAAAATGAAGTTAGAGAAAATGGAGTCTCCTTCTTAACAGCATGAGTGTGACACAAAGCCAAACCTCTATGAACTTTTTTCCTCTCTCTGGGATGGACCCAGGCCACAGAGTTTGGATGTAGACTTCCCCAGAGTCTGAAGGTGCTTAGACAGGCTTTGGTTTGAGCACATGAGTACCCAAGAGCCACTGGCCATACCACCACTGCATACACAACCATTTAACATGCAAAGAAGCTGTATCTCTATTAACATGCATGCCATCTCGTTATGGAGTTCAACCTATACACAGATGTTAAATTGGGTAAATAAAATAAAGATCAATTTTTAAAAGCCACCTTGTAACTCTAGAAGCATGGAAGAGTTTTCCTCTTTCATGGATAATTTCAAAATGGATTTTAATTTTTTTTTCTCATGCGTTAAGTGCTAGATTGACAACTATGGATAGGGAAGCCTTCTCTTCAAAGATGTATGCGTCTTTCCATCAGCATGCTTCAACCTGACTACCTCCAAGAGAAGATGGTAATTTGGTCTCCACAGCCCACTACAGTTTTGGCCTTTCTGACAAGGTGGCCATTTCAGGTGGGGGGTTTTGATATACTATCTTCTGCGCACTAGGAACTTGACTGAGATCAAACTCATTCTCGCACAGCTCAAAGAGCCACCAGATAAGTAACGTTCTGTCTCTACTGACCAGAGAGAGATTAAGGAGCGGACAGTGCTTAAGAACCCGCAGCCTCCAATGAAAGGCTTATATCCTCTATCCAACCCTCCTGGATTTATTTTTGAAATCTAAAGACACACTTTTAGGACAAGACCAAGCATGAACAACTTCAGAGACAATTTTTGGAGGATTTTCTAAACCCTGAAAAGTCAGGGTTTAGCTGGAAGTATCTCTCAACCTTAAATGTATAGCATTGGTACCACAATACCGTAAGAGGCTGTTGACTTAACTATGCAAATCTCAGACGCTGATTTACATGCATGTGAAATACAAGTATAGGTTCTTTTAACCATAATCAGAAAAATCTCTACAAATATGGAAGATCTTATTATTGAAAGGGAAATATTGAACAACAGCTGTTATGTTAAAAAACAAAAACAAAAAAACAAAGATGCAGCCAGCGACAGGAACAACTTGATGGTAAAGAAATGCCCTTGTTTTTAGTTTCTAAAAGGGCTGCATCACAGCTTCAGTTCTTGTAATTTGTTTCAGAGATTGCAGTTCAATCAAAAACATTTATCCCAAAGGGCCCACCATAGGAAACTACAATGCAGGAATCTACATATTTGGATATATAACTTTGGAAAAATCTGACAGGAAAAAATTGGAAACTTATTACACTTACCACTGTTCTGCACGGTGCCAAGAGCATTATAGCCTGGGATGCTTTCTACGCTGCTCTGCTGATGAACAGCAGCCTCTCCAGGCTCTGCTCACTCACGGCTACCAGCATGCAAAGTCACTCCCAGCTGAATACATGAACGCTATGCCCAGCCATCCATGAATTAATACAGGGCGGCACCTACATATCCCTCAGCCCCAGCCTTGCTCCCCAGAAATGTGTGTCTTGTACTGCTCAGAAGCTCACTGGTCAGTACAAGCTCATAGTTAGTTTGTTATTCCAACAACGGGTAATGATGATGCACCAGGCTTGTTGACCTAAGTAGAGATTCCCAAGCACTTCAAACAAAACACACTGGTTTAAATAAAACAACTTTATTAACTAGAGAAAGATAGATTTTAAACGATGACAAGTATAGATGCATATAAGTCAAGATAGGTTACAAAAGAAAGATGGTTTCTTACCATCAGAGGAGTGATGTTCTGGAACAGCCTTCCAAGCAGAGCAGTGTGGGTAAAATGCCCAACTGGCTTCAACACTGAGCTTGTTAAGTTCATGAAGGGGATGGTATGATGGGATTGCCTATGATGACATGTGGCCTATCGGCGACTGCCAACTGCAAAAATCCCCAACTGCTGGAGACGGGCACTAGATGGGGAGGGTTCTGAGTTACTACAGAGAATTCTTTCCCAGGTATCTGCCTGGTGGGTCTTGCCCACATGCTCAGGGGTTAACTGATCACCATATTAGGGGTTGGGAAGGACTTTTCCCCATGGTCAGATTGGCAGAGACCCTGAGAGGTTTTCGTCTTCCTCTGCAGCATGGGACATAGGTCCCTTGGAGGTTTAAACTAGTGTCAATGGTGAATTCTCTGTAACAAAGTATTTAAACCATAATTTGAGGACTTCAGTAACTCAGCCAGTGATCAGAGGACTATTTCAGGAGTGGGTGAAGTTCTGTAGCCTGCAACATGCAGGAGGTCAGACTAGATCATCATGATGGTCCCTTCTGACCTTAAAGTCTAAGTCTAAATAAAAGGAAAAACACACAAGCCAATTCCTAAACTTTACCACGGCTAATAGACTTAAAAGCAAAAGGTTTGTCTCACCACGAGCTGCAATACACTTTACAGGCTGTGCCCCTTTCCAGTCTGGGATCACTGTTCCCCTTTGTTCAGTTCTTTGAGAGTCATTGTTCTTTCTCCTCCTTCCATTTCTCTGCTCATGAGAGGAGGTGAAGGTCACTGTCCTTATTTTTATACCCTCGTCCTCTCTTTGCCTACACCCCGGTGGGGGGTAATCCTCAAACAGTTCCCTGTGTACATGAGATTTGAAACATTCCTGCGATGCAATGAAAATGTATTGTTTATACCTTCCCGGCTGCTAGGGAATAGCCAATTAAGTCAGTAAGGGCCCTTTAGCACTTAGCTGGCATGCTAGTGTCTCTGAGAAGTTGGTTTGTAGGCATTACCCAGAACTACAATGTATTTCATAAACAATCCTAGAGTAAAATCTTATAGCTTTACACACAGTGTTGTTATGCAATCTTAATAGGACAATGATGTTCAGCAGTTAATGAGTTTTCAAATTATACCTCACAAGACATACGTTGTACAAAATATATCATAGCCTTATAAAAGTGGTGAACATTGGGTATGGATTGCTACAATAACTGTCATTTTGAAAGCAGCATATTTCTGGAATGCATTACTCAGGTTGCATCCAGTGTACAACTCAAAACATGTAGGTTTTTATTTTAGTGGAAGCAGTATGGTAACACTAGAAACTGCCTCCCCTATTTGGTTATAATGAAAAAGAAAAAAATAGAACTTAACTGCTGCATATTGCAACTAAAATCAACTTGGAATACTTATTAATGCAATTTATGGGTAAAAGGTAAAAGCCAGCCCAAAGTAAAAGAGGGTATCATACAGAAAATTCTCTCATCTCATCAAGGTTTATTCTATTGTTAGCAGTTCTCTTTTGTCATACTTTAATTTCTTAATACATATTACCACTACATAGATTTTATATCTTTCATTTTTTTTCTGCCTCTACTCTACAGTTTGGTTAGATTAACAAAAAAGAGTTTGCCAAGGGAAGTGGTAAATTCATTATCACAAAAGTCATTCTAAAATATTCGATCTTGTTTAACCAGTTATCTAGTTGTTGGGCCCAACAGTATTCATTTACACAGAAATTCTGGGTCTGCATTATGCAGATCAGACTACATAACAGTAATCCTTTATGGCCTTAAAAATCTATGCATCTGAGGTCTCTATCAGTGCATCAGCCAAACTGATGCAAGAGTCCATTGCAACCAGGTGCTCAATTTATATTGTTGATCATTCCTAAATTCATGGCATAATCCCAATTAAACAGAAAACTATTAGTGCAATTCCCGGAATATGCCGAAATCTCAGTAAACACCAGGAAGTAGAGGTAATGGTATTAGGCCTACCATTTCCAAAGATCAGAGACTATTGCTCAATCATTTTTAATCAATTCTCATCAACCAAGCCTCATCAGGCTAGGTTCCCAGCTGTAAATTCTATTTATGGTTAAGCAACAAGAAAGTGCTTTATGGTAAGCAGACAATCCCCAAATAATCATAATAAAATACTAGGTTCTTTTTAAAAAAGTAATCTCATCTCTATAGTTACACTTCCATGTGAACAGCAGTTTCAGATGCATTCATTTAGTTCACATTTTTGGTAGTGTTTACCAGGTTATTGTTTCAGTTATCATAGAAACTGAGAAAGGCAGACAGAAAGGTAAGCCCTCTGTCCATTCCTGACCAACTCGGAAGTCCCCTATAATGTATTCAAATATTTTGTCCAGGGTAGTCATGAATGATTCAAGTGAAAAGATTGCTACCATTTCCTTTGACAGACTATCACACTAAAGAGAAGGGTAAAGAAATTCCCCATAGCTCTATTTCATGCAATTCCTCTCCCTCCCTTTATATTTTGAATAGGTTAATATCCCAATTTACTGAAACTGTTGACTGATCAAACTCTGAGCTAGAGCTTGTCTACTCAGTGGGCTAATGAGCTCTACAGGGGGGTGATTTCCAGGGTGCACTAAAGGTTCCCTAGCATGCTTTAGAACTCACACCCCAATAGGGTGCATTACCCTACTGTGTAGACAAGCCCCTAGATCAGTGATGAGCAACCTGCAGCCCGTCAGGGTAATCTGCTGGCGGCCCACGAGACAGTGTTTACATTGACCGTCCACAGGCACAGCCGCCTGCAGTTCCCAGTGGCCGTGGTTCGCTGTTCCCGACCACTTCCTGCACTCCCATTGGCCGGGAACGGCAAACTGCAGCCACTGGAAGCTGCAGGTGGCCATGCCTGTGGACGGTCAATGTAAACACTGTCTCGTGGGCCGCCAGTGGATTACCCTGACGGGCTGCGTGATGCCTACCACTTGCCTAGATTGCTTGTTTTTCTTGTTAAATATTTAAAGAGAAATTCAATAGTTTAGCTATTTTAGAATCATTTTTATCTTCTTAACAAGCTATTTCCTCTAGTCCATAATATTCACTCTACATTCCCACAGTAAAGGAATTTGTAAATGTTCTAAAAGTGTGGGATTGAAGCAAAGAAGATTCCATGAGACATACCCTACAACGCAAAATATCTACACGGATGGATGGTGAATTGCCAGCATTTGCTTCCAAGAAGATCATTTTCTTAGCCTATTGCTTTGACCATGTCACCCCGCTCTTTTCATCCCTCCACTGGTTCCCCCTTCTCTATCACATCAAACATAAGCTACTAGTCTTCACTTTTAAGGCCCTTCACTGCCCATTCCATGCTACTTATCTCATATACTACAGCCGTGTTTCTCAACCTTTTTGATACCAGAGACCAGCTTGCTGCCTTCCCATGCTGCGTCAGGGAGATCTCAAAGCGAGCGGTGCCGGTCCACGGACTGGCAGTTGAGAAACGCTGCACTACAGACATGTCGACTCCCGCCTTCAATCAGCCCATAATGCCGGCCTCCATCACCCACTTATTAAACTCTCCAACAGGACCTTTCTGCTTTCTCCCATGCTGTCCCTTCACTTCATTGTCCTCCTTCAAACTTCTTTGCCAGGATGCCTACAAAAAAATTAACAGGCAGCTGGTGTACGGAGACCACTGCCTATCGGGCTGACCAGCACTGTCTCGTTGTTTCCTTGTGCTTTTCTGTCTGTCTCCATCTGTTGTAAGCTCTTTGGGACGGGGGGAGTGTTTTTGTTCTGTGTTTGTACAGCACCTAGCACAATGAGGGCCTGGCTCATAACCAGGACCGCCTAGGTGCTATCACAATACAAATAATAAATAAAATCAGAGTAAGCTCACATTTTTTTAAATACAAGTCATCATCATCATCAAGTATCTCAAAAACATTCCTAAAAATTACACTACCGAACGCATTCAAAGCCGGCTTACTGTCCTGAAACTCCGATTTCTGTCTTTTAAACAAAATTAGTATGTTCTACTGATCGTAGCCTTCTACTATGGTATGTAAATGGCCCTCATCCGTAGTATCTGAGCACTGCACAGTCTTTCGTGTATCTATCCTCACAACACTGCTGCAAGGTAGGGCACTGCCATTACCCTCATTGAACAGGTGGGGAATTGAGGCACAGAAAGTGAACTGACCTGAACCCAAGTCTCCCAGGTCCTAGGCTAGTCCCTTACCCACTGAAGGATGCTCTCTTTATCAGCACTATACCGTAGGGTGGACTGCAACATTTTAAAACAAACAATTTTAAATAAGCAAACAACTTCAGAATGAAGGATTTAAGGAAAAGGTCTTCCCTTATGTGTCAACCCTGGCTCTGGATACAAAATATGAAAGAATTAAGCCAATACAAACATTATACGAGTCAAAACTGATCTAGGCAAGACCACCATTGTTTCTGTTTGGCATAACTGGTAACACCCTCGCCTCAGGGACACCAAGCAGTGATTTCACTTCTGAAATTAGGATTCACTCACTGCATAGCCTGCAATACAAAGCTGGGACAGTGAAGCACCTTCACATGAATGTAAAGGAATTTTCTTCTCCCTGTCTAGTGACTCTCCAGTTAGAAACTGACTGTTGCTTTCCACAGCATTGTTTGAAACAATTAATGTCTTTATTTCCCCCCTACAATTTCTTGTGGTACCCCTTCTGGAAATATGACAGACTAAATTACAGATTCTACCAGTGGACAACGCCTCAAGGGGAAAAAAAATACAATGTGCAACTTCAGTGATATGGACTGGTTTTGACATGGCCTACAGGGGATTATCTATAATCCTGGTGTGACTAAACATGGTATTTCCAATGTTTGCTGTCTGGGAAGGCGAATTTAATGACAACCCCCACTTTACACATTCCCAAGGGGTAGGGAGAAGATTGGGAAAGGGATGGTATGTAAATATATTCAGTACCTATAACCTTCAATGAGCTGGTTACATGTTTTTCTAGTTTACTGCAGAGGTGGCATAAAACATTTTAATTAATAAGAAAAGAACAGGAGGATAATCCAGGTATCCCTGCCAATGTTTGTTCTCAGTAAAACAAGTTTCAGCATTCACAACTTCACAGGGGCTATTTCCAAGCACCTACAAATAGCCGCTCTATTTGTCCTCCCGGCCCTCCTCTCACTCACACTCAGTCAAGATTCAGCTTTTTACTTCATAAAGCACTAAAATATCTCAAGTTAAAATGGTGCCATATCAAATCAAAATTAAGTTCTAAACAGTCTTGCAAAATTGCCATGAAAATTTAATGGCCCAGACAAAAATCTGCTCATCCATCCTATACTATGATTGATAATGAAAAAATCTAACTATATTCGACATGCTAAAAAAATTACCCATCCTGGGCAAGTAGCATTTTGAAAGGCAGCTCTACTGTTAGGTCAAACATTAAACTCAACCACTACAAAAGAAAGGGGGGAAAATAAGTAATAAATAAGGCTGTGAATAGCCAAATCTTACAACTTTTTCAGAGGCCAAATGAGAGTTTCCTCTTTCAATGGTGGAACCTCAGAGTAACCAAGGTTGCTCCACATGATGGATCATATCCTTCCTACACAATCCAGTCTAATAATACATCAGCAAGTTAAATGAGGACAACTTTTTCTAAAAATACCACCTCTAGGACTGCCTAAGGGATGAGATGGGGGTAGATCAGTTTCCTAGGAGTTGATACACTTACTTTTCTGGCTCAAAGGGGCTGTCATG
Source organism: Macrochelys suwanniensis (assembly GCA_033296515.1). Classification (NCBI taxonomy): domain Eukaryota; kingdom Metazoa; phylum Chordata; order Testudines; family Chelydridae; genus Macrochelys; species Macrochelys suwanniensis. Next base: position 240,980,320 of record CM065776.1, read on the forward strand.
TTTAAACTTAACCATTTGTTGTGTCTATCAAGCCCTAACTGACTTGGAACCAAGTTATCTCAGAGACATACACTTGCTTCCTTAGCATCCTCTTAAGCCACCACCTGAACTCAAGGACTAGAATCTGGGTGTTCTCAGTGAGGGAGACGTGGCTGGGCAGCTCTACATCTGTTGGCAGCCCAGAGACATAGGTGCTGGAACTAGGGGTGCTGGGGCTGCTGCTGCACGCCCTGGCTTGAAGTGGTTTCCATCATATAAAGGGTTTACAGATCGGTTCAATGGCTCTCAGCACCCCCACTATGCAAATTGCTCCAGCACCCCCGACCAGAGATAGTTTGCTGACCACCATCACACAATGAAAGGCCCCTCTGTAAACCCTAGCATTTCCTTGATTTGGGGGTTAGAAGTGGTGAAGTTTAAGCCATAGGCAGGCAACTACAGGGGTAGGTGACTCTGATGGCTGCCCACTGAAGACAGGATCATTCACTGTATTGTTTAACATTCTATAAACGTGACTGGAGGACACTGCAAGAGGTGGATATGGAACTGACACAAATAAACAGCCTTTAATCCAGGAATTCTTGCGAACATGCAAGCTCCGGAATGTGAACAAGACATTTCTGGATGTAACTGTTTTCCAGGTTCTGCAGATGGTTCTGAAGCGATCTGTGCTGGTCTCCCCCCCTTAGCAGCCTGCCTGTCAGTTCCACACTATCTTCTTACTTGGCTGTTCTTAGTCACCGCTCTGGTTTGCTAAGATCTACTGAGACTCATTCTAATTTAGTCTGTAGAGAGGCAAGAAGTACAATCGCCCATGCTGGAGCTCACTCGTTTTAGCATTTCTTGACTTTGTATTCACAGTTGAAAGCAAAACGAGTCAGACATCTTGAGAATTCACAAGACGGCTTGGCCTCAGGAGCAGAAGCACGTGGTTAGGCCTGTCCTGTTGAGGCAACCGCTCTGTATAGGAAGTTCCCATAGACTCCTAGTGTTTGCAGCCTCAAGGTCTCAGCCTTATATTTCAGTGTGGTTGTTGGACAGCTGGAAGTAAGGTTTATATTAATCTATCTATAAAAGAGTAAGATGCAAAAGGACAATAAAATCCATGTCTTGTGGGTAAAATCAATGATACCCCAGAAGTAGCTATTACAAGGAAATCAATGCTTCAAGTATGAACAATTAAAAAACCAAATAACTTCTGAGAAGTTTAGCTATGCGGCTGTTGGAGGCTATAATATTTCCTAAATACACATTAAGCTGTATCATTAATATGAAACCTGGTGCTTAGTTTATGGGACTCAAGCTTGCTGCGTAGCAGAGTGCTTTCTAATGTTTCCAGCAGACCAAACAAAAAAATTATAGAATACAATCTCCTACCTATTTCATCTCTGATGAGATACCCAAGATACTAGAAAACCTCCGCATTCAGATCTTTGTACTTCCGCTGCAAGACTTGAAATAGTGTAAACATGTGCACGGACATATTTGAGATGTGCACGACGAATTACAAGCAATATAAGCAGAAACAATTTTGAAGTTGCCCCATATTGGTGTTTCCGCCACCAAATATTCCGCCACCTGAATATTTTAAAACCCAACTGGAATGGAGCCAAGTCTCAGTGTTCACTCATCTTGCTGCTGCTGAACATGACAAGTCTCACCCCAGACCAGATACAGAAGCTTTACCTCCTGTAGCAAACGCCTTGCACCTTCATTCCATTTCAGAAGTACTCCACTGGCAGATAAGCTACACAAGGAGTGCCAAAGTGTGAAGGACAGAAAACTTTGGTATCTGTCATAAAACAGATCAGTACATCAGGCAACTTCCCAGGACTGGTTTTCTCAGTAGTGTTTGGGATTTAATCCCCTGTGCCTATTTACCATTGCCCATTTTTTACTCCACTGCAGCCTATTATTCCTATCATCTTTCTTTATCCTAAGGTTATGCACAGTTTTTCATCACAACTTCCTAATGGGAAATCTCAATTTCTGATAATCTGAGGAAACTTTTCTTCTTTGTCATATTGACTGCACAGCTGTTTCTTTGGATTTGTGCTTTGCATTGTCTCCCCCCATTTCCACCTCTATTTCTAGTTACCAATTCTGTTTTTTCCCCCATAGTCTTTTGCGAACTGAATGTTTTAACCAATCCAGTTAAAGTGTCAACAAAACAGGATTTTTTTCCAGGAGACAGCACCTTACTTACTCTGCAAACAACTGTCACACCAACTACCTAACCCATTAATACTAACTAAACAAGGAGATCGATTCCCATAAATTAAGATTTACTGGTGTTTCAGTGCCTAGTGGAAGTTTTATTGCCCCAGTTTACTGCCCTTTGACCATCAAAGTTTGCAACAGTTTGTTAATTGCACCTTTGCTGGAGTGTTGGAGTTCCTGTGGTTTAGCATCTGTCTTCTCGCTGCGTGTAAATATTGTCCTTTACTGATCTTCCCACAGAAAGCAACTAACAATTTTACCATCTCAGGAAACAATCTGCCCTAAACACAGAGGTCCCATTTCACATTAAAAGGCAGGTAGTAAGGTAGCACTAAGTGAACATACAAACACACAATACATATTCATGATTGTAACAAATTACAGGTAAGTGCATTAGTAAGATTCATTTTTTTTTCTTGTATTTAATGCAACAAATAATAATCCAATCAATAATAATATTACAGATTTAACTTATTTTAAAAGGAACACGACATAACTTTAAAAAATCCACAACTTTCCGTTACCAATAGCTTAGATCAGGGGTTCTCAACCTTTTTCTTTCTGAACGCCCCCCTCCGCCCATGCTATAAAAACTCCATGGCCCACCTGTGCCACAGCAACTGTTCTTCTGCATATAAAAGCATAGGTGCTGGAACTAGGGGAGCTGGGGGTGCACCTGCACCCCCTAACTTGAAGAGGTTTCCATCATACACAGGGTTTATAGTTTGGTTCAATGGCTCTCAGCACCCCCACTCTACAAATTGTTCCAGCTCCCCTGTATAAAAGCCAGGGCCGGCATTGGGGGTAGCAAGCCGGGAAATTGCCCTAGGCCCCACGCCACAGGGAGCCCCGTGAAGCTAAATTGCTCAGGCTTCGGTTTCAGATCCACGTGGCAGAACTTAGAGGAGCGGGGCTTCAGCTTTCTGCCCTGGGCTCTAGTGAGTCTAATGCCAGCTCTGATTGGCGGACCCCCTGAAACCTGCTCTGGCCCCCCAGAGGGCCTTGCACCCCACGTTGAGAACTGCTGACTTAGATGACCACATCTAAAAATGTTTTAAAGCCCTAATTGAACTTTTACATTTTGCATTATTCTCAGCTTAGACAATGACAGAATAAATGATTTTATGAAAACTGATCTTCTGCACTATAATCTTTGGTTCAAAACTTGTAGAGAAATGTTTATATTAAAAACCCTTCATTGAAAATTAAGAAGCATCATAAAATATTTGCAATATCAGATTTTAGAAAATAAATGCTCTTTAAAAATACAATCCAAACATTGTGCTTAAAAGTTGTGTACAATATACCTTCCAGTAATGTTCCTTTGAACACAGTGGAAACAAGCAACTACAGAGCTCCCCTCGGCACAGCATATCTACTGCATTACGAATGTTTTGTAAATGTGTATTCTCTTTATGTAATCTCACTTTAAAAAGAGGGCCAAAACTGACCTTACATTTTAAATAATCGGCAACTTTTTAATTTATGGGGAGGCAAATATTAATCTCTCCACATCCTGCTAGTAAGCTATTAGATGGTAACTGGCTACCATTTGAGAATAAAATCTGGTCCTGACTGATAACGTACAGTGAAAAAACTGATTTACAGATGAAATGTTTGGAAGCTTCATAGGACAACCTGATCATTGCAAAGCCAACTGTTAAATCTCCTCTTTAAAAAAAACCCACACAAAGCCAGGATTAGGTAGCATTGCTCTACTAGAAGCTATTGAATGTAGTATTCATGCAGCTTAACTGAGCCAAGTGGTCTACGCAGTATAACAAGGTCTTTCACAGAGGACCGAACACTTGCCAGAGTGCTGTGTGTGAGCCAACTTTAAGTTCAAATGTCATTTTGAGTTTAAGGACCACCTGAGAAGGTATTCAGCAGGCCGAATCTCAGCTTGGCTGCTCCCAGAAACTGAGAATGTAGCTGCGGAAGCTGAGGCTGGACACAACTGCCACAATGAAATCAGGCAGGGAGAGGAAAACTCCCACAGACTTGTATGAGTGTCAGATTGATTGTGACAGCGATGCAAAAGTGTCCTGACAGAAAATCACACACACGCTTCACAGATTCTCTAAACCATACTTATTCCACACTGTCTCCAGGGACTCCTTGCACCCCTCCATTCCCCACCCCCACTAGCTCCTTGTGAGACACCTTCCCTTGCCACTCCTCCACTCTTCCATTTCAGGGATTTGCTGCAACAACTCTGATGGCAGAGGCTCTGTGTTCCCCCTATTCCTCGTGTCAGGGAATCTGCGTGCCCATGTCTCCCTCCCCCTCATATCATTTCCCCTATTCTCCCCACCCATTCCAGGGATTCTGTGTGCCCCCCCTTTACTCCTTCCCCCCTACCAGGCTCCCCCATTCTCCCCACCATGCCAGAGGCTCTATGGGTGCCCCCATTTTTCCCCACCATTCTCATCTTTCTTTCTATGCGGGAGGGAATTCATTCAGGGAGTCACACTGAATTGGGATGATGGACAGAGCTGAGATGGGGTGTATTATTATGCAGGAAGGTGTTAACGACGGCCATCAACTGTGGGGGTTTTTTGTTTTGTTTTTTTGACCTACAGACAATTACAGAGACTAATGAAGCTGCCAACTCTGCTAATAGGATGAAAGGGGTTCCGTCTAACCCCAAAATCCATAGATTTCCACCCACAGATGCTAAGAACACTCCCTGAATTTTGGAATTGATGGCATGTGGCATTCAAATATTATGGTGTTACATCCAAACAGAGACAAAGAAATGCCATCAAGTTGAATGTAAACCCACGTCACACGTGGAGCGCCTTGCTGGTGTAGGGATATCGGTATATTATACTAGCAAAGCCCTCCTCGTTACATAGCACTCCTAGACATATCCTGGCAAAGCTGTGCTGCGTGCCAGTACAGAAAAACCACCCCCCACGAGCGAACCAAAGTAGCACAGTTTTGCTGGTTTAGCTGCATCTACACTAGGGACTTCTGCCAGCACAGCCATGTCGGTCAGGGAGTACACCTCTTCTCGTCACAGCCCTGACCGACACAGACTCTACCGTCAGAATCTATAGTGTAGACTTGGCCTAAAACCTCGCTTCACCCCACCAATTACAGAGAGGTGATCTAGGCCTTGTCTACACGACACACTTTTGTCGACAAAAGTCGGCTTTTGTCCTCGAAACATGAAGGTGTACACACTGAAATGCTCCTCCCACCGATGTAACTCCCCTGCTAGGCTGACATAATAAAGCCACCTCAACGAGAGGCGTAAGGCTTATGTCGATATACTTAGGGTGACGCAGTATCTGTGTAGACACTGCGTTCCTTACATGGGCTGTTGGCTGTCATTCTTGTCTGCTCAGCTCCAGGGCAGATGGGGCCAAGAAGCCGGCGCAGCTGGACCCTGCTTCCCAGGGACGAGAAGCCCTGAGTGGCGTTCCCGCTGCTCCTGGCGGGAGAGAGAAGGCAAGAAGCTCTGGGCGGCTTACCCCCACTCCCAGCAGGGAACAGGGAGCCGAGGGCAGGGGCAAGCCCACTGTGAGTCTGTGGGGCAGCAGGCAAGGAACTGCCAGAGGAGCGGAGACCAGGCTCTCAGCTCCCACACTGCCCCTCTTAGGTCAGTGAGAAGCACTCCCGGTGAGAACGCACACCACTGACCCAAGGACGGTAGTGTAGACATGCACCACCGCAGTAATTAATTAATTAATTAAACAAATGTATCTTTGTCATGTAGACATAGCCTTATTATGGATTGCAGTGGAGCAAGGTACTCATATCTGCACTGTCAACCCTAAGTATCCAAAAATCATGTAATTTCTGAAATATAATAACTTGAGGGTATTTTTATTTGCCTTCTAATTTGATTTATTAGGGTGGCACTTGGGCGACATTTTCAAGCTTTTCTCTGCAACTATGAGGGCTCGGAAACTTAATTTTATTAAAATAAAAGCAGAGATACTCTCTTGTAATCACATGAATCCAGGAGTTGGGGATTTAAGAACACCATCATATATGAGAAGACTTGTGATAAATTTGTTAAAGTTGGCAACAATGTATCTGGATACTCACACCAATAAATGGTGCACTATATGTGTAGCTTGCTAGGGAGCAGCCCTGAAAAACTATCCCTACAATAATAAACAAAAACATTTTTTCAAAGTAAGTTTTTTTTGGTTCAGATGTTTGGAGTAACTGAGCCAGTTCACAGAACTTTAGCTGCTGTGCTCTGCAGTTTGGATTGCCCTAGAGGAACATAATTGATGTGGAGTTAAAACCCTGTGCCTCCAGCACCCAGGAAATAATTGAAATCCCTGCAATCCCAAGACATCCCTGAAACGGGAGAGCTGCTAAACCAAAATGTAGAGTTGTGGCAAGATGTTTCTATGAATACACACACACACACCAATTATATCAATCATCAAGGGGCTCCTATTTGAGGCCACTTTCCCATGGATAATTTATGGTAGTGTTTATGATACATTGTGTACTAATAATTTAACCAAATAATGCAACAAAGCTGTTCCAGCTAAGAATGTGCAGTGACTTCTCAATTCCCAGGGAACTAGTCATTCGAACATTAGCTTGTAACAATCCCTACGTAATTTAGTTTCCACAAAAATACTTCCCACAGTGGCTTGGAAGCATCAATCCCTGATAAGAGTCAGCTTAACAAGTGAACCAGAGTTTCATATAATTTACTCTAAACAAAGTGTGCACATTGTTGTATGTGTGACTTATTTAACAACAACCGTCTGTTTAGTGTTTGCGTTTTACAACACTAATCTCTGGGATGTCTTCAGACTTTTCCCTTGAGATCTCTCTGGACAAAATCTTGAGACCAATGTGGATAAAGTCAAAGTAAAAATGAAGTCCAATGCTAAAAATAAATAAGCATCTCATACATGAGAAAACTAGGTTGTCGACCTCGTCCACTAATCAACTTGATTAACAGATGACCTATAAAAGAAAAAGAAAGCGGGCAAAAGAATCTTTGGCATTTTCAAGACAGCATGCAACATAACCTAACCATAAGAATCACTGCAGTTTAGTCAACTCAGCAGGCTGAAGACTAAAGGCATGCAAGGTGCTGACTGAAACGAAGCCTCCCCCGAATGAGTGGGTCAAAGGCTTCCATTTTATGCTGAAGAAGTTATGTCACTTCGGTGGTCTTGTAAAGCCAGGATTTTTATGATCCAAAAGTGTGTGCTGAATGATTCCCATAGTGCAGTGTAATCAGAGTAGGTATAATAATAGTTCTATGCACATGCTGCTTCTCCAGCCTGGAGAAATCGGATTATCAGAATTTCTCCACCTGAAGTTTAAAGTTTGATTGTTTTGTTTTTCTACTTAGAAGCACAAATACCCCGTCACGGATCCGCAGGTCAGGTGCTCTTGCACAGCTCTGGAACAGTGCCTGGGAGGACCCCTTCAGTGATGTCAGCCCCCTTATGGTCACACTCTTTCATTAGGGCCAACCTCCTGGGACCATACCTCTCAACCTTCAGCACCCCTTTTTCTGTTCTGCTCTCAAACTTGCTCTGAAAATGGACCGAGCGCACAAGTATGCATATTTTACACAGGTGCGTCTCTATTCTTGGAATATTTATCAGTAGACTCGGGCAGAAAACATTAAGAGGAGCTTATCAATTGCTGTCTGCAGTAACCTAAGCACATAGTACTTACTGCACAGAGCTTTGACTTTTGTCTAGGGATCAATGTATTGAACATTTAATTTTCTAACCTACTTCTCTCTCTCTCCAGCCAACAGTACTTTGATGCCATATTGTAAATGTTAAGAATCGACTCACTGTCACTCCAAAGTATTTTTTGGTTTGTTATTTTGGAAAAAAAATTTTCAATTGGTAGAAATCTTGCCTACGTAAGGTCATGGTTCAGGTGCCACACCAGAACTAGGGACAATTCTCCTCGGTGCTTCATCTTCCCACTCTATAAGAAGTGCAAAGTACTATTTCCAAAGCCACCTGCTGTTTTGTGGTTAGTGTGATCCAGAGCTAAAACAATCCTATGGAGTAATGTCCTTTCACATATTCAGCATACATCTGACAGATTCAACACAGGTGCATTTACTGAAGGCAGCATGCCTTCTCACCAGTAAAGCACCTCTTTTGGCGTGGTCAATCTATGACTGACATTAGCTCTGGTCCATATCAAAGCAGGTGTACAGTCATTGATGACTAACAAGTGTGAACAACAGTAGCAAGTACAGGGGAATTCTACTTACAAGACAACAGAGCAAATGAGGTCAGATTTTATCAAGTAAAACCTATGCCAGAGGCAACGTATCAAACAGCTAAGATATATTAAAGCTTCCCAAAAAGAAAGGCTCCCCGGGCTCCCTCCTAATTCACTGATTTGATATTTCAGGACTGACAGTGCTGAAAAATCTTCCATATGATTAGCTAACCAGTTGTCCTGGCTATAGGGGAAACACCATTACTGTAATGGAAAGAGATTTAAGTCTTGTTTGCAGTCAGTCTGGGCCTGTACTGAACAGCTGTTTAAAATTCTATGTAACCACTAAAGACTTGTGCTGCCAAAGTAATTTCTCAGGAAGCCACAAATTGAATCATAACTTGAAGGCTGGTAAGTTTTTAAAAATGAAAAACATTTCTCTTCTTTCAGCAAAGGAATGTGGCTAAGCTGATCGGCAGGGAATTGGGAGGAATAAGTACTGTTAATAACGTAAACAAAAACTATTGAAGGGAGCTGCTAAAGCAAGTATATACTAAGACACATCACACACTTACAAAAGGGGATTTGTGTTGCTTTATGGATCCATGTAAATCATGACACTTTGCACATGGTTCCTCCAAAGATTTAGGCTGAAGCAACTCCAGCATGTCGTATCCAATTTGATGCATATGGTACAAAATTAAAAATACACGTCACATTTTTATCTCTATCCATTTGCTTCCTTGAATCTCCCCATCCCCACACTTCTACAGAAGGAAAAGCAAAAGCCAATGACTCATGTTGGCTGCAACTTATTTCATTCTTTTTCCAAGTTTCTCCCATTCTGGGGGAGCCCACCGAGAGGATCTCTAAATTCTGGGTTAGGTGGTAACCTTTTCCTCCACCCTTTGTCTTCTCAGACTGTAAGTATCTGAGGCCTTCTTATAGGTCTGTATCTAGCATATCTAGGGTACTAAACACTGCAGTATTCATAACTCACAGACAGCAGGGGTGGTTAGGCATTACAAGTTTGCTCTCCAGCTAAGAGCAATCTCAGTGCTTACAATGCAAGACAAAGTCTAAATCAATACAGAAGACAAACACTTTAGAAGAAACAGATTAAAGGGGACCCCAAATATTAATAGGAATAAAATCTTCAATTAGTGCATCCCATTTATATACATATGTTAGTGTGCCTATCTTCCCACCATATGCAAGCACTGTACACCACCCTCTACTGGATGGGATATGTCACAGCAAGACCCAGACACCCTCTAGCGCAAGGGTGGGCAAACTTTTTGGCCCAAGGGCCACATCTGGGTATGGAAATTGTATGGTAGGCCATGAATGCTCATTAAATTGGGAGTTGGGGTGCAGGAGGGGGTAAGGGCTTCGGCTGGGGCTGCAGGTTCTGGGGTGGGGCTGGGGATGAGGGATTGGGGGTGCAGGAGGGTGCTCCAGCCTGGGACCTGGGTTAGGAGGGGGATCAGGGGTGCAGAGAGGGGCAGGGGCGCAGGCTCCGGCTAGCACTTACCTCAAGAAGCTCCCGGAAGCAGCAGCATGTCCTCCCTCCGGCTCCTATGCGGAGGCACGGCCAGGCAGCTCTGCACGCTGCCCCTGCAGCTCCCATTGGCCGTGGTTGCCGGCCAATGGGAGCTGCAGGGGCATTGTGTGGAGCCCCCTGGCTGCCCCTACGCATAGGAGGCGGAGGGGGGATGTGCAGCTGCTTACGGGAGCCGCGCAGAGCCCAGCAAGCCCCTGACCCCACTCCCCAGCTGGAGCTCAAGGGTCGGATTAAAACATCTGGAGGACCGGATGCGGCCCCCAGGCTGTAGTTTGCCCACCTCTGCTCTAGCGGCTGTAGTTCAAAGAATATGCACTACGGCAGGGGCGGGCAAACTACGGCCCACTGGCTTGACCTGGCCTGTCAGGACTTTGGATCTGGCCCACGGGATTGCCAGCCCCGTGCCGCTCCCGGAAGCTCTGGCACCACAGCCCTGTGGTCTCTGGGGAAGGGGTCCTCACACTGCCCTCGCCTGCAGGCACTGCAGCTCCCATTGGCCAGGAATGGGAAGCCTGCCCTGGCCCCGGTGCATGCCACTGCCATCCCGGAGCCCACACCCCAACCCCTCCTGCACTCTGTCTCCCAACCCCCTGCCCTGAGCCCCTTGCCATACCTCACACCCCACCTGAACCCCAATCCGCTTCCCTGAGCCCCTCATACACTCCACACCCCTCCTCCGCTCCAACCCCTTACCCTGAGCCCCTTCCTGCACACCGCGCCCCTTCCCACATCCCACACTCCCTCCTGCACCCCAAGCCCCTGCCCCAGCCCTACACTCATGGCCCTGCATGCAATTTCCCCACCCAGATGTGGCCCTCGGGCCAAAACGTTTGCCCACCCCTGCACTACAGAGTCAGAGATTCCAAGGCCAAAAGGGACCACTATGATCACGTAGTCTGACCTCACGCCACAAAACTTCCTCAAAATAATTTCTAGAGCAGATCTTTTAGAAAAACATCCAATTTTGATTTAAAGGATGTCAGCGATGGAGAATCCATCATGATCCTTGGTAAACTTTTCCAATGGTTAATTACTCTCACTGTTAAAAATGTATGCCTTATTTCCAGTCTGAATTTGTCCAGTCTAATTTCTACCTTTCTCTGCTAAATTGAAGAGCCCCTTATTATATATTTGTTTCCCGCATAGATACTTACAGATGGTGATCAAGTCACCCCTTACCCTTCTCTTTGTTAAGCTAAATAGATTGAGCTCCTTGAATCTATCACTTGAATGATTAAAGGATTAGAAAACATCCCTTTTTGTGGCTCTTCTCTGAACCCTCTCTAATTTATCAATGTCCTTCTTGAAATGTGGACACCAGAAGTGGACACAGTATTCCAGCAGTGGTCCCACCACTGCCAAATACAGAGGTAAAAATATCCTCTCTGCTCCTACTTGAAATTCCCCTGTTTATACATCCAAGGATCACATTAGCCCTTCTGGCCACTGAGTTTGCAATGGGAACTAACCTGACTATTCACCATAACCACCGACTCCTTTTCAGAGTCACTGATTCCCAGGGTGAAGTCCCCGCCCCTCCAAAAAAATCAGATAAGTATGGCCTAAATTCTTTGTTCCCAGATGTACACATTTTACATTTAGCCGTATTAAAACCCATACTGTTTATGTGTGCCCAATTTACCAAGCTAGTGCTACTCAATCTGATAATCCATTGGTTTGGTGGTGTTCTTGAAATCTGTAAATGTGATGCCACTACCCCCACCTCATGTATACCTGCTCCTAGCTCATCAGCATGGGAAGAGTCACTCCACCATAGTTACTATGATAATTTTGAGTAGTAAGAGTGCTATACGCCTATATTCCTCTTCCGATCCTTTCCCCTGCTTTCCGCATCACAGCAGCAGCAGCATAGCTGGTTGAATGCCATCCTGACCAGCTGGCTCTCTCAGCAGCCCATACAACTAACCAATAATGACCTTCAAAATGCTAACCAAGGATAATATCCAAGAGAAGGGAAAATATAAAATCCAGGAGAGGACATTATAGCTATTCCAAGCTCAGATTAGTCGCAGGACTATGTCCCTCTTAAACAAGAACACAGATATATACTCTGCATTCATCAGTAGTACATTTGACAGTTTGTAACCGTCTTTTCCTAACTCAAAGGTATTACCATATCGAACAGCATGAGAAATATATGTTGGTCTCCTATATGGTTGGGGAGGCTCCAGAGACCTACTCCTGTCCTAAGTCATATGACTAAACCACACATTACTACGATACACACGCACCGATCCAATCAGAGATGGCATCCTGACAATGATTCTGACACCTGCATCATGCCAATGGAATGCTACAGCAAGGCTCTATCACAAAAAGTGTCATACTGCTGTGGTTTACTTAACACAGGTTTCGTTGAAGCTCTAACCCAGCAAAGCACTTGCTCAAACTTATAACACACCCACACATAGACTCCCACACACCCATTCTATTAGGTAGAGACAAAGACCCTAAAATTTCAACACAGAAGGTTCGGAATGTTACGAGCAATTAGTAACAGGGTTAAAATGGAAAAAATTGTATAACCATAGCAACAGCTGTCTCACCCCTATCATCTTGAGATCAATTAATCGCATTTGGGGGCGGGATAGAAGATGAATGGGATTTCAGATAAGGGAATACATGAAGAACAGGATGAGAAATGGCACTGGAACCCCCACCTTTCAGCAGCTTTTCTATGGTAAAGTGGGGAAGAAAAAAAATGCTAAATAGAGAGGGCCAGACAGACAGAAGTCACGCACAGAGCATACAAGCAAGCTCTCTCGTTAATATGGACATTCTATTTAAATAGACTTCATAGTAGACCTGATGCTGTATACAAAGAGTCCTCCACTTTACCCAGAAAAGCTAGTAAAAAAAAGCAATTCCTATTTCTTTCAGCTTTACAACAGCATTCAGAGAAGGGCCTGCACATTGCTAAATAGACTGGGCACTTAGCTTTGGTATGCCTATGACAGCCTGAGAAGAGGACTTCAAATCAGCCCACTAAGTGGAAAGATACGTGAGCAGCCAGGCAGTTTAGAGAGAGACAGGGCCCACTTGGGTGCCTGGGCAACACTGCTGATGAAGTACCCATCTTTTCTTAGCACTCTCTGGACAGTTGGTGCTGTACAGTAGAACACTGCGGCTAGAGGCCTGCAGGCCCTTGTGGCTAGCTACAGCCGCAGTTTCACATATCTATGCAACAACTGTCTGGCCACATCAACAGGCTCGAAACAGATACATTCAGATTCCACTTCAATCACCACCATAAACCTCTTGCACCATGGGGCTACCTAGCCCCAACACAACATTCACACTTCCATTTACGTGGTCATTCTCAACGTTTCAAAAAAGTTGGCAAAAGCAGGGAAAGCCTCGAATGCAAGTTAACACCCCATTCAAACAAGAAAAGTACACTGAAATATTTAATTTCAGCCCAAACCGCAACCATTTCTTTGTATTCCTGTGCTGTATGTGCAGTAATGAAACATTTTACAAGCATATGTCATTTACTAACCCTGCCAATCAGAATGCATTTCTATGCGCAAATAATTTAACAGCAGTGTTACTTAAATGAGATTTCCTCATCACGGTTACTACAAACCAGTGCATGGTTTCAAACCTCATATCCATACCCTTTAGGGAAACGGTACTGAAGTCTCTCAAACCTAATAAAGGTATCTTTGATTTGGCTACGGTACTTCCACCTTTCAACTGCCACCTAAAAATGTTTATGAATGTACATACAGCATTATCATCATAAACATCAACAGGTACCTGGAAGCAAAACTGACAACCTTGGAAAAAAGCTTCAATTAGTGCATCATTTGTTTCCCATTGACTACAAAGTCAGGCTCAAGTTTTTGGTCCTCACCTTTCAGAGCCCTTCAGAGGGCTGGCCAGGCTACCCTTCCTCCCTCTTCAGGATCACAGCCCTCCCATCACAAGCATATTCCTCTGGAAACCATCAAACATTACACATGTGGCACATGAATACAGGAGGCAGAGCTTTCCCGGCAACTGGCCCCTGATGGTGAAACTCTCTTCAGGGACCAACCTCAGCAGTTTCAGAATGAGATGTAAAACCCAGTTTCAATCTAGCCTTCCCACCAGCTCTACAAAGATTAATAAATAAACTGAGCATGGGGGAGAATCCTTTCAGCCTGAAGACACACCAATACATCTGTAAGGCACTCAGATACTACAGTTCTGAGTGCAGGCAGTAATAACTCCCCAATGAAGAGTTAAGCAAGCTTAGATATTTTAAACACTATAGGGGAGATTTTCAAAGGAGCAAATAGCAGGTAAAACACCTTATTCGCACGGACTTTCAGTGAGAGTTAGGTGCCTAAAAGCCATTGGTGCCAATGATGATCGCCTTCTAAATCCAATCACATTCAAGATAATCCTCCTCATTCACACCAGAGTGACTGTATAGAATTGTTTATCCAAAGAGTATATTTTTGGGGCTAACATGACACTCAAAACATACATTACACCTTAAGGTGGGGTCACATATAGTAAACATAGTATCTGTAGGAACCAAAACATAGTATTATAGAAAGTATCCAGTTATACCACCGGTAACTCATTTTGCCACAAATATTTATACACTGCTCACTAGGTTAGCAAAACAACTACAACCCCAAGTTCTGGAACAGACACCGTTGCTATTTATAGAGGTTTGCTTTCTATTTGATAATGCTCAGGAAGAAATGCATCCTTCTAATCCATTCAATATTTAAACCCTAAAATACATAAGTGGTTTTAAACCCACCTTTTCTGAATTCATTTTCCATTTTCCAATTAAACAATTAATAAAAGGAAGAGCATGAGACATTATCTAGATGTTACTAACCATTTCCATACTACAGCTGAGACAGTGACTAAATATGTTAGTGGTTATCAAGGTAACAGCATTATTGCCAATATTTTTCCAATGAGCCTGTGAAGGCAACACCATCCCTCCACAATCAATTTAATGTTTTTGACTATCAGTACATTTCAAGAATGTGAATTAGAGAATACAAGCATTCCAAGTGGAACTGCACTTAAAACTTGAACAAATACATATTCATTAAAAAGCTGCTTTGATTTAACATCTACTCTTTCACTCCTTTGAAACCCCCATAGTCCCTTTCAGTGGGAAAGACACAGGACACTCCCAAGACCTTGGTAGAAAATTTTCTGACCATGAGCCATATCTTCAAGATGCAGTATTTCAAACGGGAGAGGGGGGTCTAATAATTGAAGCAGCGGAAGCCAATTTACTTTTTGGCAGAATAAGTCATAAGGCATTATATCTTGACTTGATAAACAGGTGGGTTTTTTAGCCACCTCTGAAAACAATAAGCAATAGGGAAAACTGAACCACGGCATAACCACCTACTCTTGCATTGTTAACTCAGCACCAGTGTATAGATTCATCAGCATTGCAGCACTTCAAATTAAATCACTAGGATAGATTGAACAGCTATGATATTCTCAGTGCAAACAATACACAGCTAGAAGTCCATCACTTGCATCCCAAAATGGTTTTCCCTTGCAGGCACATAAGAAAACTGGCAAAAACAGAGTTACAATTCCATGAAAACTTGAAAGTTTACCAAATTTCTATCCGACATAAGCACTAGGTCCTGTTTCCACATTCCCCAGATGAAAGGGTCCTGCTGCTTTGGCACCTAGATTCATACTAAATACAATTTGTCCAACATGGGAGAGCATGAACCTTAGCTGTTCATTTCAGCTAAGGTTTTCAAAAGCGACTAGTGATTTTAGGTCTCTCATTTTTCCGAAGACCAAACTAAGATCTTAAAGGACTGATTTTAAGGACAGGCTGAGCTTCTACCCCCCCTCCCCCAACAATCAGGCTCCTGTGCAAATTAGGCCTCCAACATGCTTATTTGTGCATGCAAATATAGTAAATGCACACTTCTGGTGTGGACCTGCCTCCTTTAGCCTAAAAATGCCTGTTACTGGCTACACCATTAAACAATCTGAAATGCAATATGTGCTGCAATATGTTCTTTTGCAATGATTTGTTAATTTCACATAACCCAGCTAACCAAATCATTAAATAACCCTACCATTAAATGCATACGTGTCTTTAGTCAACAGCTATTTTTCCTCACATACAATAGGTTATGTGGAACTTCCTAGCCTTCATTTCTGTTTCCATGGTTACATCCCTATAAAAAAACCCAACACCGAATACTTAAGCCATGTTGTGTGTTCAGTTATTATTGGGTGGATGGAGAGGAACAGAAGAAGCCAAAACAATGTGTATTCTCAATCATACAGTAACAGATTTATATTTTGTTTCCAAAATGACTAAATTATAGCATTTCCCCCAACGTTAAAGATATGAGACTCCAGTTTCAGCACTACTGCTCTTCTGTGGACTTTCAATTATCTCTAAAAATGGCACCAGCGACTTAGGGTGTGGTAAGCACAACAGCAACACAACATGCTTTCAAAAGGCTACTCATCAAAGCCACCTTTTGGGCAGAACGGTACAAATTCCGTAATTAAGGTGATGCTTAACCCAGGAAAATTCTTATTCCTGCACTCGATAACTTCTTTTCACCAGTTAACCATTGCCATGCACGGATCTCGTTTTGTTCTTTTTAAGAGTACATGTGGAGTAATTAAAAGAGACCTGCTTTCAAAACCACATTAACTTGTACTTTAACCAGTCCTGATACAATTGGTGAATTTGCTGTTGAACTAATCCGTTTCCCGTTAAGAATGGTTGACTGCATGAAGAAAAACATTTCACATATAGTCTGAGTCAGTGTATTTCTTCTCCCGCTTCTGCCTTCCAAATATTTTATTATTATATACAAGAATAATATTCTAATTAAAACTGTTTGAAAAACAAAGCATGGGCAAGTTCTTCCCTAGTGTAATGCAATGGAGTGACACCAGAGATAAATCTGGCTGCAAGTCTAGTTGCTCCACATTTCACGTGCAAGTTTGTTTTGAACAGATTAGGAATCAGTTTCATGATGACAAATTTAAGTTCCGGTTTACCTCCCCTGACTCTGCAGATACTGTGCACAAACTGCGGTTGTATTAGCTTTAATTCAGAAGAGTTAAAGCCATTTATTGGCACAAATGCCAGGTCAACTATGCACTGCGTGCACTGCAGCTTCCTCTTAAAAGAATGAGGAAACATCACCAGGCTATTTTTTCTCCTCATTTTTTTAAAGTTATTCTTGATTCACAGTGTAACACAACTCTTGGAAGTTAAAGCAATACAGTCTTACTCAAAGTAATTACTAACAGTCAGATGTACTCTGCAAAGAGTTAAGAAAAAGAAGGACAGATATAGGCTTTACCGGGCATTAAGAAATGCTGAGAAATAACTTTGACACTGAGAAATTACTCCATATGCCCAGAGATCAAAAGCCAAAAAGTGAGCCATCCCCACTAAAAGATCCTAATGGTTTGTTACAAGACAGGGAAGAGAATCACTCTGCTACATAAAGCAAAACATTATAATTACTGATTCTCTGGCTAATAGAAGTTTTTAAATAGTTAAGACTTGAAAAAAATGGCAACATGGCAGTGTAGATTATCTGGGAGAGCATGCAGATACAGTGAAGCAGAAGGAAAATTTTAATTTAACACCTGAAAAGGCGCAGAAGTAGGCAAAAAAAAATGCCAGTTTACCTTTTGCAGACTAGAAAAAACAGACAAATGTCAGTGGACTCTGACAGCTGACAGCATTTTAAGGTTACTTAGATTCTATCTGCTCTAATTTTTTGTTTGCTTGGAAATCTGGCCTGGTTTGGAGACCACACGCATTTCTTAATATTAAGTGTATTTCTTTAAAAAAGTTATTAGAGACACTGATCTAAAGCAGATCTGTTCCCAACTAGCCCAGATGTTGATTGCATGAAGAATGATCCCACTGAGTCAAAGCCAAGATTCCAGACTCCTGTACAAGAGGATCGACGGGAGATTAAACTAAAGCTGTCTTCAGCATTTCCATCCTATGTGCTATTTCGAGAAATATGACTTCATACTTGTTTGTTCTCAAGTTGCACAGATGTACTGTATCAATTCATATTACTGGAAGAAGATAAGTAGAACCAGTTTTAAAACCACTCTTGACTCTATAGTTTGAGAAGCATGAATTTGGACCATCAGCATGTTTTGCTGCATAAGCATGGGGGTTAAAAAACTGATAAGTTTAATCAAACCATGAACAGATCTGAAAATAGATGTTTTGAAACCAAAAACAACAACCACCAAAAAGCTATGATGGAGCTACTGAAAAAGCAGTTGCACTTATTTCCATGTTCTCTAGCTACTTTTTAAGTCACTGGGCATTCCAAACTCTTGCAAACAATGCATCTTGCTTTCAAAACCATAACAGAGAATCATAGAACAGTTGAAATGAATGCCAGCTAGACTACTTTTCACCACTTCCACTGTAGGTGATCCCAGGATGTCTAAACGGTTGATTTGCTATGAAGTCCTGCTTCATCTCTAATGAAGAGCGAGCTTTAAAAGGGAGAGCGCTCTAACGTCTCATACAATTCCAAAATGGCAACTTTGCTTTAAAATGTATTTTCCCCTACTGCGGTCTCTTAAAAACTACTGGGGACTGTCCCTGGCTCCCGCAATGTATCCTTATAGTTTCCCCCACTTTCACTCACCTTGCACATACACAAATTCCATTTACCACTAACTCGAACACAGCCAAAAGATCAGAACTTATGTCAAATTCAGTAATTACTTCTGGAACTCCATGAACATCTTTTACAGCAAAATCTCACTAATCCATGCTTCAATAATCTGCATGCAAAAATAGCAGCCTCTCTCGCCTTCTCTAAATTTTAAAAGTCCAAAGTGGTAGTGATATATTTCTAAGACTTTACTGAATATGTGATAACATATCATGAACTATCAAGGAATTAAAACTAAAACTGTCAAAATAAATTAGGTAGATTTTGATGCACTGTCCTTGTGTCGTTTTCATTATACCTTACAGATTGCAAAAATACAGTAAATTACTGCAAGTCTCCAGTCATTAGTACAAATGAGTGAGGTTCTTTGTTTTGAAATGCCAAATTCACCTAAGGCTGAAACTTAAGAATTTATCTTTTAAAGTCATGTTTGGTTTTTATTCCACTAGTTGCTTAAGCTGACATTATAGAATGATAATTGTGTTACTTGCCATGAATTACATGCCATAACATCTCACTTATAAAAAAAGTTTGGATTCACAAGCGCTCACAAGCGCAAACAACCCCTTCCCCACACCCCACACCCCCCAAAAAAAAACCCAACAAAAAACATAGTGCTAGGCTACCTAGGACTTTCAGAATTAGACACTAAACAAAAACTTTTGCGATCCGCCAGAAGCTTCAGTTATAGTGCTCTTCCTTTAAGTCTGTGCCGGAGGTCTACAAACAGGCCCACTATATTTTATAATCAGGACGGAGTTTGTCTGAACTACTAATCAAAGATGCATGTTACATTAAAGACTTACAAAAGAAATGCAAAGAGTTATGTTTCACATTAGCTTACTCCAAATAAAATTGTTAAATTTAAAAAAAACCTTCAGATCTACAAATGCAAAACAAGTAGGTCACTGTATACAAATGTACACCACAGTGTACAACGCAAAAATAATTGCCCCAAGATTTAGATGACCTTTAATTTCCATAGGTATAATCCCTTTCATCCAAGCATCTCAGTCCTGTGAGATGAGGAAACTGAGGTAACATTAAAAAGAACAGGCGTACTTGTGGCACCTTAGAGACTAACACATTTATTAAATCAGTTTTTCAAATGATGCTGAGCGTGCAGAGCTAAACTGGGCATCAAAAGGTGTTGCAATCAGAAAAGCAGGAGTTCTTACAAAAAATATACAAATATATTATAATAGCTATTAGCCCCCACTATCACAACTGCAGTTCAATAAGCATAAACATTTTCGGTCCTCCTCATCCTGCTACAAGAACACTTTCTGATGTAACCTAGGTTTTCATAACTACATCTTTTATGTAAATTTACACACACCAAATGTAGATAAGACTGCAGTAAAACAAGCAGCAACATTTTTAGACGTACTCTAATCCTCTCTAATTATAGATGTGAATATATACAAAATATTGTTTTATAAATCTGTTGCTGCTGGTTTTACAGTTATATTAAGGTAAGTAATATTTGTGGGGTCAGAGCCAAACTGAGCATGCATGTATGTTTACGTAGACGTAGGGCTCCACCAACTGAAATCATTCTCTCGCAGGTCTTTTGCTTTCTCTGCCATTGTGGGTTTACTGCGATTCTGAGGTGACAATCACAGAAGACTTGATCAGGTATTCCCAAAGTGCTCATTCTCTGGAGAAAGATCATTGTCTAACTTTATTTGGCCTCACTGCCATATATTCATATCCATGTGACAGTCCAGCTAGTATTTTCCCAAAGGCCAATTGTCTGTCCCTCAGCAAGGGAAGAACTTTGGAATGGCTACAGACAGATTTTGTTGAGTGCTTCTCCCTAGTTGACTGCTCCCTTTCATCTATCCTCTACCACCCCTGTATTGACTGGCAAACTACTGGAAAGACCCACACGCCAAAAAAGAGCACTAATGCACGAGCCCAGTATTAATCATCCTTTCTTAACCACACCTCAAAGCATTTCAAAAAGATAACCCTCACAATTCTAGAAGACAAACCATCAACCCTGTTTGTCAGCTCCTCTCTCCAACCAGCCACGGTGTAGGAGATCCCCGACTGTAGTTAGGGTAACTGCTATTTACTTGCAAAGAAAGGAGGATTCAGCATGCACTGTGGGAGAGGGGACTCATTCACAAGCTTTTTGACTTCTTATTTAGCTCCCCAACCTTGTCCATGGAGAAAAAAAAAAGTATTCCAAATTCTTCCATGCAGATCAGTCTTTCCTCCAAATAGGCCACCCTCCTATGGAACAAGGATCCACAAGCTTTGCATACCTTGTTTGGCCAGGGATTTTCTACTGGATTAAAGGACAAGTAATGCAAAGTAAAAATCTACTAAACTGCCTTGCCAATACCTTCCATCTTGTAAAGTGCAAGATTTGATTGAAAGAGTCCAGCATAGCTAATGTATCCCCTTTCCAAACCAAGTGCCACAAAACCAGAGGGGGAGGGAGCAATGTGTGTATGTGCTACAATAGTGGAAGGTTTGTGGTCCTCAATGTGATTAGACGAACATACAAACCATACTGCCAGAGAACATAAACCAGGGGCCTAGCTATTAAAGGCGTTACTGTTTAGAAAACCAAGGGCATAGTTACTCTAGAGGATGGGGCTCCAACTTGGAGAAATGGCCCAGCTCCTCAAATATGTACCAGAAGAAAATAATCTTGAATACTATTTCAAAGGTATTTTTATATATATTCCCATCCCAATCTGTCAGTCTCCGTAGATGTGCTGGAGAAATTGTGAAGTGAGAGGCAATTTTATCCACATATGGTGGATGTATCCAATTAAAGATTTCTGGGATACGATTCGAAACCACATATTACAACAAGCTGTTGGACCATTTGTTTTCATCTAGAGCAAAAATGTGGCAATTAGTCGACAATATTACTGGGTAATTCCAAGCTGCAGGACACTACACGCCGTACAACCCAGGGCTCCTAAATGAGCTAATAAAAAATTAAGATAATTCTCTCTTCACCCACATTATCAAATTAAAATAAATCTGCCAGGCTTACAGTTTAAAATACATCACAGAATACACTTTGACTTATTTTTAGTTATTCCACCTTTAAAGCAGCAACGTATAGGTTTTGAAAATGGGACTGTTACTCAGAGATAGCTGTGCTTGCATAGAAGGAAACAGGGGATCGGTCCTGCTTTGAGCAGGGGTTTGGACTAGATGACCTCCTAAGGTCCCTTCCAACCCTGATATTCTATGATTCTATGAAGCCTCCCTATTGTCCAGCCCCTTCCTGCAGTGTAAATGGTGGGAAGAGGGGTAGAAGAGAATATTGAGGTTCAAAGGTAGTCACCTGTTATAGTATTTCAAAAAGCTGCATGGGTGACAATCCTACCAAGTGATATACCTCAAAGCACTCTAAACTGTCATAATCATCATCGTTACGGGCAACCTTGTCTCAAATAGAAATGCAGCATCTCTACATCTGTTCCAGCCTCTTATTGGTCTCCATCGATGCTACAGGAAAACTCATATCCAGAGCACTGGCCAAAGTACAACAGACCTCTGAGGTCTCCGATAAGAAGTAGGAGAATCAGTTTGTTTCAGTGCGTTTTATTGTACAAAAGTAAACCGCCAAGGGATCCACAGATGCATCAGCACGTTGGGCAGACGTGGCCTCATGTTTTTACCACAGCCTGCTTTCTTCACTCACACTTCTCTTTGGCATTTTCTGTTCTGCTATTCTCGATGGCTTTAACCACAGACCAACAGGCCTGCCGCCATCCTGATCTATTGGCGGCAGCAGCTTCCCGTGTTCGGGTTGACTTTGTCAGCTTTTAGGTGATCTTTGAGAGTGTCCTTATATTGTTTTCGTTGACGTCCCAGGGTATGTGCTCCCATTTTAAACTGCCCATAAAATATGGCTTTTGGAGTCACATATCACCCATAGTACAAGGTGACCAGCTCAGCAAAATTGCACCTGTAGAACTAGGGATTCAATGCTAGTCATGCAGCATCGGTCCAGGACTTCCATGTTTGGTATCCTGTCCGACCACTTGACGTTACGGATGAGACATAGACAATGCATATGAAAACACTCTAGTTGCTCCAAGTGCCTGCTGTCGTGTCCATGTTTCACAGCCATAGAGAGAGGGGCTTAACACAGTTGCACAAACAGACAGAGGCAATGCGTGTGGAAGGGTGCATGCAGGGTCACGAGCCCCCCAGATTTGCTACTTGCCTTAGACTGAGCATGCTCAATAAACACTGCTGAAACCGGCTTGCCCTCACTCTACCTCCCTCCCCACACTATCGACAGGCATGGGTTGTCTGTGACAACAGACCTTGATCTTGGTGTGAAGTCGTACGCCTCTCACATTCCACAGGTGGAGAAAAAGCCGACCATAGGCAGTACTGGCATGTGAAACGCGCTGCGTGATTCCATTGTCAACCATGGCATTATTAGATCAAGTGCTGACAAGACAGCAAAATTATTCTACCACAGTAAGCAGTGTGCCATGAACTGCAATTTCAGCGGCAAAAGACACGTTTCCTGGAGCAGGCTGGTAAAGCACTTCAGTTTTCTTGAGGCTGACAGACTCCAAATCACTTTGCCGATCCAGAAAAGAAGTCGATTTGATGCTGCATGTCTTCAACGGTATGCGCTACAAGTGCGCACTCGTCAGCAAAGAGGAACTCCCTACAGAACAAGCCCCGGCCAAAGTACAGCACGGTGCAAAATAGGCACTGTTCTTAGGTATTTTACAAGCCATTAGGTCTGATGTACACCAGCCAGAGAAATTGCCAGCACCTTTCTGGGAAGGAGAGTTTAAAAGAACATAAAAATGTTTTATTGGTATTTGTAACACTTAACCTGCTATTGCAGGGCCTTAGGCACTGGCATACCTTGGTCCCTCCTGTTCTCTGCCTGTGGCATATAATAGTCTAGTCTGCTGTGAGCTGCAATACTTTTGGTCTAATTTCAGTTGTGGGGTTTAGTGTGTGGGTGCTGGTGGTTTCTGATGTACAGGAGGTCAGACTCGATGATCTGGTGGTCCCTTCTGGCCTTAAACTCTATGACTGAAGATCACTGCACTATTTAGTGCTTTTTGTTTGGTTTTAATATTATGTCAAAGGTGCCTAAAGGCTGAGATAGGCACCCTTTTGTACGTAAATCAAAATAAATACAGCTGAAAAATGATTTGTGCATTCGACAGTTTGTCTAGTCTGTTGATCTGTAATCTTTTTCTTCTGTTTCTATAGGTTCTTCACACAGCAACAGAGGATAGAAACATAGGAATGCGTAGCTGTTAAAACCATGAACTCTGGCAGGGGACTTGAGGCAAGCATAGTACCCCAAAATAATTGTCTCTTTTTTTTTTAAAATTGAAAATGACTAGATTTCTACATGTCCTTTTTAAAAAGTCTTTTGGTTAACAGTGATTAAAAGTTGGCCTGTTGTGCAGAAATAAAGCGAAACTATCTCCAGAATAACAGGTACACAATATTATTCCGTACTGTCTTGCTCATTTCTGGGTAAGACCAATGTCACTGGTAGGGATGCTATTTTGTGTTTCCAAACCAATCCATGTCTACTACGTGCCATTTTTCGTAAGATCTCAACCAACTGCACTACCACCAGTGACAACAAGAGTGAAAGTGTGAATATAGAAAGGCCACTACATCATACTTAATGTATGTCAGCTAATCCCGCTCACAACAGCTCTAGACAATATAACTGCATGAACACTGACCGCCAGCACCATTACTACCAGCAATGAAGCTCCACCAATACTAGAGCAACAGTGAGAGACTAAGAGAAATACCAGTACGTCCCATGTGCTGCTGGGGTTTCTAAAATCTCAAAATACACTACAATTTGGTGTAGGAAGAAATGAAATTAGAAAGTAAGACCGGCGGCCATGTCAGCACTGCTCCACTGCTAATGCTAAAGCAAGCGAGCTCAAAATACTGCCCACTGCTAAACAGAACCTGCCTGCTGAATAAAAACCTACAGATCATCTTTTATCCTAAGTTTATACTAGTGATTAGAGCAGGGGAACAAGATTCATGGGTTCTGCTCCCACCTCCGACAAGGTGCTGATTGTTCCTGGGCAAGCCATTTAATCTGTGCGCCTCAGTGTGGCACCGCTCTTTATGTGCCATGTCTCTATGAAGTTCAAGTATAAAGGGGGGAAATGTGTGCTTCATAGGTGTATGTGAGAATCAGTCCCTTAGTGCCAATAAGTGCTGTGAGGTCCTCACATGAAAGGCGTCATACACAGCAATTTTTGTTCCCGTTTTAAAAGTCTCTCTCTGTTATCAACCAGGACAAGTCTCAACAAATCTGCTCGTACTTGTTTGGTCAAATCACGTCAATTTTATACAAGGGAGAGGCAGCTCAGGCACTAGCACATTTTCCATCAGCGTCTTCAGTACCACGCCTGTGCCTAGTTCTGCTGTAGAACAGCAATAGTTTGCTTGATTCCATGGAAAGCCCTCAGTGTCCTCTGAGTTTAAAAATCTATGAATCACCTCTGTGCTTCAGAGCCCTTGCACAGTTCCTCCCACAGGCTCACACCAGCAACTGCAAACTGCAACTTACTTAAATCATGGCCCAGTTTTACTTGAGGTGCAGAATGAGGTGAACCAGGTAATTAGCCAGGGGAGAGGAGCACAGCTAAAAGAGCTACTCTGGGCCTGTTAGGAATGTAGGCCATATTTACAGGATGGGGGACTCTTATCCTAGGAAGTGGTGACTCTGAAAAAGATTTGGACTGGTGCGGTGGAGAATCCGCTGACCACAAGCTCCTAGTGCAAAGCTGTGGCCAAACGGGCTGATGCAATCCTTGGAAGTATGGACAGGAGAATCTCAAGAAGGAGTAGAGAGGTTATTTTACCTCAGTATTTGGCAGTGGTGCAACTGCTGCTGGAATATTGTGTCCACATGTCAATGGTGTCCATAATTCAAGAAGGATGCTGATAAATTGGAGAGGGTTCAGAGAAGAGCCATGAGAGTGATTAAAGGATTAGAACACATGCCTTATAGCGATAGGCTCAAGGAGCTCAATCTATTTAGCTTAACAAAGAGAAGGTTAAGGGGTGAGTTGATTACTGCCTATCAGTTTCTACACAGGGAACAAATATTTAATAATGGGCTCTTCAGTGGAGCAGAGAAAAGTATAAAACGATCCAATGGCCGGAAGCTGAAGCTAGCAAATTGAAACTGGAAATAAGGCGTGCCTTTTTAACAGCAAGAGTAATTAACCATTGGAACAATTTACCAAG
The DNA here is from genome assembly GCA_033296515.1 of Macrochelys suwanniensis. Classification (NCBI taxonomy): domain Eukaryota; kingdom Metazoa; phylum Chordata; order Testudines; family Chelydridae; genus Macrochelys; species Macrochelys suwanniensis. The sequence continues at coordinate 241,006,237 of CM065776.1, forward strand.
AATGTAGTGGCTTCCCCATCTCTGGCTATTTTTAAATCAAGATTGGATGTTTTTCCATCTAAACGATCTGCTCTAAGAATTATTTTGGGGGAGTTCTATGGCCCGTATTATTCAGGAGGTCAGCCTAGATGATCTCAGGGGTCCCTTCTGGCCTTTTAATCTATCAATCCAGGAAAGATACAGGGGGTATTAAATTTTCAAACAAGCAAGAGGAATTAAAAAAAGATGATTATTTCAAGGGTATGGAGCAGGAAGATTCAGGAGAAGGGGGAAATATTTTGCACATTGAAGGTTCTAACATGGCAGTCACCTGTCCTTCCTAGTCCACATACTATCCATATCCCACCCAAGCATCTCTCTCTTTCTCAAGTAAAGCAAGACCTGTCCTCCTCACTCTGGCCTGATCAGTGGGAAATGTACAAAGGATGTTTCCCACTTAGCACTGCAAAGAGTTCATCAACACATTACTACAGATAGATATACAATGCAATGTTTGTCAGAGGATGGAGATGGATGGCAGGAAAGAGATTACTTGATCATTACCTGTTAGGTTCACTCCCTCTGGGACACCTGGCATTGGCCACTGTCGGTAGACAGGATACTGAGCTGGATAGACCTTTGGTCTGATCCAGTATGGCCATTCTTATGTTCTTATGGGTACGTCTATACTTACCTGCTGCTTCGGCGGTGAGCAATCGATCTTCTGGGATCAATTTATCGCGTCTTGTCTAGACGCGATAATCGAACCAGGAAGTGCTCGCCATCGACGCCAGTAATCCTACTCTGCGAACGGAGTAGGCAGAGTCGACGGGGGAGCCTGTGCGCCGCGTGTGGACCCCCGGTAAGTACCTTTTCATTCGAACTAAGATACTTCAACTTCAGCTACGTTATTCACGTAGCTGAAGTTGCGTATCTTACTTCGAATTGGGGGGTTAGTGTAGACCAGCCCTATGTTACGTAATGCCCCAAAAGGCATTCTACATTCCGTGAAGTCGAAAGACAACAGTCCTTTTCATCCCAGATCTACCCATCTGAGTCACATAGGAATTAACTGACAATCATTAATATTTATGTCATACTGGGCCTTCTTTATGCCATAACTGTTTAGCACTCCCACTGAAGGCTGCCAAAGTAGAGGCCTAATTAATTGATAAGCCACGTCTAGAAAGCTTTCATTCAGACTAGAGATGCAGTCCCTTATGTTCCTGCCAAAACAATTCTACTCCCACTCTCCTGTCAGCATGATCAGGTCTAAAACTTATAAATAAAAAACAACATTAAAAGGTTTTCATCTGAGTTAAAAGTAATTTGAGATTTCTCAAAAAAAAAAATCTAGAGAAAACAGACTCCCTGTAGACTGGGTTTTTAAAATGTCATTAATTAGAGATAACATCTTTAGTTGCTGAAATGAAATCTAAAAGAGTAAACGGGAGTACTAAACAGGAGGTAAATTAGAGAACTGAAGTGTTCTTTGCATTTACTGCATGGAAGTTTCAGTGTCTAAACATATTGGTTTCATTAGTACCTTGTAATAAAAACCTGGATTGAAAGGAACTAAGATAGGGAAGTGGAACATTAACAAGGCTTTCAAAGTTGTCTAGTTTTACACCTGCTTTACACTGCAAAATAGATTTGGCAATTGATCAGAAAGGTCTGCGTCTACTAGACATAACACCTGGTCTTGTTAGAGCTCAAGACTGTGGTGCACTTATTTGTGGCTATCCCTAACCCCATTATCCAGAGCTAGAACAATCAGGGTCCAAAACACCTTGCTCTTCACAAACGTGACCAACAACAACTGGATTATTTTGCAGATTGTATATTTATGGGTCATCTAGTTTAATGCAAATATATTGACAATGCTGCTTCTTACCATAGGACGTTTGTGCTTCCAAAACAAGAAAGATACCCAAGGATGCACATAAAGGACAGAAAAACAGCACATAAAGCCTTTGCCAAATAAAATGTGAGCTCTACCATTTGCTCAGTAGAGCTACATGAACCAGGCATGAGAAGTCTGACCAGAAATGGGGAACAATTACCAGTGTTTACCACCCACCCCACCCTCAAAAAATGTTAGAAAATCATATGTTCTCATTGTGTTCTCAGGAGAGGTAAAATTTACACATAATTTAAATGAAGCAAAAGAAGGTGGGGAGAGCTTTAAAGATAAAGCAGGGCACGGTTGCCAGCCTTGTGGGGCATTGATGGAAAAATCCCCAGTCCAACATACATCAACCACTGCATCCTACAGGTGACTGAGGGGAAGACACTGAGCATTTATTTAAAAAAAATACTCTTTTATCCATCTCATTAATTAATCCACAACACCAAGTAAGAAAATACCACCCTTTTAACAGATGGAGGAAAATAAACTAAGTGACTTGCCCAGAGTTAACAGATTTTTAAGGCCAGCAGGAACCACTCTAATCAGCTAGGTCAGAGAGAGAGAAAAATGTCAAAAATAGGACTAGAATTTAGAAGTTCCTGGCACCCAGCCTTGTGTTTAAACCAATCCGTTCACTCCTCTATCCAAGAGGAACAAGAGACAGTCTTAGCTTGCTGAGCGTTGAGTCATTTTGTTAGGCTGTTTCCCCTTTTGAGAAAGACCTGAAATACCCTTAACTAGAAATTACTGTGATTATATAAACGGATGTTCCACTGTCAGATACTGTTGGCATGCAATTTAAAAAAAAAAATTACACACAAATCACACTTGAAACCTAAACTCAACCTATCTCCTTAGCTAGGTTGTTGTCTGGCACACAGCAGGCCTTTATGTGAAACAGCTAAGGAAAAGGTTCATATTTTCCTCATGTCCTTTCGACCTTTTCTCTTTGCAGCTCCTGGAAGCAATGAATCAAAGGTAAACTGAACTGACTTGCCCCATTTCATTTCCATGCAACTTAAAACCACAGCGTTAATATTTAATGTTTACTCCCATTGGTCATGGGAAAGCTTTTTACATGGGGAATGCACTTCATTTAAAAAAGGAAACATTTACATAGTAGAGGAAATAATTGTAAAGAATGATGCTAATAGTGCCTCCTTGCCTTATTTTCCACAACAGATTTCCTAAAGTTTGACGGCATTCTTTAAACAATAAAGCTACACTACCTAGGGACACCTGTAGGACCCAGTTTGCAAGCCAGGCTTCCGATTTTTGCAAGCACAATTTATCTGCCAAGACTTTAACTCCTGGTGAATTACTAGAGGAAAGTATGAATTAGACGCGAACAAAAAAATTGTGGGGATAATCATTTATTGCATCTGCAAAACTGTGCACATAAAAACTGAGGCCTATTTTGAAAGTTGGGCTTGAATATTTCCCATAAAAAAGGTGGCATTAAAAATTAGGTTTTGAAGCGCTGGTTTTTATGATAGTGCACTCGGATCTGAATGCAGTACTGTATCAAAACAGTTTACGTATTGAGGTGAAAGGAGTAGTGAGACTTTCCTACTTTAACCTTAATGAATCAGTACTTCAAGGAGCAAAGGAAATGCTGGATCTTCCTGCCAGCTATGTCCAATATCCGCCAGCGGCACTCAGGACGGGCAGATATATTTTCTTAACACACACACCCATTCAAGTTCTACTGTAAGGAAGTTCATGTACTCTAGTACCATGCTTGAACGGCAGGCTTTGTTCTGACCAGGCAACAATTGCTTTGAAACATCACTCTTCTCTCAATTTTCAGAGCAGGTTACTGTTCACTTATGCTGTGCATGAAATTTCAAATCATATTACAGTACCATCAGCATTTTTCTTCTCCACTTTCATCATTTACTCACAAAAACGATCTTCAGCACCACCTTGCTTATTTAAGAAACCCTTTCCCCCGCTCCCCTTACTCCCATTTTGAAAACTATGTTGCACTCGCAAGCCGGCTGCCTCCCATGTGCCCACTTGTGGCTCTGAGTTGCTTTGCAGGCAGCCTGCCTCAGTTTTCCCCATTCGAGGAGCTTCTTAAACTCCACACAGACCTTTCTTGTCCATTTACCACAGCTTTTCAGGAGTCCGAGTTTATTCACATAAACAAAGTTCCAAAACACAATCCATTGGTTTTACTCTCTTGACAGGTCACTCCCAGGCTTTTCCTGTCTGTAGTCTCAGGAGGGAAACCCCATGCTCCAGGTGTTTCTGCTGGAGCCACAATCCACCATAACGTACTTTATTCACCTGTTTATCAAATGTTCTTTAGCTTTAACTTATTTATAATAATTCATAATGTACTAGACTTGTAGGGAGTATTCTATATAAAAATAATGAAGTCTTAGTAATATGAAACCTCACTACAGCCAGCACTCGGCTTAGCACCCATTTGCTAGGAAGCAGAGAAGAGACGATCTCTGCACTACTATGAGGCATGCAGATTCATAGAATCATAGAAGATTAGGGTTGGAAGAGATTGGTCACAATACTCCAGATGTGTCCTAACCAGTGCCCAATAGAGGGGAATAATCACTTCCCTCGATCTGCTGGCAATGCTCCCCCTAATGCAGCCCAATAGGTCATTAGCCTTCTTGGCAACAAGGGCACTCTGTTGACTCATATCCAGCTTCTCGTCCACCGTAATCCCCAGGTCCTTTTCTGCAGAACTGCTGCTTAGCCAGTTGGTCCCCAGCCTGTAGCAGTGCATGGGATTCTTCCATTTTAAGTTCAGGACTCTGCACTTGTCCTTGTTGAACCTCATCAGATTTCTTTTGGCCCAATCCTCCAATTTGTCTAGGTCACTCTGGACCCTATCCCTACCCTCCAGCGTATCTACCTCTTCCTCCAGCTCAGTGTCATCTGCGAACTTGCTGAGGGTGCAATCCATCCCATCATTCAGATCATTAATAAAAATGTTGAACAAAACCGGCCCCAGGACTGACCCCTTGATTAACAAGCTTTCTCAGCAATATCAACCAACATATGCTGTTCAGTTCTGACACTACCTCCTTCTGAGAGGTGGCACAAACAAGTTATCTGGAAACATTTCACTGTTGTCCAAAAATACTCAAAATCAGGACTACACTAAACCAATGGCATCATGTGAACAGTCAGGTTAATATTTTGTATTATGGATAGATAACATAAGGTCAATTAAATAAAAAAACAAAAGGAAGTATTTTTTCACACAATGCACAGTCAACCTGTGGAACTCCTTGCCAGAGGATGTTGTGAAGGCCAAGACTATAACAGGGTTCAAAAAGAATTAGATAAATGCATGGAGGATTGGTCCATCAATGGCTATTAGCCAGGATGGGCAGGGATGGCATCCCTAGCCTCTGTTTGCCAGAAGCTGGGAATGGGCGACAGGGAATGGATCACTTGATGATTACCTGTTCTGTTCATTCCCTCTGGGGCACCTGGCATTGACCACTGTCGGAAGACAGGATTCTGGGCTAGATGGACTTTTGCCAGCACCACAAAACCTGGATTGTGAAAGTCACTTTTGTTCTTGTCTCTTTTCATTCTGCTAGGCAACCCCATTACAACTTAAAACTGCACAGGTGTAAATGAGAGCAGAATCTGGCCCTGCAAATGGAACTTTGTTAACAATGCTATTCACTATGCACAGAAAAATAAGACTCCCGCTCAGTCTCAGTATGGGATAAATACTTTTGTGACAGCTGTTATCCTGTGGAGAAATAGCACCCATTCTTAGCCTTACATTTATTTCACTCTGAGATGGGTTGAAGTGATGCCCAGAATATAAGAATATTCTGCCATCAATTCTCACTGTATTCTTCAATCCTTCAAATCTATGGCTCTTTTAGCCACAAAACACTTTTGGAAACCTACACTCTGTCCACCTCTGATGCTGGCATTCTGCAGAACGCCCATTTTCGGATCGCGATACACATTTGAGGTGCATGCACTTCGATTGTAGCAGGGAGGGCTACGTTCCCTATCTTCTTGGTTGTAATCAAACATTTGCACAGGACTGCATGGAACTGTGAAATACGCTCTTATACAATTCCAAAGAAAAGCACCAGCCAGCTCCTTGATATTAGTTTCTATAGTAACCAGTCCCTAGGCCCAAGTGCTCACAGCGGGAGATAATGCAGATTTCAATTTTACATAGCAGTAAATGCTTCAGAAATACGGAGTTGCATAGTAATTGTAAGCACTGGCATAGCAAACAGAACCACCCCATACAATTATCCCATGATTCTGCTACACTGCAATACAACAGAATGTTCCCTCACTCCCTATTATTTTTCACATGGTTATCTGCAACCTGTGCTAGGGCCGCTGCTGCAAAATGGCAGCATTTTCCACCAAGGTCTTTATGAGAATAAGAAACGTGCTCCCTCTCATGTATCAGACCTAGCAAGAAGATATCAAGGAGTGCCAAACGCAATGAGACTTAACCAAGTGTAACCCAACCATTCACTGAGATTGGGTCATTTTTGAACCAGAACTTGCCTGCTAAAGGCCAAATGAAACTATCAGAACGGGGGGCAGGGGGAAATCATTCACTACAGAAGTTTGCCCTCTTACACCCGCTCTTCCTAGAAAAAAAGATAGAGGTTCTAACACTGAATTGAAACAGCAAGACGATCACACTATTTTAACTTTCATGCAGTTTTACAGGTTGGACTTCATTAAGTAAGGGAGTGGAGCGGGAGGGAGGACACAGAACAATAAGTCACTTGTCCTAGGCTGATACTAGTTTTCTAGTACAATCTGATAACCGAAAGGGCTCCTCTCTCAAGGAGCTCAGAATTCTGCACACACAGTATTTCTACCCCAATATTGGCCAAACAAGACCAGAAAACTGCCGTGGCTCTAGCTCCAGGATATGCCTCTTTTTAAAACAAACTGACACTTGCACACAGCAACAGGGGCAAATAATTGAGCTAGCAACACCCAACAGCTCACAAGCAAACAGAAGGACAAGAAAATACAGGAAGCCGATCTATTTTAAGCAAGACCTCATTATTACCATACAAATGTATAACCTTCCTCTGAGCAGCAAGTATACAAATGTGGGATGAATCATATCACTAAGCAAACTGCCTGGCAATGAGAACAGCCCTAACTAGCTTGCATGTACACACACACACACACACACACACGCTCACACTCACACAGAGAGCAAAACTACACAACTGAAATTGCTGACACCTCTGCAGTAAGGGTGCATAAAAAGAATTGACATGGCGGAGTTTAGCCTCCAGGGAATAATTAAAACAACATCAGAAACAGTAGCTCAAGCATCCTTCTGAGAGACAGACAGTATATCACAGAGGGGGGAAAGCCTGTTAGACAATGCAAATGCCACTGGGTCTTTTGTTCAAGGATTAAACAGAGCTCCATTGTTCTGGATGTGCAATTCTCAATTCTAGGCTGCTAAGGCTTGTAATCTCACATTTGCTTGTGTCCTTTATGTTGTCAGAAACAGAATTCTGTCTGAGGGGAAAACCTAAGAACAAACCTGTATTCCAGTCCAAAGGGTGTATCTTTATAACGTGCCACAAATACACTGCCTTGCATCACTCAGGACTGATGTAAAGGAATGAAGAGAGGGCGAATGGCTTGAAGTGATAACAGGACATACTCCTATGTCAATAGCCTGAATCCTGCCTGGGTTGATACACAACTAAATGAAGTTGCCAGCACAAGATGTGGTGTGAGTTGCAGGAAGCAAATTGACATTGTTAATCCAACTTCTGGTGGGTACATTCCCCTGTTCACTAAAGCTACCATCACAACCGTCACCCTCAATCTCAGCAGAGGGTATGTCTACACTGCAATTAGACAGCCCCGGCTGGCCGGCGCCAGCTGACTTGAGCTCCCAGGGCTTGGGCTAAGGGACTGTTTAATTTCAGTGTAAAGGTTCAGGCTACGGCCACAGCCTGGGTTCTGGGACCCTCCCACCTCTCAAGGTCCTAGAGCCCAGGCTGTGGTCCAAGCCCAAACCTCTACAATACTGCAATTAAACAGCCACTTTAGCCCGGGCCCTGAGAGCCCAAGTCACCTGGCACGGGCAAGCCCAGGTGTTTAACTGCAGTGTAGACATACCCAGAGAGGCGAGCCAAGGAGTGAACTGGCATGTAGAGACTCAGCTGCCTTTTGTCTCGAGAGGTGGCCTCAGCAGGCTTCAGGTGGGACATGGAAAGGCAGTTGGGCAAGCCTTGCCACTGCCTATACAGTACTTTTCTCCAGGGCCACCAGTATGAGCCTACCTAGATACATTCATGGAGGATAGGTCCATCAATGGCTATTAGCCAGAATGGGCAGGGATGGTGTCCCTAGCCTCTATTTGCTGGAAGCTGGGAATGGGTGACAGGGGATGGATCACTTGATGATTACCTGTTCTATTCATTCCCTCTGGGGCACCTGGCATTGCCCACTGTCGGAAGACAGGATACTGGGCTAGATGGACCTTTGGTCTGACCCAGTATGGCCATTCTTATGTACTTTAAATAAAGGGCGAGCAACTCAATTCTAACTTAATGGCCTTATACTTATTTTTCCTATAGATGCCTAATGACGAATACATTAAAATAAAACAAATATTGGTAAACTACAATCGAAACATCTCTTTGGCAACTGTTGCTAACCAACCAATTCACAGAGGGGAAAAAAAGCTCTTTTGTTGTGGTTACTATAGAAGTATGGTTATGCACCAACTACAGTACCAGTTTATCACATCATGACTGAACGGGGATCTCCAACCATAGGAAGATAGGCTGTATTGATAAGCAACCACCAACCAAACCTCAGCCGCCACTGTTTTAAAAGTCATTCTCTCTCTCTCGCTTGCTCTCTCCCGCCAGTAAATTAGTGAAATGAAATAATCCTTGAACAGCTTGTGGTTTACACTCATCTTCACAGTTCCCCGAGAAATTGGATTTTTAAAGGCTTGAAAATTCCAATCCCATCCCTTTAACATTTGTAACAAGACTAATTGCAAAAACGTGCATTTTGTTCCCAGTCCTGCAAGGAACAACATGTGGGCAGACACCTGCACCTACATGGCATCAAATAAAGGGCACCACATGGACACAGGGTTTAGATCAAGGATTTAGATACTACAGTGCTAAGAGTATTAGAAATACATAAATCAGAAAAAAGCTGCTGCTATTGATTAAATAGCAATGCATACCTAATGCTCACTCTTCCTCTACCCCCACTACCTCCCCCAACAAGGTTTCTGACTCAATGTTTCTGAATAGATTTGCATTTTTAATCAGGAGAGGGGTATCATGCTCTTCCTTACTATACACCTGCCTGTTTCTTATTTGCACTCCCTCCCAAACATTGGTTTGGTTGTGGGGGTTTTTTTGTTTTTGTTTTTTTAAGTAACCCCTGCAATTAAATTTGTTCATTTCTGCTGCCTGAATACAAATCGCTGCAGTAGCCTTATCCATCTCCTAACTGCATTTCAATCTCTTTACAAAAGACAGACGGCTTCATAAAAAAACGCTTCGATTTAGGGAAAGAGACATCATTGTCTATTTATACACCATATTGCGCAAAGCATCGTGGACTAGGTGGCCATGTAGGTTGCCATAGTGATTATTTTATCTATCAAACTGGAAATTTCCCCTCAGTGTGAAGTAGCAAGGCAGCACTAATTTTGATTACATGAATCCTGAGCTAGCTTTAGACTTGGCCTTAAGGAAAAACACACACACACGCAAAAATCTAGCTAGAAACAACAACAAAAAATAAGAACATAGCATTAAATTTCTTGCATTTATGCATTTAAGATTAAAACTACATCTAAAAAAAGACAAGACTCAGGTCTCATTCCATTCTGACCCCATTCTACGGGGTACCACAGAACTCTCAGGGTAGGTATGCAGCTCAGTGACTTTAACACTGCGCTCTATCTATGCGCAAGGAGATAGAGATGAGAAGACATGGATAACACTACCTGCCTTCAACGATGTACTTCCTTGATTCTGCGGCTTTAATTTTAAAAAGATAGTTTTAAAACTATTATCTGTTATGTATGAATTGATATTACACAACACAGATTGTATGTAAATATGCATTCAAGCAATTTAAAAACTACCTGCAAAGGATTTTAAATTGCCTCTTTATTGCACGTACGGTAGCATGAAAGGTTTATTTAAATATTACTTTTTCTCCTGCTTGATTTACACCTTACAAGTACCATGTGTGTAAAGTCTGATCATCCCTGGGTTTTATTTATTTGGGAGGAGCAGGGGGAAGGACAGAGATGTTTACATTCCTAGGCCCTTAACTGAACAAAGGTTTCCTTTATTCTAATATCACTGAAGTTAAGCAGCTGTTAATGAAAAAAAAATAGTTTCATAGTGACTAAATTCCCTTCCTCTCATCAGCTCCACTTTTACTCCCATGCTTCTTGCGATGTCATCATTTATACTAGCTCTCCAGTCATTGGAGACTGCCATAGAGCCGGGCAAAACCAGGGACAAGTTTTTTGGGAAAATTACATTTCTTTTCTGCGCCCATCTGTACAGCTGGTTCAAAGTTTAACTCTGAAGTTTTTTGACAGCAAAGGGACACTTCTATCAATATTTCCCATGCTATTCAGCTGTACTGTCAAGAATTTTGTCCTGCGAACACAATTTACTGTAATTTTTATTAAGTCAAACAACCAGTTTAGGAGAATTAAAATATTTACTCAGGAGACCTGGATTCTATTCCCAGATGTGCTAGTGATTTACTGTGTGGCCTTGGGCAAATCACTTCCCCTCGGTTTTTCCCCCACGTACCACTTATCTTGTTTAGTTAGATTGCAAAATCTTTGGGGCAAGGACCATCTTACTTCGTGTTTACACAGTGGCTGGCACAGTGGGGCCTCCAGGCACTACTGAAATACAAATAAATAATTCATTTTCACAAGACAGGATGGCAGAGACTCATCTTCTGCCCATAGCCCGCAGTTGCCTTTCCTCTGGGAAACCCCACGGGTACGTCTATGCTGGAAAGCGAAGGTGTGATTGGAGCACAGGTAGGCATATCCATGTTAACTTTAATCTAGTTATCACGGTTAATAATAGCAGCATAGATGCTTCACAAAATTCAGCACTGGCTAGCAGCTAGAGTATGCACCCTGGGTCCCTGGGAGTATGTCTACTTCGCAGCTGGAAGCATGTCTCCCAGCCCAGTCAGACTTGAACTAGTGCACTAAAAACAGCATTGTGGACATGGCAACATGGGTAGAGGCACAGGCTAGCCACCTGAGCTCTGACCTAGGGAGTAGGTGGGCTTGTACTCGGGCATCTAACCCATGCTGTCATCCACACTGCTATTTTTAGCACGCTAGCTTGAGCAGAGCTAATGTGTCTCTGTATACCTGGGCTAAGAGGCACGCTCTCAGCTGCAGCATAGACATAACCATCAGTTTTGGCTGCTTTCCAATGTGCTATCATGGCTATTCCTCACGGGCCTTGACACCCTCTAACCCCAAGTCCTATCCTACCGTCAGGAACCATTTCTGACACACATTTCACTATCACTCTAATGTGCAGATGATCTTTCACTCCTCATGGACTGCTGTAGAATGAAGGAGATTGAGAGCATAAATAGCACTGACATCTTCAAGTATATTGCACTGTACATGGGAAGGGAAGGTGTAACCCTTGCAGGACACGTCAAGTTGAAGCAAAGCCCCTGAGTTGCATCATCACACACTGAATCAGACTGTCCGCAGAAAAGCTCTCTGAGTTACTGTACAATTAAACCATTCTGAGGCACACTATCTACCAATAGCAAATACTCCTGCTATGTGTATTAAAAATCACTTCAATACAGTTAAAAAAAAAAAAAAAGACAGCTAAATGCGAAGTGGATACTGAAGGACTCATTAACAATCGTTCTTTGAAGATCAATTGTTAGCTCCCACGTAATCACAAAGCTTTCAATCTCTCTTCCCATAAGTCTTGTAAATTTACACCCATGAAAACAAAGGAGAAGGTGGGGAGACATTGCCACTTAATATATTCATGCTCCCCTATGAATATTCAATAAAGCAGATTTAAAGGATAACATTAGTACAGTAACTCCTCAGTTAAAATTGTAGTTATGTTTCTGAAAAAGGCGACGTTAAGCTATAGGATGTTAAGCGAACCCAATTTCCCCATAAGAATTAATGTAAATGGGGATGAGGGTTAGGTTTCAGGGAAATGTTTTTCACCAGACAAAAGACTCTTTTTATATATAATATTTTTTTAAACAAACAATTTAATACACAGCGATGATGATTGTGAAGCTTGGTTGAGGTGGTGAACTCAGAGGGTGGGATATTTCCCAGGGAATGCCTTACTGCTAAATTATGAACTAGCAATTGGCTGAGCCCTCAAGGGTTAACTCACTGTTGTTAATGTAGCGTCACACTCTACAAGGCTGCACGAATGGAGAGAGGGGAGACAGCATGGCACAGAGAGAGAGAGAGAGAGTGTGTGCGCGCGCGCGTGTGGCATTGCCCCTTTAAGTACGCTGACCCCACTCTTAAGTACACTGCCTTGTTACGTGGATCAGCAAGCTGAGACCGCAACTGCTGCCAGGAAGCTCGCTCCATCCTGAGCCCTGTCATGTGTGTCCCCTGCTTTATGGCAGATGGGTTAAGCGGGGGGGAGGGAGGGACACCCTGACATTAGCCCCCCTCCAAGGCATAGGGCAGAAAAAGCACATGGCAGTGGAGGCAGGGACAGCTGAATTGCCGGCAATTGATAGTCTGCTGGGCGGCTGACACACAGGGAACTTAGGGGAGCGGGGAGCTGATGGGGGGCTGCCGGTCCACCCTGGTTCCAGACCTCCACCAGCTAGCTGCAACAGGCTGCTCTTCCTGCAAGCAGTCGACAAAGCAGGTGGCTGCCAAACGACGTTATAAGGGAGCATTGCACACCTTTAAACGAGCACGTTCCTGGGAGTTTCTGAAGACAGTCCACTTCCACTAAAGTCAGTAGGAGTTATGCCTATCTCATAGAACTGGAAGGACCGTGAAAGGTCATCGAGTACAGTCCCCTGCATTCACTAGCAGGACCAAGTACTGTCCCCTGACAGATTTTTGCCCCAGATCCCTAAATGGCCCCCTCAAGGATTGAACTAAACCCTGGGTTTAGCAGGCCAATGCTCAAACCACTGAGCTAGGGGCACTCAGCACATATCCCAAGATAGCCCCACAGCAGGTGTATCTAAATTAGAATAAAAGGTGGATATTTAAAAATGCACAGGTGAACCAATTTAGCCAGCACTTTTTAAATATACCTTTTATCCTACTCTACACAAGCCCCATGACCTGAGGAAGACCAGCTCTGAAACTGATACAGAGCTGAACTCAGATTCACATGTACTTGGCTCCCTGCCCGTGGTCAAACCACCAGACCACGCTGTCTCCTTAAAGTGTCTCCTGCTTTTATAACAAATTCTGTATCCGGAATATAAATATAACTAACACATGGCAACGCATCACTTTTACTGCATCTGTTAGATGGACAATGTTCTTTCATTAGTTGACTCATATAACAGCTCTTCTTATTTAGGGGTCAGACTGGAAAAAAGAAGTGGTCGGACTTATCCTCCACTCACAATCCGGGAACAGCTGAATGTTTCTGCTCACACAAATCAGGAATAAGCATCATCAGTATTAAAATCCCTCAGAGTTAGCCCCCCCCACCTTGAAATAAACAGAGCAGCTCATGCCACTCTGAGCTATTGTTTCTATATACCAGCTCAGTACAACAATGCACTGCGTCACATCGAGTGGGTCTTTGCTACCCTCAAAGGTAGCATGTGTGGAACGATGGCATGGCGCAGCACAGCGTACTAACACACTCCGCCTGTGAGTCTATTATTTCACACTCTCCCCTTAGCACCATCCACCTCAAAGACTCCAACCCCAACAGGAATATAAAAACTGTGCAACACACAAAACCTGCAAAGTTAAAGCCAAGAGGAGGCAAACGACCAAGGGACGCCAGCGATTCTCAAACTGTGGGTCATGACCCCAAACTGGGTCACAACCCCATTTTAATAGGGCCGCCAGGGCTGGCATTAGACTTGCTGGGGCCCGGGGCCGAAGCCAAGGTCAGAACCCCATTGTCCAGGGCTGAAGCCAAAGCCTGAGGGCTTCAGCCCTGGGAGGTAGGGCTCAGGTTACAGGCCCTGAACCCACTGGGTTTCAGCTTTGCCTCCTCCTCCGCCACACACAGGTGGTGGGGCTCGGGCTTTGCCCCCCCCCCCCCCCCCCCCCAGGGTGGCAGGGGTCAGGCGGGCTCAGGCTTCAGTCTCCCTTCCTGGGGCCGTGTAGAAATGTTTGTTGTCAGAAGGGGGTCACAACTCAAACTTCATTGCAAACCGCTGAGATAGGTAGATAGGAAGGGAACAGCCAGCACTTCGGGGTGGCAGACCTCAAGTACCATGGAGAGGTTAGGGCCAGCTAGAAAAGCCTGGCTTCAGTGTTGTACTTCACGGAACTGAAACGAGAAGCTACATACAAGCCCATCGTCCTCAGGTATCTGCAAAGGTATTAGGTTTTCCCCTATATATGTGGGTATGTATAGTTGTAAATATTTATATATTATATACATAGACAGAGACAGTATTTTCTCCCTCTGAAGCAAATGCTGATGCAAGCAGATTGACAAGTAGCCAGAGAGGGCTACTGCTGACTGATTGTGATAAAATGCTTTCATCAGCTACAACGCTGGGCCTTAAAATAACACGCCACTTCCAGTAAAACAGTAAGCGAATTCAAATTAAAAAACAGCACACAGCTTTACAACAATTTAATCACATTACTTCCCATTAGGGAATAACGCTGTCTCTCTGAAATAGGCAGGTGGATCAGCATTTTTACTTAAAGTTACCAAAGAAGTACTTGTTCATACAATGACAATGTATACCTATAATTCACAGCGTGTCAAATTGCTAAACCTTCTGTCAAGTCGTACACAGGATGCATGTGTATTTCCTGCTTATAGTTTACCCTCAAACATTTGCATACATATTAAAAACATTCTATATATTCTCCGCAGAGATACTTAAAACACAAAAGCAAACTTTGCTAATTTCAGTTAATGTAAACAAACATGGGACAAAACTGTTTTAAAAGCTACTCTTGGTTTTGTGGAATCAAGTATAATCTATACCAACAGCAACCACCACAGGTCAAAGAAATACACAATTTATAAAGGATAAAATACACAGAAACAAAAAAAATGGCAACATTTAGTACAGTATTGTCTTAAGTCCTACATAGCTAATTAACAACTCCTCAAGGAGCAAAACCACAGGCAGGAAAAGAATCCCCACATCAAAAAAAAAAGGCACGGGGGGGGGGGGGTGAGAGGGGAAGAGATCAGTATTTTTAAGCCAGACCTCATTTAATCTACTACTTTTATGAAGATGTTGGATGAAATCCTGACCCCAGTGAAGTCATAGGAGTTTTACTGTTGACTTCAATGGGACCAGAATTTCATCCAGTCTACAGCAAAAGTTATAAGGACTCATTAGTTGAAGAACCTCAAGGAGGTTCCTTCTTGGGTACAATGCAAGTTACTAATTCTTAATAATACATACTCAGGGGGAAATGGAAGAGCCACTAGCCTGAAATTTCAATTATTTGCTCAGAATGTCAGTTTCTAAAAATGTCAAAATTCCCTTCTATCATTTCAATTGGGGGAAGTGATAGAGGAAGAACAGTGGGGGCTATAAAAATTTAACAGGACTGAATTTACAGAGCTTCTTTTCTGAAGGACGTAGTCTGGAGAGATGCAATGCTCATTGGATATATTCTAAATACATCAAAATACATGGAACAGAAGGTATAAAATATCCCACAATAATTTGCATAGATCCATATTATTTAGTTTTTTGGTCATTCAAGAATTCAAAACACTTGTAAAAAAAATTTTAATGATCTTAAAGCACTTTTAGTAACTCAGCACTGAAGCAGAGCTCAGCCAAGCCTGAACTTTGTGGGTGGACAAAAGGGGTGTTCCAGAATCCAAACCCAAAATTTTTCACCTTGGGTCCCTGTGACGGTCTCATCTCTAGTTCTGTCCCTTTCCTGCCATGTACACAGAAAGCCAAGTCTGTCAATCAGGGTCTGATGTCCAACATGTATGAGCTGGCATTTTTAACGTATGTATTAATATCACCACAGTAGATAAAAAATTCCTTCAGACAGGCTTAGCAGAATACAAATATTAGCTTTAAAAAACAAATATCTGGTTCCTCAAAGTTGTCACAGTGCCCTTATTTAACTCTTGTTCCCGCTGCTACTACTGCTCTCAGAAGGAAAAGTGTGGCTTAGATAGTTAGCACATTGCTAATTAAACCTCACACTTTTCAACATTAGGGATGCAGTATTACTCAGAGCTAGACACTAGCAAGGATTTATTAGGACCAAAAAAAAAAATCCCCAAACCCCAAAGGTACTGAAAACAACTTGATGAACAGTTGTACATTCACTTTGGAATAGCTCTTCAATAATAGAGCCCTGCTGGACCGGGCAGCCCAGCTTCTGCAGAGACATCAGAACTTTTGTTGCCTGGGTCAGTGTTCATCTGGCACACCACAGAAAAGCAGCCTTTTGCTCCCCACTCACCCAGGGGTCTGGCAGGATTGTCAGCTGCACTGTTTCTACTTGTCTATTCCTGGACAAACTTGTACAATAACCCCATATGAACCTGAACATCCCTCATTTCCTGCTAGAGGCAAGGAGAACTAGTCTGGCCATTAATTAGCAGGTTAAGGAAAAATTATAGGGCATGGGAGGGTGGGGAGAATAGAGGAAGATTCCTCTAAAATGAAGGTGCAGGCAACTGCCTCCGATATCCAGGGACTGTGGCTTAAAACAAACAAAAAAACTACAGCCCAGATCCTCAGTTGGTGTAAGTCAGCACAGCTCCATTGTCTTCAAAGAACCTACACCAATTGATGACAGCTAGGGATCTGGCTTTACATCTCTTTTAAACTTATTTATGGGATAAAGTGTCAGAGTGAAAACAGATACAGATTTCAATAAATCTACAGTTAGAATATTCTTCCCGAGCATGTAATTCAGAGGGCAATTAAGAAATATTCAAAATGATTTATGTCAAACAAATCTAGATTATGGGTCTCCGTCATTTTTCAACAAATATTTCCAAACCATCTCATATTCCGTATATTCAAAGTAAGAGCTCATCAAACTGAGGTCTACCAAATCTGCATGTCAGTGGTAACAAGTAAGGCGGGTTTTTTTTATTGTTACCACAAATAGTATAAACTGGACACAGCATTCTGTTAAACTAAATATTGACACATCTGCTTACCACGTGTGTTAGTAGCCATGTCAGCCACTTTCTGAAAGGCATCCAAAAAGGCAGCAGCTGCTACTACTGTAGTCCTGAAATGCATACAGAAAACAAAACATTAGCTATGTCTCATTGCTGCCTGTTTAATTATTGTCAAAAATGTTCAGACTTATTAAGAAACTAGTGAGAACTTGCAGGGACAACAATATAACAAATCCCCTTCTATTTTGGGTTTGAATTTAGCCCTCTTCTGCCTTCATTTCTTAATCTCTTCCTTGCTTTGTGCTGGCACTATGGACTGTGTTGCAGCCATGCTAATGCTTGTGCTGTGCTGTGAATTGCACAGGACAGGTGTTATTTCAAAAGGATGCAGCCAGCCCCTTCTAGCGGATTTCATCTGATGAATCAATATTAAAGCAATCAAACATGAAAAAGAATCTAAACAAATTAAAGCCACTATCTATTTTCAGGAGGCACCTGTATGGTGCAGGATACATCCCCAGATAAGGGAGAAGTAAGTTCTCTGCAGTCCTAGTCAAATCCTATCCTAAGCACATCATTTGAGTTCTCATTTGAAGTGTACCTACGTGCCTCTCCGATAATTGTGAGAGCGTAAGAGGGTACTTTCCAAGAGATCTGTTGATCCTGTTTGGGAGTTTTGAGACCAGTGGCAAAAGGAGAATATTCACTACCCAGAGATTTCTCTCTGTTCTACAGTTACACCCGGGCAGGTCAAATGGTTATATCGTTCTCCTCTTGACAGGTAGGTCAGCACCTTCAGTCTTAGCTGCCTAGCCAGCTAGACCCACCCCCACCTTTTCCTCCAGAAGAGCTAAACCAAATATCTTAGTGGTGCTATATATAAACATGTACAACAACAAAATTGCACCTGCTAATTGTGGGTGCCTGTGCAAGTAGAACCAGGGCAAAGAAAGGAGTTACGAATAAGCAGTCTCTTCTGTACCGGAGGCAGTCTCTCCACGAGAAGGAGACAAACACACCCCCAAGAGACAAAAGAGAAGAGATTGTAAAGGTAGAAGAGCCAACTGAAGAAAATTCCATCAAAAACTAACGCACAAGATACAGAAAACCTTCCCCCTCCCGCCACATCCTTGACAGAAGGCAGGCCCACCAAGCTATGAGGAATGCCCAAAGGGCACATTGTCCATAGGCAGCAGCACAGGATGAAAGCATAGAGGCAGTATGTTGAGAACATTTCTGCAGGGACCACCAAGTGGGAGATTTGCACTTCTTCAGCTACAGCTGCTCACCTGTTCTGCCTAGGAAGTGAACTGGATCGGCCTTTCAGGTTCAAAGGGCACGGAAGGCCTGCTAATTGCATCCTTCAGATAAACAGTTTTATCTATTTAGATAGCAAATCTAGCCGCTGGCGCCCCATGATTCTTATCCTCAGAGGGGACAAACGTGGATTCCAATTTTCTAAATAAGTAGGTCTTGAGGGCCCTACGCATCGCAGCTTTGTGCCAGAGCTTTTCTTTTTCTGGCTTACAGTCTGGGTATCCTGATTTAAATTAAATTAGGACAGGACTTCAGGGATTAAATGAGAACAGTGACACAGCAATACTTAGTCCTCATGGACAATGAGGTATGGAGAAACGTAGGTGAATACAGTGAATTCCCTCCTTCCCACAACAGATGGAGAGATCACTTCAAATGAGTCCCAAACAATCAAGAGCCCTTTAGAGAGATCCATCAATTTTGGCAGAAGTCCATCCTTGCCACACCCACCGAACCAAAAATGTGAGCAGAAAGCTGCAGGGAAACTTGTCCGCAGTCAGTAAAGACCATAATTATAGATAAAGAATGGTTTTCTGGGGAGAGCTGGAACTAGACTATTTGGATTTTATCCAATCCCCACTTCATGCACACCCTCAAAATACAGGAGACATAAATGGTAGTGCACAGTTGGGCTGCAGCCGGTGCAGAATTCCTCCTAAGAGCCTTCTCAATCTTCTGATCCAAGATATGGGTTTGAAAGAGATGATGACCTCAAATGGACGGGAGGAGAAATCTCTACATACTGTCATTTGCAGGTCAGCTCCTGGGATAGGGGGAGGAGAAGGGCTTCTCTAGCTAATTGTTAATATTTATTCATGGACCTGGTTATTTCCATATCTGGATTTTTCCAGCATTGTTTTCCTATTGTTAGACTTTTCCAAAATCATGTGCAACATTATCTTATCCAGATTGTTAATAAGGAGGTTCATAGAATCAGAGAATCTCAGGATTAGAAGAGACCTCAGGAGGTCATCTAGCCCAACCCCCTGCTCAAAGCAGGACCAAACCCAACTAAATCATCCCAATCAGGGCTTTGTCAAGCCTGACCTTAAAAACCTCTAAGGAAGGAGAGAATCCACCACCTTCTTAGGTAACCCATTCCAGTGTTTCACCACCCTACTAGTGAAAAAGTTGTTCCTAATATCCAACCTAAACCTCCCCCTCTGCAACTTGAGACCATTACTCCTTGTTCTGTCATCTTCTACCACTGAGAACAGTCTAGATCCATCCTCTTTGGAACCTCCTTTCAGGTAGCTGAAAGCAGCTATCAAAGCTCCCCTCATTCTTCTCTTCTGCAGACTAAATAATCCCAGTTCCCTCAGCCTCTCCTCATAAATCATGTGCTCCAACCTCCTAATCATTTTTGTTGCCCTCCGCTGGATTCTTTCCAATTTATCCACATCCTTCTTGTAGTGTGTGGCCCAAAACTGGACACAGTACTCCAGATGAGGCCTCACCAATGCCGAATAGAGGGGAATGATCACTTCCCTTAATCTGCTGGCAATGCTCCTACTTGTACAGTCCAAAATACAGTTAGTCTTCTTCACAACAAGGGCACGCTGGTGACTCATATCCAGCTTCTTGTCCACTGTAACCCCTAGGTCCTTTTCTGCAGAACTGCTGCCTAGCCACTCAGTCCCTAGTCTGTAGCAGTGCATGGGATTCTTCTGTCCTAAGTGCAGGACTCTGCACTTGTCGTTCTTGAACCTCATCAGATTTCTTTTGGCCCAATCCTCTAATTTGTCTAGGTCCCTTTGTATCCTGTCCCTACCCTCCAGCATATCTATCACTCCTCTCAGTTTAGTGTCATCTGCAAACTTGCTGAGGGTGCAATCCACACCATCCTCCACATCATTAATGAAGATATTGAACAAAACCGGCCCCAGGACCCACCCTTGGGGCACTCCGCTTGATACCGGCTGCCAACTGGACATGGAGCCATTGGTCACTACCCGTTGATCTAGCCAGCTTTCTATCCACCTTATAGTCCATTCATCCAGCCCATCCTTCTTTAACTTGCTGGCAAGAATACAGTAGGAGATCGTATCAAAAGCTTTGCTAAAGTCAAGTAATAACACGTCCACCGCTTTTCCCTCATCCACAGAGCCAGTTATCTCATCATAGAAGGCAATTTGGTTAGTCAGGCATGACTTGCCCTTGGTGAATCCATGCTGACTGTTCCTGATCACTTTCCTCTCCTCTAAGTGCTTCAAAATTGATTCCTTGAGGACCTGCTCCATGATTTTTCCAGGGACTGAAGTGAGGCTGACTGGCCTGTAGTTCCCCAGATCCTCCTCCTTCCCCTTTTTCAAAGATAGACACTACATTAGTTTTTCCAGTCATCCGGGACCTCCCCTGATCACCATGAGTTTTCAAAGATAATGGCCAATGGCTCTGCAATCACATCAGCCAACTCCTTTAGCACCCTCGGATGCAGTGCATCCGGCCCCATGGACTTGTGCTCGTCCAGCTTTTCTAAATTGTCCTGAACCACTTCTTTCTCCACAGAGGACTGGTCACCACCTCCCCATACTGTGCTGCCCAGTGCAGGAGTCTGTGAACTGACCTTGTTCGTGAAGACAGAGGCAAAAAAAGCATTGAGTACATTAGCTTTTTCCACATCCTGTGTCACTAGGTTGCCTCCCTCATTCAGCAAGGGGCCCACACTTTCCTTGACTTTCTTCTTGTTGCTAACATACCTGTAGAAACCCTTCTTGTTACTCCTGACATCTCCGGCTAGCTGCGACTCCAGGTGTGATTTGGCCTTCCTAATTTCACTCTTGCATGCCTGAGCAATATTTTTATACTCCTCCGTGGTCATTTGTCCAATCTTCCACTTCTTGTAAGCTGCTTTTTTGTGTTTAAGACGAGCAAGGATTTCACTGTTAAGCCAAGCTGGTCGCCTGCCATATTTACTTTTCTTTCTACACATCGGGATGGTTTGTTCCTGCAACCTCAATAAGGATTCTTTAAAATACAGCCAGCTTTCCTCGACTCCTTTCCCCCTCATGTTATTCTCCCAGGGGACCTTGCCCATCAGTTCCCTGAGGGAGTCAAAGTCTGCTTTTCTAAAGTCCAGGGTCTGTATTCTACTGCTCTCCTTTCTTCCTTGTGTCAGGATCTTGAACTCGACCATCTCATGGTCACTGCCTCCCAGGTTCCCATCCACTATTGCTTCCTCTGCTATTTCTTCCCTGTTTGTGAGCAGCAGGTTAAGAAGAGCTTTTCCCCTAGTTGGTTCCTCCAGCACTTGCACCAGGAAATTGTCCCCTACACTTTCCAAAAACTTCCACTTCTCTGATAAGAAAACACTAGGGAGGCCTGACTCCAGCTTAGATTACATATACTCCCCTTTGTCAGAGGAAGCAGCAGAGGCAAAAGATTAACATTTGCTGGGAGTGAGTGAGTGAATCCTCAAACTGTCTGTGCACAGAGCTACTAAAGCACCTGGGAGGGAAGTTTTCTTTGTGGTGCGTCGGTGGTAGAGAAAAAAGACTTTGAATAAGACCTATAAAATAACTGGCTGAGCAATTGAACTTCAGCACCTGAAGGCAAACACTTCCCCACTTCTAAAAGAAGCTGCTGGAGGAGAGGGGGTCCTGGAAACTGTCCTCTACCCTTCCAGCTGCAGTAGTTGAGGACAAGGCCTGGATCTGAAAGCTCCTATTCAGGGAAAGCTCTGTCATGGGCCGCTGGCATCAGAGACTGTCCCGGCCAGGAGCAGCGGAGAGGGAGTCTGGAGCTTTGAGGTGCTGCCAGATACCATTGTTCTTTCTGAAGGGCAGCTTCACAGCAAGGATCGGTGACACAGGTCCATGTTGTACTGCTGCAGCCAGAGAATGCAGAGCCTCTTTTTTGGGGCAGGAGAGGAACGTCCCTCGTCACTGCTGCCCATAAGGAAAATTAGAAAAATGGGGAAGAACTCTGAAAACCTGCACTGAAAAGCCAGAAAATGGCAGAGACCAGAGATGTACTGGGGAGAGAAAGCAGGGGGCAAGACCTGGCTGGCTAGTGTGCGCCAGGATCTGGAGATTCTCCTGGATTCTGGCCTCCCTGTTGAAAGCCAAGGAGTTGCCCACTTGTCCTGAATTGGTGGCATCCAGGATGTAAGAGGAACTGGAGCGGTTTCTGAAGCAATCCCAACTGGGCAGACAAACTAAAATAAATGATTAAAAACTTCCAGGTTGCCCTAATTTGTTTAACGCACCTTAGCTTAAGGACATACTAAACTGTAACCTTTCAAACCCATAATCTCCTCGAGGACTCCACTCATTTTTCTCCTCTCCCAACAGTAGCCCCACTTGCCCTCTGTACAGACTACCCCTCACTTCTTGCTGTGTGTCATTTCCTCCCCACACTTGGCCACCGCTGCATTTGTACGCCACCTACCCCTACAGCTTCCCAAGCTGGGAAAGGTGGCAGAAGCAGGAAGCCAGGTAAGACTCAGGGTGTTGGGTGCATGGAGGAGCTCCTGGAGGTATGGAAGTGGGCCTAGATCCTTCCAAGAGTACCAATATGGCTCCACTTTCCAGTCCATCCCATTCAGGACAAGACTTCTGGGAAAACTGGCCAGACAACATTTGAACATCTAAGAACCCAGGCAGACTCTTTCCAGTTGTGCCTTCCAAAATCCAAAGTGGATTTAATAACGATCTGCAACTTGGAATGACGCTTTGGCACAGTCCTGTAAAACCTTTCTGGCACTTACGTACTCCCAATACATGGCAATTGCTTTACTGGCATCACATATCAAAAAAGGGCAGGTGGGGGCTGGATAGGGTGGGGGCAAGCAAGCTTACATTGGCCAAAACAATGCCTTCCTAGCCCCAGGGGCACGCTTCAAATCCTACACTGCAGGGGGAGGAGAGAAGGACATGGAGAAAAAAAGAGAACTGAAAACAATCTTTAAAAATAGATAATTACATAACCTAATAGAAGTCAGCGAAAGCATGGTTCCCCTTTCCCTCCTTTTACTTCTTCAGTAAGACAGGCGAATCCCACATGGGACACCCAATGGGATGGGACTGTATGGAAAGCAAAGCACACATGCAGGCAACCAACCACATACAGGATTTTTATGGGTTTTTTTGACAGGACATCTGAGAAGTGTAGATTGCACTAGTTTAGGAAATGAGGTTCAGCTCATAGTAACATGCAATTTAATTTCGCCCCTCTCTATGCAAGTAGAAAGGCATTTTATGAGTCTGTTGATTCCGTTACTGATACCAAGTTGTGACATGATACAGAAGCTGCTTGAATAATGTTTTATTAATGGAAGGCTAGGAAAGGTTATCCAGAATGCACTTGGTATACTGAGACCCAATCAGTTACACGTTATTAACTGCTGCCGAATGACCCAGCACTGGGATTTCCTTGGCAGCCAGATCTTCTGTCCTAGTTTTCAGGTTACTATAAACTTTACCCAATATTTAGAGTAGTCCTGTAACTTAATAAGCCTTCTTTATCTTACATTTATAAAAATAATGTAAAGACTTTTGACCCCAAACCTATGGGTTAATTACATCAAAATAAATCAACTGTCTTTCAATAGTATTCCAGATGTGGTCACATCATGAAACAATGAAAATGTGAAAAGAACTTACAGTCCTGTGTGGACAGTTAGCTACTTTTCTAAAATATACTGAAACTGTAAAAGGTGGCACACAGAAATTACATCGATGAGTTATGAATATGAAATATTAAAAAGAAAAGCTAAACTAAAAACATGCTAAATAGATTCAAGGATGAAGCATCATTTAACCTACACAGTATGCCTTGCATGTCCACACATGCCATGGGGATGGGCTGTGCGATAAGAAACTTACCTTAGCTGAGACTGCAGTTTCCCAGCTTTGTTTATAAAATCTTCCCAAACTGGGTAACTTCCCTGAAAGGAAAAAAAAACAACGAGCAGTTTAGTGGCTACTCAATTTTAACGTTCAGAATTAAGTGTTTGAGATAATACGAATGATCAAAGTAAAGCAATAAAGCCTACTTTTTGTTTAATAAATGTCCATCCCTTGAGCCGTGTAACATTTTTCTAGCAATTTATCTGCTGTTCCTTTAAAACTACATTGTCCTTAAACAAACAAAAAAAACTCCCACTGGTTCTGAATTCAGGCTGCCTGGTTGTTGAACATAAGCAGCAGCGAGAACACTATATCCCAGGACTTGAGATCTAAGTTAAAATCCCTACTCTGCCACAGACTTCCTGTGTGACCTTGGGCAAGCCACTTAGGGCTTGTCTACACTTACTGGTGGATCGACACACGGCGATAGATGCATCGGCGGTCAATTTAGCGGGTCTAGTGAAGACCCACTAAAATGACCGCAGATCGCTCTGCCGTCGACTCCTGTACTCCACCTGAACGAGACGCGCAAGGGGAGTCGACGGGAGAATGTCTCCCATTGACACAGCGTAGTGTGGACCCCGCGATAAGTAGATCTAAGCTACGTCAAAGTTGCGTAACTTAGATCGATCTCCCCCCAAAGAGTCAAAGGTGTTAACATGACCCTGAAACTGTCTAACATTAAACCGTGTCAAATAAGGTTTGGTATCCAGAGCCCTTAGCCCTGCTTAGTACCATGGCAAACACAATTAAACATCTTTTTAACCTTTTATTACAGAGAGAGAAAAAAAGGGAAAACAGTTAATATTTAAAGCATTTGAAATGTAGAATAAGGCTTTCATTTGAACAACATCCCTCATTCCTTTTTCCACTCTACCTGGAGAGAATTTTTATGAGTAAAACACCTTGTTTGACAGTCTTTCAGATGGTATCAAAGTTGATAACTGTCCTTTTTGGAGGGGAACTTAGTTGAGATGGGTTGGAGCTGTTATAAATGCGGTTGAAGTTTGACCCTGTTTAGATAAAACGGCAGACACAAGAAGAGAGAAGAAAGAACAGCAAAGACAAAGTGCAGCTTCTATCTCTGGTGTTGACTTTCACTTGCAATCTCTCTGCTGGAAAATCACAGGCACAGCACATGGTCTTATCAGCCACTCTGAGACCTGGCAAACTTATACCAGCAATGGGCTGTTTAGGGCATTGCTTTTAACAGCCTCTTTCTGATCACAGGCTCACAGCAGTGTAGCAAAATATATACTTTTGGCTGGCTAAGCCAGACTCTAATTAGACAAAAGGCAAACAGAGAAGGATAGCAAAGAGGAGAAATACGGTGTGAACGGAAAACGACATACTGTGTGTGGGGGTGGGGGGGACAAAGTCTCACATCCCAGGTGGTATTCAGGATTTAGCCAGAGCCAGTGGAGATGACAATGTCATCTAGCTCCCTCTCTGGCCCAGTCTGCTCAGCACCTCTCAGGATTAAGACGAAGATGATCCAGGTCCCAGTAGATGGTGGGGGTGGCAGCCATGATGGTGAGGCTCGTTCCTTTCCCTTCTTTTAATCAGCCAGCATTGCCGTCATCCCCCAAAATCTCCTTCTGAGGACTCTTGGTCCTCATTATTTTGTCCACCAATTAGGCCTAGTTTCTAATACCCTAATTTTGGTTCATGGTTAATGTTTTTCTGTCCCCAGGCTTTTCTTGGTTACCAAGCATTATCTTAACACTGTTCTTGAATTATAGCAGTAGGCCTTTTTGTTAGGACTAATTCAGTCTGTCTCCCTTTTGCACCTTTTCCCACCAACATTTATTGGTATAAGTTATTGTGACATCTTAGAGACTTTCACTCACTCTTCTCAACTGAACTCACAATTAGGATAAACTGGTAGGCCCCGTTACCACAAGGGCTCTATTCAGAATAAGGGTTGAGTCCCCTTTGACCTAGCTTCTCACCCCCACTCACCCCCAGTACAATCAACTGTCCATGCCCCCCATCCCAAATAATTCCAACTGACTAGGGGTTAGAGAGAAAAAGAGAACTGTGTTCACTTCAATAAATTTGTAAGACACTCAGTTACTGCAGCAATGGGCGTGGTACAAGCCTAGATACATGGTACAAGCCGAGATAAAACAGATGCCCACGGCTGAGAATATGCATTTCAAACAGGAAGTTATTGTATGCAAATACAATTGTTTGTAGTAAGGTATATCTGCCCCAACAGGTGTCATCTCTGCTTCCATCAAATGAGATAGAAGATAGTCTATTAACTATTTATATTACCATAGTGCCTAAAAGCCCGAGGCATAGACCAGTGCCCTATTGTGCTAGGCGCTGTACAAACAGGAGAAAAAACAGATGGACACGGTCACACAGATTGGGGAATACAAGGAAACAAGACAACAGTGATCAGCGTGATAGGGGTATCAGTGTACCAGTGCACTATCATGCAATACTGTATCTGGTAACACCCCAATCTTACAGGAATTCTGTACCAGGATTGGCTTCTTTTGCTTATTGCTCTATCTGGCAGCAAGTCAGAATGTCAGATCACAATGTGTTCATCAACTATAATCCAGTGGATTATAAAAATAAGAGCCTGACCCCGCAAGCCTAATCGTAACTCCCACTGAAATCAGTGACTCAGGTTCACACCCTAAAATTGCTAGTGATGGTAACGTATCATTGTCAATAAGACAGACAAGATATTAAAGGCCCCAAAAAAATCTTTTCACCTAATGGAAGAGACTAACTCTATTTTACCAATCTTGTATTGATTTGCTAAACCAAAACCAAGTTTATTTGAAAAGAAGAGCATTGTACTTGGTAGGTTTAAATCAAAGGGATGTCTTCAGGGAAAAAGAGTAAGCAGCAGATTCAAAAGGATGCACCAGTTTCCCCAACAAAAGTTTCATACAACATATTCAATTTCATGTAAATTTGGTACTTACTATTCTCAGATTCTTCCAGTTTCCTAATATTATTTCAACTCAGCTCACTGACGAGTCTCAGAAGCCTCATTTTTACAGTGCTTTTCCTTAATCGAGTTCACAGCTAACTGATTGCAATGCATCCCTCCCCGCCACTTTGAGAAATGTCAGCAAACCCCAGCATGAAGTTTATCACATGTAATTAAAGTCAGCTTCAGAACATGCAGAGACCGAAGTATAAGGCTGAAATCTTGCCTCCACTGAAATCAATGAGAATTTTGCTATTGACTTCAATATGGCCATGATTTTACCCTGAGGTTTTTTCCAGGTGAGACCCCTAAATCAGCAAGGCCCACTCTTAATGAACACGAGGAACTGAGGAGGCATCTTTGTAATTCCCACATTCACAATTCCTTTAGAAACCAGATTTTACAGCCAGTGGCTCTGCACTTGCAGAATTGGATTGTTCTTATTGTTATTACAACACATGTCAAAGAATTACCTTGCTGAATCAGGGTCTAAGTGCATATTGAAATTTCAGTCCATGAATAGTTCCAATTACCTCCCTGGAACTACTCACATTAGTCAGGAATGTCCTTAAGTACCTTGCTGCATTATGAAATGCACAGGCTGGCAGTATACAAAGAGACGATTTTTACATTTGCCCTCCATTCCATCATCTGGAATTGTGAAGGAAACTCAAATCTGGACAACTAGAGCATTTACAATTAGGCCATCTGCTGCCTTTTGAACACACCAGCAACCTCACAATGTAATTAATTTAATACACTACCTATTAGACATGAGAAATGAAGACTCCTTAACTCGAGAAATGGCAGACTACACTGATCTTTTCATCATTAACAGCAAATACCCAGAGAAGAACAGAATGACTCCGAAGACTGAAAATGAATTACACAGCCTCACCCATCTAAGGGCTTGTCTTCACTGCAGCAGTTAGCTCCAGGTCCTTGTTGAGCCAGCCGCGCTTGAGTGAGAGCAGCCACACAGCAAAAGACCTGAGCTATACAGCGTTTGGATTAGGAGATTAGGAGCTGTGCTAATTCAAAAGGTAGTCCGTAGCTGCATCCTCACTGCATTACTCGCTCAAGCATCAACAACAACTGAGCTTCCAGCCACGCCCCTAACAGGCCAGCTAGCTTGAGTTTAAAACATAATTTACCTCAAGCTACAGATGGGTGGGGGGGGTGAGGGGGAATTGGGCTAGGGGCAATGCTTGATTTACACCCTGCAGTGAAAACAAGCCCTAAAATGTCTGATTCAAGTCTGGCCAAGGTCAATAGCAACAAGTTGCTATCCTCGGAGAGCCATGAATGGCCTGTGTGTGAAATGGGAAATTCTTGTCCAGTGACCACATCCCTCATAAACAAGAAGTCACTCCACAGCTGGCACCCTCTGCAGAAAGGCCTGGGGGTGAAGACGTATGAAGGAAGCCTTTCCCTCTTATCCCTAGAAGTAGCTTGGTCCAGAATTAAAACACCATACCGAGGTAGGAGAAGCATGCCCTGCTATTGTCCTAGCTGTGACAGTTCTGTGGGTGGAGAAAATTTCAGTCTCTAGGGCTATCAATTCGACACCTCTCACACACATTTATTTTAATGAACTGAGTAAATCAATCAGATTGCCATGAACCTGAACTTAAGTATGTCTACACCTCATGGGGAAGAAATGGATGTTAAAGAAGCAGAATATGGACCCTGGACTTCAGAAAAGCAGACTTCGACTCCCTCAGGGAACTGATGGGCAGGATCCCCTGGGAGAATAACATGAGGGGGAAAGGAGTCGAGGAAAGCTGGCTGTATTTTAAAGAATCCTTATTGAGGTTGCAGGAACAAACCATCCCAATGTGTAGAAAGAATAGTAAATATGGCAGGCGACCAGCTTGGCTTAACAGTGAAATCCTTGCTGATCTTAAGCACAAAAAAGAAGCTTACAAGAAGTGGAAGATTGGACAAATGACCAGGGAAGAGTATGAAAGTATTGCTCAGGCATGCAGGAGTGAAATCAGGAAGGCCAAATCACACTTGGAGTTGCAGCTAACAATGGATGTGAAGAGTAACAAGAAGGGTTTCTACAGGTATGTTAGCAACAAGAAGAAAGTCAAGGAAAGTGTGGGCCCCTTACTGAATGGGGGAGGCAACCTAGTGACACAGGATGTGGAAAAAGCTAATGTACTCAATGCTTTTTTTGCCTCTGTCTTCACGAACAAGGTCAGTTCACAGACTCCTGCACTGGGCAGCACAGTATGGGGAGGTAGTGACCAGTCCTCTGTGGAGAAAGAAGTGGTTCAGGACAATTTAGAAAAGCTGGACGAGCACAAGTCCATGGGGCCGGATGCACTGCATCCGAGGGTGCTAAAGGAGTTGGCTGATGTGATTGCAGAGCCATTGGCCATTATCTTTGAAAACTCATGGTGATCAGGGGAGGTCCCGGATGACTGGAAAAACTAATGTAGTGTCTATCTTTGAAAAAGGGGAAGGAGGAGGATCTGGGGAACTACAGGCCAGTCAGCCTCACTTCAGTCCCTGGAAAAATCATGGAGCAGGTCCTCAAGGAATCAATTTTGAAGCACTTAGAGGAGAGGAAAGTGATCAGGAACAGTCAGCATGGATTCACCAAGGGCAAGTCATGCCTGACTAACCAAATTGCCTTCTATGATGAGATAACTGGCTCTGTGGATGAGGGAAAAGCGGTGGACGTGTTATTACTTGACTTTAGCAAAGCTTTTGATACGATCTCCTACTGTATTCTTGCCAGCAAGTTAAAGAAGGATGGGCTGGATGAATGGACTATAAGGTGGATAGAAAGCTGGCTAGATCAACGGGTAGTGACCAATGGCTCCATGTCCAGTTGGCAGCCGGTATCAAGCGGAGTGCCCCAAGGGTGGGTCCTGGGGCCGGTTTTGTTCAATATCTTCATTAATGATGTGGAGGATGGTGTGGATTGCACCCTCAGCAAGTTTGCAGATGACACTAAACTGAGAGGAGAGACAGATATGCTGGAGGGTAGGGACAGGATACAGAGGGACCTAGACAAATTAGAGGATTGGGCCAAAAGAAATCTGATGAGGTTCAAGAAGGACAAGTGCAGAGTCCTGCACTTAGGACAGAAGAATCCCATGCACTGCTACAGACTAGGGACTGAGTGGCTAGGCAGCAGTTCTGCAGAAAAGGACCTAGGGGTTACAGTGGACAAGAAGCTGGATATGAATCACCAGCGTGCCCTTGTTGTGAAGAAGACTAACTGTATTTTGGACTGTACAAGTAGGAGCATTGCCAGCAGATTGAGGGAAGTGATCAATCCCCTCTATTCGGCATTGGTGAGGCCTCATCTGGAGTACTGTGTCCAGTTTTGGGCCACACACTACGAGAAGGATGTGGAAACACTGGAAAGAATCCAGCAGAGGGCAACAAAAATGATTAGGGGGTTGGAGCACATGATTTATGAGGAGAGGCTGAGGGAACTGGGATTATTTAGTCTGCAGAAGAGAAGAATGAGGGGGGGATTTGATAGCTGCTTTCAACTACCTGAAAGGAGGTTCCAAAGAGGATGGATATAGACTATTCTCAATGGTACCAGATGATAGAACAAGGAGTAATGGTCTCAAGTTGCAGAGGTGGATATTAGGAACAACTTTTTCATTAGGAGGGTGGTGAAGCCCTGGAATGGGTTACCTAGGGAGGTGGTGGAATCTCCTTCCTTAGAGGTTTTTAAGGTCAGGCTTGACAAAGCCCTGATTGGGATGATTTAGTTGGGGTTGGTCCTGCTTTGAGCAGGGGGTTGGACTAGATGACCTCCTGAGGTCCCTTCCAATCCTGATATTCTATGAAAATCTTATTCAGGATTATAAAACCCTGAATGAAGTGTTTTATGTTAAGACAGAATTGTCAGCCATGTAAATGCAAGACACCCACTGATGAGTTAATCATTGCCATTTCCTAAGCCTATCAGTATTACTGAAGTCTACTGCTTTGAACCCTTTTCTCTCAACAGTAAGCTGGTTAGTGTGTCTATATGCAACGTATGCATTATATATGTATATGCCAGGAACCTTCGAAGCAGTGACAATTAACAGCAGGGCCTACGGCTTTACTGGATTCTCAAGCAAAATACAAGCTGACAACTAAGCTTACCAAAGCAGTCTATTTATGCTGCCATTTCAGTGGCAGCATTACACTGCTAACTGTACCTAATGGTAGAGAGAATACTGACACCGGTCGTGAATTTAAGTGTGTCACAGGGAGACTTGAGAGACAGTATAGACAAAATATAACTTGGGAAGGGGAGATTTTGTGGTACCACTTTGCCACACAGAAATCAAATTCAAATCATCATCTACCACTTCCACAAATCTTGGTTCTCTTTGTTTTTAAGCCTATCCACAGAAGCTGCATCAATGTAATTAAACTGCTTTAGAAATTGATTTAGTTAAATCAGTACAAATCCTTTCATGTGGACATTCTTAAACTGATCTAAGAGTGGCTGATGGCGATTTAGCTTAATTTGATACCAAAATAGCAATTTATTAGTTCAACCCTAATTGAATCCCTGGATGTTTGTTCACCTGAAATCTAGCAACAATCCCACCTTCTAGCAGCATGTGTGTGTTGTGGTTTTTATCTGTACTGCATTTACAGCATTAATTCCTGTATAACCCCTTTGGCTAGCAATAACTCACTCTGCTTTTCCACCGCTCTGACCTCTCTCACACAAATCTTCTATCTAAACTCATATTTTGTAGATTTCCAATTATTCCTATTCCAGTAGAAATTGTTCTTTCCTTTTAACCCTCAGATCAGCCCCTTCTAAAGCCAAATCAGCAAACAGCAGTTTGTTTCCTCACCCCTTACTCTCTCTTTTCTGGAATTTAATTCATGTGCATTAATTATGGTGTCCCTTTGAACCCTTCAACCAAATACTTCTGTCAACCTAATCTTGTGAGGTAGTGAATGCCCTGAACTCCCAGAGAAAGCAGTAGGAGTTGAGGTTGTTCATCAGGTCACAAGATCTGACGGTAGGTATTTATCCTGTCTCCTCCAGCTGAGAAAACAATTTATGCACCTGGGTGAGGTTTATGGAGAGCAAATGGGGAGGAAGAGATGGTCCACTGGTTAAAACACTAGCCTAGGACTTGGGAGACCTGAGCTCAAGACCTTTCTCTGCCACAGACTGTGTGTGTCACCTTGGACAAGTCACTTGGTTTCTTTGTGCTTCCCATCTGTAAAATGGGGATAACAGTACTTCCCTACCTCAAAGCGGTGTTGTGAGGATAAAAGATTGTAAGGTGTTCAGATACTATATGACAACAAGGGGCCATGGAAGTACTTTATAGACAGAATGTCCATTACATTTGTAGTATTTCATCCTAAGAAATATTAAATGCAACATTACTTCTTTAATTAATTGGAAAAGCAACTAAATACTTGCTTTGACTAAAAATCCTAGTATGATTTAAGACTACTTTGGAAGAACAACAACAAACTGTTTTTAAGTGCAATGTTTCACACAGCTACCTCTGTTCGGTCTGAAATTTCTGATTTCAAAACAGCCAATAAAGGAAATCAATGTTTTTCTTTAAATGTCAGAGTCATTTGAGCTCAAGCATTATCTGTAAAAGGGGCAGGCTTCCTTTATCTTTCAAACCCTGTTCCCAGTGTGAAGGGAGTGTTGGGCCAAAGATCAGCTTTAGGACATAAGTCCTAGGGCTATCTATTGAGCAACTCCACGGTTTACAGGACAAGTCAGTCATTTGTAGGTTGGGTTTTGGGGAGGTTTCTTAATGTTAATGATTGATCATCTGGGATCTGCTTTCCCAGAACTAATCTTATGCCTACTGAAGAAGTTAGTTCTTTAAATGTCAACTACTGTGTTTTCCTTTGGCATTTATATTTTATCACAGTAAGACGCTCCAAAGTATCTACAGTGACACACTTTGGTGTTTAGCAGCACTCTTTTTTTGGCTGCTTGCCTACCAACCACCAAGGCGTGTCATTATTAGGCCATAATAATATATCTTCGTCATATCTTATTGCTTAATTAGTTAGTTGATGGGTGATTAATTGTAGCGTGGGTGAGTCCTCTCCTCAGATCAGGCGACTCATGTACTGGAAAGGTGGGCAGGACACTGTCTTTCTGCTTTTACCTCTCCTCCCTGACTGACTAGCCTGCGGGCTGACAAAGGGAACAGTGAGTCCTACCTGTCAGTATTTAGCCAGTTCACAATTCAAACTCCAAACCGTGTCCCCTCAAGGCAGGGGTGAAAGTGGGCCGGTACGGCGTACCAGTAAAAAGTGGCCACCAGTACCAGTCCATGACGTTAAAGGACCCTGCTTTATCGTTGTTGCCCCTTTTGGGCACTCCCTCCCCCCCGGGCCCGCTGATAGGGGGGCAGGCAAAAGGAGCAGCTGCCCCGGGGCCCTTTAAATTGCTGCTGGAACGGGCCAGGCAGCACGGATGGGCTGGCTGGGGGATGCTGACCCCTCTCAGCCCTGCCCCTTCCACCCAAGGCCCCGCCCCTTCCAGGGGCCCGCAGCTGGCCCCCGGACCGGTAAGTGTTGAATGTTACTTTCACCCCTGCCTCAAGGGCACATACAGTAGCTGGTTACCCTAAAGCTACTGGGCTGAGCTGTTGGACAGCCCATGATGCTTTCAAGCCTCAGAGGTGCGGTACCCAGGCCTACTAGCATCTGGATAAATCCTACCACATATTAACCATGCCCCAGTCACAGACTTAGTGGTAGGGTCATGTTTTTTTCTGGGCAGAGGAGAGCATTTTGGATCCCATGCACGTGTGGGGCTGGGCCCGCAGTGTTCGGAGTGTGGGAGGGGGCTCAGGGCTGGGGCAGAGGGTTGGGATGCAGGGGTGTGAGGACTCCGGCTGGGGGTGCAGGCTCTGGTGTGGGATGAGGAATTTGGGGTGCAGCAGGGTGCTCTGGGGCTACGGCACGGAGAGAGGACTCCTGCCAGCTCGCTCTCCCTGCAGAAGCGCCTGGGCTGGGAGGGAGTGGCGCCTCTTCCCACCATGGCTCTGGGGCTGGGGCCACAGGATAGGCGCCCCTCCCCTGGCCCCCGCAGGTCTGGGCCAGGGCTGGGTTTGAGGAGGGGCGCCCTGCGGCCGGGTTCGGTCCGGGGCCGCCCCGGCAGGTCTGGACCGTGGCATAGTTGGGGCCGGGGGGCTGCCACCACCGTGGCAGGTTGGGGGCCGCAGCACAGTTGGGGCCTGGAGAGGGGCGCCCCTCCCCTGGCCACGGCAGGTCCCCTGAGTCCCTGCACAGCACTAAATAGGCTGCTGCACGGCTGCGCAGCTTACAGGGAACTTAGGTCATGACTCTTCACACAGGAACGAGTGTGGAATGGTCACACCCCAGCGGATTTGGGAGAATCAGCGTTTGACAAATCCTGAGGAACCAAACAGAACCACTCTAGGATTACACTGCAACTCCTATGAAGGGAAGTTGCTAAAAGAGGTGATCTAAAAATGGCTCTCTTCCTTCTTTCAAGCCAGAAACCTGCGAAGGTAGTTGATATATGAACTGAAACAACTGAACAACAATCATACTGAGGTCTAAGAACATCAAGCTTCAGAAGAGTAAAGATTCACTCTGTCCAGAAAAGGATATTGCTCTGGTTTCTCAAGAAACCAATACTGCGCAGATATAGATGTGCAAAGTAAGGCTACACTTGATGAAGATGGCCATACTTACATGGATTATACCTAATGGCAAGGATGAGAAAGAACCAAATTGCTGGTGCTGACTGTGCAATCCAAAATAAATTTAAGGGTCTTGACAGCTTAGCAAAAGGAATTAGTGAACAGTTTATGATGATTCTTTTTCTACTTCAAGGAAAAAGATTGGCTTTCCTTAATAGTCTATATGCATGTACTGCAACTAATAAAGGTGAAGGAAAGACTTAGCTGAAGCTATGAAGCACATTCCAAATGGCTAATAAAACTGGTGTTAGGCGACTCCAGTCCTGGTGTCAGTTCCTTCTATGACATTCACCAATGACAATTACTGCAAAAAACACAGCAAAAGTTTTTGATTCTTTGCTTGTGCAATCCATCACATACACCACCTCTGACAGAACCCTCTGAACATCACAGGATGACCTGGATGTACTACCTATTTTAGGGGGGAAATGGAGACGATGGTTTGACAGTCCCACTGGGGTGGGGGGAGGAAAAAAGAAGAAAATGAGGAGGAAGCAGGGTGAGGGCAGCGGGCAGAGCAGGAGTGTTACTCATCAAAGCCAGGAATCTCCACTTCCTCACCTCAAGTCTCAGCTTCCTTCCCTGCAACCCACGTTTATCACATTAACAGCTCACTGTTTAGAGACATTAATACAAAAATCATGGGTGTTAGCACAGGGGGTCTCAAAATGGGGGTCGTGACCCCTCAGGGGGTTGCAAGGTGGTTATATGGGGGTCACGAGCTGTCAGCTCCGTGGGGCTGACACCCCTGACCCCCATTAAATTACGCCCCCACACACACACACTTTTAATTTATAAGTGGGGTCATACTCAGAGGCTTGCTATGTGAAAGGGATCACCAATACAAAAAGTTTGAAAACCACTGCGTTAGCACTTCTCAAAGTTAACTGGTGATTTCCTTCGTGTTTTCTTTAGCTTAATTGTACAACTAAACTCAAGTTTGCAGTTCTGTCACCAAATTTCACACACTAGTATAACATCCACAGACTGCACATCTGTCCTCGCAACAATATTAACTCTACTCCTGAACACATGCCCTGAAAATATCAAATAAAATACACAACCCTAAAATCTTATCCATCCACAACAAAACTTCCCTCTCATTGGTTACCACAACCACGAGAATGATTAGTAATACGAGCACAACACTGTGTCTCCAATCAGAACAGAGAGCCTATTGTGCTAGGTGCTGTACAAACATACAAAGGTTACACACAAAGCACAACTGGACTAGACTGGACATAAAGGACACCAGTCTTCCAAGAAACTTCAATGGACAACAGAGTAAGAAACACCCAGGGGAAGCAATACAACAATGGCCTTAAAATGGACCTTAACCGCTGACAAATGTCAACATGTGGGGGGGAGATATAGCGGCTGAAAAATCAGTTCGCTAAACCAGAACATCTGCTGCAAACAGTTTGTGGGGTTTTTTAAAATCAGTCAACAAGGGGAAAGGGCACTTGGCAAGCCATGAGAGCAGAAGTTACAAAACACTAGCAAACAGTACTGCATTTCTCTGCTCAATCCAAGGATGGGTTTACGTAACTCAAAAATTAGACTATGTAGCCACGCACAAGACCATAAAAGCTTGCAAAAAAACCAGATAATCTTTGACACACAACAGACAGTCCAATTTGAAGTTTATAACCTTTTCCAAGCTTCCCTAATATCTTCATAGTAATAATTTTCTTTCCCGTTGGTAGCATTCCCTCTAAGCTGGCTGGCTCCTCCACTCTTCCGATCAGAAAGTTGACATTAAAAATAATTAAAGAACCTACTTGATGAAGTATCTTCAGCTGAATGTGTTTCCCAACAAAATGTCAGGTTAACTACAATCTTACAGTGAGCTGAAATGTAAACTCAGGCAGGGTCCAGAAATAGTTCATTCTATTTCATTCTTCACGCAGATCTAAAACTATAGCACATGTATTCTAGGATGTTATTTTATTTGTCTCTTAATGAACAGCACTTCGTTACTGCTGCCTTCATTATCAATTTGTATCTTGCTTTGGTGCAAGTGATTTTGACATTCATTTCCCACACACTTCCCTTTTCTATCCCTCAATATTAATATCCCAGTTAAGCGAATCAACCCGTGAAGTTTCTGCAACACCAAATGCACCATACGCTCCATCATATAAGATCTTGAGCATTTCCGGTTTGTTTTGCAATGTCAAGATGAACTAATTTAAAACCAAGCATTTAGAATGCTTGTGAGTCTTGCCCACGTGCTCAGGGTTCAGCTGATCGCCGTATTTGGGGTCGGGAAGGAATTTTCCTCCAGGGTAGATTGGCAGAGGCCCTGGAGGTTTTTCGCCTTCCTCTGCAGCATGGGGCACGGGTCACTTACTGGAGGATTCTCTGCATCTTGAAGTCTTTAAACCATGATTTGAGGACTTCAATAGCTGAGACATAGGTGAGAGGATTATTCCAGGAGTGGGTGGGTGAAATTATGTGGCCTGCATTGTGCAGGAGGTCAGACTAGATGATCATAATGGTCCCTTCTGACCTTAAAGTCTATGAGTCTATAAAATAGTGTTTCAATTCCAAGGTCGAAAAATAAAATTAAAATACTCCATTTCAAACCTTTCTTAAAAGAAAGGTTACTCCATTGGTTGATGTGCCAGCCAAAACATATCTTGTTAATCGTATAGCATAAACATGAGAAATCTCAGCGTAATTTAAGTTTTCAAAATCTGTGTACTGTTAGAATTTCCAAGGCCAGACCAGATCAGAGGTCCATCTAGACCAGTATCTTGTCTCTGACAGTGGCCAATACCAGATGCTTCAGAGGAAGGGATGAGAAAACCTGCTAAAGGTAGTTAATGAGACAGCCTGCAACCATGAAAAAGCTTCCTCCTAACCCCCAAAGTTAGAGGCTGTCTTATGCCGTGAAGCATGAAGATTTATATCCCTTCCAAAACTCGTTTAAGAGTCACTGTCATAAATATAAAAGGGAAGGGGGAGAGGATCTGATGCAGTGCTATAAAATCCTCTTACCAGTAAAGGGTTAAGAAATGCAGGTAGCCAGACTGACACCTGACCTGGCTGGCATCTGACCAATGGGGGGACAAGATACTTTCAAATCTTGGGAGGAGGAAAGCTTGGTGTGTGGCTTTGTCTGAGTCAGAGTGATCTTGGAAGACAGAAAGAACCTACAGAAAACCAGTCTCCTCACCAAACCTCACTTTTCTAAAGTAAGTGTAGTCAGCACTGCGAGTAGATTTCTGTTTATTTTGCTTGGTGGTACATTCCCTGTGTGAGAGGGAAGGGTTATTCCTGTTTTTCTGTAACTTTAAGGTTTTGTCCAGAGGGGGGAATCTCTCTGAGTTTGGAAACTGAGTGCCCTGTAAAATAGTTACCATCCTGATTTTACAGAGATGATTTTACCTTCTTTATTTTTAATAAAATCCTTCTTTTAAAAAGCTGACTGTTTTCTATGGTGTTAAAACCCCGGGGGTGGGGTTTTTTAGATCACTGTGTAACCAATTGGTTAAGGGATTATTCTCAAGCTTCCCAGGAAAGGGGGCTCCGAGCTTGAGGGGGTATTTGGGGGGAAAGGAAGTTCAAGTGATTCCTTTCCTGGATTCCTGCTTAGACCCACTTGATGGTGGCAGCGAAAAAAGCATTTCTCAGGGTGCAAGGAATTTTGTACCTTGGGGGTTTTAACCTAAGCTGGTAAAACTAAGCTTAGGGGCTCTTCATGCGGGTCCCCACGTCTTTACCCTAGAGTTTAGAGTGGGGAGGGAACCCTGACAGTCACCATTATGGATTTTCTTGATAACCATATAAGCATCTCATTCTTTTTTTTGAATCCTGAACATCTCTTCCCTTCACTGGTATCTTATGTACAGTCTAACTGTGCACTGCACTGAAAA
The DNA here is from genome assembly GCA_033296515.1 of Macrochelys suwanniensis. Taxonomy (NCBI): domain Eukaryota; kingdom Metazoa; phylum Chordata; order Testudines; family Chelydridae; genus Macrochelys; species Macrochelys suwanniensis. Next base: position 241,045,160 of record CM065776.1, read on the forward strand.
AAATATTTCTTTTTAGCAGCTTTTAAATTTGCCACCTTTCAATTACATTGAGCATCCTTTTGTTCTTAAATTATGAGAAAGGACAAATAGAAGTTTCAATCTACCTTCTCTATATCATTTATAACCAGCATCTTAGAATATTTTTGTATTAGATGAAAATATATCTACCCTTAATTTGTTGATAGATAATTAGAATAAAGCCAATGCAAGGCCTCTTCATGTTTATATAAACATATTTTCACTCTGATGGATTCCAAAATGCTTTACAAACTATATGCATGGCCTGATTTACAAAGGTGATGGGCACATGTATCTTCCGTGCTCAGTTTCTTTGACAGTGAAGCCAACAGGCATCCCCATTCATCCATCACTGATATACATGCACCTGTGGGATCAAAGAGGGCAGCACTCCCCTACTAAGCAACACTGCACTGTTTTGTTTTATTTTTGAAAGGGAAGTGAAAAATAACTTCCTCACTTAGTTTCACTTAGAGAACAGTGGGTAGCCGGAATGTGACTTTGTTCAAAAGAGAAGTGTGCACAGAACCTCTCACAAGTGGTAAGGAAAAGCTCATAATCTCATGAAGAGTTCTACAACTGAGGAAAAAGAGAATGCTATACATACAGCAAGGATTTAGGATGCAATGGTTTTGCAGCCAAAGAAACTCTTTACTCACCCAGAACCCCTGCAGGGCCAGGAATGATGTTGTAGTTAGCAGTTAAAGACAAGAATGACACTAATTTCATCTCCTTTCAAAACTAAGGCATCTCAAATCCAACTTAATTAAATGGAAAAGCATCAAGTTTAAGAGGCTGTACTGCAAACAACTAAAAGCAGTGACAAATCATAGGAAATCAGGTTAAAAACATGGTTTAGCCTGTGTTGCGTTTCAGAATCAGAAGACTGTAGATCAGTGGTTTTCAACCTTTTTTCATTTGCAGATCACTAAAAAATTTTGAATGGAGGTGCGGACTCCTTTGGACATATTAGCCAGTCTGCAGACCCTCAGGCATCCACAGACCATAGGTTGAAAACCACTGCAGTAGATGATTAAAAAGAAAATATAAGTCTAACCTATTTTTCCACCACTTATGCTACTGGTTTTTTTTATATTTCTCTCAGCCTAGACAATCTAAACAGACTTGCCAGTTCTACTTTCAGGGTCTTGTGCAATAGCACAATACTTCAACGTACGCAATCTAAAGACTTCAGTGGAAAGTTTGTATGGATTAAATGTTATAAATTTCATGGAACCACCTCTATTAGTCTAGGATTTTTGTAACAGCTTGGTCAACTCAAGACACTGATCCAGTCATGGCGGAAGTCTATGGAAAACTCTAGAAGAGAACCACCACACCGCAGGAAAAAGTATCTCTACTATTTAAATCAGTGGTGGGCAATCGACGGGCTGCATGCGGCCCACAGGCTGCCCATCACTGATCTAGATACTTCCAAAGCTCTTTCTGAACACCCAACAATAACTAATTCCAGAGCACTGAAGTACAGCCACCTCTTGGAATATGGCAATTTAATGAGCATAGCAACTATACAAAATTCAAGGGAAGGAGGTGAGGAATACGAGTCAGGTGTAATTTTGTTATGCGAGAACCATTTTCTTCGCTTAGTTCTTATTGGAATAAAGCCCACATCCCAATAGCCCACGTCTAAATGGATCCAGTAGTGAAGTACGCACACTGTATTGTCATAATCACATCAGTCTATGAGATGTCAAGAGTGGAATGGCCAAGATATTTGGGCTCTAAAAGCATCCTCTCCTTTCTTTAAGCATAACATCCTGGCTTGAGACCAAACCAGTCCACTCACCAGCTGCCAACCAGTGTGATGTCACAACTACATCATTCATGGAACATTTTCACTATAGGTTCATAAGACCTAACAAACTTAGCTTTGAGAAAGTAAGTTTAAATTCAAACAGATTGGGAAATTAGCAAACATGTTGAGAAAATGTATTAATACAGTGAGACAGGATACACATCCACTGGATACCTCTACGTTTTTTCCACTCTGAAAGTCCCTCTCAAAGATATGCAGACCTGCATTAAGATGAGATGTTTAACTGGACTCTCTCTCTAAACAGAGAAAGTTGTCTGTAGGAGGGAAAAAGCTACCCAGCTGCAGCTATGGGAGAACCTGACCTAGTATCCAATGGTGCATTCTGCAAAAAGAGTTGAATACACAAGATGATGATTCTAAAGAAGTATGCAAGGGGAAATGTTTAGTTACATGTTCTTCAATTCAGATTAGAATGACAAATTCGTTAGAAACTCTGAAGAGAGAATTTCTCCACAGAGACTCATCAATAGAAGCCTTTCATCCACTCTAACATTATGAATCAGCTCCTGTGTATGCACAGCAGACACTTAAACCCACAATATTTCAGTTGGATCAAAACGAAGATTATTAAAATTTCAAGAGGCATTCACTCTGGTTAAGGCATGCGGGGTAAATTCTCAAAGCAACGCCAGGGCCTACCCATGGCCAGGTAACTCCATTAACAGCACTGCGATTTGATCAGCTAAAATTTCACACACTCCTTTTAGCGAAAGTTCATTTATAACAGTGCCCCTCACCACACGGTCTCTGTGCACTGTACAATATTTTATGCATCGTATGTGCTAACCAGTGTCTCCTTTACAAGAGTCACACCACGCAAAGTATGCACCACCAAGTCCACATAATTGCTTTAGTAAAACCCACACAGAAGAGATGCCAATGCCCATGGTTAAGTCTAACACAAGCTCACTCAGGCCAGCAGATGAAATGATTTCCAGGGCCAAAGATCTTTTCCCAAGATGTTGAGAAATGCCTCAACTGATTCACAGCTGTCAAGGCAGCACATAGGGAGAAAGGGCGTTCTCTCGGGCAGCTAGGCCCAAACTACATAGGGTTTTACCCTTTGGGCAGCTTCAAAATTCACTGGTATGTATCTGGTTTATTACAAGTTTATTACTATGTAAGAGGAGAAAAATAAAGTCATTTCCGAGCTCCAAGCTAAACACCTATGCCAAGTTTCAGAAAAGAAGAATTGGAAAAGGTGGGGAGCTACAGTTATTACCAACTCAAAATAAGGATTAACATTGACGGGCTAACTCACCCTCAGCCACAGAGCCACTACACAAACGCTATTTCACATCATCATCTAGGGTCCAACATGCAAACACGGTGGCATTGCTAGTTTACGTAGCAAGAGGACTCAGATTCACAGGTGATATCACTCCACCACCACTCCCTTTCTTTTTGGTAGCATAAATTGAATTTCTCAGGTAGAATAATCATTACTAGCACCAAACACACCACCAACAACAAGCTAACTCACTTAACTTTACTTATAGTAGACACGGGGCTATGTCTACACTACAGACTTTACATCGGCACGGCTATACCTCTCTAACTGCGCTATAAGGTCTCCCGTGTAGCCGCTCTATGCCAACGGGAGAGCTCTCTTCCATCGGCATATTTAAACCAGCCCCAACAAGCGGCGGTAGCTATGTAAGCAGGAGAGCATCCCCGGCCCACCCAGCACTGTTCACACTGGAGCGTCTGTCGGTGAAACGTATGTTGGTCAGGGATGTTTTTTCGCATCCCTGACTGACAAAAGTTTGACTGACAAAAGTACTAGTGCAGACATAGCCTAGATCAGCGTTTCTCAAACTGGGGTCCGCGAGGGGGTCTGCCGGCCCCGCTGATCAACTCTCCCTCCCAGTGCCTCCTGAATGCGGGGGGAACAGCTGTTCCCTGGTGTGCAGGAGGCATTGGGAGTGGGGGGGGGGGGCGGCGGAATGGGAGGGGGTGGAAAGAGGCAAGGGAGAGGGGCAGGGGTGGAGCAGGGCGGGAAGAGGTGGGTCAGGGGTAGGGTGACCAGATGTCCCGATTTTATAGGGACAGTCCCGGTATTTGGGGCTTTTTCTTATATAGGCTCCTATTATCCCCCACCCCGTCCCGATTTTTCACACTTGCTGTCTGGTCAGCCTAGTCAGGGATGGGGCCTTGAGGGAATGGGTGTAGTGGGGGCAGGGCCTGGGACTGAGCGGGGTTGCTGAAGTTTGAGAACCGCTGGCCTCGATTGTTATGCACTAGCTGGTATCTCAGCCTGCATCCTAAGATTAGCACAAATAGCACAGCACTGCTCCGCTTTCGCCTCTTCAACGGCTTGTTGTTGACTAATGAGGGGGCAATAGACAGAGATAAAACAGCCAGTCTCAGAATAGCCAGCTATGGATCCTTCATACACTATAATCCTACAGGTTACAGTGCTCCAATCAGCCCCTTCCTTTAAAAACCAGCACAGTTGTGCCCAATGTTTTTGGCCTCATCACATACATCGGGGGGAAGGGGAGGGAACCATCATGATCAGACTTGGATGAGCAACTGTAGAGATTCTCTTCTCCACCATCAAACAAGGGGAAACATCAGTGAAGTCTGAGAAAATGACACCAGTGAAGTCTGAGGCACTGACAAAAGTTCAGCGCGCACAGTAGTGAAAGCCAGAAACTCCTGAACTCAAATCCTTGCTCTAAGGCCTGTTCCATTTACAGCCTTGGGGAAAACATCACCAAAGCTCCAAGCCTCACCTTACCCTTCTGTTAAAGAGGGGATAAATATTCCTGCGGTTCCTGTGAAGCTGGGTACTAGTGCTTGCAGAGCACTTTGAAGATGAAATGCACTATGGGCTCAGCCCTAGTGCCAAGCATTCCGTCTTCAATCCAGCAAAGCACTTCAGTGCACGAGCAGTCCCACTGACTCTACGGGGACTTCTGATGTGCTTAACGTTCAGCACGATCTATACATTTTAGTGCTCTGCTGGACGGGGGATGGTATATAATGCTAAAATGACAAACCTAAACACAAAGAAAACAAATCCACCCTTTGGGGGGGACTCCTCCTTACTAATTCAGGGCCCCCCTGATTTTGTGGGTTCAAAGTAGACTGATGTGCCTTTTAAATACAACTGTCATTTTATTATTCTGCTCTGTGTCATGGGATTTTTTCCCCCTCTCCTCCATCGAACACCTTGTATGGACATTTCCATGGACAGATCGCTACTTCCCTCCTGATTAAAAATGGGGATTTGTAACTGAAAAGCTGAAAACACTGAGACAATGATAGTGGTGCTTCTGAAAGCTATTCTATACAGATATACAAAAGTGCTCTGTTACTTACAGCAACAAATATGTGACCAAGTGCTAGTCTACACTTACCAGCTCTGTCGGACGCGTCGGATCGATCTTCTGGGTTCGATTTATCGCGTCTTCTCTAGACGCGATAAATCGAACCAGGAAGTGCTCCCCCGTCGACGCTGGTAATCCTGCTCCACGAACGGAGCAGGCAGAGTCGACGGGGGAGCCTGCGCGCCGCGGTGTGGACCAGGGGTGAGTACTTTGAAGTTCGAAATAAGATACTTCGACTTCAGCTACGTTATTTACATAGCTGAAGTCGCGTATCTTACTTCGAACTTCGGGGCTAGTGTAGACCAGCCCCAAGAGACATGCATACACAGTACAGCACTTGCTATTGTATACTGCTGGGTTTAATGCATCTTTTCCAGGTTCAGAACCGAGGAAGCGGTGAGCATCACTGTTTGTTATGTATTAACCAGTTCTGAGTGCGTTATTACACAGTCTTGTTATTCTCAAACATTTGTTCCATCAGTTGTATTTTTTATGCAAAGCTGTACAATCTCTTCTAGGCTACGACACTGGAAACCTTACATGGCATTTTGCCTGAGCTGAAAGGATTTTTTCCCTCCACACTATAGCAGGCAACAAAACTGTCCTCTAAAGACTTGATGGGCAGATCCTCAGCTGCTGTGAATTGTCATCACTCCACTGCAGATGATTTACACCAGCTGAGAATCTGCTGCTAAAAAGAGGTTGTAGTTACGCATTTTCATAGCTCTGCCACAATTGTATGGAAGACACTGGTAGGTCCAATACATTGATAAGCATTCAGTATTTCTTCTCCTAGACCATCACTCAAGCTTCATGATAAATTCATGAGATTTTTTTCTTCTGAAGTCCTTAAGACACTCTCAGAAAGATTCTGCAGCTGTTTATAAAGAGCAAAGAATTTCAGAGAAAGCAAGCTAGTTGCTTGCACAAATTGCAAACAATCAGCTGTATTTGCTATCCACAGAAGTGTTGACAGCAAAACACCTATTCTAAAAAAAGAAGCTGCATGGAGAAAAAAAGAAACACACTGTATAGTATAAATACCAGAGTCCCTGTGCTTGAAACAGAGCTTGTCTTCAGGAATTGTGTGAGAGAGACATGTAAATTCTAATGTAGTATGCATTCAGGTAATGGAAGAAGTCCCTCTCTCATCTCCCCCCTCCTTCCCCAAAGTCTACACCTGTGCTTTGCACATTTAAGTTAACCATTAAAAGAAAACAATGCTAGCCATATTAGAAACTAGATGGCAGCCAGACCTTAAATTCAGCTGTAGTATCTATATTTTACTTCAATTTTGTTACTACCAGCTTACTCCAAAGTATTTAGAGATAACTTGTTTGAGAGATGCTATACAAAATAAAGTCAGGGTCCTGGAAGCAGATACATGCGGGCAGCCTCTTGTGTTCGCACAGATCTGATCACAGGACCAAGACCGTTTAACGCCATATTTGTGTGGTAACTGGCTTAGCACTTTGTTTATCCCAACAATGGCTTAGCATTGTTTGAGTCACATCACAAATATTTTAATCTGTTTTTCAAACGTGCATTTCCTTGTGTGCATATCAAACACACACAAAAGTGCCACCAGCTACGCCTAACCACTGAATCTGTGTTAGGACCCAACTACCAAATTGCTTCAAGAATTATAGCCATTTCCCTTGTGCATCTTATGCCAAGTTTTGCAATGTACACGGTTTAACTACTCCTCTTCACCCTGCCCATACTGAAAAAACACTGAGAATCGGAAAGATACTCAGTACTTAATATTTCTCCTCTCTCAGCCACTCAGATACATTCTCTTATCTATTCTCCTTTTGGGCCCACTCAGATTTCTATCCTTTCTATATCTCTACCAGCAACAGCCTTGAACATTTGACAGCAATGATACCACATTCCCATCCAAAAGAGCATTCCTAGCCACAACAGGGCAGAGTGAAGTTAGTGGTACCTCTCCAACTTGGCATTAAAATAAAAGTCGCATCAATGCTTTGCTCTCAATTACTTCATGCAGACTTCAAATAAAAGACTAGAAAAATTTATATTCTCTTATAATTAGGCCTCTGGATTTCCATCCCTTATTAGGGAGGTGGGCACTGATCCTGCCTTAGAAACATGTTTTTATTCTCCAAGGAGAAAATTTATATCCCCTTCTTGTATCTTTAAACTGCCCATTCCCCCCTCACCTCCTACACCTGGACAGATGAATGCAAATATCAGTCATCTTTTAAGATTTGTACCCAAAAAAAGTGATTAAAAACCCTGTTCAATATAAGCCCAAGCAAACTCATGGATATAATCAATGTAGGCCTGCCTGTTATCATTTATTTGTATGCTAGGAATGCCTGGAGACTATAATCAGAGCCCCATTCAACCAGGAGCTGCACAGAGCAACAGCTCCAACAAGCTCACAGCCTAAACAGACCAAACAGATGAAGGGTGTGCTGGGGGGAAAGGATGCAACATACAAGCAAGAGTGATGAGTGGCACACAGCATCTTAGTTCCTTTTAGGAGTGGGAGAGGAGAGAGTAATTGCAGTGTGGAATAGTGTGACTAAAGGGGAGCGAATAAGTTAAGAAGAGCACAGAATTGGGAATGAGAAGGAAAGGAAGAGCAACACTGAAAAGGGGGAGCGTGATTTGCATCAAAAGACAGGATTGTTTGAAACATAGTCTTTAAAAGCTCACCCCAAAATGATCGCCACACATTTGCTGCATGCTACGAGAAATACTGAAATTAACAGCATACTACTGTACAGTGCTTCTCAGTATTTTGTTTCCAGAAAGGAGTTACAATCCATTCAGATCAAATGCTATCTTCCCACAGGGAGCTACAGAAAACACATTACATTCACAGGGAAACCTGTACAATGTTAGCACAGCATATAAATCTACTCCTCAGAGGCCACAAAGCAAGTGTTTATTTTTTAATTTGGACCACTTTGAAAGAGATCTTACATATAACATCTGTACATTATCACCTCAAGAACAGATTGTAGGGAACAACAGTTCATTAAGAATGGACAATACATGGAGCTAAATTTCTATGATTCTCTTGAATTCTGAAGTTGCGAAATCCTGATTCTGGAACAAAAATACCAAGCATGGCACCAAATGTGAACTCATCAAACATGAGTCTGTCATAGAGAAGACCCAGTGTACTCCATGATAAATCTGACCTAAACTTTGCAGCAGAGGGCCTGGATTTTCCGTACACAGCAAACTGTAAATTCCACAGCAGAATAAAATAAAATCAAAAATGGAAGGGGGAGGGATTACTGAATTGTATATTAAAATGAACAATACCATATTCCTTGTGTTATTTAATTTAATTTGATATTCAATTTAATTGAGAAAGTAAATAAGGAAGTGTTATTTACTCCTTCTTATAACACAAGAACTAGGGGTCACCAAATGAAATTAATATGCAGCAGATTTAAAACAAACAAAAGGAAATATTTTTTCCACAAAACGCACTGTCAACCTGTGGAACTCTTTGCCCAAGGATGTTGTGAAGGCCAAGACTATAACAGGGTTCAAAAAAGAACTAGATAAGTTCATGGAGGATAGGTCCATCAATGGCTATTAGCCAGGATGGAAAGGGATGGTGTCCCTAGCTTCTGTTTGCCAGAAGCTGGGAATGGGCGACAAGATGGATCACTTGATGATTACCTGTTCTGTTCATTCCCTCTGGGGCACCTGGCATTGGCCACTGTCGGAAAACAGGATACTGGGCTAGACAGACCTTTGGTCAGACCCAGTATGGCCGTTCTTATGTTTTTAATTATACAACACTGCAAATTTTTAAATTTACACATAGTTGCCAAACTTTGCACTGAAAACACACCTGCATTGTAGAAGTTGTTGGAAGAAGACTTTGAACTTTTGGCACTTCAGAAATTGAGAGACGCTGTTTATGATTGTGGACTAGAAGCAAAGTAGTTCAATGTTTCTGCTAAGAAGACCAGCACTAGACCAGTTAAGCATGCTAACGTAGTCATCATTAGGTTTCAATGTTAACACACCATTGAGTCTATTGGGGGAGATCGCACTTTGGAGCTATTGTTTACAGGCTCAGAAGCCTTGTCCACTCTAAAGAAAGGTGGGCATCAACAACAGGGCAGCTGAACTGGTGCTGAACACAGTTTAAATACAAGCATAGATATGGACAAGCAGTTCCAAATGGAATATATCCGCTTCTATGCTTGCAAACAGTGTTCATCCACACCCATTGTTGACACCCATAATGGGTAATTTAATACCGACTCTCTGTTCACACTGTTCATATTTGGGGGTTTTTCATCACAATCACAATGGCTAAGAATAAAATTTAATAAAATGAAAGGGCTGGATTCTGTTGCAAATTCCACACCATTGCAGAGTACACAGGGCTCTGGCTATAGCCTTCCCATTATAAGCTTTTGTAGGCTATTGCCCACTTCATTGGATGCATAGAATGGAACACACAGAAGTAAGATGTATATACACACACACACAGAAAACTTGGAAGCTGCCCATTCTAAGAGGCTATTTAATTTAGATGAGCTATTATAGCAGAAGAAAAAAAACCTTTTGTAGTGATAATCAAGAAGGTGTATATAATAACTCGTCTACATTATATAGCCTCTTAGAATTGGTATGGCAGCTTCCAAGTTTTCTGTGCGTATATATATATACATATCTTACTTCTGTGTGTTCCACTCTATGCATCCGATGAAGTGGACTATAGCCTACGAAAGCTTATGCTGAAATAAATGTTAGTCTCTAAGGTGCCACAAGTACTCCTGTTCTTTTTACGGATACAGACTAAGTACGGCTGCTACTCTGAAACCTTTCCATTATGGGAATTACAGACAGATCCTGCAACAGGATAGGTGGGCAGACCCCTGCTCAGATCCCAACAGCTTTGCAAGGAGTCCACCCCCACAGTTCCACTTGTACGAAATGGTCCTTCGAAAGCTAAGTTCCATTTTACTGCAGAGGTACAGCTAGCTGAAAGCACCCATTAATCGCTGAAAAAAATTAATTATTTTTGGTAAATTGTTGTTATCCTTGCACATAATTAGTAAAAACAGCTAATATTTCATTAATTGCATTGATGTAATTTAATTGCTTTGTTTAGACTAAACAATAAGGAACATTGTGCTTGTTTATCTAAGCAGCGATCAACAGGGGTAAGAATTGGTGCAGTGTTCTTTTTCTTTAAATCTAATACACCCCTTCTAGAGTTCAGTCTCGAAAACAGGTTCCACTACTATTAAAGATTTTTTTTTAATTCACACCTGTTCCCATTTCTGTAAAGCAGCTGTGTTAAAATCTTTCCAGTGAGCAGGGTTTCCGTATGTGTAACAGTGCATAAACACACAGACCAGCAGCAGCAAAACAAGATGCATCATTTTTATAGGAGAGAAGTAAAGACATATTCTGCTCTTCTCTATTTAAATAAAAAAAAACAGATTTAATCTGGCAGAAGAAACATCTGCTAAATGCTCTTTTTGAAGTATATTTAATGAAAATTATTACAGGGGTAGGGGTTGGTTTTTGTTTTGACTTTTTAATGAAACCTACACTTAGCGTAGAAAAAAAAAGAAGCAAGATTCGGAAAAATCACACGAAGAACGTGACAGCAATAATTGCAGCATTCTTCTGATACACACATACATACACCTCTCCCCCAAACCTGCCTACTCTTTACAAGCTATGCTTTTAATTAAATATCTCCATAGATCTGTTTAGATGCAAGTGCATGTGAATCCAAGCTAAAAAATAATTCCTGGACCAGTCACCTCCCCTCCCACCCCGTACACACACAAAAACATTCATTTATGTATGCCTCACTGCAAATTATATTTTAGTTAGTAAAACTGAGCTCCCATCCACATCCACACCCACCAGTGAATCCCTCACCTCTGAGAACTACCTCCACCTGGCACCCTCACTTACCAGCCCTTCTGGGAAGAGTCCTGTACAAATTAAAAATACATTACAGTATTCTACAGCAATGATTCTAAACAGTGTAACACTTCACTACTTGCTTAATTTAGACTACAGCTGGATTCCCTAAAATCTAGCCCCTCATCTACGCCCCATCCGAGAAAGGCATCTTGCCCTTGTTAAGGAGAACATTGTACAGTAGCTGCAAACACTGTAGTAAGGTTATTTAAAGCTATAGTGGTTTGGGACCATTATTGCAGAGATACTGTAGTTTGTTTTTTTAAAACAAGACTAGGCTAGAAGATCTTCCCCATCCTTAAATATATATATAAAATCCTGCAGAGGCCCTTTGCAGTCAAGACCTCTTAATTGATGGTTCGCTGACAAGAATGATCTTTGTAGATTGTGATTTCAGTTTGCAAGGGGGCAAAGCTATGAGAACTGATGCACTTTGCATTTAAACGGACTCAGGAAAGGGCAGCTACCATCCACATGAACATACCATACACAAAAAAATTAATCACAGATTAAGATACAGTTTCAACCCAGAAAAACAAATATACTTTTTAGTATCTGTAGGTCTAGATTCTCATACTGCACTCATCATGGTGGTATACGATGCCTACATTGCCCCCTTCAGCCCCACCCCAGGGCTTTCCAACACACTATAATAGGTATCCTACACTGAATCACTTTTGGCCTTGTTGCATTTATTGTTAAGAATCGCACAGCCTAAAACAGTTTTAAAAAATGGTATAGGAAATATTGGCACTAAGGTAAAGAGATCCAAACTTAAACGTTCACGGATGGGCACTGCAGGAGGAGGTGGTGGTGTCCTGCAAGCAACTCAGGAGTCAAAAACATCAACAATTAACTAGCATACTGCAAAGAGCATTTATAACTGATGCCAACACACATCCAGAAGATTAAACATGGGGTCTCTGTCTCATCTACAAACTAGTGTAAGGGGGCATGGGTGGGGTAGGGAATTAACGCAATGACCCTTCAATGCAGCTGGAATTTATGGTGCAATCATGTGGTGCTTGTAAAGTTTACCCAGCAAAGGTTACTAGATGGCTTCCCAGCACCTGGTCCCCCACTTCCCTCTCAATCACTTACCTTCATGTCGCTTATGATGGTCTGGAAGAGCCCTCCAAGCGCACTACATTCCTTCTCTATTACAGCCTCCATTTTCCCAGCTCGATCACACAGGAGGACACAGACACTGCTGCAATTTCACAACCCTAAAAAAAAATAATCGCCCCCAATCTCCCACCTCTCAACAAAACCTGAGCAGCTCTTAAAAAAAAAAGGCGAACCTAAAGGCAGCAGGGAAAATAACTGAAATCCTTATATCTATATTTTAAAAAAATCCCAATGTTATTGGTGTCTATTTTCAACATACAGTCCCCAACAACCCCTCAAAAATGTCCTGAGATTTAAAACCAAGCCGCTACTATCCCCCCCCACAAGGGCAACAACAAAATCCATCCTTGTGCATAATGGGTCATGCCCACAAGTAGGCTCAAACCTGATATTACAATCTAAAACAGCATCAGCTGTTTAAAAATGCATTTAATGCACCAGATCTACTGCCTACCAAAAAAAAGCAAAATAACTATTCATTTAAGGCAACAAATCTGATCGCAAGAAAAGCATTTAATCCACCCACGCTACGGCTGGCACTTAAAAAAAAACAACAGTAAAGCGCCTTTACAAAACAAATCAACGGCTTGCCAAAAAAAAAAAAAAAAGTCTAATGCTTTTAGAGCAACAAATTAATATTTCAATTTTAAAAGCCCCACTGCATTTATTAATGCACTCGATCGGCTGGTTGCCACGGTGGGAGGGGAGCCAACCACGAATCGAATGTTTCCAGAAAGCCTCAGTGCACGGGATTCATCGGCTCTTTATTCGCAAACCCCCCGAGCCACCCAGAGCTGCCCCCTCTCGTGCCCCTGTGCTGCGCTGTGGCTGGGCTCTCCCACGGAACGGCGCAGGCACAGCTCCCCTAGCTCTCCCCGCGAGCAAGCGCGCGCCAGTGCCCAGGCCCTACTAGCTCACCTCCCCGGGAGCGGGGGCGCGTCACGAGCGCAGAGCGCCCGCACCGCCGCTGCTGATTGGTCAAAGGGCGAAGGGGCGGGGGGGAAAGACGGGAGCTGCTGGCTCCAGAGCGCGCACGGGTGTGGGAGCGGGACGCTGGCGGGGGAATGGGACGGAGCTGGGTTCGAGTCCCCACTCTGCCGCTGTGGCCTGGGAGTGAATGGTGGGACTTCGCGTCAAGACTCCGCGGGAGGAGGATGAGTCTTCCAGCAAGAAGCAGTGCTAGGGTGCTGGGTTCTGTTCCCAAGTCGGGAGGGGTTGGGGTGCTACTGCCTGGTTATGGTCCTGCCCCCAGCCATGGGAGGAGATCCTGATGTGCAAAGGGCCTCTATTCAGAGGGGTTAATGACCCAACCAAAGCAAGGGTTTGTGGTGTTGCATTCAAACAGCCTTTTTCTACCCTCTGCCAGGCTGGCGTTTGTACTCCCCACAATCCGCCCCTTTAGTTGCGAAATTGTCATGTAATTTTAAATATAGTGCACACACCAAAAACAATGTTAGAAGAATATTATTAAGGTTGTAAAGTCAAGCACACTAGGAAATGCCAAAATTAAAGCTGTCTGTGCAGGGGTCCTAGGAAAAATTAGTACATGATCATTTAATTAAACGTTATCACAATGCACTCAAGCAAGCTGGCCAAATTAATGCTGCACAGGCACCCGTAATTCTGGCATTCGCTACCTTTAAAGTGCTTGCCCTTCTAACCTTAATAATGTTATTTGAGAGAGAGTGTCTAATGCCCTAGGGTTTTTAAAAAAGCAAACAAAAAAATTCCATCATGGGGCATCATGCTGATACTCACATGGTTCATCATTAGGTCTACTGCACAGATTTTTACCAGGAAAGCTAATGGTGTAACTGATAGCAGTAGTAGACTGTCATCCTCTATGTGGACTAGCACTAGAGGGGGATGGAATGCTTTGCAAGAGGGTTTCATAGATACTTGCTTGCAGCAAAGGCATGATGAGATTTGTGAATCTTGGGTTCCATCCCAGGCACCGTAGAAGACTGTGCTCTCCTAGGCACAGCCTCTTCTGGCCATTACTCCCTAACTTGACCCCCTTCTACCCTGTTCCCTCCATTCTCTCCCTGTCTACTTCTGTCTCTTCCCTTCCCTGGTTACTTATCCCAGTCCCATTCTCCTCACCTACCTAGTCTCAGTCTCCTCTCCTTAGGATTCTCATTCTAGTCATAGTCTCCTTGCCCAGCAAGTCTTGGTCTCACCCCACTGGGCTCCCACCCCCGTCTCCTTGTCCAGCTGGTCCCAGTCTCCTTCCCCAGACAGTCCCAGCTTCCCCTTTTCCCTCCCAGCAGTCTCTAGTCCCAGTCTCCTTCCCCCAGGCTCCTTGTCCCAATCAAATCCCTATCCCCCACACTTCAGGTGTGGCTCCTGTCCCCTCTGCATTTGAATCAGGCAGCTATCTGCTCCACACTGTATGGGCCAAGTGGTGGTGGGGAGAGGGCATTGAGAACACAGGAGAGACTGCCTCCCTGCTCTCCATTCCAGGTCCCAGCTTGAAGCACCCCAAAGATGCAATTTAACCTTCTGGGAATTTAACTGCAAAGGTTTTGCAAGTTTCTAATGAGCATGTGCAAACAGCAATTTTTAAATGGCTTATAATTTCCCCAAAGTTGGGCAGACTTTAACAGGGTTGGCAAAAGGCACATCCCTGACATAAAAGCCATCCACCTGCTAAATGTCAAGTCCCTACTCAAAAGCATGAAGGTGCTAGACATGTTCAAAGAAAAAGTCACCAATTTTTTTTTAACATGAGCAATTTGATAATAATATCCTTGTTACTGAAAACAGATGAACCATTTTGGCTGAAATTCCCACCTTCCTCCCCTCAAGACAAATCAGTCTGAGGCAGATGCCTGGCATGGAAAATTTCAGCCCAAACAGTTAAAAGTTATAAGCAACTGAAAACAACATCTTATAATTGAAAGTGTAAAGCAACCTTAATAATAGATGGTGCATGTGTGCATTATCCCATAAATAGGACCTGTGATCAGCCAATACACCCAGGTCTGTCTCCTCCTCTGTTGCTTCCAGCTGGTAAATCCCCAGTTTATAACTAAAATTCTTCATGTTAGTCCCTGAGTGAATGACCTTGCACTTTGCACTATTAAATTTCATCCCATTTCTAATACTCCAGTTTTCAAGATCATCCAAATCTTCTGGTTTGATATTGTGGTCCTCCTCAATATTGGCAATACCTCCTAACTTTGTGTCATCTGCAAATTTTATTAGCGTACTCCCACTTATTGTGCCACGGTCATTAAAGAAAATGTTAAGTAAGATTGGTCCCAAGACAGATCCTTGAAGTACTCCTCTAGTAACCTCCCTCCAGCCTAACAGTTCACCTTTCAGTATGACCTGTTGCAGTCTCCACTTTAACCAGTTCCCTACCCACCTCTAAATTCTCATATTAATCCCCATCTTGCCCAATTTAACTAATAATTTCCTATGTGGAACTATACTGAATGTTTTACTAACACATTTAATGGGTAGATTAGACCTACTGCATTTCATTTGTCTAGAAAATCAGTTATCTTCTGAAAGAAAGATCAGGTTGGTCTAGCATGATCTACTTTTTGTAAAACCATGTTTTATTCTATCCCAAATACCATTTGCCTCTATGTCTTTAATAACTTTCTTTCAAAATTTGTTCTAAGACCTTGCACAAAAGTGAGGTCAAACTAAAGGGCCTATAGTTAGCTGGACCACATTTTTTTTTCTTTCTTAAATATAGGTACTATATTTGCAGTTCTCCAGTCATCTGACCTCAAGTTTATGGAGTCATTAAAAATCTTTCCTATTGGGCTAGCAATTTAATATTCCAGTTCCTTTAGTATTCTGGGATGGAGATTATCCAGCCCTCCTGATTTGATCCCATTAAGGTGTTTAAGTTTGGCTTCCACCTAAAATGTGGTAATTTCTACTTCCATATCCTTGTTCCCATTATCCACCCTATCATTGCCCCCAAGCTCCTTATTATCCTTATTAAGAATTGAGGCAAAGTATTTGTTTAGGTGTTGGGCCATACCTGGATTATCTTTAATCCCCATCTTCACTGTTTAGCAGACCCACTTCTTTTTTTCCTTGTTTTCTTTTTACTAATATGGCTAAAGAACCTTTTACTTTTGGTTTTAATTTCCTTTACAAGCTCCAACTCTGCCTGGCTTGTGGCAGTTCTCACTTCATCCCTACACTTTCTGACCTCCAAGTAGCTTTCCTTGTTGATCCATCCCTTCTTACATTCTTTGTAGGCTTTCTGCTTTATCTTAATACCTGTTTGAGATGCTTGTTCATCCAGTTTGGTCTGCAACCCTTCCCTATGAGTTTTCCCATTTGCTGGGGATGCAGGCTTCAGATCGCTTCTGCAACTGTGACTTAAAGTAATTCTAAGGCTCCTCCACATTCAGATTCTTGAGTTCATCAGTCCAGTCCGCCTCCCTGATTAATTCCCTTAATTATTTAAAGTTTGCTCTTTTGAAATAAAGCACCTTAGTTGCAGACTTATTTTTGTTTATCCTTTAATTGAATTTAAACTGGATTAACTCATGATCACTTGAACCAAGGTTCTCTTCTACACCCCGTTCTGCTATGAGCTCGATACTTACCAATACTAAATCTAAAATGGCATCACCTCTTGTTGGTTCGGTGACTATTTGGTGAAGAAATCTGTTAGCTCTCACACCCAGGGATATCTAGACCCTACCATTATTAGTAGGGCTACCTACACACCACAGCTTAAATCGGTATAAATTATGTCTCTCACGGGTGAGAATAAGCCATCCTGCTGAGCAACATAAGTTACACTGACCTAAGTGCCGGTGTGGACAGCACTATGTCAGCGGGAGAGCTTCTCCCACCGACATAGCTACCGCTGCTTGCTGGAGCTGGAGTAATTAAATCAACAGGAGAGCTCTCTTCTGTCGGCTTAGAGCATCTGCACTAACAGACCCCAAGCACTATCACAGTGCAGCATCTGTTGCCATTCTTCCCCAAAGTGATTTTGACCCAAACAGCTTCTCTTTTATCCATTCCAGCTATTCCATTCTAAATTTCTTTACAGTCTACCTCATTGTTAATATACAGTGCTGCTCTGCCACCTTTACTTTTATTTCTCTCGTTACCGAATAGCACACACCCTTCAGAACCTGTATTCCAGTCATGACAATATTCCACCATCTTTCCATTATCCCTATAATATCTGGTTTCACTTCCTGCACCAGTAGTTCTGCTGGTAATTAGGTAGACCTGCCTGTTCTTGGTGTTGGTCCAATTCTCAGGCCTTTCCCCATTTGTTCTTTCTGGGTGCAAGTCATCTTGTCTTTTGTTCTCACCTGCAGTCTTCTGAGAGTCATCCTCTGTCCTCCTGGGACTCTGAACTATGGCTACCTCCATTGTCTCTTCCCCTCTTCTTGTAGGTCTAGCTGCTCTTCTCTTCTTCCTTGCCCTTCTTCATTTTCCAACTCAGAGAACCTGTTCCTCAGCAATATTTCTCCTTTGCTAGCCTTCCGCCTTAATCTTGTAATCACATGCTGCCACAGGCCACCTTCTTCATCCAGCAGTCTACCCTTACAGTTCTCTTGTTCGGCATGCATCCGCAAGTCTTCAATTTTCCCTTCAGCTTCTTCTCTCCTTCCCTCCATCATCTGCTCAAATCCCCTTCGAAAACCCATAATTTCTAGCTGCATCTCCAAACCTTGGATCTTCTCTTCCATTAGTTCTATCAGGTGACACTTCATACAAACTAAGTACCTTTCAGGTACTCTCTCCAGAATAATGTACATCCCACATCTTCCACTTGAAGTCACCTGCGCTGTCTCTTCCATTCTTTGGGTCACTACCAAATTTGCGATAGCCTTCCTTCCGAAGCTCATGTCAAGGAAGAAACAAACAAACAAAAAACTCACCATACACATATACTCCTCCAAACTACTACTCCTATTTTCAGCTCTGCTGGCTCCTGTGCCACTGCTCCTGTGGTACAGCAACAGAAGGGTTTTTCTGCTGCTGTAGTGAAATATAGAATCATAGGGTTAGTAGGGACCGCAAGGGTCAATCCACTCCCTTGAGAAGTGGTATCTCAGCTGATGGAAGAATTCTTCCATCAACCTAGCAGTGTCTAGATTGGGGTTATGTAGGACAGTGGTTCTCAAAGCCGGTCCACCGCTTGTTCAGGGAAAGCCCTGGGCGGGCCGGACCAGTTTGTTTGCCTGCAGCGTCCGCAGGTTTGGCCGATCGCGGCTCCCACTGGCCGCGGTTCGCCGCTCCAGGCCAATGGGGGCTGCAGGAAGGGCGGCCAGCACGTCCCTCAGCCTGCACCACTTCCTGCAGCCCCCATTGGCCTGGAGCGGTGAACTGCAGCCAGTGGGAGCCGCGATCGGCCAAACCTGTGGACGCGGCTGGTAAACAAACCGGCCCGGCCCGCCCGAGGCTTTCCCTGAACAAACGGCGGACCAGCTTTGAGAACCACTGATGTAGGATTAACTACACCTCGCAGGGGTGTGAATTTTTCACATCCTTGAGGGATGTAGCTAGGTTGACCTACGTTTTACACATAGACCAGGCCATATATAAATCAGTGATATCAACCCTGCACTAACTAGTTCATCACAATTGAAATGTTCCACAGGCATGTGTGAATTTTGATGTATTTTTGTTTGGAAAAAAAACAAACCAAGAGATGTTTTTTGTTTCAAAACAACTTTTCATTTAATTTTTTTAAAATTTTTATATTTTTGATTTTATATTTAATTTTTTTCTAATTTAATTTTATATTTTTATTCTAGTTTATATTATAATTTTAAAATTTTTAAAGTGATTTTAAAACAATATAAACATTAATAAACTATTATACATAAATGTCAAAATCAGTATACAACACTTTTATTTTATCAAAATTAAATGTTTCAATTCACCCAAAACAAATATTTTTCATAAATTTTGTTTCACAGGAAGTTTGGAAAGTTCCCCGTTTTGTTCCACTCTGCAATGATTTTATTTATTGATTTATTTTTTCAAAATGACAGAATTTCCTGTGGAACAGATATTCTGAATTTCTGTCAGTACTAGCCTTTTCCCTTGGAGTGCTGAATCCAAATGGTGGTTTAAAGCATAACTAAAAGTGAGTTTGGTGGTGTCATCATAATCTAAGGGTAGCCACCTCTCACAGTATTTCCGGAATCATCCTGATTTAGTTATGGTAAATCACTTCTGCAAGCATTGATTGCAACATATTATTACATCCAAAGGCTATTTCAGAACTTATGAAACATCATTACATTGCAGCATTGAATCACCAAGTGCTGACATTACCATGAAACACATTGCATAGCAACATGCCACCACGACATCACAATATCATAATGGAGGCTGAGTGTGTCCAATAGACAACCCTCAAAAAGGCGAGAACCCTAAAATTTGTCAGCATCACAATACCACCACACATTCTGGCATGCTTCAACACATTTGGCAGTCCACTGATAAGAGGCCTATTCTGCTAAAACTGCAAGGTCAAGAATGAAGTTACATTGTCAGAGATATTTAAGGAACTCTGGACAATGTCTGTTGTCATTATACTTGAGCCAGTGCTACTAGTCCTCTTGAATTCCATTGTCAGCTCTGCCTCTGACTTGCCACATGACCGTGGGAAAATCTCTTCACCTCCTTGTGCCTCAGATTCTCCATCTGTAAAATAGGGATAGGATATTTGCTCAGGATTGCAAATACTGAGATCTACTAACGAAAAGTATTATAGGTGAAAAATATTATTACAATTAAAAATATTTATTATTTCATCAGTATCCCCTAAAAGTGTTTAACTGCAGCAGTGATTTTGACCCTGATCCTAAAAACATTTAGCCATGTATGGAACTGTACTCATGTGAGTAGTCCCATTGAAGTCTAGACTCTAGATTACACATGTGTTTGAGTGTTTTCATGATCAGGGTTATAGTCCGACCAATAGTTACAAAAAATGGTTATTCACCTTTGAATTACAGTGTTGCTAATTCCATGTAATGTTCCCCAGGAAAAAATTGCTCCATCCGTGATACAATGCAGGAGGAACCTGTGCCTCCAGGTGGCTGATGGTTCAAAAAGTAGATGTGGTTAAATATGATAGCCAAAGGGTGTAATGTTTAACTGAGATATCTCATTATGAAATTGATGCCATTAATATTATAACACTCTATTACTTTTCTATAGTCTTTCATCTTCAAACTTTCCTAAAACATTTATGTAAGCTTAACAAACAAGCACACACATTTCTCCTTATATGCCCAGTATTCTTAGGAGAGGAGCATAATAGCAATTGTTTTCCCAATCTGTCTCTCTCCCTAAAGCTGATAGGCCTTTGCATTTCAATGAAGTTAAAAGGAAGGTCCGTATTTTTCTCCACATTGACTCAGTACTGACTCTGGAGAAAGTGCCACCTACTAAATCCTCAACACCACTTCCTACATCCTCAAGCTGTTCCTTGGAGATCTTATAGCCCAGGGCCTATGTGGTACAACCCTGCTTGGCTTTTCAGACCTGGTGGGATCAGGGGATAAGGGCTAATTGGATGAGAATGTAAGGTGACTGGCAGCATTGCTGAAAAGGGGACAAAAGAAATGGGAGAAAAAACAGAACAAAAATTAGTAGTAGAGTTTTTAATCCTGGGATCCGGACTGCAATATAAATATTAAATAATAATTGCTCCTTAGCACCAGTGAAGGATTTAGGTTATTTGTAAGGTACATACATTATTCATTGTCATATCTGCAGCTGGGAAGCAGGTGAGGTGGAAATTTCACATTTTCCTGAAACAGGTGTTTTCAATCTGGTCCCTAAACCACCAGTGTCAGCCCAGAAATGGTGAATTTGTGGTCTACCACAATGATTTTTGAGCTTTGTATTGTGTTTCCCCCCCGCCCCCCATATTCCCAAGTGCCGTTTCAGTTCAAATATCTCTGCAGTAGTTTGAATTTAGTGCTTGTGGGCAAAGTAACTCAGCTGCTGTTCCTTCATAGAAGGGTTGATTTTTGTGCAGCAACTCTGTCTAAAGAGTACCCACAGGCAACAACTCCACAGTAAAATACCTATGCACTGCATCAGCCCCATTTTTAGTTATAAACTTTTAAATACATTATACTGGTGAAAAGTACAGTCTCAGCAAAATCAAACACAGTATGTCATTCAACCAGCGCACGTCAAGGATGATCCTCTTGTTTCTAAATGGTATAAATTAATCAGGATTCTACTTCTAACCTTTCTCCCTACTAAAAAAACCAGCAAAAATATTTCTGTTTGTGAGTAATAAAAGATCAGACTTTGGGTTTTTTGTGCTATCAGGAACTATACTACATAAGAACAGCCATACTGGGTCAGACCAATGGTCCATCTAGCCCAGTATCCTGTCTTCTGACAGTGGCTAATGCCAGGTGCTTCAGAGGGAATGAACAGAACAGGTCAGGGCCAGCTCCAGGCACCAACGCAGCAAGCGCGTGCCTGGGGCGGCAAGCCGCAGGGGGGCGGCCGACCGGTAGCTGGGAGGGTGACAGTCAGGCAGCCTTTGGCAGCGTTTCTGCGGGAGGGCCGCTGGTCCCGCGGATTCGGCGGCAATTCGGTGGCGGGAACGCCGACAGCGCGGGACCGGCGGAGCACCTGCAGGAACGCCACCGAATCCGCAGGACCGGCGACCTCCCGCAGAAACGCCGCCGACGGCTGCCTGACTGCCATGCTTTAGGCGGCACAATACATAGAGCCGCCTCTGGAACAGGTAATCATCAAGTGATCCTAATCAGCTATTGGCTATTTTTATTTTACATCAGTGGAAATTAAATTGTTTCTTGCCAAGATTCTTCTTAGGCTGACAGATTTAGAAAATGGGCCCAGGCCTGCAGCACACTTTCAAGCAAAACTCCCATTCTCAATGGGAGTTTTGCCTGAGTAAGGACTGAAAGTTGGGCCTCTAGAAACAGCTGTTACGTATTCCCAGACCTGTACAAGCATGACGTATTTGTTTCCCATTAAACAATTCACTGTATCTCATCTATCAAAATGCAAAACAGGTTCAAAAAGACTTGTGTGTGTTATTTATTAAAAATAAGGGGGGAAAACCAAACTCTGGTCATGGGAAATTTGCAAAGTGAGAAAAAAGGCTAAATTCATTGACTATATTTTTTGCTATAAAGAATTTGTCAATCTCTTAGCCAACGAAAGCAGAGAGAAGATTGTTAAGACCCCAATTCAGCAAGGTACTTAGCAGGTGCCTGACATTAAACCAGTGGTGGGCAACCTGTGGCCCATGGCACCCATCGAGGTAATCCGATTGCAGGCCGCGAGACATTTTGCTGACGTTGACCATCCGCAGCACCAACCCTTACAGCTCCCAGTGGCTGCGGTTCGCCATTCCCGGCCAATGGGAGCTGTGTGAAGCGGCAGCCAGGACGTCCCTGCGGCCCGCTGCTTCCCGCAGCTCCCATTGGCCAGAAACGATGAACTGCGGCCACTGGGAGCTGGGGGGGGGGGCCGTGCCTGCGGACGGTCAACATCAGCAAAATGTCTCACAGCCTGCAATCAGATTACTCTTATTGCCCACCACTACATTAAACACTTAAGTAGTTCCAGACTACTCACGTGCTTCAAGTTAGGCACCCTGCAGAAGGGGGGGCCTGTAATAGGTGTCACTTTCCCAAACAGTCTATCTGTTCTTTTTTCAAGCAATATTGATATTTTCTTTAGAAATTATGACTTTACCTCTCCAATACATCTATCAGTCGAGCACTGTTCCTACAACCAGGGGAGGGGTAGCTCAGTGGTTTGAGCATTGGCCTGCTAAACCCAGGGTTGTGAGTTCAATCCTTGAGGGGGCCATTTAGGGATCTGGGGGGGAAAAAAAATCTGTCAGGGGACAGTACTTGGTCCTGCTATTGAAGGCAGGGGACTGGACTTGATGACCTGTCAAGGTAGTTCTAGGAGACTGGCATAATCTCCAATTATTATTTTATTTAACCTCTTCTTCCTCTGGATGCCATTTCCTACAAGCACTAATTATTTGGGATGATATCAGCTTGAACTGAATTTCTTCCGTACTTCTCAGCAGGCAACAATTTTTAGAAGGTCATTTTTCCTTTACAACTGCATTCATTGTTTCTAGAGCTCTCTTTTGCGACCCATATTTATTGGTATGCATTGAAATTAACATGTTCATCCACTATTGTACCTGGTGATGAGAAGCATTATAGAATGCTTCCTCCTATAAAGAGAAGGCTTTATTCTCCAGGCCTGAAAATCCAGCACCTTTCATGAGCATTAAATTCATATGGAAACAATTTTTTTAAAAAATAGGTGAATATATTTCTGTGGGCAGAAATCCAGCTATACTATATATGTAATACTATTACTACTAATAATTAATTAATATGCATAATTTTAGAATAAACAGGGTTGTACTTTTTTTTTTAGACTGATTAAAACACAAGGAACATGAACCCTTTTCTACAGAGCTATACACTTAAGATGTCAGTAGGGCAAATTATTATCCATAGGTTACACCTGACAATTCAAGTAGATGTTCTGCAGCAAATTCTATGAGAGAAAGCATTTGTAAGTAAATAAGATCAGACCATGAGTCTGCCAGTACATAGTTTCTATAACAAAAGCGACAGTAGAAACACTTTGGAATTAGAAATAACAGGAGCCTTTCCAATGAGACATGGAAGATGGACAAAAGAAAAATCTATTCTAGTTAGGCAAATGACACGGGCAGTCCAGCACGTAGTGGAATTTGGGACCCAAACTAAGGAGAACTGACATGGGGACATTCTGCAGGGAAAGAGAAGTACAGCAATGAATGGTGCTATTGTGTGACTGCTTTAATTAATTTTTGTCATGAAGCCAAAGTACTAATTTACCACATTCCAAAAGTAAATAGAAAAGGTTATTCCCATAATTTCAGAGGTGGAGAAGAAAATCTGGTTGTCAAGCAGCCAGTTGTCACTCATTATTGCCACTGGGCTGATAAGTCTGGTGTATTACTCTGAATGGTACCGAATGCTAAAATAATTAATAATGTAAGTTTAATGTTCTGTCTCTCCTCCCCAATTATAGTTTCATAGAAATGTAGAGCTAGAAGGGTCCTCAAGAAGTCTTCAGTTTCAGCCCCCTGCACTGAGGAAGGACCAAATAAACTTGGGCCATCCCTGACAGGTATTTGTCCAACCAGTTCTTAGAAACCTCCAGTGATGATTAGCTAAGGTTTGTATCTGTTGACGTCTGTATACCATGAAGACAAAAAATGACTAGCCCCTGAGATTCCAAACCAAGCATGCCTGGGCCTGCCATTATTCTTTGGAGGAACAAACTGTAGATGTCGATCATTTCGTAGATGTCGACTGTTTCTATTGAACTCTCCCCTGTCAGTCTTGATCACATATGATCTGGGTGCTGAATTCTTTTTCTTCACTACGGCTAGAGTTCTCCATCCTTTTTCTCCATCCCATTTGAGATGAACACAGTATGACTTGGCTGCTTTCTTCATGTCTGGCCACTTTGGAAATAGAGACTTTTCAAAATTTGAACAGAAATTCTGAGTTGTCTTCCCATCAGGAGTAGTGCTGAACTATATCCAATAGCTACTATTGGTGTCAATCTGTAACTTAGAAGAGCAAGGAATGGATCTTCCTACTGTAGGATTTTCTTGGCTGGCTGTACAGCTCTCTCAGCCTCTTCATTAGCTTGTGGGTAATGTGGGCTGATAGTAATATGATCAAGATAATTCAGAACGACTTAAATTCTGCTGCAGTGAATTGTGGTCTGTTGTCCGTCACTAGTTGTTCTGGAATACTAAAGAGAGTAAGAGTGCACTTCAGTTCTCAATAACACTGTGACATGTTATGTCTCTCAAGTACATTTTTTCTGTATACCTGGAAAAATAGTCCATTATGACCAGGTAATGATGTCCTCAGAATTTGCATAAATCCGCAGCTAGTCTCTTCCAAGGTCAGTCTGGTGGAGGTTTTGTTATTAAAGGTTGTTTGTGTTGTGTTGGTCTGTTAGTTCTGCAGTGTTCACATGCGGATACTTCATTCGTTAAGTCCTTGCTGATGCCTGGCCACCACACTGATCGTTGGCCTCTTCACAGCATTTAGTTAATCTTCGATGTCCGTCATGGATGAGGTTTAGGATTTCTTCTCTCAGTTCGTATGGAAATATGATAGAATTGCCTTTAATCATTAGTCCATTTGACTTGCTTAATTGTCCACAAACCACAAAGTAGTCTCTTGTCCAGGGGTGGGCAAACATTTTGGCGCGAGGGCCATATCTGGGTATGGAAATTGTATGGTGGGCCATGAATGCTAATAAAATTGGGGTTGGAGTGCAAGAGGGAGTGAGAGTTCTTGCTGGGGGTGTGGGTTCTGGGGTGGGGAAAGAAATGAGGGGTTCATGGTATGAGAGGGGTTCCAGGCTGGGACTGCAAGGTGTTGGGGTGTGTGTGGGGGTGAGGGCTCTGCCTGGGGGGGTGCAGGTTCTGTGATGGGGCGGGGGATGAGGGATTTGGGGTGTAGGAGGGTGCTCCAGGCTGGGATTGAGGGGTTTGGAGGGTGGGAGGGGGATCAGGGCTGGGGAAGCGGGTGTGGGGGTGGGTTCAGGGGTGCAGGCTCTGGGCAGCGCTTACCTGAAGCAGCTCTTGGAAACAGCGGCATGTCCCCTCTCCGGGACCTACGCGGAGGCACGGCCAGGTGGCTCTGCGCGCTGCCCCATCCTCAGGCACCGCTCCTGCAACTCCCATTGGCCGCAGTTCCTGGCCAATGGGAACTGTGGGGGCGGTGCGCAGAGCCCCTTGGCTGCCCCTAAATGTAGGAGCCAGAGAGGGGACATGCAGCTGTTTCTGGGAACTGCATGGAACTGCGGCAGGCGCGCGCGGAGCAGCTGCCGATCCCGCTCTCCAGCTGCAGCGTGGGAGCAGGGCAAGCCCCAGACCCCACTCACCAGCGGGACCACGAGGGCTGGGTTAAATCGGCTGGAGGGCCGGATGTGGCTCGCGGGCCATAGTCTTCTCACCCCTGCTCTTGTCACTTCCTTAGTGTCCTTTAGATACTTGGGCCAGCTGCCCCAGTGTAAACTTAGAACTTCCTGAAATTGCAAGTCTGTCAAGCTTTGCTTTTTGCAGCTGGAGTAGGCTCTTTTCTGACACTGGTCTGTATGTGTCTAAAGCATCCATGTACATCTTTACATCATCTTTGAGCTCATGGGTAGTTGAGTGTGATGCTAAGACCTGTAAAGAGTGTCTGCTACTACCAGATTTTCCCCAGGAACATATTTAGCGAGTGGGTTAAATCTCATTAACCTTAGCAATAGATGTTGGCATCTCGGTAGTGGTTGATCCAGGTCTTTTCTGTTGATGATGCTTACAAGCAGTTTGTGGTCTGTTATCAGTGTAAACAAATCCCGTCCACACAGATATCTGTAAGAGTTCTCAGATGCCCATAAGCTTGCCAGGCACTCCTTTTTAATCTGTGCATATCATTGTTCAGCTTCTGTAAGTGTGTGAGAGCAAAATGTAACTGTCTTACACATAGCACCACGCAGCTGGAACAATGCATCACCTAGGCATAGCTGCTTGCATCCACGCTGACCCCCATTGTGGGTTTGTGCACGTTGTAGTACCTAGGAACTGGAGCTGTTGAGATAATTTCTTTTATCCTTTTAAAGGCAATTTCTTGATTTGGCCCCCATAGCCAAAATGTGCTGGATTTTAACAATTCATTCAGTGGTTTTGTCATTGTAGAAAGGTCTCATAGGTATTGACCAAGGTAAGTTACCATCCCCAGCATACATCACAATTCTGGTATATTAGGTGGTGTATTAAATTCTCAAATTGCTTGTACTTTCTTAGGGCGAGGACTGATTCCATCTTTGTTTATTGTCTGTCCCAAATACTCAGTTTGGGGTAGACAGAAAATGCATTTTCCTTGTTTAACTTCAGTCCAGACTGACTGATTAGGCTTAGAGCTTCGTTGAGGATTTTGTTGTGTTTTTTCATCGAAGATCCGTATATCAGAATGTCATCCATTAAAACTACAACTGCATTTTTTTTTGTTAACAGGTCTGCCACATTCCTTTGGAAAATTTTAGATATACTAGTAGCAGGGGTGATAGATTTTTCCTAAAAATGTAGGGGGGGGGGGCATGAGGCCCGCGCCCTTGCCCCTCCTCTTTCCTCCGAGGCCCCGGCCAAGCGGGAAGCCGGAGCCCGGGCCCTTCCACCTGCCCATGTCTCCACCCCTTGTGCCCCCTGCCCAGGGCAGGTGGAGTGTCCACGGCTCCCCACAGCTGCCCGCATGGCTTTTACCCTGACCCAGCTCTGGCTTCTGGCCTGGCCTAGGGATGGGGCCTATGGGGCTGATATGCCACAGATGGGCCATTGTAAGAGCCTCTTGATCAGTTGTGAGGAGCTGTGGACTCACCATCTGCCATGGGCGGGGGGAGGGAGGCCCAGAGGGCGAGGACATGAGCCAGGGGCTGCTCTCACCCTCCTGTCCCCCACACCCTGGGCAGGTGGAGGGTCTGTGGCTGCCCACAGCTGCCCGGGCTCCCCGGGTCTCTCTTATCTGGTCCAGGCTCCAGCTTCCAGCCTGGGTGGGGGCAGGACCTCTGGGGGGAAGAGGACGGGCAGGGGGCTGGGCCTTTGGCAAAAAGTGGATGGGCCAGGCCCGTCCATTTTGGAAAGTGGGAGGGCCATGGCCCCTTGGCCCCCTCCTGTTCCGGCACTCCTGACTGGTAGTTCTACAAGGTAATCTTCAAAAGCAAAATCTCCCAAAGGGTGTGATAAATTTAGTCATTTTAGCACTTTCTTCGGCTAAAGGAATTTGCCAGAATCTGCTCGAGGCATCCAGCTTGGAAAAGACTGTAGCTCCTTTCGTCTTGGGAAGGAAGTCATTCCGTGTTGGGAGGGTATTTTTCTCTTAAAGCTGCTTCATTAAGTCTTTTAAGATCCACACAGATCCATATTTTTCCATTTTTCTTTATAACGGGTACCGTTAGAGCACACCGTGCTGTTGGCTCAGATTTTCTCAGTTATGCCCATCTGCACCATTCTCTAACTCATTTTCCACTTTACGAAGTAGTGGGATAGGAATTCTGTGAGGTGTATGTACAATATATGGCTCAGTATTGTATCTTAAGGCTGTTTGTATTGGATCTCCTTTCAGAAGTTCAGGATCACCCAATATTCCAACAAGTTCTTCCACCTTTCTCACTAGGCCCACCATGGCTGCCCTGCTGTGGCTGAGAAGGCTGTTGGTCTGTGGTCCTTTGATCATGTACAAAGACAAAAGCTATGCATTCAGAGTGTTAGTTGTTTCTATGGTGAACTGGCCCATGCAACACTGTGCAACACCAACCCTGCATACGTGAACTGGCCCATGCAGTTCAGAATAGCTTGAGGCATATGCGATTCGTTGGAGGGGCACGAAGGGTCAAGTGCTGGCCTGGGCGGGGAGAAGAAGGGGCGGGGCCAGAGCCAGACGTGAAGGGGTGGGGCTAGGGCCTCTTCCAGCCACGCTGCCTGGGACTCTGCCCAGTGTTCAGCTTCTTGGGACAGCGGCTGAGTGAGCTGGAGCCATCCCCTCTGGAGCACAGAGCATGCTGGCTGCGAGAGAGCCTGCCGTCTGGCTGGGGAGGGGCAACAGCGGCAGCCCCCTCCCTGACCCATGCTCAGCTTCTGGGGACAGGAGCCGATGCTGAGCATGCTGGGAAGGGAGTGGGGGGGACGGACTCTGACTTACTCAGCCGCAATCCCAGAAGCCAAGCCAGGGTGGGAGGCAGCCCGTTGCTGCCACAGCCAGGCACTCTCTCAGGCAGCTGCTGCATTGCACCATGGAGCATCCGGGAGTGGCTCTGTCCCGCTCCCTGCCCGGCTCTGGCTGCCAAGAAGAGCAGCCGAATGTGCCAGGGGAGGAGCCAGTGCAGCGGGAGGACAGAGACACCACCCACTCCACAGATAACGTGGGGTGGGGAAGGGGCGAGGAGAGCATGGGGGCCCCAGACTGGGGGCAGGGTGGGACGGAGACATGTGGGAAGGTCACATGGGGAGGTCACGTGTCCTCCCCTTCAGCTGGGGGGCACCAGTCATTTATGCCTCCAGGGATAGTCAGAGCTGTGTCAGGTGACTTCAGCTCTGGGAGGGGTTGAAGGTGATTGTAAGTCTCTTCTGAGATTACTGTGATGTCAGCTCCTGAGTCAATTTTAAAGTCTCAAGTATCAGAGGGGTAGCCGTGTTAGTCTGGATTTGTAGAAGTGACAAAGGGTCCTGTGGCACCTTATAGACTAACAGACGTATTGGAGCATAAGCTTTCGTGGGTGAATACCCACTTCTTCGGATGCAAGCAGTGGAAATGTCCAGGGGCAGTCAACAGTCATGCAATGAATATTCAATTTCACTCTTCAGGCAGGCTTTATGTCATCACAAGTGTTTTGGTTGTTTGTAATATGAGGCAACTCCGTGACTGCTTTGGTGTGGCAATCAGCTGCAGAATATCCATACTTCATGCATGTATTATGTTGTGTACCACTGGCTGGACATGCATCATCTCTTGGGATATGACTTTTTCCACACCATGTGCATGTAGGAGGGGATTTATCCCTCTTAGTTGGAGATCTCTTTCCTTGCTTCAGGGGTTTTGTGATAATGACTTTTAACACCCAAGTGTCTGTTTAGAGCTTCTCAGCTAGTTTCAGGTTTTTCAAGTTGCTCCTGCCTTTTGCTCTGTTGTTTGATTAAATCTGACTGCCTTGCTATCTGTATAGCTGTGTCTGGGGTTAATCTCTCTTACACTGTAGCTGCTGTGAGAGGTTTTGATTTGTTAACCCAATAACCAGCCTGTCTCTGATATTTTCATGTTTTGCAGCCCCAAAATTACAGTTTTCAGCCAATGTATGCGGAGTCTTATAAAACATTCAGCATTTCCCCCTGGTTCTTGAATTCTCTGGTGAAAACATGCTCTTTCATAAACCACATTTCCATGGGGTATAAAGGATGCATCAAACATAGCCAGAACCCTTTCATAGTCATCTTTGTGACTGTGTTCACTAAAGTCAAAAGATTTAAGATACATTCTGCCTGCTTCTCCATAGCATACATTAAAGAAGATACCTATATATCTCCAGTTTCTTTGTGGAGTTTGTATGCAATGTGAAATCTTGCAAAATTTTGTTTCCACTCTGTCCATTCTGAAGTTTTGTCAAAGCTGAAGTGCTCTGAGGCATCGAAGAGTAGAATTTAGATGAGATCCTGTAGCCTTTGTTGCTTTGTTCCTACTGTCTGCAACCTTTGTTGCAGTTTTCTTTCTGTTTCTGTTCTTAGTTTACTCCTAGCACCATGCCATGTTCTTCTGTACCAGATATGGACTGATCACAGAGCTTGCTTATACACACCAGATGTGTTCATCATAAGACCCTTTAATGCTCTTCCAGGTATGGCTGAGATTCCTTTAAATCAGGAACAGTAGAACTCCATTTATCTGAGCCTCCATTATCCAGCTCTCTGTATTAACCAAACCAGGCGGTGCCACCTCCGCCCATTCTCTTTGTTATTTGAATTTTTGATGATCTGATCTGGCCCTGGTCCCAATTAGATTGGATAAATGGGGCTCCACTGTATTTTACACACAGTGCTACCTAGTGGCTGCACAGTGTAACAATTTAGCATTCCATCGCCTTCAAATGCAGCAAATGCAATCGAGACTGCCACTCTTGTGTGGGGCTCCACAGCCACAACAGACGCTGCACAACCATCAACTAAACATTCCCCATGGGCGCATATCCATCGTCTCTCGAGACTAACGGATGCCAACAACAACTCATAATCCATCATGCCTTTTTATTCACTGTTTGCTGTGGGAATCGATTACATTCCTATGCAAAAGACAATTACAGAAAGAGAATGAATCAGAGTAACATGTCTGCAAGCTAGATTTAAAAAGGAGCAGAAGCAGCATTTTTCCAACCACTACCACTTAAGAGTACTTTATTTAATCAAAACTGCACTGGGAGCTGTTCAGAAAATGTCTCTGTTCCCATCACAGACTCAGCACAACAGCTGTTTCTCTGCACTTGTCTATGCAATAGTATTATGGGGTAATTTTTATGGGGCATAAGAAATACTCATGGACAAGTCTGAGAACAGAATTCCGTAACAGGATTTGTGCATGCACCCCCATATCTAATGATGATAGCTAGTTATCTGACTTCCTCTTTCCATGTGCGCCCAAACAAAAATAATACAGTACCAAGCTATCACTAAATATGGGGGTTTATACTCTGCATCTTTTTTGCAGGCATATTATAATGATTGGTATCAAAAAGTGTGGGAAATTCTGGTATTAGAAAAATTAAAACGGTCAGAATTCTACAAGGAGAAGGAAAAAAGACAACTACTGTACTTAGAAGTCTGGTGGAACTGTTTGATGTTTGCTGGAAGAGGGTCCTCACTCGCCACCAAACCTGACAGTATAATAAAATAGGATGGGAGAAACCCCTTCAACAATAGTCAAATGTAAACTCAAAATTAAGACTTTAACAAGATGAAAAAAGAGAAAGGCTTAGTATCATGCAGAGTCTGATAGGACAACTAATAAACAGGTTACACATCTAAATGTAAGAAAAACCAGAAGTTTGGACCTAAACATGAGATGATGAAAGACTTTAACACTACCAACTCACAAGACAGAAGAGGAAGACGAAGAGTAGAAAAGCATCAACCACAATATGTGACCAATACCACAAAGTTGAAGAAAGTGACTGGTAGCAGGTCTCGTCACTACAGCTTTAAGGACTTTTATAGGCTAATTTATAATTGTGTATCTTTTAAGTTTATCTCCATTTAAGTTGTAAAAAAAAGTTTTATGAGATTTCCATTCTAAAATAAATGAACTGTTAATAAATAAAATAATAAAGAATGAGCTGCTCAGATTTTAAGGTGATGGGGGCCATTTAAGTATCACAGGTAAATAAAAAAGTGACTGTAAAAAACTGCACATTCATACTCATCCCATCTACTTGCTTTGGCTATTTGGAATCATATTTGCTGTCTTTAGTGCCCAGTTATTTAGAAATAGCCCCAAGCTCTCTCTGTCTCTCTCCTTCTTTCTTCTTAGGGTACGTCTATACTTACGCGTCGCGTCGGAGGAGTCCAATCGATCTTCTGGGTTCGATTTATCGCGTCTTGTCTAGACGCGATAAATCGAACCAGGAAGTGCTCCCCCGTCGACGCTTGTAATCCTACTCCGCGAACGAAGTAGGCGGAGTCGATGGGGGAGTCTGCGCGCTGCGTGTGGACCCCGGGTAAGTACCTTTTCATTCGAACTAAGATACTTCGACTTCAGCTACGTTATTCACGTAGCTGAAGTTGCGTATCTTAGTTCGAATTGGGGGGTTAGTGTAGACCAGCCCTTAGACTGTAGGAGAAATAGTTGGAGTATAGCACTTTTTAATTGCTTGTGAGTGAATGAGTGGGTTGTGTGTGTCTGTGAAGAACTAATTGAGGGAAAGCTAAATCAAAGAAACTTAGTTTGCATTTAATTCTAAATGCAGTGAAGCCTGTGATGAGCCTCATCTCCCATGGGAGTGGACTCCATAGTCTAGATCCAGCTCCTGTCATTCACACTCAGCAGCCTTCACCCTTGGCTGACAGTTTGTGCCAGTGGAATGCAGCTCTCATGAGAGGCCATGGTCACAGAAGGAAAGGTGATGTCCCAGGTAGCAGGATAGTCCCATGGAAGGTTTTACTATCATTACAGAGACCTTGAATTAGACTTTGTATTCATTGTTGAGACTGAGAGAAAAACCCCGTGGGACACTCACCTAGAGAGGATGAGAGAAAGAATGCTCATTGTTTATGTAACCCTTCTGCCAGTCAGAGTTGGCAGCAACAAGGGCCAGGTTCTGTATCTAGGGGTTCCATTCCAATAACACAATGCAAAACTGGCTCGAGTCCCCACCCAGTGACCTGGGACAAATATATATCACCCCCCCGAGCGCCTCTAAGAGGCAATACTTCCCCGCTCGCAAAAGCTTAATGACAGAAAGAAACAATGTGGCATTATGTTGGGAAAACACCACAAACAGGATTCATAACCAAACCATGAGTGACAAGACCCACCCCAGCAAATTGGGCCGTGTCCTCTCCCTTTGGTTCTTGAGTCCAGCAATCCAAAAGTCACCTAAAGTCCAGCACCCAAAAGTGTCTGTCCCTGGCCAGTGCAGCCCCAGAGTTCAAAAGTTCATCTGCAGAACCCCTCCTCCACAGTGGAAATGGTGGGGGGAGAAGGTAAAAAGGTACCTTACATGGTCCAAGGCCAACCAGCCCGCCTCTCTGGGGTTTTACTACAACCTTCACACCAAGCCACTCCACTCTGCTCCACCAGCCTTCACAGCAAGCCACTCCAGCAGTCCCACAAACTGCTCTGCTCTACCAGCTGCTCAACTCCACCAGCCACTCAACAATATATCTTCAGGCCCCCCCACCCCACTACATAACACAGCACTCAGTGATCTCAGCTCTTAGTAATGTTAGCTCTTTAGTGATTTCAGCTTGTAATAATGGGGAATGGCCCCTCAGTGCAAGTACACCCTTAGCCCAAAGTGAATCTAGTTCAGCAGTAAGTAGGCACCTAATAGAATCAAAATTAGCTCTGATATTCTACAGTGGAGAAAATAGGAGACACAATTAGCATCTAGGGCCCTTAGAAGGGGCCCAGACTATCCAGTACAAAAACCTGTCCCCAGACTCTCTCAATTCACTGGGTTTTGGAACCCATGTCCCTTGCCTAGCGAGTGCTGCTTAGTTGATGTCGAGTTCCCCTCCATCATGACAAAAGGCCAAGTACAGTTCCACTGTCCTTGATTTACATAATCAGTATAATATCAGTCTATTCTTCCTTTCCCAATAACAGAAATTCCTGCCCCAATACATAAAAACTGGGGATCCTACAACAGCCCAAAGTGACCATTTGGGCTATTATGGGCTCATGCTAGGTGGGGTGGGTGTGCCTATGCAAATGAGATCAGCCCCTGAAGTTCTTTGCCATGACTCACCACCAGATGTCAGGGTGGGGCTTATCCTGACTCTGCTTACATTTACAAATACTCTAGCAGTTTAATCAGATAAAAACTAAATAATTGGAGGGCAAAATAATAAAAATCATAATTCACCTGACATCATATGCAAAGCAAGATGAATAACACAAAAGTAGAAAAACAAAGTGGCATTATTCCCCAGAAGAATAAAAACAACTTCAGAGCCAGCTGCTAATTTATCAGAATAAAAAAAATACTGTCAGAAAGTAGGCTCATAATAGAGGCAAGTGTCTCCTTGGTATCAGGAGGCAGTTTTAACACCATGGCCAAAAAAGAAATAAGAGCTGACATCTCTGCACCTTATTTCTCAGTCTGTGCCTTTTCTCTTTTCTAATAATAATTAAAAAAATCAAATATGCCCTTACTAACAGAATGACTGTGACACCGTCTCTGCCAAACTCACTGAAAATCTCAGGGCAGGTTTAGGGAGATGAGAGGTCTGTCAGTCCCATTTTCCATTTCATGTCACTACATCTGCTTTTCCCTCCCGCTACAGAATGTTAACTGTATTTTATATGTGTAGTATGACTAGGGCCAAATTTTCATCCCTTGTGTAAAGCCTGAATAATTGGGCTCAGAGGAGAAGGGGGCTGGGGGAAAGCTGGGTAGAGAACAAAAGAGCAGACACTTGCCGTAACTCAAACTCAGGCATGGAGCAGCCATAATGTTACTCAACATTCATTGCCAAAGCCTCCGAGTTATAATAAGAGTTGCAGCCTGCTAAGAACCCTCTTCACAGGTGCTTAGCCAACGGATGCATGCAGTTTTTGGATGTATTAGCCATTTTCTTGGCCCACTGCTAATTCCCCTGTAATGGAATGTATAACTGTTTTATAATGTTTAGCCTCTAGGAGGTGACATGTTTAACATAATTTACCTGATCTGGTAATAGCTAGAGAAATGAGTGCATTAAAATATCTTAAAGAGAACACATCTCTTGTATCTCTCTCTCATATCTGGTACATGACATGGTGTCAGAAGTAATGGCAACCTAACTGCCAGAGGAGAACAGAAACAGAAGGAAATTAGCAAAGGTTGCAAGCAGAAGAAGAAAATAATTTTAAAAAAGCAACAAAGGTTGAATGATTTCTCTCATCAATATGCCATTATTAAATGCCCCCAGTTAACTTCAGCTGTGTCGTTGAAAACTATAAATGTTCTAGTGTTGTGTTTTAAATTTGGGGAGTTGTCTAGAGGTCTTTAGAGGCATCGGTGAAATAGAAAATATGCAAATAAAAGAATCCAGTGAATTGGAAGATTTCCTCCATTACCTGCCAAAAGTTTAACGTCTCAGTTTGAATGAGCATCTCTGTTCTCATAGATACTGAGTGTTCCAAATAAATAAACCATTCGCAATTCTCAAAACTTCAGAATAGACAGACTAGAAGCAACATTCTACAAGATTTCACACTGCAACCAAAAGGAAACTGGAGATATTCAGGTATCGTCTTTAATTTCTGCTATGGGGAAGCATGGAGGGTATACCTTTAAATTTCTTACATTCACTGAAGAGAGTCACAAAGATGACTATGAAACAGTGCTGGTGATTTTTGATACATACTTTATACCTCAGAGAAGTGTCATTTCTGAAAGGGTGTGTTTTCACCAGAGAATTCAACAACCAGAAGAAAAGGTTGAATCTTTTATTAGAGATTTGCATGCATTAGCAAAAAAACCTGATTTGGGGCTTGTAATACATGAAAATAGTAGTGATAGACTAGTCATAAGGCTTACAGACAAATGTCTTTCACAGCAGCTACAATGAAAAACAGACTTAGCCAAACACACATTTATTCAATTAGCAAAATGGTCTAAACTTGTGAAGCAGCAAAACAAACTTGCTGAACTTGAAAAACAAGAAACTAGTTTAGAAGATGTAAATAAGCACAGCATGAGTGTTAAAAGTCGTTATCATAAGATTCCCTGAGGCTAAGAGGGACAAATTTTAGGATAACCACAAAGCATTTCAGACTAAATGCACAAGATGTGGAAAAAATCATAACCCAAGAGATGTATGGCTAGTTGTTGTTGTTGTTGGCGTCCGTTAGTCTCAAGAGATGATGGATATGCGCCCATGGGGAATGTTTAGTTGATGGTTGTACAGTGTCTGTTGTGGCTGTGAAGCCCCACACGAGAGTGGCAGTCTCGATTGCATTTGCTGCATTTGAAGGCGGTGTCAGCTGTGGGTTGGAGCCGCTGCTTCCTTTTTCATTGAACCCGCTTTTCCTCGGCAAGCTGCCGCAGCTTGTCTTCACCAGTTTTCAATCCAGTTTTCAATGGCTAGTTAAAGGTACAAGATGTAATAAATGCACAAAATAAAGTCATTTTGCAATTGTTTGCTGTGCCAAAGCAGTAAGGGAGTGGACTAATATTATTATCAAGAGCCATTCTTTCTGGGATTTATCACATGTGATGACACATGACCTGCCTGGAACATGAAACTGAATATTCATGGAAAGAGTATTGACTTTAAAATTGACTCAGGAGCAGAGGTGAGAGTCATATCAGAAAGGATTTACAATCACCTTCAACCCCTCCTGGAGCTGAAGTCACCTGACACAGCTCTGACTAGCCCTGGAGGTATTCTGACCTACCTGTGTCAGTTCACCACAGAAACAACTTATAAAGACAAAAAGCTTTTCATTCTAAGTGCATGTGATCAAAGACCAACAGCATTCTCAGCCACAGTATGGTAGCCATGATGCAGCTAGTGAGAAAAGTTTACGAACACGTAGTATTTGATGACATTTGATTTTTGAAAGGAGATCCGGTACAAATAACCTTAAGAGACCATGCTTAACCAACCACGTAGAACATGGCCACCTCTGCTAAACAGACCTTGGGAAAGATTAGCTGCAGATTTATGTAAATTCAGAAGACATCATTTCCTGGTCATAATGGCCAATTTTCCAGGTATATAGAAATAAAGTACATTAAAGACATACTATGTTCATAGAATCATAGACTCGTAGGCCTGGAAGGGACTTCGAGAGGTCATCTAGTCCAGTCCCCTGCACTCATGGCAGGACTAAGTGTTATCTAGAGCATCCCTGACAGGTGTTTGTCTAACCTGCTCTTAAAAAATCTCCAATGATGGAGATTTCACAACCTCCTTGGACAATTTATTCTAGTGCTTAACCACCCTGACAGTTAGGAAGTTTTTCCTAGTATCCAACCTAAACTTCCCTTGCTGCAATTTAAGCCCATTGCTTCTTGTCCATCCTCAGAGGTTAAGGAGAAAATTTTTTCTCCCTCCTCCTTGTAACAACCTTTTATATACTTTTATATACTTGAAAACTGTTATCATGTCACCTCTCCATCTTCTCTTCTCCAGACTAAACAAACACATTTTTTTCAATCTTCCCTCATAGGTCATGTTTTCTAGACCTTTAATCATTTTTGTTGCTCTTCTCTGGACTCCTGCTAATACATCCCAGAATGACGTTTGCTAATATTTAGTTTGTAATCCACTATGACCCCTTTCTGCAATACTCCTTCCTAGGCAGTCATTTCCCATTTTGTATGTGTGCAACTGATTGTTCCTTCCTACATGGAGTACTTTGCACTTGTCTGTATTGAATTCCATCCTATTTTCTTCAGACCATTTCACCAGGTTGTCCAGATCATTTTAAATTGTAATCCTATCCTCCAAAGCATTTGCAACCCCTCCCAGCTTGGTATCATTCACAAACTTTATAAGTGTACTCTCTATGCCATTATCTAAATCATTGATGAAGATATTGAACAGAACCAGACCCAGAACTGATCCCTGCAGGACTCCACTCAACTTGCCCTTCCAGCTTGACTGTGAACCACTGATAACTACTCTCTGGGAATGGTTTTCCAACCAGTTATGCACCTACCTTATAGTAGCTCCATCAAGGTTGTATTTTCCTAGTTGGTTTATAAGAAGGTCATGCGAGACAATATCAAAAGCCTTACTAAAGTCAAGATATACCACATCTACTGTTTCCTCCCACCCCCCATCCACAAAACTTGTTACCCTTTCAATGAAAGCTATTAAATTGGTTTGACACTATTTGTTCTTGACAAATCCATGCAGACTGTTACTTATGTCACGGAGTGTGGGGGAGTCCGGCCCTGCACCCCTCTTCCTCGGATTCACTGGGAGTCTCAGCCAGCCAGTAGAACAGAAGGTTTATTAGAGATGCCAGGAACACAGTCCAAACAGAGCTTGTCAGTACAACCAGGACCCCTCAGTCGGGCCCTTCCAGGAGGCAGGGAGCTTAGACCCCAGCCTGGGGCTCCCTGCATTTCACCCCACAGCTCCAAACGGGGAGGGAGGCCAGACCCTGTCTGCCTCTCTCCCCTCCTCCCCGGCCAGCTCCAAACTCAAACTGTCCAGCCCCTCCTCTCTCCTTTGTCTCCTTCCCGGGCCAGCAGGTCACCTGATCCCTTTGTTCCAACACCTTTAGCTCTCACCTTTGCAGGGGAGGGGCCGGGGCCATCAGTTGCTAGGATACAGAGTGTCGGCCCTTATCTGTGTCCAGGCCCCTCTGTAACACTCATGCACCCTTGTCCCACCACCTAGATACTCAAGCACTGCATAGGGAAACCGAGGCACCCACACAGTACTCAGGGAAAACATTAACAACAGTCCTAGTTCATCACAACTTATCAACTTATCTTCTAGGTATTTGCAAATTGATTGCTTAATTATTTGCTCCATTATCTTTCCAGGTACTGAAGTTAAGCTGACTGGTCTGTAATTCCCCAGGTTGTGCTTATTTCCCTTTTTATAGATGGGCACTATATTTGCCCTTTTCCAGTCCTCTGGAATCTCTCCCATCTTCCATGACTTTTTGAAGATAATTGCTCAGATATCTCCTAAGTCAGCTCTTTGACTATTCTAGGATGTATTTCATCAGGCCCTGGTGACTTGAAGACATCTAGCTTATCTAAGTAATTTTAACTTGTTTTCCGTCTAATTTAGCCTCTGATCCTACCTCATTTTCACTGGCATCGACTATGTTAGATGTCCAATCACTACAAACCGTTTTAATTAAAACAAAAAAGCCATTTAATACTTCTGCCATTTCCACATTTTCTTTTATTGTTTTTCCTCCCCCATTGAGTAATAGGCCTACCCTGTCCTTGGTCTTCCTCTTGCGTCTAATGTAGTTATAGAATGTTTTCTTGTTACCCTTTATGTCTTTAGCTAGTTTAATCTTGTTTTGTGCCTTAGCCTTTCTAATTTTCTTCCTACATACTTGTGTTATTTGTTTATATCATACTTTATAGTATGACCTAGTTTCCACTTTTTGTTAGGAATCTTTTTTGAGTTTCAGATCATTGAAGATCTCCTGGTTAAGCCAGGATGGTCTCTTGCCATACTTCCTATGTTTCCTATAGAGTGGGGTAGATTGCTCTTATGCCTTTAATAATGTCTCTCTGAAAAACTGCCAACTCTCTTGAGCTGTTTTTCCCCTTAGACTTGCTTCCCATGGGGTCTTACCTACCAACTTCCTGCTTATTCCCCATACTTCTTGCATTAGTATACAGTCATCTAAGATACTGATTTTATTTCCCTCCTATGTTCTCTCTTGTCTCTCCCTTATCCCTGCTATAACAGCCCATGTTCCCTCCAGACTCTGACCCTTCTCCCAGGTCCCCATATTTTGGACTTACCTGTGGGATTTTGTCACCTGCTCCTGTCAAACCTAGTTGAAAGCCCTCCTCTCACTGTCCAAATATGTTCTTCCCCTTCCTTGATAGGTGGACCCCATCTCTGTTTAGCAGTCCTTCTTCCCTATTGCTGTGTTATAGTGACGTACAACAGCCACAATTCACTTCAGCAGAATTTGTCATTCAGACTAAATATGATTTTGATCATATTACTAGTAGCCCACATTACCCACAAACTAATGGAGAGGCTGAGAGAGCTGTACCTACAGCCAAGAAAATCCTACAGCTGGAAGATCTATTCTTTGCTCTTCAGAGTTACACATCAACACCAATAGCAGCTATTGGATATAGTCCAGCACCTGATAGGAAGACAACTCAGAACTAGTGTTTCAACTTTTGAAAAGAATCTATCTCCAAAACGGCCAGACATGAGGGAGTAGCCACATCAGATGAAAAGGCAAAAAAGGGCTTATGAACACTTTTTTACAACCGCTGTCACTCAGTCAGAGGACTGCTGCATCTAGAACCTGGTGACCGTGTTTATGTCAAACTGGATGGAGAAAAATGATGGACAACTCCAGCTGTTGTAAAGAAAAATAATTCATTGCCCAGATCATACGTGATCCAGATCAACAGAGGAGAGTTTAACAATAACAGTCGACATCTACAGTTTGTTCCTTCCAGGCGCCGGCCGGGGAGAGCGGGGCCGCAGGCATGCCCCACTCGCTCCCCGCTGGCACTCCGAGTGGGAGAGGTGGTGGGGGGGTGTGTGTGTTGGTTTTTTTGTTTCGGGGGCGGCGTTTGGGGTGGGTTTTTTTGTTGTTGCTTGGGGCGGCAAAAACGTTAGAGCCAGCCCTGGTTCCTTCGAAAGAACAATCAACAGAGTAAACTCTGCAGATGTCAGTTGTAGAACAAGATGACAACAACTCAAGGATTCCAACCTGACCACAGCCAGTCATTGTAACTAATGGACAGCCAGATGATCAAGTTGTTACATGTTAAGGTTGTGTCTTTAGAAAACCAGTATGATTCAGAGACAGTTAACAACATGATTCCTACTTAACTTTAAAGGGGATTGTGTATATTTTGTAAATGGTAAGAATGTAAAACAAAGAGGAAGCTGTAATGGAATGTAAAGTGTTTGTAACAGGGAGCTTGGAGTGCTGGGCAGCCTAGTGGTTGGAACAGTTATCTTATGGCCCCTTGATTCCCTGGTTGAGGTGCCTCAGTCTTTAAGGCAGTGGGGAGAGGGATCTGGGCCCTCCCAGTCCACAAGGTCCCTGCCAAGGGCCCTGTGTGAGTCAACCCCTGAATAGGGGACCTCCCAGAGGGGAATCTATGTCCACTCCCTTGGGCTACTTCCTATTGCTGTCCTTTCAGTTTGGGGCACGGTTCCTATATCTAAGTCTCTGTGGTGGCTTGTCTCGAGTAGTGCCCCCTCGTGGACCTTGGACAATATCTTGCTGTGGTCCCAGGTTCCTCTGGGCAGGGCAGCCGTAAATTCGGTGGGACTAGAACCCTACAAGGTCTCTGTGTTTTGGTCACCCAGTTATCTCTTAAGCCAGGTACTCGTAAGTCTCTTCCACAGTCTCCTTTAGCCAGGGAGACAGTACTTATTTCCTGGTGGCTGCCTTGGCTGATGACAGGCTAGTGACCCTTCCCCTCAGGTAGAGAGGCAGCTACCTCCTTCCTTGTCACTAGTCAGTCCCAAACTGAGCCAGGCTCTATCCTTTTCTCCCCCCTCCAGGCCTAGCATTGGCTGCAGGTGTAACAGGGTGGGACTAGCTGGGCCCAAAGGCTCCTTTAACCTCTTCTGTACCGGCAGGGAGTTTCTCCGCTTTATCACAGTGTATTATAAGTTCACTTTTCCCCGTGATAGCAATGACGACTTTGTATTTGTCTCACAAGAATAAAATTGCATTGTACCCTCCTTTAATGTTTGATTATTTGTGTCCCCCACATCCCCATAAGGTGGTGACATACTTTACCTGAGCACTGAAGTGTCTTAAAGAGAACACATTTCTTCTATGTCTCGCTGGGGTGGAAGCTCTGTAACCCGTCCATATCTGGTACACGATACCCCCTCTCTCCAGTTTGATATGGAAAGAGTTACCTCAGAATTCTGCTCCTTGGGTATGCTGAGGGATGAAATTCACCCCTGTGCAGAAATTCACCAGCACAAGGCATAGGCACCACTTAAGCCTTCAGAATAGGGCCATGTGCTGGACTTCTGCACAGAAGCAGAGTTGAGCTAGCATGACGAAACCCCTTGCATCACCTCTCTGTGGTCTCCTGCCACATACACACAATGAAGGTGAACTGAAGGGTCATCTGCTTGTAGCTTATGGGCACCTACACCAGTGAGGGGCATAATCGATTTCCAGTTTCATATAGTCATGTATTTTTGAATGCTGTCCTCTGTCTTTTGCACTGTCCCATGAAAAAATGCACGCGGTACCCAGGTCATTGCACATTGCTATAGGTGGTTTGAGCATTGGCCTGCTAAACCCAGGGTTGTGAGTTCAATCCTTGAGGGGGCCATTTAGGGATCTGGGGCAAAAATTGGGGATTGGTCCTGCTTTGAGCAGGGGGTTGGACTAGATGACCTCCTAAGGTCCCTTCCAACCCTGATATTCTATGATTCTATGAAGAAATTGCTAGCAAACCTCTTAGCAGTAGCTTTGCTTAGCTTACTGAAATTTAAAATGATACAACTAAATTACATTATCTTCTCCTGCACATATAATTTGGGAAGCCCTTGTACCAATGTTCTTTTTTATTATAAAGGATTCTTAATTGTATATGAACAAACTTTGCATGTGCTGCACAGTATTCTTTCTTCTGAGTGTGTACATGTTGATTAGTCTAAATCGTGCACAAAAATACACATGGTACCTTCTATCCTTTAAACCCTGAGACTAGGATATAAATGCATTTATTAAATCATCAGCCCAACAAATAGTTGTAACTGTGTGTGGTCTGAAATAAGATAGGGAGAGAAGTAACTTAAGGGGATTGTGATGGCTGCAAGTATGGAGGGCTTTAGGAAAAAGAACTGAGGCTAAAAGCATATACACCCCATTCCATGAATAAGATTTTAAATACTTTTAGGTTGCCTGTAAACATCACTTTAGATATGCTAAGTCTGGACACATTTGTATCTTGCATTTTGGTTTATAATATGAGTAAAACTATTTGTATATTGAATGGCATTTTTGTTTGGCTAGGAATCTTGAATACATTGCTTTTCCTTCCCCCAGGGAAGTCTTCTATAGATCTGCTGTTACCCAGTTTTCCCCATATCTCTCCCCCTTCAAAGTCCCCAGTATTCTTTTGACTAAAGTGGACAGGACAGGACTCACTCTGCCTGAAGTCATCACAGTGTTCTCTAGAGGAGGATGAGTGAGAATGGAGAGAGAGGATGGTTTTCACTGTCAAAGAACTAAGAAACCTGAAAGATCCAAGCTGCACTAGCTTCTGATAAGTTTTTGGGTGGGCTATGAGGTGTCAGTTTTAACCTACAAAACTCTAAATCCTTTGGGACCTGTTTACTGAGTGATTGCTTTGCTCTATGGGCCACTCTGCTGCAGTTGAGATCAGTGGAGGCATTCGAACCAGAGCTCCTTCTCTAGAGAGCGAGCTGCTGTCTGGCCTTCTTTCACAAGGGGTTCTCAATTCTGGAATTCACTTCCCTCTATTAATCTTTTGGGCATATTGAAAAGCCCTTCTTTTTTCTCAGGCCTGATAGGTAAGGGGCTGGCTACCGCAGGATGATTTAAGAGGCCTCTTGTGAAAAGGCTGGGTAAAGTGTTCCAGTTTTCTTGTCTGCAAAGAGAAGCTATTACCTGATCTTTGATTAAACAAAGTGTCACATTGAAAACTGTAGATGTTCTAGTGTTGTGTATTAAATTTGGGGAGTTCTCTAGAGGTCTGTAGAGGCATCAGCAAAATAACAAAGATGAAAATAAAAGAATCCAGTGAATTGGAAAGTTTCTTCTATCACCTGCCAAACTTAATGTCTCAGTTTGAATCAGCATTTCTGTTCTCATAGATACTGAGCTTTCCAAACAATAAATAAATGTTTTGAGACTCCAAGCAGCACATTTTAAATATTCATTCGTAAATGTGCACTTAACTTGCCATTTCCCCATTCTTATTTATGTATTTACTTAAAATACTGCAGGATGAACCAAATGTATAGTGGCTTAGTATTCACTACTCATGCATTGATTGCCAATATATTTTAAAATACTGATAACAAAGAACAAATAAGAAGCAAACTTCCAGATTTTGTTTACATCTGTCATCCCGTGATCATTCAGTGGATCTGTTTCCCTTGCCCATCTCATCTCTACACAACAGACAAGGAACCAACAGTGACACACAGGAACAGAGCTTTAGAATTCATCTGTTCTGTGGAAGATGGCCCTTCTGCTCCCATAGTAGATCATACAGACAGGGCACATTACATGCACGGATATCACAGGATAAT
This sequence comes from Macrochelys suwanniensis, assembly GCA_033296515.1. Lineage (NCBI taxonomy): Eukaryota > Metazoa > Chordata > Testudines > Chelydridae > Macrochelys > Macrochelys suwanniensis. The sequence goes on from CM065776.1 coordinate 241,089,657, forward strand.
CTCTTTGGAACAGCTTGTCCTGGTGATATCCTAATAAACCAGAACTTCTGGAGCATTAATTTTTCAATACAAAGATGGTTGCTTAACCTGATGCTGTAGCCTCCAATGTAAAGCCTGCAGCTTGTCCTAGTTGATTATTATTTAACTCTTTTAGGGCTCAGTGCAGCTTGCACTGAAGTCAATAGCAAAACACTCACTAATGTCACTGAGAGCAGGAGCAGGCTTTGTGTGATAGTAGCATATTGTACATGCAATATGACTAAGAATTTTGTGGATATGGTAACCCATTGCTTTGGTTGATCTACTACAGTTTCCCTGGATTGATGTTGATCATATCCCTCTTCTGTTTTACTTTTGAAAGGAAATCAGACCTTAGTCTAACAGTTTTCATATTCATATACTGAAAACCCAGCTCTTATGCTCGGTTTCAGCAAAGTACTGAATCGTGTGTTTAACTTAAATAAGAAGTAACTTTCTTAACTGATAAAAGGAAATACTTTTTCACTCAATGCACACAGACTGTGGAACTCACAGCCACAAGATGTTGTTGAGGCCAAGAATTTAGCAAGATTCGACCTAACAAAAATATCCAGAGTTATAATAGTTCGTTGTAAAAAGAAAAGTTTTGGAAGGGAAATATAAACTCCTTCAGGGTTTAAACTAGTCTCAAACTATAGGGATTAGGATGAGACCTTCCTGGGGGACAGGGCATCACAGCTTGCCTGTGCTTTTTCTTTACCTAAATTTCAGATTTAATCAGAAAAGACAGAGAGATGTGAATATGATTGATCCCACTGAGAGAGGGAGGAGAGTGCAGTTGGCAGGTGAGGATGGGGCCTTGGCTGGAGCCAGAAGGCCTGCTCTAGGGCTTCCTCAGGCTGAGCCTTCAGACCAGATCACTATGAGAAAGAGGGAAAGAAGGGAACAGAAATGTGGGAGCTTAGGAGAAAAGAAACCAGGCTCTCTCCTCTCAAAAAACAAGGGGACAGATAGCGCTGCATCCTTTCTCCTAAACTCCTGTGTTTTCTTTTGCTTTTCCCATCTGTTTCCTGTGGCCCTTTCACCCCTACCGTCCCCCCCCCCCTCCACCAGTCCCAGAGGGAAAACATTACTGTTAAAACAAAGCTCCTACAAGCTAAAAAGTAATAGGAATTCTTTGCATGAAGTCCTGGCATAGTTACTCTCAATGAAGGTTGTTGCCATTGACTTCCGCAGAGCCAGGATTTCACCCTTTGTGCCTTTTTTTAGATCTGTATTGAATCATAGAATTATAGAAATGTAGGGCTGGAAGGGACCTTGAGAGGTCAGCTAGTCCATTCCCCCTCAATAAATCAAGACCAAGACCAAGACTACCATCCCGGATAGGTGTTTGTCTAACTTATTCTTAAAAACCTCCAATGACTGGGATTTCACAATCTCTCTTGGCAGTCTGTTCTAGTATGGTACTTAATCCTTATAGTTAGAAAGGTTTTCTTAATGTCTAATTCAAGTCTTCCGTGCTCCAAATTAAGCAGATTGCTTCATATTTTAAGACTCTTCTCAGCTGCTCAGTCTTATTTTCTCAAGACTAAACATGCCCTGTTTTTTAACCTTTCCTCATAGGGCTGGTTTCTAAACCTTTTATCAGTTTTTCCTCTCCTCTGGACTCTCTCCAATTTGTCCTCATCTTTCTTTAAGTGTGGCACCCAATACTGGACAATACTTCAGCTGGGGCTCACTGGGAGACAATTATTTCCCATGCCTTACATACAACACTTCTGTTAACACACTCCAGAATTATATTAACCTTTTTTTCCGCAACTGCATCACATTGTTGGCTCATATTCAATTTGTGATCCACTATAACCCCCAGATCCTTTTCAGCAGTACTACTGCCCGGATAATTATTCCCCATTTTGTAGCTGTGCATGTGATTTTTCCTTCCTAAGTGAAGTACTTTGCACTTGTGACACTGAATGTCATCTTGTTGACTTCAGACCAGTTCTCCAATTTGTCTAGGTAATTTTGAATTCTAATCCGGGTTTGAAACTCCTCCCAGCTTGGTGTCATCTGCAAATGTCATGAGCATACTCTCCTCTCCATTAGCCAAGTCGTTAATGAAAATGTTGAATATCACCAGACCCAGAACAGACCCCTCCAGGAATTCACTAGATTCTCCTGCCCTGTTTGACTGTGAACTATTGATAATTACTGTTTTGGTATCTTCTTTCAACTACTTGTGCATCTACCTTATAGCAATTTCATCTAGACCACGTTTCCCTAGTTAGCTGATGAGAATGTCATGTGAGACTGCATCAAAAGTCTTACTAAAATCAACATATATCACATCTACTGCTTCCCCCCATCCAATAGGCTAGTAACCCCATCAAAGAAGGAAATTAGGTTGATTTGGCACGATTTGTTGTTGCAAATCCACATTAGCTATTCCTTATCACCTTATTATCCTCTAGGTGCTTAGAAATTGATTGTTTAATCATTTGTTCCAGTATCATTCCAGGTATTGAAGTTAGGCTGACTGGACTATAATTCCCTGGGCTGTCTCTGTTCCCCTTTTTAAAGATAGGTACTATGTTTGCCCTTCTCCAGTCAGCTGAGACCTCACCAGTCCTCCATGAGTTCTCAAAAATAGTTGCTAAAGGTTCCAAGATTGCTTCAGATAGTTCCTTAAGTACCCTAGGATTAATGTCATCAGGCCCTGCTGACTTGAATACATCTACCTTATGTAATAGTCTTTAACCTGTTCTTTCCCTATTCCGGCTTGTGTTCCTTCCCCCTTGTCGTTAATATTAATTGTGTTAAGCATCCAGTCACAGTTAACCTTTTTAGTGAAGACTGAAGCAAAATAGTCATTAAACAACTCAACCTTCTTGATGTCATCCATTATTAGCTCTCCTTCTACACTAAATAGAGGACCTACATTTTCCTTTGTCTTTCTCTTGCTTCTAATGTATTTATAGACCCTTTTCTTATTGTCTTTTATGTCCCTTGCTAGGTGTAACTCATTTTGTGCCTTAGCCTTTCTGATTTTGCTTATGCTATTCTTTTCTATTTATCCTTAGCAATTTTCCCATGTTTCCATTTTTTGTAGGATTCCTTTTTGATTTTAAGGTCATTAAAAAGCTTCTCATGGAGCCAGGTTGGCCTTTTACTATTCTTCCTATCTTTCGTTTGCATTGGGATAGTTTGCTGTTGTGCCTTCAATATTGCCTCTTTGAGAAACTGCTAGCTCTTCTGAACTAATTTTCCCCTTAGATTTTCTTCCCATTGGACCTTCCATACTAGTTCTCTGAGTTTGAAACATTGAAACATTTCCAGCACCTTACAAAACACTGTTTGATACTACTTTACATTTTCTGAAAGTTGATATTATCCTATGAAATTTGCCAATCTTTTTTCCATTATAAAGGGCGTTTTTCTCCCGCTGGAAAAAAAACAACAACATTATATATCAAAAACCTCACGAGCTATGTCAACAGTTTCATCTATCGTGCATCATGAAGAAAAAAACAGATTTTAGTATTTTCAGAGGGAAGCAACTGGAAATTAAATGTTCTTGCAGAAGTTCTGTTTATATGACAGCAAAATTCATATCTCTCTGCGTTCCAGACTTAGTTATTTTTGGGTTGCCTTTCCATGGGGAACTGGCAACCTATTTAAATTCTGGGTTTGTCACTAGCTATTAAAGTTTAGGTCCATTGGAGTTGTGCTGAATAGACTTTAGAAATAATGTCATGGTCTGAGTAGCAGACACAGCTATGCCACAGTCCATGTAAATGAAAGACTTGTGCTCCTCCTCCCCCCCCCCCGCCCTTCATTCTGCCCTGTGTTCTTGCTCTTTCCTGTCTTTGGCAGTTTTATTGCTGGCACGGAACACTTCAAAACTGCTTTTTAGGAACATAGGCGATGCCATACAGAATCAGACCAGTGGTCCTTCTAATCCTTTACCCTGCAGCCAGTTCCAGCTGGTACTATTTAGGCTAAGAAAGCACATATATACCTAGGGTGACCAGATGTCCCGATTTTATAAGGACAGTCCCGATTTTTGGGGCTTTTTCTTATATAGGCACCTATTACCCCCCACCCCCTGTCCCAATTTTTCACACTTGCTGTCTGGTCACCCTATATATACCGCTTCTGCCAGGCAGTGTTGGCAGCAACAAGGGCCAGGTTCAATATCTAGGGGCTCCTCTTCACATTACAAAGTGGAACCAGCTTGAACCTTCACACAGAAATGTGAGAAAACGAAACATCACTTCTGGGCATCTCTAAAAGGCAATAGTTCCCCACTCGCAAGCACTGAGGCTGTGCATATGTAACACCGACAGACCCCTGTCTGCAGCGTGCGGGATTGAACCTGGGGCCTCTGGAGCTTAGTGCATGAGCCTCTACTGCATGAGCTAAAAGCCAACTCATTGTTAGCTAAGCCTGCAGAGCAGACTCATTAATCTCTCTCTCACTAAGTGAGCTTGGTGCCACTACATGGGACAGAACACCACACCCAGGAGGTGTGTGGGTTACACATATCAACAACAAAACCGTATTAAGAGAAGAGGGAACACAGAATTAATTTGTAAAAACATAGCAGCAATGATTCAAAAGAATGCAAACAACAAGTAAACACCAGCCCCACAGTACCTTAGGCAATAGTCCTTTGCCTCAGCTTCCCACCTTGCAGTTTGAAAGTCCCTCTAATATGCCACACCTATTTTCTCTCCGCTGCATCCTGGTTCGTTGTCCAAAGTCAACAAAGTCTCAGAATCGAGCTGTGCATTCAGGTGAGCTCCCGTCTCACCATGGAGGGGTGGTGATGGTGACATAATGTCTCCGCCTCTTCTGCTGATCACCACTGTTGCTGCTGCTGCTGTCACTGCCCACCACGGTTGATGCTAACTCAGCCACCACTCATTGCTGACACTAGTTGTGCTATCATGTTCTGAGGTTACTCTACCTAGCCCCCTCCTTAGTGATTTCACTGGATAATGGAGAAAAGCTGCTCTAGGGGGCTGAGTCTTTGACTTGGCGTGGGGAGAGTGTTGGGGTGAATAACAACATAGAAGGAGGTAGTAGGGATTATCAGCTATTTCAACTCTAGTAATCACTGAAAAGAAACAAGACTTTCACCAAGTCTAATCAGCCTTGTCTTTTAAACACTGGAGGGGAAGGGTCAAATAACACTTAATACCCTTTAAACAGCACCTATATCACTAACAAGGAACATCTACCCCCACCTTCTCTGACTTTCACTCAGATTTGGCATCACTCCCTCCGTCCCGCTTAGTGAGTGAGGTTAAATGTAGGGTGATCCCCAGTCCCAATTAGGACATTTTAAATACAGTTCAGCCACCCTTTAGTCACACAATAAGGATAACACCATTTCCTTATCTCTGCAGCTAAGGCTTAAGTGAATCTTAACCCAAAACAGCTAGAATTTATCACTTTGGCAAAGTAGGTATATTTGTTGGTCATTCCGGTAGAATAGGTGTGTCTATGCAAATACTGTCTGCTCCTGAAGTGTTTTCCCCGCAATAGATGGCAGGGGAGAGCTCATTCTGGCCAGTGTCTTATACAACCATTTTCAAATGTAATGCCGGGACACACAACAACATGCCAAGTACAAGCTTCTTCTCATACTATGCTAGGCCAGGTGCCTAAATATTTACCTTTGAGGATCTGCGACTTTGTGCCCACATCTTCAAAAATACGCTGAGATTATAAGCCAAGACATCAATTTCAGAGATTTTGAACATCTACAGCTCTCAAGCTGAGGGTACTTGGCACATCTGCAAATCAAGCCCATGGTCTCTCAGAAATGAGACCTGAAGACTGAGGCATCTAAACCAAAGGATTTAGGTGGCTATGCTTGTGGGTAGTATTTGTGTGGAATGGAGCATGATTTCTTTCCTCTCACTCCTCTTCTTCCCAAAGAAGTTTAAGAGCACCTTGCAGTGCCTCCACCTTCACTAACCCACAAACGAACTAGGACATGAGAGTGAATCAGCAGAGGGAAATGGTTTCTAAGTACAGCAGCGCCACCCACCAGAACAGTAATCAGCCTTTGCATATATTCAGCTTTATTTTAGGGTAGGCGTGTTAAGATGGCAACCGGTCTTCATACAAACAGCTCCACACATTCCTGCCACACTTGTGCCCCTGCTGTCACTCCCCCGCTGATGCCTGCTGCAATATCACTCATAAACAGATGTGCAGGCAATGAGCAAGATTCCCCTTAAAGATTCTCCTCCTAGAGTCAGGGCTTCTAAGCAAGCAGCGAAGGCTTCCTCATTCTTCCCGTCTCACCGCTTCTTCTGCTCGTGCCCTCACTCCCATTCTGCCTCTCAGTGAAGCACAAGTGGGGAGGAATGGGTAGCTAGCATTGTTGCTTCCTGGCCTTGACCAGCAGAATTTCCTATCCCCCAGGAGACAGCCAAAGGCTGCGGGAGACAGGACCAGACAGCCTACCAAGAAATTCAGGGAACGAAAAGACTTAGGGAGACTGACCATGGTGGGAAATGGTCCAGCTGAAAATGTAGCGAAAGGGCCAGGTAGTAGACACAGAGAGACACAATGCTGAAGAAGAAGAAGAAGAAGACGAAAGAGAGAGATGAAAGAGAGATTGGGACCAAGCCAAGGCAAGGGAAGAAAGGAAATGCTGCAGGACAAACAAGGGAAGGGATGGGTATGGTGGCTATTGCACAGGAGTGGGAGTCAGGACTTCTGGCTTTTATTCCCAGCTCTACTGCTGACTGCCTGCATGACCTTGAGAAAGTCATGTCACCTCTTGGTGCCTCAGTTTACCCACCTGTAAGAGTGAGACTGCAGTACTGACCTACCTCACAGGTAGGTGAAGCCCCTGAAGATACTGTGATGGATATCTTATTAACTGTAGTTAGAAATGGGGAGACAGGCTGAATCAGTAAAACGTCATTCATCTCACATGCTCCATCTGCAAAAATGTCACATAGGAAGCTACTTAGAACTTGGCAGCTCTGAGTACAATTGACCTCTAATTCCCACAGTCCCTGGGGCCTAAATACTTTCAAAAGGCCTAGTGTCTTACTAGCATAAGCAAAAATCTGTATTAGTGGTTTGTCCTGGGAGCTCTTCAATGCACCAAGAGACACAGTTCTGAGGAAATGCACAGGAAATCCTGGCAGGTGGCTGCTGCTAAAAATAAACATGGTTAAAAATATTTGCAATCCACAAAGGAGATAATAAATCAGACCTTAACACAGAAAGGACCTGGTCTTGCTCACTTGGGCGTCAGTGGCCCACCTTCAATTGTCTTCAGTGAAAGACAGAGTGGGCCTAGAGTTATTCATTTTGCAGGGCTCAAAGACCCACTCTCATGGGAAGCCTTGTAGGAAGGCGTCGAAAGAATTGGAGATTGCTATGAGGTCACAGGTAAACCATGACCAGCTAAAAGTGCTAAGCTATGTCTACACTAGGTGCTAAGCACTGTTCCCTCTAAGCTGTGTGCGTGTGCGCGCGCACACAGATCCTAAACCCCAAGGACCTGGCGAAACACCGCGCATACAAAAATTTGCACAGTAGCACAACAATTTGCACAGAAGAAATTTTTTGCGCACACACGGCCTGTCAAAAATTAGAGGGAACATTGGTGCTAAGTGATGTTTCAAATCATGTTAGCTAACTCAATTGTGTAAGGAATGCTCTCTTTCCTAGCCTAGATAAGGCCTTGGTGATTACAGGTGATCATGTCTTTTCTACTTGAGCTGTAGAGTGAAACAAACAGGCTTCTCTGAGCTGGTTGGCAACACCAACATCAAAAGGAGAGTGGTCTCTGTTCAGTTCTTAGTTGACGTCACTAAAACCACTATTCCTCAACTGGCTGAGTGTGAGGGACTCGCCAAAGAGGCTAGGTAGCCAATGGCCACAGAGGCTGAATGTATGACTTGGTCACAGCTATAGTGAGCACTGGTGGGAAGAAGTGGAGAGGTGGCACTGCCATATCCTGTGCTGTAAACCTATTCTGGATACTTTCATGCTATGAAGAGACAGAACTATGGGTCCACAAGGTAACCAGACAATGCCAGTTTTGTGGGGAAAATGATCTAACAAATCCATCGCCCTCTCGCATTTCCCTGTTGTCACTATGGCTGCGCGCTGTGGTCACTCAGAGCGTCATGGCAACAGCCAGTGGGGACAGAGCAGAACTTCTCCTGCTGCAAAACACACAGGCCCCTGCCACTGAGAGCAAAGGAGAGTCTCTTGACTGTTAGCAACCTCTCTAAGGTGGCCCGTGACAAGTAATTGAACAGTTCTGATTCCATCCAGTACAGGGTAATGATACTAATATGCACTAGCCCGTTTATTGCAGTATCAAAGTGGGAGAAAATTGGGTAGAGAATTTTAGTGTGGAAAGCAATCAGAGGTTGAGAAATTAGACATGAATGAGCAATGAGATGCTGGTGCAAAACCAAAACATAACCCCATTTGGGGATGTGTCTAAACAATTGAAATAGCTCAGAATATTTATTATTATTTATTTTTCAGTGCCCAAACATGTGTTAGGTGCTTCTCAGAGACATATGAGAACTAGACAGGAGCCTGCCACAAAGCACTTACAAATGAAGGTCCCTATCCAGGAAAGACTTCTGCAAGTGCCCAACTTTAAACACATTCATCATCCCATTGGGTTTAGTGGGATGACTGACGTGTTTAAAGTTAGGCAGATAAATCTTTCCGGGATCACGGCCTAAGTAGATAAAAACAGGAGTGAGCTGGGCACAGGGATGCAAAAAATAAACAAATAATTGAAGTCATGTTTGGCACATGTCATCTTGGTCCCATTTTTTATTAAAATTGTTTTTTCTCTCCCCTCTGCCATCCCCCAGTTGATTCCATCCCATGTTTTCCCTCCAATCATCAGCAACTCATTGCCTAGTTTTAATTCTCTCTCCATGCACTAATTTAATCTAGCAACACCCCTAAAAAAACCCTCAGCTACATTCAATCTCAGCCTCAGTAGGCTCTCTCCAGCTCTAAAATCTATAAACCTATTTATAGCTCAGAAGCTTTGAAAAGGGATCATAAAGAAAATAATTTTGAAGGTGCAGGACAAAAAAACCTCTTATTCTGGGATTTTTTTTATACAATATTGGCTAACTATAAATAGTAAAGTGCTTGCCACTTTACATTCCTTTCATATGAAAATCTCAAAGCACTTTGCAAGCGAGAATTTATTAAGGCTATGTAAACTGTGTGCAAGTTCAGCTTAAAGGGGGTGCAAGTCACTGTGCATCAGACAGAAGTGCTCCTTCTGGTGCTTAAGCTGATCCCATGTTCAGCTGTATGATTATTTGTTCTGATGAATTCACTGATTTCTGTTCACTCTTCTTCTACGTGATTGCATTAATGCATCTTCTCAGTTTGTAGAGAATTGTAACATAAATGGGATGAACCTACGTAGATTCAAGTTATATTAAAAATACAGCTCCACAGCTTTTAAGGATGGCATTCAAGTGGAGACATATTGATTCATTCATCTATGAAATATAATACAGTTTCACATTCAGGCAGAGAACTGGAAGTTTTTGTTTGTTTGTTTGTTTGTTTTTTGGTATTTCTTAATTTCTGGGTAGCATTATTTCAATATGAACATCAAAGTCACAGTGCTCATGGTCATCTTCAGCATATTCTGAAATGAAGGAGAGTTAAAACTTTGTACAAATTGTGTTTTGTCATATTACGCTTATCTCACTAATGAGAACAAAAGAAAGCTGCAGAGCAAAAGAAAGCTGCAATTAGTGCCCGAATATCAGCTCTAAGTTTGAAAATTCATACACTACATATATAATGGAATGGCACTTACATTTTAAAAAACTTAGTTACAACATGTCTGATAGATTCCATCTCCACATTGTGTGGAGACAGAATTTCCATTTGATAAAAATGACAACTCTGAAACAGGAATCAAATTGGGAACTGAGCCAAGCAAGCATGGCATTGTCTCTTGTATTACCATGTTAAGACTCTATCCTTTTCACATCATCCTTCAGTTACGGGTGTCATCTTGCTTCTTGCCTCTAACACTTGACAGTGATGCACGCCTATCCGCAGTTTCTTTTCAGACAAGCCAGTGATACAGGAACAATCACATTGACTTAACCAAGCAAAACCTTCACCTGATACAGCCTGACAGTTACTGTAAGCACAACTAGGCCAGAGGTTTCAAATACTACATACATTCTTTCAGAACTTTTTTGCCCCCAAACGATATTCTTGTACTTCAAGACAATATTCCATTGACAAGTGTCTTATTGTAGAAGGGATAATAGGCTCTGAGAAGCTTCTAATTGCCAATCCTCTGCATATCTAACTGCATTCTCATGATGGCGGCTTCATCTACATCAAGTTTAGTATTGCTGAGCTCTCATCTACTAGCAAACTAAAGACTCAATCTTGCAGAGTGCTGAGCCCTCTGGTATGGGACGGGGCATCCAGCATCTCAGAGAAGTGCTTACCAGCTACAGGATCAAGTCTTAAAGCTGAAATCAGTAGGAATCGCCTGTAGATATGAAAGGAGAATTTAGCCCTAATTATGAAATTGCTTTGGAATCCAGGCCCCAATTAGGAAACATTAGGCTAACTAAAGCATGCACTTCATTTTAAGCCCTGTGGGTTTCAATGAAACTATTCATATCTTTAAAGAAAAGCACATGTTTAAGTTCTTTGCCAAATTGGGGCTTTAGTGCTTTCTGACTGGCTACCATTGATGGCATGGTGATATCAGTGATGCTTGCAAGGTTTTGACCCTGCAGTGGTATAAATGATGCAGGTTAAATTGAGCTTGCTTGTGTGGCAACTAGGTGAACTTTTCTGGAGGCTCCCATCGTGCACTATCAAACCTGAACATATTTCATTCAGAATAACTTAAATTCTGCTTCAGTGAATTGTGGCAATTGTCTGTCATTAGTTGTTCTGCAATACGGAAATGAGAAAAAGTGAACTTCATTTCCTCCGTAACACTCTGAAATGTTATGTCTTCTAAGTACATTATTTCTCTGTTCTAGAAAAACAGACACTATGACCAGGTAATGATGATATCTGAATTTGCATAAATCTGAGGCTAGTGTCTTCCAAGGTCTGTCTGGTGAGTTGATGTTATTCTATATGGTTTAGGATTGTCTCTTAAGGTTATTTATATTGGATTTCCTTTCAAAAGTCCAATAGCACCAAATACTCTGAGTTTTTCCACCTTTCTCACTAGCCCCAACGTAGCTGCCACACTCTGACTGAGAATGTTGTTGGTCTTTGATCCTTTGATCACATACACTCTAACTGCAAAGCTTTTATTTTTGTAAGTTGTTTCTGTGGTGAAGTGGCCCATGGAATTCAGAATACCTCTAGGGCTAGTCATGGTTGTGTGGGATGATTTCAGCTGTAGAAGGCGTTGAAGGTGATTGTAAGGCCTTTCTGATATGACTGTCATGTCTGCTCCTGAGTTGATTTTAAAGTCAATCGCCCTTCCATGTCAGTTTCACACTCCAGGTAGACTGTGTGTCATCACGTGATAGATCCCAGAAATGATGGCTCTTGGCCGTCTATAGTATTAAGGTTCCTGACTGTCTTGGTATGGCAAACAGCCATAATTTATATCCATATTTTGGCATTTATTACATCTTGCACCATTGGCTGGCCATACATTTCTTGCATTATGATTTTTTCCCATATCTTGTGCATTTAGCCTGAAAGATTTTGTAGTTAGCCTAGAATTTATCCCTCTTAGCCTCAGAGGTCTTATGATTATGACTTCTAGCACTCTTTTACTTTGTGTGTTTACAGTTTCTGGTTTTTCAAGTTTGGTAAGTTGCTCTCAGTTTTGCTGTTTCACTAGCTCAGATTGCTTTGCTATTTGAATAGCTGTGGGTAGAATTAAGTCTGTTTTTATCTGTAGCTGCTGTGAAAGATTTTTGTCTGCAAGCCCTATGACTAATCTGTCTCTGATATTTTCATGTTTCAAAGGCCCAAAATCACAGTTTCTTGTCAATGCGTGTAAAGCTCTGAAAAAAATGTTAACAGATTCCCCTGGTTGTTAAATTCTCTGCTGAAAACATGCCCTTTTATAAATCATATTTCTCTGAGGCATAAAGTATGCATCAAACAGGGCCAGAATCCTTTCACAGTCATCTTTGTGACTGTTTTCAGTGAAGGCAAAAGGTTTAAAGGTATGCTCTGCCTGCTCCCCCGTGGCATAAATTTAAGATGATACCTGAATATCTCCAGTTTCCTTGAGGAGTTTGGTTTCAATGCAAAATGCTGCTTCCAGTTTGTCAACGATGAAGTTCTCTGGGGCACCGAAGAGTGGCATGAGTGATCCTGCAATCTTTGTTGCTTTTTTAAAATGTTTGTTTGCAAACTTTACTGCTGCTTTCCTTCTGTTTCTGTTCTCCTCTGGCACCAATTAGGCTGCTTTCACTTCTGACACCATGTCATGTACCATGGACCTGTTACAGATCTTCTATCCCAGAGACACACATGAAGATGCATTCTATTTTAGACACTTTAACATGCTGCCAGCTATGATATGTTATGCTGCCAGGTATGGTAAGATATGTTATACATGGCACTATCTACTGGCTAAACATTATAATACAGTTTAACATTTCATTACATGCTGTGATGAGGTAGGGAAGTGCTATTATCCCCATTTGACTGATGGGCAATTGAAGTACAGCGAGACTAAGTGACTTGCCCAAGGTCACATACAGGACATCTCTGGTGGAACAGGGACTTGAAATCATATCTTCCAAGCCCAGATCTTAACCACTGGACCATATTTCCTTTCTCATTTACTAGATGATGAGACCTGGTTACCCTTTGACATTTTCTGCCATATAAGCACACAGGAATTGTATGAATGCATGAGGCCTGTAGTAGGAAGAGGGCCTGGAATGTAAGGCCTTGTATTAGAGGCCTGGTATGAGGCCTGAGGCTTGGGCTAAAGTAATGGTCAAAACTTGCTAATATAAAGCAAACTCAAGTTGTGAGCAAGAGGCAGTCCCTGCTCACAGAATCTGGCAAGAACAGGGCTGATATTGCAGAAACACACATTCCTAAGTAGTGCTGGGCATAAGAATATGTACGCAAACACATTCCAGAAAGGTGGTACCAGAACACCTCGATACCAGCACATTCCCCAAACATAACAGGAACACACTGACCCATCCTAAAGATAAGGTCAGAATGACAGAATGATGAATATAGATGTTTTGATCGAACCTACAGGTACAAGACAATGGGTGGCACCCTAATACAGCAGAGGAGAGGGTGGCACCCTGATACGTCAAGGGTGATACATAACTTGTTTGTACTGGTGTATAAAGATTTATCTCAGAGGGAGTGTCTTTGGCCAGCCTAGGGAGTGGTGGAAAGTCCTGCCACTGACTGAGCTGTGTCCATTGTCATGGGCATACATGTCTTAGTATCCTCATAGAGTCTGCCAGGTTCTATTCCCATGTTTCGTCGACAATAAACCTGGCCGGGTGCCTTTGTACCTTAACGGATTTTGTGGTCATTAGGCGGTTCACGGCTTTCAGACCACAGCTTCCCACCCAAACTCATATATGGGGAGCGGAAGCCAAATGGTAGCTGTGTGAGGTCGGAAAGGCTTAACAGTGGATTACATGAGTCTCTCCCAAAATAGGTTTGTTTTATAAACACAGCTCGACTTACGGTAGGGCCACATTTGATACATAGCCACCCTCATGTTTAATGTTGTGACTTTTGTTTAGATTTTCTGTAGGATAAATATGAAATTAAAGAATTAAGGTTAACTCATGTTTGGTTAAGGAAATAAGTGTAATAAAGAAAGGCCCTGACTAGCAAGTAGAAGGAAGGGCTTGAAAATAATAAGTTATATGGCCAGAAGGAACGAAGTAGGGAGAATGTCTGGTTCAAAGAATAACTAATGAAATAAGGGGAAGTTTCTAAAAAGAATGCCTCTGACCGATAAGGGTGACTGCATGTTGTTTTAAATAAGACAAAGAGAATCTGTCACAGAATGAGCCAACACGGCCCTTCCCTACCCCAAATACCAGAGTTATCTCAAAAATTAGGGCCTATGTGAACCCAGGTGCAAAGGGAAAACTGTTGGTCAGCAAGAAGAAGGGGAGGAAAAAGCAATGGGAAGGAAGGAGATTTTAACTCTTATATGGATTAAGACTGGAAACAAGGGTGAACTGTCTCAGATTGGTTTTTAGCTGAAATCAGTAATTGGCAGTGACATCACCTGTTTGTTAAAGGCTATAAAAATAAACTCTTAAAGGCTTCATTGTGTGACAGACCCAGACAAGTGGGGTACAGAAATCTCATAGAAGGCAAATATACTGGCCATTGGATTAATAGTTTTCTGTTCCCTGAGTGACCAGAGCAGGGGCTGCACTAGAACAAGCAGGAACTTTCTGGAACCAATTTAAGGCAGGCAGGCTAATTAGGACACCTGGAGCCAATTAAGAAGAACCTGCTAGAATCAATTAAGACAGGCAAGCTAATCAGGGCACCTGGGTTTAAAAAGGAGCTCACTTTAGTTTGTGGTGTGGCGTGTGAGGAGCTGGGAGCAAGAGGCACACAAGGAGTTGAGAGGGAGAAGAGTTGAAGGACTGAGGAGTACAAGCATCAGCAGACCATCAAGAGGAAGGTCCTGCAGTAAGCGTAAAGAACGTGTTGGGAGGAGGCCATGGGGAAGTAGCCCAGGGAGTTGTAGCTGTCACGCAGCTGTTACAGGAAACCCTATAGACCACTGCAATCCACAGGGCCCTGGGCTGGAACCCGGAGTAGAGGGCGGGCCCGGGTTCCCCCCAAACCTCCCAACTCCTGATCAGACACAGGAGGATTTTGACTGTGGGTTCTACGAGAGGGGAAGATCTCTGAGGTGATCAAAATCCACCAATAAGCGCAGGACTCACCAAGGTAGAGGAGGAACTCTGTCACAATTGCTAATACCTGTCTGGACACCTTGGAGTCATCTAAGATGGGTCTAAGCACCTCTGGGTTTAGCCTGTTCGTAAGTATCTTGACCAAAGGCTTATAAATGTTTTGTTACTCTTTGGATGTGGTAAATTGCTTATTATTTAGGCTTTTTAGGCATGTTTAGAGCAATTGTATAAATATCATTTCACCTTTGGATTTAATAAAGAATTTATGGTTAAATTAGTTTTCATAGTAATACCCTGCATAAATAATAATAATTCCAGCATTTTCTCTTTTACGCTGCACTCTGAAGGAACACTGTCATCTCTTATTTTCCATTCTTCAAAACCTGGGGTTCTTTGGAGGCCCTTGGGCATTTGGGATCTTGTCACCCCAAACCGGACAGGTTCCACCGCTCTGAAATTTTTGTTCTGTGAAATACTGTCTCAAAATCTGTACCTTGAGGATGACCTCTCAGAATCAGACATTGCTTGGAGAGCATTGTGGCTTTCTACATGGACACAGTTCCTTCTGTAAATCTTTGGGCAATGATTATGGCTTGCACTATTATTGCTGTTTATTATTTACATTTCAGCACCACCCAAAATGTGTTTGGTGTTGTACTGACATCTAGGAAAGCATGTGCCCTGCCCCAAAGAGCTTACAATCAAAGAAGACAAACAGAGAAAGGGTAGGGAAAGTGCTACACCGTACAAGGTGAGTGCTCAAGGTATTGATTGGATATGGGGGGGTAGTTCTGGTATCTCTTAATCCACCTATCTGCTCTAGTAACCACAGTTAAAAGTAGTTAACTTGAAAACATACAAGTTCAACATCTTGATCCAACTATGATGATGCAAGGACTGTTAAAGACAGACTTCATGTCACTATCAACATGCCTTTGTAATCTACTGAAGCAATAGCAAAAAAGGAGGATGCCTCTAGTGGTTGAAATAGGGGACTGGCAACCTCCTGGCTTCTATTCCTGGCTCTGCCACTAATTAAAATGGTGGCCTTGGAGAGTCACTTAACCATTCTGTCCCTCCGTTTTCCTGTCTGCAAAAGAAAGTGTTCTCCCCTCCGACGAGGAAACTGAGTGACTGAATGTTTGTAAAATGTTCTGAGGTCCTTGCATGATTTGTCCCACAGTTTAAGACTCTAGAGGCTGTCTATTGAAAGTAGATGGGTTTAATATTTATATCCTTTTTGTCTTGATTGCCATTGTTTTTCAGCAGTATGAGGAATGTAGCATGGTAACATGCCACCTTGGTGCTTTGATATAATACAAGATTTAGAATGTAAATTACAGTGTTATGATTTATGACTACGGGCTCTCGGAGCACAAATCAGTTCCACCTTGGGATATATACCTCTTCCTAGTGTAGGTCATTCACATAATGCTAATCATTTGCAGAACTTTGTATGAATATGCTCCATAAATACTGTTTGTTTTATTTTAAAAACAAACACGAAGAGGTTGAAATGCATAAGAGTGTTTGCAGAGGCACACAGTGCACAATATTGAAAGTCACACACCAACCTGTATGATATATTAACTAAGTTCACTCTTCAGCTGTTCTGTGAGGCTGAGATTTTCAAAGGAATTGAATGGAGTCAGGTGCTCACATCTCACAGAAATTCAATGCACCTTGGATACCTAAGTCGCTTCAGCTCCTTTCAAAGTCCCAGGGCTATAGACTAAATTAAAAAAATGTGTCAGTGCAACTTTAATATTGCACAATTAGGGTTTGATCCTGCTCCCCTTCAAGTCAATGATTACTGATTTCTATGGGAGCAGGATTGGGGCATGTCATAAATATAAAGGGAAGGGTAACAACTCTTATGTATGCAGTAACATCAAATCCCTCCTGGCCAAAGGTACAGAATCCCCTTACCTGTAAGGGGTTAAT
The DNA here is from genome assembly GCA_033296515.1 of Macrochelys suwanniensis. Classification (NCBI taxonomy): domain Eukaryota; kingdom Metazoa; phylum Chordata; order Testudines; family Chelydridae; genus Macrochelys; species Macrochelys suwanniensis. The sequence goes on from CM065776.1 coordinate 241,106,498, forward strand.
CAGTTCAATTAACTTAGTTGGCATCTGACCAGAAGGACCAATGGAAAAAGAAGATACTTTCAAATCAGGGGAGGGGGGAAGGTTTTGTTTGTGCTCTCTTTGTTTGTTCCCTCTTGGGACAAAGAGAGAGACCAAGCAGGTAACCCAGCTCCTAAAAAGATCCTGAAATGATACATCTAAAATTACAGAAATTGTAAATAATAGCAAGGAAGTGTGTTAGATTATCTTTTGTTTTAGCTTGTGAATTTTCCCTATGCTAAGAGGGAGGCTTATTCCTGTTTTGTAACTTTGAAGTTGAGCCTAGAGGGGAATCCTCTGTGTTTTAAATCTTTTTATTACCCTGTAAAATTAGCTTCTATCTTGATTTTACAGAAGTGCTTCTTTTACTTTTTTCTTTATAATAAAGTTCTTCTTTTAAGAACCTGATTGATTTTAGTGTCCTAAAGATAAAGGGTCTGGTCTGTACTTTTATTAAAGGAAATTGGTTGGTATATTATTCTCAAGCCTCCCCAGGAAAGGGGGTGAAGGGGCTTGGGGGAATATTTTGGGAAAATAGGAACTCCAAGTGGTCCTTTTTCCTGAATCTTTTGCTAACTCACTTGGTGGTGGCAGCAATACCATTCAAGGAGAAGGAAAGGATTTGTGCCTTGGGGAAGTTTTAACGTAAGCTGGTAGAAATAAGCTTAGGGAGTCTTTCATGCGGGTCCCCACATCTGTATCCCAGAGTTCAGAGTGGGGAGGGAACCCTGACAGGGCACTAAAGTCACAAAATGTCAGGAAGATAATTATTCATTATTAGTAGTAGTAGTTGTACGGTGGTAGTGTTCAAAAGCTCCATTCAGGACTGGGGCCCCATTGTGTTAGGCACTTTACAAACACATAAGAACTCATTCCCAAGAGGGTCTCCAAACTTTTCAGGATCAGGTCCTATCAATAGATATGAAATTTCAAGGATTCACCATGCCTTAATTACAGTAGTCCATTCAATCTTGTATCCTGCCTCTGAGGCTACATGTACACTGTAAGCGAGGGATGCGATTCCCCTGTTCCTGTACACATACTTGCATTAGCTCGCATAGAGCTAGCCTGAGTATAAAGAGCAACAGAGGCACAGCTGAGCTGTGTTGAATACAAACCTGCCTAAAACCAGTGGGTGGTGCCTCTGCCACTACCAGTGCTACCACGGTTACACTACTATTTATACACGCACTAGCTTGATGAGTGCTAGTGCAAGTATGTGTACACAAGCAGGGAAATCACACCTCTAACTTGCAGTGTAGAAGTAGCCTGAGCGACCAACATCTGATGCTTCAGTGGAAGATGAACTCCCCCCACAACTGTGCATCTAGGCCAGTGTGCAGTGCTGTATGTGGAAGGAGAATTCCTTCCTGACCTCTACAGTAACCAGTTTATGCTCTGAAGCATGACATTTGATTATCCTGATCTCTTGCTATGCCAGCTACAAATGTGATTTTTGTTCAGCTCCAGCTGCAGTGTTTAGCTCCATGGCCCCCTGCAGCAGTGAATGCCTCAGGCTAACAGCATGTAGTGTGAATAAGTATTTTCTTGCCACAACTATGACAAACCGTGCTGCCCAGAGCTCAATAATACAGGTCATAGTGATAAAATTCAACCAAAGAGTAAGTAGCTGGACTCAAATTCTGAACTCATTTATACTGGTGTAAATCTGAAGTCGCTCCACTGACTTCAATGGAGGCATGTCAGACTCAGACAGTGTAAGTTAGATCAGACTCTGGACTTTGGACTGTTTACCAACCATTAATAATAGCAAGTATATTTTTATAGCAACATGCTGGTCCCTTCATATTTAAATTTGACACTAACTTCCCATTAAAATACAAGATGATGAAAAAGGGCCAGTTTAGAATAGCTTACCCACACTGGGTAGTACCTTGCTCCACAAGTAGTCCATTGACTACTCATCATGTCAGGTACTATCTGATGAAAGAGTATTGTCCCTGCCTCTCAGTATATTACTCATTTAATAAACAGCATCCATTTCAGTCCAGACCAGCCTACAGGTAATGGGACCTGATTAAAACCACAAGATTTATGGAGCCAAATTCTGTCCTGAATTGCATCCTACTCAAACCAGTGACATGCATGGAGTGGCCCAGGCATAACTAAGGGTAGAATTTTACAGGAGGATATTTATTTCACTAATTTCTCTTTCTAGGTTAACATGGTTTTGTTTTTTTTTAAATTTGTACAGTATTGTTAATGGACCATGTCTGGTTGCACCAGATGGGTCACTTTACAACTCAGCATGTAACCTTACAGAGGGATGCATTACACAGAAAATTATACAAGTGTAATTTTCTATCTTTTTGAATAAGAGCAACCTTGTTTTTTACCTTGCCTACAGGAAGATATTGGCCAAATTTTATGAATAAATTACCTAGAGCAAGACAATAATTTCTCACTGACTGCGAAGAGATCTACATAGCAGATACAGCAATCAGGCCCAGCTCTAAGTGCATTGTTGTAGCCTGTGGGTCAAATTATGTGTTCAAAATTAGCTTACAAGTCTAAAGATAAGATACAGGTATAAGGCAGGAATGCAAGAAGCCTATAGGCCCCAAAGCCTGGAAGACATTAGTTTAAGCATATAAGGAAGTTAAGCCTATTAAGACTTAGCATAAGTAAGCTGACCAACAATGACCTTAAGTCTCAAGATGGCACAAAATATAATTTTGCAATAAACAATTCTGCTGAAATTGTGCATATAACACTGACAGGTAACCACAAAATGCTAGGTAGCCACAGGTAGCCACAAAACAGGTAGCCACAAAACTACACACCAATGGGAGTTAGGCACCTACATCTCTTTAATGATCTGAGCCAAAGTAACTTGCCCAAGGACACAGGGGAAATCTGGCAGAGCCAAAGTCCCAGTCCAGTGCTCTATGCACAATATCATCCTTCTTCTCCCTTTTCAAGAACGCACACATAGCAAAGAAAGTTACTGTAGTTCAGGCTTATTGCCAAGTGCCATACGCCACAGGATGTGGAGAGTGGCAGAGCGTATGCAGAATCATTCTTTCAACTGTCTGCAGCTTTTGGTTAACTGGCAACATTTTCTGTTGTTTTTGTTTGTTGGTTTCTTTCTGTTCCATGGTGATTACTTGTGCTTTATTCTTGTCTTGTGGTTAATGAGTCACCCCTGAGTGGACACAACTTTCATCTGAAAACACAAGCAAGGAGTGGGAGCCTAGCAATGATCAGCAGATAAACTCAGTTTCAGAGGAAAGTCATGTGCTTGCTTTTTAAATTTGTAATATCAAAATGGTCTCATAAAAGGAAAAGTAACAGTCTGATTTGTCTAATTGTTGGCTTCTTTTTGATTCCATGCTGTGTCTGCTCTCTTCTTATCAAGTTTCAGTGTAGTAGCTGTGTTAGTCTGTGTCAGCAAAAAGAAAATAAGAAAAGAATACTTGTGGCACCTTAGAGACTCACAAATTTATTTCAGCATAAGCTTTCATGGACTATAGTCCGCTTCGTCCGATGCATCCGACGAAGCGGACTATAGTCCACGAAAGCTTATGCTGAAATAAATTTGTTAGTCTCTAAGGTGCCACAAGTATTCTTTTCTTATTTTCTTTCTTCTTATCAAGAGAGTGTTGAAGGGGACTTCACTCCATCTTTGCTATTATATTCCATGTCCTCACCAGCCCTTCTGCTCTGTCATTGGTGTTAGCTTTGCCCACCCATTGGACATGATCCCACACAAACATCTGGGGGCTTTCTCCCATGTTGTGCTTACGCAAGGAAGGACCTTCCTGAACTCATCCTCAAATACCCTCTTCACAGTCAAGTTCCTCCTGAAAGTCCACCGCATCATGTCTATGAGATGTTTGCTGACAGTGACACATTTGAGAAGTAACTTGAGTGCAGTTTACATATCCGACATAATATAGCTATATATTTGTTAACATAACTGCTATGTATGTTGCTCCTCCTCATCTACCCCGTCTAGTCATTTACTGGCTCATCTTTAGGTTGTGGACACCTCAGGGCTGAGAACTTGCCTTCTTCTCTGTTTGGGAAGCTTCTTGCACACTATGGGAACTACCAGAAATAAATAAAATTGCTTCCCACTTCTGATTGCCTTTGCCTTTGTGTTCTGGGTGTGAGAGTTGGGACAAAGTGAAGGATAATCTTTGAACTGCTCAATCTTTGTCTTCTTTCCCCTAGCTGATGTAACTTATTAAATGGAGTTTTCATCCCACAAGAATCGAATTAACCAGATTCTAGCATTGTCAATTCATGCCAGTTTGGAATCTGGCCCAAATATCTTATAGGATGCAGACCATTTAAAATTCTTCCCTACATGGTAGATTTGTAGGCTGGATTAGGACATCCAGGCAGGTCTGATTGAGCTCTCCCCTGACATCTAGTGATGAACTGGAAGAAAAGACCTCAGGAGCAGACTGTATCTGCATAGACACACCTACTCTGTCTAGAGTATCAGCAGATAGACTTGTGTTGCCAGTGATCAAGGTTGGCTGTTTTGGGTTAAAATTCACTTTATTCTATGTATCATATGACTTTTAAAAACAAACTCTGTATTTGTGCATAATCTAAGCACTATACCCAGATGTACAGACACTCTTTTCTCAACCTATGCATTACATATTTTTTTAACGTTAGCTTTAATACACATTTTAAAATTGAATGCACGTGTAATGAAATGATGTTATCTGGATGGTATGAGTAAAGGACAGCAGGACGGCACTCAACATGCCCAGATTGAGGGGTTCATCCTAACTTTTAATCTCCCTTGCTAAGTATGGGGTAGCGATGCCAATGCCAAGGGAGACTTGGGCTTTGACTCCCCCTAAAACTATTTGGTCTCCTCTAGTGTTTGAAGACAGAACTGGCTAATTTCATTTGAGCATGATGGTCCTTTCTCAGTGACAATTGGAACTGAGTTTGCTGATAGGATGATTTAAGCGGGCTGAGCTGTAAACCTAGTATAGAGATAGCATAGTTGTGAAAAGACAATGTAGAACACAGCGGTCCCCCCGTGCCCATCCAGTGAGATCACTGACAACTGGGCTGAGGGGTGGAATCGCAGAACACGGTATTCAAGGAAGAGGCGGTGGTGATGGTGGTAGCTGTGCGCAGCAATAGTGACTACAGCAACAAACAGTGGCAGAGATTGCAGTGACACTGATGAGCAGAGGCGTTAACCATCAAGGGCGGGAGGCAAACCCACCCAAATGCATCTGCAGACTCTGGGAACGTTGCTGACCTCAGATAACAAACTGCGAGTTGGGTGTTGCAGAGGGGAAAGGGGAGTGCCAGTGGCGGATTAGCCACTGGGCCAATGGGGTCCCAGGCCAATTTGGAGGCCCCGGAAAAATGGGCACCCCCGTGTCCTGCTTCACCTGCCTGCCCGCCCGGCGGTCCTGATGGACCCCCCCATGGTGGTGTTTAGTTTTCCCAGATTCCCAAGTGGGGCTATATCCCATTCTGTTTTATATTGTTAAGAGGAACCCCTGGCTATTGAACACAGCTCTTGCTGCTGCCGTCCCTGCCTAGCAGAAGAGTTACGTACGTCCTCAACGAGTCCCTTCCAATGTAATTCCCATGAGCCTGATTTCCATATATGGAGATCAGTCTGGACAGAAGTCACTGACTTTTCCTCTGGAAGGCCAGCAGCAGCTGACCATATAGCACAGCATTTGATGGTGTTAGAAAAAAGGTAGCCCCCACCCACCTCTTTGCAATAAGGAATAGTCTTCATGGATGCAGAAGACTGTAGACTAGCAAAACAGCTGTTGGCTAACAGCAACACTGGCTGGTTTCCGCTGAAAGAGCACATGTTAGGGGAGATTGTGAAGTGTTACGTCTCCACCTGAGACTGCAGGGAGAATTTGGTTGGGCAGAATCTAATTACTCATGTTGCAATTTGGCTAGGATACTGGGGCTAATACCACTACTCTCTTGCAAAAAGTTAAAGCAACCTGCACTAAAGCTGTAGGCAATCACCACACAATTAGTCACGTAGAGTGGCTAAACAGCCCACAGATGCTTAAAGTGCCGAACCTCTCAAGAAGAGCAGGTTTTCAGCCAAAGATGGCAGCCTTGTCATCACTCAATGTTACTTTCAATAATCTTGGTTTGGACAGCCACAGACCACACATTAAAAAACAACAAATGAACAAAACCAAACAAACAGAGATTGATAATTTCTGGGGGGAGGGATAGCTCAGTGGTTTGAGCATTGGCCTGCTAAACCCAGGGTTGTGAGTTCAATCCTTGAGGGGGCCATTTAGGGATCTGGGGCAAAAATTCGGGATTGGTCCTGCTTTGAGCAGGGGGTTAGACTAGATGACCTCCTAAGTTCCCTTCCAACCCTGAGATTCTATTAATTTCTCTCACATAACGGACGGCTTTGGGGGTAACTTCACCAACAATTCATTGCAAACCTGCCACGGTAAACTATTTTCCTCTTTACAATTTCAGTGTTCACAGGGAAATAAACGGGAAAGAACCCCTGTTCCTGAATGGAAAGAGGACAGAGGGCAGAAGCTCAAGCCTTATTCAGCTTCATAAGTGAAAAGAAGGTGCTGGGAATGGTTGGCTTTAAGGTGCAACGAAAAGAAAAGAATGGACATGGTTAGCCTTTCCCTCGGGTTTAACAGATCTAATTGAAGAGGCCAGTTTGTCATGCTTACACCATGTCCCAAAGGGACCCTCCAAATTTGGGTGTCCAACCTGAGACACTTTTGAGTGTGGTCTTTCTGGCGAGCCCTCCCAGCTACTCTTCAGGTCACCTGACGTGGCGGGTGCCTGAGCTTCTCTGAAAACCAGGCCCACCGGGTTTCAAGTTAGGCACCCAAAACTTGAGGCACCTAAAATCCATGGCCACATTGTGTGGCCTATTTATTCTTCCTTTGTAGAAAGAAAAGTAGGGGAAACAAGAGCCAGATCCTATTCGATGCTGAGCACCTTTAATGTCCCTTGAAGGTGTTGCAGTACGTGCCAGACACCTTGCAGGCGGCATGTAAGTGTAATGGTTCTTGACTTCTGGAGCTCCCTGGAATGCTGCGGAAACATGCTTCTCAATAACCTCTGAATGAGGGACCGCCTGCTGACTGCTGTGCCGAGGACCCACTCCCTGGGCAGGTGGGTAGGTCGATGGCTCCATATTCTTCCTGCATAACCCCATCCCCTGGGGGGGCAGTAGGCATGGAAAAATCTCTATGGTTTCCTGAATGCAAAAGCTGCAGTTCTTCCTAGCGCTTGCATAGACGGTACAAGGGAGAGGCTGTCGTCTTGTGCCCCACCCTTCCTCACTGCACACTCATGTAAGAACCAGACACTGAATAGTCAGACTATACAAAGAGACTGAGAAATGTCTGGCTGCAGGTCCAGCCTCATAAACCCTGGGGTTTACAGCACTGTTTACATTGTCTGAATTTGCCATGACAATCGAATGATATTTCACACCCTTGTGGTTTCCTTTTCTCTGAACTTGGTCATTGTAAATCATCTGTTGTTATGGAGATAGACTTGGGTTTTCCCAACTCTGCTCTCTTTGGCTGCAATCTCATCTGAATTTTTAAATAAGGAGGCTAACAGATGGGTGAGAAAATTCCAGGAACACCTAGACATTGCAGGAAGTGATGCAGATGATTCTATAGGCCTCACTCTGAGTCAGAGCTGAACCAGTGATGCTTTCTTCATCCATGGAGAGTAGGGGACACAGTGCTAATCAAGCTGCCATGTTTTGTATGAGATGTAAAACCATGGCACTGAACACCTTAGCTGTGTGGACATAAACTTCGTGAAGAAAGGAAATTTTGGGCAGTGATGCAAATTGTTGCTGAAATATGACCTTTTTTGTTTAGATAGATATTCCCGACCATAAAAAGTAAGACAGAATTATGCTTGTAAATAAATATCACCCCCCACAACCAAACAAAAATACCAGTTTATGAGATGAGGTAGACAAAGGTTTGAAAGTTAAAAAAAATATAAAGCTATGTCTTAAAATAAAAAAAGCTTGGAAGTCAGGATGGGGTCATAGTTAAGATGCTGTGAACTCTCTTAATTTATAAATTAATATTAGCTGTGTGCTAATACCTAGTTGTCCAAGCACCACTGTGCTAGGCACTGTACAAGCACATAACAAAATGATGGTCTCGGCCTCAAAGAATTTGCAATTTAAGAATAAGACGAGACAACAGATGGATACAACAGACAGACAAGGTGAGCACAATGTGACAATGATATTCTGTATTCTAGATGACCCTTGTGGTCCCTTTTAGCCCTATGATTCTATTCTATTTAACCTAGACACTGTCTTCTATCTTAGGGTTACCTAGAATAACTCATCACTGTAGTGCCTAACGATCAGATCCAAAAAGGGACTTAGGCATTGCAATGATCAGTGTTGTAGAGCCTAACTCTTATGCACCTAGAAAATCACTGGAACAATATTGGGATTCACAAAGCCTGAGGTTTGCAATGTACACCCAGGGTCGATGGCTGTCAAAAGACCTATCTGGCTTCAAGATTAAGCTAGATAAGTTTATGGAGGGGATGGTTTGATGGGATAACATGATCTTAATCAAAGATCAATTAATTGCCATCAGTGGTAAATAGGACCAATGGTCAATGATGGGATGTTAGAAGTTACTACAGAGAACTTTTTCCTGGGTGTCTGGCTGGTGAGTCTTGCCCACATGCTCGGGGTTCAGCTGATCGCCATATTTGGGGTCGGGAAGGAATTTTCCTCCAGGGTAGATCGGCAGAGGCCCTGGAGGTTTTTCGCCTTCCTCTGCAGCATGGGGCACGGGTCACTTACTGGAGAATTCTCTGCATCTTGAAGTCTTTAAACCATGATTTGAGGACTTCAGTAGCTGAGACATAGGGGAGAGAATTATTGCAGGAGTGGGTGGGTGAGATTCTGTGGCCTGCATTGTGCAGGAGGTCAGACTAGATGATCATAATGGTCCCTTCTGACCTTAAAGTCTATGAGTCTATGAGACTTGCACCCCTGGCCCAGTGTTTGCAAGGCCAGGCTTGCAAACAATGAATATTGACCCCCTGCTTTAGAATTTCTGGACCTGGGTCTCTCAGCCGTGCTCAGGCATCTACACTGCACTCCGAAAACCTGAGTCAAACCACCCTATCACAAGCTTCCTAGCACCCTCCCCAGCTGTAGCCTCTCTAGTCCTTTGTGGTGCAGTGTGGGAAAACGTGCCTGTCCACTCCACATGTTACAGGAAGCTGTTGCAGGCCACCAACATATGCAGCTGAGCCGTCTTTTGGGTCTCGGTGCTCCCTGCAACTGAAGCCAGCAACATAGAGGAGTCACCATTTGAAGAACTTGTCTTGCTAGAGCTTTCACTTCTGTTTCAGGAAATGGGTAGAACCTCCATGAGATGCAGGTGGATGTTTCGGTGGCATTTTCTGACCCACAGACTGGTGGGCTCACATCGTCATGCAGATCCGGGTTGCCCATCAGTGTGTCCAGAACTTTTGAAGAAAGCTACATTTCTGAAGCTTTGTAAGCTGCTTTCCCTGACCCTCTAGCATCACGACATATGAATGAGGGCAGCCTTGCTGGTCCAGAAACAGGTTTCCATAACCAGCTTCAGGCTGGCTAACCTGGACTGCTACAGGTCTGTTGCTAACCAGTTTGGTGTTGGAAAGTTGACTGTGGGAAAAGTGGTGTCTGAAGCAATCAGGTATGTGATTGACCCAAAGGTGGTGGGCATAAACCATATTCCTGTAGTAAATGCTGGTTTTGAGAGAATGGAGTTTCCAGACTGCGCTGGGCCCATTGATAGGACTCATGTGCCTATACTTTGCCCTCCTCAAGGATCACATGAGTACATAAACTACAAAGAGTATTACTCCATTGTTATGCAGGCCCTCATGAACCAGAGGCCAAGTTATGGACCCCAAACATGGGCAGTATTAGAAAAGTTCATGATGCTATGGTTTTCCACCGATCAGGAGTCTACCTTCATTGTCAGGCTGGGACACTCTTCCCACCAAATGACAACTGGAGCTACTGCTCCACTGTTATTCTAAGGGAGCTTGCGCACCCCCGTTTGCCTTGGCTTATGAAACCTCCTGATCTCAGAGGACCTGCCAAAAGAAGGTTTAATTACACCCTCAGTCAGCGTAGAATGGTGGTTGAATGTGTGTTTGGCAGATAGAAATCCCACTGGTGCTGTTTACAGAACTGTTTGCACTCCAGTGTTGTCAATGCTGTCTGCATTATTGTAGCTTGCTGTGCTCTTCACAATCTTTATGAAGCCAAAGGTGAGCCATTTTCCCCTGAGTCGAGCTATGACAGTAATGGATTGCTGAACCAGTACACTCAGCCAGAAAGGGCATCTGTCACAGCTGGAGCAGAATGCATCCAGCTAACAGAAATCAGGGATGCCCTATCCATTATGGCCTTGCATGGACCAACAGAAGAGGGATGATAGTACATTTATGAATGTGTTTGTACAACAAAGTAAACAGTAAATAAGGTACTGTCACTGTATGCAATGAATGGAGGGGTTGATAGTTATGATTTTTAATTATGGATGAGATGACTGTGTATGAAATGGGGGCGGGTGCACTGTGTGGCAAGAAATGTGGGTTTTCATCATGGACTGGTGTAAATAGATGTATTGAGAAATTGTGTTTGGAAACAGCTTCCCAGTTGTGCCCTATCATGTATTTGTCTTTATTATTCAAAATACTGTACAAGTGGCATTCCACGTTTTCAGTTTTTACTGATTTTTCACTGATAAGTTACCAGGGTTTTTTTTTAAAGGAGTTTGTTTTTTACTGATTTAAACCTATTTATCAACCCACTCAATATTTGTTTCTGGTACTTATTTTTGTTACACATTAATGCTTTAGGCAATTGTTGTGTCTTGCAGTGCTGAGATTGAAGCAGTTTCTCGGTGTAAAACACAGAACACACACACTGTGGAGGTCAGAAAAATAAAACAATGTTAATATTGCCCTATGATTGGAGACGCTGCCTGCCTATTTCTTTGAGTCCATTTAGACCAGCGCTGAATTTAATCAATCTTCCACAGATAAAGATAAGGTTAAAAAGGTAAACGTCGGGTGAAAACACAAATCTATGCCTGAATACCAACAAGAAAATCAGCGCTTAGAACTTTCCAAGACAAGTAAAGAAAAGAGTGAAGAAGGTGCATTGCACTGCAAGTATGGCAGCATTGAGGTCAGCACTCGCGCTGACAGAATAAAGGAGCATGTTGAAAACAAGCAACACAAGGAGCTTAAAGAAGAACGTGAGCTTTGGGATAAACAGTCAATATCAGGAACTTTCACCAGGGCTTTAATGAAAAAGAGGACACAGCAGGATTGTGTCAATGAATTTGTGCATGCTCTTTGTTTAGTTGAAAAATCACTGTTAATTGCTGGGAGGTGGCTATTGGTGACTTTGTGTGACAGCAGCAAAAACCCTTCCTAATGCAGACAACCTCACTTGTAAGAATCTGAAAGACAATGACGATGCTTTAGTTCTAAACTGATGGAATGAATTGCTGGAAATGTGGTGTCTAGTCTGACTTTTGACAAGTCTCCTGATGCTTTGGACGGTCTGATTCTTGGCCTTTTCTTTTTGTTTTTTTATTTCAAAGTGAATAAACCCTCATTCTTTTGTGCTGAGGTGACATTCCTCCCCTCTGCTGACACCCGTTTTGTCAATGCAGCAATAACTGACATGTTGGAGATGTACTAACTTGGCCACAACTGACACAGATTCTGCTTCCTACATAGATAAGTTTGCCCGGGACATTAAACTCAATCAGAAACCGGAGCTGCAATGCATTACCTGTCCTGCTCATCTGATTACCGTTGCACTGTCAGCAGCTACTGCTACAGAAGAAATGAAAGATTTGAAATCTTGCATCATTGGATTCGGGGCCATTTTCAAGCATGCAAACAAGTTGAAGGCTTTGTATCACACAGTGCGAGACGAGTACAGAGCTAACAGCTGATTACCTACCCCTGTTGTGCCACATCGGTGGATGAGCTTGTACTTTGCTGCCTGTCATGTAAATAACGCGTGGACTGTGCTAATGCATCTCTTTGTTCATCCTGAGTTTGTTGGTGTGACGAAGTGGTAGATTTTCTTAATGGTTTGCATGAATAATGTGTGTGTCTCGGTTTCCCGTTGTGTTGTATGTTTAATGAGGTGGTGGGAGAAGGTGTTTGTTGTTGCAGATGGCCAGGTGTGACCTTGCCTAGCTGCCTGGACCCCAGACAATGGCCTGGACACTGTGAAACTTAGCAGCTGATGACTTGGAGGCCCACCCCATCTTGTGAGTCAGCAGGTTATAGCTAATGGGAGGACAAAGGGCTGAGGAGAGAGACCTCAGGTGATCTGGAAGGCAGCCAGTTCTGGCCAGTGAGGGAAAAAAGGATGAAAGAGAGGGGGTCCTGGTGGCCCAGGAAAGAAGAGAAAGGACAGAGGAGGGGCTTTTGGGAAGGAGATATAGAATGGTCGGCTAGAAGGAGGATGCTTCTGGACTGGGGACAAAGACCAGTGTTTTACCCAGGAATTGAAATTAGTGGGGAGGTTGAATATACAGGGGTTGGAGGTGAGGGCCAGTGAAGGGTGAGATCATGAGGGCGAAGATAGGCTGTATGGCACCATAGTAAAAACTGAAAAATGTTTCATGACCATCTTATTAAATTTCATTCATGTTTTTAAATCATCACAGAAATTAAAGTTGGCTATTAAGCCTATTATGAAGCACTATATCAGGCCTGCACAACTCGTAAAGTGGCGAGGGCCATATTACTCCAAAGAAAACAGCTGAGGGTCGACCCCCCCCCGGCCTCGTGGAAACACCCTCCGCCGCCACCCGCCCGCCCAGCGGAAACAACTCCTCCTTCCCCAGCGCTGGGGTGTGGAAGCCTGTAGAGGGGGAAAGAAACAGCATGCATAGGGTGACCAGATCACAGCAGTAAAATAGGACCCGCCCCCTCCCCGCTCGGCCCCACCATCACACCCCTCTTCACCTCCCCAGGGGTCACTATATTACTGCACACAACAGTCAATCAATGCTGTTGTAGATAAGTCGCCGCCAGCTCACCTGCCTGCCCGCTGCTGGCCTTTTACCTTCTGCCGCTGCCCCCATCCCCTGCCACTGGCTCACCCTCACTCCCCAGCCTGCCACTGGCCTCTTCACCAGCCCGCCCACCCACCGGCCGGCCAGCCAGCTGTTGGCTTGCCCCACCCCGCTGCTTGCCTACTCACCCCCCCCCCCCCGCGGGCCGCACAGTGAGCCCACGCGGGCCACATGCAGCCCCCGGGCCGCATGTTGTGCAAGCCTGCACTACATCTACAGCCTTCCTGGTTTCTTGTTGTAATTTTGCACAACTCTGTTAATGACCTTCTTGAATGCAATGCATTCACCTTTGGTGGCTTCTTGTATGTCCATTACTTCCAGTTCATCATGATATGCTCATGATCAGGCAGAAGGTGACTTCTTTCAGAACACAAAATTCTATTCAATGAGGAAAAAGAATGTGTCGCCCAACTGTAGCTGTTGTGACTGGGACTGCTGCCCTTTACTCATGCAATAAGGATAACAGCATTTCATCACCCCCACATTCAATACTAAAGTGATTTGTAACCCAACACCAGCCAAAATTGATCATTTGGGCAACACAGCTCTGTCTGCTGGATACCTGGGCAGAGTAAGTGTGTTCATGTAAATAAAGTCTGGTACTGAAGCCTTTCCATCCACCCCCCAGGTCATCACTAGCTGTCAGGGGTGAGCTCACTCAGACCTTGCTTGCAAATCATAATTTGAAATTATTAGGTTGGCCAATATAGCTGAAACAAATGCGCCAACATTGTTATAAACAACAGCTATATGAGGAAGCTAATCTTTGTTCATACTTTTCAAACCCATTATGCTTTCTCAAGTACAAATGTTTTATCATAGACTGTACATTTGGGCTGTCGATTAATCTCAGTTAACTCATGCAATTAACTCAAAAAAATTAATCGCAATTTAAAAAATGAATCACAATTAATTGCACTGTTAAACAATTGAATACTAATTGAAATTTATTAAGTATTTTGGATGTTTGTAATCAAAAATATATATAAAGGGGACACTTTACACTTTGTATTCTGTATTGTAATTGAAATCAATATATTTGAAAATGTAGAAAACATCAAAAAATATTTAAATAAATGGTATTCTATTATTGTTTAACAGCATGATTAATCACAATTAATTTTTTTAATTGTTTGGCAGCCCTACTGTATATGCTTTTAAAGTGTGTATTAATGTTTTACATTCAATTCAAATTTCCAACCAATGACTAAATTGACAACACTGCATGTAACTGGTTGACCACACTGCATGTAACTGGTTGACCACAGCGGGGGGGCGGAATTCAAGGGGCGTGTAGGGAAATCCGCAGCCTGAGCCCACCTGCACTGGGACAGACCTAGATAGGCTATGTTGAGACATTCTAGGTTTGAGGGACCTGAAAACTTCCTGTGATATACAATAAACAGTTCTGTTTTACCCTGGCTGAGAGTCACTGCAAGCTAGAGATCAGGGTCACATTGCTCCGTCTGGGTGTGGAGGCCTCAGGATTCCAGAGTGAGTGGACTCACTAAGGGGGCTCATGGAGAGAGACAGATGTGCTGAAGGCTCAGAGGTACAGTCTCAGGAGATGGTGGGACCTAGCCCCAGAGAGAGAGTGCAACTCTTGCAGAGGGCTGTCACACTGAAAGGGGTTACTCCCAGAGACCATATGGAATCGAGCGAGCACGGGTCCAGTGAGTCTGTGACAGCTGGTTCTAAAGCAGAAGCTCTGAAGAGACTAGCAAATAACCAGAATGACCGCCACAGTCTGCGCACCAAGGTAATACTCATTGTTGAAAACTTGGAATCACTGTGTGACGCACAGAAAACAGTGGGGTTTTCTCCAACTACTGCCAACACGTTTGCCAATACAGATGTTTACTGGATCCTGACAACCAAACTCACAGCTGAATTGAGCACAAAAGCTGAAGGAGAAACATATGGTGAGAAAACCCAGCTGTTTCTGGAAATCCTTCTGACCCTGGAACACGAGAAAACCAAAAAAAGCATTCAAACCCTTTAACACAATGCTCAGCAAGAAATGGGAGATGACCGTGACCCGTAATCTGAACCCGAAATGTTTGGTGCCGAAGATTCTTTTTGGAATGTCATCTTCCAGGTGTTTCACCCTCTTCTTCAAGGTGAATTTTGCAGAAGACTATAACCGTTATGCCAGAGTGGTTCAACTATTTGCCACTAAAATGAACTTTCAAATCTGAAAGGGGAATTTACTGCTTACATGAACTTGCCTAACCCGGACAACGCGAAACTGGATGTGCTGGCTTTTTGGAACAGTCATCAAGACACACTTCCCAAATTCAGCAAAGTGGCATGGTGAGCTTTGAGTGTATCCCCAGATCTGCTGATGCAGAGCACATGTTTTCAAAGTTGGACTACTTCCAAGTCAGCAAGAGGATCAACATGAGTGAGGCTCCTTTAAAGAAAATTACGTGAGTGTATGCAAACCAGGATTTCTGGAAAAACTACTAGCTCTGAGAGAGACAAAATGCACCTTTGTACATTAAAAAAAAAGGTTTTAGTTATACTGTAGTAAAATGTATATATTGCAAAATATTTTTGTTTTTCTTTCCCCCCTGATTTTTCCTAATTTTTTTTAATTTTTGTAATATTTAGCCTGATTTCATCTCGGTTTTAATATTTGGGGGGAAAAACTGAAAAATTCCCAGATTTTTTTAAACAAATAAAAATGGAAAATGCAGAACACTACTTAAAAGCAAGGATATAGAGCCAGAAGGTCTCAGGACTGACTGAACTGGGAGCAGGTAGCAGGCAAGCAGAGAGGAGGCTGCTGGACTGTAATCCTGTTCTATGTTTGTCTGAGTGGGTCTGGCCTGAGGTGAACACACACTGACACACAACGCAGAGCACAAAAGGAGCCAAGTTTCCCAAATCTGTGTAAAAAGGCGCAAGGCAGGCTTCCCCTATCGTGGACAACCTTATACTGGGCCAGTGAACAGGAGGAGGGGACTACATGAATCGTGGGACTACTGGCCACAGTTGTCCTGATCTCCAAAATGCCGGGTGGGAACAGACAAAATCTTCCAGGCATCAGTGGCTCCAGTGGTACTTTAGAGAAGCATCATCCATTCCTCCCAGTGTGGAGGACGATCAACAAGTGCCATGGGGACAGGAACTGTCCGACTTAGTGGAGGAACAGAAATAGCTATGAACATTATAATCCAGGGGTCGGCAACCTATGGCACGTGTGCCAAAGACGGCATGCGAGCCAATTTTTAATGGCACACTGATGCCTGCCGGGGTCCCGGCAGGCAGCAGCGTGTCATTAAAAATCCTGCCCGGCCTGGTCTGCTCTTCTCCGCCCCCCCACTCCCCGCGGGGGCAGGGGGCAGGAGGCAGAAGCTTGGTCCTGCCAGCTGCTGCTGCAGGGTAGGCTCCCCTGCCTCTTCCCGCAGCGTGCTAGGTTCCTGCCCCTCCTCCTCCTCTCTCTCCCTGCCGCTGATCAGCTCGCGGCCCTTGCGAGGGAGGGGGAGAGGGAGGAGCCGCAGCGTGCTCGCTGCTCCGTGGAGGAAGCGGAGAAGAGGCAGGGGCAGGGCCTTGGGGAAGGGGGTGGAATTGAGGCATATCCCCTCCAGCCCCCTGCGGTGAGCACCCCCATGACCCCAGCCCACACCCCCAGCCCTCTGCCCTGACCCCTGCACCCCGTCACACACACCCAGGCCCCTGCCCTGAGCCCTGCACTCCCGCACCCCCCAGGCTCCTGCCATGACACCTGCATCCGCCTCACACACACCCTCTGCCTGACTCCTGCACCCCCCATGACCCCATCCCTGACTCCGGCACCCCCCCCCACATACCCAGGCCCTCCACGCCCCATGCCCTGACTCCTGCACCCCCTCACATGCCCCCAGCCCTCTACCCTGACTCCTGCACCCTCCTCACAGACCCCCAGCTCCCTGCCCTGACTCCTGCACCCTCCACACATATCCAGCCCCCCCCACCCCAACTCATGCACCCCCCCACATCCCCACCCCCACCCTGAGCACCAAATGGGAGCTCCTGCACCCACCCCCCCGCCACATTCCCACCTGCACCCCTCGCACCAAATGGGAGTTGTCCAGGTAAGCGCTTCATACCCAAACCTCCTGTCCCAACCCTGAGCCCCCTCCCTCATTCTAGCTCCTGGCCAGACCCTACACCCCAATCCCCAGCCTGCTCCTTCACCCCAGCCCTGTGCTCAGTGCACTCCCACCCTCAGCTCAGTGCAGAGAGAGAGGAAGAGAATGGGACAGAACCAAGGAGAAGGTAGGTACCCACTCTATGTGAGCAGGGCCGGAACCCCAAACTGGCAGCGGGCTGAGCGGGTCCAGCAGCTGGGATCCCGGCTAGCAGGAGCCGGTGGATGGAACCCCTGAGTGGCAGCGGGCTGAGCCGCTCAGCCCACTGCCGGTCTTGGGTCTCGACTGCCAGCCCGGCTCAGCCCACTGTCGGTCTGGGGTTCTGGCTGCTGGCCCCTTGCCAGCTGGGGTCCTGGCCGCAGGCCCCGCTCAGCTCACTACCAGCCTAGGTGAACGGAACCCCAAGCCGGCAGCGGGCTGAGTGGGCCGGCGGCATAAGATCAGCATTGTAATTTAATTTTAAATGAAGCTTCTTAAACATTTTGAAAACCTTGTTTATTTTACATACGACAATAGTTTAGTTATATAATATATAGCTCTCTAATAATATAGAGAGAGACCTTCCAAGAAACATTAAAATATATTACCAGCACGTGAAACCTTAAATTATAGTGAATAAATGAAGACTCGGCACACCACTTCTGAAAGGTTGCTGACCCCTGTTATAATTCCACTGTACATATAAAATGATGGGGTCTAAATTAGCTGTTACTGCTCAAGAAAGCGATCTTGGTGTCATTGTGGATAGTTCTCTGAAAACATTTGCTCAATGTGCAGTGGCAGTCAAAAAGTGAACAGAATGTTGGGAATCATTAAGAAAGGAATACATAATAAGACAGAAAATATCATATTGCCTCTATATAAATCCATGGCACGCCTAACTCTTGAATACTGCGTGCAGATGTGGTCGCCCCATCTCAAAAAAGATATATTGGAATCGCAAAAGGTTCAGAAAAGGGCAACAAAAATGATTAGGGGTATGGAATGGCTGCCATATGAGGAGAGATTAATAAGACTGGGACTTTTCAGCTTGGAAAAGAGACAACTAAGGGGGGATATGATTGAGGTCTATAAAATCATGACTGGTGTGGAGAAAGTAAATAAGGAAGTGTTATTTACTCCTCATAACACAAGAACTAGGTATCACCAAATGAAATTAGTAGACAGCAGTTTTAAAAGAAACAAAAGGAAGTATTTCTTCACACAACGCACATCCAACCTGTGGAACTCTGCCAGAGGATGTTGTGAAGGCCAAGACTATAACAGGGTTCAAAAAAGAACTAGATAAATTCATGGAGGATAGGTCCATCAATGGCTATTAGCCAGGACGGGCAGGGATGGTGTCCCAAGCCTCTGTTTGCCAGAAGCTGGGAATAGGAGCCAGGGTATGGATCACTCGATGATTACCTGTTCTGTTCATTCTAGGATGACCAGATGTCCCGGTTTTATAGGGACAGTCTGGATATTTGGGCCTTTTTCTTATACAGGCTCCTATTACCCCCACCCCCTGTCCCAATTTTTCACACTTGCTGTTTGGTCACCCTAGTTCATTCCCTCTGAAGCACTGGTCACTATCGGAAGACAGAATACTAGGCTAGATGGACCTTTGGTCTGACCCAATACAGCAGTTCTTATGATAAAACAGAACAAGCAAGAGAAAAAAAAAACAATCTTCTCAAAGTAAATCTGTTTAGTGCACAGATTAGGAGCACAGAAATAATTAAAACACAGTACATACATAAAAAAAGTCCTTGTCTAAACCCTGTGGAAAAATACAGCCTAATCACATGGCAACTAAAAGCAGACAAAGCATTTCATTGAGAAGAACTCAGCACACCAACCCCACAGACAGCCCAGCTCTAAGCCATCACACCCAAACTCTTTTTTACACCCAGCAGAACAAGCTCAAGGCTAACCACTCAGACTGTGTTCCCTTCCTCTGCTTTCCTCAGAAAAAGCAAGACACTCCTCTACAGCAGAAATCAGCTATCATAGAACAGCACTCCCTGCCATTTTCATGCTCAGAAAGAAACACTACAGTTCTTCATTGTGGTTAGCAAGATCAGCTTTCCCTAACCACCCTTCTCCAGTCACCCACTAGAGAAATGATCCCTGAAAGCATAGCCTTAACCAGCCTGTCCCCTGCCAGTCACAGGCCATTCTAGCGCATTGATCTCTAACTGGTGGTTGCTAGAATTTGGCCTTCAGGAGACAGAGACACTACGAGAAGCCCCATATGAGCAGATCCTGGCTCTCAACTCTGCCCTCCACGGCTCCCTTCTGTAGGCTGCCTCTCAAAGCAAAGCTGCTGAAAGCAGCCATCCCCTTTCATTTGCATAAACTGAAGACACAGACAGGCCACTCCACCAATCTTCTCCTTCACCCTGCTCTGCGATGCCTAAGACAACAATCCTATAGAGTCCTTCTCACAGGCTTTCTCTGGCTCAGTGACTCTACATATTTATCTAAGGTGGATAAAGAGCTGGGCTGGAAAAGGGAGTGTTGTGGGGCACAGTGGTGTCTTAAACTGGGACTTAAGTGTCTAAATCTGGGCTTCAGGTGCCTATCTTTGTGGATCTGGGTCCAAGTGCTATTCCTGCTCACTGTCATCTATAGACCAGTAAGAGCAGGTATATGTGGTAACCCTGATGACATCATTTCTACATAATTTAAGATGGGATATGGGGGGTTTTAACTATAGTGAAAAACCTCACTAATCTGGACTTTAATCTTTGCATTTTATAATTCATTCAAACAGTCTGATCCAAAAATATGTGGGATTCTCTAAGCTCTCCTGCTTTTTTCTTATGCACAGAGCAAGTACAGAGTTCCTGGCATCACAACTTGTCCTGCCTCCTCCACACCCCCAACATTTCTCTGTGGGCTGGAATCAGGGCTAAGTGAGAAATCTGCACACCTGCCCCAACATTGCCTCTGCAACATCTCCAGTTTGGGGGAGGGGGACACTGCCCACCCAAGCCCCTAATCTCCATGCTGCCACTGCTGGGTAGATGCTTTAATCTACTAGGATAAAGGTTATAAAGAAGGCATTGCTACCTCCTCCTGAGGCAGTACTGTGGTGTGCAAGGCCTGGTCTCTGAGCACTCTTGCTGGATTGGGACCCACGGGCAAGACAGGTGAGGCAACGCCTAGTCTGAGGGCACCAGTGGGGTTTAGGTGTGAGCTAGGCTTCCAGGCGTCAGGACAGAGGCAGCTGTATGCATGCCCAACAGCAGATTCATAGCGGGATTCTTAATCCTAGGGGACTTTATCAATAAAACTTTAGGCACCTAGGGACTGTAGGCACCTATAAGGCTAGGTGGCAGCTGAGCAGGAGTTTTAAGGATCCAACTTTTGCACTTAGGTGCCTACCAGGCCTAAATCCTTTTCTGGATCTAGGCCCCAAAAAAGAACTTTAGGATGAGATATGCAGGTCCTACGACACAATTAGGGTGACCAGGTGTCCTGATTTTATAGGGACAGTCCCGATTTTTGGGTCTTTTTCTTATATAGGCTCCTATTACCTCCCACCCCCGGTCTCGATTTCTCACACTTGCTGTCTGGTCACCCTAGACACAATAAATCTGGAGCCCAGGAATGCCATCTCTTTTGTTCTCACAGAGTAACTTTTAAGAGTAGAAACACGCTGTAAACAAAGAGATGACTAACCAAATTTTTAACATGAAACTGCAGCTGTCAGAGCACTGTAACCATAAACACTCAACTGCCTCTGGGCACAATTCTCCTCTCAGTCCCAATGATCAGACAGCACAGCTGAAGTTTGGACAGAGAGTTTCTCAAACGGCTTTTCATTGTTGATTTCCACAACTGCTGCTCTAAGCTATAGTTTTCAGTAGGGCTCCACTATTGTTATGTCTAGCATGACTATTTTTAACAGAACGAATACATTATACGCAGCCTGTGTCCAGTGGCGTAGCCAGGTTTAGAGCACAGGGGGAGCGGAGCTAAAAAAAGGCGCCGGGAGCAAAAAGCGTCAGGAGCAAAAAAAGGCGCCGGGAGAAAAAAAATTGCTCCGCTTTGGCTGGCTGCAGCGTAGGAGCAAAAGGTGTCAGAGCACAAAAAAGGCACTGCTTCTGCTCAGTGGGGGAGCGGCCGCTCCCCCTGCTCCCCCCCCCCCCCCGGCTACGCTACTTCCTGTGTCACAATTGTCACCCCAGCTGTGTGGAGTGAAGTGAGGGAGCATAAAGAGACTCCATTCTCCCCTCTCTGGCGTTTCCGTATTGCTGGTTGCTGTGTGGGGTGGACACCAGCCTCTGTAAAGCTACTACTCCCCGTCCCAGGCAGGTGTGTGGTCTGGGGCACAGCCTCATCTCACTCCTCCCCTGCTCGCGGGGCAGTGCACCTCCATGCCACCCATTATTGTAGGCTTGTGACAAAGCCCCACTTACACCCTTACGGGCTCCATTTGACCCCACTGGCTTCCAGGTGAGTGCTGGGGAGCTGTCTGTGTGTCCCTCCTTCCTCCTCCTGCATTTTTGTGTGTCTGTCTATAGCCCTCTGTAGTCAGGTTATGCCAAAGTTATTCGGCATGCTCTCTGGGCAGTTAGTACTTGTTTTGTGAGGCATAGAGCACATTTTTGGGCACACAAATATAAATGACAATAATGAAATAGCTGCCATGTTTCTCCCTCCAAATTGGGGGTTCCCTATTATACAAATGTTTTGATCATTTTGTTAATCTAATATTTCAAGTCTTTCTAACAATGAGAAAAGACGTGAAATTCTATAATCGTTGCGGTTTATATTAAAAGAGGTACGCATCGATTGCTCATTGTCCAAGTAATGCAGAGCTCTTTATACGCTAACAAAAACATTAGCTAAGCTCCAAAAGCTGCTTGAAATAAATACAATTTAAAGCTGCGCATGAAAAAGTGGTGCTGATTTAGCAATCCAAATTGTATTTGGAAGAGTATTTTATCATCCAACCATTAGGAGATAACAAAAGGCTCCTGCCATAAAAGATTGACATAAAGTGACCCGTGTTGCAGATTTCCTCCCTCAAGCATATAACGTGAAAAAAGCTACAGAAGCGATTTTAAATATACATATTTTTACCATGACAAGGTGGGTGAGGCAATATCTTTTATTGGACCAACTTCTGTTGGTGAGAGAGACAAGCTTTTAAGCCACACAGCACTGTTCTTCAGGTCTGGGAAAGGATCCCCCAGAATCACAGCAGAATGCCAGGAGGAACAGATTGTTTAGCATAAGAAATTAGCACATATTGTAAGGGACCATTCAAGGTAGAGTGACCCGTTAACAACTCTGCGTTCATAGGACACAAAGAGGGGGTTAGTGGGTTACATTTTGCTGTAATAAGCCATAAATCCAGTGTCTCTGTTCAGTCCATGATTTTTGGTGTCTAGCAGAGTGATTAATTTAAGCTCCCAGGCTCATCTTTTGAAGGTGTTCCACAGGTTTCCTTTAAGGATGGGGCCCGATAGGTCAGATAAAGAGTGATCGCATTGCAAAAACCGTTCATCACAGGTGGTGGGGTGTTTTTGTCTTTTATCGTTTTCCTGTGTGAGTTCATTCGAGAGTGTAATGATTGCCTGGTTTCACCCACATAGTTGTTATTGGGGCATTTAGTGCACTGGATGACTGGTGCTGAACCAGGGGGCCATGGCCCTCCCACATTTTGAAAGTGGATGGGCCTGGCCCGTCCACCTTTTGCCCGGACGGACTCTCGCCTCCTTCCCCTCCTGTTCCCCCGCTCCCGGGGCTCCAAACCCAGGACAGATGGAGGTGGAGGGTCTGGATTCCGCACTGGCTCCCCACAGTTGCCCGTGCGGTTCTTACCCCTAACCCAAGCAGCCCCTGTACCCGCCCCCTCGGCCCCTCACCCCGGGCAGGTGGAGAATTCACACCGTGACTCCCCACAGCTGGCTGCGTGGCTCTTACCACAGCCGGGCTGCAGCTCCGAGGCCCTGCCCCCCGGCCGGAGTTGAGTTGGGGTAAAAGCTGTGCAGGCAGCTGTGGGGAGCCTGGGGTCCCTCCACCTGCCCTGGGCAGGGGATCCGGGGGTGGAGACACGGGCAGGGGGCTGCCTCTTGGGGGAGAGGAGGGGTTGGGTGGGGCCTTGGGGGAAGAGGAGGGGCCTTGGGGGAAGGGGGGGGGAGAAGAGGCAGGACTTCAGGGGTTGAGGGCCCCTGTGCCCCACTTTTGGGAAGGCTCTGCCACCTGTGTTGTGATAGGCATGTGTAGGATCAGGAGAGCACGTTATACCAATAAAATAAAAACCAGCAGGATCTTTTTAAAGGGGATAAGACAAAATGTCACATTTATTGTGAACACAAAAAGAATCATTTCATTCAGTTTCACATTCATTCACACACACACACACACACACACACACACAGGTTCTGCATAGATGTCATAGTTACCAGCCTAGAAGTTGCTCATGCCAAGTTACTGGCCAGGTAACCTGGGCATGAGGGTGGAGCCGAGTCCTTGTCAGATTCATTTGATGCTCCTGGAGGGTGGTTGCAGAACCAGACTCAAAGTCCTCAGTATGTAGAAGCCATTCTTATAGGAATTATTTCCTATGTTAGTCTATGGGAACTGTTTCATCTTGCTGTTGCTAACTCAATCAGCAGATGGCACATTTCTGATGTTTGTGCTGTCAGATGTTATCTTGTTTTTCCCATCCTTTGAGATGGTCGGGTGGATCCCAGTTTATCCTCCGGGGGATGTTGTCTGGTCGTTCCCACTTGATGCCGCCTTCAGCCGATGGTCACTGAATTCCTAGGCTGGCACCTCCCTGCTCATTCATTTATGTACACCAAGCATTCATCAGCAGACATACTGTCTCCACCACTTTCGGGGTGTGTACTAATTTATTTGAGTATCAGAGGGGTAGCCGTGTTAGTCTGGATCTGTAGAAGCGACAAAGGGTCCTGTGGCACCTTATAGACTAACAGAGATATTGAAGCATAAGCGTTCGTGGGCGAATACCCACTTCTTCAGATGCAAGCAGTGGAAATGTCTGCCTCTGGACATTTCCACTGCTTGCATCCGAAGAAGTGGGTATTCACCCACGAACGCTTATGCTTCAATACCTCTGTTGGACATTTCCACTGCTTGCATCCGAAGAAGTGGGTATTCACCCACGAACGCTTATGCTTCAATACCTCTGTTAGTCTATAAGGTGCCACAGGACCCTTTGTCGCTTCTAATTTATTTGAGACTCCCCGCCCTTTGAGGGTGGGGGTCTTTCTATGCTGTTTCTAGGTACAAAGCATGCATAAAGAACAAAGTCAAATAACTTGTTTGCAAGTTTCTCATAGCAATACAGTATCTTTCTGTGAACAGATACAATCAATGGTTTACACGGACAGTAGCTTATAAGTTTTAACAGGAGACCCAAGAGATCTTTTTACTTGGTAATGCTATGAGGTTTAAATTGTGGGGGACAAATTATGGGGAGTTACTTTCACTTGGGGAATCAGTTCCAGTACCTTCTTTAATATCCCTACATAATAACGTTACTTAAAACCACTATAACATTTCCTTAATCTAGGCTGCAGGTTGTGTACAGAATCAGCACAGAATCTCACTTCTGCATTTGTTGATGTCACTAAGGGCTTGATCCAAAGCCTGCTGCAGTCAATTGGATCCTTTCCATTGACTTTGTATCAGGCCCTAAGCCCTGACTCAGAAAAGCACCGCTATTCAGGAAAGCACTTAAGCATGTGCTTAATTTTAAGCATGAACTTAAGTGACTTCCTGACTGGGGATGAATTTGAGCATATGCTCAACTGCTTTCCTTAATCAGGGCCCTAAATCCTATTGCTGCTGAGCCCCAGTGACTCTCAGGGAAGACAGTAGGAACTAGCAAGTTCTCAACACCTCTCCACATTTGGCTGTAACTCAGATGCAATGTGCACCCACTAACAGGTCTGACTAGTTTCAAAATCCAAACTCATCTCAATAATTGGCACTGTAGGAAGCAGGGGGTGGGGGAGCAAAGGTTCCCTCTGAAAAGGTGTGAACACTGTGCCGCCCCTTCATAGCATTCCCGCTGCCAACAGTTCTTTATGCTATTGTTCCTTCAACCTCAGAGTTTATTTATCCCTTGATAAAGTTATTACCAGATAACCAGAAAGCATCCTCCAGTTATTATCCACGGTAAGTAAAGATATGATTTAAGCCCAAAGGGACAAAGGTTTCAGAATCTTAAGACTGTGCCCCCCTCATTACAAACAATTAAATACTATGCCACCTGTTTTGATCAGGCTCTGCATGTGCTTTGCGTCATAGTTGTAGACCCCTGATTGAAAAGTCTTTAAAGAATCATATGGACAACCTCCAAGGTGCTGCATTAAAATAAAGGATTAGCTGGATTTCATAACTTGCGTGGAGTAATTTCTTGGTATAATAAAACCTCTGACCATACCAGTCTATAACCCATCCATTCCTTTACATGCGCTTCACTTCTGAGTATTATCCAGCACGTTTTGCAAAATGTATGTGTCGGAGACAGAGGGAAGAATGGGCGAAAAGGTCTGTGTTGAAAACTGGTGTAGTATGCTCCATGGGCAAAGGAAGAAAGTGCTGTGTTTTTTAATGATAGCACTGCAAGGACATCGGGGGACGATTCTGGATGCAACAGATTTCCCCAAAAAAATCCACATATTTATCTATAATAGCGTCTAGAGTGTGCTAGCCACTGTAAAAAAACAACAGAGAGAGAGAGAGAGAGAGAGAGAGAGAGAGGCAATCTACATAGAAAGAACAGGGGCACAGGGACCTGCCCACGGTCACAGAGCAGGCCACTGACTGAGCTAAAAATAGAACCGAAGAATCTTGGTCCAGTGCCCTATGCACACTGCCTCTCAAATCTGCCTTGCACACTAGATGCTACAGGTATTTAATGTAATACGTTTGTTTTCTTATTGTTGAGGGATTCATATGAAAACACAGTTAATACATTTGTAGATTTTTCAGTCATGATCCTCTAGTCTGAGCCTGTGCATAACACAGGTCGTAGAAACTGAATATTGCAGCATACAGTGTCTTGGGGGAAAATGCAAAAAAGGTGTGATTCCAGCTAAACATCACGTGATTTTTTTCGTCCATGTAAACATATTTACATGTGTGTTAAGTCACGCAGTCTGTACACGGCTATCCTTGAGTATTGATAAAATATTTTTTGCATATAGAAAAGAAAAGTTGTGCTCTTTGTGCCTCAGTGTCCCCCTCTGTAAAATAGGGATAATAGTATTTACTTCCCTACCACCCAGCTCTGTTATGTGCAGCTTTGGTAAAGCACTTTGAAATCCTTGGATGGAAGGAATAGATAAGTGCTGAGTATTATTGTTAGACCAAGGAAACACCCAGGGTGTATGAGATTCACACAGAACACAAGAAAGTGGTTGCTCAGACACAAGGGGCCAAATCCTGAAGTTCTTAGTCTTCATTTTAGGTAGACTGTCCTGTGACTTCTATGAGAATTTTGC
This sequence comes from Macrochelys suwanniensis, assembly GCA_033296515.1. NCBI lineage: Eukaryota > Metazoa > Chordata > Testudines > Chelydridae > Macrochelys > Macrochelys suwanniensis. Next base: position 241,133,264 of record CM065776.1, read on the forward strand.
TTGAGTTAGACCTAAGCAAAAATGGAATAAAAACATCCACATTTGATCCCATTAAATAAGTACAAATTAGACATTTACTATGGGTCTAATTCCTCAGAACCTGATGAACATCTATAGCTCCCATTAAAGGAAATCCAAGTGGTAGAGTTTTAGCACTTTCCTTATTAGTACTGTGTATTATTTGTTATTTATTGAACATCATCACTGTGTTAAGAACTGGTCTCTGTAGTGAGCTTACACGGTCTAGCACTTATAAAGAGAGAGAATCAACTCCATGACTCCAAACATTAAGGAATGACTCCAACTTACTGTGTTTCAGAGCACATCTTTCACATGTCCACATCAAGAAGATGGAATGAATCCAGTACTTGATGTGAAGTTGCACACCACCTTTCTAACACTGAAAGATTATTTTGATGGCTGATGTTGGCAATATGCCTCTTAGTTTCTGGTATAAATAGCCATATGTTCTGTTAAAAATATTGGATTTAGAAAGCATAGTCCCTGCAAACTGTATGCAAATATGAGTGTCTTGGAATTGTTTTAAATCTTATTACAATTAGCTTACTCTTTAAATCCAACCTGTGCTGGACCAAGCTTTCAAGGGACAACACTCAGTGGTGTGTGTCTTCAGGTACCGGTGGCTGCTAGAGTAAGAATATCATAGTCTGACTCTGTATTTGCGTTATTAAGGAATTAAATGCTTTTCTGTCAAAGATTTTATATTTGGAAGTTGAGCCAAGTATCTCTATGGATAAAGGGGAAAATATTCAAAAGCATGTAAGTGATTTAGGAGCCTATGTCCCATTTTAAAAAATGACTTAGGAGGCTGAAAGTCAAGGCACTGTAGGTATTTGGAGGCAGATTTTTAAAGGTATTTAGGTGCCTAACATGGCAGATAAGGGCCTACTGGGATTTTCAAAAGTGCCTAGGGTCTAGATTCACTAGGGGGATTTACAGACCTAGATTTTTCTGGTGGACTTTAGTGCTTAAATCCAACGTTTAGGCACCACTGCCATTCACAAAACCATTGATCAGCTGCCGCCTAACCCTGTAGGCACCTGCTGGGCACATGCACAGCCACGTCAGTCCTGATACCACTGTGTACTTTGGCTCCCACCTAAGCTAAGGAAGGATTCACAAACGAGCTGTTCTGCTGCCTATCTCACCTGATCCAGTGGGCATGCTCAGAGGCCGCCTAAGAGCATGCCTACCGAATTGGGCCCTGGAAAAAACACCACCAAGGCAGAGCCAGTCCTGTCCTCTGCACTCAATAATAGCCCAGTGGGGTGGAGTACTCCTTCAGGATGTAGGAGACCCAAGTTCAAATCCCAGTTCTCCCCGAGAGTTAGAATAGAGACTTAAACTTGTGTTTCCCAGCTGCTATGCACCTACCCTAACTCAGGGATCTCAAACTCAAATCACCACGAGGGCCACATGAGAACTAGTCAATTGGTCCAAGGGCTGCATCACTGAAACCTTTTCATACAATGATACAAAAGTATAGAAAAAAATGAAGAGTAATAGAGTATTCTATTAAAAGTCAATGTATTAACTTTTTAAAAACTGTAATGCAAAGAGAGGTTTTAATAAAATATAAACACTCAGTAATGTTTGGAGCCTGGCTGCCAGTGGAGTCGGCGCCTATGGCGGGCCGCAGGAAATAACTCCGCAGGCCGCATGTGGCCCGCGGGCTGTGTGTTTGAGACCCCTGCCCTAACTGCTGCACTGCAGGGTATTTAGAGGGGGGGAAGACTTCTCTCAGTTGCTTCTGATGAAGCTATTCCACTTTGTATGAAATATTCATTGGCACAGAGACTGGGTCTCCCTGGAGTGTGTGCTGATCTATAGAGTCACTAACATATTCACTGGGCCAGAGAGATTGACTATGCAGCCTAGTGGTTAGCACAATCAGGAGGTCTGATTGCTGTTCACGTAGGCATACCCTGAACCTAGCTTTGATCTAGTTAAAACCTTTGAGCGAAACTAGCTTGAGTAACAATAGCAGTGTAGCTACAGCAGCAGCATGGGCTAGCCTCCTGAGTTCAGCACTACCCTGCATAATACATACTGAATTCAAAGCTATTTTGGGTACACCTACTTGAACTGCAGTCACACCTCTAAGTGCTGTCTAGACCTACCCTCGGAAGCCTAACACTTTCCATGCATTGGACAAGGCGCCTGGGCACCTAATTCAGGGCAGTGAATTCTACTGGGCACCTAAAAGTTAAGTGCCGTAATGCTGAACCCTGGCCTTATGTCGGTATAACTACATCGCTCAGGGGTGTGGATTACCGCTGAGCGACACAGTCTAACTCCAGGTGTAGACAGTGCTATGTCGATGGATGAAGCTCTCTCATCCATGTAGGTAGCATCTAGGGTGACCAGATGTCCCGATTTTATAGGGACAGTCCCGATTTTTGGGTCTTTTTCTTATATAGGCTCCTATTACTCCCCACCCCCTGTCCCGATTTTTCACACTTGCTCTCCGGTCACCCTAGTAGCATCTTCACTAAGCACTACAACTCTGTAGCGTAAGTGTAGACGAGCCTTGAACATTGCAGTTCTTAAGTTCCCCTAGTGAAGCTAGCCCGAGCCACCTAAGTCACCATTGGCACCTTGGTGACTTTTGAAAAAAGTTGTGAGATGCCCATCTGCATCTTTAGGCATCTAAATCTTTTTACAAATCTGGCCCATAGATGCTTCTGAAGATTTTACCCCAACTCTATAGCTATTAGAAAAGCGATCTAAAGCTAAACAATTATAAATGATGGTTCTGCTCTCAGCTACACCCATGTAAACGTTAATTTGCATAGCGGTAGTGCCTAGGGGGTCTCCATTAGGTCAGGGCCCCACTGTGCAAGGAACTGTACAAACCTATAGTAAGTGAGCATTCCAGTCCCAAAGAACTTACACATTGCCTTCAGTACAGTTACGCAGGTGTAACTGAGCACAGAATTTTGCCTTTAGGGAGCAGTTCTCCTTAGAAGAACATCACAACTTTTCGCTAATTTGTAATAACCCAATTGCGATGGAGCATGGTTTCTGTGTGCTTGTCTTTTCTACTCTTCATGCAGGGACCCAAAATGGCCAGTTTGTCACATGTTTATCTACACCTAGGTACAAACAGGAATGTCAAATATTAATTTGCCTCCAGTGGGATATTGCTTTTTGAGCCTTCAAAGGGTCCTTCTAATCCAAAACCCTAGAGGCATCTAAACTGAGTGAAAAGAGGCTTTCCAGGTTATAGTTATAAATATAGGTAATATAAAAAATAACTGAGTTGGTACTTTCATTCATACACATTTGCCCAGAGGTAACAGAATCTACCTGCACAATTCTCATATGAAAGTTACAGGAGATTTTGGACGAAAGGGATTGAATTCAGGCCTGGTGTAAATGGGTGAAACTCACTTGACATCAATGGAGTGGCACCTATTTTCACCAAAGTTGAATCTGGTCTGGTTTTTCTGTTGCTTTATTCCTAGTGCAAATGTTTTCTGTGGGGCTGGACATTATTTCTGCTCCTACTTGACAGCTGGGAGGGGGCCAACCATGGCTCAGAACTGCTGCTTTCTCTGGCACCACTGGGAGGCGCTAGGAACCATACTGCAGGAGCACAGCACAGCAGCCCTATTCCAGGCCCACAGATGTGCCAGTCCACATCAGGTGAGAATTTCTCATAACTATATTGAAACCAAAGATAAAATCCCAGGTCTAGTATAATCAGCCAGCACACCACGCCTCACCAGACCAACACAAACCTGATAAGACAGGAGGTTTTGTGAAAAACAAAACCTCTCCAGCTTGGAAAAAACTGATTTTCATATACTAAAATTCTTAAGACCTGATTTTAAAGCATTCCTGCACTCTGTGTTCTATTTCCGTGCAAAAACATTCCATACATTTTAGGGATTAGCTGGAATTCTGTCTCCTTGATCTTGCCCTCATGTAAAATTTGCTTTTAATAACTTCCAGCTTCCTGAACCACAAAGCTATCTGATCTGTTGCACTGTTATTCTCCAGGACAAACTATAATATTCTAAGGGGAGAAAATGCAGGTGTGTTTACTCTAGGTCAGAGCAAAATAAAATTGCACTCTAGCATGAATAGAGGGACAAACCAGGGGCTAATGTGTGGTTCTTCAGCCTTTACCTGCTGTAGAAGAGGTGCAGTGGAAGATTCTAGACACTGGATCACTGGGGAGTAAGATCCAGAGCTGCACTTGCGATCTCTTTGGAAGAGTGCAACATGGTCTCCACTCTCCACACTGTCAGCCCAGCTGGCCAGAGTGAGGACAGGGGGTATGACCATGGCCTCCCATCTTTCCCCTTTGAGGAAGCTAGCATTTGTGTTGCTGCTAGCCTTAAGCATTCAGAGAGCAAAAGGGCTGCCATTGTGAATAGCCCCCGTGCATCTGTCCAGGGGATGGAGGGAATGCTTCTGACTAGTCACAAGCTAGCCCTAACGCTATTTTCCTGATTGAAACCTCATCATCAACACGCACAGGCTAAGCTTCAGCGAGAGATTTGACCATATTTCATCCTGGAAATTAAAGGCATAGAAACAGCACAATCTAACACCGATATGTTAGTGCAGAAAAAGCTCACATTGACATTAATGGACCTTGGATCAGGCTCTAAATACTTCTTAGTCACAAGCGAAAATATTATGAAGGAGCCCTGTGGAATTCAATAGGGATGAAGGGACCAGATTTGTAAAAATATTTAGGTGGCTAAAGATGCAGATAAGTTTTTAGTGGGATTTTCAATCTGCATCTTTAGGCACCTAAATACCTTTAAAATATCTGGTCCTAAATCAGTGGGGTTCTATGGACATTACTAGAAATGCCCACTGAATGTAATGGCCAGGGAAACTGCTCAGGTATCCTGGCAAGGGGTGAGGTTTAAGAACCTGAATAAGATATAATAGAATTTTTATTTTGAATCATCCTATAGAATTCTATACAAAGGATATATTTTTTGTATTAAGTTATATTGGATGGTTCAAATAATCTACAGAAAGATGCTCATTTTCTATTGAATTATTTAGGATTTTTCCATAAGAATGTCTAGTGGGTCTGAGTCTTAAGACCCAATTGCAAGCTTTCCAAGTTACAGTTCCCTGTTTCTTCTATGTATGCTCATATCAATGCAATTAGCAGTGTATTCTTGTGAGAGACCCAGGACTAGAAAAGCAGAGGGTGTTGCAGTCAGGGGTGAGATTCACTGGCAGAACTAGAGCACATGGAGAAATTTGCACAGCACCTGCCCTGCACTACGACTGTCTCTAATCAGCATTAGATTCTTTCCCTAAACGTCAGATTTTCTAAGTTAAACACATGTATTTACATAACCCTAATGTATGGCACAAATACCAATCTGTGCATACTTATGAGATATTTGAATATGTGTGTGGCCAGTTAGCTGCCTAGCTATCTGAGTTTGCGTGTTAATACCTGACTAGAATGCAAACATTGCATTACTTTATGTGCAAATATCCATATAAAATGTACACACCTAATTAAAAAATAATTAAAAAATTAGGCCCTAAATAGTGCCCCAAATATTGTGAAGTAATGCTTGGTCAGTATTAGAAAAACTTTACTTCAGCGCTAGATTCTAAAATTGTTTTTCACTTGAAAGAGCCATGTTGCCTGAGATTAATCCAGCCATGTTTTGGCCTTCTGCTTAGAGAATGGTCCAATTGTTTATGTGTCAAATTCATGTACTTTTGCTATAAAAGGTGTTTCCTACTGTTCACTTCTCAGTGCTTATCTCCCTACCAAGAAAACACCAACCTTACTCTTTACCTAAACCATGCCAGCAGCTCAAAGGAGACAGGTGTTTGCTTTGTGAATAGGAGGTGCAGAATTGGGGACTTCATTTATCCATTAAAAAATAAGAAGGAAATGTGAAGATGCATGGCTCAGCAAGCTAGGAATGCCTTATACCTCTAGATCCTTTGTTCCAACTAAGTCTTAGCTAGTAGTGGTTGGGAGTCATTACTATAGAAATAAATAATTACTAGAGAAATAATAGAAAAATGTTTCTATTCACATGCATTTGGTATTTAAAGAAACTCATGTTGACTATTTTAGTAAATTTTTCTACTTTGTGATTATTCTTTCAAATGAGTTTATTGGCAGGGATATTCACAGCAATAGCAATTTTTCGGCAAATGTTGCAGAACATCCAAAGAAAAGGAATTCTGCATTTATAAGTGTGAGTGTTTGCACCAAAAGCCCAATTCTATGAGTTCTGCTCACGAACTCAGGCACAGAAACTGCCCAACCCAAACAGCTCAAATGTTGCTTATGAAATGCTGGCAGCACACTGCTCACAAATAAGCTACAAATCAAGAATAATTTGCAGAAAATATTAAACAAAAAGTGTTAAACCAGATAAAATTATGATCTGTTTAGGGACAATTTGCAAATAGAAAAAAAAAGAGAAGGCAATCTTGTTGAATAAGTTATTCACTATAGATTACTCGACAATTACCATTTTACATCTGTTGTCATTGGCCTCTGTGAAATGAGTTGATGGCCATAACCCATTTGTTGGGCACATTCGCAGTTGACATCCTAGTTGACATTTGGAACAGAATGCCAGGGCTGAACCACGCTATCATTCTTAGGGCCTGATCCAATGCACAGTGAAATAAATGACTTGATGTCCACTGACTTCATTGGGCACTGAATCAAGTTCTTGGAGCTCATCCCTTCCAGAACAAGGTTGGCGCACGGTAGGGAAATGTTCATGACACTGCCTTTGCAGTCCTGTGGATAGATGGAGGACTTGAGGGTGATTAGTCTGGCATTTTTCAAAAACGTTAAATTTACTTCCAGTTAAAAAAAACCCACCTTCCAAAATGAACAAGGAAAGGCTTTCCCCTAATCAGCTGTGGAGTTTGCCAGGCTTCTCAGATTGAAAATGGAGCATCTCATGCTGAGACCTATATTCTACTGGCCACAAAAGTGTAAAGATGACAGCAGCCATTGTAGAACTCTGAGGGCTAGGTTGGACCAACAGGCTGCAGTCTGATTTTTATATTTGATATATAAAATGATTTCAACAGAGGAAAAACACTGGTAACAGATCATATACAAGTAACTATAGAGAAGTCAATCTTGGCAGTTTGGTGTTCCCCTTGCAGTTAGTAATGAGAGAACAGGTGACTAGGAAAAGCAACTGAAATATTTTCCCCAGATCATTCAAGGACTCCCTGCTGCTTCCACTATATTCTCATGGTGGTTTTTTTATCTGGGGCTGAGAAGGGAGGGAGGAAGAAAGAAGGAGGAGGAAAATGAAGATAAGTGAATAAGCTTTGCTATTCCCAGTTACAGCAAATTCCTCTGTGATCTTGAATTGTTACTACATGCAGTCTAAAAAGGCATATTCAAACACATCCCACACAGCGTACAGCATTCACTTGTAAGAACAGGAGTAAAATATAGAGGTATAAAAACAAGGTTTAAATGAAAGGCAGCAGATAAGATGCAAACTATAGTCTAGACAATGGTTTATGCAATTAACAGCCTATGTAATTTATGATATCAAACTGTCACTATATGCACCCTAAAATGAATAATCTAGCACAAAGATCAGAAAAATCATCTGTAAGGACATAGAGGTTAATAGAGGAATAGGCAAACAATGGGCCAGACCTTCACCTACTGTAAATCAGCAAATGCCACTGAAGCCAATGGAGCTTTTCCAGTTTACACCAGCTAAGGATCTGGCATGTTGAACATTTTGGGTGTGAAGTACAATGATAAAGTCTAGACATTGTTATTCAGAACTCCCTCAATCTTCATCTTTTCCTAAGTACATTCTGTATGAAAAGAAAAAAGAAATATATGTCGCCAAGCAACATTTCACCTGGAACAGTAGGGAAAGACTGGGCAGTAACCCAATTAAAGGCAGAGTAGAAATCTTTCAAAGACATTTATAAAGAAGCATAAGCCACATCTCAGAGTCTTCCATGTGTCTGTCACTGAATGAAAAGAGATGGCATGGAGTGCAGAATCAGGTGACTTGCCTCTCAAAAGCTGCATCGCCTTAGAGAATAAAATTCAAGTGTCCATTTCATCTGCCTTGCTCTCTGGCTCACAGAAATGATTTTCTGCTTTTATCTTCCTCAGTAAATGGCCTGGCAGACTTAATGTCCTAGAAAATGAAAGTCTTGTTACTGCACACTACCCTAAATGTGCAGGGAAACAATAACGTACTAACATGTGCTTCAGTGGTTAAGGGCTGTTTCACCAGCAAGATCTCCTTGCCCCTGGCCTTCTTACTAGGGATGTTGTCTGGAGTGAAATGGGTTCTCTAATCCTTACATTTTATGTCCTTTTTGGCCTCTGATGCCTTTAGGTCTGATGGTCACAAATGGATAATTATCAAAGCTGTACTTTTGGCTTCATTCTCCTTATATAACTTTCCTGGAAGAATTCAGCAGCCTCTTTCCACATAGAAATCTGTACTGAGGCATGAGGATATGAGGGATTCTTTGAAAAGGAGCTACATCTGTGAATTCTTTGTGCTGTGGTATCCCGAAGGCCATGACATTCTGCCTTTTCATTTGGGGCTGCATCAGTTTCTTGTCTCTCCACATGTAGCTTTTAAGTACATTTTTAGATATTTGAATAGTTCAGTTTGTCTAGAGCAGTGGTGGGCAACCTGCGTCTCGTGGGCCGCATGCGGCCCATCGGTAATCGGATGGCAGGCCGCGAGACATTTTGCTGTCATTGACCGCATAGGCGCCGACTTTTGTTGGCACCGGTGGGTGCTCGCACCCCTGTCCCCGCCACGGCCCCACCCCAACTCCACCCCCGTCTCCGTGTCCATTCCACCCCTTCCCCAAATCCCTGCCCACGCCTCCTTCCTCGGACGCACTTCATTTCCCCTCCACCACCCCCACCAGGCTTGCAAGCCTGGGAGGGAGGGAGGAGGGGAAATGCAGCGCGCCCACCGGCAGCTCCCCGCCAGCCCCCCCGCGCCCAGCTCACCTCAGCTTCCGGGTTCCGCTTCCGGAGACGTGGCCTGCAAAGCCGCTTTTTTTAGTTCACAGGCCTGCCGCCCATCAGCTGTGCGGCGGGTGGCAAGCTGGGGGGGAGTGCCGTAGCGGCGCCTTGGGGGAGGAGTATGGGGAGGAGGCGGAGGGCTCCCTCCCCCCCCACCCCACTTGCCACCTGCCGCACAGCTGACGGGCGGCAGACCTGTGAACTAAAAAAAGCGGCTTTGCAGGCACGCCTCTGGAAGTGGAACCCGGAACCTGAGGTGAGCTGGTTGCGGGGAGGCTGGCGGGGAGCTGCCAGTGGGTGCTCAGCACCCACCAATTTTCCCGCGTGGGTGCTCCAGCCCCAGAGCACACACGGAGTCGGCGCTTATGGTTGACCATCTGCAGGAACCGCCCCACACAGCTCCCAGTGGCCGCAGTTCTCTGTTCCTGGCCAATGGGAGCTGCGGGAAGTGGTGGCCAGCACATCCCTTCGGCCCGCTGCTTCCCGCAGCTCCCATTGGCCATGAATGGCGAACCATGGCCACTAGGAGCTGCATTGGGCCATGCCTGCGGACAGTTAACGTCAGCAAAATGTCTCGCGGCCCACAATCAGATTACCCTGATGGGCCACGGGTTGCTCACCACTGCTCTAGAGCTTCAGACTTGCACTTAAACTTGGGCCATGATTTTCAGAAATGGACGCCTAAAGTTAGGCTCCCAGGTCCATATTTAAGCACCTAAACAAGGGGCCTGCTTTTCAAAAAAAAAAAAAAGCTCCCAGGTCCAGATCATCAAAGGTATTTAGGCTGAAATAACTAATACCTTTGTGGATCTGGGTCCCATTGACTATGTTTGAAGCCATTTATAGTTCAGACGAGAGATGGGCCCATTCATTAGAAAAATCCCAGAGGCTGAATGCCAAAAAACTAAAGATGTTGCACAAGCTACTAAAATCTTAACAGCAAAATAGTGTATTAAACAAATGTATCCCATCATATACAGATTAATGGGGGTGCACTAATGTAACTGAGAGAATTTGGCCCTTACAAATACTAAGCATGTGACACAATATGCAAACAAAGCCAGCTGGGAAGGATTTAACCAACTGCTTCCCCCACTGATCTGGCAGTCACCTCTCAGTTCTACCCCCACAGTTTCAAATGGCATTTCCCCTCCAACTATAAATAACCCCAGATATCATTCAAACAGAAGTACCTCAGTCTGATCGGAGTCTTCACTCCTTCCTACTAACAAGCTAACTTTGATATCTAATATAACTCTCACATGCTCTATGACTCTAAATCAGAGGATAGTTGAGGGGTGGGGTAGGAGGAAAGACTGAGACTTGCACAAGGAGTCTGGAGAGAGAGCATGGAACTGGCTGGGCAAAGATAGCAGGAAGAGGGTGAAGAGCCCAGAGAGTGGAGAATGGGACAGACTAGGCGAGGAGACTGGGACTGGGACAAGAAGTGAGGGATGTGTGTGTGGAAGAGGGGACACTGGAATGAGGAGCTGAGGGGCAGGAAGCAGAAGAGAGAGCACTAGGACAGGGACAAGCTTGAGGCGATAGTGGCAGATGGGAAAACAATTATTGAAGGGTATGCACTGTTTAGGAAAGATGGAAATAAAGGTAAAGACCGTGGAGTAGCATAGTGGAATGGCTAAAACTGAATCTGTTTGGGACAAAATCACTTTGGGGAAGAAAGGTAACAGAGGCTCCACTGAGATTGTTCTTGGGGTCTGCTACAGCCCCCATCATTAGATTTGGATATGAATAAGAACATAAGAAAGGCCATTCTGGGTCAGAACAATGGTCCACCTAGCCCAGTATCCTGACTTCTGACAGTGGCCAATGCCAGGTGCTTCAGAGGGAATGAACAGAACTGTCAATCATTGAGTGATCCATCCCCTGTTGTCTACTCCCAGCTTCTGGCAATCAGAGGCTAGGGACACCCAGAGCACGGGGATGCATTCCTGACCATTTTGGCTAATAGCCATTGATAGACCTATTCTCCATGAACGTATCTAGTTCTTTTTTGAACCCTGTTATACTTTTGGCCTTCACAGCATCCCGTGGCAATGAGTTCCATGGGTTGACTGTGCACTGTGTGAAGAAGTACTTCCTTTTGTTTGTTTTAAACCTGCTGCCTATTAATTTCCTTTGGTGACCTCTAGTTCTTGTATTATGAGAAGGAGTGAATAACACTTCCTTATTTACTTTCTCCAAACCAGTCATGATTTTGTAGATCTCTATCATATCTCCCCCTCAAGTCATCTCTTTTCCAAGCTGACCAGTCCCAGTCTTTTTATACGGAAGCTGTTTCATACCCTTAATCATTTTTGTTGCTCTTCTCTGGACCTGTAAACTCAGGGGTCATACCCTATGACTGGAGAATTGCAAATACAGTACCTATATTTAAGAAAGGAAAAAAAGGTGATCCAGGAAACTACAAGCTCGCTAGTTTGACCTCAATTGTAAGCAAGGTCTTAGAACAAATTTTGAAAGCAAGCGTAGTTAAGTACAGAGGTAAACAGTAACTGGGATAAAATACAACATAGTTGTACAAAAGGTAGATCATGCCAGACCAACTTGATCTCTTTGTTTGAGAAGATAACCAATTTTCTAGACAAAGGAAATGCTGTAGATCTTATCTACCCAGAGTTCAGTAAAGCATTCAGTACAGTTCCACATGGGAAATTATTAGTTAAATTGGAGAAGAAGGAGTTCAATACGAGAATCTATAGGTGGGCCAGGAACTAGTTAAAGGGGAGACTACAATGGTCATGCTGAAAGCAGAAGTGTCAGGATTGAGGGAGGTTGCCAGTGGAGTTCCTCAAGGATCGGTCTTGAGTCCAATCTTACTTAATATTTTCATAAATAACCTTAACACAAAAAGTGGGAGTGTGGTAATAAAATTTGCAGATGACACAAAGTGAAGAGATATTGCCAATATTGAAGTGGACCTGAATATCATACAAGAAGATATAGATGACCTTGAAAACTGGAGTATTAGAAATGGGGTGGAATGTAATAGTGCAAAGTGCAAGGTTATGCACTTATGGACTAACAACAAGAATGTTTGTTTTAAGCTGGGGACATATCAGTTGGAAGCAACAAAGAAGGAGAAAGGCCTGGGTACATTTGTCAATCAGAGTAGGTGGGTGAGGTTGTGTGGCCTGCAAAGTGTAGATCAGTGGCTCTCAAACGTTTGTTCTGGTGACCCCTTTCACATAGCAAGCCTCTGAATGCAACCCCCCTTATAAATTAAAAACACCTTTATAAAAACACCATTATAAATGCTGGAGGCAAAGCGCGGTTTGGGGTGGATGCTGACAGCTTGTGACCCCCCATGGAATAACCTCGCGACCCCCTGAGGGATCCTCACCCCCAGTTTGAGAACCCCTGGTGTAGATGATCATGATGGTCCATGAATGGTCCTTGAAGTCTATGAATCTAAGGCCTGGTCTACACTGGGCAGTGGAGGGGGGATCGATCTAAGTTATGCAACTTCAGCTACATGAATAATGTAGCTGAAGTCGACATACTTAGATCGTCTTCACTGTGGTAAGTCGACTGCTGCTGCTCCCCCGTCGACTCCGCCTGCACCTCTCACGGTGGTGGAGTACAGGAGTCGATGGGAGAGCGCTCGGGGGGTCGATTTATCGCGTCTAGACTAGACACGATAAATCGACCCCCGCTGGATCGATCGCTGCCCGCCGATTCGGCGGGTAGTATAGACATACCCTAAGAGGAATCAGCCGTGGGGAGATACAGAAGCAGAAGGGTCTGTGACCACTAGAGCACACACCCTTCTAGAACCTGGAATGCAATCCAAGATTCCCGTGTCTCACCATTCCTCTGCTGTCAGCAAATATTTATGAAACCCTCTTGCAAAGTGTGTGTCTCAACTCCTGCTAGTGCTGGTCCATATAGAGGATGACAGCAAACTATGGCTATCAGTTAATCCTTTAGCTCAAGTGGAGGAGGTCAGTGTGCTGGATCTAAAAGTTCTATTCTTGCTGTTGAACCAAGTGAGTATCAATATTTTTTTTTCAGTTTTTTTTTAAACCTAGGAAATTACACACAAAAAATGCATTAAAGGAACATTAAGGTTGCAAAATCAAGCACTCATAAATTAGGAAATTCCAGAATTAATATTGCCTGTGCAATCTTAATTTGGCCTTCTTGTTTGTAAGCATTATGATGCAGACTTTAATTCCATAATCACATATTTTTTCCCTAAGACCCTGCCTCATTTAGTTCATTTTCAGTTTAGCATTGGTAAGTAGTGAGGACCTCATAGAAGAAGTGATTGTAGTGGACAACCTTGGTTTGAATGATTGTGAGTTAATTCAGTTTAAACTAAATGGAAGGCTAAACAAAAATAGGTCTGCAACTAGGGTCCTTGATTTCAAAAGGGCAAATGTTAAAAAAATTAAAGGAATTAGGAAAGTGGACGGGACTGAAGAACTCAAAGATCTGAATCGGAAATTACTTTAAGTCAAAGTTGCATGTAGCAGGGTTGTATACTAAAAAAGTCTGTTGTAGGACCCTGTCTGTCTCATTTGTTGCAGAAGTAGGAAATTATGTAGTGAGTGAGGCAAGGGATTGAAGAAAGAGAAAGGATGGCCTCATGGTTAAAGCAGTTGAAAGTTGTCCTGGAGAACTGGATTCTATCATTGCCTCTCCCACAGAATTCCTTTGTGGTGCTGGAAAAGTCACTTAAACCAAGCCTTTCACAGGTAATCACTAATTCTGTGTTCTTCATTTTATGAGTGGCCAACTTGAGACCCTGGGGACTGATCTGAGCACTCACAGCTGCAAACTGAAGTCTGTTGGACCTGAACTTTGAACATATGGAGTGCTATATAATGCTAAGTCCTCAGACAAATCAGACTCTAGGTATCTCATAGCGGGCACGCAAAATTAGTGGCTACATTTGACTTCAATTTCTGTGCCTTTTCTCCATATCTGTAAAATGAGGATACTTCAGCTTGGAGGAGTATGATGAAAATAAATTCATTGTTTGTGAAGTAGTCAGGTAGTCTAGTAATGAATGCCATAGAAACGCCCATGAGGAAACTAATAATTCTGTCTTCAGAGCAGCATTTGAATAATGCGTAGTAAATAATGCACGGGGCCACATATTAAATAATGAGGACAATACAAAATATTGAATAGCTGCTTATTAAGTGAGCACTGTCCATTCTGTGCGCTGAAAGAGGCAGGGGTCCTGTGAGAAAAAGAAGCATGTGGTCATGTAATTAGAGACTGTGTCATAATGCATATGCACAAGAGGGTTGAAAGAAGATAGCACAGACAACCAACATTTTGACATTTCCTAAAAGTGCTTGACTTTGCAACCTCAATGTTCTGTTAACATACTATTTTTGTAAAATAAATATAAGTTAGTGAAAAGGAAATTCAAAACAGACACTGGGAAATCATTTTTTCTCTGAGGAATGATATGTTTGGAATGGCCCAGTGGGCAAAGGCATAATGGTTATTCAGAAAGCAATTAGATTCTGACCCAAGGGGAAAGTGTTCTGAATGGGATGAACTTTAATAGACTAGACCCGACCCAATAGCTCTTTTTCTTCCACTGTTTCTTATATAAGAGATTTTTTTTCCACGGAGTTGAGATTTGTATTAATGTTGAACATGTTATTATATATTGCATATAAAGTACTTCATCATGAACTCAACATATACATGAACAACTGCACCTGCTTTCTAAAAATATGTTAATAACTTTTTAATTTATTTCTAAAGACATTTTGTAAAATAAATGTCCTTGTACATGCCTTTAACCAGAAACAGTCAGTTCTGTTTAAACACCTCTAGTAAATGGTTAAGCTTTTGCATCTACACAAGAACAATCACCATACAGGTAGCTGGTTAAGGGTGTGGCACAAAACAACAAAGCAAATGGAATTCAAAGTCAAAGCTATAGATTCACCTTTGAGAGATTCTAGTGACTTAGAGAGACAGCTTTGTTTAAAGGTATATAGGCACCAGGGCCTCAAAAGTATTTAGGTTCCTAACTTCCACTGAAATCAAAGGAAGTTAGGAGACTAAATATCTTTGAGGATCTGGGCCCTAGTACCACTGTTCCCTCTAAGCTGTGCGTGTGTGTGCGTGCGTGCATGCACACAGATCCTAAACCCCGCGCACACGGCAAAACACCGTACGCACAAAAATTTGCACAGAAGCACAACAATTTGCACAGAATAAATTTTTTGCACACACGGCCTGTCAAAAATTTGCACAGAAGAAATTTTTTTGTGCACACGGCCTGTCAAAAATTAGAGGGAACATTGCCTAGTACCCAGGTATTTTTGAAAATTAGGCCCCTACCTGCATCTTTAGGCACCTAAATACTTTTAAAAATCTGGCCCTTAGTGGATTTTCTCTCAATTTGGACCCCCCCCGCACCCCCCAAAAAAAGAATTTGCAAGACATTGTAGGTTAAACTTAATTTGCTACTCACACCCCACCCCTTTTTTTAAACTAATGGCTAAGGGGACAAATTCTGCTCTTATTTACATGGATGAATCTTGCTGTGGGTGCAATGGGGTTGCATGGTTTGTAACCCTTCGGTCAGGTGAAGTCGGTAGCAACAAGGGCTGGATTCACTATCTATATGGGTTCCTTTTAACACTATAAAACAGAACTGGTTCGAGCTCCCATCCAGAAATCGGAAAATTTAACACCACCCCTTGGCAATACTTCCTCACTTGCGAGCACTGTATGTGTGTATAGAACAAATGTGAACTTTTATTAAAAGGGAAAGGGAACCAAGTATTAGTTTGGGAAAACACCACAACCACATTCAAAACCAAGGAATCATAAGCAAAACATCCACCCCAGAGTACGCTGTGCAGTGTCCTTTGCCTTAGTTTTTCACCATGGGTGTGAAACCCCAACAAACAAATGTTCCCTTAACACACAACTCCCCTCTCCCTCCACTGCACCACACTCACAATTGCAGTGTTCCCAACTCTCATGATTTGGTCATGAGTCTCATGATAATTATTGTTTTCCTTTAAGCCGCAGCTCATGGAGTCAAGTGGCTAGGTGGTGATTTCAGCCTTCATTTTCAAAGAAAAAGTACGTTTCTAGCCCTTGTGGCTATGGAGAAAGCTTCAAAATGTGACCCCAAAAAGGCTAAAGGCTAAAAAAAAGCAGAAGGCAAATAAAAAGAACCCCAAAGCTATTATTTTTGCATCATCTCATAATTTTAAAGCCAATCTTATAATTGTTGGTGAGCCTAACTCGTAATTTTTGAACGTTTTGGGTTGGCAATATTGCAGTTGCTGTCCTTGGTCAGGAAAGACCCAGAATTCAGAGGTGCAGTCACTTGAGTTCACCTCCCACCCTGAGCAGGGGAAGGCAGCGAGTGATGCCTCTGCTGCTGCAGCTGGCTCACAGTTGCCACCATTCACTCCGCATTGCTGCCCACGGCTGCCACTGAGCTGTCCATAGGCGGTGCGTAACTCCTCCAATTTTGGGAGACTGGGCACGCCCTGGGGCCCACTCCCACTCGGCCTCCTCCCCCTGACGCCCTGCTCACAATCCACCCTCAGCCCCACTCAGCCCCCACCCCTGCTCGCCTCTTCCCCTGAAGCCCCCCGCCCGCAGCTTACACCTCTTCACCCCCCTTCCTCAGATCCCCCCCTGCCCGCCCGCCTGCAGTGCACATCTCTTTGCACCTTCCTCCACCCCCTCTCCCCGCCTGCCAGCTGGCCGGCTGCTCACCGTGCGCCTATTCACCCACTCCCCTGAGACTCCGATGCGGGCAGAGCAGGGATGGGAAGAGGTGGAGGAAGGGCAAGGCCTCAGGGAGAAAAGGACAAGCGGGAGCGAGGCCTCGACTCGGAGCACGGGCTAAGCCATGGCCGGGGTTTCCTTTCAGTGGTGGTGTACTCCAAAGGTGGCAGACTGGCTGTTTGGTGAGATTTAGGCTCCACTGACCTCTTATGCCCACCGCCCATAGTGCCATCATTCACTCCACCAGCACTGGCTGCTATGCAATCACGTTGTCTGCTTCTACATGCCTCTCCTGCAATGCCACAACCTGAGGTCCCACCTCTCGGTGATTTCAGCAGTTAGTGTGGAACTTCACCACTAGCACAGACAGTGAAATCTTTTGCCCTGAAACCCCACCACGTGGCAGGTCTAAGGCTTAACACTTACAGCTGGTTGTCAGCTCTAGTGATTGCTTAATAAAACAGAAGATGCTTAGTTGAGTCTAATGGGCTTGCCCTTTAAACAGTGAAGAGAAAGACAGTTAAATAACACCCAGAAATCTTAGGCAAAGCCCACACCACCAGATGAAAATTAGCTATCACTACATGTGTACTTTCTTTCTTTCTTTCTTTCTTTCTTTCTTTTATTTATTTATTTATCCATCCATCCCCTTTAGGGGGCATGTAGCATCCCTAATCCCTGCTTAGTGAGTGCAGTTCAGATGAGGGCGACCCTCTCAATCAGGATAGGCTAAGCACAGTTCTGCTGCCCTTTACTCATACAATAAGGATAACAACATTTCATTTCCCCTGCATTCAAATACCAAAGCAGTTTGTAACCCAACACTAGCCAAGACTGACCATGTTGGTAACACAGCCTGTCTGCTGAACCAGAGTAGGTGTGTTCATGTAAGTATGGTCTGGTCCTGAAGCCTTTTCCTCCCAGCTCATCACTAGATGTCAGGGGAGAGTTCATTCAGACCCTGCTTACAGATAAAACTGGGCTAGTGTGTAAAGCACTGTATATTCCCCTTATCACCATTACAGGATTTCCTCAGGGCTGAGAGTTGGCAGTGCACAATAAGGCTGCCATAAATTGGTGACTGATAACATAAGCAGAGTGCAGTGTTTTCAGATACTGATATAATGACAAATTGTACAGCTCTGAGCTACAAATTACAGGCAGGTCTGTAGACTGGCCCTGCCTAGCCGCTCTTTGCGGTGAGAGAGCAAAGAGTTTTCCTCTACACTGCTTGTGTCCATGCCACCATGCCAGGGGCAGCCACATTTATAGTCTTTGGACTTTCCTTTGCACTTTCCCTGCTGATGCCCCAGTGGATGCTGCCCAACCCAAAAGAGACTAAGAGGAACAGAGAAGAGGCAGCAGGAGGCCATCTCCAACCTGGACCCACCAGCATTGCTGGCCTGTTGTGGAGAGGTATGTACATTGCCCTCTCAAGAGGCATAGCAGTGATCATCCTCTGCCAGCACAGCCAGTTGCGCAGGGAGCCGTTGAACGTGGCGTTCCGGCTGGTGCAGTGCGGTTCTTCCTTTCCCCAACATAGGCCAGTGCCTTACGGGCTTGACGGAGCCCTAGATGAGCACAGCCCATGCCACACCTCCCTGTTTTCAGCCATCATCCCTGTATTCATTTATATTCGTTACTCATGTATGGATCAATTCATGCAGGCTTGAGTTTACCAGCTGTTGTTTGTTTTCACACAGGATCAATTGCAAGTGTCTGTAATTAGTTGATGAGATCAGGTGCTGTCAGACGAGAGCACGTTGCCAGGTCAGGTTATTGGCCCATCATGTCTGGTATCCTGCTTCTTGCAGTGACCCAACACTTGATGCTTGAGAAGAAAGTTTAAAAAAAAATCCCATAATATCCGTCCTGTTTGTGCAATACTGCACATAGGGTGGGAGAGAATGCTAAAATGTTTGGTGCAGGCTTGTGTTTAATTTATTTCAGATATAACATGGTAGAGACGGATCCAAAACGATACAGATAGAGATTCTTAAGGAGCATCCTACCAAACTCGTACAACACCACAAGGGAACTAATTTTATTGAAGTCTGTCATTGGATTATGTCCCTCTAATTTAGAATAAATGTTATGGATACCTGCCTGTGTAATTTCATGTATTCCCTATCCATGGGTTATGTATGTTAAAATGCAGCTGTACCGTGATCATGTACAGGAACTTCTTAGTTCCCCTGGTTGCTGGGAGGTGACTCCCCTTCACAGCTGCCTCCAAGATGGGGGACTCCATTCTTTCCTGTCCATCTCCCACCTCATCATTGTCCTCTGGCCCCCTGAGCCTCGCACCTCTTCCCCCTGCAATCCCTAAATCTGCCTCCTTCTCTAGCCTCCCCCAATTGCCTTGATCCCCCAAACTCTCCCCATCCATCTTTCACAATGTTTCTGATTCTTCTCACAGTCTCTGTGTCCTGTCTAGCCCCCTGAACCGTAGTGTACAGCATTTTGCCTGTTGGCATGCCTTCAATCTCATTGAAACAGTGGGAGGTGGGAGCCAACTTGAGTAAGGATAGCCTGACTCCCACATACAGATAGACTGTAGGGAAATGGCAGCCATCTTGCTGGCTCCAGCCCCATTGACAGTAATAGTAGATGGTGGCCATCTTGAATAAGGGAGAATTCATGAGTTGGTGCCTTTATTGTGTTTTCATGAGACAGGTAAATCCCGCACCCTCCAATCATTACAATTGCAAGAAAATCATGAGAGTTGGCAATACAGATATTCAGTCATATCTGCTCACTTATGTGACTAAAATAAGCATTACAGCTTTTTACTCATGTTAGCCCTGTCGAGTCAACAAAGCTAGAAGAAAGAGCTTTGGTGTATTTTGGCTCATATATCAAAGGAATTGTTAATATGTTCTGATTTCCAGGCCAAGTTTTACCTCATTAACATCTACTGGAGACAGTGGAGTTACATGGGTGTAACTCAGGGCAGAATTTGACCACTTTTATCTTTATTACTTTGCAGAATATGTAAAACCCAAATTGTTACTTGCAAGTCAAGCTCATTTGATATGAAGTTACCAGTGGTGCTGGAATGAGGGGTGCTGCTATACCCCTGGCTTAAAGTAGTAATAACAAAGACCAAATACATGGTATCCATGGTTTCCATCATCAGTGGGGGGCCACTATAAAAATTGTCCCAGCTTCCCTGGAAGTTACTGAGGATGAATTACAATAGAAATCTATGATGGCATTTTACAGCCACTTTTCATAGTGTAGCCACTCTTTAACAAGAGGCATCAGGATTATTTAACAGGTGCTTTGGAACGGCCTTAGTATATATATATATATAGATATATAGTCTCCATATGTACAAATGACTTCTAAGAAACATTTAAAGAACACGGCAAATTTATTTTAATTTTTCTCTAGTTCTCTGTGAAAGTGAGCACGTTTCTTTATTGCCATGTATGCTGCCTTTTCAACCCTTCCTTGCATCAGATCTCTGAATCTCATCCGAGTGGATGTGCATGTTGAGCAATAGGTGGAAAGTTTTATATAGCCACCTGCCCTCTGCAGGGTAGACCACAAGAAAATCAGTGGTGGAGCCTTCAGTGTAGCTAAATTGGGATTTTGGAAATTTCAGCCCCACGCTCAAACATTTTTGGCATTGCATGGTCTGCAATAACTTCAGAGGAATAAGTCTCATAGGCGTTCCTTACAAGGTATTCTGTACAGTGATGCTGGGCCAAATGAAAAGGAGGGCAGAGGAAATTCTTTGAGTCAGAAGCTGGCTTTAGATGTGGACGTTCCACTGTAGATCAGATAATTACTTTTTGTCAAATCTTGGAGAGCCACAGTGTTCAACAAACCCGTTTTGTACATATATTGACTGACTTTAAGAAAGCATTTGACTATGTTAACATAGAGGCTCTGTGGAAAGTACTCACATGGAATAGCTTTAGTGGCAAGCTGATTCAACTAGCATAGTTTAGCATGCAGAGTCAATGGTGCACTGACAGTGTTTGAAGTGAAACCTGGAGTCAAACAGGGATGCATACTCAGTCCAATTTTTTGTGTGCTCTTTATGTAGAAAACATCTTGTCCTACTGCCTTAGTAACACCGATGGAGGCTGCATGATGCTGGGGCAGGTTATCAATCACCTTGACTTTGCAGATGATATTGTAAGGATAATGCCTATGATCAAGAAGCAGCAACAAACTGTTATACAACAGACAGAGAATGGGGATTACAAATAAATAAACAAAAGACCAAACTAAAGGTAACATCAAAAAAAAAATCAAGAAACTGCCTCAACTAGTCATTAACTGTGTAGACATCGAACAAGTAGATGACTTGAGTTCCATCATAACACGTGACAACCACTATGAAGATGACTTCAACTGGCAGATAGCCACTACCAACAGAGCATTTGCATGTCTGAACCTTAAAACTTTGATACCTTAAATCAGTATCAATGACCAGATTATATACGATGCTCATTGTACCCACATTAGTTCATAGTTGTGAAAGATGAGTACTGAAAAAGCACCTAGAACAAAAGCAGCAAACGTCCGAAATGAGGTACCTGCACCGTATCGTAGGCATGACAAGAAAGTCTAAGGGCATGTCTACACTTACAGCGCCGCAGCTGTGCCAGTATAGCTGTGCTGCTGCAGCACATGTGGTGAAGACGCTTCATGCCAATGGGAGAGAGTTCTCCTGTTGGCATAATAAAACCACCTCTGTGAGCGGCAGAAGCTATGTTGGCGGGAGAAGCTCTCCCGTCAACATATTGCTGTGCACACAGCCTATGTCGGTGTAACTTACGTTGCTCAGGGGGGTGGGATATTCTGACTCCGACCCATAGGGGGAGATATTTCATGCTGATGTCAGGCTGAAAAGGGGCAGAGAGAATACTTAGAGCAACAGTTTTGTTTCCATAAAAAAACTTGATCCTGGCTTTCCCATTCCTCAGTTCCTTTTCTCATCTCTTTCTGTCCTTCCCTGATGTCTCGCCTACTGGGCTGGCCCTGTTTCTTCTTGCAGTCAAAGGTAGGGTTACAAAGGTAGGGTTACCGTATGTCTGGGTTTTCCCGGACATGGCCTCTTTTTTAAGGCTCCGTCCTCTGCCCGGGCAAATAACAGGAAATGTCCAGGATTTTTGCAGATCGGATATGGCAGCTCAGAAAGAGTCTGATTGGTCCGCTTCCTGATTGGCGCCCCCCTCTGTATCTGCAGCTGATTGGTCCATTCCCTTGCAGCCACAGCTGCTGGATCCTGCCCACCCAGGTCCTGGCTCTAGGGAAGGGGGCCCGCAGGGAGGTGCTGACTGATGGCTGTCACTGTGCCCTGGGCATGTGCCAGCTTCCCAGCCACTGTGACAGGGGAACGACGCTGCCCCCCACCTCCAGCTGCCCTCCACCCCTGCCACAGGTACCCCCTCCAATACCCCGCTCCTCCTCTTCCTCATGCAAGCTCCCCCCTCCTCTTTTGGGGAACCTGAAATATAGTAACCCTAATCGAAGGAGTTAATGCCATCCTCACTGTGGCTGCTCTGTGACCCCACAGCCCAGCAGCCACCTTACACCTCATCTCTAGTGGCAGCTCTGCGGAAGAGACTGCAGTCTTGGGGGTGCATAGAAAACCCGTGTGAAGCAGCCAAGTGCAGTATCAGAGAAGCAGAGTGCTCTCTACCAGAGAAGCAGCGAGCTGTTTAATTCTTGGCAGGATGGATGGGCCATCAAGAGCTGAATTCAGCTAAGGGGCTCAGAGCACAGACAGATGGGAGGGAGGAAAACAGGTAGCTGCTAACAGATACAAAGACAGAATGGCCAGCCTGGGGCCCACAAACTATAAGTTAGCTGCACCCCTAAGAAGACTGTCGTTGTTAAAGGATTGCTGCACGTGGTTTCAAGGGATTTTCTTTTCACTCAGTTGTGTAAATAAACATTGTGTGTGTTTCTTTTTAGGGAGAATATAGCAATAATTTTTAAAATACATTTTCTTTCATTTTTCCTGGACCCTTCTGGGAATATTAGTATCACTACAAAGCCTCTGCAAAGTTTTGACCTGCATACATCAAGGGCATCCAAACCGCTCTCTCTCTCTAAGTAGAGTCTGGATGAGCTCTCCCCTGACATCTAGTGATGAACTGCAGGAATAAACTTCAGGAGCAGAGTATTTACCCTGCCAAGGGGATCAGCAGACAGACCTGCATTACCAAAGTGATCAGTTTTGGCCGTTTTGGGTTAAAATTCACTTTAGTCTTGAATGCAGAAGTATGAAAAAAGGGCAGCAGGACTCTACTTAGCGTGCCTTGACTGAGGGGGTGTGGGGGTCATCCTGATCATTATCTCATTTGCTAAGCAGGGGATAGCAATGCCAAAGCCAAGCAAGAGTCATAGAGAATAGTGATAAATGGTTTGGAGGTGCTGGTGTTGCTCTGTTTACAAATGCAACTGAGGAATGATTTGATCCTTCTTTTCCTCTAGTGTTTTAAATAAAGCTGACTATGCTCATGTGACAGTACTAAACCTTTTTCAAGGATCATTAGAGTTCACCTCAAAGGGGCTGAACTTTACACCTGATATAGAGTTAACAGTGTGGGGGAAAGGCAACATAGAAGAGGCAGCACCAAAGAAGCCCCCACCACTGAAGTAATTGAGAATGGGGTTAAGTGATGGATCACAGCAGTGACCAGCAGTAGCAGAGACTGCAAATGCTGATGAGCAGAGGCAGAAGCATCACTCAAACACTCTCTTCTCTCAGGGGTGGAAGGGAACTCACCCAAATGTGTCCCTGGACATTGGGGATTTTGCTGACCTTGGACAGCAAACTGTGAGTGGGGCACAGCGAAGGGAAAAAGGGAGTGGCATGTTAAAGAGACATTCCTCCCTTGGACTTTCACGCCACCAGGTGGGAAACCATGAAAAAAGGACACTGCCCAAAATACTATGGGGCAGGTATTTTACTTATTGGTTACATACTTTCAAGTCATTGTTGCAGTGTTTTCCCAAATTAATGCTGTGTTTTCTTCTTTTAATAAAAGGTTCCTCTTGTTATACACAGACTCAGTGCTTGCAAGTGTGGAAGTATTGCTCTGAGAGGTGCCTGGGCGGATGTTTAGTTTTCCCGGAATACTGGGTGGGGGCTCTTGCTGCTTCTGTTTTGTATTGTAAAGAGGAACTCCTACATATAGGACCCAGCCCTTGTTGCTGCCTACACCACCTGGCAGGTAGATAGATGTGTAACCCTTCTAGCTAACCATGCTTTCCGAGCAGAGCTTCCTATTATCAGGGAAGAGAGTAGAGCAGAGCTGAGAACTTCATGCAGTCCACTAGGGACATCACTATCCAAGCTATTTTTCCTTCAGCGTGCTTAGATGTTATAGTACTGAATGCTTTTAAAAACCCTAGGATAGATACATAGAGTTTGTTCCGGGCACTGTTTAAAAGATGAAAGTGTTACACTGGGCCACTATTTTCTTCTCATTTGTATCCTTCCTTCATACTGGCTTCTTCCATGATGCCCACAAGACACAAATCAACCATGATATTCAGTTTATATATATATTTAAAAGAGAAAAAACTCAACAATCAACAACTTTGTTTTACCAGGATGTGTACGTGACTTAGTTGAGTAACTGTGCAATCATCTTTCTGTAAGCCCTGCCCTTCTTTCCCCACTCCTTCTTAGTCTTCCTTGTTGAGTCAACTTTGACATTCCAATAGGTCTTCTCATATGCATGAAGTTACTCACGTGTGCAAAAAAGTTTCCAAGATCCAGGCCACAGTTTGTAAACTCATGGGTCAGGGACAACATCATCTTTTCTGTACTGTAAGAGGTCTTTTACATGTCTGGGCACTGTAAAATAATAAATTATTAATGATAATATGTTGCTATGGGTGGCAGTGCAGAAGTCCATGGTCCACAGATTGGCCAACCTGATGTACTTTATGGGTTTTATCTTCTGTGTTAATCCTGGAATATGTTTTACATTTAATTTGAGCATCTTCACTGCTTAATTTGTCATGTGTTATTAATTCATGAGTCCAAACCCTTCTTGATATATTTTTTTTTTATTATTTCACAGCAGTTAGACACTTTAGAAAATGTCAAAATGACATTTCTGTTCTTCATCTGTACCTGTAACCTTCTGGCTGCTGTATATTTGGTGCTTAGACGGTGTCTTTTTCTCCCCTTATTCTGCATTTATTAGTCTCTTACTGTAATTAATCCAAGAAACACTAAGAATGTAAAACATGTAATTACGATATTCTTTAACCTGCTGCAGGATATGACAGCACACACATTTCCCCAACCCTGTGAGGGTCAGGGCTGGGACACAAGTAGCCAGGCCAAGCGATTAGCAACCTAATTCCTGAGGATTGTGTTCAGGTTACTGGGAATCAGGCAGGAGCCAGTCAAACTAGTTCAGATGGCTTTGGACACCAGATGGGTCATCAGGAATGAGGCATGCCAGAGCTTGAAGCACTGAGGGAGTCCAAGCAGCAGCCAGGTAAGGCCTAGTTGTGTGGACAACTTCCTGTGGGTTTAAATAGGAAGCCCTGACCAATCAGAGGTCCCAGTGTTCTTTCAGTCAGCGCCCAGAAGAGGTTTCCCAGATATAGTTTCAGGTTTCATGGGCTCTCCCCTTGGTCAGCGAGTAGCAAGCCACTGAATGTGAATAAGGTGGCAGGAAGTGACTGGTAAACCCCAGTGACCCAGATTTGAGACATGTGGGGTCATGCCAATAAGCCGCTGAGGGAGTATGGGCTCAACTCCAGGCTGGTAACAATAGCCAATATTTTCAATGTTGAGTTAGGCTCCTAAATACATGTTAATGGTGCTAAATAAAAGTGACCTGATTTTCAGAAATGCTAGCCACCAACCAATTCCTAGTAAAGTCAATGAATGAAAATCATTAAGACCCATGAGTGGCAAATAGAATCAATGGGCTACATCTAGCCCTTGTGTCATTGTGGTGGGTAGTATCTGCTTACACCACGGCTGAATTTGGCCCAGAAGCTCTTTTCACACATCATATTACAGTAAAACAGCAGCTCTTAGCTTTGGGGTTGAGACTCCAACTAGGTCACCAAGGGGTGGCTGCAGGGTAATACCCCTAAATTCCACCAGTAAACAAGATTTCAGCCAGCTCTTCGGCTGTTACGGAAAAGAATCATGGAATTTAATAGGGATGAAACCAACAGGATTGGATAGAAATGGCAATTTTGTAAAAATGTAACAGGGCTCTGTAGAATTTATTCTAAACACCTACAAAATGTAATAGTGTACGTTACCCGCCTTGCAGATTTTTTGAGCCAACCTCTAGAATTCTAGAGTTTGGTTAAATTCTAGAGAAAAGATGGAATTCTCTATTAAGTGTGACAGGATCCTAGCCCTTCCTCCCACCTACATTGTGCTCAGCTAGAGGAGGAATATGCCTCTTTGATCCCCAGGCCTCTGATGCTTAGAGCACTCAACCAGCTCTTAAAAGGTACCTCCTCCAGAACATAGCATGGTGGTGTTTCAGGGATGGGGAGAGGAGTGAAGAAGAATGGGGTGGGGCAGGGTAGTGGCAGGAGAAAGAAGCAACTTCCACTAATTTCTGCCTAACTTCTGGCAACTAGCAGCCCCCAACCAGAGCATTTATGCAGCAACCCCAACACCAGATTTTAGCTCACCTCTGGTACCCCATACATGCAAGCTGCATTATCTGCCTGTGTCACAGTGTCTGGTGTGGCTCACGACCATGCGTGCCAATCTCAGGGCAGACTGTCAAGAAACAGGGCACAAACCGTAAATTGGTTGTGTGTTCTGTACTTAGATTGCACCAACCAAATATCAAATATGAACTCCTAAAGTACTGTAACAGCCTTAACATAAAGTCACAGACAGTCCCCTTGGGCACTCTGGTCTATCTTGCCACCCACGCAAGCCTGCCTTTGTGATAGATGGTCCCTTACACCAAAAATCACATCAATATTCAGGTTACTCCCAGTCCCAAAATACCAGTCCCTTACTCCAGGTCAATTGTATCTTAGATCTCTCACCAAAGACAGTGCTTGTAGCCAGTCCTGTAATAAACTAACTAAAGGTTTATTAACTAGGAAAAAGAAATATGAGAGTTATTCAGAATGTTAAAGCAGGTAAACATACACACACAAATGAGTTACAATCCGGTTTCAAAAGGTAATAGACGCTGCTGTAACATGCCAGCTCCATAGGGCTAATCCAAGCTAAACAGCTGGGGACTCCTTGCTTATGCTTAGAAATCTTCGCCCCTTCAAGCAGCATAGGACCACCAGTTTCTCCTTAATAGGCATTTTTATTTCCTTCCCTCAGTGTCCAAGCTGTGATGGGACGAGGGCTTGTGCACGTGCCTTCTTCAGGGGCGTGGGGGAAGCAATCAGCTGTCCACAGCGGCTTGTCTGATGTCCTTCCTTTGTTAGGGAGCAGATAACACCTCTTGTGGTAAGCTAGTATTTCACACTTGCCAATGCTTTTCCCCTGACTGTGGGGGATTTAAAAATCGTCGGCTATGTCTATACGTACAGCACTGCAGCTGTACCGATACAGCTGCGCCACTGCAGCGAGTGTGGTGAAGACACTCTATGGCAATGGGAGAGAGCTCTCCCGTCGGCATAAAAAAATCACCTTGACGAGTGGCAGAAGCTGTGCTGGTGGGAGAAGCACTCCCGCCAACATAGTGCTGTGCACACGAGAGCTTACGCTGGCCTAATTTATGTCACTGAGGGGGATGGAATATTCACATCCCTGAGCAACACAAGTTCTGCCAGCATAAGTTGTAGTGTAGACATAGCCTTAGCAAACATTTTTATAGTTACAGAGCATACATGTAAACATTACCTTATAACATGGGCTACAGATATTATAAGTAGGATTAATACATGCAGCATCCTACAAGCATTCCATGAAGTCTAAACACTAAACACATTTTTATAACTCTAATATCTATTTTAACAATACC
Organism: Macrochelys suwanniensis; assembly: GCA_033296515.1. Classification (NCBI taxonomy): domain Eukaryota; kingdom Metazoa; phylum Chordata; order Testudines; family Chelydridae; genus Macrochelys; species Macrochelys suwanniensis. The sequence continues at coordinate 241,160,999 of CM065776.1, forward strand.
AGTACAAAGGTGAGCCAGACTGGTTTCCAGCTAGGCGTTCGTCAGTGTTCAGTGAGACCTGGGGCCTTGGCAGGAGCCGGCACCGGGTCTGCTAGCGTCACAGCCTGGATTTACATTTCCCTAATACAGTCAAGCCTGCCTCACCTGGCAGCTCTATAGAGCTGAGAGCCTTTGCTCCCATTACATAGGTATACTGTGCTATGCTGTATCTTTAAATCAAGCGCTGAAATAACAGTATAGTTCATGCAAGGGTCAGGGATTTGCTTGAGAGTTGTGGTTAATTATTAATTATATTTAAAATTTTATAAAGGCTTAAAGGCAATGGAAGCCAGAGGCAGTCTTCTCATTCCTGCCTCCCTTGTGATATTCTGATGTTCAGTTCCTTTACTTTAGTGCTAGTCTGTACAGATAGGAAAGACTTCAGCCTGTTCCCCTTCTCTGGTATAGCAAGACCCAGTAATATCTTCACTGGGTTCTGATGATTTCCTCACTTTCTAAGACAGCAGCAATCTGGGGTATAAATATGTGACAGAATCACTGAATTATGAATATGGAAGGTCACTCTCTTCACTCCATCCCCGGAGGGGAAGAGATGAGACTAGGACTAGTGCTGAGGTGTGGGGAAAGAGAAGAGCTCCTTGCACAGTCATTTCCTAATCTAAAGGAAGTCTGTTGCTGAAATCAGTGGTCAGGTCCCTAGGTACCTCTTGTGGAGCATGGAGAGAGTGGGTTGTACAATTAATTCCCCGTCCTTAAAGACCCACCCATCATAACAGGAGTCCTTTGGTTGATGGGTTGGTTGTGTGCAGGGGCTAGCCTTGCATACCATAAAAATGAGACTGTGCAGATTTGGGTTCAAAGTGAGGCTTCAGAACAGGAGTAACTTTACACTAATATGTGTAGCAGTGCATTAAGCATGCAAGTCCCAGCTCTTCCTGGATTGATATATATCAGCTTTTAGGATTAGCAGGGGCTATTCACTTCAGTACCTTTAGAGTCTGATTTGCCACAGCATTGGCACACTGGGGCATAAATGCTGCCAAAACAGAATTCCCGCCTAATTTACACCTGTGGTACTGTTTTCCAACCATTTTGCACATGTCTACATGACTATACATAGTAAAAGGCAAAATAGAATTTTGGCTGACAATATTTGGGGCAGGTATTGGATTATCTGTACACTGTTTCATTTAGATTTTGGTACTAGAAACTAAGGGTCAGATTCTGATCTGACACTGCTTTTACACACATGTAACTCCATTTACTTCAATGGAGCTACCCCAAGTGTACACCAGTGTAACTAATCATATCCTGGCCACTCACTCAGGAACCAATCTGATCTTTTAAGATGCTTGTTTGTAGGGCCATCTGCTGGTTTACTTGGATATTTTCAATGGGTTGTACAGTACTAAGGCAGTTAAAAGATTAACAAAATTACATTTTAAACTGTGACACTTTCTACATTTTCATTAAACAACCATAACATTTTGACTTTGAAAGCTAGGAAGATGTCTCTCTTAGTAGGGCTGTACTGCTCTTTATTGACAATTTTTTCTGTCTTTCACATGACTGGGTTTTCTATGAGTAGTCCCTCTAAGGACTGCCAAACATTTAACAGGCATCAGAGTGGATAAAAATCAAGTATTTTTTTTAATCAGATTTTGATTTAAATTGGATTTTTTTTTAAGTTTACAGTTTATTTTTTAAAAACAAACCTATTTATAATTAAATTTGTGTAAGCAGGGTCTGAATGAACTATCCCCTGACAGCTAGTTTGGGAGGGGGAGAGACTTCAGGAACAAACTGTATTTACATGACCACACCTACTCTGCATAGGTATCTAACAGACTGGAGTTGTGTAGCTCCAAGTGATCAGCTTTGGCTGGTGTTGGGTTACAAATCACTTTAATGCAGAGGTAGTGAAATGTTGTTATCTTCATTGTATGACTAAAAGGGAGCAGAACTGTGCTGAGCTTGTCCCGATTGAGGTGTCACCCTCAGCTGAAAGAAACTCACTAAGCCAGGGGCTCGAATGCCAGACACCTGTGAAAAGTAAGAAGGGGGAGACAAGTATCTTAGCTGAGAGCTAGGTCTTGGGGCTGGTTTAACCTGTTCCTTCCCACTGTTCAAAGACAGAGCTAAATGGGCTTAATTAGGAGCCTTTTGTTATGTTAAAGTGCTTAAATGAGAGCTGAAATGAGGTGTGGTGGGGTAGTATTTCTGCCCAGTGTGCAAAGAGCTGACAATCACTAAGAGCCTGACCTGCAGAGATCACAGCAGAGAGGCAGGTGGCAGCAGAAGGTGACTCTCAGTTGGCTGGTGAATTAGTGGCTGGTGAGTAGAACAGGTGACTGGTGGGTCAGCTAGCGGAGAGGAACTGCAGCTAGGTGGGGTGGCCAATAGAGAGGAACCATGGCTGGTGGGGTGGTGGCCAGTCAGAGCAAGTGCTCAGATGGCAAAGCAAGCAAGGTGTCTTCTTCCCCTGGTGGAAGGTGAACTCACACAGCTGCACCTTGGAACCCTGGGGTCTCACTGATGAAGGACAACCACTGTGAGTGGGGTGTGGTGAGGAAGCAAAGAGGGGCACAGAAAAGGAACTTTTGATTTGTAGAACTCAAGAACATGAAGCAAAAGGTACTGCCCCACGCACTCTGGGGTGGGTGTCCTGCTCATAATTTTATGATTATGAATCCTGCTTGTGGCATTTTCCCTAATTAATGTTAGGTGACATCTTTTCTTTCATTAAAAGTTTATTTTCTACACTCAGACGTTGTGCTTGCGAGTGGGGAAGTATTGCCTCTCAGAGGTGCCCAGGGGTGGTGTGTAATTTTCTCAGGTTACTGGGTGGGGGCTCAAGCCAGTTCTGTGTTGTATTGTTGAAAAGGAACCCCTAGATATTGAACCTGGCCCTGGTTGCTGCTGGCTCCACCTGGCAGAAGGGTTTCATTTGAAATTATGACAACCTATGTTAAGGCCTAAACTTACTATAATCTATTAATAATTTCAATTAATTGAAAATAATATTAAGTAGTACATGTTTGCTGTCAAACTTTAAAGAAAGTCGGACCACTGAAGTGGTGGAAGTCACTGGCTAAGCACCTGAAATTAGGTTTTGTTGAAGTGCAAAACCAGCTTTTGACATCAGTAGCCTCTCTACAGGTGCAGAGAGAATATTTTCTTTATTTTAGTTTATTCACATAGTTCAGTTCAATGACTAGTTCGTTCAGAATTAAGAAACGATAAGTAAGAAAACTTCTTGTTCTCTTCCAGTCTCTGAATAAAAACCAGTGAGGGATCTATCAGTTCAAAAACTTTGAAGGGCATGGTGACCAGAAACAATCACTAACTATGGATAGTACTTCTTGGGTTTAATAATTCAGTTAGTTTTAAATGTTCTTATGTATCCAGCCCATAAGGTAGTTTCATTTAACTAATAAAAACATTTTAAAATGCTGTTTTTGTGTGTTTAAATTGAATTTTAAATTTCTATCTAAATAGAGCTTGATAGAAATCGCAAGGAAAAAAATTAATCTAATAAATAAGAAATGCGTCATTCTCCATTTTTAACATAAAAATGTAAAAATTAAGAATCTAAATAAATGTGAATTAAGCTATGTAAGTGCTTAAATAAATGTGCATAGATATAGTGTATCCTTTTAGTTAGTGTAACCCTTCTGCCAGGTGGAGTTGGCAGCAATAAAAGCCAGGGGTTTCTCCTAACAACAGAAAATAGAACCACCTTAAGCCCTGACCCAGTAATCTGGGAAAACAAAACACCATCCGTGGGCACCTCTAAGAGGCAACACTTCCCCTATTGCAAGCATTGAGACGCCGTGTACAACAAAATAAAACTTTTATTAAAAGGGCAAAGGGGACCCAACAGTAATTTGGGGAAAACACCACAACCATAATTCAAAAGCACCCACCCCACAATGCACTGGGCAGTGTCCAAGCATGTGACCTTAAGGAAACACCCACTCCACAGTGCATTGGGCAATGCTTTTTACCTCAGTTTCTCACCTTTTAGTGTGAAAGTCCAAAAAATGAATGTCCTGTAACAAACCACTCTCCTTTCCCTCTGTAGTAACCCTCTCACAGCTGGCAGTCCTTGGTTAGTAAAGACCCACAGTTCAGAGGTGCACTCATAGGGGAGTGACGGGGAAAGAATTGATCAATATCTCTACTACTGCCACCTCTGCAACTAGCTCACAGCTGCTGCTCCTCTCTATTGCTATGATATCCTATTCTGAGGTTCTGCTGCTTAACTTATCTCTTAGGCTATGTCTACACTATGATAGTAGTTCGATTTTACTTAAACCGATTTTTTGAAACTGATATTACAAAGCCAAACGTGTGTGTCCACACTAGGCACATTAATTCGGCGTTGTGAGTCCACAGTAACGGGGCAAGCATCGACATTCCAAGTGGTGCACTGTGGGTAGCTATCCCACAGTTCCCGCAGTCCCCACTGCCCATTTGAATTCTGGGTTGAGCCCCCAATGCCTGATGGGGCAAGAAATATATTGCGGGTGGTTTTGGGTAACTGTCGTCATTCAACCGTCACTCCCCCCACCTTCCGTGAAAGCGGCGGCAGACAATCATTTCGCGCCCTTTTCCCTTGATTGACAGCGTGGACGCCATAGCGCCGTGAGCATGGAGCCCGGTGAGATCATCGCAGCAGTTATGGCCGTTGTCAACACCTCGCGCCTTATCGTGCACTTTATGCAGAGGCAGATGTTGGGAAATCAGGCGAGGAGGCTATGGCAGCGCTGTGACGACAATGACGATGACAGGGACACAGACCTCTCTCAAAGCACGGGACCCCGCAAATTGGACATCCTGGTGACAGTAGGTCATGTTGATACAGTGGAATGCCGAATCTGGGCCCGGGAAACAAGCACAGACTGGTGGGACCGCATAGTGCTGCAGGTCTGGGATGAATCACAGTGGCTGCGAAACTTTCAAATGCGTAAGAGCACTTTCCTGGAACTTTGTGACTTGCTGTCCCCTGCCCTGAAGTGCCAAGACATCAGGATGAGAGCAGCCCTGACAGTCCAGAAGCGAGACTTTTGGCTGCTGAAGCTTACTTAACAGCAGTGCCCTCCTTTCCCGTTCCAAGCAGAGCTCCTAGAGTTGGCCAGTTACTGCTGCGCTGTGCGGGTTAACGTGCAGCGGCAGAAACCACAGTAACCCCAGCCATCCCATTCTCTGGGATGGCCGCTGTAGCCTTCACCCCACCGCGTGGCTGTTCTAGGGGAAGATCCCTGCTAGGTGACCGCGAACCGCTCAGCATGAATGGTCCGCCTCCCCGCCCCCACCGCGTGGCTGGTCTCGGGGAAGATCCCTGCTAGCTGACCGCGAACCGCCCAGCATGAACGCTCCCCTTCCCCGCACCCACCGCTTGGCTGGTCTCGGGGAAGATCCCTGCAAGCTGACCGCGAACCGCTCAGCATGAACGGTCTGCCTCCCCGCCCCCACCGCTTGGCTGGTCTCAGGGAAGATCCCTGCTAGCTGACCGCGAACCGCCCAGCATGAACGCTCCCCTTCCCCGCACCCACCGCTTGGCTGGTCTCGGGGAAGATCCCTGCAAGCTGACCGCGAACCGCTCAGCATGAACGGTCTGCCTCCCCGCCCCCACCGCTTGGCTGGTCTCGGGGAAGATCCCTGCTAGCTGACTGCGAACCGCCCAGTATGAACGCTCCCCTTCCCCGCACCCACCGCTTGGCTGGTCTCGGGGAAGATCCCTGCTAGCTGACCGCGAACCGCCCAGCATGAACGCTCCCCCTCCCCGCACCCACTGTGTGGCTGGAAACTGCTGGGTGGATTTTTTAAAAGGCACAGGCAAAAAGTCCCCGTAATAAAATTCACCTAATTCCAACCAGGTCACCATGACTGATATCACTCTGATGCGGATTACGCAGACAGAGGAAGAATGGATGTTGCGTGAATGCCAGCAAACACTGGGGCCATATGCCGCCATGCTTTGTCAGGCAATGATACTGGAGTACCTGCTACTGGCCTGGCGTGGTAAGGTCTCCTACCATGGGGGACACAATAAGGCCGCTCTCCCCAGAAACCTTCTGCAAAGGCTTTCACAGTACCTCCAGGAGAGCTTCATGGAGATGTCCCAGGAGGATTTCTGCTCTATCCCCACACATGTTAACAGACTTTTCCAGTAGCTGCACTGGCCATGAATGCATCCAAAGTCCTCAGGTCAAATTACTCATTAAAAACCCAGTGCTTTAATACCATGTCTATTCTATTCAAAAGATACACTCACCTACTGTTCCTTCTCCTGATTCACGGTCCGGGATACTGCCTTGGGAGGGTTGGTAGGAGATCTCTGTCAGGGTAATGAAGAGATCCTGGCTTTCAGGGAAATTGGTGTTCAAAGTGCTGTCGACTACTTCGTCCTCCTCATCTCCTTCATCATCTTCCCTGTCCGTGAAAACCTCAGAGGAAGCGACCGATGAGAATACCCCATCGTCGGAGTCCACGGACAGGGGTGGGGTAGTGGTGGCGGCCCCCCCTAGGATAGCATGCAGCGCAGCGTAGAAACGGCATGTCTGGGGCTGAGACCCGGAGCGTCTGTTGGACTCTTTGGTCTTCTGGTACGCTTGTCTCAGCTCCTTAATTTTCACGCGGCACTGCGTTGCATCCCTGCTGTATCCTCTGTCCGTCATGGCCTTGGAGATTTTTTCGTAAATTTTCGCATTCCGTCTTTTCGATCGTAGCTCTGATAGCACGGATTCATCTCCCCCTACAGCTATCAGATCTGTCACTTCCTGATCAGTCCATGCTGGAGCCCTCTTTCAATTCTGGGATTGCATGGTCACCTCTGCTGGAGAGCTCTGCATCGTTACCTGTGCTGCTGAGCTCGCCACGATGTCCAAACAGGAAATGAAATTCAAACTGGCCAAACAGGAAATGGAATTCAAATGTTCCCGGGTCTTTTCCTGTGTGGCTGGGCAGAGCATCCGAGCTCGGACTGCTGTCCAGAGAGGCGAGAGTGGTGCACTGTGAGATACCTCCCGGAGCTATTAGCGTCAAATTCCATCCACACTAACCCTAATTCGACATGGCCATGTCGATTTTAGCGCTACTCCCCTCGTCGGGGAGGAGTACAAAAATCGATTTAAAGAGCCCTTTATGTCGAAAGAAATTGCTTTGTTGTGTGGACGGGTGCAGGGTTAATTCAATTTAACGCTGCTAAATTCGACATAAACTCCTAGTGTAGACCAGGCCTTAGACTAAGAGTCTTAGTGCCGGTGCAGCTTCTGTGTTGCCTTTCACTGTTCCCACAGGCGGTCCCAGGCTTAAATCCTAGACTTGCTCAGCAGTAAGGCCAGCTCCAAGAACCACAAACTAGAAACAAGGACTCCAACTCAAATCAAGACTTCTTTGGAAAAACTCCACACTCACCCCTCAGCTTCACTAACATTTGGCACTCCTACCCCACCACCATTTAGCAAGAGAAGTTCAGTTTAGGGTGACCCACTCAATTAGGGCATGCTAAGCCCAGTTCTGTTGCCCTTTACTCATACAATAAGGATAACAACATTTCATTACCCCCGCTTTTGTTGTAACCCAAACCAGCCAAAATTAATCATTTTGGCACAGCAGCTCCATTATGCTGCATATCTAGGCATGTCTGTGCAAACACATTCTGCTCTTGAAGTCTTTCCCTCCCTCCCCAGGGCATCACTAGATGTCAGGGGAAAGCTCATTCACACCCTGCTTACATCAGCAAAATGAAGCATGAACTATAGCATAAAGGCTATATTTAGTTGCATATTAACATGTTTTAATGGTTACCAACCAATGAGAATCAGCCTTTCTTTAGGAAAATAACTAAAAAGTACAAATGCAAAACAAGATTAAAACTGATGCTTTACATCAGGGGTAGGCAACCTATGGCACGCATGCCAAAGGCGGCACGCGAGCTGATTTTCAATGGCACTCACACTGCCTGGGTCCTGGCCACCGGTCTGGGGGGCTCTGCATTTTAATTTAATTTTAAATGAAGCTTCTTAAACATTTTAAAAACCTTATTTACTTTATATACAACAATAGTTTAGTTATATATTATAGACTTACAGAAAGAGACCTTCTAAAAACGTTAAAATGTATTACTGGCACGCGAAACCTTAAATTAGAGTGAATAAATGAAGATTCAGCACACCACTTCTGAAAGGTTGTTGACCCCTGATTTACATCAAGGTTTCCTGCTTGCTTATTCAAATCATGATTAAAATGGGTGATTTAACTCACTTTGATTTAAATCAGTCCACTCTCCACTGTTGCTAATGCTCTCCCCTTTGATATCCTGTCTCCCATTGACTTTCATAACTCTGTCCTATCTTGATTCTCCTCCTAAACCTTTAGATACTTTTTCAGCATCTCTTCTTGATGTTCTTCCCCCTTCTCTCCACTCCCACTCATTAGTGAAGTCCCTCAAGGCTCTGTCCTGGGCCCCTTCCTTTTCTCTCTCTACACCTTATCTTTGGGTGGCCACTTCTGCTCACACAGGTTTAACTAGCACTTTTATGCTAACAACTCAAAAATATTTTTGGATTCCTGACCTCTCTCTCATTGTCTCCCTGACATTTTGACTTTGAGCTTGAGATGGTGGCAAGCCATCCCAAGCTCAATGAGAAACAAAGGGAAGCTCATAAAATTTCCTTCCAAGTCCTCTGTCAGCTGCAATGGAGAACAGATGCAGCATAACCCCAAGGTGTTCCCTTACATCCAGGCCTGTAATTTAGGATTCAGAATAGCAGCCGTGTTAGTCTGTGTCAACAAAAAAAAAAAAAAAAAAGTTTTTTCCCCTGCTGATAATAGTTCCTCTTAATTAATTAGCCTCTTACAGTTGATATAGGTACTTCCATCTTTTCATGTTTCTCTGAATGTATAAATATCTTCTTACTGTATGTTCCATTCTATGCAGCCGTTGAAGTGGGACTGTAGCCCACGAAAGCTTATGCTGAAATAAATTTGTTAGTCTCTAAGGTGCCACAAGTACCCCTGTGTTTGTATGTTGTTATTTTTTTTGTAATTTAGGAGTTACCTTAAACTCTTCTCTGTCATTCAGACTATTACCAAGTCCTCTTCCATTCTGTCTCCACTGCCATCTCACTTGTACATGCCCTGATCATCTCTGCTTTGATAATGGAATCGGTTCCTCTTGGCTCTGTGATAATAATCTCACAGTCCTTCCAAACCATCCAAAGTGCTGCTGCTGAAATTTTCTGCATCCACCAATTCAAACCTGTCATCCTCTTCCTTTTGAGTCATTTCATCAGCTCCCCATTGTCCTAGGCATTAAATTCAAACTACTTGTGTGTGTCAGAAAAGGCCTTATTGTCATGTAGTCCCAGCCTTCATCTATGGCATTGTCTCCGTTCTCATTCCCACCTTCTTTTCTGCACTGATTAAACCAGCCTTGATACTCTTCATCTCCTCTCACAGGCATCTGTCTTCTTCTGTGCTACTCCTTGTGCTTGTGTAAGGCTGTGGTCTGAATTTCTAGAAAGGAGCTCTCTGCTGCCATCTATTGGTGAACTGGAGAGAGACAAAAAGCCAACCTCATTTTGGTCATTTTGTTTAAAATTAATTTACGTTTTTGATATAGGGGTGATGAAATATTATCCTTATTGCGTGACAAAAGGGCAACAGAGATATGTCCTGAGTGAGGATATTAAATCATTCCTCTACTGTTGGGTAGTGGAACTTAGCTACAAGCCAGACAGATGGGTAAAGGGATTTCGACCTTTGGCTAGGAGCAAATCCCTGGTAGCAAGGACTCTGCTCAAGGGTCCTCCTTGAAACCCACCCCCGCACCTTCCACGTGCAATGGCAGACTGCAATGGCTAAGTGAATTCTGATAAGAGCCCTTCAACCTAGAAGAACTAGAGCTGTAATCACTATAGCTGAGTTAGATGTTGGAGCTTCCAGAGCTGGTGCAGAGACCCTATTGCAGCAAAAGATGATGCAGAGATGGCTGTAAGGTGTTTCGCCACAGCAGATGCTTCTGCTAAGCAAAACTTCCCCCTTCCCCACAGTGGGGTTGGAGGGACCTGCCTGAGTGCACGCCTGGACTTCACTGACAACAAAGTAGCAGCATTTTCCTAGAACATTTACACCGGCAGGTGGGGAAAATGAGGCAGAGGACTACTGCCAAAGTCATTGTGGGAGTGAATGTTTTACTTATTTTTTATACAAAGGTGAAGTTGGTTTGTTGTTGTTCTCCTCTCCCAATAGTGCTGGTTCTTTTCCCTCTTAATAAAGTTATTTGTTTTATATATAGATTCAGTGCCCCCAAGAAGAGAAGCGTTAAATGCTTGCTAAAGGCACCCAGGGAAGGTATTTAGTCCAGGTTTCTGGGTGTATGTGTGAGGGTTCAAGCTGGTGTGTTTGTTAATTTTAAGAGGAACCCCTCGATATTTGAACCTGAGCTTTTTAGCAGCTCACAACACCTGGCAGGAAGGTTACACTTAGAGTAACTTTCCCAAACCTGTTCATCGCGTCACCTCCCTTGCAACGTTCAAATCCCCCTAAAAACTATGTCTCCTTCAAAGCCTATAAGAAATTGAGAGAAATCAAACCATAAGCCACTCCTTAACTGACTAAATGGCTAATATGATTGTCACCTTTCTCTTCCTGACTCTTGTGTATGTAATGACGTCAAATCAAGATCGTCTGCCCTTCTGGGTAGGAGCTTTCATTATTTGTTTGTGAAACACCTAGCACTTTTTGGGAAATAAATGTCTCCAGGTACTTGTGCGGGCCTTTCACAGCACATCAGGGAAGAGAGACACACTTTAAAAGGGGAATATGATTGTAAAACTACAAAAATTGGCATGGGAACTCCTAGGCAAGTGAAGTACCTGAAAATACTATACTTCTATCTCCTAGATTTGTTACTCCTGGTGGGAGGAGATGTGCATACTCCAACGCTACTAATACTGAAAACATCCTGACATAAGCCTTGTGACATTTTAATAAAAGGAAAAAAACAACAACAACCCCAAACTGATATTGGTCTCCAAGAGGTACTTACTTTATTACCATCAAATTTTAATGAGGAAAAATGAGCAGTGAAGCCTTTAATCAATTAGTCATTCTGTTCTAGTAATAAAGGCAAGTCATATAGTTCTAGATCTTAAGTCATATTTTTCATTCAGTTTCCTTAGTTCTATTTTGAGGCAAATGCTATGAAAAAGTTATTTTTAGGACCCAATCCTGCAAACAGATAAGCATGTGCATAACTTTACTCATCCATTGAGCAGTATGGGGTTATTCACATGACTAAAGTTATGCATGTGCTTAATTATTTCTAGAATCGGGGACCTAGATGCAAACTGGTAGAAAGTATAACAACATATGCCAACGGCGTGGTTCACAAAAAGCTTTTTGACTAGTGAATGATTTTTATGAATGACTTCAGAACATGCTCCCTTTTCTTTTTTGTAGTTATTCCATTTTTGTGCAACAGAGCTTTCCTATTGCCTGTGGAGGGGAGATGCCTTTTTTAGCTCCTCAGAAATACCCAGTCAGGAACTGGAATAGAACACTTCTTAAAAATACAGCTTAAAATAGTTTTTGGTAGTTGATTTGGCACACATGAAATAAATGAGAAAGACAAGGTGGGTGAGGTAATATCTTTTATTGGACCAATATCTGTTGGTGAGAGAGACATGCTTTCCTGCTACACAGAGCTGTTCTTCAGGTCTGGGAAAGATTTGCAGAATGTCGCAACTAAATACATGATCAAACAGATAGTTTTGCATAAGTAGCTCTCTGATTTGATCTTGTATGTAGCTGTGACATTGAGTACCTTTCCTATGTCTGAAGAAGAGCTCCGTGGAACAGGAAAGCTTATTTCTGTCACCAACAGAAATTAGTCCAATGAAAGATATTATCTCACCCACTTTCTAATATTCTGGGACCACCAACACATCTACAGCAACACTGCACACATGAAAGAAATTGCCATTCCTGCCAACAAACCAAGGACTTACTTCTGTTTGCCATTCAGTGTTAAGTTACACTGTTATTTATAAGCTGCTCTGAGATTTTTCTAGAATTACACTTGTTTTCTAGGTTATGAATCCTTTCTTCAGGGCACAATCCAGAGCCATGGGCAGTGCATGACGCGTCCGTTCGAGTAGGCTAGCCCCCAGCCTGGCCCGTTCCGTGCCCCACCCCCATTAGAGCCCACAGCTCCCCCGCTGCAACCACCAGCTCCCTTAACCCAGACCACCTCAGCACCCCCAACCCCAGAGCGCCAGGCGGGTGGGCGGTGGGGCCCCATTGCCATCAGCCCTGGAGCGCCAGGCAGACAGGTAGCAGGGCCTCAGCGCCCCAAGCCCCAGAGTTCCGGGTGAGTGCGCAGCATGGCCCAAACTCCTCTCCCCCAGCCCTGGAGCGCTGGGCAGGCGGCGTGGCCTAGTTTTTCCAACTTTCTAATCACACAAAACCAAACACCCTAGCCCCGCCCCTTCCCTGAGGCCACACCCCCCTATCCCGCCCCTTCCCCGAGGCCCTGCCTCCTGCTCACTACATTCCCACTTCCTTGGTGGCTCGCTTTCCCCCACCTTCACTCACTTTCACTGGGCTGGGGCAGGTGATTAGCATGCATGAGTGGGTGAGGGCTCTAACTGGGAGTACGGGATCCAGGGTGGGGCCAGAAATGAGGGATTCAGGGTGCGGGAGGGGGCTCCGGGCTGGGGACGGGTGGGTGAGGGCTCCAGCTGGAGGTGCAGGCTCTGAGGTGGGGCCGAGGATGAGAGGTTTGGGGTGCAGGAGGGGGCTCAGAGTTTGGGGGGGCTTAGGGCTGGGGCAGGAGGCTGGGGCTCGGGGTTGGGGGCGCAGGCTTACTTCCGGTGGCTCCCCGTCAGTGGCACAGTGGTGGGGTGGGGGGCTAAGGCAGGTTTCCTGCCTGTCCTGACTCTGCGCTGTGCCCCGGAAGCGGCCAGCAGCAGGTCCGGCTCCTAGGCGGAGGTGCTGCAGGCGTCTCTGTGCTCTGCTCCTGCCCGCAGGCACTGCCTCCTCAGCTCCCATTGGCTGCAGTTCCCAGCTGATGGGAGTGCAGAGCTGGTACTCAGGGCGGGGGCAGCGCATGGAGCCCCATGCTCCCACCTTCCCCCCCGCCTAGAAGTCGGACCTGCTGGCTGCTTCCGGGGAGCAGCACGGAGCCAGGACAGGTAGGGACTAGCCTGCTTTAGCTCCATAGCACCGCTGCCCGGACTTTTAACGGCCCAGTCGGCAGAGCTGACCGGAGCCACCAGGGTCCCTTTTCGACTAGGTGTTCCGGTCAAAAACTGGACACCTGGTCACCCTAGTGCGGCCCCAGCCTGAGCCCGGGCCAGGGCACAGGGGAACACAAGACGAGAGCCTCAGAGCAGGAAGCAGGAACGAGCCTGGGGGCGGAGTGTGGGTGGGGGCCATGCCTGGCTGTTTGGGGAGGCTCATCCTCCCCCAGCCTATGATACCCGTCAGGAACTGTGTCGTAGGGGTTTGCCAGCTCTCTACTCCTGAGGGAATTTTTTCATGTGTCTGTATTGTTGCAGATGTACTTGCTGACAGGTACTCTGAAATACATTACCAAAATAATTGAAACTGGCACGATTATATAGTCTTATTTTGACAAATTAAATGTGCAAAATTTTGCAGAATTTTAAAACATTGTGTGCAGAATTTGTAATATTTTGGCACTGAATTCCCCCAGGAGTAATTAATGGCACTTGCATGACAATTGCCTCCACCGTAGGTGCCGACACTGTGGGTGTTCCAGCCCTGAAAAAAATAGTGGATGCTCAGCACCCACCAGCCATAGTGGTTTTGCAGCCCTGGCCACGGATCAGCTGTTCTGGGGTGGCCCTGCCCCCACCCATCAGCTGTTAGGCATCTGTGCTTATCAGCTGTTTGGCAGGCTCTAGAGAGCAACTGTTTAGCAGCCCCTCCCCCCCATCAGCTGATTTGCAGCCCTTGAGCTAGCAGCAGCTGCTGCAGCAGGGGCTGACCCAGCCCTGCTTCAGCCCTCAGTGGGGGTGGGGGCCTGCTCCAGCCAGGGTGAGCGAGGGCGGGGAGCACAGGGCTCGCTCTCCTCTGCAAAAGCCCAGTGTTATCAGCAGCATGAGACCCTGCTCATCTGGGGCCGCCCCACCTACCTGTATCTCCTAGGCAGGCTCCCTGTGTGGCTGCAGCTCCCAGCCCGGCTCCAACCGCAGGCAGCAGGTGTGTCCTATTCCAGACAGAGAGAGCTGGGCTGGGGGTGGGGCCTGCTGCAGTGTCGGGAGTCCATGGGTGCAGTTTGGGGGGGAGAGATAGCTCAGTGGTTTGAGAATTGGCCTGCTAAACTCAGGGTTATGAGTTCAATCCTTGAGGGGGCCATTTAGGGATATGAGGCAAAAATTGGGGCTTGGTCCTGCTTTGAGCAGGAGGTTGGACTTAGATGACTTCCTAAGGTCCCTTCCAACCCTGATATTCTATGATTGGCCCCCCCAAACAGAGGCAAGGCGTAGTGTGTGTGTGTGTGGGGGGGGTGCATGTAGAGTCACTGCCCCTCCACTTCTGTGAATGAGGAGCTGCTCTGCTTTGCCTGGGATGTGTGTGTGTCTGTCCTCATGGGCACCATTTGGGGGGGAAGTGGGGCCTCCTGGCCTCCCCTTGAGTTTCCTACTGGCGGAGATCTGCTCACAGCGTATGCCCTAGCCCCAGACGGAATAATTAAATGCAGCACAGTCTGAGTGTGGGGAATGTGAGATAAATTCTGTGCTACTCCCAGCTTCTGCCTTTGGAGCAGGGAGTTTGTTTATAAACAGCGGCGGGATGATTAAGCTAACAAAGGGCTTGTTATTAAATTAAATTAAGGATTGAACATTGCCAGGCACTCCAATTAAAAGATAGGAAACAAAGGGTAGGAATAAACGGTCAGTTTTCAGAATGAAGAGAAGTAAATAGTCGTGTCCCCCAGGGGTCTGTACTGGGATCTGTGCCAACTTCAACATATTCAGAAGTATCAGAGGGGTAGCCGTGTTAGTCTGGATCTGTAGAAGCAACAAAGGGTCCTGTGGCACCTTATAGACTAACAGAGGTATTGAAGCATAAGCTTTCGTGGGTGAATACCCACTTCTTCGGATGCAAGCAGTGGAAATGGCAGACATTTCCACTGCTTGCATCCGAAGAAGTGGGTATTCACCCACGAAAGCTTATGCTTCAATACCTCTGTTAGTCTATAAGGTGCCACAGGACCCTTTGTCGCTTCTAACATATTCATAAATGATCTGGAAAAGGGGGTAACTAATGAGTTGACAAATTTTGCAGATGATCCAAAATTACTCAAGATAGTTAAGTCCAAGGCTAACTGCAAAGAGTTACAAAGGGATCTGACAAAACTGGGTGACTGGGTGACAAAATGGCAGATGAAATTCAATGTTGATAAATGCAAAGTAATGCACATGGCAAAATATAATCCCAGCTATACATACAAAATAAGGGGGTCTAAATTAGCTGTTACCTGCTAAGAAAGAAATCTTGGAGTCATTGGGGATAGTTCTCTGAAAACATCTGCTCAATGTGCCGTGGCCGTCAAAAAAGCGAACAGAA
Organism: Macrochelys suwanniensis; assembly: GCA_033296515.1. Lineage (NCBI taxonomy): Eukaryota > Metazoa > Chordata > Testudines > Chelydridae > Macrochelys > Macrochelys suwanniensis. Next base: position 241,176,608 of record CM065776.1, read on the forward strand.
TGTTGGGAATCATTAAGAAACGGAGAGATAATAAGACAATAATGTAGCTGTCCTTAGCGTGCATCAAGACCATACCAATGACAGTTTTATTCAGAAAGCTACAGTCAGATGTAATGTTGCACCATTCTGTTCACTAAGCACTCCTGGTGAATACATGCAGCGCCGACACAAGGAGCCAAGTATGCAAGTGCATGAGTGATATACTGTGTCAGCTTTATGTTGACATAACTTGTGTCAGCCAAAGTTTGTGGTGTAGACATAGCCTAAGTCTTGTCTTACTATTCTTGCCTTTGGTCTCTTATAACAAGTGGGCCTACAAGTTTTTTGTGATTGTGAGCTCAACTGTAAAAAGTGAATGTGAGTTCATAAGATGTCACAATATTGCATAACAAGAAATGTTAATGGGAAAAGGTGCAAAAAAAAGAAAGAAAGGAAGAAAAAAAGACTGAAAAGGTTCAAAGGAAAAGGCCTGTTGACATAATTCAAGGACTGTTAAAAGCATGCCTAGTAAACAAGAAAAATGTGGGACTGGAAATTAATGAATTAAAATTGGTGAACTGGATTAGGCTTCACTGGTGGACAAAATAATGAGGGGATGGGCTATTCCACGCACCACTTCATTTTGGGGTCCTTAAAGACTTTGGGAGAAATATTGGCTACCAAAGTGAGCTTCACCATCCTGGCTGCCACCACCACCATCGCCTGGGACCCTGGACCTTCTTCATCCTATTCCTGAAAGATGTCCTGACCAGACTGAGCCAGCGAGAGGGAGTCAGATCACATTGCTACCTCCACCAGCTCCAGCTAAATCTCAAATACCACCTGAGATGTGAGACTTGGTCACACCCCACCCTCTCTTGAGTGTTCTTTTCCTTCCCTACGTTTCCTTTCTTTCCTATCCCTCTCCTTTTTCCTTCAGTCTGATAAGAGTCTGGTTCAGCCAGCCAAGACTGTATATTATGCAACACTGTTGTAAATCTGTGACCAGAAAGAGGTAGCTAAATGCAATGACCTAAGCAGCTTGGTGCTGATACAAGTTTGTCAGGTCTAGGAGTGATTACAAGTACTGATGCATAGAAGTCAGAATTGGTTACAAAAGAAAATAAAAGAGTAATATGCAAGCTAATACCTATCTTAAAAAGCCTTAAAAGCAAAGGTTTTGTCTCACCATATGCGGCTGTAACTTTCCCAGGCTGCATGTCCTTTCAGCCTGGGACCACTCTCCACTTAATTCAGTTCTTTGAGAGTTGTTTATGTCATGAGCAGAGAGACAGGAGGAGGGGAGGTAAATGCACCACTCCCAATGCTGCTGCAAGTGCCACAAATGTGGCCACGCCAGTGCCCTTGCACTGTGGACACACTACAGCGCCTTCCCTACTGCGCTCTCCGAGGGCTGGTTTAACTCACAGCGCTCTACGTTTGCAAGTGTAGCCATGCCCAAGACACAAGCAAGAGAGCTACAGTGAAAAAACACTACAGCACATCTGCAGCAGCTGATGTGGTTAGACAAGTTTGTGGGTGTAATCAAGTGTCCACAAAGCACTACAAAGGGATTAGTTTGTCTTTATTCATAAATCATTGACTTGTATCTGGAACAGGTATTCTGACTTGGAGGAGGCAAATAATAGTATTACTCAGAAGGCTAGATTCTATTCTGGGAGCCAGATCCTTTGTGCTGCTCTGGTTGCATGGAAAGGAGCTAGATCTCCCCAGCCTTGTATTTCCCTGGTGTATTTCCCACAGGCATAGTCAGCTCTTGCATCCCCTGCCTCCCATTACAGTTCCTGGCATAGGCAGCAAGCATATAGGCATTGTGTTAGGGCAGCCATTCCTTGCAATTCCCAACATAGGGAGTGTGTAAGGCACATTAGAAGTGTGGCCAGAATAATAAGCTCTGGCTGTTCTTGGGGGGTGTAATGATGCTGGGGGGCCATAGTCAGTCAGCATATTGAGCAACAGCAGCTACTGGTCATAGTTGAGAATCTGGACCATAATTAATAAATGGTCTAGCTGCATTCCAGTTCCATGAGGAGGCTGAGGCCTTAGAAATCAGAGGACTTCGGCCCAAATCAACAAAGGGACTTGCGTGTTGTGGTGTTGTCACTGGACTATGGGTTGTTCTGCTGATGGTCTTTATCCAGCTCTCCAACTAAATGATTGAACGATTAAGTATCAATTGGGCCAGAGAATGAGAATTGCTCTGTAGTCAACAGCAGTCACCTGAGAGGTGGGGAACCCCTGTTCAAATCCCTTCTTCTCATCAGGCAGAGGAGGGAATTGACCCATGGTTTCCCAAATTCTGGGAGACTATCTAGCAACTGGACTCAAGATTATAAGGGATACTCCTCCTCCCCTGCCCCAGCTGTTGTGTGGAGTTAAGTGCCCTCTGACCAACCCTACCAGATCAAGCCAAGCATTCAAGATAGGGACTCCTTTGCCCATCTTCCTCCAGTTTGTGGATCACGCTGGGGCTGAGGTGGGAGATAGGTGCCTGGGAGCCTAGAGTGAGGCAGCAATGCACATGTCCAGAAGCAGAAGCATAGGTGTCTAGGGAATTTTTACTGCAAAAGTTTAGGTGCCAAGTGAGTTTAGGTATCTACAGGGTTAGATGGCAGCAAAGGGGGAATTTTGTGGTGTCTAACAGTGGGATTTAGGCACTTCAGTCCCTTTGTGGATCTGGACCTTTAAGTCTAATGATCCTTTACTTTGCTGGCCATTTGAGCCTATGCTTTGTTTGAACTTACTAATGAAAGGGGGTTCCACTGCACCAGTAATTAGAGACTCACATTTAAAAGTAGGGGTTCCGTTTAAATGTCCACTTGTGAGCACTGGGTTACAAGATGTAGAATAAGTTATATTCAACATTAAGCAAATAGAATAACTGAAGTGTTGAGTACTGAAGCATTAGCTGAAATATACTATACTAGAAATCACATGTATTTGTAGTTATAGAAGTAGCTATTAATGTGGTTTCTCTTTGTCTAATAATTAGGTAATTAGTTTGAGGTCAAAGAATTCACACAAATTAGTAACTGATGTGGGGAAATGATGTTGGTAAGCTAGTTAAGACTCTTGTTAATTGAATCGTATTGTCAATTATTTTTCTGTATATTAAACTATCTCAAGGATGAACTAGTGTATCTAATGTATTCTGATCATTTGCTTCAGAGGTACCTTTTAAAATTGCATTTGGACAAAAACCACGGCACTCCAATGATTTTTGTAGAACTGATCTCCACAGTAAGACACCCCAATTCTCTGTTATAACTTTTCTCTACAGGCACAAAATTGACGCTTTCAGTTGGGGGAAAACTGGTGGTTCAGAAATGTTATCTTCCCTACACTCTGCTGTATCATTTTACATACCAAGCCCAGTTTTTCCATCAGCGGTGCAATATATGACACAATCATAGCAGAGTATGAATAATAAATAATAATAATCTTCCTCTACATAACACTTGTTTTCAAAACACTTCACAAACATCAGTTAATGCTTGTAAGTAAGTATTATTCTCATAATAAGGCAGAAAGGTTAAGTGACTTTCTCAAGGTCTCAGCATCAGATCCAGGATTAGAACTCCAAGTTCCCATCTCCTAGTGTGGTGCTCAGAGAACTAGATCATGCCTTTCTCATTATTCAATTTTAAAAGAGAAATGATCAGATATAGAGGTTTGAGGGTGGAACTTGTGTAAATTAATGCTATTTTCCCCAGCCTCCTGTACTCTGGGTCTCATTTCTCTCATCTGTAAAAAAGAAGGTAATGATACATATCTATCTCACATGGGTATTTGTGAGACAAACATTATTTGAATGGGTCGGAAGACAAGGGTCTGATACAAAGCCCACTGAGGGTATGTCTACAGCGCAGCTCATAGGTGTGATTCCCAGCCCAGGTGGACATAAACACATTAGCTCTGCTGGAGCAAACATGCCAAAAATAACAATGTGGCTATGGTGGCAGCTCGGGCTAGCCACCCGAGTACAATCCTGCCCAACACCTTGGGTACATGTTTGGGTGGCTAAACCATGACCACACCGCTATTTTTAGCATGTTAGCATAGCTAGCATCTGTCTACCCACCCAAACTGGGATCACAACTTGTTTATGTGTGTAGACATATCCTGAAGTGAATGGGAATTTTTCTATTAACTACACTGTATTTTGGATCAGGCCCTAAATGCAAATAATTATTTTTATTTATTATAATTAGAATTAATATGGAGATATAACCCTTGAAGATGTTCTACCATAAAGGAATTTCGGTCAAGAAAGCTGGAAGCAGGGGGGAAGCTGTCTGGGGCTTCTCAACCCCCTCGCCCCGTTATACAGCATCAAAGCCATAGAGAGAGTTTAGACACTAAGGGCTAAATCCACAAAAGGACTTAGGCTTTTTGACACTCAGCATTGCGATGCCTAACATTTATCACCTAGAAGAGCCCTGGAATTCAAAAAGCCTGAGTGAGGGGCTCAGGCTTCCTACACAATGACTAGAGATAGGCACCTAAGAATGGGATTCACAAAAGCCAGCATGCACTTAAATAAGTGGGGAGGGGGCTGTCCTAAGCCCCAAGCCCCTCAGAGTGTTCATCACCTAACTCCACTTCCTCAGCCGTGAACCCTCTCCTGGAGTTAAATGCCCGCTGATCTACACTACCCAGTTAGATCAACATAAGGCATTTTAGACACTACAGCCTTCCTCCCACCGATGTAAGGGCCCTACTACACTCACGTAATAACTCCACCTCCACGAGATGCGTAAGGCTTATGTCAGTGTAGTTAGGTCAACGCAATGTCTGTGTAGACCAATGATCCCCAAATTGTGGGGAGGAAAGCTCTGGGGGGGCCATGGTGGGCCTGGGCCAGCCCCCATGGGGGTCGAGGGAGTGCCACCCAGCCTCACTCACCCTCCAGCAGCGGTCCTTGCTCCCGACCCCTGCCCAGGGCTCTGCTTCTGGCTCCAGCCTGGGCTCCACCCAGGGCTCCACTCCCAGGAGCAGCCTCAGCCCCTGGCTGCGGCTCCGTTCCCGGCCCCCTTACCAGGGGCGCCATTTCAGGTTTTTTTTGGGGGTGGGGGCAACTTTAACTGTGATTCCAAGGGCTACTTAGGCACCTGAAAACTCTAGGTTTTTTTTGCAGATAACTTAGAAATTAGCTGATAGGAGCACTGTATTTAATTCCTATATAAAAAAAGAGGATTTAATAAATATTAGACCCACTTAGCTCTAATACTAACATGTTCTCACATCTTGTGTCAAGTCACTTAAGTAACACTGGTTAGGTTTAAAATTTTAATATATATTCTTTGTTATTAACTCTTGAATACAACAATGGAACCAATTGTAGAAAAATCTAGATTACATTCTATCACTTTTTTCCAGTTCACCAAGCTTGGAATAGATCATTTAAGTTTGGAAACATCCTACTAGGGCAAGTTTATACTGCACCTGCCTGGGGCTCTAGAGGTGTTACTTCACTTCAGTTCATTTGCAAATTTGACACCATCAGCTCAGGATTAAACAAAGACTGTGAATGGTTAGCCAACTACAAAAGCAGTTTCTCCTCCCTTGGTGTTCACACCACAACTGCTAAAAGAGGGCCTCATTCTCCCTGATTGAACTAACCTCGTTATCTCTAGCCTGACTCTTGCCTGCATATTTATACCTGCCTCTAGATATTTCCACTGTATGCATCCAACGAAGTGGGTAGTCACCCACGAAAGCTTATGCTCCAATACATCTGTTAGTCTATAAGGTGCCACAGGACTCTTTGTCGCTTCTACAGATCCAGACTAACACGGCTATCCTGCTGATACTTTCATAGTATTGCCAATTGCAAATGTTCAAAAATCATGAATCACCAAAAATCATGAGATTGTGTAAAAATAACAGACTTAGGGTTCTTTTTATTTGCCTTTTGCTTTTTGAGCCTTTAGGGTGCACTGGGGTCACATTTTGAAGCTTTCTCCACTGTCATGAGGACTAGAAACTTAATTTTCCTTCAAGAATGAAGGTTGAAATCATCACATTTCCACTTGACTCCAGGAGCTGGGGCTTTAAGGAAAACAATTATCATGAGACTCATGACAAAATCATGAGAGTTGGCAACACTGCTTTTACTTCTGTTTAAAGGCTAGTTACTTTCCAGAAGGCTCTTAAACACAACACTACAGCAATTGAGTTGCAGTTCTCACAGGAGAATATTTAAAACCAAACACCAGGAAAATTCTATATTTTAAAGTTGAGAAAAAAACGGAGACTCCTGAGGTATTTCAGGGCCACTATGGGAAGGAAAGGAAAATAAACAGGCACAGGAGCCCTGGACAGCTTTTCCTTTAGAAAGAAAGTTGGAGGATCAAATCTTTTAGTCCTTAACCAACTAAAACTTCTATTGCCATAAGTGCCTACACTCATAGATATAAACATCACAGTGCCCATGTGATAACGTGTGGTCAATAACTATACACTTCATACTTAAATATCTGAGTCATCTTATCCAGAGTTACACATCTTATGTACATTGGCTCAGGAACTGGATTTACTGGTATACTCTGAACAGTGCTGAGCACACATGGTGCCCAGTGAATAATGCAAATCATGAAAATAATTATCGACTTTATGGACTCCGTGGATGCAGTTTCTGTTCTTTGTTCTGGAATTGGCCTGAATACAGCGGAAACTCTAAGAATTTGAGGCATAAACACACCTGATACTTATATGACACTTTCTCATTCGTTCCTTTTTTCAAACTCAGAACAAAAAATGACTGAACAAAATGGTTTTCAGTTAAAATTGCACAGCAGCCATTGCTGTACAACCCAGCATGGGGGAAGAACCTGCTACCCCTTGGGAGTTAGGTGATCTCCTCTCATCTGACTCACAGGGCAGGTCTACGCTATGGCAGGGATCGACGCTCTGAGATAGATCCACCGGTGATCGATTTAGCGGGTCTAGTAAAGACCCGCCAACTCAACTGCAGATCGCTCTCCAGTTGATCCCTGTACTCTACCCCCGACGAGAAGAGTAAGGTAAGTTGACGGGATATTTTCTCCTGTTGACCCCATGGTGTAGACCCTGTAATAACTTGATCTAAGGTACGTCGACTCCATTATTCATGTAGCTGGAGTTGCATAGCATAGGTTGGGGAGGAGAGCTAGCTCAATGGTTTGAGCATTGGCCTGTTTAAACCCTTGAGGGGGCCATTTAGGGATGTGGGGCAAAAATTGGGATTGGTCCTGCTTTGAGCAGGGGATTAGACTAGATGACCTCCTAAAGTCCCTTCCAACCCTGATATTCTATGATTACCACAGTAGTGTAGACATAGCCTCATTCTCCATCCTTCCTAACCGCTGTGCTGCTTTTCATGCTGTCAACCATGACATCCATCCTGGGACCATTTGCTGGTGTTTCAGAGAACTGGCCACCTTGGTTTTGCTCCCATCTATCAGAGTCTTCTTTTTTTGTAGCATGCAGCAAAGAGAGAATGGCTGGTCTGATGGATAGGGAGATAGCTCTGAAAGACCTGGGTTCCACTCCCCACATGGACTTCCTGTCTGACCCCAGGCCAGTGCTTTAAGGACAGAATTTCAAAGGTTTTTAGGCACCCAAAGATGCAGCTAGATATCTAGTGGGGTTTACAAAGCACCAAACCTTCTAAGTGCATTTGAAAATCTCACTAGGCGCCTAAATACCTTTGAAAATCTGTGGCTGCCATGCTGGTGGAGAAGCGGGTGGCTATTGCAATCTGAAAGTCTGTGTGTGCCTCAGTGCCCCATCTGTACAATGGGGATAACAGCACTGCTCTACCTCACCAAGGGGCTGGGAGGAGAAATAGGTTTGATATTGTGAAGCGCAGCCTCAGATACCATGGTGATGGGGCCACATAAGTACCACATAAGTACCTGAAGGACGATCCCTCACTCTCACAGATCTTGGGAGACAGACCAGTCCTCGCTTACAGACAGCCCCCCAATCTGAAGCAAATACTCACCAGCAACCACACACCATACAACAAAAACACTAACCCAGGAACCTATCCTTGCAACAAAGCCCGGTGCCAACTCTGTCCACATATCTATTTAAGTGACACCATCATAGGACCTAATCACATCAGCCACGCCATCAGGGGCTCGTTCACCTGCACATCTACCAATGTGATATATGCCATCATGTGCCAGCAATGCCCCTCTGCCATGTACATTGGCCAAACTGGACAGTCTCTACGCAAAAGAATAAATGGACACAAATCTGACATCAGGAATCATAACATTCAAAAACCAGTAGAAGAACGTTTCAATCTCTCTGGTCACTCAGTAACAGACCTAAAAGTGGCAATTCTTCAACAAAAAAACTTCCAAAACAGACTCCAACGAGAAACTGCTGAACTGGAATTAATTTGCAAACTGGATACCATTAAATTAGGCTTGAATAAAGACTGTGAGTGGCTGGGTCATTACACAAACTGAAATCTATTTCCCCATGCTACTTTCCCCCTACTTTTACTCACACCTTCTTGTCAACTGTTTGTAATGGGCCATCCTGATTATCACTAAAAAAGTTTTTTTTTTCTTTTTCTCCTGCTGATAATAGCTCACTTTAATTGATTGGTCTCTTAGAGTTGATATGGCAACCCCCATCTTTTCATGTTCTCTGTGCATCTGATGAAGTGGGCTTTAGCCCACGAAAGCTTATGCCCAAATAAATTTGTTAGTCTCTAAAGTGCCACAAGTACTCCTCGTTCTTTTTGTGGATACAGACTAACATGGCTACCACTCTGAAACAGATAGAGTGGGAACTTCTCTATACACTGCTAGCCCTTCCCTGGGTTTGACCCCTTCTTTTCATCTATGCCCCCAAATCTCCCCCTTTTCTGAATGTAACCTAGGCTCAGTGCTTTGTGCATTTTTTCTGAGTGTCCCTCCCCCGTGTTCTCCCTAAGGCCTTCTCTACACTGGCAAGTTACTGCGCAGTAAAGCAGCTTTCTGCGCTGTAACTCCCGAGGTGTACACACTGCCAAGCCAAAAACCACCCTGACAAGAGGTGTAGAGCTTTCTGCACCGGGGCTACAGCACCGCAGTGCCACTGTAGACACCCTGGTCGATTATAGTGCTGCAATTGGCCTCTGGGAGGTGTCCCACAATGCCTGTTCTCGCCTCTCTGGTCATCGGTTTGAACTCTCCTGCCCTGTCCTCAGGTGACCAACTGTTAGCCCCACCCCTTAAATTCCTTGGGAATTTTGAGGGTCCCCATCCTGTTTGCTCGGTAACGCGTGCAGTGGTTTTAGCGCATCTTTCCAGGTGACCATGCCTGCCTCACACACCAGGCGATCCCCCGCTTGGAGCAATGCCAAGCTGCTGGACCTCATCAGCATTCAGGGACAGGAGGCTGTCCAGTCCCAGCTACGCTCCAGCCAGAGGAATTATGATATCTATGGACAGATTTCACAATGCATGACAGAAAGGGGCCATGACCGGGACACACTGAAGTGCAGGGTCTAAGTGAAGGAGCTGCGAAACGCCTACCACAAGGTGTGGGAGGCAAACTGTTGTTCCGGTGCTGCGCCCATAAGCTGCTTGTTCTACAAAGAGCTGGATGCAGTACTCAGAGGCGACCCCACCTCCACTGTGAAGGCCACTTCGGTGGCTCGCATGCCAGTTGAGAGTGGACCGAGCCAGGAGGAGGAAATCTTGGACAAGGATGTGGAGGAGGAGGGGGACCCAGAGATAGAGGATGACTCAGAGGTCAGAGATACATGCACCTAGGAGCTCTTTTCTACCCCGGAGTAGGCTAGCCAGTCACAACTGTCGGAGACTGGTGAAGCGCAAACAGGCAAAGAGGCCCCTGGTAAGAGGTGTTGATTTTGGGAATCGCTGAATCGAGTTGTTTGGGGCAGGAGGGTTACAGAAAGCAGGCTTGTGTCTGTATGATGCGCATACCATCACATGCCTAATCTGAGCAGCAGAACAGGGTGTTGATTGAATCCCTCACTTCATGGGAACCTGCCTCAGAGATCTCCATGAAACTCTCCTGGAGATACTGGGCAACCCGCTGCCGCAGGTTGTCAGAGCTGCTTTGTTTCCTCACACCACTCTGCTGCCAAGGGGGGAGGGGGGCAAGGGGTGAGAGGCCATTGCTGAGGAAGTGTCAATACCAAGAGAGGGAAAATTGCTTTTGAAGTGAGCCAGCCACTCCCAGTCCTCCTCCTTAATTATTGGGAGGGGAATGGACAACACCACCTGACTAGACTGGCCTTCAACATTGGTTCTCCCTTCTCTTCATGTGCCAATATATATTTATGCCTGTATCTGTAATTTTCACTCCCATGCATCTGAAGAAGTGGGTTTTTTACCCACGAAACCTTATGCCCAAATAAATCTGTTAGTCTTTAAGATGCCACTGGACTCCTCGTTGTTTTCATAAATCTATAGTAAGGCACCTTTGGCATTATTTTCGGACTTGGTGAGCACGAAGCAGCTGCCACTTTCTGTTGTTGAGACCTCATCACTTCTGTAAATCAGGTCACTCATTTAAGTGTCTAAATATGATGTAACAGGGCTGTCCCCAGGACTCATACTAAGTCACGGTGTAAAATACAAAGATCATAGAATCATAGAATCTCAGGGTTGGAAGGGACCTCAGGAGGTCATCTAGTGCAACCCCCTGCTCAAAGCAGGACCAATCCCCAATTAGATCATCCCAGCCAGGGCTTTGTCAAGCCTGACCTTAAAAACCTCTAAGGAAGGAGATTCCACCGCCTCCCTAGGTAACCCATTCCAGTGCTTCACCACCCTACTAGTGAAAAAGTTTTTCCTAATATCCAACCTAAACCTCCCCCTCTGCCACTTGAGACCATTGCTCCTTGTTCTGTCATCTTCTACCACTGAGAATGATGCGCAATGATGTTACCCTCTGGGTGCAGCCCAGAGCAATGAAGAATTATGTCCTGCCCCGCCCCCACCTGGCTTTCCCCCTTCCGACCCTTGTGCCCCATCTCTCGTTCCTGCCCCATCTCTCCCCCGCTCAGTCATCCTGCCCAGGCGCCCCATCTGGCCCCACTGGGGAACAGACCCTGAGCTATGCAGACGGAGAGGCCGGGGAACAGGCTCTCCTGGGGAGCAGGACGCAGCACCGAGAGCCCCGGCCAGGGTAGGTTGCCACGGCCAGAGGCGGGGAACTGCGCCCTACCGCCCCCACCCCCGCGCAGCATCTTCCCTCTCCGTGCCCATGGCAACCGCAGGGCGCAACCCCTTCCCCTAGATCTCAGAGGCAGCAGCTGCACCCCGCCCGCCCCTTTCGTCACATCGCACTAGGGGCCCGGAAGGCATCAAGCCCCGCCCTCCGCTCTCTGCCATTGGTCAGTCCTCAATAGCGCCATCTCGGCCTAGCACCGCCGATTGGCCCGGAGCTGCTGGGGCCCTGGGCGCGCGGCGCTTGCAAGAGGATGGAGGGAGCCGCTCATTAGCATAAACCCCGCCCCTCCTCCTTGTGCTCCTGGCCGCTGGAAAGTCGGTAGCCTAGGCAGCGGCGGCACCCGCTGGAGAGGGAGCGCGGGAGGCCTGGCTCCATCCACGTCAGCCTGGGAGCGGCCCGGCTCCGCCGAGGGGAGGAGGAGCCTGGGAGCGGGGCTTGGCCGGGAGGAGCGGGAGCCGCAGCCTGGCGAGGGGCAGCTGCTGGGAAGGAGCAGGGGAGCCACAGCCCAGCGAGGGTCCATTGCCGGGCGCCCCAGGCCAGGGAGCAGCGTATTGGGCTCGTTCCTGGCAGAGCCTGCGGGGGGCTACTGGTGAGGGCGAAGAGAGAAGAGCCAGAGGATTTCTAAAGGGCTGCACCAGCATATTCATTTCATCTCTGGATTTCGGGGCGGAGCCCGTGCTCAGCACGGGATTGAATAGGATTTGGTGGTTAACAAGAAGGGGCTCCTCTTCTTATGAATCCCCTCTTGTGGCTACCCCTAGAAGCCTCGTTTCAGGCCACATGTAATATGTCTGTCTAATTATTTTTGTGGGGGAGAGCACCTGCTGCTGCAGAAAAGAAACTGACTCCCCCAAAGGAGACATAGTAACCAAAAAACCCCACCCCGGCAATGAATTTGACCCTCATGAACATCAGGTGGCAATAGCTGAGGCCAATGTTGTGGTCAGTTTGTAGAATTTAAACCATTTGAGCTGCTGTAAATCTCTCTCTGATTGTTTCAGAGGAGATTCGTATTGAATTCATACCACTTTTTGGAGCATCCTTGTCTCTGGGCTGCCATGCCCCAGTAAAGCTGCAGTTGCTACATCTGCAGGGCTTTGTGAGGGAGTCTTGCTTCTCTGTCACCACATACATATTTTAAGCGGCTATTTGTATTTTTATAGCTTGTGCAAAATCCTGTTTTCAGAGAACTTCAATCACAGCACAAGTGTTAAAGGGAACCACTGGTGACAGTTATTTGCCCTTGTCACAATGTGGACTTTTCTGGGCATCGCCTCCTTCATCTATGTGTATAAGAAATGTGGAGACTTGATGACTTATGTCAACAAAGAGGTGCTGCTGACTATGTTGATGTTTTTCTCTCTTGGTTTGCTGCTGTCTTATCGGTATCGTTCTGGGTGGCTAAAACAACAGCAGTGGGGGCAGCAGAAACAGTCCCACTTTGGGATGCTCTGTAGTGCTCTCTCAGCTTTGCCACTCATCGGTTTTTTCTGGGCCAAATCCACGCCTGGATCTCCACAGGCAGAGCAACCCAAATCCAGAAAGGTAAGTTCAGTTCAAACCTGGGAAATACGATCGAGTCCTTTCACTGTTTTTTTTACATTACGGCTCCTCTGTCAGTTTGAGGGAAAAGCAGCTAATGAAAGGTTAGAGAGGATTTATCTTTGTGGTCCCCACCTAGGGATTTGTTATTTTTTATTTCAGTTTTGGGTGACAAACTCATATATGGATCAAGACACTAGTTTCTTGGGTTTCAAATTAAGTTTAAAGGTAAACCTTGGGAGAAATCTCTGTTATTAAGTTGATTTGCAGTTTTTGTGTTTGTGTAATTTCCAGTAAAGTATTTTTCCCACATAGGAAACATCTTAAATTGTTAGTGCTGTGACATACATCAGCTTTCAGCATCTCTACATTTGAAAGAAAAGCATTTATCAAGATCACTGGCAGACCTAGAAAAAAAATCTGCAGATACGTCTGATGAAATCCAAAGAATTCTGTAGATAATAGTAATGAAATCTCACATATATAAGGCTTTACATTTTCAAAGGCTTTTAGAACATTGGGCAGAATCTCTGAAGCAGACTGCCAGCTTGTCTGCCAGTGGGATGATAGCAGAAAACTTTAGTTTGTGGAAGGCGCTCAGTAGGAGCCCCCACCAGGGTATCAAGCAGATGTACAGATTCAGTGCATCCTTTGAACTACAATAGTTGGACCCCCTTCCATATGCACTTTGAAGCAGAGCTGACTCTGTCTGATCCCCTGCACTGGAGATCATGACCTCATGCTGCTGCAGCAATTCCCCTGGGACTTTCAGCTACTGTATTGTTTCTTATAAAGACTATACTCTGAGCCCCAGTTAATTTATTTTATATTTACTCCTGAGGTTTAATAATTATTGAAAGTAGCTATAATCATGGCACCCTGTTACCTAACAATCCTGTTTCCCTTCTAGGTAGTTGTACTGATACAATCGGGCTTTTACTACAGTAAGCACTGCAGAGCTAATGGAGCTGTGTCAAAATGAGCTGGATTCCATTACTTTGTACACCATTGACAGTTGTCATTGAAATTCGGACTGTAGAGTGTTTATTGCTGGGAGTGATGTAAAAAGCAGAAAATACTTGAGATTTTGAAAATTGCTGATACAAGCTGCAGCTCTGGTAGTCAAAAAATATTTTGCAGGTTTGCCAAGCGAGTTGTTGACAGAGAATAAATAAGAAACTCTACTATCACATTTGTCATTTTTGTGCAATGTGAGGTATACTTGATTGGTAACTGCCAGGAAAGACTGGAACCTATTAGGCCTTTTTCATACACCACAGAAATTGATTAACCAGCATATATAATTTGATGAATGACAGTACTTGGGGTTTCAATTGTAAGCAATATAAATAGTCAAATGATAGCACAGCATATATTTAAAGTTACCTAACACTTTTCATGATAAAACTCTGTTTTCAGTTATTTATAACTTTGCCAATTTGTAACTGTTTGGGTTGAAATTTTCCATTTTGGGTGTCTGCCTTGGGGTGGTTTTTTTTGTTGGTTTTTTTTTGAGGGGAGGTTGCAGCTAAAATGGTCCAGCCATTCTCAGAAAAAGGTTGTGCAGAAATGCATTTTGACCATGTTAAAAGAAAATTCTTTCATCTTTTGAGAAGTTCTAGTCCCTCTGCTTTGCAGCAGAGACTTGAAATTTGGCAGGGAGGTTGCTTTGGTGTCAGGAATGTGCTTTTTGCCATCCCTGTGAAAATTCTCCCAAATCTGACCATGTTTATAATTGGCCTCAGAAAAATTTCTGTCTCCAGACCAGTGCTGTCCTGTCATCCATGGCCCTAATATGGCTTACGACCCACTGCTGCAAACCCTTTATACTGAGCTTAATGCCTAGTACCATGAACATGACACTTATTACTGTTGAGTACCCCCACTGAATTCCAGTGGGACTACTCATATCACTAGGCTCAATAATAATGGTTTTCAAGATTAGGGGAGTTGATATTCAGACCTAGACCTAGAAAAAACTGACTAAAATTTAAAGACAAAAGATAATTCATAATCATTCAATTTTTATATTATATTGTCTATTATTATTTGTAAAATAAAGAGTATAAAATGCTAGACGTCACTTGCATTTTTGTTGGTCTTAATTTCTACATAGGGTAAAAGAGAGGTAAACTCAGACACTGTGACAGAGACTGCTACAAATACAATATTAGCTCCTCAGTCTGATCCAGAGGTTATCATCGTGGGTTCAGGTGTACTTGGTTCTGCTTTGGCTGCAGTGCTGTCAAGGGACGGAAGAAATGTGACAGTAATAGAGAGGGATCTGAAGGAACCTGACAGGATAGTTGGAGAATTGTTACAACCCGGAGGATATAATGCTCTTAAAGAGCTGGGTCTTGAAGGTAAGTAAATCTTAAAACTCAGATATTTTGTTGCAAAGGTATTTACTTGACCAGGACAAAAACCCCTTGTATCAAAGAAAAGCATGCTTACAAAGAAAATTAAAAAATACAACATATGCTGGACATACTTGGATTAAAGCTGCTTGTTCTTATGTTTCCTGTTCACTATTTTGAAAATATCCCCTTCTGTGTTGTATGCGTGTGATCGTATGCTAAAGAAATAGAATATTCTTGGTGTAGAGGTCAGTTTTTACAGACTAATGCATATTTCTTGTTGTCCCACTAATATATTGGGATTTGTTTTCCAGATTCAGTGGAAGGTCTTGATGCTCACATAGTAAATGGTTACATAATTCATGATCTAGAGAGCAAGTCAGAGGTTGAAATTCCTTATCCAAACTCTGCAGATGGTCTGGTGCAGAGTGGAAGAGCATTTCATCATGGGCGCTTCATCATGGGTCTCCGAAGGGCAGCCATGGCAGAACCCAAGTAAGACAGCTGGCTTAAAATTTTAATCAACATAGTATAACAATTTTAGGTCCTGTTCCTGCATCAGGATCCAATAGCACAATTCCCTGCACCTCTGAGATGTTCCATTCACTTCAGTGGAACTCTGCAAGGGTGCAAAGGTCTGCACTAGACAGTCATGATGCAGGAAATGAGCGTTAATAATTTTGTTTGCTTCAGTATGCGCATAACATATTTTTGTAGATGTTTATAAGAGGTACATTAATTACACCATAATCAACTAAAAGAGCATGTAAGTAAGCAATTGTGTGTTGGTCTTTGGGACATAATTTGGTCTTGGATTTATGGGAATACAGATTTTAAACATAGGGCAGAGACAAAATATTGGACCACATGAAGGAGTATCCCAAGTCTCAGAGGTTAATTCTTTACTTGTATCTGTTGTAGTCATTTATATGTCTTCATAGCAGTTGTAAAACACTACCACGCTACTACTAACACTATCAGTAGTGTGCCATCTATGTATGCACTGCTTGCACTGCATGCCCCAGAATTCAAAAATGTGGTCCAGCTGGCAGTCTGTGGGGCGGATCTTGCCCCATGGGTTGATTCTGATTCAATGGGGAAACAGGCCTGTAATGCATAATGTATACTTTAATAAATTGGGTTAAAATGAGCTCTGCTGCAAATGGTAGTAACTTGAATGGAGTTGCACTTGTGTACACCAGTGCTGATCTGGGCTATTTGCCAAAAAGAGCCAAGCTCTATCAGTGAATAATGCACCTGGATTGATCAGAGAAGCAAATGGTAGAGCTTACTCATTTCCTGCTCAGGAATTGTAAATACATGGAGTTATTCAGGAATAGCCACTGTGCTTTAAATTCACACCCCACCTTAATCTTCATTAACTTTCAAGTATAGATAGATCCTTAGCATGTTGATCTTCCTGATGATATGATTCATGATGCAGGAAAAGAAGCTTCCCTTAGCAAGAATGAGGATAATCATGATCCTCTTTTCTCTACTCCTCCACCTTTTCCAATACTACATATACAAGTAAAATTGTTGGAAAGAGCGATGAACACCTCCAGTAGTTTTGGTATTCTAGAGTCTTGAAGGCGACCTCTTCCCTAAAAACATTTGTAACACACTTCTTTATATGATCACTGCCTTTATGTAAGAGAGGTGTCAAGAAACCTAAACGTTAAAGGAAAGTAAGGTCTTATTGCTTTATCATGCGACATACCACAATAAGCTATATATTTTTAAAAAATAATTACACAGGCATGGTATGAATCTTTGTACTTTACTGAAAACCTGTTTGTTTCCATTAAATCTATTAGATTGGATGAATTAATTATTTTGAAATCATTTAAAAAATATCAATCCTGAAATACGGCTAAGGTTGGTGAGAGCTGAGGTGATCTGCTGCATCTGTGATAATTATGAAAGTTTAAGCTGCCTGGGCATACCTTTAATTTCAATGGGAGTTGGGCACGTATCTCGTCTTAAAATCCTTGAAAATTCTGTCATATCTGCTTTACACATTTTTTTAGCAGAAATTTAGAAAGCTAGTATTTGTAGCTAGTTCATTTCTTCCTTTCTTTGTTCATTTTGGATATGTTCCATCTCTCCATGTACCAGGGAAGGGCAAGTTGACTATTTAATTATAGTTGGGAGATTTCAAACATTTTGAGTGCCATGGAGTCTTAATTTTTGTCTCAGAATTCTTAAAAAATGTGTCATGGGGAGTAAAAGAGTAGTGTCACTACAAGTGAATATATTCTTTTAACATGTACTAAGCAATAAGTATTTATTTTCAGATGAATAAAAGTAAAATTACACATGGGGTAAAGAGGTGTCCATTATCAATATTATTACTGTTTATTTCTTTAGTTCTAACAATGTGCTTAGTGCTTCACTAGACTCAAAGATAGACACTCCCTGACCTGAAGCGTTTAACCTAAAACACAGCCTGTAATTGAATCTGTGGGTGGATCCTTGCACGCATGTGAAATCCCACTGACAATCCAGTTGTTGGCAATTTACTCAAGGAACTCCTTTTACTGTCATAAGAACGTATTTTTCTTCGAGTGATAGCTCATGTGCATTCCAATAGGTGTGTGCGCGCGCTGTGTGCACAGTCGTTGGAAGGTTTTTCCCCTCGCGGTACCCGTCGGGTGGGCTGTGGAGACCACTGGAGTGGCGCCTTCATGGCGTTGTATATAGGTCCCTGCCGACCCACCGCCTACCCAGTTTCTTCTCACCGCCAGTGATGGTCGTTGGAGCAGTTTGGTTGCTTGCATTTGCAAGTGGCTACCTAGTGGTTCCCTTTTCTTATTTGTAAATAGTTTAATTGAATTGTAGTAAAAATAGTTGTACAGTAGTTTATAGTTAGTTAAGCTTACTTTGGGGGGCTTTCCCCCCTAGTTTCCCCCAGGCACCGGGGCATACTACTACGTATTACTATGTAGCCCTACAAAAAGATAGTAGGGCTACATCTTTTTGTAGGGCTATGTATTACTATGTAGAGCCACAGTAATACGTCAGCAGCCCCCCCATCAGCTCCCCCACCCCCCTCCCAGTGTCTCCCACCCAGTGGCAACTCCGCTGATCAGCGCCTCCCCCTCCCTCCCTCCCCGCACCTCCCAATCAGCTGTTTCGTGGCATGCAGGAGGCTCTGGGGGGGAGTGGGGAAGGAGCGAGGGCACGGCAGGCTCAGGGGAGGGGGGGAGTGGGGGCAGGACCTGTGGCAGAGCCAGGGATTGAGCAGTGAGCACCCCCCGGCACATTGGAAGGTTGGCGCCTGTAGCTCCAGCCCTGGAGTCAGTGCCTATACAAGGAGCCGCATATTAACCTCTGAAGAGCCGCATGTGGCTCCGGAGCCACAGGTTGGCCACCCCGTGATAGACTATGAAGTGTGGATGTCTTCACAGGATCAGGGCCATAGCGTTCAGTGACACTTGGTATTGCCCATAGATTTCAAGAAAATAGGAACTATTTAATAATGCATCTGAAACTGGGCAGAACTATTTTATATGGGAAAATGAAGCTTTTTATATGCAGTAATGGGATCATGAACAACTGGCATTCTCTATGCCATAAGTCAGTTTGAAACTTTGACCCTAAATATCCTTTTATTTTTTCCTCTACTTTTAAAAGTTCTGGTTTATTTCAGCACAAAATTCATTGAAGGGACTGTGTTACAACTGCTCGAGGAAGATGACTGTGTGGTGGGTGTTCAGTACAAGGATAAAGAAACTGGAGATATTAAGGTGAGACAACAGATTTCACTGTTCTTTGTGTTTAAGTACAGTATAGTATGGTCACAGATACAGCATTTAAGAAGATTTGGATATTTCAGAACATTAAAAAAAATTTGCATCAAGCATTAGAAAAATAAAGGGAGGTTTTGTGGCATGTGGATAGAGGGCTGGACTGGGTCATGGTTTCAATTTCTGCCTCTGCCACTGGCCTGCTGGGTGATCTTGGGCAAGTCACTTCACTCCCTGTGCCTCTATTTTCCCATCTGTAAAGTGGAAATAAATGGTGATTTGTAAAGCATTTTGATCTGTCAGTGAAAAGTGCTAAATAGAGGCTAGGTATTTTTATTCCTTTAAACAAGGAAGCACTGACTTCCACATATGGCAGTGAGTACAGGATAGTACATTACATTAAAAAATGTGTACAGTATCTTTATTTGGGGGAAAAAACCCAGTTTCGGTCACTTTCTAATGCTGAATATTTTCTTTTTCCTTCAAATACAATCCATTTAACATTCCTGCAGTTTCAATTTCAGAAAATCATTGATGTATTTTCAGACTGTATTGTACAATTGGGATTTTTGTGCTTTACAGCTTTTTAAGTTTTGTAGCTCTTTGCCACAGAGGGTTTTAAATGCAGTCCACTGGACTAGGAGTCACTCCACCTCTCTAAGCCTACAGGGGGATAAGAATACTTAACTTTTAAGTGTTTTAGTATCTACGGATGGAAAGCGTTATATATCTACGTTGTTTATTTATTAGTAGCCCAAAACCTCTTCTTCAGAAGCCCAATGGGAAGACTTTCTACAAAGATTTCCTCCATGTAGGTTCCCCTTGCAGATATTTCACACGCCCCTGCCCATGTTCTGTTAGGAGGCAGGTTCCCCATAGAGAAAAGGCTACAGGAGTCACTCCTAAATCTGGTGGATATCAGGAGACTACTACCAACTCTCCCTGACATGCCTGGCTTGAACACGTTTTAGTTATTCCAGCAGATGTCCATAACTCTTAATACCCATTGTGTACATACAACACCCAAGAATATTAATGGTCAGTGAGTTATTAGTTTTCAAATGATACCTCACAGAGCATATTTTGTACAAAGATTATTACAGTAGTCTGTAGGGTCTGAATACAGGGGTGCTTAGTGTGACATTCTCTCTTCCATGATTATTTTAACCTCAAAACCAGTAAGTGATTGAAAAATATAGGGCTTGGGTTGGTTTGTTGATATTAAATAATATGGTATCCTAAAGCAAATAGGAGATTCTACGTAACTCATTTTGATAGATTGCCAGTGATTTGGTCAGTAATTCCGGAATTAAATAGAAGTGGTGGCGGTTTGTTATCTGGAAATTACGTTCTCATCTTATTTTTTGTTTGTTCCTTTAAAAGAAAAATGAACTGAGGCATCTCAGCAGAAATCTTTTATTTATTATATATTGGTGTGCTACTGTTGTAAAAGATGTTCCATTTTTGTTTTGCTTATTTATTTATATATAGACTTGCAGATTCTTTAATAAAAAATAAATTAGATGTTGAGAAGCATTTTCCACTATAAGCTCCTCATCTTCTTAAATTGCTCATAATGTCTCAAAGTTCTTGTGGGGTTGAACTCTGCCATACTTCTCTCATTCCAAAAGTGATGTATTGTGTTTTTTCCCTTTAAAATTGAGATAAATTAATCCAGCTATTTACATCTTAATATCAGATCTAAAATTATATAGGATATCTAAAATTATATAGGATCAACATACGATTAAAGAGATACTTTATCCTTTTTATGTTTGTGAGATAAATATCACATTTTTATGTTGCAGGAACTCCATGCGCCTCTGACTGTTGTTGCTGATGGACTTTTCTCCAAGTTTAGGAAAAATTTGGTCTCCAACAAAGTTACTGTCTCATCCCATTTTGTTGGCTGCATTTTGAAAGTAAGGACTTTGTATCTATAGTACAGGAAGAAATAACTAAGAACTCTGATGTATATTTTTCTCTTGATATTCAACCATATCTCCCATAGCTGTAATGAGAGTTATGTGTATGAAATGAGAATTTATCCTTATGGAAGACATTTAAAAAACCTATGCTTTATTATTTTCTGTTATTCAGCAAGTACTGACAGCAAAGTCTCTTGAATTATGTTATTAAATGGCCTCCAAAACATCTATTAGACGAACAACATGCATTTAAATATTTCAACAGTTCCATTAATTTCTTTTTCATTTTGGCTTTGGGAATTATTGGACCGCGGTAAGAGTAGTGACATTAAAAATTGGATTGTGTGTTCTTAGTCTTAAATTACTGGACTTGTCTACACGAAAAGTTTAGTGCACGGCAACCCAAGTATGAATCTCTAGCTCACTAGCTTGCCGCGCATTAACTGGCCACGTGGACCTTGCTACTGTGCACTAAAAGTTCTGCAGTGCGCTTTGATGCACTCTCATTTTAAATGTACTGCAGAACTTTTAGTGCACAGTAGCAGGGTCCACATGGCCAGTTAGTGTGTGGCAAGCTAGTGTGCTATAGATTCACACCTTGGGTTACCATGCATTAACTTTCTGTGTAAACAGTCTCACTGATGTGTACCCAGACTTAACACCATTTTTTATCTGGGACTATTATAGGTGTAATGTCAATATAATACACGAGGTACAAATTCATACCAGCCCAAATTTTCAAAGTTCTCAAAACACTACCCATACTGAAGTCAATGATAAATTTTTCATTGAGTTAAGTGAAAGAAAGATTGGGCCCATAGTCCATACTGAGGACTAATGCCCTTATTTGGTTTGAAAAAAAACCCTGGTTTTTATTTAACAATATTAAAACCATTTAAAAAAAATTACTACTGATTATAACCCTGATTCAGCAAAGTACATAAGAACATACTTACTTTAAACATATAAGTAGTCCCACTGACTACTCACATGCTTAAAGTTAAATACGTATTGAAGTACTTTGCTGAATTGGTGCATATATGGAGTAGAAAGCGTAATTACACCTATGAGCATTTCGTCTCCTCATCTCTTTTTTGTTCGTTTAAACAAAGTCCTAAATTGGCCACTTTACACATAAGAATTAATGAAGGATTTAATTAAATGTGTAGCTTAATATACAAATTAAAATGTATTGTCATAAAATATTAAGAATGTGCAAAGAAGTGAAATTATCATTGTTTTTGGAACCTTAGCACTTTCATTGCCCAACATGCAATCTACACTGACACTTTACAGCACTGCAACTTTCTCGCTCAGGGGAGTGAAAAATCACCCCCCTGAGCGCTGCAAGTAAAGTGGCAGTGTAGACAGTGCACCAGCGTGGTAGCCACTCCCCTCGTGGAGGTGGGTTTTTTATAGCCACGACTACACAGCCATGTTAAAGCGCTGCTGCGGCAGCGCTTTAACATTTCTAGTGAAGATATGCCCTTAATGTTAAATTAATGTGACTTGTTTTGCATCTAATACACTTTAAAAGATGTCAGGAAATGATTCAGCAAGAGAGCAACTTTTGGCCCTTTTACTAATCAGTTTTTTCCTTCTTTTTTTAAAGAACTCACCACAGTTTAAAGCCAATCATGCTGAACTTGTTTTAGCTAATCCTAGTCCAGTCCTTATCTACCAGATTTCTTCAAATGAGACTCGAGTACTTGTTGATATTCGAGGAGAAATGCCAAAAAACATCAAAGAATACATGACTGAGAAAATTTATCCACAACTACCTGGTAAGAGTATGAAGATTTGTGTATGTACTCTTTAGAATTGTAATGTATTATCCACCAGGGTGTGTGTGTGTGTGTGTCGGGGAGCGGGGGTTTGGTTTGGTTTTGGCTTTATTTTCAATTTGTTGCTGAATTGTCCATTTGGAAAGTAAGACATCTGATCAGTCGCAATGTGTATTGTCAGGGAGCTCTCTCTGGCATCCAGAATCCTTGCATGGATGGGGAAGGTGGTGATCTTACTATTGAGGGCTCTACTGCAGCCACTTTGTAATTCGCTCCCTGTTGGCTGAATGTCATTTGACTCTGGAAGTACCCATCTCTTTTTACTAGGACATTAGTGCATCATTAGATATAACGTCTATAAGCTCAGGTCAACAACAGAAGCTTTTGCCATATAGTAATGTCTATTGGTGTGTGGGTGGGTGTGTTTGTTTTTTTCCCCATCCCAACATTTCTATACCAGCAAATGCCTTAGCGTAGATGCAGTTATACTGGCATAAAAGTGCTTTTGCCTATATAGTTTAATTCTCTCAGGGAACTGGCGTGAGCTATACTGATTTTAAGCACCCCCTTGGGGATATAAATTGCATCTACACTAGAAGGATTTGCCATTACAGCTAGAAGGATTTGCCATTACAGCTATGCCACCTTTTGTAGTGGAGAACTTTTCTAAGCTTGACTGTCATATGGGCTGGATGGAGATTCTGACTCTACGCCTAGAAAGGGGTCTGCTGTGGCACAGGAAAACCATGCTGAGATCAGGGTGGGGAGTTGAGACCTGGTAGACTTAGAGTATGGAAGACCTTACTTTAACTGTGAATTGTTTGGTTTTCAGAGGTTTAATTAAGCTTTGCCTTTCCTTTCTAAAGGGGGCAGAGTGAAAGGTATGTGGTCTGGTAGGCATTACCTTAACTCTGCATTTCCTGTTTTTTCTAATGTTTTGGCTTCACTTCGTTGAGCGTATTCCTAGAGCTTACATGTTTCCGTTTCAGCTGCTAATGTCCACATTCTGGATGGGTACCAGGCATTGTTGAGCAGCTATAACACCCCTTTAACGATGTTTTTGATAATGAATAAACCAGCGGTTCCTAAATTATGGGTTGCAACCCCAAGTGGAGTTATGCCATCAGCAGATAGGGTCATGAATGCACCTGGATCTGTTCTACAAAATGGTGTCCGTGTGGTGTGACCTCATGTGTATGGTATGTGCAAAGTCATGCTGCATGGAGGATGTCATTTTGTAGAACAAAATGGTGTCTTCTGCGCAGCATGACCTTGCACACACTGTACTGGTGAGGTCATACTGCAAGCATGGGGGAGGGATAGCTCAGTGGTTTGAGCATTGGCCTGCTAAACCCAGGGTTGTGAGTTCAATCCTTGAGGGGGTCATTTAGGGATCTGGGGCAAAAATCTGTCGGGACAGTACTTGGTCCTGCTAGTGAAGGCAGGGGACTGGACACTCTGACCTTTCAAGGTTGTTCCAGTTCTAGGAGATTGGCATATCTCCATTTAAAAAAAAATGTGGACAAGGGGGATCCTGTGGTTATAGTGTATTTAGATTTTCAGAGAGCCTTTGACAAGGTCCCTCACCAAAGGCTCTTAAGCAAAGTAAGCAGTCATGGGATAAGAGGGAAGGTTCTCTCATGGATTGGTAACTGGTTAAAAGATAGGAAACAAAGCGTAGGAATAAATGGTCAGTTTTCAGAATGGAGGGAGGTAAATAGTTGTGTCCCCCTGGGGTCTGCACTGGGACCAGTTCTATTCAACATATTCATAAATGATCTGGAAAAAGGGGTAAACAGTGAGGTGGCAAAAGTTGCAGATGATACAAAACTACTCAAGATAGTTAAGTCCCAAGCAGACTGCGAAGAGCTACAAAGGGATGTCTCAAAACTGGATGACTGGGCAACAAAATGGCTGATGAAATTCAGTGTCGATAAATGCAAAGTAATGCACATTGGAAAACATAATCCCAACTATACATATAAAATGATGGGGGCTAAATTAGCTGTTACCACTCAAGAAAGAGATCTTGGAGTCATGGATAGTTCTCTGAAAACATCCACTCAGTGTACAGCAGCAGTCAAAAAAATGAACAGAATGTTGGGAATCATTAAGAAAGGGAAATAAGAAAGAAAAACTTGTAGCACCTTAGAGACTAACAAATTTATTTCAGCATAAGCTTTCGTGGGTTAGTACCCACTTCATCGGATGCATGGAATGAAACATACAGTAGACAGATATTTATACAGTCAGAGAAACATGATAAGGTGGAGGTGCATAGACCAACCTTAAGAGGCTAATTAATTGAGAGGAACCATAACAGCAGGGGAAGAAAAACCTTTGAAGTGATAAACCAGATGGTCACACAGGTGTGAATGAGGATCGTTAACTTAAGGGAAATAGATTCAATTAACGTAATGGCCGAGCCATTCCAAGTCCTTATTTAATCCTGAGGTAATGCAATCTAGTTTGCATATCAATTCGAGTTCAACAGTTTCTCTTTGAAGTCTGTTTTTGGAGTTAATCTGTCGCAACACTGCTACCCTCAAGTCTGTCAGTGAGTGATTAGGGAGGTTGAAGTGTTCTCCTACTGGTTTTTGAATGTTATGATTCCTGATGTCAGATTTATGTCCATTTATTCTTTTGCGTAGAGACTGTCCGGTTTGGCCAATGTACATGGCAGAGGGGCATTGCTGGCACATGATGGCATATATCACATTGGTAGATGTGCAGGTGAATGAGCCCCTGATGGCATGGCGGATGTGATTAGGCCCTGTGATGGTATCACTTGAATCGATATGTGGACAGAGTTGGCATCGGGCTTTGTTGCAAGGATAGGTTCCTGGGTTAGTGTTTTTGTTGTATGGTGTGTGGTTGCTGGTGAGTATTTGCTTCAGGTTGGGGGGCTGTCTGTAAGCAAGGATTGGTCTGTCCTCCAAGATCTGTGAGAGTGAGGGATCATCTTTTAGGATAGGTTGTAGATCTTTGATGATGCGCTGGAGAGGTTTTAGTTGGGGGCTAAAGGTGATGGCTAGTGGTGTTCTGTTATTTTCTTTTTTGGGCGATTCTTTTCTTGGTGATTTTGTCCTCACCCACAACTATTTCACATTTGGGGACAATATATACCTTCAAGTCAGTGGCACTGCTATGGGTACCCGTATGGCCCCACAGTATGCCAACATTTTTATGGCTGACTTAGAACAACGCTTCCTCAGCTCTCGTCACCTAACACCCCTATTCTACTTGCGCTACATTGATGATATCGTCATCATTTGGACCCATGGAAAAGAAGCCCTTGAGGAATTCCACCATGATTTCAACAATTTCCATCCCACCATCAACCTCAGCCTAGACCAGTCCACACAAGCGGTCCATTTCCTAGACACCACTGTGCTAATAAGTGATGGTCACATAAACACCACCCTATACCGGAAACCTACTGACCGCTATACTTACCTACATGCTTCCAGCTTCCATCCTGGACACACCACACGATCCATTGTTTACAGCCAGGCTCTAAGATACAACCGCATTTGCTCCAATCCCTCAGACAGAGACAAACACCTACAAGATCTCTATCAAGCATTCTTACAACTACAATACCCACCTGCTGAAGTGAAAAAACAGATTGACAGGGCCAAAAGAGTACCCAGGAGTCACCTACTACAAGACAGGCCCAAAAAAGAAAATAACAGAACACCACTAGCCGTCACCTTTAGCCCCCAACTAAAACCTCTCCAGCGCATCATCAAAGATCTACAACCTAGTGGGATAGCTCAGTGGTTTGAGCATTGGCCTGCTAAACCCAGGGTTGTGAGTTCAATCCTTGAGGGGACCATTTGGGGATCTGGAGCAAAAATTGGGGATTGGTCCTGCTTTGAGCAGGGGGTTGGACTAGATGACCTCCTAAGGTCCCTTCCAACCCTGATATTCTATGATTCTATGATTCTATCCTAAAAGATGATCCCTCACTCTCACAGATCTTGGAGGACAGACCAATCCTTGCTTACAGACAGCCCCCCAACCTGAAGCAAATACTCACCAGCAACCACACACCATACAACAAAAACACTAACCCAGGAACCTATCCTTGCAACAAAGCCCGATGCCAACTCTGTCCACATATCGATTCAAGTGATACCATCACAGGGCCTAATCACATCCGCCACGCCATCAGGGGCTCATTCACCTGCACATCTACCAATGTGATATATGCCATCATGTGCCAGCAATGCCCCTCTGCCATGTACATTGGCCAAACCGGACAGTCTCTACGCAAAAGAATAAATGGACATAAATCTGACATCAGGAATCATAACATTCAAAAACCAGTAGGAGAACACTTCAACCTCCCTAATCACTCACTGACAGACTTGAGGGTAGCAGTGTTGCGACAGATTAACTCCAAAAACAGACTTCAAAGAGAAACTGTTGAACTCGAATTGATATGCAAACTAGATTGCATTACCTCAGGATTAAATAAGGACTTGGAATGGCTCGGCCATTACGTTAATTGAATCTATTTCCCTTAAGTTAACGATCCTCATTCACACCTGTGTGACCATCTGGTTTATCACTTCAAAGGTTTTTCTTCCCCTGCTGTTATGGTTCCTCTCAATTAATTAGCCTCTTAAGGTTGGTCTATGCACCTCCACCTTATCATGTTTCTCTGACTGTATAAATATCTGTCTACTGTATGTTTCATTCCATGCATCCGATGAAGTGGGTACTAACCCACGAAAGCTTATGCTGAAATAAATTTGTTAGTCTCTAAGATGCTACAAGTTTTTCTTTCTTATTTTCGTTTTGCTGACACAGACTAACACGGCTACTACACTGAAACCTATCATTAAGAAAGGGATAGATAATAAGACAGAAAATATCATATTGCCTTTATATAAATCCATGGTACGCCCACATCTTGAATACTGTGTGCAGATATGGTCGCCCCATTTAAAAAAAGATATATTGAACTTGGAAAAGGTTCAGAAAAGGGCAACAAAAATGATTAGGGGTATGGAACGGCTGCTGTATGAGGAGAAATTAATAAGACTGGGACTTTTCTGCTTGGAAAAGAGATGACTAAGGGGGGATATGATAGAGGTCTATAAAATCATGACTGGTGTGGAGAAAGTAAATAAGGAAGTATTATTTACTCCTCATAACACAAGAAGTAGGGGCCACCAAATGAAATTAATGGGTAACAGGTTTAAAATAAACAAAAGGAAGTATTTTTTCACATAATGCACAGTCAACCTGTGGAACTCTTTGCCAGAGGATGTTGTGAAGGCCAAAAGTATAACAGGGTTCAAAAAAGAACTAGATAAGTTCATGGAGGATAGGTCTATCAATTGCTCTTGGCCAGGATGGGGAGGGCTGGTGTCCCAGCCTCTCAGTTTGCTAGAAGCTGGGAATGGGCGACAGGATGGATCACTTGATGATTACTTGTTCTGTACATTCTCTCTGGGGCACCTGGCATTGCCCACTGTCAGAAGACAGGATACTGGGCTAGATGGACCTTTGGTCTGACCCAGTATGGCCGTTCTTATGTTCAGCGTGGAATTGAATTTATTAAGGGTGCAGATTTAAGTGGTTTTCTCATTTAAATACTTTGGGAAATCCTAAGATATGCAGAAATGGACAACATGTATCTAGAGACAGATTAGGCTGCTGCTGGGGAAGGTAGAGCAGGAATGATTTTATCAGTCTCCCTGAAATGGGTCTTTTTTTGGCTGATTTGAAAACTATTTTGAGTGACCATATTGAAGGAGACAACTCATCGTGCCCTTTCTTTGCCTGTCTTAGCCCAGGTCTACACTAGGGGGGGCGGGGTCGATCTACGATACGCAACTTCAGCTACGTGAATACCATAGCTGAAGTCGGCGTATCGTTGATCGACTTACCTGGCCGTGAGGACAGCGGTGAGTCGATTGCTGCCACTCCCACGTTGACTCCGCTTCCGCCTTTCACGGAGGTGGATTTCCGGAGCCGACGAGGAGCGCTTTCGGGGATCGATTAATCGCGTCTAAACGAGACGTGAAAAATCGATCCCCGATAGATCGATTGCTACCTGCCGATCCGGCGGGTAGTGAAGACAAGCCCCTAGAGTTTCATTGATGTTTTGCCATAGTAACTGTTCTAAGTCCTGATCCTGCATTACCAAAGGTATTGTGAGTTTTGCCACTGATTTTTAATGGGAATGTGGTAGGGTCATTTGAAAACAACAGCTAAATGTAGAAGTTTAGCGTGCTCATTCTGATTAAAATTCCAGAATTATTGTTTGTTCTTTTCAATTTTCCTCCCCTCTGCAAACTAAGTGCCAGCTGCTGCAAGCCTTATATGTGATGAGCTCCAATTTACGTTCACACTTGGGTACGGATCCTGTGAGATGCCGAGCATCCTGTACTCCCAATAAAAGTCAGCTGCAATTGAGGGCACTCAGCATATCGCAGGATTGAGCCATTATAGAGTTTGCAGCGTTGAACCCTAATTTTCTATTACTTATAGATACCATAACCTCAAACAGTTGTTTGTTCAGTTTACATATGTAACACTGGCAATTCAGAAGGGTTACATCTCTGAGAACTGATTGAGTAGTTCTGTGCAAATTATTTGACTTGATTTTCATATACGTAATACAACTAAATAGAGTTTCGTTACTGCAGAGCACCTAAAGGAGCCATTCCTAATAGCAATTCAAAATGATCGTTTGAGGACCATGCCAGCCAGCTTCCTACCTCCATCACCTGTTAACAAACAAGGTAAAGTAAGAACAAAAATATTTAAAAGTATAGGATTAATGACCATTAAACAAATTTAGAATTTTGTTTGTTTGTTGTCAGTTCTATTTTCCCAGTCAAGTTTGTTTTATCTTTTGTGAAAATGGTACTTTAAAAAACATTCCTGTGTGTGTTTGGCATCTATAAACAGCATATTGAATTAAGGTTGTTGATTGGTCCATTTTAAACCACGATTTTAACACATGCATTTTTTTTAAAGTCAATTTCAGGCTGATGGTTTTCTTTCTTGTTATCTGTCAAAAGCGGCTTATTTTTTAAAGGAAAGTATAAAGAAATTTGTATAACCTGTTTTTGAGCTGTGTGTTTAAAAAAACCCAACATTTCCAAGCTTTAAGCTGTTCAGATGCATTTTACACTGTGATTTTAAGCTGCTGTATGGAATCTATGTAGTTTTCAAGATGCAATGCTTTCTTTGCTAAGGCTTAGCAAATTTGATAGAGAAAGAAAAATTTTGATTTTTAAAATGGAGTACTTGGCATGTGTTCTATGCCATAATTTCTTTTCTCCCATCTAGGCGTTCTTCTTTTGGGAGATGCATATAATATGAGGCACCCTCTGACAGGTGGAGGAATGAGTGTTGTTTTGAATGATATTAAAATATGGAGAAGCTTGCTCCAGGATATTCCAGATCTTTATGAGGATTCTGCTATTCTTCAGGTGAGACATTATTTTGATGTTAGAATTATAATTGTGCTTTTTGGGTAGGGTTGCCGAAGTTGTATTTCAAAAATAAGGGACTGTTTTCTTAGCACATCTGCCCCACCCCTTCTCCTAATATTGTTGTTGTTAATAATAGTAATTAATAAATAAGTAGTACTCACCCACATTCTCCTGAGGCATTTCTTGCTGCTTTTTGCAGCACTGATCAACTCCCAATCTTGTGGTACAGAGATGAAGAGATAAAGGACGTCCCTTCTAATAACACTTTTGGCAACCCTATTTCTGGGACATGCCTTGTCTTGTGTTTATGCAATTTCTTTCAGTTACTTAACATTTCTCCTAACTTGGGGGTAGGGCAGTTAATAGTTCTTTGCCCATCTAGTCAAAGCTGTTTTTAGATGTTATTGTGAATCATTAAACTGCTGTGGATGGCGGGATGTGTAAAATAGGGCCCAACCGGGGCCATCCCTCCCTCCGTGTCTAGATTCAGAACCATGCAGGTCAGACACTCCCTCCCCCATCCACTCTGAGGAAATTAAGACCCAGGTGGTGCCTCTGTTCCCAGCTCTTGCTTCTTGCTATGTGGCATTTGAGTGGGAGTGGGGAAGAAACTGCAGAGAGGAACCAGCCAGAGACTCTAGCTGGTGGGAGCAGTTGCAGAAGAAGCCAAATCAAGGACCTTTTGGACACTTAGAGAAGTTTCTAAAATTTTGACTGGACTTTTTCTGCCCTGTGGTAATTGGCTGTTTGCTCAATCCCTTCCCCTTCCCCTCCCTCGGTCTCTTCACCTAAGCATTGCTCTGTACCTGCACCTCTTACCCTCTTTTCCTTTGCCCTTCACCCTTCTTCCTTCAGCATCTGCTCTCCCTTCATTTTTTCCATATTTAGCTTCTCCCCTCCTAACCAAACCCACCGCAAAACAATTGTGGCACTAACTTGAAGTTTGCTGCCATCACATTGTCAGGGCTAGCTCCAGGCACCAGCCGACCAAGCACGTGCTTGGGGCGGCACCTGGAGGGGGGTGGCGCTCAGGGGTTTTTTTTTGTCTGGGTTTTTTTAATTTAAAAAAAAAACAACAAAACACTCTTCCTGGCGCCCCGGCCAGGGGAGCGGGCATGCCGCGCTCCCTGTTGGCGCCCCGGCCGGGGGAGCAGGCATGCCGCACTCCCCGCCGGTGCCCTGGCCGGGGGAAGCGGGGCCATGGGCATGCCGTGCTCCCCGCCGGCACCCCGGCCGGCGGGAGCGGGGCCGCGGGCATGCCGCGCTCCCCGCCGGTGCCGGTGCCGCGGGCATGCCGCGCTCCCCGTCGGCGCCCCGGCTAGCGGGCGGCCGTTGTGTTTTTTTTTTGCCTGGAGCGGCAAAAAGGCCAGAGCCAGCCCTGCACATTGTTCACTCTGCTTGTGTGTTATATCCCATTTCCTCATCCTGTTTCTGTCTTGTCTATTTAGATTGCAAGCTCCTTGGGGCAGGGATTGTCTGTGTTTGTACAGTGCCTCACACAATGGGGCATCATTTGGGATTGGTCTTTAGGCACTGCTGTAATAAACATGATTAATAATTTGTTTTGCCAGCATCCTTTATTTGCCACTTCATGCTGTGATCTAGTCAGATCTCATGTATATGGTTGGGTAATGAGCTCCGCAGGAGTGGGATTTGTAAC
This sequence comes from Macrochelys suwanniensis, assembly GCA_033296515.1. Lineage (NCBI taxonomy): Eukaryota > Metazoa > Chordata > Testudines > Chelydridae > Macrochelys > Macrochelys suwanniensis. The sequence goes on from CM065776.1 coordinate 241,208,275, forward strand.
GCACACTAAGGTATTTCTAAAGCCCACTAAAGGTCCCCTAGTGTGCTTTAACGTAGTACTGTTTCAGGCAGCACTATGGTTAACCACACCAGCAGAATCTACACAGACCCATTTGTGTGTTTTAACAATTACACCCCTGTAGAAAGCCTTACACCACTATGTAAGGGGTATCTTTTTCAAAGTGTTCATGGGTATATTTTTGAAAAGTGACAGGTACTTACTTCAGAGCTTAAATCCCATTGATTTTCAAAGTCACTAGTCACCAAGATGCTTTTGAAACTTTTACCCTACATCTCTAAATACACTCTTCAGTATCAGTCGAATGTGATATTCTTCTTCACTTGTTCCTAAACTGTTGTTATGCACAATAAATATTGTTTTCAGTTCAGAAAAATGTACACAAATTGGGTCCAGAAAGAGTACCTTTAGAGGAAAGAATCAAAAAGTGATGGTGGACATAGTTCTACTATTTTGAAAGTCTGTCTCTAAAAGATGCCACAAGTACTCCTCGTTCTTTTTGCTACTGTAAAACCTACCATTTTAAGCTATACGTTCCCTACCTATATAATGACTAATCCAAAGCCTATTGAAGTCAATTGAAAGACTCCATTGATTTCAGTGGGCTTTGAAATAGGTTTATAAAAGGGAAATTATATTAAAAATAGTAGACTCATTCAAAACAGTACAAAATTTTTAGAGTGGACAGTTAAACAATGTTTAGTTTGGCAAATCAATGTGTAAAAGAGGGAAGAATAAGAGTTTACAAATATTTGGAGGGTGTAAATACCCAGGATGGAGAGCAATTATTTAGATGGAAAAGGGGGGTATAACTGGGAGGAATGGATGAATATCTGAAAAAAACCTGTGTATACTATATGATATAGTCTTCCAAGGAAATAATGAAAGCCCCATTAGTTAGAACATTCTTCCTGTTTCTTCTATATTTTTAAGAGATACCATAGGGGTTGGCAGGGGGATGGACTTTATGATGTAGCAGGTCTCTTCCATATCAAAGTTCCATGATTTTATTATCCTAATGGCTGCAGCAGTATGGGGGAAGAGGAGATCTAATTGGCTTTTAAATAGGCTGATGTCAATATTATAGCTGAGACAGATTTTTATCTTAAAATAGAAAAAATGTACAAAATCTGTAGGAACATAATGCAGCAGCACCAGTATAACTTTGAAAAGGAAGTCATTCCTATACCTATTTTAGAAGGAAAATAATATTTTCCTGTGCCCGGATATAATGATTTTTTTTTTAACCTTTACAGGCAAAAAATACATTTTACTGGTCAAGAAAAAAGTCTCATTCTTTTGTAGTGAATGTTCTTGCTCAAGCCCTTTATGAACTATTTGCTGCCAGAGACGGTAAGTACATTTAAGAGAACTTCTGTAATTAATTGCAACTTATTAAATAAGTACACTCTCTGTGTATATACGCAGTATATGCTCGTGCATGCAAATTTTTCAAAAGATTTTAGAAATACTTGTCAATGTTAGACTGTGCCTCCAAAACTGCGAGTAGTGCCGGTGTCTGGTGTGAGCTGACATTTTGCTGATAATGTCTCAGCAAACAGCCTAGGGACAATTGGTATAAAGAATTCCATTAAAAAAACCATATCTGTGGTGCCTGAATGTGGTACTCACAGACTAGTAGGTGTTTTGTAAGATTATTCTTTACTTAAATAGTAAGGCCCGATCCAAAGCCCATTGAAATTAATGGAATGACTCCCATTAACTTCAGTGGACTTTGGATCACAGCTTTATTTGTTTTTAGGTGGTTTTAGTAGTTATTGAAGATATTTTTAATTCCTTTTCTAGATTCCTTGCATCAACTAAGGCAAGCGTGTTTCCATTACTTCAAACTTGGGGGAGAGTGTGTCTCGGGTCCAGTTGGATTGCTATCTGTGTAAGTTATATAAAATATCAAAACACCTACTGTACTGTATCAGGAACTAGCATATACCATAGTTAATGGATTGCCGTCCACTAATGCAGACCCTTGCTCACCCTGAGTCAGCAATTGCATGGGCAGAAGGGTCCACACTACCAAACCTCTTTAGGATTGGTCCTTATTTTGTTTTATACCTTTCTATTTATAATTTTATAAATGGAGATATGCCAATCTCCTAGAACTGGAAGGACCTTGAAAGGTCATCGAGTCCAGTCCCCTGCCTTCACTAGCAGGACCAAGTACTGTCCCCTGACAGATTTTTGCCCCAGATCCCTAAGTGGCCCCCTCAAGGATTGAACTCACGACCCTGGGTTTAGCAGGCCAATGCTCAAACCACTGAGCTATCCCTCCCCCTTCATATAAAGTGTGTCCCAAAATGCTGAACAGTTAGAAGATTCCACTGAAACAGTTTGGAGAGGAAGTAAGATACATGGGCACGAGAGTTTCAGTGAGACAAAGAGGTTCAGGATGGCTGAAGACTTGATGATAGCTGACACAATTCATTCACCAAGAGCTGAGTTTATGTAAAGCTACAGAAGAGGCCAGTTCTAGATGAGTGGAGGGAGCAGGGATGGGAGCAGAGAGAGGCAAGTTCTTTGAAGAAGGTTGGTGTGAGTCTCTGGATGGTTTTTAGAAATGGGACAGTTTAGAACTGCACCCTGAAATGGATAAACAAACAATGGACCGTGCTTTGAGCATGTGAGAAGGAGGGCTGCTGCATTCCTCACTCAGTGGAGTCATGAGAGCTGGACCTATGGAGGCTATCAAGAAGGGAGTTGAAATAATCCAGATGGGAAGTGATAACGGCAGGGATGAGGACTGCAGCAGAAATGCAGCTGAGGCAATGGTGAATCAGGGTAATGATGTACAGGGCCGGCTCCAGGCACCAGCATTCCAAGCAGGTGCTTGGGGTGGCAATCTGGAAGGGGCAGCAATCCGTGTGCCGTGCGGGCAGCACGCGCCACCCGTGGTGGCAGCAATTCGGTGGCAGCTTGTCTCTACAGCCATCCATGGCGGCAATTCGGCGCGCTGCTTGGGGCGGCAGAAACAGTAGAGCCGGCCCTGATGATGTAGAAGGAATTACTTAGCACACAGCAGCTCCAAGTTATGCCAAATTCTTCCACTGTAGACAGCAGGGCTGGGATTGTTTAGATCAAATAGATGTGAGTAGTGTGCTAACAAAAATCTATTGAATTAATATGTAAGACTGAAAATTCTATAGCGCTTCAAATTTCTCTTTATTAATGTGTTTTCTCTTCTGTCTGTACAGCTTATCTCCTAAACCAACGGTACTGATTGGCCACTTCTTTGCTGTTGCGTTATATGCTGTTTATTTTTGCTTTAAATCAGAGTCCTGGTTCATGAAGCCACGAGCGTTTTTCAGTAGCGGTGCTGTACTTTACCGGGCTTGCTCTGTAATATTTCCACTCATTTGCTCTGAAATGAAGAATATAGTCTATTAAATATTAGAGGAAAATGAATGGAGGAAGAATATGTGAAACTCACCAAGCCTTTACAATCTTTTGGACATGTACTGCTCAATACTGTATGATGTTCACCTCTATTTAAAGTGCAACTCCCTCTTCAGGATTTGACTTAGTTTTATTCTTGTGGGTATATGTACATATGTAAATATATGTCCCTTTACCATGTAAGTTTAAAAACGACTTAACTGTTTACAAGGACCATAATTAACTGTTGACATATGGTAGAAAAGTGCCACTTCTGGCAGAGGACAATTTCCTCACTTTATCCATTGCATAGAATGCACCATTAAGGTTGATGATGTTAATAAAATGAAGAGTGAACAGTTTAAGTCATTTGCTGCTGCATCCTTCAATATTTCCACGGAATGTTTGTTTTCTTTATTACTGTGAAATATTGTAAGAATTTTTTCATTTATTTCATTAAAAGTCTTTGCCTCTATTTTATTTCAGTTGTAATTAAAATAGCAATCTACTGACACTTAAAAGGACACTGTCAAGGGGTTTCAGGTTAAAAAATTACCATATATTTAAACTTCATTACTGTTGCAAATGTCATCTTATATTAAATAGCTAATGTAAAAAATCATTCTCTTCACCAGAATTACTTTATACAAGACGTTACTCAGAATTTGTTTAACAACTCTGTATTTCACTCAAGCTACCTTCTTCCAGTTCCACAGTCTCACTTCATTTAAAAGACTTAACTTCTGTTGCACAAGCAAAATGAAAAGTAACAGATACCGACCATTTAACAGAAGTATAGCCACAAGTTGTACACACACAAAATAATTTAGTCGGGAGCTATTCCAAGTGGATATTAAAAATAGTAGTAAAGATTATTTAAAACCTCATGAAAAATACTTCATAAGTGTCCTTTTTAATTCTTGGTTTTTGTTTTTCTTCTACAAGTTATTGCATGTGACCAAACACATTTAATGCCTTTTACTGACAATATTCCTCTCAATGTTACATTTAATAACATCCTTTCCTCTGCTGTGTATTTTTGTTTTGTCCCTACCTTTCATTTGATTTTGTTATGTAACACTGGATGGCTCTTTCATTTTGGCTCACCCAAAAACCCTTACATCAGCACAGCCAACAGGTTGGAAAGTAATGACAGATCACTCTTTTTTCCTCTACAATTTACAAAAATTTGAGTATCTTTTAAAAAAAAAAAAGACAGATTACATAGCTGTATATAAACATAATCAACTTTTCTGTTGAACTGTGAAAAATATTTATGGAGAGACTTTTAATACTTTATTTGATAAATATTTCAAATGACCTTTTTTCCAGTGAAAACAGAAATATGTATATTTTTCTAACCAATATCACTCTTCCTACCCTATTGAAATTAAGCATTGCTACATTAATAACCGATAACTTTACTCAAAGGGAAAACAGTAATATTTTCAAATACCATTATATATAAAAATTAAAACAATGCCACTTTAAGGGTATTCAAAGTTTGCAGCATTTATATTTAAAGTGTTTTCATAAAATTTGTGGAGTCTAATTTTTGAAATATTATGGATTAGTTTAATGTATTCTTAATGTATGTTTTATATTTAAATATTCTTTGCAATCAGTCTCCTGTAAACCAGGGGTTAAATATCCTGAGCCAAATATGCACCCCCAGCTAACTAACTTAAATAAAGTTATACTTATTGTTCATTTGTAGATTTGTCACTTTCTCTGGGTAATGAATGTTGTATGGCCCTGATTTAGCAGGGACCACTAACATGCTTAAAGTTGCACACGTATTTAAGTATCTTTCTGAGTCTGGGTCTAAGGACAGATACTGAAGGACAAATACTACTCATTAGAGTTTGTAATAGGGGAACAGGAAATCCTCTGTGTGCTTGTGTTGAGGAGCAACTTGCAAATATAACTTGATTAAATGGATGTATAATTTGTCTACAGAACAAGATACAAAACATTTCTTAACAAAAATGATGAGGTGTTAAATGAACTGGGATCTATTTAAAATACATAACAGTACCGTAGACCCCAGTGTGCTTCTAAAAATACAATCACCACATAACATCCTGCTACCACCTGAAAATAAAAGCTGAACTTACTCACGTGGTTATAATAGATGCTCAGCAAATTCAGGCTAAACAATGTAGTTGCTATAATAAAGGTTCATATAAGTCCAAAAGGTTTGAGTTAGATCATCAAATACTAGAACTATCCTATGAGAAAAGTTGAAGAGGTCTTATCTAGATTTCAAAATGCAAGAGTAATTTCAGTTTTGCATGCAGTTTTGACTTGATACAGAAAGGGCATAACTCTGCACTTTAAACTCCCCTTTTTGAAGCTATGTATTGGATTTAAGCAGTCACCTGTGGCCTAACTTTCCTCCCATTGAAGTAAATGGAAGTTTTACTACAAGGATGAGCTCCACCCACACTCAAACTTGCGTGCAGGAAACTCCCCTTTAAGAGTGGTATCCTCCATCAAGGGGCACTAGGGACCCATACTGCCCTATCCCTACTCCTCGTGAGCACTTTTGAAAATCCCACTTGATGGGTGAACTCCCAGCCCCATTGAAGCCAATATGAGTTTTGCCATTGCCTTCCACAGGATCAGGATTTTTCACCCTGTAAGTTTAACTAACATCCTTTCAAAGCACCTGAGGGGTATCAGGCTGAAACTCATACCAGAGTCTTTCTCTTGGGCCTGAGGATTTTAAGTCACATCAGGATCTTCTGAGGCGAATGGCTTCAATCTTAGGCATTCAGGCTGAGTATGTGCAGGAAAATACGCACAAGTTGATGGACATTCTGCAGTCCTTGGCCCCAGAAAAGGTAGCTCTCCCTATAAATTAAGTACTATTGAAACCCGCAAAGATCGTGGCATGATACTATGTTCCTGTGCAAAGTTCCAAGTGCTTCTATTCTCATCCAGTCTCTAACTCCCTTGTAATGACAACTAAAGAGAGATTGATTCATGGGAGATATAAGTCCATGCCTAAGGACAAGCATCTAAGAGGTTGGATTTGATAGGAGAGAAAATTTATTTGATCTCATCCTTACAAATGAGCATTGCAAATCAGCTGCTGCTGTTCTCTCCATTCACAAAATCATACTTTGAGACTATAATCAAAGTCACAGACGAGTTGCCTGAATCCTCCAGAGAAGAGTTCAGGATATTCATTGCAGAAGGTTGACTGGTTGCCAAGACGTCTTTGCAATCGGAACTGGATGTGGGGACACAGCTTCCAGAATTAATGTCTGTCCTCCTCTATTAAAGTCCCTGTGTGACCCTGGAATATGCTTCCTCTTCCTGTTACAATGCCATTCTGACAAGCCTCCATAGTCAAAACTGCCAAAGATAGAGTTCAACCAGGGCCGGCGTGCCCACTAGGCGACCCTAGGCGGTCGCCTAGGGCACTGGGAGCCAGGGGGGCGGCTGGCCGCAGCTGCCTCCCGCCCTCCCGGCTCCGCGGCTGAGCTGGGAGATGGGGGGGCGGCTCGCCGCAGCTGCCTCCCGCCCTCCCGGCTCTGCGGCTGAGCTGGGGGAGCGCTGCAGGTGGGGGGAGGCTGCCGTGGGTGGGGGGCTGAGCTGCCAGCCCGCGGGGGGGGGGGGGTGGGGAGCCGCTACGGGGGGGGGGGAACTGGCTGCCGCGGGGGGGGGGGCAGTGTTAGCTGGGTGGGGGGGGGGCGCAGGGCTGGTGCAAGGAACTTTTGCCTAGGGTGCGAAATTTCCTTGCACCGGCCCTGAGTTCAACACCATCACTGGCAGCTACGGTGTGCTGGTGAGACTCTGCCCCTAAACCTCCCCTTCTTACTTCTCTGAGCCCATGTGGCTGGAGGATGGGAAGGGCAGCATGGTGCCCTGAGTAGGGGCTTTTCCATCCACAGTTCTGAGCCTGTGTAGAGCTGTTCCTTATACTCCCCACACCAACAAAGAGCCACATCATCCACATACCCAGTGCCCATATGTCAACAGTAAATATATGCAAGGTTGGCATTAAGGCTTTGGGTTACAGAAAACTTTAATGCCAAACTCAGCAATGACAAAATATATTTGCTGTTGATATCTGTGCCCTGGATATGCGCAGGATGAGCTCTTCGTGTGGGCAGTATGTGTTGCTTGAATTTGGGTGTTGAATTTGGGTGGTGTGTTGCTGTGCCTATTGGAGCCAGAGGTGGAAGGCAGGTCCCTGCAGAGGAGGGAATCTGTGGTATGTTTCTCTTATTGTGTCATTATTTCCCTTTATGGGTTTGTGAGGGTGTGCTTTGCCCTTAAGTGGTTTTTAAGAAACCTTTTGTTTATGGCAGTGGTATCATTTAATTATAGGTTCAAATGCATGTTATTACTATTAGTGCATAGGGATAATAACTCATTATTCTTTGGGTGCTTGCTTATTCCATTCCAATGCAGGGGTGGGCTTGCCCCGAGCACTGCCGGCAGAAAGTTTTCCCTCAGTGGTATCCGTCGGGTCAGTCCTGCTGCCCCCTGGAGTTGTGCCCTCAGAGTATTGCTATAAAGGGGCAAACACTTTTCACAATGCAATATTCCATATGTCATCTTTCAATACTTATCCTCAAAGAAAATCTGCACACCTTCAAAAGGCAAGCCTGGTAACTAAAATTAATAGCACTGTTAGACACCAAAAACCATGAACTTAACAGGAACTCTCTTTTAATGGCTTTTTGCAAGGATTTGTAACACACCAGACTGACTGATACCCTGAAATGCCCACTTCAAGCCCTTTATACTTAAACAATTAACTCTCAATCAGCCAATTCGTTACAAGTGACTGCCTCCAAGAAGCCTACCACTTTTGGTTGAAAATCTGTCTAAACGTATATTTAGCTCAAACTCTCTCCTGCCCTCTCCAGAACTGAAGAAGAGCTCTGTACAGCTAAAAAAATCACTCCTTTCATCCAGCAGAGGCTGGTACAAGAAACAATATTACCTCACCCTCCTTACTCCCTCATATCCTAGAAACAGAAGGATTAAAAAAACACTAAAATTTTGTTATTGTTGTCCTCTTTGTTATTAAAAATGTTGACCGGGTTTATCTGGACTCTGGTTTGGTTCAAAGAAAAGCCTATGGCTATATATACTTGCTTTTAAGTCAAAGCTTCTGAGGTGGTTTCCAGAAAAACTGGGAGCTCCTGCTCCCTGGAGAATGGTAAGACTGGCCCACAGGTTCAGGAAAGACAACTCGTTGGAGAGCCTGTCTCCCCACTGCTGACTTTCTCCAGTTTGGTTTCTGGAGTAAAACAAATGTGCTCTGGGTGTCCAAAACTGCATAGGCAGTGGTTTGTAAAGAGCTCTTGGTTTGGCCAGCTAGATGATTGTTGTCTTACGCAAAAAAAAAAAAAAGTCCCTGCTTGCAATTTTGTGAACAGACCTGTTTTCTTAAAGAGGCACACGTCATGCACATTCCTGGACCATCCCACGCTGATGTCAGTAACATGCACAGTGACCCACAAGTGATTGCAACACCATAGAAATGTAGCCCTTTCTGTTTATCTACTCTGTGGCAAGGTGTGCTGGTGCCAAGATAGGGATATACATACCTTCTATTGCCCCACACATGTTAGGTTGCCTCATTGCAGCAAAACCGTCCAGTATCTCCTGAATATTGCCCAAAATCACAACCCTTCTTACCAGAAGGCAATTAATGGCCATGCATTCTTGGATCACAGAAATCCCCACGGTACATTTCCTGACTCCAAATTGATTCCCCACTGACCTGTAGCAGTCTGGTGTTGTAAGCTTCCACACAGTGACCGCCACTCGCTTCTCCACTATGAGCACAGCTTTCATATTGGCGTCACTGTGGTGCAGGGCTGGGGCGAGCTCCGTACACAGTTCCAAGAAAGTGGTCATGTGCATACAACAGTTCTGCAGTCACTGCTCATCATCCCATACCTGCATAACGATGCAATCTTGCCAGTCACTGCTTGTCTCTCTGGACCAGAACCTGTGCTATACCATGTTCAACTGCTGCACAACTTTTAGTGCGAGTGTTTAAAAAAAATAAGCACGTTTAACTCAGTAAAATCTCAACTCCTTTAATAAATAGGCCTGGTAATTTATCAGTGAAAATTGGTAAAAAAAACAACCCTAAAAATGCACAATACTACTTTTAACTCAACGCTTCCGGAGTGGTTCCCAAACATTTTTTAGGTCAACGCTCCTGCTCCCTGAAGAATGGTAAGACCGGCCCTCAGGTTCAGGAAACACCGCTTGTTGGCTCGTTGGCTCCCTGGCTCCCTACTGCTGGCTTTTTCCAGTATGGTCTCTGGTGCCAAAGAAAGATGCTCTGGGTGTCCAAAACTGCATAGGCTGTGGTTTCTAGAGAGTTCTTGGTTTGGCCAGCTAGAGGATTGTTCTCTTAGGCATTGCAGAGAAGGGAGCAGGGAGAAGAGTGGTGGAGTGGCCTGTCTGTGTGTGTGACTTCAGTTTATGCAAATGACAGGGAATGGCTACTTTGAGCAGCTCTGCTTTGAGAGGCAGCCTACGGAAGGGGGCCATGGAGGGCAGAGTTGAGAGCCAGGATCTGCTCACGTTGGGTTTCTCATAGTGCTCGCTCTCTCGTGAAGTCCAAATTGTAGCAACCACCAGTTAGAGCACAATGCGCTGGAATGGTCTGTGACTGGCAGGGTGGGTGTTGGTGAAGGCTATGTTTTCAGGGGGTCATTTTGCTTGTTGGTGACTGCAGAAGGGTGGGTGTAAAAGCTTGGTCTCACTAACCACGCTGAGGAACTGTAGTGTTTCTTTCTGAGCATGATGCTGGCAGAGCGTGCTATTCTACAGCAGCTGCTTTTTGTTGTGGAAGAGTGTCCTGCTCTTCCTGAGAAGAGCAGGGGAAAGAAAGATAGTCTGAGTGGTTAGTTTTGATCTTGTTCTGTTGGGTGTGAAAAAAAAAGCTTGGGTCCGAGAGCTGGGCTCCTTGTGGGTTTGGTGTGCTGAGCTCTCAGCAGTGAAATGCTCCATCTGCTTTTAGGTGTTGTGTCATTGGGCTGTATCTCTCAGTAGGCTTTAGAGAAGGGCTTTCTTTATGTGTATCCTGTGTCTCCATTATGTTCTTGCTCCTAGTCTCTACAGTCAGGAGGTTTACCATAAAAATATTGTCTTTTTACTCTTGCTTGTTCTACTATATCTGAATAGCTATTTCTCACTTCTTCAGTACGTCTGAGAGTTTCTGTTGCCATGGCACCTGTCCGTTATGCTCCACATTGGAGTGGATGAATGATACTTCTCTGCTAAGAAGACCAAAGCCATTGGTGCCCGAAAGATTTTGTCTGTTCCCGCCTGTCATTTTTGTAACCAGGAGGACAATGGCCAATATTCCCACCATTCACTCTCCCTCAGGAGCCTAGAACACATCACCAACACTAGTTTATATACTGCTGAGCAACTTTCATCCAGGTGAATAGCAATTAGAAATTTTGACGGGGTTTATCTGGATTCTGGTCCAGTTCAAAGGAAAGCCTATAACTCTATATCCTTGCTTTTAAGTACTATTCCTTGTTTTCAGTTTTTATTAGTAAAAAAAAAAATACTGGATTTTTTCAATGTTTATTTTCCAAACATTAAAACCGGGGTGAAATCAGGTTAAAAATTTAAGAAAAAAATAGGAAAAACACACAAAAAAATGTTGTAATATACACTTTTTACTACAGTATAATGAAACTTTTTATATTTTGTATCGCTCAGAGTTAGTGGTTTTTCCAGAAATTCTGGTTTCGTATGCTCGCATAATTTTCTTCAAAGTATCCTAACTCATGTGGAACCTCTTGCTGGCTTAGAGGTAGTCCAACTTTGAAAATATGCCCTCTGCATCAATAGAACCAGGGGTACACTCAAAGCTCACCGTGCCACTTTGCTGAAGCGGGAAAGTGTGTCTTGATGACTGTTCCAAAAAGCCAGCACATCCAGTTTCGCATTATCAGGATTAGGCAATTTCATGTAAGTAGTAAATTCCCCTTTCAGATTTGAAAGTTCATCTTTAGTGGAAAATGGTTGAAACACTGGTATAACAGTCATAGTCTGCTGCAAATTTCACCTTCAGGAAGGGAGTAAAACAGCAGGATAACATCTGAAAAAGATTTAAAGTACCAAACACGTCTAGGTTTAGGTTACGCGTCACGGTCATCTCCCATTTCTCACTGAGCGTTGCTTTGAAGGTTTTGAACACTTCTTTTGGTTTTCTTGTGTTCTGGGGTCAGACGTATTTCCAGAAACAGCTGGGTTTTCTCACCATATGTTTCTCCTGTAGCTAGATGATTGAGCATCCCCAGAACAGACCCCTCTTGCCCTGCCCTGCCCGCTCTTGCTGCTGGTGGGACAGAGACTTGACCGGTTCTGGCAAAGGAATGGGGTCTATTGGTTATAACGGATGGGGGCTGGGAGTCAGGCCTGCTGGATTCTCTCCCCAGCTCTGTCAGGTGTGTGGGGACTAATGGTTAGAGCAGGTTGGGGCTGGGAGTCATTCTGAGATCAAAGCAAGAGGGGCATTTTAAAGCTTACCTTACTACACACACAGCAATCACAAGAAAGTTCAGAGCAGGGTGCCAAAAACACATTGGCAGGCACCACACAGAAATCAACACACATTACCGTTGTGTTTAGTAAAATGTTTTTTCAAAGCCTCCCTGAATTGCACAGCTCCCCGCTGAGCTCTTCTAATAGCTCTAGGATCTGGCTGCTCAAAATTAGCAGACGTTCTATCTGCCTCTATGCGCCACCCCTGGGGAAACTTCTGCCTCTTTGTTTCACCGATATCATGGAGCACACAGGAGGCAGTTATGACCATGGGGATATTTTTTTCACTGAGGTCTGAACTAGTGAATAAATTGCACTAGCGCCCCTTCAAGTGGCCAAAGACATATTCAACTATCATTCTGCACATGCTGAGCCGATTGTTGAAGTGCTCCTTGCTACCGTCCAGATATCTGGTGTACGGGTTTATGAGCCACAGTAGTGAGGGGTAGGCTGTGTCTCCCAGAACACTATTGGCATTTCAACATCCTCAATGGTGATTTGGCCATCTGGAAAAAAGTCCCTGCTTGCAATTTTGTGAACAGACCTGTTTTCTTAAAGAGGCACACGTCATGCACACTCGCGGACCATACCACGTTGATGTCAGTAACGTGCACAGTGACCCACAAGTGATTGCAACACCATAGAAAGGTAGCCCTTTCTGTCTATGTACTCTGTAGCAAGGTGGGCTGGTGCTAAGATAGGGATATACATACCTTATATTGCCCAACCACTGTTAGGTTGCCTCATTGCAGCAAAACCGTCCAGTATCTCCTGAATATTGCCCCAAATCACAACCCTTCGTAGCAGAAGGGAATTAATTGCCATGCATTTTTAATAAATAATATAATAATAATCTATGGAGATATGCCTATCTCATAGAACTGGAATGACCTTGAAAGGTCATTGAGTCCAGTCCCCTGCCTTCACTAGCAGGACCAAGTACTGTCCCCTGACAGATTTTTGCCCCTCTCCCTAAATGGCCCCCTCAAGGATTGAGCTCAGAACTGTGGGTTTAGCAGGCTAATGCTTAAATCACTGAGTTATCCCTCCCCTTTCCTTCAAGCACAGAAATCCTCACAGTAGATTTCCTGACTCCAACTTGATTCCCCACTGACCAGTAGCACGCTGGTTTTGCAAGCTTCTACACAGTGATCGCCACTCGCTTCTCCACTATGAGCACAACTTTCATTTTGGCGTCACTGTAGTCCAGGGCTGGGGTGAGCTCCGTACACAGTTCCAAGAAAGTGATCATGGGCATACGACAGATCTGCAGTCACTGCTCATCATCCCATACCTGCATAATGATGCAAACTTGCCAGTCACTGCTTGCTTCTCGGGATGAGAACCGATGCTCTAAAATGTTCAGCTGCTGCACAATTGTTAGTGGGAGTATTTAAAAAAAATAAGTACCTGAAAAATACATAGAGTGGTTTAATAGGCCCCCGTGCAATTAACAGTGATTCTTCAACGAAACAAAGAGCATGCCCAAATTCATTGACACACAGTGCTACGTCCTCTCTTTCATTCAAGCCCTACTGAAAGCTCTTGATATTGACGGTTTATCCCAAAGCTCACTTTTGTCTCTCAGCTTCTAGTGCTTCTTGCTTTTGACATGCTCCTTTATTCTGTCATTGCGAGCGCTGACCTCAATGCTGCCGTACTTGCCGTGCAAGGCACCCTCTTCACTCCTTTCTTTACTTGTCTTGAAAAGTTCTACACGCTGATTTTCTGGTTAGTATTTGGGCAGAGATTGACGTTTTTGCTCCAGGTTTACCTTTTTAGCTTATGTTTATCAGTGGATAATTGACTGATTGATTGATTGATTAAATTGAGCGCTGCTCTAAATGGACGCAAAGAAATAGGCAGGAAGAGTCTCCTTGTGGGCCAATCGAACCGCGATATCAACATTGTTTGATTTATCCAATCTCCACCGTATGTGTGTGGTTTGTGTTTTACACGGTGAGACTGCCTCAACCTCAGAACTTCAGGACTAAATTGCACAAAGTGTTAGTGTTTAACAAAAATAAAGACTTGAAAAAAATAGAGAGTGGTTTGATAAAGGGGTGTAACTCAGTAAAATCAGAACTCCTTTAATAAATAAGCCTGGTAATTTATCAGTGAAACCTGGTAAAAAAAGACCCCAACCCTAAAAATGCACAATACTACTTTTAATTCAATCCTTCCGGAGTGGTTCCCAAACATTTTTTAGGTCAACACTACTGCTCCCTGAATAACGGCAAGACCGGCCCTCAGGTTAAGGAAACAGCCCTGGTATGGAGAGCCTGGCTCCCTTCTGCTGGCTTTCTCCAGTTTGGTCTCTGGTTCCAAAGAAAAGCAGGGGGAAGAAACACAGTCTGAGTGGTTAGCATTGAGCTTGTTCTGTTGGATGAGGGGAAAAAAAAAAAAAGAAAAGCTTGGGTGTGGCTCCTGGGAGCTGGGCTTCTTGTGGGTTTGGTGTGCTGAGCTCTTAGCAGTGAGATGTTCCATCTGCTTTCAGGTGTTGTGTGACTGGGCTGTATCTATCATCAGGCTTTAGAGAAGGGCTTTCTTTGTGTGTATCCTGTGTCTCCATTATGTTCTTGCTCCTAGTCACTACAAGACTGGAGGTTTACAGTAAAAAGATTGTCTTTTTAGTCTTGCTTGTTCTACTCCATCTGAATAGGTCTTTCTCACTCCTTGACTATGTCTGACAATTCTTCCCCAAATGGCACCTGCACATTGTCCTTCACACTGCAACGAACGGATGACGCTTCTCTGCTAACACCACCGGACCCACTGCTTCTTGGGAAGATTTTGTCTGTTCCCGCGTGGCAAAGCTGAGATCAGCAGGAGAGTAGCCAATATTCCTACCATTCTTGCTCTCTGAGAAGCCGAGGACATGTCACCCACTCTTGGTTACACACGGCCGAGCCACTTTCATCCAGCTGAATAGCGACTGGAAATGTTGACGGGGATTATCTGGACTCTGGTCCGGTTGAATGGAAAGCCTATGGCTCTATATCCTTGCTTTTAAGTAGTGTTCTGTGTTTTCCGTTTTTATTTGTAAAAGACAGTCTTGGAATTTTTCAGGGTTTATTTTCCAAACCTTATAACTGGCATGGAATCAGGTTAAATATATAAAAAATGAATACGTTGTGAGCAATTGGGGATTGGGGGAAGATAAGGGAAAAACTATGAACGTTTTGCAAGATAAACATTTTATTCCCAGATTAATGGAGCCTTTTTTTAATGTACAAGTGTATATTTTGTCTCTCTCGGAGAGAGCAGTGTTTCCAGCAATCCTGATTTGCGTACGCTCACGTAATTATCTTCAAGAGATCCTCACTCAAGTTGAGCCTCATCCTGGCTTGGAGGTAGTCCAACTTTGAAAATATGCACTCTGCATCAATAGATCAGGGGGTATCCTCAAAAGTCTGGCCTAACGGCCGTAGTCTACTCCAAAATTCAACTTGAAGAAGGGGGTGAAAGACCTGGAAGATGACCTTCCAAAAAGAATCTTCGTCACCAAACACGTTGGGGTTCAGATGACGGGTCACGGTCGTCTCCCATTTCTCGCTGAGCATTGTCTTGAAGGTTTTGAATGCTTTTTTGGTTTTCTTGTGTTCCAGGGTCAGAAGGATTTCCAGAAACAGCTGGGTTTTCTTGCTGTATGCTTCTGCTTCAGCTTTTGTGCTCAGTTCAGCTGAGATTTTGGTTGTCAGGATCCAGTAAACGTCTGTCTTGGCAAACGTGTTGGCAGTTAGAGAAAACTCCATGTTTTCTGTGTGTCACGCAGCGATTCCAAGTTTTTAACGATGAACATTACCTTGGTGCGCAGAATCTGGCAGTCATTCTGGTTATTTGCCTGTCTCTTCAGAGTTTCTGCTTTAGAACCAACAAACTCAGGATGCTCTTGGAGACGTATTAGCACAGTCCACGCATTATTGACATGACGGGCAGGAAAATACAAGCTCATCTACCAAGGTGGCACAACGGGGGTGGGCCCTGCACTCGTCTCGCACTGTGTAAAACAAAGCCTTCAGCTTGTTCGCATGGCCCCGAATCCAATGATGCAAGTTTTAACTTCTTTCCTATCTTCTGCTGCACAGGATGCTGAGAGTGCAACATTAATCAGATGAGCAGACAGGTAACACGTAGCTGCTCCGGTTTCTGATTGAGTTTAATGTCCCGGGCAAACTTCGCCATGTAGGATGCAGAATTTGTGTTAGTTGTGGCCAATTTAGCTGGCACATCTCAAACATGGTAGTTATGGCGCGGAGACAAAACAGTTGTGAGCAGCGGGGAGGAATGTCAGCTCAGCACAAAAGAATGAGGGTTTATTCAATTTGAACTCAAAAAACAAAAACCAAAGGCCAAGAATTGGACGGTCCAAGGCATCAGGAGGGTCCTCAAAAATCAGACTAGACACCACATCTCCATCCATTGGTTGCATCAGTTTTGCTACTAAAGCATCATCCTTATCTTTCAGTTACTTACGAATCAGGTTGTGCGCGTGAGGAAGGGTTTTTGCTGCTGGACCGTATCGCTGCACAAAGTCACTAATAGCCCCCCCCCGTGCAATTACCAGTGATTCTTCAACGAAACAAAGAGCATGCCCAAATTCATTGACACACAGTGCTACGTCCTCTCTTTCATTCAAGCCCTACTGAAAGCTCTTGATATTGACTGTTTGTCCCAAAGCTCACTTTCGTCTCTCAGCTTCTTGTGCTGCTTGCTTTTGACATGCTCCTTTATTCTGTCATTGCAAGCGCTGACCTCAATGCTGCCGTACTTGCAGTGCAAGGCACCCTCTTCACTCCTTTCTTTACTTGTCTTGAAAAGTTCTACACGCTGATTTTCTGGTTGGTATTTGGGCAGAGATTGACGTTTTTGCTCCAGGTTTGCCTTTTTAGCTTATCTTTATCAGTGGATGATTGACTGATTGATTAAATTGAGCGCCGCTCTAAACGGACGCAAAGAAATAGGCGGGAAGAGTCTCCTTGTGGGCCAATCGTACCGCGATATTAACATTGTTTGATTTTTCCAATCTCCACCGTATGCGTGTGGTTTGTGTTTTACACGGCGAGACTGCCTCAGCCTCAGCCCTTCAGGACTCATTTGCACAAAGTGTTAGTGTTTAACAAAAATAAGTACTTGAAAAAAATATAGAGTGGTTTGAGGAAACGGGTGTAACTCAGTAAAATCTGAACTCCTTTAATAAATAAGCCTGGTAATTTATCAGTGAAACCTGGTAAAAAAAAGACACCCCCCCCCCCGCCAACCCTAAAAATGCACAATAGTACTTTTAACTCAACGCTTCCGGAGTGGTTCCCAAACATTTTTTATGTCAACGCTCCTGCTCCCTGAAGAATGGTAAGACCGGCCCTCAGGTTAAGGAAACAGCCCTGGTATGGAGAGCCTGGCTCCCTTCTGCTGGCTTTCTCCAGTTTGGTCTCTGGTGCCAAAGAAAGATGCTCTGGGTGTCCAAAACTGCATAGGCTGTGGTTTCTAGAGAGCTTTTGGCTTGGCCAGCTAGAGGATTGTTGTCTTAGGCATTGCAGAGAAGGGAGCAGGGAGAAGATTGGTGGAGTGGCCTGTGTGGGACTTCAGTTTATGCAAATGAAAGGGGATGGCTACTTTGAGCAGCTCTGCTTTGAGAGGCAGCCTACGGAAGGGGGCCACGAAGGGCCGAGTTGAGAGCCAGGATCTGCTCACGTGGGGTTTCTCGTAGTGCTCGCTCTCTCGTGAAGTCCAAATTGTAGCAACCACCAGTTAGAGCACAATGCGCCGGAATGGTCTGTGACTGGCAGGGTGGGTGTTGGTTAAGGCTGTGCTTTCAGGGATCATTTCTCTAGTGGGTGACTGGAGAAGAGTGGTTGTAAAAGCCTGGTCTCGCTAACCACGATGAGGAACTGTAGTGTTTCTTTCTGAGCATGACGCTGGCAGAGAGCGCTGTTCTGCGGCAGCTGCTTTCTGTTGTGGAAGAGTGTCCTGCTCTTCCAGAGAGGAGCAGGGGGAAGAAACACAGTCTGAGTGGTTAGCATTGAGCTTGTTCTGTTAGATGTGGAAAAAAAAAAGTAAAAGCTTGGGTGTGGCTCCTGGGAGCTGGGCTTCTTGTGGGTTTGGTGTGCTGAGCTCTTAGCAGTGAGATGTTCCATCTGCTTTCAGGTGTTGTGTGACTGGGCTGTATCTATCATCAGGCTTTAGAGAAGGGCTTTCTTTGTGTGAATCTTGTGTCTCCATTACGTCCTTGCTCCTAGTCTCTACAAGACTGAAGGTTTGCCATAAAAAGATTGAAAAACTTGTAGCACCTTAGAGACTAACAAATTTATTTCAGCATAAGCTTTCGTGGGTTAGAACCCACTTCATCGGATGCATGGAATGAAACATACAGTAGACAGATATTTATACAGTCAGAGAAACATGATAAGGTGGAGGTGCATAGACCAACCTTAAGAGGCTAATTAATTGAGAGGAACCATAACAGCAGGGGATTGTCTTTTCAGTCTTGCTTGTTCTACTCCATCTGAATAGCTCTTTCTCACTCCTTGACTACGTCTGACAATTCTTCCCCAAATGGCACCTGCACATTGTCCTTCACACTGCAACGAACGGATGACGCTTCTCTGCTAACACCACCGGACCCACTGCTTCTTGGGAAGATTTTGTCTGTTCCCGCGTGGCAAAGCTGAGATCAGCAGGAGAGTAGCCAATATTCCTACCATTCTTGCTCTCTGAGAAGCCGAGGACATGTCACCCACTCTTGGTTACACACGGCCGAGCCACTTTCATCCAGCTGAATAGCGACTGGAAATGTTGACGGGGATTATCTGGACTCTGGTCCGGTTGAATGGAAAGCCTATGGCTCTATATCCTTGCTTTTAAGTAGTGTTCTGTGTTTTCCGTTTTTATTTGTAAAAGACAGTCTTGGAATTTTTCAGGGTTTATTTTCCAAACCTTATAACTGGCATGGAATCAGGTTAAATATATAAAAAATGAATACGTTGTGAGCAATTGGGGATTGGGGGAAGATAAGGGAAAAACTATGAACGTTTTGCAAGATAAACATTTTATTCCCAGATTAATGGAGCCTTTTTTTAATGTACAAGTGTATATTTTGTCTCTCTCGGAGAGAGCAGTGTTTCCAGCAATCCTGATTTGCGTACGCTCACGTAATTATCTTCAAGAGATCCTCACTCAAGTTGAGCCTCATCCTGGCTTGGAGGTAGTCCAACTTTGAAAATATGCACTCTGCATCAATAGATCAGGGGGTATCCTCAAAAGTCTGGCCTAACGGCCGTAGTCTACTCCAAAATTCAACTTGAAGAAGGGGGTGAAAGACCTGGAAGATGACCTTCCAAAAAGAATCTTCGTCACCAAACACGTTGGGGTTCAGATGACGGGTCACGGTCGTCTCCCATTTCTCGCTGAGCATTGTCTTGAAGGTTTTGAATGCTTTTTTGGTTTTCTTGTGTTCCAGGGTCAGAAGGATTTCCAGAAACAGCTGGGTTTTCTTGCTGTATGCTTCTGCTTCAGCTTTTGTGCTCAGTTCAGCTGAGATTTTGGTTGTCAGGATCCAGTAAACGTCTGTCTTGGCAAACGTGTTGGCAGTTAGAGAAAACTCCATGTTTTCTGTGTGTCACGCAGCGATTCCAAGTTTTTAACGATGAACATTACCTTGGTGCGCAGAATCTGGCAGTCATTCTGGTTATTTGCCTGTCTCTTCAGAGTTTCTGCTTTAGAACCAACAAACTCAGGATGCTCTTGGAGACGTATTAGCACAGTCCACGCATTATTGACATGACGGGCAGGAAAATACAAGCTCATCTACCAAGGTGGCACAACGGGGGTGGGCCCTGCACTCGTCTCGCACTGTGTAAAACAAAGCCTTCAGCTTGTTCGCATGGCCCCGAATCCAATGATGCAAGTTTTAACTTCTTTCCTATCTTCTGCTGCACAGGATGCTGAGAGTGCAACATTAATCAGATGAGCAGACAGGTAACACGTAGCTGCTCCGGTTTCTGATTGAGTTTAATGTCCCGGGCAAACTTCGCCATGTAGGATGCAGAATTTGTGTTAGTTGTGGCCAATTTAGCTGGCACATCTCAAACATGGTAGTTATGGCGCGGAGACAAAACAGTTGTGAGCAGCGGGGAGGAATGTCAGCTCAGCACAAAAGAATGAGGGTTTATTCAATTTGAACTCAAAAAACAAAAACCAAAGGCCAAGAATTGGACGGTCCAAGGCATCAGGAGGGTCCTCAAAAATCAGACTAGACACCACATCTCCATCCATTGGTTGCATCAGTTTTGCTACTAAAGCATCATCCTTATCTTTCAGTTACTTACGAATCAGGTTGTGCGCGTGAGGAAGGGTTTTTGCTGCTGGACCGTATCGCTGCACAAAGTCACTAATAGCCCCCCCCGTGCAATTACCAGTGATTCTTCAACGAAACAAAGAGCATGCCCAAATTCATTGACACACAGTGCTACGTCCTCTCTTTCATTCAAGCCCTACTGAAAGCTCTTGATATTGACTGTTTGTCCCAAAGCTCACTTTCGTCTCTCAGCTTCTTGTGCTGCTTGCTTTTGACATGCTCCTTTATTCTGTCATTGCAAGCGCTGACCTCAATGCTGCCGTACTTGCAGTGCAAGGCACCCTCTTCACTCCTTTCTTTACTTGTCTTGAAAAGTTCTACACGCTGATTTTCTGGTTGGTATTTGGGCAGAGATTGACGTTTTTGCTCCAGGTTTGCCTTTTTAGCTTATCTTTATCAGTGGATGATTGACTGATTGATTAAATTGAGCGCCGCTCTAAACGGACGCAAAGAAATAGGCGGGAAGAGTCTCCTTGTGGGCCAATCGTACCGCGATATTAACATTGTTTGATTTTTCCAATCTCCACCGTATGCGTGTGGTTTGTGTTTTACACGGCGAGACTGCCTCAGCCTCAGCCCTTCAGGACTCATTTGCACAAAGTGTTAGTGTTTAACAAAAATAAGTACTTGAAAAAAATATAGAGTGGTTTGAGGAAACGGGTGTAACTCAGTAAAATCTGAACTCCTTTAATAAATAAGCCTGGTAATTTATCAGTGAAACCTGGTAAAAAAAAGACACCCCCCCCCCCCCGCCAACCCTAAAAATGCACAATAGTACTTTTAACTCAACGCTTCCGGAGTGGTTCCCAAACATTTTTTATGTCAACGCTCCTGCTCCCTGAAGAATGGTAAGACCGGCCCTCAGGTTAAGGAAACAGCCCTGGTATGGAGAGCCTGGCTCCCTTCTGCTGGCTTTCTCCAGTTTGGTCTCTGGTGCCAAAGAAAGATGCTCTGGGTGTCCAAAACTGCATAGGCTGTGGTTTCTAGAGAGCTTTTGGCTTGGCCAGCTAGAGGATTGTTGTCTTAGGCATTGCAGAGAAGGGAGCAGGGAGAAGATTGGTGGAGTGGCCTGTGTGGGACTTCAGTTTATGCAAATGAAAGGGGATGGCTACTTTGAGCAGCTCTGCTTTGAGAGGCAGCCTACGGAAGGGGGCCACGAAGGGCCGAGTTGAGAGCCAGGATCTGCTCACGTGGGGTTTCTCGTAGTGCTCGCTCTCTCGTGAAGTCCAAATTGTAGCAACCACCAGTTAGAGCACAATGCGCCGGAATGGTCTGTGACTGGCAGGGTGGGTGTTGGTTAAGGCTGTGCTTTCAGGGATCATTTCTCTAGTGGGTGACTGGAGAAGAGTGGTTGTAAAAGCCTGGTCTCGCTAACCACGATGAGGAACTGTAGTGTTTCTTTCTGAGCATGACGCTGGCAGAGAGCGCTGTTCTGCGGCAGCTGCTTTCTGTTGTGGAAGAGTGTCCTGCTCTTCCAGAGAGGAGCAGGGGGAAGAAACACAGTCTGAGTGGTTAGCATTGAGCTTGTTCTGTTGGATGTGGAAAAAAAAAAGTAAAAGCTTGGGTGTGGCTCCTGGGAGCTGGGCTTCTTGTGGGTTTGGTGTGCTGAGCTCTTAGCAGTGAGATGTTCCATCTGCTTTCAGGTGTTGTGTGACTGGGCTGTATCTATCATCAGGCTTTAGAGAAGGGCTTTCTTTGTGTGAATCTTGTGTCTCCATTACGTCCTTGCTCCTAGTCTCTACAAGACTGAAGGTTTGCCATAAAAAGATTGAAAAACTTGTAGCACCTTAGAGACTAACAAATTTATTTCAGCATAAGCTTTCGTGGGTTAGAACCCACTTCATCGCATGCATGGAATGAAACATACAGTAGACAGATATTTATACAGTCAGAGAAACATGATAAGGTGGAGGTGCATAGACCAACCTTAAGAGGCTAATTAATTGAGAGGAACCATAACAGCAGGGGATTGTCTTTTCAGTCTTGCTTGTTCTACTCCATCTGAATAGCTCTTTCTCACTCCTTGACTACGTCTGACAATTCTTCCCCAAATGGCACCTGCACATTGTCCTTCACACTGCAACGAACGGATGACGCTTCTCTGCTAACACCACCGGACCCACTGCTTCTTGGGAAGATTTTGTCTGTTCCCGCGTGGCAAAGCTGAGATCAGCAGGAGAGTAGCCAATATTCCTACCATTCTTGCTCTCTGAGAAGCCGAGGACATGTCACCCACTCTTGGTTACACACGGCCGAGCCACTTTCATCCAGCTGAATAGCGACTGGAAATGTTGACGGGGATTATCTGGACTCTGGTCCGGTTGAATGGAAAGCCTATGGCTCTATATCCTTGCTTTTAAGTAGTGTTCTGTGTTTTCCGTTTTTATTTGTAAAAGACAGTCTTGGAATTTTTCAGGGTTTATTTTCCAAACCTTATAACTGGCATGGAATCAGGTTAAATATATAAAAAATGAATACGTTGTGAGCAATTGGGGATTGGGGGAAGATAAGGGAAAAACTATGAACGTTTTGCAAGATAAACATTTTATTCCCAGATTAATGGAGCCTTTTTTTAATGTACAAGTGTATATTTTGTCTCTCTCGGAGAGAGCAGTGTTTCCAGCAATCCTGATTTGCGTACGCTCACGTAATTATCTTCAAGAGATCCTCACTCAAGTTGAGCCTCATCCTGGCTTGGAGGTAGTCCAACTTTGAAAATATGCACTCTGCATCAATAGATCAGGGGGTATCCTCAAAAGTCTGGCCTAACGGCCGTAGTCTACTCCAAAATTCAACTTGAAGAAGGGGGTGAAAGACCTGGAAGATGACCTTCCAAAAAGAATCTTCGTCACCAAACACGTTGGGGTTCAGATGACGGGTCACGGTCGTCTCCCATTTCTCGCTGAGCATTGTCTTGAAGGTTTTGAATGCTTTTTTGGTTTTCTTGTGTTCCAGGGTCAGAAGGATTTCCAGAAACAGCTGGGTTTTCTTGCTGTATGCTTCTGCTTCAGCTTTTGTGCTCAGTTCAGCTGAGATTTTGGTTGTCAGGATCCAGTAAACGTCTGTCTTGGCAAACGTGTTGGCAGTTAGAGAAAACTCCATGTTTTCTGTGTGTCACGCAGCGATTCCAAGTTTTTAACGATGAACATTACCTTGGTGCGCAGAATCTGGCAGTCATTCTGGTTATTTGCCTGTCTCTTCAGAGTTTCTGCTTTAGAACCAACAAACTCAGGATGCTCTTGGAGACGTATTAGCACAGTCCACGCATTATTGACATGACGGGCAGGAAAATACAAGCTCATCTACCAAGGTGGCACAACGGGGGTGGGCCCTGCACTCGTCTCGCACTGTGTAAAACAAAGCCTTCAGCTTGTTCGCATGGCCCCGAATCCAATGATGCAAGTTTTAACTTCTTTCCTATCTTCTGCTGCACAGGATGCTGAGAGTGCAACATTAATCAGATGAGCAGACAGGTAACACGTAGCTGCTCCGGTTTCTGATTGAGTTTAATGTCCCGGGCAAACTTCGCCATGTAGGATGCAGAATTTGTGTTAGTTGTGGCCAATTTAGCTGGCACATCTCAAACATGGTAGTTATGGCGCGGAGACAAAACAGTTGTGAGCAGCGGGGAGGAATGTCAGCTCAGCACAAAAGAATGAGGGTTTATTCAATTTGAACTCAAAAAACAAAAACCAAAGGCCAAGAATTGGACGGTCCAAGGCATCAGGAGGGTCCTCAAAAATCAGACTAGACACCACATCTCCATCCATTGGTTGCATCAGTTTTGCTACTAAAGCATCATCCTTATCTTTCAGTTACTTACGAATCAGGTTGTGCGCGTGAGGAAGGGTTTTTGCTGCTGGACCGTATCGCTGCACAAAGTCACTAATAGCCCCCCCCGTGCAATTACCAGTGATTCTTCAACGAAACAAAGAGCATGCCCAAATTCATTGACACACAGTGCTACGTCCTCTCTTTCATTCAAGCCCTACTGAAAGCTCTTGATATTGACTGTTTGTCCCAAAGCTCACTTTCGTCTCTCAGCTTCTTGTGCTGCTTGCTTTTGACATGCTCCTTTATTCTGTCATTGCAAGCGCTGACCTCAATGCTGCCGTACTTGCAGTGCAAGGCACCCTCTTCACTCCTTTCTTTACTTGTCTTGAAAAGTTCTACACGCTGATTTTCTGGTTGGTATTTGGGCAGAGATTGACGTTTTTGCTCCAGGTTTGCCTTTTTAGCTTATCTTTATCAGTGGATGATTGACTGATTGATTAAATTGAGCGCCGCTCTAAACGGACGCAAAGAAATAGGCGGGAAGAGTCTCCTTGTGGGCCAATCGTACCGCGATATTAACATTGTTTGATTTTTCCAATCTCCACCGTATGCGTGTGGTTTGTGTTTTACACGGCGAGACTGCCTCAGCCTCAGCCCTTCAGGACTCATTTGCACAAAGTGTTAGTGTTTAACAAAAATAAGTACTTGAAAAAAATATAGAGTGGTTTGAGGAAACGGGTGTAACTCAGTAAAATCTGAACTCCTTTAATAAATAAGCCTGGTAATTTATCAGTGAAACCTGGTAAAAAAAAGACACCCCCCCCCCCCCGCCAACCCTAAAAATGCACAATAGTACTTTTAACTCAACGCTTCCGGAGTGGTTCCCAAACATTTTTTATGTCAACGCTCCTGCTCCCTGAAGAATGGTAAGACCGGCCCTCAGGTTAAGGAAACAGCCCTGGTATGGAGAGCCTGGCTCCCTTCTGCTGGCTTTCTCCAGTTTGGTCTCTGGTGCCAAAGAAAGATGCTCTGGGTGTCCAAAACTGCATAGGCTGTGGTTTCTAGAGAGCTTTTGGCTTGGCCAGCTAGAGGATTGTTGTCTTAGGCATTGCAGAGAAGGGAGCAGGGAGAAGATTGGTGGAGTGGCCTGTGTGGGACTTCAGTTTATGCAAATGAAAGGGGATGGCTACTTTGAGCAGCTCTGCTTTGAGAGGCAGCCTACGGAAGGGGGCCACGAAGGGCCGAGTTGAGAGCCAGGATCTGCTCACGTGGGGTTTCTCGTAGTGCTCGCTCTCTCGTGAAGTCCAAATTGTAGCAACCACCAGTTAGAGCACAATGCGCCGGAATGGTCTGTGACTGGCAGGGTGGGTGTTGGTTAAGGCTGTGCTTTCAGGGATCATTTCTCTAGTGGGTGACTGGAGAAGAGTGGTTGTAAAAGCCTGGTCTCGCTAACCACGATGAGGAACTGTAGTGTTTCTTTCTGAGCATGACGCTGGCAGAGAGCGCTGTTCTGCGGCAGCTGCTTTCTGTTGTGGAAGAGTGTCCTGCTCTTCCAGAGAGGAGCAGGGGGAAGAAACACAGTCTGAGTGGTTAGCATTGAGCTTGTTCTGTTGGATGTGGAAAAAAAAAAGTAAAAGCTTGGGTGTGGCTCCTGGGAGCTGGGCTTCTTGTGGGTTTGGTGTGCTGAGCTCTTAGCAGTGAGATGTTCCATCTGCTTTCAGGTGTTGTGTGACTGGGCTGTATCTATCATCAGGCTTTAGAGAAGGGCTTTCTTTGTGTGAATCTTGTGTCTCCATTACGTCCTTGCTCCTAGTCTCTACAAGACTGAAGGTTTGCCATAAAAAGATTGAAAAACTTGTAGCACCTTAGAGACTAACAAATTTATTTCAGCATAAGCTTTCGTGGGTTAGAACCCACTTCATCGCATGCATGGAATGAAACATACAGTAGACAGATATTTATACAGTCAGAGAAACATGATAAGGTGGAGGTGCATAGACCAACCTTAAGAGGCTAATTAATTGAGAGGAACCATAACAGCAGGGGATTGTCTTTTCAGTCTTGCTTGTTCTACTCCATCTGAATAGCTCTTTCTCACTCCTTGACTACGTCTGACAATTCTTCCCCAAATGGCACCTGCACATTGTCCTTCACACTGCAACGAACGGATGACGCTTCTCTGCTAACACCACCGGACCCACTGCTTCTTGGGAAGATTTTGTCTGTTCCCGCGTGGCAAAGCTGAGATCAGCAGGAGAGTAGCCAATATTCCTACCATTCTTGCTCTCTGAGAAGCCGAGGACATGTCACCCACTCTTGGTTACACACGGCCGAGCCACTTTCATCCAGCTGAATAGCGACTGGAAATGTTGACGGGGATTATCTGGACTCTGGTCCGGTTGAATGGAAAGCCTATGGCTCTATATCCTTGCTTTTAAGTAGTGTTCTGTGTTTTCCGTTTTTATTTGTAAAAGACAGTCTTGGAATTTTTCAGGGTTTATTTTCCAAACCTTATAACTGGCATGGAATCAGGTTAAATATATAAAAAATGAATACGTTGTGAGCAATTGGGGATTGGGGGAAGATAAGGGAAAAACTATGAACGTTTTGCAAGATAAACATTTTATTCCCAGATTAATGGAGCCTTTTTTTAATGTACAAGTGTATATTTTGTCTCTCTCGGAGAGAGCAGTGTTTCCAGCAATCCTGATTTGCGTACGCTCACGTAATTATCTTCAAGAGATCCTCACTCAAGTTGAGCCTCATCCTGGCTTGGAGGTAGTCCAACTTTGAAAATATGCACTCTGCATCAATAGATCAGGGGGTATCCTCAAAAGTCTGGCCTAACGGCCGTAGTCTACTCCAAAATTCAACTTGAAGAAGGGGGTGAAAGACCTGGAAGATGACCTTCCAAAAAGAATCTTCGTCACCAAACACGTTGGGGTTCAGATGACGGGTCACGGTCGTCTCCCATTTCTCGCTGAGCATTGTCTTGAAGGTTTTGAATGCTTTTTTGGTTTTCTTGTGTTCCAGGGTCAGAAGGATTTCCAGAAACAGCTGGGTTTTCTTGCTGTATGCTTCTGCTTCAGCTTTTGTGCTCAGTTCAGCTGAGATTTTGGTTGTCAGGATCCAGTAAACGTCTGTCTTGGCAAACGTGTTGGCAGTTAGAGAAAACTCCATGTTTTCTGTGTGTCACGCAGCGATTCCAAGTTTTTAACGATGAACATTACCTTGGTGCGCAGAATCTGGCAGTCATTCTGGTTATTTGCCTGTCTCTTCAGAGTTTCTGCTTTAGAACCAACAAACTCAGGATGCTCTTGGAGACGTATTAGCACAGTCCACGCATTATTGACATGACGGGCAGGAAAATACAAGCTCATCTACCAAGGTGGCACAACGGGGGTGGGCCCTGCACTCGTCTCGCACTGTGTAAAACAAAGCCTTCAGCTTGTTCGCATGGCCCCGAATCCAATGATGCAAGTTTTAACTTCTTTCCTATCTTCTGCTGCACAGGATGCTGAGAGTGCAACATTAATCAGATGAGCAGACAGGTAACACGTAGCTGCTCCGGTTTCTGATTGAGTTTAATGTCCCGGGCAAACTTCGCCATGTAGGATGCAGAATTTGTGTTAGTTGTGGCCAATTTAGCTGGCACATCTCAAACATGGTAGTTATGGCGCGGAGACAAAACAGTTGTGAGCAGCGGGGAGGAATGTCAGCTCAGCACAAAAGAATGAGGGTTTATTCAATTTGAACTCAAAAAACAAAAACCAAAGGCCAAGAATTGGACGGTCCAAGGCATCAGGAGGGTCCTCAAAAATCAGACTAGACACCACATCTCCATCCATTGGTTGCATCAGTTTTGCTACTAAAGCATCATCCTTATCTTTCAGTTACTTACGAATCAGGTTGTGCGCGTGAGGAAGGGTTTTTGCTGCTGGACCGTATCGCTGCACAAAGTCACTAATAGCCCCCCCCGTGCAATTACCAGTGATTCTTCAACGAAACAAAGAGCATGCCCAAATTCATTGACACACAGTGCTACGTCCTCTCTTTCATTCAAGCCCTACTGAAAGCTCTTGATATTGACTGTTTGTCCCAAAGCTCACTTTCGTCTCTCAGCTTCTTGTGCTGCTTGCTTTTGACATGCTCCTTTATTCTGTCATTGCAAGCGCTGACCTCAATGCTGCCGTACTTGCAGTGCAAGGCACCCTCTTCACTCCTTTCTTTACTTGTCTTGAAAAGTTCTACACGCTGATTTTCTGGTTGGTATTTGGGCAGAGATTGACGTTTTTGCTCCAGGTTTGCCTTTTTAGCTTATCTTTATCAGTGGATGATTGACTGATTGATTAAATTGAGCGCCGCTCTAAACGGACGCAAAGAAATAGGCGGGAAGAGTCTCCTTGTGGGCCAATCGTACCGCGATATTAACATTGTTTGATTTTTCCAATCTCCACCGTATGCGTGTGGTTTGTGTTTTACACGGCGAGACTGCCTCAGCCTCAGCCCTTCAGGACTCATTTGCACAAAGTGTTAGTGTTTAACAAAAATAAGTACTTGAAAAAAATATAGAGTGGTTTGAGGAAACGGGTGTAACTCAGTAAAATCTGAACTCCTTTAATAAATAAGCCTGGTAATTTATCAGTGAAACCTGGTAAAAAAAAGACACCCCCCCCCCCCCGCCAACCCTAAAAATGCACAATAGTACTTTTAACTCAACGCTTCCGGAGTGGTTCCCAAACATTTTTTATGTCAACGCTCCTGCTCCCTGAAGAATGGTAAGACCGGCCCTCAGGTTAAGGAAACAGCCCTGGTATGGAGAGCCTGGCTCCCTTCTGCTGGCTTTCTCCAGTTTGGTCTCTGGTGCCAAAGAAAGATGCTCTGGGTGTCCAAAACTGCATAGGCTGTGGTTTCTAGAGAGCTTTTGGCTTGGCCAGCTAGAGGATTGTTGTCTTAGGCATTGCAGAGAAGGGAGCAGGGAGAAGATTGGTGGAGTGGCCTGTGTGGGACTTCAGTTTATGCAAATGAAAGGGGATGGCTACTTTGAGCAGCTCTGCTTTGAGAGGCAGCCTACGGAAGGGGGCCACGAAGGGCCGAGTTGAGAGCCAGGATCTGCTCACGTGGGGTTTCTCGTAGTGCTCGCTCTCTCGTGAAGTCCAAATTGTAGCAACCACCAGTTAGAGCACAATGCGCCGGAATGGTCTGTGACTGGCAGGGTGGGTGTTGGTTAAGGCTGTGCTTTCAGGGATCATTTCTCTAGTGGGTGACTGGAGAAGAGTGGTTGTAAAAGCCTGGTCTCGCTAACCACGATGAGGAACTGTAGTGTTTCTTTCTGAGCATGACGCTGGCAGAGAGCGCTGTTCTGCGGCAGCTGCTTTCTGTTGTGGAAGAGTGTCCTGCTCTTCCAGAGAGGAGCAGGGGGAAGAAACACAGTCTGAGTGGTTAGCATTGAGCTTGTTCTGTTGGATGTGGAAAAAAAAAAGTAAAAGCTTGGGTGTGGCTCCTGGGAGCTGGGCTTCTTGTGGGTTTGGTGTGCTGAGCTCTTAGCAGTGAGATGTTCCATCTGCTTTCAGGTGTTGTGTGACTGGGCTGTATCTATCATCAGGCTTTAGAGAAGGGCTTTCTTTGTGTGAATCTTGTGTCTCCATTACGTCCTTGCTCCTAGTCTCTACAAGACTGAAGGTTTGCCATAAAAAGATTGAAAAACTTGTAGCACCTTAGAGACTAACAAATTTATTTCAGCATAAGCTTTCGTGGGTTAGAACCCACTTCATCGCATGCATGGAATGAAACATACAGTAGACAGATATTTATACAGTCAGAGAAACATGATAAGGTGGAGGTGCATAGACCAACCTTAAGAGGCTAATTAATTGAGAGGAACCATAACAGCAGGGGATTGTCTTTTCAGTCTTGCTTGTTCTACTCCATCTGAATAGCTCTTTCTCACTCCTTGACTACGTCTGACAATTCTTCCCCAAATGGCACCTGCACATTGTCCTTCACACTGCAACGAACGGATGACGCTTCTCTGCTAACACCACCGGACCCACTGCTTCTTGGGAAGATTTTGTCTGTTCCCGCGTGGCAAAGCTGAGATCAGCAGGAGAGTAGCCAATATTCCTACCATTCTTGCTCTCTGAGAAGCCGAGGACATGTCACCCACTCTTGGTTACACACGGCCGAGCCACTTTCATCCAGCTGAATAGCGACTGGAAATGTTGACGGGGATTATCTGGACTCTGGTCCGGTTGAATGGAAAGCCTATGGCTCTATATCCTTGCTTTTAAGTAGTGTTCTGTGTTTTCCGTTTTTATTTGTAAAAGACAGTCTTGGAATTTTTCAGGGTTTATTTTCCAAACCTTATAACTGGCATGGAATCAGGTTAAATATATAAAAAATGAATACGTTGTGAGCAATTGGGGATTGGGGGAAGATAAGGGAAAAACTATGAACGTTTTGCAAGATAAACATTTTATTCCCAGATTAATGGAGCCTTTTTTTAATGTACAAGTGTATATTTTGTCTCTCTCGGAGAGAGCAGTGTTTCCAGCAATCCTGATTTGCGTACGCTCACGTAATTATCTTCAAGAGATCCTCACTCAAGTTGAGCCTCATCCTGGCTTGGAGGTAGTCCAACTTTGAAAATATGCACTCTGCATCAATAGATCAGGGGGTATCCTCAAAAGTCTGGCCTAACGGCCGTAGTCTACTCCAAAATTCAACTTGAAGAAGGGGGTGAAAGACCTGGAAGATGACCTTCCAAAAAGAATCTTCGTCACCAAACACGTTGGGGTTCAGATGACGGGTCACGGTCGTCTCCCATTTCTCGCTGAGCATTGTCTTGAAGGTTTTGAATGCTTTTTTGGTTTTCTTGTGTTCCAGGGTCAGAAGGATTTCCAGAAACAGCTGGGTTTTCTTGCTGTATGCTTCTGCTTCAGCTTTTGTGCTCAGTTCAGCTGAGATTTTGGTTGTCAGGATCCAGTAAACGTCTGTCTTGGCAAACGTGTTGGCAGTTAGAGAAAACTCCATGTTTTCTGTGTGTCACGCAGCGATTCCAAGTTTTTAACGATGAACATTACCTTGGTGCGCAGAATCTGGCAGTCATTCTGGTTATTTGCCTGTCTCTTCAGAGTTTCTGCTTTAGAACCAACAAACTCAGGATGCTCTTGGAGACGTATTAGCACAGTCCACGCATTATTGACATGACGGGCAGGAAAATACAAGCTCATCTACCAAGGTGGCACAACGGGGGTGGGCCCTGCACTCGTCTCGCACTGTGTAAAACAAAGCCTTCAGCTTGTTCGCATGGCCCCGAATCCAATGATGCAAGTTTTAACTTCTTTCCTATCTTCTGCTGCACAGGATGCTGAGAGTGCAACATTAATCAGATGAGCAGACAGGTAACACGTAGCTGCTCCGGTTTCTGATTGAGTTTAATGTCCCGGGCAAACTTCGCCATGTAGGATGCAGAATTTGTGTTAGTTGTGGCCAATTTAGCTGGCACATCTCAAACATGGTAGTTATGGCGCGGAGACAAAACAGTTGTGAGCAGCGGGGAGGAATGTCAGCTCAGCACAAAAGAATGAGGGTTTATTCAATTTGAACTCAAAAAACAAAAACCAAAGGCCAAGAATTGGACGGTCCAAGGCATCAGGAGGGTCCTCAAAAATCAGACTAGACACCACATCTCCATCCATTGGTTGCATCAGTTTTGCTACTAAAGCATCATCCTTATCTTTCAGTTACTTACGAATCAGGTTGTGCGCGTGAGGAAGGGTTTTTGCTGCTGGACCGTATCGCTGCACAAAGTCACTAATAGCCCCCCCCGTGCAATTACCAGTGATTCTTCAACGAAACAAAGAGCATGCCCAAATTCATTGACACACAGTGCTACGTCCTCTCTTTCATTCAAGCCCTACTGAAAGCTCTTGATATTGACTGTTTGTCCCAAAGCTCACTTTCGTCTCTCAGCTTCTTGTGCTGCTTGCTTTTGACATGCTCCTTTATTCTGTCATTGCAAGCGCTGACCTCAATGCTGCCGTACTTGCAGTGCAAGGCACCCTCTTCACTCCTTTCTTTACTTGTCTTGAAAAGTTCTACACGCTGATTTTCTGGTTGGTATTTGGGCAGAGATTGACGTTTTTGCTCCAGGTTTGCCTTTTTAGCTTATCTTTATCAGTGGATGATTGACTGATTGATTAAATTGAGCGCCGCTCTAAACGGACGCAAAGAAATAGGCGGGAAGAGTCTCCTTGTGGGCCAATCGTACCGCGATATTAACATTGTTTGATTTTTCCAATCTCCACCGTATGCGTGTGGTTTGTGTTTTACACGGCGAGACTGCCTCAGCCTCAGCCCTTCAGGACTCATTTGCACAAAGTGTTAGTGTTTAACAAAAATAAGTACTTGAAAAAAATATAGAGTGGTTTGAGGAAACGGGTGTAACTCAGTAAAATCTGAACTCCTTTAATAAATAAGCCTGGTAATTTATCAGTGAAACCTGGTAAAAAAAAGACACCCCCCCCCCCCCCGCCAACCCTAAAAATGCACAATAGTACTTTTAACTCAACGCTTCCGGAGTGGTTCCCAAACATTTTTTATGTCAACGCTCCTGCTCCCTGAAGAATGGTAAGACCGGCCCTCAGGTTAAGGAAACAGCCCTGGTATGGAGAGCCTGGCTCCCTTCTGCTGGCTTTCTCCAGTTTGGTCTCTGGTGCCAAAGAAAGATGCTCTGGGTGTCCAAAACTGCATAGGCTGTGGTTTCTAGAGAGCTTTTGGCTTGGCCAGCTAGAGGATTGTTGTCTTAGGCATTGCAGAGAAGGGAGCAGGGAGAAGATTGGTGGAGTGGCCTGTGTGGGACTTCAGTTTATGCAAATGAAAGGGGATGGCTACTTTGAGCAGCTCTGCTTTGAGAGGCAGCCTACGGAAGGGGGCCACGAAGGGCCGAGTTGAGAGCCAGGATCTGCTCACGTGGGGTTTCTCGTAGTGCTCGCTCTCTCGTGAAGTCCAAATTGTAGCAACCACCAGTTAGAGCACAATGCGCCGGAATGGTCTGTGACTGGCAGGGTGGGTGTTGGTTAAGGCTGTGCTTTCAGGGATCATTTCTCTAGTGGGTGACTGGAGAAGAGTGGTTGTAAAAGCCTGGTCTCGCTAACCACGATGAGGAACTGTAGTGTTTCTTTCTGAGCATGACGCTGGCAGAGAGCGCTGTTCTGCGGCAGCTGCTTTCTGTTGTGGAAGAGTGTCCTGCTCTTCCAGAGAGGAGCAGGGGGAAGAAACACAGTCTGAGTGGTTAGCATTGAGCTTGTTCTGTTGGATGTGGAAAAAAAAAAGTAAAAGCTTGGGTGTGGCTCCTGGGAGCTGGGCTTCTTGTGGGTTTGGTGTGCTGAGCTCTTAGCAGTGAGATGTTCCATCTGCTTTCAGGTGTTGTGTGACTGGGCTGTATCTATCATCAGGCTTTAGAGAAGGGCTTTCTTTGTGTGAATCTTGTGTCTCCATTACGTCCTTGCTCCTAGTCTCTACAAGACTGAAGGTTTGCCATAAAAAGATTGAAAAACTTGTAGCACCTTAGAGACTAACAAATTTATTTCAGCATAAGCTTTCGTGGGTTAGAACCCACTTCATCGCATGCATGGAATGAAACATACAGTAGACAGATATTTATACAGTCAGAGAAACATGATAAGGTGGAGGTGCATAGACCAACCTTAAGAGGCTAATTAATTGAGAGGAACCATAACAGCAGGGGATTGTCTTTTCAGTCTTGCTTGTTCTACTCCATCTGAATAGCTCTTTCTCACTCCTTGACTACGTCTGACAATTCTTCCCCAAATGGCACCTGCACATTGTCCTTCACACTGCAACGAACGGATGACGCTTCTCTGCTAACACCACCGGACCCACTGCTTCTTGGGAAGATTTTGTCTGTTCCCGCGTGGCAAAGCTGAGATCAGCAGGAGAGTAGCCAATATTCCTACCATTCTTGCTCTCTGAGAAGCCGAGGACATGTCACCCACTCTTGGTTACACACGGCCGAGCCACTTTCATCCAGCTGAATAGCGACTGGAAATGTTGACGGGGATTATCTGGACTCTGGTCCGGTTGAATGGAAAGCCTATGGCTCTATATCCTTGCTTTTAAGTAGTGTTCTGTGTTTTCCGTTTTTATTTGTAAAAGACAGTCTTGGAATTTTTCAGGGTTTATTTTCCAAACCTTATAACTGGCATGGAATCAGGTTAAATATATAAAAAATGAATACGTTGTGAGCAATTGGGGATTGGGGGAAGATAAGGGAAAAACTATGAACGTTTTGCAAGATAAACATTTTATTCCCAGATTAATGGAGCCTTTTTTTAATGTACAAGTGTATATTTTGTCTCTCTCGGAGAGAGCAGTGTTTCCAGCAATCCTGATTTGCGTACGCTCACGTAATTATCTTCAAGAGATCCTCACTCAAGTTGAGCCTCATCCTGGCTTGGAGGTAGTCCAACTTTGAAAATATGCACTCTGCATCAATAGATCAGGGGGTATCCTCAAAAGTCTGGCCTAACGGCCGTAGTCTACTCCAAAATTCAACTTGAAGAAGGGGGTGAAAGACCTGGAAGATGACCTTCCAAAAAGAATCTTCGTCACCAAACACGTTGGGGTTCAGATGACGGGTCACGGTCGTCTCCCATTTCTCGCTGAGCATTGTCTTGAAGGTTTTGAATGCTTTTTTGGTTTTCTTGTGTTCCAGGGTCAGAAGGATTTCCAGAAACAGCTGGGTTTTCTTGCTGTATGCTTCTGCTTCAGCTTTTGTGCTCAGTTCAGCTGAGATTTTGGTTGTCAGGATCCAGTAAACGTCTGTCTTGGCAAACGTGTTGGCAGTTAGAGAAAACTCCATGTTTTCTGTGTGTCACGCAGCGATTCCAAGTTTTTAACGATGAACATTACCTTGGTGCGCAGAATCTGGCAGTCATTCTGGTTATTTGCCTGTCTCTTCAGAGTTTCTGCTTTAGAACCAACAAACTCAGGATGCTCTTGGAGACGTATTAGCACAGTCCACGCATTATTGACATGACGGGCAGGAAAATACAAGCTCATCTACCAAGGTGGCACAACGGGGGTGGGCCCTGCACTCGTCTCGCACTGTGTAAAACAAAGCCTTCAGCTTGTTCGCATGGCCCCGAATCCAATGATGCAAGTTTTAACTTCTTTCCTATCTTCTGCTGCACAGGATGCTGAGAGTGCAACATTAATCAGATGAGCAGACAGGTAACACGTAGCTGCTCCGGTTTCTGATTGAGTTTAATGTCCCGGGCAAACTTCGCCATGTAGGACGCAGAATTTGTGTTAGTTGTGGCCAATTTAGCTGGCACATCTCAAACATGGTAGTTATGGCGCGGAGACAAAACAGTTGTGAGCAGCGGGGAGGAATGTCAGCTCAGCACAAAAGAATGAGGGTTTATTCAATTTGAACTCAAAAAACAAAAACCAAAGGCCAAGAATTGGACGGTCCAAGGCATCAGGAGGGTCCTCAAAAATCAGACTAG
This sequence comes from Macrochelys suwanniensis, assembly GCA_033296515.1. Taxonomy (NCBI): domain Eukaryota; kingdom Metazoa; phylum Chordata; order Testudines; family Chelydridae; genus Macrochelys; species Macrochelys suwanniensis. The sequence goes on from CM065776.1 coordinate 241,243,894, forward strand.
ACACCACATCTCCATCCATTGGTTGCATCAGTTTTGCTACTAAAGCATCATCCTTATCTTTCAGTTACTTACGAATCAGGTTGTGCGCGTGAGGAAGGGTTTTTGCTGCTGGACCGTATCGCTGCACAAAGTCACTAATAGCCCCCCCCCGTGCAATTACCAGTGATTCTTCAACGAAACAAAGAGCATGCCCAAATTCATTGACACACAGTGCTACGTCCTCTCTTTCATTCAAGCCCTACTGAAAGCTCTTGATATTGACTGTTTGTCCCAAAGCTCACTTTCGTCTCTCAGCTTCTTGTGCTGCTTGCTTTTGACATGCTCCTTTATTCTGTCATTGCAAGCGCTGACCTCAATGCTGCCGTACTTGCAGTGCAAGGCACCCTCTTCACTCCTTTCTTTACTTGTCTTGAAAAGTTCTACACGCTGATTTTCTGGTTGGTATTTGGGCAGAGATTGACGTTTTTGCTCCAGGTTTGCCTTTTTAGCTTATCTTTATCAGTGGATGATTGACTGATTGATTAAATTGAGCGCCGCTCTAAACGGACGCAAAGAAATAGGCGGGAAGAGTCTCCTTGTGGGCCAATCGTACCGCGATATTAACATTGTTTGATTTTTCCAATCTCCACCGTATGTGTGTGGTTTGTGTTTTACACGGCGAGACTGCCTCAGCCTCAGAACTTCAGGACTCATTTGCACAAAGTGTTAGTGTTTAACAAAAATAAGTACTTGAAAAAAATATAGAGTGGTTTGAGGAAACGGGTGTAACTCAGTAAAATCTGAACTCCTTTAATAAATAAGCCTGGTAATTTATCAGTGAAACCTGGTAAAAAAAAGACACCCACCCCCCCCGCCAACCCTAAAAATGCACAATAGTACTTTTAACTCAACGCTTCCGGAGTGGTTCCCAAACATTTTTTATGTCAACGCTCCTGCTCCCTGAAGAATGGTAAGACCGGCCCTCAGGTTAAGGAAACAGCCCTGGTATGGAGAGCCTGGCTCCCTTCTGCTGGCTTTCTCCAGTTTGGTCTCTGGTGCCAAAGAAAGATGCTCTGGGTGTCCAAAACTGCATAGGCTGTGGTTTCTAGAGAGCTTTTGGCTTGGCCAGCTAGAGGATTGTTGTCTTAGGCATTGCAGAGAAGGGAGCAGGGAGAAGATTGGTGGAGTGGCCTGTGTGGGACTTCAGTTTATGCAAATGAAAGGGGATGGCTACTTTGAGCAGCTCTGCTTTGAGAGGCAGCCTACGGAAGGGGGCCACGAAGGGCCGAGTTGAGAGCCAGGATCTGCTCACGTGGGGTTTCTCGTAGTGCTCGCTCTCTCGTGAAGTCCAAATTGTAGCAACCACCAGTTAGAGCACAATGCGCCGGAATGGTCTGTGACTGGCAGGGTGGGTGTTGGTTAAGGCTGTGCTTTCAGGGATCATTTCTCTAGTGGGTGACTGGAGAAGAGTGGTTGTAAAAGCCTGGTCTCGCTAACCACGATGAGGAACTGTAGTGTTTCTTTCTGAGCATGACGCTGGCAGAGAATGCTGTTCTGCGGCAGCTGCTTTCTGTTGTGGAAGAGTGTCCTGCTCTTCCAGAGAGGAGCAGGGGGAAGAAACACAGTCTGAGTGGTTAGCATTGAGCTTGTTCTGTTGGATGTGAAAAAAAAAAAGTAAAAGCTTGGGTGTGGCTCCTGGGAGCTGGGCTTCTTGGGGGTTTGGTGTGCTGAGCTCTTAGCAGTGAGATGTTCCATCTGCTTTCAGGTGTTGTGTGACTGGGCTGTATCTATCATCAGGCTTTAGAGAAGGGCTTTCTTTGTGTGAATCTTGTGTCTCCATTACGTCCTTGCTCCTAGTCTCTACAAGACTGAAGGTTTGCCATAAAAAGATTGAAAAACTTGTAGTACCTTAGAGACTAACAAATTTATTTCAGCATAAGCTTTCGTGGGTTAGAACCCACTTCATCGGATGCATGGAATGAAACATACAGTAGACAGATATTTATACAGTCAGAGAAACATGATAAGGTGGAGGTGCATAGACCAACCTTAAGAGGCTAATTAATTGAGAGGAACCATAACAGCAGGGGATTGTCTTTTCAGTCTTGCTTGTTCTACTCCATCTGAATAGCTCTTTCTCACTCCTTGACTACGTCTGACAATTCTTCCCCAAATGGCACCTGCACATTTTCCTTCACACTGCAACGAACGGATGACGCTTCTCTGCTAACACCACCGGACCCACTGCTTCTTGGGAAGATTTTGTCTGTTCCCGCGTGGCAAAGCTGAGATCAGCAGGAGAGTAGCCAATATTCCTACCATTCTTGCTCTCTGAGAAGCCGAGGACATGTCACCCACTCTTGGTTACACACGGCCGAGCCACTTTCATCCAGCTGAATAGCGACTGGAAATGTTGACGGGGATTATCTGGACTTTGGTGCCGTTGAATGGAAAGCCTATGGCTCTATATCCTTGCTTTTAAGTAGTGTTCTGTATTTTCTGTTTTTATTGATAAAAAGAAAATCTGGGTTTATTTTCCTGACTTTTTAACTGGCATGGAATTAGGATAAATATAAAAAAAATTAATACATTGTGAGCAATTGGGTATTGGGGGATGAAAAGGAAAAACTATGAAAGTTTTGCAATATAAGTATTTTATTCCATATAATGGAAACTTTTTGTGATGTACAAATGTATTGTTTGTCTCTCTCAGAGATAGCAGATTTTCCAGTAATCCTTGTTTGCGTATGCTCATGTAATTATCTTCAAGATATCCTCACTCAAGTTGTGCCTCATCCTGGCTTGGAGGTTGTCCAACTTTGAAAATATGCACTCTGCATCAATAGATCAGGGGGTATTCTCAAAGCTCACCGCGCCACTTTGCTGAAGCTGGGAAGTGTGTCTTGATGACCGTTCCAAAAAGTCAGCACATACAGTTTTGTGTTGTCCGGGTGAGGCACCTCCATGTAAGTAGTAAATGCCCTTTTCAGATTTGAAAGTGCATCTTTAGTGGCAAATTACTTGTAGCACTCTATCCTAACGGCCACAGTGTACAAAAAAATTCAACTTGAAGAAGTGGGTGAAACACCTGGAAGATGATATTCCAAAAAGAATCTTCGGCACCAAAGACGTTGGGGGTTCAGATGACGAGTCATGGTCGTCTCCCATTTCTCGCTGAGCATTGTGTTGATGGTTTTGACTGCTTTTTTTGGTTTTCTTGTGTTCCAGGGTCAGAAGGATTTCCAGTAACAGCTGGGTTTTCTTTCTCTATGCTTCTGCTTCAGGTTTTGTGCTCTGTTCAGCTGAGAGTTTGGTTGTCAGGATCCAGTAAATGTCCGTATTGGTAGTTAGAGAAGACTCCAGTGTTTCCTGTGTGTTGTACAGGGAGCTGTCAGCAAGCCGGAAAGTGCCCCAAACCAATGTGGCTTATTGCTAAAAGCATCCAAGTCAGCAGTGTGTAAAGTGTACATTCAGGAGCCTCAACCTGTTTAAGGGCGGAGGTTTTGTGTGCCACAGAAAAGGCTGCTTGACCCCGCGTCCTTCCTGATAAGAATTGTGTTGAAGTTGCTGATACATGCATTTTAGAAGAGCAGCACGTTCCCCCAGAAATGTGTCTCTTAGGGCCTCAAGGCTGCAAACTCTGGAAAAACCCACACCTGGTTAATCAGAAGGAAACTCTTGCTTGACCATTGTAACTGCTTGCTTGACAAGTTTTCTTTAAGTGACATGTCAGTCTATTACTAATGTATAAAATAAAGGGGAAAAGTTTGAGTTAGTTGGACGCTTCTGGACTTTCCCTCTGGATACATCTTGTGGTTCTCACTGGCAGACAGAAGATTTGGCCACCGGAAGCCTGCTACTGTGCAAGTCGAGATCCACATTCAGCGTTGGTAATTATCAAGGGTTGGGGGTGTTTTACTAACCTGTTGTGGACGTGTGTCAATGCTTGAGACTAAGTAAAGTTTAGTTTTAAGTCAAAGCACTCTTGTATTGTCCTGTTTGTGCCAGCCATCTATCAGTTGGACGGCCGTGTCTCCCCTGATTTATTTCGTGACACCACCTCGCACAGAGTAAAAGTTACCAAGAGCTTTGGGTTGAAAGAACAGAATTTGGAGGCCTCAGCGATGAGTGGTAGAGAGGAAAGAGATGAATGGTACAAACAGTTTGTAGTTTGTCCATTGCAATAGGAGGTAAAAGACGGCGGGGTGGGGTCGCTCCCTACAAGTTCCCATGTCACAGTTTGCGAGTTAATCTATGGACACATTCCGTTACTGGGACTCAGAACTCAGGCTGATTGCCTGCTCGAGTGGAGAAATTATGTCCAGAGATAGGGAAACAACTGGAAAGAAAGAACAGTTGAAAATGATGTTGGGAAACAGCTTGATAGATTTTATACAAGATTATGGGGGTAATGGACCCTGGAAGCCTTGTGCCTTCACTGGCCCTGGAGCCTTCCTGCAGCTCCACAAGCAATGGGATATTTGGGTTAGTGCAGGAGGGTGGAGAGGTCTGAATGTTAGGGCAAAGAAAAAGGCTCCTTCACAGGGGTTGTGGATGGTTGCAAAACAACACTGGACCAGGAGATAGATCGGTTAAAAGACCAGGTGCAGGAATTGGAAAGAATCAGCGCTGAAAAGGAAAGTGAAGTGATTAATTTGAGGCAGACTCTGATGCTCTCAGAGCTACTTCTCTGACACAAGCAGCACAGATGGTAGGAATGCAGACGCAGGTATGTGACAGTGGGTCAGTAGTAAGTTGCAGGAGGAAATGTCTGCATTGAAACAGCAGACCACAGAGAGCAATGCTGCAGTCAGAGCCCTTTTGAAGGATTCACAAAGCAGAACCCAGGCAGCCCATGGGGAATGCCGGAGACAGATTTGTGCCCATCAGGCTCAGTTGGGAGAGCAAAGGGTTATCGTGGCAACGATCAGAGGGAATTGTAGCTGGGAGGAAGACATAGCATCAGAGGAGGATCCCAATGCCTCCTCCCACCCCTATTGCACTTATGAGCTGAAGGACCCTGGTGAGTTCACCCTGGATCCCATCGGGCAGTCTCCATATAGCCCCCTACGGGAATCACGGGAAGAGCTGCAAAGGCCTCCTCCAATGGCCCCCATAGTCAATACCTCTGTCACAAAGAGCAGACCTCAGGGAGGTCAGGGAGGAACAGAGGAGCGGGTGGAGACTAGACCCTTTACCCCTGACCAGGTTAGGGCAGTAGGGAAATCAGTTGGCCCGCTGAATAGGAGCACAGCCTTGGGGTGGCTGGTAAGAGTAGCTGGCATGGCTGGATTCATGCCAGCTGATGTGGCAGCTATATGCAGGGAGTGTATGTCCTCTGAGGATTTTGCAGGGCTCCCTTATGATATCCAGATGGGGGTCCCCCCATGGAGAAGATGATAGATAGAAGCACATAAATATGCAGAGGGAAGTAATACACACCCCCTTCCCAGGAGAAAGCCCCACAGTTATTTCACCAGGAGAAGCAACAGGTCAGGGCGAGAGTAGAAAGTTATGTAGTCAGAAAGAAATTGGCATGGAGACATTCTGGGCTGACAAATGTCATTAACCCAGACTTTGTCGCCCACCCTTTCAAACAAGCTTTAATCTAAGGATTTCTCCCTTTAATTCGTATGGCCTTAGTGAGTATAGATCTGGCAGCAGTTCGAATAAGAGCTATTGAGGATAGAGCAAAGCAGGCCTATGAGATTCCAAAAGGATATCCACCCTTCTAAAAGAAAACCTAATAAGGTGGCTGCTATAGCCCCTCCAAATAGCACACACGGAAAAGAAAGAGGAGACAGATCCCATAAGGGTTGAGACAGAACCCCCAATCCATGGCATGGGGAAATTTGGAAGCGGCTTTTAAAATATGAGCAAAAGGAAACGATAGACTGGTGCCTACTGCTGAACTCCTAGCGAAAATGGCAGAACATGAACTGGCCGAGCATCGAGAAAAAAGCGCCAGTGCACCACCGAGTGCTGCCCTATATGGAGGCCGGGCGCCCCAGGATCCCCCAATTGTGGCACAATTAAACACCGATGAGTGAGGGAGATTCATGGTTTGCAGGAGGGGCGTTCGGACAAAATTTACTAGTGGAGTCAGGTGCCACCTACTCCCTAATTAGTACCCCAAATAAGCTCCTGTTTGGCCCTCCGACTGGAGTCAAAAACCTTACAGGGATTTAATGAGGCACAAAGCATTGTCCCCTTCTGTAAAAAAATCCCATATAGTGTGGGGACAAAGAAGAGCCAAGGGCAATTTGTCTTGATGGATTTGGGGGGGAGAGGGTATTCTAGGAATAGATGCTCTGAGGGAATTGAGAGTGCTCGTTGATTGTGCTAACAGGGTTTTATGGGAAATGCCTCCTTGCACCCCATGAGAGCCTGTGAAGATTTCAGCTAGCTATTGCATAGCAGCCCTTATGGCATCTGAGGAATTGGAATGGCCTGCTTGACCCCCAGAAGTTTTAGCAATTGCAGAGAAATACCAGGAGGTGTGGGCCAAGAATAAAATAGACTGTGGTAAAATTGATGCAGCAAGCCTAGTCACAGGCCCTGATCCGCCACCCCAGAAGCATTATTGATATTCAAAGGAGGCGGAAGTTAGCCTAAAGGAAACAATTGATGGGCTTTTGAGCCAAGGAGTTTTAGTGGAACAGCCCAGCATTAACAATGCTGCCCTATGGCCCGTCCTTAAGAGTGATGGCAAAACTTGGAGACTTGTGGTGGATTTTTGCCCCCTTAACGGGGTGACTCCACCTATGGCCCCCATAGTGGCTAAATATCAGGAGGTAATGGCTTCCATTGTAGGAGGGGCCCAGTGGGTTTCAGTTTTAGATTTGGCTAATGCTTTCTTTGCTATCCCCTTACACCGGGACAGCTACTATAAATTTGCTTTCACCTTTCAGGAAAAACAATTGTGTTTTGCCCAGGTCTCCATGGGATGGAATAACGCACCTGTTATCTGCCATGCCCATGTAGCAAAAATGTGGGAGGGAATGCCTGAAAGGGATAGTGTGATTTCTTATGTGGATGATGTCCTGGTCTGCACACAAACCCAGGAGGAAAATTTAATGGTGTTGGACAGACTGCTTCAAAAGATTCAGGAAACAGGGTTTAAAGTAAGCCCAAAGAAGGCCCAACTGTGCCCCAGCAGGTACACTATCTTGTGGTAACCCTGGGACAAGAAGGGCGCTCTCCTGATCAACAGAGGGTTGAGTTTGATTCTCAAACTCCCAGCCCCCACAGAGGGGACCGCTCTGAGATCCTTCCTGGGCATGGTTAACTTTTCCCGAGATTTTATAGAAGGGTTTTCAGAAAAAGCAGCCCCGCAGCATGAATTGTTAAGGAAAGGGGCAGAATGAACATGGGGCCCACAGCAGCAGGAAGCCATGGCCCAGTTAAAACAAGCCTTGGCCCAAGTCCCAGCCCTATATCCCCAAGTAGGCAGTAGCGTAGCTAGCGGGGGAGCAGGGGGGAGCGGCTGCTCCCACTGAGCACATTCCTCCAAAGTGGCACCTTTTTAATTTTTACACTCACTCGGGGTCCGTCAGCCGCGAGTCCTTCTTTCTTCGGCAGCAAGACTTGGGTTTTTCTTTTGTTTTCTTCGCTGCTTGAGGTGCCTTTTTTTATGTGTTCGCTCCCCCTGCTGTTAGAACCTGGCTACGCCACTGCAGGTAGGAGAACCATTTGAATTACAACTAGCAACTACAGACAAGGGAATGGGAGCTGTGCTAAGCCAGAACCATGGGACAGGTTTCCAACCTGTAACTTATGCCTCCAAGACCCTGAGTGAGATAGAGAAGGAATTCACCCCCATGTGAGAAGGAGGTCTTGGCACTCGTTTGGGCACTACAGCATTGGGAATGCCTGGTGGGTTTGTCCCCTGTGTTACTAAAAACAACCCACTCCCCAGTGAAGTATGTACTCACTGGTAAAATCAACAATGGCTGAGGTAGCCCTGAGTGAGAACTATTGACGTTCTTTTTATGAACAATTTTATTGAGAAAGTGTATGCGGACTGTAAATGAAGAACACTTCTCAGCTTTTAATATGGCATTTAAAATAGTGTTTTGTTAAACCAGTTCTAATGAATGTAAACACTAATTCCTCAAGTTTACTGAAACAAGAACAAAAAACCGAATCATTCATGGAACTGACATGTGGTCCAAAGACCCTATATCTATACACCCTCTGATGTGTTTCTATAACTGCATAACTGCAACAGCTTCTTTACACATTTAAAAATAATTGTTTAAAGTGGCAAATATTTTAAATACCTTGGGACTGATTCTGATCTCACTTGTAGCAGTTTTGCACCAGTTTAACTGCGCTGATTTCAATCATATTGTATTAGCATAAACCAGGAATAAATGAAAGCAGAATGAGGCTACCTAGAAACAATACAAATTTTATAAACGTATTATTTTCACACCCAATGTTGATTTCAAAGTCTTAAGTTGTTTGTTAAAATTATTTCCTACATTATCATCAACTGGGGTCTTTCTATTACTTAACAGCTACAGTAAAAGCTCTTTTATCCGGCACTTCACCAACCGGCAAGTTCTATAAAATGGCATTTCTGATCTGCACTGAAAGTCCAGTTTATAGTGTGGTTGGTGCAGGGCCAGCAGGGGGCTGGGGTGTGTGTGGGGGGGCTGTGGGGTGTGATCTCGGAGGGAGTTTGGATCTGGGAGGAGGCTTGGGACACTCACCTCCGCCCCCCTCCTCCCCGAGCGCTGATGCCACGTCTCCCAGCCCATTGGCTGGGAACCGCAGCCAATGGGAGCTGTGGGGGGCAGTGCCTGCAGATGGAGGCAGCATACCTGCTTGCAGAGCCACCTGGCCGCGCCTCCACCAGGAGCAGCAGCAGCAGGGACGGGGAGCCACTTGCAGGGAGCTACCAGAGGTGAGCGCCACCCCCCATCTGGCACTCCGAGCCCCCTCCTGGACTCAAACTCCCTCCCAGAGCCCATGCCCTGCAGCCCCTCCCACACCCCAGCCCCACACTCCAAAACCCTCCTTCTGAGTTAACCGGCATTTTACATTTACTGGCACCCCGTTCCCCCACCATGTCAGTTAAAAAAGCTTTTACTATATTATCAATTAAAACAAGAAGAGGGCATCATTACAACAAAACAAATATTTGAGACTTAAAATATCTGATGGGGAACTGTGACGTGTTATTCCATATTCTTTATGAAAATATGCTTATGATACGAATATGACATAACTGAGATATACTTTATGCAAGATGGCTCATGTGAGATACCACTGGAAAGGTTATGATTTACTGAATGATTATCATCAAATTTGTATGCCTGTATCATTTCTGTATCTGAAGTTAGGAATATTGACTATGTATCTGCATTTCAACTATGCTACTTCAGGTGACGCCCACTGCTAACACTTCAGGTACAACAATGGAAAAGCCAGACAGGACAGATGGGCCCATCAGCGAGGACAATGAACTGTGAAAAGCTTGGCCTTTCTGTGGATGCTCCATACTGCCACTGACTCATGGACGCTGTGATCCTAGAGTCAGGTGGTATTGTCACCTGATACTAAACATTACCTGGGACTCCTTGTAACTTTCCATTGTAAGGGAACCGGGGCCAAGTTTGGGAAACAAAGGATTCCTGCCTTATGTAAATCCTATTTAAGGGGGGTGGGGAAGGAAGGCAAACAGGACGACTCCTCTCCGTGGCCTGTGTGCTCAAGAAGAGAGACTGCAAAAGGGAAGGCAAGGGGGAAGTCCAGACTGAGACAGGGGTCCAGTCTGAAAAGGAATATAACTGGAATTCTAGCCCCCAGAAACTTTGCAAATTGCCTGCAACAATATCTAAGGTGAGAAATACTATTTGTAACCAATTTCTTTAGTGAAACTAGCTTAGTTTGCGTGTTTGATTTCATTTGCTTAATAATCTGCTTTGTTCGGTTTGTTACCCCTTTTACCACTTAAAATCTGCCTTTTATAGTTAATACAATTTGTTGTGTTTATTATTGAATCCAGTTTCTGTAATTTCTAATGGGGGGCGGGGGGCGAATGTCATAATATATATTTTGGGTCTGCACTCCAAGGGACATCAGAGTGCTGGAGCAAGTCCCTGAAGCAGAGTCTTCCCAGAGCTGATCGGCAGCTGGATGTGGCCGTGCCTGTGTGTGTGTTACAGGAGGTTTTAAGAGCCTGGCTCAGCAAGACAGGTTGAAGGGGGCCCATGCTGGCAGAACAGATAGACTCAGTGGTATCTCAGCACATCAGGTGGCTTCCCAAGGGGTCCAAACCATCACAGGAACCTTCACTAATGGACTGTTTATTTCTTTGAGGACCTGATCCTTTGTTCATTGAAGTCAAGGACAAAGCTACCACTGACTTTAGCAGTGCACGATCAGGGCCTAAATCCTCTTCCAGTGTGTTCATCTTCTAGATGGTACTGAGTAGGGAACTCATCCATGAAATAATCCAAATCCACTGCTTTCCATATTATTTTATTTGTGATACAAAAGTCAAACTTCCACAAATAGTTCTTTAGAACATAAAACTAAATGATTTTGTACATAAACAATTACATACAGCATTTATAATGTGCAGTATAAAATGTGTGCTGCTTGAATGCAATAGAAATTTCATATGATATCATGATTTAAACAAGGTTAGTTACATGGGCTAGTGCTGACGGTTACATTTTATTCAGACCTTTGTGGTTATTCCCCAAGACACAGAAAACACATAGTTCTGAAGTGCTATTTTTTTCTTCCTCTGCCCTCCCTCAGTTCACTTGTTTTGTAATTGCAAGAAGGCTCATTCTTATTTCCGCATTCACAGAACTGTTCTGAATTCGTCAAAAATGAAATTAGGCACATGTGCTTCAACAACCTAAAGAAACAGAGAACAGTAACTGTTAAGTATTCCATAGCAACATCCAGCCATGAACACAGCAAACAACACTGCCCATGGATATTACACGTAGGTGTGTGTCCCCCACTAAGTAAATGCTCAATGTTATCAATGTGGACTAGCTGGGTTTCTACTATATATACACACTTGGAGACCCAGATTCTTTCCTACACAGACATCTGCTTGGCACATGAATCACAGAATCATAGAATATCAGGGTTGGAAGGGACCTTAGGAAGTCATCTAGTCCAACCCCCTGCTCAAAGCAGGACCAATCCCCAATTTTTGCCCCAGATCCCTAAATGGCCCCCTCAAGGATTGAACTCACAACCCTGGGTTTAGCAGGCCAATGCTCAAACCACTGAGCTATCCCTCCCCCCGAGGGATGAGTTTGGGTACAGTTTCAGGGAGCTGTAACTAGCTCCAGCTTAAGTTAGAACATCCCCTGGGATGCTCTAACTTACACCAGCTGCCTGTTGTCCCTATGGGACATATACACTAGTTGAGAATTGGCAGAGCACTGGCACTTTGCTCTGCAACCTCATGCCCCAACATCAGGGAGATCTAGGACAGGCTATGCCAGCCAGGTGGTGTAAAGTGGCTGGAACAACAAGAGAGAATCTGGAGCGGAACATTCTATATCTTTGACTCAGGAGAACTGCTTAGCAATGCCCTTTCCCGGAAACAGCAACCTCCCCCACACTTTTCAACTTGTTACTTGTGTTACAGTTTATAGCAAATGGTATTAGACACAACTTGTAGTGAGATGCAGAACTGCATCATGCGATGAATAATTGGAGTCACAGTAAACTGCAAAGTTAACTTTATAAGCCCAAATTGTCATGGCTGCCTTCCATGTGAAACTTTAGTTTATTGGTATCAAGAGGCTGAGAAGGAGGCTTCATTGCCTTAGGTAAAATTTGTTACTGCAGAATTTGTTTTGCCAAATTTAGAAATCACCCAACTCCATGGCTCTCTCGATTCAGAACCCAAACATTATCCAATAATTTATCTGTCCTCATTTCAGAGTGCAAAATATCCCCTGCCCACCACTGTCTTTTTTTTTTTTTTAAATGTAAGACGCACAAACGCAATCACTAGAAGATGGGATGAGCAGAAAGCGAATTCTTGTCCCGAATTTCACAGAAAGTTGAAATAGTAGCTAAATGACCCTTCAAGGTGGGGATGATGTGACAGAGATGGGAGCAATGGTATAAAAGCAAATCAGACTGACACACAGAGTTGCTAATCAAGCAATTTGTGGATTGTATGGACAAAGGATTCACAGTGACCTATTCACAGATAGGTTTTTTTTTCACTTTTAGATGTCCTTTCAGGTTCCTTATGCTGAGCACTGAGGAGGACTTGATACACTGGTTTGACATGCCTAACTGGTCAGTCTCGACAGAGAGATGCCCTGGTCCTGAGTGAACAGATGTGGTGAAACTGCTAGACATGACCCCCCACTGTTCATAACATCAGCATAAACCAAAATTGGCTCTTATAATAAAGGACTCGGAGGATTAAGTAACCTTTTAAACAGGACAGATGAAAACGCACATGAAGGCTAGTCCCCAATAACAGGAAAAGCATCTATTGTATTGACCACCCAATTTCAGGCTCCCATTACAACTAGTGATTGGAAAATGTAAGCAGTAAAAATCTACAGCTAGGGCTTTTGACTAACAGTAGAATACTTTGAAGATAATGGGCCAGATCCCCAGCTGGTGTAAACCCATGTACTTCCTTCGGTTTTGATGCCATTTACATTAGTTGAGGATATGGTGTATTTTAATGCTCTTCTGACACCATGCTGAATCCAAGTTTTCTTACTTACCCTTCTTGGTAACTTTGTATAACGAACATAATCTTCCAGGAACATAAGGGCACCCACTACATCAGCAGGCATTTCTGGTATCTTCTGGCTACAATATACACACACACACACACACACACAAATTAAACTCATGCAGCTGGACATTGTCTTTTTGACTAGCTATGATAAGTTTTGTTAGAAAATGCCAACCTCCCATGTAATATTTATTCATGTAGGTCAGTGTGCTGTGGGATATCACCACAAAAAAGGACACTTGGACATGGCACCTAAATATATGATTAAACATATTCTAATCAAATTACAGTCTTAAAAAAAAAAAATTCAAATAAACAAAGTCCTACACAAAAGGGGACATTAAAATAAATGTGAAAAGAGATACCTTGTGCACTGCTCCATTGTTGAGCGAATAAACTGACCAATCAGAGCCAGAAATTGTTCAGTGTATCGTGAATGAAACTGTTTCAACAGAGTGAGGAGCCCAAGCACTAAAGGGGGCCAGTCAATTGGATCTGCTGGCTTTTTGCACACCATTCCTGAAAGGAAAACACCACATTTTCCCCTTTATGTTCACAAAAACATCCTTTATACCACAACCAAGAGTTATTCTCAAGAGGCTTCATGCTATTCCTGTTTTTACTTTTCATATGTTGGTCCCCGGGCTTGGGAGCATCAGATCAACCTTGTCAAATCCAACCCCAGCCAATCCAAATCCTGAAGGGCCTTCTCCACCTTGTAACTCATATGGGGCTGGAGACATGGCTTTTCACTCTAGTTAACAGTCATACAACCCCAAGGAACTAGATCCCAAGTTAGGTAGTTTTAAACTAACCAATAGGAAGAGCCTGAAAGAGGTAAGTTTCTAACCGGGGTGTAGCTTTTTAGAGAAACAGGTTTGGGAGGATGGGAAATACAGGGCTTATGGCCACCTACATCTAAAGAATGAGGAGCCATATTCTTATTTTCTCCTGCACTCTTACCTCCATCCTGTAGGGCCCAATCCAAAACCCAATTAAGTCAACTGAAGTCTTTCCATTGACTCAAATGGGGTTTGGATCAGGCTCACAGCTCCAAAGTTTTCCTGAGTTACAAAGGTCAAGATGAAATCTCAAAACTTACCTCCCAATCTATTTAAGATGTTCTTCTAATATCTAAGTTCTCTGCCACATTAGCAGAACCCTGTAGCTAATGGATAGTAATACATTTTCTGCATTACTTTACTCATGTTAGGTGAAGCAGTTGGTTGTGCATATTACCTATATTGTGTTTGGCCTTGTACATTCAATTATCACTGTTAAATATTTACAAAGAGGTCCTCTGTCACATCACAATAACTGACATATTGCAGTTAAACAGTAAGTTATAAATGGAGTTGTACATAGAGAGGCCAGAGACGGTCTAGTTTGTGCTATATATAAAAACAAAAAAATCTAGCCCATACATTTTAAGTCAAGAGCTGAATATCTCGAATACATCTACATTTACACAGAGTCCAACTATATTTAGGTAATAATTTATACAATACCTAGATTTTTGTTGTACTGAAGTTTTGGTAGTTGGGCAATCAGAAATAGAAAGTTGACTGTGGGGAAATATGGGAGTCGTTTCGTAGTTATATATATCTGGGAAGAAAAAGGAACACACAGTGTTTACATACTTATCAACAGAAGTTACACATGAGGAAACCAAAATAACATAGACCTTATTTGTATCAGAACTTAAGAACGTAAGAACATTGCTAGCTACATATACAGGAAATTAGACAAAAATAAAATGTCTGTCTGCGACTCAATGTTTGTATTGGCTAATATCACACAATAGCATATATCAGACCTTATTCAATGGGTTATGAATGCCAGCTGCTTCCAGATAGGCTGTGATTTCATATAAAAGTGTGTTGTCTTCTTTAGGGTAAGGCAATGACGGATTCTGATAATGGGCTTCAATGTCAGCCAAGATTGCTCTAAAATGGCAAAAAGATAGAGATCAACTTTATATATTTCATTATAAATGGATAGTTCAGTTAAAATAATAATAAATAATAAAATAAATAATAATAATAATAATAGGCAAGCCTGAAGTCATACTGCAATTGAGAAACAGGTCATATTAACAAAGTAAAAAGCTGCAGATATAGACTCTTTGGAAATTGTTACAAACAATAATCAAAGAAAAATAAACTGCTCTCAGTTTTTCAGTTGTGCCTTTTACTAAGGCAGTGGTTCCCACACTTTAACAACCTGTGAACCCCTTTCACTAAAATGTCAAGTCTCACGAACCCCCTCCTAAAAATGAATATTTCCAGGGATTTTCTACTTTACCTGAGTATGAATTATAAAAGCAGTGATCTTGGAAATACAAAATTTGTTTTTATGACATGCTTATTACACACCATTTATTATTAATTATTATTTATCATTAAGGTATTTTTATTACATTATGAAAACAGCAAAACTCTTCCAAGATCTCACTTTCGTAGCTTGTATCACTTTGAATAAGCCTATTAAAGAAAAAGCTCCTATGTTTCGTCAAGGAGTATCAGATATGAAACAGCATGAAAGTATTTAAGAAGCCAACTCAAAAAGTTCCTTCTACACAAGCATTCAAGTCTTGAGCAGTCGCAGCAAACAACACACGTTACAACAAAGCTGCCTATTTAATTTAAAAAACAGCAAAAAATATCCACCTCCCTTTCCATTTCTTATAAGGAATGTTGAAGTTTAAATCTCCTCAATGTGATAGATATGCTTGCTTTGATCTGCTCAGCTCTTGGAAGTCCAGGGGCTCCGGGCTGCTGGCCCCGTGCTGCCCGGGGTCCCTAGGGACAGCTCTGTCCACCATTAGGGCATTTTTTCCCAAGAACCCCCTGTAACATTTCGCGAACCCCCAGGGGTTCACGAACCCCACTTTGGGAACCACTGTACTAAGGGCATGTAGTTCAGTGTTAGCACCAGCCAGGATCTGCACAATTAGTAGAAGTGAGAAAAAGCACAGAATATGGTGAAATATTTACAACGTCACTGTTTTTATCTCTTATCTAAATTTGACCTGCATTTCAGATATATCCAAATATTGAGTATATTCAAAAATTGTATCTTTTTATTGGCATCTAAATTAACAGCTAGTTGCGTCAACTATTGTTCCTGAATTTGCCAATGGTTATCTGAATCCGAAACTGCCAACACTTTGCCCATTTTTTTTTGTTAATTTGGCTCAATTCACAACAGCAATCACCACCACATATAATGCTATCAAAGCATTCTGCTTCTTACTTATTAAGATTTTCCAAAGCGGCTGCCAAATGCTTGGAGTCGAACCTGCAGGAGTAATTTAATTCATTGGTAATTTGCCGTCTTAAAATCTGCATCTGACCAACCTGTAAAGAAGAAAAAAAAAAAAGAATAAGGAAGTAGTGAAAACAATGTTTAATTTTTCAAAAACCAGAGAGAAAACATATTTATATAAAGCCTTATATCCAGAGAGACTTAATCCTTTACAAACTGATAAACTATTTTATATATCAAGCATGATGGACTTTATATGAACTTGTGTTGATCAAGGAGAGAGCTGGGCAATACAAAATTATGGGGAAAGTCTGGGACTGGGAATTTGCTAGTGTTGCTCTGCAAGGTTATTCATGAGTGGCTGGTTATAGCACTCGAAGTATAACTGGGACTAACTTACATACTGGAGGCTGTGTGTGAACAGACCAGGAGCAGTAGCTCTCACAGCGAAGCAGTGTAAAAGGCACTCCAGGTTGGAGAACTGTTCATCAGTCGAGATTGTACCCTGGGTAATGTCCCAGTAACAAATACCACAGTTCCTGAAGTGCATTGTGCTCAACAGTAAAAAACAAACAAACAACAAATGTACCTTCATTATGGCATCAAGATATGCAGCCCAGATCTTCTGAGTTTTGGCAACTGCTGCAGAATAAATTTTGCTAGAATTTGCTGCCAAAAAAGAAAAGAAAAAGACGACGAGTAAGTACATCCAGAAATCCTATAATAACTAGCTTTCCAGAAGCCTGCATCTGAGGCACTTACCTACAATTCCTTTGAGAGGACTGACCCCATTCATAAGAGATTTTAATGCTTCCTGTACAGTTCTGTCTCTTTGTATATTTTTCTGAAACATACTGAGGAAATTCTAAAAACAAATTAGCAGACATTACACACACACACACACAAAATATGCTTTATCTTAGTAGCACAATATAGGGATTATATGAGAGCAACATTTTCTAACAGTAATTGTGTTGTTATAGGAAGAGTAGGGTAGGAAAATTCTCCTGGACACAAGGCTAAAGAATTCCATGGTTAATCTTCCTTCTTCACTAGTATTAGGACACCAACCTGCTGCTCCCGTTAGTGAATAATACTTGAAGAACCAACCGTTTGTTTACCTTACTTAACTTTTAAGGCAGTACCCATTTCACTTGTATATTAAAACGTTTCTCTCGTTCATTTTTTGCCAGACCATAGTATTAATTTAAGCTGCTTTGGAGTTATTTGGGGGAAAACAGAAAAAAAGACTTGGTTTCAAGTATGGATGTGGTCAGAAAAAGTTTATGTAGAGTTGACACCTCCTTATTTATTTCAGTAAAAACAATATACCATTCATCTGAACACAAACAATCCAATTTTTTGAAGGAAAAAAGAAAGAAAAACAGAGGCTGACCCAAGGTCAACATTAAATTATACCAGGACACAAAAACTATACCCCTCTAGTACTTACTCCCCACGTCACCCACTTAACCTGTAAACTACTGTAACAGCACTTACACCAGAGCAACAACTCTGACATTTCCTCCATCTGATATTTAGGATTTTATCTTTGTGAAGAATACCTGTTTGGATTCAAATGTGTTTGACACAAAAACTCTTCTTATAAAAGGCTGGCAAGAGTGATCAAACATTACAGTATTTGTTTTTAAGTGGCAAATGGCCACTGAAACAAATTACTGAGCAGTTAGGCAGAATGTTCCTTAAAAATTGAAGCTCAAAAGTTACCTGCAGCTCCTTCACAATCATGAAACAGAGCAGTCTGTCTAGACCATTCAGACCAAAAGTGCCTAAAGTGTCTTGGATCTCTGAGAAGAGGCGACTGTTAGTTACTTCCTGATGAGTTTTCATATCATACCATGTGTTCATTTGGTCAATGTAACAGGTGACTCTAAAGGAAAATTCAGAAACAAAACAACTTTTTTAGAAGTGCTAAGTGCGGTTTCTAAGAGGCCCTTGTGCCCTCTTGGTGCAAACTAGCAGAGGGCACAGAAGTGCATAATGGTTACATGGACCCCCTGGGTCTGGTATCTATATACTAGTTCGCCAAAGTGTATCATGTACGGTCTCTAGTGAAAGCCTGATCCTCAATCATTGTGAAATGTATGGATGGATGATAACTCCTTATCTATATATATGTGTGTGTGTGTGTGTGTGTGTGTGTGTGTGTGTGTGTGTGTGTGTGTGTGTGTGTGTGTGTGTGTGTGTGTGTGTGTACTAAAACACACACACACACACACACACACACTTGTAATTGAGTATCATATACTTTACAATGAATTCCTATTTACAGTCTGAGCAAAATGCTAACTAAGCACAGGATTGCAGAATTTCCAAGTATCAGAGGGGTAGCCGTGTTAGTCTGGATTTGTAGAAGCGACAAAGGGTCCTGTGGCACCTTATAGACTAACAGAGGTATTGGAGCATAAGCTTTCGTGGGTGAATACCCACTTCTTCGGATGCACTTTGGATGCACCTTTTCCACTGCTTGCATCCGAAGAAGTGGGTATTCACCCACGAAAGCTTATGCTCCAATACCTCTGTTAGTCTATAAGGTACCACAGGACCCTTTGTCGCTTCTAGAATTTCCAAGGGAGATCCTAAAGAGGAAAACAGAAGAAGCAGGGTTAGCACTTGCAAACAGGATGAGACTGGATTTTTGGACTATAACGGTAGAGACAGGAGATAAACTCTGCAGCTTTCCACTGAGGAGATAAGAGGACGGAGTGCTTGTCTCATGAACGGAAGATCACAGCGAAGCCTGGCTGTCAATATGCTGGAAGAATTTAGGGTGAGCTTTTGCTCTATATGACATGACAGTGTCTTGTTAGTTAAGTTTAGGCTCTAGTATGCGTCTTATGATTTTATTTTACATGTAATCCTTTGTTTCCAATATTTCTGCTCACTAACATTTGAATCTCTGTTCTTGGTTAAACAAACATACGCTTACTTTATCTACAAACAAATTTAAGTGCTGTGTGTCAAGCAGAGCTGGGTTCTACAGTGGAACTGGTAAGCTATGCTGTACTGCTCCTTTGGAAACAGGATCGGGTAATTCTGTGAGTGTCCAGGGGAACAGCGGCTGGGCACTCCAGGGAGATGCTCAGAGGACTCAGGGGTTGGAGCGTGCCTACTGTTAACCTGTACAGAGAGAGTAGGGTCTGTGGCAGCCTGGGAGGCAGTGTTTGAGTTGCCAGAGGCTGATGGAGCTGGGGAACTGACCCACCGCAGGCATAAACAAGGCTTCCTCATGCTAAGAGCGGGTGGTAGTGAGGTGACTCACAACCCTGGGTACCCCCAGGAAGTGCCACAGTCGTAAGTAACAAGTTAAGTTACTCAGACAGACATTAGACATGAACTGGCCATGGGTATCAGATGATCTCTGGGCACTCTCTCCAATGCCAAACTCTGCTACCCTTACTGGGTCCATGTCATCTGATTTTTTTTGGTAACACTTTAAAGCATTGTTCCTGGGCTAATCTTAAAAGTACAGGATAGATTTGGGAAAGTTCTTTAATTCTGAATATTTAAACAGCAGAGACCACCACCAAGGAAAATGTATACTGATTACAAGGGAGCAAATATGTCAGCATTACAAAAATGGGATTCAAATAATGCAGTGCATGAATTATAATACAGTTTGAGACATATGGTACTCACTTCGGGTCTGTAATCCTCAGTATTTCTCTGCAAAGTCGACCAATAAATGTTATAGATTCATCCACAGGTGTGAATTTGGGTATTGGAATATGAGTGGACTGGTATATACTCTGCCAGTCTTGAATCTGAAAAACACATTTCAGAATAATTTTTCAACTCTGTCCTTGGTCCCTTTCAATTTGGCTTCAGAGAATTATTTTGCTTTTCTTGAAAAACAACAGTGAACAGGAATCTGTACAAGAGAGACCGAAGAGAAGTGGTGAGGAAGAATGGGGCTAACATGAATAAGGACAAGTAACACTAGAGGATTATATCTTCTGCTTTTATACAGAGTATGCATTTGCACTTTTGCTTGCTATGCTCACAACCAGGGGTCTGGGCAGCTCTCCAGCTTTTGTCATGCTGATCAGGTAGCAGCTGTATCCAGTGCAGCCTATCTATTCTTCCAGGACATGGGGGTTACATAAGGGCTAGGCTCTTGTTTGGTTCATTTTCTGTTACATTTCAACTAGTATTTCTTGGTTTTTTTGTGCAGGGTGTAGTGAGGAGAGGAAGAGTTATTGTTGATTTTATTGTTTTATGACTGTATTTTAAAATAGTCTCAGTAAGATCTTTGGGGAAGGGACCATTATTTTGCTTCATGTGTGTACAGTGCTTAGCACAGTGGTGTCCGGATCTCTGGACAGGACAAAAAAAGCACAATTTTTTTCCTTTTATGTGTCCAGCATATGAAGTTGATAATCAATCTCAATTTTGTCTGGATGGAGCGTCCACAATTAAACAAACATTCACTCACGTGGCCTGAATGTCCAAATTTAAAGACATTTATGAACTGTAACAATCTTGATCAATCAGCGTCACTGTACCTTTGTTCTTAGGAAGTTATTGCACTCCTGTTCCACGTTATAGTTGATAATGCGGGACACTTCTTCCTGCCAAATCTTTAAACCATAAATGTTGACATAATCCTGGATGTACTCAAAAGATCGATGGAATCCATCCATGGTTGCTGCCATATCTTTCAGTTTTGGCATCAGTTCACTTGGCTGTAGAAAAGGAGATTAAAAAATCCTGAAGATGCGGTATACAAAAGGAATGGATAATGACTTGTTTTTAAGTGTTACAGTGGAAAACAACCTAACAAAAAGTTCAAAATGTGGTCCATTTAGGCTTTCATACTGTGCCAATCTAAAGGGCATATGGGCACCAGAATTGAACTGTTTTAAGAAACTTATCAAAGGTTAGTTGAGAATTCAATTTATTAACACAATCATAGTATGAACTGAAATGTTCACAACTTCCAAGAGTCATGTCCAGATTACTGAGTCTCCCTTTCCAGGAACAGTTGAGTGCTTCACCACCACCTAAAGCAGCGCAGGGAACTGTATTTCTTAGATAGGCCCTTGATGTGGGCTGAGTTATATTATCAACTGTTGCAGGAAAACAAAGAACTCTGAACTCTGGGTTGGTAGGTAAGTGAAGAAAGGAATTTAAAACAAATTTGTCACAAAAGTTATATCTACTCTTATAGATTCCCTTAATGATTTGTGATTTCAGTTAACTGTATTTCAATTTCACATTAAACATCTTAAAGATAATATGAAATGCTTGAAGATGTTCATTACCTACAATACACAAACCTATGGGTACAAAGCTAGAAGCTATTTGAAAAGGTCCAGTACAGCAAGTTCCAGTCAAGTTCACATACAGAAAGAAAGTAACAAAACCAACTCTACTTGTACAGCACCTTGGCTCTAGGGTTAAAGGTGAGTCCCCTGTGAAGAGCCAGAGCTACTCGTTTAACTAGCTCCTTCCTTATTCCATCCTCTAACAACTGCTTTGGATCCACCTGGGTGTAAAAAGAAACACAAGATTTCTCTGAAAGTCAGAAAAAAGGATTTTCTAACCATACATATAAGTATTTAATCAAAGAAACACATTCCTTTTAAATAATGGTGTGAAGTGCGGCAGCAAGTGAACTTATCAAACACTGGTGAACTGTGTATTATGTGCCCCCCTCTAGTGGCTGGTCCACAAGAGAATAACTTCTAATGCTTCTAGCTAATAGAGTTACTTGTTTAAGTCAAGGGATCTGTGCTCAACATCCTAACTTTAAACATTGCTGATGACCCTTGGGAAGGAGGTGTTATACATGCGGCACAGCAGAGCACACGTAAGAAGTTTCTATTGTCTCGACACCGCTAGCGGTAGACATGTTCTTTATGTAGGAAGAGTGGATCCCATTCAGATGAAGAAACAGCTCTTTAAAAAGGCTTTACAGTAACATTAAATGTAGAATAAATGCACCAACTACTAAAGCCCTTGGAAAGTCTGTGCTCAATTGGCGTTGTGGGCATTCAGCACCTCTAAAAATTAGGCCATTTATTTAGGTGTCCAACTTTAGGCCTCAAGTTTGAAAACTTTGGTCAAACTATTTCCTGTTTCTCTTTGTTTTTGCCTTGCAAGCTTGTTTGAGTGCTGATTTTTGAGAATGTTATCGTTAAGTGTTAATTGCCTTCGAAGAGTTACATCCACTGTGACATTACCTTGATGATACCAACCAAAGTAGTTTTCATCATAAGGATACCTTCGGTGAAAATTGAAATAGCATGGGTTAGCTTGGCAACCTTTAATGAGAGGAAAGGAAACTACTCATTAAAATGTAACAATAATGCAGGTACAATCACTGCTAAATAAAATAACTAATCAAATCAATTCTTGTTAAGTGCGAACTTCCTATTTTACAGCAAAGTCATTTTCGCACTTTTCAATAGATGTGATTTACATCAAAATGGAATAGTTTTTCCTTTCATGTAAATTCAGGTGGGTCTTTTAAGAACAAACCAAGAAACAAAGGTGTTTCTTAGAGGCTTAATAACTATGAGGGAGATTTTCAAAAGGCACAAATGACAGGTAGATGCCTTGCTCTGTCTATGTACACACTTCAAAGTTATGTAAAATGGAAGCAATTGTTTGGGAGTTAAATGGTAGCACTGCTTTAAATAAATTGTTTTTAAAAGTCATTTCACAGTAGTGACTGTTGCCAGCAATTCAGCAGTCCTTATTCAGACAACACTCTTGTTGACTTAATAGAATTTAGTGATTTTGGTCAACGGTCTAATTTTTACATTTCCAGTGCACTTGTCTACTATTAATAATCAGATAGAGAGTATGCATGTGCTTAGCACTGCATGATCAAGTAAGATAGACTTTTTCCTGAGAGAGCTTAGAAGCTAGTAGAGACAATGGGGTTGTGAAGAAGTCATTACTGAAGCCTTTGCAGAAGAAGAGCATTCTGAGGAGGGATGGGAAGGCAGAGGAATTACTACTTGGAAAAAAACCAAAACAATAAAACAAAACCTCCTCTATCTTAAGGTTTAAAGATGGTGACTAAACCCAATATGCCAATCTGAATTTCAGCTTAATGTGAATGCACCAGGTGTTTGTATAAGTTACACAAAAATAACGCCCATTTCAGATGTCAGGGCAGACTGACTGAGAGCATCAGTCAGATGCAATGACTGTGTTACATATTTATACTTTAGGCCACATGCTGTCATGTTGCACATGGAAGTCCAGCTGAGGTCAGTGGGAGTTTTGGTAAAAACTGCAGGAAGGACACAGTGTATATTACAGTGCTTATCTATAGTTATATTTGAAAGGAAGTGATTTTAGTGTTTGTGAAAGTTGCCAGACTGTTGGCAGTGGAGAATTAAGTCCTCTATCCACAGAACAGCTTCAATCCAAACAGCAATACAAGTTTCTCTATGTCACATCATTCACATGCCTCAATCTTGACTCCACATCGGAGGGCCAGAGGGTAGCTTAGTCTTGATGGCCCATTTAGCGCTTAACCTCTCTGTCGTAACCTTGAATAAGGGCACCAGTGGTGATGGGGTTTCCTATTAACTGAAAACTGAGAGACAAAGTGGGTGAGGTAATATCTTTTACTGGACCAACTTCTGTTTGTGGAAGGGACAAGCTTTTGAGCTCCATAGAGCTCTTCCTCAGGTCTGGAAAAATTAACCTGAGTGTCTGAGGTGTTTTAAAACCACCACAGTTTAAATTTATCCCCCTCTTCTACAGAGATCCATACTTTTAACCTCTTTCTGAGTTTTCAGCAGAACAAAAATGACTAGTTAGTTGCCAGGAAATCTGAGATTCACTCATTCCAACACTAGTTGACTTAAGTTTTTACTCCGTGGACAAGTCCATCTCTAGTGGGAACAGGTGACTTCAATAGAGTTGCATTTACTTACACCGAGGCTAAGTTTAGCTGCTATAAATTGTACTTTTCAGTATTCTGAAGTTTAACTGCACCTCGTATCGTGGTCCAAGTTGAGCATAATCTCGTAGTTTGTCTTTGTCGAGACGAGTAGGTACTTCAATGATATCATGAGTCTGAAGCTTTATAATTTTGAGAAGGGAGGTAAACATGCTTTCTGGAATGATCTGCAGAACCTTCACAGAAGAAAGCGACAGACTCAGTGGATAATTCGTAAGTGTTAGCAAAAGCAATTCAGGAATTAAACAATTACATCTCGGTAAATGCCTACCTTTCTTACATAGGAAACCAACTCGCCGGAGTAATACTGCGATACACTGAGAAGGTCAGGGCTGTTTGCTTGATTAATACGAAGCAGTGGCAAGTCAAGAGCAGATGCAAGCTAGAAATAAAGTATTATAAATTTTAACTGCCTCATTTTGAGATTCGGTTACCAAATATACAATTTAAAAATCTAATTCCTCATGAGCCTCTAAAACCCAGAATTCAAATGGTCATTCTCCTGCTAAAGAGCAATCAGTAGCGTAGCCGGGGGGGAGCAGGGGGAGCGGCCGCTCCCCCTGTGAGGAGAAGCGGCGCTAAGGCGCCGCCCGAGTCTGGCTGCAGGAGCCGGGCTGGGGGGGGGGGGGGGGGGGGGGGCTTTAAAGGGCCAGCGGCTCCCCGCAGCAGCAGGAGCTGCTGGCCCTTTAAAGCGCCCCCCCCCCCCGCCCCGCTGCCGGAGCTGGGCTGGGGGGGGGGGGTGGCCTTTCAAAGGCCAGTGGCTCCTGCTGCTGCAGGGAGCCGCTGGCCCTTTAAAGCACCCCCCCCCAGCCCCGCTGCCGGAGCCGGGCTCGGGCAGGGATTTAAAAGGCCCAGGGGCTCCGCAGCGGCTGGAGCCCCGGGCCCTTTAAAGCGCTGCCGGGTGAGTACAGGGGGAGCAGGGAGGCGCCTTTTTATAGCGCAAGTCATTTCATTTCTCTGGGACTCAGCTTCCCCACCTGCAAAATGGGAATAATGAGACTGACCTCATTTTCAAATCTACTGATGAAAGTACTGGGTATTATTCATATGAATAATTAATTATTAATATAATTGAGTGCGTTCCATATATACAATTATGTGCAAACTGTATTAAAAAAACATTTAAGTCATTTTATTAATCTATGAAAAGTAACAGTAATCAGAACTATTTACATCTAAACACGTATGGTCACGTACGAGTGGTCACGTATACAGATAAACGCTAAGTCTAATTTACAGATGAGTTAAACATGGAATCAGGTTGTTGGTATACCTTCAATGATAAAGTAGAAGTCATTCATTTCATTCATGCTTACCTTTAGGAAAGTAGCTCTGAGTTTAGTTACCATTGATGGGCTGGCTCTTATGCTTTCCTGCATGATGGATGTGAAGCTGAAAACAAAGTAAAAATATCAGGTCCATCATCTCGAACTATTTCTCTCTTGTACCAGAGTCTGATGCAGAAACTGCACATTGGAGTCAGTGGAGTTACACCATGAATGAACTTGGCCAACAGGGATGCCTTTAGGGACAACAGTTCAGTCAATGTAAGGTAAGTGGTGCAACAAGATAAGAGAGTGTCAGACACTCAGTAACACCCAGTGCAGCGACGCGCCATTTATACTCTTGTGGCAATGGTTTGTCCATTTGTTTTTGGTCAAAACAAAATTACCCAGGAAAAAAATCTGGATCCGTTACCTGGAAACCACTTAACAGGCTAAACCTTGGTCCATTTTAATCTTCAAGGCTGTTATAATTGGGTTAAGAATAGATAGCAAAATTTTAGTATCATGTAACCCTCGCCTAGGCCTGGTCCACACTGTGGGGGGGGGCGGGGGGGGGAAATCGATCTAAGATACGCAACTTCAGCTACGTGAATACTATAGCTGAAGTCGAAGTATCTTAGATCGAATTACAAAGTACTTACCTCAGGTCCACGCGGCGCAGGCAGGCTCCCCCGTCGACTCCGCTTACTCCTCGTGCCGAGCTGGAGTTCCGGAGTCGACGGGGAGTGCTTCTGGGATCGATTTATCGCGTCTACATGAGACATGATAAATCGATCTCAGAACATCGATTGCTACCCGCCGAATCGGGTGGGTAGTGTGGATGTACCCCTAGAAACAAGCCCAACAAGGGCCCATAATTCCCATCCAAGGCAATGGGAGTTGACTGCTCAGCACCTCACAAGATGGGCCCTACGCATTGCTACTTAGCACAAGTTGCAAGAGTTAACAGCATTTGCAAGTTTTGTGCGAAGTTAGGAACTGACATGCTTACAATTTCTCTTGAATGGAAGAGAAAGTACTTCAAGAATGATAAATGGGATAAAATTAAATAAAAGGAACACAAGATTGAATTAAAACAAACAAACCCTTGTAACATACCTGTCAATTAACTGCCAAGCATAAGAAAGATCACCAACTATCTGCATGGTGATCAAGACCTCTTCTTTAATGTTGATTGTTCGGATCATCTGATGGAGAAACTTGCGGGTATCAGCAAGAAACTGACAAACTTGCAGATTAGATTCCAACTGGTGAAATTCTTGGACCTGTGTTAAAACAAAGTCTCCATTCATCTTTTTTTCTTTCCTCTTCAGACGATTTGACAAAAGAGATTCACTAAGTTTACAATATTTATCTTGCTAAAACAAATGCAATATTCACCAAAACTCTCTCTTACTTTGGAATGTTACTAAGGAAGCAGTTTCATTTAACGAAGTGCCTACATACGTTGGGTGTACCCTGAGATACCATGCTGAAGTGTCTTTTACCTCCTGGAAAAATGGGTAAAGGTGTTTGCTCGTGTGTCCTGGCCAAATTCTAATATGGATATTTATCTTTTGCCTCCTAAATTTCCCCATACAGTTTCAAATGGATTTGGGTTTTCTTTTCACATCCTTTCCTAAACGGATGTATAGCACTACCAAGTACTATTTAAATTAGTTTTATTTTTCTTAAAGGCCACTAAACTTAATGGGGGATAAACTGATTCCTGTTATAGCCCTTATCCTGCAAGCAGATCTTTATAGGTGAACTCTTCGATCATATGGAGTGGATTACAGAATTGGGGCCTGTATTCGTATAAGGGGTTTAAGTTAGAAAAGCACGTTGTGATCCATCTGATTGAAATGCCAACATGAGCTTATCACATGTGTTTTCCTAAGATGCTACACAATATGGCTCCCAAATCCCCATCTTTACCTCTTCCAATGCCTGTATCAGTTGTACAGTTTTTCTGCCTGCTGCAGTGGAGTCGTCATAGTTTAGAGACATTATTTGCTTGGAGATCTCTCTGAACCAAGCCTGCAGGTTTTCTGTTTAACCAGGAAAAAGGAAAATTTTAAGTTAGTGACTCTCAATCCCCACAATTCAAGATCTGATTAATAAGAAGCATGGCTTGCCTTTAATACTAAAAATATTAATCTTTCCTAAAACATATAGTAAATAAACTAAGATTCTACATTTTGCTTTTAAAATCCTAACCTCTCAACATGTGATTTTAAAGGGGTATGGTCAACTTAACATAAAAGTCTCACATAATATTTTAAAATAATTTCTAAGCTGCAGCACCACTACCAATGTAGATTGTAAAACCTGAAATAATTAAAAAAAACCAAACACATTTACCATCAATGATGCTGCTTGTTTAGGTTTTGCTTTATGCTATGTTTTTACAGTGAAAGTAGCTAGGGTTGTTTCAGTGTTTGGTTATATGGTGTTGGGTGCACAACAACAAAGGGGAAAGTTTTTCCTGTGATTAATATCCCATAAACATTTATTTTCAGCATTATCTCTCCCCTTACACCCAAAATACAAAATTTGCTTATTCCATTTATTCATTTAATTTAAAATTACCATTTTTCTCCACTCTTGTAAGAGGTTTAACTCCTGAAAAGACATCAGCAAGTTCAGTCATCCTTTCAGACCCTTCCTTTTTATAGCTCTCCCACTTAGCCTGCTTTTCTGACAGCATCTGCTTGAACATCTATTGAAAAATGAAACCTTCAGTTTATGAATTTGGCACTAATGCAAACTGCAATATCATTCAATTTTAAATAGGGCTGGCAAGCGATTAAAAACATTAACTGTGATTAATCACACGATTAAAAAATTAATCACAATTAATCACGCGATTAATCACACTGTTAAACAATAATAGAATACCATTTATTTAAATATTTTTGGATGTCTTTCTACATTTTGAAATATATTGATTTGAATTACAACACAGAATACAAAGTGTACAGTGCTCACTTTATATTTATTTTTTATTACAGGTATTTGCACTGTAAAAAACCAAAATAAACAGTATTTTTCAATTCACCTAATACAAGTACTGTAGTGCAAGCTCTTTACCATGAAAACAACTTACAAATGTAGAATTATGTACAAAAAAACCTGCATTCAAAAATAAAACAATGTAAAATTTTAGAGCCTGCAAGTCCACTCAGTCCTACTTCTTGTTCAGCCAACTGCTCAGACAAACAAGTTTGTTTACATTTGCAGGAGATAATGCTGCCCACTTCTTATTTACAATGTCACCTGAAGGTGAGAACAGGCGTTCCCGTGGCACTGTTGTAGCCGGCGTTGCAAGATATTTATGTGCCAGATGTGTTAAAGATTCATATGTCCCTTCATGCTTCAACCACCATTCCAGGGGACATGCATCCATGCTGATGATGGGTTCTGCTCAATAACGATCCGAAGCAGTGTGGACCGATGCATGTTCATTTTCATTATCTGAGTCAGATGCTACCAACAGAAGGTTGATTTTCTTTTTTGGTGGTTCGGGTTCTGTAGTTTCTGCATAGGAGTGTTGCTCTTTTAAGACTCCTAAAAGCATGCTCCACACCTTGTCCCTCTCAGATTTTGGAAAGCATTTCAGATTCTTAAACCTTGTGTCAAGTGCCGTAGCTATCTTTAGAAATCTCACGTGGAATGGTGGTTGAAGCATGAAGGGACATGCGCTCAAGATTCATATCTGGCATGTAAATATCTTACGACGCCGGCTACAGCAGTGCCATGAGAATGCTTGTTCTCATTTTCAGATGACACTGTAAACAATTCTATTGTTCTTTGCATTTTGTGAAATCTGCAGTGCAAGTGTTCTTAAAATGAACAACATGTGCTGTGTCATCATCTGAGATGGCTATAACATGAAATATATGATAGAATGCAAGTAAAACAGAGCAGAGGACATATAATTCTCCCCCAAGGAGTTCAGTCACAAATTTAATTAATGCATTATTTTTTAACAAGCGTCATCGGCATGAAAGCATGTCCCCTGGAATGGTGACTGAAGCATGAAGGGGCATACGAATATTTAGCATATCTGGCACGTAAATACCTTGCCATGCTGGCTACAAAAGCGCCATGCAAATGCTTGTTCTCACTTTTTGGTGACTTTGTAAATAAGAAGAGGGCAGCATTATCTTCCATAAATGTAAATGGACTTGTCTGTCTTAGCGATTGGCTGAACAAGAAGTAGGACTGAGTGGACTTGTAGGCTCTAATGTTTTACATTGTTTTGTTTTTGAGTGCAGTTACGTAACAAAAATTAAAAATATCTACTTTTGTAAGTTGCACTTTAACGACAAAGATTACATGACAGTACTTGCATGAGGTGAATTGAAAAATACTATTTCTTTTGTTTATTATTTCTGCAGAGCAAATATTTATAATCAAAAAGAATATACACTTTGATTTCAATTACAACACGGAATACAATATATAAAAATGTAGAAAAACATCCAAAATATTTAATACATTTAAATTGGTATTCTATTGTTTAACAGTGCGATTAAAACGGTGATTAATATTTTTAATTGCGATTAATTTTTTTGAGTTAATTGCGTGAGTTAACTGCGATTAATCGACAGCCCTAATTTTAAATAATGCTGAAAATACTCAGTTGACTGGAACTGATTCACAATGAACACAAGAACGTACATTAAAGGCATTGGTGTATGCTTTGAATTCAAATTAGTATACTAACAAGATCTTAATACAAACTTAATAGCACTTGTGAGGAAAAAAAATACAGCTATCAAGGTCCATGTCTAGTGGGAGAATGCTGGATATATTGTATATTAAAGTGTGCTTATGTCAGATGTACTGTCGATTTTTTGGTCACTAACAGAAAGATCTACTAACTTTTTATTTGCAGAGATACTGAGTGAGTCTGATTCTCCATTCCTTTACATCTTGTGTAAAGATTCATGCCTGTGTAAAGAGAAACTGTGGTTCAGGAAAGCATGTGCTTAAAGTTAAGCATGCACTTAAATGCTTTCCTGAATCAGTGCTGGGAGTGTAAAATACTACCAAATCAAAATAGTTGTATTTTATACCCACTTTATATAGGTGTAAGTGACTTCCCACTAGAGTGCTCTTTGCATACTCAGCCCCAACTGTCCTTTGGTTAAAATAAAGCCTAAAAGAAGAAAATATACTAAGATAAGAATTATGCAGCTTCTCCTAGTTAGCTTCTAGTTCACCAGTTATCAGTCAGATAAACCAGTATGCTTAGCAAATGTGTGTTGGCAGAGAATGAAATTTGGCAACCACTGAGAAAGACATGCACAAGGCAATTCCAAATTGCAGAATCTGTCTCTCTCTGATTGAAAACCCAGGTCAACAAGCAGGAGACTCATTTACTGATATTAGTGGATAATACAGTTGTAATTGTTCTATCAGCATTCAATGCCCGTTCCTCAGCACTATGTCACAGTTGAGGGGAAATATTTTTTTTTAAAATAGCTGTCACTGACATGTTACCTCTTTCAAGATGAACTCAAACTGTGCTGTATCCAGGAGAAGCTGGAAAAGGATCTTGGCGTTGTATTTGGAATCCGTTAGAATTTGATCCTTTATTTGACGGAGACGCTTGTTATTTGGGTCACAAGCTGCAAATGGAAGGACAAACATTCTGTACCACTGGAGAATGCATCATGCTGTTAGGAATGAGCCTATTTACAAATATTAGCTTCTGAAAAGATTGAGAGAGAGACAGGGAAGGTGAGGTAATATCTTATTGGACCAACTTCTGTTCGTGGAAGGGACTGATATCCTCCAACTTGCCACCGAACAAGAGTGATGTGAGAAGTGGCAGTGGAAGC
The DNA here is from genome assembly GCA_033296515.1 of Macrochelys suwanniensis. NCBI lineage: Eukaryota > Metazoa > Chordata > Testudines > Chelydridae > Macrochelys > Macrochelys suwanniensis. Next base: position 241,274,953 of record CM065776.1, read on the forward strand.
TTCCCCTGGTGCTATACTGAAGTACCTCATCCCTGACTTGGAGGGGCTATCTGTAGCTGAGAATATAGCTGAGTCTCAAGGTACATTCAGTTTTTGTTTGCTTTGCCGAGATTGCAAAAAGCACATTTGTTGGCAGTGATAGTTCTTTTGATGCAGACACCTTATTATTATTAGGTGGTTTTTTTTAAAATACCTAGAGCCCTAAGTCCTCTGGTGCTAGACACTGTACAAACATAACAAAATTTTTGGTTTCTAAGGATGTGCAATACCATGACATTAAAAAGTTAGATGCAACACCCTGAAAATGGCACTTTGTTAAATGATAAAGCAGAAGAAATAAAAGCCAGTCTCCCTACTCATATGGTTCAACCTGCAGGGACTAGTGCCATAGAATCATGATTTCACATTAAAGTTTTTAGGTCTGTGTCTAGTTGTAAGAATAAACACATGACATGGATGGTATTCTGAGGTGAAATTTCAAGAAATGGGTTAGTAAGAGACCACTTCTGCAAATGACTGAAAGCAATGGTTGAAATGCTACTGGCTTCCAGGATGCAAAAAAAGAACAGAAAAATTAAATTAAAAAAAAAAAGCTCCAGTCATCATCTAACATACAGAATTCTGTACTAAAAGCCCAGTGCATAGCCTTACCCGAGTCAGCAGTGTGAAGCATCAGCCAACGGATCGCAACATTGCAGTCTCTTAAGCAGTTGAGCAGCTTGGGAATATTATCCAGCACTAGCTCCTCCCTCAGACAGCCCTCTTTGAGAAACTGATGAACTTGAGTGTGCACACGCTCTGTGACAGCACCATACCGGCTTGCCTTTCAACATACAATTCTTTCATCAATATGGAACAAGGAAACATCATTTATCTACTATGTGCAGTATTGCGTGAGCACAAAGTGAGTATGAGTCAAGTAACAGATGCTGTAAATTCACTATCTACATAGTTTCTCTGGAGATGGCCAGGGAACACAGTTCATGGCAGACTTTGTAATTGAGTGGTGAGAGAATGTAATCCAACATCTAGAGCTGAGGACCTACACACGAAGGACAACATTTTCAAAAATGCCTAAGTGGTTTACGAACCTGGATCTTTGGCTCTTAAGTTATTTACACACTTTCAAAAATGTTACCTAAAAATGGTAGAACCACCCCGCTGACAATTAAAAGTTTACTGTCCATCCACTAGAAAGAACAAAGCAGTAATAAAATACACTACAGAATTGGAAATATTTGCTATAAATCAATTGTTGGCTGTATTAACAGATTAAGGAAAAATATGTTTAAAAAACTGACCAAATTAATATTTGCAAAGTGAATTTATAGCATTTTCATTTAATATCAAGGTGATTATTTCTTGCACATGATAGTTGGGGGCTCCATCTTGGGATAGATGTTTATATGTAGATATCTAAACATGTAGACAGGCGCGTAGGTGCTTTTGAACATCCCACGAGGCACCTAACTGCTGTTGATTTCAATCCGGCATGTGATTAGTTTTAAGCGTGTGGATAGTCCCATTGATGTCAGAGTCCCAGGCACATGAAAGCAGTTTAACACAAATGAGCAGCCAACTTTTTTGTGCTATGGTATACTTTTATATTTTTTAACCATACTGTAGACTAATGGTTATAAACATTTCATGAAGATAATTTCTTTCTAGCAGAGGGACAGATTCTCTGCTCAGCATAGTTGCTCATCTCCCAAGAAGACACTAAATCCCCCAGTGAGAAAAGCATCCCAAGTACTGCATAACATGATGTTGGCTATCAGCAACTATGAACTCAACTCAGAGCACTGGAACTATGAGGAAGAGACACTTAAACATTGCAAAAACTAAAACACTACTACAGAGGGTTCAGACTTGGAGGCTTGAAGCCATTCTCACTCACCCGAGTTATGCATTAGAGCAGTGGTTCTCAAACTTTTGTACTGGTGACCCCTTTCACACAGTAAGCCTCTGAGTGCAACCCCCCCCCCCCCCCCTTATAAATTAAAACAAATTATATATTTAATACCATTATAAATGCTGGATGCAAAGCGGGGTTTGGGGTGGAGGCTGACAGCTTGTGACCCCCCCATGTAATAACCTCGTGACCCCCTGAGGGGTCCCAACCCCCAGTTTGAGAACCCCTGCATTAGAGAAAGAGGATCCATGTGCTAGTAAACACATGGAATACATGTGAAATACTCACACAGCTTGAATCTTACCATGAATATAAAACTTGTATTTACTCACCTGCTCTTTGATGTTTGAAAGATCTAATGTGTAGTTGAGGGCAGTTTTTGCAGCCTTGTAAGGTTCCCATGCATCAGTTAGATTTACAGTGATTCCCATATAAATACTAATAACCTAAGGATGGAAGCAGAAACAAAATTTAAGTTGTGGTCATATTCTTCTTATGAAAGAGAAATGTTCTCTACCTAGAAGTGTGAACAGAACAAGGTAGTTCATGGATTAGAATGTTAGAAATATAATCTGTACCCAACCTCACGTACAAATGAGCTACAGACAAAACAAATTTCTAGGCTACATCCTTCCCTTCCCTTTAATTGGAAATCCATGATTCTTAGAGTCTTCCTTTCATGTGAAAGGACAGTGTCAATTTGAAATCTAGTCAGTTTTTTAAAAAGTGAATTTATAGCAGTTTCATTTAATATCAAGGACAAAGTGTTTCTACCATTTTCTATGACTTTGCAATCACCTTTTCCTGTTTTTCCTCCCTCTCCCCACCACCATCGCCCTTTTGTGGGGCTTTCACACAGCAACAAGTGACACGGTAATGGACCATACACAAAGGGCTATCAAATGCATAAAGCAGACAAACTGAGAACACCTCTCTTTTCCTCATGCTCTTTAAGTTTAATGTGAGCTGTCACTTGTAACAGCAGTAGACACAATGGTTTCAGACAGAAGAAGGGACTTTAAAAGGAGCCAAAAGGAGTTGGGTGCCTAACTCATTTAGGCTCCTTTGAAAATCTGAGAAGCTGAAGTGTGATTAAATTCACTGGGAGCTTTTCATTTTTAGGCTCATGTAAGGTGCTTGACTGGAGGTGGAAATCCCATGTTATTGACAGAACAAGGCAGCAGCAGTGAAACTCCACTACACCATTCCTCCACTCTGACCTGGTGGGATCACCTGCAGCAGTGAGTGGACAGCTCTATGTATTTTCCCCATCAATCCTCTGTCCCGTCCCAAGAATACAAACAAAGAGTTCATTAGGGCCCGTTCTGACCGTATTTTGTGTGAAGTGGGGACCTGCCTAAAAGTACTGGAACCAAGATGACTAATTTCACAAATTACTGAATGTCCCTTAAAGATTAAGATTTTCAGTCACTAACAACTGAGTGCTGATTTGAATCCAGCCTAGAAGTGGAAGGCTCTATCATAACTGATCATTCCATCACACAGCCATCCATTTAAATATTTGCATCATTATGGAGTGAAAGGTGATAGAATCCTTGAAAACCTATAATGCTAAATTCTCCCTTCAGATATTAGTGTGCAGTTTCCACAAAGACAATGGAAGTACTATACTTGGGTCTAGAAGCTACAGTTCCTATTCTTTCTTACAGTGCCTGCTGTTATTAGTTTCTCCATTTCCCCTTGTCGTTTTCTATCCTGCTCATGCAAAATGCAATTGGAAGCGACTGGACATATGTAAGATCACTTGTTTCCACTTTTCTTCGTTCAGTAAGACTCTCTTCTTAGTTGTAAGTACAGCTATAAGGACAGAGAGCTCCATAAAAGGTAACAGGTGGAAGCTTCTATTCTATCTGCACTTCATAATAAATGAAGTAAACTATATGTTCAGAGCGACTAATATTCACAAGGGGTCTTTTATTGTGTCCTTTACTCAATCAACATGCTCCAAACAAAGTATAATCTAATCTCCCTAACGGAGTTACTATTCTCTAAAACAGTATTTTCTGCAAGGCACAAAAGGTACTTCAAAGAAAAGTTGCACTGCAAGTTCAAATCCAGCATGCAGTGCAAGAACAACAACAGTATTTACCCAGTTATCTGGAAAATATTTATCCACTATCTCTCTCATTTTTGCTTGTTGGGTGTGAAGAATAGAAGGGTCAAAATAGAGAATCACATACAGCATGGCAGCTTGAGTAGCCAGAGCAGTGCTGCGATGCTCTGGTAATGGATATGCAGAAACCTAAAATGTGGAAAAAACAAAGCATATGCAAATATTAGCATTGAGCGCTTAAGGGTACAGTATGTTCATACCATAAGGCTATCATCTCTGTCAGCTGGGTATCTTGGGCATGTAAGTCTCAAATCCATCCATCTGTTATACTGAGCCCTTTACATCCTGCATCTCACTAGAATATGCAAGCTAATTTACAGATTCTAGCCAGACTTTATAAAAATATTACGTTGTTGTAAAGGATTCAAAGGTAGGGGACAGACTGCCTGAAGCAAAGTGCTAAAGATGGACTGGAAGGAGTGGGCCAGGAGGGAGGCATTTTGGAAGGACTGGGAATTGGTGGGGCGGGTGAGGTTAGTATCAAAGAAAGGCAGAGAGTGCAATAATCCAAGCACAAGATAACTAGATCAGAGGTTCTCAAACTGTGGTCCGCGGTCCACCAGTGGTCCGCAGCTCCATTCAGGTGGTCTGCGGATAGTTCCCTCTAAGGTGTGCACCTGAGTGGCCGCACATGAGAGAATGAAGGGCCACCCACCTAATTCGTTGAGCTGCGCAGGCGTGGCTCCACGAATTAGGTGCCTGGACCCTGGAGAATATGGACGTGTAAGATGAGGTGGTGGCCTTGGAGGGATAGGGGGTAGGTGGGAGGGAGCAATGGGGTCAGAAGAAGGGGTGGGGGGAAATTTGGGATGTGCAGGGCTCCAATGGCCAGAGAAAGAGGTAACTCCTCAGCTCCAGGGCTGCAGCTGCCGGGGAGAGACGGCCCTCCTTCCCAGCGTCAGCTTTGTGGCTGCTGTGGCAGGGGAGAGACCCCCCATCCTTCCCAGCCCCATCTCGGGGGCTACCGTGGAGGGGAGAGAGGGCACATCCATCGCATTAGAAAGGTAAGACTACTGATATTAAAATATGAGTTCTGTACTTTTATTTGTAGAACAAAATAATGTTAAATATTATTAAGTTTTTTTATATATCGAAAGCACTTTACAATAGTTAACTAACATTTGGAAAGATCATTAAGTGGTCTGCCAAGACCCACAGCAATTTTCAAGTGGTCCGCATTAAAAAAAAAGTTTGAGAACCACTGAACTGAGTATAGAGAAGTGTATTCCTTCACTTCTACATTGATAAATTGAACAAATTCCGAATATACCAATAAGGTCAAGAAAGTGCCTTTTTATTAACTGAAACCCCTTAAGAGCACCAAAACCCACAGGTTAACTCACCTGGTTATAGATGTCATCAGATCTCAAGCGGCCAATAACCATGCTGATGAATGTTTCACTTATGGGTACCCTACTGAAGTAACTTTCAGGATAGTTGAGAGGTCTTTTAGCTCCTGGTTGGCTTGAGTACCCAGTGCTTCGAAGCAGCTTACATATATCATCCATATTGGAATCAGCAGATCGAGCAGCACTACGTTATAAAAGGAAAAAGAAAATGTATCTACATGAACTAACCCATTAAAAAACAACAACAATCCAAACATTATTTTCCCCTTACCAAGGAAGGGCATCTATAGATGCCTATACTGGAATCCTAACTAAGGGTACAAAGCATGAATGAAACAAAGAACCTTATTCATAGTTCACGGAGGATAGAAACAGAAAGCATTCAATTCAGAAGATGAATCTGACATTTTCTTTTACTTCTGAATTCCCTTCCTTGCTCCATCCTCATATTCTGGAAATGAGGAATTTCCACTCTACTTTCTTATGTCTGAAAGTTAGAAGAGGTACCAGTTGAGGTGTGAGGATTAATGTAAGGACTAAACAAGGATATTTTTTTTCTCCTTTTAGCGAACGTATTACTGGTGAAAGGGGTTAGATTGATATTCTTGGAGGATTTTGTGTGATTTAACAAAGATTCCTGCGTTCAGCTAGCAGTTCTATTTACTGACTGGACTATTCAGAAGTGTGCTGTAACTGTAGGAAGTACATTCGGGGATAAATGTACTATCTGGAACTCAGCATATTTCACAAAAATTTTCTTGTGCCTTTGGAAACTTGTTATATTCTGATAGCTGAGGGTTACAGTACTGAAGCTCTAGGCAGAAATATTTCAGCCAAGGTGACCAAGTCCTCATAAGGTCAGAATCAGAACAAGTCTATAGCACGGCTCATGCAACTGGATCTACGCAGCAAGCAGCTGGATCTGTGCAGGCAGACCTTGGTGCATGAAAGAAGTAACCCTGATGTTCATGAGTCTCTGCAGGGCCATCAGCATCCACCCATGTGGATATGATTGCAGAACAGGACCCAATACTTCCACATCCCATATTAAATTAATGCCTATAGAAAGAAAAACCTTAGCTAAATATGCTGCATGCTACATTTTTACCACACAAACCACATTCAAATACCTCCAAGCACAAGGATACCTGTATCTATAGTAGGAAACCAAGATTCTCTCTCTGACCTCCCCTTCAATCTTCTGGTCAATGACCAGCAACATGACTCCATACAAATAGAGAGCTTCACACTGTTGAGAAATAATAGCATTAATTTGTTAATTCATATCTAACACCAACATACTTTTACCATTTAATTAATATTTTAAAGTGAATTAAGTGTTTTTACATCTTGTGAAAAGTGCCAGATTACAATGCTTCAATGTTTTGTCTCATCCATCAAACAGAGGTAGCTCAGGCATCACTTCCACACCTGGGCTTGCCAACGTTCGTTAGAAGTGGCTGCTTGAGAACAAGGCTAAGCATGACAAAGTATCAGTCTCCCTGCCAATCTATTTATTAGCTTTGCAGCTAATAACTTGTCTTACTAGTGGAGCGATCTGTGTACGGGACGAGGGCAACTATCTGCTAAAATGGTCTGAGATGACCAGATTATTTCACAGTGGCCATTAAACGGTCATCAGGTGGCAGTGAGTTTTGGATCACTAATGATCTGGATCAGATTCGAATCACAATGAAGTGAAAATGAAAATATTTCCTTATCCTCTTATCATTTCCTACAGCGGATTCCTAACAAAAAGTGAGCCACAGGTCTTGAGTGCATTTTGTGAAGTTAAAATATAGACAACCGATAATATGTTTAAGTTAAATTTAGAAAGGGTGGATGTCAAATTGTATCTGACGCTAACATAGTTGATGTAGTTTATATTACTGGTTACAAACTGGTAAATACTTACTAGAAGTTGCTTGCCATCTTCATTAAGGAGCACAGTTTCTAATGTTTGTTGAATGTAAATTCCTTCATTGAGATCATCCAAATATCTACAAACAGTAACCAAGAGTAGGTCATTCACCACAAGGAGTCCGCTCTCTGCTTCTCAACTGATGTGCCCTTACAAGCAAGTGGGGCAGCTTCCCCTGAAGGTCAACAGAAGAGTGTAGAAGCCCTGCTTATAAGGTTATGACAACACCTCCCAGAGTATAAAGAAGTTCACTTAGCAAAGATTCAACAAGCACAAGTCTACCAAGCACAGAAAAAACAGAAAGGTCCTAATAATCTGAGGAAGGCATTGGAGGCCTGAGCCCACTAGATGCAGAGTGTCTCCTGCAACATACTGATCATGCTCTGGTTCAGTTAATGTCAATGGATTGGAGAGTATTCAGTATCTTGCCGATTTGAGGCCTGTATTCAAGTGAGAATAGCTCCTTTGTAAACCATCCCCTCACCTCTGTATGGATGGAGGTAACCTAAAGAGCAGAGCATGGAAAGGAAAAACTAGGAACTAGTCAGATAAGGAGAAAAGGCTGGAATATTATGTAGAAGATTAATCAGAGCTTCATCACTGGAGTCTAGAGGGCATTGACAGTTTGACAGGGGGCCCAGAAGTCACCTCACAAATATCAGTTGTTGTAAATTTCCCTAATATAGCTCCATTCTGTTTTGCAAGGGTAAAGTTGGAAGTGGAATGGTTTCATCTTAATTGTTAAGAGTGATATATCGATGTAAAAAAGGTTTTCTAGCACCCATCCATCACCACAGTAATTGAGCACCTTCCACATAAAATCAATAGCTAGGGCAAAGTCCCTACTGGACTTTATAGTCTCTAGCAATTCTCACTTACATGATTTCATAAGCCTTTTAAAACAGTAACCCTGAGGTAAGGTAGTTACTCTGCAAAAAATAATTTAGGAAAGCAGTGCCATTGGAGGTCAGAGATAGAGAGGTAGAAGCAAAAAATTGTTTCTTAATTCTCACTCTTGCAACACCAAAACATTGATTTTATAATAATAGATCTCCCTTCATCCACAGGCATCAAAAACATTTTACAAAGATGGGCCAGTATCATCCTTTCCAGTTTACTCATAAGGAAAGGGAGGCACAGGTGAAGTAACTTGCCTAAGGTCCATCAACATGTTGGAGACAGTGACAGGACCATAATACACTGTTCATTACAGCAGGTCATGCTGGTAAGTAACACAAATACTTTGGCAGATAAAAAGAAAACAATTAAGATCATACAGTTACTGGAGTCACTACATTAACAAATCTTACACACATACCTGTTTAAATCTACAATATATTTATGGACACTTTGAAATGCTAGATAAAATCTTGTCAAAATTTCTATGTTATTTTCACGAAATTCTTCATCTAAATCCAGTAACTCAGGTTTGGCTTCCAACTTGCTTTCACAGATCTCAGGACCCTAAGAAGAGTAAATTGATTTAAAAATTATTAAAGAACATTGATCAGAATTATGACTGTTTGCAGTAGGAAACAGTATATGAATTAATTATGTATTGAGCAATTGCATCCACCTTAACTACCAAAACATAGCATTGTCAAGGTGTGTTCAGCTAACTTTGATTTCACAATTAGATCTTCCCCCAAAAGATATTTTGGACGTTTGTACTTATAAATCAATTCTATAATAAAAGGTTGATGGATTGTACATGTTATTAGGAATTCTTATATGGAAACAGCAAACACAGTAATTAACATTTCCTATTGAAGTCAGGAAGACTTTTGCCATTGGCTTCAGTGGAGCCACAATTCCACTCTTAATACTTTTGATCCTCCCTTATTAAGGCTGGATTCTATGACCTTAAATGCAAGATTCTGCAAACAGCAGCTCACATAATTAGTCTTTTCTAATGCATATTGTCTCTTTGAAGAAAGCAGAACTATGGGTGTGTTGGCAGGCCCAGGCCTCATGTTATTCCTCAAAATAAACCTGTAGAGTAGGTACATGTTTTACAGATGGAGGGGAAGAGAGGAAACAGCTGCAAAGGGTGCTGTCAACTTGAACTTTATAAAATAAGTAACTTAAAAAAGATATTTGAAGTCTGACTACTGCCTAGGTCCTCATGGCAATTTTTGTGAGTTTTTAAAACATTTATTTTTCACTTGGTGCTGTGTGAAAGATCCACACATGCAGGACCCAAGGACTGACCGACAATACAGGTAAAGCAGTGAAACTGACAGCATATAAAGTGCTGCCAATTGCACAAAATAAACAAACAAACAAATATTGTTTTATCTCAAATCTCTTTCAAATATAATGATTTTAGATGTTACTTGCATAGTAAGAATTTTAGACAAAAGTATGATTTCCAAATTTATGATGTGCCTTTAAATCTATTTGTGCCTCAGTCTCCCTAAGGAAAACGAGGTCATAAATGGGATTAGAACTGGAGCTCCCGATTCCCCATCCAATACTTAGAGCTCACCAAACTTTCTATAATACACCGTTATGTGATCAGAGGTCTCTTACTGTACAATTTTCAGAAACAGAAAGGTAAATTAGTCACTGTGAGGATCCCTTCCCAAACTGTCCTGAAAAACAGCAAAGTGAAAGCACTTTAAGAAGTTAAACCCAGGAGGGGAAACAAGGGATCCTCCTTGGCCACGGATCCTGCATATGCTTGTTAGTTCAGCACATGTGAACTGACCTAATGGAGAAAGAACCACCGCAGAATTGTCATTAAAAGGAAGTTACATAAAGGTAGCTTTCAATGCAGCAGAAGATAGAGAACAGGGTTAAGGCAACCAGAAATGCATCAGGAATCTCATGATACTACTTGAAGTAACACAGCCATTGCGGACATGCTCAGAATTTGCTAGTCCTGTTGAAAGTGAGACTTTAAGTACTAAACTGTCCTTCAGATAATTAAAAAGGCCTAATTCTACTTTTTCAGCTGGGACAACCCAACCACCTTTTCAAAAAGGGTGTTTTGGGGGATTTCTTATGTAAGTGTGCATTTTATACCATCCCTTTTTTCTCCCCTCACATCCTTCTTTCAAATAATCTGATGGATCCAATGGAATGAAAAATCAAATTCCTGTTGTCCAAACACAAGATCTAGACTATACTCTGTTTCAGACTCACAGGAATAAACAAGGTGTGATATAAAGTTTTTGGAATTAGTTCACTCAAGCAATAAAGAGCTAATGTGCAGGCATATCCAAATTGTAACCTCACTTTGGGTGAGGTTTATTGCCAATACCAAATTCAGCATAAAATAACTTTTATTAAACTCTTATGTTTGACAGTAATTAACATAATTACTCAAGAATGGCAGGTTTAACACATGCATACCAGGCTAAAACACCCTGGAGCAGCAATTCTCAAACTTCAGCAACCTGAGGACCTCCACTTTGATTTAAAATTTTTCGCAGACCTCCAAGCCCCGGCTTAGCCCTAGGCCCCGCCCACAATCTACTCTTTCCCCCAAGGCCCCACCTCTTCCCACCCCACCCCTGCCCCTCCTCTTTCCGCTCCTTTCCCCGAGCGCGCCCCGTCCCCACTCCTCCCCCTCCTTCCCAGAGCCTCCTGCACGCCGCTGAACAGCTGTTCCCTGGCATGCAAGAGTCGCTGGGAGGGAGGGGTAGGAGTTGAGGGAGGAAGGGGGAGGAATTGATCTGCAGGACTTGCGGACCCCCTGGAGTGGGGGTCCGTGGACCCCAGTTTGAGAAATGCTGCCCTAGAGAAATAGTGCTCCAGTAAGAAAATGATAGTTCAAGAGAGAGATTTAACAACTGCAGAGTAATATTTACCTTAAAGTAACTGAAATCAAATATGATATCCCCATACTTCTGTTGATCAGCCTTGTCTTTGAGCCTAAAAACACCAGGAATAAACTCAGATAGTCTCAAAAGTTCTGCAATGATGGCATTTCCACAAGAGACAATCCGAAGAATTGCCTGGCCACAGTGATTGTTTTCAGCTAGAAAATCAACCATCATGAAGATGACTGTGACAGAGTAGTGATATTATTGCAGTCTGTTTTTGAGTTTCAATCTTCAAGTCATTTGGAGAAAGAAGTTGAACTGGAAAACTACATGCTCCATTTAAATTACCTGTAAAAACAAAAAATCCACACATTCAGCATATTTTAAATGGCTCAATCTATAGATATTAAAGCAACTCTGGAAAAACTATATCAATAGAACTCTATATACTCCAGAAATTGTGAGTAGATGGCAGATGAAAAATAAACACTGTAGTGTATTTTCCGCATATATACAGAGCTTAGCTAAGCCAACTCCAAGATCAGATGAGAAACTGTAGCACAATCTCCTTTACCAAAAGATTTCTGGACAGCTGCTAAAGGGCAAAATGATCAAAGCAGATGACAGGCTATGCAGCAAACGCAAGATACTGACACAAGCTAGTACTTTATAAAATGAGTTACGAATAGCATAGCCACCTTAGATCTATAAAACAACACAATCAAAAGTGCTACAGCAATGTGGATAAACATTTAGATGAATTGGAGCTAACTGCAGCTCAGGGCCAATCATTTATTCATTGCTACACAGACACCTTTTCTATTGTGGTCGCATTTCTAGGTAACAGCGATCTCTCTCCAAGTCAAGTATCAGAGGGGTAAGCTGTGTTAGTCTGGATCTATAGAAGCGACAAAGGGTCCTGTGGCACCTTATAGACTAACAGACGTATTGGAGCATAAGCTTTCGTGGGTGAATACCCACTTCATCGGATGCATGCAGTGGAAATGTCCAGAGGCCGGTATAAATATGCAGGGAAGAGTCAGGCTAGAGATAACCAGGTTACCCACGAAAGCTTATGCTTCAATACGTCTGTTAGTCTATAAGGTGCCACAGGACTCTTTGCCGCTACTATGGTGGTGTGAGTATATTTCACTATACTGTATTGCAGAGTGTATTTTAATACTAATGTAAACCAGTAACAATCTCTCTCCAATATACTCAATAGAGACATATCTAATGTGTAGTCCTCTTTTACAAAAGGGGTAAACATAATTATCTCTATTTTATAGATAAGTTAACTGAACCACAGAAAGGTTATATTCCTTGTCCAAGATGAAAGAACAAGTCAGTGACAGGGGTGGGGAGAGAAACTAGGTGTCCAGAAACCCAGTCTGAGCTCAATCCTACAACAGTCAGTCACTGGAGAACAAGCTATAGGAGTTCAAACAAAGCGTCTTAAATCACAACTGTCCAATCACTTCCTTTTTCATATACACAGTTTCAGTCACTACAATCATATGTAAAGCACGAATAAGAAATCAAAATTAATTGATTGTTTGCAGGCTTGAGACAAACAATTTGTTTTTGCATGTCTCAGCTTGGCCAATGGAAATCAACAGTCAGTTTCACTTTTATTTATGGTCACTTTCCCATGAGATATTTAGTGCAGCAATGTTAAAGGCAACTGTTTTCATTTTTAAAAACAGCTGTGGAAACTTTTGCATTGATTTTAGGTTTCGTAAAAGCTTGTTTTAAAAAAATGTTGAGCTACATTTAAGTTGACAGCTTCCCCTTTAAACCCACTCTACCACAGCATGACGCATAAGGGCCCAATCTTTCTCCTTTTTAAGTACACAGCCCTGGAATGAGTTTTGCATGGATGCAGAAGTTTGCACATGCAATGCTTATTGCAGGCTCGGGACCTAAATCAGGACAGCAGGACTGGGCCTTAAATTATGCCTCACCCTACCCTCCAAAAATGGGACTCATCAGTCTAACATGGTTTCTTGATTTTAAATGAATGTCACATTAGAATATTTCAAAATCAACAAGTCAGTTGGTGGTCTAAAATAAGGAACGTGCAGAGCGGTTAAGTCTTACTGGGACAGAGATAGGTCCTCATGTTGGATTAGCAGTAAAGGCTCCTTTTAGCAGTCAATGATTTCAAGCAGATATTGAAGAACTCACTCTCTTTCATCCCACCTGTCCCCTCTGGCTTGTGCAATGAAACAAACATCTTCCCCCCTCTCTACCCTCACTGGCATTTAGCAATGTCCCTTCGCACCAAACCCGCATCTCCCAGGCAGGGTTGCCAGGTTTGGTTGGACGCATTCCTGGAGGTGATCATCACGTGACGTCATCTTTAATTCCTGGGGACTCTGGACAATCCCACGAGTCCCAGGTACTCGAGCTCTATCCTCCGCACCAGAGACATGCCCCGAGTGCCCCACAAACACAACCTTCCCCCCCCCCGCCCCCGCCGCCCGGAAACAACACCCACAAAATGACACGGTCACCCTCCTCCCATCACAGTCGGCCCCACCACCCAGGGAGTCCCCTGGAAGAAGACCCAGCCCCGGCACCCCCTCGCCTCAGCACCCCCTCGCCCCAGGATTACCCAGCGCCCCGGAATTAACCCTCAATGATCCACCCTCCAAAAACACAACCCAGCACCTCCCCCTGCTTCCCCACCCCCACCCTAAAGACGAGCGCCCCAAGAATGCCCGGGCCCTGCCAAGCCACCCCCACACTCACTGTGCCAGCCGCGCCCCCTCTCTGCCCAGAAAGGAGCCGGGCTGCCCCGGGGCCAGGCCTGTCGGGCGCTCGCGGGCGGTGTCAGGAGGCCCGGACGCCGCACCCTGGACGCCCTCCGTGCAGCGGCCCGCCCACCTCACGCCAGCGGCCCTGGGTCATGTGCACCGGCGCCGGCTGATGAGGCGGTTCCTGCTCGGTGCCCGCTCGCCTGCGCCTCCCTTGGCGGCTGCGGTTCCTATAGGGACGTGGGGGGGGGGCGCGCGGCCTGCTGCCGGCGGAGCCGCCTCGGGGCCTGCGCCCCTGGCACCAGGTAGGGGGGGGCCTGATGCCTTGCGGGCGCCCCGCCCTGACAGAGCTGCGGGGATTGGCGGGAGGCTGTTGCTGGGGCCGAGGTTCCCTGGTGGGGAGGGAGACGCTGCCAGCAATAGGCGAGTGGATGGTGTGTGTGTGTGTGTGTGTGTGGGGGGGGGGGGGGGGGTGTTACCCCGTGAGGTTAGCCTCGGTGTGGATGCTCCCAAACGTGGTGCCTATGTTGCCCCTGAGGCATTTGCAGCGCCCCCTGGCATGGGTCAGCCTAGTGGGGGCCCTACTGCCCTCTCTGTGCCTGCCAGGGAGACGCTGTGGTGTGGCCCCAAGATGTGAAGTGAAGGCCGAGGTAGCAGAGCGCTTCGCTTGGCATGTTTCACCTGGAAACCCACCCGGGGTGGGAGGTGATGGGGATCAGCACTAGGACGGTAACTGACAGGCAACCTGTGGCCCCGACAAATGGGAGCACTGAGTGTCTGGAAGGGGAGCCTTGGGAGCATCAGGGATACTTGGCATTTTTCATCCATAGATCTCAAAGTGTGTTGCAAAGGTCTTTTTTTTTTATCCCTGTTTTAAAGATGGGAAAACTGAGTCAAGGGGCAGATGGGTACTGACACATTCTGCAGAATCTAAACCAGAGGTGGGCAAACTACGGCCTGTGGGTCACATCTGGCCTGTGGGTCCGTCCTGCCAGGCTCTTGAGCTCCTGTCCAGGGAGGCTAGCCCCTGGCCCCTCCCCTGCTGTCCCGCCGCCCCCACAGCCTCAGCTTGCCGTGCGGTCAGCGCTCTGGGCGGCGGGGCTGCCAGCTCCTGCCATGCACTGCGGGCGGTGCGGCTGCAAGCTCCTGCTGCTCTGAGCGGCATGGTAATGGGGTGAGGAGCAGAGCGGTTGGATAAGGGGTAGGGAGTCCTGGGGGGCAGTCAGGGAGCAGGGGGCAGTTGGATGGGGTGGAGGTTCTGGGGGGGAGGGGGAGCAGGGGACAGGGAGCGGGGGGTGGTTGGATAGATGTGGGAGTCTCGGGGGGGCCTGTCACGGGGCGGACGTGTGGATAGGGGTTGGGGCAGTCAGGGGACAGGGAGCAGGGGAGTTGGATAAGGGGTAGGGTCCCAGGGGGGGCGGTTAGGGGTGGGAGGTCTGGGGGGAGCGGTCAGGGAACAAGGAGCGGGGGGGGGTTGGATGGGTCGGAGGTTCTGAGGGGGGGCAGTCAGGGGGTGGGAAGTGGGAGGGGGCAGATAGGTGGCGGGGGCCAGGCTCTTTGGGGAGGCACTGCCTTCCCTACCTGGCACTCCATACAGTTTTGCAATCCCGATGTGGCCCTCGGGCCAAAAAGTTCGCCCACTCCAAAAAGTTTGCCCACTCCTGATCTAAACGTTCATGTAAAATAAAAAAGAAGTTTCTAGCCATAAGGTGCTAAAATGTGTTTATGGAAAATAGATCCTCTCAAACTAACTTGATATCTTTTTTTGATGGGTTTATAAATTTAGTTGATAAAGGTAATAGTGCTGATGTAATATACTTAGACTTTTGTAAGGCTTTGACTTGGCACCACATAACATTTTGATTAAAAAGCTAGAAGGATATATAATTAACATAGCAAATGTTAAATGGATTAAAATCTGGCTAACTGATAGGTCTCAAAATGTAACTGCAGCTGGGGAATTGTCATCAAGCAGTTATGTTTCCAGTAGGGTCCCTCTGGTACTGGTTCTTGGCTCTGTGCTATTTAACATTTTTATCAATGACATGGAAGAAAACATATAATCATCACTGATAAAGTTTACAGTCAATTTTGGTCAATTTCACGGTCATAGGATTTAAAACATTGTAAATTTCATGATTTCAGCTATTTAAATCTGAAATTTCACCGTGTTGTAATTGTAGGGATCCTGACCCAAAAAGGAGTTGGGGTGGGGGTAGGGTGACCAGACAGCCAGTGTGAAAAATCGGGACGGGAGTGGGGGGTAATAGGAGCCTATATACGAAAAAGACCCAAAAATCGGGAATGTCCCTATAAAATCGGGACATCTGGTCACCCTAGGCGGGGGGAGGAGTCCCAAAGTTATTGTAGGGGGATTGCAGTATTGCTACCCTTACTTTTGCACTACTGCTGGCGGTAGTGCTGCCTCCAGAGCTGGGCAGCTGGAGAGTGGTTGGCTGCTGGCTGGGAGTCCAGTTCTGAAGGCAGAGCTGCCACCAGCAGCAGCGCAGAAGTAAGGATGGCGTGGTATGGTATTGCCACTCTTACTTCTGCGCTGCTGCCTGCAGAGCTGGGCCGTCAGTCAGCAGTTGCCACTCTCCAGCCAGCCAGCTCTGAAGGCAGAAGCGCAGAAGTAAGGGTTGCATGGTGTGGTATTGCCACCCTTACTTCTGTGCTGCTGCTGTCGGGGCGCTGCCTTCAGAGCTCGGCGCCTGGCCAATAGCTGCCGCTCTCCGGTTGCCCAGCTCTGAAAGCAGTGCAGAAATAAGGGTGGTAATACCGTGACCTCCCTAAAATAACCTTGTGAACCCCCCACCCCACAACTCTCTTTTGGGTCAAGACCCCCAATTTGAGAAACGCTGGTCTCCCCTGTGAAATCTGTATAGTGTAGGGGAAAAGCACACAAAAGACCAGATTTCATGGGGGGAGATCTCAGATTTCACAGTCTGTGATGTGTTTTTCATGGCCATAAATTTGGTAGGGCCCTACAGATGACACAAAAATTGGGGAACTGGGGAACTATTAGAAAAGGGATAGATAATAAGTAAGGATATGATTTTCACGGAGATTACGGGTTCCGTTACTTTAGTGGACCTCCAAGACTTCTTTGGCTTCAGCCCCACCAAAGCTGCAGGGCTGGAGCAGTTCTCAGCCGTCTCCCAGCCCCCATGGTGGGGGCTTGGAATGTCCGGTTCCCCTCCCCTATGGACAGGTCACGGGCTTCCGTGAATTTTTGTTAATTGCCAGTGATCTGTTTATGACTTTGATGAAAAAAATCGGTGACAAAATCTTATCCTTAATAATAAGACAAAAATATCATAATGCCTCTATATAAATCCATGGTATACCCACATCTTGAATTCTACATGCAGATCTGGTCGCCCCATCTCAAAAAAGATAGATTAGAATTGGAAAAGGTACAAAAAAGAACAATAAAAATGATTAGGGGTATGGAACAGCTTCCGTATGAGGAGAGATTAAAAAGATTGGAACTTTTCAGGTTGTAAAACAGTCGACTAAAATATAGATGAGCAATGGAGCATAATTGTAGGAGCAAACAATCCCATTACAGGTGGGAAAAGACACTTAAGAGTGTGGCAGCCAATGTACCAATAGAGGGAAGGCAGCGAATCAGTGAGAGAGCTAGGCTGCTAATGGTAGAGCTGCAGTAACTACGGCAATGCAAATCAAAAAGTTCATTGGGTGGCAAAAACTAAGTCACACGAGTAATATTATCAGCAGCCCCAATGTGCTACTGTATGTTTCATTCCATGCATCCGATGAAGTGGGTAACAACCCACGAAAGCTTATGCTGAAATAAATTTGTTAGTCTCTAAGGTGCTACAAGTTTTTCTTTCTTATTTTCGTTTTGCTGGCACTGAGTGTTACTTTTGTGACCTTTTTGGTAATATAGACACATCACTCTTTTTCAGTGTAGGAATTGGGTAATTTTACTGGTGAACGCATTCTAGGGGCAGAGTCTTGTCCTATGTTTGATGGTCTCTATATAAGTGGCAATTGTTAGTCTGTTTCTTCTGAGGGCTGCCTGTTTGTCAAAACAGCCCTTATAATCAGTGGGCATTTTACCTTCAGTGAAACAGTGTGCATGAGAATGTGAAAGCCACAAGCCACTTTCTGCAGTGTAGTTCTGTTCAGCATTGCACCATAGATGTTTGGTGTATCTGGGGTGAAATCCTGACTCCAGTGGAGTCAATGACAAAGCTTCCATTGACTTCAGTGGGACGAGGATTTCACCCCTGCTCTTCAACATGTGATTAGAGCTGTTGGGACTCTCAGTTGGATATTTGTACTTCTATTTCTTTTTCCAAATGCTTTATCTCTAAAACCCCTTTTCTGTTATTTCCAAGGTAACTATTTCAAGATGCCTAGGGGTTCAGTGATTTCGTTCAACTGTGTGGATTCTTCTCTATCGTCTCTGAAAAACTGCCAGTCATACATAAACACTGGGATGGATATTGCTACTAAAGTGGCTTTTGACCTTGTGGAAAATTGCAGTAAGTAATTGTTTTGCGTACATTATCTTGTTTATCATCACCTTTGAACCTTATCGACAGTCCTAAGCATGCATATGTGGGCCTGGAAGCAATAAAAATCCTCCTTCTTTACAGAGAGTAGCAGCTTCTCCTGTCCTGTCAACTTTAGGGGTTATCATTTAAATCACTTCCCTGTCTTGAAAGATAAACTGATAAATATAAATAGCAAGAAAATAATGCTCTAGTTTTTGTACCACAGAAGGCCAGTTATATATCAGTGTTCACTATTCTGCAGTTTGCAGAAGATTTAGCAGTGCCAAAAGTGGTGGTGGGGGGGGAGAGACTGATCCAAAAAATCCTAAACTGATTAAAAAATGACTCTTAGTTCTAATGTAGCACCTTTTGTTTTTGTTCTAATATTTTCAAAAGTGACTAGTGATTTTGGGTGCTCAACTTATGGCACATTTAAGAGGCCTCGTTTTCACAAAATGCTGAGCTCCCACTTCTTGAAGGTGCCTCACGCTGGGCATCCAAAAATGGAGGTACCCGAAATCCCTAGTCACTTCTGAAAGTCTTGGCTTTCATGTTTTCTAATGTCGGATGCATGCAAATCTACTTTTCAAGAGGAAAGTAAAATGCGAAATCCCCTATTCCTACCACCATTCAGTCAACTTTTCCTGTGTTGTTACTGACCACAGCCAGGATCTGGGTTGTACTCATTACAGGGCTGCCTACAATGAGTGTTCTCAAATAGTCTTGGTGAAACAATTGCTCCACAAGAGGTTAGAAGGTTGCTTTTCCTTACAGGATGTACCACAGTGGCTTTATCTCCAAACAGTCAAATAATAATGAATGAATCTATCTCTTAATAAGAATGGAGACTGAAAATCCTATGACAACAACAACAAAAAGAATATTCATGGCATATCTAATCTGACTTTCAACAACAACTAGACTAGGTAGGCATCAGTTGGGTTTAGTTACAATGAAGAACAACCCTCTATTTCTAGAGAATGTTACCTTTCTCCCCTCTGACCCTTTCAACCAGCCACCATGTCAGAGACAATGGACAGGATTCTTAGCTATGTGCCATTCCCATTACCTTGGCAGTGCAAAGGGAGCAGAAAACTGGCTTAAACAGACAGCTAGGGATTCCACTTGCATATGGGAATCCGTGGCTGGAGTAAAACTGGTATAACCAGCCCTATATTCCCCTACTCTTGGTGTCACTCCATCTCTCCCCATCTTAGGGGCATGCTGGAGTATGAGGGAATGTGCCAGAGAGTATGGCATTCCAGCAATCCTAGACACTCAGAATGACCCCTAGTAGTCAGTTATTGCCAGCACAAGTTAAAACAGTCCTAAGGCTGCACAATGTGAAATATGAATGGGAAAATGGGAAATGACTGCCTACGAAGGAGTACTGCGGAAAGGGATCTGAGGATCATAGTGGACCACAAGCTAAATATGAGTCAACTGTATAACACTGTTGCAAAAAAAGCGAACATCATTCTGCGATGTATTAGCAGGAGTGTTGTAAGCAAGACACAAGAAGTAATTCTGCTCTACTCCACGCTGATTAGGCCTCAACTGGAGTATTGTGTCCAGTTCTGGATGCCAAATTTCAGGAAAGATGTGGACAAATTGGAAAAAGTCCAGAGGAGAGCAACAAAAATGATTAAATGTCTAGAAAACATGACCTATGAGGGAAGATTGAAAAAATTGGGTTTGTTTAGTCTGGAAAAGAGAAGACTGAGAAGGGACATAACAGTTTTTAAGTACATAAAAGGTTGTTACAAGGAGGAGGAAGAAGACTTGTTCTTCTTAACCTCTGAGGATAGGCCAAGAATCATTGGGCTTAAATTGCAGCAAGGGAGGTTTAGTTTGGACGTTAGAAAAAACTTCGTAACTGTCAGGGTGGTTAAGCACTGGAATAAATTGCCTAGGGAGATTGTGGAATCTCCATCATTGGAGATTTTTAAGAGCAGGTTAGACAAATACTTGTCAGGAATGGTCTGGATAATACTTGGTCCTGCCAGGAGTGCAGGGGACTGGACTAGATGACCTCTTGAGGTCCCTTCCAGTCCTATGATTCCATGATTATGAATTATATGTATCACTCTGGACTGGGACTCAGGAGTTCTATTCCTGGCTCTGCCACTGGCCTGGTGGGTGATCTTGGGCAAGTCATGTTAATTCTGTGTGCTGCAGCTTCCTCACCTGTGACATGGGCTAATGACACTGACCTCCTTTGGAAAATGCTTTGAGATCTACAGATGAAAAGTCCCGTATAAGAGCTAGGTATTATTATTATCATTAACACTGATCTATCACACAAGGCCATTTGCATGATGAAAATATAACATGGTTACTGTTAATTTAGCTTATGGTGCAACTGTGCAAGTATTTTCTGTGCATTTCATTCCTGACTTGAGGTCATTTTCTGCAGACTTGAATGTAATGGTAAGATGTTCAGTTGCATTAATATTTCACTTAAAGATTGTGGAATGGTTTGTTGGGCTGAAGATCACTCTGAAAGGTTCAGGGGCAGATGTGGGACTGGGGAAAGGCAGAGTCAAATTTCCAAGTGTATTGTTAAGGGAAGCGTGCTTCTCCTCTGTTGGATCAGAATAGGGCACGTTCCGATGAACAAAGGATCTTGAAAGACAACTTTTTTCCCCCTTTCGATTGACATCTACATAAATATAAAATGAACACGTGTGTAGCCAAGCTCCCCTTGGCTACAGTATCAAAAAGTCAAATTGAGGAAGAAAATAATAAAATTAATTTCCAATGGAACAATACTACTGGGAAGTGCTATTTCTAGGAGAGTAATTTATGTCCTTAGAGCTTCTACTTTCTGCTCTCAGAACTTGATGTGACTATGGAAGTCAACTTGTTCAGTAGTGTGTTGATTCTTTGCTGAAATTGCAACTTGGGTAGGCTTTGAATTTTATGCACCTGAGAGAAGTAACAGTTGTAATAAACTATTCTGAACCTTGTTTGGACAATAAATTGTGCTATTCTTTGTAGCCAGCATTGTTTCATGCATAAAAGGGATGTTTTATTGAAACAGTCTTTTTGTTAGAGCTGAGTTGGTTTAATAAGTTTTATTTCCTATATTGAAAAAATAGTTTCAGTCCCCTCTGATTCTTCCCAACCAAGCAGAAGTGTGTGTGTGTGTACATGTGTGTGTTTGGTTTTATTAGAACATCTTGTTTTGATGTTGACAGCAGTTTGGTTTTTAGGAATAGCACATATGTACCAAAGGCCAAGTACTGTCCTGAGATACATGAGAGTACGTTGTGTCAGTTTATTTCAACAGGGCATTGCATTGCGCATTGTGTCCAAGTGTAGAATTTGATGTATGAAGGGTGTTTGGTGCTGACAACTTTCAGGAATAAAATGCTTTTACGGGCCTGACTCTGCAAATACTTACTGCCAGGCACACTGTTTATACTATACCCAGTACTGTTTTTCGAACTAGGCACTAAAACAATAACACATACTGACTTCTAATTTTACAGCAATAAGTGTATTATAACTAGTTTAAGACATTAATGCTAGGGATGTACTGGGCATATTTTCTACAGAAGTATGACTATTGTTATTTTGAGTTCATGATGTGTGGTTTTGTTTGTTTTTTTAAAGATAAAGCAGTGATTTGCAAAAGAACATGAGAACAAGCATATGTTTCCAACTCCAGAGCGCGTTAGCAATCTTAAAAGTGTAAATTGTCTTTGATGGATCTAAAAATGCTTTTATCCTATGCCGGTCTTGAGCATTTCCTCCTCCCCCAACCAAGTAGTGTCAATTACTGCAGATTAACATTCTGAACTATTTCTTTTTTACATATGTTAGTTGCATTTGCAGTGTTCTCCCTCCTTTCCCCACGGAATGTGTTGGAAACCAGACAGCTTTGTTCCTTTTTTCTATTTTCCCTTTTTTCTTTTCTCATGAATGGAAGTTTTGAAACAGCTATAATGTCAATGTTCAAGGGGAGTAAAAAACAAAACAAAAACAAAAGCAGGCCAGGGGGAAGGAGTGGGAAAGGTGTAAGCAATATTGTTACAAAACAAAATAGAAAGAAACTAGCCCCTCCCTATGCCTCTGTGATGGCCCTCACCTCTGACCTGCCATAGCTTTTTGGAAAAAATCCATTCAAAGAATAAAGAGCTTTTCCCAGGTTGGATATGGGAGCTATGGTAACCACACTGCATGAAGTGGAGTTAGCAGCTATATAAAGAGATAGTAGTGACCTTATGTTGAATGAAATGGGAGTGTAGCTATTTGTTGGATCAAGAAAGCTGCTGATAGGAAAAGGTGCCAGACTAGGGAGTATGAGCTGACAGGATATTCAACGGATTGTACTAATCTTAATAGTACTTTGTTTTTGACTGTCTTCAGAGGACCTCAAGCACTTCACAAATATTAGTTAGCCTCACAACTCCCCTGTGAGGTAGATAAGAGATGTAGGAATTACTTATTCCACCTCTGAAATGAAGCCATTCTTTGGATGCATCATGGCTGTTGCTTAACAACACACAATAACTACACAACAATTTAAGGTAGAAAACAAAGTAAAGTACCATGTCCGACTGGAACAACAGAAGACATTCTAGATAGAGTGTCGTTACCTGAGTTTGAAATTTCAGCCAGGACAGCAGGGTTAAGGTGCTTACTCTTCTAGTAGGAGGTCCTGTTTCTTTCATGACCACGAGCGGTCTCATCTGAAGGATGGCATCAGAGCAATTCAGAGCTGTCTAATCCCATATTGTGGTATCACTTCGATATTGATTTAAAGGGGATGTTGCCACCTGCTGAATTGAAATTGCTACTTCTCCTAGCACCTACATTTCCTTTTAGGTATCTCTCATCCAAATACTGACCTAGCCCACCTCTGCTTAGCTTGTGAGATATAACAGGTTCATGAGACAAGGTAACATGGCTGCTGGTCATCACAAATATCGGGCTAAACTGCCATAGTTTACTTTATTCCCTCTCAGAGGCCCTTTACAAAATCTGTCTTTAAGGTTCTTCAGTACAGTCTCCTTAATAACAAACACGTTGCGCTGTTCAGAATTAACTGGTGTGGGGCTGTAACTTTACAAGGCTATATGCTTGAGGGTTTTAGGCTAGACATTTTGAGTTCTTGTCACCTCTTTGCACGTGTAAATTCCATACCAAAGTTTTATCCATCTTTATCCATCTTTTACTCTCCGCTAAGTCTTTCGCAAGTTGAAGTAGCCCGATTGGTCACAGGATTCCAGTGGGGGTGTTTTCCATTGTTAGATAGACTTTTTTTTATATCTCTCATAGTATATAACTTTATTGAAATTTAAGCACAGTGCACACTGTACTATATATTGGAATGCACAATCTGGGAAAGAGAGAGGGTCCTGCTTTGAGCAGGGGATTGGACTAGATGATCTCCTGAGGTCTCTTCCAACCCTAATATTCTATGATTCTATGATAGGGCCAGATTCACGGACATAAATTGGAGCAGTTCCTTTGAAGCTATGGTGATATACACCTGCTGATAATCTGGCCCCATATGCAGGAAAGGATGATCTTGTGTACAGGAAAAGTGTGATTTAGAAGATCTGTTTCTGTATAACCTTTGGAAAGTTCACTTAGGGTGATTCAGTTACCCTATCTGCAGAATAGAATAATATTTCAACTTCTTCACATGTGTATTGTGAGCAGAGTCTTCCCCAGGAACTGAAATTAGAGGGGGTGTTTGAATTTGAGGAGGGAGGTTGGAAAATGACTAACCTGGCACCACTGCAATGATATAACTAGTTGACACTGCGTGCAACTGGGGCGGGGATGATGGGGGAGTTCAGTGGGGGTGTACAGGGGAAATCCCTGATTGTGAGGAGTAAAACCTCAATCCTGCAAAGACACCTGCTTCACTTGACCAGTTCTGTTGGGCTAAATGGAACTAGGAACTACGCATAGTTTAAAATTAAGCACATGCATAGGTCTTTGTAGGTTTGAGCCTAATTTTTTAACGTTTGTGAATCACTTTGGGAATCTCAGTGGAAAATACTATAGAAATACAAAGTATGATTATTTATTTTGTTGTAGTAAAGAGATCTGCTTACACCCAGTAGTCAGAAGGAAAAGAAAATTAGTATCAAAACAACATATAAAATCTTCATGAGCCATTCAAGGATTTAAACATTCAGGATTACAGATTTTGTATCTTTTTTCCCTGGTGCATCTGAGCATCGCTTTCCTTTCCTAACTACTGCTGCACTCTGGGAGCTCTTCATCAAGCTATCTCCATGAGGACTCCCAAGCCTGTTTCCTCTGAGAAGCCCACAGTTTGAGTCCATCTGATACGTTAGATGTTCAGACTGTTTTTGGCAATGAGCATTACATTACATCAGCCACGTAAAATTTCATTAGCCATTCTGTTGCTCAGTCCCCCCAGTAAATCCATCTGAACTTTTTTTCAATCCTACATAAATGTTTATTGAGAGAAACAACTCACTATTATTAATTATTCAGGGCATTTATTGCCATTTATGAATTTGTGTGGTGCCTAACAAATGGGGCACTGAGCCTGATTAGAGCTATTCTAACGTGAGTAAAGAATAATATTAAAGTACCTGAGTTTGCAAACCTTCTGCTTATGTGAATAGTACCATTGACTTCAATGAAGCTGCTTCTGTGATTAAAGACTACTCGCATGTGTGAGTGTTGGCAGGTTTGGTTCATAGCACTGGCAATGTCCTTGGTGTTGTTAAAGAGACAAAATAGACAGTCCCTGTCAGCTAGTTTAGACAACATACTGTATTTAGACTTCTAAAAATAAGTTTCCATCAAATTGAATATTAAAGGGACACATCACTTTGAAATCTAGTGTGTGTGTGTGAGAGAGTTAAAAGTAGTGTCAAACTCTACACCCACCCCACTCCTCCTGCCAATTTTTATTGTTCAAAAGTCACATTTTCCCCTCTCTCTCTCCCTTTTTAATGTTCTTTTTGCTCTTTTGTTGCTGTGTAAAAGACTCACACAAACACAACGGAAAACTATATATAGTCAATTCCACTGTTTTCTTCATACAGTCATAGTGCTGTCATATGGACTCTAGCCTCAGTCCAGCGAAACATTTAAGCATGTGCTAAATTTTAAGCATCCATTTAAGATAGTGGACCACTCAAGCATTTAAAGTTGAGCACATGTTCAAGTGCTTGGCTCGATTGGGGCCTTAGTAGGCAAAATATCTGGAAGTGAAATTTCCTAGAGACTAATTATGAATAAGCATGAAGCTAACTAGTCTATGGTATTTTCATTGCCTTCCGTCAGTAATGTCAGCATAAATCTAGAGTAATTCTGTTCATGTAAACTGATTTACTTTGCGTTTACACCAGTGTAATTGAAAGCAGAATTTGCTTCATTTTTTTTACTTGACATTGTCTTAACACTGGTCCCAGTTATATGAACTACTGTTAACCTCTCTGCACTCTGTGAAGATACTGTTCCCTACAACTATTGCTTAACTGCTGTTTCCTGTTTCTTAACCATTTTTCCTTAAATTCAGCATGTTCATATGTAGGTAGAAAGCACTGCAGCACATCTATGTGAAGTATTTGCAGAGTAGATCAGGTTCTCTGAACTGTTAAAATCAATTTAGGTCACTCCACTGGTGAAAACCTGCCTTAAACCTTGATCAAGCACCTTGATAATGGTGTACTGTAATCGGCCTGACTTGGGTCTGCATATTGTGAGACGGGTCTATACCCAGCTGTGCCAGAAGTGGCCTTGTGCCAACTCTTACCTCACTGAGGGAAATATGCTTGTTTGACTCCCAAGGTGAGGGTAGGAGGCCTTGCTCAATAATAAGGGCTGTGGAGTACACAGAATTACTAACAGCCGTCAGAACAGCTGAGACTAGAATTCTTGGTCTACTCTTGGCTTCCAACCCAGCATTTCATCCCTTAGAACCAATGGTTCTCAACCCACGGGCTGCTTGTGGCCCAGTAAGCACACAACTGCAGCCCATGTGACATTCTCAGAGCCATACACGTCGTATAGATTTTGTGTATATGTGGCCCACATAACACATAGAGAGCTGCATATGTGGCCCACAGTGGTAAATAGGTTGAGAATCACTGTCTTAGACTAAAGGGGCAGCTGTTACTGCTGTATTACATCGGGAGCTCAAGCTGTGTAGTGCTGGGGAACATGCTCAGTGCAGATAGGAGGTCAGTGCAGATAGAATGTTTGGAGATTTTACCAGCAAGTCTCTAAACAGCTCCACTGAGCATTTGTAAATGGAGATTTCATCACCTGACCAAATCTAGATGGAATTTCATGTGGATAGCAAAAGGCACCTCTGGGAGCTCTAGGACTCTCCTTCTACCAAATGCCATATTCCTGCCCTAAAATGTGGAAGAACTAGCAGTCTTCAAAAAATGGACATGTAAAATACTAAACAAAAAACGATTATCAAAAATTCTGTTTTTCCCTAAACGTGTTCTTGGAAATGACTCAACCATTTGTGCTGTAATTTTCGAAAAAAATGCATCCTGAAGCACAAACCCATGGCACGTTTCAGTCCAAACGATTAAAGTTTGGCAAAGTTATAAACAACTGAAAACAGGAGCTAACAATGGGAAGTGATAGCCATGCTTAATGCTGCCAGCTCTGCCTGTAATTAAAGTGGCACGGTTAATGTTTTTTTAACTGTTGCTGCTCCACCGTAATCATGTACTGTTCACCATCATGTGAATAAGCACCACACACTTAGATTTATAAATAAATAAGGTAACTGTATGTAGCTGAAAATCAGGAATGTCCCTTTTTTCAGTCCCTCTTGGATTTACAGAAATAATGTTTCTGTCAGCTTGAGCAGTCTGGCCGCTTGTTGGAGCTGCCAGCCCTCTGAACTGGTGAAATTGATAGCAAGCTTGCACTATCACCTTCTGCTGTTGGCTACTGGTCAGCTGAATCAGGGCAATCCTCTCTGTTAATAGCTGGGCTTGTGAAAATATTTTTGTTGTTGCTTTCCAGGTCCTAAAGGACTTTCTGGCTCACCACTATGTACAAGCCTGTGGGTGTTCCAGAATGTTAGTGGTACGATTCTTTGCCGTATATACACCCAAGACTTAACTGGCCTGGACAGCTCTGGTTCTCCCTGCTTTTCCGCTCTGCCAGTAATGCCTTCCTCCATCGTCGCCCCCCCCCCCCCCCCCATTTGTCTTTCTCCCACAGTGTCCTTGTGATTTCCCTCATGTTTCATACTACACCTTTCCCAAGGATGTTTTAAATGTGGATTTAGGTCTACGCTGGTCCAATTTTTTGTTTTTTGGTAACTAAGAACGTGGCTTTCCTTCATTGCCATTTTAATGTGATGTTGGAAGGGGGCTATTTCAAATGTCACTGGCCCTTTTGGTGGCCTTTCTGGGGCTCTGCAATGTCACCTGTTTTACATTTCTTAGGCTCTGTAAGAAGCAGCGCCCAATGCATGTGAAATGGGAATGGTGACCACCTGTACCTCTGAACGCAGATGATTTTTCTTCTTCTAATTTCTAATTTTTCTTTTTTTAATTTGTTTTTTTAATTGGAAATTCAAATTTATTATTCCTACAACACCTATAACATGGCATGTAACTTAACACCATATACATTCAAGTAAACTACCGCATGTGCATGAAATGGCCCACGATATGGTTACTCTGGGACTATAATAGAATTTCTGACTTGTGCTTTTAACATGTGCATTGCAATAGTGCAGAATGTTGGAAAGTACAAATCATCCTGCTCTATTATTCATATTGCTATTGTGTATCATTTTCTGCTAAGGTATAAAAAAGGCAAGGTTGCTGCCCTGAAGGGCGGCTGCAGTATAAGGGCTAGACTGGTACTTGGTTGTCTGCCCTTAGAAAGGGGCAGTACATAGTTGTGCAGACCAAGGAGAACAGCACTGGAAATTGTGACTCTCTCCCTTATGTTCTTGCTCCAGGAGGGATGTAAGCTATCAGCCCGTTTCATGGCATATCTTAATTCACCCTGTACACAAGCTTATTTGTGCCTGGCTCTGCCCACTCCCAGCCCTTCTGTGACCACTTGTGTTGAACAGACTTCAGTCCCAAAGGCTTTCAGTCTGGTTCCTTTAATAACTGGTGCATTTTAAAAAACAATCTATATTTTTTTTTAACAAAATCAAGGAAAACCAACCCAGGCTGATACTCAATCTGCTGTTCATCTAGTTGGGCTGAGATAGTGCACTGCACGTGGTATTAATGATGACAAACTGTGTGACCCTTGCATTGCACAGGTAGAGTGGGCTATGCAGGGGTAGCTCTCCCCGAGACTTACCAGTGGTGGTATAACGCTGTTTCCTACTTACAGTAAAACCTCAGAGTTATGAACACTAGAGTTACAAACTGACTGATCAACCACACACCTCATTTGGAATCAGAAGTACACAATCAGGCAGCAGAAGAGACACACACACACACAAAAGTAAATATAGTACAGTACTGTATTAAATGTAAATACTAAACAAAATAAAGGGAAAGTTTAAAAAAAATTTGTTTTTAAAAAGTTTAAAAAAAAAAATGAACATCCCGAGGTGTTCATAACTCTGAGGTTATACTGTATTTAGAAATGGGAAAGAAACTACATTTACTGGAACACAAGGGGGAGCTCTTGTCCAAATTAAAATCCTCAAGACCGAGTCATTGGGCTTGTTTTCACTAACGGGGTAAGTCAACCTGTTACGCTACTCCAGCTACGTAGCTTAGGTCGACTTACCCCGGTGTCTTCACTGCGCTGCATCGACGGGAGATGCTCTCTGGTCAACTTACCTTACTCTTCTGTGGAAGCTGGAGTACCAGAGTTGACTGGAGAGCACGCTGCCATCGATATAGCGGGTCTTCATTAGATCCGCTAAAACAAGACCCGCTGTTGATTGCAGCAGCATGAATCTCCCCGGTAGTGAAGACAAGCTCATTGTCTCCTGGGAAATAAACTCCAAGTGAGATTTTTTTTATCCCACTAATCCTGGTGGAGAATACAACTGCAGTATGTCTCACTCCAGCTTTTAGAGACACAATTTTTTACTAAAACCTGACACATCTCTTTTAATGAACAGTGTTTTCCCCAGTAGTTTACACCCTAATGCTAGCTCAGCAGAGTCAAATCATTGATGCCTGCTGACCAAAAATTAGGAATTGCTTTATGCATTTGGATCAGCTCAGTGGTCCATGTAGTGCAGTATCCCCTCTCCAATATTGGCCACTACCAGATGCTTCAGGAGAAGCTGCAAGAGTCCTTGCAGTGGACTAACATGTCCACAGGGGAAGTTTCTTCCTAACTCCAGGCAGTTAGTGGTTAGCTTCTAGGAACTGTTTGCTAACAAACCCTCTGTTGCCAAACCAGGGTGTGCCCCTAATCAGTGGCATGCACAAGCTTAGTAGAGTCACCAAATCTAGAATTCCTCTCCTGTTATCAAAGGAAACTTCTATTGTCAGGGTAACCGAGATAAGGTTCTCCCTATTGCTTTTGACATGTGCCTTCACCCCCCACCAACATGTGCCCTGTCCCCCCTTCCCTGCCTACAACCTCCCGCCCCTCCCCCCGTTTTAAATCCTTCCTTTGATATCAGGAAATCTCTTCTCCCTTATTCTCATCATTAGTAACACAGACCTATGTTGTTGTCCTATATCATGTCTTCTTTGTTTGCCTGTTTCATAGATGTGTTTGGGGGCAGAGAGTGTGTACTGTGTGTTCTGTAAAACACATCGTTTTATGCTGCTCTGTAAATATTTTATAATTATTACATGGAAAATCATTGCAGGGGCTTACATAATGCAAGTATGAATTGCCTGCTTTGTTTGGTATCTGAAAAGTTCAATATCTGTTTTTCCTAGGAATGGATAGTAAAGTATTAGAAACACATACATTTTTAAAAACATTTTATTCTTTTCAAACAAAAAGACTAGGCTTATCTTAATGAAATGCCTTTCTGGAGACAAGCCATTGCCATTTGTACTGGATACATAGGTAAAACCAGCATCATATGGAAGTTTTCCAGTTTAATTATACATTTTACTGCCTTGCTGTAGTCAAGCTCATGTGCTCCTAAACTATTGTTTTTACATGTATTAAATAAAAAATGACTCCAATGCTCCCTTCCCAACCATGGATGTTGATTGCAGGGAGATGACTTGATTACAGTCTATACAAGAGATTTCTGATCGTAAACTTCTCTTCAGTCTAACAAAAAAGGGTATAACAAGATCCAATGGCTGGAAGCTGAAGCTAGACAAATTCAAGATTAGAAATAAGGTGCAACTTTTTAACAGTCAGGATAATTAACCATTGGAACAATTTACCGGGAGTTGCAGTGGATTATTCATCACTTGAATTCTTTTGTCTCTCAAAATATACTATCTCTAACTCAGAAGTTATGAGCTTGTTGAATCTACGCTGTTGAATTTTCTAGTGGTAAATTTTACTCCAAGTGCACGAAGAATCAAGTGAAAGTAGAATAAGGTATAGTGAAGGAAAAACAGAGAGACCCAGCAAGACAAAAAATAAGTAAGACAAAACTATCCTTTGTTTTTTGTGTTGAATTTTTTTTTCTCTGTAAATTGAAAATAACTAAATACTGAGAGAAAAACAAAATCCAGTAGATGGCAGCAAAGACTTTTTTTGTTGCAGTTATCCCATTGTTATTCACCTGTTACAGTAATCTATGGAATGAAAATTCACTATTAGAATGGATTTAGAAATTTCACTGATCTATCACTAGATCCTTGGAATTTTAGTAGTAGTAAAATGTAAATAGGGATTAAGATTCATGGCTGAGTCAAAGAATTAATATTGTGGGTCACAGATTCATAGGTATTTTTAAAGGCCAGAAGGGAACAATGTCAACTAGTTTGCCCTCCTGCATAACACAAGCCATAGAATTTCACCCTGTTATTTCTGCATAAAGCCCGATAACTTGTTGAACTAGAGAGCAACTTTTAGAAAGAAATCCAGCCTTGATTTAAAGCTAATTTGATAAAGACCAATTTCTCTCTCATTCATTCTAGAACTGTTTTCCACTCACACTTTGTTCCTGAGGAAAGTTTCATGATACAAGCATCATAATGACCTTTTGACTCAGTGTGTACTGAAAAGAACTTTTGTAATCGTTCAAATGAGCCATGTGATTTTTATGTTTCATGGTTAACCTTGAGGATCATGAAATGCTTGATTGATTTCAAATATGTGTTTTCTCTTCCTGTCAGCTCTTCATCATGAAATACAGGTAACTCTGCTCTCAAGAGCTATTGAGAGTTAGAGAGGTGTGTAGCTGGCTTATGGGTTACCTAGTGTAGATTCCCTTGTGTTCTAGACCTCACAGATTCCTAGAAAACCTCAAAGTAAGTTTTAAATGGGGCTTAAGTGCTACATAGGCCTTTTTGCAGACTCTCTGCACAGGGGTGAAATTTACCCAGATAGAACTAGGAACTGGAGATGTTTGACTATTGGAAGTTATGGGCTTGAAATTATTGGGTAAAGTTCTTTGCCCTGTGTTGTGCACGAGATCACACTAGATGATGGTAATGGTCCCTTCCGATCTTAAAATATATGAAAGATTTTCATGGGTCTTGTGTGGGCCCTTTAGGACAGGGGAAATTTCAACCTCTTTGAACAAAAACTGAAGTGAAATATTTTCTTTGCACAATCCGTTATATATAAAAAAATTGCACTACAGGTCAGAGAGTATTAATGTATTGTATTTCCATAGAAATGTGGCTGTAAGAAAGTACAACTGACTCCTATTTAAATTTACAGGTATCTCCAGCACATGAAAAGCATCTGGGCTTTGGAAGGTATTTTTTTAACATTTTGAGTAAATCAAGGTTTAGCTTTCAGAGATCTAACTGTGTGTGAAGATCAGGGCCAGAATAACTCTCCCGTGGGCGGGGGGCTATTAGATTTTGTGGTGCCCCTGTATACAAGTCTTTTTCCTAATTTAAAACAAAATGATCACAATTATGGCATTGAGGCTATTAATGCTATACTGTACTAAATTTGCCTTTTAATTAACATAAAGCCGTTCTGTGGTTACATTTCAGTCTTAAAACATGTAGAATATAGTTAAGTTAATTCAAAATAGCCTACTTCTTACCTTAGAACAGCTGTTATATTATTTTCTTTCTGGGAGATAATTTGGGTGCAGGAGGGGGCTCCAGGCTGGGGCAGAGTGTTGGGGTGCAGGAGAGGGTGAGGGGTGCGGGCTCTGGAATGGAGTTTGGTGCAGAATGGGATTCTGACCTGGAGCAGGGGGTTGGGGTGCAGGAGGGCATGAGGTGTCTGCGAGAGAGTTTAGGTGCAGGAGGGGATTCTGACCTGGGGCAGGGGGTTGGGGTGCAGGAGGGGGTGCGAGGTGCAGGCTCCAGCCGGGAGGTGCTTACCACAGGCGGCTCCCAGCCAGCAGCACAGCAGGGCTCAGTCAGGCTGCCTGCCTGCATGCCATGGCCCCACGCCGCTCCTGGAAGCGGCCAGCTGCTGGCACGTCTCTGCGTGCCCCTGGCGGGAGGGGGACAGCGTGTTTCCGTGCGTTGCCCGCGCCCTCAAGCACTGCCCCTGCAGTTTCCATTGGCCGGTTCCCCAATGGGGGCTGTGGGGACCCGGTGCTGGGGGCGGGGGCAGCGCGCGGAGCCTAAATCCCCTGCATTAATCCGGCCCTGGTGAAGATGACTAATGAGAAAAAAAAATGACTTGGAGATGTTCAGCAAGATTAAGAAACTAGAGCGGCTGTGGTATTTTTCTTAAAGCTTTCCGTTATGGAAAGAATTAACTGGTTTAAAAGTAAGCACAGCTGGCGTTTTGTCATTGTTGGGTAAAAGCAGAGAAGACTCCCTTACATAAACATTAGCACTCTGGGGCCTTTTTAAAATTTACCATCCTGCTCCTTATACATACTTGCAGAAAGGGAGCACTATACACTGATATTAAGAGAGAGAGAGAGAGAGAGAGAGAGAGAGAGAGAGAGAGAGTGTGTGTGTGTGTGTGTGTGAAGTCAAATGATGTGTTCATAACTGTTCTGTCCCGTCCTTCCCCAATTTTTCATTCGCCACTGAATTTTCAAACCAGTGCATATTTAGCTCTCCTTGCTTTTTTTCCTTTTTCTTCCCTCAGTGATAAATTTTGTTGCTAAATTGAGGCGTTGTGCCAGATTCCAGTTCACACCAAAAGGGTGTATCTGAACTATACTCTGCTGAAAAAGTATACACTGACCCAACTGCAACTTGAAGAGCAGTGTTCATGTTATCAGTTAGGATTACACATTGGGGTGAAATTCACCCCATACAGAGGACTGGTATTGATGCCTATGCACCACGTAAGTCCCTTTTAAGCCCCATTTTTAGGACATAAGCAGTGCATAGGCTTATGCTGGCATAGGGTGAAATTCACCCTAATTGTGCAATATAAGTTTTATTAGACAGACTCCCCCTCCTCCACTTTTTTCTGCAAGGATCTCTTGTATGTGAGAGGCATGACAAGTGAGATATTATTAGGCTGATGGATTGAGCCATTGGCTGGAAGCCAGGAACTCTTGTGTTCTCATTCTAGCGCTGCCGCTTGGGTGGCTTTAGGAAAGCCACTTAAGTTCTCTGTGCCTCAGTTTCCCCTTGGCAAATGGAGATGCCCGCTTCACAGCAGTGCTTTGTGAGGATTTATTAATTAACATTTGTACAGCAGTTTGAAAGTGAAAAGCTCCTATGTAGGTACTAAGTCTTATGATTGCTAATGTCTGATGTGTCTTGCTGGTAGAATTCACAGCTGTATGCTAGAAGTGTTTCTAACAGTTCATATCAGAAGCACTGTGGTGGAAAAAGGGAGGGTTGGAAGGGAAGGACAGGAGAAAGAAGAGGCAAGAGATGGCAGAAGAAGAAAAGAAGAAATAAAATAACGTTCCTTATTGGAGACAGTAACTCTTTTTAGTAACGTACAAGAAGTGTGGTGCTCCCTGGAGAGTCAAGTTGGGCATTGAGGCTATGGTAGGAGCAATAGAGGAAGGGCTGAATTCCGTGATGCAAGGTAAGAAAAAGATATGGGACAGGTTTCCACTTTGAGAAGTGTTTAAAATGGGTACCCATGCCAGTGTGCTTTGACTTTTTAATACAGATAAGGTTAATAATACACTCTGGAAATAGGATGTTGTGTTGCATCAATGGAGCAGGACTGAGGGGTGTAACAGATATAGTACTGAGACTGCTTATAGCATTAAGAATTGAATTACTAGTGTAAACCATGTAGGAACTAATGGTCCAGGAAAAAGTAAAGTCATAGATCTTTAAGGCCAGAAGGGATCATCACGTTCATCTATTCTGACTTCCAGCATAACATAGGCCAGAGAACCTCACCCATCAAGCCATAAATTCTGGTTTAGCTAGAGTATCTGTTTTAGAAAGACATCTAATCTTTATCTAATGACTCCATATATCAGAGAAACCAGCAAATCCCTAGGTAAGTTTTTTCAATCATTAATTACTATCACTGATAAAAATGTGCACCTAATTTCTTAATTTGTCTAGCTTCATTTTCTAGCCATTCGATCTAGTTATTCCTTTGTCTGCTAAATTAAAGAGCCCAGGAGTATCAGAAATCTTCTCTCCAGTAGGTACTCATAGGCCATGGTCAAGTCACCTTTCTCTTGGATAAATAGGTCGAGCTCCTTTACTTTCTCTCACTCTAGGGAAGATTTTGAAGCATTCTTATAGCTCTCTTTTGAACCTTTAAAAAGATTGAGGAAAAGGTCAGATGATTAGGAATGAGTCATCTTGTTCTTGTTGGCCTGGAAAAGCCTTAGGCCCCTGGTCCTGCGCTGAGAACCATGTAGGGCTAGCGGTGCACCTGCGCAGTCTTAAGTGCAGGAGTGGGGCCGTAGAAAAAGCTGCCGCTGTCCTTTAGACATTGAACAAGGGTCTGAGAGTATGTTCTTGAAAGTGGGCGTCATCCTCTGGCAAAACTGGACAGCTACCGTGGAAAATAATGGCTCAGACAAATGAGGTGAACGTCATGGTTTTTTTATGTACATCACCGACATTTTATTAGGTCTCTTGTTCCGAAACTGTAGTCTGCAGTGCACTTGTCACTGATCTCTGGAGAGCTGGTAGGTCACACGGTGAGGCTGACTCTTCCTCTTAGTTCGAGCTGTTTCTACAGATGTTCAAGAAACAAAAAGGAACCATGATCCTACTACCTCCATTAGGGGCTACTTCTATATAAGAGGAAGGGAGGAAACAGGAGTTGCCACCAAAAGGACTTGAGTTGCTAGTGGGAGACGGGAACCAAGCAGCTGGACAGCATGTGCAGGGGAGAGGAGGCAAAAGACAGATGGCAGAGAAGCATGTGCAAGGGAGCAGGGAGAGAGGAAAGAACAGAATGGATGGGAGGAAATGGAAAACGAAGAACAAGAACAAGTGCGATTGACCTTTTCACTTAGTGTATTCAAGACATTTGTAAATAACTAAACACTTTCCTAATGCTTGATGTAGGTTATTGTTGTAGTTATCATGGGGATATTATACTGTTGCAAATGGAAGGGAAAGTGTTTCAGGCATTCATAAATGGGAGGAGGGTTGGTCCACCTGGCTGCATATGATGATCATTTACTATTTGTAGTAGCATAGCGCCTAGGAGCCCCAGCTATAGAATAGGACCCCATTGTGCGAGGTGCTGTGCAAACACTGAACAAAAAGACTGTCCCTGCCGCACAGAGCTTACAATCTAAGTATAAGACAAGAGATAATAGATAGACTAACAGGTGAGTATAAGGAAACAATCAGACAATTTTGGTCCGCGTGATAGACTGTGGGTTCAGTACATCAGCAGCCACTAGGGTGACCAGATGTCCCGATTTTATAGGGACAGTCCCGATTTTTGGGTCTTTTTCTTATATAGGCTCTTATTACCCCCCACCCTCTGTCCTGATTTTTCACCTTTGCTGTCTGGTCACCCTAGCAGCCACCATTGTTAAGTTTTAAGGAGGTATTTGAAGGAGGATAATGGATTCGTTTTGTGGATGTTTACAAGGAGCTTGCCGTAAGCGTGATGGGAAGGATAGAAGAAAACATCATGGGCCAATTTGAGGCACAAGTCGACATCTTGATAGCAAATGAGAGACACTAGGTAGGGTGGGGATAGGCCATGAAGGGCTTTGAAAGTAAAGACAATTAACTTATGTTTGGTG
Source organism: Macrochelys suwanniensis (assembly GCA_033296515.1). Taxonomy (NCBI): domain Eukaryota; kingdom Metazoa; phylum Chordata; order Testudines; family Chelydridae; genus Macrochelys; species Macrochelys suwanniensis. The sequence continues at coordinate 241,311,505 of CM065776.1, forward strand.
TGGTGAGGAGGAGGAGTCAGTGGAGGGATGCAAAGAGAGGGGCAACATGGTCAAAACAATAGGCTCGGAAAATGATCTTTGCAGCAGCATTCTGAGTGGATATGAGCAGGGACAAGAGTGTATTTGTCAAGGTCAGAGAGAAGGATATTGCAGTAATTAAGAGGCATGGTGTTGAGAACTTGGACAAGAGTTCTAGCTGTGTGGATGGATAGGAAAGGCCATATCTTAGAGATGTTATGCAGAAAGATCAGCAAGATTTAGGCAGCCTGGATGTGAGGACCTTGAGATGAAACCCAGGTTATAGGGCTGAGTGACAGGCAGGATGGTTGTGGTATCCATAGTGATGCAGAAAAGAGATAGTGGGAAGGGTTGGGTGGGGAGATTAAGAGCTCTGTTTTAGCCGTGTTGATCTTGAACTGATGACTAAATAGCCACAAGAAGATGTCAGGGAGGAAGTTTCCTCATGACATTTGGTGCAGAGTATCAAAAATATATTATCCCTTTGTCTTCTTTATTTTACAGTAGCAGTGATATTTCAAGTTGACACTATTGAGGACGAAAATATACATATATTTTGAACAAACCAGTCATGAGTTAAAATGAATTACTCAGAAAAGACTTACAGAGAAAGCCAGTGGAGGTGGGAAAGAGGTGGGGGGATGAAAAGAACACAACTCAAAAAGTGTTCACACATTAAGGAAGTATTTTAACATGCTTTCCCCAGACTGTAAGTGGGCTCAAAATCATATATTACACATAAATGTCAAGTGTCTAGAATTCCTTGTAGTTAAAGCAGCATTGCAAAACTCTAGTTGCTTCTGCCATGAGCAAGCCTTCTTTAAAAAAAAAAAATCAGATGAGTAAATTATAATTTGTGATTTCCATATCAGTCATTGTGGTAAATTGTAGGTGAGTAGACTTAGTGCCTGGGTGGATGGATTATCATGACAATTTTGCAATGTTGAGTTCAATTTTTAGTTTATAAATTGTTGTCAGGGTGGCTCTAATTTATAAATGGTCTCCAAATGAAATCAGATATACCATCTGTTACTCAAAGTCTGCTAGTTACTTTCTCATAGACTGATTTTTTTGAGTCCAAATTTCCATTCAGCTTTCGTTAGAGGTGGATTATCCTTCTGATGTCTTAAGATAACTCCTCTTTCTGCCATTAAACTGATTGTTACTGAAGACTTTTCTTCAGTGGAACATATCCAAGTTCAGGAATATCCCTTTATACTGTACATGCAAAATTGGCATAGGCACTTCTACATAATACCATAGTAAAACTAACTAAAAATTTCCCAGCAACATGAGGACAAATGTTCTAGAGAACACACTGTTCTCTGGACTCCAGCATATGTCCTTGACAACTACATAAATGCCAAATACAGCAGTGTGGTTCTGGACTGAATGACTTACTAACAATACAGTTCCTGATACTCATATTATGTGATAATAATCCAGTTTGTCCTGATGTACCATACAGAGGGAAACTTGCTCAGTGTCCGAATAAAATTTAATGTTGCCAAACTTGGGCTCAACTTAGGTTTCCAATTCCTCCAAATTACCTTTTTGACAGCCAGGAAGCCTGTTACTAGCCATCTCTTTTCCCACTGGCTCAAAGAACATAGACAGTGTTATCCAAAAGGTATGCTGGGAAATCAGCATCTGTAGCAATCTCCAGTAATCTCCAGTGTACATAAAGACTTTAAACAGATGTTAGTGTCCTCTCAAAACCGTAAGTATTTGCACACAAATAAAGGACCCATGCAAAGCAGTGAACTATGGTCCATTCTAGAACTAAGGGATGTCGAGAGTGCATTTTCCACAAGATAACCAGGTATCAAAGCCTCATAGTTGGAGAAGATTTTGTATTAGGTCTGGGGTAAATGAAATTCCTGCTATGGATTTAGCCTTATCACTTACCAATATACAAGCAAGAGAATGAATACCGTATACCAGAAATTTATGTAAAAAAAAGAGACAGATTTGCCAATCCACAGAAGAAGATTTAGCCAAATGAAGGCCTGCTAGAGGCAGAATGGGGTGATGTTTTTCGTTATGCTTACAATTTATGTCCAGTCTTTGCCTTTTCTGAGTAAGAGGATTGGTATGATCTAATTTTACATCTTAGGAAATTATGGGCTCTGAAAGTTTCAGCTTTTATATCGCCACATAAGTAACATTTGAGGAGTGCCACATCAATACATGAGTCACACTGAATGGGATATTTCATACATGGGGCTAGGTAATTAATTTGTCCTTTGATCAAGACAGGGACTGGTGTTCTAGCTCACTGTTTCTCAACCTTTTTGATACCAGGGACTGGCTTGCTGCCTTCCTAAACTGTGTCAGGGAGATCTCGGGGACTGGAACCAGTCCACTGACTTGTTGTTGAGAAACTGTTCTAGCTTCCTTTAGGCTAGTCTTGGTTAAGTACTATCTGGAAATCCACAATCAGACAGTTCCTTTGAACGTGCACCCAGAAACATCCAAGGGTCACATGCTCACCAAATAGTTCAGTTTGGATCTGATATTCATTTTTACCGTAGCAACTTTCCCATGATGAAGCAATTTCCATCTGCCTAAAAGACACTGAATTTCACTACTAGGAAGTTACTTTCCATTATTTCCTGTAAATTGTCAATCCTGTTCCTGAATATTTCATATTTTCTCTCTCTGCAGAGGGAAGGAAGACTGATGAATTAAAGCTTGTGGACAAGGCTGCAACACTGACATTGTTTCTGATTTCCTCCAGATGATTTGGAAGCCAGTAGTGCTAGAAATACTAAAAGCAGGAACAGAAGAATTAGAATGCATGAGCAGGATGTCATCAACCTGTAGCCTGAATTTTTGATGAATCCTATTAACATGCATCCCATTTGTTATCTACTTGTATCTCAAGTGCCAAAGGCTTCATTGCTATAATGAATGGTAATTTGGAGAGGGCAGTCCCACCTATTTACCAATATTAAATGCATTGAGAATAGTACACTTAGTTACCACAGAAACCATTGTTATGTTATCATTTACTACCTGTGTGTGTTTACAATATGTTTTGTGCTATATTAGACACAAAACAAAGAAACTACCTCCCCAATTTAATAAGAAATAGAGAAAATAGGATGCAATGGGAAGCCCAGAGGAAGGAATAACTTGAAGTGGGGGGTGTGTGTGTGTGTGTATAATGAATAGATCTAATTGAAAAATGGAATTTTCGCCCCAAGGGAATTTCTGATACTTGGACCTTTTATTTTCATTCTGAATTGGGTTGAAAAGTCAAAATTATTGAAACTTTGCTGCCTGAAAGTTTTTTTTGGTAAGGTGTTTTCAATCAAAACAAAATGTTTCAACATTCCCAGAATGAAATGATTCATTCAGTCTGTGAAAATGAAACAGTCTTGTTGGGTCAGTCAACGTAAATCTGTATCTGAAAGAGCTGCCATGCTGATTTATGGGAGTAGTAGTTTGGGTTCCTCATGTCCCCATTATCCCCTGTGGGTTGAGCTATCCAGCTGAACTACATCTCCCATGATATACCATGGTTTCTTCCTCTAGCTGAGCCACTGCATTGCATTATGGGAGATACAGTCTGGCTAAGGAGCTTTACTCATAAGAGAGAATGGAGGGTATGAGGCATCCAAACTACAATTCCCATGAGATGCTATGGTGGCTCAGGCAGATGCAGAGATTATTGTCCAACTGACCAGAAACAAAACATTTTGTTTTGATTTTCTTCCTCTGGAATATTGAAAAATTTCTACATGATCAACATTTTCCCACAGAAAAATCTTGATTTTTTTTAAAAATTGAAAATACTCACACAACTCTAATGGGATTTGTGTGTGTGTGTGTTTGTGTAAAAATACCTTTTGTTTGGTTCACTTTTTGAAGCAGTTATCGAAATGGTGGGGCTTTAGAAGAGACAAAATTGCGTACATTTCCCCCGCAAGAGAAATTTCTTGCCACAAACTTGTCATATGCTTGTAGCATATGAAATACACAGGTGACTCCAACATTATCACATGCTTTTTCTGCATGTAGATAAAGTACAGTACTGGGGGTATGATATTTTTAAGCAGTAAACTGATGGTTAAATAGGTTTTTAAACCGTCATCTGAGAGTCAACCTTTGAGGAATCTGATCTGTTCCAGATGTGTCAAATACTTTAAATCAAGTTAGGCAGCAGGGGTAGAAAAGGAAAAAGATATCTGTACTGAAATGTGTTTAGAAATATGAATAGTATGGCAGAATAAACTGAGTGGAGGAATATGACCAAATTGTGTTAGTTAAAATGTAGTGGAATGATTGAACAAGCAACATGGACTGGTAGACATCTGTGGAGGCGTGAGCGGGGTTAAAAGGAGTAACATTATTTATCAGAAAGACAGAAATGGTAAGACTTTGATAAGAACTATAATATAGAACTTATTTATATTGTTGTAAAAGAACAGGCAGAAATATAGAGAAAGGAAATCTTGAGAGGAGTTGGGGATTTTAACTATTATGTTGCCTCAGTCAGGAAACATGGAAGGAGGATCAATGTGGTTTCAGCTAAAGCTTCTCTCAACTGATAAAGGAAACATTTTTATTTAAAAAAGTTATCAAGGAATAATGTTTACAAATAATCAAGAAACTGTAGGGGAGTTAGAAGACAAAATATAGGAAATAAATGCAGTGTCTTAGATAGTAGTTGGTATATATTCACTACTTAGTGAAGACCATTCTGTTTCTCCAAGCAGGAAGCTCCCATTAAAATCAATGGGAAATGCACCCTATTGTAAATGTTCAAACTAAGCTGAAAAACAGCATACATTGTAACAATTGATAGGGGAAGGATACATATTGTTATGATGAGGCTTGTGTTGTTTATGGGAGACTGGTCTTGGATTTATATGTGAAGATACTGTGTGCCGCCTAGTCTTTCAGAGAATGAGTGCTTGCTTGTTGTTCTCTCCCCATCCCTGGCCTGCTTTCCCTGTTCTGCTTGGACTGGGGACTGGAATGGCAGTGAGCGAGGATTTCCTCACCTGTCTGGTCCTCGCTTGGTTTATTCCCACTCTGAAGGCCCTCTGATGTGCAGATATCATGGTGATAGATGCCAATTAAGATTCCCAAAAGACTTGGAATATAACATTGAAACTAGGAAAGGTATCACATTCAAGCACTTAACTTGTTTACAATACTCCTCCCTACTAGTTAAACTGCTCTTGTTAATTTTTAAATTGGTCCTTCTGTAACAGTACGTAGCTGTTAAGTAATATAATGAAGAGGCTACTTTACCTGCTCTTATTAGAATGTGACTTGGAAGTTTTAATAAAGAAAGAGGAGCTACCTGGAAGGAAAACTCTCTCCCACCCTTGGCCTGGAGGGAGTGAGGTGGCATTTGTGTAGGATGAGCATCAACATCAGATCAGACAAGCTTCAATTCCCAGGGAGGCAAAGGATGCACAATAGCTATCTTTATGTGTTTCTCTCTAGGTACTGTTTATATTGCACCCAACACACAGATGCATCACAGTAGTAAAAATAAAATAAGAAAGAAAGAAATACTTGTGGCACCTTAGAGACTAACAAATTTATTTCAGCATAAGCTTTCGTGGGTTAGAACCCACTTCATCGGATGCATAGAATGGAACATACAGTGGACAGATATTTATACAGTCAGAGAAACGTGATAAGGTGGAAGTGCCTATACCAACCTTAAGAGGCTAATTAATTGAGAGGAACTATAACAGCAGGGGAAGAAAAACCTTTGAAGTGATAAACAAGATGGCCATTGTGGACAGTTGACACACAGGTGTGAATGAGGATCGTTAACTTAAGGGAAATAGAATCAATTAACGTAATGGCCAAGCCATTCCAAGTCTCTATTTAATCCTGAGTTGATGGTATCTAGTTTGCATATCAATTCAAGTTCAAAAGCTTCTCGTTGTAGCCTGTTTTTAAAGTTTATCTGTTGTAAAATTGCGACCCTCAAGTCTGTCACTGAGTGGTTAGGGAGGTTGAAATATTCTCCTACTGGTTTTTGAATGTTATGATTCCTGATGTCAGATTTATGTCCGTTTATTCTTTTGCGTAGAGACTGTCCAGTTTGGCCAATGTACATGGCAGAGGGGCATTGCTGGCACATGATGGCATAAATCACATTGGTAGATGTGCAGGTGAATGAGCCCCTGATGGTGTGGCGGATGTGATTAGGTCCTATGATGGTATCACTTGAATAGATATGTGGACAGAGTTGGCATCGGGCTTTGTTGCAAGGATAGAGCCCTAATACCTCTACTCTACTTGCGCTACATTGATGATATCTTCATCATTTGAACCCATGGAAAAGAAGCCCTTGAGGAATTCCACCATGATTTCAACAATTTCCATCCCACCATCAACCTCAGCCTAGACCAGTCCACGCAAGCGGTCCATTTCGTAGACACTACTGTGCTAATAAGCGATGGTCACATAAACACCACCCTATACCGGAAACCTACTGACTGCTATACTTACCTACATGCCTCCAGCTTCCATCCAGGACACACCACACGATCCATTGTTTACAGCCAAGCTCTAAGATACGACCGCATTTGCTCCAATCCCTCAGACAGAGACAAACACCTACAAGATCTCTATCAAGCATTCTTAAAACTACAAGACCCACCTGCTGAAGTAAAAAAACAGATTGACAGAGCCAAAAGAGTACCCAGGGGTCACCTACTACAGGACAGGCCCAAAAAAGAAAATAACAGAACGCCACTAGCCGTCACCTTTAGCTCCCAACTAAAACCTCTCCAGCGCATCATCAAAGATCTACAACCTATCCTAAAAGATGATCCCTCACTCTCACAGATCTTGGGGGACAGACCAGTCCTCGCTTACAGACAGCCCCCCAACCTGAAGCAAATACTCACTAGCAACCACACACCATACAACAAAAACACTAACCCAGGAACCTATCCTTGCCACAAAGCCCGATGCCAACTCTGTCCACATATCTATTCAAGTGATACCATCATAGGACCTAATCACATCCGCCACACCATCAGGGGCTCATTCACCTGCACATCTACCAATGTGATTTATGCCATCATGTGCCAGCAATGCCCCTCTGCCATGTACATTGGCCAAACTGGACAGTCTCTACGCAAAAGAATAAACGGACATAAATCTGACATCAGGAATCATAACATTCAAAAACCAGTAGGAGAATATTTCAACCTCCCTAACCACTCAGTGACAGACTTGAGGGTCGCAATTTTACAACAGATAAACTTAAAAAACAGGCTACAACGAGAAGCTTTTGAACTTGAATTGATATGCAAACTAGATACCATCAACTCAGGATTAAATAGAGACTTGGAATGGCTTGGCCATTACGTTAATTGATTCTATTTCCCTTAAGTTAACGATCCTCATTCACACCAGTGTGTCAGCTGTCCACAATGGCCATCTTGTTTATCACTTCAAAGGTTTTTCTTCCCCTGCTGTTATGGTTCCTCTCAATTAATTAGCCTCTTAAGGTTGGTATAGGCACTTCCACCTTATCATGTTTCTCTGACTGTATAAATATCTGTCCACTGTATGTTCCATTCTATGCATCCGATGAAGTGGGTTCTAACCCACGAAAGCTTATGCTGAAATAAATTTGTTAGTCTCTAAGGTGCCACAAGTATTTTTCTTTCTTATTTTCTTTTTGCTGACACAGACTAACATGGCTACTACACTGTAACCTAGTAGTAAAAATGATGTAGACCTCATTCATTAAGAAGGACACGTGTTTCCCATCTCTCCTGTTGATTACATCATTTGGGTGTATGAAAGACAAACTTCTTATTTATTTATTTAATTATTTTTGGCAATATTATGCCAGCCTCGTTTGTGTTGAATAGTATTTTACTCTGTTTCTGATTCAGCCCAGCACTGCAGCATGTACTTAACTTTAAGTCAACATGCTTAAACATATGATTAAGTGCTTTGCTCAATCATGGCCTCTGTAAGCACTCTTGTATATTTCAGTGGGGCTACTTACAGAGTAAGTATTATTCACTGTGAGTAATGGTGGCAGAATCTGGCCCTTTATCTCCAGTAGTGCCTGATTTGGCCACTCAGATGCTGTGGGCAGGAACACCCAGCAAGATGGTTTTCAGTTTCTGCTCTGAAGATAGAGAAGATCTGAGCTCACTGTGACTTTCCAGACCTCACCTGTCCATAAAGTAAAAACAAGGTAGTTTAAAACAAATACTATTAGGCTGTGACTTTGAAAAGTGCATTGGTTTTACTCTGCTCCTATTGAAGTCAAAGGGAGTTTTATTATTGACTTCTGTGGGAGAACAGTTAGGCCAATGCTGAGCGCTTTTGAAAATCTCTCCCTTAATCTCTTCTAACACACAAATATCTTCCACAAATCAGATGTTTAAATACACATTGACTCTTACCACAAAAATCATTCCAAATAGAGTACTCTTCCAACTGTAATCCATCTTGATTAAGAGGGCTTGCTGCTCACTCAGAGACGATGGTAGTTTCTGTGGAAAGACTAGACTTCCATAGTTTATTTAGGTAGTGAATACTTTTGTGTGAAATACAATTTTAATTTGAAAAAAAATCCAATTCTGGGGGTGGACAGGAGCAGTGGGGGTTAGAGACAGGCTGAGGGCACAGGAGAAGAACCGCTAGAGAACACTCTCCTCCAGAACCTTAAACTGGACCCAAGAGTCCTGAATTTTTACATACCTCTGCCAGTGGATTTCAAGCTGTTTGCTGACAGCAAAGTGTGTGTTTTACTCCATTTAGTGCAGAGGTCCCCAAACTGTGGGGCACGCTTCCAGCTCTGCTTCAGCCCCGCCTCAGCCATGGCCCTGGCTCTCGTCCTGGCACTCAGCCCTGGCCCCTGGCCTGCCCCCAACCTCAGCCCTTGACTGCTGCTCTGTTCCCGGCCCCAGACCCACCCCCAGCTGTGGCCCCAAACTTGGCCCCCTTACTCCTGTCTGTGTCCCCCCGGCTCCAGGGGAGGGCATGGACAGAGATAAGGGGGTGTGTGACCCTGAAATGTTTGGGAACCACTGATTTAGTGGCTGAACCGAGCAGAGGATAACAAACTACTACTTCTACTAGTTATTCCATCAGCTGATATGGTAGAGATCTGTGCTGTGCATTTAAAGGTCTGCTGATGACCCAAGTTAGGGGTCAAATGTCCATCCTCAGTGAGGCATGGTCTCTGTGAAAAAATAGTATGGGATCATGCTATTAAAGACTGTATTATAATGCATAGGCACAAGGGGGCAAATTAAGATTGCACAGGCAATCTTCAATCTGGTATTTTCTAACTTTGAGGTTCTTGACTTTGCAACTGTAATAATGTTATTTTAACATTTTTGGATGTAATATATTTAGAGAGAAAGGTTTTGCAAAATTATCCCCCTACTAATATAAAAAGTCATCAGAGGGTCACATAAGCTGCAAGTCATGGATATGGAGAAGGATGGACATTCCGGTGGCTAATTCCAATGCCATGTAGCCAGGGCTTTGAAAAGGAGGACAATGAGCTTCAACCGGACCATGTATGTGTGGGAAAAAAGCATGTAAAAAATTGCAAAGAATAAAATCTTTAGGCAACGCGGTTAAGGTTTTGTGGGGAAATACTTGGTGAACTTAACATATTCAGCTTAGATACAAGGAGACTCAATTAGCATATGCAAATACTAGTGTATTTTACAGTATTATTATTATTACTGTACTAGCTAGGAGCACGGTGTTACTCATAGAGCTTGGAATGAACTCTGTGGTTATGAATTAAAAGTCAGGTTAGGAGACATTTGGGTGAGATACCAGAAAGGCACTGATCCTGAACTTGCAGAACTGGGCCCCAAGCTTGGCCATTTGTGTCTAGAGTGGAAGGTTTGAATGCTGTTGAGGTAGCTGACCTTGCATTTGGGGTTTGGGTAGAGGGGACCTAGCAAGAATGGCAGCAGTGGTCCTAAGTATGAGCCTTCTCTCCCAGCTGAACTAATGGTAGTAGAGAATGAGTTTCCTTTAGTCCTTTTCATGGGAGGGAAGGTCACTTTCTGCAGTACAAGATCTGGGAATAAGTTTTTTGTTTTGTTTTGTTTTTTTTAACTGAAAGTCAAACAATGGAAACAAGGTGAAATGGGAGTGACCCCCTGAAACCTCCTTGACCATTCCCTTCCCCTTGAGGGAACAAAAAGACCAAAGGATTTTTCCTCTTAGTCGTCAGCTTGTGGAAACAGGCTATCCAAAGACATACTGGGGACTCCACTGCAGGTGTGGTTGCCATAAAACAGATGGGCTTCATGGATCTGTAGTTCACTCCATCTAGAGTATCTTTGTGCCTGCAATACATTCTTCAAGGGCAGGCTGTAATCTCGGATGTGTGATACATATTGGCATTTATCTTGAAACATCTGCAGCCACACATGCATGAAAGAACAGCAGCAGAAAGACAGCTGTTAGCATCATTTGAAACTAGAAACAAGCCAATGGGTGGGTGGAACCCTTGGGATCAGAGGACTGTAGGCAAGAGGTAGTTAAAGTTAATATCCTCCTTCCCTCACCTGGGTTCCACATCTTTGTTTGTGCTCAGTGTTTTGTTTTTAGGGCAACTTCCAAGTAAGATAATATAAAATCAGCCAAAGCCTCATTATTTATTAGGTACAGTTATTTTGAGTTTTCAGTTCAGGGAATGTTCTGTGCAAAATTGACATAGCTCTGATGCTATGTTTAACAATGTCCTCATCTTCCCTTTCAAAGTTTCAGAATATTTAGGCCAGTGAAGTTTCTGTATGCTGTGGGTATGATTCATTTGGGCCATGGGAGGAGGGTGACAGTTACTTGCTACACAAATCTTTCCTGTGATTCATGAAACACCATTTGTGTCAGCCTTGTAGGAGGCAGTTCATCTGCCTCCTAGTAGGAGGGGAAAACATTGGCATTGCTGCTGTCAGATGGGCATGGGAAAAATGGTGGTTAGACGGAAGAAAGTAGCAGGAACGCTGGGGCTCTGTCTGCAATAGTTACTGATGTACTTAATGAAAGACTGATGATATATCAAGTGTAGATGGCTCTAAGGAGAACAGCACTGCTACAATAGCCAAAAATACAAAAGAATGTTGCTTTTTGTTGTGTTTTAATTTTTTTCCTGACTTTGTGTAAAAATGTCTTTGCACTTTTCCTTCTGGTTGGCTGAATCCACTGTTGTTTTTCATATGGGAGAAGGCCCCTATTGCTGAACTTTGTTTCAGCAAAACTTTCAGTTTCTGCTGGTAGGAGCAGGGAGGCCAAATACAGTGCTGTATGCTTGTTCTTTGCAGAGAGATTTTTGCACTCTACTGTACCAGTAAACAGCAGAGACAGTTTACCAAATTCTATTAGCCTCCACATAGGAAGGCATTTTCTCTGGCCCACCAAAATGTTGAATAAAAGTATTAAGTGTAACTTCCTTGCCAAAGTCAATGACCCAGGTCATCCTAGCTAGATTTGCTCATGAAAGGAATACACCCTACAAAGGACCTCAGTTCGGTATGGAAGATGGCTCAGTTGTTTCTGTGGCACTGTTCATCTTCTCTTCCGGACTCCGTGGAGGTCACCCTCTCAGTCCAGGATCCACATAGAGTAAATGAAGATTGGGAGAGTTGGGGACCTGTATTATCATTTAATCTGGGGTTGTATTATCTTTACTATAGAGCCTCACTATCCCAGCCATCCCATAATCACCCTTGCCCCTACTTCACCCTAGGACCCAGAAGCTTCCATGAGGAATCCCTAGTAGTACTGCTCCAGTGGACCTCTAGTACGTCCCTGGAGACCTGCCTCAGGGTTTGTTGTGTGGGACTGAACAAACCCTGCCTCTTCACTGATGGGAATGATAGATGAAGGACTCCATAAGTGTATTCCTCATGGAGGTTTCCAGCCTTCCCACCATCAACCAGGGGCAAGGAGGGGTTGAGTTGGGATAATGGTTTCAGTTGCTGTAGACCTAACAAAATTATAATTGAAAGTCAACATGACGATTCAGTATCTCAAAAGCCAGGATTTAGTCTCAGCTTCATGTATTACATGGAGGCGTTTCTACCAGCCTCAAGGCTGCATGATGTGCTGGAGTGGAAATAAGGAGGATTTTCTCATACAAGGGAGTTATCTAGAGAAAAATGGCTACACAGTACTATTTGTGATGGTACTCCATAGCTAAATTCAATCTTTCACATAGATGGCTGGAAGGCTCAGCAGCTTTAAGGCAAACTACTACATGTTATACATATAGTTTCACCCAACCTTACCAATCAAGACGCCCTCATAAAACTATAGCTATAACCAAAAGGAGGGATGAATAAGGGAAGGGAAAGGTGTTACATATGGGGGTTGGGGTGTGGTCTGCTTACACCACCTTGTCTCCCTGTTAAATGCATGTAGACTCACATGATTCAAGAAACATTCTCATCTTGGGGTCTTGCTTATTGGCAAAACATAATAGTTCAACATCAGCTCCAGCACTAATCTGCCAGCCCTTCCCCCTTAGGTTTCAAGTATCAGGGAGTAACTGTGTTAGTCTGTATCCACAAAAACAACAACTTAAAGACTAACAGATTTATTTGAGCATAAGCTTCCGTGGGCATCTGAAGAAGTGGGTTTTTTACCCATGAAAGCTTATGCCCAAATTAATCTATTTAGTCTTTAAGGTGCCACCGGACTCCCCTTAGGTTTGACAGTTCCTGCCTAAACCCATCTCCTTCCTAAAGCCTTTCACAGGGAGGCTTCTACTATTGCAGGTATATTCCGCCTGGCTGGCGTGGACGGCCACCTCCCCGGTCCTTCTCCTGACTCTGAGCCTCCCCACTTTGTCTGCTCAAGCTCCTTTTATTAGGACGTGCTACCTCTGGGTTGCTGGCACACGATCCTTGGTCACCTTTCTCAGCTGCTGGTCAGAGCCTAGAAACAGGATGTTAGGACATGAGCATGTGCCCAAGAGCCAGCATGCCATTACATGAGATTGTGTGTGGGTTTAAGAAAACAACATGCTGGAAAATATTCCTTCAGCATTATTTTGGAAAGGAGAGAGAGTGGGCCTGGGATGGATGACTGGGAAGGAAGATGAACCTCTCACAGCCACCAGTACAAAAGGATGATGACCTGCAACACAAGACGTGATGGTTGAATGACTAGAAAATGAGTGGTTTCAGAGCAGCAGCTGTGTTAGTCTGTGTCAGCAAAAAGAACAGGAGTACTTGTGGCACCTTAGAGACTAACAAATTTATTTCAGCATAAGCTTTCATGGACTACAATCCACTTCTTCGGATGCACAGAATGGAACATACAGTAAGAGGATATTTATACATTCAGAGAAACATGAAAAGGTGGAAGTAACCATACCAACTGTAAGAGGCTAATTAATTGAGGCACTATTAGCAGCAGGGGAAAAAAAACTTTTGAAGTGATAATCAAGATGGCCCATTATGGACAGTTGACACAAAGGTGTGAGGGTACTTAACTAGGATACTAAACTAGGGGAAATAGATTCAATTAACGTAATGACCGAGCCACTCCCAGTCTCTGTTCAAACCTAAGTTAAATGAGTGGTGTCAGAATGCAAATATCTGCCGGAACAAGAGAGGTCTCTAATATAGCGAGGGCTTTTGGAAGTCCTACAGGCCAGTGAGACCAACAAAGGACCAGACCTGCACCTAGTGTGAATTGATGTAGCGCCATTGAAGTCAGTGGGGCTGTGGTGACTTATGCCAGCCGAGGGTCTGACTCTTGTGGCCAATCCTCTGCTTCACAGGCTGCCAATTCAGGGTAGCCACAATATGACCTGATTGCTCAAACCAGTTAGGCAACATTTTTCTGCATTCTGCACAAGCTGCTAGTGATGTAGTCGCACTGCAAGGAAGAAGTTACAATAATTGAGACCCAGGGTTACCAGGGGCTGTGTTCCTGTTGCAGTGTTGTCATGGGATAAGTAAGGGCGCAACTGAGAAAAAATTGCACAACTGGAGGAAACTATACACACTTTTGTACTGTATATGACAAGTGTCTCTCCCTGAAAGGTAATGGCCTAATAAAGAATAAGTGAGTTTAGAATGGAAAAATAGAGACATAACTGAAGGTGGAAGAAGGTGTTAGGAGTGATGCAGAGGGGAGTGAAAATAGCTATGTCTAACTGGACACCTGTTCTGTATTCACTACATTTGAGTAGGCAATGGCTACTAACTGGATTAAAGCACTGTTTGATTCACCCATATGGCTAACTAAGTCTTCCATTATTTCCTGTGTTATAAAATGCTGACTCCGTTTGGATTTTACAATACTAATGTTTATTTTGGGGGAGGGGGGGAAAGAAAGGGGACTAATTATAGCTTTGAACTCCACTACAATGAGACAGGGTTTCTATTAAATATTTCTCAGGCAGTGTGATGAGTCATGAAATGCAACTTCTGCAGAAAATATCCTGATTGCCTAATGACTAGATGTGGGTAACTGAAATTACACACTCTCTCTCACACGCTCATGAAACCCAGGAAGTGTCTGTCTCTGAGTAAGTTGTTTATTGAAGTTACCCAAGAAATGTAAAAGGACTTATGATTGCAAAATAGGTAAAAAAATATAACTGAAATTTGAGGAACATGACAACACCTGCTGTACAATACAAATAGTGAAATACTGTATTTTCATTCACAACATAGGAAGTACTTTCCATATTTTAAAGATAATAATGTATCTTCCTTGTTAGATAACAAAGGTCAGGCACTGATCAACTGTAAAGAAAGAAAAGCATCGAATCACCAGATGAAAGTAACAACATTAAATACCTTTAGCACAAAACTTTTACAATAAGGATTGCCACAACATAGTATGGTGCAGAGTACATTAAACACTTGCTCCTCTGACTTGCAGTTCAAACACAATTTCATATCAGAGGGACGTGAAATTTACTTTCCGTCATAGATTTTTTTAAGTTCAGAAAGAACCATTATAATATCATCTGGTCTGATCTTGTGATGCCACATACCCTAGCTTTCATTTGGAGTCTATCCTTGGCCCTACTTCATTATTGTTCCAACAATTTATGGTTAACCTAGAGCATGTTTTAGAAAGACATCCAATAATTGAGAGTTTGGATAAATTGACCTCCATATGTTGGAAAGACTACAGACTTTTTAAATTCTGCAGTAAAAACGTTTTCTCCTGGAGTTTATAAACTATGAAGGTTTCACCCCTTAAACCTGTAATTCAACTTTGGGAGGCTGAATCTACCTTTCAGATAACAGAATTTAAATTAATTGGTATTTGAGTAATGATCACTGTATTTTAATAATTTATGTTTTAAAACTATTGCAGATGAATTTAACTAACTCCTATCCAGTCATGTTTCTATTTGCATGGAGGAGTGATGAATACCTATGTACTTTGTTTTGCAGATGATGTAGAGGAGGTTAACAGTATGGAAAGTGTGATGTTGGAATATGCTGCAATGGACAGAGAGCTAAACCATTATATGCAAGCAGTTGAAGCTACGGTACATCAGGTAAATGATCATTGCCATGCCAAATATGGATGAGGTTTCCTAAAACACTTTTAATTCTTACAAAAATTACATTAAAAGAACATTTTGTCTTCAGAGTCAAAGGCTTCAAAGTTAGAAAATGCCAGAATCAAGGTTGCCCATGCAACCTTAATTCAGTCCCCTTTGCACATGCACTGTGATACAGTGTTTAATTACATGATCACATACTACTTTTTCCACAGGACTCCTATCTCCTTCAGTGCAGAGGATGGCAGGCACTCTGGGAATGAACCAGGATTGTGTAGTTAATAAATAGTTTTATAGGAAATGTACCTCATTTGCTGCAGAAGTTGGAAGATGTTTAGTGAACAAAGCAGGTGACTGTGAGAATAAAAAAGATGATCCCCTGGTTCAGGCAGTTGAATGCCACCTTTAGGAACTGGATTCTATACCTGCCCCATCACAAAGTTTCTGTGTGATGCTGAGCAAATAGCTTTTTTGTTTTTAAAAAGGCTAACTGGTAATCAGAAATTCCATGATCTTGAGCCATATTGACTCTCTCATATGGATTCATCATCAAGGTTAGAACCTTCAAATCTATAGCCCAGACCTCTGCCACTTGAGCTAACAGAGTAAGTAATAGCAGTAGAAAGTTGTCATCTTCTATGGAGCCAGCCACTAGAGGGAGATGAGGCACACATTTTGCAGGGCTTTCACAGCTATTTGCTGACAGCAGAGGAATGTTGAGACTGTAATCTTGAGTTCTATTCCAGGTTCCGGAGACAAGTGTGCTGTAGTGATTACAGCTCCTTTTGCACGTACCCTTCGTCTCCTGCCCTTTCCAGTCTGTTCATGTCTGTGTCCTAATCTCCCCTCCCCATTTTGCCCCCCTCAGCTTCCCATCCTGGTCCCCAAGTCCTCACCATCAGGACTTTGTTCCAGGCCCAGTCGCCTATCCCAGTTCAGTTCCTCATCTCAGACTCCCCCATCAGCTCTCTCCCGGCTCAGCTCTTCAACCTGTCTGCCTTCCTGGCAAGCTGATTGTTTTCATCAACTGCCTTGCCACCAGCAGGGGGAGCATTGAAAGCACAGAACAGAGAATGTTCTTTCACTGCTTGTGACTGGCCCCAGAGCAGCCCCCAGCTGCCAGGAGAAGCAATTGCAGGGACAGCCCTGCTCTCAGCCCCTGTCCCGTGTTCAGTACAGAGTGTGAGTCTTCTGTGAATTTGGCTGCTAAGTCTCTTCTGAGCATATGCAAACTGAGATTTTCAGGGGCCAGTTGTGGACAGATTTTCACAGAGAGCAAAAGACACATCCCTGCCACCATAGCGTTCTCTCTGCCAAATATCACATCTCTTCTCTAAAGCACAGAAGCCCTAGAGCTTTCTTTGACAGATGTTTTTTTTTTAAAAAAAAGTCACATGGGAAAAAAGTCACCCTGAGCAGGTGTCTTCAATCTAGGAGAAGAAGTGTAATATAGGTTACAGCCTTGCAGCAGAACAAAGAGATCAGGGGAGGACAGCAGATGTTTTTTTTGTAGCTGTTCATGGGAAGTGGGAGCTTCTACAGCTCTACTCTTCTATTTATTACTTATTCTGCACCCATCAAGTGGGCTAATTTCAAAGCATGCAGGTGGCCTCCAAACTACACAGCATCTATCCTGCCGGTGTCTATGGCCAGCTGCCAATCTACCTTAGAAAGTGGGACACTTTCCCCTAAAATCTATGTAATAGTTAAGCTGAATGAGACATGGGTGCTATTTCTTCTTCAACCTTGCCAAAGTTAGGGTGGCTGCTGTTGGAAGCAGAACCACATGTTAAATCAGCCTCTGCTGGCCAGGCTCCCTGCTGACTTGGGAAAGGCCCAACAGAGGGTCCAACGCTTTCCCAGGGACAAAACACCAGGCTATTAATTTGTGCAGCCAGAGGTGACCATTTTTCATTTATTAACAAAACTCAACCTGAAGGTAAAAAAACACCTTTCATCAATCTGATCTTACCAAGTGTGTGTTTGTTGTTGTTCACTGTGTGTGTGTGTGTGTGTGTGTGTGTGTGTGTGTAAATGGAAGAGCACAGTGATTCCAAACACATGATGCATTCTGTATGCCCTGCTTTCTTGTTATAAACAACACTTAAAAATGAGTGTCCATCAAGCAGTATGAAAGCTTGAAACTGATAGGATAGGGAGAGCTTGCCCTCTGCCTGCAGGCAGGATCTGTTCTGCTGCAGTTACCTGGAGTTCAAACTCCTGATAGTTCACCTTATGTAACCCTTGCCAGTTGCACTTACTTGCCAGTATAAGACGACAGAAGCTCACAATAAAAATAACAAGGAAGTAGTATGAAGTATAGTTATAGGTTTCCAAAAGCCAAGTCTTTGTTGACTTAATCTGCAGTTGGAGCAACACACAAGGTGAAACTTAGCCGCATCCTCTTCTGGTTGAATCAGCAGCCTGTTGAGTAAGAAATGAGCAAATGCCGTGCTGTTTCCAACAATAGACTGTGGGAAATCCTTTGTCCGTGGAAATTCCCTCTGACACTGAATTTAGCTCACCTGTGTAATGACTTGCCTTGTGCCACTTCTCCTTTTTTTTTAACAAGAGTCTGTTTCCTGTAAAGTAAACACTGCCCAGGTTACTCTCCATGCAAAAGAAGCCTAAACAGTGATGTCGTTTGTTTGTTTGTTTGTTTTCACTTAAAATAAAGTTAAAGGCCAGGTTGTTCTGTTTTGTCCCCTTTATGCTCCCTAAGTGGAACAAAGAGGCTGGAAACCAAGCTGGACTGACCAGTTGAGAATTTCTTGCCTTGGGGAGCTTTTATCTGACAGAGAGATAGTGTACCCAGCTCCTGTGACACCCCTTTGCCCCCTCTCAGCCCTGTCATAGGGGAGTGGCTGAAGTACTTGGCTCTTCATCTATGCTCTTCTGGTATATGGTTCATTAGGGGCTGTGTCTAGTTGGTGTAATTTAGAGCAGTCCCCAGACTATTCCAACCAAGGCAGATCTCATGGTAGCGCAGATCTGCCCTGAGATTCAGGAAACCATAACTAGCTCCCTGATGGCTCTGCCCCATAGACCATCTGCTGCACAGCAGAGAATCTGGGCCTGTATTGTGCCAGTGGAAGGACGATATTAAGGTGGGGCTGGTAGTGCCGCCTATAATTAAGGTTGCCCAACGTTTCTCATTATAAGACTCTGCCATTTATCTCTCTTGTGCTCTTACTGCAACTGTTGCTGAGCACAGGCAGCATGCAGGTGAAGGAAGAATCAGCTTGACTAATGCAGAGCGATGAAGAAGAGTGGAGGTGAAAATCTCCATCCGTAGAGGTTTTTAAGGCCTGTCTTGACAGAGCCCTGGCTGGGATGATTTAGTTGGGGTTGGTCCTGCTTTGAGCAGGGGATTGGACTAGATGACCTCCTGAGGTCTCTTCCAACCCTAATCTTCTATGGGAGGCAGTCAGTCAAGTGGTTGTAGGAGCCAGAGACTGGGGAGGAGTGGGAGAGGGGGGCACTGGCAGGAGAAAAGGGGAGGGGGAAGGATTGGGGAGATGTATTTGTGTAGAGGAAGAGGCAATTGGATGGGGTGGTGGGCAGGAGTCAGGAGGGTTGGATAGGAGCTGAAGAAAGGTGGAGTGGCTGAGGAGCCATATAGGCACAGAGAAGGAAGATGTTGGACAGGAGAAGAGGAGGTAGAGGGCAAAGGAGCTGGACCAAGGTGATCAGAGCAGAAGGGGAGGGGGCCATGAGCTGGAGAGAGGGGGTTGGGCGGTTGGATCAGTTGCAGAAGTGGTAACATATGTAGTGAATGAGGCATGGGACTGTAGGAAGAGAGAGGATGGTGTCATGGTTAAGGCAGATGAATGCCCTGCTGGATAATTGGATTCTAGTCCTGCCCCTGCCACAAGGATGCTGAACAAGGCACTTAAACCAAATTGTTCACAGGTGGTCACTAATTGTGTGTTCCTCTTTTTCTGGGTGCCCAAACTAAAGCCAGATTGGCAGACGTTCTGTAACTGAAGTCAATGGGTATTTTTTTTGGTTTTGTTTTTTTTGAAGTGCATTAAAAATGTGAAATTCTCTGAAAAGACAGGCCCCAGGTGTCTCAATTTGGACACCCAAAATGAGTGGACAGTTTAGCTCTTAATCTCTCTGTGCCTCAGTTACCCAACTATAAAATAGGGATAATCTGACATGGGTGTCATGAGGATCAATTAATTTATGTTTGTGAAGCACTCGTATACTTTGGTGAAAGCACTAGAGAAAAGCCCAGAGGAAATTCATATTTTTTTATTCACTGAAGGGTTTGAATAGTGTAAATTAAGCCCTGGGGCCACACAGTGAATAAGAAAAGTAAAGAAATGTTGAATAGCTACACAATCACTGAATGAGCCACCTTCACTACACACCCTGATTCATTCCCAGTGCAGGTCCATTTAGTGTGTGGAAGGAGGCAGGGGCCCCTTGGAAAAAGGGTATGTGACGATGTAATTAAGAGACTGTATCATAATACATGTGTACAAAGGGGGCAAATTAAGGTTGCACAGGCAACCTTAATTCTGGCATTTGCTAATTTTGGCATGCTTTACTCTGCAACCTTAATGTTCTTTTAACATAGCTTTTTGGTGTGGTTTAGAATGAATGATGTTCTGTGCTGACTGCAATCTCCAAACTATACTTTAAACAGTATTACGGTGTTAAGGTTGTGTGCTCACTTCCCTACAAAAGCTGGGTTGAGGAGGCATTTCAACACATTTTTAATATTTACTTCCCTTTTGTGTGTGTGTGTGTGTGTTTTGTGCTAAACAGCATGTAGAGGCTGCCATTATGTTTGTAACATAGCCAGCATATTTTATGTGAATTAGTTGGCTCCTACCCATATGGTTCACTTTCGTAATATGTTGGAGGCCATGTTTCATGTAATGCAATAGAAGCTGCATTTATCAAATAGTGTGTGTAAAGAAATACAAGAGCATTGTTCTTGCTGGATTTATCTAGGTTCATATAACACATTCTCAACATGATCTCTGAGTGCCTTACTGTGAGCAAAATGATCTTTCTCCTTTGTAGAGTCTAAGGGTATGTCTATACGTACAACGGTGCAGCTGTGCCGATACAGCTGCGCCTCTGAAGCACATCTGGTGAAGATGCTCTATGCCAACGGCATAAAAAACCCACTTCCACGAGTGGCGGAAGCTATGTCGGTGGGAGAAGCTCTCCCACTGACATAGCGCTGTGCACACGAGTGCTTATATCGGTATAACTTGTGTTGCTCAGGATGTGGAATATGTAGACATAGCCAGTGGTCTAGATCCTGCAAAATCTTATTCCCGCACTTGTCTTTATGTACTTCGACTTCAGTAGGGCTAGTTGCATTTGTAAAATTAAACATGTGCCTAAGTGTTTGCAGGATCAGCACCGTAGTTAAGAGGGAATTTATCAGAGCAAGAGGCATAGTATCTCTGCTTTCCCAGTGCCTGGTTATGTCAGGGATTTGGGTCCAGACAAGATGGAGGTGATGCTGATACATTGGGAGAACCTCCAGAAGAAAAGATGAAGGTCATATCTACTCCCTCTGTTTATGAAATCTGCTTCTTGTTTGTTACTTTGTGAAATAATGAGTCCTAGTGGATAGAGAGCTGGACTGGGACTCAGGAGACCTAGATTCCATTTGCAGTTTTGCCATTGGTCTGCTTGGGTAACTGTGGGCGAGTCACTTTACTGCTATGTGCCTCAGTTTCCCTATCTATAAAATGGGGATAATGATGCTTACCTCCTTTGTAAAATGCTTTGAGCCCTACCAATACAAAATGCTATATGAGTAGGTATTATTCTATTTTATTACTGAGGATTGTAATTGGGAGTCTTTTGGGTTCTGCAGCTACTTTTGGATTCCTAAATAAACCCAAGAGCAAGGCTCTTAGTGACTCAGTGGCTTTTCTCATATAGATTTAAACTTTGGGGTGGGAAGCCAGGGCATTCTCAGCAGTTGGGCTCTTGATTCTGGAATTCCTTCTTCCCCCCCCCCCCCCCCCCCCCCCCCCCCCCCCCATTTATTGAACACACCCTGAGTTAAGTCATATCTGTTCACTGGCATTTTTCCTGAGTAATCTGCCTTAGTGAGTTCTGTTTATGTCTTGTTTTTTCCTGTTAGGAGCAGTTTTGGGGTTGGGTGGTTAATATGATTATGTCCAAATATGCAGTATATTGTTTTAATTAGTGTAAATATTTCCAAAGATCATGATGGGTGTGTTTTTATAAACCAGTCTTTAATCCAGTCATTCTTAGGAGTTTACTGCTAGTATTAAGAATTTTTAAAATCTTCCTTATTTATTGCTGGCAAAAATCAGTAATTTTACCTGTAGACTCTCTTATGGCTCAGAACAATGGCTGAACAAGGAGAACATTATTTTGAACTCTTTAAGATAGTCCCCCAAACCACATAGTCCAGGGGTGGGCAAACTTCTTGGCCCGAGGGCCACATCAGGGTTGCGAAACTGTATGGAGGGCCTGGTAGGGAAGGCTGTGCCTCCCCAAACAGCTTGGCCCCTGCCCCCTATCCTTCCCCTCCTACTTCCCACCTCCTTATAGTAGATGGCCCTTATCCATCAAATGGCTCCACATTGATGGGCTCTTACATTAACTCAGAGCCCAGTTCAGTCAGCAGGACTCCAGTGAAGAGCAATGAATGACCCAGTTTGGTAGACATGTTCTGTTCTTCCGTTTACTTTCTTATTTTTTTAAAATAGGATTGGTAATATTTTGTGATAGGCACAGTGAAACAACATTCTATTGCCAAATTAACTAGGTTCCACTTTTTTTGTTTTGGTGTTTATTGCTATGAAGTTGTTATATTAAATTAATGATGGCAAAAAGAATGTACTACAGTAGAGCAGAGATTAGCGCTATTGTTCACAGATGCTTCTTAAATACACTTCCCAGTTTATTTTGGTGAACAACCTAGTCCTGGAGCTAAACAGTCATGAGGATGTAACATTTGTTATATGTTATATTTAAGGTGTATTTATTTTTCTTGAGACTTAATAATGTAATGTATCTTTAATCACCTTTAAATCTGTATACTACCATCACTTAACACCTGGATTTTGTCAGTATAGTGCGTGCAGAGTTGTTTTATGGAGCACTTTAATTTGCTCTGAAAGCCTCGACACTAAAGTACGTTCCTCCATTTTACTCGTACTCTTCCCTTTGTTTAATTAATTACTTTGAACACTCACAATCGATCCTCTGTCCATAGATTTACTCTGTTTCTTCCTATTTAAATCATTCTATTTATAACAAGTTCAAGGATGACTTAATAGTTCTTGTGTTTTTTTTTACTTTGAGCTTGATTCAGCAAGGTACTTAAACATTTGCCTAACTTAATGGATAGTCCCAGTGAAGTTAGCAGGATTGTGTGTACTTAAAGTTAGGCGTGTATGTAATTATTTTGCTGAATTGTGGCCCATGATTATAAAACAGGGCCTGATATGGCCAAGATTCAATAACAGGTGTCATGCTTACTGTCGTTTGTAGTCCAATTGATTGTACTCTACTCTTAGTAATAAACCTTACACCGGGTATTAAGTGTTGGCAGATAGGCCTCATTTTGAGGACCTTACCTTATGTACTTGATATAAATGGCATTGTCTTAGGGTATGTCTACACTGTAGCAGCACAACTTCAACACTGCATTTGTGCTGCTGTAGCACTATAGTGTAGATGCTTCCTACATCAATGGAATGTTTTTTCTGTCATTGGTTTTTACCAGCTTATTTTCTCCCCAGCATTACTAATTGTGGATGTTTGGTATAGGAGCTGGTTACACTGGGAGAGGGCAGTTTATAGATTCATAAATTCCAAGGCCATTATGATCATCTAGTCTGACCTCCTACATAACAGAGGCCATAGAACTTCCCCAAAATAATTCCTAGAGCAGATCTTTTAGAAACACGTCCAGTCTTGATTTAAAAATTGCCACTGATGGAGAATCCATCATAACCCTGGATAAGTCGTTCCAATGCTTTGATAGAGGGTTGTATGCAGAAGGGTGGTTAAAGGGAGTGATGGAAGGTTGGTATCTCTAGGGGTCAGAATTAAGGTGGATGGTCCGTGTTCTATGGTAGTTGTGATAATAGTAAGGTGTATGGGTGTAAGTGAAAGAGTAGAGGGTACATACTATCGAGTGGCTTATATTTCTGTTCTGTTTTTGCGGATTTGAGTCAGGTAGAGTGTGTGTGTGTGTGTGTGTCCTAACTGCGTCACAATAAAGCTGTTCATGTACAGTATTATTTCCCTAAGATTGTTAGAGCTTATTTAGCGGTGCCCATTGGATGGGGATTTTTTCCCCCCATCAACAGCAAGGCACAAATCCTGTTGTAAGACCCTTAACAAAATCTGACAGTAAATTGTAGGTCCTTTTGGAGAGGGTATTATATGAGCCTACTTCATCAATCAGATTTCTATGGA
This sequence comes from Macrochelys suwanniensis, assembly GCA_033296515.1. Classification (NCBI taxonomy): domain Eukaryota; kingdom Metazoa; phylum Chordata; order Testudines; family Chelydridae; genus Macrochelys; species Macrochelys suwanniensis. The sequence goes on from CM065776.1 coordinate 241,335,476, forward strand.
CCTGACCCAATCAGTCATGTTTGTGTGCACCTACCACCCCCCACAGTCTCCGTATCAACCAGTCAGGCTTGCATGTACCTGGTCCTCTTGAACAATCAGGCTCACAGTCTTATGTGTGGCCAGCTCCCATCAATCAAGTTTGTAAGTATAGTGAATACAAGTACAGTAAAAATGTTCCAAAATCTAACATCAACAACTCCTTGTTGTACCAGTTTTCCTTCAGATGTGCCTTTCTACCAAGTTTTGTGTAAATGGACAATGTTTTTGAGAGAGATCAGTGAACAATGACCAATAGGATGGCCAAGGAGAAATTTCAGCCAAAGGCTTCCTGTTAAAAATTTATGAAGAAAAACCAAACAAAAAGGACACACAAAATTAAAAAGCATAAAAACTAATTGTGTGTGAAACTTCATACAGATTGGCTACCTACTTTTATAAAGTGTTAGGAATTATGCCCCATTTTAAGACCATTTTAGAATGTAGCCCTAACAATGGTGTTGATACCAGGCACCTCCATAACTATTAACATATTGGAAGACTGTGATTATTTAATAGTAAGAATACTGATGTGAACTATTTATTTATTTTGATGTATGATCTATGTGCCCTTACATAATTTAAATAAATGTAATATCAAAGCACAATTCAAATCTTACATAATAATAACAATAATAATAATCTACACATCCCATTCTAATAACCATGCACCAGCAGACACGCAAAAATGGTCGCTGGAGTCAACACACTAATACCCAAATTTGGGGCCAGCTCCTTGTCTTGCAACTCACCTCTTCTTTAAATGCTCAGGGATAAAGAGAGGCTTTGTAATATGTCCAGAAGGATAACTAATCTGGGCTGCAGTGCATGGAGGGAGGAAGTTAATTCCTGATTTAGCTGGGCCTCCTTGAAAACATCTTGCCAGCAACCCCCTCCTTTTTAAGACCATGAAACTCCAGCTTAAGCACCTGCACAGATCACAGCCACAGCAGATGGGGTGAAATGTGGCCTCAGGTACCCAGGTCCCAAACTGAACAGAGATTTCTACTGACTTTAATGGAAGTTGAACCAGAGCCTTAAAGTTTAACACCATCTTCATGCATTCCTAGAGCAGAAATCCAATGGGGGCAGTTTATATCTGATACAACAGAGCTATGGAAGAGTGAGCTGCCTCCAGCAGAATCAATTGCATGGTCAACTTAAGTTCCTTATTACTGGTGATAACAAAACAGGAGGAACAAACACAGATGGTTTTTAGATACTCGGTAGAGTTTATAGCACTGTCAGAACAACCATGCTTTTGCACATACACTGAGCAAACGTTCTGTGACACTCATTTAATGTGGACTCCCAGTAGCGTAGCTGTGGGGGAGCAGGGGGAGCGGCCGCTCCCCCTGTGAGGAAAAGCGGTGCTAAGGCGCCGCCCAAGCCCGGCTGCGGGAGCCGGGCTCAGGGGAGGGGGGGGGGGGGGTTTAAAAGGCCCGGGGGCTCCGCAGTGGCTGGAGCCCCGGGCCCTTTAAAGCGCCGTCCGGTGAGTACAGGGGGAGCGGGGAGGCGCCTTTTTATAGCGCCACCGCTCCCCCTGTGCGCTAAACCTGGCTACGCCACTGATGTGGACCCAATGTCATTGTAAGATGGAGGGTGGTTTCACCAACGAGGGAATGAAAATTAGGTTTCAGGAATTAGTCTTTTAAGGGTTTTTTCTCAGACCTTGTTTTACTGTCCACAGAACTAAAGCAAATCAGCTGAAAAACACTGGGCAGTAATTGCCATAGGCTTTCCTTGCTTTAACCAGCTAGGAGATCAGAGGACACGTCCTTCCCCTTAGTTTTCTTTTGACTCGGTTTCCATTAACTTTTATACTCCACTTGAGCAGCCATCTGACAGTCAAGGATCTGTAAGTTACAGACTGCAACACCCTCTCCTTATTCCAGTCATGTTTGCTTTCTGAATTTCCATGGTTGAACTTTCAGTTTCTAAGTTCATTAAGGCTCTTGCCTGAATCATAACAGTGTTTAAACATAGAAGATTGTTGGATTTTTTTCATGTTTTTTTTTTTTTTAATTATTTTTGTAAAGAAACATGTTGTGGAAGGTTATAAAACAGGGGTGGGCAAACTTTATGTTATGATTATTACTTTTATTATATGTATTGCAGTAGCATCTCGCACCCTGAGACATGGATAATGCATTTCATTTTTGAAATCTGGTTTACTTCAGCATTTTAGGAGTGCCAAATCTCTAAAAGGGTAAACTTCCTCTTTTGCACTTCTATAATTTATACATAACTGAAGTATTTTTTAAAAATCTTCACAAAGTATTTGCATCCCAAGTTTCAGCCAAGAGAAAATTTCTGTGATGGAGGTGTATATATATCATTTGGACTCTCATTGACTATAATGGTCACAATTTGTCAGAATATGTTGCCCTGATTTTGGAATCTTAATGTGCTTACAGCTATAAGTTGTGCCTCTTTTTTATTCCATTTATTTAGTTTTACAAAGTGCACTTATCACATAATCTCCAGGGGAATGTATAATATTTAAAAACAATGCACGTGACTTGTTGACCAATGTTAACATGAAGACTCCCTCCTCAGGAAATAAGCAAAATACCTACCCTACAGTCACCTTCTCCTCATCTGCTTTCTACTTAGGATTGCCAAGCGTCCAGTTTTTGACCAGAACGCCTAGTCAAAAAAGGATCCTGGTGGCTCCTGTCAGCACTGCTGACCAGGCCGTTAAAAGTCCGGTCGGCAGCGCAGCGGGGCTAAGACAGACTCCCTGCCTGCCCTGGCTCTGCACGGCTTCCGGAAGTGGATGGCATGTCCAGCTCCTAGGTGGAGGGGCGGCCGGGGGGCTCCGTGTGCTGCCCCCGCCCCGAGCATCGGCTCCACAGCTCCCATTGGCTGGGAACCGCGGCCAATAGGAACTGTCGGGGCAGCACCTGCAGACAGGGGCAGTGCGCACTGTGCAGAGCTGCCTGGCTGCGTCTCTGCCTAGGAGCCGAAGGGACATGCTGACCGCTTCCGGGAGCCGCCTGATATAAGTCCACGCCCTGAACCCCCTTCCGCACTCCAAACTCCTTGGTCCCAGTCCGGAGCCCCCTCCTGCACACCAAACTCCTCATCCCTGGCCCCACACTAGAGCCCACAACCCCAGCTGGAGCCCTGACTCCAGTTGGGGCACTCCTTATGCCCCAACTCCCTGCCTCAGCCTGGGGACCCACCCTGAACCCCTCATTTGTGGCCCTACCCCAGAGCCTGTACCCCCTCCCACACCCTATCCCTCTGCCCCAGCCCAGAGCCCCCCCACACACACTCCAAACCCCTCATTTCTTGCCCCACCCTGGAGCCTGCGCCCCCAACCAATGCCCTCACATCCTCCTGCACCCCAACATCATGCCCAGCCTGGTGAAAATGAGCACGTGAGTGAGGCTGAGGGAGAGCAAGCGATGGAGGGAGGAGGGATGGTGGCGGGGCTTCGGAAAAGGGGTGGGGTAGGGGCAGGGCCTTGGGAAGGGGCAGGGGAAGGGTGTTCGGTTTTCTGCAATCGGAATGTTGGCAACCCTATTTCTACTGCCACTAAAACCATGGCCAGTGCTACCATTTTAGGCCCAAGTCCTATAATTGGATCTACTAATGTGGACTCTGTGCCCATGTGGAGCAGCAATAACGTATATGGGTTCTCTATGAGATTAGGGGGTCTGTCCTAGTGGTACTGATTGCAGGATTATAGTTTAATATACTAGTTTAAGAGCTGCTGACAAAAGAAGTAATGTTTTTCGAAATCCTTGGAGCATGTTAAATAATAAATGTTGGTAATCCTGGTTTATGGCTGGAAAAATGAAGATGAACTATGAAGTAAAGTACCGTATGTGCTTTCCACCCCAACCCTTCAGTTACGTAAATTTATTTTTATTTTCCTTCTTTAAGGTATTTTCTGTAATCCTCAGTGCATTGTTTTTATTGAATGACTAATACATCTAGTAGATCTGTATTATATACACTGAATCACTTCTTTGTTTTATGAGACAGTATATTTAAATGTTTAAATCTCAATGGAAATGAAATATTGCAAAGGACTTTAACCTTTTGTTCTGGGTATGTTTGTGTGTGTCATTTGTGTCAGCACAGCCTGTGCTATGGAGAAAATCTTTTGACTGATGAAGATTACCAAGGAACTGTTTCACAAAACATATCTAGAACATAGAGATGAGAAGAGCAACAGGTGTGTTTTGGTGGGGTTTTCTTCAGAATCTAAGTTTTGTGTTCAGAGTTTGTATACAGTCATTGTAAACTGAAAATAATCCTGATCCGTTGCCTCTGCTGTACCATCCCCCTTATTTGTCATTTTTCACAGGCATCAGAAACATTGCTCCTAACAGCTGAACTGATCTTTTCATTTTTCTAAGCCATTGTTCACCAACACCCATAGAGTTAACTTTTGGTTTTCCACTCTTCTGTTCTCTGGCTGCAGTTAATTCACACTTTGAAGCTAAGGCAGGCCTTGTCTACCAGTTATATTGCTGTACTTATACCAGTATAGTCTACTCCTGACCAGTGGGGATACTTTTATTCTTCTTCGAGTAGTGCCCCTACGTGTTCGCCATCAGATGTGCATGTGCCCCTGTGTCATTGATCAGAGATTTTTGTTAGCAGTGCCTGTTAGGCCTGCACAGACACTCTACACATTCTTGTGGCTGGTATCAAGGAGATAGAGGCCTGCACAGGTGAACCTCCCTCAGTTCCCTCTCAACCCCCTTTGGCCTGAGACTGAGTATAGAGTGTGCCTGTAACCTTCACATATTCATTTCTAGTATAGTTAATATTTTTAGTGTTCGTTAATTTAGCTTCTTAGCCCTGGTCTACACTACGAGTTTAGGTCGAATTTATTAGCGTTATTTCGATTGATCCGTGCACCCGTCCACACGACGAAGCCCTTAACATCGACTTCTAGGGCTCTTAAAATCGATCTCGCCACTCCACCCCCAACGAGGGGATTAGCGCTTAAATCGATATTGCCGAATCGATGTAGGCTAGTGAGGACGCAATTCGACAGTATTGGCCTCCTGGATCTATCCCACAGTGCAACATTTGACCGCTCTGGACAGCAGTCTGAGCTCCAATGCTCCGCCCAGGTAGACAGGAAAAGCCCCGCGAACTTTTGAATTTCATTTCCTGTTTGGCCAGCGTGGTGAGCTGCAGGTGAGCGCAGATCTCATCAGCAGAGGTGACCATGATGGAGTCCCATCAAAAGGATTTTTTGCTCCCCCCTCAGTTGCTTTCACGGAGGGAGGGGGGAGCAAGGGTTAGGCTCATTTCCTTCTAGCTGCAGATGGTACAATATGCGGTGAGCAAGGAGGCGCCTTCCCTTCTAGCAGCAGATGGTACAATATGCTTGATATCCATCATCAGCTCCTGGCCCCCTTAAGGATTGAACTCGCAACCCCGGGTTTAGCGGGCCAACGCTCAGACCGCTGAGCTATCCCTCCGCCCGTGTTCCAGGCAGTACTGAATCTCCCTTAAACAAAACGTAAAAAAGAGAATGACCAGAGTCACTCTGGCCACTCCCATTTATGTCCAAGCGCCCCCGGCCAGCCACACCATAGGCCGCCGGCCAGGAGCACACGAATACCAATCATATTGTACAATCTGCTGCGAGAAGGAAAGGAGCTTCTGCTGTGTGGTCCCGCGACCACGACCATTTATGGCATATTGCACCATCTGCAGCTAGAAGGCAAGGCGCTCCTGCTGTGTAGTCCCGCGACTACCAGCCTCAGGCGGAATGGCCCCCTCAAGGATTGAACTCGCAACCCCGGGTTTAGCGGGCCAACGCTCAGAACGCTGAGCTATCCCTCTGCCCGTATTATAGTGTGACTGAATCCCCACTAGACCTAATGTCCAGGCGTACGCTGGAGATGTACGGTAATTGTGAGCTGAGCAGGCTTCCGTAGCAAACACGGAAACCCCGGAAAAAAGGCGCGAGAAATATTGCTTTCACGGAGGGAGGGATGACATGTACCCAGAACCACCAGCGACAATGTTTTCTGCCCCATCAGGCTTTGGGATCGCAACCCAGAATCCCAATGGGCGGCGGAGACTGCAGGAACTGTGGGATAGCTACCCGCAATGCAATGCTCCGAAAGTCGATGCTAGCCCCGCTACTGTGGACACAGTCAATCGACCTCATGGTCTTAACGCTCTTTAGTGGGGACACACACAATCGATTCCATAAATTCGGGTTTTAAAATATCGACTACTATAAATTCGACCTAATTCTGTAGTATAGACGTACCCTTAGTAGTAGTTGGGAACTGTTGTTTCCCCTTTTTGTTTTTTTGTCGGTAAGGGGCTGTTCTGGACGTGGTTTTGGTATATGTCCGGATCCCTGAGTTTTAAGAGTTGTCTTTCCTGCTGGGAGGTTATCCCATGCAGTGATGGGCCTCCACTATTTGGATGTTACAGTGACTGAAATCTGCAGAGCTGCAACCTGATCCTCTGTACATACTTTCTCCAGCCTGTATGCGGTGGTTGCTGCCTGTAGATCAGATGCTGCAGTTGGCAATGCAGTTCTGTTTTCAGTAATGGACTCTGTTCTGAAGCTCCCCCACTCCTTAGGGGATACTGCTTGGGAGTCACCAGAAGTCGGGCAGCCATCGGGACACTACTTGAGGAAAGAGGAGACCGTACTCACTTTGTGGAGTAACTGGAGTTCTTCGAGATGTGTGTCCCTACAGATGCTCCACTATCTGCCTCCTTCCCCTCTGCTTTGAAGTTTTCCTTGTGGGACTTTGCAGTAGAGGCGAAACTGAGGGTGATTCACCCATGGAGTCCTGTATATCCTCGGTATGGGGTATGAGGCTGTATTGAATGCATTCATGGGCTAAATGGGCACCGCTACCAAATATCTGTGATCAAAGGCACAGGGTGTGCATGCACACCTGAAGTGGAGCACCCATCGGGGGACACATCTCAAAAAACTCCAGTTACTGTACAAAGTGAGTGACATCTCTTTCCAGTGTACCCTTCCCCCTGCCCTTGTGTGGACACTCTTATTCCAGTATAAGAGAGGCTTTTTAAAATTTAGCTTAAGCTCCTTCACAAGTGACACAAGCTAAACTGAAAAAAGGCACACTTATACCAGAATAAAAGTGTTTACACTAGGGGTTATACCAGTATAATGATATCAATTTAAATTCACACCTTACTTTATACTGGTGTAACTTTCCTACGTAGACAAGCCTTTATACTCTTCCTTGAATTACATTTTTATATCTACTGCTTCTTGAATGTATTCTCTGACCTATTCTTTTGCTTCACCCTCATTGTCACTATTTTGGACACCAATTCCTGCATAGTCCTTGCACAAATATAGCTTCTATCATTCTGCCCCTTACATTTGAAATGTCCTAGAAGCTTTTGCTTGTGCTTCACTATCCTAGATCTGTAACTTATCTTCTTTCTGCTGTCTGGTGTGCGTGGCATCCTCATTTGTCTGCCTGATCCATCATTTTCATTGTGAGCTCCTCAGGGCAGGGAGCTCTTGTGCCGCATGTGTACTCTGAAGAACCTTCCACACTTGTGGGCTCCATGAAATGATCGTAAACAATCTTGGAAGGCCAATGTTTGTTCATTCTAGTATCTGCTGTAAAGGGTTTGGGGCCTTTCACTGCATCCTAAAGCCACAAATCAAAAACAAAAAGCATAAGTGGTTTTGGTTTTATACTTGCAAAATTGAAATAGGATGACAAAGGTTTTGCAAAAGCAAAATGAAAACCTCGCCCTGTTCTTCACTTCTAGAAAGTAAAACTTATGCTATATAACAGAAGCACTAGCATTTGATTCAGTGCTTCTCAAATAAATGCAACTTATGCTTTATGAATATTTGTACATAAAATATTAAGTGCATTTTTTACACCGCTCCCACTTTTTTAAAAAAGTGCCTACATAACTTAGGAGCGCAAGTCCCATTGACTTTTCACTGGCACTTGGGCTTCTAAGTCACTTAGGTGCTTTTGAAAATCCCATCCTGAGTTTATATTGGTCCCGTATTACATTATTTGGATAATCACAGACTGAATAATATAGTCTGTCACAAAACTGGGTAAATCTACATACAGTAAGTGAGAAGAAAAGCATTCATCCTCAACCACAGGTAAGCATGAGTAAGTGCCTGGTTGGGTGTGGAGAAGGGGAGAAGGAACGCAATAGATTGATGGGATTAGTTAGAAAAGAGAAGAATAAAGGAGATGGGGAGAAGCCAAAAAAGAAGAGACAAGAACATATAGGGGACAAGGTAGAGAACACAATGTGATTTGGAGGGAGAGAGGAAATGGAGCCTGAAAGACTTTTCAGGAAAAGATATACAGTGATCTGCTATAGGTAAGAAAAGAGAGAACAAATGAAACCAGAAATGGCAAAGAAGGTAATGCAAAATCGAGAGAGGTAGACCTCCCCAGAAATAATTTACTCCTCAACTCATTCAAATGCTACCAAATGGACTGCAAGGAAGAATCTCCTAAGACAAAACTTAGCAATCACAATGCAATATAGAATAGATAAGGGTTCGGAAAAGCTTGTGCTTCAGGGTATGTCTAGTGAGCGTTTTGGCGCCTGTGGGAGCGAGCCTCCAGCCTGGGTCAACAGACCTAGGCTGACACTAGTGCTCTAAAAATAGCTCCATAGACACCACTTTGAAGTTGCAGCTCAGGCTGGAGCTTGGGCTCTGAAGCATAGGGAGGGGTTGGGTGCAGAGCCGGAGCTTCAGCCTACGCTGCAACTTCAAAGTGGTGTCTGTGGAGCTATTTTTAGAGCACTAGCACAAGCCCCGTTAGCCTGAGTCTGTCGACCCAGGCTGGGAGGCTCGTTCCCACAGGCTCCAAAACACGGTGTAGATATACCCTGAGGTCCTCTCATGAGATACACCCCCCCGAGTGGCAATGACATCCTGGGTGGGCAGGGCAGGTGAAAAGGCAGAAAAAACTCAAGCAGAGCCAGCATATTACACAGCACACTCAAAAGCACACACATTTTAAAGTACATTTAGTGCTAAAGGAGCAAACCACGCTAATACAATAATTGCATTTACTTCATAGACTGCTAATTATCTCAACAGGATTTAGTGAGCCTGTGTCCACTTGATTCATCCTAATTGGGAGCAATGTCATCGTAATCTGTAATTTCCTCTCCGGTTTGGAAATCTATACAGTCTCTTCTAAGGTGCCTGTCCCGATGGTAGCTACAATACTATTTCAGAGCAGCAGCTTCTGAAGTGGGAGTTGTAATTATTCCATATGAGTTAGTGAATCTGCTAAAGCCTTTTTTCCCCCTTTGCTTGTGATTTGGGTGTTTTTTAAACACACTGGGCACCCGGTCTCCCAGCTCTGTAGGCAGCACGTCTCCTTCTAGCTGTAGCATGAGTAGTGGAGTGACTGGATACAGCCATGGGCAGCCTGTAACTTGTTGTCTTACTGATCGTGATCCATAACTTCCTCAGGGAGGGAATCATCTGGCACATTCTTAGGTCCTTCTGCATACTCTGGTGTTTTACAACTGGAGATTCGTGCCCAGTCCTGCAAATCTGCTATGGATTCAGAGACCAATGGCTAGGTATCAAAGCTCTGTGGACAGGGCTGTTTTTGGTAAAACTGCGACCATCTGGAGAAGAGGATGCAGGAAGAGAGTGGGCTGGGGGGAAGAGGCTGAAGGTAATGCCAGGAAAAAGTGGTTGTGTAATACTAATGTGTGGCTGGACTTTACTCCACGGTGGAAGAGAGAAACAAGAGCATGACACACCAAATGTAGGCATGTAATGGTGTGAAATGTCAAGCTGACTTTGGTGAGCTCAGCTGCGTGGAAGAAGGCAAGGACACGTGGTATTGGTTTTAACCAGATTGCAACTTTAATAGTCAAACTATATCCAAGGTTCCTATCAGTGGACAGCCCAGCACAGTCTCTTCCACCCCATTGATCCTTTGCCAATTCTTGGGGATTTCCACCACACGGGGAGCCAATCATCATGCTAGGAGGGTCTCTAGGTGCCTCTATTCACCCGCTAGCATCTCTCCCCCTTGTGGGGTTGAGGCGAGAGGGGACCTCTATCCCTAGCCAGCACTGCACTCAAGCGCATTGGCAGAGCAGTCTTCCCAAGGTTGTGCCCTGGCCCCTTGTTCGCATTTGCCCCCGGGTGATTAGACACGATTCCCCCCTCTCTGTGTGCATCCCAAGGGCATCTCCGTATATTACCTTCCTGGACCGGGAGCCTAAATCAGCGAGTTCCTGCACTGTGCACCTGCCACATGGAGGCACCAGCATCCGCTTGGCTGCTTCCTCCCCACCCATCACAGGCTACCTAAAAGTTCAACCCAATACCGAGATCATACAGGAACTAATCAGCACCTTTATCACAGTGCTGCACTCTCTTTTCACACTCTGGGCTGATAACCGAACCACCTTGGGACTCCAGCCATGTCAGTACTTCCTAGCTGGTCTTCTGGTCCCTATCCACCTTTTTCATGGGGCGAGCCGCTGCAGTCTGCCAAACCCTGCAGGCTAGTATCGCCAGCCCGTGCTATCGAAACATGTCCATTAGCCGTCCAGTCTCCTGCTTAAACTTCCATATTAGTTGTAGCCTGGAGCACCTTCCCAGGTTGTTCTCCCCTAGGTGGATAAAAGTGATGGCTGGTGTGGCCTCACAGGGCACCAGCCCATGCAAAAGAGGCATGCGCTGGTCCCAGCGCATGCCCCATCTGCTGCACCAAGACAAAATTTGCATCGAGCCCAAGGCTTGGCTGCGAGGCCCTTGCTGAATTACATGCTCTCTTGTGAGCCCAGTGTACAATGCTGCGTCCATCGATCATATCCCCAGCCATAGACGTGCTCTGGTATATTCTGTATGATAGACATGGGGAAGGAAGCCAACCTGATTAAAACCCATGGTACTTACAGTCCACCACCTGCATCGGCCTGCTCTCAGGCATCTGCACATAGGATTTATAGGCCCTGGATCACCTGCACCCTATAGCCTGGACCCCTGGTGCCCAGACCCAACTAGATAGGGGCTGTTGCAGCCTCTCATATGGAATGAGTGGGAGCCATACTATCCTGGTGGCAGCCTGTTCCTAAACACACCAACAAATTGTAATTGGTTAGGAAGGCACGGTCCCCCATGCAGGATCAGGGGACCCTCACTGGGTGGCCATTGAGCCACATACGCCTGCGGTGCCCCTACAGGACACAGGTCCCTCCCACCAGAGTGGTACAACCTCGCCTACCCCAATTTGATCAGTTTTGTAGTGTGGACCTTGAGCTATAGGTAGGGCTCTACCAAATTTATGGTCCATTTTGGTCAATTTTATGGTCATAGGATTTTAAAAATAGTTAATTTCATGATTTCAGCTATTTAAATCTGAAATTTCACAGTGTTGTGATTGTAGGGGTCCTGACCCAAAAAAGGAGTTGTGGGAGGGTTGCAAGGTTATTGTAGGGTGGGGGTTGTAGTACTGCTACCCTTACTTCTGTGCTATGATATTGGTATGATGTTGCCATCGTGACTTCGGCCCTGCTGCCTGCAGAGCTGGGCCCTCAGTTAGTAGCTGCCACTCTCTGGCTGCTCAGCTCTAAAGGCAGCAGTGCAGAAGGAAGGATGGAATGGTATGGTATTGCCACCCTTCCTTCTGCGCTGCTGCTGGCGGGCACTGCCTTCAGAGCTGGGCGCCCGGTCAACAGCCACCGCTCTCCGGCCGCCCAGCTCTGAAGTCAGCGCAGAAGTAAGGATGGCAATACCGCTACCTTGTGATCCCCCTCCAACTCCCTTTTGGGTCAAGACCCCCAATTTGAGAAATGCTGGTCTCCCCTGTGAAATCTGTATAGTGCAGGGTAAAAGCACACAAAAGACCAGATTTAATGGGGGGATTAAATGGGGGGACCAGATTTCACGGTCCGGGATGTGTTTTTCATGGCTGTGAATTTGGTAGGGCCCTAGCTATAGAAAGTCACCTTCCCACTGCACATGCTATAGTTTGAAAATCCACCCTGAAGAGTCTTCTTTGGCTAAAGGGAACAACTCACTGACCTGGATGGCCCCAAAGAAAGCCAACAAAAAGGCTGCCTTGAAGAGCACAGCCTCACTGCCTGAACAGTAGACCCAAGGAAGAACCTCAACTAATTGCCTAAGGACCTGCAACGTCACTGGCTTCTTGATGTTGCGCCACGTCCTGGCAGCCTGGGCCCAACTCTCCTGCATCCTGCGGATCATGAATCCCGGGTAGGGGTCCGGATAACCCACAGTCCTTCAGTAAAGGCCACTCCAGACAACCGGTTATCTGTAGCAAGACCATGAACCGCCAAATGCCCAAGGCCTTGGGTAGACCCTCAGCCTCTCCTGAAACTCCTCAAACACGGCTGTGTAAGCTAAAAAGGTGAGTGGTGCAACTGCTCCTTTGGCTGTGGATACTGCTTTTAGCAACCAAGATTCCAGAGGCTGCCGGCATTTGTTCTGGCACTTCCTTGGCCTCCGCTGCTAGTGCTCTGAATCTGTTGACCTGGAATCGAGACAGCATCAGCTATGCTGTTATTAAGCCCAAGCACATGCTTGGCAGTTAAATGAATATTGCATGCACATTGTTTAACATCTTAAGGTCGAAGAGAATGCTTTGTGAGCCTTAGTCATAAGGAATCCATGCAGCTGAAGTCGCTCCTTCCCCTCCCAGTGAAGAGCTGCTGTGCTCCATGCTAGGAAGGGAAATCTCTCTTCCACAGGGCCGGGGTGGTGGTGAGACATGATAGAATAAGCCCTGGTGTCCTGCCCTTAAATCATTCCAGCAAGAGTGGAGTTAAGTGCATTCCAGTTCCTGTCAGGGAGGACAGCGGAGACAGGCAAGCCTCGGTTCAGAGTGCAATGTGCACATTTCATTTGGGGCAAGTAGGACTCCATCCCAGAGCGGGCTCTGCTCATCTCAGCACCAGAGCTGCACTCCCCAGGCCCACTTGAGGGAACACATGGAGAGAGAGAGAGAAAGAAATTCCAAAGTTGAACCATTTCCCCCATTCAGGAATCTGGTAGTGAGTGTTCAGTTCCTCCAGTGAGTGACTGGTGCACTCACATTGTCGCCAGTCTGTGGGTCTATGAAACACCTATCTGACTGGAAGAATTCTGCGCTGGCACTGACTAATGTGCTGGAGCAGGACTGGTATGCAAGAACAGAGATGAACACACTGAAAGCCATTTAAGGCGTAGTCTAGTAATTCAGACATAGGCTGAAGAGGGGGGTTAAGCTCCCCCTACACCAGTGCCTGGTCTTGAGGCCCCAGTTAGGACACGGAGCTCAGTGGAGCTGCCTTCAGATTCTCCTATTTAATAGACCAGATTGCAGCCCTGCAACACTGAAGGCTGCATCATGCTTTGAGGACATGAATGCTGAGGAACAAAGGTGTGTCAGCGGGTACCAGGGTTATCCATACCCCCAGCATGGCAGAGATTCTAGCATAGAGGTGGCTCCCTACTCAACAAGAAGAGTTGGTTTAGCTCTATAAGTGGGAGTTCATTGGAGGGAAATGTCTCTATTGCAGCATTACACCAGCCAGACTAAGCTAACAACCTGATCCATGCTGCACAGCCTCGTGTACAAGCCCCTTCCTGCACCTCAGACCAGTGTTTACTCAGTGCATAGTTATCACAGGGCTTTTCAAGCATCATCACTAGATGAGCCTCCTCATACCCACATTGTCTTGGCTTCCCTTGGGAGGGGAGGAGCTCAGCAAGGTGTGGGAGTAGTAATTTGCCTCCAATCACAAATGATTGTCCTCCCCCAGCTTGTACTGTGTATTAGAATTTAAAAGGCTGCGTTCTCGTGGACAAAGACTTCTGCACTCCAGGGGGAGGAGCACAGGAGCTCTGTTCTCCTTGCCCTGCAGTGCTCTGGAACTTTGCAGACTCCCAAAGTCCCGAGCTCCTCATGCCTTTCACTTTCTTCAAGAGTTTAAGAGTAATTTGCAGGATTCCCATTTCTCTTCCACTTCTTCTTGCCTTTCATAGACTTCGTTAAGTTCTATGGACATTACAAAGCTTTCATTGCTATAATAAACACACTCTGTTTTTATAAATTCCTCTTCTAAAATTGTCATTAACTGTGCCCTAGATTTTAATGTCCTCTAACAGTATGTACAAATTAAAACCCTTGTTTAGATTAGAGGGAGCCAAAAATAGTTACTTTTTGAAATGTTATTCAAAATCTTTCATTTTTATTCCTCCATAATCTAAAAAGTGATTTGACCAATTGCCTTCAGCCTTAACAAAATATGTGTAGTATCTTGAAAATAACAATACAAATACTTTTCCTGCAAAATTATAGGAAACACATTTTTACTTAAAAGTTTTGACCCGTTCTACTTATGTGATTTTTTTTAAAGCTGCAATAAGCTATCAGAGGGCAAATTGGTCAGGCACACATTATCTGCATTATAATTAAGTACTACTATTGTTAGTTAATCTTGCTTAATTACAACCTGTTATATACATTTTGGAGGAGATCTGACTGTAGAGAGTTTGAAGGGATAATAACCAGTCATTTTTGGTCACAAAGAAAGCTAAGAAATATTAGACACTAGTCAATTTCAGGATAATGTTTAATGACATGTAAGTGAAAAACTTTCTTCTAACTTTTCAGAAAAAAAACGTAGATCAAACTCCTTTTCCCCAGATAACAATCTAACAAGTTTAATTCAGGACTGCACTATTGTAACTCACTTTTCTACGTAAGGCTGTCAATAGAGGTCAGTCAGAAACTGGGCGGCATGGATCAGCGTTCACATCACACTTCCTGTCAGTACCCGGCCCAAGCCGGGGAAGCTAATGATCCAACCAGCGGACCAAATTTGGTGATGAATCCTGGTCACGTGCCACTTGAGGCATTTTGCACATAGGCTAAGAAGAGTCAGAAACTCCAGCATGCACAATGTGCAGCAGCTGGCTTTTTTTGAGTGGGTTTAGCCATTGAGAGCACATCACCCCAGTGCTCTGCCCCCTCCTTTAGTTTGCTTCTGGGTAGAGTTCAAGATCCTGGTCCTTGTCTTTAAGGCTCTAAATGGTCTGTAACCATTACCGTTACTTCAGAGACAACCTCTCCGGTCACAAGCTGCTGAGACAACTGCACTCATGAAGGACACTGAAGCTGTCAGTGCTCAGCACAAAACTTTCAAGACCTGCAGTCAAAGCATTTTCAGTGAAGGGGCTCAGATGTAGAAGACATAATGCAGGAGTTAAGAGTGAGCCTTTGGGCATGTCTACACTTACCTCCGGAGCGATCGATCCAGCGGTGGTCAATTTATCGCGTCTAGTGAAGACGCGATAAATCGACCGCAGAGTGCTCTCCTGTCGACTCCAGTACTCCATCAGAGCGAGAAGCGGAGTCGACGGGGGAGCGTGAGCAGTTGACTTACCGCAGTGAAGACACTGGAGTAAGTAGCTCTAAGTACGTTGACTTCAGCTACGCTATTTTTGTAGCTGAAGTTGTGTAACTTAGACTGTCTTAGCTCGCCCTCCCCACCCCTGCAGTGTAGACCAGGCCTTAATTTGGCTGTTTTTAGAGCCCATTACACAACACATGTAGTCTTATCCAAAATAATCTGAAGACTAGAGGGGAGAGGAGAAAAGACAAAGTATAAGCAGCTGAGCCTAGTATAGTAAGAGCAAGGCCACTTCTATTTTAAATGTTTTGCTAATCTTAATTCTGTTTTTGGCACCTAGATACTACTATAGCTGGCACCTCATAAATAACTTAGATGGGAAATATATATAAAAAGGGAAGGAGAGAAGGTATGCTACTGAGTCATCTGTGTACAAATGGCATTGTTCTCTCACTCTCCCTATGGGCATAATATTGGCTCATGAGACTCCAGGGTACCCTTGTGAAGCAAAAAAGATGATATCTGTGAGTATCCTATAGGATCTGTTAGAAGAAAGTCACTGGCATACAGACTGGGAAAACTACTGAGGGCACTCCACACCAAGGCAAGAAGAGAAAGATCTGGTATAAACTGGCCATCAGGAAGTTTAGACTTGAAATTAGATGAAGGTTTCTAACCATCAGAGGAGTGAAGTTCTGGAACAGCCTTCCAAGGGAAGCAGTGGGGGCAAAAGACCTATCTGGCTTCAAGATTAAGCTAGATAAGTTTATGGAGGGAATGGTTTGATGGGATAACATGATCTTGGCAATTAATTGACCTTTCACTATCAGTGGTAAATAGGCCCAATGGTGGGATGTTAGAAGTTACTACAGAGAACTTTTTCCTGGGTGTCTGGCTGTGAGTCTTGCCCACATGCTCAGGGTTCAGCTGATCGCCATATTTGGGGTCGGGAAGGAATTTTCCTCCAGGGTAGATTGGCAGAGGCCCTGGAGGTTTGTCGCGTTCCTCTGCAGCATGGGGCACAGGTCACTTGCTGGCGGATTCTCTGCATCTTGAAGTCTTTAAACCGTGATTTGAGGACTTCAATATCTGAGACCTAGGTGAGAGGATTATTGCAGGAGTGGGTGGGTGAGATTCTGTGGCCTGCATTGTGCAGGAGGTCAGACTAGATGATCATAATGGTCCCTTCTGACCTTAAAGTCTATGAGTCTATGAGCCTATCTGCAGTGACAGGAAGAGCTGATAAATTGTGGAGGGTGAAAATAGAAGTGAGACCTTTGGAACATAGTTGCTAATAATTCTAGTGATGGATGTCATGGTAGAAAATGGGATTGGAAAAGTAGGAACAAATAGGTAAGGAAGAATTTGTAATATTGTATGAGATACCTGGTACAAGCATATAATGTGTGGGGAATGCTCAAAGAGGCGATTATTTCCCAAGACATACCCAGTGCTCCCAAGGAGGCATGAAGAAAGTGAATCCCTTGTCCTGCCCGTACCCTGCACCAGTCCACAGAGTGGGACTGGCATGCAACGGGGAGTATGCACCCACTAAAGGTGTGTAGTCATAGGCATGCTCCCTGTGCTTGTAGGGGAGCTGTGATAAATGAAGGGGGTGGGTAGAACCATTTTATGGACACCCAGCCAGCTAGTTAGCTTTCAAATCCCTCTTGGTGCTGTTCTTTACTTACTTTACCTGTAAAGGGTTAACAAGCCCACAGGTAAAAGGAAAGAAGTGGGCACCTGACCAAAAGAGCCAATAGGAGGGCTAGAACTTTTTAAAATGGGGGGGAAAACTTCCCTTTGTCTGTCTATTGTATTCTTTGGGAAAGAGGAGAACAAGGAACAGTTATGCTATGAGAAGCTTTAAGCCAGGTATGATCAGAAATCGTCAGATCATACCTAGAATTACTTCCAAATGTGTAAGTAGATTAGGAATGTTTAGAAAGATGCGATTAGGTTTATTTCTGTTTATTTCTTGGTTTGTGGACTCCTCTGTGCTAACCCCAGATGCTTTTGTTTTGCTTGTAACCTTTAAACTGAACCTCAAGAGAGCTATCTTGATGCTTAATTTTTGTAATTGTTTCTTTTAAGATCTAGCAAAAAGCCTAAGTTCCAAATGTATTTCCTTTCTTTTTGTTTTTAATAAATTTTACCTTTTTTAAGAACAGGATTGAATTTTTGTGTCCCTAAAAGGTTTGTGCATATGTTGTTTAATTAGCTGGTGGCAACAGCTGATTTCCTTAGATTTTTTTTCTCAGCTCTTCCCCGGAGTGGGGTGTAAAAGGGCTTGAGAGTATCCCACAGGAAGGAATTCCCAAGTGTTCCTTCCTGGGTTCTCAAAGGGGGGAGCAGGGCTTGCACTTGGGTGGTGGCAGCCTCTACCCATCCAAGATCAGAGAGAAGCTGTGACCTTGGGAGTTTAATACCATCCTGGAGTGGCCAGTATTAATTTTTAAAATCCTTGCGGGCCCCCACCTTCTGCACTCGAAGTGCCAGAGTGGGGAATCAGCCTTGACGGGAGCTTGTGGAATTGCTCTGTCCTAAAATACCTTGTGGTGTTCCCCCTGGGCAGGGTTGGTTGGCACCGCCCCCAGTGCAGGGTTGTGCTTTAAAAGCACAGCTGAGCCTGAGTGGAGCATTGTCATACTGATATACATATATGTATTACCTCTGTTTAGTTTGGGCTGCAAGTGTCAGTTGAGGGTGTATGCATTTTAACGAACGTCAATTCAAATAAAGCATGAGTCTGTTCTTAGCAATCCTAGTGTAGTTTCCAAAAAAAACTTTAAAGGTTATGTTTGGTTTTAATGAAGAATGACAACATGAGTCACACTGCCTGTTTGGAAAGTGCAAAGAAGAAATGCTGTCAGTGATGAAGAATTGCCTGGGAAAAAGAACCTCATCAGATGAAACAAAAAAGTTCAACCAGAGTGGCAAACGAAAGGGTCCTGTTGACTTTTAGTTGAGGTCTAACAGGGAAAGATGGAAAAGCGATCCTTGAAATATTTAAAGCATGTTTATAGTTTGTTAAAATCAGTAAAGCATTAGCATAACAGTATGGACTATATTTGCATCTGTATAAATCAGCATAACTCTATTGAAATCAGTGAAGGTAAATTGACATATACCAACTTAGGATCTGGACTTCTATCCCTATATTGTGCAAAACATTTGGTTTCATTTCGTCAGCTCAACCAACCAAAGAAAGCAAACAGGTTGCGGAATCTGAAAGGTCTGATATTGCTACCTTAAGGCCTGCTGCTGTTCCCTTTGAAATCAATGCCAAAACTCTCATTAACTTTAGTGGGACCTTAAAGACACTAACTCCGATATAACTATGTTAATTCATAGTGTTCTGAAAATACTTTAATCAGCAGTTTGGTAAACTAGTTGAACAGCCCGATGCCTTTGCTGAATCAACCTTGCTAGGAAATGCTCCTTTGTGTTACCATTTCTAGCATGCTGTTAAAGCAAACAGCATTTCTGATAAGTAATAGTTATTTTTGCTGTGATAGGGCATCACTTAAGTTTAAACAAAACTACTTTGAACAAAACACGATATACCCCAATCTGCTGAAATTAAGCTCAATATTAAATGTGTTTGGGGTAGATCGTTAGGGGCCTTGTACCGAGGATATAAAGGAGGAATAGTATAAATCAGCATTTCATTCACCAACCCCACCTACCTGTCATGAAGCACAGTTAAATTCAAGAGCAATTTTTAAGACCATTGTTTTGTAGGATTTTTTGTTTTGGCTTGTTAATATATACAAGAGTCTTAAAGAAGCAAAATCAGAAGAAACAGTCATTTGGATGCTGCCGGAAGAGAAACCTAGTCTGACACTTTTTGTAAACAGGGAGGGGTGGGGTTTCAAATTGATTTAGGTGCGTGATTCTCATTGACTTTCCTGCTTTCTGCACTTTAGAAAACCCCACCTGTAATGCCTGTGTTTATTGCAGTTTCTTGTAATCAGGCACAGTCCCATTGGTGGCAACTATGTCCAGTACAAGTATTTAACTTTGATCCCACTTCCTTTCCTCCTTGTCAGCCTTCCATCCTTCCCAAAACTGTGTCCAAAGAGACAAGGAAGACGAAAAATGATGTTCATAGGAATAGACTGTATAGTTTGCCCAGATGTCCACTTGGCATGTTAAAATATGTGCAGTAGGGAAGTACAATCTACAGCATAAGCTTTTTGTCTGAGTGCTGTTCCCATTGCATAAGAGCACCAAGAAAAAAGGCTTATTTAAATCCAATATAGTTCAAAACATAACTTTTTCATTTGCACCCAAAAAATGGGCCTGAGCTGAAGGGGCACAATCCGCCTTGCTCAAAATCAGTATACATTTTACATCAGACAAAGGCAGGAAAGACAATGGACGAGAATTGGCTTGTACTTACACCAGTGTGAATCCAGAGTAACTCTATTGACTTCAGTGGAGTTACTCTGGATTTACACTGATGTCATTAAGAGCAGAATTTGGCCTAGCGTCCTTAACTTAGTTTTAAGGTTAAACATCTCCAACTGTGTGTGGAGTAGGGAAAAGTAACAATGTGGGTAGGTACTGAACCATTTAATTATGGGTTTTAGTGGCAACCATCAAGAACCAGACCTTTGAAATGCTACATCTGGACTTTTCTCCCCTAAGCTGTCTCCCCATCAAGGCTGCTGGGATATTGTTAACATGTGCACTTTAATTTTCTGTTGTGCAGGCCCAGTTTATTAAGTTGTGTGTCATAAGTGTGGGTCAGCTCCTATAAATGTGCCTCTCTTGGCATTTCACAATCATTGGGGAAGGTCTTGCTCAATCTGAGTCCCAACCCTGGAGCCGTGATGTAGAGAGGTGTTCAATCTCCTGAGTCAGATGTGGGCCCTGGGGCGGTTTTGACTGTGACAGAGCAATGTTCAAACTAGTGCAAATCCAGTTGCTGAGTGACAATATTCTTTGAGGTTGCCCTTGTGAAAGTTTCCAAGAGCTGTGTTTTATTTGTATAACAACAAACGATATGATATTAACTGAGGATTTAAAGCCAGCCATTGAAGAATACTGTTTAAGTTTGATCTGAAACTTAGCAGCCTGATTCAGTTACAGTGGTGACTCACTTAGAGTTGGTTCTCACATGATTCAGAAAGTATACGGATGACTCAACCAACAAATTTACTTAGCTCCCATGCTATTTTCCTCACAATGAAAAAATGCTTATCAAAAAAATAAATAAATAAAATTTTTAGCAGGAGCATTTGACTTTGCTCTGGGGTAAAATAAATGCATATGCTGAGTGAGTTCACATTTGTAAAATATTGTTTAGCAAGTTAAGGCTGACATGAGAGCACGTAGTATGAAAAAAAGTGGGTTGTAAACTTTATAACTTGTTTGACTCTCTAGCATTGCTCAGTAATAGAAGAACAGTCATCTAGACCTGGTGGAAGGACTTAGGAAGGCTGCCCCAACTCTAACCATTATTAATTTATTCTGGCCTAACAGGCTCTTGGCCAAGATTTTCAGAAGTGAAAAAGTGATTTTGGATGCCTCAGTTTTTGGGTGCTTAGCTTGAGACACTTTAAAAGGGCTGCATTGCAGAAAATGCTGAATACTCACCCTCTGAAAACCAGGCCCCTGCACTTAGGACGGAAGAATCCCATGCACTGCTACAGACTAGGGACCGAATGGCTGGGCAGCAGTTCTGCAGAAAGGGACCTAGGGGTTACAGTGGACGAAAAGCTGAATATGAGTCAACAGTGTGCCCTTGTTGCCAAGAAGGCTAACGGCATTTTGGGCTGTATAAGTAGGGGCATTTCCA
This sequence comes from Macrochelys suwanniensis, assembly GCA_033296515.1. Taxonomy (NCBI): domain Eukaryota; kingdom Metazoa; phylum Chordata; order Testudines; family Chelydridae; genus Macrochelys; species Macrochelys suwanniensis. Next base: position 241,356,684 of record CM065776.1, read on the forward strand.
GCAGATCGAGGGACGTGATTATTCCCCTCTATTCGGCACTGGTAAGGCCTCATTTGGAGTACTGTGTCCAGTTTTGGGCCCCACACTACAAGAAGGATGTGGATAAATTGGAAAGAGTCCAGCGGAGGGCAACAAAAATGATTAGGGGGCTGGAGCACATGACTTATGAGGAGAGGCTGAGGGAACTGGGATTGTTTAGCCTGCAGAAGAGAAGAATGAGGGGGGATTTGATAGCTGCTTTCAACTACCTGAAAGGGGGTTCCAAAGAGGATGGATCTAGACTGTTCTCAGTGGTAGAAGATGACAGAACAAGGAGTAATGGTCTCAAGTTGCAGAGCGGGAGGTTTAGGTTGGATATTAGGAACAACTTTTTCACTAGTAGGGTGGTGAAGCACTGGAATGGGTTACCTAGGGAGGTGGTGGAATCTCCTTCCTTAGAGGTTTTTAAGGTCAGGTTTGACAAAGCCCTGGCTGAGATGATTTAGTTGGGGTTGGTCCTGCTTTGAGCAGGGGGTTGGACTAGATGACCCCCTGAGGTCCCTTCCAACCCTGAGATTCTATGATTCTAAGGTGGCTCAGGCCTGGTCTACACTGTGTGGGAGGGGATCGATCTAAGTTACGCAACTTCAGCTACGTGAATAACATAGCTGAAGTTGATGTACTTAGACCTACTCACCGTGGTGTCTTCACTGCGGTGAGTTGACTGCTGCCGCTCCTTTGTTGACTCCGCCTGCGTCTCTCGTGGCGGTGGAGTACAGGAGTCGATGGGACAGCGCTCGGGGGTCAATTTATTGTGTCTAGACTAGACATGATAAATTGATCCCGCTGGATCGATCGCTGCCCACCGATCCGGCCGGTTGTGTAGACATACCCTTAGTTTGGGCACCCCAAAAACCGAGGAACCCAGTATCGGTTGGCACTTTTGAAACTCTTGGTTGAGCCACATAACAATACCAAACCCACTGAGGTCAGAGGTCCTGCTCAGTTGGTAGTTCTGCATGGCTGTGAGCATTCATCAAGTATGCTGTCAGTCACAAAGTCAGTCTTAGAACTGCTTCCAACTTTCCCTAACCCACCTGTGGTGGCTGGCTGTAATATAAATATAGCATGAATCTTCTCTGAAAGTTGAGTTCAGACTTAGCAGGAGGCTCACAGGAGGTCCTTTTTCACATTGCCCCAGAAGGATATGATACCTGCATATCTCTGAGCTTTGTATCATTCTGTAGTCATCCTCATTTTTTAAAATTAAGTAACAAAGGATCTGGAAAATGGAGAAGTTCTGCACATCAGCAAGGCTTGGCCTAATACATGTCATTAAAATGATTGTCACTCTGCTTTGTACATCCCAGGCACCAATGATTTCCATTAAACTTCTAAACAGTGTCTTTAAAAAAATAAAAATCCAACTTTTATTGGAAAAAGCTCCCCAGACTAATGGGAACAAATAACAATAATTACTTATCTGCTTTTTCCTTTAGGCAATTGAGGGAAAGTTAAAGTTAACATTTGCAGTTTGTTCACTCTCTAAAACAGGCCTAAAATAGCGTGTGATAAAATAACTGCATTCTACCTACCAAAAAAATGCCACATTGCTCTCCACTTTGCAGTGGTTCAGCATGTCACAACTCCAGGGGTACTTTCCTGCCTATTCTCTGTCTCTTTCTCTTTAAAATGTAGAAGTCCCATAGGTCCATGTCCTAATCTGCTCATTGTTTATGGCTACCTTTCCATCAGTTAACCTAAAGGAGAAAGCAGAAAGTTGGCTTTCAGCTTAAAGCACAGGACTGGCCTGTTTATTCTTGGCTCTTCCAACCTCCCTTTGCAGCCTTCAACCAGAGCCTTCATCTCTTCATGCTTCAGTCTCCTTATCTGTAAAATAGGGTTGATTGTGGTTATGTGAGGCGTGTTTGGGGCTAAATTCATTCATATTTGTAAAGTGCTTTGAGATGCTCAAAGGGAAGAGGCAAGGTACGAAAAACTGAACTGGTCTACATGGAATTTCACTAATTAGTGCCATTTTAGATCCTGATACCATACACTGTGCGGGCAGTTCTTAAAGCTGGCTCCATTTAAGTCAGTGGCAAACTTGTATTGACTTCACTGGCACTAGGATTTGGTCTTAATCAGTTGACTTCCTTGTCCTTTGATTATGCTATTCAGGGAAGTAAAAACTGTCCACTTATTTCCTGATGCAATGTCTGGCACAGGCATGGTACATAAATGTACATGCACTAGGTCGGTGGGATATGCTGGTTTCTGGGGTCAGAGCTCAACTGCCTTTCATGTGATACAATAGCAAGGAGAGGGTCCATAGCAGGACACACTGCTGGGCCAAGATGCTTTGTTAAAATGCAGTCAGAGAAACCAGACATGTAACATGCAGCATTGGCATATCTTGGAAACTCACAGTAAACAAGCACCGGCCATTATTATTCATAGCAGCCGTTTTGCCAAACCACAATTTAATCTACCAGCAATAGAGTCAGGAGGTATGGTCTGTCACCAAGGGGGAGTGGGTCTGCTGGCATGTGAGGCGTACCTAGGTAGCATGCGTAATCACAATTTTTGTTGCAACAGTCATAATAAAACTGCATTGTGTTTCTAAATATACATATCCAATAGCAATGCTGGTACAACACACATGAGGGTACAGTGACTAGATCATTAACAGCCACACAGGCCAATGTATGATTTGTATCTTCTTCATGTAACCCAAAGCCAATGATAAATACAAATGTGGCTTTTCTCTTTTGGGGGATTATCACTGATGCCTTTGGTACTGCTGTAAACAAGCAGTTGTAACCGACACCTCTGCTCACGTGTGTCCTGACCTCTCCCAGTCCATCATTATATGTCATTTCCAGGTTGTTTTGGAGGGTGTACTTGCCTCCACCCCCCATTTCAAAATCGTATGCATCTCAATGCATTGACTAATGGCTCTGCAAAGTGTTGCTTAGTATGCTCTTACCAACAAGAGGGGATGCCATTTTAGATTTGGTTTTGGTGAGTAGTGAGGACCTAATAGAAGAAATGGTTGTAGGGGACAACCTTGGTTCAAGCGATCATGAGCTAATTCAGTTCAAACTGAATGAAAGGATAAACAAAAATAGATCTGTGACTAGAGTTTTTGATTTCAAAAGGGCTAACTTTAAAAAATTAAGGAAGTTTAGTTATGGAAGTGGATTGGACTGAAGAACTTGTTGATCTAAAGGCTGAGGAGGCCTGGAATTACTTCAAGTCAAAGTTGCAGAAACTATCAGAAGTCTGCAGCCCAAGAAAGGGGGAAAAATTCATCGGCAAGAGTTGTAGACCAAGCTGGATGAGCAAGCATCGCAGAGAGGTGATTAAGAAAAAGCAGAAAGCCTACAAGGAGTGGAAGATGGGAGGGATCAGCAAGGAAAGCTACCTTATTGAGGTCAGAACATGTAGGGATAAAGTGAGAAAGGCTAAAAGCCATGTAGAGTTGGACCTTGCAAAGGGAATTAAAACCAATAGTAAAAGGTTCTATAGCCATATAAATAAGAAGAAAACAAAGAAAGTAGAAGTGTGACTGCTAAATACTGAGGCTGGAGTGGAGGGTAAGGATAATCTAGGCATGGCCCAATATCTAAACAAATACTTTGCCTCAGTCTTTAATGAGGCTAATGAAGAGCTTAGGGATAATGGTAGGCTGACATATGGGAATGAGAATATGGAAGTAGATATTACCACATCTGAGGTAGAAGCCAAACTCGAACAGCTTAATGGGACTAAATCAGGGGGTGGTGGGGGGGAAGGCAGATAATCTTCATCCAAAAATATTAAAGGAACTGGCACATGAAATTGCAAGCCCATTAGCAAGAATTTTTAATGAATCTGTAAACTCAGGGGTTGTACCGCATGACTGGAGAATTGGTAACATAGTTCCTATTTTTAAGAAAGGGAAAAAAGGTGATCTGGGTAACTACAGGTCAGTTAGTTTGACATCTGTAGTATGCAAAGTCTTGGAAAAAATCTTGAAGGAGAAAGTGAATAAGGACATTGAGGTCCATGGTAATTGGGACAAAACACAACATGGTTTTACAAAAGGTAGATCTTTCCAAACCAACCTGATCTTCTTTGAGAAGGTAACAGATTTTTTAGACAAAGGAAACACAGTGGATCTAATTTACCTCGATTTCAGTAAGGCATTTGATACTGTTCAACATTAGTTAAATTGGAAAAGATGGGTATCAGTATGAAAATTGAAAGGTGGATAAGGAACTGGTTAAAGGGGAGACTACAGCGGGTCATACTGAAAGGTGAACTGTCAAGCTGGAGGGAGGTTACTAGTGGAGTTCCTCAGGGATTGGTTTTGGGACCAATCTTCTTTAATCTTTTTATTACTGACCTCGGCACAAAAAGTGGGAGTGTGCTAATAAAGTTTGCGGATGACACAAAGCTGGGAGGTATTGCCATATAGAGAAGGACCGGGATTTCATACAGGAAGATCTGTATCTTCCTGCATCACAAGAGAGAAACTGCTTATGCAGTAGAACCCGGTTTATCCGACCCTCCATGATCCAGCCCTCTGTATTAACTGAACCACCAGCTGCCTGGGGCTGGCCACCCAAGCTCCAGCTGCTGTCAGCCCTGGGGTGGCTAGTGGTTCAGTTAATATGGGGAGCCGGATAATGGAGGCTTGGCTAAATAGGATTCTACTGAATATCAATAAAATATTGTGTTCAACTGATACTCAAGTTATGAGAGGGATCTCCCTCCCTTTGAACATGAACCGGACTTGAATTTCACCTTTCAGATGTGTGAACTAAGTGATTATTGATCTACACATAAAGGAATGTCCTTTTGATGTCTGTCTAATCTGGCCCACTAGGTGTCAGCCACTGTATCACAGGCAGTCTGCCCTAGTGATTGGAGCAAGAGTCCACCCTACCAGTTAGAGCTGAATCCACATGAGGGAAGTCCAGGAGCAAAGTCAGGGTTGTCAGAATCCAAAGCTTAAGCTGAAGGTGTCGCAGAGGGCCAGAGCTGGGTGTCAGAAACCAAAGCCTAAGCCAAAGGGTTAATTGGAGTTACAGTCAGAAGGCAGGTCTGAAGTTCTGAGCCAGGAGTCAGAAATCAGGAAGAAGCTGGGAGCTAGATGCAGGCATAGGACCAAGCACAGCAGCAGGCTAGAAATGCATTGGGCAATCACTGGACTGCTGCTGTTACTGAGCTGAAGTATCAGCCTGCTGACTCCTTCAGCCAGTCAGGTGGTGCAGTCAACCAGACAGCTTCTGTCAGGGCCAGCTGCACTCATTAAGTTACTAGGAGAGGAATTCTGCTGCAGGCAAAGCCCCTGACACTAGGTTTATATATTATGCATGTTATCTGAGCACCTGTCGTTTCCCAGCCGTATATGTCCTGCTAGTAAGGTGATTTCAGCCCACAGCATGAATTATCAGTATCTCAGTCATGAAATGGCTCTTGTGAGTGGAATTATATTGTCGCTTTTGAAGATCTCTAGAATTGCTCACGTTCTCTTTAGAAAGTAGTGCTTAGTTCTTGCTGGTTTGCTTGATTTACCAGAGTGTGGTTTTGCTATGTCACCAGGTGAGGGAACTGAGCTATTGTCCTTTGGTTGATACAGATGATAAAGGTGTTGTATCAGGAGTGCCGGAACAGGGGGGCTATGAAGCTATGGCCTCCCACTTTTTACCAGCTGTAAGGGTGAACGATTTGGGGGGGCGGAGAGGAGTGAGCAGGGGATGGGGTGTTGGGGGGAAGAGGTGTTGGGGGGTGATGTGAGGGCAGGGGCTTGGGGAGAAGGGGTGGCATGGGGCCTTGAGGGAAGGGGCGGTGTGAGGGTGGGGGCTCGGGAAGAAGGGGCGGCAGGGGGCGGGGCCACAGTTCGAGCGCTTGTGGCCCCACCCACTTTTAGGGACCTTCTGCCACTCCTGTGTTGTATACATGCGAATTCTGTGGTCATTTACCTCTGTCAGCTGTAAGGTCCATGCTTGCTGGAAGTCATCCAAATGCAATCTCTTAGAATATACACCAATCCTTGGTAATGTAATGATGCAAGTTCTGGCCCTTGGTTTCTGTGGTTTTCTTGCTCACATGAATGTCATGCCCTTGTTGAATGCAATGTCTGAAGTGCTTCCACTGCTGGAAATTGGGGGTGGGAGAGGCTATCATCCCGTACGGTGAGATAGGTACTGTTATACCATCACGACTGCATTTGACCATGCCACACATCTCACTTATGGTTCTGGTGTATTGTTTAAGGACAATAGGCTGACGGTGCCCTGAGCGTAAATCTGTGCTCTCGACTCACATGAGTCACAAGCAGATCAGAAAGTGAGTAGCATGGTCCTCGAAGCCTTACCTCGGACTCTTTTTTTCTGTGATAACTGCATCGATGTGCGTGGTGAGCTCCTGTTCACTTGTGGGATGATCTATAGAGAGGGACAAGTGCTTGTGTAGAGTGGCTGGCATGGTCTCTGTGGCACATAGCTGTCTGAAGCTTTATTCTTTGCTCCTTGCGTGAGCCTCAGCAACTTTGGGATCACAAATGTGGGCACAGCTTGTGGTCTGCATGACTGTATCTGGAAGAAGCAGCTGCTGTTACATAAGTTATTTTGTCAATGTGCTATCGTTATTGCTAGGGTGTGGGTCCTAGCGATTGACTGCTCTTAGGATATGACTCGGGGTGCAGGCATACATCCATTAGTTACATATCGAGCAATGACCGTGATAGCAGTCTGGTGAAGTTGCTGTAGAGAGGCATATGTGTGAAGCATACACTGTCTGAATAGCTCCAACGAGAAACTGCGGAATTGGAATTAATATGCAAACTAGATACCATTACCTTAGGCTTGAATATTGACTGTGGATGGCTCGGTCATTACGTTAATTGAATTTATTTCCCCCCCTTAACACCTTTGTGTCAACTGTCTGTAATGGGCCAGGTTGATTATCACTTCAAAAGTTTCTACTGATAACAGTTCCTTTCAATTAATTAGCCTCTTAACGTTGGTATAGGCACTTCCACCTTCTCATGTTTCTTTGAATGTATAAATATCTGTTCACTGTATGTTCCATTCCATGCATCCGATGAAGTGGGTTCTTAACCCACGAAAGCTTATGCTGAAATAAATTTGTTAGTCTCTAAGGTGCCACAGGTATTTTTCTTGTTTTCTTTTTGCTGACACAGACTAACACGGCTACTACACTGAAACCTGTCTGAATAGTGTGTCCTATTGTACTGGTTTTTACGTGTGTTTCAACTTGGTAACTTTTCTTGTGCTTACAGTTTCTGAAGGCCATGATTTCTGCAACTGAGTGCAGAACAATGATGCTTTCTGTTGTGACAGAGCCTCTCCTGGAGCAATTTGCCGTGCTGAGTCCTAAATTTGTCCGTTAATGCAGCACTTGCATACTGCTGATTAGCACTGCTTGCCCTAGGCATGGGATGGCTATTTCCCCTTGGCTTCTTTGCCTCAAAGAGCAGGTGCTAGGAGTACAGTCACCTGCCGCTTGGCTGTTCTGTAGCTATCTGTGAGCCCTACTGCTGACTGTTGGTCTGCTGTTGGTTTTTCCAGCCTTCTTCATATCCCACAGGCTGTGTCCTGCCTGTGGGTGTGGTCACTATGCTCTCTTGGGGTATGTCTACACAGGGATAAAAGTGTCTGGCCCAGGTCAGCTGACTTGGGCTTGTGGGGCTAGGGCTGCGGGGCTAAAAGTTGCAGTGTAGACGTTCGGGCTTGTGCTGGAGCCTGAGCTCTGAGATCCTCCACCCCTACAGAGACCCAGAGTTCTGTTCCCAGCCCGAGCCCGAATGTCTGCACAGCAGTTTTTCAGCCCCAGGGCCTGAGCCTCGCAAACCTGAGTCACCTGACCTGGGCCAGACGTGTTTTTTTAATCCCTGTGTAGACATATCCTGGGTAGTTACGGCAGTTGGCCACCAAGTACAACTGTTGTCATGCCTTTCTTGCAGCAAGTATTTTCTGGCTTTAAGACTACATGGTTTTCTACTATTTCTCTGGCCCATTGTCATGAGAGGAAACCTGCACCTCCCTATGCTCTCTCTGCCAAACTGGCTTTGCCCTTAACAGGCCTGCTGATTCAATGGATGAATTTGCCCTGCCTTCATGGACGGCTGAGTTTCTCTGGGGCTCTGTAGCCTTTTGAGTATTCTCATACAACCTGCTTCCACACAAGAGCCTGCTGCTGCACAGACATGGCTTCTTCAGCTCTCGAAATTGAGTATCACACCTGGGGCTGCCAGGCGTCCAGTTTTTGACCGGAACACCTGGTCGAAAAGGGACCCTGGCAGCTCCGTTCAGCACTGCTGACTGGGCTGTTAAAAGTCCAGTTGGCAGCGCAGCAGGGCTAAGGCAGGTTCCCTGGCTCCGCACAGCTCCCACAAGCGACTGGCATGTCTCCACGGCCCCTAGGTGCAGGTGCGTTTTGGGAAGCTCTGTGTGCTTCCCTTGCCCCAAGTGCTGCCTCTGCATCTCCCATTTGCCGGGAACCGTGGCCAATGGGAGATGTGGGGGTGGGACTTGCGGGTGCGGGCAGTGCACACCACGCAGAGCTGCCTGGCCATGCCTCCACCTGGAAGCCAGACATGGTGGCTGTTTCCAGGAGCTGCGCAGAGCCAGGGAAGGCAGGAAGCCTGCCTTAGCCCCGCTGTGCCACCGCCTGGGAGCCACCTGAGATAAGCACCACCCAGTCGGAGCCCGCACCCCAACCCTCTCCCCCAGCCCACACTCTGAACCCCTCATTTCTGGCCACACCCCAGAGCCTGCACCCCGGAACCCGCACCCCCTTCCTCATCTCTGCCCCAGCCCAGTGAAAGTGAGTGAGGGTGGAGCAAGTGACGGAGGGAGGGGAGCTGGAGTGAGTGGCGGGCAGGGCTTGGAGAAGGGGTGGGGTAGGGGTGGGGCCTCGGGGAAGGGATGGGGCAGGAGGCGGAGCAAGGGTGTTCAATTTTGTGCAATTAGAAAGTTGGCAACCCTAATTACACCGGAGGTCTCTAGCCTCTTTGTACCTCTTGGAACCAGTAGGGGATATGCTGTAATCAATGGCTTGACCTGGCTGATGCACTCAGTAACCTTCCTTGACAGGCCTTTGTTTTTCTCTTTTGCAGCCCTACTTCATGCATGGGGGTGTGTTTTGGTCTAGTAGGTCTAGCATGGGAGGTAGAGTAAGGTTGGCTCAAGTGAAATGTTGTGACTCTCCCTTCCTCTTTCAGAAATGCAACCTTTTGGTCTGTCTATCCCTGCTTGCGATTGGCTGGGGCAATAATCACATGGCACAGTGTTAGATTTTTTTTCTTTCATTTTTTAAGTCTCTTTTTTGGATTCTCAAAATGCCTTTCCTATGGTTGGGACAGTGTACCTCTCACTCCTCATCCAGTGAGTGCCCTCACTTGCAGCCTCCAAAATTCTCTTCTTCCATCATGCCCACATGCAAATACTCTGAAGTGTAAGGATCACGACTCTTTACCAGCCTGTAAAGCACATTGCTCACTGTTGGTGTTATGCAAATAAATAAGAAGCAATGTTTCCTTATATATTAGCTTTTTGTATTATTTTCTTTGGTACTGTGCTCATTCATGAGTATAGATTGTAAGCTCCTCAGCGGAGCCGGTTGGAAAATGAGAGGAAAACGTGCAAAAATTTTCATGAAATTTCATCTCAATTTTTTGTAGAAATTTCATTGTTCATGAAATTTTCCAGCCAGCTCTTTAGGGCAGGGACTTATTGTTTGGTAAACTGCACATATCTTAAGTCTGGCCTAGTGGATAGAAACACTGGATTGGCACTCAGGAGACCTGGGTTCTATTCCTGATTCTGGCTTACTCAGAGACCTTGGGGAAATCACTTCACCTCTGTTTCTCTTCACCTCTGTTTCTCAGGGTGCTATATAAGAGCTAGATGGTAATAGTAGTAAGGTGTGTATGCATGCAACATTACCCTGGATGCCATTAAAATCTTTGTAGTATGAGGTATGCAGTTTTTTCTATTCTGAGTAGAGGGAATACTGCCTATACCGCATAGGGTGACCAGATGTCCCGATTTGATAGGGATAGTCCCAATATTTGGGGCTTTTTCTTATATAGGTGCCTGTTATCCCCCATTCCCATCCTGATTTTTCACACTTGCTATCTGGTCACCCTAATACAGCAGCACAGGTAAATGTCTCTGTGCATTAATTGTCTAGCTTTTAATGGTGACCATTGGATATATAAATAATTGCCATGGTTTATGGTTCCAGATTGTCATAGCCTTTGGTTTAGTGGGAGACTGGAGAAGATCTCGTTAAGTTCATATTATTACACCTACTCTGTTTGCTTTGGGTTGCGGGACTATGTTATGGTGAGTAACAGAGATGCATTTATTTTTCTTTTCAGATAAAACGAGACAAACCAGAAAATATACCAGATCTAAAAGATTTAGTAAAACAAAAATTCACTGCATTGGGAAGCAAAAACGATGACTCAGATTTGCGAAGAAATGAAAAATATATACATTTTATGGAACAGCTTAAAAGAATGAGAAAACAGTGTAAGTCTTCATTTTTTAAAATAATGGTTTTCTGGAAATACAGTATGGTTCTATATACATATATCATATGTTGGTGTATTACTAAAATGTTTTAAAATACAAACCAGCCAAACAGAGCTCAAACATTTACATGCATTCTTTATACAGGACTTATTTAAATTTATCATTCACATAGTTAAGTAAACAGCCCAGTAAGTAACAACCTTATGATTTTATGTAATCTGTCCTAGTGCTTGTCTTATTTGCATACATATGCAATGTAAAGCTTCTTTCACATCCCTTTTTTTCTGTTTGAAAGTGGGTTTTTCTTTTAAAGATACTCTTTTCTCTTAATTGGTGGGATCTCCCAAAAGGAGATCCTAGGTAAGCTGTTTTCATTTGTCGTTTTAACAATTGCCCCTATTTCACAACTTAGGTTATGTTGCAACCCTAATGAGACCTTTGCTTTAATCGTAGAACTATATTGCTGGAAAATGCTTACTGTGTGTGTTCTCAGGTTTACTGCTTCTACACACGCACTGTGTAACTGTGTGGCTTATTAAAATCTGTCTGGCTTAATTCATGTTGATTCACCAAGTGGTAAAATTGTAAATTATTGTGCTCGAGCTGTCAGAGAAGTTAGGAAGTTAGCAGTTCTAATGTTTATACAAGACAACAAAATTGTGTTTGGTTTTTTTATTGCACAGTGAATGCAATAGCTATTAAAAAATCATTCTGAGCAGTCATGCTGGGAAAATTCATGGGTCCTAAAATCATGTGTATCGTTCTCACCCTGTCCAATCATGATTACACTTTAGAATCACATTGTTCCTCTTTCCATCCCTTGACCCCTGTCCCTGTGTCATTCTCCCACAACATACACACTTGGATTTCAACATAAACTGATAGCTCATGTATTGCGGGAATCATAGATTAATGATTTACACAATTGGCAGTTGAGACGCTGGGTGCTTTCATAAAGCAGTGTTTTTTAACTTGCAATCCTGGTCGCTGATCCAAAGCCCACTGGAATCAGTGGAAAGACTCTCCTATTGACTTCTATGGGCTTTGGATCAGTCCCCTAGAAAGACTCATGGAGTGAGAGGATGAAGATATTGAATTTTAGGTCTGATCCCTCAAGACTTGTCAGGAGTAGAGATGAATGCTGTGCATCATTTGAAAATTGAGAACCCAAGTTCTCCAGTGGTGTGTGGCATTTGTTTCCCATCCTTATGATTTTACAAGATACTGGGCTTCAGAACGATCACTGGTCTATCAGCCTAACTGTGTTTTTGGGACTGAATATAGCAAGATGCAGACCACAACCAGTGTAACCTTCAGTTCCTGCATAATCATAAAATTATTGCTGCCTCGCCATTATGTTGTAATTCCAGATTTCCAGGTGTTTGTAATTCAGAAACCAAGAGCTTGATAATAGAAACTGGATTTGTTTCCCACCCTGTAATTGGCTGCCCTAAATATATTTTATCTATGGCCAAGTGGCCAAGTATTAACCAGTAGAATTATTAAACATCACCCAAATTAATCAAGCATCATAGGAATGACTGGTATTTTTATAGGAGGGGAGTATTTTATTGTTGGTGTTTTCTGAAACCCAGTTGATATTTCTCTTAATAGCCATTAGGATTTTTGTTTTGGTTGTTCACTGAAGACAAATTGAGAGGGTGCCAGCAGAATGTGGATGGTGATGTTGGATGGACCAGTGTGCTCTGTACGTGGACGACTGATCAGTTGTGGCAGTTTGGGAGCTGTCGCACACATGTTGATTTTGATCAGGTGTTCCATCACGTTTGAGCCTATCACAATGCTTAGAATAATCCGAAAGGTTGAACGGAAAAACGTTAGATGAATTTTACAACAAACTTGAGTACACTCTAATGATCCTACATTAAAATAAACACACTGGAACCTCTCTCTCACTCTCTGTTATCAAAAGAAAAACTAAATGCCTCTTTAGGGCTGAGAATATAAGTGTATCAGAGATGGGAAATGCAAGTTATACTCCACAAAGCAACCACAATTCTGCTGCCTTGTGCACCTGTCCATACCATTCATATATCCACGCCATCTCTTGTTCATGAACACCTTCCCTGAAATGGACTGTAAAGCCAATATTCCTTCTTGCTTCAGTGTCTCCTTAAGAACCACTTTTGCCATGAAGCCTACAGGATGTTGCCAACTGATAATGGTTAGGTAGAGAGCCAGCAGGGATTGTTCATATTCAATTGATATAAAGAATTTATATAATTTAATTTAAAAATGATTTGAAGCCATCAAACTGTGCACTAGCTAATCGTGTATCCATGCGATCTTATTGCTGATACCCTTGTCCTTCATCCTCCTTCTCTCCTATTGTTTGTTACCCTCACGTCACTTATCTTAACCCCCCCCCCCAAAAAAAAAACCCCAAAACCCTGAATCTGTAAGCACATGAGTTGAACTGATTGAGACTACTCATGTGCTTAAAGTTACGCACGTGTCTAGATTTTTGTAGGTTCAGGGGCTGAGTATAAGCTCTTTGGGGCAGAGACTGTGTTTGCCTATGTCTTTGTACAGTACCTAGCACGATCAGGCCTTGATCTTGATAGGGGCCTCTGCGCCCGACTGGACTATAATCAGTAAACATTAATAGTATGCTAAGATGTAAGATTGAACACCTATAGAATAGTATCCGAATCTACCTAAGTGCAAGTACCTGTGGACTGGTACCTAAGACAGTGTATCTAGAGAAGGAATGAGCACAGAGATTGGAGCCATGAAGTTCTGAGTTATAATCCCAGCTCTGCTGCTGATTTGGGGCCTAATTCAGAAATCACTGAGGTAAGTGGCAACACTCCTGTTGGTTCCAATAGGGTGCTAGCTCAGGCCCGTTGAACACTGTGGACATATTAAGTATTGTTGTTAGAATTCTTTGAGGGGGTCAACAAGCATGTGGACAAGGGGGATCCAGTGGATACAGTGTATTTAGATTTTCAGAAAGCCTTTGAGAAGGTCCCTCATCAAAGGCTCTTAAGCAAAGTAAGCTGTCATGGGATAAGAGGGAAGGTTCTCTCATGGATTGGTAACTTGTTAAAAGATAGGAAACAAAGAGTAGGAACAATGGTCAGTTTTCAGAATGGAGAGAGGTAAATAGTGGTTCCCCCAAGGGTCTATACTGGGACCAGTCCTATTCAACATATTCATAAATGATCTGGAAAAAGGGGTAAACAGTGAGGTGGCAAAATTTGCAGATGATACAAAACTACTCAATATAGTTAGATCCCAGGCAGACTGTGAAGAGCTACAAAAGGATCTTTCAAAACTGGATGACTGGGCAACAAAATGGCTGATGAAATTCAATGTTGATAAATGCAAAGTAATGCACATTGGAAAACATAATCCCAACTATACATATAAAATGATGGGGGCTAAATTAGCTGTTACCACTCAAGAAAGAGCTCTTGGAGTCATTGTGGATAGTTCTCTTGAAACATCCACTCAATGTGTAGTGGCAGTCAAAAAAGCTAACAGAATGTTGGGCTTCATTAAGAAAGGGATAGATAGTAAGACAAAAAATATCATATTGCTTCTATATAAATCCATGGTACACCCACATCTTGAATAATGCGTGTAGATGTGGTCATCCCATCTCAAAAAAGATATATTGTAATTGGAAAAGGTTCAGAAAAGGGCAACAAAAATGATTAGGGGTATGGAATGGCTGCCATATGAGGAGATATTAATAAGACTGGGACTTTTTAGCTTGGAAAAGAGATGAATAAGGGAGGATATGATAGAGGTCTATAAAATCATGACTGGTGTGAAGAAAATAAATAAAGAAGTGTTATTTACTCCTTCTCATAACACAAGAACTTGGGGTCACCAAATTAATAGGCAGCAGGTTTAAAACAAAAGGAAGTATTTCTTCACACAACGCAGAGTCAACCTATGGAACTCCTTGCCAGAGGATGTTGTGAAGGCCAAGATTATAACAGGGTTCAAAAAAGATCTAGATAAATTCATGTAGGATAGGTTCATCAATGGCTTTTAGCCAGGATGGGAGGGATGGTGTCCCTAGCCTCTGTTTGCCAGAAGCTGGGAATGAGCGATAGGGAATGGATCACTTGATGATTACCTGTCTGTTCATTCCCTCTGGGGCAGCTCACATTGGTCACTGTCGGAAGACAGGATACTGGGCTAGATGGATCTTTGGTCTCACCCAGTATGGCCATTCTTATATTCTTATGTTAATTTAGCTACAAATTAGAAGATCTGGTGAATTCTCTCGTTCTAAGGTATGATCTGATACTGAATCTGTAGTATGATGTAAGTATTCTTTAACATGTACTTTTAATATAAATGACTACAAATGACTTTGCATTTGCAAAAGGGTAGTGTTAAGGTTGTACATTCATCCTGAACTGCAGCTTTACTGCTGATTTGCTTAGCCATGCAACTTGTTCGACACTTTCAATAAAGCTTTTGGTATGGAATTTCCTGGATTATATAAAAGAAAGAAGAAAGCAAGAAAAGCATAAAAAGGAGATAATTTCTGTTGGGTTTTCAAAAACATCAGAACTATTTGGCTAGGCACCACTGGACCACGATATACCATGCACTTTAGAAAATTCTGCAAGAAAGAGACCCTCTCCTGTCAACCTTTGGGGTTGGTCAGATGGGTAAAGTGCAATAAACCCTCGACAGCAGCAGAGGTGATAGGGTGCCTCAGAGCAGGGTTCCTTCCTGCATATCTTTCAGACTGCAGGTACTCTCCCTCAACCCCTTGTTCAGCACTGTGCAGCTAAGTTAGGCATGCATGAACAGGTGCACAATGATGCATTCCTTAGCTGCATATTGCATAAGCTTAGTGAAAAACACCCTGCAAAATATACTGTGCGTGCATGACAAGTGATTTTCAAAGATGCCTAAGTCCCATTTTCAAAATTGACTTACATTCTTAAGAGAGACAAAGGTAGATGTGGACCACCTTCTGTTGGATTAAGGAGCAAACTTTTGAGCTACACAGAGCTCTTCCTTAGGTCCCTTAAATTCTTAAGTCACAGAATCATAACTTAGTCTCCTAAGTCACGTAGGCACTTTTGGAAAATGAACCTGAAGTTAAATCCAAACCAATTGTAACTGGAGCACTGCTAAGCACTTCCATCGCCGAAGACTATTTCATCTTTCTACTCTTAGCTGCTTAGGTTGTCAAGTAGTTTAAAAAGAAAGTGCAATTATTTCTTTTATTATGGCAAAATTACATTTTTTCTATTCCCCCCGCTCTCAAAAATGGCTGAGCTGTCAATGTTCAAATGTTTAAAAGAAATCACTTTTGGACACAGATGAATTGTGGAAAATGTAAAAAATAAAGTGTGGACATTTCATGAGGTTCTAAATGACTGCAAATGGGGTTAGAAAGGAAACTGCTCTACAGCCTTAACTATAGATATGGCTGAAACTCCCACTATAATGCATAACGGTCTCAATTCTTCAAAGTGCTGAGTGAGTGATCTGTCCCTGATTCAGTGAAATGCATAAGCACATGCTTAACTTTAAGCACACGAGTAGTTGAAATAAATGGGATTACGCATGTGCTTAAATGTTTTGTTTGCTTGTGATGAGAGCTCAGCCCCTTGCAGGATTGAGCCCAATGGGACTAAGTTGTGGTTACTTTGGAATTATAACTTTGCATTTTGTGTCTCTTGTATGTTTTTAAAATCTCTACTACTGTATAATATTGCACCAAAATAGCCTTTTCATTTGATGCCAATGTATATCAAAGGCACCCTCTGGAATGCTATATGAGATTTTACCTTCCTTTAAGATAAAAATGAAGACCTTATTTAATTGAGAGTGTTAGTTTAATTCTGATAGTTCCTAGAAGGGCTAATCAGGAGGTACAATCTCTACCTCTGTGACCTATGTTACTCATGTTATTAACTTTTATTCAGGTTATTTAGTGTCCCATTTAATGTTCAAAAGATGCCAAGTTTCATAGGTGTTTTATAGTAGCTAGTAGCATGCACTTTGGAATTCTAGCCACTACATTTCACGCATGCACAAAACAAAAACAAAACTCATTTTGTAGAAAACATTGAAACTGAAGTGAATGACAAAATACTGCTGGGTTTACCAGCCAATTTAAGGAGTGAATTTGGAAGGATGGGAGAGATAAAATGTTGTTGATAGGGTAACAAATCATTTTTAGATGCACTATTGGTTTTGGCATTCTTTTCTCCTAGCAAAATAAGCAATGGGATATAGTTTGGAATGTAGCAACATAGCATTTGTAATGAACCTCCCTGCCCTCTCCACAGGCAGAAATCTGCTTCGGAAGCTGTGGAAGGAAAGAGTTGATATCAGAGTTGACATTTTGCTAAGATAGATTTATGGCCAATATAAACAAGGAGGCATTTTCAAAAGATACAGTTTTAATTGTAGCTGTTCAAATAAGGATGCCAAGGAATAAAGTTGTCTGATGTTCTTATTTCCAAATCATGAATTTAGCAGGATTTGTAATTTATTTTTTTTCTTTTAAATTCAATTTTGGATAGTAATCTAAAGGGAGTTCCTTACATAGCATTATTTTAATAAAACAGGAAGTAAATGGATTTGCCTCTGAACTGATAAGGAAACAAGCACTAACATGATATACTGCAGATTGACAAGTATCATCTAAATAATCCTCACAACACTCTAGTGGGGTAGGTAGATAACTATTATTATCTCAATTTAGCCAATGAGAGACTTGAGGCACATGGGTGAAGCTACTTGCCCAAAGCCATTCAACAACTCACTGGCAGACCTGGGATTGCATTTTGGCAGTTCTTAATTTCCAGAGCTGTGCTTATTTCTCTTCTTTTTTGTCTCAGCCATTTTGGCATTAAAGCGGTTCAAAAAGAAGGTTGCAATCTTTAAAAAAAATATTTTTATTCTTATTATAATGGGGAAAGTATAATTTTAATTAATTACATGGAGTCCAATTATGGGAAGTTTCAGCTCAAAAGGTGAAAGTTATGAGTGATTGAAAATGGGCTTAGAATGGATACTGTTATGACAGTCAGTGCTGTACATGACCTGAGTTTTTGGTCTCAGTAAAATTCCTAGTGGCAGGTCATCATAATATATTAAAGAGAGAAAGAATGGTCTAGTGGTTAGAGAGCTAGCCTGGGACCTGAGACACCCAGGTTCAATTGCTTGCTCTGCCACAGACCTCCTGTATGACTTTGGGTAAGTCATTTATTCTTTCAGTGCCTCAGTTCCCCATCTGCAAAATGGGGATAATAGTACTTCTTACCTCACAGGGTTGTTGTTAGGGTAAACACATTAAAGATTATGAGATGCTCAGATACTACAGTAACAGGGGCCATGGAGGTATCTAAGATAGATGCCCGAACCACAAAAACCACAATCTCAGCTGAAAGGCCAAAGACAGAATGAACTATGGACTCTGAACTCTCCTGCCACCCTCTGAGATGGTCCTTCCAGGTCACACCTGAAGTACATTGGCAAGATATCTCAGGAAAGCTTGCAGTGAGTTTACCCATATGCTACATACTTGGTGGATTAACAGAAAACTTCAGTCTCAGGGTTGTCAGACCGGCACTGAATACATATGAAGAGGAAAAATAGCATTTGAGTGAGAAGGTGTTTTGTACTGAGAATAAATGGTTCAGCCTTCAATGTACAGTAAAAATGTCTTGTTTATGAATTTCTTGGAAGCTTTTCTGTCCTCTGTTGGCCTTAGCTTTTCTTTAGAAGTTATGTAACTGCTGGTGGCCATCATGGCATTAAACAATATTTTTGCTCATCATTTCAGTCTGTTCCCATATTTCTTGATGATACAGCAAGCCATGTAAGCAACTCGCAGAATTACAAAACTCACATCATGTCTTATAAATTTCAGATAAGTAATATACATATAAATGATCACTGCAGTTTACATCTAAATTTCTGAAAACTTTAGGAAATTGCAAAGACTGACCATTTGGGTAATATCATGTTTCACATAAAGCCCAAGGAACATGTAATTTCTGATCCTCAAAAGCATGATAAACTACATCAAAAAGATTTTCTCTTCACCCTTTTAGGCTTTTTTACTCTTTTTCTGGAAAATTAAACAGTTTTTTAAAATTATATTCTAAGTGGTTGATGAAAATATTTTGGCCCTTTCTGCCTAATCAGTATAATTTTGTATTCCATTCTCAAAGGCAGAGAGAAGGAGAAATGGGGGCCTTGATGATAGCAGCGGGAGAGAGAGGTTGAGATGCATGGAGGTAAAAAAAAGAGAGAAAATAGCAAAAGGGAGAGAAAAAAAGAGGAGTGAATGACTGATTGATGGAAAGAAATAACCAGTTTAGTATATTAATTATTTTGTAGCAATCAAAAGTGTGCTAGAGGCTTCACAGCAAATTTAGAACGCTGCATTCCCTACGTAAAGAGCTTACAGTCTACATTTTAGACACGATGACATGTACGTGGGTGACAAACTGTAATGAGAGAATGGGCCAGAGAAGAATAGGGACACACTACCTCAGTCATGTTTTACTCAGTTTAGATATGCACTTCTTAGCAGTTCAGAAAAGGGACTAAAGAAATTGACGATGATGGTGGAAAATCAAGAAAACATCCATTCAGCTGTAAGCTTAATGAACTTTATTTTATTTATTTCATTTATTTGGCTGCTTGGAGAGATGCCTCTCTTCCCGAAAGGGGTCTTGGCTTTCTTTTTACCCCTCTTATGGCTGTGTGATCATTTTGACACCTTATGTTTTGGGGCTGTATGCCCCAATATGGCAAGGACTGTGAAGAAGATGCAGGAGCTCCATTGCAGCCAAACATTGGTGCTGAGCATCAAGACCCAGGTTTTATCAGACAGAATGGGGAAGTGAATCTAAGGCCAAGCAGAGCAAATGATGATCCATCAGCATGTGTCAGCAGCACTCCCTGTGGCAATTTCACAGAAACTGAGTTTACTGAAAGGAAAATATGTATATATTTACAGTACATTAAACATATTATCTTCCTTATAGACCACAGTGTATCTTTCACAACAATTCCAAGCTGTTCAGCCAATGCACATTGGGCTCGATGCTCAGCTAGTGTAAATTGGTGTAATTCCACTGACGTCACCGGAACTTCATAGATTTACACCAGCTAAAGATCTGGCCCACTACATTTAGAACACACAGTAAGCTTAATAAATGTCCTTTAATTCCTTATGAGAAATAGTTACCCTGCATTTGCATTGGCCATTTAACACAGTTTTAAATATTTCAGTGGTTTCATTTCCCCCTTGAAAGTGTCAGAAATGAGTAAATTATAGTAAAGAATGCTTTCTTTCCAACTTAATATTTTGTCAAGGGTGAAATGCATCTAAGATCAGTGAAGTTATTTTTCTTTGCCATAATTTGGTTATTTTTTTTCTCTTAATATATGATGAAATATGCCCCTCCTTCCCCCAAACTCTCAATCTGAGGCTTTATGGACCTAATCCAAAACACACTGAAGTCAACGGGAGTCTTTCCATTGACTTCAGTGGGCTTGTGATCAGACGCTAGCTGTATGCCAAGTTCCGGTATAAAGTGAATTTTTTGACTGATTTAAATCAAACAAGAAACTAGGAAAAGAATTCCCCATGTGTCTGCATACCACATGCGTGCCAGGCTTCAGGAACAGAAAGAGGGGCTTTTCACTGAGGGAAGACCAATGCCAGCCTGATTGCTTTATCACACTCAACCCATCAAATAATAATTGCTATAGCTGAAGTCTAATGAATAAAGCACTGTATTAAAAGGCAAAACAAGAACTTTTTTCAAGACACAATCTAGGTAATTGTTCAGCAACTCTGTTATTACTGTAGGCAAAGTAAACTATCCGCCTACCTTACGGTTTTCTGTAGCACCCATCACTACAGTTCTTGCTTATCCCTGCAACTCAGATAAAACCTTTCCCCACCCGCCCCAGACAAGCTTTTAGCATGATATGTTCCATCATATAAGTCCCATACAGCTGGGCTCAGATCCTGCAAACACTGACTGAGTAATGTCATGCATGTGAGTAGTCCTACTGAAGTTACTCACCTTTGTAAGTGTAGTATCTGGGCCGTGGTTTGTGAAGACATTTTCCAGACAACTGTGTGCTCCCTTTACCACTTCCCTCATTTTACCCACCTGCTCCCCAGTCTGAATCAGCATCCTTCCTGGCCTTTCTACAGCTGCTTTTCCTTTTCAGATGACCAGCCCACCTCCTAATCTTCTCTTCAGCTTTCTCTCTGGTAGCCCCTCCTTAGGGAAACCTTATGCCATAGACTATATGTTACCTGTGACTGATGTATTTAGTCTCATCCAGTGAGTCCTTCTTGGCAATCCTTGCTCTGTACTGAAAAGGCGGTATTATTGTAGGCAAATACATAACACAGTTGTCTGGGTCTGAAGTGATATATTCTTTATTAATTTCACTTGCTTTTTGGTGCAGAATCATTGATGTGACAGGAAGCTAGGCAGGTCTGATTACAGTATTACATGTAGGAAAAGCAGCAATCTAGAGGAAAGTAGTAGTTATACAATACTAACAGTATTTTAATGGTGCTGTAAAAAGTACTGTTAGTGGTATGCTGGCTATTGCTTTACATTTTTGCTAGAGATGGAAAAACTAGTAGCTGAGTGAGTCATGACACCCAGTGTTTCAAACTTCAGTTGTAAATGAAAGAGGAGCTTTTCCATATAATTTATTTGGCTTAATTCTTATGCCTAATAGCTGCATATATACCATAAACATTGTGAAGGAGCAACCATGGAAACACTTGTTTTCTTGCCTTGCTAAATTTACTCTGGGTTGAATATTAACACAGTGCCTGGCAGTACTTTAAAAGCAAAAATAGCTTAAGCGTGACTCACTATGAGTCATTTATTGCTAGCCCTGCTATATTGCCTAGAGCTTGACATTGAACAAGTTGGCAGCCTGTATTGCTACATTTTTTTTCTAGGAACTCTGAACACATTTCATTCTTGTGAATTCTCTTGTGCAACAATATTAAACACAGAAATGTGTTTGTTTTCCTTTCAAAGTCAAATGAATCAAAAGATGGTGAAACAAAAGAGTATTTTTCTTGGCGATTCTCGAAAAGTTGAATTCTGAGAATTATCCTTTAGCTACAAGAACAAAATGATTGCATGTATGTAAAAAGTTAATATCACTTTGCCCAGGTTATGTGTAACATATACTTTCAGCATTTTAACATCTGTTGAAGGTACTGTCCAAACTATGCTTTTTTTTCCCCCCCCGCAATATTTTTTGGAGACTGAGTAGCTCTGTAGCTTAAGAACCTCTTTTCTTTTGCTGGCAAAGGTTTTAGAATGGGAAGTTTGTCAACTCTAAGAGGCTGACAAAACCAATCAACAGTATTCCTATTGGCCTCTGTATTTCATAGACACACCCTAAGTAGGACAGTTGGTATCTGACAGCAGGAAAGTGAATAGCTTGCTCGCTAACTGTGGGAAAGCCTACAAACGATCAGCTGATGTCAGTCAGATGGGTAGGGGTGATGATTGCTGGCTGAAAGCAAAAAAAACTTTGCTGAGGCAACGATGACACGATATCCTGAAATATACTGGAAGGGCCAAATTCTGCTCTCAGTCACACCAGATTTAGGTACTTTAAAGGGCATTTCTCATGGAAATGGATAATAAAATGTCAAACTAATGAATAATTTTCACAAAGCAGATTCTTAAAATCATGACTGTTTTTTGTTTTGTTTTTTTTTGGTGGGAGGGAATTCCTTCATGGAAAAATCACTTCTTGTCATTGACACATAATCCTTTGCAACTTTTTAAAGTAGACACCAGAAACCATGTTAAAATAGAAATAAAGCCCTATCAGGGTACAAAAATAAGGGCATGTCTACACTATAGACTTAGTTGACCTATGTTAGGTGGACTTACAGCCACCACAGTGGCTGATGTCCACATTATCCTCCTCCTGTCAGAGGTGCACGTCGTCACCAGGAGCACTTCCACCGACTGAAGAGGGGCAATGTTGGGGGCTGAGAGCCAGGGCCGGTACAACCACTAGGCGACCTAGGCGGTCACCTAGGGCACCAGTATTTGGGGGCGCCAAAAAGTGGCGCCCTGCCCTGGGGGCTGGTCCTGGCCTCACCGCCCCCTGCCCGGGGCGCCGGAGCGGCATGCACGGGGGGGGGGGGGGGCCAGCAGCCCTGCAAAAGCGGTGACGCCGCTAGTGGGGAGCAGCCGCGCCCCCCACAGCCCAGATCGCCCGCCGGCCGCAGGCATCGGGGTCTCTGGCAACTCTAGTGCTCCACCCCTCCCCTCCTCCTCCTCCTCCCCTGCCCTGTTCCCCCCTCGCCTGCATTCCAGCATGGCGGGGCAGCGTGGCCGGCAGCGTGTCTACGATAGCGTGCCAGGTGGTTGGAGAAGGGGCAGTGAGTCTGTGGAGGGGGCAGTCAGGGAGCAGGGGGGTTGGATGGGTCGAGGTGGGGCCTGTCAAGGGGTGTGGGTGTGGAGAGGGGTTGGGGCAGTCAGGGGACAGGTAGGGGATGGGGTCCTAGGGGAGCAGTTAGGGTGGGGGGGTCTCAGGAGGGGGCAGTCGGGGACAAGGAGAAGGGAAGCTTAGATAGGGGGTGTGGTCCCAGGGGGCGGTTAGGGGCAGAGGGGTTGGGAGGGGGTGATCAGGGGACAAGGAGCAGGGGGGGTTGGATGGGTTGGGGGTTCTTTGGGGGGCAGGAAGTGGGAGGGAGTGGATCGGGGGAGGGGGGTACAAAGTGGAAGTTTCGCCCAGGGTGCAAAATATCCTTGCACTGGCCCTGCTGAGAGCCAGGGCTTTCAACTCCGTGCAGCTCCCCGCTGGGAGCCCAGCTGCCCTCCGCGATTTTGACTTCCTCCTCCCAGTAGGGAATGGGGGCTAGCCACCCAGGCTTCTTGCTTCGCCATTCCCCACCCCTGAGTAGGGAGCAGGGAGCTGAGCAGGCGCAGCCTCGTTGGGAGCCGGGGGCAGCTGGGCTCTAGCTGCCCAGCTTTCAGCCAACAGCTGATGTAGGTAACCCAGTGTCTACACAGACACTGCGTCGCCCTGACTGCACTGACCATGATTTCTGTTGAAAGTATTTATCTTAGAAATCTCTCATAACGAATCAGAAGACGGAGATAGAAAAGGCCTTTAAAACTTAACAGTGACATCATAACCAGTGTCTTGATAAAAACGTGTTGTTATGTAGTAGATTTAGCATAAAAATACCACATTATAAATACTGGCCTCACATAATAGTGCTGGAGAGTCTCAGTAAACTTGCTTAAAATTTATCATAGAATCAGAGAAATGTACGGCGGGACCTTGAGACTTCATCCCTCCAAACTGAGGCAGGACCAAGTATACCTAGATGACCTCTGACAGGTGTTTGTCCAAGTTGTTCCTAGCAATCTCCAATAATGGTGATTCCACAACCTGCCTTGTTAACATATTCCAGGACTTAATTATCCTTAACTTGTAGTATAACTTTACAAATGATGGTCCAGTAGATTTAACTGAAATCCGTACAAAGCCTGTTTCCAAGGCCATGATTAGCTACAGCAGTCCACAGTATTTCCCTATCTCTAAAATAAGAAACAATTGTGCTGTCTCAGGTAGCGTGGAGTGGGCAGTTTCTTCTGCAAATGTTAACTAATCAATGGCAAAATGGTGACCACTGAAGTTTTCGTAATTACTCACATTGCATGTTCTTTAGCAATCTTTTCAGAGTTAATGTATATTAACAGCCACACCTCCAGACTCATGCAGAATACAGAAATGTGCTAATTCATATTAAGGATGAGATTGTGGCGATTAAGACACAGCTATGTGTAGGTTTCAGTGTAGTAGCCGTGTTAGTCTGTGTCAGCAAAAAGAAAACACGAAAAATACCTGTGGCACCTTAGAGACTAACAAATTTATTTCAGCATAAGCTTTCGTGGGTTAAGAACCCACTTCATCGGATGCATGGAATGGATTCCATTCCATGCATCCGATGAAGTGGGTTCTTAACCCACGAAAGCTTATGCTGAAATAAATTTGTTAGTCTCTAAGGTGCCACAGGTATTTTTCGTGTTTTCTTTTAGCTATATGTAGGAGGCAGTGCAAAGGCAGCTCTGAGAGGATCCCCAGAAGGATTGGGCCTTCCTGAGAAATGATCTCTCCATAGACATGGTACATTCAGTTGGAGCAGATTGCTTCCACACACAGTAAGGAGTGGGACAGGATCAGGGAGTCCTGCTCCCCAGGGGGAAGCAGACGTGAGCACACCAGATCACAGGATGAGCAGCAACTCTGTGGTGTACGCCCCTTGTGCAGAGACACAAAAAGCTTTGTGTTTACCTCTCTGTCCCTTGGCAGCCAAACACAAGCTACACAGTCTGGCACTAAATGTGAACCCAGTGACAAAGCTTTTCCATAAATACTTAAGGAATACATTGTTGAACATAAACCAGCCCTCACAGGTACATGTATATTTTAACATAACAAATGGAAACCTTTCCCAATCAAAACATTATAAAATCAGTCCCTTTGCTTACTTGACCAGTCCTGAATCCAGATGTGAATTTTTTTTTATAGTATTAACTTGTGAAGGAAAGACAAACACATAAGGCAAAGCAGGAAAGTCACATATACAGTGTTCAAAGTAGCAGTGTAAATCAAACCAGTGTTTTGCAATGTAAGAACCAATAAAGTCAGGGTTGTGGCACATTGGTGGACTTATGGTACCTTCTTGCTGATTAAAGACTTGAACCTGCAAACCTTTAATCACACAAGTAGTCCCTGTTCATTAGGGTTTGCTTGAAGTCAATGGTACTGCTTACATGAGCAAAGATTTACAGCATCCAGTAGCATAATTGTTGGAATGAGTGTTGATCACTTTCCCTACCGTGAGACACTGAAAGTAAGGAGAGAACATGTCCAAATTGCTGGTTCCTGGGTGGTTTCCAGTTTCTTTTTTCTGTTCAGGAGCTAAGTCACCCTGTTACCTTACCAGGTTGCCCTCCTTCTTGTATGCTGGTCCATTCTAACCTGTGGAAGGCCTTTTATATTTTTAGTCCGAGGCCTCTTTGTAAGGGAAGTCTTGGCAGACAAATCCATCTGGGACAGATATTTCTCAGAGACCAGAGACTGGTCATAAAAATTAGAGATGGAAAAGACCTACCATATCGTGAAGTTCTTCCCCTTTGAGAGGAAGAGATTTAGAACTTTCATATAACTTGATCACAAGAGTATTGAAAAAAATGTGCTATTAAGTAAACATTTTAAGCTACTAGATAGAAACCTTGGGTCTTTTTTGGCAAATGAACTGTGAGAATGCTGCTATTTTGAATAATGTGTGCTCTCAAGTATAGGTAGCTGATTCTCTACCTCAGGGATCAGCAACCTTTGGCACACGGCCCGTCAGGGAAATCCGCTGGCGAGCCTGGACAGTTTGTTTACCTGCAGTGTCTGTAGGTTCGGCCGATCGTAGCTCCCACTGGCCGTAATTCACTGTTCCAGGACAATGGGGGCTGTGAGAAGTGGCGGTCAGCACATCCCTTGGCTCACGACACTTCCCACAGCCCCCATTGGCCTGGAACGGCGAACTGAGGCTAGTGGGAACTCCAATCAGCCGAACCTGCGGATGCTATAGGTAAACAAGCCGTCCCAGCCCGCCAGCGGATTTCCCTGATGGGCCGTGTGTCAAAGGTTGTCGATCCCTGAGCTAGGTCAATGGAAGAATTCTTCCTTCGACCTAGCGCAATCTACACCTGGAGTTAGGTAGGTAAAATTATGTCTTTCGGGTGTGGATTTTTTGTACCCCTGAGAGATTTATCTATACTGCTGTAAATTCATAGTGTAGGCCAGGCCTTAGGCACTAATGCCAAGGAGAGGTACCTAAATACAAGGCCTGGCTTTTAAAGAATTGTCATAGATGACTATTGGGTGGACACTTATTTTTAGTACCTAAATAAGGACTTAGGAGCCTAAATCTTGGTTCCCGTTGTTGAAAATCTTGGCTATAGTGTTGTAATGTCACTCACAGAATAACAGGGTAAGTCTGTAGCTCATTTCTCAGGATTCCAGGGACTGAATGTTTGTTCTAATTACATTTTTCAGTGTTTGAGACAATGTGCTCTTTCCTGTGCTTATATATACATTAATTTGCTTCTGTTGCTTCTTGCTTTTTTGAAGTTAAGCCTCTGTGTGAGATATGAATATAATTAACATTACATCTGATCTTCAAAACAGCATCATTACTATACTTTCAGGTGGAAAATAAGTAGCAAAAATTGACAACTCTTAAGAAACAAAGAACCTGTAAATATGTTAAGCTTCTTTGCGATCATGAACAAAGGTCAAAAATAGAAAATGTGATCTATGTAAGATGTTTAAGGGTTATTACAAAATTACTTAAAGAGAATATTGTAAAGGAAAATTAATGATGTGTCATCAGTTCAAGCATAGTTCTTTAGAAATCTACTACAGTATGTGAATCAGTTGATTTTGATCAGTGGCTAGCAGGTAAACAAGAGATTTATTTCCCAATGGCTTTTTCATATGATGGTGACAAACTCCATTGCACAACAATGGTCACATTCCAAAGTTGCAACCAGGTTCTGAAAGGCTTAATTTCACAATTGCTTAATATGTCATATTGCAGTACAGTGACCTTTTAGTGAAGAAGGGAGAAGATTGCTTTTTAAACTTAAAATTGGATATGTCACTAGTGTAATCCCTTAGTTTTAAATAACAAAATTTTTGTCTTTGGTTGGTGTGTCTGGGAACCTTTAGATGATTAAAACTTTTATTATAATCATGTCAGGATACTTAAAAATATTAATATTGCTTCAGGAGTGTAAGCCATATTGTTAACATATTGTCAGTTTAAAAAAAAAATCTGGCAACCTATTCACGAGACTAGAATGCACCTTAGGAACAGTGTTAGCAATGTATGTTTAAAGACTTTTATTTGTATCCATTTATTTTGTCTTTTTTTGCTAACTCCCTTCATGAAACTTGAGAAATTTATCTTATGTAGAAATAGGTTTTCTATCTTTTATTTATCTTAGTAGATACTGATCTACTGATGATATGTCTTTACAGTGGCAATACAGGAAAGTAAACTCTGGTAACAACATCTTGGATGTAGACATTTTAAAAATAAAAACAATATTCTTTTTTAATTTTAAATGTTATATAGCATCTTTCTGGCACACTGTTAGAACAAATGTATACATTGCCCAGATTATGTATCGGGATTTCTAGTTTTCATTTCAAGCAGAAAACAATTTATCATGCCATATCAATACTATTTTTAAAAAAATAATTAGTTTTAAAAAATAAATGCAAATTTAAAAAGAAAATGGTAATTTTCCTTTAAAGAAACGTCTGAGTACTAGATACTTTCTGTCCGTTCTAAATCATGTCCTAGTCACACTGCCTACTATACAGTATCTTATTTCCTGGTCAGGGATTTTAGTAATTTGGGAAGCACT
Source organism: Macrochelys suwanniensis (assembly GCA_033296515.1). Classification (NCBI taxonomy): domain Eukaryota; kingdom Metazoa; phylum Chordata; order Testudines; family Chelydridae; genus Macrochelys; species Macrochelys suwanniensis. Next base: position 241,384,699 of record CM065776.1, read on the forward strand.
GCACGAAGCATGCTGCTTACCTGTGTGTTTTCCAAAACACCTAGGTACTGTTCAGAACAGCCTGGCTGAAAAAATTCATCTAAAGCTACCATATTTTAGTGGTAGCGAACAATCCTGGGGAAAAAGATGGGGGCCTGCAACTGAGAATATTCTGTCACTGACCCTTAAAAATGAGTTCAAGGCACCAATAAAAGAGACGTCCCGATGGAATTTCAGAAGGGAGATAGTTTTTTGGGTCCAGCAATTTAGAGCTTTAAAGATGATTGCTTACTGCATCCATAACTGAACAGTTATTATGTGGCTAGGACTAAGACCTATCCAATGCCTGCTGAGGCCAGCAGGAGTCTTTCCACTGAATTCAGTGGGTATTAGATTGGGTCCATTGTGCTCATAGTTAGACCTGTGTGAGTAACTGATTTTTCAGTACTCTGGCAATTCTGAAAAACTGACAAAAAAAGTTCTATTTGGGTCAAACGGAAACTAAATATTTTCAGAATTTTGAATGAATTGAAAAATTTGGAAAAAATTTGTTTTTCATTTTTAACTGTTTTTAATAAAAGTGAAAGTAATGAAGGGCTAAAGTAACAAAATGGTGGTGGTGCTGCCACTACTGCTTTTATACCCAATGGCTTAGTGGTTAGGGCACTCCCCTAGGATTTGGGAGACCCAGGTTTAAATCTCTATTCTGAAGCACAGATCTGAACCTAGGTCTCCCCCAGGAGAGCACCCTAGCCACTGGGCTATAAATTATTCTGTGGTGAATCTCTCTCAGTCTCAGTTGTTAAAACTAGTCCACTTTGTATAAATAATTAAATATTCACTGGAGACTTTGGACAGGACTCGGGGTCATAGTGTCCACAAAATTCCAAATTTACAGAGCTATTGTGCACCCTTGTCTTCTACACTCATTAGAGACCTGCCCCCTTTATCATCGCCATATCCAAAAACTTAATTGCCTGCAACAATGCCACCTAAGCAGCATAATGGGAATCAAATGGTCTGACAAAATCATGAACAATGAAGTCCTATGGCCGGCAGCCATACTAAGCCTGGAAGCCATGCTGGTGCGGAGGCAAATGACCTGGCTCAGCCACCTCCTACGTATGGATAACAATCGACTGCCAAGAGAGTTCTGTACAGGGAATTTAAAAAAGGCAATAGGAAGATTGGCTGTCCCAAACTCTGCTACAAGGATTGCAGGAGGCGGCACATACTACTGTCTGCAGGCTGGTCTTAATGACCTGGGAGGATACAGCCCATGACAGGCGAGCTTGGCACTGTGCTACGAAGGAAGCAGAACGTGCAACAGAATATTGTTGCACCACCTTGGCAGACAGTAGGAGGGAATGTAGACACCAACATGCCCTGACACATGTCCTGAGCCCTACATGTGAACTGATTTCCAGTCGGAGTCCTACTTGAATCCAAGTGACAGTCGTTATTATTACTATTGTACAGTATTATTATTATAAAATCATAGAAGCCGGATCTGGAACCAGCATGCCCTGCCCCCCCTCCCCCATACTCCCCTCTAGGTGAATGCCCTAACCACCCAAAACAATTGATTTTTTCCATTCAACTGAAACAATTTGCTAAAATCTACACTTCTCCAAATGTTTCAGTTGACCTGAATTTGTATTTTTCAATGAAAAAATGTTTTGGCCAAAAAAATTTTACCCAATTCTGCTCATAGTAACACATTCCATTTGGAACGGGGGCTGCTGCATTCTGTACCAACTGACGTCTCCAGAGGCACCCATAGCTGTAGTGTGGTCCCTAACTGAGAGGAAACCTCAGTTGCAGACAGAAGTGGTGCTATGGGTCACCACTGCTATGCCCATATCAGAGGGAAGCATTTTGAATCCTTTTACGGTACCAGCTAGACTGTCCTCAATATAAGTGATTATCCCAAAAGAGCATGAAAACGCCAAAGCAAGAAACACAATTGTTTAAGACATTCTGGATTTTCCAGCCTGTTCATACGCTGAATAATTCCCCTGGAGGAAACCTGGTAAATGCTAAATACAATTTCTTAGCCTCCATCAGCAATGGCATAGGAACACAAAAAGTATCCACATTGCAGCTGATGAGATTACTGCTTTCATGCCCCATCCTTTCCTGCATCGTCATTCTCAGACCATCTGTATGCCATATGCCATCCTGTTTGGAGGATGAATAGAGAAGGTGTGATTGTGAGCCAGTCTGTTGACAATTGTGGATACGAGGAGTGTGGGAACGTTTCTCATTAAACATTAGAAGACTCATCCAATGACTGAGTAATACAGACCTCAAAGATGTCTGTCTGGGCCCAGAGAGTGGACCATCCAAACATGTGATGAAACATTTGATATTTACTTTACAATGTAATAGAACCAGGGGTGACCTAAATGGAAAAAAATATACAGAATTTTTAATGTAAAATATTATTGTAATTTTAGTTGATAGTCTCTAATTTTGCATGTTTTATCTTTCCTTTTCACTATAACAAAAATATTCATGATGTGGTTTGTCATAGGCAGTAAGATGAATTCTGGCTGTTTAATACTGTTGGGAAAATAAAAACTGGGCATCGTATTTAAATGAACTCTTTGTTGTAATAACTACAAAAATCTCTGTTATAGCTAATGGAGCTCACATTTTGTTCTGGGAATTATGGTAAAAGACAGCAGTTTTGATTATACACACTTTTCCAGACAGTACCAGGAAAGTAGTGTCTTAGATTTAAAGTAATGATACATATCTTTGTGAGGGAAATCATTCAGATTACACAGTTTTAAAAAAACAGGCACTTACCTAACAAAAAGGCACACTGGATTACTGTAAGTCCTTCTGCTTTGTTCTCAGACATTTATATTTAAACCAGTGTTGTTTTGAGATCCTTGCACTAGTTATTAATATTATAAATTAATACTATAATGTCCAGACTCATACAAAACATAGCACTAGAGTTCAAATTACAAAGAACTTAAATTTACATAGGGTGGAACAACCTCCAGTGCAGGGACCTATTATAGGAACTAGGTGCCACATAAGGCATTTAACACTGGGATTAAGTGGTGCATAGTGTCACAGTTTCAGGGTAACTGAACCTGTACTCCCTCTCTGTGGTCAACCTACGGCACCCACTTTAAGCTCCCAGCTGTTAGCTGTTACATCTCTTGGGCAACGACCTGTGTCTGTCTCCCTCCAGACCAGGGTTTTAAGGGTACACAGCTCCCTGGATTACATTGTGATATCCCCAGCAAGCCAGACTGCCTAAACAGGCCAGTGCCTGTGCTTTGCGTTCAGTGTATTGCCTGCAGTGATAAGTTACCACACAGCTCCTTCTAAGCAAGCATATTTATTCTTAAGCTAAAAGCAGAACAGAGAAAACATATACAAACAATAAAAGTTGCTCCATGCCTGCTAAAAAGTTGACCAGCTGTCACCAAACAGTCTTATGGCATCCTAGTAGGTCAATCCTTCCAACCCTTCCGCAAGGATTGGGCCCCCCTTGAACAGAAGGTCCCATCCATTTGCTGTATCCGAAAGCAAGCCCTGAGTCAGTTTAAACTAAGGCTATTTATCCAAAAGTACTTTCTTTGTCCATTGATCTCTGGAGACTCCAGTTTGAACCAGTATACGTGAGCCTCCCCAGGAGGTGATGTCTCTTGCAGGGGAGGGGTCACAGCCTGGCTGATTTGACGTAGTGCAGGTCTATACTTAAAACGCTGCATTGGTGCAGCTGTGCCTCTGTAGCTCTTCAGTGAAGATGCTACTACACCAGCAGAGAATTTCTCCTGTCTGCATAGTCAATCCACCTGCACGAGAGGCGGTAGCTATGTCAATGGGAGAAGCGCTATCTTACACTTAGGGTTAGGTCAGTATAACTGCATCAGTCAACGATGTGGATGTTTCACACCTCTGAGTGACATAGTTATGGCAATGTAAATGTATAGTGTAGACCTGGCCTTAATCGCCACCCACCAGAGAACTATGGTAGCTCTCCTCTGTGGAGAACACAATTATAAATAAACCATTCATTTAAAACAATGGACCCTTAAAGATATTGTGTGGTTTGCAATATCTGTCACATCGCCCTCCTAGAGAGGTTACGTACAGTAATACATAAACTTAATACATTACGTTCTTTCAAGGATTTTGCAGAAAATTGCCAGATCTGTCACGCGTAGATCCTTGTGCAGGCCCTTTGCACAGAGGTAAATTTCACCCCTACTGAACAGTAGAATTATTCCAATGGCTATGTTCCACATGCAGTTAGGCTCGTTTAGACATTGTTTTACCCAATTCTACTCATAGGAACATACTCCATTTGGAAAGGGGGCTGTCGCATTCTGTACCAGCTGACGTCTTCAGAGGCACCCATAGCTGTAGTGAGGTCCCTAGCTGAGAGGAAAGCTTGGTTTCAGAGGGAAATGGTGCTATGCATCACCACTGCTATGCCCGCAACAGAGGGAAGCATTCTAAATCCTTCTATGATGCCAGCTAGACTGTCCTCAATATAAATAATTATCCCAAAATAGCATGAAAACTTGGTTTCAAGTGAAAGTGAAGGCTTAAATCAACCCAGATGCCTTTAAAGCATGACAGCTGGGTTGGGGAAGCAAATGGCACATTCTTTTTGAAGTGAACATCTTCCAACTAAGTGACTGAACATCTGAGGGTAAAATTGTATTTCCCTTCCGGGCCAGTGGTGACCATCAATAGTTGTTCAGGATGCGTGGGCTGAGAATTGAGATTTACTTCAAAAAGCTTTACTGAGAGCTTCCTTGCCCTGTTACTAGAAACATTGCAGTGTTGTGGGTGGAGGTTAGCGAGTAAACGTAAAATTTGTTGATTCTTAGAATGCTTCATTGGAGGTTTGAATTTTTAAATGTAGAAAAAGTTATTTTAAGCAGACTTCAAAGAAAATGCGCTGGAGCTGTACTGTCAGAAAGAGCACTCATGGTGGACACTGTATAAAGGAATCTTAACCTTCAGTGTTAGATTGGATTACAGTGACACTGAATCTGCATTTTTTTTGCCCCCTCCCACCCCAAAAAAGGAGAAGAAAAAAGGTTTTGGTAGAAAAACTTTGCCCAGCTCTACCTGGAAAATCAATTGCAGGGATCAGTCCTGCACAGAGAGGGAATAGAAAATGGCCTAGAACAACTTTAAGAGATAGCAGGGAGTGCACTAGTGTAGAATGCTTTTTGCCACCTAAGATGCCCATTGGTAGCCTATCTATGCACACCCTAGCACAGGTAATGGCTGTCAGGGCATGGCACATGCACATTGAATTTAACTTGATCAAAAAGCCATTAAAAATGAACAATGATGGGGAAAGGGATTTTATGTAATATATACTTCCAATGGGAAAATAGTTTATGGTAGTAAATCAAGAACAAAAATAGAGAAAACTTATAAGAAAGAGTTCTCCTGCTTTTAATGACCTTTTCTAGGTGTTTATTTAATGAGTCCTTTGGAACCCTTCTCCCTTGTCCTACACACCATCAGCCAATGCATAAAGACACACTTTCAAAACAGTCTGAGGTCCAGTGACCAGCTTTTTTAATTCACTTCCCATTACACAAACTAAGCCTGGAGCATTAAATGGATCCCAGGGTAGGTATTATAACAGAAAGAGAACACTAATAATAACAAGGGGCCACAGCGCACTGCTGGAAGGTCAGCTAGGCTCATGTAAGGCAGCTGGAAATTGTTATACCCCCACAGCCCATCTATCGTCACCAGCCCAGCTGCAGAACTTGGCATGAAGCTGGGCTCATATGAAGTTGTACTAGTACATATTGATAGAGGGGTGGACATATATACATATATGCACATTGTAACCTGTACAGTATATTTTTAAAGTATTAGATAGGCTTATATTAATCAAATTAAAACCTTATAAAGAACCACAAACATAACATTTAAAAAGGAAATTATACCATAGCTGAGCTCCCATATTTCCCATTCTTAAATGTCTCTGGGTGGACTCTGAATTAATAGGTATTATATTCCAGTGGAACACATGCCTTCATGCCCTTAATCCAATCTAACACCGAAGGTTAAGATTTCTTTATACAGTGTCTACCATGAGTGCTTTTTCTGACAGTACAGCTCCAGGGCATTTTATTTGATGTTTGAAATAAAAATTTATAAATTTAAAAATTCAAACCTCCAATGAAGCAATTTAAGAACCAGCAAATTTTGCATTTACTCACTAACGAATAGTCTAGTATCAATCTCTGGCCGAGGCCACAACCAAATGCACCTGAGGAAGGTGCAAGAACTTCAGCATGGACAATTACAGAATAACCTGCTCATAGGAGAAGTTTTTTCCTAGCGTCCTCATTTAATGGGTGGCTTATGCTCCGAAGCATGGGTTTTTCCCCCCTATACGCCTGTTCCTGGAAAAAGAATATGTTTGTTATGTTAACATAATTCTACCATAAGTCTTCTAGTCCTCTTTAAGTCCCTCCTTTGGCTCCTCTTTTCATCTTCCTTCCTTCTGACAATGTTGCCATTCTCGTTTGCTCATTTCTCCCACAAGTGCCTTCATGCTTTCTGCCATGGCACTTTTCAGGCATAGGAAAAGCTCCAAAACAAAGTCCATAAAACTGCCACCTTATTTTCCTCCAAGTCTCTCCTCAAAACTCTGCTGGAATGCCTACAGAGCACTGCAATCTAATAATGTCTAGGCAGGTAGTGAGTTGTGCTTACTGCTCCTGAGTGGCTAAGAATTATATACATCCTATTATTTATGTTACCCTGTCTTTGCCAACACTCCCAAAACCAACCCACCCCAGTTGTTTGACTCATCTACCGCAGGCAAAAAGCGGATATCCACAGATGTGCAGGGCTCTACTCATTTTCTGTGCTTGTGAAACACCTATCAAAATGGAGCCCCAGTCTGGTTTGCTTCTAGGTTCTTCTGAAATATAACTATAATTGTAATAATACTTTTGTAGACATTTAACAAATATTTTAAATATAAAAAGCCTTATTCTTCTCCAAAACAAATCACATGCAAATATTTTGTGGTCTTAGCTATGGGCAAAAGCTTATATCACATACATCCAACTGAGTTACTTTGGCAGTCTCCTTGTGACAAGAACCAGCATTTTATTAATGTAATTTAATCAATGAACTGTGTTTAAACCACTGAATTTTATTCAGACTAAACAAATGAAGACTTTCTCATGACAAATGCTTAATCTTTCAAGATTGCATAACTGGAGGATTTAGGGATTAGTTAGCTTTGAAAATAGGTCAGGAAAAACATCTATATTTGGTTAAAAGCTAATCAGGTGAGGAAATAAGTATAGTAGTATAAAAGCTTTTCAGAAAGGCTTTTGCAAATTAGTTTTATGTAATGGTATGAAGAATATTTTCTATTGATATAACAGACACAGGGCCTGATTCTTCTCTTGCTTACATTGGTATAAATTGATAGCAACCGCACTGAAGTCACACTCTTGTAAAAATGGTGCAAGTGAGAGGAAAATCGAGCACTGTGTGTGTGCGTGTGCACATGTACAGATACATATTTGTTTCATACCTAGCCAGTGTGATGGGCACTTACATACACTTTATGATTTTATAAAAACTTCACAATAACAATTAGGACCAATGTCCTAAAGCTAAAACTCTCCCAAGCCAACTAAAACTAAACTCAAGTTTCCAATCTCCTACTCTTCCCTCCTCCCTACCCCTAAAACAGCCTGTCTGTTGTCCAAGGCTATCTGTCTAGCTGCTTATAATGACATATGTTGCTCACAGAATCTCAGTGCCTGAGTTCACAAATAAATGCCCTGCATCTAGACTGTCCCAATTAAATCAGGGTCTGTTCATCTTATCAGCTATTCTCCACTACTACGGTATCACAGAATAAGAGAGTCTGTCTCTGTGGGTAACTCGTTTAGGGCTTCATAAAGTTATTCCTTAAGATGCACCTAGAAAAAAAAACCCACAACAATAACACACAGTGCAGTTCACAGATAAAAATGTGTTCCCAGCAGCAAGCAGCCCTTAATAAATGGGCAGGCACATTTGGCACCAGCTGAAATTTCTGGGAGATCCACTGAGCATGTTGCAATCTATCCTCAAGGGAGCTAGGGGTGGATTACAGTGGCTGGGTCCACATCTGATAAAAAAGGGCACAACCTTGTGGTTGAGAGCAGATGATAACAAGTGCTCTTGACCAGTGCAGTTACCTGGTTATCTGAGCCCAGATTAGGAATCCAACAGGATTCACGGCTGACTGAGAACATGAGTAAAGTCAGGCAGCCCCTCAGCCTGCGTGCCAATGTTATCTATTTATTTTTCTTTCCTTTTTTCTTTTAATGAAAGCTTAGAGCTTGCAGAGGTAGGTGACATTTGCCAGGAAATCCTCTTTTTTCCATAATATGCAGCATGTGTGTCCATGAAGATGATGACAGTGTGAATATGCTCAATCTTATTTATAGATTAGTATTAAAAATTAAATGGTGTTTCTATTCGTGTAGATCCAAATCCGGCAGCCCTTACTGAGGCAAAACACTTATTTGTTCTGAATGAAGACTGCAGAATTTGTCCTATAAATCGTTTTGGAAAATTGTAAAACTTCCTGGATCCAGGGTTGCCTGAGTGCAACTAACCAATTCATCTCTCAACTTTAACATTTACCCTTGGGATGCAGCTGGAGTTTTATCTTCTTTCTGAAGAAGAGTTTTCAATAGGTGACAATTTATACTGTAGACACATCAATTCCAGAAAGCTATTCTAATATGAGAACATGCTAACAACTTGCCTGACCTATGCATTTTGGACTTACCTAACTTAAGAATGAAACTGTGCGTTGGCTTGGGGAAATGAGAATGAGAGATACCACACCAATTAATCATTAACTTTGGTCCAGAAATCAACCCCCAAGCCTGATGATAATGATACAAGAACCTTCTGTTCTGTAGTCTCTATTGTGTAGAGCAGACTTCCTCATCACTCTTCATTTGTTATCCAATCTCATCTTAAAAGCTATTATTTCTCCAGTCTACGATGTTTCAGTTCTCTCCCTCTCTTATTAGGCATATGATCGAATGCTTTAGTTTAATAAATAGTATCTGTTGTCATGTCTTATTTAACTATAGAGAATATTAAAAATATGGCCAGATTCTTCACTGTGGTGAATAAGCACTGGTAGCAGCTGAGAAGGGGGGTGGCAGGGTAGAAAAAGGAAGTTATTTGTAAATCTCCAATCCTAGGCTCAATTCTGCACGGCCCAGATCCTCTGAGTCTGCTCTAAAACTATACCAGTTGCTGACTATCCCCAGGGCCATTCCAGCAACCACGAATCATTGGAGTGCAATGGTGATCCTACCTTACCCTCCCTGCTCCCACCCCAGCTTCTCATGCTGAGGTCTCGGAAGGGAATTGACCCATACCCAGTGAGATCTTCAGCTGGATGGATCTTCTGTACAAAAGATGCACTGCTAAAAGGAGTGGCATTGAATTACCTCATGTTAGCTAAGTTAACAATAAAAAAGAGCACCAGAGAGCTTCCTGAATTGAACCCCTTGAAAAAACCTACATAATTTTTTTTATATTTAACTCAGTTTAAGGGTCAGTGTTGATAGTTAAACTTTCTTGGGTTCATAAAGCCCCCAATCTTGCTCACAATACAATTGATAGGTAATCTCCTACTGAGCATATCCAGACCCATGGGACAGTTTGTAGGACATTCTACTGAGCCCTGTGAGAGTTGGTAGGATTTATGTGAAATTACAGGATATTGCTGGAGCACAGAAAGGCTTGTACACATTTTCATTTTCCTTTCTCCACACAGCAAGCATCCAACTGATCTGTCATGGAAGCAAAGTACCATTCCTGGTTTTTAGGTTTTTCTCTGTAATAAAGCCAAACCCAAATATTGAAGTTTGAGGAACTCCAATGGGGATCTCTAGTGTTCTGTGTTCCAACCTCCATCCCTATATCTTCATTTCCTGGAGTTCATCTGTAAACTGCAGTGCTCTCTAAGAACATTTCACCAGGTTAAGTTTCCGAAAGCCAAGAATGGCAAGGCCAAGAAGAGTCTGTTATAGTCATCCACCGAGCCACCACTGGCTTCATGCAGTTGTGTGGTAGGTTGACTCATTACCAGAATGAGAATGGCTTAGAAGAAAAAACTCAAATCTTAGAGATTGTATTGAGAGAGAGTTCATGGGTCAGCACAATCTCAAATAGCCCATGCTACATGGGCGATCTGAAGCCCTTCCAAATTTAGATTCATTTAAAGACTAGATCTAACCTATAAAACCCTCTTATCTACATTCACTCTATCTAACTGTATAAATAAAAGTTATGAGCACCATATAGCATCAGGGAGATTGTGACATTTGGAACCTGCCCTTCAAAACAATTCTTGCAAAAGCTGCTTGTTGACACTATGACCTAGATATGCATCAGACTCCACTTTCAAGGAGTACTAAACCTATCAGCTTCTATGAGTAGAGAATGCTCTATTTTATATTATATGATAATATTCCATCCTTTTAATATTGACAATTCAGAACCCAGATTTTTTTTTGTTTGTTTTCAATAGCTTAGCAGCTCACTGTATTCTTTGATGTGCACAGAAGCATACCTGTAGTACAAATAGTGGTGGGGAGCGGACAAGAAAAAATGGTGTTTGTTTTTAAAAAAGGTTTTATTCTGAGGAGAAACAAAGCAACACAAATATGTCCATCACAGTTTAATGATACACACTGGAAAGAACCATGCTAACTTAAACTACTTGAGTTACTATACTACAGCAAAGAAGCTGTAAGCAAAGTAGATACAAGATTTTATTGTCCTTTGTCAAATATGGGAACATAATCAGAATGACAGGTCAGTCATAACTAAATGCCATCCAAAACACTATAGTCATGTTACAGTAAACTTTTTATATTTGTTGCGTCAGAAAGATTTATTGAAGAGATAAAAATGGTTATGGAAAACACTGTGCAGTAACTATGGCAACAGTTATTTGATCTCACAATAATTAGCTAAGCATGTGGTTGCACAATACTTTCACAATACCTCCATGGTTAGTTCATTAAACAAAATTAGCTTTTGTATGAAATTTCATCATTCGTTGTTCTAAGCTTGGTTTTAAGTTCAAAAGGATTGGAAAATGTTTTTTCAAAGTGTTGTTATACATGGAATATAACATACATTGTTAATGAATTTGTTAAATGTATTAGTCAGTAATGCTGAATACACTGAGTAGTTTTGAAAAATGTAATTGTTTTAACTCTAAATTACTTCTCAGTGTGTATATATGCCTATACAGAAAATACTGTATGAGTGTGTATGTGTATAATATATATGCACACACCAAAACTACATTAAAAGAACATTATTAAGGTTGCAAAGTCAAGCACTCAGAAGTTAGGAAATGCCATTATTACGGTTGCTTTGCAAACTTAATTTGTCCCCCTTGTGCGTATGCATTATGATACAATCTTTATTTACATTAGCACATACTATTTTGTCCACAGAACTCCTGCCTCATTCTGTGCATAGAATAGACAGTGTTCATTTAATAGGAAGCTATTTAATATTTTGCTTTATCCTCATTGTTCAATGTGTGGCTCCATGCCTCATTTACCACACACCATTCAAACCTTTTTTCTTAAGACAGTATTATTAATTTCCTCGTGGCCTTTTTTATGGCACTTACCATGATAGTATCCCAGTGCTTCATAAACATGAATTAATTTGTTTTCATAACACCCCTGTGAGATGAGCAGATTTTATCCCTAAAACCTGATTATTTAGAGTCCTTAGCATTACATAGCACTTTCTATGTTCAAAGCACAGCTCCCATTAACCTCAGTTGCATCTATGGGTGCTCAGGACTTCTGCAAATAGGACCCCAGGGTCAAGTCAAGCACCCAGAAAATGAACACACCATTAGTGACCACCTGTGAAAAGTGTGGTTTAAGTTTTGTTAATTTGCCTAGCATCACATAGGACTTCTGTGGCAGAGGCAGGGATAGAATTCAGTTCCCCTATTAGCATTCAACTGCTTTAACCATGAGAGCATCCTTTCTCATTTTGCAATCCCCTGTCCTATTTACTACATACCTTTCAAATGCATGGATCCTACAGACAACATCTCATTTACTACACAGCGCTGATTCATCCTCAGAGCCCGTTCGCCGTGTGTGTATGTGTGTGTATTTCCTATGTTTTAAAAAAAGCAAACTGAAGACACAGAGCTTCCATCATGAGGCATCCTACTGACACCTATATGGTTCATCATCAAGGTTGGAACCTTGAGATCCACTGCACAGACCTCTCCCACTTGAGCTAACAGAGTAACTGATAGCAGTAGTAGGTTGTCATCCTGTATGTGGACTGGCACTAAAGGGGGATGGGATACTTTGCCAGTAGGTTTCACAGATATTTGCTGACAGCAGAGGAATGATAAGACTTGGGAATCTTGGCTTTCATTTCAGGTTGTGGAGGGATGACTTCTAGTGAACACAGACACTTCTGCCCATTTCCCCTCAAGCATGATCTTGTTTTCTCCTTCCCCTCCATCCAACCTGTCCTTGGCCCAATCCTGTCTCTTCCCCATACCTGATTCCTCATGCCAGTCCCATTGTCCTCACCTAACCAATCCCAGTCTCCACACCTCAGGCATCTCATCCTATTTCCAGTCTTCTTGCCCAAGAAGTCCTAGGCTCACCCCTCCGGACTCCCTGCCTCAGTCTCTTACCCATTCCCAGTCTCCTTTCCCAGCCTTTCCCAGCCATTCCCAGCCCCCTACCCAATCCCCCAGCTCGTTGCAAACCCATTCCCAGACCCACCCCCAGTTCCTTGTCCTAATCTCTTTGCCCAGCTAGTCCTACTTCTCCCCCAGCATGTGGGCTCTCCTCATCACATCTCTCTCCCCTCATCTCCTTCTAGGGTGACCAGATGTCCCGATTTTATAGGACAATCCCAATTTGGGGGTCTTTTTCTTATATAGGTTCCTATTACTCCCCACCCCCATCCCGATGTTTCACGTTTGCTGTCTGGTCAGCCTACCTCCTTCCCCACCACCCTCAGTCTTCTTACCCAGCCAGTCCCAGTCTCCCCCAAACTGCTGGCTTCCATTACCCCCATCTCCTATTTCCCTTTCCACTCCCAGTCTCTTTTCCCAGCCAGTCCAATCTACCCTGCCCCTCCTGTAACCCCAGGTCCCAATTTCCTCCACCATCACAATCACCACCAGCAGCAGCCTCTAATCCCAGTTTCCTCCCGCAAGCTCCTTGTCCCAATCTACTTCCCCACACAGGTTCAGCTCCTTCCCCTCCTGTATTCTTATCAGGCAGTTTCCTCCTCCATTCTGCCTGTGCCCAGCAGGAGATCAGTGAGAGCAGTCTTTCTGCTCTCTCAGTTCAGGCACCCAGCACAACATGCAGTAGCACAGAAGCTGCAATTGCAGGGGAAATCCTGCTTAGTCCTGGGCCGAAGCATGCCCAATGCAGACAGAATCTTTGGGGAATTTAGGTGCTAAAATCTAAAGTCTCTACTGAGCATGTGCAAACTGCAGTTTTTCAGAGGCTTATAACTTGGCCACATTTTGGTAGATTTACACAGAGACAGCAACAAGCACATCCCGGACACAAAGGCCAAATCAAGTCCCTGCTTCAAAGCATTGGAATGCTAGAGTTGATCAAAGAAAAGGTCATCAGAATTTAACGTAGGCAAACCAATATATTTTTTGCTAGCCTTTTCTCAAAAACAGTTGTACTGTTTTGACTACATTTTTTTTCAAAGTATTCAGCCTTAGGCAGACACCCAGGATGGAAAATTTCAGGCCAAACAGTTACAGTTTGGCTAAGTTACAAGCAACTGAAAACAGGATCTTATAATCGGATGTGTCAAGGAACCTTAACAGGTGGTGCTACCAGCCACACCTATAATAGAATATATGGACTGGTTTTATATGCAGTAAATATAAGCTTTTCTATTAAGCTCAAAAGATCTGCTACATTAATTGAGCAGAACATAACATAGCTATATATTTTCAGTAGCTCCCCATCTGTATATGTTAGATATATATAGTGGAAATCCATCAACCTTATGAAGAAACTTGCACAAGTACAGACAGATATCATCTTTCTCTCCAAATGCAAATGGATGGACATCATACCAAATGGACTGAAGGTGAAAAATCCATTGCTATCTACATACTGCATAGACCACAGTGAGAGATTATGCCATACACTATCAAGATAGATCCAGACTAACACGGCTACCCCTCTGATACTAGATATATATATAGTTTTCCTGAAGCACCGTTCCTAAACTTTCATGATTAAGAACTCTGGGAATAGAATAATGAGTGAGTTATATATATAGTGCTTTTCATAATTCTAGGTACTAAAGTGCTTCACAATATTTAAGTTTTCTCACTGTCTTCATCTACTCTTAGGTATTTACATGGCCCACGTTACTGTAGTGTCTGAGCACTTCATAATCTTTAATATATTTCTCCTCACAGTGCTCCTGTGAGGTAGGGAAGTGCTTGTATCTCCATTTTGCAGATGAAGTACAGACTAAATGACTTGCACATCACACAGGAATTCTGTGGTGGAGTAAGGAATTCTTTTCTCTCAATTTCCAGGTTAGTGCCCTAATCACTAGATCATCCTTCTCCAAATTACTGTCTGACTGCGCCTGCTGAGTAGGTAGAAGAGGCTGGCTGAACCTCAGCAGAGGTCATGCAGGTGGGATAGGAGAAATACAAGAGGATTTCCCTTGCTCACTGGTGACCTTATTTATTGATAGGATATACGCAAAGTGACTGACAGGTTTGCTTTTAAGGGCTCTGTTTTGATTACAAGCTGAACACAGAAAATCAGGTTTTAACAGTGATGACTGGCATTTTTATCCCCAGATATTCAGAAATCAGATCCTTTTCTTCCAGACCCTTCTAATACAGTGCTCCATGCTTGTGACCTCACAAGCTGACTTGTCCTGTATTGAGTTTGTGCTGGGAGTGGGAGGTGACAAAATGAACAGAGTTTGGCAGAAAATTTGTTTGCCACTTGCCTAACTAATGCCAGATTAGATTGAAATGTAAGCATTATTTTAAGGGGGAAGTTCAAAGAAGTAGATGTTAGCTTTATGAATTTTGATGGGGAGTTTGTCCCATACAAAGGGGCAGCATGGCAGAAAGCATGGAGGTGCTTTGGGGCTGATAGAGAGGGTGAGATTAAATGAGGAAGGGCATTAAAAGTGAAGGGGAGAAAATAAGTGGGAATTGAGGGCCCTCGGAACCTCTTGAGAGGCTCTCAGCTCGTTGGAAGATTGGGTCCCTAGACCCCAATCCTTCTACCATGCATTTTTCTGTGAGTAACTTTCTATGCATGCTCTGTCCACTATCTAAACTCACTCACATACATAAGTGTTTGTAGTATTGGGGCTTACATTGGAAACCCTTGCTAAACAATAACTGAATATTTTTCAGAGCATAACAAAGTATTTTATGTAAAAAGATTATTATTATATTTATGGTAAATTGTTTGAAATTGTATTGTTTGTGTCGGGGGTGGGAGAGGGAATTAAAGAAAAGCGGCATATGGCAGTACATCTTGTACCTCCATCTGTGCTAACTATCTAGGGCTCAGGTAAGTCTGAACTCATCACGTGCACAGATTCACATTGATTAAAGTATTTACCACCAAAATAGCTCTAGCCAGAGTGGAATGCACTTTCAGATTAGCTATTTTTTTTAAAATGCATTTGCACACGACAGCACTGGCCCAGATCCTTTGAGGAAAGCTGTATCTATGGCATTCATTTGAGTGACATAACTACACATGTTGTTAAGAGCATTCATGACTTTCAGGGGGTGCTCAGATTTGGGTCCAACTCTGATCAATGGTACAACAATTCTGGCACAGAAACATCAAAGAGCAGATGAAATGCTAGATTTCCTTGAGAAAGGAGGAGGAGAGGGAGTAATGCTTAGTGCTTCAGGAGTGGGAGGTCTGTCTTCCCATCAATTAGAATTGAATCTGATCTGCTGAGACTAAATCAGTGTGGAGTCTCTAATTTACATCAGGAGCTGATTTCACAAGAAGCAATAATGGGTTTACCTGCACATCAAAGAGCTATCTCTATCCCTACACTTGATACATACTATTTTAGCTTCTTAGCAACATCGGAAGAACATATCTGTGCCCAGGAAACGTTGCGATTTGAATTTTTAGTTGCCTTTGTGTTCTGGAAGTTGAGGTAACTAATGTATGAAGAGGGGCCACGGATTTATAGTTCAGAGGTCTTAAGCAGAATGCAGCATTTTCTTGCAGAAAGGGCCAAAATTTCAGAATTGTGTGTATGGAGGTTTTTTGGGTTCCTCTTTCTTTTAAAATTACATTTCAAAAGTATTGTAATGAGGTACATGACACTTTCCTTTTGATTGGCTGCCTCTTTAGTTTCATCAGGGTGATTGGCAAAACGGGGAAACAAGAAAGACAGAAAAGAGAGCAATTTTTTTATCCACAATGGTGAATTTTTCAAATAAGCCAAGAGTTTGGGGATGCTGGAGGGTTTTATTGGCATTTTGTTCAATTTTAGGGGTTTAGGTGCTTTTTTTCATCTTGCCCTTCTAAGAAGAAATTTAGATTAAAATTCAACAAAATGTATACATGATCCTCCAGTGACTGGATGCTTAGCAGCCCATAAACAGACATCTTATTAGACAAATTATTGGGCTGACAAATATTTTCACATGTTGCTCATTGTAGAAGTATTTAGCAGTGAGTTTAAAATTGTAGGGCAAGGGCAGTATGGCTGAGAGCTATAGTAGGTATTGTGCAGTTCATACAGCTATAGTACAAGGGAGATGGCATCAGTATCTCTTGTAGAGAAGAGACATTGGGCCTTACTGTCCTTTCACTTACACCAATGTAAATCAGGAACAGACTTATGGAGAAAGTGAAATTGGTATCAAGCCAAATAAGTCAGCATCATGGGATTGAAGATTTCTTACTTTTCCTTTTCACTGAAAACCTAGGAGAAATATGATTGAATCTACTCTTTGCAAATAGTAAAATAAGGAAAAGAAATCATAAGCTACATGGTCATCTTATATCTACGGCTCCATATGTGTACATAGTACTTTACGGACTAGTTAAAAATGACAGGTCCCTGTTCCAAGCAGCTTACAGTTTTGATACTTGTTGGAATGTGGTATGCTAGAGAACATTCACATTGTTTATTTATGCTGGAATATTCTCTTTGGTGCATTTATATAGGATAGTTATGGCTTTAATAGCCACCCATCTTCAGACTGATGTATTAAGCTGTGCATACGTCTGTTCTTTGAAGCAATAAAACATAATTTAATTGTCTATAAAATGGATTTTTTTTTACAGCTTTTTCTTTGATTTTGAGCTCTGCAGGCAGGGATTATGTGAAAATCTGCGGAAAGCACCTTGCATATAGTCGGTATTACCAGAATACAAATAAATGAGGATGATAACGTCTAGTAAAACTACTCACTCCTTTCCAGTTGTGCCAAACAGGTGGAAAATATTTCAGCTCATAAATGTTCCAGTGTGAAATGTTATCTTTCTGTAACCAAAATGACCCCAGGTTTGAAGTCCAGCAGTTGACAGGATAATAGAATGTTCGACACATCATGCTGTCAGCGTTCTCCACACTTATTTATAAATCCTTTAAGTCTCATATTTATTAACTAAACAAAACTTATAGCATAAATAGATTATTGATATAAGTAGCAAAGCTGAATGTCTATCTGTTGAGTAATAGAGGAAGTATTTCTATTGCACTGCAAAACCTGGAGTTTGGTAGGTCAATCAAGGTTATGAACATATGTAACTTACTGTGCTACTCTCTCTGGGTTGTTGATACTCTTATATAATATAATATTTTAGACTGTCAAGCCTATTTTTTGCTATACAAAGTCTGTGGGTGTCCAGGGCTAAGCAGCTGTTGGGCGGGTGCACTGTATTCTAAGGGGGTCGCGTCCCCTTAAGTGCTGTTAATGTTGATTTCAGCATTGCTTTACTGTTGCTTTCCAGGGTTGGAGTCACGGGTTCTGTTCATCCCGATTGCCATATGAAAATGGCATACACCGAGGATGCCAAGTGCATCCTTGAAGTGATATCCTCATGGTGGATTCTTCCCTTGCTAAAAGCTTGTTTCTTGAGCAAAAAACTGTAAAATATTTGGATGGCCTGAAGCATGTTTCTCACTAACAGCTGTCAAATTAGGAGCCCTGCAAAACTAAAGGGCTGGAAAAGTGGGACCAATGATATGGGAAATCTCCCCACCTAGAATAGGGGAGTTTCTTCATGTGTGGGTAGGTCATTCCTCCAGGTAGCTACTATAGTCTTACATGTAAGGACAAATGCAAAGTGCTCCACTTAGGTAGGAACAATCAGTTTCACACATACAGAATGGGAGGAGACTGTCTAGGAAGGAGTATGGCAGAAAGGGATCTAGGGGTTATAGTGGACCACAAGCTAAATATGAGTCAACAGTGTGATGCTGTTGCAAAAAAAGCAAACATGATTCTGGGCTGCATTAACAGGTGTGTGGTGAGCAAGACACGAGAAGTCATTCTTCCGCTCTACTCTGCGCTGGTTAGGCCTCAACTGGAGTATTGTGTCCAGTTCTGGGTACCGCATTTCAAGAAAGATGTGGAGAAATTGGAGAGGGTCCAGAGAAGAGCAACAAGAATGATTAAGGATCTAGAGAACATGACCTATGAAGGAAGGCTGAAGGAATTGGGTTTTGTTTAGTTTGGAAAAGAGAAGACTGAAAGGGGACATGATAGCGGTCTTCAGGTATCTAAAAGGGTGTCATAAGGAGGAGGGAGAAAACTTGTTCATCTTAGCCTCTGAGGATAGAACAAGAAGCAATGGGCTTAAACTGCAGCAAGGGAGGTTTAGGTTGGACATTAGGAAAAAGTTCCTAACTGTCAGGGTGGTTAAACACTGGAATAAACTGCCCAGGGCGGTTGTGGAATCTCCATCTCTGGAGATATTTAAGAGTAGGTTAGATAAATGTCTATCAGGGATGGTCTAGACAGTAATTGGTCCTGCCATGAGGGCAGGGGGCTGGACTCGATGACCTCTCGAGGTCCCTTCCAGCCCTAGAATCTATGAATCTATGTAGTGAATAGAGAAGATTACTGGAGATCTGAAGATTGCTTTGTTATCCTCAACTGTTGTCACAGTTTTCAAGGGCCACCAGCATACTTGATACTAGGGTTCCTGACAGTTAACCACCTAAGGTGAAATCCTGGCCCCATTTAAGTCAATGGGAGTTTTGCCATTCACTTCAGTGGGGCCAGGATTTCAACCATTGTCTCTAACCTTTCCATTTTGGGGAAGGAGATGGGGAACATTTTGGTTTTTCAGCTCCTTGTGCGCTTGGACACCAGTGCCATTCTGGAAAGATTACTGCCCAGATCCTGACTTTCCTTTTGTTTTGATCCCACATGTATTAGGGTCACGCATTAATTTCTTTTACTTTTAGATCTAGGTCTGCTAGCCACTGTGGATATGCTGCACATCTAAAAAAAAAAAATTTGAACATAAGTTTATTGCTTTGGCGAATAAGGGACATTGCTGCTGTGTCAGAACTGCTGCTTAGTCTTAGCAGTCATTCCTGAGAAATGGCTCATTTGGTGCTGATGGACAGTTTGTGTCATCATCAAAGGTTTTGAAATGCAGCAACCCTCGAGGCTATATTCTGTCTCCCATGTTGCTCAATATGATGCCTCTTGGAGACATCGCTTCTGAACATGGAAGAGAGCCTCATCAGTAGGCCGGTGATATACATCAGTGTCTCTGTGCTCAGGAGAACCTGCAAGTTCAGCATCTACCATGAAGAAATGCTGGGATGATCTTGCCAGCTGGCTGTGTTGGAGCTTCCTTCTTCTTAATCCTAGAGAAATGGAGGTGTTACTTCTGGGGTAAAAGTTGTTGACATAGGAGGTTTGCTCCATATTTATCTCCCTGTTTGTTACGAGGATTTGTCCATAGGTAATGAAGCCATGTTAAGAGTTTTAGCACCTCTTTCAACCATGCCCTTCTCACAGAAAACCCCATGTGTTGGATGTGTTATGAAATATTTTTTCTAGTTGCTCAGTTTGTATACCTATCTTCTTATTTAGCCTGTGATCACATCACAGTAACAGAATATCCCTCATGACCACAAGGCTTGATTATTGTAATTTCCTCTTATCAGTGCTCACAGGAGGACTTTTCCATTGCTTGCAGTATGTTCAGAATCCAGCAACACAGCTGTTCACTGGTTTGAGCACACCTATGAGCATATTACTCTGACTCTTTACAGTAGGCGTGTATGAAGATTGACTGTAAGATTACACTGTTGATTTCTAAAAGGCTGTAATGAAGTTGATATCGGCTGTATTTTTATCTCTCTTTGGCTTTTGTAATGGTGCTTGTGATCAGTGTGTGAGCACCTAAATACCAGAGACCTTTTTTAGCTTCATCCTAGAGGTATGCATTCATGCACCACCAGCTAATTAGGGATCCTACTGTGACAGGTTGCCCCCCCTTTCGGGGTGCCACCTGATGTATTGGGGTACCACTGCGCCCGCCTTGACCCACCAGCCTGGATTCCCTTAAGACTGTACTGCTATGCAGCCTATCAAGCCCTTCCCCAGGCTTCAGGCTTCACTTTACCAGCACACATACAGGTAGGGGGACACACACAGCTGCAGAAACACACAGCTGCTGAGATCAGCGCTGCATGGGAAGGCTTAGGTAAGGAACTGCCCTGTTACTCAAGCGCACATACCCCTCTGGAGTGTACAGCCAAAATTATACTGTCTTGCGCTGCACAGAGAACTGTACAGCGTAAGCCCATAAAATTTGCCCTCTCCTTCAGTGTGGAGAGAGATGTGCACAGCTTTTTGTCCCCCAGCTATGAATTCCACAAACTGGTTTTAAAGAAAACAAAAACAAGTTTATTAACTACAAAAGACATATTTTAAGCGATTATAAGTGATAGCAAACAGATCAAAGCAGATTACTTAGTAAATAAATAAAAACCGCAAACTGAGGTTAACACACTAGATAGGTAGGATACAAATTAGCAAATTCTCACCCTGAGTGATAAACAGGCTGGCAGATTCTTCAGGCACAAGTTGCCTTGGCTTTCCCACGTTTTCATACACAGGCTAACGATCCTTCTAGCCTGGGACCATCACTTCCCACAATTCAGTCGTTGCCCCTCAGGTGTTTCCAGGGCTTTGTCTACACTACACAGCTTTTAGTGACGTGGCTATGTCACCACAGCCATGCCGCTAAAAGTCGTGCAGTGTAGCCGCTCTTTGTCGTCTCTCCTGCTGACAAAACACGTCTACCCGCAATGAGTGGGTTTAGCTTTGTCGGCAGGAGAGCGCTTCTGCCAACAACACGCTGTCCACACTGGCACTTGTCTTTTGTTTTTCAGGGGGAGGGGAGATTTAACACCTCTGAAAGACAAAGTTTTGTCGTTCAATTGCCAGTGTAGACATAGCCCAGGTGTGTTGTTGCAGGGAGAGTGAGGTCCCCTCATGATGTCATTGTCCCCCCTTTTATATCTTTTTCCCACTTGCTGGAAAGCTCCTTTGCTGTGATCTGGGTCAAACAGTTCCCATTGTGTAGTGCTATCTCTGAGGGGTTTCTATTGTACACAGTTCCTGAGGTAATCCTTGTGCTTCTGTGCATTTCCTCAATAAGCCATTAACGTTGTTTGGCCTTTTTACTGTTGTACCTGAAAGGCTGCTTGTGGATGCTTTCAACCTCACAACATGTTTCAGTAGCACATACATAGCCAAACTTCCTAACTTCACATACAACGATAACACATACAATCCAATGGGATATTAATGTCTGGCAGATCAAGACTTTTAGAATGATACCTCACAAGACATACTTTGTACTAAACATATCCTAATTACATGACAGTGGTGAATATTGGGTGTCAGGGTGTCACACCTACTATGACATCTTAAATTGTCAGATGATCACAATTTTACTATTTTGGGACAATTAGCATGAAATACATTAAACTAACAATTTTATAAGGGAAACAAGAGATGCAAGTTAGAATGCTAAAAATTCATGACGAAAATGGGGGTTGCAGTACCGCAAGCTGTCGCTCTTAATTTGCTGCTGTTGAAGATAGATTATATCTTAATTACTTTATAGTCCTGAAGCCTTAAAATTCCAACCATCCTGCAGGATATTTGACAGCATGCATTGTAAATTCCATTCTATGTTGTTGAGCTCCCAAATAATGTATTTTTATATATAATTAGGGTTGTCAATTAATCACAGTTAACTCACACAATTAATTCCAAAAAACTGTGATTTTAAAAAAATTAATCGCGATTAATCGCACTGTTAAACAATAGAATACCAATTGAACTTTATTAAATATTTTGGATGTTTTTCTACATTTTCAAATATATTGATTTCAGTTACAACACGGTATACAAAGTGTCCAGTGCTCACTTTATATTATTTTTATTACAAATATTTGCACTGTAAAAATGATAGAAGAAATAGTATTTTTCAATTCACCTCGTACAAGAACTGTCGTACAATCTCTTTATCATGAAAGTGCAATTTACAAATGTAGATTTTTTTTTATTAGATAACTGCATTCAAAAACAAAACAGTGTAAAACTTTAGAGCCTACATGCTCACTCAATCCTACTTCTTGTTCAGCCAATCGCTAAGACAAACAAGTTTGCTTACCTTTATGGGAGATAATGCTGCCCTGTTCTTATTTACAATGTCACCAGAAAGTGACACTTGTTAAAAAAAAAGTGTTAATTAAATTTGTGACTGATCTTCTTGGGGGAGAATTGTATGTCTCCTGCTCCATTTTACCCACTTTCTGCCGTATATTTCATGTTATAGCAGTCTCGGACGATGACCTAGCACGTTGTTCGTTTTAAGAACACTTTCACTGCAGATTTGACAAAACGCAAAGAAGGTACCAATGTGAGATTTCTAAAGATAGATACAGCACTCGACCCAAGGTTTAAGAATCTGAAGTGCCTTCCAAAATCTGAAAGGGACAAGGCATAGAGCATGCTTTTAGAAGTCTTAAAAGAGCAACACTACGATGTAGAAACTACAGAACCCGAACCACCAAAAAAGAAAATCAAACTTCTGCTGGTGGCATCTGACTCAGATAATGAAAATGAACATGCCTTGGTCTGCACTGCTTTGGATTGTTTTCAGGCAAAATCCGTGATTAGCCTGGACGCATGTCCTCTGGAATGGGGGATGAAGCATGAAGAGACATATGAATCTTTAGTGCATCTGGCACATAAATATCTTGTGACGCAGCTACATCAGTGCCCTGCGAATGCTTGTTCTCATTTTCAGGTGACATTGTAAACAAGAAGAGGGCAGCATTATCTCCTACAAATGTATACAAACTTGTTTGTCTGAGCGACTGGCTGAATAAGAAGTAGGACTGAGTAGACTTGTAGGCTCTACGGTTTTACATTGTTTTATCTTTGAATGCAGTGGTTTTTTGTACATAATTCTACATTTGTAAGTTCAACTTTCATGATAAAGAGATTGCATTACAGTACTTGTATTAGGTGAATTGAAAAATACACTTTCTTTTGTTTTTTAGAGTGCAAATATTTGTAATCAAAATAAATATAAAATGAGCACTGTATACTTTGCATTTTGTGTTGTAATTGAAATCAATATATTTGAAAATGTAGAAAACATCCACAAATATTTAAATAAATGGTATTTTATTATTAACAGCGTGATTAATGGCATGATTAATCGTGATTGTTTTTTTTAATCACTTGATTAATCATGATTTTTTTTTAGTCGCTTGACAGCCCTAATATATATATATATTCCTTTTTGGCAGGAGGTGAGATTTTGAGACTTCAGGACTCTGTCCAGTCTATGTATGCCTTTCTAATGATCTTGTCACCATGATACCTAAGCACCATTTAGATACGCGGTTTTACAACAAACTGAAAATAAGATGATCAAACTGCAAAATCTGCTCACATAAATGGGGGAGTTCATAGAAAGAGAACTTTTTAAATAGCTAATGTGTCAACTGACTTCAGCACTAGCAACTAAATAATTTATAAAACTCTCTCACTCGGCTTCACTTCTCTGTGAGATTCTAGGAAGTAAGAGCAGAATAAATTCACACGTCTCAGTCAGTGATGAAGTGTGGAACAGATACTAAAAATAAAGGAAACGTGACTCATAAGTTAATTCTGCGTTGTGCTGCAGCTACTGTACTAAAGTGTAGACCCATCTGGATTAGATCAATAGCTTCCAAATATTGTTCATGTATACAATTTTATTTTTCTGTTCAATTATCAGTAAATATTTACTATAAATAGCCAGCACAGCAAGCTGTTGGAAAGACTTAGTGTAATTTTGACTGCATGCCTGCTGGAAAGGGGAGTTTTAATGGGAGCAGCAGGGAGTATAATAAATCAAATGGGTGTGGAATTTAATGACAGTAATATTCTGGCAGAAAATCTTTGATTCTGTTTCAAATGGAAAAATGCTTCTTATCTCTGTTAATCTTTGAGAGGGATGCCATGCTGATATTCTCTTGTTGGTCATCTTTTTATTTTTCCCATATCAGCAATACCACCAAGTTTAAAATTACTCCGGGGTCATATTAACTCATGATAATTAGTCTGTCATATCTAGGCCCAGATTCTGCCATCCTCACTCATGCTGAGTAGCACATTAGTCCATGTGTAACCCCTTTAAAATCAATCTTTCTCCTCGAATAAGGCTGAATCTGGTTTTCAATGAATAGAGATTTCAGCCCTTCTTCATTTGGATTTAAAAAAATTCGATTGTTGGCACCTTGTCAGACATTTCAGAGTGGAGCCTTTAAAATGTTTCTCTTCAGGAAGTGAATATCTTAGATGCTGCTGAATCTTATAAATAAGAGGGTGTTACTCAATAGACATACTGAGTAAATATGGAATTAATTTATTTTCTTGTCACAGACCACAAAATCTGATATTACAAAGATCCAGTCAGAAAAAGTGCTTACTATCTTTATTAATGATCTGGTGGGAATTGGAAAGATAAACAGAACATAAGAAATTATTTAGGATAAGCCAGGCTAGAGAAGACAAGGAACAGAACTAAGCAGCTGGGTAGCATTGTGGTAGATTAAATTCAATATACAGTAGTTAAGTGAGCAGTGATGCATATTGGAAGGATCAATTTGATATATATGTTACTGGGTTCAAAGTTATCTAACTACTTGAGGGGGCAAGACTGAAGGGGTGTCAGCATGCACAGTGCATGCAGAACTGAAATGACAGCATATAAAGAGGTTTGCTGCTTTATTTTCAGCCAGCGTAATATAAACTTCAAAACAAGGTCTTCATTTTATGACCTTTTTGTCAAATAGAGTCTACAGTCCAAAGGATTAAATCAAACTACACACACATTCCTGAAAAATTCCTCTTAGTAAGTGAAGAACTGATTTTTCCAGCAGCTTCCTGTAGTCCCATAGCTCTGCTAACTGGATACAATTGTTTTTCCCCTTCAGCACCTGAGAGGCTTTTCTGGGGTTGAAGGTTTCCTCCCTACCCCGCTAGCTAAATGGTGCCTCACTTTACCTTTATGGGTCCCAGTACAGAAGTGGAAGGAAAAACAAACAAGATGTTAGACTGTATTGAGAAATGAATAAAGCAAGAAAAATAAACAAATGGTACATCCTTATTGTGTTAGGGTGACCAGATGGCAAATGTGAAAAATCGGGACGGGGAGGGGGGGAATAGGAGCCTATATAAGAAAAAGACCCAAAAATCGGACTGTCCCTATAAAATCGGGACATCTGGTCACCCTATATTGTGTCCTCATCTTCAGAAGAATATAGCCATAATGGAGAGGGTCCAGGGAAGGGCAACAAACATTATTAGAGACATATGAGGAGAAATTAAGATTAGGACCATATAGTTTAGGAAGAAGATGACATAAGAGAGAGCTGTGAAATAATGAACTGTGTAGAGAATGAAAATTGGGCACTCCTGCTTGTTCTTACTCATAATAATTCTAGGACAATTAAGTTAAAGAACATCACCATTAAAATTGATGTAAATAGATACCCATTTTTTCCCTTTAAAAATTTGTTACCAGATGATATTGAGGCCAAAAGTAAACTTGAGAAATATACTTTAAATTCTGCCTACTCAAATAAAAAATGCTAAACAGATGACAGAAACCAGTGCAATTAAGTGGGGAAACAGAAAAAATGTTTAAAAAATTAAAACAAGTCCTTTTAAAAAAAACCCAGAGCCTGAAGAGGGAGAAGTTAGTGAGCCAGATTTTCAAAAGTGACTAGTGGTTTTGGATATCTCATGTTTGCATGCCCAACTTGAAACACCTTACGTGCCCTGATTCTCAGAGCGTGAATGCTGAGCACTGCATCTGAAGATCAGACCCCTTAACGTGTTTCAGGTTGGGCATCCTAGAATGGAGGCACTAGTTATATTGGGTCATTTGTGGAAATCTTGACCTGTGAGAGTTAAATAAAAAAAATAAGCAGCAGTTAGTCAAAAAAGTGTTTGGAGGAGCTGCACATAATACAAGGCATATTGCAGCAAACATCAGAACTATTGATAGTGATTTTAAAAATATGAGTAGGAGATAAAAGACGAGAGAGCACAGTGTTTTAGAGTAGATTGGTGCTTTGTGTTTGGGGGGGGGGGAGAGGCTGGATATGAGTAACAGGGTAATGATCACCTCCAATTCACTGATGGCTTTTCCATGGGTGACAGAAAGCAAGCTAGATAGTGTACAGTTAAGACTTGGTTATGAAAGGGTTAGATGCACTTAAAGTACACAGAGTAATTGGTTGAAATGACATGCTGAGTCACAAGTTTTAAAGGAAATTAGCATGGAAATAAGTGAACCTTTAACTGACATTTTAAAAACTTCACTACATTATGGGAGACTTTGGAGGATTGAAAGTGGGAAATGTTAACATTTAATTTGTTTTTTAAAGGTTTATGAGTGAAGCTTTTTAAACTGTACACTCAAGAAAATTATCCAGCGTCCTAGGTTTTATTTTCAAATTTGGAAACAATATAAAAACTTTGGGCTTCAGGAATAATCCTAGTCATGCTGTCAGTATTGTCTACTTCAGTACTCTGGCTAATATCTGTATTCTTAAAGCCCCAAAACCTATAGTTTTTTCTGACAAACCCTTCATATTGTTTTCAGTATTTTTTGCTGCGTGATTATGTTGCTGTTCTTATTATGTCTTTTATCAAGTTCCTTTCCCCCTCAGATATGCAGTTACAATTGCAGTATTCTTATTTACATATGTGTTCTGGTAGTAGAGACTTCAGCCCAGACTGTAGTCCCATCATGCTGTGCGATGCACATGCACGTAGTCAGAGACAGTCCCTGCCCCAAGATGCTTACAGTTTAAATAGAGAAGTTAAAGGGTGTTATCCCAATTTTACAGATAGGGAACTGAGGCACAGAGAGCTTAAGTGACTTCCCAAAGGTCACATGATGTCTGTGGCAGAGACCAGATCTCCCAATCCAGAACCTTAACCATAAAACAACAGTTTGCTTTAGTGTTTCTCCTGGTGAAATTGTTGACAGTGTGTACTTCTCCTCTTCCCAACCTTCTTTTGGTTGTTTGAAGGTAAGAAAAACAATGGGAAAAAAAACAACCTGTTATTCATTTGCCCGAAGAAATTAACTTCGACTTGATATTACATACTTCATTAAAATGGGCCTTGATTCATAAAGTGAGTGTAATTACATATGTGGTTAAAGTTATAAGATGTTTAAGTATCTGCCTCAATCAGGACCATACAGATTAAGTGTTAGTTTGATGCAATGTTTTGGATTTAGTAAAAAAAATGGTGACTGGAAGATCCAGATCTAGAGCTTATCAAGCAAAAAGCAGATTGTATGTTCTATAGGTAAATACACTCAACCGTGAATATAATTTCTCAATCTGTTTATTTATTAGATTCACAAGATTTGATTAAAATAGAGAAGTCAAGTGTTATCATGTTCCATTTACTCATTTTCAACAGTTTCATTAAACTCACAGTACAGTGTCATTTCACAAATACTTGCAAGTGGAGTTTCACGTCCTTTCTGTGTTCTTAGTATGCACTCGACATGGTTTGTGGCTAAGTGAATTTTAAGTGGGGATCTAGAAAATCTTGTCAACATGTCTGGGATAATACTCGTATTTTTAGCTACTTAAAGTAAATCGGTTTTCTTCAGAATCAATGTGATGTGTTTTTTCCCCCAACGTGATCACACACACACACCCCGTACGGCAGTGGTGGGCAATCTGCGTCCCGTGCCACCTCCCACAGCTCCCATTGGCCAGGAATGGCGAACTGCAGCCACCGGGAGCTGTGGG
The DNA here is from genome assembly GCA_033296515.1 of Macrochelys suwanniensis. Classification (NCBI taxonomy): domain Eukaryota; kingdom Metazoa; phylum Chordata; order Testudines; family Chelydridae; genus Macrochelys; species Macrochelys suwanniensis. Next base: position 241,413,118 of record CM065776.1, read on the forward strand.
CAGCCGTGCAAATGTGCGGATTACACTGACGGGCCGCATGCGGCCTTCAGGCTGCAGGTTGCCCACCACTGCTGTACGGGCTCTTTCTTACTAAGCTAAAATATCCTGGCAGTCCCCATAAAGCTTTTATCACTTTGGCCACACAGGAGCTTTTAGCACTACAGATACATTTTTGAATAGAAAAGATTAACTCAGGCACTTACTACAGACTTTTAAGGGAAATATCTAGAAAGCCTTCAATGACTTTACTACAGGTCATGTTCTTTTGTGCACAATTAACATAACCTTACTCCATCTGTAGTCCCACTGACATCAGTGAGACTACTGGGACAGCATGGTAGTCTTCAACAGGCATAATGGTGGTAGAATCTGCTCCTTAATTTGCTGGCAGATGTGCTCTGTCTGTTTGATTTTTTCATATTATTAGTTTTGATATATCTGTTTGCTTTCTATTGATTGTATGTGTCAACTCCATTAAGTATATTTAATATATTTTGGAATTTCTGGTTATGTTTTTTAAATAATTTGCAATACATTATGTTTTTTTGGGGAAAAGGGAAAAATAAAAGTAGTCCACCCCCATTTAGTGCACAGGTTGGATGGTGCTAAGGCAATAAATCAGGGTGTATAATGAAGGAGGCTGTTGTAGGGTCCCTACCTCATTTGTTGCAGAAATTGGAAGGTGTGTGGTGACTGAGACAGGGGATTCAAGGTTAAGGCATTGAATGCCATCCTGGAGAACTGGATTCTCTCCCCACCTCTGGTTCAGATCGCCTGTGTGATACTGGGTACGTCACTTAAACTAAACTTTTACAGGTGGCCAGTGAGTGTTCTCTTCATTTGCTGGTTGCCCAATTTGAGACAGCCAGGGCCAGATTTGCAGAAGTGCTAAGCCAGGGGTGGGCAAACTTTTTGGCCCGAGGGCCATATCTGGATATGGAAATTGTATGGTGGGCAATGAATGCTCATGAAATTGGGGGTTGGGGTCCGGGAGGGGGTGAGGGCTCCGGCTGGGGGTGTGGGCTCTGGGGTGGGCCAGAAATGAGGAGTTCAGGGTGCGGGAGGGGGCTCTGGGCTGGGGCAGGGATGCAGGTGGGGGGGGGCTGAGGGCTCTGGCTGGGGGTATGAGCTCTGGGGTGCAGGAGGGTGGGACTGAGGGGTTCAGAGAACGGGAGGGGGATCAGAGATGGGGCAAGGGGTTGGGGCATGGGAGGGGACCAGGGGTGCAGGCTCCGGGCGGCACTTACCTCAAACAGCTCCCGGAAGCAGCGGCATGTTCCCCCTCTGGCTCCTAAGCGGAGGCACGACCAGGCAGCTCTGCGCGCTGCCCCATCTGCAGGTGCCATCAGGGGGCGGCACTTGGTGCTGGGGCAGCATGCAGAGCTCCCTGCTGCCTGTACGCATAGGAGCTGGGGGAAGGGAGTGGGGGGTGGGGGACATGCTGCTGCTTCCGGGAGACTCACAGAGCAAGCCCCCGACCCCGCTCCCAGGCAGGAGCTCGAGGGCCGAATTAAAACATCTGAAAGGCTGCATGTAGTTTGCCCACCTCTATGCTAAGCACACACAGCTGTAACTGTAGTCAGTGGGAGTTCTGCTTTGAATATATAAAGTACTGTAAAAGTACTAAGCACTCTGAAAATTCAGGCGCACAGGTGTCTCAAGTTAGGCACTCAAAATTGTGTAGAGCAAACTAAACTGATATACAAATATACCAAATATATTTTAAAGAATGTAGATACAGTTGCATGAAACTTCATTTGTCACCATGTTTTCATAAATATAAAATAGTTTTCTAATTCTGAAAACAATTCTGCTTGGCCCTCACTGATGTCATACTTTGTGCCTAGTACTTTAAATGTATGGAGCTGGTCATTTTATTTTATTTATTTTTGTATATACACCTCATTTCATAATAACACTAAGAAACTTCTGTAAATATGAGATGCCTGTGTTACTGACTTCCGGTACTGGTGCTATGTACACTATAAGCTGCAGAAGTTTTGTCCTTGTGGTTAATATGACCAGCAGAAACCCAAATAAAAATATATCCTTACCTCATACTGCTATACCATACTGTTTATAATTTATAAACCAGTTTATAATTGGTATGTATTGTGCAATCCTAACAAAGGGAATTTCCCTTTCTTTCCTGTAAACTGTAATGTTTCATGTAAGCAACATTTAGACACTCTTCTGTAAACCTGAGGCTTATCAGAATTATTAAGGGTTTCTCCCAAGTTTTCTCCAAGAATTAAGGGTTGGCTGGCAGCAATGGTTCCTTTGTTTTAACCAGAAAAGGGAGAGATTTTGAAACATTAAAAAAAAGTCTTAGTTCTGATATTTTAAAGTCAAACAAAGGTCACTAAGATTCACTGAAGGGAGCACATTTTGTAGCATAAATGTAGTTAGGCTACTTCCTTTTAGGGCTGTGAGGAATCCCTGGTGAGTTTATTCATCCTTGCTTTAGCCATTGTATAAACAGTCACAGGTATTTTATCAGTTTTTATTCATCTCAGAAAATGAATCATTGGCATGTCACAGAAATAACCTGATGAAACATTTAAGGAAATATATAAAGTGCTATGGTTGCCCCCTCCCTCCTCTTCACCCCTGCTGGGCCATCGGTCCAGGAACCCTAACAGGGGTCATCTGTTATATAAATAAACAGTGTTAGAGGGCAAAAACACTAATTTGATTAGTTTATTTGATTTGGAGGACCCTGTTCTTTACCCTATTACTGCAGGGCAAGGTGATGCATTGTTGGTCCCATGCTCAATACAATATTTAAAATAGCTGAGTAATAAACCCTGAACCCATACGGAGCACACAATTCTCTGATTTACAATGTCATTATCAAGTCAAAAAGAACTACTCAGGGAGCTTGCGGAAGTTGACAAGCTTATTTAAATAAAGTCTTAACTCCCATTTGGCTTTCTCTGGCAGGCATCCACACTTGGCAAAGAAAAATTATTTCATGTCCCTGCTGAGGTTAGTCAGAAAAAATTGGCTGAATGCAGAAAGCAGGTCTTTTGAGGAAGAATCAGTAAGAATAATTAATGTCTAATTTATATTACAAGCAAAAATATTTAAAAGCTAAGAAGAAGCTCAAACACTTTTTAACTAAGCTTTTGAAAGAATAGCAAGAATACATTTTCCTTTGCAATTCTTCATCTAACTTTGGGCCTGATCCAAAACCCATTGAAAGCAGTGGCAGTCTTTCTAGTGACTTTAGTGGGCTTCGGATAAAAGCTTCTTTTCCTTAGTTAATGTCAAATTATCTTCTCTCTTCAAAAATAATTCATCTTATTTTCTCTTAGAGCTTTTATTTGTTATATTGTCACTCATTCTGGAATCATAGACATCAGAGACAAAAAAGTCCTATGTGTGTGTGTATATATGTGTGTGTGTGTATATATATATCCCTCTCACACACACACATATTGGATGTGAGGTTGGGAAGTATTATAATTCCCATTTTACAGATATAAAATGGAGTCCAAGAGAGATTAATTGACTTGTCCAAGGACACAAAGGAAGTATCTGGAACTATTTAGAACAGAAGCCAGTACTTGCCTAGATGTTGCGGTCTAATTCTCAAGGTTGGTATCTACATAAATTAGGGGCAATGTGAGGAATAGAATATAAGTTATGGTACAATAAGGTTTTTAGCCCAGAAAAGATGTGAGATCCAGATTTAACTGGTCAGCACCTCTAATCTTTTGGAATGAGAAAGGATAAACATTGAGGAATTGTATTTTAAAAGCTACATACTTAATAGAAAACCACTTTCAAAGAAAGACAGAGAAGGATTGTGGGATTTTACTTCAGATTACATGGCAGAAAATCTTTCTTGATGTTAACAACTAGCTATGTGTGCTTGGTTTGAAACTCAGAGTTATCTGCAGAATTTGGAGGTCAAGTTTACATTTTCCAGTGGAGACAAAGTCACATAACCAGCCAGAGAGCAGAATGTCTGTGTTAAGCTCAAACATATTACCTCAGAGGATTCTGAAGCAGATTGACTAAACTTTGATGACATGTGACTTCATAATGTTTGAAGAGGGTACTGCCATTTTGAGTGTTTATTTTTTGCCATGACTGACTTTTAAAAACATTCAGCACAAAGGGATTTGTTTTGTCCCTGTGAAAATGTGGTGATTTGTGCAAGCAGAAAGATATGTTTGACAATAGGCTTTCTGGGCATTAAATTATACTGCTTCTGTTGGCAAGTTCCTTGGGATGTTGGGAAGATAGTATTCTGGTGCGATTTTTTTTTTTAAGAGTATGGTGAATTAGTGTTTTAATTTGATTACCAGTTTTAACATGAGCTCCAGGCTGCAGTGCCCCTTCAGGCTAACTGCTGCCTCAGTTTCCTCTCACCCAGGATGGATCTCCGAGCCTTCCTGGGAAGGACTTACTGCTACGCCCAAAACTCCTTCCAGGCAGTTTTATTCTTCAAACATAGGTAAAACATCAAACACACAAATAGTTCCACAGGCCACCCTGAGCTACAGCTCACAGAGGCTTTTTGCCCTTTGCCTCCCTCAGTCCCTCCTATGTCAGGGCCTACTGTAGGAGATCAGGTTCTTCCTGCAGCTCCTCCAACTGAGCTCTCTCAGCCCTTTATAGAAAACACCTGATCCCTTCCCAGCTGGGTCTGATAAATTGTTTCAGGTCCCTTGGGTCTTAAAGGGGCAGGCCATCCTGTTACCCTACCACTCTGTATATTAGGTAATTGGTAAGGCCATTTCTTAGCAGAGATGTAGATTCACTACAGTGACATTCACTGGCTCCTAAACCGATGTTTAACCACTTGAATAAAAGAGCACCCTGATTTTTGGAAGTGCTGTGCACCCAGAGATCCTAAGCCACTGGAATTTGTGGGTGCTCGGCACTCAGAGAATCAGACCAATTTTTTTAGGCTCCTAAACTGATATTTAGGCAGTTAACTTTAGGCAGACGGATTTTGAAATGATGGTTTTAGTTCCATAGCTTTGCTTCTGCACTAGCAATTCTCACTTTGTTTTGCTTGTCTACTGACTTTATCTTCTATATATGCTTGCTAGACAGTGTCTCTCACCCTTATTTCCCTCTCCCCATTAGTTTTGTCATTGGCTGAGCTCAAAGGTCAACTGAGAGGGAGGAGTCAAGGAGTACAGCCAGATTATAGGCCTGAATGACAGCACGTTGGCCTTGTCAACAGTGACAGAAAATGGAAGGAGTGAGAACATTTGAGAAGAAAGATAAGGGGCCAGATCCTTGCTACCTCTCTAGTGGCACAAAGCAGCCATAAAAGCCAAAGGGTTCACGGCCCTGAGGATCTCCTTACATAGGGGATTCCTTGGGTAGTGTAACCCACCTCCCTTCCAGATCCAGAGTGCACATGGCTGAGGAATCCCTTTGCTTTGTCCTTACCCAGCTGCTTGGAATAGTCCCTGGGAACACGGGCAGCCAGGTGTAAGACAGAGCAGCCTTTTGGCTTCTCTAACTTTTGCCTGGCCCCTGACTAGCCCCAGGATAGGGAGAATATAAAGGTGGCTTAAAGTCTTCTTTGTCTCCTTACTCTTCCCTTCTGCTGTGCACAACTTGGCCAGACTAGAAAATCTGGCACAAAGAATCCAATTTTGGCCATGATAAGTTTATGTTAATGGTGAGGTGTCCAAGACATAGAGGTATCAGCTAGAACAGGCCTGCACAACATGCAGCCCGGGGGCCGCATGCGGCCTGCGTGGGCTCACTGTGCGGCCCACGGAGGGGTGAGTAGGCAAGCCGTGAGGTGGGGCAAGCCAACGGCCGGCCGGCGGGCGGGCTGGCTGGTGAAGAGGCCAGTGGCAGGCTGGGGAGTGAGGGTGAGCCAGCGGCAGGGGGCGGGGGTAGCAGCAGAAGGTAAGAGGCCAGCAGCGGGCAGGCAGGTGAGCTGGCGGCGGGGGGAGCCGGCGGCGGCGCCGAGGGGGCTGAGGAGGCGAGCCGGGTGGGGTAGGGGATGACGAGCCGAGTGGGCGGGCAGTGGCAGGGCGGCAGGTGAGCCAGCGGCGGCGAGCCAGAGGGGTGGGGAGATGATGAGCTGGGTGGGCAGTGGCAGCGAGGCTTTATACGGGGGGGGGGGGGATGAGGAGGCGAGAGGCGAGTCGGTGGCTGGAGGGGGGCAAATCTCCCACTTTCAAAATCTGGGACTGTGTCCTTTGGTCCTTTTTGCTGCTTGCCTCTGGGCTGGGGGTTGTCCCAATGCTGCAAAGAGGGTGTTCCCAAAGGAAGGTGCTTGCTTCTAACCCCCGAGGCCATCAGTATGTCTGCTCTTCTCTAGTCAGCCCACTTGACAAGTTTGTCCTTGGTCTGGTTCCCATCCCCTCTCCAAGGGTGGCAGCTGTCTGGAGGTGCCTGCCTTCCATGCCTTCCTCATTCACACCTCATTCATTCAACAGGGCAATTGAATACAAAGTGGAGGGAAGATCTTATTCTACTTCTAGCAAAAAGACATTTTTCTTTTACCTTAATTATACTACCTTGGGGCCCGCTATAACATATTACCAAGGTTCAATACAAAGTCATATAAAAGTTATACAGAAATGCATAATGCAGATTTGTCTACAACTGCATTGATTGACTGTTGTGTGCAGTAATATAGTGACCCCTGGGGGTGTGAAGAGGGGTGTGATGGTGGGACCGAGTGGGGAGGGGGCGGGTCCTAATGTACTGCTATGATCTGGTCACCCTATGCACGCTGTTTCTTTCCCCCTCTACAGGCTTCCACACCCCAGTGCTGGGGAAGGAGGGGTTGTTTCCGCGGGGCGGGTGGCGCTGGCGGGGGGGCGGTGTTTCCGCGGGGCCGGAGGGTTTCGGCCCTCAGCTGTTTTCTTTGGAGTAATATGGCCCTTGCCGCTTTACGAGTTGTGCAGGCCTGAGCTAGAAAAATAGGCTGAGACAGAGATTGAATGAAGAGAATCAGGTCAAAAGTAAAAAAGAAGATTTGCAAGTCAAAGGCATACAGAAGCCATGTGAATGATTGAGGTCACCAGAGAAAGAGGGCAAGAAGACAAAAGAGAAGATATGAATTGTACCTGTGATATAACTATGCTGAATTAATAGTGTTCTGTAGATAGCTTTGTAAAAGTTGTATGTCTCTCATGCTACCTCCAAAGTGGCTATTTGTGTGCTAATGAAGCACTCTCAAAAGGACTGAAGGTTGTGCCTTTTGTGAACCACTCGACAATACCCTCGTTGCATACTTACATCAAAAAATACCCTCAAAGTAAGGCAAAATCTTTTATTATGTGCATACCAGTATCCATATAATCATGAACAGGAAAGGAGATAAGAATTTTCTAATGTAGTCAGTTCAAAGAAGGCAATCACTGTAGCTAAATTTTGGGTGCTTTCCACAATGAGCTACTAAGCAAGCAGTTTTGATAATTAGCTTTTTTCATGCTTTTCTCTGTTTCTGTAACCTGCCTGTAAAATCTGCTTTTTTTGTAAGACCTGCTAAAAATACATAAATAAAATAAATCCAACCCTGTCCCAAGAAGAATGTTTACCCCCAAAGGGGAAGTGCCAGAAATTCCATGAAATCCACTGAGGACCTAGTTATTGCTTTAAATTTTACATGGCAGCTACTCAGATTTGATGGTGATGGACAGCAGAATAAACCCTAAAACAGACAGGCAGAAGAAGTGTATCTTCTTAACTGGATACAGTCACTAATGGGCACCTCAGAGAGAAACTAACTCTGACTACAGAGCAAAATCCAAATATTTGGTTCAGTTTATAAAAATATATCATACTGGCGATCAGGACACACCTCCAATTAACAATTAGGATTTGGTGTCCACAGCTAAGACCATTCCAGATTCCCCTGTACCTAGACTTACCATCACTTCTGTACTAAACTCCCTCCCTCCCCACACAGAAACACTCCAGGAAAGAGCCCTGCGTTATGATCTGTGTCCCCCAAGAGCCAACATCACTGATGAATTAGCAGAACCTTGTAAATTGTATTGGATGGTAGACATTGTACTGTACATTGATTTCTGCAAAAAGTGATTATAGGTCATGCTTGAAGCCAACTTTCATAAAACTGAATGAAAAGTCTGATTCATCTCACGAGGATCCACCCACCCATTCAGCCATTGAAATTTGATTTATTTTTTTTGTTTCAAAGGGAAAAGTAAAAGCCCTGAATGTACGACCTGCCTGAACATATTCCTTTTTAGTATTTCATTCTAACTTGTAAAGTAATGTTTTGATTATAAGGTTTCTAAATGCAATTTTCCAAATGCTAATAACTCTACATTTCCACACATCTCCTTGTGTCATAATCACCACCACAGGCACAGCTCATTATGTCTGATGTTGGCCACAGATAAAGTGGATTTTTATCATTTCAAATAATATTTTGGTTTGTTTAAATTGCTAGTTGCAGTTCAGCAGCATTGCTTGGGATATTTTGTATGAATAGTTAAGAGTCCCGGGTCATCTCTTAGTTTCCCTGCAGTGGGACTATGTGATATTTTCAGTGCTAATTGGGATTTTGTTTAGAAATTGGCTTTTGCAATGTTATAATGTTAATAACTCAGTTTAAAGTTAATAACTCAGAACAAAGTTGTCCTGTGTGGGCTGTGGTCCACCCATGCTTAGAGCCTTGCAGGACTAATGCCTGAATGTGGTGCTGTTTCTAGTGTTACAGGTTCGTACCTAACTTAATACATTGTCACTATCTGATTCCTGTACACGAGGGGTCTCTAAACTTTATGAGACGAGGGCCATATTAGATTTTTGAAGGGGCTTCACGGGCCGAAGCAACGGTGAAAGAAAGTAAATATATGCAAAATATATGCAAAATTGTTAAAAAAAAACAACACTACTGTACTCTGTCAGTTTTGCATTAAATTCTAAATCAGGTATAAAAGTTAATCGATGCAGGTACTGTGAAATTACACAAAATATTTGTCAATACATTAAAAATCACATTCACATATTCAAAAATAAAGAAATATTATTTTAGGACTAATGAGAAGTATGGTACTAATGTTTTTCTGACAAAATTGGCTCCCCTTTTGGGGGGACACTGCCTCCCGGGGGCACTTAACCCTCTGCACAGCTCAGCTGTGCTGCAGCCCTGCATGAGCTGCTGCTGGCGGCCCCTCCCCCTGCGTGCTCAGCGTGCCTACTTAGCTGTTCAGCTGTTCGCTTCTCTGGTTGGTTGGAGGACCGGACAAATGGAAGCCCCGGGCTGGATCCGGCCCGCGGGCCGTAGTTTGGAGACCCCTGTACACAACTGCCTTAAAGTCTGTCTCTATCTCCCTTTCCTTAGGGTTCTGTATTGGTGCCTATCAGTACAGCCTGAGCACTATAGTATTTACTCTGGGGTTCCATAAACATGCCTCCTATAAAAGTCACCCACCATTCTGAAGATACTACATTAGCTAGCCCCACACCAACATTAGTTGATTCTTAGTTGAGGTGAGTGAATAATTATTTTTTTTTGCTTTGGATCAATCCAAAATGAAAATGTTTTAGTTTTTCTTGCTGAAATGAAAAACAAACAAACAAACAAACAAAAAGTCTTTTGGGTTTCATCTGACCCTGAAATTTTTTTTTCATGTTTTTCATTTCATTTTGGGTCCTTTTTTATGCCTTTTTGTTTTCTTTAAAATAATCTAGCTAAACTTCAAAATGAAATATCATTTTGAAATGAAAAGTTGAAATGTTTCATTTCAAAAACATCAGAACAAAACATTTAAACTTCAAAAAAGAAATGTATTAGGGGGGTTTGTTTGGCTGAAATGGCATTTTTTGGTGAATAAACTATTTGTCCAAAAAAATTCACTCAGCTCTGATACTTGGTGCACAGATGGGCCTTCTCTAGGTAGATATTCCTGAAATCTTGTTTGTCTGAATTTCTTTCAGGTCAACAGACTAGACAAAATTTCTGTCATGCAGTAGGAACCGTGAAAGCAGCACATGCACACATAGGCTTCCATCCTGCAGCAAGCTCTTTGTTCATGTGGAGACCCTTTAAATGCAACAATCCTCACTGTCACAGAGGTCAACCCATGAGTAACTCATTGCAGGATCAGGGCCGTATATTGCATTAAAATTCCCCAATGAAGTAAAAATGGGCATTCCTTTTCTGATTTTATTGGCAGCAGAAGCAACCATTTCATCAGAACCTTAGCAGAAATACAGGGAAAGAGCAAGCTTGTTTACACACAATCACAGTTGTCAAAAAATGAAATACTGAGTTGTCAGATAGAGTGTTGTAAGAACTACTGCTGTGTCAGTACATCAGCTACAGAGCATTTAACAATAAATATAATGCAACAGATTTACCCAATGTTGCCTCAGTTTACAAACTCCTAATGAGCAAACCTTCCGGTTAGCCAAAGATGTCTCAAGGGTTGCACTTAACTAAAGCCCTTCTCCTATGGAGCCCTTAGGACTGAAGCTCCTACGTGGCCCCTTTCTGGTGGGGTCTAGTTAGGGATAGGCTGATTATCTAAATTCACAGGTTTACAAAGGTTTTAGATATTCCCTGAGGTGTTGGTTAAATCGGGGTTCCACTGAACAGTGCAGTCTGCACTAAAGGTCACCTCTGAAAGGGAACTTTTATTTTGAGCAACCACTTTATATTAACCCCAAAATTTCCAGTAATTATTGTTCTCATAAAGAACCCCTCTCCCAGACAAACTCTATTTAATGGTTGCCCAAGAGGTCTCACTTCATCTACTGCGTAAATATTACTGATAACTTATATATTTCCATAAAATTACACAACTCTTTACAGATATAAAGACAGATGCATTCCCTGTCCCAAAGAGCTTACGATCTTAGATAGACAAAACAATGGGACATGTGTTCACGCAAAGGAAGGTATGGAGAGATTACGGGTGAAAAAAACAAAATAGATAGGATTACCAGAAGAGTTAGTTCCAGGGAGGAATTACCCTCAAGGCCCTTCAGAGTTTTGCCCCACCGTCTCTATTCATTGCATCATCAGCTGCCCCCTGCACTTTGGCAATGCTGGATGCCTTGATTATCTGCTTGTCTGCTTCACCCATTAGCACTTTCTTCTGTGCTGCCCCTTATGTGAGGAATACCCTTGGGGGGGGGGGACTGTAAAGTCACTCCCCCTCTCCTTCTCCAAATCCTTCCTTAATTCACTTCTGCCATAGCAGCTATAGAACATCCCAGCTGATAAAGACTGGGCAGGTAATGAACGGATCCGCTTATTAATGAAAAACAATGAAAAAGTAATGAAAAACAAAAATATATTCTATACCTACAAATCATGCATATAGCTCGTCTATGAAAGAACATATTCCCTTTCCCCTTCCCCCCTTCTGTTTTTGATTCACCCATCTTTACGTCTTGAATAGAGTTTGTAAGCTCTTTGGGACTGAGATGATCTATCGATCGATCGATCGTGACCTGGTTAGGGCTATAGTAATAATAATAATAATAATAATGAATGAAGAAGAGATCTTTGACAGAGAAGTGAGATATTCTTCCAAATATCAGGGTCTGCATAATGGAAGGCATGAAGCCAAACGTAGAAGGTGGATCTGAAGGGAAGATTAAGGAGAGAGGACTGAGAGGAGCATAGGGATCAAAGATGTGGGAAGAATGAAATTATGTAGGGCCTTGAAGAACAGGATTTTACACTGATGTAAAACACAGAAAGCCAGTGAATTCCAGAAGGGTGAGAAATGATCAGAGCAGCAGAAGAGGAAGATACTAATAAGGGTATTTTGGATTGCATGGAAGGGAAATATCATGAAAACTAAGGGCCTGTATCTGTTACCCTTACTTACACTGAGTAGTACCTTACTCCCTGAGAAGTTCCACTTGAAATCAATGACTACTCAAGAGTAGGTACTACTCAACATGAGAAATGGTGACAGAATCAGACCCTAAAGTAGGATGAGGAATATTAAATGTGTAAGGCCTTCGTGCTGTGAGAAAAGAATTAGGTAAAATAGAAAGAAGAGCAAGGAGGGTGCTAACATGTAAGTGGATTGCAAGGACAGGTAACATGAGTGTGAGGAATGGTGAGGTGGATCAGCAGCCTAAGTGCTGAAATCATGCCTGGTAATGAAGGTTGGGCATCCAGGAAATGATTCAAATAAAGCAGTTCTGAAAAGCGTGTAAAGTAATGATAAAAATAAAAAAAAATCAGATGTCATCTGAGGAGAATTTGTGATAGGATGATACATGCACTCAGATCTGTGAAGTGAGTGGGATGTCAGGTGAATAGTACGTTTGCTTTCATCTGCTCATTTGTGCTATATTGAATTGTTTTTGTCCTTGAGGCCTAGACACAGAAAACATATTTTTGGGCAGTGAAGTAGAAGATATCTTTTCTTCTCCCTTCATTCCCTACCTATTTTACAACTCAAGTTCCTCATTTTTTCCCAAATTGTATAGGTAAGCATTTCTGGCTGAGAGGGCAGCAAACAACAGTCAAGGCCCAGTGTGCTCTGCAGGAAGCAGGGCCGAAATTCTGTGGCAAAGTATCCATGACACTCAGATGCAGCAAACTGAAAATACTGCAGCAGATTCACAGGAATTTAAAAGCCATGCAGAGCTCAGGGCCATATTCTCAAGTGCTCAGCATCCACCTCTGGGGCCAGATTTTCAAAAGTGCTTGGTATTCAGTAACTCCCATGGTCACACTTACGGCCATATTTTCAAAAGACGTCAGCAGTAAATGTGCTGAGCTCCTCACTCTCTGTGTGCCTCAGTTCCCCATCTGTAAAAATGGGGATAGTAATACTTCCTTTGTCTGTCCTCTCTATTTAAACTAGCTCTCGAAGGTAGGGACTGTCTTTTACAAGTGCGTAGGACAATAGTGCCTGATCTCACTTAAGGCCTTCAGACACATAATAGTAATAACAACCAGTGATATGTCTCAGAACAGAAGAAACTTATAAATTGCAGTCTCTCAAATCTAGTAAGGAGGGATGATGTGGAGGTTCTGCTCTGGAAATGAATATAACCTTGGCAGCATTATAATGTCAGAAGACAATTTCTTCTTCCTCTTTTGTCTTGGTATGTGAACTGTTTCCAATATTTACTTCAGCTCTGGTAATTTGATTCTACCTGGTCACTCGGACACTTCCCAGTGCATCAGTTAGCTTGTGTTGGTGCAACATCACCTGCCTACGAATAACAGAGAGCTTGTTTCTGGTAGGATGGAACTGCTCTATCTTATTTATTGCTTCTGTCTCTGCCTTTTCTCTTCTTTTCCCATTTTTCTCTTTTTTGAGTACTCTTCACTTTTTTTCTAGTTCTCTTTTGCTCTTTCCTTTATTCCTGTTTCTCTGTTCTCCCCTTGACCCTGTTATGTCTGCCCCCTTATCACCTTAGCTGTGTCCTGCACTCATTCTCACCCTGCCTCTCTCCTTGCATCCTTCCATGAAGGCCCTCCTCCGGCTACATCAGATAAACACACAAATCTGCCCATGTGATCCTCTCTCTAGTTCCCAACACCAGCTCAGCTTGCTAGTGCTGCTTGCATTTCTCCCACACTGCTTGACATGTTCTTACAACACCTCTGAGTGATGTAATACTCCCTGCTGGCAGAGGTCTGGAGTTCCTCTTCAGAAATTTTTTTTTTCCTTCCCTAGACCAGCTACAATGCATTCCTGAAATTCCCAATCACCATTATCAGTGATAATCAAGCTTTCAATTTCAAGCTCTATGCTACGCAACCCAGAAGCCAAGTGTAGTAACCCAGGAATGCATAACTGAAGATGGTGCAACTTCATAGGGAACTTTTATTTGTAAATGATTCTCCTTTGTGTTTCTTCACATCTTTAGGTGTGGGTAATGGCAGAGCATATGTGTCCCTGTCTTCCATTTGGTAGGACAGCACCTTGGCAGGAGGAAATCTTAAACTGAACATTTTTCCATATATATAAAACTGACACGTGACTCAGTCTCATTTTATAGACCCACCCATTCTCTCCCACTGGAATTTTTTATTCTTCTTCAAGTGATTGCACATGTCTGTTCCACAGTAGGTGTACGCCCACCTTGTGCATGGTTGTGGGAGATTTTTCTTCACCAGTACCTGTCTGGGCAGCATGAGCACCCGCTGATGCCTTACGCCACTTCACACAGGTATACAGGGCTGTGTTGCCCCCAACCTCTCTCAGTTCCTTCCTACCACCAGTGATGGCTGTTGGAGCTCCAATTTTTGTATCTGCAAGTCTTCCCTCTTTTAGTGTATGTAATACCCATAGAGTTAGTTTTTAGTCTAGTGTAGTGTGTTTGTACATATTTAGCTATAAAGATAAATTTAGGATAGTAAATTTGTAGAGTGGGGTTCCTAGTTGGGTACTGGGCTCAGTACTGGATTAATGACTCATTCTCCTGGCTTCAAGGCCTGTTGCTCATGTAACAAGTCTACACCAGTGAGCGACCCATATCCCAGCTGCCTTAAATGTCTGGTACAGGTGCACATGAGTGACAAATATCACATTTGTAGAGGGTTCAAATTCCAATTGGAAAAGGACAGGGCTGCCGGACTCAAGTACCTGCCTATGGAGTCTGTGCTTTACCCACCAATGGAACAGGTACCAAGCATGTCTGAGTCAGTTAGGACAGAGTCCAGAGGCAGATCCTCATCACCGGTACCTAGGAAGAGACAATGTAGGCCTCCAAAGGACTCACTATTGGAGCCTTTGAAGTCTATGGTGAAGCCACTGAGCAGAGGCAAGAACTTGGAGGTGCTCTCAAAGAAGAGGCAGCCCCAGACACAGTCCGTAAACCAGGAGAGACTGCTGACACCAGAGCCTAAGAAGGGTCCATTGATACCAGTCCCTCAAGGACTGGTGAACCTTTTGGTACTGTAGTCTCAGGAGCCTGTCCAGTGCCATCTACATCCAAGGCTTTTGAGGCAGCCATAGAGTTGATGCCAGCTTCCCCTACTGTTCATGAATCTTGCCTGGTACCGGAATTGGAAATGCATCCTCCCATGGTCCCAGCATCAGTCTTAGAGCACCATTTAGTACCAGTGGCTTCTACAGTTGCGACTCGTCTCTGTACGGTTCCCTCTAGATGGAAGCCAGTGATGATCTCACCTGTACTGCCATCTCCAGACTGAGAGATGGTCTCCCTGGTACCGATGGGGTCTGCTCCACCATGGGTTTGAGGAAGTGGACTCCTCATCAGACTCTAAGATCAGATCAGATGTGTCTTCACCCAAGCATATCCAGCAGCCCCAGTGGGGTGCCTTCCCACCATGATACCAGCCAGAGCCTCAGCACTCTAAGGACCAATGGCCTGCACATAGCTGGGTCCGACGTCCATATCCCTTGGGGGTTCCCTCCACATTCTAGAGCCTCTCCACTCTCTTTCCACCCTCTCTATTGGAGTCTTTCCAGTAGGAAGGAATTTAGAGGGATGGGGGCAAGTGCAGCCCTTTATACTTGCGTGCAGCAGCGCCAGGCACCAGAGGGTGCTCACTCTGTCCCGACAGGTACTACTGAAAGAATAATCTCTGACCACTGTGCACAAGGCACGCTCACACCTACAGTGTAGTAGACATGTGCAACACATCTTGAAGAACAACAGTTATGGAAAGGTAAGTAACCGTTTGTTATTTATTGTACACAACTAAAAAACAGAGAATAACTGTCTGGGCAGTAGTATTGCAAAAAAGATCTGTGGGTTATAGTAGATCATAAACTGAACATGAGCCAAAAATGTGATTCAGTTGCAAAAAAAGTTAATATCATACTGAGGTGTATTAACAAAGTGTTGTATATGTAAGACAGAAAGTTTGGCTCTATATAACACTTGTGAGGCCTCAGCTGGAGTACTGTGTCCAGTTTTGCGCGCCACACTTTAAAAAAGATGTAGACATACTGGAGAATTTCCACAGGAGAGCAACAAAAAATGATAAAAGGTTCATAAAAACTCACCTATGAAGAAAGGTTAAAAAAACTGTGTACATTTAATCTTGCACAAAAAAGATTGAGGGGCGGGGGGGGGGGGAATGAGGAATCTGATAACAGTCTTCAGATATGTTTAGGGCTGTTATAAAGAGGACTGTGATCAGTTGTTGTCCATGTCCCCTGCAAGTAGCTTGAGAAGTAATCAGTTTAAATCTGCAGCAAGGGAGATTTAGGTTAGAAATTAGAAAAAACTTTCTAACTATATGGATAGTTAAGCACTGGGATTAGCTGTGTGGCTAGCTCAGCTTCATTCAGTACCATCCTTAGGGACACCCCCTCCCACTCCTCAGGTGTAGTGCATCATTAATTTGTAGCTTTATTCCCACACATTTTGCATTAACTCTTCATCCATCACATCCCAAATGGATAAATCTCAGTTACCTGTACAAACCAGGGAGGCCCAGTGACATGGCCCCCTGATTGACCTAGCTTCAATACTGGGTTGTAAGGCTTTATTTTGGTGCCTTGGTTACTGATTTGGAAGGAGTGTTGACAAGCCAGTCATGCCTCACTTGATATCAGCACCGGGCCACCTGTTGTGAAATGCTGCTACCTTGGAGGGTGTGGTCTTTTGCTTTCCTTTTTTTTAGTTCACTCTCAGCCTGTATAAGCACAAGCAGGAACTGATGACTAGGGCAGGGAGTGCAAGGGAATACAGTGGTGCATTAACAAAAGAGTAGCTGCAATGTTACTTTTGCACAGTACAAAAGTTAGAGTAAAACATCACTAACGGGCTCATTGGCATGATTGTGACTGTTCAAAATCCCATAGGATTTAGCCATGTGTTCCCCTCTTTGGTTTTCATTCTATTTCTAGGCAGAAATAACTGCAGCTGATCTCTGATTAATGCAGCATTAACTTCCCCTGCACCCCTTTCTTGCTCTTCAGTTCTTGCATGTGCTCATATGCACACACAATGCTCTGCACCTGTGCTGTGAAGGATCAAGTTCTTTCTCCACCCATTACTCTACCCTTTTTAATCCTGCAGTCTGGACAGTAAGAAAACTGGTGTAGGAGGGCCTTGAGATTTTGGAAGACTAGGCCTAGTATGGAACCTTTCTTGAGTCAAATCATAGCCTCCACAGAAACACTCAAGCACAATCAACTTGCACTGCACCTGCAGAGACTTGTAGGGCTAAGACCAAAATGGCAGTGTTGCAATGCAGGTAGCACCTGTAGAAATATTAACATTTTACCGAACCATTGGGGAGGGAGAATGTGCAGTCTAAGAAAAAGAGAGAGATCTTAAATAAGTTGTTTCAATCAGATTTAAAGTTAACCCTTAGCATCAGAATCAGCAGGTTGCTGCAATAATAGTCTATGCGCATTTATAACTCTGGGTTTTAGCTATGGAGTTTTCTACCTACTGTCATTCAGCGTGCCTAATCTGTCTTGTGATGTAAGGCAAGGTTAAAAAAACAGTACTGTACATTCAGCTGTTCCTAAGTGGTGCTGATATGTTTCGCTGCACAGCCCCTGTGACATTGTTGTGAAGGTCACTATATAAATTGGTGAGGGTGTTGGTTTGTATTTCTTTCTGGAAACAGCCTAATAAAGATGACTATAGTGAAGGTTTTGTTCAATTTGCACAAGCTTAATATAACCACAATGCAGTATTACACAGATAGAAGCAGAATTACAGCTCTGGTCTTAACCTAAATGAAAAGTTTGCAGTTTTAAGATTGAGCAATGCCATGTCTTAAAACTGTCATGTTCCTCTTTTTTTCTGAATGAGCCAGGTGGTTTATTTCCTAACTTGTTTCAATATGACATTAAGTGAATATTTCTTTCCATTTCCCATGCATTTTAGCACCATTAAAAAAAATGCCTAAAGAAGAAAAACTGCGTGTTCTTCAAGTTATTAGAATCCATGAAATTTTCATGAAACAGGGAACTGGCTATTATGCAATTACAAAAACACACTAGTTTCCCTGTTGCATCAGTTTCTTTTGGCCTGGAATTGATACATATGCTAAGAATGTATTTGAAAATAATGGTGTCTATGTGGGGAGTCAGTGTGGATAGGGCACTTGAATGGAACTCCTAGGTTCTGGTCCTGGCTCTATGCTGGTTTGCTTGGTGACCTTGGATAAGTCATAACCCCTCCCTGGGCCCCCGTTTTCCCATCCATAAAATGGGGGTTAATAAAACGGACACCATCCCCCTTGTAAAGTGGTAAAAGGGCTAGGTATTTATTATTATTATTATTTCTACAAAGGGTTGATAGTTATACAGGCATTCAGGTATTACAGTGGTGAGGCTATGTAAGTACCTAATTAGTACTACAGGCATGGAAAAATAATGCAGCCCCACACCAGACTAGCAGGGGAGAGACATTCTGGTAGGGAGGGGTCAGAGGTAGGCTGGGCTTGGACAGGTATTTCTCTCCCCCATCTCCTGTTTAGCCTTATGAAACTTGTGAGGGCCCCTATTGGTTAAGTCATTTTGAAGCCTGTGAAGGCTCTTATTGGCCAATTCCACCTTTCTATCAAAGGAGGTGGGATTAAAAGGCTCTTCCTGGGCAAGGGTAATGCCCAGCTACAGGAGGGCTGTGAGGATGAGCATGGTTAGGCCGCAGGCTGGTGGCCAAAGGCGAAAACGGAGTTGGAGTCATGGTCACAGCCTGGCTGCAGCGCCAGTCATGGCAGTGGCCATAGCAGCTCCTGGAGCATTGGCCGCATTGGCAGCAACGGCGGCAGCAGCAGCCACAGCAAGGGCCCGGGTGGTGCCTGGAGCAGTGGGCATGGCTGTGGCAGTGGCTGGGCCGTCTGGTTACCCTGTTCTGCTCTCAGATGGGCCCAGGGAGGCCTGGCTGGAGGCTCTTAGGGCAGTGGCATTTCAGGCTTTGCAGCTGACCACAGGGAGGATGCTGAGCCCCTGGTTTGAGGTTGCACCGCTCCCGGGGCCTGCTTTGACCATGCTGCCCCCACGGCTGCCTGTGACAACTGGTGGAGAGGTCCAAGAACAGGAGAGCGAAACATCCTCTGATCTAGGAGTGAGAAGTGAACAAGAGGAGTGTCCGGATAGCAAGGGGGCCATTATGGGGCTACCCCCACCACAACTGGCTGGTGAGTTTTGCTGGGGCCCTTTCCCGTTAAGTGGCCCTGCTGTAGTGAATGGGGTCTCCCAGAGTGGTGTGGGGATACTGCCTCTTTCTGTAGGGGGGACTGGGTTTTTTTTCTGGGGTTGGGGGCCTCCTCAGCGTCCTTTGGCTGAAAGGGAAGAGGGGGTTGGTTCCTCTGTTGCAGTGGGTAGCCCAGTGTTTTAGCCAAGTGGGGCCCCTCCTCTTCCTACCACCCTTTTACCTATATCTGTATGCTACGTGTTGCAGAGTCATTCACATTTAAACAATCTCAGCATCAACAAAGGACAACAGAAATGATGAGGGGTATGGAACAGCTTCCAGATAAGGAGAGATCAAAAAACTGGGCCTGTTTAGTTTGGAAAAGAGATGACGAAGGGGGAATAGGATAGAGGTCTATAAAATGATGAATGGTGTGGAGCAAATGAACAAGGAAGTGTTATTTACCCTCTTCACATAACACAAGAACCAGGGGTCACGTGATGAAATCAATAGGCAACAGGTTTAAAACAAACAAAAGGAAGTACTTCTTCACACAACGCACATTCAACCTGTGAAACTCATTGCCAGGGGACTTTGTGAAGGCCAAAAGTATAACTGGGTTCAAAAAAGAATTAACCAAGATGATCAGGAATGCAACCCCATGCTTTGGGTGCCCCTAAGCCTCTGACTGCCAGATGCTGGGACTGGATGACAGGGGATGAATCATTAGATAATTGCCTTTGAAGCATCTAGCACTGGCCACTGTTTGAAGACAGGATACTGGGCTAGATGGAACATTGGTCTGACCCTGTGTAGCCATTCTTGTGTTCAAGATCTTAACATTTAGAAAATAAAGAGTTATGGTCTCACACCTTCCATCCTATCCTCCTCCATGCCAAACTCCCTCATTACATGTGAAATCATCTAGCCTACATCTGAAATCACAATATACCTCCATAACTCAAAACACTCATGTGCATTTAACCACTATCTCGATGCTGGGCCTGGCAGTATTATCTCAGACTACTTTTTTGGAATAGAGCTGCCCAGAAAAGAGAATTTCCATTTAGGGGGAAATTCTGGATTGTTACTGATTCACGTTATTCTGCATCAGAATGAAATATCAACATCCCAGAATTTCTGGTGAAACAAAGCAATTTGTTTCAGGGCCTGCCAGCCAGGGCGTCTTAGGCTGTTAAGCGGCCTGTCTACTAGGCATGCTTGCTGGGGAGCTGGACAGCAGGGAAGCTTGGCTGGTTTCCTCTCAGCCCACCCATCAGTCAGCTTCCTGCCTGGTCTCAGTCTAAAGTTTTGATGGAATCCACACATTCCCAGGGAACATTTTCATTCTGTTGAAACAGGATTTTTATGACACAAACTCTGGTTGGAAAACTTTTCACCGGCTCTAGTTTTGAGACAAGTGTAGACTACAAGGGTCCAATGATGGTACTTTGAAGGTGGGGAAGTGATTTTGGTTGCATTAGTTCCAAGATTTATAAAGTATTTTTCTTGAGGGATGTGTTGGGCAGGGTTTTATATTTGTAAGCTCCTTATTCAAAATGTGTATCTTTGGACTAGCCTTTTTTGGGGTAGTCAGATTTATGGCTGTAGGGTGGCTTGAACAATAGGAGTAGAGCAAAGTAGTAAAGATCCATTTCTCAGATATATTGGTAGTGTAGTTTCTTGTGGCTAGTGTTATGTTTTCCCCCCCCCCAAAATGAACTTTCTGTGGCATATCTGAGACTTCTACTCTGTAGTCATGTAATTGTTGCAGTTTCATGTAGACCTACTGTTTCCCGTTAAATGGTCTGGATTGTAATTATCAGTAAGGTTTATTTTCCACAGGCCTGTTTGTTTGAATTTGTTTTGTAATTAAAATGGAGGAATCTGATCTCCTCAGATTTTCCATGAAGTGTGATTCCTGTGTGTTTAATCAGCAGCTTTGTAGGTAAGCCCTACATCCTCTGAGAGAGACTTCTCAATGCAAAGAGTCCAGAATTTATTGTATAGTGAATTATTGTTTGCCACGTCCTCCCACAGATTTTTGAAGTGCTCACTTCTCATACTTGCTTTTGTAGGTCATGACAGTGAGCTAGAGCAAGGGACCTGTCTGTCAGTATTGGCTTGCCGGGCTAGTAGAATTGTAATCATGGACAACGTTCTTCATTTCTGAGGAGACTGTACGCCTTTTTCACCCAAGGAACTTTTCCAGAAAATGAGAGACAAAGATTATCAGATCTTATAACTCACTTTGAATAGTATATACACTAATGTTTTGGTAGAAATTACCATAGGACGTGCATAGATTTTTTTTTTCTTTTTTCTTTTACTAATTGTTTAATCAGTGTCTTTGTGTCACTTTCACTTGCATTTGCAACAAGTCCTGGTAATGCATCCTAAAGGACCTGTGGCCTGGAGGCTTCAAAGCCTTGTTAAATATGCACTGTCACTTTTTTGTGGATTTAATTACATTTAAATGCAACTTTAGAGGCAGCCACTGATGTAGAGGATTATTCTTCTCCTCCCCATTCCTCCTATGTAAGATGGTTTAGCAACTTATCAGTTTGTACCTCCACCTTCCCTCTCCCCCAGAGAACAACCTAAATGGTTTAATGCTTCAGACCAGTGGTTCTCAACCTGTGGCCCATGGGCCACTTGTGGCCCAATCAGCACAGAGCTGCGGCCCATGTGACATCCTCAAGGCCATACAGGTAGTATTAGATATGGCCCATATAACACATTCTGGGCCACATATGCAGCCCACAATGGTAAATAGGTTGAGAACCACTGCTCCAGACACTTCAAGTTTTAAAAATCAACCACTTGTGTGTGTCTATACTTCTAATGCAAACATTTTAAAAATTGTTAGTGTGTAAGTCAAGGACTGATCTGCAAATTAACAACGAATTGCTTGGTTTGGACAGCAGCACTAAATTTGCAATTGCAGGGCTGTAACAACATATTACAGGCCACTTTCCTCAAATCAGAGTATGTTTTGCAACACAAGAAAGTACTCGAATTGTAGTGTATTTTACTACAAAGCCTTCTTTGGCTTGGTTGGCAAATTAAATTATCACTTGCCTTGTGGCAAAAGTCAAAAGCCTTTGAACTATCTGCTGCAGCTAGCTTACATACTTTGTTCTCCCTCTTAAAAAAAATCAAACCAAACTGTCCTGCAGCAGCTGCCAGCAAACTTGCAAGAAAAATTAAACTCATGCTAACCTCTCTGGCAAAGATAACTGGCTCTTAAGCACCTGACTGTAGCTGAAGAAAAGTCCAGGTCCAAACCTCTCCAGTCACCACAGAAATGTACTTGTGTGACTGACATCAATTGGGCTTCTTCTAGGGTTGCCAACCCTCCAGGATTGGCCTGGAGTCTCCAGGAATTAAAGATTTAATCTTTTAATTAAAGATTATGTCATGTGATGAAATCTCCAGGAACACATCCAACCAAAGTTGGTCCCTGCTCTAAAAAGTGTACATCCTAAGGCCCAGATCCTGCAAAGACTTGCGCACATGTTTAATTTTACCCATTGACATCTAGGATGGGAGCCAGAATAGACAGGGATGGGGAAAAGATGCAAGAGAAATCAAAGAGCATTGTAAACTTCATCACAAATTGTACCTAGGGCTGGATTAAGGCTAACTGGGGACCTAGGCACACAATGACATAAGGCCTCCTATGGCATCACCCCTAGCCAGTAGCAGGGGAACCTCCTTTCCACTGTGGGAAGCAGGGGTGATGGCAAGGGACCCTCTGTCCTCCTGGGAGCAGGGGCAACCTCCCAAGAGTGACAGGAGCAGCAGCAGGAAAATCTCCTCTCACAGAATTGGGCAGCATCATGAGGGACCTTTTTCCCTCTAGGAGAATGAGCAGGGGCCCTCAAGTATGTAGTCCCACAGTTAGAGAGCATCTGCTCAGGTGGGGAACTGGCATACGCCCTCTCTTCCTCCTGCTGCGCTCAGCCCTCTCTGTTGGGGCAGCAGTAGAGTTAACATCCCATTGAGATAACCATTGCAGGTCACACCTCTAGAGCTATTGTTTCACACTACCTGTAAAGGCAGGCATCACTGAATTGGTTACACTTGGGTCACATTTTTAAGTTTCCTTCACAACCATAAAGGCTAGAAACTTGCTGTTTGTTTGTTTGTTTTCTTTTTGGGGGTGCTGCTTTTTAAACATGGATTCTGATGTACTCACATGACTGCAGGAGCTGGGGCCTTGGGCGTAGACCTGTGTGCCTGTGTCTTAATCCAGCCCTGCTTGTACTTTTTTTTAATAATACACAGCTTTATGCATTTATATTATATGATGTAATTTATACTAATGACTGGGAGAGACTCGTTGGAAATTACTGAATTTTACAAATTAGCATATAAGTGAATAAACACAAATAAAAAATAAACAAGGATATTGCACCACAAACTATACTCTTGCTACTTGATTTGACAAGTGTGATATACTTTGGTGTCTGTCTAAATTAGGGTTTTCTAGAGCACTCATCTCTGTGATATGTGAGCACTAATTTCCTAGTAAATGTTCTGTAATGTGTCAAAATAATGAAGTCTTAGTCATATGAGACATTACTGCAGCACTCTTCGGTTGCACCTTCTCAGAATAGGTGGAATATGTAAATTATAAGGGTAGCGGCAAAGGGAAAATAATTGATATTGAAAACTATATTATATATATTGTGTGTGTGGTCTGTGCTGTGAAAAAATAACTTTTGAAGATATCTAATTCTATTTATTAACAATATGATCCAATGTTAGGGCAGACATTGGGGTGTTTTTTCTGCCCTTGGGTACTATCTATGCCTAATATAGATGTTAACTGATATGCCCAAGGTTCTGTGCCTCAGTTTCCCCATTTGTAAAAATTAGTATAACACTTTCCCACCTCTCAATAAAGTTGTGTAAAGCTTAGTTAACAAATATTTAGATAACTGCTTGATCCTGAGATAAAATGAGAAACTGAAATACAAAATGTCACCTTTGAATGAAAATTGAGAAAATCAAAAACAGATGTGCGGTGGCAAAATTCATTATAGCATGTTACCAAAAACAGTTACCTTAGGGCATGATGGGAATACATTTTTAATACAATAGTGGGCACTAATTAGCTGATCAACGTATTGCTGATAGCGAGGTATTATGTGTGTTACAAATGAGAGACTCATAACAGATTTTAGTAGTGATGAAAGCTAGGATGTGAAAAAGTTTAACCTCAGAAGGGTTCCTAAATGCAATAACTTAGAGCACTAAAAGTAAAATATATGTATATATTTTAGTTGCTTCTGTCAACATTTGAAGTTCAGCAACAACAGGCATGATTAGATGAAATGATTACTTTCTGTAACGGTGGCTCTTTGAGATGTGATGCAGACGAGTATTCCACTTAAGTGTGTGCACGCCCAGCGCACCGGAGCCAGAGATATTTGCCTAGCAGTACCCATGGAGGGATGGCGCTCGGACCTCATGGCAATACCCTCTTTTCCCCCACTCCCCGGCTACATATTGCAGCGCCGTCCTGCCCCTCCCTCAGTTCCTTCTCACTGAACACCTGTACCTGAGTAGATGCAACCGTGTCTTCCACTTAGGTGACTCACAAGCAGTACCCCCCAAGAGGCGGGGCTTGGAGTCTACCTAAACAAGGACTGCAGGACCGTTCTACCAAAGCTTGCATCTGCCATGGATGATGGAATTATGGCATAATGATTCAGGAACATATTGTATCGGCAACCTTATAGTAGCCCTGTAGATGTCCAATATGGAAACGTCACTGAGGGATGCTATGGATGTGGCTTGCACCCTCGTAGAATGAGGTCCCGCCCCGCTGAGGGGGTGCAGCTGAGGCTATTTCATATGCCATCTTGATGGAGGATGTTACCCATTTGGAGATCAGCTGCAAAGAGACCGTTTGACCCTACATGTGGTCTGCATATGACACCAACAAACGAGGCGAAGCATGAAACGGTTTAGTCCTGTCCAGATAAAAGGCCTGACATTGCCTAACATCTAAGGTATGGAGATGCTACTGAAGGTCCAGAGCAGCAAACCAGTTGTTCTGAGACAATGTGGGGAGGATAGTTGATAGTGAGCATTTGGAACCTCATGTACCTGATATATTTGTTGAGGCCATGAAGGTCAAGGATGAGTCTTACCCCTCACTTGGATTTGGGTACCAGGAATAGAAGTCATGACCCCGATGTTCTGGCGTAACCTCCTCCTTCACTCCCAAAGCAGTATCTCATGAGAGGGGTCCCTGAAGAGGGATGGGGAGGGAGGAACCGGATGGCATAATGTGATCTGACCATGCTTAGGACCCAGCTGTCTGTAGTGATTGAGACCCAAGCATTGTGAAAGCAGGCCAGCCTGTTCCAAGCAGGGGGATGAGGAGCAACGACTAGAACAGTGCTGTGGACCAAGGAGTCAAAATGAGTACTTGAAAGGCACTGGGGTAGGGCGCATGGATTGGCTGAATCCCAAGCCTGCCTGCTTTCTACTATGGCATCTATCAGTCTTTCTGGGGGCAGTCCCATTGCCTTGGAGGAAGGAAAGCCTGGCCAAATGTGCACTGCAGATGATGGTGCTGCTGCTGAATGCCGTAATGGCGCTTCTGCCCCCTCAGTGTTTCCCTCACATTTCCCGCTCCCCTCCCCCCCCCCCCCCCCCCCCCCCCACCGACCACAGGGTAGCTCTCGTGCCCTTGAAGGAGTGTAGCGTTGAAGGGCAAAGCCTCAATGGCTTGCTGGACACTGCTCCACTATATGAATTCTGGAGCCAGGATCCCCTCCCTGCGGTGACCACCGAGGCCACCACACTGGCCAAGGTGTCCGATATCAAGCGCAGACTGCAAGGACATCTTAGCTATCAAGCAGTCTTCAGGGACAAATGCCTAAAATTCCTCCCATGAGGCCTCAGGCAGCTGGTCTGCAAACTTTGACATAGCTGTCCAATTAACAAAATCGTACTTGGATAGCAAGACTTCTTGGTTAGCAGTTCACATCTGTACAGAAGAGGAGGTGTAAAACTTCCTGACCATGAGGTCCCTATCTTAGGGCTGGACTTAAACATTCACAGTTATGACTAGGGGATTCGGGATCAGATGGGAGTAAAACCCCTCCAATCCCTGCATGGGAACAAAATAGCGCTTCTCCACATGCTTAGCCGCACAGTGTGAAGCCAGTGTGCTCCAGAGGCTTCTGCCAGTTCAAGGAGCACATTGTTGATAGGGAGGGTGACTCTCCCAGGGGAAGATAGCTGTAAAATGTCGACCAATTTGTGGGTGTTCCTAAGGGAAGAAGCTACATGCTGCAAAAGGTCTTGGTATGCCTTAAAGGCCTCCAGTACCGAAGGGGAGGATGAGCCAGGCTGCACAGCATTATCCGGAGATGAAGACGAGGCTCTTAACTGAGCCAAAGCTGTATCCTGTCCAGGGTTGATGGATCTGGATGGGCTGACTCTGGAGGCTCTGCAGGTAGAAGGACCATCAGTGCCTGGGCCTGTAGCAGATTGACAGTACCACCACAGACCAGATCAGTTATCTCGCCTTTTAAGCAAGATGAAGAGCGGGACCGTCACAACTTAGGAGCATTCCACAGACTCCATGGAGGCCACTGTCATGGATAAGGCATCGGTGGCTAGAAGGTGCTGGGCTAGGGACCTCCATCCCAACCATGAGACGCACGCCAATCCTGGTATCTGTAATAGTCCATCAGCAGCCCTCAATGCTGGTCGGATGATGGAGAACAGGAAAATGACAACCCCGACTCAGATGCAGAGGAGTCCCGGGATCCCGGAGATAAGGGCGGAGCAAGACCAGAGGGAGCGAGCAGGCAGTCTGACTTGTCCGTCGCCCAGAACAGGGCAGGAAGCGGCACTGCCGAGGGAAGTGGTACCGTCGGTACTGAGCATGCCAGTGCCAGAATCTGTCTTGGTCCTGAAGTGAACAGCCGTACCAGGGTGTCTGATGGCACTGACATCAAGGGTGGCAAAAGCCGCCACAGAAGCATTTGTGGTTCTGACTGTAGTGGTGTCGAGTAGGTTCCCGGTACCAGCCCTACTTCCACAACCTGTGGAAGGGGATCATTGGGGTGCAGTGCCAACTGACCTGAGTGTTCACCAGCTCATTCAGTCAAAGGGGCTATAGTTGATGCAGCCTTGGCAAAGTCCTGGTCCAAAGGAGAGGTTGGGACCAAAAGGTAGAGGAGGTCTGTAGCTGCCTGGTATGCCATCAGTGTGGACACACTCAGTACTGGCATCTCCCTCATCGGTACAGGACTCAATGGATGCCTGGAGGCTGGAACCGGAGTCAACAGTGGAGGGTTTCTAACCTCCCTACTCAGTACCAGGGAAGAGTTAGAAATACCCGTGCCATCCTGGGCACCGGTACCCAAACCTCTACCAGTCCATGCTTTTCCTGGGGGAGGTGGAAGAGTCACCCCGAGCAGTCTCAATTGATCGTATGGTGCAGTCAACGGTGAATGGCTCCTCCGTTTCTTCGGAGAGGCTCCCACTCTGGAATCTGGAGCGGCTGTGCTCTTGGAACCCAAGGACAATCTCCAACCCGATGAGGTTCTCGGCACCAAAGCAGGCCGTATGGCCTGTTTGAGCAGGTGCCGCTTCAGGCGAAGATCTCGAGCCACTTGAGTCCATTTCTTAATCGATTTGCACGTGGCACAATGCTCCTTGACGTGGGCCTTGCCGAGACCGAGCACGCACCACATGCAGGGATTGCTGTTGGGGATCATGAAGGACCACGTTTAAACCCCGGTGAGGGCATCACTGGGGGAAACAAACTACTAAACTAACACTACTCTAGCTAACCCTAAGGGTACTACTAACTATACACAAGAGAAAAAAGTAACCGGTTATGAGGTTGAGACCACGCAGAGCTCCGACTCCGGCCACAGGCAGTAAGACAGAACTGAAGGAGGGTTGTGGCAGTGCTGCCTCATGTAGCCAGGGGAACAAGTGCCGCCCCTCTACGGGTAGTACTAGGTAAATTTCTCTGGCTCCAATGCACCATGCACGCACACACCTATGTGGAACACACAGCTGCATCTACTAGAACAATCAGTATTTTATTCGTGCAGTACTAATTCATGAGGAAAAAATGTAATATGCTTAACTGAAGTATGCATGGCCCAGCATTTTTATTCCTCCTTCACATAGAACATTCAAATTTATTAGCATAGGCCTTGATCTTGCAAACCTTTATTCACATTGCGCTTAGTAACATGAGGGAATCCCTTGATGTGAAAGAAACTGTTCATGTTTGTAAGTATTTGCAGGATTGGGTCTGTAGTTTAAAACGTCTGCCTTGGGGCATGGTACTAATTCAAAGTCTGTGTGTGATTGAGACCGCAAAGACCTATGTGCATATTCTCCTACGTAATCTCTACAGGACGTACTGTAACTGAAAAAACCTACTTTCCCTCTCCCTCTCCCTCTCCATAATCCAAAGCAAGAGCAACAAATCCCTGGGTGGGTTATCCAAAGTATGCTAAATTTCTATTGGCTGTTTTTTTCTTAGATACTGTTTACTTACCCCCACTCTTACAATATCTTTTAATAATATTAATTGCATGTGGGGAGATACACCTCCAGAAACTATTATAAATAGTTCTTTATCATCATTATTTGTATTGCAATAGCACTTAGAGGCCAGTGCCCCGTTGTGCTAGGTAGCATAAAAACTTAACAAAGGGACAGTCCAAGCCCAAAAGAATTTAGGTCAGGTTCAAAGTAGGTGCAAGGTTTAAAACACTTGAGTCCATGAAGAACTGCGGATCCAATTATAGCGCTGGAATTTAGGCTGGCATTTTCAAACCTGGATGCCTTAAATTTAGCTCCTAAATACAAGCAGCCTGGCTTTCAAAACTGATGAGCACCCATCGATCTCACTGAAATCAATGGCAGTTAAAGGTGCTCAGTGCCACTTTTACTTAAGTGCTGAACTCTAAACACCTAGATTTGAAAATATTGGCCAATGTTTTATATGTGTGGCACATTTAAAAGAACGGTTTGGTTTAAAATTACATCTATACATTCCAGGCTTTAGAGCCTTACTCTACTGCTTTGGTGTCCAAACATCACCAGCATTGGTAACAGATGTAGACCACCTCAACCGTTTAGCCTAGAACTCATCTGCAGCGCTGCCACATTCTTTCAGACATAAAGCACTGGAAAATGTACTAGGCTCCTGAACTGGAACAAAATGCAGCCTACAAAAGTGTAACTCTCCACATGTTTTCAGCAGGAAATATCAAAGCTACAAAGTGCCAAAATTTAAAGATTCTGTGAATTTATGGAAAATCGGTACCCCTCGTGCTTTATTGGCCTTGCTTGTAAGAAAAGAATTCATATGGTATTCAGAGAAAGCATTCCATATGGCAGCCTGCAGTTACTGAAGCTCTGGATACTCCTAGAGCAGCCCGGTTCCTTTGAAATCTAAGTAATTTACCTGTTGTTTTGTATGGAGAAAAGTTTTTTTTGTTTCATTTTTTTTTTCCTACTGGTTTTCACAAGACGGTTTGTATTCTGCGTGAAGTACGGTGTGTTTATGATACACTGAAGATATGTGTGCATTTCCAAGAGGAGCATAAGAAAAAAGGCCCATAAAATGGTGCCTAATGGATTGGTCCTTGCTTTCTTTATAGTACCTGTTTCTGTATTTACAGACAACTAAATTGTGTCCCCTTCAGTCTTTTTTTTTTTTTTTTTTTTTCCCCCTTCAGACTTACCAATGGTTCTATTGAAGGGCCTATTTTGCAAATAAAACTCACCAATCTGTTTTGTTGGTACGTCTCAATCTTGTTCGCTGATCCTCCAGGATTTGAGTGAGTGAGGCCTTCTTAACAAAGTATCAGAGGGGTAGCCGTGTTGGTCTGGATCTGTAGAAGCTACAAAGAGTCCTGTGGCACCATATAGACTAACAGACGTATTGGAGCCTAAGCTTTCGTGGTGTGACTACCCACTTCTTCGGATGACATTTCCACTGCATGCATCCGACGAAGTGGGTATTCACCCATGAAAGCTTAGGCTCCAATACGTCTGTTAGTCTATAAGGTGCCACAGGACCCTTTTTAGCTTCTTAACAAAGATGTTCTTCAAAAATAGACCTGTCCTGGTGACTACCTTGAATGTATACTCACGTCGGAATCATCCCACAGCCATTTTGACACTTCTTTGGGGGTTGGCAGTTTGAAGGGGGAGGAAGGTGGGAGATTTGGGCAGGGAAAGAGGAAGAAGGAAATATATAAAAACAAAATATAACCAGTAGCAAGAGGTGGAGCGATGAAAGGGGCCACCACCACCACCAGTAGCAACAGCAGGCGTTCTGTACCCAGCCTGCTCCTATGGCTAAGTATTTGTACTACAGGCTGGGCTCTATGAAGGGTGGATGCTGCCTGAGAACAAATGTCCTCAGGTACCACTTGAGGAAGTAGTGACACCAGAGGTGTATGCTGTGTGGGCCACAGGGTCACGAAAGCCCCCAAGTGACTAAACAATGGGGGGATGGTGGTGCAGCAGTGCCAGAGGAGAGGGGAAGCAAGGATGTGATTTATTTATTTTTTTATAGGTCTGCTCATCTCATATGTGGGTCAGGGACTTTTAATCATTTATGTACATGGCAAATAAAAGGGCCTGCCTAGATACAGGTCAGCTTATGTGCAAGTACATATGGCAACTGTTCAGATTGAACTTTGAAAATACGTATCAGTTTAAGAAAGTGGGTTCTTCTTCACATACCTTAGTAGAGGTTCTCTGTCACTGATACAGGGTTAAATAAAATGGTTGGTGGGTTTTTTTTATAGTTTTGCAAGGATTGTTTTGGCTCACAGAAAAAACCTAGACCGTATTCTACTTTCATTTACACCAGTGAAAACCAGAAAATCTCCACTAAAGTCAGCAGTGTTATTCTGGATTAATTTTGGGGCAAGAACAGAATTTGTGTCTTTGATTTCGTAAATGCACAGATTTTTAATAGAAGTAACAAATCCCACCACCATGTAGGATTTTGTTGAATCAGGCTTCCCATTTCCCTCTCTTAGTATTCTATAAAAATCATGTCTCTAGTGGTCATTTAAAAATCAACATTTCATAGCAGATACCACACTGTTATTACAATTGTTTCCTATTCAGGGGAAAACTGTGGCGTCTCAGTTACCACTGTAACGGACACATGCTGGGTTTGTTTGTTTTTTAATGGTGACTGGATATTAAAAGCTGGATGAAAATGAATAATTTGTCTTTTCTCATTGCAGTTGGTCACCACTCAGATACTGATGCAAATGAGTCCATTGAACAAATAGATGAAGATATAGCAGTGACTCAAAGTCAGATGAACTTTATTTGTCCTATCACACAGGTATGCTATTACTAGTACTGTAGTAGATAAATATTTCCCATCTTTCATTACTTTACTGCATCTTCATAGCCATTATAATCCTATTCACATTCCTACCTATATAACATACTTGTTAGCTATATATGTATATTGATTTTTAGAAAGCAGACAATGGCAGTTGCTAATGTGATCATAGTTGGGACATGTTGCTGAAATAAAACCTCGCAGGAATGATGTAGTTTACCACGTGGGGCCTGATCCTGTAATTTGAGTAGTATAGCATATGGACCACAGGGACTTCCTGCTGCTTTAAGCAAGAGACTCATGCATGGAGCTTGGAGTTTAATTATATTTTGTTGCCAGAGGACAGTACTTTCTTCCACATGATAATACCTTCCAAACATATGGGAGCCTGGATAGTTGTGAAAGTTAAACTTGATTGTAATAATAGCTAGAGAGAAGGAAGGGTGATACCTACAACCTGTATTTTATACAGTGGTGGGGAAGATAGTTGGGAATTTTCTGTCAGAATGATTTTCTATTTGAAAAACAGTCTTCTTTTTTTTTTTTTTTTTTTTTTTTTTTTTAAATTCAAAATTTTCCATTGGGAAAATCAGAATGACAGCTGCCCATCCAGAAGGTCCTTGCCAATTTCATTTTCAGACAGAAAATGAAACTGACACAAGCCTTCAAGGCAGTAACTAGCAATCCAAAAAATTAAAGTTCATTCTTCCAATGCAGAATTTTTCTGGAAATCCATTCCCACCAAAAATATTGCAATTTTTTGGTCCTGTTTTTGGATGATTTTTTCCCCCAAAAAATGAGGGTTTTTTTCATGTAATTGATTTTCATTTACCAGTCAGCTCTAACTGGGGCTGTTAGCAACATCCCACAGCAGGTCTGAGAATGTATTCAAGGTCATCATTACTTCTGTTAAGTACAGTCATATTGATTGCAGATGGAAATGCAGAAGCCAGTTCGAAATAAAGTCTGTGGCCACACTTACGAAGAAGAAGCCATTCTAAAAATTATCCAGCGTCGAGAAAATCAAAAGAAAAAGGCATGGTAAGCTAGCAAGAGTGTGTGTGGGGGGGGGGCAGGCGGGGGGAGTGAATACTTGGCTTGCTGTTTATATGGAATCATATTCCACTTGTTCTGTGAAATTTATTTGTGTTGGCAAGGCTGAAGGAAGTAATATTTAAATGTCTGCCCCAAATCAGTCTCCTCATTAGTAAGGTGCACATGGAGAATGCTTTTTTTCTTAAATAAAAACAATATTTAAGGAAACCCTCAGGAGGTGTATGGGGAAGTAACAGCCATTCACTGTCCCTGCACAACAAACTAACAGAGATCTAATACAGTCATTAACAAGAGAGACATTTTAACATCTTAAAGTTGCTAGTTCATTTTTTTTTCTCTACCATGTGTTTTTTAAAATGGTCAAAGTTGATGTAAAAAATAAAATAACTCCTTTGCAAATGGAAGGGAAAAGATAATACTACCCTCCCTTTTATTGCTTATATATCATACTGCAATAAGAAAAAGGGAACTAATACAGACAATTATAAAACCCTAGATAAAGGGAAGAATGTTCAGCCAGAAAAATAAGCTGTACCGTCCCTTCCATAATTCAGGAAAACACTTTTTACTATAGATAATGCTGGTAGTACTGCCTATGTTTAAGGTTGCCTGTCACGTTCCATAAAAAGACCCTATTTTCAGCTGCTTATAACTTTGTTACATTTAGGACATACATTTTTCCATGCTGGGTGTCTAGCTCAGGCGGCGGCTGCTGCTGTTAGTATTGTTGTTTAATTTCAGCAGAAAGGTTTCAGCCATTTGATAATGAGATCAGGGAAAATATGGGTGAGTTTACCTATGTTTAAAACATATATTCTCTGTCTTATGGTGAGAAGTAGGGACATGATATTTGGCAGTGGGGTCACTGTGGTGTCGGAGAGAGACTGATTTTCACTAAGCAGCATATGTTTGGCTCTGAAAATTTTGCAGTTTTGCACATGCTCAGGAGAGGTTTGTAAGAGGTTGGTGGCATTATTCTCCAAAGATTCTATCTGCACTGAACATACGTAAGCTGCACACAGCTCCCGTGTGATGACTGGCTGCTCTTGCGCCATCCCCACAGTGACTGTGCATGCACCATCACAGGACTGCAAAAGCTGAGTAGGACTTTCCCTGAAATTGTTCTTCCTGACTTCAGGAAAGTTGCTGTTGTGCTAGCCACTCAAATGGATAACAGGGAGAAAGCAATCTGACTAGAATGCAAATGGGTGAAGGGAGATGGGTGCTCTGGGAGTGATAGGGGTCAGAGGGGACGGGGAGGCAGAGGCACAGAAGCTGGGTTGGGGGATAGGAACAAAGCAGGACAGCATTTGGGAGGTGAAAAGAAGAGCCAAAAGAGGCAGCAACAGGAGCCAAAAGGTGGGAGGAAAGGGGAACAGGAACCGGCTGTGGGGACAGGGGCAGATAGGGTGACCAGATGTCCCGATTTTATATGGACAGTCCCGTTTTTTGGGTCTTTTTCTTATATAGGCTCCTATTCCCTCTTCCACCCCCTAGCCCCGTCCCGATTTTTCACATTTGCTGTCCGGTCACCCTAGGGGCAGAACAGCCTATAACCACTTGACACACTCCCCTCCAGAACCTGGAGTTGAACAATGTAGTACCAAGTCTCAACATTCCTCTACTGTCCGTAATTCACTGTGAAATCCACTAGCAAAATGAGTCTCTTCCTCCTCCAGAGGAGTGTCCGTATGGACAATAACAGCCCTGCTACTCAGATACCTCAAGTCACAGAGAGTGTTGCTGTGAATCTAAAGGTTCTAATCTTGCTGATGACCCACATGGGAGTCAATATGCTTCCACATGATAGAATCTGTTTTTTCCGTTTGCTTTTTAAGAAATTAAGGAAATTACATGGAAACACACACCCCTATATTAAGGTTGCCAAGTCAAGCACTTAAAATTTAGAAAATGCCAGAATTCAAATTGCACTTCTGGCATTTCCTAACTTTTTGAACTTTTTGTTAAGGCAAAGTTAAAATGAAACGTTAACATACTACATTGTACCTTACTTATTCAGTATCAGGTTACTATTCAAAGAACAAGTCTAAAGATTCTGGTTTGCTGGCTAGGGAGCCCTCCTCCTCTGAGTACACTAGAAAGAGTGACCAAATTTCTAAATACCTATCCTCTTTTTGGCACTTCTTGTGTATGTACTTGGTATGAAAGCTATTCCATTACAAGAACAATCTGTATTTTATTGTACTCCATTCCATAGGCGGTGGGGTCACATTTTTCCAATAACATGAAATACAGAGTCTAGCTGTTAGATACATTAATTTATTTTTATTGCTGTTTAAAATGCAGATCCTTTGCTGGAGCATTAAGTAAGCAAGTCAGGGGATCTCTTGGAAACCAGCATTTTGTCATAAGATTAATCTCTTTAATAATTTCCTCCAGAAAACAACTAATTTCTGGACACCACTACCACATGATCAAGTATGTTCCCCTTTTCCGGAAACCCCTCCAACAGAACGCCTCCCTACTAGCAAAAATATGATGAATCTTAACTAGAGTCAAATGCCATCTATACAGTAATTTATAAATTTTTCTTTGAGCTACACAAATTGAAGATGTATATCCCCTTTCCCATGGAGAGACCTAATAATCAAGGTCAGTTTCTTTGTCCAAATCCCTCAACAGCTTTTTCAATCAAAATTGTGTATATCTTATAAATTTAAACCTTTGTTTCCAGCTTTCTCCTGGGTCAACTCCTCAAATGTGGTTAAAGGTCTCGAGAGTCTTCTCGTGTCCAGATTTCACAATAAAATGTTTGACTTGTAAATATTGAAAATATGGGAACTTTGTATTTACATTATTACCTACCTCTTGGTGTGACTTCAGATCAGGACCCAGAAACAGCTGTCTGAATTGAGAAATCTCAGCACTTACTCACAATGAATGGTCACTTTGATATTTCCCAGGGATAAATTCCTGATAGGAAATGCTACATTAATTAACAAACTTTTGAGTGCTTGACCTGCAACCTTAACATTGTTTAATGTTAGGGGTATTTTTGATGTAATCCTATAGTATATTAGAAATTCACATGACAGCAATAACAGGGTTTTGCTCTAATTAAATTTAGAAAGGTCAGTTAGGCACGCCTCATGTAACTCTAAGTTCTGCGTATATCTATCTGTTAAAGTGAGCTGAGTTGCTGTGTAATTAACATTTGTTCTGGAAATACAGAATCGGTTTTTGAAATGCCACAACCTGCTAGGTCTATAGAAACCATTCAGTCCTACCCTCTCAAGCTCCCAGCTGGAGTAAACCATTTTCTGTTGTGCTGCTACATGATTGCATTCCTCACAGCGGTGTTCCAGTGGGAGCAAACATTCTTAACGTGGTTTAAAGGCAAAACCTGGTCTGTTGGGCAAAGCCCAAGTTAATGCACTTTGTCAGGGAGATCAATAGGTAGCTGAGGGAACAGGGTGAGGAATGGAATCCTCTCCCCATCCTCATCCTAGAGCTACAGCCATTGCTATAGGAAAAGCAATGTAGTACTGGCTACAGCAAGCTGCATACTCTTCTTTCCTCGAGGCCTGTGGAGTTGATTGCTGTACTTCACAGACCATTGGCTGTCTCTCAGCCATTCACCTGGCCTGCCCGCAGCCTCCACCTTCTGTGCTCCCACAAAGAAACCTGCTATGCAGCTGAGCTCCACTGCACCTTAAGGGACTGCTGCATACTGCTGTGTGGCTTTCCCAACACCTTGCACTGTGCCTTCCACAGCCTGGGAGAATTTCATGCACTGGTCACAGTAGTGCTAACACTTACAGGAAGCGTTTTATATGAGGCTTTCAAGGCACTTGACAAACATTAATTAAGCCTTGCAACACTTCTATCAGACAGATAATTATTATTCTAACCAGTTTATAGATTGAAAAACTGAGGCACAGAGTGATTACGTGATTTGCCCAAGGTAGACACAGCAAGCCAGTGACAAAGCCTGGAATAGAAGCGATGAGAGCTGACTGTATTTTCCAAGTCCTAGACAAAATTCCTTCCCAAAAAGAAAACTAGGTTCCAAAAAAAAAAAGTGAGTCCTCAAATGTCTTAACTGTGGGCATTATCCATACACATCTGACTCCACTAGCAAGGGGGAAAGATACCCCATCCCTGAATATCTTTCACTGTAGAAGTAATATGACTTTACCTGATGACTACCTGCAGCCAAATATCAAACTCTGTATTTGTTCTACTTTTAGAGATCACTAATAATCCTCTCCCCCTCCGTTCTTGTGAGGACTCCTCATTTTTCATAACCCTAGCTCTTCCACTCACTCACTCTGTGGCTCTGGTCAAGTCACTTAACCTCTTTAATGTTTCCCTATCTGTATAATGAGGATAATACTTATTCACCACAGATTGGTGGGGGGAGAATACAGTGCTTTGAAGATGTAAAGCAATATACAAGGATTACAGTAAGTAACTGTATAATTAGTAACACAGGCAACTCGTGTTGGATTTAAGACAGTGATCAACAGGTGAAAGTCTCTATATCTCATTACACTCCTTCCCTTGAGACCTCAACTCCCGCCTATTAAGATAATTAGACTTTTTTTTCCCAACAGAGATTTATTATCCATCAAGGAAAAGCTGCAGCAAGTCACTGACAAAGTTACTCTGGGGGGAGAGCGGCAATAAAATATAAAACAGCAAATGCTACTTTCAGATGACTAATATAATTCTTCTGATTTATTTATTTTTCGTTTTAACAGCTGCCCTAAAATTGGCTGTAGCCATTTAGATGTTAAGAGATCAGATCTTGTGCCAGATGAAGCATTTAAAAGAGCGATTGACAGTCAGAATAAACAAACCCGACCAATGCCGTAGAAGTCAGCTGGACACGCTGTTACCACAAAGAAAATTTGTTATTGGAGGTCTTGTGAGATAAGCTGCTGATTGTAAGCAGGTTGTGTAACTGATTGTTATTATTGTTTCATTTGAAGGCAAAGTTGAAGGTGTCAGCTATAACTGAAAGCATTTCTTAGACTGCCAAGTGTGACGCATTCCAGTTTAACTTTTTTTTCTTCCTGAACCTCTAAAATGTTGCATTTTATAAATAAAATGTATGTGCAAAATGTAACCTCCTTTGTCAGTAGTGTGCTCATTTTCAAAGATCTCAGTTTAGGTCCAAGCCTGCAAAAAGCTTGCTACTGCGTGCCCTGTTTCCTACTGTGAGCCATCCCAGTGAGAAGTCTGTCGTCGCTGGGGCTACTCATGGTAGGAGGCGCTGTGGCCAAGAATTTCAAAGGGACATGATCTGGAGTGCCTCTGTTTTTGGATGCCCAACACAAGACCTGTTAAGGGAGCCTGATTTTCAGAAAGTGCTGAGCATCTGGATCTCATGTTTGGGGATGCAAAATCATTAGTCACTTTTGAAAATATTGGTCTATGCCCAGTATTAATTGCAGGTCCTGGCTCTTCATCATACTGTACTTTTATTTCAGACTTTTATGTATTTGGAATTCCCAAGTGGGTTCATATTAATATTTTAGGTGAGAAGAATTGGCTTATTTATAAACATCTTTAGTTCATTAACCTTCTGTTTAACAACAATAAAAATATTATAGGATACCTGCATACCTTGAGTTGCAAAGACTATACCATGTAAGAATAACAAGTTTCATACATGCATTGTTACTGTTGCTAAAGTGTTACTTCATTAGACCTTTATTAACCCAAATTATACTTAGAGTATAGGCCACATTAAACTAAACATGCAGTTTTGTAACTATTAAACTATAGTTTTAGTTTTTAAAAACATGGGGAAGAAGATGTCCCGATTTGCCTTACATTTTTCCTTTCACCTTCAAGTCTGCTTAGATTTACTCCAGCACTTTTAAATAAAACCCCAAAACCTGTGAGAACCACTGTTAAAAAAAATCTCTAGGAACTTTTGATTCAGTTGCACTAATACTGCACTTCCTGGGCCAAATTTTAACCTTGGGCTTAATCAGGCCTCTGTGGGTTAGTCTAACCAGCAATTAAATACCTGCGGCAAGCCTGTGTCAGCTGACTCGGGCTGTAAAATTGGTGTGTAGAT
The DNA here is from genome assembly GCA_033296515.1 of Macrochelys suwanniensis. Lineage (NCBI taxonomy): Eukaryota > Metazoa > Chordata > Testudines > Chelydridae > Macrochelys > Macrochelys suwanniensis. The sequence goes on from CM065776.1 coordinate 241,451,625, forward strand.
GTTTGGGCTTATGTTGGAGCCTGAGCTCTGGGACCCTGCGTGGGGTGGGGGTGGGGGAGGGTCCCAGAGCCCACGCTTCAGCCCAAGCCCAAATGTCTACACAGCAATTTTTAGCCCCGGCAGTCTGAGCTCTGCAAACCTAAGTCAGCTGTTCTGGGTCAGCCACATCAGTATTGTGGGTCTTTTATTCCAGTGTAAGTGTACCCTGTCAGTATGTCTACACTGTGAAACAAATCCTGAGGCAGCAAATCTCAGCGCCCAGGTCAACTGACTCAGGCTCACATTACGGGGCTACAAGTAGCAATGTAGATGATGCCACTCGGGTTGGAGCCCAGGATTTGAAACCCAGGGAGAGGGGAGGGTCTCAGAGGCTGGAAGGGCTACACTGCTAGTTTTAGCTCCGTAGTGCAAGCCCTGTAAGCCCAAGTAAATTGACCTGGGCTCTGAGACTCACTGCTGGGATTTTTTTGCAGTGTAGATGTATCCTGTGTTTTCAGCTGCAAAATTGTGGGCACCAGTCATTTTGATCACTAAGGTGTCAGGGTGCTTGAATGTGTCTGCAAATAAGGGATTTGGACATATAAGGGAGATAAATACAGGTGCAAAATTGTATGCAGAGTGATTTGTACCTGCAAAATGGAAGATAGTTGCTGGACTGAACAAGCCCTGTTGTTCTCTGCAGTCTGATCCAGTTTGCTAGAGTGTGGTGTTCGTATCAATATATTCTCAGATAGCTACATGTGGATATTCCTGAAGTTCATTAGCCTTGCTTCCTATGAGCGATGCTAGACTAGAGATGGCTCTCTTGGATATGTTTACCAGATTTTAAGAGTTAGGGCTTGATCCTGAGATCAAGTTGGAGGGTTTTAATTGGAGCTGCAAGTGCCCAGCATATCTCTGAATCAGGCACTTTGCATATATGTACCCAGTCTCTAGTATTTAAAGTGCCTGGATAAGGCAGTAAAGATATGAGAAATACCAAAAAAACCTGAAGTGCAATATTATAAGGAAAAGGAAACCAAGTAGGTCAGCACCCATATCACTTATACAATAAGTGGAAAGTATTCTTTGAATGTTCACATTCCTGTCGCAAATAAATGATTTTTCCTTCCTTTCTTCCTTACCTTGGGTTAGGCAATGTCTATGAAGTCATGAAACTTGAATAGCAAGTTCAGCCTATAAACTCTGAGATCCTTTTACTCTTTGAAGGGAAGAAATTTAACAGTTTGGCAGAAGATACCTGCCTTACTTTAATAGAAATTACATATGATGTCTGAAGCAGTATTTGTATTTAAATTGAGGTTGGTTTCTTTTATAATCAGAGAGATCTTTTCTGAGAATGTCCAGGACTTGCCCTATAAAGCCATGACTTAAATAATGATGGGATCCTTCCAGATACATTAGAATATTTCTGATAATAATCATTAAATAAATGCCATAGAAATCACTGATATATTGCATATGAGTTTCAATTGCCTAAAGCAGATTAACTGCATTGAGTGCAGTTCTTGAACAAACTCTATCTGTGTGGCCAATCTTGATTCATTTAATTACAAATGCATGGAACAGCTATTGGCCTCAGTGTTCCCACTGGTCAGCTTATTGGAGCTGAGATGAGCAGGGCCAGGAGTAGACCTTTACCCTTTTTGCGATAGAACGGATGGCTCTTTATTGGTAAGTTTTACTAGAAACGATTTACCAGTTGATACTGAAGTATTGAGGGTCCGATCCTCAGCTGCCATTGACACGCACTTGGCACACTGGGTGGGGTGTGCGGAGCGCCTTTTGCACTGTCCCAATCTGGGGGTTTTATGCAGTGGGCTAGTGCCCAACACAGGTGTTAGAACAGCCTTCAGGCTGTTCTAACATACACCAGCTGCCAACAGCTCCAAGGGCCTGTTACAACTATGTGAGGAAGGGAAAGCCCCAGTCATGCCCCCTCAGGCTGAGAGCCAAGGAGGCTCCTACAGCAGCTCCTGTATTGTCTCAGAGTCCCCCCACACAGGGAGTATCCTCTGGGAGGCCAGGCCCACAAGGTTTAGAGTTGCTCTGCACTGGTGGAGCAATGCAAAGTGACTGGAGCATGAGGTGGAATTGAGGCCTAGGAATTCACAAGGAACCCAGTGTTGTTTATTCTTGGTAGTGGTGTTTATTGATCATTTGCAAAAAGCTTTCTTGAGCTTTGGTTTTGTCCATGCAGTGGTGAATAGGGGAGAAGAGACAACCTCCCTATTCAGAGTGGTCCATGTTATACAGAAACCCAGCTCTAGAAGAAGAAGAAGAAAACTTCAAGGAATTTAAGCACAGAAATGAAGTATTGGCAATGAATAAACCAATCACTGTGATTCATGGAAGTGGACCCTTAAGCTATAAGCTATCCTATGTAAGCATGCCTACATTAAAGAATCAGAATATATTTTATCTCACTGTTTGATGTCAAGTAATTTTGCAACAAGATTGTAGGAAGGAGAATCAGGATTTAGCTATTTTCTGTAAAGAGATGTCCTAGAAAAGGTAAGGAAAGTCACGCATGCCTAAACCTGGTTCAGGAAGGAAGCAGGAGGTATACAAATCAATGGCCTGTTCTTAGGAGATACTGAGAGCACCTGTCACTCCCTCTAAAGTTAAGGATCCTCTTGGGGTCAGGCCATAAGTGATTAAAGGTATAACTGGTTGAAAGAACAGGCAAAAGAATCCATGCAGCCCTACCCTAGAGCTTTCAATAGTGCCCTAGAGTGGATGCCATTTAAAAAATTCTCTCACTTGGAAAGGTTCTTCTGACTTAATAGAATTCCCTATTTCAAAGTTAGGGGATATCTGACGTTTCCAAATTGGTGTAATCAATGAAGTGTGCCCACAGTGTGATTAGGAAAGTAATTATGCCAGGATTTCTTGGAAGAACAAAACAGCACCACAAATTTATGCTGATAAGAACATGCATCTGAATCAAAGATATGTTCATCATTACCACTCCTGAGCTATGAGCTCAACCAGGCTGGAAGAATGCTTGCTACTTGCTATCTGGTCACCCTATTGCTGAGGAGATGTCAAACAGAGGTTCTGACTACCTGTGGTCACTAATATTCCATGTCACTTTGTTCAAGAGTAGAGGATTTAAAATTTGGTATCAAGGCCTAAGCTCTAACTTGAGGATTTACTGAATCCCTGTGTAAATTCCACTCAAGCTTTAACTAAATGTTCATCACCTCTTTGATTAAACATCTGTGCATACTGATCTCGGGTTCTTTGTTGTGCTGTACTATGTTCTATACTGGATAGCTGCATTTCCATAATAGGTAAAATGCAGTAATTTAGAGAGGGAAGTACCTTAGAGCTGAGTTCCTTCTGAATGAAAAGTGCTATGTAATTGTACGTAACTTCCTACTTTCTTCTCCTTAGTCAGTAGCTTTAAATAGAAGGCACCCCATTACAAATACAGATTTAGTCGGCAATGGAATCAAATACCAAGTCTGTTGATATACATTCTGTGAGTGCAAGTAAGGTGGCAAATGCTTGCATGGATAATGAATTATTTTTCTGGCAATGAAATACTAATTGTAGTGGGGGGAAAGCTTGTTAATGGTATAATCAATGGGGTAAATATTGCCAATTAATTCTCATAGGAAAATCACATGCCTAGATGGGAAATTCTGCTACCTGAGTCTCTAATCAATAAATATCAGAGGTGAAAAGTAATTGATCATTAAGCAGCCAAAATACAATGCATGTGCTTAACTTTATACAGTCTGAGCAGCCTCAATGATTTCAATGGGATTGCTCATGGTATGAAATCTTGGCCGCACTGAATTTTGCCACTGACTTGAGTGGGGCCAGGATTTCACCCATAGTGTACAAACTTAAGCTTGTGCCTAAGTCTTCCCAGGATCAGGGCCTAAATAGGCAGCTTGTTTTAAGAGACTATGTTGATTTTATTCCAGTCTATGAAACAGAAGTTGAAAACATGCGTGTGAATTGAATGGCACAGGGAGTTTATCAAAGGAACGGTCTGCTTGTAAACTCATTATGAATAATATCATCTTGACCAGAAGGGAAATGGAAAGACACTCTCTCACTGTTCTAACTTATGCAATCAACTTCTGGAGCAAAATTCTGATGGTGAGGTTTAAAATCTGAACCTCCAATGTGAGAATTTCAAAGAGACCTCAAATAACAGAAGAAGCTTTCATGCTCCCTTGACCGGAAAGGAGCAAAGTCAGAAGATGCTGTTCATGAGACTCTGCATCGTGATTTGGTCCCCAAAGGGAGCTGCTTATATTTCCTGCCAATGCCATCTCTAACAACACTTCCAGATAGGCTATAAATCAGTGGGTCTCACACTTTTTGTATTGATGACTCCTTTCACACAGCAAGCCTCTAAGGGCGACCCCCACTTATACATTAAAAACAGGGATTTTAAATTTAATTTAATTTTAATTTAATGTGGGCATGGGGTTGGGGGCCCGAGCTCCACCAGGCATGGGGATGACAGCTTGTGACCCCCAGGTAATAACCTTATGACCCCGAGGGGTTGCGACCCCCAGCTTGAGAATGCCTGCATAAATCAAGGCAGTACATAAGAATGCCATTATGTTTGTTTGTTGATTTCACTTTGTTTTTCTGTTGTGTGTATTAAATCTTCTTTTAGCATAAAATCTGTTAAATTCTAGTATCTATAATTCTAGTATGTTTGCCATGTATGTGATTTCCATGGCAGAAAACATGACTTAAAGTGTCTTTTTTCCTCTTTTGTAAGAAGTCATGGTCTTTATCATTCTGAATAAACCAACTCCATGCGTTCTTACAAATGTGGCTCTGTATGTGGCCAGCTTAGTAGCATAGGGAGATTTTGCTATTACAGTACTAGTTTAAATATCATTACATGGCTTGGAACAATTTCTGGTGTAAAATAAGATATTTGACTTTTCATATTTTGAATGGCAATTTAATATTAGCTAAAACAATTTTGTGCCATGGCTTTTTTGGCTGATCACTAAAATTATTACTTCATTTTTCGCCATGATGGTCACTTTAATTGTAAGTGACCTGTCTAATTTAGATTTACTCCGTCCATCACATGAGATACATCACTGAATGAAACATGTCTGTCCCAATCATTTGAGAAGAGAGACATGATTGGTCGTGCAATAGTCACTTTGTTGTCTCAAGCAATACTACTTAAAGAAAAGGGGCTGGACATTGGATTTGCTGAGACAATTTCTGAGTCTAGGGAAACATGACTGATCCATAGTGGTGGATGGGAGAGGGCAGACCAAGAGTAAGTGCTCCAAAGGACTGCCCACAGAAGTTACTGTAAATAAAAAAAATAGCAAATCAAGGTAAGGGAATTCTAGACAGAGCACTACCCACCAGAGAAATCTCTCTCTGCTTTTAACAGTGTGAATCTAGCAGATGCAGGAAATGTAGCCAGAAGAGCCAAGCAAGAAAAGTGAAGAATATCTGTTTCAGTTAAAAATACATGTTGGTGTGTTCATGGGAGGAAAAGGGTGGAGTCTTTCACCCGTGCCCTGAACTTTCTGTATTCTACTAGATCTTTCCTAGCATTCAGAATGCATATGCTACAGTCCTCAGAAAGTACTAGCTGGCTGCAGGTTGAGGTGCAGGGTGCTTCTTCTCCAAAGAGCTTCAGCATGAATTCTATAGCACATTACCGTCCGCAGCTGCAAGTGAAGAATCCTGTCCTCGCAGTCAGGATTCCCAGCAGTCCTAGCACAGGACACAGCAGGCAGCATGCTTGCTTTTATTGCCCGTTTCCAGGGCAGGATTTAGTCTTTACAGCCAGGTTTTGTCACGTCCTCAGACTGTGAGCTCCTTGGAGCTGGTACCTTAGGCACTTTCCAAACATTTATCACACAGTGGGTGCTTCCACAAATAAATGAAAACATGATGTGCATTTACAAAGGGCATGCATGCCAATTTATGCACAAATGCCCCTACCCGGGTACACAAATCTGGGTATGTGCAGGAATGGTGCACCCTTTTGAGGATTTGGCTCATAATGTTTAATTACTATGGTGCGTGAACAGTAAAACTAGTCTACAAATTCAATATTTCTTCCTGGTGTCAGTGCATTCAGTTTGTAAATTCTCTTTTGCACGGACGGACGTTTTACAGCATTACCCACCTTGGTGCTCACAGGATTAAATAAATCCCCTGGGAATGTTCAGAGAGGCATTTAGAGTGAAACTCATCCCTGTGCAAGCACACAGGCCGGATGCATCCTTAGCCTACTTGGGTGTTGCCAGGGACCATTTTGGCAGACTAGAGCAGTCTCACCGACTGCTCATTTTATGCCGCTATGACACTGAAGTGGCGCAGAGGGGCACCAATATCTACCCCAGCCACTCGCCTGTGCACACCTGATCCATCCTGTAATGCCCCAATGCCAGGGCTTTCTGTAAGGCCTCGTGTGCCAAATTGGGCTTTCAGCTACTTTGTTGCTGCATTAGCCTGCACCAAGGGTCCATGGCACAGGGGTAAATGTGCACCTCCTAAGTCCTTAAATAGCTCTTAAGTGGAACTTAAGTGCCACCTAGGCGGAATGCTGGCCCTCAGAGCAAGAGTGAATTTCACCCTTGGTGTTTACTAAGCAGGTAAAAATCTATTTGCTGTAGTATTCTTGGAGCTGAGCTGACTAAGGAGAATGTAGGGAGAGGAAGTAGAACTCTTGTTAATGTCTTCTGATTTTTAAAGCAAGGGAACATGACCTAATGATTTAAAAACATGTCATACAATGTCTAAAAATCAATCACAAAAGCTAAAGGAAAGGCCGTATTGTGAAAAACCTGTTGGCCCCACATTCTGCAAATGTGTAACGCTCAAATGTTGTGCGTGGTTCTTCACGCGTCTTTTATTTGAATTCCTCTTATGCTTAGTCATCTTATCAGACCCCCGCTGTCAGGCATGCGTGCTACCATTCAAGCCCATTGCTAAGCGGGGCAAACTGTCACCCATTGCACACTCGCCTGCTATGGCTGAAAAACACATTGTATATAGTAAATAGCAAGGATTTGCATACATTTTTCAGGCATTTCTTGAATCGGTCAAAACAGCACAAATGTACAGAAATAATTTCCAGTTATACAGTGCAGCATGGGGAAGAAACATTGTGGGTCAAAATATAGACCTTTTCTGACAACTTTACCGCACCCAACAAGTATGACTCATACTGCTACTGATGGCTTTTTAACTGGGTTTATTAATGTCTGTCCTCCTTTTACTGCTACTGTATGCTTGTTAATATTATAGTTTGAGTGCCCAAACCTATGCTAGGTATATCACAGAAACAAGGAAAGATACATTCCCTGCTCTGAACACTTTACAGATATAAAACCCTGAGTCTCAAAAAACCCTTCCATATGCATTAACATTTACACGGCGTGAGTAATCTCATTGACTACTTGGGGACGCAGCGTTGTCTAGCAGATGGAGTGCCGGACTGGGAGGCAGGCATTTGGGTTCTGTTTGCAGTTCTGTCATTTCCCTTCTGTGCTTCAATTTCCTCTCACACCCTTTATCTGTCTATCTAGGCTGTAGAGACACAAGGTGGGAGAGGTAATATCTTTCATTGGACCAACTTCTGTTGGGGAGAGAGAAGCTTTCAAGCTTACACAGAGCTCTTCTTCAGGTCTGGAAAGGTACTTTCAGTGTCACAGCTAAATGCAAGCTGGCACAGATTGTTTAGTATAAGTAGCTAACACATATTCTAAGGGACCATTCAAGGTGACTGTAAACTCTTTGGGATAGGGATTGTCTCTTACTGTGTGTTTGCATAGTGACAGTGGGGCCTCTTGGCACTAGAGAAACTAGGGTGACCAGACAGCAAATGTGAAAAATCGGGACGGGGTGGGAGGGAATAGGAGCCTATATAAGAAAAAGACCCAAAAATCGGGACTGTCCCTATAAAATCAGGACATCTGGTCACCCTAAGCAGAACACAAATCAACTATGATAATCACAGCGCATAAAATCAGGCACATACATAAGTCTTTGCAGGATCAGGACCTAAGCCTCCGATCCTGCAAGCGAATCTGGGCAGGTGCCACATGGAGCTGTTTGCAGGACTCCGGACTAACTTGAGACCTTATGCAGCAAGTGTGGGTCACAAGACACTACAAAGAGGTGGGGGAGAGGCAGGAGAAGAGATCTAATAATGAGATCAAATGGCTACTCAATGAGGCACTTCTTAAAAGGGATATTGAGCACAGTGCTACTCTGTGCAGGCATAAAGGGGCCATATGGGTGGATTCCTTTGCAGGCTTGGGACTGAAGGCATGTACACATCTTGTACACATGGCTGTATAGTGAGGGTTTTGATTAAAAGCTTGAATCCACTTTTTGTAGGTGATACAGTAATTTCTTTCACTGTCTGAGTAGTAAGTAGAATAAACAGTATATACATAAAAAGGAGCTATTGGTCTTGTGTAGAGTGTCCACACATATTACAACCCTGCCCAAAAAACTAATGTAAAACAACACTATTTCAGATGTAGAAAATAACCTCCTATTTGTTTAAGCTAAATCCAACAAGCCAAATGAAACTTGCAAAGTTCCCAGAATTAGAAAAGACCAAGGTCAGATTCTCACTTAGGAATATTTCATCTACCAGAGAGAGAACATAAAATAGCATGTTTTGAGAGATGAAGAGAACTGATTCAGAAACAATCTGCAGACCTTTAACAGAACCGTATTTCTGAAAAGAGAGAAAATGCAGCCCCTGGGAAATCCCTTTTTGACATATGCTTCTTATGTTCAAAGCATTAATGGGCCTGCTATGCTATGAGTCATCCAGCACAAGAGTTACATGTGTTTCTTTAAATACACTGAAAGTAGCTGAAGGCATATATGATGCTGCAGAGTGGTTATCTATTAAGAATCGCAACAAATACCTGCATTCATTGAATTGTAGACTTTCCTGATGGAAAAGATCTCATCTAGTTTATTTGCATCATTTTGTTAAAAGAGATTAGCAGAGTAGAATCTGGACTGTTATACTAATTGAACATACAGTTTAGTGGAGGAGAGGCCCATTGTGCTGCTATCCAAGTCTCAGTGCTGTATTACAGAGAATTTGTGTGTGTGCAAATAGCACATTTTGGTTTTTCTTCCTCCTGGAGAATTCTGTCAAAACTAGAGCTGGCTGAATTATCTGTATGGAACATTTGTTGGCTATGTTGCTGTTTTTTCCATTTGCAAATAATCTGTGAGCTCCTCCTGCTTTCTGCCAATCGATTTGTTATTAATTCGGAGCCACCGTTTTCAGCCACCAGGTGATTTGCAAGCTGTTCAGTTTGACTCTGCAATTCACAGGGTATGATCGGTCACCTAAGTCACAAGGTACTATTTCTTCTACCTGACAGGATCATTGAAACTTTTTTAAACAGAGGCATGACAAATAGTGAATATTTTTGGTCCTATGCAAAGACACATGTTCACATGCAAATACTGGTAAACATATGAAACACCCATTCTACAATAAGTTCAAATGAATATTTGCAAACAGTGAATAACAAAGGTAGGGGACGCTAATATAGTTACAATGAATAGAGAGGGACATGTATTACACTACATTATGTATAGCTGTGATCACAGATCCACACCGGCTGGGTTAGCCTTTTTTTACTATCCCATCTATGCACTAAATCTCAGTGGCGCACAGCTGGGTTATCAAATGCAAAAAATAAATAAATCCCTACCTCCAATATATTGAATGGGAGGAGAAAGCCATTAATGGGGAAAAAGAAAACAGAGGTAGCTGAGAGAGGCCTGGGCTGCAGAAGGAAAAGGTGGCAATTCTCTGAGCACTGCCTGCATGGGTCTCCACTCTTGTTGAAGCTCAGCATGGGGCTATTTGTGTCTGTTGAGGGGAGGGTGTTTGTGTGTGTCCTGTCTGTCTCTTGTGCATCCACTCCGAGCAGGAACTCAGCTGTGTCCATTGGTCCATTTTTAGGGAAATCTCTATATATCTTTTATTTTGTTAGAGCAGTTTAGGAGAGTAGGACTTTGGGGGGATGTCTTGCTGCTTTGTGGCCCAACTAAGTCTTTCTTTCCTTTAAGTTCTGTGCAGACTCATCCACTTTGTTGCAGGACCCGTCTTTCATTGTGCTTCAGGATAGCACAAACTAAATTCACCAGCATCAAGCTATGTCCCTGGTGTCACGTTGTTATGTCTGCAGTAGACAAATTCACTCAGCACCTGTTCTGCCCCAAGGAGAGAGGCCCTGAGGGTCGGGCTTTCTCCAAATAAACATGATCTCAAGAAAACTGTTTCAAACGCCACCTGTTGGAGGCAGACATGCAGGTCTCATCTCCCATTAGCAAGTGGCCAACGACTGAGTAACACCAAAGTCTCAGTTCCGGTCCACCAAGTCCAGCGCTACCAGCCAAGTGAGTTCCATGTCTGCTGAGGTTTGGATATGTAAGAACAAAATGATGACTGATGGCCCATGTGGCAGCAAGCCACTGCATAAGCATTTGGAATTTCTGGCAGTTTCCCAACTGAATAAACTGCTGGTAGAAAAAATGTTAACGCCACTTTTAGGGACACATTTTCAAAAAGAGTGGTCTCCATGCAACTTTTTCACACATGATCCAGTTTTGCCTCCATATCCATCTATTTGTGCCTCTAGCTACCAGACCTGGACTCATAATCCAGTAGTAAGGGGTACAAGTATTTAGACTTGCACTTACACATTCATTGTGTGGGCACAATTTTTGTATGTAAAAATTGCACCTTTAAAAAACGGAAGATCAGGTCTCGGTTTGTATCAAACGTTGTCAATAATCGACTTGTTGCTGATTTCTGAACTTTGGCATGAAAAATATCAGTGCTGCATGGAATGCCATAGTGATGTGAGCAAACAATACTGTAATCCCTAATTTAATGCATTGCCATAGATATCGCCACCACTTTAGATGCCTAGCTGCCTGCATTGTAGGAATGTGACGGGAGAGCCATGTCGACCTGCATGCCTTACTGCTAGATTAAATTTGAACTGCATGCAAAGCCACATTGCATTCACTGTTGCTAGGTAACACAGCAGAATCCTATGCAATGCAGCTGTGTGCAGTGCTGGAGCTTTACACATGCAACCTTAGTTTGTGCGGGGGAGGGTGTCACGCAAGGGGTGATTCCAAGGTGTGAAAGGGATGGACTTATGGTAAGGACAGTGTCCAATGATTTAAGAGATCTGGATTCAGTTCACAGTTCCGTTGCCTGCAGCCTTTCTGCATGTGTTTGGGCAAGTCACTTGATCTCGCTATACCCCCATTAAAATGGGAATAATAACGTTGCTCTGCCACACCGGAGTTTTTTGAGGATAAATCTATTAATGTTTGAAAAGCTCTCCGATAGGTGGGGGGTTTGGACAAACAATTATATGTAACAGATCAGAGCCTCTGGCAATGCCCAGCTGCATGCACTGCTGGGGGTCTGACAAGGAATTGCATTCACTGCTGGAGTGGGACACAACAAGCTGCATGCACACACACCCGCTGCATTCACTGCTGGAGTGGGACACAACAGAGCTGCATGCACCCCTGCTGCATTCACTGCTGGAATGGGACACAACAGAGCTGCATGCACCCCCGCTGCATTCACTGCCGGAGTGGGACACAACAGAGCTGCATGCACACACACCCCCGCTGCATTCACTGCCGGAGTGGGACACAACAGAGCTGCATGCACCCCCACTGCATTCACTGCTGGAGTGGGACACAACAGAGCTGCATGCACACACACCCGCTGCATTCACTGCTGGAATGGGACACAACAGAGCTGCATGCACACACACCCGCTGCATTCACTGCTGGAATGGGACACAACAGAGCTGCATGCACACACCCCCGCTGCATTCACTGCTGGAGTGGGACACAACAGAGCTGCATGCACCCCTGCTGCATTCACTACTGGAGTGGGCCACAAGGCTGCCCGCACACATACCCCCTGCTGCATGCACTTCTGCAAAGTGGCACAGAGCTGCATGCCCCCCGCACGCACACACACACACTACATGCACTGCTGGAAGGTAACACATAGCTGCATGCCCCCCTCCAACCCACCAGACTGCATGCACTGCTGGAGGGAGACACAGAGCTGCATGCACACCTCTTCTCCCCCCCCCCCCATACATTGCTGGAGTTTGACACACCAGAGCTGCATGCACACACACACACACACACACACACACACCCCGTTGCATGCACTGCTGTGTGCTACACGAGAGCCGCTTTCGCCCATCCCAGGCTTCCTCAGTCATCCCCTGAATGAGCTGGGAGCACCAATGAGAGCGGGCCTCGCTCCTTTGGCCCCTGCCCACTTCCCCTTGCGTCAAGGGAACTTTTAAGCTCTCCAACTCCGTCCTCTGGCAGCGGCGGTGGAAAAAGCTCGGCGCGCCGTGCCTGGGGGCTGGAGGCAGGCGCGGGGAGGTGTGTGTGTGGGGGGGGAGATGTGCCATCCTCGCCATTGCACAACCCTGCCCTGTTGACAGATAACCTGCGCGTGAGGGTGCGGGGTGAGTCACGCCGGGAGGGCACAGCCCGGGCTGGCCGCGCTGCGCTCGCTGCACACACACGCCGAGCCGGGGGCGAGAGGCACCGACCTGCCCGCAGCTCCAGCCGCCTCTGCCCCGCTCGGCTCCTGGGGACGCGCCGCGGAGCCCTTCGCTGCGGCGGCGGCAGCAGCAGGACCCGCCGCGGGAGCCCCTTTATATGTGCCGGGGCCAGCCCGCTGGGAAGGCGCTCGCCCGGCCGCTCGCCGCCTTGCGCCGCCGCCCTCTGCCGGGAGCGCCCCCCGCCTCCCCGTCCCCATGAGCCGCAAGACGCAGCCCCGCTGCCCGGGACTCCTGCTGCCGGCCGCCCGCGGCCGGAGCGCCCCCTCCAAGCGGCTGCTGCTGCAGGACGGCCCCAGCGAGGAGCCCCCCGCGGCCAAGTGCCCCCGGCTCTCCGAGTGCCCCGGCAGCCCCCAGGAGTGTCTCAGCGCGCCGGGCTCGCCCTGCGCCCCCGCCTCGCCGGGCAGCGCCCAGAGCCCCAGCCTCATCGCCGGCTACCTGCTGCTGCCCCTGGCCGACAGGGAGCGTGTGTCCCGGGCGCTCAACATCCACACGGGCCAGGAGCTGCGCTGCAAGGTAAGCGCCAGGCGCCCCGGGGGGATCCGCCTGCTGGGGAGCGCGGTTTGGAGCCCAGCTGCTGTTCCCTCGCCCGGCCTGGGCACTGCCGGCTTTGCCTCCCCCCCCCCCCCCCCCCCACCACCCGCGAGGGGCTGGAGCTAGGGGAGCGGCTGCACCCCGGGCTTGAAGGGGTTTGCATCAGCGACAGGGTCCGCAGGGTGGCTCTCCGCACCCCCCACTAGACACATTGTTCTGCCGCCGCCGCCCTCCCGTCGATCTGGGCCAGTGGCTGGGCAGCCGGGTGGGATGGGGAAGAGGGGTCAGTCAGGGACTGGCCCAGCTGAGGGCTGGTAAAGCGGTGCCAGGCTGGGGGTGCAGGGTGGGGTTCTGGGGACTTTCGAGCCGGGCTTCGCTGCTGAGAAAAGTTGGCTCTGCCTACACTGCCCTGATCCGCCCTTGGGCGAGATCGGGCTCCCCGCTCTGAGCTCGTTGGATTACAGTAACTGTCGCTATGGTGGAGAGGACTGTGGCTTGTAAGGTGAGAAATAAAAAGATCAGAAGCAGACACAGATTCAGGAGAAACAGACAGTCTTCCACGCAAATGCTCCAGATTAAGAGAAGCGACAAGGAGTCCTGTGGCACCTTATAGACTTAGTCTATAAGGTGCCACAGGACTCTTTGTCGCTTCTACCGATCCAGACTAACACAGCTACCCCTCTGATAGATTAAAAGAGAGGGCCAAATGGAGCCCCATCAGCACTGCTCCCTCCCCTGACAATGGACTGTCCCCTGCTGACAATGACACACAGCAGAATTGTTCCTGACTAACCCTGCTTACAGAGTTTTCCATGAGATGTCAGCAGGGCTTTTAAAGAGCACACTGGGCTTGTCTGTTCTCTCGGACCTATTTCTGAATGGGCTAGTTGCTGACTCTGGGTTTACTGCTGCCACCTGCTGCCTGGCTCTAGTGATGATCAGGAGTGTTTTCTAGCCCTTCCTTGGCAGGTGGTCCTAAAGGCATCTTTGGGACAAGGGGGGAGGTTTTAATGACTAATATTGGGTAATGAAGGAAATGAAGTGGGAATTGTAAGTTGTGTATCCAAGTTTCTCCATGGAGATATCAAATGAATAGAAATGATGACATTCCATGTATGTCACTGATTCCAGTCAGGCCTAGGATGTGAGTAACTTTTAACCAAGCTTAGCAGGTCACCAAGAGAGCACTGTCAAATCCTTACAAAACACCCGCCTGCCTGCCATTCCCTGAATTAAACATCCATGAGTTTAATCCTTTTGCCTGTTTCAGTTTGCATATTAGGACTTTACAGTGTAACCATGATCACCCTGGTGTGAAACCTCAGAGTAACTGAAAGGCAAAATCATCAGTCGTTCTTAATGTTTTCTTCTCCTTCAGATTAACAGTATCTGCATATTTTTGAAAGGTATCTCAGTAGCAGTTTTTAACATAGTTAATATTGAGGGCTGGCTCCCATCTAGTTGTCTCAGCATTGTCCATGGACATTTGTTGTATGGTAGACCAACTTTAGCACACCTGGTAATGGAGGTCCTTTTTTTAAATTTTGTCTTTACAGGTATTCCCTCTCAAACACTACCAGGACAAAATTCAACTTTATGTTCAGCTGCCGTCTCATAAAAATATCACTGGGGTAGTGGAAGTGATTCTGGGGGAGACCAAGGCCTATGTCTTCCTTGAGAAGGACTTTGGGGACATGCACTCCTATGTGAGGAGCTGTAAAAGGCTGCGAGAAGAGGAGGCTGCCAAGCTGTTCAAGCAGATCGTCTCAGCTGTAGCTCACTGCCACCAATCGGCCATTGTGCTGGGTGACCTCAAACTCAGGAAATTTGTTTTTTCTACTGAAGAAAGGTAAGTAATGCTCACTGAGCGGCCTTTGTGGGGGTGGTGGGGAGGAATAGCCCTTCTAGAGGATAACTCTATCCAAGTGAATCAAAGTTCTGCAAAACCTTCAGAGCGGACTAGAGGAAAGGCAGCTTCTTTTGGGGGAAAACACTGTAGAGAAGTGAAATAGGGTTCTAAACCAGCTGTCCTCCGCAAATTGTCCTGTGAACAACTTGGTGTGGGGGGGGGGGGGTGCGTGCGTGCCCATGCCTAACATGTCATGACTCTGATTTGTAAATATTTATTTTTCCTCTGAGTTTGACTGTGTACAACTTACCTCGCATAGGTTCCTGTCTGATTCAGCAGCTGCTCAGATTAAACTGTTTGGTGTAAACAGATAATGATTTGAGAATTTATTAGCTCCAGATGTCAAAATACCAGGGCCAGCTCCAGGCACCAGCAAAGGAAGCAGGTGCTTGGGGCGACACATGTGAAGGGGTGGCATTTCGGCCATTCCTGGGGTGGCACATTTCAAGGGCCCTAGTGTGGTGTTTTTTTTGCTTCGGCTGTGGCTTGTTGTTTTTTGTTTTTTTTTTTGCCGCTTGGGGCGGCAAAAACGCTAGAGCCAGACCTGCAAAATACATTGCATTTGAACATCAGATTCAAAGTGAAATGAGAAAAAGGCACAGAGAGTAAATGAAACGAGGTTGGGGCATTATCAAACAAAGGGAAAACAACTTTGATTTAAAAATAAAGGTGTAAGGAATCTAGGCTGCAGTACTGTAATTGGACCTTTGCAGATGGACTCTTATCCCTTTACAAAGCCCTACTGAAATCAGTGTAAGGATCTACCAGCATAGATCTCATAGCAGGATGAGGGCTTCAGTTTTCAATTTCTTTTCCAGAAGGGATCTGTAAAATCGCATTTCCGTCACTCTGTTAGTATAGTTGGAGTAAGTTACACTTACAGTGAAAGTAGAAGCTTTTATCTCTCCTCCTCTACAGAGGACAGGCTCCCTATTTTAAGACCTAAGCGCTACATAATGTGGTGCACTTTGCATGTGGTCAGAGCCTCCAACCCCCCACCCACTCACACACAAAGAAAGAAAGAAATGAAGGGGTTAAAATGGGGTAAATAATGTTGCATCTTGAAGGAGGTTTACATCTTACGTTGAGAACCCAGATATGAGCTCCTTGTAGAGCGTATGGCTTAAAGAGACACTGTCTAGTCAAATTTAGCCCAAAGTATCGGCTTTCTAAAAACTAGATTTATAAAATCTAGGTTGGTAGAACTATTTCTGGTTTTTTAAAAATTATTCAGACAGGAAAAAAATGTTTAAGCAAACATTTCTGTGTGGTGTCTGCTGCCCTGGTGTTGCAGCATGGCACAATGTAAAACTGAAAGGAACTAGTTTATTATTGTAGTGAAAACTGCAGTGAGTAAACAACATTAACCATGAGAAGAACATTTTAAAAATTCTTTCACTAGTAAAAACATAAAATGTACTTTTAAAAATAATTTTAATGTGGCTAGTATCTTAAGTTTTAACTTATTAATGCACAAAGCAAGATAGCTGTTCCAACACTGCCTCTTTTTTTTAAAAAAAGCAGGAAAAATTATATGTTAACCTACAAAATAGTAACTCTCTTGAAGGAAACTGTTGCAGCTTTTCCCACCTATGATAAGATAAAACCCTTGCTGAAATGTTAGATTGCACACAGTCTTTCTAATTTGGAAATATGCATTGCACAGGCTAATGTCATATGCGTCAAATTTGGTAACAAGAGGGTTAAGCAATGTAAGGAGACTCTTAGTCTAAGAAGCACAGGTGCAGTGTTTTAGTGCTACAGCAACCAATCGGAGGCCAACAGCACAGGCTGAGTCATATTTTCCGTTTACAGAACCGATGGGTATTTTACATTACGGTAGGAAGTCACATTGAGGACACACTGCAGTTAATGCATTTACGCACCATTAAGCTGTAAGGCAGAACAAAGCCATTCAAGAGCAAAGGAATGGCCGCTCAGCTAATATAAAACCTTTCTGCTTAACCTGTGCAGTTAGGAACTAGGATGAGCCTATACCTGCAGAAGAGATGGCCATTGAAGCATGACATGTGATGTCATCTGGAAAAAAATATAAATGAGCAGGAGGATTAATCACCATTGTGTGTGCAAAAGGGATCTGGACTTTGAGATTTAAAAAAGCATGCTGCTGTATGGTGCATTACCATCGTTAAACTGGAAATAGTAATAACACGGTAGTAAATTAACCAAGCACAGTTACAGTACAACCTAGGTAGAATGGCACTCAGTGGTATTCCTCGATTGTGGAATTTTAACAATATGTAGGCTATGAATAACATTATTTTCCCCATCATATGCAGTATTGTGTGACATTGATACTGTAGCTGTACCTTTCTTGCACCTGGATCAGGTCTAGCCTAGCCCTCTGAGTTTCTCTGCTACAGGTTCACAACTAAGTTTTTCTCCCTTTGGTCACAGTACTGCAGTAGGGGTTGTAACAGCAGACAGCCTTGTGTGTTAAATGATCTCTGTGCTCATTATTAAAACAGTTTTGTAACCCATACATCTGTTTCTCTCTTCCTCAGGACTCAGCTGAGACTAGAAAGCCTAGAAGACACTCACATCATCAAGGGGGAAGATGATGCTCTGTCAGATAAACATGGCTGCCCAGCATATGTCAGCCCTGAGATCTTAAACACAACAGGGACCTACTCTGGAAAATCAGCTGACGTTTGGAGTTTAGGAGTAATGCTGTATACCCTCCTAGTAGGACGCTATCCCTTCCATGACTCAGACCCTAGTACTCTGTTTTCTAAAATCCGCCGTGGACAGTTCTGTATTCCTGATCATGTCTCTCCCAAAGCCAGATGCCTTATTCGTAGCCTGCTGAGACGGGAACCCTCAGAAAGACTCACTGCGCCAGAGATCTTGCTTCATCCTTGGTTTGAAGCAGTTTTGGAACCTGGATATGTAGACCAGGATATAGGAACTTCTGATCAAATTGTTCCAGAGCATCATGGAGACAGTGATGATATAAGTTCCTTCTTCTGTTAGTCCTGAAATCTCCAAAAACCTCATACAGTTCTCACACATGGCTTCTTTTTAGGGTTTCATTTTTCCACATTACAAATGCACAGCATTCTAAAGTGTCATTATAATCAGAAAAGTGACTATGTTTAAAAAACAAGTAAATAAACACAGTGGGCAACTACTTACTCAGCAGATCTAGAGTCATATCTGCTTACTCTGCTGGCAAGTGCTTACTATTAGCACTGCAAGGCCAATTCAGCTGTGGAAGAGCCAGCTGGAATCTATTCTGCCTCGTGCATCATCATCAACCACCCAATTGCCGGGTGATCTTTGATTGCAGAATCTTATTATTGGTGATGTAAGAAGTAGAAAGAAGCGAGGCCTCCCATTTCCCCCTGTAGGTATTAAGTGGAATGTGTAGCCCTGATGGTGAAAAGACTAAATGGGGGAAGACCAAATCTGACATGGAAATTAATAAGAGAGGAATCAGTAAGGAGCACGTTGTTGCCAGTTTTATAGAGTTATTTTCTGACTATAAATGCACTTTAATGGTGGAGGGAGGTCTTAACCCACCAAGTCCAACAACCTGCTCGCTTGTCAGGTAGATCCTGCTGTTAGCAGGTATATTATATGAAGCTATTAAAGATCCATCCGTAATTAAATGTACGCTATTGTCTTCCTCTACTGCTTTTGACAGATTAGTCCAGTAACCCTTTAAGGAGGAGAAGATACCTGACCTCTCTGTTGGATTTCATATAATACTGTCTCCCTGAATATAAAATGCATTTTTAATTTATGTAAGCCTAACTGTGACAAAGAATATCTAATTCTATACCCTTGTAAGCTCAGGGTGCCAGCACACGTTCATGTGCCAAAACACAACACCAGAGGTTGGAGCACCTTGTCTTGGAAAAGAGAGAGAAGGGTCTTGTACAGTATATGTGAACCCTTCTGTTTTCCTGTTGGCTCAGTTCTACAAAGCACTGTCTCTTAGGTTTAAAACCCTGTACAAACGGTTGGTCTTGAAACTTAAATTCTCCAGACATCCGTACTTGACTATTCAGGTGTATCGTCTGCCTCTGGCTATATTTGTTTTTCTTAATTTTTTTTGCATGATGATTCATAATATTTCAAATTTATGTGGATAATGAATACATCTAAATAATCGTGACTTTCCTGGGTCGGGGATAAGTAAAGCGTAGTCCTGCCTAAGATTTCTGCTTTGTTTCACGTGTGTGCCTGGTTGATGTACAGAAATATCAACTTGTATTAAAAGTGGTTCACTAAGATGACATATAAACAGTTCCTAAAATGAATTTGTTAAACGGGTAAATGACTGTGCTGTACATTGACAGAATGGCACTATAATGATGCAGTTATTTTTAAGGACTAACCCCTGTCAAGCTACAGTACCACCATGCATTGTGAGAATGCCATGTATACCTCATGTACTGTGTACTTTGTACAGATATCTTACTGTTTTGAGGGGGGAGGGAGTTGCTGTTGTTTGTGTGTCCTAATAACCGAGGTGTCGAAGAGCAGTTTAATGTGAATTATTGTTGGCAATACTAACTTGACAGAATCATGAGCATTAGAGAAGGGTGAAGTACCTCTATTGCACTAAATCTCTCATGATTGCTTGACATTTGTATCTGTGATACAGTTTAAACCTAAAAAAAGTAAATCTGTATATATTGGTGGAAAAGCTGCCACAAAAGCTAAAAACACTATGTCCAACCTGTACATATGTATATATGTGGAAACCTAGATGATAAAGTCTGACTTGTAGAAAAGTTTTAATAAACCTGGTTTCATAAATGTTTGTTCTCAGTTTTATGTTTTATATCTCTTGAAGTAAAATTTACTTATTTAGACTTATATTCATCTAAAATATATTTTGGTCTCAAAGATACTCTGTTAACCTACAGTTGGGTGGCTGTTTGTTCACACAAGAGATAACGCTTTCCACTTAGTGCCAAATCCTGCAGACATCACTCAAGCAAATTTCCCATAAACCTAGTGGAAGCTGTGCCTGAGTAAGGACTGCGGAATATGGCTCGTGCCACCTTTCTCCAAGGATTTCAAAGGCCTTTGGGGAAACAGTAATTCAGTATATCTCACAGGAGACCTGCAAAATAGGTTAAGTGGTATTAGACCTATTCTTCAGATGGGAAAACTGAGGCACAGAAAGGTTTACGGCTCAGGTTTTTCAAAAGCAACTTCTAATTTGGATGTGTGCATGTTTGGATGCCCATCTTGAGAAACTAGGATCTGAATGCCATTACTTTGCACCTTGCATGGCTATTTGCATCTGCACTGCGGGCGTCAAGCACTACCATGTCAGAAAGCTGTCGTTTTTGCACAGGGGGACATGGCTACACAAGGTGCAAGCCACTAGAAAATCAGATCTGAAGTGTCTGAAACTGAGCAGCTGAAAGTAGGGGCTGATTTTTGAAAATGTAATGTTTAATCATGTGCCCAAGGGCAAATAGCAAGTCAGTTTTGAATTAAACCTGGGAATCTTGCTTCTAGTTCCACTAGTCAATGCAGAAAATGGTTGGTGTGCCTATTAAAATGAAATGAAAATACAGATAGACGTGTTTCTTGGACACACAAGGATGAAGAATATGAATAGTAACTGTATCAAGGTTATAGAATGCACCTTCCTTAGAGAGAGCTGTCCTTGTGACCCACCCAGGAATGGTGAGGTCGTCATTATCAAGTATAGAGGAAGAAGGGATTCTTAGTTTTTATTTATACCTTTCACCATTGTTAATGTTGTCCTTTGGAGTTTAAATCTGTTTACCAGTGCAGCCACGCTATGCAAAATCTTTGCCTGTGTCAAACGATACCAGCTTTTACAGATCTCCCTTCTAAAGAGTGAACTGAAGGGGAGAAGAGGTGAAGTAATTGATCAATACAGAGGAAAGTGTCTATACTTTCTTTGCTCCTATCTCCCATTCCGAGAGATGCAGTCAGCATATTTTCCATGTGCTTGCTGAGTGTACGTCAGGCACCAAAATATCTCAAGTTACTTTGCTAAAGTTATCCTCATAGGACGTGTATAAATATACACACTACCTAGGTAGTCTGATTAAATTACCCACAGCCCTACCATGAGTTGTATCTTGGACAGAAGACCTGATGCATCTTCATCAAATAATTGCAGGACGTTTGGGCTTTGATAAATGCTTGAAAGCTTTCAAAACACTTTTTTCTCCTACAGTTAAATCACCCTGATTAGGCCAGTGTCTGGGCCGCCCCAGGACTTTTTCTCACATGCATTGCACTGTTGAGCAATTAGAATAAGCGCACATGGTAGCAACGTCTGCAAACAACCTGAGTGTTGCTTTAAGGACTATAACATAACATCCATTCTGACAGCAAAATAAATTGTTGTTGCTTTGTAACCTCATAGTTCATGCATTACTGTACATGAAGTTTCAGAGCATGTCGAAAGACAATGCATATTAAGTAACTAAAACTTCCATGGTGGGTGTGAGAAACTTTTATTTAGACGAGGCATGAAGTATTTTTTTTTAAGGACGCCACAATTCATGCATTTCCCAATGTGACCTTTCGGGCAAGGACTGGATGAGTCTCTTTCTTTCTTTTTCTTAGCTAGTCATCCCATTCACCCTGAACCTGCAAAATGATGAGTGCCTCCTAGGTTGTGCTGAGAGCCTTCAATTGCTATTGATTTTCCACAGAGTACAAGTGGCGGTGAGATTGCTCAGGAGCTTGTAACATTGGCAATGAAAGCATTGTTCCCACTGAGTTTGCCAGTTTACGGTTCTTTATACAAATTATTCTTATTTTCAGTTCTAAATTGA
The DNA here is from genome assembly GCA_033296515.1 of Macrochelys suwanniensis. Lineage (NCBI taxonomy): Eukaryota > Metazoa > Chordata > Testudines > Chelydridae > Macrochelys > Macrochelys suwanniensis. The sequence continues at coordinate 241,473,497 of CM065776.1, forward strand.
TCCTCAATTTTAACTAATTTGCACTAAAAAAACCCACCAATGGCAAAGTCGTGTAAATTAGAATAATCTAAGTGCTTTGGCTAAAACCGGCAAAGAGCAGCAAACACAGAGTTAAGGGTAAAATTGCTTATCCCGGCCACCTGTTCCTGGATCTTTGAACAGCAGGTGATATTTCTCCTGCTATACATAGACATAGTTGGCCATATTAAAACATATTCAGTTGTATCTGTTTTTTTAAAAGTGATTGTTTTTTTTAGGAGCGATCCTTAGCACTCATTAAGCAGATTTTTGCCTGCATTTGTTGTCAATGAAAAGAATGGTGTTATTTCATAACGATGCACAAGTTTAAAATTAATTCCACTTGACTGAATTCTAAAGCTGTGTAATGTGCTCTTTTATAGTTCTGCTTTAGCGGATTAAGTCCATGACTGAGAGAGAATTTTAAAAACACATTTTTCAAGCCGTATTGTATTATGCAAGTTTCTATTCAGATTCTCTTTTTAGACAAAAGTGTATTTTTCAACTTCTGTTTTTATGCTGTTAGGTTCCACCAGAAAAAAATATTGCTTAGCCTGGCACAGCATATATACAGTACTGTATGAATGTGCTATGCAAATCCTTTTGTAAAAGAATGTCATTTCACACATATGAAAAATATCTTGACTATTTAAATTCTGTTTTCTAGTTACCTTATAAGGTCACATTCTGATTAATCTGTTGCCAAAGTTCGTTGTTAAATGAAAACTCTTTTTGACCTATTGGCGGTAAAAGTGCTGTAAAATTTGCAACATTTTTTATAATATGTTCATAATCTGCAAAATATTTTCTCTCAGAGTGAAATCCCTATGCCACATTTCAGCCTAGGTCAAATTGCTACTACAAAATTAGAATCCTTCAGGATGAGAGTTTATAGTGAGAAAAACATAATGGAACCATCTCTTTAAAAAAATGCCTTAATAAAAACTTGATAGTTTGCTCTGCTCTGTATGTATTTATTTACAGTATTTAACCAGATAACTAAGATGATGTGCAGCACTCCACTTCCAAATTTGGCTTGAAGCAGGAGCAGCAGACGTATCAATTACATACAAACATAAACATAACTGTATGAAGCAATCATGTTTCTAACAACAGTAAGCAGTGCACAGAAGACCAAAATAAATAAAATTCATAGAACAAGAGGTAACACTTTTCTTTACACTAAGGTTATGGGCCAAAGAGGTGAAAATGTACTTTCAGCTCAAGGGACTTTTACTCATCTTGCCTGATTATACAGAGACAAATGGAGTTTGCCTTCTCACATTGAAATGTGGATGATTAATATCTTAGCTGAACACCAAGGGCATAGTCTCATCACACTGGGTGTGGATTTCTGCATGCAACTCCCATTATTATTAATGGCTAATTAATGTGTAATTTGCAGAAGGAGATGAGACTATACTTTAGTAACATGTTGTGAGCACCTATGTGGGCTTATCATTCAAGGAACCATCGGGGTGATGGAGTGTGGGTGATGGAAACACAGCATGAATCAGCTACCCTCTGTTTATTTTACAGTTCTGTTGCAGGAAAACATTCACTTCCACTAACTAGAGCCAACAACAAAAGTTGAGTTTGATAAATTATTAGTGGAGATGTTCTTGGTGGCTTTGCTTAGATTTGACTCCTCTTGCGCAAATTGCAGATTAGGAAAGGATTAAGTAACAACAGCGTAGCTAAAGTATTACACATAACACTGGCTATTAGCCAAGGAATGTAGCATGCAAAAGCTGACATTGCCTAACAAATCCAATATAGCTCTGGTCATCATAGAAAATGACTGTGGCCATCGCCTAAGGTAGCAGGTCAGTTTCTACTTTGTTACTCAGTGTCTTGCTGCAGCGAAGTGTTCGCTAAAGAGATTTTTTTTTTTTTACTTCTAGGTAGTGACAAATCTGTAAACATGTAGATGAGTCACAGAAACCATAAATGTAACTGAGTGTAAAACCATTGTTGGGCCTTACAATAATATTCTTGTCAAGTCTCAACATGTCAGGTTGGAAGAGCTGCCGCTGTTTAAATGTTAAAGATTTTCACAGTGCAACCAGCCAGTAGGAAAAAAAAAAAAATCAAAATAGCTCGGGGCCCAATCCTGCTTGCCTAACTCATGTCAAAGGGCCTGCTTTTGCAAGTAGTTAGTGAGACTATTCCTGTGAGTAAATGCTATTCGTTGTGAGTCAGGGTTGAAGGATAAAGCTCAGCGTCCCAGATTCTCAATGGATTTCAATGGAAGTTAGGAGCTTAAATACTTTTGAGGAAGTAGTAGGTCAGAGAGAGAGCATGTGTGTGGATAAGGCAAGCAGGATTTGGTGCTCAGTATCCAGATGAAAGTTTTAGGGTATAATCTAGGCTCAAGTTTGATGCTAAATGCAAATTGTAGGCTGTAAAACATGAAGGGTGAAATCTTGGCGCCACTGAAGTCCATGTCAAAACTCAGCGGGACCAGGATTTCCCCCAGAAAGATTATGAATAGAAAGCAAACTGTAATTAAATCACAATAGCTATCAGAAGACAAGGTGGCCTGATTCTCCTTTGCCTTATATCTTGTGTGGGCGAAAAACATGACCAGATTGGCATGGGAATGTTCTACACTCATTTGGCACTGGTGTAAATGGTTGCACAAAGTGCAGGGCAATGGAGAATGGGGCCCCTGGACTGCAAACTGGTTGCAAACCCGCCTGGTTGTGAAGAGATGCTTGAAAAAATGTGACCCAAGGGCACCCTAAAGGCTCAAAAGTCAGAAGGCAAATAAAAAAGAACCCAAAATGGATTTTTTTTTGACAAGCTCAAGATTTTCAAGCCAATCTCATAATTCTGGGGGCCTGACTTGTGCTTTTTGAACATTTGGGGTTGGCAGTCCTGTGAACTCTATGTATCTAGTCCAGGGATCTCAAACTCAAATCACCACGAGGGCCACATGAGAACTAGTCAATTGGTCCAAGGGCCGCATCACTGAAACCTTTTCATACAATGATACAAAAGTATAGTCAAAAATGAAAAAAATGAAGAGTAATAGAGTATTCTATTAAAAGTCAATGTATTAACTTTTTAAAAACTGTAATGCAAAGAGGGGTTTTAATAAAATATAAACACTCAGGAATGTTTGGAGCTTGGCTGCCAGTGGAGTCAGCGCCTATGGCAGGCCGCAGGAAATAACTCCATGCTCATTACTTTACTAGAGGCGAGGTCCTCAGCTGACGTAAATGGCCGTCTGGATGTTAATGGGGCGGCACCGGTTTACACCAGCTGAGGGTCTGCCCCTGCATCTGAGCAGAGAGACCAAAAAAAAAAAAAAAAAAAGGAGATAAAGTCAGTAAACAGTTCTTCTTTCCACAGCACGTGTTAGAGGAACTTCGCCTCCTCCCCTAGACTTATTTACTGACTTAGTAACATTTTTCTCAAGCATTTCTTCTTCTTCTTTCTTTCCCCAGGGTTGTGGGGAGGAGCTGGAATTTGCATTTCATCCTGGGGGCGGGGGCTCTCGTGTGAGTCTCTTGCGGAAGGGCATTTCGCATATGTGTGCAAGCGCAGTCCTTCTACTCTCACCAGTTTCAGTCTAGTTCCCGACAGTTGTTCCGGATGAATGTAGTTATCATGGAGGTGTATGGGGGCGGGGGAGGGGGGACGGTCAAGATCAACACAAGGAGCTTATGTCAAAAAAGTGGGATGTGGAGGAATGTGCAGGGGTGAGGCGGGTGAGCAGTGATGCCAGCCCCGCGCAGAGGGGGAGCAGGACTCTGGCGAGCAGCGATGCCAGTCCCAGCCTTTGGAAAATATGGTCACCCTATCTAGTATGTGCATTGCTGCCCGCCCAAACCCTATCTGTACCCCGTGCAGGGAGAGGGGCTTGGGTCAGTGAGTGGGTCTAGTCCTGGGGGTGGGGGCTCAGGTGAGAGGCTCAGGCCAGCCCAGCGCGGTGTCCCATTTTCCCTTTGGGAAATAAGTTCACCCTAGCCCAAAGAGCAGGAGGTCCCAGTTGGGTGACTGATGGGCTGAGTTGTTTGCTGACAGAGATGACTGTTGTTGATACAAGTGATTTTTACAGATAATGGTGTTGGAGGGATTCCTGGGTAAGTCCCTACCTCCCCAAAGACTGTAGGAAACATCTCCATTCCAAGGGGGGAGGGTTTCAACTCATTGCCAGACAGAGGAGCTCCCACACAGGGCTGGCTCCAGCTTTTCGGTGGCCCCAAGCCAAAAAAACAAAACAAAACCCCAGCCGAAGCAAAAAAAAATGGCTGCCGCCGAAGTGCGGAAGCCAAAAAACCAACAATGCTGCCCCAGAATCCCCTGACTGCCGCCCCCTACAGGGCGCTGCCCCAGGCACGCGCTTGGCCGTCTGGTGCCTAGAGCCGACCCTGCTCCCACAGCACCACCCTGGGCCTGCGTTGTCTATTTAAGTCGTCAGGTCTTCAGTGCGAGCTCCATAGACCAGATTGACCAAGGTATTTAGGTGCCGAGAGTTGCAGATAGTTGCCAGTGGGCTTTTCAAAAGCACGCCCTCCCCTGACTCCTGTTGATTTGAGTGGGAGCTGTGTACATAGGTGCTTATGATAATTCCACTAGGCAACTGTCTGCATCTTTAGACACTTCAATGCCTTAAAAAAATCTGTCCCTATGTGTTTTATGATGTATTTGTACAGCACCTAGCAAAATATGGTCCCGACCTTGGCTGGCCTCTAAACAATGCAGACAGTAATGGAAAAGCATTGAAAAGACTAGAGGATGTGCACATTTGGAGGACAAAGGCCTTCAGTTAAGGGTGATATTATATTAGCCCCCATTCTTTAAAATATTTCCTTTCCCCCCACCTGTGTGACCTCCATCTTGTCTAGCTTCAGCTTCACTCAGCTGCGCTGCCCTTCATCCAGGGGCTAGTCTCTCTTGGGCCCAGGGACAGCAAGAGGGATGGTGACAGGTAAAGCAGTGGCCTTTGTAACCCCTGCCAAAGGTTTTGTTTGACATTGTTGGACATTTGCAACTAATATGGACCGTCGTATAGATGCCTCCAGGAAGCCGTGTCCATTTTTGGAAGAGGTCATAATGTGTCTGTGCCAAATATGTCAATTTCCTGCAATATCCTTGAACGACCTCATTGTATGAAGTTTATATATTATTAGGGGCTGGGATTCTATGTAACCAGCCTAGAGGGGAGAGGCGACAGATATTGCAACCCTATGCAGCATCTTTGGGGGCCATTGCTTTAAATGGATGGTTCATATATGATTGTGTTCTACTCCACGGGCGAGGGCTACAATAGCTCCTCCAGAGACTAAAAACAGTGGGTGGTGATTAAGGTAAATCAGCCAGGTTGTATCCCCCCAACCCATGAGATACCTGGGGAGGCTCGCATATACTAGTTCAAAATACAGTCTCCAGAGACCAACAGACAAAGAACGGACCTTTGGATACATTGCCTCTGTTTAAACTGACTCAGGGCTTTCTGTCTGATACAACAAACAGACAGGACCTGCTGTCCAAGTGGAGGGGTCCCAATCCTTGCGCAGAGGTTGGCAGGGAAAGCCTTGACCTCCTTGGGCCCCAGAAGGCTGATGAACGACCACTGGTAAGCTTTTTAGCATGTGTGTAGATTGTTTTATTGTTTTTAATATGTTTTTTCTATCATGTTTTCATCTCAAGAATAAATGTGGTTGCTTATAAAGAGATGTGCGGTAACTTGTAACTGCTGGTATTACTCTGGTCATGGCCTTCGGAGAGAAAGCAAAGCACAGACACTGGCCTGTTTGGGTATCTGGCTTGCTGGGACGATCGCAGTGTAGGTAGGGAACTGTGCAGTCTGGAAAAAGCCCCGATCAGGAGGGAGAGAGTTGCAGGTCTCTGACCAAGAATAGTGATGGCTGAGGAACCAGGAGCCTAGAGAGGGTGCCCTTGCTGGACCATGCAGAGGGAATACAGGTGCAGTTGCCCTGAAACTGTGGCTTGTCTTACTTGGTTGAAAGACCCAAGTTTTGCAAAGCATTCAGGCTATAATGCGCTCACAGGATTTTGTGTTTGTGTTGGATGGTGATGACAACTGCTGTGACTTTCAAACCAAAAGTTTCAAAGCTGGGTGACTAGCATGAAGTGCTAACATTCAGATTTAAGCACCTATATACAAGTGGCCTGATTTTTCAAAGGCGCTGAGCATCCACAGCTCTCATTGAAGTCAATGGGACAACTTGTATAGAGTCAGGAATATTGATACCTTAGATCCTTTTAAAAATGAATGGTTTATAGCCTGTAGGCTATCAGATACAGATCGTACATAATTAGCTACTGTAGTTTTTAAAAGCACATAGGTGAGCAATAGGTATAAGTGACTCTCCAACAGACAGAATTGCTTATTTGTACTACGTTTCCTGCGATGCCACTCCTACATACATACCGTACCTTAGCCATTAGGGCACAGATTCTTCCAAAGTTACACTCAAATGAATTGACCCCTAGGATAGGTACCTTCAATATGTCTGCAGACCGGCCCCCAGCCCAGGCGTGAGTGAGTGCTACCATCAAAAGCAAAAGGAGAAATACAGTTGTTTATAAGATAACATGTATTCACAGTCTGTGAAATACCTAAGACTTTAATGACAAGCAGTAAAGAAATGAAGGTCGCAGATAATGATACAACTAGAAGTCAAGCTACTGCAGTGGCTGGCTGGCTCAGAGTAAGGAAAAATAAATATTACTGTGAATATAGATATAGGCACTTAACACATGCAAGGCCAGATTCTCATCAGTGATCTGGTTGCTTTGAACTGCTCAGGTAATACAAAGGAGCTGGAAGAAGGAAAGACACACAGAGAGGGGGCAGGGTGGCACTGTGCTTTGCTGGTTTTTGGCTGGCATATAGTCCCTTCGGGACTACACACTGCTGTTCTACCTCACTTGGGAATCTTGGCCAGTGCGGCCAAGCCCATTGAAACAGGGTGCTGTAATCAGATTCCTGGAAGTCCATCTGTTCCTGCCCCCCAGCCTCCGACTCCCGAGCCCTCCTGTGCTTAGCAGAGCTCTGTGAAGGAGAGAAGCTGGCCTTTAAGGGCTCAAACAAAGAACATTTGTATGCAAATCCTCAGTAGGTGTCCAGATTTTCTGGTTTTATACGAAATGTACTGTAACTGCTATACACTAGAGCTAGGGTGACCAGATGTCCCGATTTTATAGGGACAGTTCCGATTTTTGGGTCTTTTTCTTATATAAGCTCCTATTACCCCCCAGCCCTGTCCCGATTTTTCACACTTGCTGTCTGGTCACCCTAACTAGAGCAAACCCATCCCTGGTTTAGCGCCATTGAAGTCAATGGTATTAATTAGGGAGTAATTTGGCCCACTGTGTTGTTGCTGAAGCTGGCCAAAAAGCGGGAGGGGACCCCTTGCCATGAAAATATTAGTCATTTAGAGGCAAAGTTTAGTCCCAAAGCCGGACGAAAAGTGAAAACCGTGAATGTTTTTGCTTAAAGGGATTTAAAGAAAAACGCTGTTCCTGGCTGCCCGCAGGGAAGGCACTTCTTCAGTTTCTTGTGAAATTGATAAGATGATTATTATTTGTTATTTGTATCACCCATAGTGCCTTGGAGCCCTAGTTGTAGGAAGAGGACCCTCATTGTGCTAGGTGCTGTACAAACACAGCCCTGGCCCCAAAGAGCTTACAATCTAAGAATGAGACAAGAGACAACAGATTGTTTTAGCGTACTCCTCCCTCTGTCTGTACCAATGAGACAATATTGTCTAAATAGACCCAACAGACGTGGGCGGGGGGCGGGGGGAGGCGAGGAGGGATATAACATACAGGCAGAGTGAACAATGTGATGGCAGCAAACTTCATGTTAATTCCATGACAGGGGTTTTTTTTTGGCGGGGGTGGGGGGGGGGTGGGGGGGCTGCGATGGCTGCGATTGGGTTTAGTTAGGAGGGGATCAGCTAAATGGAAAGGGAAGAGGGATGAGGGGTGTAGGGCTAGGGAGAAGAGGATAGAAAGAGCAGGTGAGGAGTGAAGCTGAGGTGAAGAGACTGTGAGGGAGGGGAAAGGAGAGTGTTGGAGCAAGCAGCCAATCAGCACAGGGCAGACTAAATCCATTCACAACTGTAGAAAAGTATCTGAATGACCAGCAGTCCCTGCTTTGGCTACTGGTGCTCCTACTGGCTGGAGTCTCTGGTAGGGTTGCCAGTTTTGGATGGATGTATTCTTGGAGGTTTCATCACATACCATAAACTTTAATTAAAGATTAATCTTTAATTCCAGGAGACTCCAGGACAATCCTGGAGGGTTGGCAACGCTAGTCTGTGGATGCTTTTCTTCCCCTGTAGGCAGAGAGCTCAGATGCTCTGTCTCTCCCCTCCCTCCCTCCCCACTTTCATCAACTCCAGGGAACAGAGAAGAAGAACCTATCTTCCAGAGCTGGGCAGGATTGAGCTAACCCTCTAAAAATAGCAGTGTGGCCAAGGTGGCATGGGCTAACCACCCCGAGAACTGACCTAGGACAGGATTGTACTCAGATGATTAGCCGGATCCGCCACCCTGGCTACACTGCTATTTTTATCACGCTAGCTAGAGCAGAGCTAGGGTATGTATGTCTAACCGAGCTGGGAATTACACCTCCCAGGTCCAATGTAGACTTACAGAGTATCCCCGAAAGGCACTGCCTATCTCCTGGAACTAGGGGTAGGCTAGGAGGCAGAGAGCTCTGTGTCTGTGCCTTGCAATCTCCTCTGGAGCTGGGGAGAAGGAGGTGGTGGTGGGCAAAAGTTTCATCAAATCTGTACTAGCTTTGACAAAACATTTTGTTCTGCTGAACTGGCATTTTCTGACTAAATTTGCCTTTTGTCAGAACATTTCTGACCACCCTAGTTACTATCTAGCTTAATGCAGGCTGAGTGAAAGCTGGAGGCCCTTACTCAGGTCTCACTCAGTAGAGAGAGACCCAGATCCTCAAAGGTGCCTAATTCTCATTGATTTTAGTGGCAGTTAGGTACCTAGTACCTTTGAGGATCTGGGCCTGTGTACCAACTGAGGGACAAATTCTATAGTTCTTAATCATGGAAAATTCCTGTCTAACTCAATGGGAATTTTGTTCAACTGTGGACTACACAATCTGGCACCCAAGCAGAATCTCCGGATTTGACCCAGTTTAACCTTGGCAGAAGCAGTTGCCCAACTCCAGCTTTTGTGAGGCTCAACAATTAACTTTCAAAACAGCTTTTAGAAAAAAGCAGAGCTGGTTCAGAAGTGCTGCGTTAGCTGGCAGTGCTTTGTTAAAGTTACTTCCACTATTACGGTATTTGTTAACATCAGCACTTTGTGCAAAGTAAAACACGGCTACATGCTCACTATTGGATGGAGATTTGCAAGAGCCCAGTGCAGCCAGGATGACTGTTCCCACTCAGTTGTTCCCTTTGCTGGATCAAATTAGATTTGTGGGTAAAATTCACCAAAGTGCACCACTAAAGGACAAATTAAATCCTGTTTTGAGGGCTTCAGTGGGAACTAAGTGGCCTCTGCAGAGGGGTGAATTTTACCCTAGCTGTTGCAAGCCTATGTGTTTTGCTTAATCTTTGTAAAATGAAGGGCTACAATTCCGGGGGAAACCATTTCAAAAGTTCAAAGAGGTACAATTTTACATTACCTACTCGCTGAAAAAAACCCCAATCAGTTTCAATGATTTTTTTACTTAACTGAGTTTCACAGTTTGATGTGCAATCATTTGTGATTCTAGTAACTAGGGTACATGGGTATGCCAATATGTGGACATTTGGTTCCGCATCGTGTTCTGATCTGTAACTGTGCACTCAGCATTTCTCAAATGCTCATGCGGCCACCAGGGGCTTTTCTTGTGGCCACAGCCTCCTGGGCAGTGACTGGGGGAGCCAAGCAGCTGCCCCTCCCTGTTGCTTCTGGATGTGCCACCTTGGTGTTGGTTTCTAGGGCTGCCAGCAGGGGTTGGGCCCTGCCCCCCTCTGGAGACACCTGGAGCACAACCCTGGAGGAGCAGGCAGCCTGTGAGTTCCCCACCTTCCCAGGGGTGGTGGCAGGAGCGGCGCCAGCTTTTTTGCCTCCCTAGGCGGCGGCGGCGGGAGAGGCTGCCACTGCTGCCGCCTAGGACCCCGGCGGCCGAAGAAGCGGCAGCCGAAGTGCTGCCGAGGACCCCAGCGGCCGAAATGCCCCCCCCCCCCAAATCCAGGTGCCCTAGGCAATCGCCTAGGGTCGCCTAATGGTAGGGCTGGCCCTGGGTGGTGGGGCTCGGGCTTCAGCCCTGGGATGGTGAGGTGGCAGGTTCAGGCCACGGGGCTTCAGGCTTCAGGGTCTGGCCTGGTTCCCTGGCCGCAAGGCCCCATCTCCTGGCCGCAGGGCTTCAAGCTCCTTCCTGGGGCCCCATCCCTCAGGCTTCAGGTTCTGGCTCCCAACTGCCTTCCCCACCCCTCATCACTCTTGGTCTCTGCTGCCTATCCATCCAACACCCCATCCAGGGCTTAATTTGTCCCCAGGCTTGCTAGGGCTGAGTAAGTCTGCTGTGAAAAGTCTTAATAGCCCTTTTCACAGCAGAGACTTGTTAGCTGGCTGGGAGGCTGTGAAAAGTGATATTAACAAATGTACAAAAATCACTTTTCATAGCAGCAGACTTACTAGCTAGCCATAAATAAATGACAAGGCTTTTGATGTGCCTATTTATTTGTTTCTCCTAATGTTAATTAAGTATTTTAGGAAAAATTGTCAAAGTGGCCACCAGCGAGAGTTGGTGGCCGCGCTCTGAGGCCACCAAAAGATGTGCCATGAGAGCCCCTGCACTAGATAGTTCCGCTGTTTAGAATTAGACCTGTTCAGGAGCTGCTCTGTGTGAGTGTCAGAATACCATGTGACATGCCGTAATGTCATCTACTGAATAGTGAGAACAAGTTTCATCTGGAATCAAGACAGACCTAACTCTAAGAAATCTTTAGCAACCTTGCTAAACCCGTTAGACAAAACTAAGCGCATGGTTACGGAGGAGGGAAATTATTTTTATTTTCTTTTTGTGGAAGTACCTGCTCCATTTCTGATGGAGTCTAAAAGAAATCTTAAAATTTTAATCCCTGTTTTTACTTTTATCAGAATGCCCCATTCAGACTCCAATTCCCGGGTCCTGATGAAGGATGGACTTAAATATGTGCTTGAGCACTTTGCTGAATTGGGGCCCTAATTCTCAAACAACCTGCTTCAAAAATTCTGCTCACCTTGACAACAGCAAAAATCCAATGTAATGCTGTAGACTTTCATAGCATTACTCCAGATTTACACCGGTCTGACTAGAGCAGAACTTCTCCTGTTGTCTTGCCAAAACAGCTGCAATTTTTGGCCCTAATCTTGCAAACACTTACACACATGAGGAGTCCCACTAAGTTTTTTATTTTGCTTTTAGCTGTCAAAAAGATTTTTTGAAACAAATATTTATTCTAGAAAATGGCACTTTTTTTCTGCCAGTGTTTTGCTAGGCTGAGAACAACTGAGGATGTAATCAATAAAAAGAGCAAAAAACAGTTTAATGGGTGGGGGAGGGAGGAGGTGTCTTAGCTTTTGGCCTGAGCACAACTCAGGCCTGTTGAGCTCGCCCTATTGAATGTCATTTTTTATAGTTGTGCTTACAGGATTGTGTTACCTTTGTGTGCGCTGGTAGGCCTGCCTTGGGAAGCTATCAGTATTTAGGGGCTGCTCCATCTCCCATTAATGGAAGGACTCCCACTGACTCTGCTGAGAGCTCAAGCAGGTCCACAGTTAATTGGGAGTAGGGTGACCAGATGTCCTGATTTTATAGGGACAGTCCCGATTTTTGGGGCTTTTTCTTATATAGGCTCCTATTACCCCCCACCCCCGACCCGATTTTTCACACTTGCTATCTGGTCACCCTAATTGGGAGTAAAAGACTGGCCACTTTGTGTACAAAGGTGAAGTCTCCAGCTGCACACCTGATTAGAATTTTGGTTCTCTCTGTGCTAATCAGCCAGTTATGGCTCTAATCATTACCGAATTAATTTAGTCTAATGGCCTCTCACTAACTGCAGTCTCCTGTCCTAATAGCCAGTTACATCTCAGACCCTTAGACTGTAAGATCTTCGGGGCGTGTCATGTTGTGTGCACCTAGCATACTTTGGGGCACCCACTGAAATCAACTGGGTGTCTTTCAGGTGACTTCTCTAGGTTTCTCTAGGACACATCTGTCCTGTGTGAAAAAATAATAGTTCTGGTTAATGGTGAAAATAACCATTACAAAATTCAGACTGGAACTTTTTTCTTTTAGCCTTTGACCTTTCCCCCCCTTCTACGACTCAGCACTGTCTCCACCCAGCAATGTAATTCTTGGATGAGCTTGACAAAGGTGCATTCTCAGATATTCCTGCTGTCAGGCAAATAGATTGCTCACTCCATCCCGCAGTCTGCAGAAAGGATTACAATAAAGATTAGGATCAGGAGAGCCCGTCCAATGCTCTAAATCTCAAAACAGGTGTAAAGGGAAAAACACGCGAAGGAAATTACATGTTACAGGAAAATTCCTCATGGAGGAACTCACCAGATAAATCTACACTAGAAGCTGAAATCTGGATTACGCAGCTGCTGAACAGGGATTGTTCCAAACAGGGGCAATATCTGGTGCTGTGTTACAGGCCATAACTCTGTGCTAAGCAAAAATGTCATCACATGCTGACATTATGTATTTGCACATTCCATCCTAATGGACTGATTAAAAATCTCATTGCAAATGTCAAGTAATGAAGTAATCAAAAATATCTTATAGGAAAAAGAAATGTTTTTGCGTGAATTTGAATAGCTGAACAATACAGTCAGAAGCGTGAACCAGTGCAACTTCCTACAAACAATCCTACAACCTTCTGCTCACACAAGCAGTCCTATCTACCATGTGTATAAACGGTTGAAGACCCTTAATAAATGTGTATAATTGACAAGCATGTGTATTTGTTACCATACAATTAACCAGAAACGATACTGGTATTTTATTAGGGTTCAAATCCTCTTTTGTAAAAGGACTAGTTTTGGATCACTTGGATTGGATGTAGCATTTGCTTCTCACCATTTTTTCCCCCAGCTAAATTGACTGACGCATAAGAAGATCATGCAGACTTGCCTAAAGCCACCCACTAAGTCATTGGCTCAACCCAGATTAGATCACAGGAACTTTTGAGTTACCAGCCCTTTGATCAAGTCACAGGACCGGATGGCCTCTTTCATAGTCCTTTGATGGAAGACAATATAAATAGACATTAGGGAGTTTACAAAAAGTTTTTTTTTAACTTTTGAAAAAAAGTTTTACCCCAAGGCAAGGAGAATTGGAATGTGTCATAAACGGGTGTCTTGTATGTATCAGCTGGGGGAAAATAATCAAAGGGAGGAAAGGTTTTATAAGCATGTATCCATTAAGTAAGTCTCTGAGCAAAAGACAACAGGATACTAGGGTTAACAGTGCAGTAAGTATTGCACACAGCATATATACACCTCCTCACGAGTGGTTACCTTATAAAAAAGATTTCAGTGGCTTCACCCTTTAGAAATAGAGAATTACAAACATACTGAACAAAGTTGTTTTGAAAAACACATTGAGGTACCCACAGTATAGTAAAAAGCCATTGTTGCTGTGAGGGGCTATTTGTCACAACCAATTTATGACCCTCCATTGCACTGAGGCGATGGAAACTTCTAAAAGATGCTTCTACATCTAGACAAGTACCTCTGGAAATAAGCCTACAGGTTTGTTTTGTCAGCATTCCATTACCTAGGATAACCTTTTAATCTCCTTTGTAGACAGCCAGGCTCCCTGGCTAGTGCAGATGTTTATCCCCTATTACCATCATAACACGAGTCTCCCATTTCTGATGATCTAATTGCTGCTTCTTTGAGGAATGGACAATACTGGCCTTTCACAAACCTGCACGGAAAACATTTTAATACATTCCACACAAAAATGCTTCTTTTGTCTGGTTGCTCCAGTGACCCAGTCAAGTTCTTATCTCCTGAGTACAAGGAAGAAGAGAAAGGAGCCCCGTCAAAACAAGAACCACATCAAAATACTAATCTGGGATGGTGAGAGGGAGACATGTCCTCCTGAAGGGACAAGGGCTCCTCCCTCTATTGAAAGAACAGAGCAGTCCAGAGATAAGAACATGTTCATATGTTGCCTTTTGAGTCATCTTTGGAACATAATTACAGGTGAAGCTCCACCCCCTGCCTCAGGAACTGCAGCCAGGTACCAAAGGGGCAGAGAGCTGAGACAGAGGGAGTGAGGCACTGGCCTGTCTGTGATTTCAAGGAGGCAGCAGGTAGGAAGGAAGGTAGCAATGTGGCGATTGGAAGTGATAGGGGCTGTGACTTTGTGAAAGATGTAAGGGTGGGGGGATGAAAAGGGAAGCAGAGACCCCTGTTACCTAGCAAGGGTGGGGAAGTAAAGAGACACTGACATTTTTGTCAGGTGGGAAGGGGGAGGCAGGGCCCAGAGCTTGTTTTCGGGGGGTCAGATATAATTTTTTGCTGGGTGACAAAGGGCAGCCTCGTCACCAGTCTTAGCATGTATTTTGGGCACCAGCCGCCACCGATGGGAAACCGGTTACCCAGCCTCTTCAAGGCACAGGCCATGCCTTCTTTGCACAGTGCCTAGCCCTTTGTGAGCACTAATAATAATAATAATATGCGTCGTCCCTGGCTACTTCACGAGACCGCAAGTGACAACAGTATTTCCTGTGAGATCAGAACTTATTGGCACAGAGAATCTACACAGCAAGTTGCATTTTTATGTGACTAGTGAATTTAGCTAGAGAGACAGCAAAGCAAGTGAAGTGACATGTTATGAGAAAACACAAAACGAGGGCATTAGCATACATGACTTCTTTAATTATTCTTTTATTAAATGTGTAATGCAGAGCCTGTTAAGTATTGAGAGCTCTTTTATTAAGTGTCGCTTCTATTATTGAATGAGGGCGGTTGAGACACACACTGGGATAAGGGGAACACATTGGTCTGAGGGAAAAATTCTACTCTCTGGTCCACACTGATGTCAGTAGCTGTTCCAGATGCAACAGAAATGAGTCAGCTTGGTCCAGTGAACTGAGCCCTGGGGTGGGGGCCAGGAACTTTTGAGCTACCCAGTTGCTTCGGCCAGAAGTCTCTCCATTGAATGTGCCCCTAAATAAGTGGGCTGATTTTTGACATCTGTAACTCCCATTGACTTGTAGGCTCTTGAAAAACCAGCCCCCTTTTATTATCTCTCTGCACTGGTTTTCCCATCTGGGAATGGGGATAATTGGTTGGTTTCTTACACCAGCACAGAAATATACGGGCCATGCTTCAGGAGATAGGTCCATTGGGCTTCCGGGGACCTCACCTGGCCCAATCAGTGTGCGCCATTTGCAAGGTCACTCCTAGGATTCATCTAACTTGGCTTTATAATCCTGTAAAGAACCCGAGCACGGTTTCAGGAACTCATGAAGCGTAGAAGAATTCATAGGTTTCTGGTGAGTGTTAGTTCAGAAAGACAGATTCTGCCTGAGTGCAAAGACATCCAAAGTATGTCACGGTATGTGTTTTGCTGGACTGTGCACGGCCATATTTCTTAATAATTGCCATTTTGATGAAACTGAGTTTCCTCAGAGCATTGGAATTAGAGGGTGTAATGGCCGAATTTGAGCATTACCCTGTGCTCTCATTGGGATATGCTGTAATCCAGGATTAATTAACCCGCATTCATGAGCACATAAATGGAGGGTCCAATGCAGCAGAACAGAGCTTTGAAGCAGAAACGCAGCCAGAATGACAGGGCAGACAGCTCTGCCCTGGGCTCAAACCACCCCAAAAATGCTACGGAGCAGGAGAAGACATCAAGGGGCAAGATGTGAGCTCCGATCTGCTGGTAGAGCAGCTGAAAGAGGCCTTCCTACAGAAGCAGCAGCTGGGAAGCAGATCCTTGCACGGAGGTCACAGGTTTACCAGTCCCTGGGCAGCAGAGAACAGAGGCAGAGGGCTGACAGCAGCCGGTACTTTAAGAACATATGAAGAATTCATTTAAACACCTTTCACTGTCCTTGCTCCAGATAAGGGCTTCGAATTAGATGCCAAGGATCATGAGTTTCATCAGAACTGTTGTATAAATATAGAGGGTTTAATTATCCTCTAACTCACACTAGTGCTAATCAGCAGTAGATCAGGCAGCGTGGCCCATGGAGTAGGGCGTTGGAACAGGGCTTAGGAGACACGGGTTCAGCCCTGACTTGATCTGCAAATGGCTTTATCGTTCTGCATGGTTGTTTTCCACCCCACCTTTGGTCTGTCTGTTCATAGTGCATGTTCTTTGGTCCAGTGACTGTGTGCTTGTGCAGTGCCTAGCACGATGAGGCCCCCATCTCCACTGGCATTACTGTATTACCAATATTAACTCCATTGAAGCCAGTTAAAGTGGTGTAGAACCCATGTACATGAGAGAAGAATCACACTCAAAATGGATCATACTTTCCATTTTTATTGCACCTTCCAGCCAAATATTTCAAAGCTGTGTACAATACAGGTTATGTCTACACAACGTGCACACACACTCACACTAGCTCTCATTGAGAGTACAAATAGCAGTGTCACCGTGTTAGCGTGGGTAGCAGCATTGGAGGCATGGCTTAGCTGTGCTGAGTACATGCCCATTGGTTTCAGGTGGGTTTGTATTCCTCACGGCTAAGCCGTGCCTCTACTGCCGCTACCTGTGCTACTGCAGCTACTCTGCTATTTATACTCATGGCTCCTCGGTGCTACAAGAGCAGGGAAATCACAATGGTAGCTCATAGTGTAGCCATAGAGTCATTCTCACAATATCCTGCTGAGATTGGTTATGGACTAAATACTCCCATTTTACAGATGGGGAAACTGAGGCACCGAAAGGTTAAGTCATTTGTCCAGGATTACAGAATGAGCCTGTGTCAGAGGCAGGCATAGAACCCAGAAGTTTGGACTCTCACTGTAACAATTGGACAATAGAGCTGGTTGAAAAGTTGGAGAGGGGGATGTGTATGCTACAGTTCAGGTTGACTGCACCTGTATTCCCTCCCCGTGGTCACTTGTGGGCACCCCCTCTAGGCTCCCATCTTCTCAGCCACCACCACTCTTGGGCAGAGACCCACATCTTTTTCTCTCCTGCCCAGGGTTTTTTCCAGGCTTCTCAGTTCTTTGCAGACACTGTGATATTCCCAGCAAGCCAGACTGCCCAAACAGGACAGTGCCTGCACCGTGCTTAATCTATAAAGGCTAGGAACAGTGTATTGCCAGCAGTCACAAGTTACCACACAGTAAACATATTTATTCTTAAGGTGAAAGCACTACAGAAAAAACATAAAACCCAGTCAAAGTGCCTATATGGAAGCTAAAAGCGGTCTCCCCTTGCCCCCCCGCCCCCCCCACCCCGTGTGACAAAAGGTCCTGTTTTTGCTGACTTTCCCTGCCCGTTTTTTTGTTGAATTTTCACTTTAAAATGTTCTGACCATCTCGACTAGCCAGGACAACACTATAAGAATCTAAAACTTCCAACAACGTCTTTTTGGAAAACAAACCAATCGAGAACCTTTACGTGGGTTCGGCAAAGGAAAAACAGCCCTTTATAAAGAACATGCATCGTGTGATAGTAAAATATTTGAATACTAGCAATAAAAGACTGCCTTCATTCACTAGTGTGACACTGCCAGAAAGAATGGCAGCTTGTGCTTACGTCAAAGATCCCAAGCTCTCTTTAAATATGCATGCAGCCTCACAGCATTGTAAACTCACCATTTGCTACTGGGCACCTGCATTAGCTGTGGACCCTTTCAGATACTTACAATAAGAAAAATGTGGTACCATTGCAACACTGGTAGATATTGAAATTTCAATAGTATCCTTAGTATTAAGTCTGTCAAGCGATTAACAAAAGTAATTGTGATTAATTGCGCTATTAAAAATTAATCACCATTAATTGTGCAATTAATCGTACTGTTAAACAATGATAGAATACCATTTATTTAAATATTTTTGGATGTTTTCTACATTTTCAAATATATTGATTTTAATTACAACACAGAATACAAAGTATACAGTGCTCATTTTATTTTTTATTACAAATATTTGCACTGTAAAAACCAAAAGAAATAGTATATTTCAATTAACCTAATACAAGTCCTGTAGTGCAATCTCTTTATAATGAAAGTTAAACTTACAAATGTAGAATTATGTACAAAAAATAACTGCATTCAAAAATAAAACAATGTAAAACTTTAGAACCTACAAGTCCACTCAGTCCTACTTCAGCCAATCGCTCAGCCAAACAAGTTTGGTTACAATTTGCAGGAGATAATGCTGCCCATGTCTTGTTTACAATGTCACCTGAAAGTTAGAACAGGTGTTTGCACGGCACTGTTGTAGCCGGCATCACAAGATATTTACGTGCCAGATGCGCTAAAGATTCGTATGTCCCTTCATGCTTCAACCACCATTCCAGAAGACATGCGTCCATGCTGATGATGGGTTCTGCTCGATAACGATCCAAAGCAAAGTGGACCGACACACGTACATTTTCATCATCTGAGTCAAATGCCACAAGCAGAAGTTTGATTTTCTTTTTTAGTGGTTTGGGTTCTGTAGTTTCTGCTTAGAAGTGATTCTCTTTTAAGACTTCTGGAAGCATGCTCCACACCTTGTCCCTCTCAGATTTTGGAAGGAACTTCAGATTCTTAAAACTTGGGTCGAGTGCTGTATCTATGCTTAGAAATCTCACATTGGTACCTTCTTTGCGTTTTGTCAAATCTGCTGTGAAAGTGTTCTTAAAACGAACATGTGCTGGGTCATCATCCAAGACTGCTATAACATGAAATATATGGCAGAATGCAGGTAAAACAGAACAGGAGACATACAATTCTCCCCTAAGGAGTTCAATCACAAATTTAATTAATGCATTATTTTTTAACAGGCATCATCAGCATGGAAGCATGTCCTCTGGAATGGTGGCTAAAGCATGAAGGGGCATATGAATGTTTAGCATATCTGGCACATAAATACCTTGAAACGCCGGCTACAAAAGTGCCATGTGAATGCCTGTTCTCACTTTCAGGTGACATTGTAAATAAGAAGCAGGCAGCAGCATCTCCTGTAAATGTAAACAAACTTGTTTGTCTTAGCAATTGGCTGAACAAGAAGAAGGACTGAGTAGACTTGTAGGCAATACAGTTTTACATTGTTTTGCTTTTGAGTGCAGTTATGTAACAAAAAAAAATCTACATTTGTAAGTTACGCTTTCACGATAAAGAGATTGCACTGAACTTGTATGAGATGAATTGAAAAATACCATTTCTTTTGTTTATCATTTTTACAGTGCAAATATTTGTAATAAAAATAATAATATAAAGTGAGCACTGCACACTTTGTATTCTGTGTTGTAATAGATATTAATATATTTGAAAATGTAGAAAAACATCCAAAAGTATTTAATACATTTCAATTGGTATTCTATTGTTTAACAGTGAGATTAATCGCGATTAATTTTTTTAATCGCAGTTAACGTTTTTGAGTTAATCGCGTGACTTAACTGCAATTAATCAACAGCCCTATTGTAGGAGGTGACCCAAAGCCCATGAAAGTCACTGGAAAGGCTCCCATCAGGCCCTTTATATTTTTAATACATAAATAAATTTAGGGGAGGAGGGATAGCTCAGTGGTTTGAGCATTGGCCTGCTAAACCCAGGGTTGTGAATTCAATCCTTGAGGGGGCCATTTAGGAATCTGGGGCAAAAATCTGCCAGGGGACAGTACTTGGTCCTACTAGTGAAGGCAGAGGACTGGACTCAATGACCTTTCAAGGTCCTTCCAGTTCTATGAGATAGACATATCTCCATATATGAAATAAGTAAATGTAAAGGTGACACACCGTGGTGGATGCTTTGGTTCGGGCCAGTTGCTGAAGGGGTATACACCAGTAATTAGGATGCCTCGCTTGTGTTATTTGTGTCTTTTGCATGAGCCAGAGCCCAGCACCCTATATGGGATCTCTTTTGAAAATACAGCCTCTGCTGCGTGTGCTGAGCACTTGAAAATCTGCTCCTGAAAACCTGGCCCCATGTATCTCTTGTTATCGCTGTCCCAGGAGTTCAGACGGATTCTGACGTTAATGTTTGCAGGGTTTTTTAAGTGTCGCTTTTTTTTGGTCTCTAGGGTGGCTTTTGACATTTGGGGATGGGTAGGTGGATGTGACAGTAAACAGCTCTGCCATTTGCCATTTTTCACCCAGAACCTAGGGAGCTGCCAAGTTAAAACCTGGGATGTATCACCAGTGTGTGTGTGTGAGAGAGAGAGAGGGAGGGAGGGAAGGAGGGAGCCAGAGAGCCTGCAGAAACTGCCATAAATTTAGGTTAGTGATTTGTCACTGGGTCACTTAGGGGTCAGGCATTCCAAGGGTTGGGGCAGAGTCACTGGTGCTCAGGCAGGGCTGGGACCACAGCACTGGAATAGCACTGGTAACTGGTTTTAAACAAGTATTTTAAAGTTACAAAAGGCTTGAATAGGTTTTATTGCCGAACAAAGGACAATTTAATAAAACCAATCCAAGTCTGGCTATTCTGATTGGACATCATGACTTTTTTCCCATGACCAGATCATGCCTGTTTAATATAATCTACCAAGGTAAACTGCTCGCTCAAATAATCTGTATTGCCCAATTTCATTTAATCTCCTTTGGGTTCATGGTGAAGAAGGATTTAAATGGAAGTAAGTGAACTGTGTGTGGCTTAGGGCAGTGGTTTTCAAATTGCGGGTCACGACCCAGTACTGGGTCGTGGAATGGAAGGCACTGGGTCGCAGCGGCTCTGTTCAGCACCGCTGACCGGGCCATTAACAGTCCTGTCGGCTGTGCTGCCCGGCTAAGACAGGCTAGTCTCTACCTGTTCTTATACCGCGCTGCGCCCCGGAGGTCATAGCAGGTCCAGCTCCTGGGGGGGCGCACGGGGTTCCGCGTGTTGCCCCCGCCCCGA
The DNA here is from genome assembly GCA_033296515.1 of Macrochelys suwanniensis. NCBI lineage: Eukaryota > Metazoa > Chordata > Testudines > Chelydridae > Macrochelys > Macrochelys suwanniensis. The sequence goes on from CM065776.1 coordinate 241,494,535, forward strand.
GCACTGGCTTCCTGGCCAATGGGAGCTGAGGGGCGGTGCCTGTGGGTGAGAGCCGCACGGAGCCGCTTGCACGCCGCCACCTAGAAGCCGGACCTACTGCTGGCCACTTCTGGAGCTCAGAGCGGTCTCTGGTGCCAGGGCAGGTGAGAAGCCTGCCTCTGCACCTCAGCTGTACCGCTGACTGGGAGCCACCAGAGGTAAGCCCATACCCCAACCCCCTGCCCCAGCCCTGAGCCACCCCTCAAACCTGGAGCCCCTTCTTGCACCCCAAGCCCCTCATCCCCAGCCCCATCCCACAGCCTGCACCCCCAGCCCAGAGCCCTGACCCCCTCCCGCACCCCAACTCCCTGCCCCAGCCCACAGCCCCCTCCCACACCCTGAACCCTCATTCCCGGCCCCATCCTGCAGCCCTCACCCCTGCACCCCAACTCTATTTCTCAGCCCTGAGCCCCTCCCACACCCCAAACCCCTCATTCCTAGCTCCGGTGGGTCACAGACATCAACAATTTTCTTCAACGGAGCCGCCAGAAATAATGTTTGAAAACCACTGGCGTAGGGTTTGCCTACAGCTGTACCACTGCAGCGCTTCAGTGTAGACACTAGCTATGCCGATGGGAGGGATTCTACCTATGCTAACGGCAAAGGTAATCCACCTCCCTGAGAGGCGGTAGCTAGGTCAATGGAAGTATTCTTCTGTCGATCTAGTGTTGTCTACAGGGGGACTTAGGTCAGCTTAAGTACGCTGCTCAGAGGTGTGGCTTTTTCACACCCCTGAGAGATGTAATAATGCCAACCTAATTTAGCGGTAATTATGCCTTAGACCAAGGTACTAGGAATATCCTAAACTCATCCCTTCCCCTGATTTTCACTATATCTTTTGTCTGGTCACTTCAGGGTCAATGTTCTGAAAGTTTTAGTTTTAGCTGCTTCTAGTTTTGGGTGCCCAACTGAGGTTCAGGTCTATGCCTCGTTATACCTGTCTGTGCAATGAGGCTAACAACAGCTAACAATAGTGCAATAAATCGTATATGGATATACCGCCTTTTTTTCCTTGAAGGATCCCAAAGCCTCTTTTAAAATTAACAAACAGTTCACAGAGGTCACTTTATCTACCACTGAAGTGCAGCGAGCTTTGGGGTGATCTGTGACAAATATTTAACATTCCATAGCAGCAGGAAGTGGAGAAGAGTCCCTTATCCAACTGAAACTAAAGGGTGGTTTTAAATGGGCAGGATGTAGATAGCTATATTGGGATTTTGTTAATACTTGGCTACCTCACAGGGCTGTTGTGTAGCTTAGTTACCTATTTAGAAGCAGGGCAATCCTCAGAGGAATGGCACTATAGAAAGGGAATTTCAGAATCTGCTCTTGCAAACTTGAATGAGTTAAACATTATCTGATAAGAAGTCACTGTTTTGGGTTTTATTTTCAAAACACCCCATGTGCAAATGAATAATGCAACATTCAACCTGTTGAGCAAGTGGCCGTGTACATAAGATGCTGTTTACTCAAGATACTTCCATCAAACACAAGCAGGTTGCCTAACTTAAGTTTGCAAGCAAACGTTACAAGACCACCATTGCAACAGGTACTGACCTAAAAGGCTGCAGGCAAAAGGTTAGGCATGGATTAGAGCTAAATGTGACACAGGTCGATCGTAAACATAGGGACCCCTGCCCCTATAAAAATGCTCTTTGAGGGGGAGAGGAGGGATGTTGGTGCTGCTGTAAATAAAATTCCACAAGCAGCCAGCAGGTGTAACACTGCTAGAGAATACCTGCAGGCAAGGGGCAAAGCTGAAGGAGAGTTAGATGTTGACAGGGCCGGTGCAAGGAAGTTTCGCGCCCTAGGCGAAACTTCCTTGCACCAGCCCTGCGCCCCCTCCCCCCAGCTAACACCCCCCCCCCACAGTCAGCCCCACCCCCCGGGCCACGGGAGCTCAGCCCCCCCCGCCCGCGGGCGCTCAGCCCCCACCCGCCCACGGGTGGTGAGCTGAGCGTGGAACCGGGAGGCAGGGGGGTGGCTTGCTGCGACTGCCTCCTGGCTCTGGGAGGCAAGGGGGCAGCTTGCCGCAGCTGCCTCCTGCTCAGCGGCTGAGCGGGGAGGCAGGGGAGTGGCTTGCCGCAGCTGCCTCCCGGCTCCACGCTCAGTGGCTGAGAGTGGAGCCGGAAGGCAGGAGACAGCCGCCCGCCGCCCGCCGCCCCCAAAATCCTGGCACCCTAGGCGACTGCCTAGGGTCGCCTAGTGCTAGCACCAGCCCTGGATGTTGATGAGAAACCAAATTCTGAGTGCCTTTTCTAGAGCATGGGGTAGGGTGGGGTGAGAAGAGGAGCACAGGGCCTGGAGGTTCTTTTGCTCATTGCTTAAACCAGTCTGTCCTGAAAGGTCACACACACTTTTACCAAGTTGCATAAAATCCGGATCTGACAAATGAAGCTTTTTATAAGGCCTATGATATAATATATTAGTTCCTCTCGACAAGAAAGCCATAAACCTGAGAGGTAATCAGCCGACGCGTCATAAGGAAATGCCACTAGGGTGCATACATTATTGTGAAAGCGCTGGTACTGGAAATGTAAGATGTAAAGCTTATAAAAAACTTGCTCCACACAGGAGTCATCAATCTGTCAGGGCTGGACACCATTCCCACAAGGACTGGCTGCGGAAGGTGGTAATTTTGAAAGTAACGTTCAAAGTTATGGTGCTAGCAGAGGATGCAACGCAAAGCCCTGTGTCCTGTGTAATACATCACACCTCAATGATACTTCAGAGGCCCTGAATTAGATGGCAAGAAACCCAGAATTATACACTGCTGTCCAACCCCAGCCCTTAACCTCTCTCCCCTTGTCATACCAGGTCGCTATATACAGGAGCCCTAGGGTAATTTTAAACGATGCGGTGTGGGGGAAGAGGGGCATATCACTGGTCATATTAAAAGTGCATGGCATAGAGAGGGGCTGTAAGGTGCACTCACACAAATGAGTGTTCTCGTTTGCCACTGTAATCAAGTGAGCACTACAAAACCAGTGTTATCCAATATGATTATGACGCACAAAACATCATTACAAATGCAGTCAAATGAGTCCAAGCCTAAATAGCTTTTGCTTGTGGAAGGCCTTGCACAGTGCATTAAGGAGCAACAACAGCACACAAGGTAAAGCAGGGAATGGTTCTCTGAGGGAATCTTTCCATTGACTACAGAGTGCTTCGGATCAGGGTGGGAGGTGTGGATTGGGCCTATTGGCAGATGAATGACATTGAAGTCAATGGGAATCTTGAAACTGGCTGCAATGGTAGCAGGATTGGGGCTACACCGCCGAGGAGTTTATACACGGGGATTAAGTGTATTGCAGCAGTCTGCACTGGTTCCAGTGCATGAATAAACAAAAGAAACGAGTTTCCATGCAATGAGCAATGGACAAGTATTTACCACCCCAAAAGTCAATATTTTACTAGAAGTAGGACTGGGAGAGCTTACGAAACCAATGTATTTTGTTTGTAAACAAGCTTCAAAGCTTTTTTTTTATGTGACATGTTGTTAGCTACTAGTATTTACATTTGTTTTTAATGGAGAAACAATTCCCAGAAAGATGAATATGGTGAGTTTATGACCCTAGCAACGAGGCGGAGTCACCGCCAACCCCTGAGCGTTCGGTGCATGTTAAACATCACGGAGCAAAGTTTGTTGGCTGGCCTATTGGGCCAAGATTCTGAAAGATGGTGCCTACCATTACACTGCGGAGTCTGTTCTTAGACACCGAAGTAGGTGGCCTGATTTTCAAAAGGGCCCAGCAGTTCCCATGGAGGTCAGTGGGAGGAACTGTTTGGGGCTCACCATTTTTTTGCAAGTCATGCACTGGAACGTGGATCCAAGCTTTAGGCACCCATGTTTGTAAATCTTAGCCCAGGTAAAGAACCCTGTGCGCTCCTCTAAGGATCTCAAAGTGCTTTCAGAGACTTTAATTGTTTAAAGCTTCACAGCACCTCTGTCCAGTAAATAGGAATTAGACCCATTTTACCGAGGGATACACCCAGGCAGGGAGGGGTTAATGCCAAGATCCTCAGAGATATGCAGAGATAAGTACTGAAATCAATGGGCATTAGGTGCCTAAATACCTTTGAAAATATGGGACTATGTGACTTGCCCAGGCCACACAGCAAACCTGTAGCTAAGTCTAGAAGAGAATTCAGGAGTCCTGTCTCCCTGCTTTTCTCCTAGCTCCTTTTGTTAACACTCCCTGCTTATCAGCAGAGAACTAGAAAGGTACTCTACGCTCACACTCCAGCCTCCATAACACCGCATTTGAATTTTCAAATGCTAAAATAAAATGGATACAGACATTTGCTTTATACTCAACCCTCCTGCCTCGCTAGGGACTGAAATAAAAAAGATGAGGTACGAAACTGAAAGGTCATGGAAAGATCACCAGCCACATGTAACTCTAGAGTCGGCAGTTTTTATCTTACCCCGCAAATTATTTTGTTTCTTGCTTTGACAGCGTTGAATGGGCTGTTTATTATCACTGCCCTCCTGGGCCAGGGCATCCACAAAGATTCACCTGCCCCAAACACGACAGTTTCTGTGAAACAGACTCTGTGACTCGACCTTTTTATATTTTTGCTTTCTTACTATTTCTCATAAGTAGGACATTACTACAGCATAGCTCGAGGCAGCATGACCTTTGAGTAGTAGCTCTGTGTGAGCAAATCTCAGCTGTTTGGCTGCTGCTGAACGCTGTCCTGCAGATGGTTAATGTGACAAGGATTGCACTTTCCAACCCTTTCCTAGAAAAGCAGTGTGGTTCAGTAGATAGGGCATGAGGCCGTGACTCAGGCAAACAAGCATCTAGTCCTGGCTCTACCAGTGTCTGGCTGGTGAGTCTTGCCCACATGCTCAGGGTTCAGCTGATCGCCATATTTGGGGTCGGGAAGGAATTTTCCTCCAGGGTAGATTGGCAGAGGCCCTGGAGGTTTGTCGCGTTCCTCTGCAGCATGGGGTGCAGGGCACTTGCTGGAGGATTCTCTGCATCTTGAAGTCTTTAAACCATGATTTGAGGACTTCAGTAGCTGAGACATGGGTGAGAGGATTATTGCAGGAGTGGGTGGGTGAGATTCTGTGGCCTGCATTGTGCAGGAGGTCAGACTAGATGATCATAATAGTCCCTTCTGACCTTAAAGTCTATGAGTCTATGAGTTGCCTGTTGTAGGATTTTGATCACAGTAATGATACTTGCCTCTCTTTGTAGAGCTCTTTGAAATAACTGGATGAAAAGTGCTATCTATATAAGAGCTCAGTGTCATTCCCTGCAGTCATTGCTACACAGCAATTTTGTGATGCCAGTGGCAAAGGTTTAGACTGATAACACCAAATTTATGTCGTTCGGGAATTCTGGTAGCCCTTGAATCCCAGTGTCACAGCTGAGCGACTTTGTGCTGATTCCAGGAGCCCTCTAGTCTCTGCTTCCACCCCACTGAGATGTCATCTCCTGTGCTAACGTGTTATAATCTCAGACTAATTTTAAAGGAAGGCTAATCTGTACGGCAGGGCAAAGGGTAGTACAATGGAGAGTATGGCACCCTGGAGGAATGGCATGCAATGAAGAAAAGGGAATATGAGGCTGGATTTCAGAGGGAAACTTCCTGACAGTGAGAGATGTTATTGGAATGGCTCTCAGACAGCCAGGGCCCAAACCATATAGAATGTATGCCCTGATCCTGAGAGGTGTTGAAATCAGTGGGAGTTGTGTGGAGCCAAGCATTGCTCAGGATCAGGCCTTAGTAAAACTGAGCCAGCACCGTGACTGTCACCAGAAGTGACTAAGAAGCCAGTGCGGTGGGTGCTTTACTCAGTATAGTCTCAGCTAAACTGCGCTGGAACTGGAACTTATCCAACCCTCCTCCACAGTCTGGGGCATGGCTCAGATGATGTGATATTGGCCTTTTCTGTCTCTAGTGATTATGATTCTATGAGTCATCTGGAAAGGGGAGCTCTCAGCTGTGCTGTTTCATTGGTTTTATTTGCTTGTTTGCTAAAATGGAATCTGGTGGGACACAAACAAAGTCTCTCCTCCTCTGTCAGTTTATCTCACGTATGGCTGTGTTTTTACACCCTCTCTTCAGATATGGACTTCTGGCTCTTTGTTTCTCCTTTGCATCCTGCCTGTTTCTCTTGCTTCTCTCTCTTTTTCTCCATGGTTCTCAGCAGGTATGAGAACCATTGCCTCTGTACTGCTATTTTCCTCAAGCCCTGGTTGGTTATAGATGTTACCATCTGAGGGCTGTTCAGTGGTCTAAGTGAAAGGACAATTTCCCAGAAGACAAGTGTTCACATCATGCAAATCACTCAGAGCAGAGGCCAAAGACTGAATGGGCATGTAGATGACCCACGGTCATCCCTCCATTTCATTATCAAGAGACATGAGCAGTTGAATGCGAAGAAGTTTGCACTGCCACTGCCTGTCTTGTATTTGTTCTGTGGATAAATAGCAAACTTGATTGTCCAGGGGATAGCTCCTGCCAGCACCCTTAACAAGCACCAAATTCCAATAAAAGGGCAAACAAATTGACCAGAGAAGGTCTCTTTTCTCTGTAGCCTACACTCCTTGTATTCTGCCTCCCTCTGCCATGACTCATTATTATAACTCCGCAGGCTAATTTCTCAGCTCTTGTAAATTGGTGTAACTTCAGTGAAGTCAATGGCTCTATGTTGAATTATACCTGCTGATTGTACTTGGCCTTGTAATTCTGTTCTCTAATGCTGACAGTTGTTTTAAGATGTGTGAGAGGTGCTTTGCATGACGAAGTTGTAATATATTGTGCTGGTTGGGCTAGTTACCTGCGTTTCTTTTTCTGCATTCCCACCTTGATGTTTGTTAATATTGCTCCTAATTTGACTGATTTAGGCCTGATTTTCTAAAACATCCTCTAATTTTGTGTGCCTCTATTTTAGAGTGATCAGTTTTGTGCCCACTATTTTCTCAAGTTGGGTACCCAACTAGTCTGACCAGACTGCAAGTGTGAAAAATCGGGACAGTGGGTTGGGGGGGTAATAGGAGCCTATATAAGAAAAAGACCCCAAAATTGGGACTGTCCCTATAAAATCAGGACATCTGGTCACCCTATACCCAACCCTAGTTAATGGGAAATTTGGAACACTTTAGCTCAAGGGCCTATTTTTCAGATGTGCTGAGCATGCAGCAATCCTGTTGGTTTCATTGCAATTCCAGCTGACTTGAAAAAGAAGTCAAGGGAAGAAGGAGACCTAGCTTTACTGCTGTGTTACTTCACTTTTGCACCAGTAGACAGTGTAAAACTGGAGTAATATAGTGGTGACTCAGACCCAATAAGGTTCAAGTGATGAATATCTTGTCTTGATTATGTAGGAGCATCTTACAGGCCATTTCGTGAGTGCCTTACATTGCGGGGCAGTTACTCTCACAAATAAGCCTATTGGCGTCAATGGGGACTATTCATGGGAGGAACTGTTCACCAGTATGAGTCAGGGGTTCACAATGACCCTAAAGCACTTAGTTTTAAATCTAGTCACCTTTCAAGGATGCTGTAGTTAAAGTCCAATGCGTTAATCAAAACCTCCACCTTTATACATAGGTTTGAAGGATTAGATTTTTATTGGTAAATTTGGGAAAATGTCAATTTCACTGTACACACAAAAAACAGATCCAGGTAAGAAAAATGCCGCTTGAGAACTTATTAGAGTTTGATTTAAGGATATTGACTTTGCATATTATGACATGCAATGTTGACTATGTTTTAACAATTATGAAGTTTTGACTTTTTGAATCTCAAGTTCTATCATTAAATAATTATTGACTGACATGCTGATTGTCTGACCTTTCCCACATAACTTCTTGTAACTGTGAACATTTAAATCAATACACTTAGAAAAAAAATGCTTAAAATATATATAGAAAATGATTGGTCAAAATTATAAAAAAAATAAAAAATCCTGCCAAGCCTATTTATATACAAAGGGCCAGATTCTGCTGCCCTTACACACAGAGAGAACTCACTCACCTGACTAGTTCTATTGAAGTAAATGGGGTTACTAGAGTGACAAGTACTAGTTTCCGGAGTATTAAGTTGAACTGGGCCCCGAAGGAGCAAATGAGGGATCAAATAGCATTGATATACCATTGGAGGAAATGCTTTTTAATCAGATCACATGCTTCACTGTGTCTGACAGCCACTTACCTGTCTGGGGAAAAAGAAAAGAGAAATATCAGCTCCCCCGCGAAAAAAGAAAACGCTCTCCATAGATTTTGTCTCCCTTTTTTCGTTGAGTTTGCATATTTTACTTCTACAGGGGGAATAACAGCTGCGATCTTGCCTCATCGCAATTGCAAAGAAACGATGATCCCCTTTCGCTGCATTTCCTAATTCCCCCAGTTCCTCTTTCAGGTTTATGCCTTTCTGTATGAAGTTGTCTTAGTACCATGGAAATTAATTGAAACGAGTATGACTAAGAGGGGAAGACCCGAGAATGTCAGGATTTCAGTAGTAGCTCCTGAATTGCGTAAGTGCTATTTATAAAGTGATTGCAGACAATGTTATGAATCATGGCAAACGTAGTCAGCTAAAGACGGGCCATTTCTTCCCAAAGGCTGAGCCTGACTGTGTAGCATCTGACTTTAGTCTGACTGTGACAACGCTTGCAAATTGATACTGCATGGGTCCTAATAATAACCACGACAGTTAGATGGTGCCGTTAATTTGATTCATTACAAACCTGGGGCCCAATCCAGAGAGGTGCCGTGCAACCACAACTCCCATTGGAGCAAAGCTCAAGTGATTACTGATTACTATAACATCCTTTTTTATGGCCTTCTTGATAACCACAACACTCCTTCAGTCCACTAAAAATCCCACAGCCAGGAGATCACACTCCATAGCCATAATCTGACTAAACCCCCATCTCTTTATATCATTCCATTTGCTCTCCCTGCACCAAAACACCAAATATGAGCTTCTTGTTCTCACCTTCAGGTCCCTCCATATCTCTTCCCCTCCCCACTTATCCAACCTTGTTTCTTCTGGTGTCCATCCCTGCCTCTGCCTGCTCACCAACAACACCAGGCTTGATGCCTGGTTTGTCCACTTTTCCTGCCAACACCTTTGGACTTTCCCCCATGCTGCTTTCTACACGCGGGATACCCTTCTTGAGCTGTTCGGAAAGAGTCTTTTTCTCCTCCTGCAAACTTGCTCCAAAATGAACCATCTAAGATATTTCTTCTGTTCAAAAAGCAAAAAAGAAAAAGAAAAAGGAAACAAAGAAAAGAAAGAGGAAAAGAAAAGTAATCCTCTTTATTCCATCATGCCATGCGGTTGCCCTCATTAAGTAACCACATAATCTTATTGGTGGCTTCCCTCCCCTCTCCTCTCCTTCTTCAAGCTAGAGGTGGTCAGGAATTTTCTGTTGGAATACCTTTCCTAATGGAAAATCAAAATGAAATATTTTGTTTTGGACTGGGTCAACATTAATATGTGTGCACCTGAGCTGCTGCAGTGCCTCATGGGAGTTTTAGTTCAAGTGCCTCATACTCCCATTTTCCTGTCTGGGCCAAGTTCTCTGATTGACTATATCACCCAGAATGCACTGTGGTCTCCACTTTGGCTGAACTGCCATGGTACTTCATGAGATCCAATGACTGCAGTGCATCATGGAAGATGTAGTAGGGCCTAGGACCCAAGCCTATAAGGAAGAATGAGTGCACGAGGCACCCAAATAACATCTCCCTTGAGGTGCTGCAGCAACTCAGGGAGATGCAGTTTAACATCAAACCTATCCAAACCAAAAAATGTTTTGACATTTCTGAGCCATTTTCCCCCTTGAACTTTCCATTCCATGAAAAATGTCAATAGTTTGATTTTTTGGGTCATGATTTGGGATGAAAACAAATGTTGAAATATCAGAATTGCCAGCTCCAGATAGTAAAAAATCACGAGTCAGGCTCCAGAAATCACAAGACTGGCTTAGAAATCATGAGATTTTAAGACTTTTTTTTTAAATGGGTTCTTTATAATTACCTTTTTTTGGGGGGGCCTTTAGGGTACATGCTATATGGATGTTCAAGCGTTTCTCAGCAACCATGGAGGCTAGAACTGAATTTAAAAAAAAATAAAGCTGAGATTCTCGCATAGTCATTTATTTCCAGGAGCTAGGGCTTTAAGACATCACCAAGCATCGTGAGACTTGCAATAAAATTGTGAGAGTTGGCAACATGGAAATATTGGCATTTCCTCTGCGATGGTTATTCTTATTATCAACCTGCTCTAGTTTCAACCCTCCTTTTATCATGTGTAACTCACTTTGCAAGCTCCTTGCAATAGGGTTCATAATTTGGTTCTGTTTAGGGAGTAGCTTTGCACAAACTGGGGTACCGATAGAAATAATAAAGAAAAGAAAATAATAGTAATCAGGCCCATTGCTAAAAATACAGTTTTTGCCTAGAAGAGGTTACTATCTGAATAAGGCAAGATAGCCAGACGTAGGAGAACAGCTCAGGCATAGGAAGGTGTGGGGTTAGCTGACAGAAAGAGGGAGGGAGAATTGTATGAAGATGGGTTTCGAAGAGGAGTGGATGAAGATAGACATGAATATGACTTCAAGGGAGTCATGATGGTTTACTCCAGCTGAGGATCTGTCCCTGAGAATGGGAAAAGAACATGAAAGGAGACAGGTGAAAGCTCTGGAATGATACAAGAATCAAGAATGTAAAGAGGAGAGGGAAATGAGATCAGAAATGCTGGTTGGGGAAAGATAAGCAGGGACTTATATGTGAAGGTCTTGAAATGGATGTGGTAAAGGGCAGGGAGCCAATGGAGTGTGTCAAGGAAGTGGCTGGTGTTGGAAGTGCAGAAGATGACCTTAGCAGGGTCATTTGGCACAGCTAGAAATGGGGAGAGATGAGGCAGTTGCTTCCATATCAAAGTTTCATGTGGCACTGTCCACATTTCTATGGCATCATGGAGACACTACTGGGTGCAGGATGTACCTCAGTGGGCCAAATTCTGCTATCATTTGCATCACTGTCGAAATGCTCAGCAGGAAATGGAGATTGCTCAGTTTTCCAGATAGTTTTGTAATATACGTTCCCATCCCTCCCGGAGCATTTGTTAAGCACTGAGGTGCATACTAAATATGCTTTACATAGATAACATGTTCTATACACATGTCCTTCTAAGCATTCAGGGTCTCATTGATTTCAATGGGTTTTTGGTCAGGCCCCCATTATGAGCCTAATCCTGCAAGTTGCGGCATCTCAGCTGCTCAGAGGTATTTAGGTGCCTAACTCCCATTGAAATCAATGCAAGTCAGGTGCCTAAATACCTTTGAGGGTCTGAGCCTGAGAGTCTATGATCTGTTGAGCACTTTCATTGCTCATTGATTTCCCATTGTAGTCAATGAAGGGAAGGCACTTGCTATTTTGCATTCCGCACCTTTCAGGATCAGCCCCCTTGACTAGCAATCTGGAACATGCCAGACTTCCAAGGTTTAAACCCAGCCATGAAAGTGCAAAACGGACTCCTCAAGTTTTAGTAATAGTTAATGATTGCACTTAAAACTGGACTGGATCTCCTGTTTCCTATCTGACAGGTCTTGTTTCGAATGGCCTAGTCTGTCTGTGGTGTTAGCCCATCAGTATTGCAACTTCTTGCTGTCTTATTTACTGTCTGCATTCGTGCTGGAGAGCAACAGAAGAAGCACAGGGAAATCCCTTAAATCCAAAAGATTGAACTAGGCTGAAAATTGTCTCTTCTAACCCTATTATTAGGATTAGTAGAGCGACAGTTAGCCATCGAGGATGACAGATTGCTGTTCCAAAGGAAGATAAGGCGTGTAGCCCTATTTGTGGAAATCAGAGACGTTTTGATGGCATTGCAACCATGCAGCACAACGAGATCAAGAGGCTGGGCCTGGATTTGAAATGGAGTGAGCTATTTCATGTCCAATAATAACATGTATAGTTCTGCAAGCTACTGCAAGATAAGGCTAATCAAATCTTATGTTTCAAGAGGCAAATTAATAGCCGCAGGATAAAGGAAGGATTTTAAAGAAAGCTCAAGATACAGGATTTTAAAGAAAGGATTTTAAAGAAAGCTCAATTAACATGATGGGGAATTTTGCCTTCCTCTGAAGCATCAGGCAGTGTGGTTCAGTGGCTAGAACGTGGGGATTTGGGTTAGGTGACTTGGGCCCTAACACCAGCTCTGCAACGAATGCACTGGGTGGCTTTACACAAATCACCTAACTTCTCTGTTAGGGATGATAGAAATTTGGGGGGGAAAGCCTCAAAAAGATTCAAAGACAAATTTTCCTCCTTTTTAAATCAATGATAGACCTCATCGCAATTATCTGAATTTTGGCGCAATTTCAAAATTTTAAATTGTGAATAATAGGGGGAAGGGGAAGGAGACAAATCTGTTCCTGACCAAGTCTGTCCTCTGTAGCTCAGTTTCTTCATCTCTAACATGTGGACAGTGCAGTGATCCTGCAGTGGTTGTGGATGGAAGATGACCAATGGGGAGATCAATGATTTGTTCCCTGGATTGGATCTCAGTGTATTGCAGAGAGCCCAATCTACATGACAGCCTGGCACACGATCACAATCCTGAGTTCTGAAAGAAGGCTATACAAGGCGCCAACCCCGAATAGGGAAGTAGCAAGAAAGAAAAAGGAGAAGAAGAAGAGTTATTTTATACAGAGATAATTGAGATCTATAGATGACAAGCATGATGTAAAGACTAAGTGTTATTGCTATGGTGCTTTTACAGAGGCCCATGAGATTGTAGTGTATCTGGTGACACATCACATGGGCACAAAGCTTTATACAGGTTTGAATAAAAGTATTTTCATTCAATTCCATGCTTGGCTGCTGACAGTTGATTTTCTTTGCTGTGCTAATGAAATCCAGAAATATTAAAGATAATGAAGACATAATGAATAGCAAGCCTTTAATATACCGTATTTTAACATTTGAGATGCATGCCTTCCAGGATCTCTGAGGTGCAGTCACCTGTCCTTGGAAATGTGTATCCTTAGGCACGTTTTACACACTCTCCCTGAAGGAAAATGCATCAAGTGTAACGTGTGCAGCAATCTGATTTGCTGTGCTCAGAGAGAGAGGGGCACAGTCCTGCTTTTACAAGTCATGCTGCCTCCCAAGCCTGTCACACTGGGCCCAATCATACGAGAGACAAAGTGTCTCCTCCGGTGCCCTGAGCACCCTCAACGCCTGAGGAAATCAATCGGGCATAGTTCCCTTTGTGCTGCTCCAGTTGCTCTCACATGTGCCAGTGCTGTGCAGAGAATCTGGAAGCCACCGCCAGCTCTGTCTTAGAATCATAGAGTCATAGAAGATTAGAGTTGGAAGAGAACTCAGGAGGTCATCTAGTCCAACCCCTGCTCAAAGCAGGACAAACCCCTTGCATTGTGAGGTACAGAATCTAGCCTGGTGGGAGCCCTGCGGGACCAAGACCACTATCAACAGTGTAGATGGGAGAGGGGAATTTGACCTGTAGCTGAGATCTCTCTCCCCAAGACTAGGAATGCTTAAATACATGAATAATTGGGTTGTCTACTGTGTGTTTGCTACCCTGCCAGCTTCTCCCGCATTCATGCATTACACAATGAATACAATTATGCCTGTGAAGCGCAGTCCTAAATGAGAGGTGGCGCAGAGCAGCGCTACTCCTCGGGGAGCTCTGGGTGGGCTTGTGCATCGAGGATGCTCCCTCCTGGATGGGAAAGAGAAGTTATCCCCCCACCTTGCACACTCATGCAGGGTTCAAGCACAGCCTCGCCTTCTCTTTCTTTGGTGTCCTTCCAATGTTCTAGGGCAGGAATCTCCTTTTCCTGACACTAACCCAGCTGCGCGGGATGTTGTGGGGGTAGTATCTTGGGTTCTTGTGTGCACGTCAGTTAGCAGGTTCAACTTTTATATGACTGGGCCGGGCAGCGGAATTCTTTTCTGGATGAAATTCAAGCCTATTTTTAGGGTGAATAGGCCTTTCGCTGGAATTACACCCTCTGTCAGTGCAGGAATTGTTTTTCTGAAATGCTGTGTGATGGTGTTCATTTCTCTGAATTTCAGGCAGCTCTGTGCTGTTAACCACGAGTGGAAATTACATGTCCGGTAGTCCACAAATTATGACAGAGAGATATGGTCATTTCGTTTAATGTGTGGCATGGCAGGAAATGTTTCACTATCAGTGGACGCAATCCCTACAGGTATGAAATCCCCCAGGAACAGTGGAGAGCAGGAAAGGGCCGATTCAAATGGGATTTGTTGGGACCATCTGCAGAATGAAGAGACAGGAGGTTCTGGGGCTTTGCAACAGGAAGGCAAATGTAAAGTCTGCAGATACCATCTGAGCAGTTTCCTGGTATCTTTCCCAAAGAGATGCTAACACTATGAAAGAGGCAGGGGGGGGTTTCCCTGCTATCGTGCCATCCAGTTTCAGCAATAGATAGAGATGAAAAGTCCTGATGCCAGTGCTGGAAATGTAATCTTCCTTCATTGATCTGTTGCTGATGGGAGCCCCTGATGTGTACTCTCTCTCACCACATCTTACTTGTATGTGAAATGTTAGGTTTCAACAGGCAGCCCTCTTTCTTAATGTGGACGTTACTCCATTTCAGTTGCTTTATATCACCATGTACGGTGGAACTTCTGAAATGCTTCAGGGCCAACCGACCGTTGCTTAGATTTGCTCAAAGATCAGGGCATGAAGACATACCGACTGGTTCTTTCAGTGCCACTCGCTTTTTTATTTTCTGGGAGGGAAAAATATCATGATTCTCACCTTTAAAAAAAAAAATTTCTAAACCAACCACATTAAAAACAAAGGGCAGAGATGATTTCCCATGTCTACCCTGATGTGACACACTGAGGCAGGTTACGACAGTGCCGGTCGGTTATGTCACACAATATGATGTGGTAATGCAATGTGACAGCAAGACAAAACGCAAGACCCTGGGTCACAAAAGGGTTGCTTTCAAAACTTAAGCCTGTTTCTATCCTTCCCATGGTGCAAGAAACATTTCACCCGGAATTAATGTAACAGATGCCAAGCCAGTCCTCTAGTCCCAATCCCTGTTTGTAGCTCTTTTCTGTAGCTTTGGTTGGCATTGCTGATTTAGATCTTTCCTGGGCAGCCAAGGAAAATTGAGGGGAGAAAGGGAGACAGGAGATGCTATTTTCGTGCCTTTACCTCCCACCCTTATCCCTTTCCTTTTTAATGCTCACGGAAGGGGCCTGATGAACAGTTGTAGAGATTTAGGCTGGCACTTTCAGAAGTACTCAGCATTGGCCTAACTCAGCTCCCATTGAAGGCAAACTCCACTTGGTTTCAGTGGGAGCAGAGTTCGGTCAATGCTGAGCGCTTTTGAAAAGTCCATCCTCGAATCCTCTGTGTAGCATGAGCAACAGAAATATAAATTTCCTCAGCTAATGCCCTCCAACCCTGCACTGGAGATGTACTCCCCCCTCCACCCCAGGGCAAGAGGATGGTTTTAATAATAGTTATCAGGAAAAATATTGAAAATGTGTATTATTTATGTTATTTGACTGCAAGCCACTCATCAGAGAGGAGGGATGATCCAGTGGTTAAGGCATTAGCATAGGACTTAAAAAACTGTGGCTCAATTCCCTGCTCTGACACAGACTTCTTATGTGACCTTGGGTAAGACCCTGAGCCCCTCTTTTCCTCAGTTTCCCATCTGTAAAATGGGAATACCTCATAGGGGTTGTGAGGATAAAGACTATGAAATGATTTGAGATCTACTGATAGAAAGATCTACATAACAGTTGGGTGTTGTTATATGCCTCTTGTCTTATCTTGTAAGCTCTTCTAGGAAGGGACTCTTCCTTCAAATGTGTTTTTAAAGCACATAATACAGTGGTGCCCTGATCCTGTTTGTGACTTCTGGCATGGTTGTAGCCTAAATATTAAATGGTAATAATCGTTTCCTCTCTCTGGCCTATTCCATGGTTGGGCTCACTGCCAGCAAGGGGAAGAGGAGACAAGACAAGACCAATATTGATTAGACTACACAAAGAACCTATGTAATACAGCAAGGTGCTCAGATGTTGTAGTGATGATACCTACCTAGACCAGGTATGTAAAGCACTGAAGATTTAGAGGGATGGAGCTCTCTGCTCCCTCTATAGGGAAGGGCAGGGGGAAGCCAGCTATGATCAGCTTTATTTCCAAGAATTATAATGTTCCTTACCCATAGTTCCACCTGCTGAGTTACATTGCTTTAGTTGGAATTTATTTACATTCTGAATGAAAGGAACGGCTGTAGGAATTGTGCAGGATTTGCCCTGCAGGGACTGGGTCCTCCTGAGTTTACAGGTCGTGGACTTTGGGTTGGTAACAAAATTCAGGTTTAATAGAAAAGAGTTTGTTTTCCAGCCCAAGGGTGTGTGCGTCTCTCTCTGTGGTAACTGAAGGGGTGATTACAAGTTGAGTTGTCATAGCTGTGCTAGCTGTAATCTAGCTAGCATGGCTAAAAATAGTAGTGAAGACGTGGTAGCACAGATTACAAGGTATGCACTTGTATTACTAGCCTGTGCGGATGGTTTTACTGCTGCATCTTTGCTGCTGTTTTTAGCCATGTTAGCTTGATTAAAGCTAGCCTAGGTAGGCCTTCCTGAGCTTCAGTTACACCTTTGATTGCTATTCTGTTATACCTCTGATTGCAAGGGACTGGACTAGATGACCTCTCAAGATCCCTTCCAGTTCTATGATTCTGAAGAGCAGGCACTCTCAGGGTCCTGGTTTGCTCTGGGATCCTTCTCTGGAGTTTTTGTACCCTGTGCGGAGAGAATTGGCATGCCTTGAACAGGTCAAACCAGCAGCGGCCCTAGTTCAGAGCCGATTTTGTAACACTACCTGACCAGAGCAATGGTGCAGAGCTGACTTTGCAATGTGGCCCGAGTGGACTGGCAGACACGAAGAACTGATTGCCCAGTGACTTGGCAGTGCTGAGCTGACTTCATGACACCCCAAAGTACCAGGTCAGCAGAAGTAGGTCTGAAATCACAGAACTGGACTAGGCAACTGCCCACTGGAGTGGGACCTGGCAATACCATATCTCTCAGGGCTGGAGCAGATCAGCACAGAAATGCAACCCCATGATAACTTTTGACTACCACTGAGGCTAATTTGACCCATGAGTGGGGTCTGCAGTGGGACTAAGAGTTCTGGACCTCTATAAGATGGACATTCATTACTTTGCACTGTGGTGTTGACACAGGGCCGGCCCACAACATTTTGGCACCTGAGGCGGGAAGATCAAATGATGCCCCTATGCCCCCTCGCTTGGGCCAAAACTTTGAAAGGTCTCAATTCTGCCTTCTTCCTGTTCTACTCCTCTCATGGTACTGCTCTGCTACCTACCCCAATAAAGGAGAACTAACAACTTAAAGTGCCTTGTTCAAAAATTTTAAGTAACACTTAACTTTCAAACGCCTGAACAGCAAATGTAACTTTTCTTGTCTGCATAGTAAACACTGGCATTTTTATCTGTTTGAATAATCAAAGCGTTGCTTTCCATGTCTTCTTGGTTGCAAAGATTTGAACTTCTTCCTGAAGGTCCACAGTCTGGGCCAGCTCATGCTCTATTGAGATGGTTGCAAGGCCGACCAGTGTAATCATGTAGTGTAATCATGTAGTGTAGATGTGTTTTTATTAACTTCAGCTTGGAGAAGCTGTGTTCTCCACTGGCAACTGTTACAGGAAGTGTTAGAAGTATGCGCAGAGCAACAAAAGCATTTGGAAAGAGGGTGGTCATCTTATTTGTGCACATACATTTCAGAACAGCCTTTGGAGTTGATCCTGCTGAAATGTATCTTGAAAGGGCTTTCAGTTCATCACCTAAATCACTTGCATCGATATCGCGCATGTCATCATGTGTCAACACTGTCTCTAGTGCCCTGCATTGCTGGTGTAGGTCTTCTTCTGGTATAGTGAGGAGTTTTGGAATATCATACAACATCCCAAATATATTGCTGTGTTCCTTGAGCTGCATGAAATGTTCTTCAACTCACTGTATTGCACAATCTAGCACCCAGTGAAAGAATTCAACTTTGAATTGTTGTTTGGGGTCTCTTATGGGATTATCCCGTGCCTCGTAATCAAAATGTCATCTTTGGTGACTCTTGTATTCTTGAATGGGTGGGAAAATAGTTTCAGTGTGAAGTTCCTCTGCCAACTTCGGTGCACTCTTCAGAACGTTTTGAAATCCCTCATCTCACCGGTAAGACTGTAGGTATGGCTTTGCTTTGTCCAGTTGTTCTATTGCTCCAGATATATCAAGGTCAACACCTTGGAGTCTCTTGCTTACAACATTTATTTCAAACAGGATGTCATGCCACAGCACTAAGCCACACAAAAATTTGAAGTTATGTATGTTTCTGTGATTCCATTTCCCTCTGCCACTGTTCTCTCACAAACAGTTCCTGTCATAGCATTATCCTCCAGAATGGCAACTATGGCATCATCTATCTTCCTACTTTGGGGTTTGACAGGCTTTATCGCCTCCACTTGCCTTTCCCATCATGTGGCACTCAGTGGTTTCAGTGTCAGAGAGGGTGTTTCCAGATGTTGCTTCAAAATTTGCAATCGATGAGTTGATGCAGAGAAAAATATATAGATGTTTTGAATTACATTTAAAAATTCAGAAGCCTCACTAGAAGCTGGTGCTGCATCACTGACCACCAAGTTCAATGAATGAGAACTGCATGGGACAAAAAAAGCTCAAGGGTTTAACTCTCGGATCCATGTCTGGACTCCTCTGTTCTTTCCTCTCATGTTGGCACCATTATCGTAGCCCTGACTTCTCATGTCAGCTATCGCAATTCCCGTATCTTCCAGCTTTTTAAGAAGCACATTTGTCATACCAGCTCCTGAAGTATCATCAGTGTCAATAAATTCTCGAAAATGCTCTCTGACAGTCACCATTGCAGAGACATTTTCACTAGGTTCTGTTGTTGTTACAAAACGCACTATTAAAGTCATTTGTTCCATATGGCTGATGTCAGGTGTGCAGTCCAGAATAACAGAGTAATATCTTGCTGACTTCAGATCTGCCACAATCTTCTGTTTGACTTTTGTTCCCAGTAACTGTATGATCTCATTGAGAATTGTTTTTCCAAGGTAGTGGTGTATGTACATTTCTTGGGTGTTGACTCTTAGGTGCTCCTGGAGTACAGCATCAAACTCAGCCATCAGCTCCACAGTTTTAAGGAAGTTTCCATTGTTTGGCACATACAGCTGATCTGAAGTGCCACACAGTGCTAGGTTTTGAGTAGCAAGCATTCTCACAATGGCAATGAGCCTTTTCAGAACATTTTTCCAGTAAAGAGACTCTGATGCAATCTTCTCTTAATGCTGATCATCTATGGTGGCCTTTAGCCTTAGTCTCATCTCAAGCTCTTTCCACCTATGGAATGCTCTCTGGTGATTTGTTGCCTTCTCATGGCATGCCAGATTTCTAGCCAGATTTTTCCAGTCCTTTGTTCCTGTAGAACCCAATGTGGCTGGAACATTAGACTGGAAGAGTTTGCAACAAAAACAGTATGCATCATTCTGGGTTTTTGAGTACATAAGCCATGGCCTCTCTACTTTGTCACCATTGGGGATTTCACGCCAGTAATGTGTTGGATGGAAACTTCTATTTTCATTGTCTTTGGGGAACATGAAGTTTTTCACTTGCTGTGGCCCATGCAGTACGAGGAAGTCCCTCACGCTACCGCTCAAGTGGGTCCACACTCCTGGATCATCTAGACTTAAGGAACTAAACTCAGCAGCAGCTGTTTCTTGCACCTCCACCACACTCTTCTCTGATCTACACTTTTCCTCAGGAATGTGCATGGTTACATCCATTTGAGATGGAGCTATGGATGCTGAAGTAGCTGCCAGGTCACCTGCACTCTGACTAACTGGAAGATCAGGCATCTCCTCACCACTCACATCCTCACTGGGGCCGGAAGGCTCACCGTGAACATTTGTGTCTATGTATCTCAGGAGAGCTCCTTCCTGCTTAGATAGAAAAGCTTCCTTTGCTTTCTTTTTTTTTCTGAATGCTTCCCCAGAGGGGCATTTTCTTCTTTCAGTCATGACTGCTGTTCTGTGCCAGCTAGAGTGGCTCTCAACACTCAATTGAAGGGGACAAAAAAGCAGGCTGGTAGCAGGGCCTGAGTGAGGGAAAATATCAGCGTCTTAAGGTTCCTGCTACTTCAGTTGACTGCCTGTTCTCCTCCAGTGGGTTCAGGGAAGCAGCAGGAAACAGGAAGCTCCCTGAGAAGCTGGTGTTAATCAGTCCAGGCTCCCGGGGGTGCTAGAGAGACACATAAGAGGCTACCTCAGTTCGCCTCATGGTAAGGCCAGCTCTGTGTTGACCAAACTCCTGATGCACTGATTTGGGTGGCTTGTTTTCTTGTATGTAGATAGGGTTTGTTTTCTTTCTTTTTGTTGTTTTGCCCCTTTCCCCCCCAAATAAATATATTTCTGGTTCCATGTTCACCAAAGTGCCTTCCTGTGATTGGGGAAAAACTGCCTGCAAAGGTGACCAGGGAGGTTTTATTTTCATTTCCAGGAGCCAGAAATGAGTATGGAGTCTCAAGCTACAGTTTTATTTATTTTAGAACAAAATAAATAAAATTCTAGACAGACTGAACCCAGTCCTAATTGGCCCCTGGCAGATGGGTTACATTACATTGAGGTTGCCTATTAATTTCTATGGTGGAAGTAGTTTTTTTGATGTGGACTATAACTGAGCATGCTGGCTCCTCTAAGAGCTACCAGGCTGCTGTTAACTGCGGTTTGGTACTTTAAAGCAGGGAACTCTGGGAGATGTAGTCACCAGAGGCATACTGGGAATTGTAGGCTGCTGCAAGGTATGCTGGGAAGGAGTAAGCCTATATAAGGAGCTGCCACTTATTCAAAACAGATGAGAGTTGCAAAGAGGAAAAAAAAACACCCTGGGAAGGGGGTGAAGGAAAGAGGACTGAGGTAATCTACTACTGATGATGATTAAAAGCTCAGTGTGAGTTATTGTTTAGGGGCTCCAGGTTGTTCAAATGTGTGAGGGAGGCTCCCTTCAATTCCTGCACCAAAATGGGAAGGATCAGTGTGGATCCTGGAGAAGGGCTGTGGAACTACTGAGCTGGGGGTGGATGTAGAAGCTGTTTAGTCCTGTGTTATTAAGGTAAGAGAGTGCTTAGCAGTGCTTAATTTGTGCCAGGGCTTACTAGAGCTGAGACCCAGCACTTTTGGGCTGGCTGCATCAGTTATGAAAGTAAAAAAATTGCTTGAGCCCCGGCACCTCTTTCATTACAAATTAAAGAACCACTGTGTGTTAAGACTTCTGGTTTCGTATTCAAAGGGGAAGATTTCACAGCTTTGCAGGAGGTCCCAGCTACTCAAGCAGGCGGGGACACTGAGGCAGTGAACTGCTGGCTGCGGGGTGAGAGTCTGCCATATGGATGTTTGTGGAAATGGACTGGGATCAGCATCCTGCATTGCCACCTATCTGGAAAATTGCTCAACAGTTCTGGAGCTGTTGAATATCGATTTGGCTTTCTTCCTGTAAACTGGTTGTGCCAATAACTGATCTTTCAGGGAGGGGAAAACCATATAAACTGCTCTGGTTGCATCTTCAATAAAAACAGAGGCAAACCATGGTGTGATTCAGATGCAGATCCCATTTAATCCAACGATGAAGAGGTGGGCGGCTTTGCCCAACTGGCTCCCATTTCTGCTCATTGCTATTTGAAACTGTGATCTCCAAAACAAAACACTTTCGGTTTTGCAAAGCCTGTTGGGTTTCTTGTGAAATTCAGTCCTAACAGAGTAATTGGGATTGGGTATCATATCATCAACTCTATAAAGTGTAGGAGCGGTTGAGAGAAATACAGGTTGGCTTGGACCAGAGCTAATCTAAATCCCTGATGTCTACAGGGAAATAACAAGTTCCTTGCTAGCCCCACTTCCCCACAGTCCTTCTAAACCTTTGTGTAATAGGTAGTTCTCACATGGTGGCCTTCTGCAAAAGCTGGCAATTCTACCGCCATCTCATTTCACATAGGTAACTGAACAGCTATCTGATGGTAACAGCCTATGACTTGGGCTGCTTTTAGTTCAAGAAACTGGGTGCAATTCTTCACCTATCCCCTAAATCATCCAGTCCCCTCTTCTTTGCAGTTTCTAAGGGGGAAAAACCCATTATAGTAAAAACTCTGGATATTTTAAACACTTTGACAGGTTTTCCTACCAGTCTTCTAATTCTCTGGTTACCCAGTTTATAGTGGGGGTAAATTTCACCCTGTGAAGAGGGTCAGCATGATATCTATGCATCACTTGAGTCTCACTTAAACCCTTGCACAAGGACTTTGGTTGCCTATAGACCTGGCACTTTGCACAGGGGTGAATTTCACTCTGCATGATTTTATGACTACAATGACTCTAGCAATCAAGGACACTTGTGCAGAGGACACATCTTGAAGAGCTTATTACTTAGCACTCATCATTCACTTAAGCCCTTGAATCCTTTGTAGATAGCTATAGAGGGAGCATATTCATGAGCTTGAAGACTTTTATGCTGCATGCTATTCATTTCCAAGGGAACTAACAGGAATGACTTTGAAAAGCTGAATAGCCTCTGAGCTAACTTATGGATTTTTCAGTCTGTGGGGGTTTTTTTGTTTTGTTTTTTACCACTTGTTTAGAACTCATCTATGTTTGGAGAGATTCCAGATTTCAGTCAATAGGGGATAGGATTTTCAAAATTGCTCAGTATTGGCCCAAATGTTCCCATTGATGTTCAAGGAGAACTTTACCATTGACTCGAATGGGAGAAGAGTTAGGTCAATGCTGAGTGCTCTTGAAAATCCCAACCTGCCTCTTCTGTGAGCCCTGAAACTTGACATGGGTGTCTTACTTAGGACAGATCTACACTTAAAACACTGCCATGGGAAGACGCTACTACACTGATGGGAAAGCTTCTCCCCTCGGCGTAGTTAATCCACCTCTCCGTAGCTATGTTGTTGGGAGAAGCCCTTCTGTCAATGGAGTGCTGTCTACACCAGCAGGTAGATTGGTATAACTTTGTCACTCAGGAGTGTGGATTTTTCACACCCCCGAGTGACATCGTTATCCCAAGGTAAGTTGATAGTGTAGAGGTTTTATAGAAAAGAATGGAGCAAACTCTACCGTCAGTGGGTTGGCACAGGTGGATTGATTGCAGAATCTAGCCCAATAGATTCACACAAAGTTCATTGTATCAAATTAGGTGTAGGAATGTGCTAAAGAAGTCAGGAGAAAATCGGTAGTGGAAAACCTTGGAAACGCAGCTTGTCTTATGATCTGATGTGAAAAGAATGTTGCTGTCGGTCGGTGTGTCGGGCAGGAGCTTTTCTGGAGTATTATGTAATCTAACTGGAGTCCTACTAGGGTACTATTGTACTGTGTTGAGACTGGGGTGTAATCTTTCCCATTCCCCTCTGGTGTATCACTGTACCACTGGCAGTATTATGCAATGAAGATTGTTTTGTCAACCTGAATCATCAGGTTCTGGCCAATGCCAAGAGCATGGTACTATTAATTGCTACACATTTAAAATTAGATTCTGCCAAGTGCTGATCTTTGTCCCCAGTCTAGCAAAATAATTATCAATGAATACAAGCTTAGAATGTGTTCAGCTGAAGGCATTGGGATTAGTGTATAAAATTAAGTATGTATCTAGAACTGAACCTTGCACTCAGGGAAGACTAACACAGAAGAAAAAAATATGTGCAAAGGGAGAGTATGGGAAGATAACTGGTGAAGAGATCGGTGTTGGGAAGGTTCATGGAAGAGAGAGGTTTTTTTTTTAAAGAATTGATATAAAGAAGGCTAGGAAGTATTGGCCCTGTTTGGAACAGGCTGCTGTTTAGGGTGACGAGACAGCAAATGTGAAAAATCGGGAGGGGGTGGGGGTTAGGGGTAATAGGAGCCTATAGAAGAAGAAGACCCCAAAATCAGGACTATCCCTATAAAATCGGGACATCTGGTCACCCTACTGCTGTTGTACCAATGGGATGTGTGTTACTGTGCAGACAGTAAAATAAAGGACAGGGTAATATGAATGTCAGTCTGTCTTGTAATATTAAGGTTGATGAACAGATGTTTCTGGGTTTACCTGAAGCAGTAATTCAGCCACTAGGGCTTCAGTACTGGTCTTGCTGCAAAAGTACTTAGGGGTTATTATGTCTTTGTTTGATTTTTGCATCTAGCTGTGTCTCTATTGGGTGGTATTGAGGAAAATGGCAGCACAGTAACCAAAAGAGACTTAACAGACAGGATATCTGGAGAGTGACTGTGTTCTTCTTTCCTTTTTGTCATTTTTGGGATCTATACAACTTTTGTTTTGGGAGCTGTACATTGAATACGATGTTCTGGAGGAATGACTCAGAAGGCCCTGAGTTCTAATCCTGGTTTTGACACTGGGTAGCCTTGAACAGATCTGTTTCCATTTTCTTATCTGTGAAGTAGGGACAATAATACTAACCCACCGAATGAATAGGGGTGTCTCAAGGTTAATATCTGTACAGTGCTTTGTTCACACAAAGGATACATATCACTATTCAAGAAGACACAAAACATGGAAAAATGACACTTTCTGAAATGCTTCATGGTCTCCCTGGTGCATTGGAAGTAAAAGGCATAATACTTACAATGAGGCTTTGTCAGCCAAATAGCTAATTTGACATCTTGAATCCAGAACAAGCAGTACTTGGTTACCTTTTACAGTTTAGCTGTTGGGGCTTTCTCCATTTATGACTGAACAATCACATTATCATATAAGAAATCACTTCCTATTCATGCCATTCTTAATAGATTTTAAATGCAGGGCTACTTTAGGAAAGTGGATTATAATAGAACAGATTATGCATTTTTCTCCAGCTTTTTAGGTGTACTTGTAAGGATGGCTATTATTGTTGATGAGAGCATTACAGAGCAGCTGTGTAGCAACCACCTCTGAATAGCTCAGTGTTGAAAGCTTTAATTCTCCATTTAATAGTGCAACTAGTTAATACTAATTCTATACAATCATTTCCAAAGCTGCTTAGAGAGCATGCATTCATGGATTTAGTCTGCGACATGCAAGAATGGTATGCGACATAATTACAAGGCCAAAAGCAGAATTATAATAGTGATTAGAACTGTGTGGAATAGGTGCATCAAGCCTTCGACCCACACAAAGCCACTCCGGGTTCAGGTCTGTGAACACGTTCTGAGGTTCCTAAATGTTTTCAAACAGCCTCTCCTCCCCATCTGACTTCCCTCCCTGCTCCAGAACCATGAGACCCCATTACTTGCCCCCGATTTGTGTGAGAGGCAGCGGAGTCTGTATTCAGGCCAGCCCGATCCCTTCTGGGGCTGAGTGACCACCCACAGATTTAAGAAGGTAGGATGTAGTCATTCCTCCTATCAGGCTCTCGGGTGGGGAACACACAGGAGGGGAGGACAGCCCCACAAGCTGCTAGTTTTGGTGTATGTGTGGGGGGAAGGAATGCTAGGTGGGGACGAAATTCATTCTGTGCTGGGGGCTCTTCATACGTGTTGCTTAAACCCCTTTTCAAGGTTTGTGCGGTATCTTCTTCGAAAGCAAATTTCAAATTGCAATATTTGGCTGTAGATTTCACAATTTGCTTTTCACACTGAGTTGGTTAGTTACCTAAGACACTCAGTCAAGGAACAGAAGCAATACCACAACTTGTGTAACTAGCCAAGGCTTATGAGGGACTTGGTGTTGAATAGGTGTTGTGCCAGCGCTCTACAGAAAGCCACTGTGGATGGAATTTACCGAACTTCCTGATGCCATGGGGCTCCAATTTGGAAATCCTGGACACCAAATAATAAGTCAATGGGCACGCTCATGTGCTTCTAGAAAAGCACACATTTAAGTGCTTTGCTGGATCAGGACTATGGTGCCCTGCACCTTACAAGATCAAGGCACAAGTACAGTCCTTTCTGGGACTTTTGTCCACACCATTATAAACTTCTATAACTCTAGCCAAAAAAACATCTAAGGAAAAAAAGGGATCAACAAGCTCTGGCTGGAAACCATTTTTCCAATAATAAATAATAGGAACCAATAATAACTTACAATCTTCAAAGTACTTTATAAAACACTATCTAAGGAATTCTCACAACATCCCTGTGCTGGTAGCAAGCACTGTTTCTTTAGCTGCTGTAGCTGGGATCCATGGGTGCAATTACACACTCTGAATTCAGGCCTGGATTAATCAATGTGCGCACAATGCACTTGAACGGAGCCTCCATCTCAACTTTGGCCTGTCCCCAGCCAAATCTGGCTGAGTGGCGTTGCGACCTGGCACACAGGATCGTAGTGCTTCTCAGGTTTGGCATCTGCCATCAGTAGGGTGGGGAGCAACTTGCCTACCTCAGCTGGGCCCAAATTCCACTGTCACCACCACCACCATCATTGCACCAGGTCTGAGGCCAACCACCTGAACAAGAGTCCAGAGGTAAGAGCGTGTTTGGGGTTGGGGATTCTGGCAGTGGGGCTGGAGCTCAGGGAAAGGCAGGCCAGGGCAGACCCCCCCACCATTTCTGTGGGGAAGGCAATGATTCCCCAGGCCTGGGTCCTCTCCAACCTTCCAACCCCTCCCCAGCCCCTTGGAGAGAACAGCAACCCCACAGTAGACTCATTGATTTGGAAGGCTATAGCCACCCCTGCATTTGCTACTCCTGGAGAAATTCTGCACCACTGCACAATGCAGAATTTTGCAGAAATTAATGTTGTGTGTGCAGAATTTCCTTTCCCCCACAGAAATGGGCTGCAGTGCTGCTAGCTGCCACTAGGGGACCCATGGACCCAGCAGAGCCCAGCTTGCACATAGAAGACACTGCTGGGGGGAAGGGGAGGGAACTAGAGCAGTGGTCCCCAACCTTTTTGTGGCCAAGAGCACATTCATGTTTTCAGAAGAGTGTGGCGGGCGCCAACAATTTTTCAAGACTTATTTTGTATTTGTACATTAAATAATATGAAAACCATCATATTTAATATTACATAATATATGAATCCATAAGATAAAAAGGTAATTTTACATGTAAAAGGTATTAATTAAATTATTTAGCAATTATTCTTTCACCTTACCATGTGAATTTGCTCTTTTTTAATTTACCTTTTGGGGGGGGGGGGGCAGTTCTGGGCAGCGGAGAGGGAAGCCGCAGCCCTGCGCCTGCCAGGGACAGAGAACACCGGCGCCTGCAGCCTGCAGCCCTGGAGTTCTCTGTCCCCGGCAGGCACGGGGCAGCAGAGATCACTGGCGCCCGCAGCCTGCAGCCCCGGAGTTCTCTGTCCCCGGCAGGCGCGGGGCTGCGGCTTCTCTCCGCGCTGCCCTGGCCTGCCGGGGACAGATAACACCGGCGCCCGCAGCCCCTTCTGGGCACTAGTTGGTGGGTGGGCACCCATAAATGCCCCGGTGGGCACCCATAAATGCCCCATGGCGCCCGCGGGCACCGTGTTGGGGACCACTGAACTAGAGGGTTCCTGACAGCTGCAGTTCCCAGCATGCCCTGAGGGAAGGAGAAAGTGGTGCACAGGAAACCCCATGCGAGCCTGGGACCGAGCATCAGGCTGTTTCTTCCTCTGGATCCCTGGGCTCTGGGGGGGGGAGGGTATCTGGGCCAAGGGGGCCCTGCAACTGGACTCTGGGAGGGAGGGGGGTTGGGTGTATTGGCTGAGGGGGCACTGTGGCTGGGCGCTGGGGAGGAGGGCTTGTATTTGTCTGGCCCCCCGGCTGCGCTCTGGGGAGCGGGGAAGAGGCAGAGAAAGAGGAACTGGATTTTCATAGGGGTTTCTTTAACTCTCTACTCCTGGGGGGAATTTTTGTGTTTGTCTGTATTGTTACAGACATGCTGACAGGTATTTTGAAATAAATTACCAAAATAACTGAAACTGGTGTGATTATGTAGTGTTATTTTGACAAAAAAAAATTGCAGGATTTTGCAGAATTTTTAATTTTTTGGCACAGAATGCCCCCAGGCATTTGCAATAAGGATGTTGTAGGCAAGTCCCATGCTAAAGCTCTAGCGTTCAAAATCTAGCTGCCTACCTCCAGTTTGGACTGGTGACTCTGGTGTCACACTGCTCAAGGTCCCTTCTGACCCTTTCTCCAGTTCTGCTCATAGCGAAGACACTTCAGGAGCAGATTAACTGAGGAAGATGGTGTCATTGTTGCACAATTGAGACAAAGTGAGTGAGGTAATATCTTTTATTGGATCAACTTCTGTTGGCAAGAGAGACCAGCTTTCAAGCTACGCAGAGCTCTTCCTCAGCATTTCTCTCTCGCCAACAGAAGTTGGTCCAGTAAAAGATATTACCTCACCCACCTCATATCTCTAATATCCGGGGGCCCACACCATGACACCAACACATCAGTTTTATACAGTCACTCTTTAGACAATTGTTACCCTCTAATAAAGGTCGAAGTTTACAGAACAATTTAATCTGTTGTCTGACAATATGTGACCTTGACTCTACAGGCTCTGGCACAATTCCTTGAAAGCATCACACCCATGAACAAAAGGCCTGAAAATAAGAGCACGCACTATAAACTGACCCTCACCTCAGTTAGAGCTGCTTATCCTGTTTGAAGTCACTTCGGTGATGTACGTACCACAATGGAAGAAGAGTCATGAATGTGTTTTATTGCTACATTAGGTTGCTTCCTTCAGAATTCGTGACTGTAAAACAATGCTAACCTTGAGACTGGGGGCGCTGTGTGTATGTAACAACAGTCTTTAGCTAGCTAGGATGTAAAAATTATTCATGGGTTTAACAAGACCTAACATTGCCATGCTTCATGAAAGGAAAGCATGCAGTGTTGCATTCTGAGGTTTTCAATGACAACACTTATTTGTTGTGCCTCCCTGAGTGGTAGTAACTACAGCAATACATAACAAGCATGGGAGGGCCCAATACATTGAATCTGATGTCTCATTATATATGAGGGACTCTGAATCTAAACTGCGTATTGCTGAGGAAATCAGAACTTATTCCACTCATTATGAGAAATCTACAGCAGGCATTTCTAAGTCAAAGTTGTCCATGTTAATATAAATATCGTGTACATGCAGTGTCCCCTCAACTCGTATTGAAATCCATGGGAATTAAAGGTATGCCCCAAAACACCTTTAACTTGGCTTGAATTCTGTAAGGTGTTGAGCATCTCCTGTAAGTGGAATGATAAAAGTGTCTCAAAATCAGCTGTCTTGCGAGTTGTACGTGCCACCTTCTTCTGAAATCTAACAAAGCAAGATTTTGGCTGCCTTTGAACCAGAACTGGAAAACTGTGTCTTTCAAACAACATGGTAGGAGCAAGTTCAGATCTTGAGATTCCTCCAGAATTGAAAGAGGTTCCAGTCTGAGTATCCTGCTCCGGCCAATCACTAATATTTGGTCCCTTTAAACTCTCCCAATTAGGCAACCACATCATTATTAACTATTTTTATTATTCTAGCACCAAAACTTCCTAACTGAGATCAGGGTTCCACTATGCTAAGCTCTGGACAGTCACCTAGTGAGAGACACTTTCTGCCCCGAAAGACTTACAATCTAAATAGACAAGATGCACAAAAGGTGGGAAAAGAAATGGAGGTGGCATGGAGGTGAAGTGACTTGCCTGAGGTGTTACAGCAGATCAGAGACAGGAATAGGTTCCCTGTTTCCTACCCACTACACCATCTTACCTTCAGCCTCTACAGGTCGTTGCTTATTATTTTGAAACAAGCCATCAGGCAGATAAGAGCACTCATCTGCTTTGCTGATTTTTACCTGATGATTATAGGGGTTTCTCTATGAGAGAACTGTATGTGATGAGCAAGGCCGTTTCCTCCCCATGACAGGATAATTAAGTGTTTACAGTAAAATCTTCAGTCTATAGATGAAAATGTTGCTGTCTCAAGATGGATGTCATTAGAGTGCCCATGCTGCCGATGCTTAGGTTTACCAGTAGTTTTTCCCTCTCAAAACCAGCAGTCTCTGCAGCTTGTATTGGCATATGTTGCAATGGTTAGAGAATTTGTTCCATTTGTTTGTGAAATACCTCTGAGGCACTTTTTGCCTTGAACCTCCCTCCCCCTCCCAGTCCAGTTTTGCCATGGTCCTTGCTACCTTAGTTCACTCTGCAGACAATAAATAAAACTGATGTGATACCAGAAAACTCTGAAGGATGGAAGGGTCAATACCACAATCTGGGCAGAAGTAACCTCTTCCCCTGAAATTTAGAAGGCACCCTAATTTTTAGAGAGAGTTTATAGCTCAAGCTAAAGGCCAAACCACTGTTTTAAAGTTGAACTAGGTGGTTATAAAATGATGTGCCTTCCGTATGTAACCTACACACCTGGGTGTGGTGTTCCAGTCCATCTAATGGCACCGAGACCACTTAAGGAGAGATTAATGAGTCTGCTCTGGACCCTTAGCTAAGAGCCATATGTCTTTTAGCTCATGCAGTAGAGGTTCATGCACTAAGCCCCAGCAGGCCCCAGATTTGATTCTGCCCACTGACGACCAGGGTCTGTTGGTGTTACACACAGAAAAAAATAGCTGTATTGCATGTGATAACATGATAGTCTCTACATTCCCTCTTAGGCTTGGTCCACACTAAGCCCCCAGTTCGAACTAAGATACGCAACTTCAGCTATGTGAATAACGTAGCTGAAGTCGAAGTATCTTAGAACTAAAAGGTACTTACTGCGGGTCCAGACGTGGCAGGCAGGCGTCCCCCATCGACTCCGCCTACTCCTCTCGTGGAGCAGGATTACCGGTGTCGACGGCAAGCACTTCTGGGATCGATTTATTGCGTCTAGACAAGACGTGATAAATCGATCCCAGAAGATCGATTGCTTGCCGCCGAACCAGCCGGTAAGTATGGACGTACCCTTAGCGAAGTACTATGGGTAAAATGAAAAGTTCTCAAGACTAACACTGAAGGTCCAGTGTAGGTTTACGGGCTGGAAACCCCTGATTGCAGGGAGAAGCTTCCATTTTCAAGGAGCCCTGAGAGGTGGGGGGTTCCTAATGATGGGAGCTTTGATTTCCTCCACTTCCTTTCTACACTGCAGCTGACACATGTTGATATGCCACGTGTCTTCAGTGGAATAAGAAGATGCACTTACAGCCAGATCCCTGACTGTCCATTTCTCTGCACCGTGTACAAACATTGATTGATTGCAGGGCAAAGTGGCTGTAAAAGGCTGTGTTAGGAGAATGGAAACATTTTACATCCACTCGGCCCTGGTGTGATGACTGTACAAGGTGCAGGGAAATGGAGAGTCAGACAGAGATGTGGAATGATCTAAAGTCGAGAAAGTGACTCTGAAACAAATAGGTATTAATAAAAGCAAATACATAATAGGCAGGATGCTAGCAAGTCAGGGAACGCAATGCTTGATGAAGTTAATGACCAGCCCTCCACCACAGGTGGTATGCAGGTAAGCAGTCTTGGAAAGGAAGCCAATGACTGAATGGAGTGATGTTTCCTCAGAGGTACTCCCACCTCTCCCTGCTGTCATACGAGTTCACGTTATTGAGGGCATCTAGCTGGAGCTGAAAGTGAAGGGAATTGAACAGTTGCCAGATTGTCAATAAATACAGATGAACATGTCTAATAAGGAAATGAAATATAACAGACTGGCAAATTTATTTGCAAAAAACCTTTTGGACTGAGTAATTACCACAATAGGTGTAATGACAAAGTGGAATAAGAAAAGCCCAGACTCTCTGGCAGATTGTGCAAGAACATCACTGATGCAGACATGTTCTGATATAGAACACAGATCTGCCCACTCAGTTTGGGCTAGTCCTCATTGTTAACCCAACCTGGTAACTGCTTCAGCTCCCCATGGCTAGCTCCAAACTATTACTTACCCCAACCAAGTCGGCTTCAGCCTAATCCACTAATGCCAGCTTCTTTAGGATGCTAGAATCACTTCCCCAGTAGGCTCCTACCCACAGTCTTAGACTGTGGCATTATGAATCAATATTGTCAGATAAGAATCTTTGTCCACCTTGGGCTTGACTTCCCAAGCTGAGCCCACTGACTCGACCATTAGAGTATCCCATAGAGAATGTCAGGCACCATCTCACACACTTGCCCACCCTTCTGCACAGATAGCTCCTTAGCCAATTTAAAGCACGTTCTTGTCAAGAACACAAAGAAACTGCAAGTACTTTGAGACTACACTGGAGCATGGGGCAAATGTGCAAATTGAACTGGTCCATCCCCATGCAATAGTACCTTCAGTTTCCCTTTCTACCTATAGAGGGAGCCAGAGAGCTTGTGTTTCCTGCAAGACCACTAGCTCTGTGGCTTTCAACTGATGATGATAAATATTATGCAGCTACTTCTGATTTACAGTAGTGTGAGTGAAGAATCAGGCCCAGATCAAGGCTCAAATATCATAATTTTGCAGCACTGTGCTACAAGAGTCCTTTTTGCCCTGACCCTAATCCTGGATTGCAGGGAGGAGTAGGAGTTTGGGAAAACTTGTGGACAGAAGCAGTGTGTTTCTGTATTCAAACAGCCCCTAATTATTGCGTTCTTTAAAAATATTAATAAAACAGAAAGAACCCACATCTGATAATGCTGGAAATGCAAAGAGCGGCAACAAAGGACCTGGGGATTGAGGGTGAGTGTTTTTTCTTTTGTTTTAAGTCAGCTGTGTGTTTGTTGAACTGTTCCTCAAACATTATTTCTGGTTCTGCTTTTTTATCCTCTGTTAAAGGAATTGTAATGTCCTTTGATTGTGTTAACAGCAATGTATTGAACAGGCGGGAGAGAGGGGGAGGGAAAAGCTAAGCAGGGCAGCATGATGGAGATGGAAATGAAGAATTTCCACCCACGCACTCAGCATGTACTTCAATAATGGAATAATCATGTACGGTTTCTTTATAGCTGTCTTCCCATAGCATTTACCCCCTCTGGCTAGAGATGAAGCAGGGTGGGTACTGCAGTCAGTTTTTACAGTCATGTTTGCATCATGATTTACATTTTATTATCCCCATTAGAAAGCTGAGATGCGTAAGGAGAGCCAATGCAGTAGCTTCAGCTCACAGGGATTCTGTTGATTCATTTCAGTTTGCATGGGCTTGCACCCTTTGATTTTTTTCCAGAGTCCTACAACCCCCCAAAACTTGAAACAAAACACAGTTGTTTCCCCTGGTTTTAAACTGATGTTGCCTCAAACTGAGTCTTACATGGTTTTGACTCAACTCCCTACATCTGTCCA
Organism: Macrochelys suwanniensis; assembly: GCA_033296515.1. NCBI lineage: Eukaryota > Metazoa > Chordata > Testudines > Chelydridae > Macrochelys > Macrochelys suwanniensis. The sequence goes on from CM065776.1 coordinate 241,527,862, forward strand.
GATTTTCTCAAAATGAGATCAACACTGGCCCAAAAGAATTGCCAAGCTTTCAAGCAATGCGTGCTGGGTTTTGGATGAAAACCAAAGCCAGATGGCTTCATATAGTGGATGTAATTGCTACTAGAATGAGTAATACGGTAGAGTTCCCTTACTGGTGTTTCTATATTTATAGCTGGTTACAGGATGTTCTTGCGTATTCTCCATGCTTGCTGCTAATAAAGTTGAAGACTGGTTGTATGTGTCTCATCCTGCACTCCTGAAGGAAGCCTAAACGTGCTTGGTATGATTTTCTGTGTGCTGCACCTTTAAATTATTAGCAAACCGCCGCCTCCTGAAATCATTCACCAGTTCAGTTCAGTTGCAGTGTGTCAGATACACTGCCCCCTCTCACGTTTGTTCTTGTTTTTGCTCTCTTAATCTAAACTAAATGACACTTAGACTGAAAATCTCTGGCTGCTCTTGGTCTATAGGAAACAAAATATTTCATTTCCCATGGTGCTTGGGAAAACATTTCCCACTGCTTTGTATAAAATAACAGTTTCCACCTGATGATCATTATCTCTATTGCAATGGATGTCATACTGTGGTCCACATAGCTGAGAAGAGAAATGGGAAGTACTTGCAGATTAAGTGCGAGGAAGTCAATAAATAGAAATATAATGGGAAATATGTGCAAAATTACCAAAATAATACTTGACTCTATAGCTACACCTTTTGTGCCTTATCTCACATATAGGTTGTGAGCTCTTTGTGGCAGACGTTTTCTTTGTTACATGTCTGTACAGTGCTTAGCACCACAGGGGCCTTGAGTGAGGTTTCTAGGCATGATTGCAATATCAGTTAATCATATTAAAGCTCCTTTCATCTTAGGCCTCAAAGCACTTTACCGATATTAACCATGAAATCTCATAATATACCTGCCAAATAGGAAAGGTGTGTATGCAAACATCCATCAAGGCTGGTTCCTTCTCCTTTGAAATTCAGCCACCTTTTGGAGTAGAACAGAGCATACAACATCTAGGAAGAGTTTAGGAAGAGAAACATTATCTACTATATAGCACCTAAGCTTGCTAGAAGTTTTGCAAATAAGGAAACAAGGCCTCTCTCATGAGGTTATTGCAAGCTAACAATAGTAAAGATGATCCTAGCCAAGTGAAACTGAAAGGGGAATCTAGAGAGGCATGGTGTAGTTTTATTAGACAAGACCCCAAGTTACTGAATTGGAAAGAAAAGTCAGATTTTTCCACGGGAGGTACATTGTATTTAAATAAAAATTCAGTCTCAGAAGCACCAAAATGGAATTTTTCAAAAAACTGGTCTGGGCTTCATAGCTCCCCGGGCACCCAGCAGCGAGCCAGGTTGGCTGCTGCAGAGCTGGGGAGCCTGGAAGCCCTGGATCCCAAGTTACTTGCCAGGGGGGCTTTTGAGGAGCCTGGAGACGCAGGTGCAGGAAACTAGGCTGCCTGGGCAACCTGTCCGTTCTCCATCAAAAGTTTCAACAGATTCAATGTGTTCCCATGGAACATTTAGAGTCCATCAAATCTGCATTTTCTGATGGAAAAATTCTGCCATTTGAAAAATATGTTCAGCTCTCCTAGCTATCTAACATGGATGACATGATGAACAATTGTACAAGGACTTTAACATCTCCTTCCCCCCTGCCCATGTAAAAGACAAAGAAAAGTAGATGGACCTAGATTAGACATCATGGTCTAATGGACTGATCATAGGTTTGGGAACCAGGAACTCCTATTTTTTTAAATCTCAGCTCTGTCTGATTTACTGTGCAACCCTGGGCAAGTCAATTCTCTGTAATTCTGTTTCCCTCCACTGTAAAAATAGTGGTAGTACTTGATTGCCTGCTTCACTAGGGTGGTTTAAGGTTTAATTTAGTTTTATTTTAAAATGCTTTGAAGATCTCAACCACTAAGTACTATGGGAAACTCATGGAGTAATAATAATAAAAAAAAGAGGCTACACAAGACATCAGAGACCGTGTTGCAACAGGCAGTACAGTCATGAAGCCTAAAGTAAGAGGCTTAGGCCTTGGTTCAGCAAAGCACTGGAGCACACGTTACAGTCCTTTGCTGAATCAGGGCCTAACACTGTGAGCAATTTGGGAGAGGGACTGTCTGCAGTTATCTCTGGCCAGTGCCTAGCACAATGGGGCTATAACGTGGTTGAGGCCTGTACGTGCTAGCATAATAAGTAAATTATCAAGAGAATGTAAGACTGAAGATGATGCCAATTGCCATAATACTACAAGTCCCTTAAGGACCAGAGAAAAGAGATGCAATCTAAAGTTTCAAGTTAACTGCAAACCTATATACTTTACTGCTTGCACTGTTCTCTTGGATCAGGTCATTAAAGCACAATCTTGTTCACTATAAATAAAGACTACAAAAGGATAGGGTATACGTATGCACACTAGGTAGGCAGCTGAATGGGCAATAAAGGACTTGGTTTCCTTCCAACTCAAAATCTTGTTGTGTTACTATGTAATCAAATAAATGAGTTCTTAATCAGAGTGATGTCAGCCTAGGACTTACCATAAAAAAAAAAAACCTGTTGCAATCAAACTGTATAATTAAGCAATGAGGCACAACAGGGCCTGAATTATGGTGTGACAACTTACACCTCGGAGTGTTACTGATGTGGTTGTGGCTTTTTGCCACGACACTACCTAACTGTCGTTTGCTATACAGCAATCCAAGCACTGACAGGGATTCTACGATTAAAAGTTCTCAAGACTAACGCTGAAGGTGCAGTGTAGGTTTACGGGCTGGACACCCCTGACTGCGAGGAAAAGCTTCCATTTTCAAGGTGCCCTGACAGATGAGGGTTCCTAATGATGGGAGCTCTGATTCCCCCACTCCCCTCCCTTTCTACCCTGCAGCTGACACATGTTGATACAGATGTGCCACGTGTCAGTCTGATTAAGAACTCTTTTTTTTTTTTAACCTACCCTTCCATAATGAAATACTAATGGCAGAAGGAGGAAAAACAAACTATAACTTTGGCTCGAGTTGTGGAGCTAAAAGTCATTATGTAGACTTCTGGGCTCAGGGTGGAGCATGAGCTCTGGGACCTTCCACCCCTGCAGGGTCCCACATGTCTACACAGCAATTTTTTCCCCAGCCCTGGAGCCCAAACCCCGTAAGCCTGAGCCAACTGACCTGGGCCAACCGTGGGATTTTTATCCTTGTGTAGATGTAGTCTTAGCTTGTCTCTAACTAGAGGCTTTATTATGCAAACACGCACTTCATTTAAAATGAATTTAGCATGATAGTAAGCTGCAGGATACTGCAAGAAGTAGGGTTGCCAGGTGTCCAGTTTTCGACCGGAATGCCCAGTCGAAAAGGGACGCTGATGGCTCCGGTCAGCACCAGCAACTGGGCCGTTAAAAGTCCGGTCGGCAGTGCTGCAAGGCTAAGGCTGGCTAGTCCCTACCTGCCCTGGCACCATGCTGTGCCCCGGAAGCAGCCAGCAGCTCCGGCTCCAAGGCCAGCAGGTCTGGCTCTGCACGCTGCCCCCACCCCAAGCACCGGCTCCATACTCCCATTGGCTGGGAACCATGGCCAATGGGAGCTGAGGGGGCGTGCCTGCGGGTGAGAGCTGCGTGCGGAACCCAGGGCCCCACCCCCCGCCTGGGAGCCGGACCTGCTGGCCTCTTTTGGGGTGCAGCGTGGTGCCAGGACAGGCAGGGAGGCTGCCTTAGCCCCGCTGCATCACTGAGTGGGAGCTGCCCGAGTTAAGCCTATGCCCCAACCCCCTGCCCCAGCCCTGAGGCCCCCCCCAAATCCAGAGCCCCCTCCTGCACCCCAAACCCCTCATCCCCAGCTCCACCCCAGAGCCCGCACCCCCAGCCCAGAGCCCTCACCCCTTCCTGCACCCCAACTCCCTGCCTCAGCCTGGATCCCCCTTATGCACCCTCAACCCCTCATTTCGGGCCCCACCCTGCAGCCCACACCCCCAGTTAGAGCCCTCACCCCCTCCCGCACCCCAATCCCCTGACCCAGCCCAGCAAAAGTGAGTGAGGGTGGGGGAGAGTGAGCCACGGAGGGAGGGGGAATGTAGTGAGCGGGGCCTGGGCCTCGGGGAAGGGGCTGGGCAGGGGGTGGGGCCTCGGGGAAGGGGTGGGGCTAGGGTGTTCGGTTTTGTGCGATTAGAAAGTTGGCAACCCTAGCAAGAGGGTAATAACTTTGAGCTATTGTTACTAATTAAGTGCCATCTATGGGCTTAGGCTCAGATTCTCGTAGGTATTTAGGTGTCTAACTTCCATTGATTTGAGACTCTGGGCCTAAGTGTGGTAGGAGATACCCATAAAGACAGCTTCTGCTCACAGATGCATACAGTTTCGAAAACATACATGAGACCTGAGGTCTGGGAGACCCAGAGGAGCAGTTAATGGCCTAACATTACATTTCTCTCCTTCTCCCTTCCCCATGTTTGGAGTAGACTGGGTATTGACAGACTTAGGGTATATCTTCACTGTGAGCTAGGGGTGTGACTCCCATCTCAAGAATACGTACTTGCGTTAGCTCTCATTGAGCTAGCATGCTAAGAACAGCAGTGTAGCTGCAGTACCATGGGCAGTGACGAGCGGACGAAAGTTGTCCTGAATATAAACCTTTCTGGACCCCGTCGGTACATACTCAGGTGGCTAGCCTAAGCTGCTGTCCCATGGCTGTTCTACTATTGTTTAGCATGCTAGCTCAATGAGAGCTAGTGTGAGTGTGTCTCCTCAAGCTGGGACTCACACCCCTTGAGCCCAGGGTCGACATACTCTGAGGTGAGTGGTGTTGAGCCTTCCAGGAGCAGAGTGCTTGGGAAGGAATTGAAAAGGGTAGGCTTAGGCGGCACATTCCATGCACAGGGGAGAATATAGCCTGTCAATTAAAGCGACTTTTCAAAGACCTAATTTCCTTTGTAATCTGAAGCTGGTGATGATGGCAGAACATGGCCTTTTGGTACTCAGGCAATGCCCCCACTGAAATCAATGGAAGTTTACTTGAGTACAGGGCCGGCTCTAGGATTTTTGCTGCCCCAAGCAAAAAAAATTTTGGCCGTGCCCCCCGCCCTTTTTTTTTTCTAGCCTCACCCCCGGCCCCGCCTCAACTCCGCCCCTTCCCCAAATCCCCAGCCCCGCCTCCTCCCCCCACATTTCCCCCACCCCATTGCTTCCTGTGGCCCCCCCCGCAACCCCCCGCCCTAGCTCACCTCCACTCTGCTGCCGCCACTCGGGTTCCCCCTCCCAGACTTTCAAGCCGAGTGTCCCCCTCCCTCCCAGGCTTGCGGCGCGCGACCGCACCACGGCCGCTCGGGTTCTCCCCCTCCCTCCCAGGCTCTCAAGCCTGGGAGTGAGGGAAGGAGGGGGAGAAGCGGCGCGCGAAAGCCGAGCGGCGGTGGCGGAGGTGAGCTGGGGCAGCCGGGGCACATTTCTAGGGGTGGCATGGCCAGCGCCAGAATGCCGCCCCTAGAAATATGCCGCCTCAAGCACCAGCTTGTTTTGCTGGTGCCTAGAGCCGGCCCTGCTTGAGTAGGGGCCTCAGACTTTGTTCCAGGTATTTTAGCAAAACTTGGTTTTGAGGCGAAACCAAAAAAACACCGTGGTTGAAAATCTTCCCTTTCAAAGGAAAAACAGGTCATTGGAAAATATCAAACATTGCCGCTTTCTTTCTTTCTTTCTTTCTTTTCTTTTTCTCCCTTCCAGACGCGTTGGCTCCGAAGAGGGGTATTAAGTAATTGACTCTGCCCCACACCCACACTTTCCAATGGCGGCATGTGCTTCCTGCACAGGAGTAGCAGTGGCAAAGTGCATGTTGTATTCTCTTGCCTTCCCAGCACACCTGCACTGGTTAGTTTGGTGCTAAACATACCATGGGACAGTGACTGCAACAGCTTTTTCAAATCCCATTGGGGAAGGGGAACACGTTGTCATGCAAAATTCTCCAGTATATAAACAAAAACCTCTCTTGGCCATACTAACCGGCAACAAAATGCTCCAGAAGCTAAATGTGTAACAAAGCTTCACTGACATACCCGCTCTCCTCCAATCCTGGATGCAGTACCAAAGTGTTCCAGGCCTGTAAAAATTAAGTTGCCAGCAGAAGTGAGTCTGTGTCTGTTGGTGAATCTGTAAATCAGTTCAGACGAGCAGTGCTTTGAAACCCATTTCAGCTGCCGTATATGCTCCTATAAGCATAGGAGAATGAATGAACTTCCGAGTTGTTAATGCCGCTCTACGTCATAAGTCAAATTTCTTCACAGGATTGTCGAGTCCTCGGGTGATAGTAAAAACAGGAGTTGACAAAATGCACGAGCATCAATTCCTTGAGCGCTTTCACCTTGAAAGATGAGCGGTGTCCTTGTGTTTTAAAGGCTGTCAAACTAAAGTGCTCACAACTGGAATCCATGGAGAGATGGATTTAAATTAACTTTGCTCTTTTCTTGCCCTTCAGGTGAATTTGTGGCTGGTGGGAGGAGCTGGCTTGACAGTTGGATTCCAATGACCTCCATCCATCAAAAGAACGGGTACAGTATTAGCAGCAGCGGTGCACACTTCTCTAAACTTTCTGTAGCGTTAAATTTATTCTGGAGGGAGCATCCCTCAAGGTGAAAGGTGTCCCTGGTGCTTGCTATTTATCTTTCCTCATCTCTGAAGAACAAGGGGACGGCCAATGAAAATTAAAGGCAACCAAATTGAAACTGATGAAAAGGACTCACTCTTATTGTTAACATAATGAATGCTTAATCTGTGGAACTCCCTGCCACAAGATGTTATAAAGACCAAGAATATAGTAGGATTCAGAAAAGGGTTAACACTTCTTGATAATAAGAACATCTGGATAAAAATATGCAACCCTTATGCTTCAGAATATAAATCAACCAGTAACTAGGTGGGGTTAAGAGAAAGAAAGCTTCCCTGTAAATATGTTGTTGAAATCTTGTTAATTCTGGGGCTTTTTGCTGCTCTAAAGCACCTGGTACTGGCCTCTGTTGGAGACGGCTCATGGGTCTGATCTAAAATAGCAATTTATATGCATTACGTGGCCCTCATGTTGCCATCTCTGTCATCTGACTGGATGGTACTGTCCTCCTGTCCACTGCCTGGTGTTGCCCTAGTGCTGGCCAGTCTACCTGCTGACTGGGATGTTGCCATCCTCCTAATGGTGTTTCAACAGATTTTAAGGGGCAAATCTTGTCCCCTCATCAACCGCCAGGCATGTAGAGACCTATTATGCTTCTACTGTGCAAGGGCTAGAAGTCAGGATGCCTGGAGGCTGCGTAGTGGATTAACAATCCCTGTGAGCCATAGAGTTTGCTATATGGATTCATCTCCATTGCTGTGCAGGGAGGCTTGGGACCTGTTGCCTATGGAGGAGAAGGGGAATGGCCAACCACCCTGACCAAAGTCAAAGACTCCGTTGCACTGCCACAGCTTGGGAGGAGATTCTGACTCTCCCATCCATTCTCCACCAAGACTTTGTATTGTGGTTTGATGCAAAGATCAGGATTTGCCATTAAAGTATGGGAGAGATGAGATCTCTCTCCACAAAATGCTTTGAAGGGCAAATTCTACCCTTCCCTTCTTCTGACATCTAGGTATTTTGCTTCCGGAGTCTGGTTCTGAGGACACTAGGCAATTTGTTCTTTTTCCACTTTGTTTTGAGCTATAGATTAAACACTGTGACTATTTAATTAAGTAAACAACAAATCCTGTGTGACATGAGATTCTGTGTTTAAGCGCAGGTTATCTGCTCCTGTGAGACTAGAAAGCTGCCCCAGGAGTGATTTGGAAACTGTTCTATATTAGATCTGACGTCTTTGTAATTAAATCTTTACTCCTAATAAACCACCCTGAACTGCTTCTATAATATACCCTGCGTCTCTTTAAGGCCACCTATTCCTAAGCTCAAGCTCTATGGTCTCACTTTGCACTGTTGTAACTCCATTGATTTCAGTGGTGTCGCTCCTGATTTACACCACGGTAGGTGAGATCAGAATTAGGCCCTGTAGGTAAGAAGAAGTTTTCCTAGACCCCCTCTTACAACTTTGAAAAGTAAGTAACCAGTGCTCCTTGGGAGACAAGGTTTTCATTGTAGTGAAACCACTTTAGCTAAGGTTTCCAAATAAACTAAACTATCCCATTGCCATATGTAATGTACAGTGGGTAGGAACATAGGATATCCCTTCAGTCAGGATCACATTCCCTCCTTGGGGACACATATGAACGCAATCAGGAAAACACTTAAGCACACACTTAAGCCTCATTGAAGTCAAAACAAGTCCCTTTAACTTTGCACGCATGGTTAAGAGTTTCCTGAGTAGGGATGGACTTAAGTCAAGCTTTCCTAAATCCAGGCCTATGTGACTCATAGAATTCAATGAGATGCATCCAGACTTGAATACCAGCGGACATATGTGACCCTCAGTTCACAGCATCACAGCTGCAAAGTTGCTGGCATAAGAAAATACTATGCAGTGTGAAGACTTCTTGCGTGCCATATGAAAACTAAGAGATACATACTAAATGCTGGGGTTGCAGAGTGTGTCTAACGTATCTACATATAGAAGTGTAAAAGGGAAGTAGAGATGGTAGGGAAACCTTAAAATCTAAGCCCCAAGAGGAAATGAGACCCTGAATTTTATTTCTGTTCAATTTCCTAAAGGAAAGGAATTAAACACTTGAATGAAATTAATGAATACAGGGCCTGATCCTCCATTTCTTTTACAGCCAGCACTTTCACTGACTACAAGGAACGTGGGATCAGGCCTGGCATCTCCTGTGTCTAATTTAGGCATGTTGCTAAGATAGGGAAATGATCCGTATGGTTTAATACTGAGACTCAGATAAGATTACTAATTAACTTAGAACTCAGTCAACGTGGGCAAAATTCATTTTTGTTTTCAAATTTAGCAGTGCCATCTGCAGGAAACTCTGTGCATGTAATCTAGGCAACCAGAGGGTAAACCTCTGCTCCAGGCTCCGCAAAACAGATTTCACCATCAATCAGTAGTGTAGCCAGGGAGGAGCAGGGGGAGCGGCCGCTCCCCCACTGAGCAGAAGTGGTGCCTTTTTTTGCTCCCGACGCCTTTTGCTGCAGAGCATTTTTTTTTTGCTCCCAGCGCCTTTTTTTGCTCCCGACGCTTTTTGCTCCTACGCTGCAGCCAAAGCGGAGCATTTTTTTTTGCTCCCGACACTTTTTGTTCCCGGTGCCTTTTTTTAGCTCCGCTCCCCCTGTGCTCTAAACCTGGCTACGCCACTGCCGTCAATACTGTGCTCGCTGGAGAGAAGCAGAATTCTCACTGATGATGGTGGGAGATCTGTGCGTGCAGATAATGAAGAATATCTGAGTAGAGATCTGATGAGTACAGAATTTTGCCCAGAAAGCTCATCTCTGGTAACTACTATCTATTCCAAAAAGCTTTTCCAGCACTCTGCATTGCATTTAAAGTTTGATCCAACTCTCAGTGAAGTCAATGGAATCTTTCCACTGAGTTGGGTCTTTAATGCTCTTGTGTATCCCATGGAAAGCTCTTTACATCTGTGCACTAGGGCTCTTTAAAGGCACTCAAGTAGATAGACAGATTACATTATTTAGCCCCAAACAATGCTGCATAAGAAGTGGTGCTGGTGAGTCATTATATGGCATTCTTCCCTCTGACTCAGTATCGTGTCAATGCCCCAGCGTGTTGCTAAGGGGCCCTGTGTTGCTGGAGGTGCTCTCTTTCAGATGGGAAGTGAAAACCAAGGTCCTGGCCCCCTTCTTTATTATTATTTACTGTATTGACAAAGACCATTTGCTTGGGAGCCACTTGGTTGTACTTTGTAGAATTCTAGCCCTAGAACAAATTATCTTTAGTTTCCAGTAGCGAACTGGAGATTTCAGTGCCAAGAGGGATCAGTGTTTTTGAACAATCTGGAACAAAATGTTTTATTAAAAAAACCCAGCAACACGAGTCTATTGCACAGTCACTGCAGGGTGTGAGTCCTTAATATGTGAACATTTACTGCGCATAAATGTCAAGCTCTCTCCACTTCAATGACTGCTTTCAATTACTGTTGCCTGCATGCAACCAGTTTACTTATGCCTACTGCATATGCAGTACAGCTGAATGGAGAATGACAATTCTGTTTCATGGCAACTTTTGAGGTTTTATGAATTTGTTGTCATTCTGCACTGGAACAAAAACAAAATTGTGTGTGTGTGTGAGAGGGGACTGGTCTGGGAAGTGGGAGACCCAGGTTAAAGTCCCTGCTCTGTCTAATCAATGCCGTTCATCCCAGATCACTTTGAGTTAGGCAGAGAAGGGGCAGAGCAGTACTCTAACCACCCAACTACAGAGTGTATGTTGTTGCTCTCTAAAACCTTCCAGGTGAAAACTTCATCAACATTTATATGTCTCCACAAAACGTTCTGGATTCAACAATTTCATTTAGTCAAAAATGTTCTCACCAGCTCTAACATGCAGCCATGTTTACTTGACAAGTTAAATAAATGGCTTCTTAAAAATCTCATAATATTTCTTGGAAATGAAGAGTTACCCTGGCAAAATTTCGGTTACTCCATTCTTCCCACAGTACCCCAGACTCCTCTCCTGGTTTCAGTTAGATAAGTTAGTCTCCTCTTTTTCTCTTTAACCCCCCCCCCCCCAAAAAACATCCTCCCCTCCAACATTGCATGAAGACGGTAGTGCAGATTGTCTGCCATTCAAGAGATGGCTTCATTTGGATGGTTGGTGAGTGAAGCCTCGGTGTGACTTTTTTTAGACTAGATTCTAAGCGCAGTGAAAATGTTGTACCTCAGGAGTAACCGAGATCACAAGTCCATGGAGTTTTACTCTGGATTTACACTGGTGTAAATGAGATCATAACTTGCCCCTGTTCTGTAAAGTATAAGGGCAACCTGCAGGCTGAAAAGTGCTACAGAAATGTAAAGTAGTTCATAGTGGAATAACAGCATCTAGGGTGACCAGATGGCAAGTGTGAAAAATCGGGACAGGGGGTGGGGGGTAATAGGAGCCTATATAAGAAAAAGACCCCAAAATCGGGACTGTCCCTATAAAATTGGGACATCTGGTCACCCTAACAGCATCTGTGCCACAAAAACCCAAGGAGAAAGAGGCAGAGAGAATTCAGAATTGCCTGGCTTTATCATTAGATATTACTTGTATTATTGTAACACCAAGGAACCTGGGCACTGCATAAATAAGCTTGGTTCTCACATGTGCAAATCTTTACCTAAAGGAGACTTGATAAAAAAGCCATACTAAAATAACACCTCATCTGTGACTCCAGTATTTTTATCTGTAACTCCCATTAGCATCAATTAATGGGAGTTATGGGCAATGAAGTTCAGAATACTCAGAAATCCAGATTTTGTAAATTAAGATGCTTTAATTAAAGCACGTAAAAAAAGCTAGTGAAAGACTTCAGGTTCTGCAGCCGCATTTTACTTTAAATGGAAACAGTTTTAAGTGGAAAATGCTGTGCTGGGGGGCTTTGTGTTAATTAGTAGTTGGATATGAATTGTGAAGTGTTAGTGGGGTTTTCCCCCCAATCACCTGGAGCATACACGTAGCTGTGTAGACATCTTCTCAGGAGAGACTAGTTTTCACATGAGTTCAGAGGAACAGAAATAACTAAGTTATTTTAATTCTCTAGGAAGGCATCCGGGGCTCCAAATGGGAGTTTTATTGCCGGAAGGTGACAAACCCCATAATTCTCACCCATGAATGTACTCTTGACAGCTTCCAAGTATAAATTAGGCTGACTAAGATGAGAACAGCAGAGAGATCAGATTAATTTTTTTAATGCCACAGTCATGGCACGTAAGGGACTCATGCTGTCAGTTTATGGCACATTTTTATGGCCGACTGCCAACCTGATGCCGTTCCATCTTACTCTTTCGACTGGGCTTGGGACCATCTATGGCAGAGAAACTAGATGGGCAGACAATACCAAAACCACAATTCAAGTATCTGGGTTCCAGAATCTGGGGAAATGGAGGATGAAATGAGAGCTAGGATAATAAACGCCTGACTCAAATGCAGAGAGATAAATGGTATGTGAGAACAGTAAGATTAAAAGGGAAAGCCTATAAAATGGTGGTCTATAAAATTAGGGGGGAGGGATAGCTCAGTGGTTTGAGCATTGGCCTGCTAAACCCAGGGTTGTGAGTTCAATCCTTGAGGGGGCCATTTAGGGATCTGGGGCAAAAATTGGGGATTGGTCCTGCTTTGAGCAGGGGGTTGGACTAGATGACCTCCTAAGGTCCCTTCCAACCCTGATATTCTATGATTCTATCCAGTTGTAATGTATGGTGCTGAGTGTTGGGTCACAAGGAAGACACATGAGCAAATGATCTGTTCCACAGGAATATGAATGTTGAGATGGATAAGTGGTATTAGCAGGAAAGACCACGTGAGGAATGTGTATGTTAGAGACATGCACAGAGTAATGCTTATAAACAAAAAATGAGGGAGTGCAGGCTCTGATCATCTGCTCATGTAAAATGCAGAGCTGAAAACTGTGTGGGTAAAAGAGCCCAACAGATCAAGATTGAAGGGCATAGATAGCGAGGCCGACTCAGTAGGAAGTGGTGGGATATCATATAGAAGAAGACATGTTAGCATGTGGTATGATAGAGGATATGGCATTGAACAGAGCACTTTCGAGGGAGAGGACTTGTAATAATCCTTTTGATGGGATTATTGCAACGAAGAAATCACATGCAAAGATTAGTATGGATGTCCTGCACATGAATGCATATAAATCACTCAGTTTTTCACTCTGGGGCATGATTTACCAATGGAGAGAACGTACGATGGCATTGAAATGCTTCTTAAAAACTTATTTTACAGTTTTAATTAGTGGATGGTTCTCTCCACTGCTTCTTGGTGGTATTATGTTTCATCTCAATGACATGTTGCAATGGGATGTTGATAAATTGAAATTGTTTGAAGTGAGTGGTGTTACTTACCTCAGAATTCAAACTACCTGGTACATTTTGATAGTTATGGCAAGTAAATGAAATTAGATTACAAATTAGTCATTTAAGATGACTTAGATGTCTTAATTACTGTTTTTATTACAGTAGCACCTCAAGGTCCTAAGAGACCAGAGCCCCATTGTGCTAGGTTCTGTACAAACATATAGAAAGAGACAATCCCTGCCCTGAAGAGCTTATAGGAGATGGAAAGGGTGAATGAAAGGGAAATCTCTCTCTTACAGAACTGAACTACTGAGATCAAAAGAGTTGCAGAGCAGGGACAGAATCTATGGCACAGCCAGGAATCAAAGGCAAATGTCGAGTCCAGTCCTAAACAAAAGATCATCCTTCTTCCTTAGATTCACTGATCTTTGTGCTGTGTTTGTTAAAACACGTATATTGGGCCACCTTCTGCTCTCACTTACCTGGGGTGTCAATTTGGAGTAATTTAACTGAAAATATTAGAGGTCCTCCCGACGTACACAATTGTAACTGAGAGCAGAATCTGGTCTCTAATGCCCAAGGGTGATTGGGCCTCAAATGTCATGCACTCCATTTTTCAGTGCCAGTTTTCTAACACTGTACATTCTCTGTAAAATGTTCTGGAAGGCCTGGCATACAGGGTGATAAAATAGAAGCGTGTTTATCAGATCAAACTTTGTTCACCCCTGCCTTCATTCGGAAAGAAAGGAGAGTGTGAGGTGATTCCTTGCATGTAAGCTCAATATAATAGATTTAATTGCTTTGGAAGTGAATTGCAAATAATAGTTTCTAGAAACTAGATACCACAAGAGCAAATTCTACTCTCCATGCCCAAACACCTCCCGTTGACCTCAGTGGGAGTCACATGCAGGCATCTGAAGGCAGAGTTTGAACCATGGACATTACAAGAAGAACTGGTAGTTGTACAAGCAAAAGTGGAATACATTCTGTGTTTTGAACATGAGCAGTCACGTGAACATCAGTGGAACTACTCGTGTGCTTTCATGATTGCTGCCATCTTCACGGATATTGAGTATTGAACTGGAGAATCTCCAGAGCTGAAAGGATGCATCTCTACAGCTTTAATTAAAGAGCAACTCTGTTAAACTAAGAGCTGATGCAGATTCCACTCCTCTGTGTATTGGGCATGTAACACAGATGAGGACATGTAACACAACTGATGTGTGAGTTACCCTTAAAGTCAGGCACACACTTCAGTACCTTACTGAATTGGGGGCATGGTGACTAACTGGTCCCTAATAACTCAGTTTAGGACTCAGAATTGGTGTTAGGAAGTAGGCACAAACCTGGGAATGAATATAAAATCCCAGGATAAACTAGGGGTGGAGTGAGTGGGGGAGAATAACAACCTAGTTTGTACACGGGACTGGGTTTCTCCTTTTTTTAAAAGAGATCAGAAGCAATTATGCTACGCTAGCAGAAATGAGAGCAACTTTTTGGACAAACTTTTCCACAGTTGCTTGTGGCCTTGCTTATGAGTAATGTTTCCAGTTGCTTGGCTTGTGCAGTACACAATGAAATATAAATACCATGTGGAATGCTCTTTGTCATAGAAAAATATTTATTAAGAGCAGATTTGCGTTCATCATCCTGACTTTAATTCAAGCAGGATTTTTTTTTCTCAGATAAGGTGCTTTTAGTCTGCTAAGCAGTGACTGGTGTGTGTGTGTGTGTGTGTGTGTGTGTGTTTATTTCAGGTGAGTCATCAGTGTCATTAATATTATCTTATGTACCAATGTTTGTCATTTTATAGCTTTTGACTGTGCAGGGTGACTCACCTTGCACAGAAACTGAGAACAAGAACATCAGAGATTTTTTTTCTTCTACTTCTTCCTTTTTGGCTTGGGATAGGAATTGAGAATGACCTTTGAGGCACAGTCTGAGTCATGCAGTTATCACATTTACCTCTGCTGTTGTGAAACTAATATAATAACTACAAACATTCACCTCCTCCCCCCAACCTACACCCCACAAGGAAAAAGTTTGAGATTCAGGGCACACTGGCTAGGCACAGAGATGGATGCTCATAGTCAACTGCCTTCCACTGCTCAAATGGAAGGAGAGGTTCTAAACACAGCTCACTAGGTGGAGGAGATGCTCAACACCTTTTTTTTATTGCCCTCTGCACTATGATAAGGGGACGTTGGGAGAGAAAAGACAGAATAAAGCAAAGGAGGAACACTCCCAAAATTGCCATTCCACTGGCCATCATTGAACTAAGGGAAATATCTTAGGGCTGCGTAAAATGTTTGCAACTAAACCCAGCGACATGCAATCACGTTTCATTTTGAATGTGGGAACAAACCTAGCAGAACTTGATCCAAACCTGTTTCTTCAAACCTGGAAACAACCTTTTCCTCCCCATACCTGTGTATTAATTACTGCTGTGCATTATTTGCATTACACTGGCACCCTAGAGGCCCTAACCAAAAACAAAAAATACATATGTGGGTCCATTTCAGATTTAGATTATATTACGTAAACTTCTGCTGTGCTGCTTTAATAGGATGATTATCTGAGCAATACTATGCCTTTACTATCACACAGTAGATAGAATCTCATACGCTAGAATTCACAGGTCATAACTCATGGGCTATTTCTACGAAATCACAGGACCGTGACTGTGCTGTTCTACTAGATTTATCTAATGACGTAGGGAGACCTTTTGCTCCGTGTGCCTTCAGTTGCTAGAGGTTGGGGTGCTCAGTGGCTACAATGGGGCTAGAGTGCCCAGGAGGAATTTTGACTGAATCAAATTCTTCCTGGGGTCTCCCAAGGCAGGTAATTCTGTGGAGGGGCTGGGGCGTTCTGTTCCCCACCTGACCGTATCTACTGGCAGATATAAAGGATGGACTGTGAGCCAACCCTGCCCACCTCTCTCAAGTAATAGTATTTATGCATGTTGGGGCACTTAGTTAAATGCCTAATTTCCACAGCTTGAGTGCCTAAACCGTTGGCCTTCCCATCTCATCCAGAAAGGATATGTTTGCACTGGGGTCTTTCACCAGCTGTTAATAGTTGTTAGTTAACTCAAGTAAATTGAGGTTTGTAGAGGCTAATCCAAGGTCTGTGGTTTGCCCTAGGGCTGAGGCCTGGATGCAGCTGTCCTCACTATGCAGCTCCCAGGCAGGGTTCTCTCTTTTATTGTATTTCACCTGGAGTATTCAGCAGCATCCTAGGTAATCCCTCACAGGATTATGCTAAAGCCTACAGCAATGCAGAGGCTGCAGATAATTTAGAAAACCAGGGGAAAGCGCAGTCTGTAATGAACTGCAAAAAATGCAGAGCTAGAAGAAACCAAATACACTGGTAGTTTTCGGGAAATTTTGGACACAGATCTCCCCTAAAGGAGGAGGCAGCCTCATGGCCCCCAGGGCAGACCAGGCCAAGCCAGGCCAGGCACAGCTGGGGAAAATGTGACTAAAAGCTGGTGCAGTCTGCACAGTCCTCTGTGTGCAGCAAGGGTCTTAGAGAGGATTTGAGCTCCCTTACCCTGGCATGGTGCAGCACCCACATTGCATTGCTCCCTAGTCAGCCTGCTGCCTGACAGGCAGATCTGTCCCAGGTTAGTATTTGTAAGCAACAAACGCCGAGCTTTTAGGCCACCGAGGGCTGATTAGACATCTAGACTTCATGTAGTATTTAGACATAATTAAGCAGAATATGTTCTGACTTGTAAATTACCTGGTTCTTTGATAGAATGAACAAGGTGAGGGAAGAATACCTGGCTGGAGACATAATGATTCTTGCAATAATCAACATAATACAACTTAACAGCTTGTTTTTGAGCCTATCCATTCTGACAGTTCCTTATAAATACAAAGATCACCCAAGTGCAGTTCTGATCAACAGAATCAGTAGACCAGGTTGATGTATATGTTCAGTGATAGTGTGGCTGGAGCTTGCGCTCTTCAGGGCAGTGATCCTGTCTTTGTAACCATTGCAAAGAGCCTACCACACTGCTAGCACTCTGAAACAAATAATTCATAAATGAAGAGCTTCAAGGTCATTGGCAAGCATTAACAAATAGAGCAGCAATGCGCTGCTGACTCATCTTCCCCAGTCATCATCCAGCTGCAATATCACAACTGGGTTTTATTTTTCGCTAGAGGACGGCTGGCCTGGCAATAGTCAATCCAAATCTGGAGGTTTTCTTCAGTACTACTGGTTTTGGCTTTTTAGAAACGAGAGGGGCTTTTGGAAGTATCAGCAAGGTGAAGATCACACTTAAGCCCATGTCTTCTTGGATATTCTCTGTTCATGCCTGGCCCATTCTTCACCCTGCACACTTGGAAGTGAGGTAGCTGTCCCATGGGGAGATGTGAAGGCTTGAGAGACTGAGGGCCTGTCTAAGTTTCCGCCTTCGTGCACGGGCATACATTTTCCTGATATAGACAGGGCCTTTACTATTGCTGATAGCAGTGGACCATGCTGAGTTCTTAGCTGTACGTGTCTATGTTTAGCTTGCATTCAGACTTGTGCTGGCGCACAGAAAGCTTGAGCATGCACCATTAAGGACTTGTCTATCTGGGGGAAATTGCGCTGCATAGCTGTTCTGGAATAGCTATTAAACGATAGCTTCTGATATAATTTAGGGCTTGTCTACATGGTGACTTAGTGCATGGCAAGCCAGGTGTGATTCTACAGAACACTAGCTTGCCGTGCACTACTTGGCTATGTGGCCCCTCCTAACCGCAAATTAAAATTCCATAGTGCGCTTTGATGTAGTCCTCTTTCAAATAGCAATAAGTGAAAGTGTACTAAGGAACTTTTAGTGTGCATTAGCAGGGTCCACATGGCCAGTTAGTGCACGGCAAGCTAATGCGCTGTAGAGTCACACTGTGGCTTGCCCCATACTAACTCTGCATATGGACAAGCCCTTACCTATTCCAGAATAATTCCTCTGTGTGAACAGTCTGTTCTGGAATAAACGTGATTTTATTTTGGAATGATTACTCTGCGTTTGAGTGGAATTATTATTCTGGAATAACTATGCTGGCCAGTTTCTCCATGCAGACAAGTCCTAAGTCTTAGGCCTAGTGTACAGTCTCCTGATTTGAAAGAGCAACCGTGTGACTCTTTTCCACTGTTACAGACAATTTGGTAGAGCTCAGACTGAAACTCAGGAATCCTGGCTCCAAGTCCCCTGCTCTTACCTCTAAACATCATTCCCGTTCATTCTTTTGCTCTTCTAATTGCTAAATGAACCAGAAAACCTGCCAAATGTAGCCCCTTCTTTCAAACATGCTAGACAAAACCACAGAAACAAATTAACCAGGGACATGTACTTAATCTCACGTCAGATGTTCCAACCTAAAAGCAGAAACATACACACTTCAGTGCTAGGAAAATGGCTAAAGGTTCGCCATTGGGGCTCTATATTAGAGGAACCTTAACTGGAGTTTTTTGATCTGTGATAACACTTTTGAAAGCATCTAAGTGGCTTAGGCTCCTAAGGCCCCATTTTCAAAAACCACCTAGGAGCCTACATCCCATTGCAAAGATAGTCAAAAGCATCTGATGATTTTAGGTGCCCCACTTGAGATACTTTAATAGGAGCCTGAGTCTCAGAGAGTGGGTGCTCAGGACTTTCTGGGAATCTTCTTTCAGAAGTGTCTAATTGGGTACCTTTTTTGGGGTGCCCCAAATCACTAGTTGCTCCTGAAAATCTTGGCCTAGACCATTATCATCTTAGTGCAGTTTTGGTTGAGTCAATTCCTTCTCTCTTCCCAGCCATAGTTCAGTCTACTACTTCACAGACTAAACCAATCATTCCATTAGCCTATTTACAGTTTTGTGCACTAAAATATAACCCGAGTACCAGCATGTGACACTTCTAATTTCTGCCGTTGGCTTATGCATGCAGTCACTGACAATGCCTGCTAAAAATGAACTGTGTTGTACGGACCCATTGAAACAAAAATCAAGACTAGATCATGTTAGGAACTTTTTTGAATAGTTTCACAATTCTATACTTCAGACTCAAAACCAAACCTTTTCTTATTCATATTTAGCTACCTAAAAAAGAAAAATACTTTCTAAGCTGATGATTTGCTAAATGTTGCCTTTCCCCCTAGTACTTATTGGCACACAAAGATTGTGTGTGTCTGTCTGCCCATCCCAGGTGGGATTTGCTGGTTATAAATCCATTTAGGCCAAAGGTGGAATAAGACAGATAGGACTCGATGACCTCTCGAGGTCCCTTCCAGCCCTAGAATCTATGAATCTATGAATCCTTGGGATCTAAGCTGTTGCAGGGGAACCTGTGCTTTAGGTATTCCACTAGAGAACGAGTGGCCCAATTTTATCCTTGGATATACACAGGTGACTCTAGTTGAAACCCATGAGAGTTGTGGGTACAAGTCTGAGGTCAGAACTGGGTCCATGAGTTTGTGGGGTGTGGGCTTGACAAAGCCCTGGCTGGGATGATCTAATTGGGTTTGGTCCTGCTTTGAGCAGGGGGTTGGACTAGATGACCTCCTGAGGTCCCTTCCAACCCTGAGATTCTATGATTCTAAGAGGAAGTCAAAAGCCTGCACTAGGGGGTGCAATGATAACCAGGAGGACTCACCTATTCAGATGAAAGGGGTTAGGCATAAGAGTCAATTTGTGAGACAGGGGTTAGAAAATCAAAGAGTCCATGGAAACTGAATTTTTGGTGGATCTAGACCCCTGACCACTGTTCTACCATTTAGTGGCAAAGGTCTTTTCAACACTGTTCCTCAGTCCTAACCACCCTGTTTATACAGTGGTGGGACTTTTATATATAATTAAATTGATTTTATTTGCAGACAGCAGGGGGAGCTCAAGTTCTGCCAAAGAAGAACTCAAAAGGCAATTTGTTACAATTCTTTCTTTTTTAACCAGAAAAAAGTTAGATGGAGGGTTTTGTTTTTGTTTCAAAAGACTCTTATATATTCCATAGGGAGACTGTGTAAAACAGCTGATAAATTAATTAATTTGAACAGGAACACTGTCTGAATGGCCCTTAAGAATTACACTGAAACACTATAAATACAGTATAATCTTAAAGGAAATATTTCTACAGAGCTGGAGGAAGGTCAAAAGCAGTTTTATTACCTGTTTCACAGAAGGGGCAGGAGGCAGACCTGGTGGGTCTGTATGGGAAGAGTGAGATGTTCCTACCCTCCACTAGTCTTGGGGTCACCTTGGTTAACTGTGAATAACCCCTAAGCCTTTCTGCTAGGGTCGGGGCAAAGCCTTCGTCGGCAGATAATGCAGAAGAACACATGGTGTCAACAAAGGGAATGCCGATGAAGCATATGCCTTGTGATGGCAAGGGCAACCTGCATGATATACGCAGTCATTGGCCAATCACTACACACATGGGTACATGAGAATCTATAGCTCAGGTCAGCTGCTCATCTAGGAGAATCATAGAATCATAGAATCTCAGGGTTGGAAGGGACCTCAGGAGGTCATCTAGTCCAACCCCCTGCTCAAAGCAGGACCAAACCAAATTAGATCATCCCAGCCAGGGCTTTGTCAAGCCTGACCTTAAAAACCTCTAAGGAAGGAGATTCCACCACCTCCCTAGGTAACCCATTCCAGTGCTTCACCACCCTACTAGTGAAAAAGTTTTTCCTAATATCCAACCTAAACCTCCCCCTCTGCAACTTGAGACCATTACTCCTTGTTCTGTCATCTTCTACCACTGAGAACAGTCTAGATCCATCCTCTTTGGAACCCCCTTTTAGGTAGTTGAAAGCAGCTATCAAATCCCCCCTCATTCTTCTCTTCTGCAGGCTAAACAATCCCAGTTCCCTCAGCCTCTCCTCATAAGTCATGTGCTCCAGCCCCCTAATCATTTTTGTTGCCCTCCGTTGGACTCTTTCCAATTTATCCACATCCTTCTTGTAGCGTGGGGCCCAAAACTGGACACAGTACTCCAAATGAGGCCTCACCAGTGCCGAATAGAGGGGAATAATCACGTCCCTCGATCTGCTGGAAATGCCCCTACTTATACAGCCCAAAATGCCGTTAGCCTTCTTGGCAACAAGGGCACACTGTTGACTCATATTCAGCTTTTCGTCCACCGTAACCCCTAGGTCCTTTTCTGCAGAACTGCTGCCCAGCCATTCGGTCCCTAGTCTGTAGCAGTGCATGGGATTCTTCCGTCCTAAGTGCAGGACTCTGCACTTGTCCTTGTTGAACCTCATCAGATTTCTTTTGGCCCAATCCTCTAATTTGTCTAGGTCCCTCTGTATCCTGTCCCTACCCTCCAGCGTATCAACCACTCCTCCCAGTTTAGTGTCATCTGCAAACTTGCTAAGGGTGCAGTCCACACCATCCTCCAGATCATTGATGAAGATATTGAACAAAACCGGCCCCAGCACCGACCCTTGGGGCACTCCACTTGATACCGGCTGCCAACTAGACATGGAGCCATTGATCACTACCCGTTGAGCACGACCATCCAGCCAGTTTTCTATCCACCTTACCGTCCATTCATCCAGCCCATACTTCCTTAACTTGCTGGCAAGAACACTGTGGGAGACTGTATCAAAAGCTTTGCTAAAGTCAAGAAATAGCACATCCACTGCTTTCCCCTCATCCACAGAGCCAGTTATCTCATCATAGAAGGCAATTAGGTTAGTCAGGCATGACTTGCCCTTGGTGAATCCATGCTGACTGTTCCTGATCACTTTCCCCTCCTTTAAGTGGTTCAGAATTGATTCCTTGAGGACCTGTTCCATGATTTTTCCAGGGACTGAGGTGAGACTGACTGGCCTGTAGTTCCCCGGATCTTCCTTCTTCCCTTTTTTAAAGATGGGCACTACATTAGCTTTTTTCCAGTCATCCGGGACCTCCCCCGATTGCCATGATTTGTCAAAGATAATGGCCAATGGCTCTGCAATCACATCGGCCAACTCCTTTAGCACCCTCGGATGCAGTGCATCCGGCCCCATGGACTTGTGTTCGTCCAGCTTTTCTAAATAGTCCCGAACTACTTCTTTCTCCACAGAGGGCTGGTCACCTCCTCCCCATACCGTGCTGCGGAGTGCAGCCATCTGGGAGCTGACCTTGTCTGTGAAGACAGAGGCAAAAAAAGCATTGAGTACACTAGCTTTCTCCACATCCTCTGTCACTAGGTTCCCTCCCTCATTCAGCAAGGGGCCCACACTTTCCTTGACTTTCTTCTTGTTGCTCACATACCTGAAGAAACCCTTCTTGTTACTCCTAACATCTCCGGCTAGCTGCAACTCCAAGTGTGATTTGGCCTTCCTAATTTCACTCCTGCATGCCTGAACAATATTTATATACTCCTCCCTGGTCATTTGTCCAATCTTCCACTTCTTGTAAGCTGCTTTTTTGTGTTTAAGACGAGCAAGGATTTCACTGTTAAGCCAAGCTGGTCGCCTGCCATATTTACTTTTCTTTCTACACATCGGGATGGTTTGTTCCTGCAACCTCAATAAGGATTCTTTAAAATACAGCCAGCTTTCCTCGACTCCTTTCCCCCTCATGTTATTCTCCCAGGGGACCTTGCCCATCAGTTCCCTGAGGGAGTCAAAGTCTGCTTTTCTGAAGTCCAGGCTCTGTATTCTACTGCTCTCCTTTCTTCCTTGTGTCAGGATCCTGAACTCAACCATCTCATGGTCACCGCCTCCCAGGTTCCCATCCACTATTGCTTCCTCTACTATTTCCTCCCTGTTTGTGAGCAGCAGGTCAAGAAGAGCTTTTCCCCTAGTTGGTTCCTCCAGCACTTGCACCAGGAAATTGTCCCCTACACTTTCCAAAAACTTCCTGGATTGTCTGTGGACCGCTGTATTGCTCACCCAGCAGATATCGGGGTGATTAAAGTCACCCATGAGAACCAGGGCCTGTGATCTAGTAACTTCTGTTAGTTGCTGGAAGAAAGCCTCGTCCACCTCATCCCCCTGGTCTGGTGGTCTGTAGCAGACTCCCACCACGACATTACCCTTGTTGCTCCCACTTCTAAATTTAATCCAGAGACTCTCAGGTTTTTCTGCAGTTTCATACTGGAGCTCTGAGCAGTCATACTGCTCTCTTACATACAACGCAACTCCCCCACCTTTTCTGCCCTGCCTATCCTTCCTGAACAGTTTATATCCATCCATGACAGTACTCCAATCATGTGAGTTATCCCACCAAGTCTCTGTTATTCCAATTACATCATAATTCCTTGACTGTGCCAGGACTTCCAGTTCTCCCTGCTTGTTCCCCAGGCTTCTTGCATTTGTGTATAGGCATTTAAGATAACTCACCGATTGTCCTGCTGTCCCAGTATGGGGCAGGAGCCCTCCCCTCTTGCACTCACCTACTTGTGCTTCCTCCCAGTATCCCACTTCCCCACTTACCTCGGGGCTTTGGTCTCCTTCCCCCGGTGAACCTAGTTTAAAGCCCTCCTCACTAGGTTAGCCAGCCTGCTTCCAAAGATGCTCTTCCCTCTCTTCGTCAGGTGGAGCCCATCTCTGCCTAGCACTCCTTCTTCTTGGAACACCATCCCATGGTCAAAGAATCCGAACCCTTCTCTCCGACACCATCTGCGTAGCCATTCGTTGACTTCCACGATTCGACGGTCTCTACCCCGGCCTTTTCCTGCCACAGGGAGAATGGACGAGAACACCACTTGCGCCTCAAACTCCTTTATCCTTCTTCCCAGAGCCATGTAGTCTGCAGTAATACGCTCAAGGTCATTCTTGGCAGTATCATTGGTGCACACGTGGAGAAGCAGGAAGGGGTAGCGATCTGAGGGCTTGATGAGTCTCGGCAGTCTCTCAGTCACATCACGAATCCTAGCCCCTGGCAAGCAGCACACCTCTCGGTTTTCCCGGTCAGGGCAGCAGATAGATGACTCAGTCCCCCTGAGGAGAGAGTCCCCGACCACCACCACCCTCCTCCTCCTCTTGGGAGTGGTGGTCGTGGAACCCCCATCCCTAGGACTGTGCATCTCATGCCTTCCAGTCAGTGGAGTCTCCTTCTGCTCTGTTCCCTCAGATGTATCATTCACTCCACTCTCTGCACTAGTACCTGTGGAGAGAACATGAAAACGGTTGCTCATCTGAATATGCGTTTCTGGTACATGGACTTGTCTCATACTCTTTCCTCTTCTGGAGGTCACATGCCGCCAATTGTCCTCCCTGGCCTTCTGTCCCTGCTGCGTAGCCTGCTCTGAATCCTCAGAACACTGTGCCCGCTGAAGCCGATCCTGACGTCTATCCAGGAACTCCTCATTTTCTTTTATGGAACACAGGGTTGATACTCGTTTCTCCAGACCTTGAATCTTCTCTTCCAATATGGAGATCAGCTTGCACTTTGTACAGACAAAGTCGCTTCTATCCTGTGGAAGAAAGACAAACATGGCACATCCTGTGTAGGTCACGACAGCGGATCGCTCAGCATCCATAGTCCCTTCCTTTGAAGAGTTTCCTCACTCAGCTGGTTCACAGCTGACTGACTGTCTTCTTAGAAGAGCCTGGAACAAAGCACTCCCAAATCACACTATTCAAACAGGAAATCAAACACGGTCAAACTGCCAATCTGTCCCCACAACAGATACTCACTCCCCCGTCTGCAGCCCCCTGGTAGCTCTGCCTCTGGTTTGGGTTAAAGGGGTTAGGAATGGCAAGAGTACCTTGCCCCCTTCGCACTCCCCTTCCAAACTCCCTCTCAAACTCCCCTGTTTGCAGCCCTGGTCGCTTGCTCACTGCTTTATAAAGCCCTGGCCTGCCTGATTGATTAGCCCCGCCCCCTGGTGTAGAAGCTCACAGCTTCCAACTGCCAGCCACAGCACACGGTCCTGCAAACAAACAAACGAATGAACAGACAGACAGACACAAGTACCCCCAAACACACACTACAGACAGCCACTTACCCCAAGGGTCCTGTATTTGCTCCTGCTTTACCTGGAGCAATTCCTCTCAAACTCCCCTGTTTGCAGCCCTGTTCGCAAAGCCCAGAAGGACAACTCCGACCATGAGTCCTGCACCCAGGCCAGCTGCCGTGCTTGTGGTATCTATTGCACCACCACGGCAACAGCTGCTTGGGCGAGAGAGTGGGAAAAGCTCCGCACAAATCTCTCTCACTTAAATCCATTCATAGTGCAGGTCATTCAGCTAGCTCAGCTAGTTCAACCAATGCACCAGAGTCTTGTGGCAATGCAGAAGTAGTGACGGGGACAGGCAGAGGATGCTGTTGGCAGTCCTTAGTCACAACTTCTGCACACAGATCAGGGAAGTTAAGGAGCTTGTATCCTCCTAGGGCACAGCACTGATCTCCCCAATCTGGGGAAGGGGGGCTGAAAAGAAACCCAACACCACCTGCCCTTTCTGTGTCTATCAGACTGCTCCTGGCCGGTCATCCAACTCAGTGGTCAAAATAAAACAAAGATTCTCAAACTGACTTTTGGGTCATGAGTATCAGAGGGGTAGCCATGTTAGTCTGGATCTGTAGAAGCGACAAAGAGTTCTGTGGCACCTTATAGACTAACAGACGTGTTGGAGCATAAGCTTTCGTGGGTGAATACCCACTTCTTCAGATGCGTCTGTTAGTCTATAAGGTGCCACAGAACTCTTTGTCGCTTTTGGGTCGTGGAATGTCAGAACTCTTCTTGACAATGACCAAAGGCTGGAATGAAGGACAGCCCTTATTGCTAAAATACTGAAGAGGTATGTGACGGGGCAGACTGGCCCCGCGCTGGCCATGAGAGGGTTAACCCTTCTCTGCTGGCAGAGGAAGCCACGCCCCTGAGGCCCTGCTGGGCATGCTCCAGCAGGGGGCCAGGTATAAAAGCCTGCAGAGCTGCTCAGTCAGGGCTGGTTGCTGAGGAGGAAGGACGCCCAGCAGAGGCTCCAGCCCAGGAGCTAGGGCCGCCCTTACCAGGGAGAGCTAAAGAGCCCAAGACTGGGACTGGAGGCCAGCTGCTACTGGACCCCCAGGAAGTTCAGGCAATTGAGGAGCCTGGGGGCTCAGAAGGCACATGGACTACTGCATCAAAAGAGCCGGTAGGAAGTGACCCAGGGGGGGTGCGGGAGTGGTACCTCCCACCCCAGTGAGGGCAGCGTGTTTTGGTGGGATTCCCCGCTGACCCTGGCGGCCTGTGTTACCTGCTGTTAAGGCCCTGGGTTGGGCCCCAGGTCCCCTACCGAGGACCGCCGCCCTTGGGGGGGATGGGCCCCAAGCTCAGAACTCAAGACTGCCTTACTGGACTGGGAAGGCACACAGAAGTAACTCAGGCCCCTAGGCCGTGCTATCCCTTCAGGGGAAGAGACTAAGGGGGACTCTGGCCATTGAGTCCCGCTGGACGGGCTGCCAGGAGTGGCAGAAAATTCGGACCGGGAACTAGACAGGCGGGGTACCTCCTAGCCCCCTGCGTCTCAGAGGGGCGACGGAGTACGAACCCTGCCACAAGGTATAACATAGACATTGCTGCCCTCAGGGAAACCAGACTTGCTGATGAGTCCCCTCTTGAGGAGGTGGGACTAGGCCAGGGGTCTCAAACTCAAATTACCACTAGGGCCACATGAGGACTAGTGCATTGGCCCGAGGGCCGCATCACTGACCCCGCCCCTCGCTGCCCCCAGCCCCGCCCCCACTCCACCCCTTCCATTAGGCCCCACGCCTTCTCCACCTCCTCCTCTGTGTGCACGGCTTCCCGCTCCTCCCCCTCCCTCCCAGAAACCGCGAAGCTGTTCCCATGCGGCCCACGGAGCTCTTCCCTGCAGCCCGCTGGGCTCTCTGCACCCCCTGCCCCCCCTTTTTTTTACCCCCAGGCAATTCCTGCCGCCAGAACAACTGTCTGGTGGTGGGAACTGCCTGGGGGTAAAAAAAAAAGGTGTGTGGGGGGGAGCCCGGCGGGTCGCAGGGAAGAGCTCCGTGGGCCGCGTGTTTGAGACCCCTGTACTAGGCTATACTTACTAGTGGAATGGCAAGGGCAAGGATGACCCAAGATAGTCGGGGTTAGGGTTCATCAGACAGTCTGGCATTGCCTGCAAACTTGACTAGCTCCACAAGAGAATCAATGCCCAAGTGTATGGTGCGCTGCATAAACTTGTCCAGAGATCAGTACACCACCATTATCATTGCCTACACACCAACAATGACTCAGACAGATGAGATCAAGGAGATGTTCTATGAAGATATCAGCAGGGTCATCAGAGGAGTGCCACACCAGGACAAACTCATTGTCCTTGGAGACTTTAATGCTCATGTGAGAGCTGACACTGACATGTGGAGCAGCGTGCCAGGCCATCATGGCATTGGAAGATCGAACTCAAACAGCCAACTACTTCTCTACAAGTGTGCAGGGTTCAGGCTCACTATTCCCAGTGCAGTCTTCCAACAGGGCAACAAATATAAGACACCATGGGTGCATTTCAGGTCAAAACAGTGGCACATGCTGGACTACATAGGGTTGCCAACTTTCTACTGGCACAAAACTGAACACCCTTTCATGTCTCTTCAGTTCCCCTTACTGTTCCTTCATTGAACACTTCACAGGGCTCTCTCTCCCTGTAAGTCTGGATCACGCCCTTTTATAAGGGGTTACCACTGGAGCTCACTCCACTCCCTGCAGCAGTGTCAGCTCTCTTGGCCTCTTGCAAACCTTCTCTACTCAAGCAAGGATCCCAGGGGTTCCTCCTCACAACCTCTCTATTCCTAGCGAATGACTGCAAACTCCTCTCTCCAGCCCCTTCTGCCCTGGGCTTCCTCTGTCTATAGTCCTCTCCCAGCCCCTCCACACCTGGGCTCCATCCTCAGTTAGGCCTGGCTCTCCCTCCAGGTGCCGCCTGGGATGTTAATTGGCCTCTCAGGTTCACATTAACCCTTTTGGGGCCTGTGTCTGTGGGGTGGGGAGGGATGGGGCGAACACCCCATCAGACTTATGTATTGACTGAAAATCCTGTGTAATTTCACTATGAAAAGTGAGCACTAAATATTTCTCCTTGCAATGTGTCACAGGGCTTGGGGGTGCAATCCAGACCAATAAGGTGTAGGGTCATCACTTGTCCTGCAACCCTGGGTGCCTTATAATGCTTTGCTACTGCAGCTTCCCACCTGGGATGCTTACAGTCAGCACCAACCATGCAGGTCACACCCTGAGTATCAAGGTCCTGGCTTCCCTTGTCTTCCTAGGTGAAAGATCTTTCTTTAAGCAGATCTCATCTGTGTTCAGTTTTCTGAGACTAAACCCTCCCCCAGATGAAGGATCCATCTTTCTCAGCTTGCAAGAGCTCTGGCCTCTTGTGTCTGTCTAGTGAAGGAGGCAAAGATGTTTTCTCTTTGCTTATATCTTCCAGAGTTCATTAATTTTGTTTCAAGAGGTAGAATGATCTCATGCTGTTTCTCTCTTCCTCGGGGCTTCCCATCCCCCGTACGAAAATAGTGCTTCCATTGGTTTGATTCCACCATGACAAATTTATATAGGAGACCGCTAGATAGCTGCCTTCTTTCCTGTCTGGGAAGGAAACTTTCTCCTTGTTTGGTCACAGGCTTTAAATCATAATATCATTAAGTATCTGTATTTCCTCATGTCGTGTTAATACATACTTTTCACAGTGACATTAATCATCAGTGTGTCATTATCTTTTAGAAAAGTCCTCACTCTATGTACTTTTTAATACAGTAATATCATTACAATCAGTTGATTCAATTGCTTATCTTCAGTCCCCTCTGCTTTTATAGCCCAGTAAACCTTTGAAATGGATTCTTCTGGAAGTTACTCGTCAAAGTAAAGTTGGAAGTATAGAGGAAGGTGATATGGAGTTTGGTGGCAAAAGAAGCTGCATGCTCTTCCTACCCCTGCTGGTGTTTGCTAAATGCAAATTGCTCTGTTTCCTGCAATCTCCCCCTGCCCCTTGTTAACTTGGTGGCTCTGTTCACTGCTTATATGTAAACTGAGGTAAATCCACATTCCTTTTTCTAATGCAGATTGTGCTTATGCACTGCTTGCCAAACACATTTTAAAAATATAATTCTAGCACCTATTCATAACTTTTTGTACTCACGCTGTGTGTACATCATACAAGGAAATTCATGATCCGTGAGTTATTCGTTTTCCAAGGATATCTTACATGCCTGCTTTTAGATACAGATTATGTCTACAGTGCGTGAGGTGTAGTGAGCATGTCCAGACTGAGAAAATTATCTGAGACAGAGTGTTGAATCACAAATGGGCCTCTGTGGCACACAATGACAATCAGAACTATATTAATTACTTCACCTTCTAAGTACTGACATTGCTTCAGGCATAATTTAGACTCAAATTCAGCAAGGTACTTACGCAAATGCATAATGTTCAGCACGTGCTTCAGTGGTCTGCTGAATGGGGGCCTCAGGTAGATTACCTCCTAGCATAGCTTTTCAGTTACATACCCAATGTCTTCCAGTCTCTATGGTATAGTGTAACTCATGTTACCAAGGATGCTGTTGCAAAAGAAGTAATGTACATCCTTTTGATTAACTTCTCCCAACATAAAAGGGCTATTAACTATACCCTCAAGTCATATCAGTATCATTGAAATAGCACTTTAAAATATGTGACCGCACCACATGGTTCTCCATTAATTTAGGAGATGGTGTATAGTTGAAGTCACATTGAAACTGAAATTTAGCTCACTTTTCCATCTATCACTTTGGTTAATACAGCAGTTTGTTATTTGGATAAATTACTCTGGTAGTGCAGTGTCCTAGTTGCACAAGAATATATATTCTCTGGAGATTTGTTGGAAGACCTGGTTTATTACTTACTTCAGTTCCGGTTCCGTACTAGAAGTTAATACATATTATAGTTATTGCAAACATCAACATTTCAGCAAGACCAGCCGTCTTTTCTATATAAGGAACTAGAGTGTGACTTTGAACAGATCTGTTGAATTTAATATGAAGTTTTCATAAAAGGGTCATCCCAACCTTTTGTTGAACCAACATATTAATACTCATTGACTTTACTGGATCTGCTCATTGAGTGAGGGGAGTGAATGTGATTATTTCCTCCATTGTGTTTTGCTTAACTGAAGCAACAAAGTCAGTTTCAGGGTGAACTAATGGAAGGCATTTCACTTTAACCTGATAATTCTTAACAGGACTCTATTTGTTATCATGGTAATAATAATAATTCATTTCCATTTTATATGGTAACATTGATCCTATGTTTTTCCCCACTTAAAAAGATATAGTGAGCCAAATTCTGTCTGCCTTGTGAAAGATTTTGGAAACAGAACTTCAGAATCTTTATTCCAATCCATTATTCTAACCACTAGACAAAACTCCCTCTTTATAGACTCTACTACTTTCTTCTCCAGAATATACTACTCACACTGCTACACATTGCAAAATGAATGCCAGTTTCACATTTGTAGCTACACAAATCATGTAATATAACATTAACATGTCAAAGAATGTGATGCTGCTAATTATGCCTTGTATACAGGCAATACCAATACTGCTGGTAAATGGGAAACCATATTATTTGAGCACCAGTATACTTGGGAATATACAAGAAACAAATAAAGAGAGGCTGTTCCCCAAGGATCTTGCCAACTAAAACACAGACACAAATAAGACAAGACCCATGGAGAAAACTGGAGGAAGACATTAACGTAAAGTTATTTTTTCTTAAGGTAGACATACATTTTATCTAGTTTTGAATAGAGATTGGGGAACTAGCATTCTTTAATGTTGTTAGTAAGCCTACAAGTCCTTTTCACCCCACCACTGTATGAGAGGGAGATGAACAACTAGATTCTACAGCAAATTTGTTGCTATCAAATTGCAGAGTCGGTGGAGCTCAACTTATCTTTTGTTGGGCAGATAGGTATAATCCTCTGTGGGCCTACTTTCCATTTGACTCCATTATTCAACCATGAGGAGTGCCCATAGAATACAATTTCAGTGATAGCTACACCCAGACTCAAAGTTGGCTATAAGTGTCTCATGGCCAGTAACATGACGCATCTTCCTAGAAGCCTTGAACAGTGATAAATAAGCAAGTACATGTAGTAATTTCACCCATTTTCACCAGAGGCAATAGTCTTTTCTTTGAATATTTGGCATTCTGATCACAAACACTTTAGAGATGGGCAATGAGTCTGTTTACAGCAGATGAAATCAGAAAACAAGCTGGTGTGTTTGAAAACCTATGGTTGGAAGAAGTAGGAATCCTAGCATTGTACGTATCATTTAGACTTTAAGTATATATCACTGCAAAAGACAAGCCTCTCCAGCATGAAGCAGCAGGTTTGGAGATGGTCACATTATGGGCTACAGGGCTTTCCTAGACTGTAATAAAAAGGACAAAATTCAGCCTCATTTATACTTATGCAGCTTTATTAGAGTCAAAAGGGGGTTCTATGGATGTAACCAAGAGGAAAAATCTGGACTGCTGGACTTGAGCTTCTTTATGGACAGAGGTGACAAATGAAGAGAAAAATAAAAATTGTATTATTTTGCCATGACAAACTCCTTTTCAAATTAACTATCCGATAAATACAAGGGAAGGGAACTGGTCATGGGGCCCCTTTAATCTAGCAGGCAAAAGGATAGCAAGATACAATGGCTGGAAGCTGAAGCTAGACAAACTCAATTTGGGGAAGAAAAAAAATCAACTTTTTAACAGAGTGCAACTAACCACTGGAACAGTTTACCAAGGGGAATAGTAAATTCCTCCTCTTCATCATCATGGAGTCCTTAAATTGAGCTTGGATGTCTTTAGAAATGATTTAGTTGAGTTAAATTGCATATTTTGGGGCGTGATAGTGTCCACATGCATAGTAAGGAAGAATAATTGCCCGCATGGGGTGAAATTCTATGGTCTGTGTTATGCAGGAGGTCAGACTAGATGATTTAATGGTCCCTTCTGGCCATAACGGATGAAACAGTCGGGGTTATGTTGTATTTTTTGCCAATCTAAACGCCTTTTCAATAACGCTGTGATGGTGATGAAGCTAAGTCAGCCAGAGTTCTAGGCTCAATCTGCTCGCTTTCCAGACAGTGTAGCAGGAAATGGATCATTTGTCAATTAGTGCAGGGAGCCTGTTACTCAGAATGCACAGCAGCTAGAGAAGCCTCATGTTGTATTTTTCCACACTGCGCTATAGTATCGGAATGGGGATTAGATGACCAGCCTGTCACTCTGACTTTGGTACCACATGAAGCAGAGGAAGAAGTATAGGCACCATCCTTAAGCCATACATAAATATTTCACAGCAATGGTTACAGACAGTACCGGGACAGATCCTGGAAGATGCTGAGAGCCTGAAGCCCCATTGAAATCAGCATTTTATGATTGGGCCCATTTAGGTCCACATGGCACCTAGTCCTTGCTCTCAAGGACTTTTCCCCAACTTGATGAAGCCTCCTACGCAGGGGCCAGACATAATCACAGCCCCTGTGCTTTTCTACTATTACCCCTTGGGGGATGCGCCGCACACAAGAGGCCATGCTGAATGGGATGGCCCATTGTAGGCATACCCAGTCCTCCATGAATTAACAATTACACCATTGTTAGCTGCAGTGCACTGGACCACTACCACAAAGCACCATAGTGGTTTTTATGTAGCAATTGATATTGGAGGGTGCAGAAAATATTGTTTGCATTCACACGGGCATATGCATTTTGCCTAATTTTGAACCCACTTGGGAAAGGGACTCAGAACTTTCTGAGGCTTGTGTTGTGTTCAGTAGCGTAGGCAGGTCCGGAGCACAGGGGGAGCGGCGCTATAAAAAGGCGCCTCCCCCTGTACTCACCCGGCGGCGCCTCTGGCGGCGCGCCGAGACTTTGGCGGCGGGTCCTCACTCGCTCCGGGTCTTTGGTGGTACCCGCTGCCGAAATGCCGCCAAAGACCCGGAGCGCCCCTGGGTGAGTGCAAGAAGCAGCGCTTAAAAAGAAGCGGCTTCGCTTCTGCTCACAGGGGGAACGGCCGCTCCCCCTGCTCCCCCCTGGCTACGCTATTGGTTGTGTTAGAAACTGGCCTTTTGCCAGCTCCTTTCCAGTGTTGATAGCATCAGGCTTTTGCTGCTGGCGACAGAAAGCCTGAGCTGCTTGATGCCTGTACCTCCTGGCACAGAGAGGGGTTTTTTCCCAGCACGGATGGAGAAAGGAAGAGAAGATTCTGTAGATCTGAATCTGAAACTTGATTAGTTTGGAGGATGTAGTGATCACAAAGACGAGAGCCAACTTTCCTTCCTTTCCCATGTGCCCAATCACAGCAATGGGATAACTCAGAATCAGCCCCACTCTATTACACAATACTTTTGTGAGTGATAGTTTTTTTTCTTGATGTTGAGTTTCTGTGCATTGCTACATTGTTGAGCATTTTCTTGAAGTTAAACTATAGTTTAAAAAGCCCACATGCATGCCATTTAATGAAAGTGACTTTTTAAAATTGGCTGTATATTGCATTCCAAAAAAACATTATTTTAATTAAAAAGAAAATAGGAGCTATTTTAATTGTCTTCTTCCTGGAACACTGTAGCCTCTCACTCTGGAAGTGGAATAACAGTCACCAGCGCATATGGGTGTCAGTAGCGTAGCCAGGGGGGGAGCAGGGGGAGTGGCTGCTCCCCCACTGAGCAGAAGCGGTGCCTTTTTTGTGCTCCTGCGCTGCTGCCGGAGCGGAGTATTTTCTTTTGCTCCCGGCGTCTTTTTTTGTGCCCAACGCTTTTTGCCCCCGATGCCTTTTTTTAGCTCCGCTCCCCCTGTGCTCTAAACCTGGCTACGCCACTGATGGGTGTTGCAAGATGCCCACATCTATCTGGTGCTGGAAGCTCTTGGCTTGGACTTCATGGCTCATTATGCACCTGATATGTTTGGTTATCTGACAAAAATTGCATGCCCCCGGGTGTGTGTGCCCTTAATCATTTTGTAAGATGCCCCTCCCATGTAGGAGGATAGTTAGCTCTTTTACTACACATTTTATATATGGTCCAGGGTAACAGTAGCTTTTACCCAATATTTTCTATGGTGAAGGCATTCTTAACCCAGTACAATTTTGGCAAATTCATTGTACACTTCATCTACCTGCGTAGAAATCTCCTACATGTATTTCAATCTGCTACTACTTTTCTAGGTAAGAAAAGACATGTGGAATTGCATTGGTCTGGAAATGGGGCTAGAAATATAGTGGTATCAGCTGCCTAACGAGATTTCCAATGCTTTTCAGTTTGGGTCCTGGCTGTATTGAGCTGCATGAATTTGAGAATATTCTTTTAAATTACAGAAAATCTTAGGACTATGGTTAGGGGGACTGGAGGGGCTGACTGAATTAAATAGACATAGCTTGTCTTAACTGATGGCTAAGAACTTTGAGTCTGATGCAGGAGAAGATCTGGTACTTGGCTCCCGGATGGGAAACGTGAGCAAGAACTCAGCTTTGTTCACGTTCATGTTACATATTGGATGTAAGCTAACTAAAGAACCAACCCTGGTATCTTTCCGCAGGTGAGTTGGCCCATTGATGTCAATATGATTACTTGCCATAGTAAGAATTTCTCGCATGACTAAGCATTGAAGGACTGAAGTATAACCATTGAATCCATTCTTGTCCCTCCCAAAAATCTTCCATCAATAACTACCCTCCCTGTCCCTGCCACCAATCATATCACTCCCAAATGTGAAAGGCAGTGATGGACTTAACATCCATATTAACATGTACATATCAATTAGAGCTGGCCAAAAAATGAGGATTTATCCTATGGAAAATTTTGACTTTTTTCCATAAATTTAAATCCTGAAAATTTTTTATTTGGAAATGCCGCCATGGTGCTTCATGGGAGTTTTAGTTTGGGTGCCTCATGCTCCCATTCTCCCCTACAGGATAGGGTCCTTGGTCAGGCTACATCTCCTAAAATGTGCCACGGTCTCCTATCATGGAAAGGGGAGGCAGTGGATCATGGGAGCGTCTGGCCCTGGTGCATCATGGGAGATGGGAGTACAGAGATAATGGGAACACAAGACACCACAGCTGCATTCCAGATTGAAATATTTCAGTGTTTTTGATGAAAAAATGAGATCTTTTACGGGAAAGCTTTTCAGAAAAAAAACCCCATTTTCTCAAAAACCCAGTTTTCAGGCAAAAACCAGTTTTGACAGAAAATTTCTGCTCAGCCCTACAATCAATATTATCTATAGAGTAAAGAAAAGAACAAACCTGCATCATAATGCTGATGTAATCTGCAGGTGTATCAGTGCTACCTTTAAGGTTCTTGCAGCCCTGGACAAACTGGAAAATGTACACCTCTCACCGTACACAGCACTCAGAATATCAGCAATTGATAAATACGTTGCCGTTCTAGGCAACTGTTTTTTTGAATAGTGCTAGCCCTGTAGAGAGAGAATTGCATCACCCCTTTATTATTTCCCCCCCTCCCTTTCTAAAATAAAAGTGAGTTTTGCTCATAAATAGTCTGAGGCTGACAGATCTGGAAACTGACGTTCTGGTTACAGAAAGAAAGGGACTACTCACTAGATCCCTGTAGTGGAGGCAGCTGGATCAAGAAGAGTTCTTCTAAAATACTTACGCCCTGACTCTAACATTACCTGTGCACGGGGCTGGTCAGAGGAGCTCTGGCCCCAACCTATGTCTGTGTTTAATGATTTAAAAGAAAATGACAAAAGTAAATGAATAAAAATTAATTGGCGACGCCAGGCTCTTAATCTTGTAGTGTTTGCAGAGAATGGCAGCTGTAGCCCCAGCCGTGGCGTCTGTTGTGCCAGCCTTGTGAATTAGTTATGTCTGGGAGCTATTTAAAATTGAACAGATGGATAGTTCAACACAGACGTTTTGAAAGAGGTAAAACTCCCGTCTTGCCAAATGTCCCCATGTCACCAAGAACCAAAATCTCTTCCTCCATCGGCGCCTTTCCAGGGTTAGCCCTGGAGCGTGGGCGGTTGTTCTGGGCAGCGTAGCTGATGAATCTGAGAACACAGGATTGTTATTTCAGCTCACAAAGGTGCAATGCCAAAAGGATTGTGTGTCTGACTGGCTAACAAATACCATGTGCTACAGCCGAGCCTGGTGCAGTGTGACAAACATAAGGATCCTTCCATGTAAATTGCGCTCACTTGGAAACCCGGCCTGTCCGTTAGATTCACAGGGCTTGATTTTGATCTTGCCCTGGTGTAATTCCATTGGCTTCAGTGAGGAAACTCCAGGTTGATATTGCTGGAAGTGAGATCAGAACATGGCTCAGATTCTGGAGAAAGCAAGCTTTCATGTAAAAATGTCTAGCCCTTATGTCCATGAGGACGGTCTTCTGAATGTAACCCTTAGACAACTAATGCACACATGACTTCACTGGGACCCAAATAGGGTTTCTACACACACTAGAGTGTCACCCACTTTGTTGCTTCTGTAAGCCAAGATCATTGCATTCCTCCATTCCTACCCTCCTATCTCTCTCTATTTCAGGGGCATACAAAAGAGTGAAGCATGAATCATTTGCAACTAGTTAAATGATTTCCTTGCTTTCTGTCTGGAGAGAAGTCATTCAGGGTAACCATCTTTTCAATTCCATTGGGCAGAGCTGAGAGGGGGGATGTGATTTTGTGGAAGGTGTTAATGGCATTGACAATTGGAGAGCTGGTTAAAGCTGGTGAATATGCTAATCAGATGTCAGGAGTGTAGTGTGCCCCCCCCCCGCTCCCTTCTGGTTTTACTGATTTCCATTAAAATCAATAGGGTTGTTCTCACTGATGCCAAAAACGTGCCCTGAAATTTTGGAGTTGATCAGATGCAGTGTGCAAAAGTTATCGTGTTACATCCAGGCAGCCAGAGAGATGCCGTTAAGCTCAGTGTAGGACCTCACTTTGCTCAGCTGACAACATGCCTAACACAAACCCCAAAAGAGAAGGAAATGCAAAGTTTAAGTCCCCTAAGAGTTCATTCCCCAGTTCATTCCACCCACAGCACATCCCTTCCACACGGAATCACAATTACGGTACGCCACAGACGCGCACCTCACCTGAGACTCCTTTTGCCTTTTTGCACAATACCCGTTCTCCCAGATTTCCCGAACACTGGTAACTGGGGCTGTTCGGTGTTGTAGTTAGTTATGTTGAGTGAGGATGGTCTGGTGAAGGATTGTGTACACAAAGGCAGTTAAAGGGGCTGATGGAAGCCTGGTGTACTGGTGTTGAGCTATGGTGCACAATAGTTGTGGTAACAGTAAGGTGTATGTATTGGATGGAAGAGTAGGGGGAATGTACTGTTAGGTGGCTTAACTTTTCACTTCCTTGATTTCTGGGTTTGTGTCAGGCATATTTAGGGTGACCAGATGTCCCAATTTTCTAGGGACAGTCCCGATATTTGGGGATTTTTCTTACATAGATGCCTATTACCCCCCAACCGGTGTCCCAATTTTTCACACTTGCTATCTGGTCACCCTAGGCAGGTTGTGCCTATAGCAATCCTAACTGCTTCACAATGATGCTTTTTGTTTGTTCAATTCTGGAGGGGCAGGTGTAGGGTAAAATCCGACAGAAAAGTGTAGCTCATAATGAACAAGGTTTTATGTGGGCAGAGCTCCTAAGCCAACCAAGCTTGCATATCCCTAGCCCAGCAGCTACTCAGGGTTGTGTGCACAGGGTGTAAGATTTCAACTAATTAGAAGAACGGCTAAAAATGACTCTTAAACCAAACTTAAAACAAAAAAAAGGTCCCGTTGCACCAGACGTAGTCAGGATCCACCTCTCTACACAGTCTTCTGTTAGACAGACAATCTTTTTGAGAAATCAATCAACCATGACATGTACCAAGGTTAAAAGTCAAATGTCATTTGGAGCACAAATTCAGACTGACTATTAAAAAAAGCTGAAAAGAAACTCAACAAAAACTGCCTAGAATACTAAAAGGGCAGAAACATTAACCCCAGGTGAAATTTCACATCAATAGGCCGCCTATTTCAGAAAAGCAGGAATTTATGCCCCGGTTTAGAAGGCAGCCTCAAAGCGTTCCCAGGCATCTTTAGTATAATGGTAAAAACACCTGAGCCCTGTTTGCACTAGTGCTTCCACTACTGCTGGCACCAGGAAAACTGTACCCGTGGTGAATTATGCGTCTGATGGCCGGTAGTATAGTTGCACTTGTTGAGTCAGTGGCAGAGTGCAGGGAAGTGGTAAATGTTAACTTCTTAATGGCCACAGCTATTCAGCTATTCAGAAGCAACCTTTGAAAAGTGGCCACTTCACTTGGTGCCCAGCTTGTGACACAGGGGACTGGATTCTCAGATGGCTGAGCTATCCGATGCCCATGCTTTCAATTACAGCTGCAGGTGCATGTCTGAAAATTGGGCTTTAGCCTGAGACAACTAAGCACGTAAAAAAACTGAGGCACCCAAACTAGAGACCATGGAAGGAAAGTTATTGTGATGTGTGATGAGGTGTTTACCCCATACAGGATTAGAAGGGGGTAAGGTGGTGAGATAGGCCAATTAACTGCCCTGGCTGCAGCTGGAGGAAGAGCCAAGGAGCAGGGAGTTGATTAAAGGAGGCTTAGCTGGGCAGGAATACGTGGGGCCTATAAAACTAAGGGCAGAAAAGAGGCTGCTGGGAAAAGCTGCAGGCAGGGCCGGCCCACAACATTTTGGCACCTGAGGCGGGGAGCTCAAATGATGCCCTCATGCCCCCTCGCTTGGGCCAAAACTTTGAAAGGTCTCAATTCTGCCTTCTTCCTGTTCTACTCCTCTCATGGTACTGCTCTGCTACCTACCCCAATAAAGGAGAACTAACAACTTTAAATCCCTTGTTCAAAAATGTTAAATAACACTTAACTTTCACATGCCTGAACAGCAAATGTAACTTTTCTTGTCTGCATAGTAAACACTGGCATTTTAATCTGTTTGAATAATCAAAGTGGTGCTTTCCGTGCCTTCTTGGTTGCAAAGATTTGAACTGCTTCTGCTACCTGAAGGTCCACTGTCTGGGCCAGCTCATGCTCTATTGAGATGGTTGCAAGGCCGACCAGCCTCCCCTGTGTCATTGTGGAGCATACATGTGTTTTTATTAACTTCAGCTTGAAGAAGCTGCGTTCTCCACTGGCAAATGTTACAGGAAGTGTTAGAAGTATGTGCAGAGCAAAAAAAGCATTTGAAAAGAGGGTGGTCACCGTATTTGGGCACTGTGATACAGGAGGGCCAGGGAGCAGTAGTAGAGTGTGAGAGGGGAAATATATAAGCCCTAGGCTAATTAAGGCATGGTTCCCTGGAGACTAGGGAGCGTGGCTACAGGTTAATTGGAGCACCTGCAGTCAATTAAGGCCCTCTCAGGAACCTAATAAAACCCCCTACTTCAGGCAGACAGAGGAGGAGGAGGAAGGAGTTAGAGCAGAGTGGTTTGGAGTTGGAGCAGAGAACAGTTTGGAGGAGTTGAAGCAGAGTGATTTGGTGGTGGAGTAAAAAGCAGTTTGGAGAAGTGCTGCGGCGGGCTAAGAAGACCAAGACCCTAGGTAAAGGGACACCTGGCTTGTGCAGAGGGAAGGCAGGAAGCCCCACAAGCTGAAGGGCAGGAGAGGGAAGTAGCCCAGGGGAAAGAATCACTAGTACAAGTGGTTTACCCGCTATCCTAGGGCCCCTGGGCTGGGACCCG
This sequence comes from Macrochelys suwanniensis, assembly GCA_033296515.1. Classification (NCBI taxonomy): domain Eukaryota; kingdom Metazoa; phylum Chordata; order Testudines; family Chelydridae; genus Macrochelys; species Macrochelys suwanniensis. The sequence goes on from CM065776.1 coordinate 241,567,426, forward strand.
GAGTAGAGGGCAGGCCCGGGTCCCTCCCTTTCCACTCCCCTTCTCTGGGATACTAGTGGGACAGCTGATACCGCAGTTCAGGGGCAAGAAATGGCGCCCTGAAACCCCCCCACAAGAAGAGAAAGCGCGGGACCCATCATAGTAGTGCCAGCAATTTGCCACAGCACATACATTTCATCAGGATCAACTCCAATGGCTGTTCTGGAATATATCTTCCCAATTTGGGGTTTGATAGGCTTTATCGCCTCCACTTGCCTTTCCCATCGTGTGGCACTCAGTGGTTTCAGTGTCAGAGAGGCTGTTCCCAGATGTTGCTTCAAAATTTGCCATTGATTTGATGCAGAGACAAATACATAGATGCTTTGATTTACATAAAAAAATTCAGCAGCCTCACTAGAAGCTGATGCTATATCACTGACCACCAAGTTCAATGAATGAGAACTGCATGGGACAAAAAAAGCTCCAGGGTTTAACTCTTGGATCTGTGTCTGCACTCCTCCATTCTTTCCTCTCATGTTGGCACCATTATTGTAGCCCTGACCTCTCATGTTAGGTATCGCAATTCCCGTATCTTCCAGCTTTTTAAGAAGCACGTTTGTCATACCAGCTCCTGTAGTATCATCAATGTCAATAAATTCTCAAAAATGCTCTCTGACGGTCACCATTGCAGGGACATTTTCCCTAGGATCTGTTGTTACAAAACTCACCATTAAAGTAATTTGTTCCATATGGCTTGTCATAAATATAAAGGGAAGGGGGAGAGGGTCTGATGCAGATAAAATCCTCTTACCAGTAAAGGGTTAAGAAATGCAGGTAACCAGACTGACACCTGACCTGGCCGGCATCTGACCAATAAGGGGACAAGATACTTTCAAATCTTGGGAGGGGGAAAGCTTTGTGTGTGGGTCTTTGTCAGACTCAGAGTGATCTTGAAGTCAGAAGGAACCAGTCATCTTTTCATCAAATCCTCACTTTTCTAAAGTAAGTTTAGATAGCATAGCGAGTAGATTTCTGTTTATTTTTGCTTGGTACATTCCCTGTGTGAGAGGGAGGGGTTATTCCTTTTTTTCCCTTAACTTTAAGGGTTTGTCCAGAGGGGGAATCCCTCTGAGTTTGGAAATTGAGTACCCTGTAAAATAGTTACCATCCTGATTTTACAGAGCTGATTTTACCTTCTTTGTTTTAATAAAATCCTTCTTTTAAGAAGCTGACTGTTTTCTATAGTTTTTAAAACCCAGGGGGTGGGTTTTTAGATCACTGTGTAACCAGTTGGTTAGGAGATTATTCTCAAGCTTCCCAGGAAAGGGGGGTATGGGCTTGAGAGGATATTTTTTGGGGGGAAGGGAACTTCAAGTGGTCTCCTTTCCTGGATTCCCATTTAAAACACTTGATGGTGGCAGTGGGAGAAGCATTTCTCAGGGTGCAGGGAATTTTGTACCTTGGGGGTTTTAACCTAAGCTGGTAGAATTAAGCTTAGGAGCTCTTCATGCGGGTCCCCACATCTTTACCCTAGAGTTTAGAGTGGGGAGGGAACCCTGACATGGCTGATGTCAGGTGTGCAGTCTAGAATAATAGAATAATATCTTGCTGACTTCAGACCTGCCACAATCTTCTGTTTGACCTTTGTTGTCAGTAACTGTATGATCTCATTTTGAATTGTTTTTTCCAAGGTAGTGGTGTGTGTACATTTCTTGAGTGGTGACTCTTCTTAGATGCACCTGGAGTACAGTATCAAACTCAGCCATCAGCTCCACAGTTTTAAGGAAGTTTCCATTGTTTGGCACATACAGCTGATCTGAAGTGCCATGCAGTGCTAGGTTTTGGGGAGCAAGCATTCTCACAATGGCAATGAGCCTTTTCAGAATATTTTGCCAGTAAAGAGACTCTGATGCAATCTTCTCTTGATGCTGATCATCTATGGTGGCCTTTAACCTTAGTCTCATCTCAAGCTCTTTCCACCTATGGAATACTCTCTGGTGATTTGCTGCCTTCTCATGGCATGCCAGATTCCTAGGCAGATTTTTCCAGTCCTTTGTTCCATTGTAGAACCCAATGTGGCTGAAACATTAGACTGGAAGAGTTTGCAACAAAAACAGTATAGAATCATAGAATATCAGGGTTGGAAGGGACCTTAGGAAGTCATCTAGTCCAACCCCCTGCTCAAAGCAGGACCAATCCCCAATTTTTGCCCCAGATCCCCAAATGGCCCCCTCAAGGATTGAACTCACAACCCTGGGTTTAGCAGGCCCATGCTGAAACCACTGAGCTATCCCTCCCCCCGATGCAGCATTCTGGGTTTTTGAGTACATAAGCCATGGCCTCTCCACTTTGTCACCATTGGGGATTTCAAGCCAGTATTGTGTTGGATGGAAACTTCTATTTTCATTGTCTTTGGGAAACATGAAGTTTTTCACTTGCTGTGGCCCATACAGTAGAAGGAAGTCCCTCAGGCTACTGCTCAAGTGGGTCCACCATCCTGGATCATCTAGACATAAGGAACTAAATTCAGCAGCAGCTTTTACTTGTGCCTCCATCACACTCTTCTCTGATCTACACTTTTCTTCAGGAATGTGCATGGTTACATCCATTTGAAATGGAGATATGGATGCTGCAGTAGCTGCCAGGTCACCTGCACTCTGACTAACTAGAAGATCAGGCATCTCCTCACCACTCACATCCTCACTGGGGCCGGAAGGGTCACTGTGAACACTTGTGTCTATGTATCTCAGGAGAGCTCCTTCCTGCTTAGATAGAAAAGCTTCCTTTGCTTTGCTTTCTTTTCCTGAATGCTGCCCCAGAGGGGCGTTTTCTTCTTTCACTCATGACTGCTGTTCTGTGCCAGCTATAGTGGCTCTCAACACTCAATTGAAGGGGACAAATAAGCAGGCTGGTAGCAGGGCCTGAGTGAGGGAAGATATCAGCATCTTAAGGACCTAACTGTCTCCTACTACTTCAGTTGAGCTCCAGTGGGTTCAGGGAAGCAGCAGGAAACAGGAAGCTCCCTGAGAAGCTGGTGTTAATCAGTCCAGGCTTCTGGGGGTGCTAGAGAGGTACATAAGAGGCTCCTCCTCCTCTCTCTCCCTGGAGCTCCTGCTGCTTTCTGTTATTCCCTCTCACCTTTTCTCCTGCTTGCCTGTTATGTCTCTTGTGCCCTCCTTCCTCCAACACAGCACTCCACCATCTCTGTGCATCTAGAGCAAAGAGAATACATATGCACCAGCAGCAGACACAATTTTCTTCACTGTGGGTCCTAGTGGCTCCTCCGCACAGTCTGGCACCTGGGGTGGCTGCCTCAGTTCATCTCATGGTAAAGCCAGCCCTGGCTGCAGGGAGGCAGGCAGCAGTCACTCCTTGGGAAGCAGGAGGAGAGTTTGGGGGCTGCAGGGAGATAGTCTGCAGCCACTCCCTGGAAGGAGGGAGCTGGTTTGGAGCTGGTACTCCCAGAGAAGGGGTGGGGGAAAACCAGGGAGCATCAGTGGCGTAGCCAGGTTTAGAGCACAGGGGGAGCAGAGCTAAAAAAAAAGGCACCGGGAGCAAAAAGCGTCAGGAGCAAAAAAAGGCACTGGGAGCGAAAAAAAAAAATGCTCCGCTCTGGCTGCAGCATAGGAACAAAAGGCGTTGGGAGCAAAAAAAAGGCGCCGCTTCTGCTCAGTGGGGGAGCGGCCGCTCCCCCTGCTCCCCCCCGGCTACGCTACTGGGGAGCGTAGGAAGCAATCCAGGGAAGGATCAATGAGGGTTGAGAGGGTAGAGCCCAGAACTGCTAAGCTAAGGGTCCCTGGACTGGAACCTGGAGTAGTGGGTGAGCCCAGGTCCCTCTACTGGCCACTGGGGAAGTGGCATCATCAGGGCAGCACAGGAGAAGACAGCCTGGGGCTGTTTGCATAGAAGGACATTAGGGCAAGCCAGGAAGGGGGAAATATGGATGATGACCTGGCCAGAGAGCCAGTTCATGAAGAGGGTGCAGCAGTTCCTGGAGTGAGGCAGGGCCGCAGGGTGAGAGGAAGATGAGGGAGGCACTACCTGAAGAGGGTGCACCAACTGGCAGAGCTAATCCCCAGGACGGCCAGCAGTAGGTGCCACTGTGGTGTGTGGACCCCGTCATATGCTGAATGAGGAATTATCTGAGAGCTGCTTTGGCCCAGTTTGTAACTCAGGAGAACTGGTGACTGACTCCACCATTTTGCTGCCGCGTGAAGCACCAGTCCACAGGGCAAATGTACCTTCACTTCCATTCCAGCACGATGCTGAGTACTGCAGTACTGACATTTCAGTTTTCATACACTGCAGTGGGGATCTGCAGGGAAAGGGTTAAATAAAATATTAGATGAGGAACCACTGTCAGGCAGAGGAGAAGGATTTTTATTTTTTTCAAATGCTGAGTCCCGTGAGTTGCTGAGAGCAGCTTCCTTGTGGGCCGCTGATACGAACTGAAGCTGGTATTACAATGAAAGCAAAGCCCTTCGATGTTATACATGATATCAACAATCATCAAACACTAAGCAGTGCAAAGTATTGTGTCTGCTTCTGGAGCATCCTCATTTCTCTTCTTTATTGAATTAGGGAAATAAATGCATCTCTTAGGTAATCTTGCAAATCACCCGCAAATTCAATATATCAGCTCTCTCCTTGCTCCAGGGCTTTACCCAACAATCAATATAAGGGTAATACATTTGTACAATAGGTTAGAGATATTTTTGAATAACACTTTGATGGATAGACAGGCATTAGGTTTTCAATTTAATCATCCTCATGCTCCCCTCTGCAGATGATGTGGCGAGGACCCTGAGCTTGGCAGACATCACAATGTGGGGGAGTGCCAGCCTCAGGACATGATTTCCCTTCCCCTGCCGATCTTGTGGCTGTCCCTCCATGAATTCACTGTGGGTAGGGCAGGAAGGAGCGGTCTAGGGTCTTCTGCCTTCTCCAGACCTTCAAGCACACTGGGCATGAGTTACTTACTGTTGGCAGAATCTGCAGTAATTTTGCTGATTTCCCCGCTCCATGCCTTGAGGGGCTGGCTATAGGGGCATCTGTGGTTGAAGGATCAGCATGTGTGAGGGCCAGAGGAAGTGGTGAGGAATGGGAGAGGGAACGGGAGGTTGGGCAAAATGGTGATGTGGAGCCCAGGGTAATTTTACAGGGGCTTGGAGCCTGTGTAGTGGCTTACACACACCCCCTACTGCCATTCCTGCTGTCATGTAGGGGCTGGGGCAGAGCAAAGGAGGTGTGGCTTACTTATACCCTTTTGGACCCAGGGGGCCACTGATGACTGGGGTAAGTTAGAGCAGCTTTCAGGCTGTTGTAATTTATCATGGGGAACCCCCTGCAGTATGTATCCAGTGCAGGATCCAATAAGCACAAAGGTGAGCTGTGTGCCACATTTTCACCCCTACCCCAAGCTGTGCTATGCACTCCCCAGTGCCTGTGTTCCAGGCGCAAATCTGGAATGTTGTCAATGTCTCAGCAAATATCTGTAAAAGGGTGAGGAGACTTACATTTCTGTTGCACCGGAACTTTCCATTTCTTGACAGTTAAGGAACCCTTCCCGTTTGGTTGATTCCATCAGAACAGCCTATGCAGCCTCACCTTTTCCAGCAGGTAAAGAGGTGAGTGTGTACGCCATGCAGCACTCTAATAAGGAGAGCAGGGAGCGAAGGTGCCACAGTACCTTCATTTTTCACTTACACATCTAAAGAAGAGTGTGGCAAATCTTGGCCATTTGCAGGCTGTAACCTACATCTGAAGGCCAGTTTTCTCCATGGGATGCTGCTTATTAAAGTTCTGCTGCTTAACGCTGGACTCAGCTTGCTTTAAATAAGTTAGAGTGCTGGGGTAATGACTGTCCTGCCAAATGCTTTATTCATTTGTTCATAATCAGTTGGGCTATTGGTGGAGAGCAATAATGGGGATATACTTGCAGTAACCCATGTCTCATTGCAGATAGCACAGGTATGTATGTGACTTTTACTCCATTCAGTGGATTAAAAACTGGCTAACTGATAGGTCTCAATATGTAATTGTAAATGGAGAATCATCACCGGGCAGGTGTATTTCTAGTGGGGTCCCATCGGGCTCAGTTCTTGGCCCTAAGCTATTTAATATTTTTATTAATGACTTGGAAGAAAACATAAAATCATCATTGTTCAAGTTTACAGATGACACACAGATAGGGGGAGTGGTAGATAAGAAAGAGGAGAGGTCACTGATACAGAGTAATGTGGGTCTTTTGGTAAACTGGTCACAAGTAAACAATATGCCTCTTAATAAGGCCAAATGTAAAGTCATACACCTAGGAACAAAGAACGTAGGCCATACTTACAGAATGTGGGACTCTATCATGGGAAGCAGAGACTCTTAAAAGAACTTGGGGGTCATTTTGGATATTCATCTGAACATGAGGACCTAGTGTGATGCTGTAGCCAAAAGGGCTAATGCAATCCTTGGATGTATGAATAGAGGAATATTGAGTAGGAATAGGGAGGTTATATAAGCATTTGGCACAAATGTGATCATTACTGGAATACTATGTACAGTTCTGGTTCCACAGTTCAAGAAGAATGTTGATAAATTGGAGAGGGTTCAGAGAAGAGCCATGAGAATGATTAAAGGACTGGAAAACAGGAAAGACTCAATGAATTCAATATATTTAGCTTATCAAAGAGAAGGTTAAAGGGTGTATTGATCACAGTCTATAAGTACCTACATGGGGAACAGAAATTTGATAGTGGGTTGTTCAATTTAGCAAGCAAAGGTATAACAAGATCCAATGGCTGGAAGTTGAAGCTAGACAAATTCAGATTAGAAATAAGGTGCATGTTTTTAACAGTGAAGGTAATTACCACTGGAACAATTTATCAAGGATTGTGGTAGAGTTTTCATCACTGCCAATTTTAAAATCAAGATCGGATGTTTTTCTGAAAGAGATGCTCTAGTTGAAACAGGAACTAATTCAGAGAAGTCCTGTGGTCTGTTACACAGAAGGTCAGATGAGATGATTACAATGGTCCCTTCCAGCCTTCATAATCTATGGATCTATACATCTAGCCTTCTTTACAATTTCAGCTGGAAGTTTGGAACTCTCTCCAATTCTTGCAGAATCCTCCAGGATACTCACCCTTATGTCCTTCCCACACTCTCTGATCTTTCTAATGAGCTGCTAGTTCTCCTCATCTTCTTGTTCTTTAGGCAGTTTCCTGGCTACTTTGAACACTTTCATATTCTTTCCAACAGCTCCCTGCTACACTCCTGGATCATCTTTCTGATGCTTCTGGCTCTTTTCAGTACTCCTTGGTCACCTGTGGAAATGATGTAATGACTTTCTCCATTCACCCGGCTGCCCTTTTGGACTGTTCCTGAAGCCTGTCTCTTGTAGGGTTTTCTGCATGCTGTTCTCTCTCCACAACTGTCCTCCCTTCCCTAGGTGTAGCCCTCCATCACTGAGATTTCTATGGAAGGATGTAAAGGCTTCTTAAAACAAGGAAGGGGAAAAAATCTCAAACAATTCATTTGGTTTGCAAACAAAACCAGGGAGAATTCATTTCCCCCCCCGATATTCCCCTGTCTTGGAAGATTGAACACCACATATGTCTGGCTATTTGTGCTGTTATCCCTTGCAACACCGTTCAGAAATTCAGATGTGTAGTGTTCTGAATGCTGTTCTCGCTCCACTGCTTGCATCCGAAGAAGTGAGTATTGACCCACGAAAGCTTATGCTTCAATACCTCTGTTAGTCTATAAGGTGCCACAGGACCCTTTGTCGCCTCTACAGATCCAGACTAACACGGCTACCCCTCTGACAGATGTGTAGTGTTATTCTTTGGCCAGCTTGCATTATATGGCAAATCTGTAACATTGCTTATGGTTACAATACTTCTCAACCACCAGGTGGTATCCTTGACCAGCAGATGATGGAGCTCTTTCACCACCAAAAGTATTAGTCCTTCATTGAGCCTTATGTCAATCCCTTGCTGGTTGAGAAATGGAAACATTGCTGCCATCCAAATATATGCTTAATGCCAAATCACACATGCATTTTGCTTGGCATATTCTGAGAGCCATAGCCTAGATTTATCCCACGATAAGGGGTTCTATTATTTATTGGCAATTAGTATGGTAAATGCTGCTTCTGAAAGTATCATTGGAATACCAGCTCTTACCAGGAATTTATGTTCTTTAGAGAGACAAAGCGGGTGAGGTAACATCTTTTATTCTACCAACTTCTGTTGGTGAGAGAGACAAACTTTCCATCTTACACAGAGCTCTTTTCAGGTCTGGGAAATGTACTCAGAACGTATGTCTACACTGCAATTAAAAACCTGAGGCTGGTCTGTGACATCTGATTCAGGCTTGTGGGGCTCAGACAAAGTGGCTATTTAATTGCAATGTAGACATTCGGACTTGGGCTGCAGCCTGAGTTCTGGGACTCATCCCACCTCACAGGGTCCTAGAGTCCGGGATCCAGCTTGAACATCTACATCACAATTAAACACTGGAGTGGCCAATATTAATTTTTAGAATCCTTGCAGGCCCCCACCTTCTGCACTTGAAGTGCCAAAGTCAGGAATCAGCCTTGACAGGTACAGAGGCTGATCTAAGCGATAGGTTACATACCACAGGTTGTAGTTCTTAAATTTCATATTTGAGTTCCTTCAGAACTCTTGGGTGAATACCATGTGCTCCTGGTGACTAATTACTGCTTAATTTCTCAATCTGTTCCAAAACCACCTCTACTGACACCTCAGTCTGGGACAGTTCTTAAAGATTTGTCACCTAAAAAGAATGGCTCAGGTGTGGGAAGCTCCCTCGCATTCTTTGCAGTGAAGACCGATGCAAAGAATTCATTTAGCTTCTCCGCAAACGCCTTCTCTTCCTTGAGTGTTCCTTTGGCACTTCGATCATCCAGTGACCCCAGTGATTGTTTGGCAGGCTTCCTGCTTCTGATGTACTTACATTTTTTTTGCTGTTTGCTTTTGTCTTTTTTTAGTTGCTCCTAAAATTCTTTTTTGGTGTGCCTAATTATACTTTTATTCTTGACTTGCCAGAGTTTCTATTCCTTTCTGTTTTTTTCAGCAGGATTTGACTTCCAGTGTTTAAAGGATGCCTTTTTGTCTTTAACTGCCTCTCTTACTCTGTTTAGCCATGGTGGCATATTTTTTTTGTTCTCTTACTGTTTTTTTAATTTTATTTGGGGTACATATATGATGTGAACCTCTATTATGGAGGGTTTTTTTACGTTTCCATGCTGCTTGCAGGCATTTCACTCTTGTGACAATTCCTTTAGGTTTCCATTTAACTGGTCTCCAAATTTTTGTAACGTTCCTCTTTTTGAAGTTAAATGCTACTGTGGTGGATTTCTTTAACATTTCCCCCCTACAAGGATGTTAAATTTAATTACATTATGGGCACTGTTAGTGAGAGGTTCAGCTAGATTCACCTCTTGGATGAGCTCCTGGGTGCCATTTAGGATTAAATCAAGAATTGCCTCTCGCCTTGTGCGTTCCAGGATTAGCTGCTCCAAGAAGCAGTCATTGTGACTAGAAACACCTCTCACTTTACACCAGTTCATCAAGTAAATTTCATTAAGGGACTGATTAACAATCCATCCCCTTTTCAGATCCTTAATGAAGATGTTACATAAGGATAGACCTAACAGCAATGTCTGCACCACCACAATGTACATCTCCCCCCACAAATGGATACACGATCAGTTAACATTTATTTGCAGTCCTCCAGCCTCTTCCTGTTCCCTATGACAGCACCTGTTATCTAAGCCAATTTGAATTAATTTTTTTCAAGAAAGATTTCACGAGACACTAAAAAATGCAATAAGCAACATTGGTTTGTAAAGACCAAGTCATGCTAGAAACATTTAATTGCTTTTTCTAATAGAACTATAATGTATTGATGCTGTAAGGAAAGCACAGTGTGTGGGGGGGAACTGCTGGTGCAATTGTCCTGGGGGATCAGTTTCCCTGGTGGCCAGTAGCGGTGCCAGGGTTTTTGCCGCCCTAGGCGGCAGCGCTCCTCTGCTGTAATCGGCAGCACTTCGGCGGCAGCTCCTCTGAAGCTGCGTTCTCTGCTGCATTTCGGCGGCCGCTTTTTTGCCACTGAATTGCCGCCGGGAAATGAGTCACTGCCGAAATGCCGCCCCCCCAAATCCTGCCACCCTAGGTGACCGCCTAGGGTCACCTAGTGGAAGCGCCGCCCCTGCTGGTGGCTAAGGTCTTCTAGAAAGTGTGTGTGAGAGAGATGGGAAAGTTCCTATAAGGTCATCTAGTCTGTCTGTCTATCAGCACATATCACTGTAATATCTAAGCATCTAGACCATCACTTGCCATTGAAGTGTTGTTCTCTACTGTATATTTTCCAGTCCTTTGTGGAGTCTTGATTTGCATGTGTCAAACAATAGGCTTCTAACACTTCCCTTAGTCTTGCACAAGAGAATTCAGTGTTCGAATTTCTTTCCTGATAGTCAGCATAATTTTTCCTTTGCTAAGCCAGGAAACAAAAGGATGGGAGTGAACCTGAAATGACTGAAGAGAGGCAGATTGATATGCAGACATAAGAATGAGGGAAGTGGGGGAAAAAAAGAGACATGGAAAACAAGGAAGGAGGAATATGAAGGAAGACCTACTAATAACTTGATGTGCACCTAAGACATCTGCAAAAATGAAACTCTCCCTCTAAAAATTTCCTGGGTCCTTTATATAAAGAGAATCTCACAGGAGAGGGAAAAAGAGACCCCCCCCCCATTTCAAAAATGAAGTGAACTCTCCAAAGAAGTAATTTCAATGGGCTACAGAAATTGAGACAAATCAATATGACAAGGGGTGAAAAAAAAGACAGACTGGTTAACCTTCGAGGCAGCAATTTTCAAAGGGGCCTCAGGGAACTGGGTGCCTAGCTTCCACTGGATTTCAGTGAGTTGGGTGTCTAACTCTCTTAGGCTCTTTTGAAAATTCCGGCCTGACAGACCTTAGAAGAACAGAAGCTAGAAGCATAAAGCAGTGCATGCTAGCGTGGATAGGTGCATCAGTTAGTCCCAAAGTCAGTATCGGTAATAGTAATTATTTGTATTGCGGTAGCACCTAAGGGTCCCAATGATAGACAAGTTCACACTTTGCTAGACACTGTACAAACACATAAGAAAAGAGATGGTCCCTGCCTCCTGGAGCTAATGTAAATGTCTTATTCATTGTATTAATTTATGGTTGGTTAAATATTTTTTTCTTGGAGGGGGGGATTTTTGAGAGCCTTTAAAATATGTGGTTGAGATTTTGAAAGCAATGCACGGGACTTAACTATACAACTGCTTCTAAAATTAATGTATGGCGTATGGCTAAATCCCTACACTGCTTTGAAAATTTCAACCCATGTCTGTCTATATGGAAATGCATCAGGGCATGGGGTTAGAAACAGAATGATGGCAACAATCAGGTTCCACCGGAACCGCAGAGTTGCTGCTGCCTGTATTAGGGGCGTCTGGGATGTTTAAGAAATGTGTAAAAGGGGGCACTAGCAAAAGAGCTGCTCAAAACATTGGTCCAAATCCAACAAATGTTGTTGCCTTTTTTTTTTTTCATTAGTTGATGCTCAGAGACCAAATGTGCTTTATTGTTCACCATAGGCAGAAGTGTTTTGAAAGTCAAGAAGGGTTGTTCTGGTACGTTATCCTGCCAATGGGGGTTAAGACTCAGGGATATGGTTTCTTAGATTGAGGTAGGGGCAGGAGTGGCGCCAGCTTTTTTGCCACCCTAGGCAGCGGCGGCGGGAGAGGCCGAAGAAGTGGCTGCCGAAGTGCCGTCGAGGATCCCGGCAGCCGAAGAAGCGGCCACCGAGTATCCTGGCGGCCAAAATGCCAGCCCCCAAATCCAGGCATCCTAGGCGACTGCCTAGGGTCGCCTAATGATAGCGCTGGCACTGGGTAGGGGGGAATATAACAGCTTGCTTTGAAGTTGTGGAATGGTGTGAATGCAGTAAGGCGCCAGCGTCTACAGTGAGAAGTTTGTGCAACACCAATCATCCTGTTAGCTTTGTCATATTGCTTTGGCTGACACTTCCCATCTTAAAAGGAAAAACCCCTTTGATAGTAAATGAAAAAGGGAGATTTTGGAGACTGGAAACTGCATGAATTTGTGCTTTGATTGAGGAGGCATGCAGGAAACCTTGTGGAGGGGAGCAAGATGACAGTATATCTAAAGGAATACTAGCTACAAGAGGGGATGGATTTGGAGGAAATGTGATCTAATGGACAGAGCACTGGACAGGGTGTAAGAAGAACTGGGGTCTAATCCCAGCTCTGTCACTGACCTGTTGTGTGACCGTGGGCAAGTCACTTCTCTTGTCTCTGCCTCTGGTCCCTTCCCACCCATTTTCAGTCTTGTCTATTTAAACTGTAAGCTCATAGGGGCAGGGACTGTTTTTTACAATGTGTACAGTGCCTAGCACAATACGGCTCCAATCATTGCATATCAGTGTTAGGCAGTATTCTAATACTAACAAAGAAGGATTATTTTGCTTTTCAGAGCTGATGAGGATTGAATCCCCTCCATTCTTCTTAGACAGAATAACATCTGAAAAGTACAGTGATCTAGGAAATGGATCGCAGTCCTGATGGCTTTACACTGACAATGACGAGTCTTACAATTCCCTCTGATAGTCTTAATCTGTTCTATTGTCTTTGTCAGTTTCTTCCCTGCTTATCATGGCCCAACGCAGGACCCCTGCTGTAGGGAGCACCGGTTATGGAAGGTGTACATTTCCCACACTCAAAGATCCCAAGGCATTCTGGGTGAGTCAGTCAGAATGCTTTGGGGCAGCAGGCAGAGAAGGGGGCTGCACCCCCAGCATGGGGCTCTCTTAAAAGGTCCATGCTGTGAATTGACTATAAGTAGCTTAGATGTGTGATACAACAGTCTCCTTCCCTCTGGACATAACCCATAATTATTACTGTTGTCACTGCATGACATGCTACAATTAACATGTGCAGGCTGTATCCGATTGATTCACAATACTAAGAATTTTAATGTTTTTAATCAGACCGACTGAAGTGCTGCCTTTGAATGAAGCCCAGTTTTAAATACAGGGCCAAGTGTTTTCCCTCTGGTGATTAGTGCTAATCTTTGTGATCCAGACAAATAGCATCCCCACTGTCTTCTAACTCAAAGCAGTGTAACCCTTTAGTGTATGACATTTCTAAATTAACTCCCTGCCCAACAAAACTACATGAAATAAATAGATGTTAGTTTAAAACATCTTACAGAGGACCAAAGATCCACAAATGACAAAGTAAGTTTCTGCAAATGTGTCAGCTCCTGTAAAATTCCCCTTTGAAGCTACTGTAATGGCCAAAGAAAAATGTTAGTGTTTTCATGTAAAAAATGGTTCACTCTAGAAACAATCAGACGGTCTTGGCTATCAAACCTGGAGCTAAAAACAGAGGACCAGACTGTCAACTGGTGTAAATCAGCATATCTCCATTGTCTTCAATGGACCTATACCTACTTGCACCAGCATATATAATTTTAAACATATTAATTTTAAAAATAAGACTAATACCTAGCTCCTTCTGTAGCACATTAGTTTAAACACTGGGAGAATGTGGAGAAAACAGAGCAAACTTGAATGGATTCATTTTGTTAATTTCTCCATGTTCCCCAAGGTTGAAGGAATAAGGTTTAGATGTTGCCTTAACTTGTATGGATTCTTAAGGAGCAAATGAAGGAGGGGGGGGGCAGCGTTTCATGGCTGTCCTTTGTTAAACTATTGGCAGCACATCAGTAAGTGGAACTATCAGCAGATTCAGCCCTACCAGTCTTAATTACTGCAACAGAAAAACCGTCAAGTAGACCCGTCTGCTATTATTTAAATGTTCTATACTGTACAGCAAGACCTTGAAGTGCAATCACTGAATAACCGGCTGCTAAGAAAGTTTCTCTCCTCCCAAGACAATTGCCTGACAAGATCTTTCCCCCTTTTTTCCACCCAGATGCCCTTCCCAGATGATGAGATTCCCACCTTACTTTCTGAAATTAGCTGTTGCCAGGCAATAGGCTAGCTGTTCCTTTGTCTATTGCCTTACTCTAGGCAGCTTCTAATGATCTTCTGGGCTTCCTGGAGGTAAGAAATAGCTGGGTTAGCACAATGGGGAAGCACCAACCCTAATGCTGAACTCCATGAACAACCAGAGGGAAAATAATAAAGTTCCTCTTGATGTCGTGGATGAAGAATGTAAATGAAGCAGGATATGAGATACACGGCTTGTGGTATGTGAAGAGAGTGTGTTTCTGTAAACATGTTATCACTCAGTCCATAACTGTCATCCATACGCATTTAAAGAAGCCCTTCAATCTTTTCCTCTGAGGCTTTCCTCTTGGCTCCCTTCTCTTGCTTGGTCACTGATGCTTTTTGGAAGAAGTGGGGGAGAGGGAGAGAAAACTTGTGAAGGGCTGATCTGCTGCTCAATACAACTCCCTTTCCTCTTTACGTAGTTGATTACAGACACCAGTAAATGGTTGGTGGAGAAAAGAGTAAGGCTGTGAGAGCAAAGTGTCTGATCCTCCAGTGAGCAGCCTCAGTCAGCAGTTTGGAAGGGGACGAGGAGGCAGAGGGGACCATGCTCAGGGCTGAGAGACGATGAACACATGGAGGAACAATTTCAGTACTTTGGAAGACCGACCAGGAAAACAAAACAAAACCACAAATCAGTCAGAGAGGCGACCTTTCCCCAGGGAAGGATGACTAGAGAGAAGAAAGGGAGGGAGGCTCAGAGCAGGAGTTCTTGAGAAGGAGGAGAAACAGAGCAGTCTTGAGGGAAAGGGTGAGCAGAAAGTTTAGTGTGGTAACTGGGGACCAATAGGCAACACTAGGCAATTATGAGCTCGTAGCATTGACTCTTAGCATTAAGGAGGAAGTAAATTCTTCCACAGAGTTCGGTGACATTTCGAGCTCTTGAGGCTGATGCCTGGCTCAGCGAGGCATGCTTGCTTCTGAAGGATGGCTGCACAGTGTGAGAGGAAGGGATAAGTTGGTTAAGCACAGACCCGAGAAGACCAAACTGCAGGTGATTTACGCTGAGGAAGGAGGTAAATTCTTCAGAAAAAAGAGGAGAAAACAGAGAGGGATTTTTGCTGATCGTTTGCCAGTTCTGACACTCATGAGGGTCAGAATAGGAAGAAATCCCATGTCCAGGGAAAGAGAAATTAAAGGCAATTAGTTACCAATGGTGAGGCCATTGGGCATGTGATGGAAAGAAATGCTGATGACGAGGTCAGAGATTCATTATAGAGGTGTCTTAAGCTGGTTGATTTCTTGGCTGAAAGAGTCACAGGTAGTATCAGAGGCTATAGGGTCATGGAAATTCACAGTATAGATATTTATATCTGCACTGATGATTCTGCCTGAAGAGGAAGACTGATGAGTAAGAGGAGATGTAAGACTTCTTGAAGGAAGGCAAGTTTGCCTCTTGTCGTATGATGGAAAAGTTGATAGACATTTGAAGTCTATGAATCATGCAGATTAATTGGTTGCATAAAGGAGACGAACTGGAAAGGGAGGGCTGAGAATTTGAACTCAGATCTACAGATTGTAGTGCACATCCCTGGGCACTCCCTGGGAGCTGTAAAGATGCTATCCCAAGGGAATAACTTCAGTGAATAATTGCCATATTTGAAATAGCAGAAAATACTGTCACATGACCTCATGGTTTCTTTATTTGTAGATGAATGCTTTCAAGTTTCCATGTAGCAAGTTCAAGTTATTCCTTCCAGTGTGTGTCACCTTACTCTTGATTACAGTGAATTACAGCTGTTATTTTGCCCAATTGCTTAGCTTTGCTATGTCCGCCTAATTCTTCGCATTAACCCTCTCCACTGTCGATGAGATCATTTTGTGTCATCTGCAGATTTTGCCACTGCATTGTGCACTTCCCAAGTGGGGAAAGCCACAATCCTTTTAGAGTTGTGTCTCTCGTCCTGCCCCAGCCAGGACAGTAACCTGTTACAATATGTGTGTTTACCTGCTAATAGCTTGGTAAAGTGTTTAACAAAACTTTCTGAAAAAGCCACATTCAGGAAACAAAGATGCAAGGCTAGATTTGATCCTGGCACTTTTCCCATTCTGTGCTAAGTGACTTCCTAACAAGTCACAGGTGATCACCCCAGGAGAATAGGAAGCGCGTGAGTATCAGGAAGATGTGATGATAGCTCCATGTGTGCTTATTATATATTTCAGTTACTTGGTTTTCCTGGCAATTTTAGAAATGTTTTACACAGCTGATGGTTTTTTTAAAGGAAGAGTCTGTGTCCACTAGTTAAAGCATGAGATTGGGAGTCAAGCCTGTAGGCTTCTACACCCAGTTCTGCCAATGATTTGCTTGACTAGAGCAAGTCACATTAGATCAAAATTTCAAAAAGTGTCAATTTATCTGGAGTACCTCCAGATGTGGGTGCCTCACTTGAGTCCCCTAGACCTTTATGTTCAGAGTGGTGAACACCCATAGCTTCCAGTGACTTGGAGTTGTGGTTGCTTGTCACTTGTGAAAATCAAGCTATCGGTGTCAAGTTGGGCAACAACAATACAAAATGGAAACACCCCAAGTTCCTGGAAACTTTTGAATATCTTGACTTGAATCTCTCTGTGCTTCAGTGGCTCCCAAAAGAAAATGAGGGTAACATTATCTCAGTGGAGCGTTGTGATGCTTCATTAAATAACGAATGTTAGGAAAGTGCTTTGAGATCTTTAAATGAAAGGTGCTGTAGAAGTGCACATGATGATCATTATTATAACGGAAGTCCACTTCAGGGAGGAAAATGAAAGGTGTATGCTGCGTATGGACAGAGGTTGGAAGCTGTGCTCACAAGTATAATAGCTGAGCTGCCTGTGAAATACAGCCTAAAAATGCTTATTAGTAACACATTTCAAAAGGTCTCTCATCTGAATTGCTGTGCAATATAAAGAACTTGATCAGTTGTTAGAGGCATAGAGAGTATTTTACACAGGCAGCTCTATTGATGCCTAACTGTAAGTTTTAACTGAGCAAGTAGCTCCATCTGCTTTTACAATACAATTTATGATACCGTAGCTTGGCATGCTCAGAGTGCCCCTGAACAGTAAGATGCAATAGCATATGTAAATACTTCCTAATTATACACAGCAATGGGAATTCACAGATGGGCAACACAGACACCCACCAAAGACCTGCTACCTATAATTCCTCCTTGAAACCGTCTCTTGTTGCAATAGGTTTCGGTAAGTTTTTGGAATGGAATACTAAGATTCCATTATCTAAATTGGGTTTCAAGCAAGTGTGAGCTCTCGCTTGCTTTTATAGTAGGACATATTGCGGATGACAGCAGCGCCTAACTACATTGCAAAATACTCACGCTCCTCTACTGCCACAAATGCAGCGTATGCTCTGCAATGATGGAAATAAGGATTACTCAGACATCGAGTTGCTGTGCTTTAAACAAGAAGCAGAGTTCAGTGAATTTGTTTCCTTTCTTTTGGAGTCAAATAGTCCATGGTGTGCAAAATTCACTGCTGTCAGATATGTTCAAGATAATGATGGGTGAATTGTGAAAGCCATGTGCAAGATTTCCGCGAACATCAATGGACCTGCACAGAGAAATACCCCATGCATTGCATGGATAATGCTGATATAGAGGTAAATCCTTTCAGTGTCTTGCCTAAACTTCATAGATGGCTATCATTTAACGGTGTGAAATCTGTTGCCTATTCCACCATTACAGCCTAAGTGAAAAATAAGAATTAAAACTGTCATTTTCAATGGCACATGGTAGCAGATGACAGAACAAGGAGCAATGGTCTCAAGTTGCAGAGGGGGAGGTTTAGGTTGGATATTAGGAAAATCTTTTTCACTAGTAGGGTGGTGAAGAACTGGAATGGGTTACCTAGGGAGGTGGTGGAATCTCCTTCCTTAGAGGTTTTTTAAGGTCAGGCTTGACAAAGCCATGGCTGGGATGATTTAGTTGGGGTTGGTCCTGCTTTGAGCAGGGGGTTGGACTAGATGACCTCCTGAGGTCCCTTCCAACCCTGAGATTCTATGATTCTATGATATGGAATTCCTGTTCCTTTGAAAATCCCAGCCCCAAGCCATGGTCTTTAGGAGATCAGTTTCTCTTTCCATCTCTGAAAAATAAGAGCCTTTTTATATGGATTAAGTCATCAAACCTTTACTGGGCTAATTTCCAAATAGATGCACATGCTGAATGGGTAAAATGGATAAATCCATGCTGGGTTATTTTTTCCATGGGTGACACTTAGTACTGTGCCCTAATTACTGAGGAGAAAGGAAAGTGAAGTAGTCAAGCCTGGGGCTTAGCCATCTGTTAAGTGTGTAAGAGCATTTTTATTTTATAGAAGGTACACATTTCGATCCTAAATGCAGTCAGTGCATATGCACACTTCAAGGAATTTGACACCTCAGCATGCAGAGTGGAGTTGCATGCGCAAAAACATAACCAATACCTTATGGTGGTGAGACCCTTTGGTTGCACTTCTGAAGATGATACAAAATTTTGTTCACATGCATTTACATGGCTAAGCACATATTGATCAAATAGCCTTTGAAAGTAGCTCGTCATTAACCTTGATGGAATTGGACATGGATCTACTTAACCCGTGTATAAAGGGAGCCTGACCTTTAAAGGAGTCTATATTCACACCATGGTCTCATTGAGATGAATCAAGAGAGTAAGTGTTGGCAGGATCAGGCCCTCACTCTACTGTGGGGCTGTAGGTTGGAGGGAGAACACCGTTCGAAAGCTGTAGAGAGCATAGGTGCCGACTCCGTGGGTGCTCCAGGGCTGGAGCACCCACGGGGAAAAATTAGCGGGTGCTCCACACCCACCGGCAGCCAAGCTCCCCCCTCCTCACCTCCTTCTCCCCCGACCCCCGAGTGCACTGCATCCCTGCTCCTCCCCCTCCCTCCCAGCGCTTCCCACTCCCCACCACCTAACAGCTGTTCGGCGGCGCTTAGGACTTCCTGGGAGGGAGGGAAGGAGGGGGAGGAATGGGGACATGGCATGCTCAGGGGAGGAGGTGGAGAATGGGGGCGGGAAGGGGGTAGGGCTGGGGTGGGAAAAGGCAGGGTGGGGTGGGGACTTTGGGGAAGGGGTGGAATGGGGGTGGTGTGAGGGTGGTACAGGGGTGGTAAGAGGCAGTGCAGGGGTGGATGCGAGCACCCACTGGGCACTGGGGAAGTCTGCGTCTGTTAGAGAGAGTACTAAATGTCGTGATGGTTCTTCTTCCTCTTCATTTCCAGCCAGTGACACAAACAGGCAGTGCCCTGACCTTCAACAATTTTTAGTTAACTAAAAGCAGACTTTGGTATGTAGCATAGAACTTCAATACATCTATTAACCATGGAGGAGGATGTGATAAAAATATAATGAGCCTTTGCAATGCCAGGGTGCCGTTCTTCAAGGATATCCAATTGCGATAGAAATAGTGATTAATCCTCACAGCATCTGGGACGTTGGTATTATGGTACCTATTTTATTATACCTACTTGTGAGCACCTGTTCAACACAGGTAAACAGAGGATAAGTGACTTTTCTCAATGCCACTCAGCAAGTCAGTGGCAGAGACAGGAAAAGGTCTATCTATCTTATCACTTAGGGGTAGTCAATAGGCGGCCCACGGCCCGCTCCCCAGTGCAGGGCCCCCCTAGCAGGCAGCAGGTGGTTGGGACGGGCTGCGGGGTGCAGTGTGTCCCTGGACAGCTGCTTCTGGAGCCACAGTCACACCAGCTCCATCCTCTGCTGGCTGGCAGCAGCGCAGGGCTGGGGAGAGTGGGCCATATGGGTGACTGAGCAGGCACTGGGAGGATCCTCTCTGGGTGGAGCGGATGGGGAGCTGGTGGTTGGTCGGGAGGTTTGTGGGAGCTGGGCCACCTGGCCCCTAGGTAAGTGAAGCTGCCAAGCACCTCTCGGCTGGGCTGCCTGGCCTGCCATGGGGCCTCAGAGCCCGACTGGGAGAGGTGACAGAGCCAGGGCCCAGCTCCGTGCCCTGAGGAGTGGGAGATGCTCACAGGAAGGCGCTGCATCCCGGGCCTGTGCCAGCCGCCCTGCCACCGTGATGGAGCAGCAGTGCCCCCAACCTTGAGAGTGAGGCTGCAGATACCTCTTCCAGCACCCCCCCAAATACCCCCTCCAGCACCCCCCAAATACTCCTCGCATTACACACACATCTGTCTTGCACAAGGGCACTTGCAGTGTACAAAAATGTTTCTCTGGAATTTGGATCTTCACTATATTTTGACCAAGAAATTTGGACACTGGCAAAAATAATTGACTACCCCGGCTCTAGCTAGAAAACAAACATAGGCTTCTCCTACATATCTAACTTGACTTCACAGGGACTCTTCTTCTTTTCAAATGTGTATTTATTCCCAAATCTTCCCTTAAATGAAAACTGTTCTGCAGGTACTTCGGGAGACAAGGTAGGTGAGGTAATATCTTTTATTGGACCAACTTCTGTTGGTCAAAGAGGCAGGATTTTGCGTTACACCCGAAGAAGACCTCTGTGTAGCTCGAAAGCTTCTCCCTTTCACCAACAGAAGTTGGTCCAATAAAAAATATTATCTCACCCACCTTGTGTCTCTATTGTCCTGGGACGAACATGGCTACAGCAACTGTGCAATCTATAGTTACCTGACTTTCAGAGAAAAATGACCATTTGACATGATTCACTGTATGGGCATAAGAATGACACACGGACAAACCACAATAATAAAGGTAACTACTCACTGATATCATATAGGATACAAACAGGTAACTATGTCAATGACTGTCCTGGTTTTTACATTTCAATTTACAGTCTCAGATGATCCTTTCTCCTTGGATTTGCATGGGTGTCATTAGACCCAATGAAGAGAGCCCCTTATGGTGAGCAGATATTGCTAAAGCTGATTTATTTGTGACCATTTCATAGAAGATTCTTTGCTTGGCTATTCCTTTTTAAAGGTACTCTTTCTTCTTTCTCTTATCTACCAGACACAACATTTTGAAGAAACACAGTTTCCTCTTGACATTTGATGATGAAATGCAAAGTGTTTGCTTTAGGTTAATAAATGATCAAAGATTAAATCCATTTTAAAATCTTCATAGAAATTCCAGGTGTGGTGTTTGACTGGTGCAATCAGATGAAGCACTCTATTCCATCTTCCTCATCGGTAGCCATTTAAAAATACACCTTCAGAAGAATGTGCACTAAGAAACAAGAGAACATTGATATGGTGGCTGGGTGATTCCATGGATGGGCAATGAGCACTGGAAACTTTTGCCTATGGGTCACTAACGTGAATTCACTGCAAATTGGAACTGAACAAGTGTTTGACACTTTAGTGATGTGAGTTAATGGCCTCAGTCCTACTGCCAGCAAAGAGATGGCCATGTCACAAATCTGCTATCACAACAGGCACATTGTTGGCAGAGTTAGCAAAGAGGTCAAAGGCTAATAGCAGTGGAGAACAAACTACATTTTCAGCCCTAGAGGTGATCACTTCTGGTCAGGCTCAAAGGATATTGCAGTGAGGGAGTTTGTGAAATGCATATTGATACCAGTGTGTCTCCGTTCTTCTTCAGTAGCCGGACAATGCTGAGGTTTAAGTCTGCTACTGCTCATGAGCTAATGGACCTGATCATTTAGCTCAGATTGTAGAGACTCATGTCTTCAGACTCAGAGATTCTGGATTTGAGCCTTGCTGATTACCCCACTCCATGCATCTTCATTACACTTGCATTACTTTTTTTTTCTATTCGGCCCCTTTTCTGGATAAGTCGGGGATGACAGTTGCAAAGGCTTGCGGTCCAGCAGCTTCCATGTGTGCTTGGTGCTTCTGAATGACTGGGGGGTGTCTGGCAGATGTCTTTTGGGCGGCAGAAAGTACCTACATGGCTTAAGGTGCCACTGATTTCAATGGAATATCAGCTGAATATGGGTGTGCAGGTGCAATATTGAAGTGTCTATCAAGGTCATTAGTGAGTTCCATTTGTGAGCAATTTAGGAATTTGATAGTCTATAAAACAAACAAACAAAAATAAGACAGTTTCACACTTTGGGGCTATAATTCCACCTGTATATTCAGCTCAAGTTTTGCTCTGGACACCACAAAAGGAATAATAGTCTCAGAATAGGCACTTGGATACCCTGATGATGGGAAGGGACTATTCTTTGTTCACTGTTTGTACAGTGCCTAGCACACTGGAGTTCTGGTTCATGACGGAGACTCCTGGGTGCTACTACAACACTACCACTAATAGAAGGAATTCACAGATTTGTATTTCCTTTCTATTTTATACACATAATTGAGGCTGACTTGTGTGGGTCCTACAAAAGTCATCTCTTTCAGAATATTGGTGTTGGAATCCCTCATTCTTGTTGCTCTTGCTTGTGAGAATGACACCTCTTTAACATGAAATGTAACCCCTTGCTTTCTATTACCATAGCAGAAGGGAGTGGGTGATCAAACATTTATATGACTTTTGTTCTTGGTTATATAAAAGAAAATGAATGTAATTTTCATCTACATGCTTTTATCTTTTTATGAGTAGAGCTGCTTATAAGCAAGAAGGCAAATTGAGAAGTATTAAGGTAAGGTGATAAATAGAAAGAAAAAACCACCCTTAATATTTTCAAAGTAATGAGTTAAATTTGAATACATTTAAAACTCAATGATACATACAATTAGTGCAGGTTTCCGTGGTTACACAGCAACGATACAGAAATTCCAGCTCCGTTTCTTGTAATCGGAACTCTAAATGAAATAAAAAACAGAGCACATCCAAATGGAAAATACTTGCATGCTAGAATATTGTGTCGAGTCCAGCAGCCAAACTTAAGCAAGTTAAAACATGTAAAGATTTGTGGCAGTTAAGAAGATTATTTCCTTGGCACGTCAGAACATACCTAACCAAGATCAAACTTGTGCTTTCATCGCTGCAGAGAAAACAATATTTGTTGTTTTTTTTAAAGAAAATTCTTTGTGCCACTGAAATGGTACTTGGATAACAGTTTACATCCTTCTGCTTTGTAATTTTGTTGGCTGATGCATTACCATATGCATGTGTGGCATGGAAGGAGTTAAAACACTGAACCACGATTTAGTTACACTAAATTACCTAGTTAACATGCACAGGTGGGTTGTTGCTAGCCAAAGCAGGCGTTCAGTGATGTAGTGCAGATGGGTATGTGAAAGCTGTGCTGCTTGGCTAACACACATGGGATTGAACTGGGGACTTCTAGAGCAACAGGCCTGAGCTGCTACAGCTTGAGCTAACCAGCCAATGCTCTGCAGCTGGCGGCTGTAACCATTCATATCCTCTGTGGCTGGGCCCAGTGCGGTACCTGCAAAACACATTCATCAGTGAGTTACCCACAGTCAACTGGTGAAGTAGACATGATGTGGTGGTTTCCCTTCTGATCCCATAGTTTTGAGTTCTGGGGGGTGTTCCCAGGACAGCGGAGAAAGGGATGGGGGAGAAAGTGAAGGGAAACAAGAGGAGATGGAAGGGAAATGGGGAGAATGGGTGATTTTTTTGGGGAGGGAGGCATTAGTATAGCTGGATGCAACTCAACTCAGTTTTCAATACAATGATACTTTACTGGCATGTTACCAAAGAGATAGACCCGTCAGGGGAGAGAGAGAGAGAGAGAGAGATGGGCACCAACCAGAGTAGGGCTAAACATTGTGTTTGGGATTTTGTCATTACTGTCCGTTCCTGATCTACTGGCACTCAAATCACTGGAGTTTCACCCACTTACACCAGGATTTGGTCCTTTTGTCTTCCCTCTGTCCTTCTCCCTTCAATATGCCTTTACTCCTGTTTGTATTGATTTGACAATGCTACTGTATCTTCTCTTCCTTGTATCATTCGTACTTTTAATGAGTTCAGATGGCAGTTCCCTCTGTCTCTAACTGGCTGGTATCCTGCTTTGCCAGATGGACTGTTTTGAAGGCTTTGCTTCCTGCCTGCAATTGATCAGTGTGGTGCATTAGGCACAGCAAAGGTTACTGCAGAAAGGAGTTTTAGACAGCAGCAGTGGAGGAGTGTTCCTTGTACCAGATATGAGTGGACAGAAACAACTTCCATTTATCTTTTCTTCAGTGTCTCTCTTCCTTTCTTCCTGCCATGCTCTTATGAATTCACACTTTCCTTCTCACCCCTCCTTTGTCCCCCAGATTTGGAACAATGATGTTAGAAACATGAATCTGCATGTTCTGATTACTGGTGCTCTCCTCTCCCTTTCCTTCTCTCTTCTTTGTTATGCTCACTAGATGTGTCTTTACTTAGCCTGTAAGCTCCTCAGGGAAGGGACTATCATCTTCTGTGTTTAAACAATATCTGGCACAATGGGACCCTGAATCTGACTGGGGCCTTGGGTCCAACCATAGGATAAATATCAAATAAACAAAACACAGATTAATATTGAACTTTCTACAGCATAAGAACATGACATAAAAACATAAGAATGGCTGTACTGGGTTAGACCAAAGGTCCATCCAGGCCAGTATCCTGTCTACTGCCAGTGGCCAATGCCAGGTGCCTCATAGGGAGTGAACCTAACAGGTAATGATCAAGTGATCTCTCTCCTGCCATCCATCACCACCTTCTGACAAACAGAGGCTAGGGACACCATTCCTTACCCATCCTGGCTAATAGCCATTAATGGACTTAACCTCCATGAATTTATACAGTTCTCTTTTAAACCCTGTTATAGTCCTAGCCTTCACAACCTCCTCAAGCAAGGAGTTCCACAGGTTGACTGTGCTCTGTGTGAAGAAGAACGTCCTTTTATTTGTTTTAAACCTGCTGCCCATTATTTTCATTTGGTGGCCCCTAGTTCTTATATTGTGGGAACAAGTAAATAACTTTTCCTCCACACCACTCATGATTTTATATACCTCTATCATATCCCCCCCTTAGTCTCCTCTTTTCCAAGCTGGAAAATCCTAGCCTCTTTAATCTCTCCTCATATGGGACCCATTCCAAACCCATAATCGTTTTAGTTGCCCTTCTCTGAACCTTTTCTAATGCCAGTATATCTTTTTTGAGATGAGATCACATCTGTACGCAGTATTCAAGATGTGGGCATACCATGGATTTATATAAGGGCAATAAGATATTCTCCATCTTATTCTCTATCCCTTTTTCAATTATTCCTAACATCCTGTTTGCTTTTTTGACTGCTGCTGCACACTGCATGGACGTCTTCAGAGAACTATCCACAATGACTCCAAGATCTTTTTCCTGATTAGTTGTAGCTAAATTAGCCCCCATCATATTGTATGTATAGTTGGGGTTTTTTCCCAATGTGCATTACTTTACATTTATCCACATTAAATTTCATTTGCCAATTTGTTGCCCAATCACTTAGTTTTGTGAGATCTTTTTGAAGTTCTTCACAGTCTACTTTGGTCTTTACTATCTCGAGCAGCTTAGTATCTGCAAACTTTGCCACCTCACTGTTTACCCCTTTCTCCAGATCATTTATGGAGCATTTACCACAAGAAGAAGGAATGCAGTACCGAGGAATTCAATCCAGTTGGCATTTGGTAGACATGTTGCTAGTGGCTAGGTATGTTCTCCTTTCAAAGGCACAGATTACAGAGCTATGTGGGAACCAGAATGTCCATTTTGCAGGAAATTCTGCAATTTTGACATTTCAAATCAGAATGAAAACAAAAATTTCAGAATTTCCTGTGAAACAAAATTTTTGAAAAAAAAAATCAAAATATTCCGTTTTGATAAAATAAAAATATTTCATTCCTGTTCAGGCTTTATAAAGTGTAATGCAGAATTTTAAAACATAAAATAAGTTTTGAAACAACAGGTCATTCTGGAATGAAAACATTGAAATATTCTGTTCCAAGAAGGCGAAAGAGAAACTGAGTACTTTAACCTTATCAAAACAGCCTCAAGTAACCACAATCTAAATATGTAACCAAAGCTAAGTGTAATGCAGTGTGCATTAATTAAACAGTTTTAAAAATAGAAAATGCCTTAAACTGGGACCAATTAGTTTCTCCCAGGGTGATAAAAACATTATTTTACTTGGTAAAAAACACTTCTGGTAAATACAAGACAACCCTGCTTTCCACGGTACAACCATATTCATCAAGTGCTTGGGAGTTGTGGCAGCTCTTTATTAGAAATCATGGTGTTGGCTCATCTGAGAAAGTTCAGCCACAGCAGATGAACAATTCAATTGGTGTGATCCTAGAGACTTCTGACACACTGACACTCAAGATCAACAGAGAAAAACACACTGTGGCTGACCCAAAGCATCGGCAGCATGTTAATTTGAGATCAGTAAGAGCTTATTTATCATAGACTGGAAATAAGGCAGTCACACCGGAAATAAAGTGTAAGTTTTTGACAGTGAGGGTAACTAACCATTGGAACAATTTCCAAGGTTCATGGTAGATGCTCCATCACTGACCATTTTAAAATCAAGATTGGATGTTTTTGTAAAAGATTTGCTCTAGGAATAAATTTGGGGAAGTGCTATGGCCTGTCCTGTACAGGAGGTCAGACTGGTCCCATCTGGCCTTGGAATCTATGAAAATAACATTTTCATTTTTTTTTCAGAACAAAATGTTGTTGACATCAACATGTTCTCACACAAAGTTTTGATTCGGACCAATGGATGGAAAAATGTTCTATCCCAAAACTTTCTACCTTAGAGGTTTTTAAGGTCAGGCTTGACAAAGCCCTGGCTGGGATGATCTAGTTGGGGTTGGTCCTGCTTTGAGCAGGGGGTTGGACTAGATGACCTCCTGAGGTCCCTTCCAACCCTGAGATTCTATGATTCTATACCAGCTCTGCTAGGTTGGGCCTCTGATGAGGCTCTGCCACAGGGAAATAAAGGTCTAGCCGGTGAACTAATCAGCTGCTGCTATAAATCAGCTGCTGCTATAATTGGAGACAAGGGGGAAAGCAAGGAGAGAACTGTGTCTCAGAGGGGTGTTTTGGAGGTACAATGCCTCCTGGAGAGGTGCAGCTTCTTCTTCGAATGATGGTCCCTATATGTATTCCAAACATGGGTGCACATGCACACCGTGTGCCTGAACACCCATGTTTGCAATACAAAGAGGGACCACAGCTCTCAAAGAACCTCCAGTTACAGGTGAGTAACCTCCTCTTATGCCACATCCATTGCTTTGGGCTGCTAGCCCAGGGGGTTTTTCAGCACAGGCCTGTTTGCTACAACATGGAATAGATCAAATCACTCACAGCTTCTAGACTCTAATGATATGTCCCTGCAGGGCTGGCGCTTCTACTAGGTGACCCTAGGGTGGCAGGATTTGGGGGGGCGGCATTTCGGCGGCGAGAATGTGGCTTGCTGCCGCCAAAGCACTGCCGATTACGGCGGAGGAGCGCTGCCGCGTAGGGCGGCAAAAACCCTGGCGCCGCTTCTGTGTCCCTGGGTTTATTACGAAAAGCAGAATCTTTGGGGACTACTTGAGGCAGTAAGAGAGGGTCAGTACCAAAATCATTAGGTGGACTTGGAATGGTTAGCTGAAAACATGAAATAATCCTTCACAGCTCAGAATTAGCATGGAGGCCACAAAAAAGATAACACACAATCCTTAAAAAAGGGATAGACAAGAAACCTCCACAAAGATCAGATTATTTTTTCTCTGACTGTACACAATGGGCAACAGCTGAAGAAAAACAGCTTTGAAACTGTGCATCTTTTCAGGGTTTTATGCATAACATCATTGGCAATGATCTTGGCCCCAGTAACAGGGCTTATCCTGAACTCTGAGCTAGCATTCCAATTAAAAGTTAAACCCTGATTTTCATATTTTCATAGCTGAATGCTTAATTTTCTTTCATATGAATTGTTGGCCAAATCACTCACTTTTGCTTTACTTTTTATTTTGGCTGTGCCATGCAAAGGCTTATGTATGTGCATAATTTTACACACATGTGTAGTTCCATTGAAGGCTATGGGATTATTCACATGCATAAATTAAGTATTTTATGTAAGTCTTTGCAGGGATGGGAAATGTTCAAGGAAGAGATGCAAAGCAGAGTGGAGAAAGTTACTGAAAGGCATAGGCAAACCAGGAAAAGCTGGACAAGCAACAAAACAAGAATGTTATAGGAAAAATGCAAACAAGCCAAGACCGCTGGGAATGCAGAAGAAGTAAAAGCATTGTACAAAGGGGTGAAGACTGGAAAAGAACAAGTTTTAAAAAGAAAAGGCTCATCAACTAGAGGAGACATCAAGAAAGCATGATATGAAAACAATATACAAAAAGGGTTAAGTTGCATGGAAATGCACAATTAGGTCAATGATGCATGCAGTAAAAAGGCTACTGGTGAACTGACAACAAATGCCAAAGAAGTGCTGGAAATATGGAAAAGGCATTTCGACAAAGTGCTGAACCCTGTAGTTCATCCAGATGCAAGCATTCTAGACATACTAGATCAGTGGCTCTAAACCTTTCCAGACTGTTGCACCCCTTTCAGGAGTCGGATTTCTCTTGCACACCTCCAATTTCACTTCGCTTAAAAACTACTTGCTTACAAAATCAGACATAAAAATACAAGTGTCAGCATGCTATTACTGAAAAATGACTTATTTTGTCATTTTCCCCATATAATTATAAAATAAACCAACTGGAATATAAATATTGTACTTACATTACAGTGTATAGTATATAGAGCAGTATAAACAAGTCATTGTATGAAATTGTAGTGTTTACTAACTTTGCTAGTGCTCTTTATTTAGCCTATTGTAAAATTAGGCAAATATCTAGATGATGTACCCCATGGAAGACCTCTGCATACCGCCCCCGGGGTACACGTACCCCTGGTTGAGAACCACTATGCTAGATGAACAGGGCAGCTTGCAAGGTGGAATGGATATCAGCACTGAACCACCATCAGAAGAAGAAATAGAAAGAGCAGTGAAGCAGTTAAAAACTGGGAAAGCTCAGGAAATAAATAAGACAACTGAGCTGCTAAAAGCTGGTGGGACAAGTGCTATGAAAGCATTAGAAAAAAATATACAGGCAAATAGGGGAGTAAGAGGAGGTACTGGATGACTGGCTAAAGGCTATAGTTCTACCAGTCTTGAAGAAAGGGGATCGTGCCAATCCAAATAAAGTTATTGTTAGTACCGGGTAAAATCATGAAACTAATTGTTGTCTACAGATTAAGTCCAGTTTTTGAGGAAGTAATAGGTGAGGAACAATGAGGTTTCAGATGAGGCTGATGTTGCATTGACCAGATACTCATGCTCTGACCGTCTGAGAAGGGGTGGCGGACAAGAATGGGGATTAAAGATATTTGCTGCTTTCATTTACTTTATGAAGGCATTTGATTCATATTGGAAGGAAACATTATGGGAAGCAGCAAAATCATATGGAGTCCCAGATAAGATAATTGCAATTATAAAACCTATAGACAAAGACTCCTGCTGTACTGTAAGACTTGGTGGAAAATTAAGCAACTGGTTCAAGTCAAAGTTTGATGCAAGACAAGGGGACATGGAATCAGCGTGAATAACGTAGCTGAAGTCGAATATCTTAGATTGATTTTTAAATTACTTACCCCCGGTCCACACGGCGGCAGCAGGCTCCCCCGTCGACAGCGCTTCCTCCGCTCGCCGAGCTGGAGTTCCGGTGTCGACGGGGAGCGCTTCTGGGATCGATTTATCGCGTCTAAACGAGACACGATAAATTGATCCCAGAACATCGATCACTACCCGCCGAATCAGGCGGGTAGTGTAGACTAGCCCTAAGAATGTTAGATGAGTTGGAGAGTGTGACATTGGTGATCTAGAGCTAAACACCTTGGCTTATGCAGATGTTATCGTACAACTGGCAGTCACATTTGAATGAATAACAACTGTTCTCGACTTTGGAAAACTGGTGTAGTGAACTTGGACAAATTTCAAAAAGATGGAGTGGTTACAATTTGGAAAGGAAGTGTTAGAGACAATGCTGGAATGCAGCAGAGGTGAAGTTATAGAACAAGCAGAATCTTATGTGTACGTAGAAATCTTGAACAGTGCACATGGTCCCATCAAGAATGAGATTAAAAGGAGTTGTGTCTTAGCCACAGGTACTGCACTTGAAGGACGTGCTCACTGATAAAAGCATTATGTTTGGTATCAGAGTGAAAATGTATCAAACCAGTGTACTAACACTATTACTCTATGATCTGGAAGCAGCTGCATTAAATGAAACAGACATCAGAAGGCTGGAGGCAGTAGAGATGAATTCTTTGGAAGATGACAGTTGGGCAGTGGTACCATTTGAAGACCAATGAAGAAGTCAGAAGGAGAGCATGATGTGAAGTCAGGGTACAGCATTGGCTACAACAGAAAAGATTACAATGATGGGGACACT
This sequence comes from Macrochelys suwanniensis, assembly GCA_033296515.1. NCBI lineage: Eukaryota > Metazoa > Chordata > Testudines > Chelydridae > Macrochelys > Macrochelys suwanniensis. The sequence goes on from CM065776.1 coordinate 241,597,814, forward strand.
GCAGAAGACAAACAGATGATAGGATGCCAAAGAAAATAATGCAAATACAACCAAGGTCAGTCAGTCCTAGGGAGTGACCACTGACTAGATGGTGGGACATCATGCGCAGGGACGTGACCAGGCTGGGCTTAATGGAGGAACAAGCTATGGACGGGACTGAACAGCAACTCAGTACTGCTCCTGTGTCTGCAAAGATGCTTTGGGATGAAGAGAGAGAGAGAGGGAAGTCTTTGAGGGGCAGGGCCTGAATTCAGATTAGGTTTCTGACTAAATGAACATGGAACACATACATTTGCTTTTATGTTTATATTTTTATTGAAAAGTCAGATAAATGACAGGTATATTAAACATCCTTTCGGCGCATATAGACATATAGTAAATTATTATAATTGATCCTGCCTCAGCAGTGACACTTACCCATACAGCAGAACCCCATTTAGTCGATCTAACTGGGACTGGGACCAGATCGGATAAGCAAAAATGCGGATAATTTAAAGAATGGGAGCGTGTGAGGCTGCAGCGCCATTTAGTGGCCACAGGAGAGATTGCCTGCTTCTGGACCTGTGTGTGCTGGTTATTATGGAGAGCCAAATAATAGAGGGTCAGATAAATGGGGGTCTACTGAGTAAGCTAACACTTACTAATGTACATTTTAAAAAAAGTTACTGTAGTTAAGTGATTATGACAGGTGTCACATTGTCTGGAGTGGCTCACGATCGTGAGTGCCAACCTCAGGGCAGACTGTCAAAAAGCAGGGCAGAAACCCCAAACTGGTTATATGTTCCATAATTAGATTCCACCAACTCAGTAACAAATGTGAACTCCTGAAGTACTGTAAGAGTCTCACCCTGGAGTCACAGACAGTCCATTTGGGTACTCCAGTCTAACTTGCCACCCAGGCCAGCTGGCCTTAGTGATAAATGGTCACTTACACCAAAGATCACAAAATATTCAGCTTGCTCCCAGTCCCAAGAGACCAGTCACTTACCACGGGTCAACTTGTATTGTAGATCTCACTCCAAAGACAATGCGTGTAGCCAATCCTGTAATAAACTAACTAAAGGTTTATTAACTAGGAAAAAGAAATGAGAATTATTTACAGGTTAAAGCAGTCGACATATATTACAAATGAGTTACAGTCTATGGTTCCAAAAGGTGAGAGAGATACAGTAACCAGTCAGCATTGAATGTCTTTTCGAGCTAACACAGGCTGACCCTGGGGATCTCAGCTTTTGTTTCCTAGCTCCAGCCCCGTGAGAGGTCCAAACAACAAAGAGATGAAAAATCTTCGTCACCTATCTTTATTTCCTTCTTACAGAATTCAGCTGATGGGACAAGACCTTCTGCACAGAGTCCGAGTAGGGGCAATTAGCCAAGTCTTTGTAATGTGATGTATCACAATGACCCACTTAGTTTTAGTAGTCCTCCTTGATGGGTGAGGGGAACAGCCTCTCCTATCCGAGTTCACAATTTCAGAGCAGGCATTTTTACACTTACAAAGCAAAACTTACACATTACTTTGGGGCATGGGATACAGACATCACAAATAAGATTAATGCATGCAGCAACTTAGAAGCATTTTATAGAGACTAAACACATGCTGACAAGTCTAACATGTATTTTGAACAATACTAACATACAGGTGAACTGGTCTGGTTTCCAGCTATGAATTTGTCAGTGCTCAGCTGACACCGACAGCCTTGGTCTGGCACCTGGTCTGCCAGTGTCACAATAGGATTAACTGGATTACCTATAGTATTATGGGATGAAGCCAGGCTCCACCCCTTTCTTACTTTCTGTTTTGTAAGTGGGAGTTTTTCCTTGACTCTGTTGTGGTGCAGTTGAGTAAAGCAGCAAGTTCCCAGACTGCAGTCCGGTGAGTAAAATATTATTTTTGTTGAACTGAGCACTCCCCTACAAAAGCTACACTGGATTGTTTTCTTAGATTGCTAGTTAGGAATATGTTGGGCCTTGATGCTTCACAGAAACAATTTACAAGCATTTATTTAGTGCCCATCATCATTATGACTGGTCATCACCCAGCTTGAGACATGCAAGAGCTCGGTCAGAGGGACCAAACTCAGCCCGACTCCTGTTGTCTGCCCAAGTCATCTAAGCAACCATAACTTAAACACAATGGGTCTTGCAAGCTCTTTCTAAAAGTGGCTGGGTTTGCACTTCACTGTATTCCTACAGAAAGTGAGTTGCCAAGTCTAGGCCCTGCTACTGAGAGAGCTTTGCCATCAGCATAGATTTAGGTAATGGTGTTTGAATTGGTGGATTTTCACTTAAAGGAAATGATAGCAGTGTTGCAAAGTGTGATGCATACGGTTATTAGTCATATTTGGATTACGCTGACTTACATATAACACCTGTAAGCATAAAAAGATTAATCCTTGGGTGGATTTTAAAATGGTCCAAAAGCCAAACCTGAAAATAGCTTTTGAGGCATTAATGGACCATTATATGAGCTGAAACATTTTTTTAAAATATAACCTATTTGTCTCCTAGGATGAATCAGCTTTTTTTAAAGCTGTTACAGTCAAGCCTTTGAAAAGTAGTGATGCGTTTTTTGCAATGTACTTTTTGGTTTGTGTAATAAAAAATCATTATGGAAAGCACAGTAGCTACAGTTCAGTAGCCTTTAAAAAAATATGGAGTGATCAGTTTTTAAAAAAATAACAAAATCCTCAAAGTGATTCGCCAAATTGTTTGATTTTACTTTCCCTAGCACAAAATAGCTTCCAGTGGCTGTAAGATCCTGTTGTGTTGTTTTTTTTAAGACTCGTACCATGTAAGCTTTAGCCCAAAGCAATTTTTCACTGCATAGAGTCCTGGTGAAACCAATGGGGCTCTGTAATGATGCAGGTCTCCACCCACATGCAACAAGATGCAGGACTAGAGCTTTACATTATAAATTCTTCCATGCAGGGACTATCTCTTAATATGTGATTTATACAGTGCCTTGCCCGATGAGACCTCAGTCTTGATTGGGGCCACTGGGGAGCTACAGGAATGCAAATAAGCGAAAGGAATGGTGCTCGATAAATGGGGGAAATGAAACATATGTAGGTAACTCGACCCTGAGGCATGACTGCAGCTTTCTCCCTTTTCTCCTAAGGGGTATGGGTCTTGGATTCATCTATAAGAGCTCTTGGTGACTTCACCCAAGAAAATCTTTCCTAGTGCAGAGAGCATAGAGTGCTTGTGCCTCAGAAAAATATCTAACACCTGCTCTCATACAGAGGAGTGTCCATTAGAGCACAAATAATTAAATAGCTATCACAATTCCCAGAGTAGTAAAACAGTAAGTGGGGCTTAGGTACGGGGAATTCTGGATAGGGGACAATGGAAAAGGGTTTAGGATAATAAAAGGCAAAAGCAATGATACATAAGCTCTACCCCACCCAACATTTACAGCCAGTACAAACCAGCCTGGGCTCCTTCCCAGCACCAGGGTAGGCCAATAGTGAGTTTAGGCTCAGTCTTTGACAGGTGTTACAGAGCTGAAATTGGTGGCTGGCTTAAAAGACAATCTCCAAATAAATAAACATGGGTGTGTGACGGTGTACCCCATAAGGCTTTATGGGGAGATGCTTATAAATGTATATATGATATAACTGGAATGTGTTTTATGCTACATGTGCCATGTAACATATCTCTGTAAAAGTTATGATCTACTGAATCTATTCCTCCTGTTTGTATGCATGTATTATTGTTGTAGTTGAAATTATGAATATTGGTTGTATAATTGCTTGTTTTCTACATAGCCTTAGTAAGAGCATTTGCTCAGTGTCTTGAGAAAGGAATGTGCAGGTTAAGTGCCCAATCAAGAAACACTTAAGAGACAATAGAACTTGGAGACACCAATCCACATCTGAGCTTTGCCAAGAATGTGGCTTGGCTGGTAAGGAACTGAGTTGTGCATGGACATGTGACTTGCCCATGTGACCCCAAAACTCCATTTTGTAACTGGATGCTACACAGGGAGAGGGAGGGGTGTCCACCCAGAGGAGAAAGTCTATTTAAACCCCTGGGAGACCCCTCCATTTTGTCTTCAACTGGCTAAAGAGAGAGCCTCTCCACCCCCCAGTGACACACCTGAAAGAGACTGGAACAAAGGACAATAACTACAGGGGGTGTGAGTGATTTCTGGACCCAGGCTAGGAGGACCATAGCCTGTAAAAGGAAGTTTACTGGAACTGGTGAGGTTTTTATCTGTATTCAGTGCGATTAGACATAGACTTGCGTGTTTTATTTTATTTTACTTGGTCATTCACTTTGTTCTGTCTGTTACCACTTGGAACCCCTTAAATCCTACTTTCTGTACTTATTAAAATAACTTTTTACTTATTAATTAGCCTGGAGTACGTGTTAGTACCTGGAGGGGGGCAAACAGCTGTGCATATCTCTCTATCTGTGATATAGAGGGTGAACTATTTATGAGTTTACCCTGCATAAGCTTTATACAGGGCAAAACGGATTTATTCAGGGTTTGAACCCCATTGGGAGTTGGGCATCTGGGTGTCAAAGGCAAGAATACTTCCTAAGCTGCTTCCAGGCAAGCTTACAGCTGTTAGGGGACGTGGTTCAGACCTGGGTCTGGGTTTGCAGCAGGCTAGCGGGTCTGGCTCAAACCAGACAGGATTCTGGAGTCCCAACTGGAAGAGGCAGGAAAGCAGGGTCAGAAGTAGTCTTGACACATCAGGTGGCAGCCCCAAGGGGGGTTTCTGTGATACCAACCCATCAGAGGGTGTTCATGCAAAGCATCTACACCAAGGATGGTAAGATTGTCCTCGTGGTTCTCTGATCCGGATTTAAATGTGCAGGTGGGCTGGCCCTTGGTAGCCTGGCCTTGACTCCTCAGCAATCCTGGGTTTCTGGTTTCTGCTGAGCTGCCACTGTTCATTGTCCCAGAAGTCCCCAAAGGACTCAAAGTCTTCTCTTGGGTAGGAGTGTGGAGGGTAGAAGGGTCCTCCCTGGGTGTGAGGCTTCTCTCCCTGCTATCTCCAAACACACCCAAACCTGAAAGTTAAACCAAACCTTTGTCTTTGAGTTCTCGCTTATGATTGGTTCTGGTAGTGGTGCTAGCCAGTTTTATCTCCACGCTGGACCCTAGGCAAGCTGGGAAATGGAATTTATTATATAGCCATTGCTGCTATAGTCCTGGGACAAGTCCCCTAGAGGCTCACTGTGATATTTCAGGAGGACCTCTTCTAAAGGGGTTACACTTAATTTTCTATAAAGGAAATGGACTGGCTTTCCCCTCGTTTACACTGATTTTATCCCCAGGTAACTCTGTGGGAGTTGGCCCTGATCTATGCTAGTGTCTGAGAGCACAGTCAGGCTCAGTGACCTGACTTCCACTAAACCATTTTCTGACTGTGTGAACATGAAAGGAGCATTGCGGATCCCTGCATTATACTGAGACAAGAAATTTTAATTTTATTCTTACAGCTCCTTGTTTCTTACGGTTGGGCTGCTTGGCACAAGAGGAGCTGGATTTTTTTTTGCAAAGGTTTTGTTATCATGTATTTGTAATTATTAAATCGACACATGGGTCTTTATTTACTCCTTTGGGGGGCAGGGACAGCTGCACCCCCAGGGAGATTTCTCACCCCTCCCTGGTTTCCTGGTGGGGATCACTTTATATTCCAGATGCCCTTACCTCACCTAGTTATGGGGCTATGGCAGATGGCTCCAGTCCTCTAGCAGAGCAAGGCTGTGGGTGGCTTGCAGGGCTTTGACTCACCACATCACACTACCAGGGGCCAGCAGCCTGGGTTTCATCAGCAAGTAAATCTGGTCCTGCGCTGTTAGCATCTCATCCTGTAATGACGGGAGGCAAGGGTGCTCAGTACCTTGCAGGATTGGGCTTTAATGATCTGGGGTATTGTGTAAACCTATGTGTATTTGAAGAAAACATTTGCCTGGCTTGGCCTTTAAATATTTAATTTCAAACAAGAATAATAAACCAGGAGCAGTTTTCAAATGATTATGTGAAATCGTTCAAGATGCATGGAGTATTGGATCCAGAAAGGAATTGAACATCGGTTGTCCTTTTCAATACATTTTGAAAAGATTAAGTTAGTGACGTTTTGTCCTGAAAGCACCAGTAAAAGTACCCAGACAATCTTGGGGTCTCTGGAGGGGGGAGGGGTAGGTGCGAAGGGCCAAATTCTCTTCTCAGTTACGCCAGTATAAATTTGGAAAAAACTGGGCCTGATGTTAGTCTCTTCTACAACAGTGTACTATGAACACCACTGAATTCAAGAATGACTTTGGATTTACGCCAGCAAAGTGAGAGGGAAATCAAACTCCCGAGGACAGATTTCGGCCTTAAGTGAAGTAATCTGCAGATATGTCAGAAGTTTCAGATTAGAGTAGAAAAAAACACGTATTTTACAAATGTTTCACTTCACAATCACAATTCCAAGATTCACAGCAACATGAAGTTACTTTTAAAAACAGTCTGGCTCAAATCCTATATGATGGACTGTAGTAATTAGTCAACTACCTGCTGTGGTGGGATCACAGCGAGATTGCCAGTACAGGGCTGCAATTAGGGTTCTTTTAACAGTGGGAACTCAACTTCACATGAACTGATAAGGACTGCAGGGAGAATTTCTAACCAGCCATTGTTCTTAAACTCAGCCAGCCTCCTTGTAGCTTGAGGTTATAAATAGGGAGGCCACAGAGGGGGCTGGCAGATTTCTCTGAAGCACAAAGCTAGGTGACATTGAAGAAAAGCATAACTGATAATAATAGCAAGTGTGCCCTAATGGGGACATGCAGCACATAAGTTTGTTTTAGGAACAAATGCAAACTCTTTTGATTTCAGGGAACAATATGAAATGCATTGCCCCTCTCTCACTTTCCTTCTCTGAATAGAAGCAGAAGGCTGAAGAAATGCCCCCTACTTTACTATAGATTAATAAAGAGGAGGCAATAAAATAAAGAATTACTACAGCAAATCATTCTCTCTCCAAAACCAGGATGGCTGGTTTTCTCGCCCCCGGGCCCATTTGCCTGAAGGCAGAATCCAGACTTGTCTCCTGATGACAAAAGGAACCAAGGCAGAAGAAACTTCTATTTTCAAATGATCAGAAGACTCAACCAAAACTGGTATTACAACTTTTCTGAGGTTAACTAGGGAGCTTCAGTTTGTCAACAAAGCAGCCAGGAAGTTATTTATTGCTGGAATGGGGGTCAGACTGAAAAGTCCACCCCAAAAACGTCATTTCTGTCCCCCACTACTTTCCATTATTGCATGGAAATAATAGGATAGTAGTTGGGGATGAGCCCCAGGAGATTATGGACTTTAAACTCTCCATAGAGAGAAAGGATTATCTAGGGGTTAGGTCACTAGCCTGGGATACTGGAGACCTAGGTTAAAGCCTCCTGCTCTGTTATCTTGGGCAAGTCACTTGGGACCAGAATTTCAAAGTATTTAAGTGTCTAACCCCTATTGAAATAAATGGGAATTAGGTGCCTGAAAATCATTGAGATCTGGGCCTTCATCTCTGTGTCTCAGTTCCTTGTTTGTAAAATGGGATAATAGCACTTCCTACCTCACCGGGATATTGTGAGATGTCCAATACTTGGATATGGGGATCAGTCAAGGACCTTGGATAGATGGGCATGGGCAGAACAGACTTGAATACTTTAGATCCTGCAGCTCTGAGCAATCAGATCCCTGTTGCCCTGCAGAGGGCGATTTCATGAGTGCAGAGGTCTGCAGTGCATTGCGGAATCGGAGTTTGAGCCTTTACTCAAAAGAATTTGGGGGGATTTTACCCTGAAATTTTAGTGTTGTTGCGTTTTAGCTCCTGATGTTCTCTTCAAAGAAAATTGGTGGCAAGAAAAGTTACTGTCACCTTCTCTTTTAATACTTAAGGAAATCCTTGAGAATCATGGCATTGAGACAGCATAGCTTGAGAGTTATGGTATGTATACCATATCGGGACAAAGCATCAGCTGGTGATTGGACATAGCTCCACTGACTTCAGTTTACTCTGTTTTCTGCCACTTGGATTAACATCTGAACTACTGGAGGAAAGATGGGCCAAATGGGATGAATTAAGTTTAAAAAATGATTGTTATAACTTGTAGAAAAATAAGGGATTGTTAATATTTAATCCATTGATTTTTTTACTGGCATTTGCTAGTGCACGTGAGAACAGAATGTGGCCAACTCGTATGTCTGAATAAATAGACTACAATAGCTAATATCATTTAAAGTTTTCAGCGTTCGTAAAATAGTTTTGACAGGAATTGTCATACTGGATCAGATCACTGGTCCAGTGTGTCCAGTATCTTGTCTCTGACAGTGGTCAGTACCAGGGCCGGCTCCAGGCGCCAGCCAACCAAGCACGTGCTTGGGGCGGCACCTTCTAAGGGGCGGCCAATCTTGGGGCGGTGGGGCGGCACTCGGGGTTGTTGTTTTTTTCACTTCAGTGGGGCGGTGCTTGGGGGAAGGTGGGGGTTTGTTTCGGCAGGGTGGCGCTCGGGGGAGGGAGGGTTTGTTTCGGTGGGGAGGGTGCTGGAGGGGGCGTGATTCGGCGGGGCAAAACTTTTGCTTGGGGGCGGGGGGTGGCACTCGTTTCTTTCTTTTTTTTTTTTTTTCCTTGGGGCAGCAAAAAAATTAGAGCTGGCCCTGGTCAGTACCAGATACTTCAGAGGAAGGTGCAAGACACCCTGTAGGGTACCATAATGCATAACCTTCCCTGAGAAGAAATTTCTTCCTAACTCCTGTCAATCAGTGGTTGGTTTATACCCTAGAGTATAATGGTTACCTCTGTCAAACTGTCCTACAGTGGCTTAAGCCAGTGAGTACCAGCCTCAGGGCAAACTGTTAAGAAGCAGGGCACAAACCCCAAATTGGCTGTGCGTTCTATACTTAGATTTCACCAATCAATTATCAAGTGTAACTCCTCAGGCACTACACCAGCCTTAACATGGCGTCATAGACATCCCCCTTGGGTACTCCGATCTGTCTCGCCACCTTACCAGGTAAGCTTACTTTTGTGACTGATGGTGCCTTATACCAATGATCACAGCAATATTCAGTGCCAGTCCCAAAGGACCAGTAACTTAGCTCAGGTCAGTTGCACCTTAGATCTCACACCAAAGACAATGCTTGTAGACAATCTATAATAAACTGTTGTGGCAAATTGCTGGCACTACTATGATGGGTCCCGTGCTTTCTCTTCTTGTGTGTGTGTGTGGGGGGGGTTTCAGGGTGCCATTTCTTGCCCCTGAACTGGGGTATCAGCTATCCCACTAGTATCGCAGAGAAGGGGAGTGGAGAGGGAGGGACCCGGCCCCGCCCTCTACTCTGGGTCCCAGCCCAGGGGCCCTAGGATAGCAGGTAAACCACTTGTACTAGTGATTCTTTCCCCTGGGCTACTTCACTCTCCTGCCCTTCAGCTTGTGGGGCTCCCTGCCTTCCCTCTGCACAAGCCAGGTGTCCCTTTATCTAGGGTCTTGGTCTTCTTAGCCCGCCGCAGCACTTCTCAAAACTCTCCTCCGCTTTCGTCCAAACTGCTCTCTGTTCCAACACCAATCCATTCTGCTTCACTCCTCCAAACTGCTCTCTGCTCCACCCCCAACTCACTCTCCTTCAACTCCTCCAAACTGCTCTCTGCTCCAACTCCTCCCCTGGCTGATTGAAGCAGGAGGATTTTATCAGGTGACTGGCTTCAGGTGCTCTAATTGGCTTCAGGTGCTTTTAATTAATCAACAGGGAATTAGGCTTCTCCTCATACTAGATCACTCTCCTGCTGCCTTCTGGCCATGCTGTATCACACTATCTAAAGATTTATTAACTAGGAAAAGGAAACAAGAGTTATTCACAAGGTTAAAGCAAGTAAACATAACCACACACAAAAAAGTTCCAATCACACGTTTCAAAAAGTATAGACGCTGCTATAAGCAAGATCTATATGTCCTTTAGGTCTAACCCATGGGCATGCGTTGCTGATCCTTATGCCAGGTCTGCAGTACAGACCTACGCTGGTCTGTAGCTAAGTCGTTCAGAGGTGTGAAAAATCCACACCCCCTCTGAATGATGTCATTATACCGACCTTAACCCGCTGTGTAGACAGTGCTATTTTGATGGGCGAGCTTCTCCCATCGATAGTCCATTTCAGGGAGGTGGATTAACTACGCCGATGGGAGAGCGCTCTCCCGTTGGTGTAGGAGCATCTTCACTTGATTTTAAGTCTACACTTGCCCTTAGGACTGGACTTCACTACGGGGAGATCGACGCTGCTGCAATCAATGGCACAGGGATCAATTTAGTGGGTCTAGTGAAGACCCGCTACATCGACTGCAGAGCACTTTTTGGTTGACCCCGGTACTTATACTGATATAAGCACATATAAGCACATAGGACTTGGTCCGTGACTAGGGCTCATAGGTGCTACAGTAATATACATTATAATTATTAATAATTATTTATATCAGTACAACTTCATACACAGTAGCGGGGTTGTGCCAGTTTACCCACATGGGTATTGTTAAAGAGGTACAACTTTTGACGCCGAAGGCCATGTCTACACTAGAAAGTTTTGCTGCCACAAGTTACATTGGTATACAGCAGCCGCAGTTAGAATATTGCTTGTGTGCGTGCATACTTGGCTCTTTGCATCGGCGCAGCGTGTACTCACCAGGAGTGGTTGTGTCGGTGTACAGTGCGATGCACCACGGAGCTTGGGCCCTGAACCCCAGGGAAGTGGGGGAGCTTCAGAGGCTGAGCTTCCACCTAAGACCAAATATCTACACAGCTATTATTAGCGCTGTAGCGCAAGCCTGAGTTTGCAGACCTTGGCTCTGAGACTTGCTGCCACGTGCAATGTACAGGTACACTTTGAGGCAGGAATTCCCTCTCTGTCTGTAAATTGCCATGCAGGCTTATGGTGCTACAGAAATCGTTACCAGTAAATAACATTGGGCCATATCCTGAGGGTCCTTGCTCGGGGTCTGACTCAATCCCCCTCTCTGTTGTTGTTTTTATTTATTTGTGTTACTGTAACACCTAGGAGGCCTAGTCACAGACCAGCACCCCATTGCACTAGGTGCTGTACAAATGCAGAGTGCCTTACCCTGCAAGCAGTGCTGTTCGGAGCATGAGTTGCTGAACTGGGTTTTTGGTTTCTGGTTCAGGTCTGTTATTTAGGTAAGCTCCCAATGAAGTCAATGGGAATGGTAAGTGCTCAGCATTTCTGACCAGCATGCCGCTCTTGTGTAGGTGCCTACATTTAGGAACCCAGGTTTGGAAAAGTTGGTCACCTGCTCTCACTTCACCTACCTGCCAAATGCATCCAAGATCACTTATGCACCCCAGTTAGCTACTGGAGGGGTGAGGGGTATTTGTTTACATTTGTAGTTGTATTTGTTTGTATCTATATATTTTTATATGATATAGGATAAAAAACAGTACAGGAGTGTAAAATGGCGGAGTTATTACACGCACAAAGGGCATGGCCTATACTTTTTCTGGAAGGCACCTTCAAGTATGAACATATTACAGCTCATTTTATTGCTGTTATTTATAACTTAATTTAGAACTGTAGAGGCCGCATCGGTGAAGTTATTAATTATTAATGTCTTAATTAATTAAGGTCCATAAGTTCCAGCCTCTAGAGTGTGCTTCAGCATAGCTCTCAACCTTCCCAGGGACCAAATGTGTAACCCTGGCTTTTCAAATGCAGGGCGTTTGGGATTACAAATAAGTGATGTAACTCATAATTTGGTATTCATGGCATAAATCATAGATGTTAGAGAGGAAGGATGATCCTGTGATTAAAGCTCTTGATGGGGACCCAGGAGTTCTGGGTTCAATTCCCAGCACTGACATGAATTTGTGTGACCCTGGGCAATCTCCCTGTGCCTCAGTTCCTCATCTGTAAAATGGGGATAATATTACTTGTCTCTGTCTTGTCTATTTAATTTGAAAGCTCTTTGGGACAGGACTGTCTCTTCCTCTGTGCATGTAAACCACCTAGCACAAGGGACCTAAATATCAATTGCTATTACTGTATAAATAAAAATGAGAGCTAGGAAAGATCCAGTCTTCTGCCAGTCTATACTCCAGTCTCTGTACAAATGACTCACTGGGGGGTTGAACTCCCTGAAGACAGTAATCACACTAAAATCAATGAGACTATTCATGTCAGTAACCCAAGCAAGGTTTGTCCATTGATAGTGAACTGAACGCCAGTGCCAGGTACAGTGTCTTGTCTCAAGAAAATTATCTCACTGCTTAACTTCTTTATTTTCTTTCTCCCATCCATCATCTTTAATAGCTTTGAGCATTTGAAAAATAAACCGTAATATATTGGCCATAAAGGACAAATGGCTAATGCTTTAATTATCTGGGGTCATAAAAGCTAAGCCATCAATTATAGAGAATGAATGCGCCATCCTCCGCTTGTTCATAACAATTCTGCAGCTTAGCTGATAATCATGTATTCTGATTAGCTGCCAAGCTCTTCCGGCATATGCCAAATCCTGGTGGGGTTTGGGCCAAACTAAGAACAACGCTGTCAGATTTCAAAGCCAGAGGGACCATCCTGATTATCTAGACCAAGGGTCGGCAACCTTTGGCACGTGGCCCATCAGAAAAATCCGCTGGCAAGCCAGGATGGTTTGTTTACCTGCAGCGTCTGTAGGTTCAGCCGATTGCAGCTCCCACTGGCCGTAATTCGCCATTCCAGGCTGATGGGGGCTGCAGGAATCGGCAGCCAGCACATCCCTCCACCCATGCCATTTCCCGCAGCCCCCATTGGCCTGGAACGGTGAACCGCAGCCAGTGGGAGCTACGATCAGCCGAACCTGTGGATGCTGCAGGTAAACAAATCATCCCAGCCCTCCAGCAGATTTCCCTGACAGGCCACATGCCAAAGGTTGACGATCCCTGAACTAGACTGACCTCCTGCATCACACAGGGCATGGGATTTTACTCAGTAATTCAGTAATTGGATCAAGCTCAAGTTTTGTGGCATCCACTAAAGGAAACCTGGTGTTTACTTATCCCTGGTTTACACTACAAACGTATGTCGGTATAACTAAGTCACTCAGGGGTATGGATTTTCCACACCCCCTGAGCGATGCAGTTATAGTGACAAAAACTCCCAATTTAGACAGCGCTATGTGGATGGGAGCGCTTCTGCCATCGACATATTTACTGCCTCTCAGGGAGGTGGAGTACCTATGCTGATGGGAGAAGCTCTCCCGTTGGTGTAGGTAGCATCTTCACTAAGTGCTACAGCAGCACAGCTACACCGCTGTGCCACTGCAGCGCTGTAAGTGCAGACAAGCCCTTAATGGCTGGCTGAAAAGCACTTGGTGTGTTCTCTAAAATAAACTGGACAAACTCTTTCGTAGTGGAATAATTCCACTCTCCCAGATCTATCATCAATTTAAAAACAAAACAAAGCTGTAAAATTAAAGTTAACAGCCAGTAATTTAATGTACCCAATTAGTATTGTGATGGGGCAAGGCCAGATGGCTATAGTAAAGTAGTGGGAGACAGATATATTAGCCCCAGGCTAAGCAAATCCCTGTTACCAGGATAAGCAAATGGCAGCTGCTCCAGGTCAATTAAGACACTTGGGGCCAATTAAAATCTTTCCAGAAGGTAGGAAAAACAGCTAGGTTGATTAGGACACCTGAAGCCAATCAGGGGCTGTCTGAAACTAGTTAAAAGCCTCACAGTTATCAGGTTGGTGTGCGTGTCAGGAGCTGTAGGAGGAAGCTGTGCTGTTGGAGAAACTGAGCAGTACAAACCATATCAGGCACAAGGAAGGAGGCCCTGAGGTAAGGGTGAGGTGGATATTGAGGAAGTGGGGGATTGCTATGGGGAAGTGGCCCAGGGAATTGTACGTGTCCTGTTTCCAAAAAGTCAGCTACCATAGCTACTACTATTAGGGTCCCTGGGCTGGAGCCCGGAGTAGAGGGTGGGCTCCCCCTTTCCTCCCCGATTAATCACTGAGATTGGGAGACTGTGCGCAGGAGGGTAGCTTCGCCTCACCTCCCTTGCTGGCTTATGATGAAAAAAGCTGTGACCCTTGCCTCTAGAGAGAGAATGGCTACGTGGAGGGTCACAGTGAGCCTCTGAGGCTAGCAAAATCTGCCAGGAAGTGTGAGACCCACGGAAACAAGGTCAGAGCTTTGTCACAGTATTAAAGCAACTTTACTTCTGCGGTTCATCAAGACCCTGATCTTTCAGCTCCATGTAGGTGATCCACTGCATGGCACTCTAATGACTTCTGTAAGGCTCCGTATACAGGCACAAGGAACTGCCTACATGGAGCTAATTGCAGGATCAGGGCCCAAGGATTGTGTTCTGCTCATCGCTATCTTTTCTCTCTCTCCTCTCTTGGGTGGAATTCAGCCAGCAACAAGGTCTATGCACAACTGCAGATCAACTCAAAATATGGCTTATGTAGAATTTAGGCAGTGCGTAGTCCTTTGGTTGGCCCTGGGATTAATTTTACCCTGAACTAGTGTGAAGCTTTGCCTTATACTGCAGGTTAAAATTTATGAACCAATAAATCAAGACAAGAACAAACGGGGGTTTGGACTCTGTTTTCAGTGACATGTTTGTTATCTCATTGGAGGTGATTTTGGCACTTTAGTGGGCTAACATAGAACTTAATAGCAAAACATGCCCCTTTATACGTGGACTCTGCTGAGAAAAATACACCCCGATGAGCATGGTGTGCTTACTTCAAGGCCATTCCCAAGTAAACAGCAGCTGCACTATGGTACTTTTCTGGTACATAAGTAAATCCTTTACATTGCTATGTAGTGTATTGTTTCTGTATTAAGTTGTCTTTAGGAAACAGTATTGAAGCCTTTCCAAGAGCTATTTGCCCATTGGTTCAAAGCAATCTGTTTTACTACTTTTTATCTCATGCTAAGGACTCTGATTAGACAGGATCTGAAGAGTCAGTTTTAATGATCCAGGCATCCCCACCCAACCCCATGGGAAGAGATTGAAACAGTCACAATCAGCATGAAGATGGACTTGTTATATTCTCACCTCTCTGTACTAGTTGCTTAATGAGCTGCTACACTGTTTCAGCAATTGTTGCAGGCTCCAAACAAGGCAAGACATCTCAAAGGTTAGGCCTGCCTTCCCCCCGAGTCACGGTATCCTGTGCGGCCTACTCATTATGTCAGGATAAATCCACCCATGCGGTCGGGACACACCAGGCCTTCCTTGCAACTTTGAGAACACAAAGTGAGAGGGGGTGGGGCGGGGAGGAGTACAAAAAGGGAAATGTAGCACGATAAATGATCATAGTCTGATTGGCTCTAAATTGTCAGAACACAATGGTATCGTGCACATGGTAGCACTGCTTCCATGTTTACAGCTGAATCAGAAGGAAAAAGGGGGGAGGCATAGTGTATAAACTAGGGAAACACTCAGGGCTGGATTAACTCTAGCCATGGGCCCAGGGCTATTAGATTTTGTGGGGCTCCTGTATACAAGTCTTTTTCCTGGGAGGGAGTTTGGTGCAGGAGGGGGATGGGGCAGGGGATTGGGGTGGAGGAGGGGGCGTGGGGTCTGGGAGGGGGTTTGGGTGCGGGAGGGGGATTCTGACCTGGAACAGGGGGTTGGGGTGGAGGAGGGGGTGCGAGGTGCAGGCTCTGGCCAGGAGGCGCTTATCACAGGTGGCTCCTGTCCGGTGGCGCAGCAGGGCTCAGTCAGGCTGCCTGGCTGCCGTGGCCCCACGCTGCTCCCAGAAGTGGCTAGCTGCTGGCACATCTCTGCAGCTCCTTGGGGGAGGGAGAACATCATGTTTCAGTGCGCCACCTGTGCCCGCAAGCGCCACCCCCGTAGGGGATGGTGCTGGGGGTGGGGGCAGTGCGTGAAGCCACCTCTCTCCCCCGTCATGCCAGGGGCTGCAGATACTTGCTAGCAGCTGGCCGCTTCCGGGAGCAGTGTGGGGCTACGGCAGCCAGGCAGCCTACCTGAGCGCCCCGCTGTGCTGCAGGACTTTTAGCGGCCCAGAGTTGGAGATCACTGCCTGTGATTTATTTTTGAGGGGCCCCCCTTGAGCTGGGGCCCTGGGCTGCAGCCCCTAAAGCCCCTGCCTTAATCCGGCCCTGCAAACACTGATAGTGATGGTGGAAGCCTTCATCTGTATTTAAAGCAGGAATTCACGTGTAAGTTTATGTCGTACATGGAATGGGCTTAGGTAGTGGATTTGGTGTTATTTTTATGCCCCCAGATCTATTAAAATATACTGGTAAAATGTAGAGCACAGCCGAAGTGTTTTCAAATACAGCGGATCCACTTTAATGAACTCCGACCTAGATAGCGAAGTAGCATGAAAGCTCCCAATTGTTGTTTTGCATTGTAGTGTTAAACTGCAATTCCAGTTCAGTGAACCAGGGCTTGAACTCTATGAGGGGGCCTTCACAACTTCAAAACAAATAAATCCTATGAAACTGTAGAAAAACTAGGAAATTGCAGCATGATTTTGGGTTACATCTAAGGCACTGATCCTGCCAGGCTTTAACTCACTCTGCAAGGTGCTGAGCAGCTTCAGCTCCCATTGAATTAGCTAGTGTCCATGAGAGCAACCTCAAGACCTTGCAGGACTGGACCCAGGACCGGCTCTGGCTTTTTTGCCACCCCAGGCAAAAAAGCCGCCTGCCGCCCCACTCCCCTGGCTGGGTCGCCGGCGGGGAGCGTGGCATGCCCACGGCCCCACTCTCCTCCTGGCCAAGCGGCGTGGGGAGGGCGGCTTGCTTGTGGCCCCACTCTCCCTCCCGGCTGGAGCGCCCGGCCAGAGGGAGGGCGACATGCTGGTGGCCCCGCTCTCCTGCCGGCCAAGCGGTGGGGGGAGGACGGCTTGCTCGTGTCCCCACTCTCCCTCCCGGCTGGAGCGCCACGGCCGGAGGGAGGGTGGCATGGTGGTGGCCCTGCTCTCCTCCCAGCCAGAGCGCCCCAGCTGGAGGGAGGGCGGCATGCCGGCAGCCCCGTTTTCCTCCCGGCTGAGTGGCAGGGGAGGGCGGCTTGCCCGCGGCCTCGCTCTCCCCCTGGCCGGAGCACCCCAGCCAGAGGGAGGGCAGCATGCCGGCAGCCCCGCTCTCCTCCCGACCGGAGCTCCCCGGCCGGAGGGAGGGCGACATGCCCGCGGTCCCGCTCTCCTCCTGGCCAAGCGGTGGGGGGAGGGCGGCTTGAGGGGGCCCCACGGTGGCAAGAGAAGAGCAGCGGACCTGCCACCCCATTGCTGCTGCAGTGGGCGAGAATGGGGTGGCAGTCCGAGTCCCGCAGCGGCAATTTGGCGGCAGGAAGTGTGGACCTGCTGCCAAATTGCCGCCGGGGGACTCGAACTGCCGCCCCATTCTTGATGCCGCCCCAAGCACCAGCTTGGAAAGCTGGTGCCTGGAGCCGGCTCTGACTGGACTCAACGAGCATCCCATCCTCAGAATTTGGGCGTGGCAGTGATCTACTGGAGGGAGCTCTCAGGGGCTTGTTAAAACCCCCCCAGCATTCTCAAGGAAAGAATGAGCTTTTCCCTGTCTCTGATGGAGTTCTTCCCCTCCCTCTGGCTACTGCTACACAAGATCAGGAAAATAAAACCTTCTAAAGAGCAATTGGTTTGGAATGCAGCAGATTGCAGCAAGTGTCAAGTAGCTGCAAAACATATTCCTGGGGACGGATGCCTCTTAACCTGCTCTCCACGGCGTGTGTGTGCATGCGTGCACATTCATTCGCTTCACAGTACACAGGTCAGTCCTGCGCTATCTCACATGCTGATTACACATTATTACTCATTATACATTGTACCTTTTCTCAGCAACAAAGAATAAACACTCCCAGCGTTCCCAGCAGACACACGTTTAATCTATCTTTATCGAGTGGTGCCGCTTCCCTCTTTGGTGCTGGTTTTGCAGAGAATGTATTTTCTTTCAGTGGAAAAACAAGTGACTAGATTCTTCGCTGGCTTTCCTCTCCATAAACGGGCATCCCTGAGGTATGAGGTTTGGCACAGATGAGTGGACCGAGCATGCAAGGTGCTGAGTCAAGAGTGCTCAGCACCTCTAAGGAGGCACTCAACTCCATTGCACAATTGGACTGTAAGGGGGAGGGGTGTTTTGGTAGAAGTCCCTTGTTAAAATAAAAAGAGCATATGTCTGAGGCCAGAACCATCTAGTTTCTCTTTTCAGGTTTGGCTCCCATCCTACCCGCACAATCAAGCACCAGGGTCATTCAGTGCTATAGAAGAAACACAGTGATGGATACAGGGCTCTTCTCTCATTTAGTTGCTACAACTCCATAGAGGTTGTCATAACCATACAGCTAAGGGTAGCCTAGAATTCCTCCTTACCTGTAAGGGGTTAAGAAACTTAAACAACCTGGTTAACACCTAACCAAAAGGACCAATGAGGAAAGAAGATACTTTCAAATCTGGGGAGGGGGAGGTTTTGTTTGTGCTCTTTGTGTCTGTGTGTTTTCTTGGGAAACAAAGAAGCAACAGGTCAGAAAACTCCTTCTCCTATCAACCATCCTAAAAGTCTCCCATGTTACAAAAATTGTGAGTAAAAGCTAGGCAAGGCGTATTAGGTTATCTTTTGTTTTTGCTTGTGAATTTTCCCTGTGCTAAGAGGGAGGTTTATTCCTGTTTTTTATAACTTTACAGTTTTACCTAGGGGAATCCTCTGTGTTTTGAATCTGATTACCTTGCTTGCTCCAGGGTTGAATTTGGCGCTCTGTTTTCAGCAGCAGAGTGCAATTGGGAAGCTTCAGCATATGAGCTGAATTTGCATGTGTCTTACGCCTCTGAGCCACTCTAAGATACAGATGCCCAACAACATTCAGTGCAAAATTACCATGTAATTGTTGAAACATTTTGCGCTCCCACTGACAAGTGGCAGCAACACACGCTGTATTTGTCAGTAGCCTACAGACTGCGGTGGGGGGAAGGCAGTAAAGAATCCCCAGCGAGGAAATGGTGCTTGTTGTCTTTTCTCAAAACACCTCTGTCAAGTTATTTTCCATCCTGATTTTACAGAGATGATTTTTACCTTTTTTAAAAAAAATAAAATCCTTCTTTTAAGAACCTGACTGATTTTTCCATTGTCCTAAGACCCAGGGGTTTGGGTCTTTGATCACTTTGTAACCAATTGGTTAGGAGATTATTCTCAAGCCTCCCCAGGAAAGGGGGTGTAAAGGCTTGGGGGATATTTTGGGGGAAGAGGAACTCCAAGTGGTCCTTTCCATTTCTTTCTTAAATCACTTGGCGGTGGCAGCAATACCGTCCAAGGACAAAGGATTTGTGCCTTGGGGAAGTGTTTAACCTAAGCTGGTAGGAATAAGCTTAGGGGGCTTTCATGTGGGTCCCCACGACTGTACCCTAGAGTTCAGAGTGGGGAGGGAACTTTGACAGAGGTGTTTTGAGAACAAGCAGCACCATTTTCTCGCTGGGGATTCTTTACTGCCTTCCCCCCACCCCAGTCTGCTAGGGAAGTGCCTGTGCTGACAGATGGCAAATGGTGCTTTTCCTTCCTCCCTGCTTTTGTCACTTCTGATCTCACACACAAGAGTGTTCATGAAGACAGAGCAGCCTTTATAGAAATGGGGCAGAGACAATTGACTGATCATTCTCAGTTATATAATACAGCATGCAAGTCTCATGCACACCTCTTGGAATTTGCTATGAGGCCTGGAGGAAAGAGGTATATCTCCCGCTAATTACAGGAGTGCTTGCTCCAGGGTTGAATGTGGTGCTCTGTTTTCAGCAGCAGAGTGCAATGGGGAAGCTTCAGCATATGAACTGAATTTGCATGTGTCTTACGTCTCTGAGCCATTCTAAGATACAGATGCCCAACAACATTCGGTGCAAAATTACCATGTAGGCTACTGACAAAAACAGCGCGTGTTGCTGCCACTTGTCAGTGGGAGCGCGAAATGTTTCAACAGTTACATAATGTAAAAGTAAATATTTAAACATTCTGTCTTTAAAGTTGTCTTGCAGTCGTTTGCATCCTTCATCTGATGTCAAATTAATGGTATAGAAGAGAGGGTTCTGAGTGACAGCTTTAAAAAAAATATTCCAGTTTGAATATACCTCCGGCACTCTTGGATTGAGATTAGTTTCAAGGCAATTTCGAACGGTCCCCAACAGCTCATTCAGATTGCACTGAGTAATTTATCAGTCTTGGCCCTGAGGGGGACTCTCAGAGGTGACTGTCTGTTCAGAGACTTCCTCCTCCTGCAAGGAAAGAGGGCTCGACTGTCTCTCCAGGTCCTTGCAGGTGGGCAGTGCACAAACTGGGATTGCTGACTTTTCAAGCCCACCCAGTGGTGCAGGTGCATTGCCCTCTTGCCTTCCTTCCATCCTATCCATGCAGCTCAGTGATGGATAGGCCTCACAAGCTCCAGTTCCTAGGTGAGGTACTGATCGGTAAAACAAAAGGAAATGCAGGCGGCAATGACACCTGAGGGCAGGAAGTGAAGCTTGTTGGATCAAATTCCTTAGAAGGCCCTTATTACCATAGTAACTGAGCATCTCACAATCGTTAATGTATTAATTCTTCCAAGCCCCGCCCCTCATAGAGAAGTACCATTATACCCATTTCACAGATGGGGAATTAACACACAGAGAGACTATGTGACTTGGTACATGGTACAAAGCTACATGGGAAATCTGGTGCTGGAGGGAATTTAACTTGTATTTATCAAGGCCTAGGTTAACATCCTAACCAGTGGAGCATCCATCTTCTTTACAAATCCACTGAAGCCAATGGATTAATGAGCTGGACCCTATGATAGTCTCTAAAAGTAAATCTTCATGTTATCATGTTCTTTCCTCTTGAGGATATGCTGGTCTGTAGTGAGATTTTTCTCTTGTGTGACTATAGAGTCCAGTATTAGATGACTATATGGCACTCCAGAAAATGGAGGAAATACTTAGCCCAGGTCTACATTGGTGTGTGTGTGAGGGAGAATCGACCTAAGATACGCAACTTCAGCTACGGGAATAGTGTAGCTGAAGTCGACGTCTCTTAGGTCGACTTACCTTGGCATCCTCACGGCGGCGGGTCAACCACTGCTGCTCCCCTGTCGACTCCGCTTCCACCTCTTGTGGTGGTGGAGTTCCGGAGTTGACGGAGAGAGCGCTGGGGATCAATTTATCGCGTCTACACTAGACGTGATAAATCAACCCCCGAGAGATCGATTGCTACCCGCCGATCCGACGGATAGTGTAGACCTGCCCTTAGCCCTGGGCTACACTGTGGGGGGGTGTCGAGTTACAATATGCAACTTCAGCTACGTGAATAGCGTAGCTGAAGTCGGCATATCGTAGATCGACTTACCTGGCTGTGAGGACGGCGGTGAGTCGATCGCTGCCGCTCCCCCGTTGACTTCGCTTCTGCCTTTCATCGAGGTGGATTTCCGGAGTCGACGGGGAGCGCATTCGGGGATCGACGTGATAAATTGATCCCCGATAGATCGATTGCTACCCGCCGATCCGGCGGGTAGTGAAGACAAGCCCTTATTAGTCACAGAGACCATGAGTTCTGTAGCTTATTCTTCGCTGTTCTGAACCTCCAAATAAGAAAGTTCTGGTTTGGGTCAGTTTGCATCTTGGGCAAACATTTGTGTTTATTCTTATTTAATCACAATCATTTTCTCTTTCCCTTTTACAAAGCACTGAAAGTAGGGATTTATAAAAGAAACCCTGAGCTTCAACCATAGTAGCGCTGAAATGATATTGGTCTGTAGTTCAGTGCAGCATTTTGTTCACACACTCAGATAATTTACTGTTAATAGATGGATGACATTAATTTTATTGAAACAGGTGTGTCTGCAAGTTGAAATACTTAATTTAAAGAAAACAGATTTGTTTCTAGTTAATTGTAGCCTGAACAGATGTACAGTAGCAATGCTGGAGATCTTATTAGATGGCTCTTCACAGCTCTGGAAATGCACTCTGTTAATTGTACAGCCACCTGCGGTTGTGCAGATGGAAACATCTCTACTCCAGCTGTAATGCTCACAGAAAGCTCTGCTATCCTTAACAGAAGCAGCTGTAGGCTTCAGAGAGAGAAGAACTTGAACAGCTTGAGATATTCTCACTTCTGGATTCCACGTTGCCAGTCGTCCCTGCAAACTGGCTCTGAGGTTCACACTGCAGAGCAACCTTCTGATGGCTGTAACAAACAGAAGCAAAGTAACAGCTAAAATATTTAAATCAGAATAGACTGCTGAACATAAGTGATCAGCAATGGGACTGTACTGCATATTCAGCAGCTGCTGTGATGGGGGATATTTGTAGTGCTTCTGTCTCGTGTGTTTATGTGAAAACTGAGATAAATTAGATCTTATTTGAGGACTAGGAAAAACCTGTGTACGCTCAGCTCTCAGATTCTCTGTTATTCAGCTTTTAACCCTGGCACTATGAGTCACTGTTTCCTGATGCAACCTGCAGTGCATTAACATGTATGTCCATGTGATGTGGGGTCTTTGCGTAATTTCAGTAAGTTATTAGAAAATGTGACGATTTTGGAATATTCCATTTTAATTGGAAATTAATTGGAAATGAAAAATGGACACACAAAATGACCTCCAGCAGTGGTGCCCAAACTTTTCCTGTCACCCCCCCTTACCAGTAATGGAATCTGTCCATGCCCCCCGACCACCCACCCTCCATAACTGCATAGTTGGCTCAGCAGAGGAGCTTGGGCTGAAGGTGAAGCAGGGGGCAGAACTGGGGATGGGGGAGGAGCTGGGGCTAGAGACAGAGCTGGTCTGGGGGTAGAGCAGGGGGTGGAGTGGAGCTGGGCTGGGGGCAGAGTGGGGCTGGGTGGACATTCTTCCACACTCCCCCTCAGGGGCATGCCCCACAGTTTGGGGACCACTGCTTTAGGGTCTGACCCTGTTCCTCCTGAAATCAAGGCAAAGTTCACATTGATTTCCGTGGGAGCAAAATTGGACAATTTAGGGTCTCATTTGAAGTCTTGTGAATCTGTTTTTACCAACTCTAATTTCTGTGATCCTAAGATTTTTTGGAATTCACTATCCAGGATGTTTTGGCATTTTAAATATATATATTTAAATATATATATATATAAAATCTCTTTGGTGGAAGGCAGGAAAATGGGGCATCGTCCTAGGAGTGATTTGTGGTTGGGGAAGGTGGGTGATAGCTTAGATGCTTGGGACAACAATTATGCAGAGAACTTTATAACTGCTATGTGGCTGACCCTTTTAGTTAAATAAGTAATTCATGCACCATTAGACCTGTACTGGAGCTATGCAAAAGTAACATCAGATCTCAATGTTAGCCTGGAGGTTGGCTATGTTCCCTGAACATAAGCATAGGGTGTCAGCAGAGCTACTAGATTTATGAACCACACCTTGCAAGGATGGCACAGGACTCTGTTTCCTGTAGTAAAGTTCTGCAACATCTTTGGCACAATTTAATTTCATTTTTTTAGGGAGGGATTAAACACTAAACTCACTTCCTGGGCTCTGTTAAGAAAGGCTTCAGTGGAAAGCTCTAGCTCATCCACATGTTATGGGCTTGCTGGAGGACTCACTTGGTGAAATTCAAAGGTCAGGGTTATGTAGGAGGTCACACTAGATGATCATAAGGGTCCCTCTGGCCTTATAATCAAGGTGAATTTCTGGGAACAGACCCAACACCTGTGCCCTGCCCCTTCTCTGAGGCCCCGCCCCACTCACTCCATTCCCCTCCCCCCATCGCTCGCTCTCCCCCACCCTCCCTCACCCGTTCATTTTCACTGGGCAGGGGATGATCCCTTTTTGACAGGGTGTTCCGGTTGAAAACTTGACACAGGGCAACCCATTAGTGTCCCAGTGTGGAAAGGCAGCCCTTGGCCTGCTGTCTGTTTTGGAGGAACATACATGTATGATCAGAGCTGTACAACCGAAAATCAGGCCTTCCAGGAACTTAGGCAAAAAGTCAATTTGCAGTTTGTGGAACTTCACTATGTATTATAATTTGTTTGCATGCTGGGAATGTGAGTATTAGGGGCCATTATAGTGGCACAGAGCAGCCAGATCCCCTTGTGTATGGGGATTCCCTGTGTGGAGCAGAGGTGCTAAAGAGTCTTCTACACCCTCTCTTCCTGCTCCCTGTCCCCTGCATTGGTGGGATTTCTGGGAAAATGGACTTGTGTCTAGAGTGTCCTAACATCCCAGTGATATCAAGCCGACAGTACAACCCTTTGGGGCCTCTGAGCGTAAATTAGAATGTCTTTCAGACAGCTCCAACTTTATTCTTCAATTAGCTCCAGGATCAGGGAATTTCAAAGCCAGCATAAAACCACCTTTGCCCCCAAGCTGCTTCAGGGAAAGAGGAACATCAACTGAATCCCATCTTCTTGTAGTATCAGGGTTTTCTCCCATTCGAGCACTGACCAAGTCTGACTCTGCTTTAATTATGAGACCAGGTCACTGCTAGAGGTGGCCTGGCTGCAGGATAAATCTTTGTTTCTTTGCTTTCCTCCCATGTGGCAGCATAGTAATTTATGTTATGATTAATGATAATTTGAAATTGGGAATTATTTGGGCTTGGCGTTGGATTTGAAGGGACAGAAACTGAGCATGGCTAAACGGTCAAGGATTGCAGGTAAATGTTGAGCTGGATCTGGATTTAGATGGGTTGAAAGAGAAGTCAGGCCTGGTTTCCCGCAAAGGCTGATGTTCATTGTGGCTAACACTTGGTCTTGTCATACTTTCAAATACGGACTGTGTTAAACAGAAATAAAAAAGGGTTTTAATCAGCAAGATTCGTGGGGCAACTAGTCAGCTGCACCAGATTATTGCTCCACAGGCAGAACAGGGTTAGCAGAACTAGCAAGCTCGCTTCGTTCTTAGTGAAATAGGCAAACAGGGATGATGTTCATTTTTCTGTGTTATGCGTGTCACTGGTTAAAGGTGCATGGTCATGTTAATTGAATACCGTTGTCTTCTGTGATTTGCTAGCTAGTGATTGAACACCGTTTAGCTGCAGAGCCCTCCATGGCATTGACCGTGCTTTCTGTTGGACCTTTCTCTCATTTCTCTTCACGGTTTTTAAAAACACATGAGAAGATAAGAACCGTCATACTGTGTCAGAACAATAGTCCATCTAGCCCAGTGTCCTGCCTCTGACTGTGGCCAGATACTTCAGACACAATGAACAGAGTGATCCAACTCCTGTCATCCAGTCCCAGCTTCTGGCAGTTGGAGATTTAGGAAGACCCAAGGCATGGGGTTGTGTCCCTGACTGTGTGTTGTGTGAAAAAGTACTTCTTTTTGTTTGTTTTAAACCTGCTGCCTATTAATTTCACCAGGTGACCTCTAGTTCTTGTGTTATGCGATGTGGTAAATAACATTTCCCTATTCACTTTCTCTACACCTCTATCATATCTCCCCTCCCTTAATTCTCTTTTTTTCTAAATGGAACAGACCCGACCTTGTCACACATCACCTCCATACTGGTGCACATAACAAAATTCATTCTGCACACATGTGGGAAAAATTAGAGGGAGCACTGCTGGAGATGTATATGATTAAAGCTAGTTGGGATATGATAGTATATTTCATGAACAATTTTGGCAAAAAAAAACAACAAAAACTCATTTTATCAATAGTTATTTTTGTAATGAAAACCTATAAAAATTCAAAGACACCCCCCCCCGCACCAAACCCCCCAAAAACTTTTTTTGGTTTAGGCCATTTTCAGTTATTGATTAAAATCTAAAAAAAGAATATTTTTTTCAAAATAATCCATTTAGTTGAAAAACCAATTTTCTATAAGAAAAACAAAGTTTGAAAGAAAAATGTCAACAATCTCTCTCTCTGTGTAGCGCTGTAATGAAGATGCTGTACGCCGACGGGAGAAAGCTCTCCCGTTGGTGTAGTTAATCCACCTCATAGACTCATAAAATCATAGACTTTAAGGTCAGAAGGGACCATTATGATCATCTAGTGTGACCTCCTGCACAATGCAGGCCACAGAATCTCACCCACCCACTCCTGGAATAATCCTCTCACCTATGTCTCAGCTATTGACATAAACCTCAAATCATGGTTTAAAGACTTCAAGATGCAGCGAATCCTCCAGTAAGTGACCCGTGCCCCATGCTTCAGAGGAAGGTGAAAAACCTCCAGGGCCTCTGCCGATCTACCCTGGAGGAAAATTCCTTCATGACCCCAATTATGGCGATCAACAGAACCCTGAGCATGTGGGCAAGACTCACCAGCCAGACACCCAGGAAAAATTTCTCTGTAGTACTTCTAACATCCCATCGGTCCTATTTACCACTGATGGCAATTAATTGACCTTTGACTAAGATCATGTTCATAGAATATCAGGGTTGGAAGGGACCTTAGGAGGTCATCTAGTCCAACCCACTGCTCAAAGCAGGACCAATCCCCAATTTTTGCCCCAGATCCCTAAATGGCCCCCTCAAGGATTGAACTCACATCCCTGGGTTTAGCAGGCCAATGCTCAAACCACTGAGCTATCCCTCCCCCCCGGTTTGATGTTATCCCATCAAACCATTCCTTCCATAAACCATCCACCTCCCTGAGAGGCAATAGTTATGTTGTCGGGAGAAGCTCTCCCGCGGACCTAGCGCTGTCTACACTGGGGGCTAGGTCAGTATAACTACATTGCCCAGGGGTGTGGATTTTTTTACACGCGAGTGACGTAGTTATAATGTAAGTCAGTAGTGTAGACCAGACCTAAGTCTTGGCAGAGCCTAAGCCAGGGGTGAGCAAACTTTTCAGCCCGAGGGCCACATCTGGGTATGGAAATTGTATGGCGGGCCATGAATGGTCACAAAATTGGGGTTGGGGTGTAGGAGGGGGTGAGGACTCTGGCTGGGGGTGCAGGCTCTGGGGTGGGGCCATCAATGAGGAGTTCAGGGTGCGGGAGGGGGCTGCGGGATGGGGCGGGGGGTTCGGGTGTGGGGGGGGGATAGGGGGCTCCAGCTGGGGGTGCAGACTCTGGGGTGGTGCTGGGGATGAGGGTTTGGGGTGCAGGAGGGTGCTCTGAGCTGGGATCGAGGGGTTCAGAGGGCAGGAGTGGAATCTGGGCTGGGGCAAGGGGTTGGGACATGGGAGGGGCTCGGGGGTGCAGGCTCCAGGCAGCGCTTACCTCAACCAGCTCCCGGAAGCAACAGCATGTCCCCCGTCCAGCTCCTACGTGGAGGCGCAGCCAGGCGGCTCTGTGCACTGTCCCATCCGCAGGTGCCACCCCTGCAGCTCTCGTTGGCCACAGTTCCTGGCCAATGGGCACTGAGGGGGCAGCATGCAGTGCCCCCTGGCTGCCCCTAAACGCAGGAGCTGGAGTGGGGACATGCCGCTGCATCCGGGAGCTGCTCAGAGCGGCCCCCGACCCCGCTCCTTGGCTGGAGCATGAGAGTGGGGCAAGCCCCAGATCCCGCTCACCAGCGGGAGCTCGAGGGCCGGATTAAATCAGCTGATGGGCTGGATGTGGCCCACAGGCAGTAGTTTGCCCACCCCTGGCCTAAGCCCTAGTCTACACTATAAACTTAGTTGGTATACCTATGACGCAGTTATACTGACCGAGCTCTCAGTGTAGACAGCACTATGTCAACAAGAGGGCTTCTTCCGTCGACATAGCTACCACCTCTCGGGGAAGTGGAGTAACTACACTGATGGGAGAAGCTCTCCTGGTGGCATAGGTGGCGTCTTACAATTGCATCAGCGCTGCACTGTAAGTGTAGACAACCCCTATGTCTTGGCAGGATTGGGGCCTTATTAAAGAACAGAATGTGGTCCCTTTTTGTAATGTTAGTCATTGAGTCTTTGAGAGGTAGGTGTTTCACACCCTGGTGCATTATGATGGCTACAAATCCCATTACTGTTCATTATGAGCTGATTGCTTTATGACTAGTAAACATACACGTTCAATGCTAATCTCAGTAACACTGGCATAAATATGTAGTGATTCCACTGAGTTTATAGTTTTAATGGCATTAATCCAAATTTACACCAGTGTAATTAAACTCATAACCTACTTTACCATTAAAACTAAAAAAACAATGTGTCTGATCCTCCTCTTGCTTGTCCTGGTTTTACACTATAGTGACAGTAATGGAGATAGTTTTGCTTTATACTAGTGTGATTTCAGAATCAGGCCCATTGCTTTGAATTACTGATATAATGGGACTTCAATGAGGGCCCGATCCTGCAGTCATTGAAGTCAATGGGACTCTTGCCAGTGACTTCAGCGGCAGCAGGAATGGGACCTAAAGAGTGTTACCTGAACTAGGCCTGCAGGATTTGTTCCTTCGTTTACAAGAAATAAAACTCAAAGTCTCCTTCTCAGCAAAACAGAGAGCCCAGTTCTTATTTACACCAGCTAAGCACTGTGGAATTCCATTAACTTCAACTCCCCAACAGCTGGCGCTGTTATGAACAAAACAGATCCCATTTTTACAAAGATTTGCATGAATATAATGCAACGCCATTGACCCCAGGTTCTCGCTGTTGCAACTGATACAAGAATTGGGCCCACAGTATCTTGTAATATTAATTTCAAACCCTATTGTCCCTTTGTGGTACAAGAATTGACTGGTTAAATAGATTTTGTCGTTCATTTACGAGCAAGAAATATTTAAATCCCTAATAGGCAACTTGTACTGAAGTACCAAAAAAAGGTACACCAAACATTGGAGTCCCTAATTATATTATAATTCCAGAATGTAAACTCTAATTTGAATAAATGAAGGAATACATTAGACTTCTGTTATAAACCATTAATACATATGTACACTTTAATTCTTATCAAATATGTTTTTGAAATAAAATGACTTGTATTCACTGACCTTGCCTGGGATAATCTCTGTGCATGTGTGGGTAGGTTATACATTGTTTTTAAAATTAATTTTGCAAGCAGAACACAGGCAAAGAACATAAATCAAACAAATAATAAAATATGGACAAAATGTGATATAACAATAATAATTTAGCTCCATATAGCTGATAAGCATAGATCTCAAGTGGAAGGCCATAGTGTAGATAGAAAACAATTCAATCTAATTCTAAACACAGTAGCTTTATAAATTTAAATACTACAGATCATAAAACCATTCTCCAATGTACTTAGGGTGAAATTCAGCCTTGTGCAGAGGGACAGCCCAAGACATTTGCACCCTAAGGGGGATTTTCAGAGAAGTGAGTGAGAGTTAATTGCCTAACTTCCTGTCATGGGGCCAGTACCCACCATCACCCTGGGGTGGGGTACATGCGTGGTAGCCCTGCGGCTAAGTCAATATGGTTGCACTCAGCCATCAGGCTCCGTAATCCAATGGCCAGAGTCAACAGGACTCCCCTTGTCTGCAGGGAAGCTCAGCCCAATGGCTGGAGTCCATAGGGCTTCCCTTGTCTGGAGGGAAGCGTGGCCCAATGGCAGGAATCAATAGGGCTTCCCTTGTCTGCAGGGAAGCGTGGCCCAATGGCTGGAGTCAATACAACCACCCTCGACTATAGGGTAGCGTGGCCTAGTGGCCGGAGTCAATATAATCACCCTTGGAGGCAGGGTAGGGTGGCCTAGTGGCTGGTGCCTGGGGGCCATCACCAGGGTGGTGGTGGCCCTGGTAGGGGGGCCCGGGTCCACCCAACTCCACCAGACCCCGACCCAGGGCCCTAACAGCAGCAGAGTGGTCCACCACTGGGTCAGCGGGGAATCCCACCGAAACACGCTGACCTCATGACGGGGTGGGGGGAGGTACCAATCCCTCACCCTCCCTTGGTCACTTCCTACCAGCTTTCCTGCAGCAGCAGTTCATAGGGTATCAGGGCCTCCAGGCTCCTCAGTGCCGGATGCTCCCTGGGGTTCCGGTAGCGGCAGGCCTCTGGTCCAGGTCTCGAGCTCTTCGGCTCCTGTAGGTAAGGGCTGTAACAGCTCCTGGGCTGGAGCACCTACCAAGTGTCCTTCCTCCTTGGCAGACTGCCCGGACTGAGCTAAGCTGCTCCCTTTTATACTACAGCAGCAGTTGGAGCATGCCCAGCAGGGTCAAGGGGGCGTGGCTTCAGCTGCTGAGAGCGCTGCTTTAACCCCTTCTGCTCCAGTGCAGGGCCAGTACACTTTGTCACACTTCCATTGACTTTCAATGGGAGATGGGTATCTAACTCCCATTTGTCCTTTGAAAATCTTCCCCCACCGAAGAACTCTTTGATCCTTCTGAGTAGTATTTGAGTAGGACTTGTCTGGTGTGTGGACCCTGTGTTAGTCCTCTGCACAGGGCTAAATTTCTGTCTTCTACTGTACCACCAAGAAGACGAGAGTTGTCAGGGTTTTTTGTTTTGGAGTTCATAGTTCTGTTGACTGTCATCAGTGGTAGAAAAGGCAATTTCACAACTAATCTGACTAAAACCATTAGCCAACTTCCCCCTACTCTTTTACAACCATTTTTCCCTGACCACATGCGATAGGGTGGACAAACCGCACACTGGAAAGGAAGGGGTTAAAGAGCTGCTCTGGGCCCAGATGGCCCCGTCCCACAACTCACCTGCAAAGCCTGCACAGGCTGGAGGAGGATCTTAAGAAGGGGAGCAGAGTAGCTCAGTGGCAGGAAGGCAGTGGAGGTGAGCTGATCTGCACTCTGAGCTCTTGAGAAGGCGCATCCCAAGAACACTTGCTGCCTTGTGACCTGGCTGTTGTGACCTGGCCACGCCTACAAAGAAGAGACATGTGACTCTCAGAAGGTTACAACTTTATTTTTGTGGTTTAGTTCTTTACCCTGGGAGAGGAGATGGGGCTGCTAAGGAGTGATCCAAGGAAACAGCTGCATTGCACCCTAGGGTTCAGGACTTAGCTGCCTACCATTATGTCCTGCATCAAAGCCCAGTGGAGAAGGTGGGCCCGGGCTCCCCTACCAACTTCTAAAGAGGGACAACTACAGAGGCATATCCCTGATGTGGAGAATCTAGTTCTGGGTAGAAGACCCTGAAGATAAAAGGGTCTGGGCTGCAAGACCGTAACCCAAGACGGGGAACACTGAGGCCTCCCACTTAATCCCAAAGCTCCCGCATTGCTGGACTCTTCATATGGGCCCTGAATATGTGACCTGTCTGGAGAGCAGAGTCTCTGGAAAGACAGACCACCGCATAGCGATATGGCAGTCAGAAAGGGGGATGCCTGGAGGAAGACAATCTGCCACCTCCCTGTCATGAGGCGGTGCTGGTGGTGAGCATACCCCTTCACACCACATTATTAAAGAAAAGAAGAAAAAATATTGTGTTGGCTTCTGACAGCCTTACTGACATTCAAGAGAAGCTACTGTCAAAATTTCAGTACAGGCACAACATTTGCGAGTCAGAGTCCTACCCAGGTATGTAGCTGGGGAAAGCGCTTTGCCTGCTCGAAGGTGAATGATTACCCACACTCGCCTGAAGCTTGGGGGGCAAAGCAGCCCAAGGGTGAGCACCTCACCCCTGCGTCAGCCTCTCTATGCCTGTTAAAAAGACCAGAGTGGTGTAAAGGGGCCCTAAAAGCCCTGTATCCAGCTGAAGAGGATTCCCATAGTATAGGCACCATGGAAGACAGGTTAAAGCTGCCTTCTGAGACCCCCTCACAAAGGCTGGCTTAGGAAATGGGCTGGGGGCATGAGGCTGGAGGCCGAGATTCCATTCAGGACGGCTTCCTATAAGGCAGCCCTGGGAGGCTGCTGTAATTTAGACAGGCCTCCAGGGTTGCTTAAGCTACACCGGGGCACCCTCGAGTTCCCAGAGCATCCCAGGATGAGAAGGATGAGAAGGGCACATAGCCTCCCCTTCTCTTATATTGTACCTTCTGTGCTGTGCCCCTTGCAGGACGTCTGGTTAGAACTAAGCAGCAGGTGCAATAGAAGCTCTAGCTGACAGCACAGGTGCTAATGGTTCTTATTTATCCAGCTGTATTCCTTCCCTCTCAAGGCCAGTGGCAGGAGGGGAAAGAGCCTAGTTCCATCAAAGTGAAAACGACATTGATGATCTTTGCTTTAGTCCTTTAAAAGCCTGCAGGGGGCGGCTAATGACGGTGATACTTTGGCTTTGTCCAAACTACGAACTTGAGTCTTCACCAGTTACGTCGGCATATAGCCAGAGGAGTTTGTCTATTGCTCATGTGCGTGCATACTTGGCTGCTTGCCTCACCGCTGTGCATGCTCACCAGATGTGCTTGTGTTGCTGCAAACTGTGGTGCACCATGGGTAGGCATCCCAGTGTGCCACGTGCCGCCGTCCAGCACAATGCTTTTTGGGAAATTTTCGCAATGTGTTGTGGGATAGAAATGATTTGCCCAGGGGCTCGCTGGGAGCTAGCGGCAAGTTCCCTTTCGCCATCCCATAATGCTATCCATATCCCATAATTTTTGTGCCTTTTAAAAAAAATCCCACAAACCTGCGCGGCACTTTTGCAGATCTGACAGATACAGAGCCTGCAGAGCTCTGTACTGCTTTCATGAATGCTGCAAATGCAGGACTCATGATTCTCCTGGATTTGCAGACCTGCAGGAGGTACCACAACAATGGGGACATGAGGATTTGTTCGAGGACAGTTTGCTAAAAAAACAATTCCAAGTTGTTGGTCGTGTTCCTGGAGCAGCTGCCAAGGATGTAGCACTGCTTCTGAGCCTGAGAAATGAGCACTGATTGGTGCTATTGCATTGGGACAACGAGCAGTGGCTTCAAAACTTTTGGATGTGAAAGGCCATTTTCCTAGATCTGTGTGCTGAGCTTGCCCCAGGCCTCCAGCACAGGAACACCAGAATGAGAGCTGCATTGACACTGGAGAAGTGAGTGGTGATTGCAATGCCAGATTGCTACCCATCCATGGGAAATCATGTTGCAGTTGGAAAATCCACAGTGGGGGCTGTTGTCATACAAGTGTGCAGGACCATTAATCATCTCCTGGTATGCAGGACAGTGACTCTCGGCAATGTGCAGGACACAGTGCATGGATTTGCAGCAATGGGATTCCCAAGCTGTGGTGGGGTGATGGATGGCATGCATATCCCTATTTTGGCACCAGCCCACCTTGCCACAGAGTACACCAACAGAAAAGGCTTTTTCTTTAGTTATACAAGTGTTGGTGGATCACCGGGGTCATTGCACCGATATCAACATGGACTGGTCAAAGAAGGTGTGTGACACTCGCATCTTCAAGAACACTGGACTGTTCAGAAATCTGCAAGCGGGGACATTCTTTCCTGACCGGTGAATTACTGGTGTTGATACTGAAATGCCAATAGTGATTCCGAGAGTCCCAGCCTGCCCTTTGCTCCCCTGACTAATGAAGCCGTACACCAGCCACCTGGACAGCACCAAGGAAATATCCAACTACAGCTCAGCAGGTGCAGAATGATGGATGAATGTGCTTTTGGTAGACTGAACGGACACTGGCAGTGATTATTCACTTGATTGGATCTCATTAAGAAAAATATCCCCAGGGTTTTAGCTGCCTGTTGTGTCCTGCATAATATCTGTCAGGCAAAGCTGCTGCTAGGATCGGGGGCAGAGGTGGAGTGGCTGTCTGCTGACTTTGGACAGCTAGATACAAGGGCCATTACAAGAGCCATTACAAGAGCCCAATGTGGAGCTATGTGGCTGAGGGAGCCTTTGAAAGCTCATTGTAACAGTGTGTCACGGTAGTGTTCTCCGGGCCTGGAGCTTTGGGTGCTGCTAAGAACCGTGTAGTGGTTGCTGAAGATGTGTAAACATGACTGGGTGTTTCCTGAACTTATGATTATGTGGTGCTTGCTGTACATGTACAAGTACTGTTTGCGTTGAGTGCTGCTACGTGTGCTGCAATTTTTGTTGTGAACTAATAAAGATCATGTGAACTTTGCTGAGTGGGAAAAACAGTGCAGAAAGACTGTGCAAAAATACAGGCAAATTTTTAACACGTTAAGGGTGGAACTTTAAAATTGGAAAGGCACCAAGCATTTCTGTCCATTTCAGTGCACAAACATAGTCCAGTGTAGCTACACGTACATTGATGTGTGAGACTCATGGCTGGCGTGCGTGAATCTGTGGTTTTCCTTGTTGTTTCCCACTGCTCTGTAAGGATGTAGCCCAGTGACCCCTGAGTAGTGGAGTTTAAAATTGTGACCAGAGTGGTCACTGTCACAGTGAAGGGGGCATTGTGGGACATCTGCTGGAGGACTGTTTGGGTCAATACAGGTCACGCAGTGTCTACATTTGCACTGGGTTGACCTCAGTAGGTTGATCATGGCTCCACACCATTCAGGGAGATGTTTTCACTGTGTTGCCTTAATGGGGTGCTTATGTTGGTCAGGGACAAATTGGAATGTAAACACATGTACAAATAGGTTGATGCAAGGCTACAGACTTCAACCTCACTTTGAAGTGTAGACCAGGTCTTCGTTAAGTAGTCTGCAAAACCAGCAGAAGTATGGTATACAGGAACTGATGTTCCTTGTAAGCCAGGCTACTGTCCCAGCACAGAACCAAGGTGGTTTGGAAGTTGTAGGCTTGGAAACAATGCATACTGGGAAAGGAGGTGTGGCTATAAAAGTGCTTCCCATTGCCAGTAAGAGACAGATAAGAGTAGAGGTAAGGAGCAGCACAAATAGCTCATGAGTGTCTGCACTGATGAAGCAGGGACTGACTGATTACACAGCACCTGTGATCCTAACTGGAGACTATGGGTGTTCCTATAAGACTAATATTGACTCATCAATATGCTTGCCCTCCTGTTATCTGGCAATAATTCCAGTTCTCTGTTTCAGTGTCAGCCAACCACATACACACAGCTGCAGTTCCGAGCATCAGGAATAACCATTAAATGACACTTGTGCTCTTTTTCTGATTGTAAAGGTTTCCAGATCCCAGTGCATCTTTAGCAAGGATGCCAGTTTTCTGCAGTTACCAAAAACGAGTAAAAATGAAATTAAAAAGAAAAGAAAAGAATCATGGTGGATGCTTTTACCTCCCCCCTGATGTTTACTTTACCCTCTAAGCCTTTAAACATGATGTTTTTTTTATTTAAACTAAAAGAAGGGCCTATAAAGGGATACAGAAATCTCTTCTGCCAACCAGATTCCTTAGTTCCTCCTTTCAATGTTTCCAAGCAAGATTGTTGCTCTGTTTCAAACTCCCAATCCTCCAGCTGCTGCCAAAGGATTCTCAGCATTAGAAGGTCTTTGAATTTGTTCTCTTATTTTTTAAATGTAAAGGTAATTTTTTTTAATCTGATATATTTCCCCCTTTAACCATATGCCCTCCCACCTCCCCCTATGGCTCATTCCCTAACATCAGAACCTGTTGAGCTGTATTCATTGCCACTGGTGGAATGAGCAGCCAGTCATACAAAAAAGGTTATGTGGAGAGTGGAATGTGAACAACTAGTTCTTGGGGGGGCAGGGGCAGAATGCTGCATCATACCTAGCCAGACATCGAGAGGGTGCAAAGGAAACATGCCATGCTCGAGTTTTCCTTCTCATCCATAGGAGTCCCTTGGTCAATAGATGTGGCGTTTCAAGTGCCTGCATCATCAGAGCTAGATTCCTGTTTATGGTCTGGCAGCTTCCAATCTTCCTCCCTGATTGTTATGTGCCCGGCTAGGGTTGCCAGGTGTCCTGGTTTTTGACTGGAAAGTCCAGTCGAAAGGGGACCTGTACAGATGTACTGACCAGACACCACAAGTCCAGTTACCGTGCCAGCCCCAGCTCAGCTGGAGCCACCTCTGACTTGCATTTCATGGGCAGGCAGGCGCCGCATCAGGAGCTGCAGCTCCTGTCCTAGCCCCAGAGCAGAGGGAGCCCAGCTGTGTGTGTGTGTTGGGGGGGGGAGGTGGAGAGGATCAAGCAACAAGGAAGGAAAAGGGGGGAGAGCAGCAGGGAAGGGAGGCTGAGGAGTAAGTGGGAGGGTCTTGGGGGAAGGGGGTGGGGTCTTTGGGAAAGATGCAGGGCAGGGGCAGAGCCTTGGGGGGAAGAGGTGGGACACAGGGTGGGGTTTTGGGGGAAGAGGCATAGCTGGGGCGGGGGAGGTTCCAGTTCTGCTGCTGTAGTGTCCGGTTTTCAGAAATTAGAAAGTTGGCAAACCTAGGCCCGGCCTACAACCAGAGCTGTAAAACTATAAAACTATAAAATACTATACTATATAGTTATATTAAAACTATACAATATTCTTGTTGGAAGGTTGCAACACAAAAAGCCAGAACTTTACCACAAGAACAACAACAAAGACAGAGACAGACAGACAAAGCAGGCTGCCACCCAAAACAGAGAGGCACATCTCCCACCAGTTTACCCTAGGCTGTCTCTCTGCAAACTGATTTCTGTTAGGCTCAGAACACATACTTCCCTACACTACTGCTTAGTCTGCAAGCAGGATCAGGAATGGGTATAAACTGTTCAGGAAGGACAGACGGGAAAAAAACATGGAGGAGTTGCACTGTATGTAAGATAGCAATATGATTGCTCAGAGCTTCAGTATGAAACTGGAGAAAAGCCTGTTGAGAGTCTTTGGGTTAAGTTTAGAGGTGAAAGCAACAAGGGTGATGTCGTGGTGGGTGTCTGCTTTAGACCACTAGACCAGGAGGATGAGATAGATGAGGCTTTCTTCAAACAACTCATAGAAGTTTCCAAATCACAGGACCTGGTTCTCATGGGGACTTCAATCACTCTGACATCTGTTGGGAGAGCAATACAGCAGTGCACAGACAATCCAGGAATTTTTTAGAGAGTTTTGGGGACAACTTCCTATTCCAAGTGATGGAGGAACCAACTAGGGGCTGTGCTCCTTTTGACCTGCTGCTCATAAACAGGAAAGAATTGGTAGGGGAAGTTGAAGTGGGTGGCAACCTGGGCAGCAGTGACCATGAGATGGTTGAGTTCAGGATCCTGACACAGGAAGAAAGGAGAGTAGCAGAATACAGACCCTGGACTTCAGAAAAGCAGACTTTGGGTACGTCTATACTTACCTCCTGGTTCGGTGGCAAGCAATCGATCTTCTGGGATCGATTTATCGCGTCTTGTCTAGACGCGATAAATCGATCCTGGAAGTGCTCGCTGTCGACACCGGTACTCCTGCTCCGCGAGAGGAGTACGTGGAGTTGATGGGGGAGCCTGCCTGCCACGTAAGTACCTTTTAGTTCGAACTAAGATACTTCGACTTCAGCTACGTTATTCATGTAGCTGAAGTTGCGTATCTTATTTCGAACCGGGGGGTTAGTGTGGACCAGCCCTTTGACTCCCTCAGGGAATTGATGGGAAGGATCCCCTGGGAGGCTAATGTGAGGGGGAAAGGAGTCCAGGAGAGCTGGCTGTATTTTAAAGAAGCCTTATTGAGGGTGCAGGAACAAACCATTCGGGTGTGCAGAAAGAATAGCAAATATGGCAGGTGACCAGCTTGGGTTAACAGAGAAATTTTCAGTGAGTTTAAACACAAAAAGGAAGCTTACAAGAAATGGAAACTCAGACAGACGACTAGGGAGGAGTATAAAAATATTGCTTGAGCGTGCAGGGGTGTAATCAAAAAGGCCAAACCACAATTGAAGTTGCAGCTAGCAAGGGATGTGAAGGGTAACAAGAAGGGTTTCTACAGGTATGTTAGCAACAAGAAGGTCAGGGAAAGTGTGGAACCCTTACTGAATGGGGGCAGCAACCTAGTGACAGATGATGTGGAAAAAGCTGAAGTACTCAATGCTTTTTTTGTCTCAGTCTTCACAGACAAGGTCAGCTCCCAGACTGCTGTACTGGGCAGAACAGTATGGGGAGGAGGTGACCAGCCCTCAGTGGTAAAAGAACAGGTTAAGGACTATTTAGAAAAGCTGGACATTCACAAGTCCATGGGGCGGGATGCAATGCATCCGAGGGTGCTAAGGGAGTTGGCTGATGTGATTGCAGAGCCATTGGCCATTATCTTTGAAAATTTGTGGTGATAGTGGAGGTCCCGGACAATTAGAAAAAGGCAAATATAGTGCCCATCTTTAAAAAAGGAAAGAAGGAGACTATGGGGAACTACAGACCGATCAGTCTCACCTCAGTCCCCGGAAAAATCATGGAGCAGGTCCTTAAGGAATCCATTTTGAAGCACTTGGAGGAGAGGAAGGTCATCAGGAACAGTCAACATGGATTCACCAAGGGCAAATCATACCTGACCAACCTGATTGCCTTCTATGATGAGATAACTGGCTCTCTGGATATGGGGAAAGCGGTGGACGTGATATACCTTGACTTTAGAAAAGCTTTTGATAACGGTCTCCCACAGTATTCTTGGCAGCAAGTTAAAGAAGTATGGATTGGATGAATGGACTATAAGGTAGATAGAAAGCTGGCTAGATTGTCGGGCTCAATGGGTAGTGATCAACAGCTCGACGTCTAGTTGGCAGCTGGTATCAAGCAGAGTGCCCCAGGGGTTGGTCCTGGGACTGGTTTTATTCAATGTCTTCATTAATGATCTGGATGATGGGATGGATTGCACCCTCAGAAAGTTAGCGGATCACACTAAGCTGTGGGGGAGAGATAGATAGGCTGGAGGGTAGGGATAGGGTTCAGAGTGACCTAGATAAATTGGAGGATTGGGCCAAAAGAAATCTGATGATGTTCAACAAGGACAAGTGAAGAGTCCTGCTCTTCGGACGGAAGAATCCCATGTACTGCTACAGACTGGGGACCGACTGGCTAAGCGGCAGTTCTGCAGAAAAGGACCTGGGGACGAGAAGCTGGATATGAGTCAACAGTGTGCCCTTGTTGCCAAGAAGGCTAATGGTATATTGGGCTACATTAGTAGGAGCATTGCCAGCAGATCAAGGGAAGTAATTATTCCCCTCTATTTGGCACTAGTGAGGCCACATCTGGACTATTGCGTCCAGTTTTGGGCCCCCCACAACAGAAAGTATGAGGACAAATTGGAGAGAGTCCAGCGGAGGGCAATGAAAATGATTAGGCTGCTGGGGCAAATGACTTATGAGGAGAGGATGAGGGAACTGGGCTTATTTAGTCTGCAGAAGAGAAGAGTGAGGGGGGATTTGATAGCAGCCTTCAACTACCTGAAGGGGGGTTCCAAAGAGTATGGAGCTCGGCTGTTCTCAGTGGTGGCAGATGACAGAACAAGGAGTAATGGTCTCAAGTTGCATTGGGGAAGTCTAGGTTGGATATTAGGAAAAACTATTTCTC
Organism: Macrochelys suwanniensis; assembly: GCA_033296515.1. Taxonomy (NCBI): domain Eukaryota; kingdom Metazoa; phylum Chordata; order Testudines; family Chelydridae; genus Macrochelys; species Macrochelys suwanniensis. Next base: position 241,636,948 of record CM065776.1, read on the forward strand.
TAGGAGGGTGGTGAAGCACTGGAATGGGTTACCTAGGGAGGTAGTGGAATCTCCATCCATAGAGGTTTTTAAGGCCCGGCTTGACAAAGCCCTGGCTGGGATGATTTAATTGGTGTTGGTCCTGCTTTGATCAGGGGGGTTGGACTAGATGATCTATGATTCTCCAAAGTTTGTGGTGGTTTGGGTTTCTGGCTCAACCTGTTATAGAGAGATGAGCTAATCACTCAGTTTCAGCCTTGGATTTGACCATCCACAAACTCGGGGAGGCGGTGTTCAGACTACATGCCAGGAGTTTGTGGCAGATTGTAGAGAGCACACAGCCTGCAGAAAGCAGCCATAGCTGCCGTTCCTGGGCTCTGCTCCTGCCAGAGACTGATTGCTGCTGTGTCCCTGCCCCAAAGAGAGCAGGGAATAGTGGAGAGGAGGTGATGCAGAGCAGGAAGCCTCCTTAAAGCAAAGTGTTAATTACCCAGATCAGGAGCATTTCAGAAAAAACAAAACAAAACAGGAAAACAGTGTGTGCACAGATGTAGCTTTCTTCTAAGGCTGACCATTCCTTGGATGTGGGAAGACTAGACTTCTTTATACTCCCTTCCAGAGGCTCTCTCTGGGTATGTTGACAGTGAGCTGGAGAGCATGCTTCCCAGCAGGGGGAGACAGACACAGGCTAGCATAGGCACCGACTTCATGGGTGCTTCAGGGCTGGAGCACATATGGAAAAAAAATAGTAGGTGCTCAGCATGCACTGGCAGCCCCGCGGATCAGTGCCTCTCCCTCCCCACAGCATGTCTCACCCATTGGCATCTCCACCAATCAGCTCCTCCCCTCTCCTTCCAGTGCCTTCCGCCTGTTTAGTGGTGTTCAGGAAGCGCTGCGGGGGAAGGAGCGAGGGTGGAGCGTGCCTGGGGGAGGGGGCATAGTGGGAAGAGGCTGGTGGGGGAGTGGTGGGGGCTTGGGGGAAGGGGTGGAGTGGGGGCAGGGCCTGGGGTGGAGCGGGGTCTCAAGCACCGCCCCCCCCCCGGCAACTCATAAAGATGGCGCCTATGCATGCTAGTATTGCTTGAGCTAGCTCACGAAACACAACAGTCTAGCCAGGGCACCATGGGTGGCAGCTTGGACTAGCTGCCTGAGTACAAACCCACCTGGACCCCCAGGATATGTACTTGTGCAGCTAGCCTGAGCCTCTGCCCATGCTATCCCAGCTACACTGCTGCTTTAGCATGCTAGCTTCAGCAAAGTTTGCACATGTCGGTCTAACTAACCTAGGTCACATGCTCCTAGCTGCAGTGTGGGCATACCTTATGCCAGCCTGTCTTCCCTAGACAGCTGCTGACAAGTGACCCCCACCCCTCTTCTTCCCTTGAGAAAGGCTTTATAACTGTGTCGTGTCCTTTGGATCTTCAGTCTCCTTACTGGGGCAAAACAACTTGCAACTTGTTGGCGCCAGGATCCTTCAAGGATGGGTTGAGATTCTGTGGCCTGCATTGTGCAGGAGGTCAGACTAGATGATCATAATGGTCCCTTCTGACCTTTAAGTCTATGAGAAACAGCTTTTCCCTTTGTCTTTCAAGTGTGTGCTGCAGTGTCCTTATCTCGAGCTACTGTGCTGCTTCCCTATTTGCTTTTCCCAGAGCCCGTTGTAAGTCAGAATTTCCTGTAATGATCTCCCACCACTGGAATGCTTAGCTCACTGACCAGGTCACTTTCAATATTCAGCCCATTTTTATGTATAGGTATCCGCAGATTAATACACAGCAGCTGCTATTCCGTCACACTCCCCTTGTTGCTTCACACCCCATTCAGGGCCGATTCAGCGCTAACATGCAGGATATCTTCATTGTCACCGTCCCTTCAGCCGTGGCTGCCAAACCACTCCTAGAGCCTACAAGGGACAAACCAACTGCCGGAGGGGGATGCCTGGCTCCTGAACAAACACCATTCTGCGAGATTCAGTATGGAAATTGCTATGTTCAGTGCTGAGACAAATCTCTCCCCTCCATGAGAGGGATGCAGTACATTTGCAAGGCAGCTTTGGAAGTCCTGAATAAATTACAGTTGCCTTTTTGAAGTAATGATCAGCTATTAAATATTCACACACAGACACACAACACACATAGGAAAAGCAGCTCATTACTTTAAGTAATGAATTACTATTTCTAATTACTTATAGTAGTTAATCACTTCTAATTATTACACAGAGTAATAAATTACTACTTCTAATTATGCTGTGGGTACAGTCATAGCAGTTAGAAATGCAATTTTCACAGTTGTTTACATCACAAACATGTTTAAGTAATTGTGCTTCCATAATTATATGGAATGGTTGGTGCTAAATAATGTAACTAATTTTGTAGCTTCAGCTGCCATTTGATTGCAGTTTGTGGGTGGGTGGCTGGTTTTTAGGAGGTGCCTATCTGAGAATACCTATTATTATTTAAAGCCTACATGCTTTTCAGCGTGAGTATTCCTTAATGGACTCTTTGGGGAACATGAACTGCATTATTAAACTTAATGTGGTTCACATTTCTATTCAGCCTGAGCACATCCGAATTCCCTGGAAGCATTGGCCAAATCCTGCCACCCTACTCAGGGTAAGTCACACTCCCTACCCTTCACCCCTATTGCCAAGAAATACTGGAGGGTAGAGAGATTGGGGGAGGGGATAACCTTCCGTATAAATCTCACAGGAGTTCCCTCATGCCGTGCCTGCCCTCCCACCAATGGGCTGAGTTAAGGGGGCCTGCTCTCAGACCGGATTGGTTTCCTGCAAATCCACATGAGCAGGGCCGGTGCAAGGAAGTTTTGCGCCCTAGGCGAAACTTCCTTGCACCAGCCCTGCGCCCCCCCCCTGCCCAGCTAACACTGCCCCCCCCCCCGTGGCAGCCAGTCCCCGCTGCGCACCCCCCCCCCCCCGCCCAGCCACCACTGACCCCCCCCGCGGCAGCCAGTCCCCACCCTCCCGCGGTGGCTCCCCTCCCCCCCCCGCGGGATGGCAGCTCAGCCCCCTGCCCGCAGCGCCTCCCCAGATCCCGGCTCAGGCGGAGCAGGGAGGTGGGAGGTAGCCACGGCGAGCCGCCCCTCAGCTCCCGGCTCAGCCATGGAGCCGGGAGGCAGGAGGCAGCCGCGGCGAGCCGCCCCCCAAATCCTAGCGTCCTAGGCAACCACCTAGGGTCACCAAGTGGGCGCGCCGGCCCTGCACATGAGCCGTCATACTGGCCCATTTACTCTGCACCAGTGGATTACCGCTGTCAGAACTTCCACTGGTTATGGCTTCAAGCAGGGGCTCCCTGGTGAGGGTTGTATTAATTTCCCAGATCTTCTCTGTGGGGTTAGTAGGGAGGTGACGTGTGCATCTCCCTCTTGAACTCCGACCTTTCCAACCCAGACCCCCGAAACCCTGCCCTGGAGTTGATCTCCACCCTGCAGAGAGTCTTCTATAGTGATCCAAGAAAGTGGTGGGAGGACCATACAGGAGAGGCTGTCTGTCCAGTCTGGGACAGGCAACATTGATGCACAGAAGGTCCCACAAGGGAGATGTGATCTGGACCCAAGTTACCACTCAATCCTTACTTGCACATGGACCTCAGTCTGAACTTTGCTTGAAGTTGAGTCAGGCCTTCCGGATTTGGCCCTCTTTTATTTCTTAATTTCTCCTGCACCTCATTTTGCATCTGCATTTATAATAACCCTCTGTAACATCAGCACTGGTTGCTGTGTAAACAATGATGTCACAAGCAGAGAGGTATAGTATGCCGTCCGGCGAAGCATCAGGGGCAGAAGCAAATAAGCTACAAAGAATCAGCAATCCTGTTTATAATAGACACATCCTTTCTTTTTGGTAAACAGAGAGGGAAAAGAAATAGAGCACATTTATTAAACATGATAAATTGCTTCTAAAATAATTTTAAGTTTTCTATGAGGCCCCTATGGAACTTTTAAAAATTAAGACACCAAAAAGTTAACTTCACACCCAGCAGTGCCTAATAGCTCTAAAAGAGACATTTGGGCTAGTGGAGGAATACCCTGCAGTGTTGGGAAAAGCAAAACCCAGCTAGCACTAATATTTTGTCGTTGATGGCGGATTGTGCCTGAATCTCATGTTGTGGGGCAGGGAGGGAAACTATCTGCCAATTTGTTGGGATGAGAGGGAAAGAAGAAAACAATGTCAGAAATGTGGATTACCTGTGAAATGGACTCCAGGGCCTTCATGCTGCTTTAAAGTGAGCTAGTCCATGTTGTGTCTGCATTATGGGGCTAATACATCTTCCCCCTACAGTGGTGCTAAATAACATAGGGGAAAATGGCCTTTGGAATCAAAGCCTTCATATTATGGAACGCACCTCAGTAGGGTTAACAGGTATCTGGTTTTCAACAGGAACGCCCGGTCGAAAAGGGACCCTGGTGGCCCCAGTCAGCACCACTGACCAAGCTGCAAAAAGTCCGGGCAGCAGGGCTAAGACAGGCCCCCTGCCTGCCCTGGCGTTGCGTGGCTCCCGGAAGCATCCAGCATGTCCCTGGGGGCCCCTAGGCGTAGGAGTGTCAGGGGGCTCCATGTGCTGCCCCTGCCCTGAACGCAGGCTCCACAGCTCCCATTGGCCGGGAACCATGGCCAATGGCAGCTGCGGGGGTGGCGCCTGTGGGTGTAAGCAGCGTGCAGAGCCCCCTGGCTCATCTGCCTAGGGGCCGCAGGGACACGCTGGGTGCTTCCGGGAGCCATGTGGAGCCAGGGCAGGCAGGGAGCCTGCCTTAGCCCCGCTGCGCCGTGGACCGGGAGCTGCCTGAAGTAAGCACCACCCAGCCGGAGCCCGCACCCTGAACTCCCTCCAGCACCCCAACCCCCTGTCCCAGGTCAGAACTCCCTCCTGCACCCTAAGTCCCTCCCAGAGCCCACACCCGTTCTGGGTGTGCTTAGAGATTTCATGGTACTTTCTCATCTCTGAAAGGGCCTGATTCCAGTGCCACTGATGTCAGGGCGAGTTTTGCCCTTGACTTTAATGATGGCAGGATGCTGCCTATGGGTCTGATTCTGAAAATGCGCCCAGCGGAGTGCTTACTACCCCAAGTACTCCAGCTGGTAGTATTTTCAGGAGTGGGCCCATGTCTTACAAACCCGTCCTATTTAACATTCTAACCAAGTTATAAACCAGAAGCAGCAATTGTGTTATGCGCTAAATTACTATGTTGTTCTGCCTTGTTAGATCTCCTGGGTCTTCAGTTCTAATCGAGGTGTTGGTTTCTGTTTCTGAGGATGTGGGGATACAGTGTAAAGTAGGCAGTGATAAGATTATGACTATTGTGGCAAATTGCTGGCACTACTATGAGGGTCCCGCACTTTCTCTTCTTGTGGGGGGTTTTCAGGGCGCCATTTCTTGCCCCTGAACTGGGGTATCAGCTGTCCCACTAGTATCCAAGAGAAGGGGAATGGAGAGGGAGGGACCCAGGCCCACCCTCTACTCTGGGTCCCAGCCCAGGGGCCCTAGGTTAGTGGGTAAACCACTTGTACTAGTGATACTTTCCCCTGGGCTCCTTCCCTCTCCTGCTTGTGGGGCTTCCTGCCTTCCCTCTGCACAAGCCAGGTGTCCCTTTACCTAGGGTCTTGGTCTTCTTAGCCCGCCACAGCACTTCTCCAAACTCTCCTCTGCTTTCCTCCAAACTGCTCTCTGCTCCACCACCAAACCACTCTGCTCCAACTCCTTCCTCCTCCTCCCCTGTCTGCCTGAAGCAGGGGGTTTTATTAGGTTTCTGAGAGGGCCTTAATTGACTGCAGGTGCTCCAATTAACCTGTAGCCACCCTCCCTAGTCTCCAGGGAACCACGCCTTAATTAGCCTAGGGCTTATATATTTCCCCTCTCACACTCTACTACTGCTGCTCCCTGGCCCTCCTGTATCACACTATTCTACTCCCAAATGGGGAATAGAGAGCTATAATTCTGCTAATTATCATGACTAATTAGCTGCACTGAGAAGTGAACAATCATAAGTCCCAGACCACTGCTTCCAACTGTTAATAATGGGTTATTGAATGGCAGTACATGAGACTAGAGGGATGGCTGATACCACCATTACCACCAGTGATGAGACTGGGATGAGTTTCCAGTATCATAAAATCATTTGGCCCTGGAGTCTGAGACCATTTCAATGTGAAGAAGGAAAGTACATGCTGTTACTTGAGTTAATCAAGGTGAAGTTCAACATAGTGGACTCAACTGTCAAACTTAGACACCAGCTGTAAATCAGGTTACCCAGTTCAACACAGAGGGTCAGATCCACTGAAAATGGGCTCTCGTGGGTCCAGTGGAGCAATGGTGACTTATTCCAGCTCAGAATCTGTCCCTGAGTTCTCAGATTTGCACTTAGTCATCTACAGCCAGATTTGTAAAGGTATTTAGGCACCTAAAGAGGATCAGAAGTGCCTAGGTCCCTAACTCCCATCAAGAATCTGCCCCCTAAATAGCAATATGTGGACCTAGACACCCGATATAAAGCACTTCTGATTAAGTTTCACACCGGGTCTCAGGTGTGTGGAAAGGTTGGGGCCATGTCCAAAACAGCCAGTCATTCTCTTGTACGGAAATAATTCCTTTATGCTGTACGATAAAATCATCCAGGCTTGTGAACAAGCATGAATCTGTCATCTTTTCCGCTACTGAATTTATCCTCTTTTGGTTTGTTCTTCCATGTACTGTGAGAGGAGATGAGACTTGGATTCTTACTTCCAGTCTCTTCCTAATCCTGCAAAAGATAGGACGCCTCCGTACAAACAGCCCCTGTGAGTGCTTGATAGGCCTCAGCATTAAGACATTGGCCAGATCAGAATTGGTCTTGTAACCATATGGTGCTTCATTGACTTAAATGGAATAACGCTGATTGATCCTAGCTGAGTAACTGGCCTATTGTATTTACAGGCTCCCAAGTGAGTTCCGTGTAGTCTTCAGACAATGGAGGGGAAGCTCTCTAGAGAGCATCTGTTTAGTACCTTAATGACATCTATAAGACCACCATTATCTTTTCTTCAGGTATGTCCAAGATTACCTGGGCTCTGTGTTTTTAACTAGGAGTTCAAAAAAGAGACCAAGAAACTTCACTGGGAGTTGCTTATACCCAAGGTAGCTTTGGCACATAGTCAGTATTTGAAGTCAAGTAGCTGTTTGAGATCTAAACAATTCTCTTTGAAGTGGAATAATTTTACCATGGGGCTCCCCAAGTAGAGCGAAAAGCTTGTTAACCCAACTGCAAACCCTATTGTGGTCAATTTCACAGGCAATTCCAGCTTGGTGGGAGTGGGGAATCTTCTAATGCAGTGGGTCTCAACCAGCAGTATGCGTACGCAGAGGTCTTCCAAGGGGTACATCAACTCATCTAGATATTTGCCTAGTTTTACAACAGTCTACATAAAAAGCACTAGCAAAATCAGTACAAACTAAAATTTCATACAGACAATGACTTGTTCATACTGATCTCTATATTATGCATTTAAATATTAGTACAATATTTATATTCTAATTGATTTATTTTATAATTATATGGTCAAAATTAGAAAGCAAGCAATTCTTCAGTAATAGTGTGCTGTGACAATTTTGTATTTTTATGTCTGATTTTGTAAGCAAGTAGATTTCAAATGAGGTGAAACTTGTGGTATGCAAGACAAATCAGACTCCTGCAAGGGGTACAGTAGTCTGGAAAGGTCGAGAGCCACTGTTCTAATGGTGCACAGATGGACCTGCGCATGCTGTAATTGACACTGATAAAAAGTTATGGTTTGTATATCCAGTATCCATCTGATCCATTAACACAAATTATGTTCTCTCTCTTGATATGTGGCTTTTAGAAGAGTTTTGAAAAGTTTTAAAGCTATCTTTAACTTTTAGATGTGATATGATTCAAAAGTACTTTGATTAACTTCATACCTCAATTCCTCTTCTGTAAAATGGGGATATTTTCCTGCTTCATATGAGTGTTGTGTGGATAAGACACTCAGATATGTTGATGGGAACATACGAAAGGCCATACTGGGTCAGATCAAAGGTCCATCTAGCCCAGTATCCTGTCTTCCAACAGTGGCCAATTCCAGGTGCCCCAGAGGGAATGAACAGAACAGGTAATCAAGTGATCCATCCCCTGTCACCCATTCTCAGCTTCTGGCAAACAGATACTTGGGATACCATCCCTGCCCATCCTGGCTAATAGTCATTGATGAACTTATCCTGCATGAACTTATCTAGTTCTTTTTTGAACCCTGTTATAGTCTTGGCCTTCACAACATCCTCTGGCAAGGAGTTCCACAGGTTGACTGTGCATTGTGTGAAAAAATATTTCCTTTTGTTTGTTTTAAATCTGCTGCCTATTAATTTCATTTGGTGACTCCTAGTTCTTGTGTTATGAGGAGTAAATAACACTTCCTTATTTACTTTCTCCACACCAGTCATGATTTTATAGACCTCTATCAGATCCCCCCTTAGTCATCTCTTTTCCAAGAAGAAAAATCCGTTTTATTAATCTCTCCTCATATGGCAGCCATTCCATACCCCTAATCATTTTTGTTACCCTTTTCTGAACCTTTTCCAATTCCAATATATCTTTTTTGAGATTGGGCGACCACATCAGAGCACCAGATGGGGACTGCTATAGTATTTGTGTGCTAGGCAGGCAATGGATAATTTCATTATAACTGTGCCTGAAAAAACTGGGGCTTAATTCTGATCTCACTTACATTGTTCATCTGATGTCAGGAATAGCAGTGTCTTGAGTGACAGTTTAAAGAAAATTCACCACAAATATATATAAATACACAACAGAGCAATTTTGATTAGTTTACAACCATTCACTCACACCAATTCAAACTCCAAGTGATAAAAACACTGGAAGAGATTCTGATCTCTATAAGACTGGTGCAAATAAGAAGTAACTGGTGTAAATCGGGAGTAAATGCACTTACATCAATGAAGTTTCATTGCTATAAAGCCTGTCCGAGATCAGAATCGGGCACGTTGACTTAAATTATAATTTGCAGAGAACAAAGTCTCTTACATGGGTCTTATAGCTCAAAAATATTTACACTTAAAATAATTCTCTATGAATAGCATATTGGCTGGTGTTGCTGGAAGCCTCTGATGTAGGATCTATCCAAATTTATCTCTCTAACATTCTGGTCCTTCCTGTACAATTGTCTAAAAGTAAATTATTGCAGCGCATAATTCCCAGCATTGTGGAATCCTGTGATAGACGCCATATGTGCAGTTATACCTACATATAAGAGGGTTGAGTTAAAAGTGCCAGCCAGACATTTAATGTTATTTCCTTAATCTTGAGCAGCTGTTAGCAGAGATAGAGGGCTACAGAACCAACATAGCAACCTTCAAGTATAGAGTCGCAGCGGCCATGTGCCAGAAGAGCTTGTCATTCCAGAACGATCAGTCCCTTGCCTCTGGAACCATTCTGAGCACCACGCTGATAGCCGCTGGGTTTCCCACAGGTTCTCAGTACGTAGCATCAGGAGGGCCAAATGGCATGACTGAGCAGTAAGGCATTGGTGGGCTGAGCATTATTGGTACACTGTGGATGCAAGGCATGAGGGCCTTCAACCACCCGAGAAATTGGATTATGGGAGGATGCACACCCCAGAGCGCCTGACAGTATTCAGAGAATAAACTATATTGTAAAGAGATTAAAAACAAGAGGCAGAGACATTTAAAATGACTTTAAACTCTGTGTTTGGGCACTTGGGCTGGTGGTGTTAACCCCGGTGATAGATCTGCCATAATTGTATAGCTCTGGATCGCCATTACCATCCTGCTTGCTGGAGTTTGCAGTGCCTGTTTATGACAATAATATGCTAACGTAGCACTTTTCATCTGAGGATCTCCACATTCCTTGAAGAGACACACAAATATCATTGTTCCCATTTTACAAACGAGAAAACTAAAAAACGGAGAGGTTAAGGCTCGCATTCAGCAAAACCCTTAAGCACGTTCTTAACTTTCAGCACAGGGGCAGTCCACTGACTGCAAGGGGACTACTCAGAAGTCAATGAAGTGTTTAAAGTCTATGCTAAAGTGCTTTGCGGAAATGCGGCCAAAGTGATTTGCCCAGGATCACACAGCAAGTCAGTGACCAAATCCGGGTGTCCTGACAGTGAAGCCCCTCTAATTATTGTGCCATGAATAGAAATACAGTACAGCTTTGATTTTATGAACACCAATCTTACAAATGGTCAGTTGTACAAACCAAATTCCTGCCCAAGGTGTGGGGGGAGGAGAGGGGAGAAATCACATAACAAAATTGTTGTTGATGGAGAACAAGTCAACATCCTGTCACATTCCGATGCCTTCAGTGCATTGGAAATCACTTTGCGGTGATCTGAAGAACAAGAAGAAAGCCACGCAGGCCTCCATACTTCCGCTTATGCACCATATCTACCGTCATTCAGAGGCTTTTGATTTTATGACCTTCTCAGTCCCTCATTCGTTTGTAAAATAGGTGTTCTGCCGTAAATGGTATTTTAATTTGAAAATAACGAGTATCGCAGTAAATGCATTCTGTCCAGAGGCAGCTCCTAAAGGAGTCTTACACGTCTCGTCCTGCGAAACAGTCAGGGAGTAAACATTATAATCAGCCAGAAGAAGATGTGCTCTTGAGTGTCTTGTAAAGTATGTCTACACAGCAAATAAATTAATTAATAAATGGATTAAATAAAAATAGAAAGTGTGATCTTAACTCAGGTTATCTAACCCATATTAAAATAGCAGTGAAGACACTGAGTTTAACTTGGATTAGCAGCGCAAATTCAACCTCAGGCTTCCATATAGGTGTTAACTTGAGCTGCTAACCTGAGTTAAAAGCAAAGTTGCTGTGTTCTCAGTGCGATTTTAGCCCGTTAGGTAACCTGGGTTAAGAACAGATCTTTTTTGTAGTGTAGACATACCTGTAGAGACATGAGGCCAAAGGCAGACTGTCTGCAAAGCACACCAGCAACCTACTATATGCATCCTATCTTATTGTTATTGTATGGCTTGCTCAGAGTGGTCTGTTCTGAGGAGTTTATGCAGCTAACTCTTGATTGATTCCCTTGTCCTCATCTTAGGCTGTCCCTATCCTGCAACTGGAGGTGTAATTTTCAGCTTGTTTGACATGCCTGGGCTAGCTTTAAAAATAACAGCAAGGAGGTCCAGCCCTCCAGGTACATACTTGCATTGCTAGCATGCGCTGCAGCCTGCATCACCATGTCCTTACTGCTGTTTTTAGCATGCTAGTCAGATTAAAGCGAGCGCAGGTACATCTACATGAGCAGCGCTCCTCACCCCTGCCTGCAATGGAGAAATAGCCTTGGTGTAGCAATTACACACTAAGGAACAGAGATAGGGTTGCTAACTTTCTGACCGCAGAAAACCGATCACCTTTCCCCGCCCCCTTCCCTGCCCCTTCCTCGAGGCCCTGCCCTCACTCACTCCATCCCCCCTCCCTCAATTGCTTGTTCTCCCTCACCCTTGCTCACTCGCTCATATTCACTGGGCTGAGGCAGAAATGAGAGGTTCAGGGTGCAGGAGGGGGATCCAGGCTGGCATAGGGGGTTGGGGGGTGAGGGCTCTGGCTGGGGGTGCGGGCTCTGGGGTGGGGCTGGGGATGAGGGGTTTGGGATGCAGGAGGGGACTCTGGGCTGGGAGGGTGGGGCCGAGGGGTTCGGAGTATGGGAAGGGGCTCAGGGCTGGTGCAGAGGGCTGGGGTATGGGAGGGGGTGCGGGCTCTGGGAGGGAGTTTGGGTGTGGGACGGGGCTCAGGGCTGAGACAGGGGATTGAGGTGTGGGAGGAGGATCGGGGTGTGGGGTCTGGGTGGCGCTTACCTCAGGAAGCTCCCAGAAGCAGCCAGCATGTCTCTCCAGCGCCTAGGCACAGGAGTTGCCAGGAGGGCTCCACATGCTGCCCCTGACCGCGGTGCTGGCGCTGCCACAAGCGCCGGCTCCGCAGCTCCCATTGGCTGGGAACCGCGGCCAATGGGAGCTGCAGGGGAAGTGCCTGCTGCTGGGGGCAGTGTGCAGAGACCCCTGGCTGCTCCTGTGCCTAGGAGCCGGAGGGACATGCTGTCCGCTTCCAGGAGCTGTGTGGAGCTGGCCGCTGCGGCCAATCAGACTTTTAGCAGCCCGGTCAGGTGTGCTGACCGGAGCTGCCAGGATCTCTTTTCGACCTGGTGTTCCAGTCGAAAACCGGATGCCTGGCAACCCCAAGAAGAGAGTGATTTGGTAACAACAGTGATTCTGCTGCTCCTACCATGCAGCGGGGTGGGGCGAGGCATTTTTAACCTCGTGCTTACAAGGAATGAATTGTTCCCCTTTCTGAATCAGTCTGTATAACAATGCGAGTCGCTGAGCAGAAGAAGGAAGATTTAAGCTGCAGGAGAAGCAGTGGGGAAGAGGAAATCCATCCCCCACCCCAAATTCAGGGGTGGAGTATGTGGCTGTCTACGTGCTGGAGTAGCAGTTGGAGCGGCTATGCAGCAGTGGCATAGTGTGTGGGCCGCAAGATCTGTGCAAATATGGATCCTTCCCCAGGCCCCCATCACTGTCCTCCATTCTGGCCTGTGCAGTGAAACCCTTTCTGCATCACATAGGGCACAAAGCCACGCCTGCATGGCTGCTCTGTCTCCAGCACAGTCCCAAATGAGGGACTGTAAGTGCTGCGGAGGAACTTGGACTGGGCTTCTACAGCGGTAACTGGGCAAATATATCTCCTGAGAGATAAAAAGCCTATGTTGTGAAGGGAGAAATCAGGATAATGGCTCTAACTGGAGGGAGGAGAGGCAACAGGGGAGGAGTTAAACACTTGAGGACATGAGACCCAAACACTGGAGACAAAGCTGCCATCTCCACGGGAAAGGGAAACAAGCCAGGGATTGTGAGGGAGCTGTCAAAGCCCAGATTGCTCCTGCTGTTTGTGCTGACCTACTGAGAGCCAGCTGCTGTGCTATTTGAGTGGTTTTGGCTTGTTTTCTTATATGGCTTTTGCCAAAGGAAATAAAACAATACTGATATTTAAGAGAATTGCTGAAAGACTAGTGGAGCAGTGTGCAGCATGTGCGGCTGTATTCCCCTGGTGTTTGGCATCACTTGGATAATTTCCTTTTAGCTGCGGTTTGGGGCTGTGGGTGAGAGCCAGAGAGAAAAACTGGACAAAGGCACCTTAGACTGCTCTGGATCATTTCATTCTTCCTACTTAACCTCACTCATCTCTGCTATATGTTGTCTTGGGTGGGTTTACTTGAACCCTTAGCATCTGCTGCGTACTACAGGCTGCGTACTACAGTCTGTCTCACCTGATAGAAAGGTACTGGCTGATCACAAGGAAGGGAAAAGAAAACACTTGCACCTCTCTGAACTCAGCCAAAAAACCCATGTGTGATACAAACATCCACAGAAGAGTCAGAAAAATTGGACTGAAAATCTTCAACCAAGTCAGCATATACTGTGTATAGGCTAAGAGAACAGGAGTACGTGTGGCACCTTAGAGACTAACAAATTTAATAGTCTCTAAGGTGCCACAAGTACTCCTGTTCTTTTTGCGGATACAGAATAACACGGCTGCTATTCTGAAACCTGTGTATAGGCTGTGAGAGATCAGAAGTCGTCGGGTGATAATGACATTGCTAAGCACCTAAACAGTCAGCAGCAGCAAGCATTGTCTCTTCTAGCTCAATGCCAAAGCGCATGAATCCTTTCAAAGTGATTGTTCTTGAGATTCAGTTACCAGGGCTGACGTGCTTTTGTCAAGCTTTCAAGGTGACTATGTTCTATCTAATAACTCTGTCAGTCGACATGTGTCACTATAATGTAGGATACTCCATACAGCTCCATTGCTGTGAATATGCAATTTCATACACTGCAACTTTAACATTAACCTAACGAAAACAAAACAAAAATAAAATAGCAAATCGGAAGTCAATTTAGCGCAGGGATAATGTGAGGTTCAAAACCCTATTTTACAAACACAACCAAATGTTCCCTGCCTCTGTTACTAACAACAGTTTAGACCACACAACAGAAATCCTTTTCAGACATAACCAGCTTTTTACTCTTTTCACACATTTTCTTTACTTTCTGCAGCATGTCCTGCTTGGGCAATGAATCAAACCTGGTCAGAGGAAGGATGGTCCTGTGATTAAGCCACTGAACTGAAACTCAGGGAACCTGGGTTCAATCCTTGGCTCTGTGATACAATTCTGTGTGACTTTGCTCCCAGCATTTAATCTCTCTGTGACTCGCTTCTTCATCTGTAAAATGGAGATAGGCTGTACAAAGGAAGTAGTAGTTTCTATTTAAGCTGAAAGCTTTTGGGGAAAGAGATTGTGTTTTTAATATATTTTTACAGTACCTATGTCAGGGTTCCCTCCCCACTCTAAACTCTAGGGTAAAGACGTGGGGACCCGCATTAAGAGCCCCTAAGCTTATTTTTACCAGCTTAGGTTAAAACCCCCAAGGTACAAAATTCCCTGCACCCTGAGAAATGCTTCTTTCGCTGCCACCATCAAATGTCTAACAGGAATCCAGGAAAGGAATCACTTGAACTTCCCTCCCCCCCAAACTACCCCCTCAAGCCGTACACCCCCTTTCCTGGGAAGCTTGAGAACAATCTCCCAACCAATTGGTTACACAGTGATCTAAAAACCCACCCCCTGGGTTTTACCACCACAGAAAACAGTCAGCTTCTTAAAAGAAGGATTTTATTAAAAATAAAGAAGGTAAAATCATCTCTGTAAAATCAGGATGGTAACTATTTTACAGGGCACTTAATTTCCAAACTCAGAGAGATTTCCCCCTCTGGACAAAACCTTAAAGTTACAGAAAACCATGAATAACGCCCCCCCCCCCCGCCCCTTCTAACACAGGGAATACAGCAAGCAAAATTAAACAGAAATCTATTCGCTATGCTATCTAAACTTACTTCAGAAAAGGGAGGTTTGATTTCACTGCTCTACAGCCAAAATGCTTCTGAAATAAATGTAGTCAAACTTTACTAATTCTGGGTCACTGAGAACGAAAATGATGCTTACAATTGTTGATTGGCTCTAGTTTTCAAGACATGCTATTGGGTCAGTATATACGACCCTTGACTTGGGAATGGCGGAGGATAAGTGAGTTATAAAGGGAAGGGATCTCAATTTAAACCAGAAATGACTAAAATACATCTTTGACTGGATCTATGAATAAATCTATGACTGGGTTTGGACAGTACTTGCTTTTTAGGCAAAACAATGAATGATGCAATCTGAAGCTGGTATTGCGTCATACATGATATGAATTGCATCATGTTATTCCTAGAAGTCATGGATGATGCAATCATAATGAAGCTTACATCACTCTGCTGAACAAATTGCCCTATATCAGCTCTAGAAATCATACAGTGTCATGCTCTCTTATTTGTCAGTGTTTGATTTTGCAAAGGGACACATTTCTGTTTAGCCAAAGTGAGCAGAGATGCCTCGTACTTGTGTGAACAGTGCAGATAACTTCTGCTATGTTTGTGGTGAAGTGACTTTTGCATTACAAAAGCGCAGTATAACCACTATGGTTAAGAAAGCCTATCACCTTTCTTTTGGCTGCAAAATTGGAGATCAGGACAAGAGGTGGGCCCCACACACATGCTGCAACACTTGTGCAACAAATCTTTGCCAGTGGTTGAACAGGAAAAGGAAATCTATGCCTTTTGCAGTGCCAATGATTTGAAGAGAGCCAACAGATCATAGCAGCAATTGTTACTTCTGCATGGTGCCTCCAGTTGGGAAAGGTGTGTCAAAGAAGAAAAAGTGGACTGTGTATTATCCAAACATTCCATCAGCTATACGCCCAGTACCCCACGGAGAAGGACTGCCGGTTCCTGATGCACCAGAATCATTCTCACTTGAGTCAGACGAGGAAGAGGAAGAGGATGAAACTTCTGGTCCTGAACCATCAATGTCACAGGACCCACATTTTCTCCCATCCTCCTCCTCTGAACCACACCTCATAACACAAGGTGAACTGAATGACCTTGTCAGGGATTTGGAACTACCCAAGAGTAAGGCAGAGCTTTTGGGCTCCAGACTACAGCAGTGGAATCTCCTGGCAGGTGATGTTAGGGTTTCCATGTTCCGTGACCGTCAAAAGGATCTTGTCCCATTCTTCTTCATGGAAGGCGATCTTGTAGCCTGCAACAACATCGATGGTGTGATGGCAGCCCTCAACATCGTTCACGATCCAGATGAGTGGAGACTGTTCATTGATTCATCGAAGACGAGTCTTCAAGCTGTTTTACTGCAGAATGGCAATGTTTTGCCATCAATTCTAGTTGGTCATGCAGTCCATATGAAGGAAACCTATGACAACATGAAACAACTTTTGAGGTGCATAAACTATGACCAACATCAGTGGCAGCTTTGTGGCGATTTGAAGGTTGTTGCTCTCTTGCTTCGTCTGCAGACTGGATGCACAAGGTACTGCTGTTTTCTCTGCGAATGGGATAGTCGTGCAAGAGATTCCCACTACATCAAGAAAGCCTGGCCACTCCGACAGTCATTGGAGCCTGGGAGGAAAAGTTCAGCATCCACCACTTGTTGAATCAAGGAAGATTTTGTTACCACCCTTACACATCAAGCTGGGTCTGATGAAGAACTTTGTCAAGGCCATTGACAAAACACAAGCAGCTTTCAAGTACCTCCGTGGAAAATTTCCAAGGTTAAGTGAAGCTAAGATAAAGGAAGGTGTCTTTGTTGGTCCTCAGATTCGTGAACTTCTTCGAGATGATGCATTTGACCATGCACTGCATGGCAAGGAAAAAAAGGCATGGAAAGCCTTCCAGTTAGTGGCAATAAATTTTCTCGGAAACATCAAGGCAGACAACTACAGGTTGTTGGTGGAAAACCCTCCTCAAGGCATACAAAAGCCTTGGTTGCAACATGTCACTAAAGATACATTTTTTGCACTCTCATCTAGATTTTTTTCCACCGAACTGCGGAGCAGTGAGCGACGAGCACAGTGAGCGATTTCACCAGGACATTGCAACAATGGAGAAACGCTATCAGGGCAAATGGAGCCCATCAATGCTTGCAGACTATTGCTGGACAGTGACAAGAGATGCTCCATTTAATGAATACAAGAGACAAGCCAAGGAGCGCCGAGTAGACACTGAATAGGACTAAACTATGTCCATAATAGTTTTTTGCCTTTTGTTTCATAATAAATTTTATTTATATAACCCCTTTGCTGATTTTTAAAGTGTTACATAAACAGGACAGGTGAAATAGTATCATGTAAAGCAACCATAAACACATGAAAAGACCTAGGTTTACAATTTATGATTAAAACTCTACTATCTACACAATATACTGTGACAAAGTTCCTCCTCTACCTTGGTGATTCTTGCGCTTATTGGCGGATTTTGATCGCCTCAGAGATCTTCCCCCGTGGTAGAACCCACAGTCAAATTCCTCCTGTGTCTGATCAGGAGTTGGGAGGTTTGGGGGGAACCCGGGCCCGCCCTCTACTCCGGGTTCCAGCCCAGGGCCTTGTGGATTGCAGTTGTCTATAGGGTTTCCTGTAACAGCTGCGTGACAGCTACAACTCCCTGGGCTACTTCCCCACAGCCTCCGCCCAACACCTTCTTTATGCTTACTGCAGGACCTTCCTCCTGATGGTCTGCTGATGCTTGTACTCGTCAGTCCTTCAACTCTTCTCACTCTCAACTCCTTGTGTGCCTCTTGCTCCCAGCTCTTCGCACGCAACACCACAAACTGAAGGGAGCTCCTTTTTAAACCCAGGTGCCCTGATTAGCCTGCTTGTCTTAATTGATTCTAGCAGGTTCTTCTTAATTGGCTCCAGGTGTCCTAATTAGCCTGCCTGCCTTAAATTGGTTCCAGAAAGTTCCTGCTTGTTCTAGTGCAGCCCCTGCTCTGGTCACTCAGGGAACAGAAAACTATTCATCCAATGGCCAGTATATTTGCCTTCTATCAGACTTCTGTATCCCACTTGTCTGGGTCTGTCACAATGCATAGACATAAAATGTAAAAACTTAAATATCTTAGAAACAGTAGCCAATCAGTTGTTTTAATTGTCATATTTGAATTCAGCACATCAAAATAGATACTAAATAGCACATTTTATCTCTGAAGCAGACGACTTCTCAAAAATTGTAGACCAGTGTTTTCGGTAGGTTCCTTCTGTCTTCCAAGATCACTCTGACTCAGACAAAGCCACACACACAAAGCCTTCCCCTCTCCCAAGATTTTAAAGTATCTTGTCCCCCCATTGGTCAGATGCCAGCCAGGTCAGGTGTCAGTCTGGCTACCTGCATTTCTTAACCCTTTACTAGTAAGAGGATTTTATAGCACTGCATCAGATCCTCTCCCCCTTCCCTTTATATTTATGACACCCCCCCCAAATCACCGATAGTGTGAAACACTGGCTGTGATTTCTTCCTGGCGCTCTAAAAGAAAACAAAAGTAATAAGACACATGCATCTCCAAATATACTAATAACTGTATAAAGACTACCAATATTGTCCACACTGCAAGAACAATTTTAACCAGTTGGTTCTTCGTAGTAGACACCTTCAGGCCACTCAGCGTCTTCTGCTCCCTGGGCAGTAAACTGACAAACCTTCAATTCTCGGGGGAAAAAGGCTTTAGAGAATTAACATGGTACACTTTAGGCTTGAGAGTTGTGGTGGGGAATGCTATGAGGTAGTTCACAGCTCCCAGGCGTTCTTGGACCGTAAATGGCCCTTCCCATGACGCTTCCATTTTATGGGCCTGGAGCACCTTCAAGGCCTTGACTTGGTCCCCTACTTTAAAGGAACGCTCTCTGGCATGTTTATCATACCAGGCCTTTTGCTCTTCCTGAGCCCCTTTTAGGTTTTCTCTAGCAAGGGCTAAAGAGTCTCAGAGGGTGTTTTGTAGGTTGCTTACAAAGTCCAGAATGTTAGTTCCCGAAGAAGGCGTAAACCCCTCCCATTGCTGTTTCACCAACTGGTAATGACCCTTTAACCTCGCGGCCATACACAAGTTCAAATGGTGAAAACCCTAAACTGGGATGTGGTACAGCCCTGTAGGCAAAGAGCAACTGCTGTAACACTAGGTCCCAATCGTTGGAGTGCTGATTTACGAATTTACGTATCATGGCTCCCAAAGTTCCATTAAACTTCTCCACCAGACCATTTGTTTGATGGTGGTAAGGGGTGGCAACCAAGTGGTTCACCCCACGAGCTTCCCACAGGCTTTTCATGCTCTCTGCCAGGAAATTAGTTCCCGAATCAGTAAGGATGTCGGCGGGCCAACCTACCCTGGCAAAAATCTCTGTTAATGCCTGCATACACTTTTAGCCCGGGTGTTGCTCAGAGCTACTGCTTCTGGCCATCGGGTGGCAAAATCCATGAAAGTCAGTATGTACTGCTTTCCTCTGGGTGTCTTTTTCGGAAAAGGACCCAGAATATCCACAGCTACCCGCTGAAATGGAACTTCAATTATGGGGAGTGGCTGGAGAGGGGCTTTGACCTGGTCTTGGGGTTTTCCCACTCTTTGGCACACCTCACAAGACCGGACATAGGTAGAAACATCCTTGCCCATTCCCTCCCAGTGGAATGACCTCCCCAAATGGTCTTTGGTTCTGTTCACCCCAGCATGACCACTAGGATGATCATGGGCTAAGCTCAAGAGCATTAGCCAGTACTTAGTCGGAACCACGAACTGTCTCCAAGGACGCCAGTCTTCCTGGTGTCCACCAGAAAGAGTCTCCTTATATAGAAGTCCTTTTTCTATAACAAACCGGGATCGATTAGAAGAGCTGAGAGGCAGTGGGGTGCTCTGTCCCACTGTCCAAGCTCTCTGTAGGCTTTCATCTGCTTCCTGCTTGGCTTGGAACTGTTCCCTAGATGCTGGAGACATCAGTTCCTCACTGGGTTGTGGACCTGGCCTGGGTCCCTCTGGAAGCGATGCAGGTGATGGGTTTGTTTCCGTTGACTGTGAACCGCTCTCTGCTGGTGCACAATGTGGTAATTCAGGCTCTGGCTGAGCCTCTTGTATTGAGTTATCGGCTGCTGCTGCCATTGCAGGCTCGGTGGGGCCCTCGGGTGTTGGCACGGTAGATGGGGTTGCAAGCGCTGGACTCAGTGCTGGCAATGGTTCTGGTGCTGGTTGCTTCGCCTGTTCCGGTTCCGAGACTGGCTTGGGTCGGGTTTTTGTGATTGGATCTACGATGGCTGTTGCAGTCGTTGGCAGGGTATCCGGTTCCATCACCTCTATCTGGGTCTCTGGTAGTACAGATGGGGTTCTGGTGGAAGTCTCAGGAACAGAGCTAGGTGTGACAGCTTGCTTAGCCTGGCTGTGGGTGACCATTCCCACCCTCTTGGCTAGCTTCACACAATTGGTCAAGTCTTCCCCCACCAACATGGGAATGGGATAATCATCATAGACTGCAAAAGTCCAATTTCCTGACCAGCCCTTGTACTGGACAGGCAACACGGCTGTAGGTAAATCAAAAGAGTTGGACTTGAAGGGTTGAATCGTCACTTGTGCCTCTGGGTTGATTAAGCTGGGGTCCACTAAGGATTTGTGGATAGCCGACACTTGTGCTCCAGTGTCCCTCCACGCTGTAACCTTCTTTCCACCCACACTCACCGTTTCCCTTCGTTCCAAGGGTATCTGGGAGGCATCTGGGCCTGAGGACCTTTGGTGTGACCCCGGTGCAATGAACTGTATTCTGTTGGGGTTCTTGGGGCAGTTGGCCTTCACATGCCCCAATTCGTTACATTTGAAACATCGCCCAGCTGACTGGTCAGTGGGGCGAGGTGGGTTGCTGGAGAATGGGATGGTGGGGCAATAAGGGGTCTGGGTTTTTCCTTGTGGGGCCTTGGGCTGCTCCTGGTGAGGGGGGGTGGTCTCGGGTTTTCCTTTCTGGTATCTCCCCAAACTATGATCAGGGTTGTTCCTCTCTGCTTCCTGCACCCTTTGTGTGCCAAATTTCCTTGCCCCTCTGCTGATCTGGGACTGTTCGTATTGATCAGCATAAGCAGCAAGGCTGTCTGCTGAGTCCATTTTCTTATCCCATAAACACTGTCTTATATCATCCTTGGACATATTCAGGAATTGTTCCTGAGCCATCAAATCACACACTCCTTCAAAGCTAGTAACATTCCTTCCCTTGACCCATTTTTTTAACAGCTCCTTTATCCGGTTTACATAAGCTACATTACTTAGTCCAGGCCCTCGGATAAGGGTTTGAAATTGTACTCGGTAAGTTTCAGGTGTAACTTGAAATTGTTTTAAAACCAAATCCTTGAATTTCTCATAGTCAGAAGCCTCATCAAGAGGCATGTCATTGAATATGTCCAGAGCACTTCCAGTCAACTTTGCTACCAATAGGGTCATTTTGTGATCATCAGGAATGTGATGGAGATTGCATAGTCTCTCAAAGGTGAGAAAATATTCCGCAATATCACAGGATTCATCATACGGTGGACATAGTCGCTCCCATTTGTGGATTGTTGGGGAAGGATTGTTAGTGTTATCCGGTAGATTCCGCTCCACCCTGGTCTTCTCCATCTCCAGGGCATGCTTCCTCTCTCTCTCCTTCTCCTCCTCAGCATGCTTCCTCTCCTCCTCAGCATGCGTCCTCTCTCTTTCTTTCTCCTCCTCAGCATGCTTCCTCTCTCTTTCTTTCTCTTCCATCTCCATCTGTTTAAGTTGTAGCAGTCTTGCATGTTTCTTCTCCTCCTCATTGGCCTGTAGCCGAGCTATCTCAAGTTTAATAGCTGCTTCACTGGCAGTCATCTTAGCCTTTCTGTTTTAATCTGTCTTAACCCAAGAGAGTTAGAAAGAAAAAAAAACTTGCTTGGGTATTCCCTGTAGGGGTTAACTACCTGCTTTCATATGTAGATACTCTAGCTCCTAGCAGCTTAACCCCTCCCCACTCCCTGCTTCCAGCAGCTACAGGGAAGAGCTAGAGAGAAGAGAAAAAAAAATTCTAAACTCCCTGTGTCTGGTTCAAAAAAAATCTCTGGTTCAATATATCCCACCGCTCTGCCACCATGTCAGGGTTCCCTCCCCACTCTAAACTCTAGGGTAAAGATGTGGGGACCCGCATTAAGAGCCCCTAAGCTTATTTTTACCAGCTTATTTTTACCAGCTTAGGTTAAAACCCCCAAGGTACAAAATTCCCTGCACCCTGAGAAATGCTTCTTTCGCTGCCACCATCAAATGTCTAACAGGAATCCAGGAAAGGAATCACTTGAACTTCCCTCCCCCCCAAACTACCCCCTCAAGCCGTACACCCCCTTTCCTGGGAAGCTTGAGAACAATCTCCCAACCAATTGGTTACACAGTGATCTAAAAACCCACCCCCTGGGTTTTAACACCATAGAAAACAGTCAGCTTCTTAAAAGAAGGAGTTTATTAAAAATAAAGAAGGTAAAATCATCTCTGTAAAATCAGGATGGTAACTATTTTACAGGGCACTTAATTTCCAAACTCAGAGAGATTTCCCCCTCTGGACAAAACCTTAAAGTTACAGAAAACCGTGAATAACGCCCCCCCCCCCCCGCCCCTTCTAACACAGGGAATACACCAAGCAAAATTAAACAGAAATCTATTCGCTATGCTATCTAAACTTACTTCAGAAAAGGGAGGTTTGATTTTTGGTAGGTTCCTTCTGTCTTCCAAGATCACTCTGACTCAGACAAAGCCACACACACAAAGCCTTCCCCTCTCCCAAGATTTTAAAGTATCTTGTCCCCCCATTGGTCAGATGCCAGCCAGGTCAGGTGTCAGTCTGGCTACCTGCATTTCTTAACCCTTTACTGGTAAGAGGATTTTATAGCACTGCATCAGATCCTCTCCCCCCTCCCTTTATATTTATGACAACCTAAGACAGTGGGGCCCTGATATTGACTGGGACAACTAGGCACTGCTGCAATATAACTAAATATCAATGCAGTGATCTGTCAATCCAGAAAGAGAAAAATGTGGCCATTCTTGGTATGATGGAGGGGAAATCTAACCCCGATACGTGTCTATGTGTAAAGCTCTCAACAGTAAAAAAACACGTTCTAAAATATTATATAAGGGAAGGCCTGGGAGTAGGATAATACTTCTGGAGGTTGAGCAGCTAGTTCTTTTGTGATGAATTGTGACTATGTCTAGACAATTAATAACTGTGTGAAATTATGAACTCGATGGGTCTGTGGCAGGCTGTGTGAAGGGGGTCACTCACTGCAGAGTGGTCAGGCAGGGTGTGGCAGGTCTCTTCTTTCCTGACTGCCATTCTGGTCCTGCGATGGTCTCCCTTCTGATACTAAGCCCCCTCCCAGGTCACGTGTTTTATCCCCGCCCCTTTCAACATATATAAAGTGTCCAGCAAGGGGATAGGCCCCTGACTTAGGTGAGGAATGTGACATTCCCCAGGGTACATTTGGGACTGTTGAACAGCTGTATCCCCTTAATTCTCTAGCCTGGGGATGCCTTTTACACTGCTATGCTGTCAGAACATCCACTCCTGGCCTGGTCTCACAGCCTTCAGCATGAAAATTCACTCCCAGCTAAACACATGAGCACTCTGACCAGTCACTCATGAATTACATACAGGGTAACACCCGCAAATTCCTAGTCCCAGCCTTCTTCCCCCACAAATGTGCATCTTGTACTGCTCAGTAAGTTTGTTAACTACAGAATGATAGATTGTAAGTGATTACAAGAAATGATGCATAAAAGTCAGGATTGGTTACAAAAGAAAATAAAAGAGTAAAATGCAAATTAATACCTAATTTAACAAGCTAAGTGAATTTAATAGGAAAAAGGTTTGTCTCACCACAAGCATACTGCAGTCTGTACTACTGCAGTCTGTACTAGCTGGAGAGCCTTACAACTAGGACCACCCCTCCCCCAGGCCAATGATGCTTTTTTTTGTCTTTTGAGTGTTGTAGCTGCTGTGAGCAGAGATGGGAGGAGAGAGAGAAGTAGGGTGACCAGATGCGAGAACTTAAAAATCAGGACTTGTCCGGGGGGAACCCCTCCCGCTGGAGTTGTTGAGTAAAAAAAAAACCTCTCCCGCCACTGCTGCCGGATTTGTGGACACCCCCCCCCAAAAAAAAAAACCTGAAGAAGCCCGATATCAGGACAAAAGGCGTCCTGACCATGCATCAGTCGGGACGCGGGACAAAAGAAAAAAATTGGGACGGTCCTGATTTTATCGGGACGTCTGGTCACCCTAGAGAGAAGTGAGGTGAAGGCCACTGTCTCTTATTCTTATATCCCTCTCTCCACTTTGAGGATTAACCCCAGCTAGGGTGCAGACAACAAGCAGTCTCTTGTGGACGTGAGGTTTGAACTGGTCCTGTGATTAAATGTAAATTTCTTATTCACATCTTCCCAGAGCTGGAGAATGGCTACTTAAACAAGTGATAGCCCATTAACCCCTGGCTGGGGCCTATGTGTCTGTCTCTGAAAAACTGGCTTGTGAGTGTTACCCAGAATTACAGCACATTCTAGTAATAGTCATACTGTAGAATCTCGTAACTTCACATAGAGTGTTGCTACACATATTCCATAAGGATAATGATATTCAGCAGATTCTGACAATTCAAATGATACATTACAAGGTATAATCTGTACAAAATTTATCCTAGTCTTGTAAAACTGGTGAACATAATAGTAGAGACCGTCACAAGGAGGCTCTGGGTCTCCCCCCTGAAATGAGGTCTTGGGATCTTGACCTCCCTAGACTCCCCATATCATGGTCAGCTTTTGCCTTCCACACCCCTTCCAGGTTATCTGGGGAACCCAGGCCCCACCCTCTCCTCTGGGCTATGATCCAGGGCCCTGTGTAAGCATCTAAGTCTTTCACCAACAAAGTGCTCTACTGCCGCCTCCCTGGATCACTTCCTACCAGACCCCTCTATCCCAACAGGTCAAGTACCTGGAATCAAAGGTTAAGTCTCAGACTTTCTGAGACTCACAAATCTCTTTCCTTTGAGTTTGGCATGGTCTCTATAGGCAGGCCTCAGGCAGCAGAAGCTCAGAGTGCAGGTGATGTCACCTCCACATTCTGTCTGCTGCCCCCCTGAATGGGCTGCTCTCCTTTTGAGCTCCTTCTCCAAGCCATGCATGCTTTGCAGGTGTGGTGGGGTTGCCTGAGCCCAGAGCAGCTGCTTAACCCCTTCTTTACTAGTGCAGGATTTGTATACCCTGTCACAGGCTGCAAACTCCTGTGAAGAAGTGTCCCATTGCTTTCAGTTCCCTGTGGTCTGTTTGCCTCCATGTTGTGTTAAAAATTCAAAAGGCTGGTGACAAAAGAACAGCAGTGGAGGGTACTTGGCTCTTAAGTACCCAATCATTAGAAATCTGTTCACTCAAGGCAAAAGACTAGTCCCTGCTCAGAGAAACTGAGCAGGGGGAGATTGTTTTAGATTATTCTCCTACATTTGTGTTTTGGGTGGATTACTTATTAATGAATTTCAAAATGTTTGTGCTCAACATATAGTTGGTATCTTAGTTAGTTGTGGGAGTATTTATCAATTACATTTTTGCTGTTACTGCTGGACTTCTGAAATTATTTTTGCTTGCTCAATATAATCAAACATCCTAGGTGAAGATTTCCTATTTAAAAGTAAAGTTTTATTAGGGATGTATGAATTTTAACATTTACTTTTTTTCCCAAGCTGTTTGGTATGTTGCTAGAGCCAAGACTGAAATAGATTTAGATAATCCTTATGATTTATTAATTATTTTTCCTATGAAACGGTGCTTAGAATAAATTATATAATTTAAACAGTAGTGCAAACAGTTGCAGTAGGAGGAATCTTTCATTTACAAAAACTCCTTTTTTTAAAGGAAGGCACTGACTAATAGTGAGTTAGAGTGACATTTTAAAAAACCATTTAGTTTCACTGTTTAGCTTATACATAAGGGGTTATGAACGTTCACCATCACAATTCTACAACTTCAGAGTCATCTGCTGATACCACCTAGAGTACAGCCACTCAGCATACATTAGACAGTACATCAGGACATAAGAACTGCCTTACAGGGTCAGACCAAAGGTCCATCTAGCCCAGTATTCTGTCTTCCAACAGTGGCCAATGCCAGGTGCTTCAGAGGGAATGAACAGAACAGGTAATCGTCAAGTGATCCATCCACTGTCACACATTCCCAGCTTCTGGCCAACAGAGGCTAGGGATACCATCCCTGCCCATTCTGGCTAATATCCATTTATGGACCTATCTTCCATGAACTTATCTAATTCTTTTTGAACCCTGTTGTAGTCTTGGCCTTCACAACATCCTCTGGCAAAGAGTTCCTCAGGTTGACTATACTCTGTGTGAAGAAATGCTACCTTTGGTTAATTTTAAGCCTGGTGCTTATTAATTTCATTTGCTAACCCCTAGTTCTTGTGTTATAGGAAGGAATAAATAACATTTCCTTATTTACTTTCTCCACACCAGTCATGATTTTATAGACCTCTATAATATCTCCCCCTTAGTTGTCTCTTTTAAAAGCTGAAAAGTCCCTGTCTTATTAATCTCTCCTGATATGGAAGCTGTTCCATACCCCTAATAATGTTTGTTGTCCTTTTCCAATTCCAATATATCTTTTTTGAGATGGGGCGACCACATCTGCACGCAGTATTCAAGATGTGGGTGTACTATGGATTTATATAGAGTGTGATACAGCATGGCCAGAAGGCAGCAGGAGAGTGATCTAGGATGAGGAGAAGCCTTATTCCCTGTAGATTAATTAAAAGCACCTGACACCAATTAGAGCACCTGAAGCCAGTCACCTGATAAAATCCCCCTGCTTCAATCAGCCAGGGGAGGAGTTGGAGCAGAGTGAGGAAGAGCTGGAGCAGTTTGGAGGAGTGAAGCAGAGTGGATTGGTGGTGGAACAAAGAGCAGTTTGGAGGAAAGCGGAGGAGAGTTTTAAGAAGTGCTGCGGCGGGCTAAGAAGACCAAGATCCTAGGTAAAGGGACACCTGGCTTGTGCAGAGGGAAGGCAGGAAGCCCCACAAGCTGAAGGTCAGGAGAGGGAAGTAGCCCAGGGGAAAGAATCACTGGTACAAGTGGTTCACCTGCTATCATAGGGCCCCTGGGCTGGGACCCGGAGTAGAGGGCGGGCCCAGGTCCCTCCCTCTCCACGCCCCTTCCCTGGGATACTAGTAGGATAGCTGTTACCCCAGTTCAGGGGCAAGAAATGGCACCCTGAAACACCCCCACAAGAAGAGAAAGTGTGGGACCCATCATAGTAGTGCTGGCAATTTGCCACACGAGGCAATATGATATTTTCTGTCTTATTATCTATCCCTTTCCTAATGATTCCCAACATTCTGTTAGCTTTTTTGACTGCCACTGCACATTGAGCAGATCTTTTCAGAGAACTATCCACAAAGACTCCAAGATCCCTTTCTTGAGTGGTAACAGCTAATTTAGAACTCATCATTTTATATGTATAGTTGGGATTATGTTTTGCAGTGTGCATTACTTTGCATTTATCAACATTGAATTTCATCTGCCATTTTGTTGCCCAGTCACCCAGTTTTGTGAAATCCCTTTGTAACTCTTCGCAGTCTTCTTTGGACTTAACTATCCTGAGTAATTTTGTATCATCTCCAAATTTTGCCACCTCACTGTATAGTAAATTATCTGTATAAAAATAAACTTTCTTCATCATCCAATAAAACCATGGATGAGTTCATAATCAGGACCACCAAATGCCAGCAAGACTCAATAGATGAAAAGATTGCTCAGTTCATTTATGCAACTAATTCTCCTTTTTGTCTTGTTCAGAACAAACATTTTGTTGACATGGTGGTTCAGTTATTATGACCAGGCCACACTCATTGCTGGAAGGCTGCTGGATACAGTGTGTGAGAAGGAAATTGAACAGTGTGTGAAAAAAAATTGATGGGAAATTCATTAAGCTGAGTCTTGATGTGATGCAATGTACACAATGATCCAGTAATATGTGCTTGTGTAACAACAGAAAATGGGGCTGTCTATCTTACAGAAACAATGATACATCAGGAAATGCCCCTACAGAAGAATACTTTAAAGAAGTAGCAGTAAAAGCTATAACAAACTATAAACAAAAATTCATGTGTCAAGTGCGTAGCTTTGTCATAGACAATTCTGCAAATGTAGCAAAGATGAGAAGAAATCTTGAAGAAGATAAGGAAGGGAACCTGAAACTTATAATATATGGATACAGTGCTCATCTGATGCATCTTTTAGCCTAAGACTTAAGTACAACTCCAGGAATAAAGGAAAATGTTGTAGAAATTGCAAAATACTTTTGTAACAATCACTTTACTTCAGCTTGACTGAAGAAAGCAGGAGGATCCAAATGAATTCTTCCCCAGGATGTACCTTGAAATTGAGTGGTTAAGTGTTTTGTTCTATTTATTAAGAACTGACCTATTCTGATGACAATTTGTGAAGAAAATTGTGACAAAATAGGCATCGGTGGTGAGTTATATAGGCCCGTGGTGCCTGTGTTCCACCAATATTCAGGAACATGGGCCCAGCTCCACCAGTGTTTGGGTTTATATTTTCAGAGCCGTCCCGTTAATAGGATGGACAGGGCAACTCTCCCTGGCCCCACGCTTTGGGGGACCCCACGCTTCAGGGGAATGCAGGGTCCAGGGTGGCTTGTGGGGTTAGCAGGGGGCCTGGCACTGGCAGCAGTGAGTGACCTGGCCCCAGACTACCCTGCTCTGTCCCGCCTCTTCCCACCCCAGCTTTGCCCATGCCCCGCCCCCACTCCATCCCTTCCCCCAAACCTCTGCCTCTTTCTGCCCCTGCTCCACCTCCACCCCACCCCCATTCCACCCCTTCCCCCAAGCTCCCGCCCAGGCTCTTTCCTGCTTCTGCCCCCTCCCCTGAGCAATGCCAGGAGCCGGTGAAGCGGGGTGGGCTGGTGCCGGGTCATTTGCTGCTGCTGGTGCTAGGCCCCCCACTAGCCTCCTAGGCCACCCTAGACCCCACATCTCCCTGAAGCGTGGCCCGGGGCGATTGCAAACCTGGCGCCCATGAAAATAGATGGAACTATCACAGTCAAAGTCGTCAACATCAAACTAAAGAGAAATGAAGAAGATATGCTGAATATACTCAAACGTATTTCCATAGCCTTGGACAGACTGCAAGAAGATTACTTCTGTATTGCTGATGCAGTTGAAATTAGGAAAGAACTTCAAGAGACATTGAAGAAAGAAATACCCAACAACAAAGTTAAATTGCAGATTGTAAAGAAGCGGATTGATCAAGCACTTTTGCTGCTTCATTTTCTTGCCAATATTCTCAACCCAAAGTATCAGGGGAGATGCAAAACTGCTGTAGAAGATGCTGCTATGACATGGCATTTAATAATCACCCATCAAACATTCCAACCATAATACATTTCAGGGCTGGAGGTGAACCATTCAAGCAGCATACGTTTGCTGACGTTTTACAGAAAGTCACACCACTCAACTGTTGGAAATCACTAGCTAAGCTAGCGTTTGACAGCAGTAGCCTCATCTGCAGGCACAGAAAAAATATTTTCTTCATTTGGATGAATTCATTCAAAGTTGAGAAATGGATTGGGAATTGAAAAACCAGGAAATCTTGTCTTTCTGTTCCAGTCTATGAGTAAAAGTTTGAAGGAGAGCCTAAGTAACTTAGTAGTTGTCTCATTTTCAAGTGACTTAGGCTAGTAGGAACTTAAGTTCCAGTCACTTTCACTTAGGCATATTTTAAAATTGTACTAGGCTGACCTGGAATTCACTGGTTTAATTCACTGACTACAGTTAATCCTTCTGTTCCTATAATAAATTATCTAGCTGTAAATTTGAAATATGTTTTGAGAAGAGAAGTTTATACATCCATAAAATATAAGGTCATTTTTAAAATAAACATTTATATGCTGTTTTGTGGGTTTAATTAAATTCCAATTACCATCCTAACGCAGCTTGACACAAATCATGAGCAAAAAGTTAAGTATCTAGTAAATAAACAATATATCATTCATCATTTACTAACATACTAAAAATGTACAATTAGTAAGAATCTGATAATATTAAGCTATATAATTGCTTAAATAAATCTAAATAGTTATAGTGTACCCTCCTATGTAGCAAAAAGATGTACCAAATCTACTGCAGAGGCTCTATTTAGTAGTAAATAAATGTTTTAGTGGTTATATCAACCTATGAGAATGCACCTTTCTTAAGAAAATAACTGAAGTACAAATGGAAAAGTTGATTAAAATCAATTATGTAAATCTAGGCTTTCCACTTGGTGATTCAAATCATGATTTAAATTGCTGATTTAAATAAATCCACCTGGTCCTCAGTTGTTCCAAAGTCCTGGTTAGGAACACGAAGGGGGATGTTCCTAGGCACTGCTTTAGTAAGTGTAACTCAATGTATTTATGGCTGAAGGTCGGTGACATCATAGCAGAATTTTCAGAAGCCTTCAACCTCCATCGCTAGCTTCAAGCATTCAGAAATGACCTTTCAGTGTTCTTCTGCACACCATCCATCCATCCACACATCCATCTCCTTGCTGGTTGTCTTGTATTATGATGACCCTCCACCATTCCTTTCATGATAACTTTCTCAAAGTTATTTCCGAGGTTATGGAAAAAATTAAGCATTTCATCAATCACACCTTCATTCTTTGGGAGATGCCATGGTTTTTCCAGTTTCTGAAGAGAGGCCAGAGCTGAGTGAGCCATCCTTAGTCTTCTTTCAGTTTTTTTTGGAATAGTCACATTGGTCAGTCATATATGATCCCCGATAATTAAATTAATCTACTGCCTTTACAACTTGTCCATTAATTGTGATATCCATTTGCATCCTGTTTCTGTTAGTTGTGTCAATGAATATTCATTTTGTTTTCATTAGATTCATTAGGTTCTGGAATAGTCCATATTCCTCCTAACTGTTTTTATAGACTCCAACATTTGTTGCATTGCATTTGTGGTTGTAGCAAAGAGCATCAAGTCATCAGCGTGTCTGAGGTTGGTTAAGAGATGACCACGAATGGAAATCCCAGCTCCTTCCACTTGTCAAAACCTTCCAAGGCTTGTCTTGTAATAAATTATGTGTGTTTGTTAAAGAGGCTTGGGGGGACAAAATACACCCTTTTCTCACACCGTGCCCTATGGAAAACTACTCATTGTTGCCTACAACTGTCGCACCGTGGTCTATTGGTGGTAAAGGCTTGCGATGAGTTCAGTGGGATGCTTTGGAATTCTCATGTCTGCCAGTGTCCTCCAAAGACGATTGTTTCAGACGGTATCAAATGCTTTTGAGTAGTAGATGAAGCACATAATCTGAGGGTGATTGTACTCTGCATTTTTTTCAATGATGTGACAGATATTTGTGATTTTGTCACATGTGCCTTGGCCCTCTCTGACACCAGCTTGTGGTGGTATTTCTGCTTCTACCCTGCATTTCATGTGATTCTGGATTATGTAGAAAAATACTTCATCTGCGTGCGATACGGAGATGGCATGATAGTTCCTACACTCTGTCTCCTTTTTTTGGTAAGGGTATAAAAATTCCTTGTGGCCAAAATCTAGTCATCTATACATCATTAAAAATTTTCCACATAAGATCAGTACTGCATTTACCAACTGCTTTTGATAATATTGCTGGCACATTACCTACCCTGATGCTTTCCCAGGCTTCATTTTCATAATAGCATGCCCTGCTTCCTGTCACAGGATTGATGGCTCTGGCTTCGTGCTCTCTTTTCTGTTGTCCTGTAGCATGAGTGGCTCTGGTGAGGCATACTAATTTCACCACCTGCATTTAATATCATCATCCTCAGTGGGTACTCTGCCATCATGTTCTTTTATTATGTTCGATCACAGGGAAAATCTTTTGGTAAGAAGTCCAACCATTTGAACATAATACAAAATGGATTACTCCCTTTATAATTCTCAAGTTCTATACATTTTGCCCTTATATATCTGCTCTTGTCTTGTCTAGTCTGTCTTTGAATCTGTCTGCTCATTTTATATTCTCTCCTATATTCTTCTGTCTCTAAGCTGTTGTCGTCCACTCTGCGTCATTTTTCTGCCAGCTCTAACACCTTCCCCGTTAATCATGGTGTGGTCCGATACTGACTTTTCAGAATGTGTGCTAGAGGTTATTCTCCTCTGTCACCTGTGCCAATGCCTCAAATCCATTCTGGAGAGAAGTTCCATAATTTTTTGTTGATTCTGGACAAGTCCAAACACAATGGACCTGTCCAACACTGTATCTTTTTAAGTTTTACTTTGATGTTTGATGGTCTGACCCACAATCTGCACTCGGGAAAGTCTTTGTCCATTGGACACTTGATCTCCAGCACTGCTGTGTGATTAGAAAGTTGATCTGGTTCTTTGTCATGCTTTAATCAGGTCGTATTTCCTTACCCTTTAACGAATTTTTCCGAGAGAGGAGCTGGCTCAGCAATCTGCCACTCTGCCATTTGAAAAGAAGGTTCCAAAACACATACCCTTTTGTTGTGGGGCTTGCCAAAGGGTGTCAATTGATACACAATCTTCAGCAATGAAGAGAAGATTAATTTGGCTGTGAGCACATGTATCTTTTCTGAGCCACTTTCTTACTAGAGATGGGGCCCAAAGCAAATCCCCAGATCTCAGCACAAACAAACGAAGAAATTGTTGTTAACATCATGGAACACAGTACAGGGTAAGGCCAGAGTCCCAGATTCTGGGCTGACCTACACCCACCCCTGCAATCACTGCTCCACACTGCTCCACACGGCTTCTTGAGACTATGTTTCTGTAGCAGACACCCCTTTGGTAGACATTGTGGCTCTGGGCTGAAGGGGCTCTTCTGGTGCCAGTAGTTTCTCACAGGCTCGATTAACAGACATGAATGAGTGGGAGCAGTGGAAAAGCTGACTCGAGTAGAACCCACTCCTGAACTTGGCTACATCTGCCATTTCAGATCCTGCACACACAGTACAGGGGAAGATTGGTAGCTAATGAATTCAGAATCATCTTATGGATTCTGATTATGAATCAGATGGTGACTGTGCAGCTACAAACTGCCCACAATGCAGGGTTCATTGCGTCCTTAGGCAGTTGAGATGCATCAAAAGAAACTAGGGAGTTACTAACAGTAAAGCAAATGTGACTGAAAGCCGGGAGAGGGAGGAAAGTGCTTTGGTGTAATAGAAAATGACCAGCATACACTATGGTGATGCACTGTTACTCACGTCATAATGGAAGTAATGGAAAAGGAGACTTTTAGGGCTAATCTAATTTACCCAAATTTTTATTGAAATTATGCATAACAATTCCACCCACCTATAGCACAAGTTAAGTTTAGATAACCCTACTTAGCAATGCAGTGCAGTGTGTGCTCTGATCTAGTTTCTAATGAGTAAAAGTCTGCATGTTGGCATGTTCTATAAATAAAAAGCACAGGCCAATAGCTGAACACTGAAAGCACTAATAATTCCGGAGAGTAAGCAGTTGCTGAATGCTAACATAAAACCAAATGCCCATTAAACTGTACATTTAGTGACAAACCCAAGCTGCAAAATTCATGGCCTAATTTGAACACCTCAGATTTTTAAAGGAACATTTGGATCTGAGGTTTTGGTTTGGCACAGTGTAAAAAGAGAGGCTATTTGCAAGAACTGATCTTGGATCAAGGTTTCAGTTCTGAGTGTCCCTCAGAGTTTGGAGAGTTTTGGCCTATGGCTTCATAAAGCATTATAGTCAGAGAGGGTCAAGCTTTTCCATTCCAAAGAGCTACGTATGGAATATAGAGAGACACCAATGGACTAAGGAAAAATGCAAAAGGTTAGAGGAGCCTCCCAAAGGCTACCTGGCAACTACTTGGAAGATGACCTTCTGAATCATGCAGACGTACAATATTTCATTCTTCAGTCCCTTGTGTTGTCATTTATACCTGTGGAAGCGGGGGTGGGGGAACTCTCTAAATCTAAGTCTAACCCTTTGGCCAGGTGGTGTCAGCAGCAACAAGGGCTGGGTTCACTATCTAGGAGTTGCTCCCAACAATACAAAACAGAACTGGCCCCCATAATGTGAGAAACCTTAACACCACCGCTGGGCACCTCTAAGAGGCAATTCTTCCCCACTCGCAAGCACCGAGGGTTGATCTACACTACCGCAAATGTTGATGTAAGTTACATCCCTAACGGCTATGAAAAGGTCACCCATCCGAGTAACGCAAGTTAGAGTGACCTAAGCACTGGCCACACCGGTGCTATGTCGGTGGAAGATGCTCTCCCACCGACGTAGCTTCCGCTTTTTGTGGAGGTGGAGTGATTCTGTCGACAGGACAATGCTCTCCCATCAGCCTAGTGTGTCATAACCAGGTGCGCTACAGTGACGCAGCTGCATCGGTACAGCTGAGCACTGTAGCACTCTAGTGTAGACTTGCCCTGAGTCTCTGTATAACAAAATAAAACTTTGATTAAAAGGGAGAAGGAACTCAGCATTAATTTGGGAAAACACTGCAACAGTGATTCAAAAGCATGTAAACCGCAAGTAAACATTCACCCCACCATGCCTTGGGCAGTGTCCTTTGCCTCAGTTTCCCACCTTGTGGTGTGAAAGTCTAACAAAGGGATATGACTTCTCTTTTCCCGCTGCACCCCACTCAGAGTTTGTTATCCAAGGCCAGCAACATCCCCAGAATCTGGGGATGCATTTGGGGCAGGAAAGGTTCACCCCCCCATCCTTGAGGGGAGCAGGTGGTTGTACTCATCAGTGTCTTTGCAGCTCCTCACAGATGCTACTGTCACTGCTACCTCTTGCTACATTGCTGAGGTCTAAGGTTCTATCACTTAATCATGTTCTCAGTGATATCAGCTCTTTAATAATCTCTGTGGTTACCTCTTCCGCATTATCTTTTCACAGCCACAGTCTAAAGCTTAGTTACGTTAGATTAGATTATTACTGAGAAAGAACCAAGACTCTCAAAAATGTAAACAGCTTTGTTTTTATACATTTGATGGGTGGGGGGGAAGCATCAAATATCTTACAAGACCTTTTCAACAAGACCATGACATCAGATGAGAACCCCTATCCCCCACCCCTTGACTCTTACTGGGATTTGGCATCACTATCCCCTACCTAGAGAGTGAGTTTAAAGTTAGGGTGACACGCCTCAATTAGTGCTTGCTAAATACAGTCTGCTGTCCTTTACTCATACAATCAGGATAACAATATGTCATTACCCCTGCATTCAACACTAAAGTGAATTTTAATCCAAAACAGCCAAAATTGATCAGTTTGGCAAAGCAGCTCTCTCCTAGATGTTAGGGGAGAGTTCATTCAGACCGTGGCTTACATCAGTGATAGCATTTTACCCTGCATTTGCCCAGGAGTAAATGATGGAACACATGGGAAGGCACTGAAAAATCAGGCTCATATTCTGAAATCAGCATTTACAGCTATACTTTGGCTTCAATCACATTTTCCTCTTCTCAAAGTTCATCCCCAAGATTTCAACTCAAGTAAAAGAAAGGCGTTCTATTCAAATTTCTCTGTGTACTTTTTTAGATGAAAGCTAAGCTCTATAATTAGTGCCCACTTCAAAAACTAAGAGTCCTGAATTATTTATTGGCATAGCAATACGAGGCCTGGTTGAGGGAGCCTGTAGATATTCTCCAACAGTCAGGCTGGAGGGATTCAATTTAATAGAAGCAGAAAATAGTACAGCTTTGTTCTAAAATACTGAGGGAGGAAAAAAAGTAAAAGCTAAGCTAAAGTCAGAACAGTATCATACACCTAAAGGCTTAGGTACAATGCTATTGAGTTAAAATTAGAGGAGGCTGGACACCTCTGTGAAATGATACATACTAGCCACCCCAAGGGAATGAGCAAGTCTCACCAAACTTTGCTCAGAAGAATCACGAAGTATGACTTCTGATTTCTGCTTATAAAAGTTTTGCATTGTACTAATCATCACAGCTCAGTTTTAATTATATCTGTTCACAGGCTGTTCCATATGGGACAAAAGCAAGTTTAAGTGCTAATTAGGGGGATCCTTTTTTCTTTCCTTTCGTATGAGTTATAGTGAGCATGAGAACGTCTCGTTGAGAACTAGCAAAAACAATCAAGGAAGTCCGCCCTGAGACAATGCCATTTGTGATGCTTATGTGTCTATTAAAGATTAAACTCCAGCTGCAAACAGAAACTCAGATATTATTGTGGTGATGCGGAGGGGCATATAAGAACCTGGATATGCTCTCTGTCCCTACCTGTGTTTCTGAAAAGGAGGGGCGAGGATTATTTTTAAAAGAATCATTTTCATTTTATTGTAATACTATGTGGTCTAAATCTCTAGAGGGGAGGAGCTTTCTGTTGTCATCCCTTGGTGAACTGGACAAAGAGTCAGAGAATGAGTCAGACCTTATGGCATGATTGTTACCTATTATCCCAGTATGAACATTACAGTCCCTTTTTTAAAAAAAAAAAAATCATTTATGTTTTGGGTGTAGGGGTGGTGAAATGTTATCTTATTGTGTGACAAAAGGGCAGCAGAAATGTACTGAATAGGTTCTGAGGGAGAAGTCACTATAACTAAAGACTCAGTCTTGCATGGCTGGGTAAAGGAACTCGGACACAAGCCAGAGAGAAAAGTGAGTGAGAGAGTACATGCCCACCTGTCCTTCTCATGATAGGGAGTTTATTTAATAAGCAAATTCTGGAAAGGACCCTCCCATCTTATATTACTGGAAGAGAAGTTCTTATAGCAAAGTTGGATGGTATGTGAAGACCTGCAATTGGTATTATAGCAGGAAATAGCATTGAGGTGGTGTTGCTAGGAGAGATAATGCAGAGGTGGCCCTAGACATTCAGTTGTGATAACTAGGTGAGGCGGTAGAGTCTCTAGACTGAACTGACTGTAGAGACAACATCATGATAAGAGATGGTGTAGATGCAACATCCACGGTAAATGAGCACAGAGGAGGCATCAAGGCATTGTGTCATGGAAGTCAGACAGCATCTCTAGGGACTAGAGGTGGACCTGCCTGAGTGCAATCAGCGATTCTAGGGCTCTCCTAAACACTGACAACAAACCATGAGTGAGGTGCAGTGGAGGGAAGGAGAGGAAGTGGTGTGTTAAAGGGAACTTTTGTCTATCAGACACATCAGCAGATGGGGGAAACTGAGGTAAATGTTTACTGCTAAAGATGAGGGGTGGGTGTTTTACTTATTGTTTGTTTACATGTACTGTTGATTTGTTATTGTTGTCTTTGCCCACAGTACTGCCGGTTCATTTCTGCCTTAATATAATTTCCCTTGTTTTATATACAGATTCAGTGGTTGCACGAGGGGAAGTATTGCCTGATAAGGAGGCCCAAGGGAAGGTATTTTGTTTGCTCTGGTTTCTGAGGCACAGAGGGGGTCAAGCCAGTTGCAAATTTTAAGAGAAACCCCTGGCCCTCCAGACAGAAGGGTTATATTACCTTTTAGTTAAGGTCAAGTGTGGTATTACTGTAGCATATGATGTGTCCCTCTTCTTGGGGGACAATTTCCTATCCTGTGAGGGGAATTGACTCAACAACCTACTCAGCGTTTTCAAACTCTAACTGTTAAGTCCCTTTGGATTACACACTCACCCACAGAGCAGTGTTTCTAAACCTTTTCAGGTTGGTGACTACTTAGCAAAGTAAAAAATATCCATGACTCCTTTACATTTTCTATAAATGAGTAAAAAAATATCAGTGGTACCAATGACAAAAGCCTATATAACTTATTTGTGTAAGATTTGAGAGGCTGATAGAGAATACAGGACCTTGAAGAACCAGGGAGTGAGATTTTCTTTGCTTCAGACAATAATAAAATTTTTAATGCCTCACAATCCCTGTCATTGCCTTTTGTGATTCCTCCAGGAGCATGCGGCGGCGGCGGCAGCAGCGGGGGTGTGGGGAAGAGATAGGCGTCAACCCATCTGTAGAGAAATATTGTAGAGAATGTGCGCTCTTTATGTATCCGGTGATGGGCTTGAAACACTGAAATGTCATAGGCTGATGTGGGAAATGCCCATAATTCTATGCAAATGTCAGCATGCAATAGAGCTAAGATGAGGTTTTATTATCAGTAAAATAATCCTAATTACTGTTCATTTTTACTTATTGTTTTACAGCCTCCATGCATGTGCTAGGCACCTCAACACAGATAGACATGACTCCCTTCCCCAAGGAGTTTGGAAACTAATTCCAGACAGAAGGGGAAAGGTGTTTAACCAAATTGTAGGGTGAAGGAGTACACGAGCCACATCCATAAGAGTATGGGTAAAATGTTCAAAAGCACCTATGTGACTTAGACACTGATTTTAATAGGAGTTAGGCACCTACAGATCTTTGATAACCAAGGCCTAACCCTCTATGTAGACTCCCTCCTATATGGATGCTAAGCCTCAAACATTGCTCTGCCTACAGGGTCATTCTCACTACGGGTACATCTACGCTCTGAGGTGGGGGTTTGCTTCCCAGCTCAAGGAGACATTCCCCTGCTAGCCCTCATTGGGCTGGCAAACTAAAAATGAAGCATAGTCACAGCAGCTTGAGCAGTGGGAGAGGATAGCCATGCACCTATCATCGCTGACGGGCACACGCTCAGGGCGGCTTGTCCTTCCTGTGGCTTGCACTGCCACAGCTACACTCTCTTATTAGCGTGCTAGCTTGATGAGAGCTACTGTGGGTATGTGTCCTTCATTTGGGAAGCACATGCCCTGGCTCAAAGTGTAGACACACCCTAGGCTGTGGTTAACTAGCTGCACCTGCTGCAGTTAGAAGGAATCAATTAACATCTCCCAGCAAGGTGAGACCACCTGTTATCAGGGTGGGTCAACTAAAGGGCCCAAACTCTCAGATACAATGATTGTTTGTAGGTTTGGAAGGGCACTGCTGTATGGCATGGCCATTACACCACTCCCGGTGGTGCAGACCAGGGAGCTTGGTTTTCTGTGATAAAAATTTTCCCCCCATTAAAAACTATAAAAATGCACGATTAAAATGAAATGATGAACGTTAGTTTCCCTAGCACAATATAAATAGTTATCAGTTGAAAACAATGTTTTATTGATATACAGTAGATCCTCATTTATCCAAGCTTCTATTATCCAGCTCTCTGTATTAACCAAACCCCAGCTCCCCAGGGCTGACAGTGACAGCGCTCTGGCTGTCATCCCTGGGTAGCTGGAGCAGGAGAGAGACAAAGAGAGTGGACACTAGCTCTCTGCAGCCCACTTGGGGTGTATGTGTGAGGAATGGGGGGGCAGGTACTTTGGAGGGGGGAGAAAAAGAAGACGCACAGAGCCCCTGACATGGGGGGTGGAGAAGGTAATGGGGGCACACAGACTTCCTAACATAAGAAGAAATGGGGAACCCTGATGTGGGGACAAGGTGGGGAATAGGGGCATACAGAGCCCCTGGCATGGGGGGGGGGAAATGAGGGACCCTGGCATAGGGGACAGAGGTAATGGAAGGCACACAGCCCCTGGCATAGGGTGGAAGGAAGAAAGCCATAGGGGGAAATGGGGAGCAATGGTATGAAATAGAAGGGAGATGTGGGGGCACACAGTGCCCATGGTATGTGATGGAGGGAGGAATGTAGGGGGCAAACAGAGCCCTAGCATGGGGAGCAAATGGGGGACCCTGGAAGGGGGTGGGAGGAGAATGGAAGGTGATAGGGAGTCCCTGAAAGGGAGGGGCTTGTGGGGGTAAAACACAGGGAGCTTGTGGACTAGGGTAGGAGGGAATGGAAGGATGGCAGGAGCCCCCTCCTGTGTGCAATCAGCTCGGACTACAGCAGCACTGAAGAGAGTGACCCTCTAGTCAGGGTAGAAATTTGGCCATATCCTAAGATTCCACCTCTTATTTAGTC
The DNA here is from genome assembly GCA_033296515.1 of Macrochelys suwanniensis. Classification (NCBI taxonomy): domain Eukaryota; kingdom Metazoa; phylum Chordata; order Testudines; family Chelydridae; genus Macrochelys; species Macrochelys suwanniensis. The sequence goes on from CM065776.1 coordinate 241,676,816, forward strand.
CCTTCAACAATTAGCAAAATGACCTCAGACATTTGGAACTCTGAAACAAAACAGCTGATGCAAGTTGAAAGTGCTGTCATGAAAAGTAAATGGGTGAATAATAGATGTGGAGGGAAAATTTGTCACATATGGTCACGAACACATTGATCAAGGAAATTATACCTTTTGGATTATTACATTCAAAATTATGCCTATTTTAAAAAATCATTACACTACTTCACGTTACCATCAGAACTTAATATTGTAATGTTAAAAAATCGTGATGCTAATTCTAAATCCCTATTTACAGGTGATCGTTACTGACAGTATGATTGATTTGATTTAATATGGGTTACTGAAAATTCAAACCATGATGAGAGTTGCTACATGCTATGTCATGATATCTTGCAATATAGGGCTAAAGAAAAAAATATAGAAGTTCATTCATGTCACACTCAGGACAACAATCATTTTAATACAGCAGGGATCTCTAGGGGTGGTTTTTCTGGGGTGAAGTTTGACACAGAAGATTGAGGCAGAACAGGATTTGTATGTTTTATAAGGCACTATTTTGTTGTATTGCTGTGTAATGGTGAAGCATTGCTTTATTTTGAATAATGTAATCTAAAAGATATATAATTTTCTTGTTCAACAAGGTCAAGTGATTACATGTGAAACTCCACCCCCATCCACCCTCTAATTTTCAATACAGTTTTCATGTACAATAATAGAGTGAAGTGGGTCTCAGCATTGGTCAAAACCATGATGCATGTATAGGAGTGTGGATTTTTTTTTTAATAACTTAGACAGTAAAGTTGTCCTTCTTTGTCCAGGCAGGTGAGATCTGTTCTCTGAGTGATTCTCATACATTTTTAGTACTCAAGATGCCGTGTTAGGGAGCCACAAAAGGACAAATTCTGTCCTAAGGTGAATGTAATTTCCAGTGATCTCTTATCATGCATCTCAGAGGGATGCACGGGTGGATGAATTGTTTGTGTTAATGGGACTAGCATTGCCATGGCTCCAGGTAGCTGGCAGTTTTAGACATGAATCGTGGTTTGCCCACTGTGTGCGCCCATTATTACAAAACCCCCTTTATATCAGTGCAACACATGCTTGGCACTGAGACTACATTAATTTTTCAATGGATCCCCCGCTACACTGGACAAACTCCCCTGCTATGGGGAATTTTAGGGGTGTCTGCAGGCAGGAGAAGCCCTGGGAGCCAAGCTGCCTGGGAGCAGACTGAAAGAAAGGAAACTCTGGGGCAGGTGCTGAGGCAGAGTTCCAATATGGAAGGCCTTGTGCCTCTGACAGATTCCCAGAAAATGGAGGTACAAACCCTGCTCTCCCAACAGAAGGATTTGTGAAAAATTCAATGATGGGAAACAACATGGCATTTACCTTCTCTCCCCACCACCTCTGCTACAGGGACCTCAGAATTTGGCTCCATGTCAATCTAAAACATTTTAGGAGAGTTTCACAAACTTGTCACTCCAAAGCTAAAGCTGAAAGCACTTGCCGGAAGCTTCCCTGAAAAGTCACTACACCTAGGTGAGATTTAAATCATCTATGACTGAGTCCTCCCACTCCCTGGCCATCTCTCACCCACCTCCCCACAACCAGCAGTGACATAAGGTTCACTTTACACTTGTAACAGACATTACTAAACAGTAAGAGCAATCTCCCTTCCCACCTTCTATCCACCTATCTCCCAAAGCAGGTAAGAGCAACAAATATGTCATGACAACATGGACAGGGTATTTTAAGTAAATGGATGTCTAACGCCATTGACACCTCCCCTTTTTGCTGGGCCCATCACCACCTATTGTTATTGTCACTATTATTATTTCTAGTGTTGTTATGCCACCATGCTTCCAGCACACCCACCACTACTCCAGGAACACACTGCTTCAACTCCACCCACTCCCAGGACTCAACTATGTTACAGTTCCAAAAGACCTGCTCTTCTGGTGGGACTTCAACATGCATGTCAAAAAGGTCACTCGTGCAAATGCCAAAAAACTCATCTCTTTAATTTGCCTCCCTAAGACTTTCACAGGTCATCTCTGGTCCAATCCAAACAGCTGGTTACACCCTGGACCTAAGTGTCAATATCAAGAACATCAAAACCCAGCCACTGTGTTGGGCAGACCATCACCTCAGCAGCAGCAGTCAGACTTTTTCCAGCTCCAGGGAACAAGACAGACCCATGATCCTGATTCAAGTATGAAGACTTATGGACTCCACCAAATTCCAGAGCCTGCTAATGGACAGCTGCACTCCATCCACAGAATGAGGACTTGAGGATCTGGTGAATCATCATTGTATGGTAGTCTTGGTCATCACATCCTGGCCTCCAATGGGCCCTTCTTCCCCAGTGGCCACACAAATCTCCTTGGTTTTCTGACACCCTGTGACAGATGAAGAGAGGGGCAGAGGCTCAAGCGCAGATGGCAGAAAATGATGACTGATACAAACAGGATGAAACATAAATTGCTTCAAGCCTATGCCGAGTCTGCATTGCAGGCCAAGAGAGCCTTCCTTCTCCCCCTGGGAAGAGGATGAGAGAACGAACACATGACAGATTTGTAGCTGCATTACTTAATGCGCTGCAGGAAGATGCTGAGATACTACGGTGATGAACACGTTATAAAAAACTATATAGAACAGAACAGACCCACCCCCTCCACTGAGGCTGCACAAACTTCAGGGTCACTTTTCCATCAGCGCTTCCACCCTCTACCACGTTCTGCCTACAAATGCCAAATCCAAACTCTGATGCTGTTTAAGCAGGGACATATGCAGCTGGCTTGGGTGGGTTCAGCTTCCTGCCCAGTGGTGGCTCTAAGTCACCATTTTAGCTGTAATGTGCCATAGCTGCACATGTGCTCGTTAATTAAAGGGCAGTTTTTAAAATGCCCATCTGTGCCCTGCTGTGGCTGCCAAGTTGTTCAATTAAGCTGCTGCTGCTTTGGAGCCACCTACTGGAGCATGCCTCGTGTGGTACACATCCCGGGGCGCCGAGGCAGCTGCTTCACACAGCACGGCTGCTAATGGTACAGAGAACTGGGATAATGATACTTTTACTCTATGTTCTCCTGTCCCCGAGTGGGCTAAGGTCCCAGCCGCTGCAACAGCGGAATCTTTAGTGTCATCACCGAAACCAGCCAACCCTGCTCTAGAATTAAGCACATCGTGGTGTGGTATGTGGAAGCTGGAACTGCCATTGCCTGGGCTTTAGAAAGAACACCAGTTTCCCTTCCTGGGAGTGGAATTTAATAAACACATACTTTTAGTAAGGACCAACTTCATCTAAGAAATAAGATTGTTCTGTGGCTGTTACACTAGATACTATATTAGCATAAATAAGTTCTGAACATCTCAGTAAAAATGGATGTAGCCTCAATCATGGGGACACTTGCTGATGAGTGACTCTAATGATTATAACACACAGCAGGGAGACTCGCTGCAGTATTTGAGAAAAGATTTGGGATTCTTCTAGGGAGGTCAGTTTCACTAACATGGGTTGCCCTAGAGTTTATGGTTGTTGTTGCTTATATATTGAAGAGATGTCGGGATAAAGATATTTAAAAAAATATTTATTTTGTTACAATTAATACTTTAGGGTATAATAACAGAGAGACATTTAAAAATTAATTTATGTTGCACTTTTTTTAGCCATGTGCCCAAGCTGCAAAAATTGCATCTGACTTGAATTTCAAACCACCTAACTTTGGAGCAGGACAAAGGAGCTTAAGTTCTTCTTAAAATAGATGTAGGGGCCAACTGTGAAATTTAGATCTGGGCTGCGATGCTAAATCTTCTCCAAAGTCTGGGAGGGGAGGGATTCACATCAGAGATTTTAGTGGGTCCTATCTTTACCATTTACTGCATTTCTTCAGACAATGAAAATGGACTAGTCATTTTCACTGTTGTTTATACTCAGTTGCTAATTATTTTCACTCTTTGTCTTAGGTACTAGCTGGATAGGCAAGGTAATTTTTTTTGTTTTAAGTTTTCATTGAAATTAAAGAAAAAGTTGATAGCAATATTAGCTTTTGTCTACGTTTTTAAAGCTAAATTTTAAGGTAAAATTTGAACTAAGCAGGGTCCCTTTAAACAAAACAGTGAATTTTCATATGCATTAAAGAACACCAAACTCTGGGCCACTGCCCAAAGATGGGCCACAACACAGTCCCAGCTGGGCCACCGTGGGTGGCGTTGCCCCCCCCAAACTGTGTATGTTTACTTTATAAATGGAGATATGCCAATCTCCTAGAACTGGAACAACCTTGAAAGGTCATCAAGTCACCAGTCCCCTGCCTTTACTAGCAGGACCAAGTACTGTCCCCTGACAGATTTTTGCCCCAGATCCCTAAGTGGTCCCCTCAAGGATTAAACTCACAATCCTGGGTTTAGCAGGCCAATGCGCAAACCACTGAGCTATCCCTTCCCCAAGGCATAGCTTAGTGGTTTGGCAGAGTGGTGTCTTGCAATAGCCCCTGACCAGTGCCGGAGGAGCCCAGCACCCCTAGTGGGCAGCAGAGGGTGAAGCGGAGCTGCTGGGTGAGGAGAAGGGGCTGGCTCCAAGAGGCAGCTGCTCCCAGCGCAGCTGAAGGAGGCTGGCAGGTTCGCGGCCATTCCCACTCTGAGCCTCCGGAATCTGGGGCTGTTGGGTCCCCTGGAGTATCAGCCCTGCCTCCTCCCGCCAGGGACTAGGGCTCAGTAGTGCTGCTCCGTTTCTGCCTGGACTATGCAAGATACAGGAATGATACTAGTTGTGATGAATCTAGACAGCAGAGTGTTCGTGTGGGAACTAGAGCGCAAGAGAGAACTACAGAGTCCTATCCATGTCCAGCAGCCCCAATCAAATCATCTGATTTATCATTAATTGACACCTCTTTCTTCTCTACCAGGATGGACACTATCCAAACTGCCTGTTGTCAGACGGCTACCGGTGTGGTGCTCTGCTCTGCTCTGTTCAATGTTGATCTCAGTCGGCTGCATGCGTGTGTTCCCTCTGTGTGCTGCCCCAGCTCTGCGCAGATAGCTGACACAGCAGACCCGAGAGAACCCCCAAAGACCACAGATTCTGATAAGGTACGAAGGCACCCGGCGAGGTTTATTGTCGAGGAGAAACACAATCTCTAGCTCCCCGGATTATAAATTATAACTCTACGGTTTATTGCTAGTCCCTATGTGCCCCCTGGCAATGGACACAGCTCAGTCAGTGGCGGGACTTTCCACTGCCCCCTCGGCCGGACAAAGACAACTCCTCGGGGGTGAATTCTTATACACAGGTACAAACAAGTTACACATCACTCCTGACGTATTGAGGTGCAACCTTTCTACGTACAAAGGTGCAAACCCTCTACGTAGTAAGGTGCCGCCTCCCACCTTGTACATGTTGGTTCGAACAAAACAACTCTATCCATCATGATAGGTTTCAGTGTAGTAGCCGTGTTAGTCTGTGTCAGCAAAACGAAAATAAGAAAGAAAAACTTGTAGCACCTTAGAGACTAACAAATTTATTTCAGCATAAGCTTTCGTGGGTTAGAACCGATGAATGCATCTGATGAAGTGGGTTCTAACCCACGAAAGCTTATGCTGAAATAAATTTGTTAGTCTCTAAGGTGCCACAAGTATTTCTTTCTATCCATCATATTACCCTTTTGCCCCTGTCCTTGTTATCTATGTGGATGGTATAAGAATGTTCTGGTGCCATTTGTTTATATCTCTGGTACATATTTGTGCAACAGAATATGTTTATGTAACATCAGCCCTTTCCTTGCCAGCTCCTGTGAGCAGGGCTTGCCTCTGGCTCACAGCTTAACTTTGCTTTATGTTAGCAAAATCTGGACCATTACTTTAGCTCAGGCCTTAGGCCTCATACCGGGCCTCTGATACAAGGGTTTATGTTTCAGGGCCTCATCTTACTACACTGCCCTTCCCTTCTCACACTAGGGTGACCAGACATCCCGATAAAATCGGGACCGTCCCGATTTTTCTTCTTTTGTCCCGTGTCCCGACTGATGCATGGTAGGGACGCCATTTGTCCTGATATCCGGGCTTCTTCCGTTCCGGCGGAAGGGAGAGGGTTTTTTTTTTTTTATTTGCTCAACAAGTCCGGTGGGAGGGGAATAAGTCCCGATTTTTGGGTCCTCCCATCTGGTCACCCTATCTCACACACTCTCTCTCTCCCCAGCTAAAGAGGCTGTAGAGCATTTTTGGCTTCATGAGATTTTATTTATAGATCATGTGGGCCTGATTCTAATCTAATTTATATCAGTGTAAATCAGGAGCGGAGTTAAAGGCAGTGGAGTTAAAAAAAATGGTGGAAAAATCAGTTCCTTTATCTTTGCTCATTTGTATAGATGCCTTCCAAAGTGGTTTCATATCCTGCTCTTCTTCTTTTTCCTTATCACAGTAAGATTTGAATGGCATATACTGGTAGCTGACCTTTGGATTAAAAAAACAAAAAAAGTCTCCAGCTTTTGGCTCATCTAGTTTTGTTAGCATAGAAACTGCTGTCAGTCTACTTCGTACAGTGCCAGCTCTTAAATAACTCTAATCCACAGATCCCAAATACTCTACAAGTAGAGGTATAATCATTACCCTTTTTACAGATAGGGAAACTGAGGCACAAATAAGTTTAGTGTCCCCAAAGCAAGTCAGTGTCAGATCCAGGAATATAACCTAGGCCTCCTGACTTCACATACCATGCTTTGTTTCCTGGACTGTGCTGCCCCCTATTGCCTTATTGATTTTATTGCACTGTTATTTTATTAATAAGCAAAGGTGGGTGGATGAGAGAAGAATTTCGGGGAAGGCACAGTGTAAGGCAGGCAGCTGTGCAGCCTTAAACCGCTCAGTGAGACAAGGGTCCTTGCCCACTCTTGTGACGACTGGAGGCCTAAGTCTGAATTCGATATTCCTGGAGTGGACCACAGAGCGGAGGGGATACAGTTTAGTTGCCCTGAAACTGTGAAACTATGTTATGCAAATCTTCTTACTGTACACCCTGTATACATTTCCCACATCTTTTTAAAAAGAACTACACAGGTTTATTGTCTGTAGATGTACTGGCCAAGTGTCTGTTCTACATGTAGAACAATCATAGATAGATGTACTAGAGAGACAAGTGGGTGAGGTAATATCTTTCTTTGGCCCAACTCTGAGTAGCTCAAAAACTTGTCTTGTTCATCAATGGAAATTGGTCCAATAAAAGACATTACCTCACCCACTTTGTCTCTCTAATACCCTGGGACCAACACAGCTACAACACCACTGAAAACAGAAATTGATATAATAAAGTTATTTTAAATATAAAAGTATGACCCTATATGTAGTAAATATATCAAGTACATGGAGAGGGTATCTATTTGATAGAGAAAACATGTAATAAATAGAAGAGCCTTGTGATGAATAAGATGTATCATTTTCTGCTCTCTCTTTGCAAATATTTCAAAATCTGGGCAATTTCATGTAGCCAGCCTGCTACTGAAATGTTTTCTCCTTCGCCCCACAAATACAGAACTTGCTTCCAAATTACCCTACCCAGAGGCTCACGTCAGATAAGGTTCAGCTTCTCCACCAATAACAGACTTTCTATAAATTAAAGTCTTACAGCTTCAAAGTCCAGTAGCTCATGGCCCTGCAGGAGTCATTTATACCATTGCAAATTAGAACTGTGACATTTTTAAGTCTAGGAAAGCTATTTTAGGTTCTTTAAAGAAGTTAGACATTTGAAGTCAAAGGTCAAAATTTTCAAACTAGAAGTAGCCTGATTTTCAGAGCTACTAAGCAGCTGCAGCTCTTTGTATGCTTATCACCTCGGAAAAATATCAGGATAAATCTATATTTAGATATGTCAAGTAAAAAGAAGACCAAGATTTTCAAAAGGGACTAGTGCTCAATTTGAGACCTGTGCTCAAATTACAGAAGAAGCAGGAGAGGACCCATACTACTTTTAGGGGCTATACCACTTTTGACATTCAAAGGCACTGGGGGGCCCCTTACTTCTCCCTGCATGACCAGCAGCAGAGGCAGGTGCCACCGCCCTATGGGGGTGGAGGGAGAATTGGGTTGCAGTGAGGGGATGGGTCATGGAGAGAAGGGGAGGCCACCAAAGTGATCAGAGCCCTGGTGCTACTGATCTGTTGGGCTGGGGTCCATCCAGCCACACCAGGTCCTCCTGTCTGGGCTTGGTGCTTCCCTGGCAGAAACCAAGCTCCGACGCCCCAGTCTGGAGAAGCTCGTTCATCACAGCAGGAAGCAAGATACTCTGCCCAGTGCCCTGGCCAGTTGTGCTGCAGCATAGGTGCCAACTCCGTGGGTACTCCGGGGCTGGAGCACCCAAGGGAAAAAAATAGTGGGTGTTCAGCACCCATCGGCAGCCACACCAATCAGCTCCTCCATCTTCCCCCCACAGCACCTCCTGCCTGCCAGAGGGCTACACCGATCAGCTCCTCCTCCCTCCCCTCAGTGCCTCCCGCCCACCACAGATCATCTGTTCAGTGGCATGCAGGAGGCGATGGTGGTGGGGAGGGGGCATAATGAGGGATGGGCGTGCTGGGGGAGGGAGCAAAGCAGGGCGGGAAGAGGTGGGACGGGGGCGGGAAGAAGTGGGGCACAGGTGGAGCAGGGGCCAGGAAGAGGCAGGGTGGGAGTGGGGCCTGGGGGTAGAATGGGGATCAATTACAAATTCCAACAAATTCCGAGTGCAAATACAAATGGGTAGAAAATAGAGATCATCAATTAGTAGTTTCATTTATTTTCCACTGTTCATAGATGAGAGTAAGAGCTTCACAAAACAACTAAATTACATATGGACTCAGTATGTAATAGAATCTACTGCAATTATTTGTTATAAAAAGTCAATAAGGAAACAAAGATCAATAAGGAAAGACTATGAAGTCTTCAGTTAAATGGATTTAGACTGATGTCTCAATAAGTCTTCCCAATATTTCATGCAATTTATTTTGAAGAGGAAAAATAAACAATATAGTACTGCCTGTAACAATGGACCTCCCCCACAATAATTAGAATCACCTGTTTCATTAGCTAAGACTAGGACCAAATTACACAACTGAATTAGTCCATCTGGAATTAGTTCAATTAAATCCCAGCAAAACTAAATCCTTGAAGATAGACAATCTGACAACAGTAAGTCCTTCATTGTTCAACAGCGGTGACTATATCTGGTTCTCCTTTAAGGTAGCGAGGGACATGTTGCAGGCCCAATCATCTTCATAAAAACTTATTTCAGTCTTATAGTCTTTCAGTTTTACTGGCTAGGACACCACCTTTTGAGTTCTAATTTGAGAAAATTCTGCTCTGAGAAGATTTAAGTGTTTTATCTTCTAATTTAGTTCTGATAGGATAAGTCCAGGAACATGTTCATATGTTGGCCCTAATATATTTGGGATAGATTGTACCTTAGACTCAGTTCTGAACAAAATGTTGCGTGTTAGCTGCACATCATGTCAAGGGCTGCTCTGGAAGGCATTGGGTACTGGAAGAGTGTCTGAGGTACAAATGCCTTCGTCTTTTCCCCCACATTGTTCTTGGGCAAAGAGGGTGGGAGGCTAAGTGGGATCTCACTTCCTACTCCTTCTCTGCATGACTATTCAAGGCTAGACTGTGACTTAATGATGGCTCTTTTACAGTACTAGGTATTTTCAAATCCATATGACCTTTTTTAAATAAGTGATTCATTCAGTCATGATCACACACCACAAAGGGTTTGATCCAAAGACTCCTTGGGTCAATAGAAGTCTTTCTGTTAATTCAGTGGGCTATGGAACAGACCCAAACTAATGAAAACTATCTACAGATATCACTAGGAAGTTTCATTTGGTCTCACCTGCTTTTAGGGGCACCTGCTGTCTTGCCAGAGATTATATATTTTCCCACTTCAAAGGATAGTTTAGTATCTGGCAGAGTCTTCAACAGCTGTCTGCAATTTAAGGCTTTTAGTTCTTGCCTCGTTTTCCATGAAGTCTCGCTATATGCCAAATAGAAAAACAACAATAACCTTACAGTAAGATGAAGCTAAGGTTGAAAGTACATATCAGTAATTGAAAAATAAAAAGGCATTACAGAGATCTTGGAACTATCCCAAAACATTAACAACTCAGGAAATTCTAAATTAAGGTTACACTTAAAAGACATCCAGATATGGTAGGATATGAAAACGTACAAATAGGGCACTCAAACTACCTTAACTCTGCTTTGTCATGACACTTTAGAATACCCATAAGACTAGGGGATTTTCATTTGTCTGGTGCAACTGACTTTTAAAGACACATTAACCTTTTTATATTTCCCCACTCCAGGGTGAACCAGGGCCTGTGCACCCACTAGGCGACCCTAGGCTGTCGCCTAGGGCACCAGGGTTTGAGGGGCGGCTGGCTGCGGCTGCCTCCCAGCTCCGCGGATGAGCCAAGAGCCGTGGGGGTGCCGCGGGCGGGGGGGAGGCTGCCGCGACCCGCAGGGGGGTGGAGAGCCGTGGGGCGGGGAGGAGCTGGCTTCTGCAGGGGGGTGGCGTTAGCTGGGGGGGCGCAGGGCTGGTGCAAGGAAGTTTTGCCTATGGCGCGAAACTTCCTTTCACTGGCTCTGAGGTGAACTAAAGTGGTTTAAGTGCCTTAACTGTGTATTTTCATACCTTAATGTGTTTAGACGTCTTTAAATTGTAACCTGCTCTCTGAATTTATTTTTTAGAATCCCTGTCTGGCAATGAGATCTGCTTCGGTGCTTTGCCTCATTGATTTCAGGCTCGAGGCAGACACAGGGATCCCTCCTAACAAAGAATATTGTAGGATGTGGCCTTTGACTGCAAGCTCTCCAGAGAAGGGGCAGTGGGGCAGATCCTCAAATGGGGTAAATGTCAATGAAGCTATGACCACTTACACTGGGGTAGCACTTTAGCTGGTGCATGTTCTTAATAATAATGAGAGAGCAAAATGTGTGTGTCTGCAGTGTAGCAGGCTGCTTCTGAATGTGAAATGGCAGTTGCCAACATAGCAGGGAATAGGGCCTATCTAATTGTAACGGTACAGCAGACGGGAAACCAGTCAAACAGATACAAGGCACAAACACCACACTTATCTTTTGTTTGCTACCAAGAACACTACATAGTGGTTGTCTCTAACTAGAAAGTTAAGCAAACATGATTCAAGACCCAATATCAGAGCTGCATCTTAAAGACTGTTTGATTTTCAGCACCTCAGTGACATGCAAAACTGTGTTCAGTGAAACTTTTGACGAAAAACTGAACTACAGCAATCAACGGGCGGGGGTGGGGGGAGGGCTGAGAGGCCTTGTCAGATAGACAATGGCACCCTTGAAGTGCGAAAAGCAGGATTCTGAAATGTGTCAATGGGGATCCACAGATGCTTTCAAATATTTCCTAGTCTGTAGGTGACAGGAAAGTTCAAACAGACTTCTCCCAGTAAAAACAGCAAAATACCAAGGATCCTGAAAGACATAGCAAGCTAACATGAAGGGAGACCAGTGGCCTTAGGGCCAGAGCCTACACCTTTGAGGCTGCTGGGAGTTTTAACATGGGATTCATTAGGAGCAGAATTGTGTCCATAGTGCTTGCTCAAGTTGACCCAACTGTGGCACTACTGAGATTGATCTAATTGAGTAAAACATATATGGCTGTGATTCTTTTAATGGTCAGAACCTGTAGCACAGAATAACTGAGTTACCTCGAGCTATATTTCCTCTTTGAACAAGGAGTATTAATGGCTTCATAAGGATGAAATAAAACAATGCATTTAGTGTTTAGATGTTATTCAGCATTTGCTCAAACTCCTTGATGTAGAAATAAAAGATTTACATAATTATGAACTCCCCCCCAAAGGGTTAAGACAGTAAAAAAAAGAGCACATTAAAGATTCTCTTCCCTAATCAGTATTCTTTTATCTGCTACCACACTGGATTATATGTATCTGTGGAGAATTACAGGAATTTATAGTGATTCTTTCATATTACTATATCTACTTCTGAATTCCTCAGGCACACCAGGAATAAAAGCAGTTCTTTTTAACTCTCTGCTTTTAATTCTGACCACGAAGAAGAAAAGAAATAGGTTAATGGTGGGGAAAGGTTCTCTAATTGTCCACTGACCCATTGTGTATCTGTTTTAAAAGATTTGCCAGTGGGAGATCACTGAAGTTAAATAAATAGTTTAAAAGCCATTGCTTGCAAGCTACCCATTTTAAACAAAACATCATTAATGTGCTGACCCAAGCCAATAATTGCATTTTACTCTTTCACAGCTAATATTTCAGGCTTTTAATGCCAACTGGAAATGAGCATTAATATTGGATTATCAAAGTATTTGCAGCACAACTTCAGGAGTCTTTCAAATACTGCATCATTATATTTTATATAAAACAGATACGTGCATTAAGGGCCAGACTGTGATACTCACATTAGGTATGGACTAGATGACTTCTTGAGGTCCCTTCCAGCTCTACATTTCTATGACTATTTTGCTCTACAAATAGCCCTTACGGAAGTCAAATTGTGAAGTAATACCCCTACCCTAAGTAAGGGTGTTGCAGTCTTTGGCCCTAATGCAATATATTAATAATATATTTAGTGGTTAGGATACACTTCTCAAGAGTGGCAAACCCATGATCTCAAATGAGTGCTGATAAAAACTAACACCATGTTGCCTCACCATATATTCTGTAGTCGTCATGTGTTACAGAAACTGTTTACAGAAGTCTTAATGTTTCTAAAAGATTTTGTTAAAACTGTTGTTGGGATTTGCATCCATTGACTTCTAAAGTCAGGTGTATTAGTTACCATCACAATTCAGGGCATGCCCGTGAATCTGAATCGTTCTTTTATCCAGTTTGGGTCTCTGGTCTTGTCCTCATGTAATAGGTGATCAGCAGACAAAGGCTTTCTTCGCAGGGCACAGCTTCAAAAGGATGGGTCCGGAGGTGAGAAGTTCACTTCCTCCCAAGTATTTCCTGGGAATCTCACTTAACTTCATTTGTCTGGCATGCTGGTTCAAAGAGGCCTCTGAAGCTCATAACATTTCCCAAGGTTTACGTTAGTCAGATCTCCTCCCTAGAGACGCTACATATAATCCCACCAGTAATAAAACAAAATGCATTTTTAATACAATGAGCTCCTAAGATACTTAAACTTAATTCAATAAGATTTGCCCAGAGTATTGCAGGAAATTGCTATATCTGTCATAACCACTACTAAACTTTCAACATTACGTTCTTTCGCCCAGGTTAGTAGTAACCAAAAGTCTATAGTTATCTGATGTTTATGTAGCAAGAGGCTTGAGTGTTGTAGTGATTATGGGGGAGGTGTTCAAAGGTGCAAATGTCAGTTTGAACCCTACCTCCATTTTGGAAAAGCAACATCACTTGCCCCATAACCTCAGCCATGCAGAACACAACGCCATCCACAGCCTCAGAAACAACTCTGACATAATAATAAAAAAGGCTGACAAAGGAGGTGCTGTTGTCATCATGAATAGGTTGGAATATGAACAAGAGGCTGCTAGACTACTCTCTGACACTACATTCTACAAGCCATTACCCTCTGACCCCACTGAGGATTACCAAAAGAAACTACACCATCTGCTCAAGAAACTCCCTAAAGAAGCACAGGAACAAATCTACACTGACACACCCCTAGAGCCCCGATCAGGGGTATTCTATCTGCTACCAAAATCCATAAACCTGGGAATCCTGGACGCCCCATCATCTCAGGCATTGGCACCCTGACAGCAGGATTATCTGGCTATGTAGACTCTCTCCTCAGGCCCTACGCTACCAGCACTCCCAGCTATCTTTGAGACACCACTGACTTCCTGAGGAAACTACAATCCTTTGGTGATCTTCCAGAAAACACCATCCTAGACACTATGAATGTAGAAGCTCTCTACACGAACATTCCACACAAAGATGGACTACAAGCCATCAGGAATAGCATCCCCGATACCATCACGGCAAACCTGTTGGCTGAACTTTGTGACTTTGTCCTCACTCACAACTATTTCAGATTTGGGAACAGCAGTGGGGGCAAAAGACCTATCTGGATTCAAGATTAAGCTAGATAAGTTTATGGAGGGGATGGTTTGATGGGATAACATGATCTTAGTCAAAGGTCAATTAATTGCCATTAGTGGTAAATAGGACCAATGGTCAGTGATGGGATGTTAGAAGTTACTACAGAGAACTTTTTCCTGGGTGTCTGGCTGGTGAGTCTTGCCCACATGGTCAGGGTTCAGCTGATCGCCATATTTGGGGTCGGGAAGGAATTTTCCTCCAGGGTAGATTGGCAGAGGCCCTGGAGGTTTTTTGCCTTCCTCTGCAGCATGGGGCACGGGTCACTTACTGGAAGATTCTCTGCATCTTGAAGTCTTAAACCATGATTTGAGGACTTCAATAGCTGAGACGTAGGTGAGAGGATTATCCCAGGAGTGGGTGGGTGAGATTCTGTATGGGCTAATGGGGACTACTGATGTATTACTGTGGCTCTTTGACAATGTACATTGGTAAATTCTGGCTCTTCTCAGGCTCAGGTTGGCCACCCCGATCTACAGAATGTACTGTTGCTTTGTTCAGTGGTTAAAACAGATTTCAAACAAGCTTAGCAAAGACAACCCAACCCTCTGCTAGTGGAGATTGACTTAAGATGAGTTGGGGGAAGGGACGATTTTCAGTTTTTGAATGTTTTCATAACATCTTAATACACATGGCTTAATAGTCATGTTTTGCTATCAGGTTTTAACCTTACCAGACTCCTGTGGGTTGTTATATTTCTTAATGTGTACCAAGTTACAAGCTGTATATAAATGTTTCATGTTGCAATATGAATTGGAATTCATGATCTATTTACTGCATCTTCATTGGGTTTTTAATTACTATGGTAATTCTTTTGATTTTTATATGCATCTCTCTCTCTCTCTCGCTCACACACACATAGATAGATATTAGGTAGTTAGCCTTTTACAACATCTGGAAATATCTAGAGGCCTCCCCTTTCCCAGCCCCTACCCCCAAAATAAGTACTATGACTGCACTCTGTGCAAGTAGTAGTAAAGCAAGAATATATTTTTCCCAAAATACTATCTCAATTAAATGGTTCTGCAGCTGAGTTCCCAGAGAAATAATGAAAAAGTGTTTGCACAATGACTGGAGATAGCCAGATGCCTGTCCCTTTAAAAGGGAATTCAGCTACAAATGCTCCCTAAAATTATTTTCTATCACAAAGGGAAGTCCTGAATTCAAGAAGCATGAAAAGAAAGAAAGAAAGCCTAGGATGAGAAGCCAGAAGATAAGGATTATAATTCTGAGAGTTTCTCATGAGTTTGTTATGTGTTGCTCGGACTCTGGAGGCTCTGGTTTAACTGCTTTTCATGAAGTTTGAGGTGGAGGAAGATCAAAGCTGTTTGCTTTTTACCCCATGTCATCCCAAAAGCACATTTTAGTTGCACAATATATTGCTAAAGGAAAAGAGTTTTGCAAGACACCACATTTTTCAAGAACTCCTCATGAAAAGGTAGATTATAAATTTGTTGCAACCTTGCAGGGTCCGCGCCTTGGAGAGATCCAACTCCAGATGTCTTGGATTAACTGGTACAGATGTCAAATAGGAAGGACTGTAACAATTAATGCAGTTAGTAAGCACACTGGCCAAATTAAACTAAGGTTATTAGGCAAAGCCTTAACTAGCCTTGGGGCAGAGGCAGCTCGCAGAGTCTCCCTGGCCGCCCATGCATCTAGGGGATGCAGGGACTTGGTGGCCACTTCTGGGAGCCGCAGGGAGCCTGCCTTAGCCCTGGGCCCGCACTGCTCCACCGACCGGACTTTTAATGGCCTGGTCGGCAGTGCCGACCAGAGCCGCTAGTGTCCCTTTTTGACCTTATTCTTGGCTAAACCTATTCTTGACTAAACCTTCCTTGGTCTGCCTTGGTCTGCCCCAGGCGAAGCTGATGCAAGGGAATGAGTAGGGACCTCGTCCCACCCTTCTTGGAAGTTCCAGCCTGTGACCCCTTAACAAGCACAAGACAGGATCTAACAACAGACCTCATCTTGTTGCCCCAATAATTTTCCTTTATGGGTTTTACCTTTCCCTGGTGTTCCTGTCTTATCTCCTGCCTCTCTCTAGGCCTCCTCATAGGCCCTTTTCACCACAGTCCTGCCTGGCCTAGCTCCCTCAGTGAAGAGGCACTACTCAAGATCTTCCCTTTATCTTGGACTTCCCAAAACAGAGTCAAAAGCTTGCATTATGCAATCATGCAGTCACCTGATGCCAACCATATGGTCCCTGGCCTACAATTCCCAGCATTCCTTTTGGACTATATCCCCCACAATGCCCTGGTTGTGCACTGCAGCTACCTGGGGCCTTAGACTGGTTAAGGGTAGGC
Organism: Macrochelys suwanniensis; assembly: GCA_033296515.1. Lineage (NCBI taxonomy): Eukaryota > Metazoa > Chordata > Testudines > Chelydridae > Macrochelys > Macrochelys suwanniensis. Next base: position 241,693,212 of record CM065776.1, read on the forward strand.
CAAAATCAAAACCCTTTCCTAGGTAAATACAATGTCAGAGAGAGGACTCAAAATATTTGGATGTTAATTACCTCTTAGCTGAAACAAGGGTTGATCTAGGATTATTTGCCACTGGCTTATATATTTCTTTAAAGGGCCGGTGTACATTCTGTTATACTCCCCTCCCTTTCAAGTTCAGGGCTCATTCTGTTTCAGGTGGTGGTTATTTCCAGAGGGACTGATTTTCCCAATGCAGGATATGTGTTACTCCTGCTCTTCAAAAATTGTTTGGTGTACCCTTTAGAGAGGAAGGCTGGCCTAGTGATTAGGTGCATTAGCCTAGCCTTAAGAGACCTGAATTCTATTCCCTGGACTTCCTGTGTGATCTTGGGTAAGTCATTTAGTCTCTCTGTTCCTCAGTTCCCCATCTGTAAAATGGGGATTATCACTACCTCACAGGTAGTGAGACACTTGGATCCTCAGGTAATGGGGGCCATATAAATACCATAGATAGATTATCCAAATGTAACACATTTATCCCAGGTTAAGTGCTCATAACCCCGTCAGTGAAACACTGCACTCATCCAGAACATTTCTCAGGCTCACCAAGATGCCTTCAGCACCCTAAACACCTTGAGGCCTATTTGCTGACCCAAAATGTATGTGGGTGTGTAACTTGTTGAGGGAAAGCAGAGTCAAAGAGGTGAGTTTTGCGTTTAGTTCTAGGCACGCTCATAATTATAGTTTCCATCCAAATGGATAATACCCCTACCACTCTTCTCCTGTTTTACAATAATTTATTAAGTGGGAGCCCTCTTGGTATTTGTTTCCCAGATAAATGCTTCAAGCAGCTGCATTCATAGTAGCAGGGTGACGAGCCCCACAGCGGGCCTGATCCAAAGCCCATTTGGAGTCAGTGGGAATCTTTTCAATTACTTCAATGGGCTTTGGAACAGGCCTGGAAAGAGGAGTATTACATTGCTCCCTAAAAGTGCCATGAGTTAGGTGCATTATGCTCCCTGCTGGCAGAGTATTCTATAGTCAGCATTACCCATTCCAACATTCAACCAAGAACTAGATAAGTTCATGGAGGATAGGTCCATCAATGGCTATTAGCTAGGGTGGATAGGGATGGTATCCCTAGCCTCTGTTTGCCAGAAGCTGTGAATGGGCGACAGGGGATGGATCACTTGATGATTACCTGTTTTGTTCATTCCCTCTGGGGCACCTGGTATTGCCTACTGTCAGAAGACAGGATACTGGGCTAGATGGACCTTTGGTCTGACCCAGTATGGCCGTTCTTATGCTCTTATGTACCCCATCCAGAACACTCTGTCCCATGGTCTTTTAACCCTGTGGGCCATCAACTGCAACTTCTCTTTTGCACTGGGACATGGACAGGTTTCCCTCAGATTCTCTCTCAACAATATTTCATTGAGGACTTTAAAGATAAGAACGAGGACCTTGGAACTGATTTGAAATAAGGTAAAGAGTCATTGTAAAGGCACAGAATGTGATAGACTCTAATCTCATGGGATGTTTGACCTAAAAGGGAGCCATTTGCCTGCTGAACAAGCTGAAGCTTTCACACCGCCTTCCCTCTGAGCCCTGAGTGGAGCTCACTGGGCTAGGCTAGTAATGATGAAAGCCTGGATCATCATGTGATAAGACCACATCTGAAACACATACCTGTATGAAGTAGAGACTGACTGCTTCGCCTTTGCGTACAGGCCAGGGATGGCCAAACAGAACTGAGTGTTCCAGAGATGTTTTCCAAAACATCATAGAACCTCATTTTAAAACTGAAATGTATATTGTTTCTCTGCCATTCCTTTGTCCCTACTTTGGCAAGAAACAAAAAATCATCAGTGTCACTCTCAGACCAGAACTTCAAGGCTAGCACACTCCAAATATTTAGAAACACAGACTACTTTCATCCATGTCGAACTGAGCAGCAATGACTGAAGGAAGACAGACAAAGCAGAGGAATTTCATTCACTGAATATGAGCGTGTCAGTTCCTGACACCTTAAGAAGCAAAAACTACAAGATATAAGAAATGCAAAATGCTTGGCTGGTAGAGAGCTGGCTTATTTATCTAATTTCTTCATGTGCGAAGCTCCTTTTGCTGTAGCAAGGTGCAATGCTGGGTAGCATATCAGCACCATAACACACTACATCTAATGCACAACAAAGAGAACATCCCAGGGGTGCTTACCATGCATGGAATAATAAACAATAACAGAGTATTTTACATTTATATGGTATTTTTCCATCCTGGAGGATTACAAAGCACTCAACAAATTTAAACTGGTCTACAGATTATATATAGGGAACCACTTCTCCCATCACTGAGACACAGCCAGCCTTGTGCACAATACAACATAAGTCAGGCTTTAGGATTTATGACAGAACACCAAGAATAGCTAATGTAATTAAAAGTGCAGCAGAAATGTCATGTCACTACCAGGATGCAGGCAGGCTGACCTAATGGCTGACGCTGTAGTCAGGAGCCAGGCCGGGTCATCTACCAGGGATCAGAGTCTGCAGCAGTGCCAGAGGGCAGACTCAGAGCCAGGTGTCAGGTACCAGGAGATCAAAGTCTGAGATGGGGAGGCTGGGTCAGGATACCAGTAGGTCAGAGCAGACAGCAGGAGCAGATAGCACAACAGAAGCACTCCTAAACAAGGGAAAGCCCAGTTGAACAGACAACTTCCTGTTCTTCTCCTTGGTTTAAATTGTAAGGGGACTGTTATCCCCTTACTAACATTCAGAGCTCCCAGTACCAAAAGGGGAAGGGTCGATGGGACTGACAGTCCCCAGGGGCAATGGGGAGAGGCCAATGCTCCAGGTCAGCCTGATTGACAGGGCGGGCAGGCGAATCAGGGAGTCAGGAGGTCAGGGTGAATCCCGTCCTCCGTGTGAGCTGAAGTGGCCTGAGTCAGAGTGAGTGGGGCTGAGCTAAGGAGAGGCCAGAGCTGAGCTGGGCCAGATCTGGAGGGGCCAGAAAAGCAGCCCAGAGACACAGACCTGCCCTGGGAGCAGAGCTGCAGCCCAGAGACAGACCTGCCCTGGGGGGAGAAGCTGCAGCAGCCAGAGGGGCCAGGGCAGCAGCCCAGGGAGCTGGAGGCAGAGCAGCAGCAGCAGCCGTGCTGAGGCAGAGGAGCTGGAGCTGAGGCAGAGCGGTGGAGCTGGGGCTGGAGCAGTCCGGAGCCGGGTGTGGTGAGCAGCTGGGGAGAGCGAGGGGGACCCTGGGCAGTGGGCCCAGCGCAGGGAGACGCCTCAGCCAAGGGGCCCTGCAGGCCAGACTTGCAGGGGGATCGTAACCCCGACAGGGCGGGGGCGACGCTGGGAAGAAGGGTCCTGCCACCCAGAGCCTGCGAGTGTGTGGCCACCGCCAGAGCAAGTGTCCAAGCCACAGCGTCCCTGCAGCACAGCCAGGGCCTGAGAAGGAGCCTGGGACTTGCAAAGGAACAGACTGAACTGCCCTGACATTGCAGAGACACTGTTGAGATGTTCCCTGCCACAGAGCGGGGTGATGTGTTTTCATTAGCCTTTCCCATTTTTCCTTATTCCTGTTACAAATTAATTGTTAATTAAATAATTTGCCTTTGCTTTGAATTGTATGCAGTGATCAGTGGGTCAGGGAAGCATCCTGTTTAGAGAGTACACCCCGGAGTGGGGACACCCTAGCCCCTGACCTAGGTGACCACAGCAAGGTTGGGGATTGAGCCCCCCAGGAATCCTGGGCCCAGCCTTGTTGGGGTTACGAGGACTGTGCCAGACAGGAGAGTGCAAGGGGAGTCCTCGAGGGCAGGGAGGCCTCTGGGTAAAGGAGGTGGGAGCGAGGACTCAGATCCTTCCGCTAGCCCATTTCACCGGGGTAGTGCAGAGACGAGGAAAGTTCCCCACAATAGCGGGACTATTCCCCCGCTTACATAATTGGCGTCACGAACAGGATCCTATTCACAGGGTCCACCCCATTGGTTTACTGGTTGCATTCTGGTAGCACTGTCCAGGCCTGGTCAAGAAACCTACCATGGCTCGAATTGAAGAACTAAAGGCCCAGGTTGCTGAACTTCAGCGCAGATTGTCAGACCAAGCTGAGGCATTACAACAAGCTAGAACAGAACAGAGAGAAGCCTTATCACTGGCTAAGGCTGTAATAGACCAACAGGCAGCAGAAGCTAAGAAACCCCCTACTATTTATGTCCCACGGGAGCAGAAGGTCACAGAGTTTGGTGGCTTCCCGACCAGAGCAGGAGACATTACAGTAGAGGAGTGGGTCAAGTCTGTGAAGACGGCTCTGCGTGTGCTAAGAGTACCTGAGGAAGACCATGTGGACTTCATAGAGGAACACCTCAAGGGCCAGGCGAAGGCCACTGTAAAGTTCATGGCAATGGCAGACAAGAAAGATGTGAAAAAGGTGTTTGAACTCCTCCTGGAAGTGTACGGAGACAAGGTACCTATTGGAACTCGACTAAAGGAGTTCTTTGAGAGAAAGCAGGAGCCCGGTGAAACTATCCGGGCATACGCATATGACCTTCAGGAGAGAATGAGCAAAGTGGAGCGGCGAGACTCTCAACGAGTTCCAGACCCAGATATGTTTCTAAAAGAGCAGTTGGTGTTGGGGCTCCGGGACGACTCCCTCCGACGTGAAATGAAAAGGAGGTTTAAGGAAGAGCCCAGTAAAAAGTTCCATGAACTCATGCAGGCTGCCATTATGTGGTCAGAAGAAGAGGAAGTTCCGGGGGCAGAGAGGGCCAAGCCTAAACCCCATACACAAAGTGGGGGCCTAGTGAATGCAGCTGCTGGGGAAAAGGCCCTGCCCCAAACACAGCTAACATTGGAAAGCCTAAGTGAAGCTGTCCAAAAACTGGCTGTCCAACAGGGGGAGATGCTGAAAGTGATGACTGAGGTGATGAAAGGAAATACCTCCACTAATGTGCCAAAATATCCAAGAGCTCCAGGATCCCGAAGATCTCCACTGAAGGATGAGCTAGGGAGGTACATTTGTTACACCTGTGAAAGGCCAGGACATACTAGCCGAGATTGTACACTGAGAAGGAGACCAGAGTCCCAGGCACTCAAAATCGGTGGGGCACCAGGAGCGAGTGGTCCATCTACAGTAGAAGGCCAAGCAGTGGCAGAAGGATTCCTAGGCCTCTCCTTCGTGGAAAATCACTCTGCATACAGTGATGGGAGGAACATGGGCAGGACCAGCATATCTAGCGACTTCTGTAAGCGAGCATTTGGAGACTGTCTAACTGCTGAAGTATGTATAGCAGGGGTAAAAACCAGATGTTTGTTAGATACTGGCTCAGAAGTCACCACCATTACTGAATCACATTTTCAAAAATACTTGAAAGACAAGGAGCTGACCATGCACAACACACAGTTTGTACATCTAACAGCAGTTAATGGACTGGCAATCCCAGTGGTGGGATGCCTCGAAGCAGACATCGACTACATGGGCCAGACACTGCCAGGGAAATGCATCTTCATCCTGAAAGACAAGGCCTCTGAAGGGAGCCATATAGGAGAAGGAGTCCCAGGGATTCTGGGGATGAACATCATTAGTGAGCTGAAAGAGCTACAGTTGCCAGTAAAAGGAACCAGGAGGATGAACCGTCATGGGCACTCTAAGAGGAATGCTGTGCTGAGTGGAGTACTGGCTCGAGCGGAGAGGCAGAGTCATTCCCTGGGCCCCACAAGGTGGATTGGAAATGTTAAAGTTGGCAGAAACCAGAAGACCATTATTTCTCCTTGGAGAGAGAAGATCCTTCATGAATGCTGCTGGATGCCAGGAAATACCAATGAATATCGAGTGCTGGTAGAGCCTACAACTGGGTCAAGCCTACCTAAGGGACTTCAGTCAGCCAATGTATTGACTAGTGCCATCAAAGGAAGAGTACCAGTGAGTCTTTTAAACCCAAGCGTGAAGGCTATGGAGTTGCAGCCTGAGGAGGCGATCCCTGAGGTGAAGATAACATTTGGGGAGAAGGGAGAACAAGTTACCTTTCCTCAAGAAAGATGTGGTGGGAGACTGCCAGTTCAAGCGGTATGCCAAGGGCTGATTCCTGCACAGGTGGCTAACTTAAGGGTGTTGCCAGAGAAGCATCAGGTAGCCTTTTCTAAGGATGAGGTGACCAATTTTGATGACTGGGTCAAAGGTGTCCATTACAGGCCAAAGACAACCAGCAAAGTTGCTCTCAGTACAGCTAAAGACACAGCCCAAAGTAGGAAAAGGACTTATGATCGCAAGTCCAGTGGGGCTCTCATCAGGCCTGGTGACCGTGTACTAGTTCGTAACCATGGACAACAGGGGCGTAATAAAATACAGGACAAGTGGGAGTCAAATCCCCACATTGTAGTTGCTCACAACAATCCCGAGCTACCAGTTTATACCATCCGGCCTGAGCGAGGAGGTCCTGAGAGACTAGTACATAGGGATCAACTAAAACATTGCACTCTTAGTCCAGTCAGGGACCATAGGAGGCGTACATCAGCACACCCTGAGGAGACGGAAACCAATTGGGGGATGGTTCTAGTCCCACAAACTGAGTACAGAGGGGAACAGAGTGGGGCAAACACAAACCCTAACAAGAATGGCCAGATCCCTCAAGCTGACCCAGTATTACCCGAGGACAGGGAAATAGAAAATATGAGTAATGAACCACCATTTTTAAGAAGGTCCCAGAGGGCTAATAAGGGTGTACTGCCTGTTAAATTTAGAGATGATTATGTGATTGGTTCTATGTAGTGTTTTAATTAATATTGTTATGTATAGTATGAAGAAGTAGATGTGAAATGTTTAATATGTTAAATGTTCTTTTGATGTTAATGGGTTTGATATGATGTGGGTATATGTTGTTAATAATGGGTCCGGAGGTATTAGTGTAAACATTGTGGTTGTGGCAGAATTTTAGCAAGGGGGAATGTAAGGGGACTGTTATCCCCTTACTAACATTCAGAGCTCCCAGTACCAAAAGGGGAAGGGTCGATGGGACTGACAGTCCCCAGGGGCAATGGGGAGAGGCCAATGCTCCAGGTCAGCCTGATTGACAGGGCGGGCAGGCGAATCAGGGAGTCAGGAGGTCAGGGTGAATCCCGTCCTCCGTGTGAGCTGAAGTGGCCTGAGTCAGAGTGAGTGGGGCTGAGCTAAGGAGAGGCCAGAGCTGAGCTGGGCCAGATCTGGAGGGGCCAGAAAAGCAGCCCAGAGACACAGACCTGCCCTGGGAGCAGAGCTGCAGCCCAGAGACAGACCTGCCCTGGGAGCAGAGCTGCAGCCCAGAGACAGACCTGCCCTGGGGGGAGAAGCTGCAGCAGCCAGAGGGGCCAGGGCAGCAGCCCAGGGAGCTGGAGGCAGAGCAGCAGCAGCAGCCGTGCTGAGGCAGAGGAGCTGGAGCTGAGGCAGAGCGGTGGAGCTGGGGCTGGAGCAGTCCGGAGCCGGGTGTGGTGAGCAGCTGGGGAGAGCGAGGGGGACCCTGGGCAGTGGGCCCAGCGCAGGGAGACGCCTCAGCCAAGGGGCCCTGCAGGCCAGACTTGCAGGGGGATCGTAACCCCGACAGGGCGGGGGCGACGCTGGGAAGAAGGGTCCTGCCACCCAGAGCCTGCGAGTGTGTGGCCACCGCCAGAGCAAGTGTCCAAGCCACAGCGTCCCTGCAGCACAGCCAGGGCCTGAGAAGGAGCCTGGGACTTGCAAAGGAACAGACTGAACTGCCCTGACATTGCAGAGACACTGTTGAGATGTTCCCTGCCACAGAGCGGGGTGATGTGTTTTCATTAGCCTTTCCCATTTTTCCTTATTCCTGTTACAAATTAATTGTTAATTAAATAATTTGCCTTTGCTTTGAATTGTATGCAGTGATCAGTGGGTCAGGGAAGCATCCTGTTTAGAGAGTACACCCCGGAGTGGGGACACCCTAGCCCCTGACCTAGGTGACCACAGCAAGGTTGGGGGTCGAGCCCCCCAGGAATCCTGGGCCCAGCCTTGTTGGGGTTACGAGGACTCTGCCAGACAGGAGAGTGCAAGGGGAGTCCTCGAGGGCAGGGAGGCCTCTGGGTAAAGGAGGTGGGAGCGAGGACTCAGATCCTTCCGCTAGCCCATTTCACCGGGGTAGTGCAGAGACGAGGAAAGTTCCCCACAATAGCGGGACTATTCCCCCGCTTACAAATAGAAGCAGGTGTAACCTTAGTGCCCTCACGGCCAAGATAGAGTCTGTTCTGCAGGCAGCTCTGACCAAGAAAAGGCATGTGCAGGAACATAGTGGGGAAAGTTCCTTCCACCCCAGGGGCACCTGTTCCAAACCCCCTGGAGTGAACACACACACCAGAATAGAACAATGAATATAGGAAAGGGAAATATGTATTTACAGAGGGATGAATGGAGAAAAACATCAGGGCGAAAGATCGGAGGAGTGGTAAAACTGGGTTGCATTCAACACGAGGCCCCCACAGGCCCAGTGGTGGACTCTGAAAGGGCAGACACTGAGCAATGCACCTGCACTCAGAGTTTAGGAGTTCTGGACAAAGTTGCAGTCCAGTGGTGAGACTTGGGTGCTCCTGGTCATCTTAGACACTAGTAAACTTTCCCCAACAAACCCCTCCAGTGCCCTCTTCTTCCACTTTCTGCAAACCAGCACAGAGCGACCACCTCCCCACTTAACTAGCTAACAGCCTTACAATGCAAGGTGTCATGCCCCAGTACTCACAGCCCCATACAGCTCTGGGCAGAAGTAGTATTGGTTCCAGCTCCCGTTTGTCCTTCTCAGGAAATTTCCTCCCTGGCACAGTGCTCCTCTTGGCTACTGTCCTGGGGTGTCCCCAGTTGGCCACTCTGTCCCTCCCAGGCTTCGGGCAGGTTCTCGGATGCTTTACTTTGTGAGGGCCTGATTGCTGCATAGGGTTGCCAACTTGGTAATAATATTTAAAAACCGGACACTCCAGCATGAGTGCTAGAACGTCACCTGCCTTGCCTCTTCCCCGAGGCCTCACCCCTGCCCTGCCTATTCCCCCAAAGTACCGCCCCTGCCCCACCCCTTCTCCCAACCCCCCACCCCTGCCCTGCCTCTTCCCCTGAGGCCCTGCCCCCTGTCCACTCCTCTTCCCCTCCTCCTCCTGTCGCTCGCTGCTTTTTCCCTCCTACCCCCTGCTGCCTGGGTCAGGAGGCACTCATCTGCAGAGCCAGATCTGGGAGCTGCAGCCACCCAACAAAGGTAGGAAGTGGCCTCGGCTGAGTAGGGGCTGGAGCAGGTGATACCCGGCGCCTCCTCTCCTCCCCCGCTCGCATTAACTGGACTTTGGGTGTCCAGTCAGTAGATCTGACTGGACACTGTCAGGTCCACTTTTCAACCAGACTTTCTGGTTGAAAACTAGGCACCTGGCCACCCTATTGCTGCAGTCATTCTGCCTGCAGCACCAGACACACATACCCTGTTGCTCTCCCTCTTGTGCCACTCCTCTCCCCTCAAAAAGCAGCACTTCCTCTGCCTGGAACAATTAGCACTCCCCCCACCCCTTAGGACAAAGATTTAAAGAGGCCATGCTTTCTAAACCCCAACGGGGTTACACAGGGAAATAATCAGGGCCCCATGGAGCTCCACCAATCAGATCCCAGGACTGGAATTCTCTGTCAGAGTTGAGTTTCTAGTTCTGGTGACTGTTAACGGGTCACTGGGCAGCAGGTTGGAACTTACTGGTGCTGAAGAGCTCTGCGGACTCTGACCTGTAGGTAGGCAGAATGCAAGTACTGGGTACATGCTGGAAACGTGGTTAAAATGCCAGGGCTAATGCCCCACTCTTTCAAAAAAGTGTCATGGGATCAAAGGTGATCAGGAGCTCTCTTTTATGGCCCCCACAAAATATGGCTCCTCCATGAGTCCAGTATTCTACGGAATGTAGTAGCATGGAATATAGCATGGACTTACCTTATAGCTGGGCTGGTTCAAATGAGGATATCCTGGAGGCACAGGTTTTTCCCTTCCCTATGCAGGAGGATCTTGAAGCGAAAGAAAGGCAGAACATGGAGAATGGCTGAGTGGAGGAGCAAGGAATCTGGTTTTAGGCAGAGGGAAACTTTCTTTTAAAGACCTTATTTTTGGGCTGGGATACACAAAGGTATTTAAGTGCCTGTGTCCTGTTTTCAGGCAACCCACAAAACACTTGCTCGGCTGCTGCCTAACCCTGTAGATGCCTGAACTCACCCCTCTGGGCATGTGCACTGCAGCTTCACTCTTGGCACCCAGGCACCTGTCTCCTACATGAGCACGCATGCTATTGCCTCATGATAGGAGTCCAAGTGCCTATCTTCCGCCTAAGTCCCAAAGCAATTCGCAAACTGGGAAAGACAGATCTTTGGCTGCCCTGGTCACATGTGGGGGCCTGATCCACTAGGTGGCCTCTGAGCATGGCTACCAAATCAGGCTCCTCAGGGGAGTTCACACAAAACAGCTCGGGGGAGGGGGGAATAGGAGGGTAAAGCCCTCCCTTAAAACTGGGTGGATACTCCCCCAGGATATGGAATCCCCTGCTTCAAGTCCCTCTTCCCCTGAAGGGGAGAAGGGGATTTGAATAAGAACCTGCCCCCCTCACGAGATGACCACACTAGGCAGTAGTGTCATTCTAACTCTGTCTCTGACCCAATTAATATTTAAGTATTCCATTGCAGAGGTGCTGAAAAAAATTGTATAGTGGGGGTGCTGAGAGCCATTGAACCAAACTATAAACACTGTATATGACGGAAACCACTTCAAACCAGGGACACCATCAGATTAGGCCTGAATAAAGACTGGGAGTGGTTGGGTCATTACAAAACCTAAACCTAATTTCCCCAATACTGATTTTCCCTACTGTTACTCACACCTTCTTGTCAACTGTCTGAAATGGGCCACTCTCATTACCACTTCAAATTTATTTTTCCTCCCTTGGTATCCTGCTGTTAAGTGAATTGTCTCATTAGACTGACCTCACACTTGGTAAGGCAACTCCCATCCTTTCATGTATTTATACCTGCTCCTGTATTTTCCACTCCATGCATCTGATGAAGTGGGTCCTAGCCCACGAAAGCTTATGCCCAAACAAAATTGTTAGTCTCTAAGGTGCCACAAGGTCTCCTCGTTGTTTTCACTGATACAGACTAACCCCTCTGAAACCTCTGAGGGAAAAATCCTCACTGACACAGGATAACACCTTTATTGATTTGAAATCTGTGTAAAGGCCAGCTACTGGTACAAAGGCCACATAGTTAAAACTGTCTGTGAGGGGCTGCAGGGTCTGGTGTGCCCTACACCTATCAATCTGATGCTTGGGATTAAAATGGATGATTCCAGATCTGGAAACCAATTTTGGCTTTCCAACCATGCTGTGCCCTTAACAATAGAATTGTGTTAGAGAGCTCCTCAGTCTCATGGAGTGCTTCATCTCTCTTGGGATAGTTATCAGAAGGCCTCTATTGTGTATTGAGACATGCCTGAACATTAGCAGGAAACTTTAGGTGATCAGAAGTTCACACACACATTAGAATATGTAGCCACATGCTTTAGCCAAAGCCTGTGAAGTATTTCACAAGTTTGAAGCTAGTAGGTAAAATGAGAAAAGGGTCAGCTGGTTTATCCAAGTGGGTGGGAAGGATGTGTCAGAACATAAAGTTCCCGTGGTGAGGGCCAGAAAATCCCCTCAAAGGGAAAGAAAACTTGAGACAAATTGTCTTGCTGATTTTAGCCAAAGGTTCAACATGTGTCCATTGATTTTAGACTGGTTAAGGGTAGGCCAAAATCAAAACCCTTTCCTAGGTAAATACAATGTCAGAGAGAGGACTCAAAATATTTGGATGTTAATTACCTCTTAGCTGAAACAAGGGTTGATCTAGGATTATTTGCCACATAACTCAGGGGTATGGCATTATCACAAATACCCTCACCGAAAAACTTCAGTGTGATAAAATAAAATAAAACAAAACAGAATAAAAACCTAAATCTGGATTAATAATGCTGCCCTGACATGCAGAGATCAGTGCTTAGCCAGTTGGGTTCATATTTTCTTTCATGATAGAAAAATATGTTCTGCGCTGATAATGATGTAGAGAGAAATGTACTGCCCCTCCAAAATTAGTGCAGTTTACCAAAAATGTCAGCTAGAGATCTCTGGAGATATCTCTTTAGGGTATTAGCCATGCCACAGTTCAGGTGGCTGGTGAGATTAAACTGACACGCCAATAGCCAATACTGTATAAATTTCCTTATGACTGTTACTGCAGAGAAACAGTACAGTCCACAATATGGTTAGATTTTGGAGATCACAGAATAAATCTTTATGGAAAGATAGTATCTTAATTTTACACTAGCTACAAAGGAAAAGCCCACAGCTCTGAACAGCCTGAACTGTAGTTTTGGGGTTTTTTGTGGGGGTGGGAGGAATAGGTAGTACCTATAAATGTCTACTACCATAGCCAAGTAAAAGGTGAGGCTCTTTTCAGCACTACTTAAGGTTTTACATAGAGTTTCACTGTACTGAAAACCAGAACTCCGGCAAATAGACTGCAAAAAATGTTCCTCTAAGAATCTACAAGATGTGACCAATGCCATAGGGTGCTACGGCTAGGGGGATAGAACGAGTGGAAAGTATTTCTATTGACAGGTGCAATGAAGGGACAGTTGTCAGCACTGTTCAGCAACACAGTAAGGATAATCAATCTGCTATGCCAGAACACTGGTGAATACAATGATGGAAAGCTGTTCCACAGAACTATGATGGTATGAACAGATTGACTCAGGTGCTCCAAAAATATGCGTTGATGTGTTTTCCACAGGACCTTGAGATTTGACTAGTGCAGCATGGCATACCAACTAGGAGAGCCCTGTTAAACTGTGGCTAAGCAAAAACAGAAAGATATAGCTGATCAGACTGAGTATAGTTTAGAATCAGAGAAGCAACAGCACATGGGCTTCCTCATTTGTGATGGTTAAGGCCCTTTGTTACCAGTTTTTATTTTGTTTAAAATTTCCCTGGAGTTTATCGGTGTGTAACCCTTCTGCCCGTCAGAGTTGGCACCAACAAGGGCCAGGTTCAGTTTCTAGGGGTTCTGTTTCAATAACACAATGCAAAACCAGCTCAAGCTCCCACCCAGTGACCTGGGACAATTACATACCACCCCCCTGGGCACCTCTAAGAGGCAATACTTCCTCTCTCGCAAGCACAGAGTCTGAGTGTAGCAACAGCTGTTTAATAAAGGAGGGAAACAATACGGCATTATGTTGGGGAAACACCACAAACAGGATTCATAACACAAACCATGAGCAAAAGACCCACCACCAAGTAAGTTTGGCAGTGTCCTTTTCCCCTCAGGGTCTTAAGTCCAGGAACCCGACAGTCGCCCCTCCCACCATTTTTTGTCTCTGGTCAGTGCAGCCCCAGAGTAGTTCTTGGGTCCAGCAACCCAAAGTCACCCCTCCCACAGTTTTCATCCTTAGTCAGTGCAGCCCCCCCAGAGTTCAGAAGTTCATCTGCAGAGTTTACCTCCTAGCCTTTCCAGAAAAGGGGGAGGTACGTGGGGACCTTACATACTCCACTGCTTGTGTCAAGAGCCAATTGCTACACCCCTCCATGGGGTTCTACTGCAGTCTTCACCATGAGCCACTCCTCCCACTAGCCACTCACCAAAATTAGCTCTCTTATCACACAATGGAGTAGGTGGCATACTACCAGATACAAATACCTATCCCCAGCTTTTCTCAGTTCACTGGGCTTTGGAACCCATGTCCCTTGCCTAGCGAGTGCTACTTAGTTGAGGTCAAGTCCCTCCATCATAAAATGCCAAGTACAGTTCTACTGTCCTTGATTCACATAACCAGGATAACACCACTTTATTACTCCTGCCCCAAAAACAGAGACTGGGGATCCCACAGCAGCCAAAGTGACCATTTGGGTAAGCAGTCCCATCATGCTAGGCAGGGTTGCAAACGAGATCAGCCCCTGAAGTCCTTTTCCACAACTCACCACTAGATGTTGGGGTAGAGCTCATCCTCACTCTGCTTACAAGTGTTTATTACAACAAATAAAAAATAGTGATATTCAGTGCAAAAAATTAACTTCACTGTTTTATAGATAAATATTCGGGGACAGAAGGTCAGAAAAAAAGCAACGAAAAAAGAAAAGTAAGAATTTATGAAACCATTTCTCTAACCCCCATTGCAGAAATAAAGCTTCCTTTTAAAACAGTTTTCTGTTTCTTACTCTTGATAGAAGGGGCTTCAGTGTGAATTCCGAAAGTCCTGGGTGGTGTAGGCTCACAACAGTTTGGTTTTTGTGTGTCTTTTCCAAGGTCCATCCTCCTGTAGTCCTGGATGTAGCCGAATTCAGAAAAATATTCTCTCCACATTAGCTGAGCCAGGCAGGATAGTAAGGATGTGAGAAGCTGCATGGCTCAGCTTTGGGAATTCAGTGCAGTGGATTTTCCATATTTAAAATGGAGTGATGTCGCCGTTGTCTGGAGAAAGCATTGCCATGTGCGCATGGAATTCACTTTCCAGTTTAGCCCTTTTTTCATTAGGAGCCACAATGGGGAATATAATACAAAAATAAAAATGACATTTAACAGTAGAGGACACCCTTTTGCAATGGGAGATCAAATAGCACAATGACTTTTCAGAATGATGGCTTGCTCTAAAGAGCTTCAGGGGACATGTTATGAGTGACAGTAGCTTTCTATTTCCTTGACAGCTCTGTGTTAAGGTCTTTGGAAAGCCTTTCCGGGTGTATCCTGCTCACTGACTGGCAAAATGGACATGAAAAGATTTGTTTTTTTTCTGGATTTTCCCCAGATGCACTTTGTGCTAAAGTTCCACAGAGACATTGTTGATCAAAATGCCATATATCTTTGTTAGAGAATGTTCTGTCTGTTGAAGAACACGATTCCAGTTTCTTCTGCACTTCATACAATGGCTGAAAGTTTCAATCAGTACTAAGGAAAGCAGCAGGTAGCAGGCGCCCGGCAGGTGAAGGGATGCCCAGTACTCATGGGGGGGGGGGGGGCAGATGGGGCGGGGTGGGATTGCCTGGTATTCACTGTGATGTGGCAGTTGAAGAAACCTTTTTCTCCTTGCGGGTCTGTTGCTGCAGCGGTCAGGTGACCTTGCCCATCTCGCTCTCCCACTGCAGCATAGTAGCCACCAACTGGAAGTTATCCTCCTCTGAGCCGGATCACTGTGAGGGGAGACTGAGCCGTCATCTCTCCTTCTGGAATAGGGAGCTAGGTCCAGGAAGTTCTGGCACATCCAAAATTTGGCGAAAATAATGTTTTTTTTTTAAATTCCAGGAATTATTTGGGAAAATCAGTAAAAATTGAAAATAAAGGGCCTTAGTGATGGTATGGAGTTAAAGATGCTCAGATGCTACAGTGCTGATGGTGGCATAAGAATCTATCTAGAATAGTATAAGATGGTAGATAAAAAGGACCAAATCTTCATCTTGTGAATCGAATACCAGGCTCTCATTGATGATACAGTTAAAGATGTCTTACCATCACCACAAATGCAGTACACCCTCAACACATTAACAGTCACTGGTTTTCTACCCTGAATTAGGTATCTGGTTATGGATAGGTCACAGGGACCCCAAGAGTCCATAAAGCAGCCACATCCTGTAGTCACAAGGACTTTCTTGAATAGAATGTTAGGCTATTTGGACTTTGCAATGCCCTGGTAACATTCCAACACCTTTTGGACAGAGTCCAAGCCAGGGCTATTCTTGGATGATGCTATTGTTCTTGGAAAGAGTGTACGGGCAATGCCAAGTAGGCTCTGGTGAATTTTCCAACACTCATTTACTGCTAAATTAAAGCTAAAACCTATTAAATATTGTTTATTTGGGCATCAGTTCTCATATATATTGTTCCTTATCTCCGAGACAAGGATTGCTATTAACTGGGAGAGATCTGCAAAATTGAATGACCAGTCCCAGGGAATGATCAGAAAGCAGAGAAATGGAATCCAGTTGAGGTTCTGCCAGATCGCATATCACAGAGTCATCAAAATCCAGTTCCCATTGACAAAAATTTAAAGGAATTTATGCAACACCTCAAAGGAGACCTAGAATGAAACCAAGCAACATGGATTTCCCACACAGACACTTGAAACCATAGGCACCGACTCCTTCGGTGCTCCGGGGGCTGGAGCACCCACGGGGAAAAATGGCAGCTCCCCGCCAGCCCCGCACCCGTGCCCAGCACACCTCACCTCCGCCCCCGATGCCGGGCGATGTTGGGGTGGGGCCGGGGCACGAGCACCCACCGGCGCCGATGAAAGTCGGCTCCTATGCTTGAAATTCCTATTAGGAATCAGGCTAGTGGTGTTGCAGTCTGGCATCTCTGACAGGTGTACCCATAAGTTCATTGTTTGATTTGACATATTTGTACTTAGGAATGTAAGAGGTTAGATATCAAACAGCAATAAAATGTTCATGCTGTGAAGGCTGAATGCTGGGATGATCACAGGGTTGTCTGAGCACAGAGTGGGGGTATTATTACACAATGGGTCCTGTAAGGGGAGTTCAGTTCTTGGGGGAATGAATTTGCCAAGCACCAAGAAGTGTGCACTGGGTTGCTTTGGCTGTGTTTCTGCTCTTGAGGCGTAGGGAGCAGAGTTATTCTGCTAGTTTCCATCCAGAGTTGATCCCACTAAATATTTGCTATCCATCCTTAGTTTTAGTTTATATCATTAGGGAACATATTTTAGAGAACATGGGTTATTTGGGGGGGACTTTACAATTGTTTTATAAATGAAAATGTCCTTTTTTTTAACCCTCCAGTTGGTGTTTTGTTTATCAAAGTTATTATTTATTTTTAATTCACTCAATGCTATTTTTTCCCTATGGTGATACAGTTTTGGTGTATAGGCTTTACCCCAGGGGGAAGCACCACATTTGTGGTCTGTAACTTTTTTTTCTTAGAATCCCCAAATCTGTCAGTTGCTCACAAGCTAATAGGCATCAGATCTCCCAAAGATGGGACTCCTTGCTGGCTCAAGAAGGCCAAATGTCTGCCTGAGGGCCCCACAAGACACATAGCTCAGACACAGAAAAGCTGCCCTGCCTTCCATACTCTCCCCTTTTTCTGATGCCACATTTCTTTTTCTTCTCTTCTCCTTTTTCTTTCTCTGTTTTTCTCTCCATCCGTAATAACAAGATTGAGAATGATGTGAACAGGAACATGAGGGAGGGAGCAGGAGCATCGAAGCAAGGGTTCCATGCTTCTAAGTAGAAGGAAAAAGAGCTTGAGGGAAGAGGAGATAGATTGGGGCTTGTATCCGTAGGGCAGAGGTCCCCAAAGTGTGGGGGGGATGGAGGAATGTTTGGGGGGCATGGAGGAATGTCGGGAGGGATGGCAGGCCCAGGCCAGCCCCCATGAGGGCAGGGAGGGAGTGCCACCCAACCCCTTCATGCCCCCAGCTGTGGCCCAGTCCCGCCCCAGCCATGTACCTGGCTCCCGGCCCCCACATCTGGCCATGTCCCCAGCATCCACTGCGGCTCCGCTCCCAGCCCCGCGCCAGCCCCCAGCCTCTGCTGCAGCTTCGTTCCAGGGCCAAGGCTGGGCGCAAGGCTGAGAGCAGAGCCTCACCTGGCCACGGTTCAGGATGTCAGTCCCCACTGCAGCCCGGCTGTGGCTCTGCTCCCTCCCCCGCACCCAGCCTCAGCCCTGGCCACAGCCCCACTCCTGGCCCTAGACCCACCCCCAGCTATGGCCCCAGCGTTGGCCCCTTACCCCGGCTCTGAGGGTTGGGGGTGGGGGGCGTACACAGGGGGTAAGGAGGGGCACAACCCTCAAAAGTTTTGGGACTGCTGCCATAGGGGCAGGGTCTCACAATTCATCGTAATTTATTTATTTATTTTTAATGATAAAAATACACAACAGGCACCCTGCCATCACTTAATCACATAGATTATATCACAAGCATCCAATCTGCCTCACCCCTTTAGAAGAGCAAATCATAAGCAAACTGATACCTCAATCTCCATCCCATCTAGTCTCTCCCTTAACGCCCAGAGAGATAAGCTTCAGGGCATGCTCTGGGCTCAGGTAACATACCTGGGATATATTAAACCAAGAATGGGGGCATAAGTGTCAAACCCATCTCTTACAACTAGATGAATTACTGAGTATGACTTGAATGGGACAGGATGGGAAATACCATTAGAGAGAGATCTCAGAGAGAAGGGAAGTAATACATTTCTGTCGGACTCCCCTCTACTCTTATCTTTGTGTTCCTGCCTGGTTTCTGTGGGGAAGGGGATTTTTCCTTTATGCCATATCAGTGGGTGCTGATTAGTCCAATGGCAGGAATTTATTATCCAGCAGCCATGCAGCCCTGGAGCAGCAGAGCGACTCCTCCTCCTGCTACCAATTCCCCTGAAGATTCCAGATTGGAATTGTCTGCCGTCAGAAAGCCCTGCTGCTAATACATTGGGGAAGGGAGCCCAGCTTTGGCTTGGAGAGATGTTCTTTTCTGGTGCATGCTGTAACAAGGCTATTGCACAATAATAATTGCTCTCTGATATCTGCACCTTGTTTGTAGCCCAAGATGGGAGTCAGGAAAGGAAACTGATGCTCAAGAAAAGGCAAATGGGGTAGATCTCTTTAGAAAATGTAAGCAAGAATAACCAGAGAATATCTGCCAAGTAACAATCCTTTGGGAAACATTTGGAGATAAAATAAGGGATCTGGTATATTAATACTGGAGAGACTGGTGTCTAATAACAGAAAAGCAACACTAATAAGAGTTACACTGCTAAAAACAGGCAGGGACCGATTTTATAGATATATGGAATGCAGTGGAGAATGTACAGTTCGTTACCTGTAAAAGCATTCATTTGATAAAATTCCACATAAATAGGGTTCAGACCCAGCCAGAAACTAACAGAATTGAAAATAGAGTAATGCTGAGAGTAAAGACCCACAAGTGGGCAATGGTATCAAACGGAAGACAGCAGATGTCAGTTTGCAAATCTACATTATTCTCAAGGACCAAGAGGAAAGTGGGAGTAAATTTAATTGGTATCAAATTTACTGATGACCCCAAAACCAGAAAGGCAGCAAAATGTAAAAGGAGAGAACAGAAATACTCAATAACCCAGAGAAATGGGGACATCTGATCACTGCAAAGCTTCACTGGCCTAGCTTATGTAAGGGGGTGGTGTATTCTTAGGAAAGGTGATGTTACCCAGAACAGGGAAAGATTTATAGAACCAATAATGGTTCCAAAATTAACCATATTTAAAGGTTCTTTTATAACACCCTGCAAGGCTTCCACGTGAAAACATGAAGGGTTCGTAAATGTAAATGCAGCCAATAGACCATTTAGGTTCTGTAAGAAACCCTGTGTTTAGCTCCTTTAACAGTTTTTCCAGAAGCTTATCTAGCTAGTTTGGTTGGTGCTTGTTTACAGGGAAAGAAAACATGGGAGAGTTTTATTTATCCCAGATTTCCAAGAAGGGAAGCCTATGACCATTATTATATTTCCTTATAGGGTAGATATAGATCTGTTTTCTTCCTGGTAAAATTTTTATCACTTTGGCATGGAGAGGAGCTCTCTTTATGTGGCAACCCACTCCTTTGCTGTATCCTATGGACAGTCCCTTATTCTGAATTCAATTGTACTTGAGGATTTGGTGTAGCTCTCGAAGGCATCACAAGGCAGACCATGCATAAATTTAAAGTAGAAGCACCCAAAGCTCAGGAAAGCGAGGTCCAAGTCTAGTAATTTTTAACCTAAAATATAAAAGTTATGGGAGGACTCCAAAGACAGATGGGCATGTGGATGCATGGAGGGGTTGCCAGAGGCTATGGTGGAGGATGTAAAGTGAAACCTAGCAGGAGTGCAGTATCAGAGACCCCATAGGAAAATGAAAAAGTGCCTCCTGTGCTCAGTTTATTTTATTATTCCTCTTCCATTTGCTAAAACAAAGCAAACCAGATTTCAGAAATAGGAAGATTTCATATAGCTTATTTCTGTATTAAACATGGTGAAATGCAGCAATACAGCAAAACTAATGACTGACTCTGGCACTTTGGATTTTTCACACATTATGAAATAGGTTCTGAAAATGAACTTTTGAAGACTAATTTAGTGCTCATTTCTTTTTCCTTTGCTTTATTGTTGCTTGAATGCCTCATGAGATCCTTCAGACAGATCCATAATGAAATAATTGCTGGGTATATCCCCACAGTCCAGCCATGAATGTTGCCTTCAGTTGCCTTTTGTGATGTCTATGCTAACTTCCATAGTTTCCAAATACTGCTAGTGCTTTTTTTCTCTGTATTTATTTTTCTCCATTTTTCAAATCTTTGGTGACTGACTCATTTCGACACATCCTCATACAAGTTCCACACAGATGAAAAAATGGCTGCTAATAAAGAAACACATCAAAATATCAGTACTTTGATCTGTGAAATCTGTTGGGCCCCAGCATATAATTAAATAGGTCAGGATAGACACTTTTTCAACAACCTTCAGTGATGAAAGACAGAGTTGCTAAAGCCTACTGCAGATTCCGAAATTATCCACTGAGGCATTGTCATAAAGTAGGGTGCATGGTGAACTCTTCAAGGATAACATTGTCTCTCTGGTGCGCTGTGTAACCAATGGGAGCCGATATCAGGTTAGACCAGGCCAATACTATGTTTTCCTGGGTCCTCTGAAGTCATCATCTCTTAGTCTTGATCTCGTCAGCTAAAGTCTCAACTCTGCTTCCCCTCTGCCCTGAAGTAGAGTAAGATTACCTGGCACAGTGGGGCTCCAGTCAATGTAGGTGATCAGTCTTGTGAGCCCTAGATGCACTCCTGCTCCCAACCTAAATGGAGGAGTGGGCCCAACAGTTCCTCAATCACTTCACCAATACAGAATCCAAGTGTTACAGGATATCACCATAGTACAGAAGGAGGACAACACATCTTGAAGAACCACAGTTACTGTTGAGTAAAACAAGATTTTTTCTTTTTTGAGTGGTATTCCATATGTATTCTGCATGTGGTGCCTCATAACCAGTGACCTTGTAGGTAGAAAGTGGGAGTGCAGAGTCTATTTCAATAATGATTGCAGGACAGCTCTGCCAAAGCAGGCATCAGATCTTGATGCCTCAACAAGGGAATAATGCTCTATACAAGTTTAGACTGACCCTCCCACCCCATGGAGCCACCTTGCAAATTGCAGAGACTGGTATGCTTCTTAGGGAAGCCACAGAAGCTGCTCAAGCCCTAGTAGAGTGGGTTCTAAACTGCATGGGTGGATCTAATCTAGCTAACTCATAACATGATTTAATAAAATTAGACACCCACATAGACAGTCTGGGGGTAGATATTGCCAGACCCCTCATACTCACTGCAAACACTATGAAAAGCCATGATGGAATGACTTTCTTCTATCCAGGTAAACTGATAGAGTCCCAGCTACAGCAAGGGTGTGTGGTTTTGCTTCTTCCCTGGCTGGAGTGGGGTTTGGGAAAGAAACCTGGCAAATGAATCAACCTAGCTAATTAGGTTTTTGTGGTTTTTAAAAACATTTTCTCTGTAATGCTTTTTACCTTAAGAGTAAATAAGCTTGTTTAGAAAGCACTGTGTCAGTTACACTGTGTACGTCAATTGCAATATAAATATTGTACTTACATTTCAGTGTATAGTATTGAGAGCAGTATAAACAAATCATTATCTATGAAATTTTAGTTTGTATTAACTTTGCTAGTGTTTTTTATGTAGCCTGTTGTAAAACTAGGCATATATGTAGATGAGTTGATGTATGTCCTGGATGACCTCTGAATACCCCCAGGGGTACACATACCCCTGGTTGAGAACCACTGAACTACACAACCCATATAGCAGATACTGTGTCATACAATATGGTACACATAGCCCCCTTATGCATATGTATAAAGCCTCAGAGCAATGTTGCAATATAGTACAAAACCTATTACAATGTAACATACAAATCCCTTATACATATGCATAAAATAACATTACAATATTATACATTAAATAACATTACTAAGTAAATAGCATTCTATGAGTGGTGATCAGGCTATCATAGAATGGGTGGGGTAAAATCCATTCAGATGCTGTATTTACAACCATACCCATGAATTCTTTATATTTCAAGATGATTATACTTATTCCTACTCTTCTTCAAATCCCTCTGATTTGTCTAGGTCCTTCTGCTCTGTCAAAATGATTTCAGCTCTTCAATGGATGCTTCTCCAATCTCCACTTTCTGATCTGCTCTACCCGATCTACTCCAACTGTTGCTCTGCTCAATCTGCTCCACCTGCTAAACACCCATACTGAAGCCTGTCAGCTCTCGGCCTTATATATGATTTTTGACCCTTTCTGATTGGTTGCTCTCTCAATGCTAGCAATTAGCACAGTGTCCTCCTGGTGGGTGATACCTGTTTGGCCAATCAGCTTTACTTGTCATTTGAGCCAGACCTTGCTGAGAACCTCCTTCTCTCTTGACTGACCCTTCCCTTCAGGTATTTTGGAGTGAATTTAATCTCACCCTACTGAACTTTACTTCACCTCGGTTTAGGGTGACCAGACAGCAAGTGTGAAAAATCGAGACGGGAGTGGGGGGCAATAGGTGCCTATGTAAGAAAAAGCTCCAAAAATCAGGACTGTCCCTATAAAATCGGGACATCTGGTCACCCTACCTCAGTTACCTGTACTCTATTGGTCAGTTCAGCCTAAATCCTCCATTTTGATTTTCTAAGGTAAAATCATTGCAGCCACCATTTTGGATTTCTAGTATCAGAGGGGTAGTCGTGTTAGTCTGGATCTGTAGAAGTGACAAAGGGCCCTGTGGCACCTTATAGACTAACAGAGGTATTGGAGCATAAGCTTTCGTGGGTGAATACCCACTTCTTAAGTGGGTATTCACCCACAAAAGCTTATGCTCCAATACCTCTGTTAGTCTATAAGGTGCCACAGGACCCTTTGTCACTTCTTTGGATTTCTAGTTACCCTTACCTTAAACTATCACTATTTAATATTTATAAAAAGCCTTAAATCTCCAACTAACTACATTTTTGTGCATGCTTAAGCATTATGATACTGTCATCACTTTTGTTATGCTAATTGGGGCAGGTGAAAGTTCGGATGTTTTCTCCCTCTCTGCATGCTTACAGCTGCGTGACTGATTGCTCTCCTTGGCACTGCTGCTTTTCTTACACAGGATAATGCAGCTAAAAGCCTCTTGTATCAAGGTAGCACTGTGCACGGCACTCTCATGGTGGATAGTAGTGGTGACTCAGGCTGCACAGTCATCTTTAAATCACTCACTGCCGAAAAACAGTGCTGAGAAGGTCAATGTCAAGAGCAACCTCTCTGTAGTAGCCGGTAACAGGGTTATGGGTAATGAGGTCATCAGCACCTTGTGCACCAATGACAGCACTGAACAGTTGGTACTGGGTTAAGGACTGATCTCCATTCAAGACTAGCAGTGGTAGGTGACCCGTCTCCGTGAAGGTGCCAGAGGAACCCTGATTTGTGTCATGAACAAGCCTTTAACTGAGCAGTTTGAGGCCATCTATATATGCCTGTCTCTACTTGAGCCCTCAAAGGATGACCTCAGTCTGTGCTCACCGCTCCTTCCTACCCCTTTCAGAAGACTGGGTGGAGGAGGACTTAGCTGCTCTCAGAAGATGACACCTTCTTGGATGAATGAGGCCAGGAACTCTGGGATAAGCTGCTGCTCATAGGAGCTCTCAGAGATGCAGTCTGCTTGGGTCTGTTACAGGTATTTTTCTCTGGAGCTGAGGATGGCCTCATTGAGTGCTCCAGGAGAAAAAGCTTAAGTTGGGTTTCTCTAGCTTTCTGAGTTCTTTTGGAGAGAGAATGATACATTGAACACTCATTGGGGAGTCCCTACCTCGAGTGCCCATCTATCAGCTGAATAGCCAGAAGAGGAGCAAGTTTTGAAGCCTGGGGACTTCGCTTCAGACATAGGGGCTAAAATCTAGTACCAGGGAAGGCCCTAGCTCTGAGTGGGGGGGGGAATGTTTTGAATAGTGGATGGGTAATAATAACTAATCCTAACACTACACGAGCTACAATGATACTATTTACACTACTACTAACTATATACAAATGGGATTTAAAGCACACAGCATACATGTAAGCAGAGTCAAGATGAGCTCTACCCTGACATCTGGTGGTGAGTTGTGGAAAGGGATGTCAGGGGCTGATCTTGTTTGCATGGACACACCCACCCTGCCTAGCATGATGGACCACTTGCCCAAATGGTCACTTTGGCTGCTGTGGGATCTCCAGTTTCTCTGTTATTGGGGCAGGAAGACTAAAGTGTTGTTACCCTGATTATGTGAATGTAGGAAGTGGAACTGTTTTATGACAGAGGGATTCACCATCAACTAAGCAGCACTCACTAGGCAAGGGACATGGGTTCCAAAACCCAGTGAATTGAGAGAGGCTGGGGACAGGTATTTGTGTCTGGTAGTATGGGCTGTGTCTGAGGGCCCTAAATGTCAATTACATTTCTTCCTCCTTCCCCTGTCCCACCACTGTAAAATATCAGAGCTAACTTTGAGTTCTTTAGGAGTCTAGTTACAGGCTGCTGAGTTGAAATCACTCTGGGTTAATAGTGCAAGTAAGGCTCTCCTTACTACAAGCTGAAATCACTAAAGAGCTAAAATTACTATGAGCTGAAATCACTGAGCACTGTGTTAAGTAGTGGGGGAGCCTGAAGGTATATTGCTGAGCAGCTGGCGGAGCGGAGCAGTTTGCGGGAGAGTTGGAGGGGCTTGTGGGACGGCTGACAGAGTGGAGCTGCAGGCCGAGCAGAGCAGTTTGCGGGACAGCCGGAGCGGCTTGTGAGACGGCTGACGGAGCAGAGCAGAGCAGAGCGAAGCCCCACTAAGGGACGGGCCAGTCAGCTTTGAGCCACGTAAGGTGCCCCTTACCTATCCCCTCCCCATTTCCACCCAGACTGGGCGGGGGGAAGTGTAACACTCTGCAGATGAACTTTTGAACTCTGGATCTGGACTTTTGGGTTGTTGGACTTTTGGGACTTTGGGTGATTTTTTGGGTTGCTGGACTCAAGAACCAAAGGGAAAGGACATGCTGGGGTGGGTCTTTGCTCACAGTTTGGTTTACGAATCCTAGATGTGGTGTTTCCCCAACATATTGCCGCATTGTTTCTCTCTGTCATTAAAAGGTTTTTTCTACACTCAGACTCTGTGCTTGCGAGAGGGGAAGTATTGCCTCTTAGAGGCGCCCAGGGGGGTGATATATATTTGTCCCAGGTCACTGGGTGGGGGCTCGAGCCGGTTTTGCATTGTGTTATTGGAACGGAACCCCTAGATACTGAACCCGGCCCTTGTTGCTGCCAACAATGACTGGCAGAAGGGTTACACGCACAAGAAGGATTCCATCTCACATCCCTGAGAGGTACGAAGGAATGAAGGGATGGTTTGGCCCACTCGACATTTTATGCCTTTGGGTGGGGAGGCACGAAGGCATCTGGGGCGCAGGCCTGGCTCCAACAGACACTGCTGGCCAGAAGAATCTGATCTCGCACCAGAGGTGGAATACATATGGACCTTCACTAGAAGATCATCTAAGGAGTTAGCCAATGTGAACCAGCCAGGACCTTCAGCTAAGACCATATTCAAAAATGTACCTCAGATATACAATGATCTAATCACAGTAGCTATGTGAAGGGGGAGTACAAATCTAGAAGCCACAGGTAGATCTGCAACATCTAGATCTAAGGAGCTGGCAAATTAACACTGGAAATGAGACACACTCATGCACAGAGATCCACAAGGCATGAGGAAATAAGGCTGTGTGGCTCTCTGAAATGGGTGCATTGTTTATATCTATGACAGGAAGCCAGTGACGAGGGGAAGTTGGGGAAGGTACTAGGGATATGTGCTTCTGTGAAGCAAAGAGAGATGGAGCTTTGGAGATACTACTACTTTCCTTATTCCAATCAAGTTCCATGTTCACTGGCAGAGGAGAAAGCAACTCTTCCTTTACCATACCACTTGACAGTCATCATAACCCCAGTACCATTGTCACTCTTACAGAAATACGTGCCGTGTGTGGGACTCCTATTACATCAGTGGTGGTTTACATAAAGATCAAGAGTAGGATATGGCTAAATGACTGTATCAGTCAGTTTCTTCCTGCTAACAGCCTGTGCTGCAGTGTACATACCACACAAGGAATAAGAGAAACAAAGGGATCAATTCTCAGATGGGAAAGCCAGGCTGTGGTCCTGCCCCACCACACCTTGATTCTCTGACCATTAGGGGGAGGATGCTTTCACCTGGGTCCAGGAGAAACAGGAAGCAGAGAGTGGATCCTCAGCAGAGAAAAAGAATGAATCTTCTCTCATCTACTTTCAGTGTAAAGAGGAACAGAAAGGGAAGCATATCCAGCACAGAGCCTGCAGCATCAATGCTGCTCATCTGCCTAAAACTCTGAACTCTGCCAAAAAGGCCTGGAGAAGCAATTGCTTTATTTCTTGTTTTATTTTGGAAAGAACTGAAAGAGCCCACCAGGGTTGTGGCAGAAGACTTGCTGCCCTGGCTTAGAGAACTGAGGGAAGCCCGGATTTCTCCCTTCGAATTGACAGGCTAAAGTCTTAAAAGGACAGGTCTATTATTTTCCCTTGGACATTTTAATTTTAGTGCCTGAGACTACCACCCCCACCTAACATTGAACACAGTCACTCTGGTACATCTGAACTTCAACAGCAAACAAGTATAACTCTGTGGTACAAACTCCTGACATTATTGCTGTCTGTTTCCTATGGCTAAAGCATAATTAAAATCAGTGAGGACAGCATGCAGTTGGTTGCATGTCCTTGTTTCAACAGAATATGAAAATGAAGCTAAAGAGAAGTCTTGGAAAAGAATGTGTCTTATGCTTTGGTTTCCCCTCTAAATATGCAGCTGTTATGCTGGTATATGACCAACTCAGACTTCAGAATGTTTACTAAAAACTTGACCAAAGTTGTTCTGTCAGTGCCTTAGGAATCCTGACATAGTTAACATTTTCTTCATCTCCCAAACTGTCATGAGATGAATCTCTTGTTCTCTGATGATAGAGAAGGAAAGTAATTTTGGATTAGCATCAATGATAAACTCTGTAATAGGCTTTCTAATGACTAGATTCTGACAGTCATCAACTTTCTTCCGGCACTCTTCAGCTGATAAAATAATCCAGCCTTGCCCTGGAAAAAAAAAGCCCCAAGAAATCCCCCTGGCCAGATGTTACTGGAGAAGGTCCAAATTTCAATCCTGATCTCCATGAGGTGGCTCCTCACAGCTAACTTTTATCTTTATGATACCTTAAACATCCCTGAAATACTAGGCATTCAAAATCCAATCCAAATTCTGGGGCTCAGGCTTATCTCTAATATCTCCTTTTCTTTTCCTTTTTAAAATGTCATAGTGAAAGATATTTAAATCTGAATCTATCTATTATTATTAGCTATTACACTACTTCCTAATGACCCCAATCAGGGTCCCATTGTACTAGGCACTGTACAGACAAATAATGGAAAAACAGCCTGTCTCCTGGAGAACTTTCAATCTAGGAGTACTTATATAGTTCCACCAATGTAATATCTGAGTGTCTTGAAAGTTTTTAGAAGTAGAAATAACAATGACAATCTCATATTCACTCTTTCTTCCTTCTTAGCCTGAAGGAGATATAGCTTGATTAGGATTATTCTTTTAAAGTGGGTGAGTGGGTGTGTTGTGTGTCCATTAGAAGAGATTATTGAGGGGAAGCCAAATAAAAGAAATTAGTTTTTTCACTTTGAGACTTAAGTCTTGCAAGGTTCCATCGTCCAGTCCCAGTTCTGTCTCCAGCACGCACAAGTCTCCTGTTATTAGTCAACAATTTCAAGGTTCTGTTGGAACATAGCAGTCATGAGAAGTCATATTTTGAAGAGGGAGAGGTGATCTCTCAGGCCCAATGCAATGCAGGGCTTTGAATATTAAGACATCGACCTCAAACTGGACTGTGTATTCCATGGGGAGCCAGCACAGAGGGCAGAGTACCAAGTTGCTCCGCTCGCAGTGACCTGCATTGCTAACCAGATGTGCGGCTCTGGTTTTGCACCAGTTAAAACACGGTGCAGTTGTATGTGTGTGACTTCATTCCAAAACTAAGGAGCTTCAGTGCCCATGTTTGGATGTCATAAATGTGTGGATCACTGTGGTCAGGTCTGGAAGTGCTGCATTCTTCTGACCAGTTGTATTCCTCCAAGGGGACTAAATGATTTCACCTTTGCTATTAAGGCTATCTGACTGCAGTGTGTGTCTATGTTGTAATAGGGTTAGAAGCAAAGCAAAATACAGCACGACACTGAACCCATGCCATATGCTTAAAATGGCAAAACTCACTGATTTTTCATCACAATTTTGCTACCTCTGCTACACTACAATACATCCCCACTTTGTGATAAAATAATTTCCTTACAATACAATGATACAGTAAGATAAAGAGAAAAGACTGACAGCATATAATAATGGCATCAGTATCGTCACTTTGTAATATGCAGCATATAGCATTGACTAATGAATCCTCTCAAGAACCCTGTAAGGTCATATTTTTATCTCCATCTTGCAGATGAGGACAATTAACACGGAGTGGTTAAGGGCTGGATTCTGCACCACTGATGTTAATAGTTGGTTTCCGCCGAAGTGAAGATCAGGTTCTGAATGATTTGTTTAAGGCCAGAGTGAGTCAGTGTGGAAGCAGAGAAGAGAACTGATTTCCTGGTTCCCAGATCTGTACTCAGACTACTGTGTCTGAAAATGTAGCTTATCAGCCTGCAGGTAGGATAGGCACCACGTGTGTCTAGCTGAATTCACCTCACATTCAGTTTAGTTTTAACTTTGAAAAAAGTTTGGGCTTGTCCTGGGAGCAAAGATTTTATGTATTGCCGATACCGTGGTGGCAACAGGCTCACTTCACTGTTAAGGCTGTTCAATCAGAATGTCAGATAAAGATTGCCTTTGGCTTCAATTCTTTATTCTGTCAAGGATTTAGCCATGTCGACCAATTAAAAATTATGTGCGACCATTTGAAAATAATTGTACTTGTTAGTTTTTCCCAGTGACTGTAATGTTGAATCCTTGAGAGAACAGCGATTTGTGAGTGATGCCAGTTGCTTGTAGTTTCATCCTTTTCCAGCTCTGTATTTTATTCTCCCTCAGGAGTTTTTTTCCAAAATGGCATCTTTTTATTTAATAGATTCCGCTGTCTTTTTCTGATATGCAGAGATTAGCTGCAGGCTCCCCTAACCTTGACCCATGTTGCCATGTCATATAAATTATTCAGAAAGTTTAGTTTTTGAAGTGGGCACTAATTATATAACTTAACTCCCAGATAAAACAGACATGGAGAACTTGAAGGGGCTCCACAAGACTTTCTTTCCCTGAAGTGGAGTTTTGGTGTATCAATTATACACACAATGTATTTCAACACTTTCAGTGTACTCCTTGGCATTTTTCATTTTTAAAGTTTTAGGCTTTTTCTCAGAGCACATCTTGTCTCCCTTCCTCCTTATTTTATTTATTTATGCTACTTTTCTTTTGGGTTATTAAATTCTCAAAGTAATGAAATGTGAAAGGTAAATTTGTAACGCCAGCACCAGATTCAAGAAAAAAGTACTTTACCTCATGACACTCAGTTTCTGCCAATCTCACTGACTTCAGTACTTGATTCCTCATTTGCATTGGGACTGCAGCTCTGGATTAAGACTGAGCATCACCATGTATGCAGCAGATGTGTAGAAGATCAATTCATTGCACTAGAAAATAAGAGAATTTATTATTTCTGCCAGTGGCTGCTTTGTTGCCCAGATTCTCCTCTTCCTCTGAATCATTCTGTTTTAGAGCTGGGGGGCGGGGGAGAAATGGAATTTCGGTTCTGCGGGACAAAATTTCAACACTTTGAAATTTCCTTTCATACCCGATCAGGCCAAAATGTTGACATTTACCACGGAACAGAAATTTCAAAATATTTCATTTCAGAAATATTCAAACAATCTTTCTGAAATATTTAATGTCTAAACATTATACTATAATAAATTTGAATATTAAATAAAGCCATACAGATAATATAATGAAGCTATACTAAAATTAATTACAAGTTAAAAAAATTAAGCTAAATCAAAGTGAGAAAGGCAAAACAAAACACTCCATTTTAATTCAAACGGTTTCAAAAATGTTTCCATTGAAAATTTCATCAAAATCAACACCTTCCTGCAAAACATTAAGATTTTTAAACAGCATTTTCCAACAGAAAATGACTAGTGCTATTGAATTTCCCCTTTTTGTATTTGTCTTTGAAGTTATAACACTAGAAATATGCCATATGATTGCCTGGCTCCTTAAAATCTGGACAATTCGCTCTTCTCCTTGAGCCTAGGAGTCACCCCCTCAAGCCAAATGAGCTGAGTCAAGGATCAGGACCACCCACGGGCATAGTCGAGAGCAAAGCCAAGGATCAGAGCCAGGGATCAGAAGCTGAATGCCCAAGCCAATGAGTGAGCCAGAGACGTGGTTGAAAAGCAGAGCCAGGGGTGTCAAGGATGGAGAAGGGCAGGAGTTGAAGCAGGCACAAGAGCAGGTGAGGCAGGGGCAAACACGGTGAAGAGGGTGCAGCCGGAAACTGGGGCACCGCTGAGCCCTCTGGCATACGAATCTGGTCCCCGTCTCATGCTGTGACAAGCTGCAGACTGCTCCGAGTCCTGCATTCACACAAACATGTACACAGGCAGGGACACACCCAGCTGCAGTTACATGAATACTTCTCCTCAGCCATTCATGAACTAATAATAGAGAGACTCCAGCTAATTCCCCATGGCTCCCTAGCCTTGCACCCCTGAACTGTACCATCCTGCCCTGGTCAAAAGCCTGACCAGTATAAAATTAATACCTAGTTGGCCCTTCCCTCAATATGGAGAGGACATGCACCAGTTTTTGTTCAACTGAGTAGATTTCCCATGCACGTCACTGTTTTAGGTGAAAAATATAAAACAGATTTATTAACTACAGAAAGACAGATTTTAAGTTGTTATAAGTAGTGAGCATATGGATCAAAGCAGATTAGCTAAGAAATAAAACAAAACACAATCTAAGTTCTATAAACTAGACTGGATATGAATTAAGCAGTGTTTCACTCTGATGGTACAAACAGTCCTCCAATCTTCCATACACAGTCAGGGCCATCTTCTTTCCCTGCTGGAGCCTCCTTCCCCAGTTCAGTCTTTGTTCCTAAGGAGTTTCCAGGTGTTGAATTGTAAGGGGAGTGAGTCCAAGTGATGATGTCACTTCCCTTCTTTTATAGCTTCTTTCAGCTTGCTGGAAAGATCTTTGTTTATGACATAGAGGTCAACCCCCTAGGTCAAGCATCCTCCATTGCCTACCTGGGAAGCCTGCATTGCAAACAATCCCTGAGATGGTCATTGGGCATGTGGATTCCCTTTAACGGGGCCATTAGCACTGTCTAACTTCTTCATTGTACCTGAAAGGCCAGTTGTGGGTGTTTCCAGCTGCATAACATATTTCAGTAACACACAAAACTTCATAACTTCACATACAATGATAGCACATACAATCCAACAGGATATTGATGTTCAACAGATCAAGACTTTTAGCATGATACCTCAGAAGGTATACTTTGTACAAAACATATGAATATGGGGGTGCCAGGGTGTTGCTTTGGGGCACAGAGTGTCACAGTGGTCGCTAGCTCCACCTCTCCACCAATTAGGAAGTGCCATAAATCAGGCAGTCTATGCTGGGATCAGCTGTGTCAAGTGTGTTGCTAGAAGACTGACTCCACTGAAACAGTGCCACTCAAGTTTGAGCTGGTCTGGCCTGATTTCTGTGGGTGCAGTTTGCACCCATGGGCCCCAGTAGCTAGTCTCTGGAGTTGTTCATGTTATTGCTGCTGTGATTCTTGGACCATCAACTGGCTTGCTACCATTACCACATGAACGGCTACTGTGCAGCTATTTGGGATTGTTGGAGCCATGCCAATCACTTAATCAAATCCCACATTTTCCTGTTTAACTAATGGGGTTTTATGGTCCTTCTGACTATATCGCTTAGCCACGAGCCTTACTGAAGTAGAAATCCCAGGATTGCTTTAGCTGAAAATTCCTTTTTCCTGAGCATCTTTATTTTGAACTGCTCCAGCTGAAGAACACAAAAGAGAGAGAGAGAAAAGATTCCTAATCTCAGGGGTCGTTCCTGACACTCTTTAGATTTGTCCACCTCATATATTACTTCCCCCCATGCAGTAGTCCCACATGTCATCACACACAGAGAACTGGTGCAGTGGTTTGCAGAAGGTCAGGTCTGACCAGGAACTCTTAACTAGGATTTCCTTTAAAACAGAAAAAATAATAGCTCCAGGTATTAAATCTTGGTATGTCATGGAGCAGAGGAAAAAATATTAATCATTTTTACTAGGGCTTGCTCTGTCATACAGACCATCATCATCCAGTCCACAAACCATTTTTATTCTCCAGTATTGGTATCTATTTGTAATTACAACACTGGAAAAAATATTAGTTCACAACGCCCGTTATCTCCTTGTAACATGTTACTGTGGGGTACCTTGCAGGTGCCACTGTCTTCTCCTCAAACTGAGTGGTTTCGTCCTCTTAAAATCCCATCCAAAGATAGTGGCTTTCAGGAGGCTGTAGTTCTGTGCTAACTCCTCATCTTCACCCTAATAAGCCTGATCTCCCCTTTTAGGAAAGGGGCCAGTCTGGAAGCTCAAGCCTCCCTGACCCACCTGCCAACCATGGACGCCCTCTCAACAGTTAATAACGATGTCTCCAGCTCTTCCTCAGATTCCCAGTCAGGCAGCCCATGTTGGGATTTACACATGAGCTGCTTTTGCCTCTCTGCCCCTCAAGGTTTGAGCCCAGCAGTTTTTGGAAGTTGTGCCCCAAAGTCATTACTAAGAAATGATAAAACATAAAGCACTGTGTCTTCTCATGTGTTTGTTCAGCACCTGTCAAAAGGGGGCCTATTCCTGGTTGGGCCTTTGGGTACCACTGTAATATAAGTAATCATGAGAAGCATCTATAGGGATGGAGCAGGGTATTTTATCCCTACCAAAGACACAAAGCCCATGAATCTACTTGGTGGCTGGTTTATAAAAATGTGTATGTCCATCCACTCTTGCAGGAGATGCAAAGATTCTGCAGTGGACATTATTTTCAAATGCTGTCCATCCAAAATGGATTTAACAGATTTTTTAAGTGCACTCCCAAATTCTCTGCACAACCATCTGTCAAGCAGCTTTGTCTGGGGAGCCAAGTGGTGGTTGGATGTTAGAGGAAAAGAACAATTCATCTGCCTACTATGTTCAGGCTTTGGGGCTATGGGTTGAGCTGGAAGAATGGATGCTGCCCCATCATGAGTTTGGAACTGCTGGGTCTGTGATAACTAGAGCCGGCCAGAAAATGGAATTTCTGTCCTGCAAGAAGTTTTGAGATTTAAAAATGTTGCTTGGTCTCCCATTGGGACATAAAGCCACAAGCTCGAAGTTTTTCTCAAAATGAAATATTTCACTTTGGAAACAATAAACTATTTCATTTCAGTAATGTCAAAACTATATGTTTCCACCATATTTGACTTGGAACTGGAAGCCAAATAGTGGCCATTTTGCTTCAATTTCTAATGCATCGGTTAGTCAGGGGAAGGGTGAGAGGTGGGTTGGATAGGTAGGACTGATTACATACAGTATATAACATTAAATAAACAACAAATAAATAAATCCTCCCCATCCCTATAATGGGAGATAAGGGGTAGGGATGGAGAACCTGAGGGACCCCCCACCACTCCATGTAGTGATCCAACATCTGACAACCAAATATGATCATCTGGAACTGGTATACAGTGGGAGTTTCCCCCCAAGTGTTCCCACCCAAACCTTGTCCAGCAGAAGTGGAGGCAGTGATCGTCCCCCTCACCTAGGAGCTGTGTCTAGCAACTGCATCCTCTCCAGAGCTGAACTAGTGGGGCAAAGTTTTAGAGGAAGATGCTGGTCTCTGGGCATTAGCCTGCTGGGGTCAGCCTCTAGAAGTGAAGCAGCCTCATGTGGTGCTGGACTAAATGGAGTTGAGCTAACCTCCTCCTGCTCATTATCATTGCTATCACCACCTCCTGCACCCTGAGTGATTGATGGATGCCTCAGAGAAATACTCCTCTCGGGGGGAGCTGTGTGCCTCTGGCCAAGTGGATTCCGCCGGCTCCCCCTCCTCAAGGAAATCTGGTTTCCCTCCCTTTGCTTCCTGGGGTTCTTGGTGCAGAGCGTCCACAACAGCTACTCCACTGAGCAACCCCAAGATTCAAGAGCTGGTCTTCTTCCCCACTATAAGTTGCTACATGGAAGAATTCTGCTTCCAGGCAGCCTCACTCTGAGGTCTGCAGGTTCTTCTAACACAGCTCTCAGATGGGGAGTGTGAGAGATGGGGCAACACTGCTTGCATTGGGGGAAGCACTCGAAAAATTCCTTTTATTTGTTTGGGTGTCTGACCTGAATTCACTCCGACTCCCTCCTTTCGTTGGTCAAAACAGGGGGGCAGGCTGTGTGAGGTGGGATCAATGAATATGTCTTGCTTCACAGCAGTAGCCATCAACTGTGGGGTAAGAGAGAGTGACACAGAACCTGTTGCTGGGAATCCAGTTTCAAACCCTAATCGAGGGAGTGTGACCAGGAACAGAGAGCTGCCACTCACGCTGTGACTTCATGTGGCTAAATGGAACCAGCCTGAGACAGCGGTCCCTCATCCAATGAAAGAACACCCAGGGCAACATGTGACAAGAATCACCACCCTGAAATGGAAATGTTTCCACATCAAGTTGAAATGAAAAAAGAAAGTCAAAAGTGAAATGAGAAAGTTAGAACGAAATGAGAAAATTGGAATGAAATGAAAGAGTTGAAACAGAACTAAATGCTAAAGTCGGGACAAAATAAAATAATCCAGGTTGATTTTGAACCGTTCTGAAATTTTTTCATTGAAAATTTCATCAAAATTGATGCATTCCCTCAAAACATTTAGATTTTGACACAATTGTATTTTCTGACAGAAAACTGTTCCTTCACAAAAATTTCAGACAGCTATAGTGTTAACCATAGATTCTCCCCTATCCTGTCCCCTCTACACCAGCTCTTGCTAAGGTGACTCGGGGTTATGCGCACCCCCACTGCGAGATGTGATAAAGTCCAGAGGCAAAGAGGGCCTTTTATGGGTTCTCTGTGAGGATTAAGTTTTATCCCAAGCTATTTTAGATCCTAACAGTTTAAATTAATTAGTTAATGTATTTATTTGTGTGAAAGCATTTATTTCAGGCTGCCTTTCATAGTTTCCCCTGAAGAGCGCTG
Source organism: Macrochelys suwanniensis (assembly GCA_033296515.1). Lineage (NCBI taxonomy): Eukaryota > Metazoa > Chordata > Testudines > Chelydridae > Macrochelys > Macrochelys suwanniensis. The sequence goes on from CM065776.1 coordinate 241,728,612, forward strand.
TTGTCATTAAAAAAATAGGTGGGGATTCATTTGAAAATAAGATCTCTAAACAATTTCATTGTGGCTGGAAAAAGAGGTGGGTGCTGAAGGCACTTTCATTGAGGCTGATTAGACAGAGCATGACAAATGTTTTTATTTCACCATGAGCAATATTAACCCTTTAAAGCCTTTTGAAATGGACACACACTGTGGAAGTGGAAAAACACCAGCCAGTTGGTTCTGTGGTGTTCCATTCAAACGGATTGGCATCTCAGTGTGAATTTTCCTCCCTCCCCTACACAGATATAGGCACCACACAGAGCATGAAGAAATGGCTTTTGGGTGGGGGAAGTCTAGGCTGGGGCTGTGGGGACAGAATTCACCTACAACTTTCATAGATTGTGGGGCAGACTCTCCACAGCGACCGCTCCAGCACCTGGGCTGAAATAAGGATTGCTACACCTGCTTATCCCCTAATTTGAGGGCTCTGGCTATCAGCTCTGTGTGACCAATGACTCACTGTCCATGAACATGGCCTTCTCTGACCTGTCCTTAACTACCCCCTCTGAGCTGGCCTCTGTGAAGCTCAGCTTTGCAGCAAGCAAATGGGGGTGTGCAAAGACATGCTGCATACCCTCACTGCAGCCACCCATGCACTGCACAGCAGAATTGGGACACTTGCTCTGTGCTGTGGGCTTTCTAGGCCCCTGTTAATATGGGTGAATTTGGTTCGTAGTGCATAACCTCGTACGATTACACAGCAGTGCTAATTCTGCATGAAGTATGGAACGGGGTAGTGTACTTGAAGGCAGACCTCTGGTCCAGCACTACCCTATTTCTGGTAGCAATGAGATTTTTTAGTCCAGAGGCAAGTTTGGAGGTTAGAAGGTGTTGCTACAAGGGATGCTGGGAATAAGCCAACATATATGAGGGAATGTCTACACTGCAGCTAGGAGCAAGCTCTCCAGTGTGGGTAGACGGACTCATGCTAGCAGGGCTCGAGCTAGGTTGGAGCTCCTTGAAGAGGGCAGGAGGGAGCGTCCATTCTCCTCCCCTTGGTGTCAGGACAACCTCTCCTTCTAGAGTCAGGATGCCCTGTGAGTACAGCGGGAAGGAATACTTTCTGAAGTTGTGATTCCATAAGGCGTCATTCAGCAGTTACCACAGCAGAGAAGAATTGGAGGATGAGCACATGATGGCAGCTGTGCATGAGCGAGCTCCAATGCTGCCACTTCAAAGCTTATTTAATTTAAACTTTCCTTGATTTAATTATTTAGTTACTGAGCCATCAGCCCTTGCCACTTGCTGTGCCAAACACACCAGCCTTCATTGCCCATTAATCCAATTTACCCTCCAGGCCTTCACCTTTCTCCCAAGCTGCCCAGCATACATGGGAGGCACTCCCTGTAAAAATCCATAAAGGCATCACATTATCCTCCTTTAAAACCATCCCCTGCAATGAGGCCTACAAAACACTCAGCAATAGCTAAGTAGCTATGTGCTGTGACCCCTGCCTACTATACTAAACAAGATTGCGTCTCTTTTACTTTGTCCTTTCCCCCTATTTGTTCAATGTATCCCCTTGTTCTCAGATCATATGGCAAGACTGTATGGATAATGTTTGTCTTGCATGTACAATAGGGTGACCAGATGTCCCGGTTTTATAGGGACAGTCCCGATTTTGGGGTATTTTTCTTATATAGGCTCCTATTACCCCCCACCCCCGTCCCAATTTTTCACATTTGCTGTCTGGTCACCCTAGTGTACAACAGCTAGCACAGTGGGGACCTTGACCCCTGATTGGAACCTCTAGGCCAGAGACGAGGATTAACTCTTGATGGTGGAGGGGCACAATTTAAAGGCTGGTGTTGCCTCTAAGAGGGGAAGAGACATGGGGAAAGTTGAAACTTGCCTGGTGACTTTGGCTGGACTTTTGCTGGCAGCTGGAGCAGACCCGTTCGCAGGTGAGAAACCCTGTCCTGCGAGGTGCCTGGCCAGCAGGCTGGCTGGGGGAGGCAGGCAATGCTGCGGGTTGGCAGCTGTTTTGCCTGCGGGATGTGACCCTGGGAGCAGTGGTGGAAGACAGCCCAACCCAGGGAGTGAGGGGAAGAGGAGGGGAGCTCAGTGCAGACTGTGGTTCCATTAAATCAGTTGCTTCGTGCCCCGATGGAGAGGGGAAGGCGCTGAATTGTTAAGAAACAAGCAGGATTTAGCCCACTCAGTCTCCTGCTGTCTCTAGGTGCAGTGGAAAAAGGAATGCAGAAAGCAGAATCTGAGGGGGCATGTGACCCTGTGTGCCCCACACCTCATGCATCACCTCTGCTCTAGGTGCTACTACAACACTGCTATTAATAATAATAATGGTATGTATTATTTAGTTTGTGGACATGGCTTCAATTTGAATTTCTTTCTGTTTAAATAGGGGGGTTTAATTCTGTTGTGGTTTTGAATTCACTTTGCAGAGAGAATGCTCTGCTCACATGGGAATGTAAGATCCAGAGTGCATTTTAAACTTGAAGGGTCTGCTTCTTCCCCACTCACATTGACAGGTTTTTACACTAGTGAAGTGTCATAGATGTTTGTGGAGTTATTCCTAGCTTATGCCGGTGTAAGTGAGAGATAAATTGGGCACTGATGGTCCAGTCTGCTGTCCATCAAATTGGTGTAAACTCAGTAATTCCATTAACTTCAGTAGTGTCATTTTGAAATTACAATAATTCAGCCAAGAGCAGGATTTGTCTTAAACTTACGGGAATGCAGCAATGAGGAGACTGGATTTTTAACAGGGACACTGGGCCACATTTCATCCATGTGCCGCAATTGATAGCGGTGGTTTTGCACAGGTGTAACTGAATATATTTGCTCATTGTTTTCAGGTAAGCCAAATGTAGGAAAGAATTCTCTATGATAAATGTTGTGACTGTGTTTATCTTCCTGGGGGTGAGGGGGATCTCTTTCTCTTTATATTATGAAAAAAATAAGTCTATGGAAAAATAGAACAGAATAACTGTTATTCAAAAGATACAGAAAAATAGACGAGTGATTATCTTTTTCACCAAGACAACCACTTTGTTAATTACAATGCATCAAAGGCATGAATGAGCCTGCAGCACTCTAGACAAAAAGATAGCAATCAAATCAGGGATGATGGTGCTATGCTGTCATGTTCAATATTTTAAATCCTAAAGACCAATCTTCAGTGGAATGCTAGTATGACTGGGATGCAAACATAATGTCATTCAGATAAGGCATTAAAGATTAGTTAGACTGAGTTAATTAACAGTGACGCTTATAGTGCATTTTTATTAGAGATGGGTAAGAGACACGAAGTTTGGATAGGATATGAAAGTTCCCAAAGTTTAAGGATTTTCAGTTAAGGGATCTCCGTTCAGTCTATTATATAGGCTGCCACAAGATTCAGATCTGGAGGCATCCAGATCCAGACATTTTCCCAATGTTCGGGGATGTTTGCATCTAGGGATATGGTTCATTTCTGTTTATTACCATGTCAAATTTTATACCATCTGAAGCACTGTTGATTCCCAGCACATGAGTTTTAATGCAATGACTTCTATTGTGATTTGGTTATAAAATGGATGGCCTTGGGGTGAAAACCCCCCATTTCCCACGTATTTTTATAGCATATAAATAAAGATACTAGAGGAAAAGCAAAACTAGAAATTATATTTTAATTATATGTTCAGGATAAACATATTGTAAGACCATGACCTGTCAGCAAAACAACAGGATCCTGACATGTCAGATTCTGTGCAGACAACAAATCATTTAACAAATTCAATCTGCTTTGGTTCCTTCTGCTAACTATTCTATGTAGCAGCTCTAGTGAGTTACTGGATTTCAAAAAATACATTGCAAGCTCCTGATGTGTACGCATTGCTGATAATGTATTGGGAGAAAGGTTATTTTTTGCTTAGGGGCAAGCCAAATCCAGCTTTATCAGCATGCTCTTGTAGACGCTCTGAAGATCAGTGGTGAATTAAAGTTGCAGTGCTATTAAAGGAACATTGGCAATCTTTAAGAAACATCTAAAGTACTAAAACAGATTCCTTTTACTTGTTGATGGATATAGAACATGTTGTTTTACCATGCGCAAAGAACAAACAGATCCTTTCGATCTGAATAACATATTTTTAGATTAATAGAACAACAAAAGTAACTTTCCCTTGAGAAAACTCATGGTGTGTGTCTTCTCTGACCAATTGGGTTGGTCTAAGAACATATCATACAGTGGGAAAGAGCTAGCTATTTAAAGATGGAGTTCACCATGGGCATCACAGTTTCAGATGCCAAATGAACATTGCAAAGACTTTCTTTCAAAGGAGTCCTGTCAATTGAGTGCCACAGTGTTCTGCCGGAAGGGCAGAACAATGGGGCTAAGGCTACTGCTTATGTTGAACTAGGTGAACCGATGTTCAGATCTGTGTGGCAAACTCTTCATTCTGTCTGGTACAGTGCGATACTACATAATTTTATATAGCATCTTTCCTCTCCAAGTAGTCTTTCAAAAATGCTTTATATGTTTAAAAGTGCTGAAGTACCTCCTTTCCCTCGTCTGTTACAGAGATAAATCATACCAGGCACGAGTACATTTCGGGCACTTGGCCACTGCTTCGGAAATCAAGAGACATTCTGTATCTAACTGGTGTTGACATCTTTACAGTGCCTTTTGATCAAGGCCTGTATTCATTCAGCACATGCACTCGGGCACACACTGCCATGTTTCTCCACTTTATGTGGATTGTGAGTAAGCGTGGATGGTTCTCATTCATACAGATAAATTCCTGCTTGGGCTCATACCCATTGCCAGCAGATCATTTATTTCCAGCATCCATATCACGCTGGGTTGGGTTTGAGTTCTAATGTGCATTTGGCCAGTGTCTTTAGGTATCCCCCCTGTCCTGCTTATTCTGCTCCAGGCTGTTTACAGGCTTATTACTCTTCCTTGAGGGCTGTAGCCTGTGACTGGTGTTTCCTATGATATATTCATGTCGCCGTGCCACTTTCCATGCACAGAGGTCTGTCTCTGGCTAAACAGATTACCGGGTTTGTTTGTTATTTTCTTTGCCCATTACTCCCTTGAGACATTTTGCGCCCTTCTTTCTGATCCTAGAGGGACAGACAGAGTAGACTATGCCAAGCTATGACCTGTGCTGGCTGCATGGTCAATATTCTTCACAAATATGTGTGTGTGTGTGTGTGTGTGTGTGTGTGTGTGTGTGTGTGATTTTGTATAACTTGGGAGACTTCTGGTGCATAGTACTGAGCACTGAGTGTCGTGAGTGTGCTTTCTGCTGCAAGTGGGGACAGCTAGGCTCCATGAGAATGGCTTTCCGGGGCCATTTCCCCCCCACAGACAAAGCTAAATTATACCTCCCGGCCTGTGTGCACGTGGGGGTGGTGGGAGGGGAAGGTGCAAAAAGCCCATCCTTCCTCAATACACCACCTACAGATAGCCAGAAGAGCATGAAGGGGAGGGGACAGCTTACTGGGGTGAGGCGAATCCCCTGATGCACCACAAGAGCTGGACTGGGGAGCAAGCAGTGTTCCCAGGGCTCTACTCCCAGTACCTAGGAAACATAATGTCTCAAGACGCTGCTGCTTAAGTGCCTCCACAGCGTGCCTCAGCCTCGCAAGAGGCATAATAGAGCCATCTGATGGGTGTTCTCTCTCTCTCTCTCTCTCTCTCTCTCTCAATCTCTCTCATATGATAGCATTTTGTCCTGAAGCGGTATTCTTCAAAGCACCATTTCTCCCTGTCAAGCTGTTCCACATCTAAGGCAAGCTCCTTGACAGAATCACTTCTATTCTCAGGCAAACTTTTTAAAGTATATAATATTGTTACCAAAACTCGGTAAAGACTCCTCGAATTTTTCATCATGTCCTTTCATGCCATTTGCCAAGAGACCTGTGGGAATATAACTTAATGTCTATAAGTGTGGGAGATGTCTGGTTTTCCCCTTTCTTCACAGGAAAAAAAAGTTTTGTTTATTTTTTAAATGAGAATTGAGGAAAGTCAGCCTTATGCTTTACAGGTACGAGGCAGGTACAGAAAGTGGGGGTCAGAGTTAACAGGTTGAAGAATAAAACTCAGTTGATACAATAGCAGCAGCAGCATCCATGTCTGTGTAATAGCAGCTCAGGTGAACAAATTAAGGGGGAAAAAAAACCCAGAAGAGCACAAAAAGGAACAAGGGCCAAGATTTTCAAAAGTAACTAGTGATTTTGGGTGCCTCAGTTCTCAGGCACCCAACTGGACCCCGAGAAAGTGCTGAGAGCTCATCTTTTGAAAAATCAGCCCCCTCTGAGATGTCTCAACATGGACACCTCAAAATCGAGGCACCCAAAATCGTGAGTCACTTTAAAAAATATTGGCCAGTGTAAACAAAGGAAAAAACAGCTAAACTCAGCAACATAGTGGAAAGCTACAGAGCTGTCAGCTACAATGGAAGTCAGAACCCAATCCTGACTTCACTTACATCACAAAATCAAATGATGCCACATGCACAAGGTGGGCACCAAGGGATTATAGAGAGAAAAAACATTTTTTTCAGTGAAGGATCTGGTTTTCCCTGACAAGTAACAAAGTTTGCATTCTGTATCTTGTTGCCACGACAAACACAAAATTAGAGTCACAAAAATGAGAATGATCAAACTAACCCAGAGGCAATTGATGGAAGTATGTGCAAAAATGTGTAGCCCTTTCCCAAAAGGGATTCTAGTTGGTGAGTGTTCACAGTACTTTGAAGTAGAAATAGCACATTCTATAGCAGCCAACATGACGTTCCAGAGACAATGAAAATGGAGATGACCTACCATTCCCTTTCAGGAGCAGAAATTTAAGAACTTTGCCAGATTTCATCACAGGGTTTCACCACAATAAGATTCTAGCCTAAGGCAAATGAGCAAGTCAAGTGATTTACCACAAAAAGCCTATGAGGAAAGGTATTCTAGCTGCACATTGGGAAGAACTGGAGACAGGACGTGTAGACATTTCTATTCCACTATAGTGCTATGTTTCCTAGTATTACCAGACTGTCCCTGGCAGGTATCCTCTTCAACAGCAATATTCAGACAAAGTTACTTGAATATTCTCCACCACACAGGAAGAGAGAAAAGAATGGAAGCATGATGAGAAAGCAACAGAGACTTCACATCCCAGAAGGAGACCTGCTCTTCGACAAACAGAAGAAAAGGAAAATGACTTTCCCTATTTAGTGCAAAACTCATGGAAGTAACTGATATTAAGGGCCAGAGTCTGATACTCTTACTCATGTTAGGAAGCATTTTATTCCACAAGTGGCCCAATTGACGTGAATAGTACTATTTATAGAGTAGGGGCTGGATCCATAAAGATACATAGGAACTTGCAGTGCTCCTAACTTTTAGGCATCTTGCCACTCAGTGGAATTCACAGCCCCGAGTTAGGCACATAGGCTTCCTGTACAATACATGGGGACAGTTAGGCACCTTAGGAAGGGATCCACAAAAGGCGGCATGCTCAGCGTGGAGCTACCTGATCTGGCCAATAGGAAATGCCAAGAATAGTGATGTGATCTAAGCCTTGCCCCTCATATGGACGTAGGCACCTAACTCTGGGTCAGAGCTAGGCACCTCCATCTACTTGAGAGTCACAAGCAGAACCATCTCCTGGAGTTAGGAACCTAAGCCCTTTCTTGCAAACAACGGCACTGCCAGAAGAGGTAGAGGTGGCGTCCCCCTTTAACTGTTAGCCCAGTGGTTACAGCATGCATCCAGGACGTGGAAGACCCTGGTTCAGTTCCCTCCCTCTTCTTGATGTAGAGAAGGGACTTGAACTTGGGTCTCTCCACTTCCAGGAGAATACCCTATGGGCTATTCAGGTTCATATCTCATTCTTTCCTGTTAAAGCTGTTCCACTGTGCATAAATAACTAAATAAGCTTTGGAGTAGGAGACCTGTGTCTCCTACATCCCAGGTAAGTGCACTAACCAATGGGCTGTAGAGTCATTCTGACTCTATCTGGCCCAATGCACATTTAAGTATTTATACCAGGAGTCGGAAACCTTCGGCACATGGCCCATCAGGGTAATCCACTAGAGGGCCACAAGACATTTTGTTTACATTGATTGTCCTCAGGCACATCCCCCCCGCAGCTCCCAGTGGCCGCAGTTCACCGTTCCCGGACAATGGGAGCTGTGGGAAATGGTGGCCAGCGCATCCTTGTGGCCCACACCTTTTCCCATAGCTCTCATTGGCAGGGAACGGTGAATCGCAGCCACTGGGCGCTGCGGGGGGCCATTCCTGCGGACGGTCAATATAAACAAAATGTCTCGCGGCCTGCCAGCGGATTACCCTCATGGGCCATGTGCCGAAGGTTGCTGACCCCTGATTTATACACATTGGAATAGCTTCAACAGAAGAGACTGAGCAAATCTGCACAACCCAGTGGTTGGGGCACTCTCCTGGGAGTGAGAAGACTCCAGTTCATCTTCTTTCACCACATTAGGCAGAGAAGGGAATTGAACCAGCGTCTCCCCCATCTAGGGTAACCAGATGAGAAATACAAAATATCAGGACTGCCGCAGGGGGAGCACCTTTTCAATTACAGTCACCTGGCACGTCTGGGGTCTTCGGCAGCACTTCAGCGGCAGGTAATAAGTCTTGCCACCGAAGAAAGAAGTACCCACCACCGAAGTGCCGCTGAAGACCGTCAGCAACTAAAAGACATGCCGCCGAAGACCCAGACGTGCCGGGTGAGTGTAACAATTAAAAAGGCACTCCCCCTACCTGTCACCTCCGCCTAAGCAAAAAAGAGTGCCACCGCGCCTGAAACAAAATATCGGGACAAATGGTGTCCCGACCGTACTTCAATCAGGACGCGGGACAAACTGCTCAATATCAGGACAGTCCCAATTTTAACCAGACGTCTGGTCACCCTACCCACATCTGGGGTGAGAGCTCTAACGACTGGCCTGAAAGTTGTAAAGGGGGTACCTCATTCTCTGGCATTTTCTGAAGGGTAGAATCTGGTAGGCAGCTTCTGAAACAGCTTACTGGATCAATAGATAAGAGGAAATGCTTAGTTTGAGGACGACATTGGGTTTAGGTGATTGGCACCTGGGCACCTAGACTGAGATGGCTGTGTGGATGCTCATATTTTTAGACACCTAGGGGACTTCACCAGTGGATATTTAGGTGCCTAGAGACTTTAGACATCTACAGAGTTAGGTGACAACAGAGCAGGGCTTTTGAGGACCTCAGTGGCACCCAAATGTTGGAATTAGCCACCTAAAGTGGCAGTTATGTGCCTAAGTGCTTTTGTAAATCTAGCCCTAAATCCGATTCATCCAGCGTAAGTTATCAGAATCTGGGTCAAAATGATCCATGGTTACACCGTGGAACGGAGGCCTAAAAATCACAGGGATAAAAAAAAATAGCAGCATCAAAATGCAAGAAAAAATTCAGCCGTCAAGAAGTCAATTTTCATCACGGAAGAGACTTGTCTTTTTCAAAATATCATCTGTACTGCCTTTTAAACTCAGAGAGAAAAATGTATCTAACATGTTTTATTTTGGAATTTGTGTGTGTGTGATACTCTTAGGGAGTTATTTCAGAAAGTGTTTTGAGACTACCTCTCCGATCTTAAAGAAGCGGATGTAACATTACTGGAAGTCACCAGGTGGTGCTATTACAGATAGTACATTCAAATGAACAAAGTGGGTTATCCTGAAGTTAAATCTTGGGGAAAATGCTGTTTGACAACTGAGCATATCTCCAGCAAAGTCTGTTCTGCCTGAATATCTCCTTCTGACTAGATTATTTTTAGATGTAACTGCTGCCAACAGGTTATACCTGCTCAAGAGAATAAAATATTAGATGGGGCCAAAACAGTACAGCAGAGACAACAATTAGACATGATTCTCATGCTGAAGGCTATGAGTAACTCTCAATGGGAATTATTTGTAACCCACATTAGAGGAATAGTGCCCCCCCCTTTTTTTTTGGTCTTATTTATTCCAAGTGAGAGCAGGATTTGACTGTAAAGCGTAAAAGGAAAGCGGTGAGAAGGGAAAATAATTTCTTCTCCAATTTGCTGAGGAACGGATACTCATTCTTTCAACCACCACCCTCTCCTGTCATACCCAGCTGTCTTTCAAGTATCCTGACTGAAGACACTGGCATGTGACATGTTCAGTCAGCAGTGGCAAACAGATATTTAGAATGTTTCTTGCTAACTTAACCATCCATCAACATTTGGAGGTAAATCACTCACAGATGTTCCCCACAATGGGAAAGGGACCACTGTCACTAATTCCAATCACTCCTCCATAACAAGCTGAATCAATAAGCTCCTACCTCACCCTTACTCTGAATTACTCCCAGAGTTTATTTTGATATTCTTCTTCTTTGCCAGTATTTTTAAATTAGATACAGATGGTAGCATCTGCTTCAAGCACTGCATGTACTGTTAACCCTAAAGCAGCTCTTGCTCACTTCAGTTGATTCAATGGAGGGAAAAGAGGAAGATGAATGTGAGACCCTGGGCCCCTGAGGTATGTTCACCAATATTGCTAATTTTCCTACAATGGCAATTGGCCTATTTGTATACACTGCTCTGCTTGTGTAAAGACAGAATGTATCCATATAATGCAGCAGCCTTGCAAAATTCGACTCTCCCACTCACCCATCCAAGAAAAAGATTATTCACCTTAGGTGAGTAAAATATCACCATGAGGGTAAAGGTGGGTGAGTAGATTTTGTGCCTGGACTGGTACTTCTGAATGAAAATTTTGCAAGAGTGCCATAAAGTTTAACATCTTGCATAGTATACTCAGTGCTTCTATAGATCTGTCTGTCTATAAAGGAAGAGCGAGAGGGTGAGATTATTTGCAGGGCTCAGACAAATGTGACTGAAAGTGTTGGAAATGTCAGACTACAGGGTGTATTTTGTTCATATGTGCTAGGAGGAGTAATCTTAGGAATGCGCACTACAGAAAGAGGTGATCACACAGAATGCTTTTGCGCTACACAGTGCTATTGAGCGTAGTACTTCATCTGTTCTCTTGCTTGAAGAGTACATTAGAAGCCCTGACAGTGTGTGGGAAGCTCTGGTTCTGAAGAGTTCTGAGTGCAGCGAAGATTGATTTGAAGATGCAACCCATGGCACTGAATGTAATGAAATGCTGCAACAGTATTGGAAACTGCAGAATCTACTAAGCCCTGTTGTTATGGCAGCCCTTCAGGGAGCAAAACCGAAATGATTTGGAGCAATCTGATGATAATATCTAGAGTGAACAGACAGCCTGACATTATTGGGACCATGCTGCTATTAGGGGCTTTGTCTTATATACACACAACAATTACACACACACCCCAAAAAAGTGTCCCGATTTTTCACACTTGCTATCTGGTCACCCTAATGATATCTAACCTGAATTCCCCAACAACCATCTTTTGAGGAATACACATTAGACTAAACAAAATAGGGAAAAATCCTTCAGTCTTTACTTGGGTTTAAGTAAAACTCCCTTTTATAAAGCAAGATCAAACAAAAATTATGCCAACAAGCACATATTTGTCATTTCTCAACATGATGTACAGTTTTGTTTTGATAGCATGGATATAAGTCAGTAGGCAACAACTACACCTAAGAATGAGTTTTAGGTGAAATTCAGGTATAGAGGAGAGGTTTTATTTGTTGGTATAGTTAGCTTAAAAAACCAAAGTTCATAGCCAACCATAACCATTTCTTTCAAAGGCTACCTGTTTAACTTGACTGACTCTAAGTAGGACTTATACATCTAAGTTTTTTGGATATTCTTGAAAATCCCACCCTGAATGTATGAGCATTTAGTTCTTGGATGAAATGCTTATTCACAACTGTGATGCAGTTCTTTTTAGGTGCTGAGCATAAATTACATTAAAAGTCAATGGATATGTCTACAAGGTTGCTCAGTTAAAAATAGCAGTGTAGAGACATTGTGGCACTGCTGATGGCTCGAGCTAGCTGCCTGAGCTCAGACCCAGGTGGCTGGGTGGGCTTTGACTCAGGCAGCTAGCCCAAGCCGCTGACAGTATTGCAGTGTCCACACTGCTATTTTTAGCGTGCTGGCTTTAGTTGAGCTGGTGGGAGTTTGTCTGTCCCCACCCCAGGAATCACACCTGCCAGCTGCAGTGTAGACATACTCAATGAGAGTTGTGCTCTCAAGCCACTTGCATCAAACATACCTAGCAAGAATATCTGTAATAGCTACATCTAATGATTCTCATAAATGATACAAAATTAGGAGGAAAGAGAGAAACATCAAGAGGAACAAAAGCACCCAACACTGACAAATCTTTTGGTCGTCTCACTCTAGTCTACCTATACTACAAGCTCAATAAATGCAGTTTTTAATATAAATCTGGAAAGTTTATCATAGCACCATACACATGCCCATCTGTCATGAACCATGATAGCAAAATGTCTCCCAATAACAATACACAGAAAAACACAATTATTCGTCTTAGAACTTGAAACGTGAACACACACTACTGGAACCAAAAAGCATACAAAAAGGACAAGACAGATGCTTACATGTTATTAATGTATGCAGATGATTTTGCTTCCAATTAAAAATCTAATATCCAAACCACCAAAATCACTCAGCATTATATCAAAAGCTGGAAAAACATCAGATTATAAAATATATTGGACGAATCAGATGTACTTCCCTTGTCAAAATGCTGCCCAAAATGTTATTAGCCTCTTGGAATTAGAGCCAGAAAAACACAATTTATATACAGATCAAACTGACTAGTGGCTTGACTGGCATAATCAAAGACAAAATAGAATCAGCAATCTAAAGTCTCTGCAATGAGTTAGTGCTATAAAAATCACTGTTTGACAACTCAAAACATTTTTTGTCTGGGAGGGAGTATGGTTAAATGCTGTCAATTCATATTCCAATAACCTAGGGAAAAATCATTCATTTGGTATAATTAAAAGCTGTGATTAAAACGCTGAAAATCTACAGAAAAAAGGGCTATGAAGACCACCACACAAAATTCAACCACGCCCAAAGCTGTAGGAAAACCTGGGCTGTCTGGAAGACAGAAAATACTTTCCGTTGTTGAGATCTACAGTAGCAGGCTGTGAAATAGTGTCTGTAAGGAAGAGGCAGAAACCCTTAGTTTGAGTCCTTTAAAATTGGACAAAGTAAACAGCTGGAGAACATACTGTAGGGAGCATTCCTATATCGGCAGTGGAAGACTAGATCTAATAGTGCCTTTCCAATTCTAAGAAGACCTAGGCCCATATTGCGATCTGCTAGCATAGACCTTTGCACTTATACAGAGTTCCACTGAAGGCAGTGTTGGGTGAAGGAGTCTACACTTGCAGTTCCAAATGCAAGGCCAGGGCCTGAATCACTATGTGACATATACATAGTGTTGAAATGAAATTGATCACTGGCCCTGAATAAAAGAAAAATAATGTTTTTTTGTTTGTTATTTTTTTGGGGGGAGGGAGGAATTATAGCAATTAAGAAGCCTCTTGAATCTCTTGATGCATATTCCAGCAGCCATAAATGGAAGTTTGGGGATAAAAACAATAAAATTACTGTCAAGCAAGAATTAATGGGCCAGATCCACAGATTCATGTTCAGAGTTTGCTTCTTGTTTGTTCAGTCTTTCCTTGCATTGACATTACTACAGTCGATGGGAGCTAGAACCTCAGGATTTGGCCCCATTGATCCTCATTTGGTGTAAACTGGCATAACTGCATTATGTCAGATGAGAATCTGGTCCTTTTTATGAAGGATTTATTTCAAATATACAAATAAATGGGAAGAAAAAAAACAACCAGATGAATGATGGGACATGGAAAATAAGCATATTTTATATACAAATATATACCTGGACTTACAAAGTAAACAAAACTATTTGCTAGATATGGGGCAAATTCTGCTCTTCCTTCAATCCAGAGTAGCTCCATTGACTTCCCTGGAGTTACTCTACATTTAAACTACTGTCACTGAGAGCAAAATTTGACTTGGGGACTTGATTTTATTTTTAATTTAGATTTGTATTAAAGTGTGAAACTTCTTAATGATATATAGCTTTGTTGCTATACAGTCTGGCCCTGATGGTTTGTTATATTATTTATTGTGTAGATCCATCAGCTCTCTCTGATGTCTCCACTGCCCCATTTATTATTATTATTTCTTTGTATTACAGTAACACCCGGAGGCCCCGAATGAGACCAGGGCTCCATTGTGCTACTAGACACTATACACACACAGTAAGAGATGGTCTCTGCTGTAAAGGGTTTACAGTCTCAATAGACAAAGGATGGGAGGGGAGAGATGGCCCTGAGACTAACTTATCCAAAGTCACACACAAGGTCAGTGACTGTGCCAGGAAGAACCCACATCTTCTGGGTTCCAGTCCAGTGCCCTACACACACTGCCTCTATTGTAAAAAGCAGGTGCCCTGGCATAGGTATTTCCCCATCATACTCTGTTGCTAAATGCAAAGGAATTACTTACAGTTGCTTCTTTGCAATTTCCTGACTCCTTTGATTCCGACATTCTGCACTGTAGGGGCCTGGCAGCTCATTATTGTACAGTGGCTCACAGTACTGGACAGCTGTCATTGGAAAGAAAAACAGATGTGGGATTTTTATTTTGAGACTAAAACAACCCAGCTGTTATTGATTTCCCAAAGTGATATCAGAAAAATAGGTCAAATTTGGGTCCTTTCTTGGGTTTTGTGGAATTATATCCATTTAGCTATTTCATTCTTTAAGATAACACCATTGGCCGGCAACATTTCTTATTTAAAATATGCCTCATTTAGTAACAAGAAAATTAATTGCCAAATTCCCATCCAGCTCACAGGCCTGTGCATTTAATGCTGTGCTTTTTTTATTGGCTGTGCTGCGGTTTGTAGACCTAAAGAAGCCTGAAAATGGTTAGGTAGTGCATATTAACCAGCGCAGAACGAATGTATTGTACTTGAGTTGCAGACAATGCAGAAACAGAACTCACTTGGATTGCTCCAGTTGTAGGTAGATATACACTACTGAGCCTCAGGCACATGAAGGGAAATAATGGGCAACCTAATTTAATACAGAATTAGATACACTAACTCTCACTGCCTTCAGTATTATGCCTTGCTATGCAAATGTCTACACAGCTTGGAAACCATCTTATGTAGGGTTTGAGATAGCAAATGAGATCAAGTTTGAAAGGAGAGGAACTACTATATCAAATTCTGTCAGGGTTAACCTGGTCCTTCTAAGCACAGTTGGTATCAAACCACAACTCCATATTCAAACAGCCCCAAGCATTGGGACAGTATGAACCTGAACCTTGAGGCTCTGACCTATCTCTGCTTCCAAGGCCGATAAATGTGAAGTTTTTCATGAGACCCAAAAAAACCAGTGGTCCGAGTCTGATCTCACTTAAACGTAGATCAAGATTAACACTCACATCAAAGTAAAAATGCTATAAAATTGATCGGAGAGATCAGACTTAGGCCCCGATGTCCTAGCTAATCTGCATTGAACTACACATGACATACCCTTGTCATGCTGGAAGGTGCAAGAATACTGTGGGATAAAGGCTTTACTAGAAAAGAACAGAATGGATATTAAAGATGCCATGGCATATTTGTAGGAATTTGGGTTTTCCTTCCTGTCCTCACCTAGTATTTCCCCTCTCACCACTGTTATGTGTGCCACTGTTATTGGTTCCCTCCCTCTCACTACAGTGATGGCTGAATTTTAACTGTGCTGTATGTAAATAGCTTGTATTTTGGATTCCCGCAGAAAAAAGAGTGTTTATCTTTGAAAAGTTATGGAAAATGGGAGAGATTCCAAAGGACTGGAAAGGGCAAATATAGTGCCAATCTGTAAAAAGGGAAATGAGGACAACCCAGCGAATTACAGACCAGTCAGTTTAACTTCTGTACCTGGAAAGATAATGGAGCAAATAATTAAGCAATCAATTTGCAAACATCTAATATAATAAGGTGATAAGTAACAGTCAGCATGGTTTTTCAAGAACAAATCATGTCAAACAAAACCTGATAGTTTTCTTTGACAGGGTAACAAGCTTTGTGGAAAGTGGGGGAAGTGGTAGAAGTGGTATATCTTGACTTTAGTAAGGCTTTTGATACTGTCTCACATGACCTTCTCATAAACAAACCTAGATGGAACTGCTATAAGGTGCGTGCATAACTGGTTGGAAAACCATTGCCAGAGAGTAGTTAACAGTGGTTCACAGTCATGCTAGAAGGGCATAATGAGTGGGGTCCCGCAGGGATCAGTTCTGGGTCCTGTTCTGTTCAATATCTTCATCAATAATTTAGATAATGGCATAGAGAGTACACTTACAAAGTTTGCAGATGATACCAAGCTGGGAGGGGTTGCAAGTGCTTTGCCGGATAGGATTATAATTCAAAATGATCTGGACGAACTGGAAAAATGGTCTGAGGTAAATAGGATGAAATTCAATATGGACAAATGCAAAGTACTCTACTTAGGAAGGAAGAATCAGTTGCACACATACAAAATGGGAAATGACTGCCTAGGAAGGAGTACTGAAAAAAGGGATCTGGGGGTCATAGTGGACCACAAGCTAAATGTGAGTCAACAGTATAACATCGACAAAGAGTTCTGTGGCACCTTATAGACTAACAGACATATTGGAGCATAAGCTTTCGTGGGTGAATACCCACTTCTTCGGATGCATGCAGTGGAAATATCCAGAGGCAGGTATAAATAAGCAGGGAAGAGCCACGCTAGAAATAACTAGGTTAGTTCAATCAGGGAGGATGAGGCCTTCTTTTAGCAGTTGCGGTGTGAACACCAAGGGAGGAAAAACTGCTTTTGTAGTTTGCTAGCCATTCATAGTCTTTGTTTAATCCTGAGCTGATGGTGTCAAATTTGCAAATGAACTGAAGCTCGGCAGTTTCTCTTTGAAGTTTGGTCCTGAAGTTTTTTTGTTGCAGGATGGCTACCTTCAAATCTGCTATTGTGTGTCCAGGGAGACTGAAGTGTTCTCCTACAGGTTTTTGTATATTGCCATTCCTAATATCTGATTTGTGTCGATTTATCCTTTTGCGTAAGGACCGTCCAGTTTGGCCGATGTACATAGCAGAGGGGCATCTTCATCATCTGGACCCATGGGAAAGAAACTCTGGAAGAATTCCACCACGATTTCAACAGCTTCCACCCCACCATCAACCTCTGCCTGGACCAGTCTACACAGGAAGTCCACTTCCTAGACACCACGGTGCAAATAAGCGATGGTCACATTAACACTACCCTATACCGAAAACCCACCGACCGCTATGCCTACCTACATGCCTCCAGCTTTCATCCTGGACACACCACACGATCCATTGTCTACAGCCAAGCACTGAGGTACAACCGTATTTGCTCCAACCCCTCTGACAGAGACCAACACCTACAAGATCTTCACCAAGCATTCTCAAAACTACGATACCCACATGAGGAAATAAGAAAACAAATCAACAAGGCCAGACGTGTACCCAGAAGCCTCCTGCTGCAAGACAAACCGAAGAAAGAAACCAACAGAACTCCATTGGCCATCACTTACAGTCCTCAGCTGAAACCTCTCCAACAGATCATCAGTGATCTACAACCCATCCTGAACAACGATCCCTCACTTTCACAGGCCTTGGGAGGCAGGCCAGTCCTCGCCCACAGACAACCCGCCAACCTGAAGCATAGTCTCACCAGCAACTACACACTGCACCATAATAACTCTAACTCAGGAACCAAGCCATGCAACAAACCTCGATGCCAACTCTGCCCACATATCTACACCAGGGACACCATCACAGGACCTAACCAGATCAGCCACACCATCACCGGTTCATTCACCTGCACATCCACCAATGTTATATACTACATCATGTGCCAGCAATGCCCCTCTGCTATGTACATTGCCCAAACTGGACAGTCCTTACGCAAAAGGATAAATGGACACAAATCAGATATTAGGAATGGCAATATACAAAAACCTGTAGGAGAACACTTCAGTCTCCCTGGACACACAATAGCAGATTTGAAGGTAGCCATCCTGCAGCAAAAAAACTTCAGGACCAGACTTCAAAGAGAAACTGCCGAGCTTCAGTTCATTTGCAAATTTGACACCATCAGCTCAGGATGAAACAAAGACTATGAATGGCTAGCAAACTACAAAAGCAGTTTTTCCTCCCTTGGTGTTCACACCTCAATTGCTAAAAGAAGGCCTCATCCTCCCTGACTGAACTAACCTCGTTATCTCTAGCCTGGCTCTTCCCTGCTTATTTATACCTGCCCCTGGATATTTCCACTGCATGCATCCGAAGAAGTGGGTATTCACCCATGAAAGCTTATGCTCCAATACGTCTGTTAGTCTATAAGGTGCCACAGAACTCTTTGTCGCTTCTGCAGATCCAGACTAACACGGCTACCCCTCTGATACTTAACAGTGTAACATGGTTGCAAAAAAAGAAAACATAATTCTGGGATGTATTAGCAGGAGTGTTGTAACCAAGACATGAGACGTAATTCTTTTGCTCTACTCTGCACTGATTAGGCCTCAATTGGAGTATTGTTTCCAGTTTGGGGCGCCACATTTCAGGAAAGATGTGGACAAATTGGAGAAAATCCAGAGAAGAGCAACAACAATGATTAAAGGTCTAGAAAACACCTATGAGGGAAGATTGAAAAAAATGTTTTTGTTTAGTCTGGAAAAGAGAAGACTGAGAGGGGACATCATAACAGTTTTCAAGTACATAAAAGGTTGTTACAAGGAGTGGGGAGAAAAATTGTTGTTCTTAACCTCTGAGGATAGGACAAGAAGCAATCGGCTTAAATTGCAGCAAGGGAGGTTTGGGTTGGACATTAGGAAAAACTTCCTCTCAGTCAGGGTAGTTAAGCACTGGAATAAATTGCCTAGGGAGGTTGTGGAATCTCCATCACTGGAGTTTTTAAGAGCAGGTTAGACACACACCTGTCAGGGATGGTCTAGATAGTACTTAGTCCTGCCATGAGTGCATGGGACTGGACTAGATGACCTTTTGAGATCCCTTCCTATGATTCTTTGATAAACATAAAATAATATTAAACTTCTCAAGATAATGGACCAGATCCTCAACTGGTGGAACTCAGCTTCAGCTATGCTGAATTATTGCTGTTCAGGAACTGGTCCAGTATTTTTAATTGATACATAAATATTTCTAACCTCTTTGTCCATTATACTCCACCCCGCCTTTTTAATGTGTGGATGTTACACTTCCATTTTTAATTTTGATTTCACCCAGGATGTTGTCACCAAATGCTAATCTGGCAGCCAGCCAAAAGCACTCCTGGTTCAGGTGGATTTGCTTTCCCAAGCAAAGAAATAACTTACACCTAATTTTTCTGCAAGGTATCATCTGCACCAGCAGCTCAGATCCTTTTTGGCCTCTTCCCATCTGACAACCACTGCCAACAAGTGCCTCTTTTGTTTAGCCATAAGATTCAGGTTTAATAGCTGTTCTCACAGTTGCTACAAATCCTCTTCCTGATTAGACTGTAATGAACACTGCAGTACAGCACATCCAAGATTTTTTCCCCCTCCTACCCAGGAGGAAATACGAGTCACACACATCTCAGAATTGCCTTCTTGAATACATTGTCCGCATAGCATCTGAATGCAAGCAACCTCTATTCTCACGGCCCCAGCTCTGTTGCTGAGCTTCTCTGCTGTACACGCCAACAGTGTGTGTTATTGCTTTAGACTGTTTGAGTTCTTGGAAGTGACGACACATCTTGATTCTTGTGTATTTTCTCTACATGTGTTCCTAAATATGCCATTATAGTAGGGCTGTAAATTAATAACAGTTAACTCAAGTGATTAACTCAAAACAAATTAACTACGTAAAAAAAATGAATCATGATTAATCATAGTGTTAATTGCACTGTTAAACAATAATAGAATAACAATTTCAATTTATTATAAATATTTTGGATGTTTTTCTACATTTTCAAATATATTGATTTTAATTACAACACAGAATACAAAGCATACAGTTCTCACTTTATATTATTATTTTTATTACAAATATTTGCCCTGTAATAAAGATAAAGAAAAGAAATAATATTTTTCAATTTACCTCATAGTAAAGTACTGTAGTGCAATTTCTTTAATGTGAAATTGCAATTTACAAATGTAGAATTATTTTTTTTATATAACTGCACTCAAAAACCAAACAACATAAAACTTTAGAGCCTACAAGTCAACTCTGTCCTACTTGTTCAGCCAATCACTAAGACAAACAAGTTTGTTTACATTTATGGGTGATAATGCTGCCCGCTACTTACTTACAATGCCACCTGAAAGTGAGAACAGGTGGGTTCTGGACTTGATAATGATCCAAAGCAGTGCGAATAGATGCACCTTTATTTTCATAAATGGGGGGGAGGGATACCTCAGTGGTTTGAGCATTGGCCTACTAAACCCAGGGTTGTGAGTTCAATCCTTGAGGGGGCCATTTAGGGATTTGGGGCAAAAATTGGGGATTGGTCCTGCTTTGAGCAGGGGGTTGGACTAGATGACCTCTTAAGGTCCCTTCCAACCCTGATATTCTATGATTCATCATCTGAGTCAGATGCCACTAACAGAAGATTATTTTCTTTTATGGTGGTTCGGTTCTGTAATTTCTGAATCAGAGTGTTGCTTGTCCCTCTCTGATTTTGGAAGGCACTTCAGATTCTTAAACCTTGGGTCGAGTGCTGTGTTTTGTCAAATCTTCAGTGAAAGTGTTCTTCAATCAAACAACGTATGCTGGGCTGTCATCCAAGACTGTCATAACACAAAATATATGGCAGAATGTGGGTAAAATCATGGAGCAGGAGATGTACAATTCTCTCCCAAGAAGTTCAGTCACAAATTTAATTAACATGTTTTTTTAACAAGCATTATCATCATGGAAGCATGTCATCTGGAATTATGTTCAAAGCATGAAGGGGCATATGAACATTTAGCTTATCTGGCATGTAAATACCTTGCAACACCGGCTACAACAGTGCCATGCGAATGCCAGTTCTCCCTTCAGGTAATACATATGCATAAGGATTCCAATCCCTTTCCCCTTATCCATACTTTCACACCACACTAATTTAGGTGTGCCTCATTTCTTATTGGCCTTATTTCCCCTTAGTCTCATATTATCTACATCAATGAACGACCATAGCAACTTAAAGTTATTACACAATCCCATAAAATGTTACATTCTACAGTATTAACTGGCACACTGTAGTATATTTTTCAGACTATTGCTGCATAATTTTCAGAACATCAGCACTTAAAACATAATAAATGGAGATATGCTAATCTCCTAGAATTGGAATGACCTGAAAGGTCATCGAGTCCAGTTCCCTACCTTCACTAGCAGGACCAAGTACTGTCCCCCGACAGATTTTTTTCCCCCCCAGATCCCTAAATGGCCCCCTCAAGGATTGAACTCACAACCCTGGGTTTAGCAGCTCAATGCTCAAACCACTGAGCTATCCCTCCCCCATAAATATTATATTATTATTATTATTTATTCCTGAAATGTGGCGCCCCAAACTGGAAACAATACTCCAATTGAGGCCTAATCAGTGCAGAGTAGCACGAAAGAATTACGTCTCATGTCTTGGTTACAACACTCCTGCTAATACATCCCAGAATTATGTTTTCTTTTTTTGCAACAATGTTACACTGTTGACTCACATTTAGCTTGTGGTCCACTATGACCCCCAGATCCCTTTTTTCAGTACTCCTTCCTAGGCAGTCATTTCCCATTTTGTATGTGTGCAACTGATTCTTCCTTCCTAAGTAGAGTACTTTGCATTTGTCCATATTGAACTTCATCCTATTTACTTCAGACCATTTTTCCAGTTTCTCCAGATCATTTTGAATTATAATCCTATCCTGCAAAGCACTTGCAACCCCTCCCAGCTTGGTATCTGCAAACTTTGTAAGTGTACTCTCTATGCCATTATCTAAATCATTGATGAAGATATTGAACAGAACCGGACCCAGAACTGATCCCTGCGGGACCCCACTCATTATGCCCTTCCAGCTTGACTGTGAACCACTGTTAACTACTCTCTGGCAATGGTTTTCCAACCAGTTGTGCACCCACCTTATAGTAGCTCCATCTAGGTTTGTTTATGAGAAGGTCATGTGAGACAGTATCAAAAGCCTTACTAAAGTCAAGATATACCACATCTACCACTTCCCCCTCTTTCCACAAAGCTTGTTACCCTGTCAAAGAAAACTATCAGGTTTTGTTTGACATGATTTGTTCTTGAAAAACCGTGCTGACTGTTACTTATCACCTTATTATATTAGATGTTTGCAAATTGATTGCTTAATTATTTGCTCCATTATCTTTCCAGGTACAGAAGTTAAACTGACTGGTCTGTAATTCGCTGGGTTGTCCTCATTTCCCTTTTTACAGATTGGCACTATATTTGCCCTTTCCAGTCCTTTGGAATCTCTCCCATTTTCCATAACTTTTCAAAGATAAACACTCTTTTTTCTGCGGGAATCCAAAATACAAGCTATTTACATACAGCACAGTTAAAATGCAGCCATCACTGGATGCAGCCCTTCCACATCTGGATGCAGCCCTTCCACATCTCAAAATGCAGCCTTTCCACATCTTTTACTGTAATCTTACACTTTACGGGTACAAGATTGTCTTTCAATCAACTAGTCATGCCAACCTGCTTCAGGCCTACAGCCTTGTGTGGCTAAGATGAATATTTTGCAGGCCGACTTATATTTCACCTCTATATCCTAAATATACTTAATATCTTTTATTCTTGGCTAAAGGGGGACAGGGCTGGGAAGAAGAGGGTGGGACACGTATGGAGTGAAACTCAAGTGAAGAGACAGAAAGGGGAAGTTTGGAGCAAACATCCAGTCAGCACTGGGCAGAGAAATGCTGGGATTCCCTCTGAGTAGGGTTGCCAACTTTCTAATCGCACAAAACTGAATACTCTAGCCCCGCCCCTTCCCTGAGGCCCCACCACCCACTCACTACATTCCCCATACCTCGGTGGCTCACTCTCCCCTACCCTCACTCACTTTCACTGGGCTGGGGCAGGGACTTCATAGAATCATAGAATATCAGGGTTGGAAGGGACCTTAGGAGGTCATCTAGTCCAACCCCCTGCTCAAAACAGAACCAAGCTCCAATTTTTACCCCAGATCCCTAAATGGCCCCCTCAAGGATTGAACTCACAACCCTGGGTTTAGCAGGCCAAAGCTCAAACCACTGAGCTATCCCTCCCCCAAGTGGCGAGTGGGAGGGGGTATGGGCTCTGGGCTGGTGGTGCGGGCTCTGGGGTGGGGCTGGGGATGAGGGGGTTGGGGTGCAGGAAGGGGCTCCAGGATGGGGGTGGGGCTGAGGGATTCGGAGTGTGGGAGGGGGCTGCAGGTTGAGGCAGGGAGCTGGGGTGGTTGAGGGAGGGATAGCTCAGTGGTTTGAGCATTGGCCTGCTAAACCCAGGGTTGTGAGTTCAATCCTTGAGGGGGCCATTTAGGGATCTGGGGCAAAAATCTGTCAGCAGACAGTATTTGGTCCTGCTAGTGAAGGCAGGGGACTGGACTTGATGACCTTTTGAGGTCCTTCCAGTTCTATGATAGGTATATCTCCATATATAAGGGGGTGCTGGCTCTGGGCTGGGACCAGGGATGAAGGGTTTGGGGTGCAGGAGGGGGCTGCAGGTTGAAGCAGGGGGTTGAGGTGCAGGGCAGGTGAGGGCTCCATCTGGGTTTGCAGGCTCTGGGATGGGGCTGATGATGAGGGGTTTGGGGTGCAGGAGGTGGCTCCAGTTTTGCGGGGGCACCTCAGATTGGGGCAAGGGGTTGGGGCACGGGCTTACCTTGCGTGGCTCCCAGTCAGTGGTGCAGCACGGGGGGCTAAGGCAGGCTACCTGCCTGTCCTGGCATCACGTTGCACGTGCACCGGAAGCAGCCAGTAGGTTTCGGTGCTAGTAGGTGGGGGAGGAGGAGGTGCATGCGCTGCTCTCATCTACTGGCACCACCCCACCAGCTCCCATTGGCCAATTCCCGGCCAATGGGAGTGCAGAGCTGGTGCTGGGGTGGGGGCAGTGTGTGGAGCCCCGTAGCTCCCCTGCCTAGGAGCTGGACCTGTTGGCTGCTTCTGGGACAGCGCGGTGCCTCAGGACAGATAGGGACTAGCCTGCCTTAGCGCCACAGCACTGGTGACCAGACCTTTAACGGTCCGGTCGGCGGGGCTGACCGGATCCGCCAGGTCCCTTTTCGACCAGAACCAGACACCTGGTCACCCTACCTCGTAGACCTCTCCATTCGGCTTATCTAGAACACCTTGTCCAGTCCTGGAAGAATACCTCATAAAGTTCTTTGGGATCCAGAAAACTGAGTTTGTCTCCAGCACATCACTCAGGTTACTTTATTAGGCATCTAACAGCTCTTTGCCCACTCTGGAACCAGACACAAGGGGTTTAGGTACAGGATGATAACACGGTTCCAATTCATGTCACATACTACTCAGTTTATATACATCTTTCATAGCTACAAACATCTCTACTTTTTGCATGTAAGGACCAGTTACTTTGCAGATTGTGTATAACAAGTTTATCAATTCAGGGTGTTCCTGCCTGCTTTGTTTACCATAAACATACCTATATTAGTTTAGTTAGTTTCTGCCTCCCTTATTGACTGTAAACCTTCACAATAGGTAGTTGTTTCAGGAATTACTTGTTTTGTTCTGGCTTGGTCAAGCTTGTCTCCTGTCAGTTAAATTAGACCTACAAGAAAGGCTGTAGAAAGTTCTCTGGATGTCTAAAGGTCCCTGCTTTGGCTGGCTCTACTCCTGCTGGCTGGAGTTTCTGGTTGGCTTGGCTGCTCTCTGCAGTTTTTCTCCAAGATACATGGTTCAGGAAGGGGAGGCACCAGTAGAGTTGCCAACCCTCCAGGATTGTCCTGGAATCTCCAGGAATTAAAGATTAATCTTTAATTAAAGATTATGTCATGTGATGAAACCTCCAAGAATATGAAGTTGACAACCCTAGGCACCACCTGGGTCCCAGTGCCCCCAGAGTGTGTGTCGGCGGAGTCCTCTGCATAGTTCTGTGTTCAGAGAGGTATTGGGGGAGGGGTGGCCCAAGCTGCACCCTATTTTCCCCTTCCCCTCCCAGTGTAGCAGTCCCACTTTAGCCACTTCTATCGGGAGTCTGCCTGGCTCTTCTCTGCAGTTTCCCCACCCCCAAGTCCACATGCCAGGCTGAGGGCATTTGACTTGACTGCCACGTTTTTTTCAAATCTCACCTGGCCAGATGTCTTGCAATCCTTGCATTGACCTGTCTGCCTCCCTGTCCCTCATCACTGAATGCTCTAATATATTCACCATACTGCCCTTTCCTATGATGAATACTACATAATGGTCTGCTTTCTTGAACTCTTTATTTGATGTCATCCGGACGGCTCACATGCTTAAAGTTAAGTGCATGCATAAGATTTTGCAGGATTGGGGCCTGTGGGTTTATGTCCCTGTAGCGAGGCGGTCTGGTCCCCAGCCACCCCGGGAGAGGGATGAGTCTCTATGGACACCAAAGTGGGCAGAGCCAGAGAATCCTGGCCCCGCCCCTCAGAGGTCAAGGCGCAGGACAGGAAGTACAAAAGCTGGTCCTCAGAACTCAGTTGAGTCCCAGCCACCAGAGAGGCTGGATGCCTGTGGTACAGCTCCCCGCTGGGTGGCCACGGTGACCGGCAGCCAACCCGAGGACTGGCCCGGCCAGCCAAGCCTGCCACTCGCCAGTTACCCCGAGGAGCCGCAAAGCCTGCCGCTCGCCAGCTACCCCGAGGAGCTGCCAAGCCTGCCGCTCACCAGCTACCCCGAGGAGCCCATGGTGTGTGACCCTTTGGAGGACGCCACCCTGAACCAGGTATCCATGGAGGGGGAAGTAGCCCGGGGGCAGCCAACCCTAGTCTGGCTGCAGCACTGCCAGAGCCGATGTCAGTGTGTTGCAGCCAGGATCCCCACTGACACAGTGGCGGTCCTCTACTGCTGCTAGGGCCCCGGGCTGGGACGCAGTGGAGTGGGTGGGCCTGCGTCCCCCCTGCCACCCAACGTGCGGGTGGCAGTCTCCCCCTCTCCCAGGTCCTCCAGAGCCAGGACCTGGGCTTGCTACAACCACTACGGTTTGCTCAGCCCCTGCCTGAGGGCCTGAGCCCTGACTGACTGTTGCCCGCCCTGACTCCGGGCCTGGGTGTAGTACTATCGAACTGTGGCTCAGCCCCTGCCTGAGGGCTTGAGCCAGTCATCGTTGTCGCCCACGCTGACCCAGGGTCCGGGCTTGTTACCAGCAAACTGTTGCTCAGCCCCTCTCTAGGAGGGCCTGAGCTGCTGACTCCACAGCACAACCAGCTAATTCCCCGACACCTGACCGAACTAGCAAGGCGGTCGGTCCCCAGCTGCCCCAGAGGAGGGGCTGAAAGGCCTACAGTCCCTCTTAGGTGGGATTGAAGCCTCGTGCTGGTCTCTATGAACAGGGGTGAATTTCATGCAAAATGTGTAGGGTTTTTTGTACATTGATTGCTTCAAATGGGGATCTGCTGGTAAATATCTGCAATCCCATTCATATGTCACCTTAAACTGAATTATGGATTTATCCACTGTAGCATATGAGAGGGTAGGGAGCAACCAGTAGCGCAGCCAGATCCGGAGCACAGGGGGAGCGGCGCTATAAAAAGGTGCCTCCCCCTGTACTCACCCGGCGGTGCTCCGGGTCTTCGGTGGCACTTCGGCGGCGCACTCCGGGTCTTCGGTGGTACCTGCCGCCGCAATGCCACCGAAGACCCGGAGCGCTGCCGGGTGAGTGCAAGAAGCGGCGCTTAAAAAGAAGCGGCACCTTTTTTTAGTGCTGCTAAAAAAAGGCGCCGCTTCTGCTCAAGGGGGAGCGGCCGCTTCCCCTGCTCCCCCCCGGCTACGCTACTGGGAGCAACCTGTGCTCCAGGGTAGATTGGAAAGTGGCATTATGACTGTAGAAGTCATAGGAGTCTGCAGGGAGCACAGTTTGCAGTGTCTCTTTGTGTCCCTGCTGGATGGACATGTAGACTGTGCTCCCCTTGTAGCTGCTTCTTGGTACCATGGGATGAAGGGCCATGACCTTGCCCAGAAATGTTCTGTAAGGCCACCTAGCACTGGAGGCAGCAGTAGCTGCCCATTCCTGCCCAAGCCAATTATGACTTCCTCCTATGCACTGAATAAACAGGACTTTTGGGCCCTATGTCCTCTCGATCATGCATTCTGGAGGATCACATGGTTTAACCTATTCACTGGGCTTTATGCTGCTCCCACTGAAGTTAGTGGAAAAACACTCTTCTTCAGTGGGAACAGGATTATTTGTTATGCCTAGGAATTACACTGATGAACCTTCACTAGGTGCCTTTCTAAATTAGCAACACAGGAGTGTGAAAAGAGAGTCCAGCAACAATGGCTGTCATGTTTTAGGGTGTTTAATTACTTTTCAATTACTTTTTAATTTTTTTTCATGTTTAATTACTTTTTGTTTCAATCGAACATTTCTTCTCATTCATCTTTCCTCATAGTCTGCTTGACTACTGAACGGCAGCTCATGTGTAATAGCAGCCTTGCATAATCTTTGATGCATAGAAGACCATCTTGAAGTTCTTGGCTCCTTGGATAATGCAAACAAGGATGATCAAAAGATTTTTGACTGAACCTGAATATTTCCTGACAACACTATATGAAAAGATGCCAGTGTCTTATATTTGCCAGTCATGATATGGGGAAGACAAAGATTAGACCATTAATCAGCCTTTAGGCTGTAGAAAAATCCATTTTGATCTTGCTGAAACAGTCAAACTACTGCTGTATCAATTTAGTTATTTCCACATGATACAGAGACTGAGAATATAAATTCATCCCAAACTTTCATCTCTTGAGCTTCCTCCCCAGAGGAAAATGAAGAATGGGCAAGAGGGGGAAAAAATGGTAAACATGATTGTACAAAGAACTTCCAAAAGGAAGGATGAAAGTCAAATGATGAAAGCCCATTGATGTTTCCTTTAGTCTCTTCCTTGTGTGAGTCATGAAAATCTGTTATTCACTCCCCCCTCCCCCAACATATTGATTTTATGGCTTGATGGAATTCATACAATTCAAACCTTCCTTTAATTCCTAAGTTTAAGTGTGCTTTCTTTAACCTTGCCTAAACCAAGCAAGCATACTTCTGTCTTCACAAAAGCTTACAAATATAATTGACAAGCTGACATAGAAGATTCTGCCAAGGGAACAGATCATAAAAAAAAAAAGTAATTATGTCGAACAAACAAGGTAATACTGAAGAAGGCAAGAACTAGGCGAACTGGGTGACAAGGGCAGACAAAAAGCAGAGACAACAGCTGATAGATAAATGTTAATGAACTTATTTCTCAGCAGGGAGGCAGCGTAACACATTGCAAACTCTGGTACTGTTGGTGGTTAGGACCAATATCCCACGTATCTTGTTAGGAAGCAAAATGAATCATGATCAAAGTAGGTTTGGGGCTGTGGATATCACCTTGGACTATTACTTTTCTTTTTGGAAACTTTGCTATCCAGCTCTCCAATTAGGACAGGCAAATTTTAAATAGGATCCTTCTGTTAGAACTCAGCAGTTGATTTCCAAATGATGTCTGCAACTCATTTTAATGTTTCTTTGTTCTCAAACAAGGCCACATTTTCAGCATGGGGGTTGGCTGGATCACTTCCACACTGCTCAAAATGCCTTGGAGTAACACAGCTCCAGGGGAGGAGAGAGATAATCTCAGCAAAGGGCTGTAGAGCAAAAACTCCTGATTTCTAATCCCATTGTAGTTTTGTCTCCGATTACTCTGTGTGGCTTTGGGAGAGTCACCTAGGGATGAACACCAACTCTACTCCCATTTAGGCACTTAGATAAGGTCCAAGTTTCAGAAGCACTCAACACCCAACAGCTTGCATTGTCTCACTTGTGGCGAGATTCTCATGAGAGCTCAGTACCCAGTGTGTTGGGTTGTCTTGAACCTTTAGCTTGATTTGTGATTTAGAGTGTGCAAAGAGTGTGCAAAGGGGATCTGTTGCAATAGGACTGGAGTCTTCATAAAAAGTTGATAGTGAAACACAAACTAGCCAGGAGGAATTCAGGGGGCTGGACTCGATGACCTCTCGAGGTCCCTTCCAGCCCTAGAATCTATGAATCTATTAATTCTGGCCACTGTACTTCCTCCTGGGGAATTCATGTCTCAGTGGCAGCTCTGCTGTGCCAAAAGAGAGCATAATATGTGCTCCATTCTGAGACCAGCCAACTCCAGTGGCTATAGTTGATTGAGTTATATCCATGACCCTCACCTCGCTCTCCCTCTTCTTTTTGGGGAAGACTGGCACTACCACCAGTACAAGTCATATAGAGGCACTGTAGTTGCCAGTTGTCTCTCTGGCACTGTGTGTGGTCCCGCCTGTGTAAACCCAGACACAACCTGTCTTCCAGCCTTCCTTAGAGATAACAATCCTTATCTATCTCTCAGGATTAATTACTTGTCCTATAATTCTTTGAGGGTACTAAATATCATCATCAGTCTTTATCGCCCATTTCCCCGTTCAGTATCTCATCCAGAACGTCTGACCAGAGCAACTGTGGGTGGAAGTTTGTCAGATGAATCTTGCTGTGCAGCATTTTGTTGCATGTGATTGCATTTAGCATGTGGAGATGTGTGCTTATACTGGCTGATAAACTCCGCCCAAGTTGTGCCCATCCTTTCCTGGTTAGTAGTGCCATCAGATACAACACAATCAATAATGTGTTCATTTAGAGTTAGCAGCTAATTAAAAGCCTAATGAAGAATTAGAATAAAACAACCTACACATCCACATGCTACAAACAGTATTTCCCAATGGAAAGTAGCAGCTAAAGTAGAGCTATGCAAATAACTGATTTTTTTGATTCGCTGGCAGTTCTAAAATATTGGAAATGTTTGGTTTTGAATCAACCTGAACAGAAAAATGTTTGTGAACCAAAAAGTAAAAAAAAAAATCACTTTGGGTTGAATAAAATGTTTCATTTACCCTAGAACAAAGTGTTTTGTTTTGATTTGAAGATTTCTTACTTTTTAAAAAAATTAAAAAACGGAATGAAATTTCAAAATGAAAGGTCATCTCAAACTGAAAAAAATCAAGACATTTCATTCTGAAAGGGTCAAAACAAAATGGTTCATTTTTTTTCAGAATTGTTTAGGGTTTTTGGACCAAAATAATTTG
This sequence comes from Macrochelys suwanniensis, assembly GCA_033296515.1. Lineage (NCBI taxonomy): Eukaryota > Metazoa > Chordata > Testudines > Chelydridae > Macrochelys > Macrochelys suwanniensis. The sequence goes on from CM065776.1 coordinate 241,758,912, forward strand.
GTAAAATTGACACACATTCATAAAATGTTTTGGTCAAATCTGCATTTTGTGATGAAAATTTTTTTTAGTGAAACTTTTGCCCAGCTCTAAACCAGAGCCCTTGCCTTAGGTTTGCCCAAACTGCAGACATTTTAGCTATATCTACACGTCACTTATGTCAGTGTAACGTATGTCACTCTGGGGTATGAAAAAACACCTCCCTGAGCGATATAAGTTGCACTGACATAAGCACTGGGGCAGAAAGGTTCCTGTAGGAAGCTTTGGGTTAGGGGAAAGGATCTGGAGAGTGGCTCTCCACTCCAGCTAGGTGGAAGATCTCTCTGGAAATGCCTGCTGTGTGGGCAAGGGTGGATGTCTGCTGAGGAAGAGGCTGCAGGACTTGGCTTATTTGATTTGATTTATGTTAAGAACATAAGAATGGCCATACTGGGTCAGACCAAAGGTCCATTCAGCCCAGTTTCCTGTCTGTGGACAGTGACCAATGCCAGGCACCCCAGAGGGAGTGAACGTAACAGGCAATGATCAAATGATCTCTCTCCTACCATACATCACCCTCTGACAAACAGAGCCTAGGGACACCTTCTGGCAACCCAACTTACATCATTGTAAAACTGGTGAAGCTCCATGAATGTAGGAAAATGCTTACATGTTCTCAGTGTAAACACAACCAGGAATCTGCATATTCATTGATAAGTATGTGTCCATCTCAATCAAACCTGAACCTTTGAACCCTTTGAGTTTCACCCATTTATTTCACTATCCTGTTACCCCAAGGGGAGTAAGGTAACGCTTCAGAGACAAAGTATTAGAGAAATGGGTGTGTGTGGGGGTAAAGATAGAAAAGGAAAGCCCCTTTTCTCAGAAGAGCAGACTCGGCTCCCTCCCGGATCTGTCACCAGTGGATTTAGCTTACAATAAGGGTGTCCCTCCCTCCCTGTGTGATGTAATTAAAATGAAGAAAAGACAAGGTAATATGGTACAACAGGTAAGTATATTAAGGGTAACAGTACAGAGAACTGAAAAAAACGAAGAGAAGAAACTCAAACTTAACCATACAGTGATTCAGTGACTGGCTTCAGAAGCTTGAAGCTCAGACCCACAAAACCTCCCTTGGTATTCAGAGAAACAATAAATAAAACCCCAATACAGAAACCTTTTCCTATGATTTAGGTGCAGTGGACACAGCATACAGAGGCGAAGCCCAGGACCTTCTACTCTCCGGCTGATTTGGAGCCTTCGAGGAGGACTACTGGGGAGTCCTGACGACTGTTGGATATTTTGCAGGCAGGGAGACCCTCCGGGATGATGGACACCAGGAAAGCAGGACCCTCCAGAGGTAAAATGGATTCAGTTTGCTGTGGCAGGGATAGTGAGGACAGGCCTCTCCTTCCTTAACCTCGCTGCAGGGTAGATGGTACTCTTCTCTCTAGCTCTGGAGTGTTAGGAAGACCCGATTGTGCACGTGCTGCCGCTGGAATGGACAGCCCTGCCCAGGTGCTGAGCAAGTCCTTATATAGCCTTTTTGGCAGGAAAAACTGGTTCAGTCCGGTTTGAGCCAGGGAAATCCAGTGTCTTTTTAACAGTAAGCTAGCCTGCTTACAGAGATGGAGTCTGAGAGTCAGATGATATACTCCATATTGGATTTCATTAAAACCAGTGATTTACATAACCTTTACCTTATACACACTATTAAAACAGCTAATTAAACACATTTAAACACCAACACAACATTTCTTACTAACAATCCAGTTGCCCTTGTAATTGAATTTGTATCTCTGAAGATGGTGGCTGGGCTGTTGACACTAAGATGGGCAAAGTTTCAGTTTGCAATATGGTAGCATTCTACTGCTGTTGAAAGAAACTCAGTACTTATGAGACTTTTTCTGTTAGGCACACAATTACATCTTTTGTTCAATATATTCACAATAGAACGTTTTTTTACAGCCTAAACATGAGCTGGGCATATGCTTCAAGAAGACAAACACCAGCTAGGACAACCTTCCTCCTTTACTTCTTTGCTGGCAAATCCCATAGGTGTTAGTGGTTGTTATTGAACTACTTTTATAGTCTCTTAATAGAGGAAACTAGTGTTTAAGAAGGACGCTTATGGTCAAAGTGAAGCTTGTGTTTGTTGAATATTCTTACATTAATCTCTGTAAGTAGAATATTTAATGGGGCAGTATCAATTTCTGCACCTTTGTCCTGCTGCAGAAACTAGCTGGTTTATATTTATTTCCTAGTAACATTGTTTTATGTTGAAAGAAGAAATGTACCAATATAATCATAGAATATCAGGGTTGGAAGGGACCTGAGGAGGTCATCTCATCCAACTCCCTGCTCAAAGCCGGACCAATCCCAAACTAAATCCATGGTGTGTTGTCATTTGAAAGCCCAGAAAACATGATTCACCAAAAAGTGGTGTGCTATTTTCTATGTCCTCATACATGTTTCATTATGATGTTCTGATTATACCCCTGATTGCCCAGTTTTTAATAGACAATGAACTCTGAGGAGCAGTCAGGTATACATGAAGTATGTGGAATAAGCAGGAAGAACAAGAAATGCTAGTGAATAAACACAACTATAACATAGTTGGCATTACAGAGACTTGGTGGTATAGTCCACATGACTGGAATATTGAAATAGAAGGGTACTGCTTGCTCAGGAAGGATAGGCAGGGGAAAAAGGGAGGAGGTGTTGCTTTATATCAAAGATGTACACACTTGGACTGCAGCTGAGGGGGAAATAGGAGACAGACTCGTTGAAAGTCACTGGGTAAGGATAAAAGAGGTTAAAAACAAGGGTGATGTCATGGCAGGGGTCTACTGCAGACCACCTAACCAGGAAGAAAAGATGGATGAGGTTTTTTTTAAAAAAACAACAAAATAATCCAAACCACAGGACTTGATGGTGATGGGGGACTTGAGCTACACAGACATCTGTTGGGACAATAACACAGTAGGGCACAGATTATCCAACAAGTTATTGGAATGTATTAGAGACTTTTATTTCAGAAGGTGAAAAAAAACTACTGGAGGAGAGACTGTACTACATCTAATTTTAACAAATAGAGAGGAACAGGTTTAGAATTGCAAAGCGGAAGGCGGCTTGGGTAAAAGATCATGAAAAGATGAGTTCATGATTGTAAGGAATGGTAGGAGAGAAAACAGCACAGTAAAGATAATGGATTTCAAGAAGGCAGACTTTAGCAAGCTCAGGGAGTTGGTAGGTAAGATCCCATGGGAAGCAAGTCTAGGGGGAAAAACAGTTAGAGATTTGGCAGTTTTTCAAAGAGACATTATTGAGGATACAAGAGCAAACTATCCCACTGCGTAGGAAATATAGGAAGTACGGCAAGAGACCACCCTGGCTTAACCAAGAGATCTTCAATGATCTGAAACTCAAGAGGCCCACAAAAAGCAGGAACTAGATCAAATTAGGATGAATATAAACAAATAATAAAAGTATATAGGGACAATATTTAAAAGGCCAAGGCACAAAATGGGATTAAACTAGCTAGAGACATAAAGGGCAACAGCTACTTTCTGCTGTAGAAGAGTGTCTTGTTTTTCTGCAGGAGAAGGGAGCACAGTCTGAGTGGTTAGCTTTGAGCTTATTGGGCTTGGGTGTGTGAAAAAGTTTGGGTGTGGGATCTGAACTGCTTGTGGGTTAGGTGTGCTGAGCCCCCTGCAATGAAATGCTCTGTTTGCTCTCAGGTACTGTGTGAGTCAGCTGTTTTTCAATAGTCTTTTGTTCACTTTGAAACAAAACAAAAGGCCAAGAATCGGACAGTCGAAAGCATCAGGAGACTAATCAAAAATCAGACTAGACACCACATTTCCAGCAATTCTTTCTATCATTTTAGCTATTAAAGCATCGTCATTTTCTTTCAGATACTTACGAGTGATGTTGTCCACATTAGGAAGGGTTTTTGCTGCTGGACAGTATTGTCACATAAAATCACTAATAAGCCCCTCTGCAATTAACAGTGGTTGTCCAGCAAAACAAAGAGCACACAGAAATTCATGGCTATATTTTCTTTTTCATTAAAGCCCCGGTGAAAGCGCCTGATACTGACTATTTATCCCAAAGCTCACTTTCTTCTTTAAGCTTCTTGTGTTGCTTGCTTTTTATTCTGTCAGCATGAGTACTGACCTCAGTGCTGCAGTACTTGCACATTTCTGTCTTTACTTTTCTTGAAAATTTCTATGCGCTGATTTTCTTGCTGATATTCAGGCATAGATTTGTGGTTTTGTTCCATGTTTACCTTTTTATCTTATCTTTATCTGTGGAGAATTGATTAAATTCAGTGCCACACTAAACAGATGCAAAAAATAGGTGGGCAGCATCTCCTTGTGAACCAATCATAGCGTGATATTAACATTGCTTGATTTTTCTGACCTCCGCTGTGTGTGTGTTCTGTATTTTACACTGTGAGACTGCTTCTATCTCAGAGCTTCAGGACACAACAATCGCGTAAAGCATTAGTGTTTAACAAAAATAAGTACCCCAAAATATTGAGTGGCTTTATAAATTGGTGTAAATCAGTAAAATATAAACTTCTTTAATTAAAAAACCTGATAACTTAACAGTGAATATCAGTAAAAACTGAAAACACAGAACACTACTTTTAAGTCAAAGCTTCTGGGGTGGTTCCCCACCCCAAAAATTGGGAGTTCCCGCTCCCTGGAGAATGGTGAGATTGGTCCTCAGGTTCAGGAAACACCCCCACAGTTGGAGAGCCTGGCTTCCCACTACTGACTTCTTCCACTACGGTCACTGGTGCCAAAGAAACATACTCTGGGTGTCCAAAACTGCATAGGTTATAGTTTCTAGAGAGCTCTTGGCTTGGCCAGCTAGAAGATTGTTGTCTTAGGCTCTGTGGAGCAGGGAGGAGGAGAAGATTGGTAGAGTGGTTCAGTTTATGCAAATGAAAGGGGATGGCTACTTTGAGCAGCTTTGCTTTGATAGGTAGCCTACGGAAGGGGGCTGGGGAGGGCAGAGTTGAGAGCCAGAATCTGCTCACGTGAGGCTTCTCGTAGTGCTCTGTCTTGTGAAGGCCAAATTGTAGCAACCACTAGTTAGAGGACAATGCGCCAGAATGGTCTGTGACTGGCAGGGGGTATGGGTTAAGGTTATGCTTTCAGGGATTATTTCTGTAGTTGGTGAGTAGAGAAGGGTGGCTGTGAAAGGCTGGTCTTGCCAACCTTGATGAGGAGCTTTGTTGTTTCCTTCTGAGCATGAGTGAGGTAGAAAGCACTGTTCTGTAGTAACTGTTTTCTGCTGTAGATGAGTGTCTTGCTCTTCCTAGGAAGAGTAGGAGAAAAAGAACAGTCTGAGTGGTTAGCTTTGTGTGTGTGAAAAAGTGCTTGGGTCTGGTTGCTGGGAGCTGTGCTGCTTTTGAGTTTGGTGTGCTCAGCCTCCGGTGGTGAGATGCTGTCTGTTTTCAGCTCCCATATGATTGGGCTTTGTTTTTCATTAGGCTTTAAAACAGGGCTTTCTTTGTATGCTTACTGTGTCTCTATTATGTCTTTGCATCCAGTTTTTGTAATCGGTAGATTTATCATAAAAATATTCTTTTTTCTTTTGCTTGTTTTGCTTCATCTTCATAGTTATTTCTGTCTCTCCTCTGTCTGACAGTTCCTTTCCCCATGGCACCTGTTGATTTTTCTCCACACTGGGATGAATTTATGATGCTTCCCTGCTAACACCACTGAAGCCACTGATGCTTGGGAAGATTTTGTCTATTTCCTCCTGGCATTTCGGAGATCAGGAGGACAGCAGCCAGCATTCTCATCACTCACTCTGAGGAGCCTAAAACACATCAGCAACTCTATATTACACACTACCGAGCGACTTCCATCCAGGCAAATAGCGATTAGACATTTTGATGGGGTTTATCTGGACTCTGGTCTGGTTCAAAGGCAAGCCTATGGCTCTATATCCTTGCTTTTTAGGAGCAGTTCCCCGGGGTGGGAGGGTTTCCATGCCTCATCACACATCTGCCCATCATGTCCAGCTACTTGGGCTGGGTGAGGGCAGAGGGATGTTGCCCTAAAAACTGAACATGCAACATGCATGCATGCCCAAGCTGTTGCTTGCCAGGTTGGTACAGTAGCAGTCTCTAAAAGGTATACAGTGCCAACTTTTCCAAACACTGACCTTAATGTGGGTCATTCCTCAGCGATTCTGAATTAAAGGAAAATGGCCAGCACTTGGCAGGAGCAGGCTGAGGTATTAGTTAATTAAATTCCTTGTAGTTTTTCCTTTCATGATAATGCTAAATCCAGGGATAAGTTGCTTGGCAACAGCTCTGGCTACTACTATTCTTCCAACCCTTGCTTTTAGGCTTGAGATTAAACGTACTTGAGTATGTAAATCACCAGCTGAGGCCTGGCGAATTTTATGTATTTCTTAGGAAAGAGCCAAACATTAATTGATCGTACAATGCACTTTCATTTACGTTTGAATAATAAAGCAATGTGATCACTGTTCAGGGCTCAGCCCTCAGCCAGCTCCATCTATTATTCATGGTTTCAAAATGTAATAAAGATACATACTTAATATCTGTTTTCCAATTAAAGTTTATGGCTGGAGGTTGATGATGGCTATATTTTTTGGCAGTTCTTTTTAATTTTCTTCAAATGCTTCACTGGGAATTCCAGAGGCAGTTTTAAACATAAAGACAGTGAGTGTTTTAAAAAAAGTGGTGCTGTATTTTGTGGCCAAAATGGTATTTATGAACATATGTGGAAATTGTCACATATGGTGGCTAAAGGTAGGCACTTAAATAGATATCTGGGCACCTGAGCCAAAGTAGCTTGACTTTCCAGTGGTGCTAAGCAGCCACAGTCCTCACTGACGCTGATGGGATTTGGATGCACCTTAGATAAGTAGCTTAATTTTTCAGATGTTGAGTATCTGGGGCTCACAACAATTTGAGTGGGAATTGTGGGTCCTCCGTACTGCTAAAAATCAAGCTACTTTTATTTATTACCTGCAGGGCCTAGAAGGCCCATTATGGGCCAGATGTATAAACATGGATTTACGTGCCTAACTTTAGCCAAGAATTGACAATTCTGGCTGTATAAATAAAATGAAAATGTTGCCCATAAAATATATTTGGTGTTAGGATACAACAGGTGGATGAGGTGGTGTCCCATGTAAGTTTATGTGGAGGCTAGCACTTACAATCAGACTAACATCCCTCTGCTTCACGCTTTTAATGATTGGGCTGTGGGCCACTAAATGAGACAGGCCTGATTATGTCATGGGGAGAATTATGCAGCTGAGACCATTGAGTCTCTGATCAGCCTCAATATTTGATGTCTGAGTGGAAAACACAGACCCCATGAAGGAGGAGGGCTGTGAGCCTCCTGAACTCAAGGGGAGAAGACTTTGTAGGCCAGGGAGGCCAGAATTTGAAGAACTGTGAAGGAGACCTGTGAAACCCTGAGCCTAACAAGGGGGAAGGAACAAAAGGGGCTCTTTTGGGAGTTGGGTGGTGGTAATTAATTAGACCCCAGGAGATGGGGAAGATCATTTTAAAGACTCAGTGTAATTTTTGGAACTTCAGAGGGAAATTCAAGCAAAACATCTGCGGGGCCACCTTAGGCAGCAAGGGGGTGCCCTGGGATGGGACCTGTCTACACTCTGTATGAAGTGCAAGTTGCTGGCTGTGCTGGAAGAAAAGATGCTTGGTTTGGAAGGACAAATATAGACCCACAAGACATCAGAGAGGCTGAGGAGTTCCTGGATTCTGGAAGCATCACCTTCCCCCATTTAAGAACAATGAACTGGCAACCAAGGAACCGGAAACTGAAAACCAGAGAGGAAACTTGTCACCCTGTAACCACCAGAGGCAAGAGGACCTGGCGGCATTCCACATGGCTGAACACAGGTGAGGACAGACAGCCTGTTTTAACTAACTCCAAACTCTACACTCATCTCCACATGCACACTAGGCTTTCAAAACTAGACCCATAAAATGTTATCCCCCATATTCACAACAAACTATAATAGAGTTGCACCAACTTCCCTCTGCCATTCCTGTTTTCCTAAGCACATCTCCCTGATCCACCAGCTCTGCTTAGCTCAGAGACCTAGGGGGTTCAGGGAGGGAGGCTGGTCAGCACAAGGTATAGGGGAGAGATGGAACAAAGGGAGAGGAAAAATGGCTCTGAGGGAGGGCTGTGCTAGATGTATCTTGATTTTAGTCAGGCTTTTGACACAGTCCCACATGATATTCTTATAAGCAAATAGGGTCTAGATGTATTTACTATAAGATGGTGTAGAGGTGCGTGACTCACCCAGGCAGTGCCTCCTGCAGGTTGTCCAGGGAATTAGGTCACCAGCCACCAGAATGCCCTCTGCTGGTCGCCATCCCCCTTGTTGTCAGCCCCCTTGTCCCTCCCGGATCCCCTTTATCCCAGGGTTCTGCCCCAGCAGTATCCCCATAGTTTGAGTCTCCCCACCCCAGGGAACCCCCAACCCATTGCCCCCACCTTGCCTCAGTGGCGACTGCCAGTCAGCTTCTAGCTCCTGCTCCCTGGGGCAAACTTCAGTTTGTAAGCCACTCATCATCAGCAAGGGGGGTAGGACCAGCTGCCTCTGCCTAACCCCAGTACCTTCCTTAGGCCTTGCTCCAGGCCTGTAGCCTGGGGAATTGCCAGGCTGGAGCTCCCCAGCTCCCTTGCCCTGTTCCCCAGCACTGCTCTGGCTCAGGTACCCTGTCCCTCAGGCAGCCAGGCCCTGCTCTCTCCAAGACTGGAAAGAGACTACCTAGTGCCTGCCTTTCAGCCCTTTTATCAGGGTGAGCTGCCTCGTAATTGGGCCTGGCCCTACTATTGACAGTAGTGTTGTATCTACTACTATTGACAGTAGTGTTGTATCTAAGACATAGGAGGTAATTATCCTGCTCTACTCATCACCGGTGAGGCCTCAGCTGGAGTACGGTATCCAGTTCTTAAAGAAAGATGTAGACAAATTGGAGAGAGTCCAGAGGAGAGCAACAAAAATGACAAAAGGTTTAGAAAACCTGACCTATGAGGAAAGGTTCAGTGTTCAGTCTTGAGAAAAGACAACTAGGGAGAGACCTGATAACAGTCTTCAAATATGTTAAGTGTTATAAAGAAAAACGAGATCAATTTCCATGTCCACTGAAGGCAGGACAAGAAGTAATGGGCTTAATCTTTAGCAAGGGAGACTTAGGTTAGATATTAGGGAAAACTTTCTAACTATAAGGGTAGTTAAGTTTTGGAACAAGCTTCCAAGGGAGGTTGTGAAAACTCCATCACTGGAGGTTTTTAAGAACAGATTGGACGTTCACCTCCACAGGGAAGATCTAGGCTTTCTTGGTCCTGCCTCAGTGCAGGAGACTGGGCTTGATGACTTCTCAAGGTCCCTTCCTGTCCTACATTTCTATGAAGCATCGGTGCCCTCTGTGCATATGGACTGGGGCTCTGTTGCCTGGTGTTCCAGGACATCCAAAGCATCGGACCATTCATGGCTCTTCACAGTATTGCAACCTGCTGTGCTAGAGGAGAAGAGGCTGCAGTGCTGCTGGAAGAAAGAAGGTAGTTGGGGAAGTAAACAGTGGAATGTAGAAGGGGTATTGAATGATTTAACTGCTTGTTTCCTGATTGGCATTGGTGGACTATGCTGCCTCACAACCGTAGGGCCTGATCCAAAGCCTACTGACATTAATGAAAAGCCCTTAATTTGTAAGCCCTCCAGGGCAGGAATGTCTTTACCTGTTCCTGTGGACTCAACAGCAACAAATAATATGTATGGGGGTTTATCTGTGATAGTTCAGCCCTGCTGGTTAGAAGCTAGGAACACAGACTGAACACTGCAATTCTTTTTTTGCCCTCTTTTATTTCATTTACACCCTACACATTCCTGAATCTTTTTTTTTAATTGCAATGTCGGTTTTTCTAGAGCAGGATGTTCAATGAGATTCTTAAAAGGAGTTTAACATGAGGTTAGTCTCTTATAACCCCCCTACGAGTTAACTGGAAATGGAGGAATGTATTAACATTTTTATTGATTGCATTTCCCCCTTAATCAAATTGACATCATTCCTTCTTCTCCAAGCATTTAGAACTAAAAGGGGAGACAATTAAAAAGAGCCCTGGCTGAATGCAGCTCCACAGGGGACTATATCCTCAGCCGCTAGCCCTGTGTGCAGCTGTAGTAGCACAGCCTGGATCACTGCTCCAGGTAATGGGAAGAGAGCGGGCTTACGGAACCAATGCTTGGGCTGCACCAGTCCCTGAGTGCCTGCCCGCACAGTTGACTGCATGAACAGAGGAAAGCATGCTGCACCCTTTTAAACGATGTAGCAATTGACTTCCCACTCCCCTACAGCACAGCAATAGTGCACCAGAAGCACTGTGTCTCTGAGGCCCACTGCCTCCTAGTGCTTCCCTTAGGGAGAGCGTGCCTATGTACATGGTTTGCTCTGTGCGCCATGCCCCCTACTCAGGGCTATGCTTGGACTCAATCTATCCCTTAACGTTACTGATTTGACTTCTGTGCCATAACCTGTGAGCAGAGCTTGTGCATCAATGGACTCTACTGTGGGTAAATTGCAGGCTGTTCAGAGCAGGGGCTATAATATGTTACCTGGGTTGCAAGTCTGGAGTGGAAGCGATAGGTGGCTTTAAGTCACCTTTGCTATCCTGACACCAGGCTAGTTTCTGCATACGTTAGAGCCTGCTGTACTCAACCTAACAGCCTTTAGGGTCCACAAAGGCAGCTGGGCACAGGGAAACCCCATCCACACCCCTCTTCCTTAGTCATGGAGTCCTCTAGTAGAGGGAATGGCTCTGAAGCCACTATGGCAGCTGTATGCCACCAGAGGAGGCAGGGGAATCCTCCAGTGGCTAGTTAATCTGCTTTAGGGGTGCTTCTCCCAACCTGTGGAACAGGGCAAAAAGGTCCTAATGTCCCAGGGTATCAGGTCACTTGTCTTTGCACTTTGTTCTGGGCCTAGCAAGCTTTTACATATTTAATATTAACAATAAGCAACGTTGCAGCAGCCTAACTTGCCCCACTCTACAGACTGACTTCCAGAATCCAAGAGCAGCAAGCATCAGTCTACAGCAGTGCCCTGCCTCATAGCCCAGTAGGATGGCCCCCAGGGTAGGGAGTTATCGAGAGGAAGGTGTGATGTTATTCCCATCCTTTACAAACCTCCTAGATACTTTAAAATTCATGCTTCTGTTACAGAACAGCTGAGTTTTAGATTTGCCTATTCTATTCCCCCTTTCTCTCTATGCGGATACCGCCAGCCTCCTGGTTTCTTTTGCTCAATTTCTCCAATTTCTGCATAAGCCCTTTAATAACATTCTTTGAGGTTTCAGTGCTCCTTCCCTTATTAGTACTTTCAAATCCCAAATTTAATCTGTTAGATAGTTCATTTCATTTGCAAGCACACTCATCCTTTTTGTCTCTCTCCTCAACCAGATCTTTATGCTCTGAGATTTCCCTTTTTCTCTTCAGTACCGCTGTGTAGCTGGCATTCCCCCATGAGCTCTTTCTCATGAGTCTATTGTTTCTTCAAGAACATTGTTTGGATGAAATCTGCCCCATCTGTATAGGCTTTATGTACCTCAAAATGGCATTAATATGCCACAAAAGTAAAAGCCTCTCTTTTATATCAGGTTTCAGAGTGGTAGCCGTGTTAGTCTGTATCAGCAAAAACAGCGAAGAGTCCTTGTGGCACCTTAGAGACTAACAAATGGGCTAAAGCCCACTTCATGCCCAAATAAATTTGTTACTCTCTAAGGCCCCACAAGGACTTCACATTGTTTTTTTTCTTTTATATCAGCTCTCCATCCATACATTCAAGTGACTATCGTGTTTTGGCCCTGTTTTCTCCTGAACAAGTCATAGGTAATAATGAAGAGGAATAATCGCAAAGGTTGTCCTGATCTTTCTTCCCTATGCTTTCCATTTGCTTCCTGTAATTCCTAGTCAGAAATAGTTCAGTTCTGATGACCTTCCAGGCACACCGCAAGACATATTGCTTAGGAGAGCTGCTAAAAAGAAAGCAAATATTGTTGCAGGTGATGTTTAAAGAAAAAAAGTGGGGGAATTTGGTGTATTTTTGGGCTACTCAGTTATTGCTGTATTTTAATACCCTAAAGAATTGCTGCTGCTTTTTTTGATTTGTTGGACATTATTCTCATTTGCTATAAGGCCACCACTTTATGCCACTCTGGCAGGGTTTTTGTGTGAATAAAATTCTAGCCTATTGTGATTTTAAAGTATGTATCAGAGGCCTCACGTGTTCAGTTAAGAGCTTCTTGTTACTGCTATGTTATAAATCTAAAGAATAAATTCACTTATTTTTTAAATTTAGAAAACTTGTAAACACCTCTTCCTCCTCATCTATTTGTTTAATCAACATGGAGAATGGAATGGAATAAAGAAGAAAAGGGAATTTGGGAAAATATTTTTTGCATTCAAAAAGAGGTTAGAAAAGAGCAAATGCAAAAGAGAAGAGGATTCAATTGGGTTTAACATGCAACACAATCATATGCTGAAACCCTTGCTTATCCCACTGCAGATGAGACTGTTTATTTTAGAGGGGAAACAGGGCAGAGAGAGGACATACGGGTGCACAGGATGTTCAGAATAGTGACTGGAATATAGTAGATCTGGGACTTCAATTCACTCTTTTATTATGGGAACAAAGGGACAGCCAATACAAATGAAAGGCAGCAAATTTAAAACTAACAAGATATTTTTTCATTCACTCCACAGTTAGCCTGTGGAACTTATTGCCATGAAATAGTTAAGAGGTCAAGAGAGTAGCAGGATTTGGGGAACCAGGTATTTATATGGATAATGAAAACAGCCAGACTTAAAGCAGGAAGACTTTTTTTTTAAATGGGAAGGGATGTAAACCTCAGGTTTCAGGACACAAGCCAACCTCTGAGTCAGTAGTTCTCAACGGTTTCCATCCTGGGAAGTCCCTTTTACCCACCCTTCCATTTAGCAATAGGGTGGGGAGGGAGTGTGGTTGCAACCCCCAACACCTGTTTGTGACCCCCCCCCCCCAGGCTAGGAAAAAACTTTCTGTTGAGGAGTGTATGAAGCATCGGCTTTCATGTTTATACATGTCAAGAGTCTGCTTTCAATGAGGCAGCTTTGCATTCCATCCTCTGCACTGCACCATCATATTATTTAAGGTCTCTGCTGCAGCTTTGGGTTGCTCCTTCACTGAGTTTTAAACCGCTGCTGTCCAGCGGCTCTGTGCTGTAAAGTGGGGGATTCAGTGTGTAGTTCTTGTCTCTGCATACAGATGCTTAAAGTATTCAAAGTCAGTACGAAAGGTTCAGGGGTTAGGCTGAAAGATATGTTACCAGAATAAATGGTACAGCCATACAGGGAATGACATGCATCTGACTGACAGATGATCTGTTTCATATATATATGAAAAAATGCTCAGCAATCATAGATTATTTGTCTGCAATTTTCCCATCATTTCTCACAAGTAATTGTTAGCATTATTTGACATCCATCTTCCAATTTGCTGCAGTGATGGACTCCAGCCTGTCAAGCAGACGGATGAAATCCTGCTTATCTCTGTTTTCTTATCTTCCCTCTGAATAAAACCCTGCTACTTACAAGTGTCTTGGACAGAGAACTACTTGTTATACCAAGGCACTTCCTGGTCTTTCAGCATTCAATTTCTTTGACGTACCCCAACACTGAAGTTTTTGTTGTGTTCTGTCAAGCAATGGAGATGAAAGCAACACGCCATGACTTGCTTACTGGCTCATGCCTCATATTTAATTGTTTAAATTGTTCACTGTGTGCTATATTTACTTCCTAACTATTTATCAAAACTGAGTCTCAGTTGGATAACCTATAAAAAAATCATGGGGTTTTGTGGCTGGGTGAACCTGAAAAGATTGAGGTACTTATCTGCACTTATTTATTCAAGTCATTTTGTTTTGGAGATTGGGATGGAAGACTGTTGTATCTAATTCTAGCTGAATACAGCTATAGTTCGTAAATTCGGTATACACTTAAAAAGACTGGAAGGGGCTTAGGAAATAGGGCAGGATGTTCTCAGATACAGCAATGAAGGCCATAAATACCTAGGCAAGTAGACAGAGGAAAAAAGCGTGAAACAAATATTAAATCTCTTGCCTTCTATGGTTTATTTGAATAATGTTGCTCACTGCTTGACTACTACAGTCAAAATTATAACAAGACTTTTTAATCTCACCAAAAGCCTGATCTTTCCAGCACTTCCTGGTTCTGACTAGGTTAGACACAGCCTCAGAGAAAGGTCTTCCTATTAAAACCATGAAGTGCAGAGGCATAGGAAATAAATAAATAAAAATGAACCAAACTGTTTTGAACCACAAAAAAATAAGCAGGCATTTGGTTGTGTTCATTTCTAGAGAATGGCTGACTGATTTTAACTCTGTCCAAACTGGCTGACCCATGCACAGTGTGGTTATGTGCAGAGAGCTGACTAACAAGAACAACTAGTGACTACCTGTGGTGGGTTGCACTCACCTCTTGAGCACCACTTTGCCATCCAGTCTTGGTGCTGCCATTCTCTTTGGCTACCAGCACCTCCTGCAGGTTGTCAGCTGGCCTCTGGGGGTCTGTGACTCAGCCACACAACTGAGTCTCATACTCCAAAAGCCATATAACAAACTCAAAGGAAAAAATTTAGAAATAGTTCCTTGCCCGTCAGGGCCAATTATAAACAAGATAGGCTCTTCCCCGTTCTGGGTTAAATTCCCTCTCTGGGATTGAATCAGCAGGGTTCCTTCTTAATCCTTGCCACCATTAGTAGCCAGTAATTGGCATTTCTTTGGCTCCAGCTAGGAAATGACTTGCTGTCCACAGGCAGCTCCTTTATATTTCAGCCTGCTGGGCCTTGTTTGGCTGTTGCTGGTCCCCAGCCCTTCTGGCTGCTGGACAACCAGATCTTGCTGGTTTCCAAAATGGCTGCTCTTTTCTTCATCAATAACTCTTTTAACTGTTTTTTGGGGTGGGGTGCAGCAGAGCAGCAGAGCCTCCATTAGGTTGCCACGAGAGCCTGGTACACCCAGTCACACTGCCCATATAGTCTCTGTTGACAAATATTAAGATTTATGGAATTGTTGCTACCATATAACTAGCCTTTAACAACAAAAACAAGACTTGCCTTAATTCTGCAAAAACAGCAGATTATCAGTAGTGAGTGAAATTGCGTTAAAAAATTAACCCCCAAATTGACTCAAAACTATTTCCCATTTCTAGGTTCTGAATGTTATCATCATTATATATATATGAATTTCCACAGATCCCTGATGGATATCTACTGTTGCTGCTCTATTACCCCTTGCATCCTTCAGATTCTCAGATATTCATGGATCTCATGGGATCTGTGGATTCAGAGAGAAGAACTCAAGCTTCTTTCTGGTAGGGCAAACTCCACTGTGTGCACTTGTGTACATGGTTACACAAGTTTCAGGGCAACAGTGAATTGGTCCCATTTTGGTTTTTTCCCCTTATATCTCCTAAATGTCTATTCTGCTTTGCCTCAAAACATCTTAGGAAAATTCTACCTTTAGATCAAGCCTGCCAGACTGCAGGTGGATTAATTTAGTTTTGACAAAGCTGGGAAGAGGAGTCAAAATGGGTTTATAATTGGAGGCTTGTTTCAACCTTATCTGTGGAAGAGATTAGCACCTCTCTATAATGCAATGAATACATAATTGCTATATGCTATTGATGGAAATAAAATATATACATCTTAGTTCAGCTGATTAAATATTTTATTTATTGCATGCATCTTTATGAGTTGATTGTAATTTTTTTCTAAATAGTGAAAGTTAAAAATATTTCAAGTATCAGAGGGGTAGCCGTGTTAGTCTGGATCTGTAGAAGCGACAAAAGGTCCTGTGGCACCTTATAGACTAACAGAGGTATTGGAGCATAAGCTTTCGTGGGTGAATACCCACTTCTTCGGATGCAAGCAGTGGAAATGTCCAGGGGCAGATATAAATGTGCAGGGAAGAGTCAGGCTAGAGATAACGAGTTTAGCTCAATCAAGGAGGGTGAGGCCCTCTTCTAGCAGTTTAGGTGTGAACACCAAGGGAGGAGAAACTGCTTTTGTAGTTGGCTAGCCATTCATAGTCTTTGTTTAGTCCTGAGCTGAAGGTGTCAAATTTGCAAATGAACTGAAGCTCTACAGTTTCTCTTTGGAGTCTGGCCCTGAAGTTATTTTGCTGCAGGATGGCTACCTTTAAGTCTGCTATTGTGTGTCCAGGGAGGTTGAAGTGTTCTCCTACAGGCTTTTGTATATTGCCATTCCTTATATCTGATTTGTGTCCATTTATCTTTTTGCGTAAGGACTGTCCAGTTTGGCCGATGTACATAGAAGGGCATTGCTGGCACATTATGGCATATATTACATTGGTGGATGTGCAGGTGAATGAACCGGTGATGGTGTGGCTGATCTGGTTAGGTCCTGTGATGGTGTTCCTGGTGTAGATATGTGGGCAAAGTTGTCATCGAGGTTTGTTGCATGGATTGGTTCCTGAGTTAGAGTTATTATGGTGCGGTGTGTAGTTGCTGGTGAGAATATGCTTCAGGTTGGCGGGTTGTCTGTGGGCGAGGATTGGCCTGCCTCCCAAGGCCTGTGAAAGTGAGGGGTTGTTGTCCAGGATGGGTTGTAGATCACCGATGATCCGCTGGAGAGGTTTTAGCTGAGGGCTGTATGTAATGGCCAGTGGAGTTCTGTTGGTTTCTTTCTTCGGCTTGTCTTAAAAATATTTGACACTCTCACACACTAACTACTCAACCTTGATTCCACAGGGATCCCAGCAGGTAGATTCATTTTTGGAGGATTAGAATAAATCTTGCTTCCAGCATTTAAAAACACTTAACTCTATTTTAGTTGACACAATGTGAAAAGTCTTACACCAGACAGTCTGAGCACTCACAAAACTTAACATCCAATCTGCATGTTTTGCCCTGACCAAACTGTCTGTGCAGTGTACTTCTATTCCTTTTGGTCCAGATGATCTTAGCTCTGTCACGTGATGTTTCTTAACTAGCGAGTACAAAACCTACCAGTACTGCAAACTTTTGAACCTCATTTTCAATGGTTCCTTCATTAGAGTATGTTTTGCTCATTCATTGTTACTTGTCACCACCAGTCAATTCGCTGTTGATGCTGTCTGTTCATTAAAAAACCTTTTCTCGCCATCTGCATTAAACATGCCCCAATAATCTTCAAAAAACTTAACAGATGCTCACATGCCCTGGAAAGCTTCAAAATTGTACTTAGGATCTTGTAGTCCTTGTGCTGGTAAAACTCTCACTGAGGTTGATGGGAGTGTTGGTTGCATGCAGACTGTGAGATAAGCCCCTATGTTGCCAAGACCAAAAAATGCTCACACACACCAGCTGCATATTGATCAAATGGCTATTTGTTTCTTTAAGATGAAAAGCAAGTTAGACTTCCCAGTGGTTTCTGAATTCCTTGTGCAGGCAAAATCCCCATTGGAGTCAATGGAGGCATTGCCTGTCTGAGGATTGCAGGATCAGGCCTCTTACTCTTCCAGCATATTAAAGTCAAACTCAGGACATATGTATTATCATTTTTATTACACTAGCCCTAAGTGCCATTTAATACCAGGCTTGACACAAACAGATACAGTCCTTGCCCCAACGCTGAGCAATAACTGAAGGGTTCGGGGAGGGGGAGGGACAATCAAAATAGATACATAAATAGAAACTCTGTTTTTGTGTTACATCAATATGTACATAATCATCAGCTCCTATCCATCATATGTTGGCTAATTTCATGTATGCACTGAGGCAGAAGTGAGTCTTGAGAAAGGGAGAGTGGACAGTAGCTTTATGGATCTGTTCAGGAATGGTGGGACAGCATTGGGAGAATATAAAAATGTCTGTGGGAAGAAGGAGCAGATAATCTGCCATCACTGGAGAACAAGGCAGGTGGTGGAAGGGATGATGTGCTGAATAAGGAAGGGCAGAGTCAGGAAAAGCTTCTAAACATGTCATAGCAAACTCCTGTTCTACTAATTGCTACTTCTTACAGATTAGTGAAGGAATCCTGGAGTTTCACTTCTGAGCTCTTTAGGGGACTAGCAGCTCTGTTGAACCCAGGCCTGGTGGTGTTCATAGAAGCAGCTATAGGCTAACCATCCACCTGGAAGCCATAGCTTCCCTGGAACCTATAAACCCAGCTCCAGTATGAGGCTCCACTCCTGAAGTCTTACTAGCAGAATCCCAGAGCAGCTGATTAGCCCACTAACCCTACATAAACCAGTAGTAGGAACAGGAAGCTGTCTGAACAGCTTGGTGTCAGGTGCTCCTCTGGGTTGATTTCCTAGCATCTAACTTGTAGTTGCTAACATCCAGTTTTTCTCCTGATTGGTTCTGATCTCCAGTTTGTCTCCTGCTTCTGACCTCCTGGTATCCTGACACAGCTGAATCTAGAGCTGGCTGTCCAGGACCCGGCTATGGTAGCTCCTCCTACTTGACTCCTCAGCCTCACCCCTTGGCTGCATTAGCAGATGAGCACACACACAGCTGGTGCCAGAGGCAGGCTGGAGGCAGGTCTTTCCTGTGCTCACAATCTCTCCTCATGACCACCTGGAGGATTACTAAGGGTTTGCGGGGAGGGAGGAATGTATGGGCAGGTGAGTTTGGGCTACACTGAACTCAAAATTCTAAGGTGAAGTTCTCTTGGCTTCAGGTCCAGGCCAAGACTCCCTGAGCAGTCAGCAATAGGGGTAGCATGGGCTAGTGGATAAGGCAAAGGGCTAGGCATTAGGAGAGCTGAGTTCTAATTCTGGTTCTGCCACTGACCTCTTGTGTGAACTTGATCAACTCTCTCTTTTCTTTGCCTATGTTTCTCCTCAACCCAATTTCTGTTTTGTCTATTTAGATTGTAAGCTTTTGGGTTCTCTCTGTCACTTAGTGTTTGTACTGTCCCTGGTAAATTTGGAGTCCCAATCTCCACTGGGATTTCTAGGTCCTACTATGATACTAATATTTATTAATACTAATTATTAGTCATTAAGATTTGGGTTTATAATATGACAAAACCCCAAACCATGCTAGTTTTGACTAGTTTTATTTTATTATGAATCTTATCACAACTCTTATTAGCTGTTGAAGGTTGTGCCATAAATCAATGGAAAAGTGATTACCCCTAGACTTTCAATAAGGTCTCAGGTTTGATCTGCAGCCTCCATTTCACAAGGTATTAATGATCTCCATATTTTAGATCTGTAATTGCTTTATACAAATCAAAGAATGCAATGAGAGGCTTATTCTGCCTTCACCCATTCTTGACCTTCCGTTGAGGGTAAGGAGTAGGGTGAATGTTCCTGAATGCATTGTTACTCTTGAAGATTCCATCAATGGGTTAACCACAAAAAACTTTTCATCATTCACCAACAGCCATTCACCAAAAACCAGAATTTGTTTCTGTGTCATGTCTGGCATTTAACCCTGTACCATTTGGTTCTTTCCGTTATTTCCTTTTATAAAGTAACCTTTTTTTGGGGTGTGGGGGGACAGGACCCTATACTAATTACTATAAAGTAAAACTAAAACCAAAGGTACATTCAATATATTCATTTGACATTTGGTCATTGATTTGGTATAAGAGACCTGAAAGAGATGATTAAATCAAAGAAGTAAGAACCTAGTCCCAGGAAATGAGAGAAAGTTGACACACACATTGATACAGAAGAGCCAGGGATTTGTCATCCTATAACAGTGATATCAGTCTATAACTCTCTCCAGCATAACTTCAGCATCAGTAGTACTCCCACATACACATCACCATTCTCTATCATTTCCTTAGCTATCTGTCAGTTGAACAGCTCTAAAAATAAAGCCCAAATGTCATTAAACTTGTGGCAGTCTTAGTAAAGAGGCCAAAGACTGAATGGCTATGAAAACTGAACTATCCTCTGATCCTCAGAGATTGTCCCTCCAAATCAGGGCTGAGGTACATTGTGGGAGGTAAGAGGGAAATTTCCCCGCTGCTGGTGCCCATGTTATACTAGTAGCATGGATAATTAGGGGATTTTTTTCACAGGATTGTGCATTGGGCTTACCATTTTGCAGAATCTACTCCTTCACCAATAGACTGCTGATTTTTTTCTCAAGTTGGACTCTGAGCTAAGAGTATCCAAATCCATATTCCCCAGATGCTTTCACAAAATATAATTCTCACTGGTTTCGTCTGAATATCTGTTTCTCAGATTTCCCATTCCACCCCTATGAATTATTTTTTAAATCAGCAGAGACCATGGGAGTTTTTTGCCTTTCTCTGCAGCATGGGGCATGGGTCGCTTGTAGGTTTAAACGAGTATAAATAGTGTATTCTGCAACGTGAAGTCTTTAAATCATGATTTGAGGATTTCAATAACTCAGCCAGTAGTTAGGGATCTATTACAGGAGTCGGTGGGTGAGGTTCTGTGGCCTGAAATGTGCAGAAGGTCAGACTAGATGATCGTGATGTTCCCTTCTGACATTAAAGTCTATGAAAAGTCCTCGGGGCTCTTCTGGAATTTTGGCTGCTCCTGGAGCTTCAAGGGCAGTCTTGCCAAGAAAAGGGAATGTCATTCTTGAATCCCTGACTTTACTATGTACAACCTAAAGATTCAGTTGTAGTGTCTTTATCACATCAGAACAGAGGTGTAGAAAATGTCTGGATGTTTCTGCATTCCCTTTTGACCCTTTCTGGGTTAATGAAGTGATAAGTTATGAGCAGTGTTAACAGCCACTAACCCCTATCGCCCACCTATTCATGAGCTATCCCCCCAAAAAAGATAATAAGACCAAATTCTGGAAACTTAATAAAGAAAGGCATAGAAGTGTCTCACTATAGGGGATGGCACGTACTTGAAGTAATTTTTGCCTGAATGGATTATGTTATCAATGACTTGAATTGTGATAACATCAAAAGCTCCATTCAGGATCGGGGCCTTGGTTTGCTAGGTGTTGTGCAAACAGAGAAGAAGAAATTATCCCTACGCTGAAGATCCACAATCTAGAATATGGACAAAGGTGCAACAAGGAGTAGCAACAATGGGCTGGTGTCATGGGGTGTATATACCCCATTCTACCATGGCCTCTAAGGTATTAACAGGTAGGCCTGCTTTCTCCTCAGCTATGACTAATTGCTAGGCCAGCAACAGCTGGGGGATAAAATGGCTGCAGAGCAGAGGAGTGGGGCAGCTGCCAGAGAGCCTACTGAGGAGACACTCTAGTAGCAGGCTGGCAGGAAGCTACCTAGGAAGTTGGGCTTTCAGAGAGGAAGAATGAGAGTCTTAGAAAGTCTGTCTAGGAAAGAGCTGAGATAGAAAGAAGCAAGGGATTATGAGGAACTGGCCCCAGCTGCTACATGCAGGATCCCTGGGCTGGAACCTAGACAAGTCGGTGGACCTGGGTTCCTCTACCCTCCCCAGCGAAGGGGATAGTAGTGTCCAAAAATTCAAGAGGTACTATGATTTCTGGGGTCTACTGAAACATTTCAAACTCCACCCCTGTGAGCCCTGCTGCTGGAGGCCATGTGGAGCAGCTGCTGGAGCCTAGTGTTTTCAGTCAGTTTCCTGTGGCTTTGGGCGGGGGATGGGAAAGGGAGGGTCACAAATCCTGGCTGCCCCTGCTGTAAATTAATATAAATTAATATAAGAAGATTATGTAAATGAGTGATGGTGTTAAGATGAGTTGGGGGGTCTTTGCAGGTGTAGAACGTTCACAGGCAGAAACTTCACTGAAGAAAAATTATGGAGAGCCACATCAAATGCTTTACAATAAGAGCTCAACAGTGGATCCAAGAGTGCTATCCTGAAAAAATAAATGTTGGGACACCACTGTACTGACTGTCTATTACCCCTTGGTCTGTTCTTCCCAAGGTATGAGTTCCTGGGGTTGTTAAAAAAACATTAAAGGACACGGATATAACCTTCCCATAAAGTAATTGACACAGGCAGTATTCTTTCCAAAACAAAGTATCTTTTTATTTATGTAATTTATAATCCCTACTACAATATGATCTAAAAATCCAAACAAGGCACAAAATCCCTGAGACACAAATCCCTTACTGCAAGATAAAGAGTATTCAGACTACAATAGCGTATGGTTTAAATGATTCTAAGCGAAGCAATTTGTTGCAAGTGGCCAGTTTTCAACAAATTGCTGACAGCAGATCTTAAATTGCTTTAAAGTGTACATAGATATTTTGCTATTAATACCAGAATTTTATGCATTCTTCTCATCACACACACACACATACACACACTATCCCTATATACTATTGTATATTTATATACTAAACTATAATTCAAAGAATATCAAGCTTACTCTATAAATCCAGTGATGTTTCCTTTTAAAAATCGCTGCTGCTGTTCAGTTCCTGGTCAGTCAGCTCTGCTCTGCTCCACTCCAGCTTTCTTTTCCCGCTCTGCAGCTGTGTTTTTCTTTGTCTTCTTCTGCTGGCTTCTCGGCTCTGTCCGAATGCCTCTCTCTCTCTCAGATGCAGACTCCGGACTCCGAAACTGTTGCTGGCACCTGACCTTTTATGCTAGATTGTAGCTCTCTCTTAATACACCTATTCTTAATATTACCTCTCTTAATATACCTATTCTAAGAAGCAATTACCTCACTTGCACATGCCCAGTCTTAACCGTGACCACAGAATTCTGATTGACAGCTCTGACCTTTAAAACAAGTCGTGACTGGTATGAGCAGGCGCTGACCCGCTAGCGGCTCAGCTAACTGACCTCTCTGTCACCCCTTACTGCATGGTGTTCCCTTAAGGTTCCCTGCTTTTGATCCTCACACCTGTCCGTTTTTTCTTTTGTTGTCCCCCATATTTATTTGAGTCCTGGGCTCAGTGGCTCCTCCCCATAGGCTGGGGGAGGGGCCTTAAGCCATAGGTGGGCTTGCACCCGCCCACCTCCCAGAACCCAACAGGATCCTTCACTGCACATGCTTAGTAGCCACCAATCTTGCACATGCTCACTGTTGACATTCACCTCAGAGCTGTGATTGTACTGGTCCACACATACATACACATACATATACTGGTCCACATATACTTGGCTCTTTGCTAGGGCTGCCATTTTAGAAATCCTAAATTCTCACTGAGCATGCTCAGGGTCTTCAGTGTACAGCTCAGGGTGGAGTAATTTTTACTTATTCAGAATACAGATCAGAAATACAAAGTAGAGACTGGAGAATTTTCTCTGGTAATAGGAGGACCGTGTGCAAAGATTGAGGGAAGAAGGGGCAGGAAGCTTTCCCTCACTTCTTGCACGTGCATATTCACAGTCCTTGTATTTCCCTGAGTGCAAGGATTCCAAATCTACCGCTACTAGGCCACCGCAGCTGACCCCATGTTGGTGGGCTCATCATGTATTCATAGATCAAGGGTGGCACAGCAGGCACACTCCCTGTAGACTCCAATAGACACTGTGCCTATCTGAGACATGATGCTTTTGGAGGCTCTGTGCTGGTGGGATGGCTGTATGCCACCTGCTATGCCTTGAACATAAGAATGGCCATACAGGGTCAGGCCACTGGTTCATCTAGCTCAGTATCCTGTCTTCTGACAGTGTCTGGTGCCAGATGCTTTGGAGGCAATGAATAGAACAGGGCAATTATCGAGTGATCCATCCCCTGTTATCCATTCTCAGCACAAATTAGCCCTAAAAGTATGCCAAGAAAAACTTGGGCTCAAGAATTTAGCATTCAGAGTTGGGGAGAAGGCCAGTAGTGAGCTGATCGTGTGAATAATTGCAATTTCCCCTGCAAATGTGTTGTTTGCTTCTCAACTTTATCAACACAGGAAGCAAGTTTAGAGGTTTTCCTCATCAGTTACTTTTATGTTCTTAATATAAAGCTCAAAATCTCTAAATAAAAAGCATTATTTTGTAAGTAAAACTCTATTCTCTTTCTCCTAGACTTAAGATTTGTATAGCATTTGGTATGTAGCTTTCATTAATAACAGCTAATCTCAGTAAGCAATGCTGCACATCAAATGGGAACTTTAGTTGTACCTTCAACTTTCTCAACTGTTAATTTAATAAAGTTCCAAGTCAGATTATGCCAAAATCCTCTGCAATTAGAGAACTAAATTCCCCAGGTTGAATAAATACTAATCCAGTCTTCGAGCCTCATGAAGGAATTAGCTTTTAATTCCCGAAGTAAAGTCAGGACGTGGTACAAGCCAGGCTTCAGTTCCCAGCTTCTGAAAAAACGTGTACTCAGTTCCATTAAGCTTTGTCTATACAGGGATTTGCCCTAATTCCAACTATTAGTGGCCAGCTGATGGTATAGCTCAGTATGGCCAACCTCAGGCATTCAGAAGTCAGGAATAAGGCCCAAAAGATCATAATATTTTAAGTATTGGGTTCTTTTTAACTTGTCTTCTGGGTTTCTGAACCTCTAGGTTACACTTACTTCATATTTTCAAGGTAACCCAACAGGGCTAGAATCCTACTCTTTAAAAAAAAAAAAAAGAGAGAGAGATGAAATTCTCAGGTAATTACTTGTCTCCATAAACTCGGGACTTTAAAAACACCAAATATTGCAAGGGCTGTGAACAAGCCCTAGTATAGACAGAGTAAACCACAACTGGCACTAGTTCTGCTTGGCAAATCAAACTGCATACTCAAAAAGGAGGGTTTCAGTACCAGGGATAAAATGGGGTGAACAGATTATCAGGCATTGGACAAAAAGATGGGGGATCTCATTGGAAGAGCTTCCATGCTACTCCTAGGAAATAAAAGACAAAGGAGAAACCACAAAAGATGGAAGGCCGGGAGGATATGGCTTAGTCTCACCTTTACAGATGAGGGAAGCCCAAATAAAAAATCATGGTGTATTTTGGGTGAAGTTCTTAGTATATCTGTACTGATTTATCCAACCTTCACTTTAACTCAAAGAAGCCCAAACTTACTATCAAGGCAATCACTTCATTTTCCAGTTACCCTAGTGAAGCCAGTATACGCATGTAAATTATCTAGTGGTTGGACACCAGCTGTAAAACTTGAGCACAACTTGGTGAGTTCAGCACACCAGGGAAGCCCCAATCCTGTGGGGGAAGTTGGAGTTGCATAAGTGTGATTGAAGGCAGATACTGGCCCTATAGCTTTAAGGCAGAGCACAGTTTGAAATGTATTTACCTAAAACTGGTTTCTCTACTGCAGGGCATCTCAGGTTAATTACAGCTGTAAATACTAGGAATCCAAGCAATTCAGCTGATCCTCACTGTGTGCTTTACACCTAATGTTGGCTGGGGTCTTGTCTCATGCTAGTGTTAGTGGCTGTGAGGGAATGTATCAGTCTTTGTTTAGCAGACATTGCTCACGAGCATTGTCTGTCTTAATGGTAATTGTACCATATCCTCATGTCCCTGAATAGCAGAGAATGTGAACTGATACAAAGACGCACTTTTCTTTGAGGCTGGAAATCCAGGAGGAAGGAGCTGGGAACGTGTACACACACACACACACACACACACACACACACGTACACACACACACACACACACACGTACACACACACACACAGACAGAGTCGGGTCTCTATCAGCAGAGCTGCCTAAAAAGAAGAGACTGCTTCATTCCACAATTGTTCATATTATTGATAATGCTATGTAATGGGTAAGGAGTGTCGTCGTGTAGTGGTTAGAGCTAGAGCAGGGGAGTATAAGTCAGGACTACTGGCTTCTGTTGCCAAATCTATGTTGCTGATCATGACAGCAGGTAAGTCACCTGATGTCTCTGTACCTTAGTTTCTCCATGCATAATGTGGGTATAATACTGTGACTGTTGGTGCCTGGTGGGACCACACCGAGAATGCTTAATCAGGGCAAACTGCAATGAATGGGGCAGACAATCCCCAAAATTGGTGTTTGTTCTAATAATTAGATTTACTAAACCAGCAATAAAACAACTTCTACAGTACCTTACTGGTTACTCAGAAGCCAAAAACACAGCTCCCTTAAAGCAATTGAGGCTTGGGCTCCCACCCAGACAACCAAGTCAAATATGAAGATTACTGAAAATCTTGTTTATCATATATAAAGTTCTACCCATCCCAAGAGATCAGACACATTACCCATCAAGTCAATTAATATTTCAGATCTTCCCACACATACATGCTTACAGCCAATTCTTATTAACTAAACTAATATTTATTTTTTTTAAATAGAGAGTATTGTGATTAAAAGATCATTATAGATCTTCATTCATGGAGATGAAGTCCATTAATGGCTATTAACCAGGATGGGTAAGGAATGGTGTCCTTAGCCTCTGTTTGTCAGAGGGGGGTGATGGATGGCAGGAGAGAGATCACTTGATCATTACCTGTTAGGTCCACTCACTCGGGTCACCTGGCACTGGCCACTGTCGGTGGACAGGATACTGGGCTCGATGGACCTTTGGGCTGACCCAGTTCGGCCTTTCTTATGTTCTTATATACAGATGTGAATAGGATTCGTAGGTCAGTTATATAATAGATATGGTGAATTGCAAAAATTTATTTCCAGAATCAGTTCTTCAAATTATCGTTCAAATAGGCAGTCCATATATAGAGTTTGTTCAGATTCTTCCATGAGAATTAGCAGGGTAATCCAGACTGGAGCTGGAGACCTCAGTCTTGTGACTCAAGCGTCCCCTGACCAAATTTAAGCAGATCTAAGGTAACAGGATCGGGGCCTTAGAGTTCTTTTATAGATCTCTGGCAGGCTATTGATAGGTATTCCTTGGTTGAAGAATAGGTAATATCAATTGTGGCTTTGAAATAAAACCTCCTGTTTCCTATGTATACACATATATTTAGTTGCATTCATCAGCATAAGGTGTAATTATCCATTAAACAGTTCATAGACAGTTTACTACAAACTTCCAAGAGAAATATAGACAATGATATCATCTAAATATTAATATTCCCTTTTGATCTCTGAATCAATAGAATATAGTAACAGACAGGAACTGTCTGGTTACATTTGTAACATCTAATAAGATATAAGTAAACAAATACAGTTAGTATTTACTTCCAATTCTCTAAGAATACAGGGTTGCATTTCAAAGCTCTAGTTTACCTAACATGGCTTTGTTTTCTATTGATAGGGAATAGCCCCAATTACCATTTACATACTTTTCTAATATGTCTTTAAAGGTAGAATTTGGGTCATTTGGCCTGTAAGTTGCGTAACCCTTTCTGACTCAGTGTCACAAATATAGTACTTGCTGCACAAGGAGGCTGTGCCAATTAATTAATTGTAAAATGCATTGAGACCCTTTAATGAAAAACAGTAAGTACACGGGATTATTGTGTTAGTATGTATACAGAGTAATTACATTTGGAGAAATAAAGTTCTTTGAAAAGATCTTCTCTAATGGCAGCCCAACACTGTAGCTGATGTAATTAACTTGTGCACAGTGAATTCTTATCCATTAAAGTCCTTCAGATCATAAGCACTTGCTTTCTTTGTACCCAACTCTTTGCCATTGCACATTTTGAGTGTAAGCAGTGTCTGAATGAGCTCTTCCCTGACATCTAGTGATGAGCTGGGGAAGAAGTCTTCATGATCCAACCTTGTTTGCATAGACATACCAACTATGCCTATGTGCACAACATAATGGAAATGCTTTGCCCAAATGATGACTTTTGGCTGGTGTTGGATCACAAGTCACTTTGTTATTGGGGCAGAGGGGTAATAAAGGGTTCTTATCCTTGTTGTGTGAATCAAGGGCATCAGACCTGTGCTTGGCATAGCCTGATTGAGGGACTCACCCTCAACAAAACTGCATTCATTAGGCAGGGGTCAGAGGTGCCAACAGCTAATAGAGTTAAGACGGGGTGGGAAATTAATATTTGTGACATGTGCTAGGGCCTTCCTTAACTGGCCTAGATGCTATTTAATCCTTGTTCTCGTCACTATGTAATAACAGAGCTGATTAATACTCCATTAAGAGTTCTTTGTTGTAGACCAACACAGCTAAAATCACTGTTAATTAGGTGTAAATATTAAACCTGCTTTGGGACAGTATTTTTAGTGTATAAGACTACCCAGCCTGCACTAGCAGTGAGGTTCCACCACTAACAGCTGAAATCAGTGGGAGCTGTGCTGAGTAGCGAGATCTCAAGACAACCCGGAGGTTGCAGAGTGGAGTAGGGAGCAGCTTGTAGGGTGACCAGCAGAGTAGTTGCTGCTGGAGCAAGTGCCCAGACAATGGAGCAAACAAGCTGCCTTTTTCTGCTCTGTTGCCCCCAAACTCCCCTGAGGTAGGACTAGGTGATCTCATGCAGATATACCTCTGAACTCTGGGTCTTCACTGACAATGGATGACAACTGTGAGTGGGATGCAGTGAAGAGAGAAGGGGGGGCATGTTAAAGGAGCTTTTGATCATTGGCCTTAAGTACCTGAGGCAAAAGGACACTGTCCAACTTACTTTGGGATGTGGGTTTTGATCATGGTTTTATACTTATGAATTCTGCTTGCACTGTTTCCCCAAGTTAATGCCGGGTTACTTTCCCCCTTTTTATCAAAGGTTTGTTTTCTACACTCAGAGTCTGTGTAGGGACTCTGCAAGAAGTCCCTACAAGAAGGGAAGTATTGCCTCTTAGAGACATGCAGAGGGTGATGTGTAATTGTCCCAGTTTACTGAGCTGGTTCTCTGTTGCATTGTTCAAAAGCAAGCCTTATATATTGAACACAGCCCTTGTTGCTGCCGACTCCAACTGGCTGAAAGGTTACATGAGTAATCCCTTCCATCAGTACACACGAAAATCAATATATCCATAATAACACTAAGCACTTACATGGTGCTTTTCATCTGGGCAATAGCTGAATATTTTTATTTTATGGATGAGGAAACTGAGGTAAGAAATTGAAGATCTTATCCAAGACCACTGAAGTTGCCGGACCTGGCAGTAGATAGCATTTCCCATATTTTTATTAAAATCAAAACTAAAACACATATTTAAAAATGGTGTGGCAAAATAGTGGGCCACATCTTCAGCTGGTGTAAATCTGTGTCACCTGTGACAGACCCAGACAAGTGGGGTACAGAAGTCTGATCCTATTGGGATCCGGGAAGTGCTAAAGGATCCCCCCCTCCAGCCTAACGGGAGGGATCCACAGGACCTGGATACCAAGTGATTCCAGGGGACAAAAAATTAAAAAACAGGAATGGGAGTGCGGTCAAAGGGTCAAACGAAGTGAACCAGATGGGGACACTGAGCAGAGAACCCCGGACTGCGCCCACTGCTCCTCAAAGGCGTCAAGGGAGCCAGTGGACGCTGCCCAGAGGAACTCTGCCCGGATGCGTGAACGAACAGAAGATCGAAAATAGGCCCCACAGTCACAGGAACCTCCATCGGCCAACCTCCTCACCCTGGTTTTGTAGATAGCCAGTTTAGCTAGGGCCAGGAGGAGGTTGACCAGGAGGTCCTGCGACTTCGTGGGGCCATGGATTGGAAGTGCATAAATAAAAAGGTGAGGGGGAAAGTGCAACCAAAACCTCAACAAAATGTCTAAGAGGAGCCGGAACAGGGGCTGCAGCCTGGCGCACTCCAGATAAATGTGCGCCAGGGTCTCCCTCATGCCGCAAAAGGGGCAGGTGTCGGGGATAGGGGTGAACCGCGCCAAGTACATGCCCGTGCTCATGGCTCCATGAAGGAGCCGCCAGCTGACATCCCCGGTGGGCCTTGGGACTAAGGAGGAATAAAGGCTGGCCCACCGGGGCTTCTCACCCTCTAGAGGTGGCAGGAGGTCCCGCCCTTTCATATCGGGGTGGGACATGAGGGTGAGGAGATGAAGGGTGTGGAGCACGAGCATGTAAAGATGTTTCCTTGGCATGGTCTGGAAGCGGACCGGCTGCAGTTCGTGCAGCCAGCTCGCTGTGAAGGAACGAGGGGGCTGGTTGGGGCCACGGGGCAGGGGCCCGATAAGAAGGTCCGGAGGGCCAGGGGTGGAGGGAGGGCGGGGCGTGCCCTCTCGCAGGACCCAGTCGAGGTAAACCTGAGCAGTGGGCAGCAAAACGGCCTTCACCTCCTGAAGTACGTGCCGGGGAGTACGAGGTCTGGAGAGCTCCATGTGCTGAGCGAGCATCAGGGGATCCAGCCAGTCTCCCCGGTCGTAGTCCAGGAGATCTCCAACTCTGGTGACTTCTGCCAGGACCAAGCTCTGGCGCACCGAGGGGGACTCCGCCACCTGCACACGTAGCTGGCGGTTGTGTAGCAGAGGCTCCGCGAGGAGATCCGCCCCCTCGGTGGCCACCACGGACCTGGTCGCTGAGAACAGTTTCCAGGTCCGGAGGAGGTCCTGGTAGAATACCGGCAGCCCGGAGAGGTCTCGCGGAAGACCTCTCGGATGGAGATAAAGTAGCTGCCAGTCATATCGGAGCCCTCGGAAGCGGCGCAGGAAGGCGTGCGCCAGTATGCTCTACGCCGGACTACCTGCACCATAAAGGAGTCTCTGCAGGGCCTGGAGGCAGAAAACATGGACCTGAGTGCGTAGGCACTTCAGGCCCTGCCCTCCCTCCTCCAGAGGTAGGTGGAGAACCCCTGCAGAGACCCAGTGCAGTCCTGACCAAAAGAACTCCAGGATCAACTTCTGGAGGTTGGCCAGGAAATCCGGGGCCGGGACCAGGGTGTTGAGCCGGTACCAGAGCATGGACAGGACTAGTTGATTGAGCACCAGTGCCCTCCCTCGAAAGGAGAGGCACCAGAGTAGTCCTGTCCATCTCCGGAGCCGCTCGGTTACCCTGCCCTCTAAATCATGCCAGTTCTCCGGCAGAAACGGATGCGTGGCGGAAAGGTAAACGCTGAGATAGAGCAGCAGACCCGCGCTCCACCTGACGGCCTGAAGCGCGGGTGGGAGGGAGCTCGCCTGCCACCCGTCCCCTACCACCAGGCCAGAGCTCTTGACCCAGTTGAGCCGGGCGGAGGAGGCCGCCGAGTAGATCGCCTGGCAAGCCTCCACCCATGCCAAGTTGCCTGGGTCCTGGACCATGAGGAGCACGTCGTCGGCGTATGCCGACAGGACCAGCCGCAGCTCCGGCTCTCAGAGCACCAACCCCGTCAACCTCCTGCGGAGGAGACAGAGGTAGGGCTCGATCGCCAGAGCGTACAGCTGGCCCGAGAGGGGGCACCCCTGCCGTACTCCTCGCCCGAAGCTGACCGGCTCGGTCAGGGTCCAGTTGAGCCTGACCAGACACTCTGTGGAGGCGTACAGCACCTGGAGAAAACCCACAAACTGGGGTCCAAAGCCAAATGCTCGCAGAGTGCTCAGGAGGTACCCGTGATCCACCCTGTCAAACGCCTTCTCCTGATCCAGGGACAGGAGGGTGAACGACAGACCATCCCTACATCCAAGCTCCAAGAGATCCCGGACCAGATACAGGTTGTCGAAGATGGTGTGGCCCGGGATGATGTAGGTCTGGTCTGGGTGGACCATGTCCGCCAGCATGGACCCCAGCCGCAGCGAGATGGCCTTCGCCACAACTTTATAGTCCGTGCTGAGGAGCAAGACGGGACGCCAATTCCATAAATCGCGGAGGTCCCCCTTCTTCGGCAATAAGGCGAGCACAGCTCGCCTGCACGAAAGAGGGAGGACCCCGCCTTGCAAGGACTCAGCCCAGACACGCGGTAGAACTCCATGGTCGGTCTGTCCAGTCCCGGGGATTTATTAGTGGGCATGCGATGGAGGGCTTCCGAGAACTTGGCCGAGTGAGAGGCAGCTCTAGCCGGTCTCGGTCGCCCGCGCTGACCGTAGGGAGTTCGTCCCAGAGCACTCTGCAAGCGTTTGGATCGGTCGGATCTGGGGAGAAAAGGCTCGCGTAGAAGGCCCTGGCCCTCCCACACATCTCCACCGGATCTGTGAGGGGGGCGCCGTCCTCTGCGAGAAGGCAGGTGACGTGTTTCTTAGCCCCCCTCTTTTTCTCCAGGGTGTAGAAGAAGCGGGAGCCGCGATCCATCTCCCAAAGGAGACGGATGCAGGATCGAACAAAGGCGCCCCGGGCCCAATGGTCTTCGAGTTCCCGGAGCTCCTCCCGCTTCTCCTGGCACGCCCCACAGAGGGATGGATCCTCGGGGCTGGCGGCCAGAAGCCTCTCCAGCTCTAAGACCTCCTGTTCCAACTGCTCTTTCGTCGCATCCCTCCATCGGCTGACGCCCTGGGTGTAGTCTCGGTAGAAGAGCCGGGCACGCACCTTCCCTAGATCCCACCATCGCCGCGCCGAGGGAAAGGCGCGCCGCTGCCCTCGCCAGGCCAGTCAGAACTCCCAGAAGGACGCCACGAAACCCACATCCTCCAGCAAACTGTTATTAAAATGCCAATAGGCCAGCCCCAGCCTCTCCATGCAGAGAGAGGCCGTCACGGTAGCTAGATGATGATCAGAGAATGGGGCTGGCCGGACGCTGGAGGAGTGGGCCCGCGAAAGGTGAAAGCATGATAAATAGATGCGGTCCAACCGGGAGTGGCGCGACCGATGGGCCTCCACCCGGACAAAGGTGAAAGTCAAGATGTCGTCCGGGTGGTGGTCGTGCCAGACGTCCACCAGGGAATGATAATCCTAACCTCTGTCCCTCCCTTCCTCCCCAATACCGCCCTGTTACCCGCCCTCTCCACCGGGTCTTCTGGAGGGCCCGCCCCTGCCGTGTCGCCTGCCATAATGAACAGGGAGGGAAGGGAAAACACCTGAGAGAGCGGGGCGGGTGGGGAGAGGAATTGGGGTGACCACTCCTCCCTGCTAGGCTGCAGGCAGGGGAGGAGGGCACTAAAAGTGGGGATTGGATTCGGGGTTATCAAGGACTAGTGCGGGGGTAGGGTTCAGTCACCGACTCAGAATGGAAAATCTGGCTCCTCTTGTTGCACTGGGGAGGGTGGGTATAACAGCATGGGGGGGTGTAGTGAGATAGGGTCAAACTCAAACAGGGGAGGGGCACAAGCGCATGGGAGGGGGCATGGGCGCATGAGGGGAGGGGCCAATCAGGGCAAGCGGGGGCTGCAGGGGAGGGGGACAGTCAGGCTGGAAATGGGGCAGAAAACCAAGGGGCTAGCTTCAGGGCTGGGGCAGGGCAAACAAAACAAAAGCTGTAGAGGGAAAAGGTCGGGGCAGGCAACTAAACCGAAGCTAGCAAGGGGCTGGGACAAAAAAGGGGGGGGGGGCAAACAGCTGCAAGGGACAGAGGGGGCAAGTAGCAAAGGGCAAAGCAAGGGGCGTGGGAATGGGGGGGGGGACACGTGCACCCACATGCGCTTGTACAAAGTCAATGGTGGGCTGGTTGCTGCTGCAGACCCAAAGGGTGGAAACAAGCTTGGCAAGCCAAGTAAGCAGCTGAGTCCAGAGGCAGGAACCAGGGCAGATGGTGAGCAGCCAGCAGAGGTGGTGGAGGGGGCAGCGGTGGTGGTGTTGGGGGTTGAGGGGGGGCACAGATGAACCTGGGGGCAGGCTCCACGCCACACCCCCTGTGCCCCTACAAACGCAGTCAATACCCCCACCACTAGAGCACAGTTCGAAAAAATACTCAGTTCTTGAAGGCCCCCTCCACGGTGGACTGCAGAGACTCTGCGCTCCCCCAGCAGCTGACGGTCTTCCAGGTCTTCCTCCTCTGGGTTCCAGCAGCTTTCTGGAAGCAAATACAGCAGCAGCAGGAGCTCCAGCAACTCCAGGCAGTGGTCCGGTGGCCAGGCAGGACCCCTCACGGATGGTGGTAGTGGTGGTCACAGCAGCAGCTGGAGTAGGGGTCCCCCACGCCCCTCCTCTGGGGAGAGGGCCAGCAGGCCCCTCCCCAGGGGCTGCTGCAGTAGCAGGAGTAGCAGCAACCAAGGTATTTGGGGGGGCATTCAGCTACCAGCCAGCCAGCAACCAGAGAGTAGAGTAGTGGGAGGGGTGTCTGGCCCAGCCAGGGTTGTAGCTGGAGCAGTAGCAGCTGCAGCAGTAGCCAGGAGAGACCAGGGCCTAGCAGCAGCCCCAGCAGCGGGAGCAGTAGCCCTCTACCTCCCTCTTCTCTCCAGGCCAGTTGGGTGCAATAGAAAAGTCCGAAGCAGGTTTCTGTTCCCTGAGTGACCAGAGCAGGGGCTGCACTAGAACAAGCAGGAACTTTCTGGAACCAATTTAAGGCAGGCAGGCTAATTAGGACACCTAGAGCCAATTAAGAAGAACCTGCTAGAATCAATTAAGACAGGCAGGCTAATCAGGGCACCTGGGTTTAAAAAGGAGCTCCCTTCAGTTTGTGGTGTTGCGTGCGAGGAGCTGGGAGCAAGAGGCACCCAAGGAGTTGAGAGTGAGACGAGTTGAAGGACTGAGGAGTACAAGCATCAGCAGACCATCAGGAGAAAGGTCCTGCAGTAAGCATAAAGAAGGTGTTGGGCGGAGGCTGTGGGGAAGTAGCCCAGGGAGTTGTAGCTGTCACGCAGCTGTTACAGGAAACCCTATAGACAACTGCAACTCACAGGGCCCTGGGCTGGAACCCGGAGTAGAGGGTGGGCCCGGGTTCCCCCCAAACCTCCCAACTCCTGATCAGACACAGGAGGAATTTGACTGTGGGTTCTACCAGGGGGGAAGATCTCTGAGGCGATCAAAATCCGCCAATAAGCGCAGGACTTACCAAGGTAGAGGAAGAACTTTGTCACACACCCCATTGACTTAAATGAAGCTATGCTGATTTACACTAGCTGAGAATCTGGCCCATTCTGTCCCTCTCCAAGCTTCCCTCTTCCCCCTGCATCAAACACAAGTTTTACTGGACTCAGACCTCTAAAGGTTTTGACTGTGGTCATTAGCTTGTTGCACCCAAGCCCAAATGCAATCTAAGATTATAGCTCAGTGAATAATGGTTCTTTGGCAATTCTGAAAAATGGGGGGTGTGGGTATTTTTGGGGTGACCCTCCAAACTAAAATTTCTTTGAAATTTTTGGCAAATTGAAAGTGGGTGTGTGGGAGTGAAGTCTGGAGTTGAATGAAATGTTTGTTTTTTATTTTGAGCATATTTTAATGGACTTTTTTAAATTGAAGAAAACTTCAAAACAAATATGTTTTGGTTTTAAAAAAATCCAAACATTTTGATTGCGGGGGGCGGGGGGGAGGATTTTTTTCCTAGTGGAAACTATTTTGGAAATTTGATGAATGTTTTGGTATCACCTAATCTACTTTGTTTTTCCCTGAAAAAAATGTCCAAAAAATGTCACCCAGTTTAACTTTATCATGTAGTGTCAAGTAAAGAGCTAGGCATGTTTCTCTGCACTGAGTGGAAGGAAGTCTCCAGCTCCCTGTGCATCTGCTCCCTACACTGAATTGTGCTGAATCAAGAAAAGATCAGGGTGTGGACAAGGGATGAGTGTGTCTGAGCAACTTTTAAAATGCAAACTGCTTCCTGCTAACTAGGCACTTAGGGATGAGCTCTTCCTAGTTGCCAGGAGTTACTGAGGGCTGGTCTTCACTACGGGGAGATCGACGCTGCTACTACTGATGCAGTAGGGATCGATTTAGTGGGTCGAGTAAAGATCCGCTAAATCGATGGCAGAACGCTCTCCGGTCGAACCTGGTACTCCAGCTCTCCGAGAAGAGTAAGGAAAGTTGACTGGAGAGCGTTTCCTGTCAACTCAGCACCGTAAAGACACCGGGGTAAGTCAATCTAAGTTACGTCTACTCCAGCTATGTTATTCACATGCCTGAAGTAGCGTAACTTAGGTCGACTTCCGTAGTGAAGACAAACCCTCAGTATTCACATGGCACCGCTCTCATTAAAGTAGCATCAGGTTGCTGAGTGTATATGTGCACAACACTGCTCCTGTGCAGAGCATGGTTAAGCCCTCTTATTTTTTATTGTAGACTTAAATCAAATAGTCCCTTATATGAATGCAAAGTAATCTTGAGCATAGGCCATTGTCTAACTAGTAACCAACATGCTGATTTCTGAGTTTGCATGATCCATGCAGACAGCAATTTTATCCTAAGTAGCTCTGAAGCACCAGCTGCCATATCTATGAATCTGTGACACAGATGCCCATTGGTGCCAATGGGAAAAGGATTCACTGTTCTGTACAAGAAACTCCTGCCTCAGAGCTGACAAACTCACTACACCTAATACACCACTTTCATGGTATTAACCCGTGAAGAGTAGCATGATCTCTACTGAAAGCTTGTAACTTATCAATACTCACAATTAGTGTGAGATGTCTGTATGGGTAATATTTAAGGAATAATGTAACTATATTGAAAACTATGCTTTATGGTCTTGGAGTAAAAGTCACCATGGAATCAGGTGACTTGGTGATGGCCCAGTCAAGCAGGAGGGAGTTGTCACCCTGCCCTGGTCAGCTGGTGATTGTAATGCAAGTTTCGGTTGTCTACCCTTGCCCCATCCCAGAATAGTCAATATAAACCATCAAAGACAGCTGCAAACAATCAAAACCACTTGGAAGTAAAAGGGAACATTATAACAGACTGGGGATCACCTGTCTGTGAATAAAGACAAAAGACTGATTCAGTATGTCACAGGGTAGAGAAAGACACTCTTCATCCATTCACTGAAGAGACACCATGTTGAGGAGGTGTGTTTTATGAAAGATTGGATCCTGGTTCCTGGGAAGCCAGCCTGCTCTGCAATAGGCTGAACTTTGTATGTGTGTGCATGGGGGGAAACCTACTTGATTAGATAGGAAAGGTAACTATTAATAAGTGTAGGCCCCAGTTCACACTTTATGATTTTGTAATCAGATATTTCCATCTCTCTCTTATTTCTAGCGGAACCTCTGTTCATTCTTAAATAAACCTTCTTTTTGTTTTATTACCAGTGCTGTGTGTTATACAGAAGCGGTGATTTAAGGTAGAACTAGTAAACTTGGGGACAGAGAGGCTGGGATTTCTGTGAGTTGGGCTGGATATCATGGGAGAATTCAGGAGGTCTCAGTGACTGAGGTGCACCTCTTGCTAACCGGCAAGAGGGGGACAGGGTTTGCATAGACCAGAGAAGAGAGCTTGAGTGGTTGATGGAGTTAACAGCTAGCCACCACAGGCAAGACTCCCTCTTGCAGGAGGCAGGGGTTAACAAGCTGACTCACAGTCCTGGGTACCCGGAGAACTATCACAGCATCTTTACCATGAAACCTAAAATCCTTACATTAAGTTAACACTTACCAAACTCTGCTTCCTCTCTTTATGCTTCAGACACCATCTATACTCCTAAAGAACCCCCCTTCCTTGGTAAGCACCCCCGGTCAGTAGTCACTCCTTTAGAATCATAGACGATTAGGGTTGGAAGAGACCTCAGGAGATCATCTAGTCTAACCCCCTGCTCAAAGCAGGGCCAACCCCAACTAAATCATCAACCCCAACTAAATCGGCTTTGTCAAGCCAGGCCATAAAAATCTCTAAGGATGGAGATTCCACCACCTCCCTAGGTAACCCTATCATACTCTTGCCATGCATTTCTCTAGGAGGAAACTAATGAAACTTCCAGAAAGAGCCCTCCTTGACTTAGAGATTTCAGATCTGTGATTAAATGCAACAGAGGCTGCAGCCTCTATACAGAGTGCCAGGCTGTCTAGAGCAGTGGCTCTCAACCTTTCCAGATTACCGTACCCTTTTCAGGGGTATGATAAGTTTCACCTCACTTAAAAACTATTCGCTTACAAAATCAGACATGAAAATACATAAGTGTCACAGCACATTATGACTGAAAAATTGCTTACTTTCTCATTTTTATCACATAATTATAAAATAAATTAATTGGAATATAAATATTGTACTTATATTTCAGTGTATAGTACATAGAGCAGTATAAATAAGACACTGTCTGTATGAAATTTTAGTTTGTACTGACTTGGCTATTGCATTTTATGTAGCCTGTTGTAAAACTAGGCAAATATCTAGATGAGTTGATGTACTCTCTGGAAGACCTTTGTGTACCTCCAGGGGTACGCATACCCCTGGTTGAGAACAACTGGTCTAGAGTGACTCACAACCATGATTGCCAACCTCAGGGCAGACTGTTAAGAACCAGGGCACATACTCCAAACTATTTGTTTGTTCCATACTTAGATTTCACCAGCCAAGTATCAAGTGTGAACTCCTCAAGCAATATGACAGCCTTAACATGGAGTCACAGACAGTCCCCTTGGACACTCGGGTCTATCTCGACACCTAGGTAAGCCTGCCTGTGTGATAGATGGTCCCTTACACCGAAGGTCACAGCAATATTCAGGTTAATCTCAGTCCCAAAGGATCAGTCACTTACCCCAGTCAGTTGTACCTCACATCTTAAACCAAAGACAAAGCTTGTAGCCAATCCTATAATACTAACTAAAGATTTCTTAACTAAGAAAAATAAACGAGTTATTTACAAGGTTAAAGATTATGTTATGCTCTTCTCTGCTAGAGCGATAAGCCTATTATAAAATATTTGTTCCCCATGTAGGTGTTTATAGAATGTAATCAAGTCACCCCTTAACCTTCCCTTTGGTAAACTAAAGAGATTGAGCTGACTCTATCACTAGAAGGTGGGTTTTCTAATCCTTTACTCATTCTCGTGGCTCTTCTCTGAACCCTCTCCATTTTATCAACGTCCTCCTTCAATTGTGGACACCAGAACTGGAGACAGTATTTCAGCAGCAGCCTCACCAGTTCCAAATGCAGAGGTAAAATTACCTCTCTCCTCTACTCAAGATTCCCCTGTTTATGCATCCGAGAATTGCATTAGCCCTTTTGACCACAGTGTCAAACTGGGAGCTTATGTTCAGCTGATTATCTAGCAAGGCCCCCAAATCTTTTTTTCAGAGTCACTGCTTCCCAGGATAGAGTCCCCCATTGTGTAAGTATGGCCTATGTTCTTTGTTCCTGGGTGTATACATTTAGCCATATTAAAACACACATTATTTGCTTGTTCCCAGCTTACCAAGTGATCCAGACCTCTCTGAATCAGTGACGTGTCCCCTTCATTATTTACCACTCCCCCCATTTTTGTGTCATTTGCAAACTTTAAATGTGATGAGTTTGTTTTCTTTCATGAACACCATCCTGCCAAGATTCTGTATCAGAGAGGTAGGAATAATTTGCTTTCAAATCATGGAGTACTGAAGTCCTAGCCATTGATTGGACAAGGAGGCCTGTGTCAGGCTCCCGTGATTATAATCATCATTACATTCAATGGATGGCTCAGATTAAATCACTCAGAGAAGCAGGTAGTTCTGAAACTGACCAACTCTGCAGCTATTTCCTCCAATGCCCTGTACAGTGAATCAAAGAGAACTGGAAGGGCGTCGTGGTTACTTTAACTGTCTTCTGCCTAATCATTGTGGGATCCACATGCGCAACACAACTTTGGGCTGGTGGTAAAATTTTTCATAAAGAATTCTGCTACCCACCACTAGGCTTTGCTTCTATTTACTCTGGGCTACCTAAGGCCATTTAGGCACAGCTCTTCACTGGGGGTTGTGTGAAGCTTTGGAGCCTTTGGGGTGCACCAGAAATATTCCTCCCTGAGTACATGGAGGAGAATCCAAACTGCTACATGTGCATAAGGGGTTCAGCATGCACTAAGCAGTTCAGATGGCTAATTTGGCTCATTGACACATAAAGGAGAGGAGTCGTGGTTCTGCCTACTCTCTGCCTTTTAGGAGCATCTTGGTAGCAATCCTGCAATCTTCTGGATGCAGGGGCTGTAGTTCTGGCCATCCTTGCTCCTTATGTGCTCATACAGAGGGCTAGCCAGAATGCAGGCCTTTGTTTTTGTATCTTTCTTTCTTCCCTTCTCTTTCTCCCTTCCCCTTCCCCCTTCTTTCTTTCTGTCGCCAGTAAATATCCAATTTTGTATGTAAGTCTGAATACAATCAAAGGTTGAAATCTGAATTAAGAGCCTATTCTGAGGTTCTTCTTCCTGATGCAGCTTCTTGAAATATGAGGCTTATTAGCGCCAGTCTTTGAGTGAT
Source organism: Macrochelys suwanniensis (assembly GCA_033296515.1). Taxonomy (NCBI): domain Eukaryota; kingdom Metazoa; phylum Chordata; order Testudines; family Chelydridae; genus Macrochelys; species Macrochelys suwanniensis. The sequence goes on from CM065776.1 coordinate 241,798,874, forward strand.
GTTCTCTTCCCCACCTGATTGCCAAGATGCAGCTCTCCTAACCGCTTCTGAGCAGGTTACAGAAAGTGCTTTGACAAAACAACATCAAAACAGCTAAGATAGAATTAACACAGCAAGTATTTATCTAAAATCTTGTGTTGAAACTTCATGCATGCTTAAAATATGTGCTGGTTAGTTTTTCTTATTACCCATCAGCCTCCAGACTTTTCAAAGTCTGATTTAATTGCTGGGAACTAAATACAAGGGCAAATTAATGCACAGTGTTTAACATGTATACATAAATATATAGTTGTGAGCTTCACAATAATAATGAATGCAGAACTCTTATAATAACTAACACAGTAATGTTATCAGCATTTTTGAGAATGTATAACAATGGTTTTGATAAATGTGGTTCTTATTGTAGTAAAAATATTGTCAAAGCTGCATTCAATGCTGCAGCGCTATCACTTTGTCCTTAAGAATCTTATACAAGCCTGTAAAACCAGGTTTATTAATCTTGCTGTGTAACATCCTAATTAAATCAATGGCATTATTTTCCATGGGATTTTGGTCTTCATTAAACTGTATTACAAGGTTAACTACACAATGTAAAGTTTTTTAAAATGTTATTGTTTACCTTCCCAGGGACAAACAATACTGGGGCTTGGAATACTGTTAGCCAATTAGCTTGCATATGCAAATAAGGTGACCAGACAGCAAATGTGAAAAATTGGGACAGGGGGTGGAGGGTAATAGGAGCCTATATAAGAAAAAGACCCAAAAACCGGGACTGTCCCTATAAAATCGGGACATCTGGTCACCCTATATGCAAATTGATGGATGCTGCCTGATTACCTCTTAGAAGGAAAAATAGTTGTGTGTGGCTTCTCCCTGTCTCCCCCCAGACTAATAGCTTCATCTCATTGTTTAGAATAGTAAATCCAAATTCCACAACCAGTTGCTCTGATCTAACTGAGCAGAGAGTTTGGGATTTCGTGTATTAAAACTGCTACACTTAAAATAGTGGGGGCAGATTCACTGGTGCAAGTCTGAAGTAATTCCAGTGAAGTCAATGGAGGTTCTTCCAAGTTTACATCAGAGTAAGTGAAAGCAGAATCTGGCCCATGAACATCAGAATGGATATTCATATTTGGGTATTTTATCAAGTGTATTGACTCACAATTAACCTCAGCTTCACCTCTGTTGTTTTTCATAAAGCACTGGCTAGTTTATCACCCTCTCGTAACTCTGACAGCTGGGGTTTTAAGAAAAACCAGTATTGCGAGACTTGCCATATAATTGCAAAAGTTGGTAACACTGCTCAGAGAATCATAATCTGACTCCCAGTCTTTCCCCAGCTCTGCAGAGGAAGTAAACTGGACTGGGCCTACATCCACCACAATGTATGTCACTAGACAGCGAGCATAGCTATGCCAAAGTTCCAGTCAGTCCCGAAACCCTCTCCTCACCTGCGCTTGAAGAAAGTAGTGACTGTGCAGTCTAGAGCTTGTCTCTGCCCATTCCCCAAGGCTGCTACCTGAGGTATAGGTAGCCCACACCCAAAGGAATAAGGGGTTACCTTACACCCCCTTACTCCTTTGCATGGTGGCTGTATAGGGCTAGTAGACAGGTACAATGTGGGGGAGGGATAGCTCAGTGGTTTGAGCATTGGCCTGCAAAACCCACGGTTGTGAGTTCAATCCTTGAAAGGGCCATTTAGGGAGCTGGGGCAAAAGAAATCTGTCAGGGGACAGTACTTGGTCCTGCTAGTGAAGGCAGGGGACTGGACTCAATGACCTTTCAAGGTCTTTCCAGTTCTATGAGATAGGCATATCTCCACAACGTAGTCCTTCAGCTCAAGAGGCAGGAGCCTGTATTATTTGGAGCAGAAAGACTTGATTTCATAGACATATGAATTCTAAGGCCAGAAGTGACCACTGTGATCATATATTCTGACTTCCTGTATAACACAGGCTGTAGAACTTTGACAAAATAATTCCTGTTTGACCTGAAGCTTATCATTTAGAAAAACATCCAATCTTGATTTCAAAATTGCCAGAGATGGTTCATACTGTTTCACTGCATGGCTTATTAGCTCTTGTCTTACCTGACATCCACCTGACCGTTCTCATTTTGGCAGTATGGAGTAGTTCTTCTCTCTTCCTCATTAGCCAGCATTCTGACTCATAAGTTATGCCTGGCCTAATCATGATTTTATACATGTTGTTCTTTAGTTTACTTGGCATATTCTTATCGCCAAGAATTCCTGTTATCTGTTCATGCGATTTCTAACATCTACAATCACATTCCCATCGTAGCTCAACACTGATCAGAGTTATTTAAGTTGTTGCACAGACTTGAACTCTATTTCTTGTAGAATCCATAAGCATGAATGATCATACAACTGATGGCATTTTTTACTACTGTATAAAAGTGTTTGTATGTGTGCAAGCTCCCATCCATTGACTTTCATGGGACTACTCCTAACTTACACCATGTAAACTTAGAATCAGGCCCATAATACTTCCACAAAAGTACTGAATAAGTAAAACAATACTAAGTTCTTCCCTGTACTTTGCCATTGCTGAGTGTCCAATTTTTCAATTTTATATTCTCTAGGGCTTTTCAGGACCAATAAACATGAACCTAATTTTTATTTTAACTGCAAGTCCTGTCCTGAATTAGAGTTAAATGCAGCAGTGGGCTTCATGTTAAAATAGAGACCTGGTTTCAGGTTTATTACCTCTTAAAGCCCGAGAAAGGAGTGCTCTTTTTAATTTACTTGTGATTTAGACGGGCTTGCAACAGACTAGTACCTAGAAGAAATGGATATAACATTGTTTTTATTTTATTCTTTTACTCTGGTCTGCAGGTACGACATTGGAGGGACCTACAGAGATTGGGGAAAATAGTTTTTTTTTCTGCACTTAGTTGTTATTTCTTTTCAGTTTTAATTTGCTATTTTATTTTATTTTTGCTGGTGGCTCTGCAATCATTGTAGCACAGGTTAGGAAAACAGAGCCCAGTTGGTTGGCTAAGGGTGACAAATGCAACTCCCTAAAAGTTGTGGTCTTTTTTGTCATAGAAATCCTGGCCAAGATAAACCCCAAACCCTAATGATTGTGCTTCAGAACATAGAGAGAGACTGGATGGATAGAAGTTTTGGGGGAAAGCTGGATTGCAGTGTAGCTTCAGGCGATGCAGGTATCCACTGATCATATAGTTGTCATATCAGCTTCAATAGTATATCCTATTGTCATGGATAGTTCTGTCATAATCATGGAAATATACTGGTGGTGGGTATTTTCGTTATTTGCGTGAGAACATAACATAAAATGCTAAATCTTCTCTAACTTCAGATGTCAGTCTGCATTTAAATCCAAAGTAAACTAAGTCTAGACAAGTTAGATATCTTCAAGTCACCAGGGTCTGATGAAATGCATCCTAGAATACTCAAAGAACTGACTGAGGAAATATCTGAACCATTAGCGATTATCTTTGAAATGTTATGGAAGGCAGGAGAGATTCCAGAAGACTGGAAAAGGGCAAATATAGTGCCAATCTATCAAAAGGGAAATAAGGACAACCCGGGGAATTACAGACCAGTAAGCTTAGCTTCTGTACCCAGAAAAATAATGACGCAAATAATTAAGCAATCAGCTTGCAATTATATAGAAGATAATAAGGTGATAAGTAACAGTCATCATGGTTTTGTCAAGAACAAATCATGTCAAACCAGCCTGGTAGCTTTCTTTGAGAGGGTAACAAGCCTTGTACATGGAGGGAAGTGATAGACATGGTATATCTTGACTTTAGTAAAGCTTTTGATACTGTCTCGCAAGACCTTCTCATAAACAAACTAGGGAAATGCAACCTAGATGGAGCTACTATAAGGTGGATACAAAACTGGAAAACTGTTCCCAGAGAGTAGTTATGGGTGGTTCACAGTCATGCTGGAAGGGCATAAAGAGCGGGGTCCTGCAGGGATTAGTTCTGGGTCCGATTCTGTTCAATATCTTCATCAATGATTTAGATAATGGCATAGAGAGTACACTTACAAAGTTTGCAGACGATACCAAGCTGGGAGGGGTTGCAAGTGCTTTGGAGGATAGGATTATAATTCAAAATGATTTGTACAACTGGAGAAATGGACTGAAGTGACTAGGATGAAATCAATAAGGACAAATGCAGAGTATTCCACTTAGGAAGGAACAATCAGTTGCACACATACAAAATGGGAAATGACTGCCTAGGAAGGAGTACTGCGGAAAGGGATCTGGGGGTCATAGTGGACCACAAGCTAAATATGACTCAACAGTGTAACACTGTTGCAAAAGAAGCAAACATCATTCTGGGATGTGTTAGCAGGAGTGTTGTAAGCAAGACATGACAAGTAATTCTTCCACCCTATTCCACACTGATTAGGCCTCAACTGGAGTACTGTGTCCAGTTCTGGGCACCATATTTCAGGAAAGATGTGGACAAATTGTAGAAAGGCCAGAGAAGAACAACAAAAGTGATTAAAGGTCTAGAAAACATGACCTATGAGGGAAGATTGAAAAAAATGGGTTGGTTTAGTCTGGAAAAGAGAAGACTGAGAGGGGACATGATAACAGTTTTCAAGTACATAAAAGGTTGTTACAAGAAGGAGGGAGAAGAATAGTTCTTAACCTCTGAGGATAAGAGAAGAAGCAATTGGCTTAAATTGCAGCAAGGGCGGTTTAGTTTGGACATAAGGAAAAACTTCCTAACTGTCGGAGTGGTTAAGCACTGGAATAAATTGCCTAGGGAGGTTGTGGAATCTCCATCATTGGAGATTTCTTAAGAGCAGGTTAGACAAACACCTGTCAGGGATGGTCTAGATCAGGGGTCGGCAACCTTTCAAAGAAGAAGAGCCATTTTTTTTGTTTTTGTCTTTGACCAAAATATTTTTGAGAGCCGTATCACACACAAAGCTACTGGTAGGGTTAGAATTTATCAACTAATAATAATTGAACATATTAAAGTTATTACTACTCACCAATACTTTTAATGTGACTAGAATCTAGGTGCTTCAGCAAGGACTGTACCACACTGCCCACAGCCTGGGTATTTAGCCGTGGTGTTAAACCATGCTGGGTCCATGCTGCTGCATCTTTCTTTAGCCAGGGTAGCTAGACTAAAGCTAGCAGAGTTGCAATCACACTTCCGATTGCAATGTAGGAACACCTCCTGCATTTGTACAGCACCTAGCACAATGAGGACCTGATCTCAGTTGGGGTCTATTGATGTTACTGACATACAAATAAGTTTGGACCCATCTCTCCTGCAAATACTTGCATTCAGATTTGGGTTTCTTAAAATGCATTTGTTACAGGGCCTGCAGTGACGTGACAGTCCCTCAAGTGAGGCTCTGAATAAGGCCAGTATCCTGGCAGGGGGTCACAGTAATGCCATGTCACTGTACCATGTGTGTGCTCCCTGGGGGCTGAGTGGTCTCTGCCCTTCTGAATCACGGGGTGCCAGGATCATTGTGTATCTGATACGACACAATAACGACACCCGTGCTGTGGTGGATTATGTGCTTATGAGAACCTCACCCTGGCTTTGTATCAGACTCTGAATCCCCTGCATGCAAACCTCCCACCTCTTCTGTGGGGAGCCAGTCTTCCGTGATTACAAAGCAGAGGATTGGGGTGCAGGGTCTAGGAGGGAGTTTGGGTGCAGGAGGGGGTTATGACCTGAGGCACGGAGTTGGGGTGTGGGAAGGGGTGCGAGGTGCAGGCTCTGGCCAGAGGTGCTTCCCACATGTGGCTCCCAGCCAGTGGTGCAGCAGGGCTCAGCAGGCTGCCTGGCTGCGCAGGCCCCACGCCGTTCCCGGAAGCAGCTGACTGCTGGCACATCTCTGTGTGCCACTGGCATGGGGGGAGGCAGCTCCACGCACTGCTCCCACCCCCAGCACCATCCTCACAGCTCCCATTGGCCTGGAACTGGCCAATGGGAGCTACGGGGGTGGTGCTTGCGGGCGTGGGCAACGCACGGAGACCCATTACCCCTCTATCCCCAAGGGGCGCACAGAGACATGCCAGCAGCCAGCCATTTCTGGGGCCAGGGCAGTCAGGCAGCCTCCTGAGTCCTGCTGCGCTGCCGGCTGGGAACCATCTGTGATAAGTGCCTCCCGGCCAGAGCCTCCACCTCGTCCCCCTCAAAGAACGGCTGCCCACAAGGGGGCAGCCAAAGAGTCGCCATGGGGTAGCCAAAGAGCCGCACGCGGCTCCAGAGCCACAGGCTGCCGACCCCTGGTCTAGATAATACTTAGTCCCGCCATGAGCACAGGGGACTGGACTAGATGACCTCTCAAGGTCCCTTCCAGGCCTATGATTCTTTGACTCTATGAAATAAGACTTTTTACCACATTTCCTAATTTAATGTGTTCCAGCTTCAGTTTGTACTAGAAATAAAAGCACAGTACTGTGGGACAGATCCTCTGCTGATGTAAATCGGCAGCAATGGAACAATACCAATTTATACCAGCTAACTATTTGACCCTGTACTAAAGCATGTATCGGACAAGGTGATGCAATTCTAGTGCAGTGCTTTCAAACAGAATTTTCAAAGGCAGCTTTTCTACTCATTTTTGTGCTTAGCTTTTTGAAGATTCATTTTCATCCTTTCAGGATGGCCATATGTTTGTGTGTCGTATTGCCAGAGAGACCCATAATTTGGGTGTTGTAGCGAGACTTGACATGCATCTGAGCCCATCAGTTATTGGCAGTAGTATTACATGTTTTTTGCAGTCTGTCTAAAGAATTTCACTGGAAAAACTTCATTCCCCTGGCAATGTGCAATCATGATGATATTCATTATCACAGTATAGAACAGTAGACTCACAGCAATCATCAAATGTGGGACTTCAGACCAACGAGGCAAGAAGTAGATTCCAATAATGGCTTAAAAAACAGAGCTCTCTTTTAAGATATATTTTCTTGGTCTGCACAAACTTCGTTTTGTGTACAAATCCTGACTTGCATATGAATATATGTATCTGAGCATGCAAATCAGAGTTCATACAAATGCACTGGAATCTCTGTTCAAGATGAGAATGTGGAAAAAGAATGTGCACAGTTTAGCATGCACACTTGCAAATATAGCCATATTGGTTTTGAGCTGCCCTACGTTCTCCTGACGGTGAACAGATCACATGTGACTGAAGGGAGTAAACTCCATAGAGGAATGGGAATTGCTTAGGGTAGTTCAAGGAGGTATAACTAGGGCCAATGTGATAACATTTAAAGATGGAATATTCAGCCTGGCTTTCATGACTTTTTTTTAGAACTCTTCTCTTCTGACATTGTCCTCCAAGGAATGCTGGAAGTCCCATTGCTTGAATCACTTAAAACACTTGTGTCACAGTGGGGCTTCCATCACTTCCCTGGAAGCTTATAGCATAGTCCAATAGATCTTGTTTACTATTGAGAATACTCTCTAGGTAATAAACTCGCATTGTCAGGGGAAAGGACTAAATAGAAACAATTGGGAAAATACCTGTGACTGAGACAGAATTCATGGCTTTTTTTATTTCTTCCTAATGTATTCTACATTAAAGCTCTGTATAACGCTTTATCGGGCCTCTTTGTAGCTCTTTCTTATTTTATGGTTATTTGACTCTAGCTCATTTTTATGTTCATATCACTGGTTTATTGGATTGGACTGCTGACTAATGCTATTCATTGAGCTAAACAGAACCATCCCTTGATATGTTCAACCCTTCCCTTTCCCAGGAGCTTGACACTTGTTTTTGTCTCACATACACTTAGGGCTATTATGAGGAGTGGGTAAGTTACTAAAATAGTGCCCCGCCCAGTAGCGTAGCTAGGGGGGAAGCAGGGGGAGCGGCTGCTCCCCCTGAGCACATTTTCCAAAAGTGGCGCCTTTTTAATTTTTGAAAGGGTGGAGACAGAGTGGACGGAGGTGGAGCGACATCCCCTGCTGGCCCCACCAAGAGCCTGCTCCTGGCCTGGGTTCTTTCACCCAGGCTGGGAGCAGGCTAAGAGACCCCGGCTGGCAGGAGCCCACGTGGGGGATCCCAGAGTGGGGCGTGCTGAGCGGCTCAGCCAGTCGCCGCTCTAGGATTCCCCCCGTGGGCTCCTGCCAGCAGGGGTCCCGCTGCTGGCCTGGGTTCTTTCACCCAGGTCGGGTCAGGTGGTGCCTTTTTTTATGTGTTCACTCCCCCTGGTGTTAGAATCTGGCTACGCCACTGGCCCCGCCCTACATCAAGTGAACATCCTAGACCAGTTAAGTAGTCATAAGGCAGAGTGTAAGGCATTTTATCTGAGTCTAAATTACACTTCAGTTCAAATTTTGGCCCAAAGTATTGGGAAAGGGAAATACTGTAGTGATCCCTAAGAAGGGAGGGGGGCAAACAAATCAGTTAGAATGGCATAAGGATATCCTCTTTGTAGTTATCTATAGACAATGATAGACCCTTGAACCTTGTGTCAAAACTTTCCTATTAAATCTTAGCTCAGAAGTTTTCCAGATACAAATCTGAGCTGAAAAAGCAACTATAGGGTTTAATATAAGATGACACATTTTCTGCAAAAATCTCTGTTTTAAAACAACAACCAAACAAAAAATAAAACACAGTAGCGTGATGGCAATCATAGATTTTTATTCCTCCGCAACAAACTTAATCTTACTTAAGGGCTCCAATTGGCATCTGAAAGAGAAACACTGTAAAACTTAAACTAAGTCCCTTAAATTTCATTATTTTCACTGATATATCCAATAAGCAACATTGTCATTTACCCTGAGAACGAAACATTATTTAGCCTAGTGAACTAGGCTAAATAATTACTTGCCATGTATAGATCAGCTAGGGAGGCAAGAAGGAGCTGACCCAGGGAAATAACTCTTTACCATATTGATAGAATCACACAATACATGGGGAATCAGTGATCAACTTGGTGGGAGGAAATTTACTTATGGGGGTATAAGAGCTTAGAACTGGGAGTAACGAGATTAAATTGAACAGAGAATTTCCTAACACTAAAATCTTGCACTGCGGAATAATTTCCTAAGGGAAGTGGTGGAAACTCTACTGTTTGAGTCATTTAAAACTGGCCTGTAGAAACTGCTAGAAAATATACTGTAGGGAACAATCCTGCAGTGGTAGAGAGATGGATTAGATGGCCTAATAAGTCTTTTTCATCTCTATTGTCTCTGATTGCCTGCATTAATATTTTCTGCAGCTCCAGTGAAAACAAGAGACGTTCCTTTAGTGACATTCCAGTTATAGAAACTGAGAGGATGAGCTTTTAATTTCTTAATGACTTTACCTAAGTGAACAACAATGACCTTTCCTTTAAGGAGAAGAACAAGAGACACATTTATTAACTGAAAAGACAAGAAGATGCCAGTGTGTCAGCTTAAATCTGAGTGGAAAGATCAAACATTGAATTCTAAATCTGTGACAGGAAGTCCCTTCTGACACCTGCAAGTATAATGTATGTTTAATAAAGGAAGAACAATTTCCTTCTTGTAAAAGTGCTTGGAATTTCTAATTCATTTGGTTCAATAGTTATTAAAACTTTGGCTGTGTAGCTTGCTTCAGGCTTTTTTTTTAGTATCTCTTTATTTTTCAAGAGGACAATTTGGCAGTTGTTCTCTTCTTGTATGTGGGCTTGGCAGAATTCTTTTTTTTTCTATAATTGTGATGGATAATATAGTTTGTTAAGCATTTTTATTTTATAGATTTACATTTTCATGGTTGCAAGAAATTATGGGGGAGTCAGACAATCACCATTTAATGACAGATGGTGCGGTTCAAAGAGTTAAAGCTTTTTATATCTGTTAAAACAAAAAATGTGTCATCACAGGTCAATATACATAAACTACATATTCTTAAATCAAACTAAATTCTCAGGCAGCATTTTTTTACTTTGCCTCACTGTAAATATCTGTTAGTATCACTAGAAATATTTTTTCGTGTGTGTGTGGGGGGGGGGGGGGGAACTGATGTTTATCGACACTTACCAACAAATATCTAATGCTTCCAAACCTACATATATGCTTTGTGTCTGACCAAGGCTCATTTACAATTCTCTGGAAATGTAAAGGTGGGGGGAGGCTGGCAAGGGAGTAAGTTACAGTTATACACACCTTAAGGCCTATGAGCTTTACGCTGCTAGAGTGATGTAGACAGGCTTGAGCATAAATGAGAATCAGACACTCTGTATTTTACAATAACCTAAATCTAAGCGTTGGATTCTGCTTCCACTGAAGTCATTAGAAAAGCTATTGGTTTCAATAAGACCAGGATCAAGCCTTAAATCAGGAAATATATAGAGAATATTACATTATATGTGGAAATAATAAGAATTTAAAGTGGAGTTGTGCCTGGAGCAGGGAATGTGGGGTCAGGACTTCTGGGTGGTATTCCCAGTTAAATACTGAACCAATTTGACCACAGCAAGTCAAATAACCTTGGTGTGCACCCTGTAAATAAGTTTTTCATGGAAGACACTCATGGGGGTGGGAAGTGTGTGACACAGACTTTTGCCTCACCCAGAGCTGGAGAGCAGTCAGCCTTGCAGCCACTCAGCAGCAATGATTAGAGCCTCAGGCTGTAATACTGGCTGTAGCCCATGTATGTGCTTTTGGCCAGAGCAGTACAGGCTGTTGTAATGGCTTTGAACCAGTGAGTGTGAGTGGATACAAAGCACCAGTGTGAGTGGAGAATTCTAATTAGTAGCATTTTACATTCACTTGGCATGAGTATAAATGGCCACCACCCACGGTGCAAGGCTCTGCAGAATCCATCCTAGTGCCTCAATACCCAGTAGTGCCAATAAACTATTCCTTCAGTGCTCTGTTTCAAGATTTGCAGGGCAGTGTGTTAAAGACACACCACCAATATGCATTTTCTGGTAGCTTTGGCAGTTTTCTAGTCACAGAGTAGCAGCTGACCAAACGCTACCTTAACAGAAGGTCAATGACTCAGAAGGAAGAGCCAAACATGAGCTTTTCAGATTGTTGTGGTGTTTCGCATAAACAAAGAGCAGAATGTGTTTTCAGTGTCAATGACTGACTTTTAGTTCAGGTTTAGGACAACAACCAAGAGAGCGAATAAATGTAAAGGTCGCCAGATACCTCATTGTGACTCGGAGAATCCCACTGTTAAACGTGATGTAAGAAATGGAGAAGCCCAACCAAAGATGCCAGGAAAGAGACGCCAAAGTGTTCTGTAACATGCTGCATCTGAACTTAAACAGAAAATAGCAGCTGGGCTGTGGCTGCCCCTGCAGCTGGTTGGGAGACCCCTCTACTTTTAAAGGAGCACTGCACAGAACACAAAATTAAAATTGGCATTGGGGGCAAAGGTAGCTTTTCACACTCCCTATTCTTGCTTGTTGTAAGTTATGGCAGCCCTCTCCCCAATGATGCTGTAAGGAGGAAATTTTGTTAGTCCAGTAACATGCTGAGACCACTGCCAGCAGCTGGAATACCAATTGTTATGCTTATTGCTGAAAGCAGCTAAAGGGAGGCCTTTCTGAAACCTTAGCACGGGGTCGGCAACCTTTGGCACATGGCCGATTAGGGTAATCCACTGGCGAGCCTCCAGACATTTTGTTTACATTGACTTTCCGCAGGCACAGCCCCCCGCAGCTCCCAGTGGTGCCAATGGGAGCTGCAGGTAGGCTGACCAGACAGCAAGTGTGAAAAATCGGGACGGGGGTGGGAGGTAATAGGAGCCTATATAAGAAAAAGACCCCAAAATTGGGACTGTTCCTATAAAATCGGGACATCTGGTCACCCTAGCTGCGGGAAGCGGCGGCCAGCATGTCCCTGCAGCCCGCGCTGCTTCCTGCAGCTCCCATTGGTCAGGAATGGCGAACCGTGGCCACTGGGGACTGTGGAGGGCCGTGCCTGCGGACAGTCAACGTAAACAAAACGTCTGGTGGTCCGCCAGTGGATTACCCTGATGGGCCGCGTGCCAACCCCTGCCTTAGCACAACTAACAGGCCAGGAGAGGCAGGCGGAAGTGAATGACAATGAGGAGTAAATGTGATCCTGTGCCCTCCTGACATGAGGTGTTTTTCCAAAGCGTGCGGTTTTGCAAGATGGAAAGTCTGGCAATTGTTAACTAGTGCTATGTGAAATACAGCTGTTTAACTGATGGAAAACTCCACACTGCAGGCTGGAAAACTCCACACTTAATTTAGTTTCTGCTCAGCAGTTTTAGTTTTTTGATGAACAAGCTATGTAATAACAAATTGGGTATAAAGAGAGGAAGAAATCTGAGCTCAGTGGACACTTGGACACCTCTTAAGTTCCCCTGCGGATGGAAGGCTGGTCACTGGACGGCTCTCTCTCCTTCCTGATTCAGAAGCTATTTGCTGGTAGCTGGCCTTTTTATACTGTACTCTGACTCTCCTCTAATATACCTTTCTATTCTTAGAAGCAATTACCTCATTCACACATGCTCAGTATCAACCATTCCTTCAGAGCTGTGCCTGACAGCTCTGACTTTTAGAACAAGTTATGACTGGTATGAATGGGCTGTGACTAGTCAGGTAGCTGACCTCTCTCTCACCCTTTACTGCACATGGTCAGAAGCCACTAATCTTGCACATGCTCACTATTGTTGTTTACCTCAGAGCTGTGATCCTGCTGATACACACACACACACACACAAACACACACACAAACACACACACACACACACACACGGCTCTTTTCCAGGGCACCATCTTGGAAATTCTTTCTGCCAATTGACTGAACTTTTTACCTTATCTCTAGGGCCCTACCAAATTCACAGTCCATTTGGGGCAATTTCACAGTCACATAATTTTAAAAATCATAAATGTCATTATTTCAGATATTTAAGTCTGAAATTTCATGGTGTGGTAACTGTAGGGGTCCTGATCCCAAACTGAGTTGTGTGTGTGTGTGGGAGGGGTTCACAAGGTTATTGTAGAGGGAGTTGTGGTAGTGCCACCTTTACTTTTGTGCTGCTGCTGGCAGGAGTGCTGCCCTCAGAGTTGGGCAGCTGGAAAGCGGCGGCCGCAGGCGGGGAGCCCAGCTCTGAAGACAGAGCCACCAGCAGCAGCGCAGAAGGAAGGATGGCGTGGTATGGTACTGTCACCCTTACTTCTGCGCTCCTGCCTTCAGAGCTGGGACCTCGGTCTGCAATCGCCACTCTCCGGCCACTCAGCTCTGAAGACAGCAGCGCAGAAGTAAGGGTGGCATGGTATGGTATTGCCACCCTTACTTCTGCACTGTTGCTGGCAGGGCGCTGCCTTCATAGTTGAGTGCCTGGCTAGCAGGCGCCACTCTCTGGCCACCGAACTCTGAAGGCAGTGCACAAGTTAGGGTGGCAATACCTCAACCCCCCTACAATAACCTTGTGACCTTCCCATGACACCTTTTTAGCTCGGGACTCCCAGTTTGAGAAACACTCGTCTCCCCCATGAAATCTGTATAGTGTAGGGTAAAAGTACACAAAAGACCAGATATCATGGGGAGAGACCAGATTTCATGGTCCATGGCGCATTTTTCAAATCTGTGAATTTGGTAGGGCCCTACTTATCTCAGTACTGAGCATGCTAAAAATCAGCAGCTTAGAGTGGACCAGTTACTATTTGTTCAGAATAGAGATCAGGCACACAAAATGGAGGCTGGAGAATTTCTCCAGTAACGCTCCCTCCTCCACCAAACCATGGGCTGGGATTCCTTTGTGACTGAGGGTGCATCTGAGGCAGTCGGAGCTGTTTTTCTGCTCACAAGCCTGCTCCTTTCTTTGAAAGCAGCAGGAAACATCATATACATTTAGTTTTCTACCTAGTCCCAAAGTTCACAAAATAGGAGATTAGCATGCATGTATGGATCAAATCTGCCTAATCTAATTTAAAGCCTAAAAGCTTTATGAATCCCCAAGATAAAGGGGATGGGCTTCTGTTTTAATGCTTATTTCTGTTCTCCTCCCAGTGCCAATGGAACTGTAAAGACTGAGGCTATGTCTACACTACCGTGGTAAATCGACCTAAGTTATGCAACTCCAGCTACATGAATAACATAGCTGCAGTCTATGTAGGTTAAGTTGACTTATTGTGAGGTCTACACCACTCTGGGTTGACAGGAGACACTCTCACGTTGACTTACTTTATTCCTCTCATTCCTGGTGGAGTACTGGGGTCGACTGGAGAGTGCTCTGCCATAGATTAACGGGTCTTCACTAGTCCCACTAAATCAACCCCCAGCGCATTGACCGCTGGAGTGTCAATCCCGGGGTAGTCTAGACATAGCCTGAGTCTAAAATAGTGAACTGCTGTTACAAGGTATCCATGGTACCTAAGAAGGGTTGCCAACCCTTCAGGATTGGTCTAGAGTCTCCAGGAATTAAAGATTAATCTTTAATTAAAGATTCTGTCATGTGATTAAATCGCCAGGAATACGTCCAACCAAAATTGGCAACCCTATATTTAAGGACATTATTGAGCGGCACAGTAGCTTAGTGGGTAGGCTATAAGAATAGGACCCCAGAAAGCTGGGTTCTATTCTCGGTTTTCATACTAACTTGCTGTGTGATTCTTTCATCTATTAGATTACAAAGTTTTGGGGGCAAGAATGTCTCTTGCTATGTGTATGTACAGTGCCTAGTACAAAGGGGTCCCTGTCTCAATATATTTAGCTTAATAAATTGAAGCTTAAAGGATGACTTGATTACAGATTATAAGTATCTACATGGGGAATAAATATTTGATAATGGGCTCTTCAGTCTAGCAGAGAAAGGTATAACACAAACCAATAACTGGAAGTTGAAGCTAGACAAATTCAGATGGAAATAAGGCATCATTTTTAATAGTGAGAGTAATTAACCATTATTGCAATGTACCAGGGGCTGTGAGGGATTCTTCATCACTGATGATTTTTAAATCAAGTTTGGATGTTTTTCTAAGTGATCTGCTCTAGGAATTATTTTGGGGAAGTTATATGGCCTGCCCTATACAGGAGGTCAGAATAGAATAGAATAGAATAAATGGTCCCTTCTGGCTTTGGATTTGCCTCATCTGGGATCTCTAGGCAATACTGCCATACAAATAATATACTTAAAAAGAGCAATTGTGTGGGTGGAAAAGTAATCATGGCCTTCAATGTGCTTAGAAAAGCTTTGTCCTCACTAAGCTGGTAATATTGTTATTATATTATCACAAAGCATCTTAGGACATCTTTGACATGAAGTGTGCTCAGCAAACACATTATTGTTAGGGCTAGGATTCTCTCTTGCATGCTGTGTAAACCAATAAAAATAAAATATTTCATTCTGTTTAAAATGTTTATTGCTGTTATTTTAAAGCAGTTTGAGATTGAATGCCCCTACAATACTGTAAAAAGCAGCTAATAGGAAGCCCCATGATTTACTTCCTTTTATTTTCATTCTTGTTTTATGCTGTGCTGGACAGTGTCTTATTTATGAGCCATTCATGAACCTGTCATCAGAGGTACATTAAATGATTAACACCTATTCAGAAAAACTTGCGAATCAAGAGATTAGTTACATATGATCAAAAATTTACTTTGACTCTTCAGGAATTAAAGGGCCTTTTGTTTCAATAAACAAATTAATAAACACATAAAAATTACAACCCAAAAGAGACTCATTTGAGCACCACTGTAATTTAGGAGTATATTTTCTGAAATAAAAGATGGGTGATCCCTGACATTAAGGCATGATCTTGCTATAAATGAAGTCAGTTGTCTTTGTGGCCCAACTTGGACAGGGCAGGATTGAAATCCTGAATCTCCTCCCCCCCCCCCCCCCCAAAAAAAAAACCCAAAACCCACCCCAACATACTTAGTTGCTGGAAAAGTCCTTTGGGCAGAAATTTCATTTCCCATCCCTCCAGACTAATCATTTTGTGCCCTGCTAATAACTATGTGTGACATTCCCCTGGTGTTATCTGGACCAGTGATCAATGTTCCCTCTAATTTTTGACAGGCCACGTGCACAAAAAATTTCTTCTATGCAAATTATTGTGCTTCTGTGGAAATGTTTGTGCGTGCGGTGTTTCGCCATGTGCGCGGGGTTTAGGATCTGTGTGCGCGCGCACACACACGCACAGCTTAGAGGGAACAGTGCCAGTGATCTGCTAGGACACTCCAATCCTCGACTCTGGGAGCCAGCCCTACCCTGCTCTGCTGTGAGAACCCCCACTCCCGGGCTGTTCACGCATAGCCTCCAGCATGTAAGCTGCTCCCAGCTACGTGAGTGAGCACTTTTGGCCAGCCGCTGCCTGGATTGTGCAACTGAATGACACTAGCCAAAATCTCCGGTCCCAGACACGACTCTAGGAACTTCCATCTTGCAGTGTCCAGTTATGCCTGCTGGACGCTGCAAGTTTATATGAGTCCGTCAATTTAACAAAGAAATTGATATGCACCAGGCTTGTTATCCCAAGGGGAGTCTCTGACAAGCTTCAAACCAAACGCACTGCTTCAGGTAGAATAAACAAACACATTTATTAACTACAAAAGATAGATTTTAAGTGATTATAAGTCAATGCACACCAAGTCAGATTTGGTCAAATGAAATAAAAGCAAAACATATTCTAAGATGATCTTAACGCTTCCAGTGCCCTTACAAACTTTGATGCTTCTCATCACAGGCTGGCTGGTTGCCCTTCAGCCAGGCTCTCCCCTTTGATAAGCGCTTCAGTCGCTTGGTGGAGGTGTCTGTAGATGGAGGTGGAAGAGAGAGGAAAAGCATGGCAAATGTCTCTCCCTTTTATCATGTTCTTTCTTCCGTCTTGGCTTTGCCCCCCACCCCCTTCAGAGTCAGGTGAGCATTACCTCATTGTAGTCCCAAACTGGCCAAGGGAAGAAGGGTGACTCACTCGAGAGTCCAACAGATCCTTTGTTTCTGCCTAGGCCCGTGTCCATTGTTCCTGTGAGGCTGGGATGGGTTTGTCACATACATGCCCTGATGAGGTGTGAACTGCACCTCTGCTCCTGGAGAGTTTTGCCTGGGCTTGTTTTAAGCCATGAGGACACATTTTCAGCTTCATAACTATATACATGAAATTACAACCTATAACATTACTATAACAACAATGCTCAGTGTATCATGAGCCTTCCAAAGACACCCGACGTGACAAACTTTGCATTGGATACCACACAATTATATTATAAGAATGAACATGGAGGTGGAGGGTGTTCCCCCGAGGCACAGAGCATCCCCCAGGTACTGTGTCCCAATTCGGAAGGAAGCCACAGTGCTTAGAATCAGGGTGTAGTAAAGGGAACTTTGAAAATGCCCCTTAGTCTTGCACTGGGGCTGTTTGTTCAGCTGAGCGCAGGAGCCCTTGCTGAAAGAACTTCAGTATCGGTAGAGCCCCCTAGTGGAAATGCCCTGCAGTCTGAGGCACTGTTGTCCCCTGCATACATCCTTCATTTGAAAGAGGGACGTGCTAGGCTGTTCAGTTAACAGTGCATAGAATTAGGAAATGGACAAATGTACAGCATTTTCCTTTGATTTGTTTTCTTTTCTCATTTTTCTGGCGGTGCAGTGGTCCATGATTCCCAAAGGCAAACTCCACTGCTTTGAATAGTTAACCTAAAACATTAAAGTAATCTTTGCCTTTTGCCCCTCTAGACCTCAAGCGTTAGAATATTTTGTTTGGTGCCCAGCTAATTAGCTCTCTAAGAGATGATAATAGTTAAGCTAATAATTACTACACCTCCACAACTGACCTTGAGGTAACTCTAATGCAGACACATTAAAGATGAATATAATTATTCCTGGAAAAATATCTTGTCAGAATAAAGTTATTAGCATATTTATAACTACTCCTGTGCTATTTCAGAAAACATGGGCATTCAGGAACTGCCGGCAGCACTAGAAGGTTGCTGAGTTCAAGCATCAGGACAGTGTGACTTGGTCAATAACATACCATCTTTTACCTGTGAGTTTGCAGTTCAAATTCAGCTTGAGATCCTAAATAAATGAATCATACTAGGTATTATTTAACTCCATCCCTTGGTATGTATCTCTCCTGGGTCATGGTGTTCTCATAGTCAGTGAGGACAAAGTAAACACAGGCACATGCTCTAAACAGCTGTTTTCCTTTTTTTTATATTTTGCATGCAGTTGGATCAATGCTTTGTCCTCTACTGTCAGAATATTGTTTCGCCAATAGGGTACGGTGGCCCTGAGAGGTGTGGGGAGGGGAGGAAAAAAAGGCAAATACCTTACAAGAACAGGAATAGAAAAACAAAATCCCCAAGCTACTGCATATCCAGAAGCTGCCTGATCAAATCCCACGGCACACAGAAATACAGAAAACATTAATTGTCATTGTTTTCCGCATTTGTTGCCTGATACAAATATGGATTAATCCTCCTGGTGTTCCCTATGGAGCAGATAAGTATGTATTAGAACTATCCCGCTCTCACAGATTGGGAAATTGAGGCACAGAGATGTTGACTGGCTTGCCCAAGTTCACGCTGGAATATATTTTGCATGTGCATGAGGGAGAGAGAAAGAGAGAGATCATGTTACCGTTATCCCAAAGGAGACCACAGGGGTCCTGCCATTGCAGCCCAATGGGAGAGATCTCCTTTAGATCAAGTGGTGGAAACCTGTGTTTCTGGAACCGCAGGACCCGTGTTCTTGTCACAGCTCCTGTATGTGAGTGCATGAGAGTGATTTATCTAGTAATTATGTCTGCAGCATATGGATTCATTACAGTGTGACCTTGGGCAAGTCATTGAAGGCCTCACTTTCAGAGGTGCTGAGTAGAGCAGGTTAGGGATTTTTCAACTAAACTTTTTCTTGTTGGAAAATACTGATTCATGGGAACCAAAACTTTCTGGGGAAACATATCAGCTTCAACAGGTCCAGGATGGAATTTCTGGTCCAAACGAGACAGAGAGAAACCCCGGAATAGTCAATAGTCCATGCTTAGGACACCCACCTGAGATGTCGGAGAACTGGGTTAAAGTCCCGGCTTTGAATCAAGCAGAGCAGGAGATTTGACCCTGAGTCTCCCACATCACAGCTGAGTGCCCAAACCAGTGGGCTAGTAGCTATTCTGGGGTGGCTCACACTCACTCTGATTTTTCATGATAAACTTTGAAAGGTCTCAGGTTCATCCTGTCATGCAGTGAAATCAAATGCTAAAACCTCAACAATTATTGTGAAATTGAATTCTCATCGTCTTGCCAGCCCTAGTGCTGAGTCTCTCCACTTCCCATTGATGCCCATTTAAGTCAATAAGACTATTTGGGCATTAAATTAATAATGGATTAAGTTGCTCTGTGGGGCTCAAGCCAGACAGCCTAGCACCTTGCAGGGAAGAGCCCATAATAGCAATACATACCCTATTTGTTTCTTGCTAATTCATATGATTTTAAAGTGGTAAGATAGCCTGGGACAGTACAAAGTGATACTAAGTAATCGGCTGAAAATTATCACTGTGGGTAGACACCATGAGACTGACAAACTAAGCATTTTCTTCTAGGACCAGCAAATATGCCAGCTTGCTGATTATTCACTTTATTTGATCTGGCATATCTGTAGCATGAGTCATTCTCTGCAGCCTGAGGAAAATTTGTTCTCTATAAGCATCTTAGAATCAGGAATGTCTCAGTGTTAGGGGACAGAAGGAAATTCCCTCTGAATATGTTTCAGCAAAACAGAGGAGTTGATTTTCTTAAGGCTTCAAGCTTGCTATAAAAAGGGGAAATGGCACACTTGTATTACTACAAAGAAAGGGGGCTTAGTTTGCAGGCTGAGACACAGAGATAGTGGAATCATGTTTCATAGAAAATGTAACACTGCTAAATATGCCAGGCAGTAAATGATTTTGTGTACAGATAATAAAGGCCTGGGCCTGCTCCCATTGAAACTGATGGAAATTCTGCTGTTGCCCTTAAGAGTAAAATTGAACCTTAGATGATTTTATTACTCATATTACAGTAACAGCTAGGAAATCCAGTCAAGGATCAGAGCCCCGTTGTGCGAGGTGCTAGAGACAGCCAAAACCCCCAAACGCTTGCAATTTGTGACGGGCGGAATGCTACAACTGGGTGAAATAGACAAACAGATGAGGTGGGTTAGAGGAGAAACCAACCCGGGTTAGCAGAAAAGTAGAAGTGTCAACTCACTACTAACCTCACACATGCTTACAAACTTACAAAGCTTTGGTGGTTATATTTTAATTTCAAAGGTTTGTCTTGTTCAAGTTGAAGTCAACAAAAATAAATGAATATATACTGGCATCACTGACAGCAGCACCTGCCCCCTAGACTATATCATTTTTATCATAGCAGCTCAGTTTCTCCATGACAGTCAGGGTCGTGCCAAGTTTTCAGAATCCTCTTTTCAGTCTTTTGTATCTGCACAATTTCTCTCTTACAAAGTCTCCCCCTGTGATAAGCTGGGGGGAGGGAGGAGTTGATTCTGATATTTTGGGCTACATTTCCTGCCCCCAAGTTTCTCTTTTTGCATGTCTGTGATATGAAGTTAAAGAGCTAAGTAGATATCCAGACATTTGTGAAATACATTAATTGAGTTGTGTGTGCGCTACAAAAACCGTGCTCTGCGAAAGTGAATCCATCTTTATACATTAGACGTAAATGTGTCAAAAATCTACCCACATAGAGAAAGGAGGAGCTAGTTCCTTTAAGTACAGGCGAGTCGCATCTTAGGCGCATTTAACATGAGCGAATTCGGCTTTGCGCAGTCGCCAAAAACAGAAAAAAAACGAAAAATAACCATTTTAAAACGGCATCAGTACTGCGGGCAATTCCGTCCGCCATTCAACTCAATGGAGTCTCAACATACGCGGTTTTTCGCTTTACGCGCTCAGCGCAGAACGTAACCCCCGCATAAGATGCGACAGACCTGTATTGATCAGCTTTTCAAAGCTCCCCTTTCAGCCTTGATTCTTTTTGGCACCTGCCCTTTCCTGTTTGGCACACAGCAGCATGGAGCAGTTGGCCTAAGCAGGCCTGTTAACAGATTCAAATTGTTTCCCATCCACTGACCTTCTCACCTTGGATAATTCCTCTTGGTTAAGGCTGAGGGACAGTGCTGGGGAATTGGCACTGGTGCCATTCACATAGTACCTGTCCTGTGGATAAATAGAGAGTTTCCTTGTTAGTGTTTATGAAAGATGTTAAATTAAGGAGCAAATCCTAGTCTCTCTTGAGGCTTTTGAGGTCACCAGGGACAATGAAACTAGTGCAGTCTTGAGGGAGGGGAGCAGAGGAGGCAGGCGTAGGCTGGGGCTGAAGAGTCCACTGTTATGTGGGTAGTCTGATCCTTCCCTCCCATGGAAGTAGTGGGTCATTGCACAGCAGACTGGCTTGCCATTGCTGCTGGTGGTAGGGACTCACTAAATACACAACCTGACTTGCTGGGACAAGTACTGAGGAGAGGATTTTGGTCTCGCTGCAAACGCACCTAAAACCAATAATTTTGGTCTCCTGAAGGTAAAAATCCGAGCTCCTATTCCCATCTGTCCTGTTCTCTGGTCAGCGCTCTTTCCTCTTGACGTCTGATTGCTATTCTTAATTTGTACACTAAAATCTGTCATCTGCTTGGACCAGAAGTTTTTCTTTGAACTGCATGGACCCCAATTGTTGCTGAATGTTGTTGAAATGTGTGTGTTCTCAAGAAAGTGAATGAGCAGATTTTTCTTCCCATTACATATATTGCCAAACTAGCAGGCCATATATTTTTCAAGCTGCACGGATAGACTCTGTTCATGAATTCTCAGTGCTGGGTCCTGCCCTCTGCAGTGCAGTTGGGGAAAGGAGCAGGATTCCAGTTTCTGTCTTATCTAGGTATTTAATTATAATACCTGGGTTTTGTATAGTGCTTTTCCTCACTAGATCTTAAAGTGCTTTACAAAGAAGGTCAATATCATTATTCCCATTTTACAGATGGGGCATAGGCTTGCACTAGTAGGCTGGTGCCAAAGTAGGGATGAGAACTTAGATTTTCTGAGTGCTATTCCATTGAGCTACCCACTAGGCCAGCGGTTCTCAAACTTTAGCTACCCAAGGACCCCCCAGCTCAGCCCCTGCCCCCTTCCCTGAGGCCGCACGCCTGCCTTGCCCCCTTTCACGAGGCCATGCCCCCGCTCACTCCATCCCCTCTCCCTCCGTCGCTCGCTCTCCAGAACCCTCACTCACTTTCACCAGGCTGGGGAAGGGGGTTGGGGTGCAGGAGGGGGTGCGGGCTCTCGGCTGGGCTGGGAGTTTGGATGTGTGAGGGGGTGCAGGGTGCGGGATCTGGGCTGGGAGTTTGGGTGCAGGAGGGAGTGAGGGGTGCAGGCACCGGCCTGGGAGTTTGAGTGTGGAAGGGGGTACAGTCTCTGGGAGGGAGTTTGAGTGAGGGAGGCAGTTTGGGTACTGGAGGGGGCTCAGAGCTGTGGCAGGGGAGTGAGTGAGGGGTGCGGGAGGGAGTTTGGGTGTGAGAGGGGGCTATGGGCTGGGGCAGGGAGATGGGGTGTGGGAGGGGGTGTGGGCTCTGGGAGGGGATTTTGGGTGTGGGCTCTGGATTGGGGTGCGGGAGGGGCGAGGGCGGGCGGCGCTTACCTCAGGCAGCTCCCAAATGTGACCGGCACATCTCTGGCAGCAACTCCTAGGTGGGGAGCCCAGGGGGTTTCTGCGCACTGCTCCTGCTTGCAGGCACTGCACCCGCAGCTCCCATTAGCTGTAGTTCCCGGCCAATGGGAACTGCGGAGTCGGCGCTCGGGCCGGGGGCAGTGCACAGAGACCCCCTGCCCCACCCCAGGCCGCAGGGTCATGTTGGTCGCTTCCAGGAGTGGCGCGGACCGTCCCCTCTTTTCCCCCTCCCTCCCAGCGCCTCCTTCACACCAGGGAATAGCTGTTCCGCAGCATGAAGGAGGCACTTGGAGGGAGAGGGAGGAGCTGAGGGGAGGAGGGGGGAGGAGTTGATCAGCGGGGCCTGCGGACCCCCTGGAGTACCCTCAGGGACCCCCAGGGTTCTGCGGACCCCAGTTTGAGAAAAGCTGCACTAGGCCACAGTGCTTCTACTACATGGCTTCCCTCATGAGAGAGCCTGAACATCGCTCTAACACTAAGGAGTTTATCCTCAAAACACCCCTCTGACGTAGGCACATATCAATAGCCCAGTTTTACATATGGGGAAACTGAGGCACAGAGTGACTAAGACCGTGATCTGGCAAATAACTGGCTTAATTTTAAATGTACTTATGTGCTTTGATAGATCAGGGCCAGAGTCCTCAGTGTGCTGCAGGATTGAGCACTATATTAACACAATGGATGGTTGTTATTCATTTTAAGTATTGTTAGGGTTGGTGTCACAGATTGTGCTCTCACACACAGTCTGAGTTCTCTTAGCATGCCGCAGTACACAGTCTGTGAAGACATGCTGAAGCATTCATTTGTCAGCACTGAACTTGATGCAGGTTCTTTGTTGGGGGCTTCTGCCTTTATCCCTCTAACTAGAGTAAATTCTTGGGACAGAGTTGCTTCCTTGGAATCAAGGACTGGTCTTTGGGCTGAGTTGTCTGAAATGGGGAGTTGCCTGCATGTTGTTTTGGGAACACTGCTGTTCCAGGACTGGCTTATATTGTGTAAATAAGACAAGCTACACTAAGAAGCTACTTAGGGTCTGTGACTCTGATTTTCCTTCAATGGAAAGCTGATATGCAAGGCCCTGAAGTCAGGTGCTGCTCACCAGAGGGACAACAACAAACTCCTATGACTAGGCCTTACTCACCAGGCTAAGAACTACTCATGTGAGTAAGAGTTTGCAAGGTCATGCCCTAGAAATAGAGGCAGTATGTGTGAAATTCCATGGGAACACAGGGCTGGTACAAAGCTCTCTGTACCACTTAACAGGGGCAATGAGGGGTTCTCTTGGCTGAATGGCAGCACAGAAGTACTTGTGTACCCGCTATGCACAGCAGAATTGGATTCCACACTAGTCCCCCACAAAAAAGCCCTTATGAGGGTGGGGAGGAGTCAGTGGAGGGGCTGCAGACTTGTATTTATGAAGATCCAGCAATCCTAGGGCTCTGAGAAATAGGCATGGAGGATATTTGGCTGCTGTGTGGCAGACTGAGCACAGAGCAGTGTAGGACAGCCGTGCACGTGTGTGTGTGTGTATGTATGTGTGTGCATGTGTACTTCTTCTCTTCAAGCACCTGCTCCTCTCACATAGAGCCTGATTTACTAAGGATTTATTTTGTGGATGGAATAAATTTCATCCTATAAATATATTATTTTTGTTTTGTGCTCTTTGCACATCATTGCAGCATCTCAAAGGTTGCCTCAGCCTGCTGCTCATTACTGAATCATTGAAAACATATAGAGAAAAGTATGTGGGCTGTGAAACATTTTGTTTTTGTAATGCTTGACTTCAATCTGTGCAGTATTTAATTTCCAGTCTAGAGTAGTTCATTTGAGGCATATAGGTTGTAATAATGTTTGACATGGGTGTCAGATCTGTTAGTCTAGCTGGAATAAATCCTGTTTCACTTTTCCATTCTTCTTTGCCAGTCCAAAGCTATAGGAGGATTTCTGTCAAAAATGAAGACAAGGAGTTTTTGTCTTTGAGAAAGGACAAACTAGAATGTCAATTAATCTATTCTAAGGTCAAAACCACAGGAATAAATGCAATGTTATAACTTTGACAGCTGTGTTATCTTTCTGGTAACAGAAAAGAATTCGCAGAGAATATTATTTTGTTCTCTTTACACAATATATCTACATGCAGGAAATTATATTAGTAGTGGGACTATTTTTTTGCAACGTTGTAATTTTTCTTTCTTGTGCTCATATGTCAAATTACTTTATATTGTCAGGGGAGGGAAGAAGCAGCAAATAAATTTTAAAACAACTAGGAAAAAGCCCAGTTAATGGAAATTTGGTTTTTAATGTTAATTACTGCTAATATTACAAATCATCTGAAACATATTAAGATAGGGATATATGTTTCAATACATGCAAGTGATCATCCTTATGCTTAGGACTGAGGAACACACAAAGGATCCAGAGGATGCTATAAATTATGTTGCCCCAGGAATACCAGTAGAGAGGAGGTCAGGAAGCTGCAGTAAAGGCTGTTGTGGAGTTTTCCCTCACAATGTGTTTTCAAAAGAAAATAATAGAATCATAGGGTTGGAAGAGACCTCGGGAGGTCATCTAGTTCAACCCCCTGCTCCAAGCAGGACCAACACCAACTAAATCATCCCAGCCAGGCCTTTGTCAAGCCTTAAAAACCTCTAAGGATGGACATTCCACCACCTCCCTAGGTAACCCATTCCAGTGCTTCACCACCCTCCTAGTGAAATAGTTTTTCCTAATATCCAATTTAGACCTCCCCATTGCAACTTGAGACCATTGATCCTTGTTCTGTCATCTGCCACCACTGAGAACAGCCTAGCTCCATCCTTTTTGGAACCCTTCTTCAGGTAGTTGAAGGCTGCTATCTTAATGTAGGTTCTTTGTTGGGGGCTTCTGTCTTAATCCCTCTAACTAGAGTAAATTCTTGGGACAGAGTTGCTTCCTTGGAATCAAGGATTGGTCTTTGGGCTGAGTTGTCTGAAATGGGGGGTTGCCTGCATGCTGTTTGGGAACGCTGCTGTTCCAGGACTGGCTTACGTTGTGTAAGTAAGACAAGCTACACTAAGAAGATACTTAGGGTCTGTGACTCTGATTTTCCTCCAATGGAAAGCTGATATGCAAGGCCCTGAAGTCCGGTGCTGCTCACCAGAGGGCAAACTCCTATGACTAGGCCTTACTCACCAGGCTAAGAACGACTCATGTGAGTAAGAGTTTGCAAGGTCATGCCCTAGAAATAGAGGCAGTATGTGTGAAATTCATTGGGAACACAGTGCTGGTACAAAGCTCTCTGTACCACTTAATAGGGGCAATGAGGGGTTCTCTTGGCTGATCAAATCCCCCCCACTCTTCTCTTCTGCAGACTAAATAAGCCCAGTTCCCTCAGCTTCTCCTCATAAATCATGTGCCCAGCCCTCTACTAATTTCCGTTGCCCTCCCTGGACTCTCTCCAATTTGTCCACATGCCTTCTGTAGTGGGGGGACCAAAACTGGACACACTACTCCCGGTGTGGCCTCACCAGTGCTGAATAGAGGGGAATAATCACTTCCCTTGATCTGCTGGCAATGCTCCTACTAATGCAGCCCGATATGCGGTTAGCTTTCTTTCAACAAGAGCACACCGTTGACTCATATCCAGCTTCTCATCCACTGTAATTCCCAAGTCCTTTTCTTTAGAACTGCCATCTTAGCCAGTTGGTGCCCAGCCTTTAGCAATGTCTGGAATTCTTCCGTTCTAAGTGCAGGACTCTGCACTTGTCCTTGTAGAACCTCATCTGATTTCTATTGGCCCAATACTCCAATTTGTCTAGGTCACTCTGTGAAGACCGAGACAAAAAAAGCATTGAGTACTTCAGCTTTTTCCACATCATCTGTCACTAGGATGCCTCCCCCATGAAGTAAAGATCCCACAGTTTCGCTGACCTTCTTGTTGCTAACAGACCTGTAGAAACCCTTCTTGTTACCCTTCACATCCCTTGCTAGCTGCAACTCCAATTGTGCTTCGGCCTGCCTGATTACACCCCTGCATGCTTGAGCAATATTTTTATACTCCTCCCTAGTCATCTGTCTAAGTTTCCACTTCTTGTAAGCTTCCTTTTTGTGTTTAAGCTCACTGAAGATTTCTCTGTTAAGCCAAGCTGGTCGCCTGCCATATTTGCTATTCTTTCTGCACATCGGGATGGTTTGTTCCTGCGCCCTCAATAAGGCTTCTTTAAAATACAGCCAGCTCTCCTGGACTCCTTTTCCCCTCATATTAGCCTCCCAGGGGATCCTGTCCATCAGTTCCCTGAGGGAGTCAAAGTCTGCTTTTCTGAAGTCCAGGTTCCATATTTTGCTACTCTCCTTTCGTCCTTTTGTCAGGATCCTGAACTCAATCATCTCATGGTCACTGCTGTCCAGGTTGCCACCCACTTCTACTTCCCCTTCCTTGTCTGTGAGCAGCACAGGTCAAGAGGAGAACGGCCCCTAGTTGGTTCCTGCAGCACTTGCACCAGAAAGTTGTCCCCAACACTCTCCAAAAACTTCCTGGATTGACTGTGCACGGCTGTATTGCTCTCCCAGCAAATGTCAGGGTGATTGAAGCCCCCCAGGGCCTGTGATATGAAAACTTCTGTTAGTTGTCTGAAGAAAGCCCCGTCTACCTCGTCCCCCTAATCTGGTCATCTATAGCAGAGCCCACCATGGCATCGCCCTTGTTGCTTTTGCCTCTAAACTTAACCCAAAGACTCTCAACGGGCTTTTCTCCAGTTTCATACTGGAGCTCTGAGCAAGCATATTGCTATCTTACATACAGTGCAACTCCTCCACCTTTTCTCCCCTGCCTGTCCTTCCTGAACAGTTTATATGCCTCCATGACAGTGCTCCAGTCATGTGAACTGCCCCACCAAGTCTCTGTTATTCCAATCACATCATAGTTCCTTGATTGTGCCAGGACTTCCAATTCTTCCTGTTTGTTTCCCAGGCTTCTTGCGTTTGCGTACAGGCACCTAAGATAACTGGCCAATTGCTCTACTTTCTCAGTATGAATCAGGAGGCCTCCCCTGTTGCACTCTCCTCTTTGTGTTTCCTCCCGGGATCCCACTTTCCTACTTACCTCCGGGCTTAGGTCACCATCCCCTGGCTAACCTAATTTAAAGCCCTCCTCACTAGGTTAGCAAGTCTGCCTGCAGAGATGCTCTTCCCTCTCTTCATTAGGTGGATCCCATCTCTTCCTAGCAATCCTTCTTTCTGGAACAACATCCCATGGTCGAAGAATCCAAAGCCTTCTCTCCAGCACCACCTTCGTAACCATGCATTTAGCTCCACAATTCGACGGTCCCTACCTGGGCCTTTTCCGTCAACAGGGAGGATGGACGAGAACATGACTTGTGTAAGCGGGGGAATAGTCCCGCTCTTGTGGGGAACTTTCCTCGTCTCTGCACTACCCCGGTGAAATGGGCTAGCGGATGGATCTGAGTCCTCGCTCCCACCTCCTTTACCCAGAGGCCTCCCTGCCCTCGAGGACTCCCCTTGCACTCTTCTGTCTGGCAGAGTCCTCGTAACCCCCAACAAGGCTGGGCCCAGGATTCCTGGGGGGCTCGACCCCCAACCTTGCTGTGGTCACCTAGGTCAGGGGGTAGGGTGTCCCCACTCCGGGGTACTCTCTCTAAACAGGATGCTTCCCTGACCCACTGATCACTGCATACAATTGAAAGCAAATGCAAATTATTTAATTAACAATTAATTTGTAACAGGAATAAGGAAAAATGGGAAAGGCTAATGAAAACACATCGCCCCGCTCTGTGGCAGGGAACATCCCAACAGTGTCTCTGCAATGTCAGGGCAGTTCAGTCTGTTCCTGTGTAAGTCCCAGGCTCCTTCTCAGGCCCTGGCTGTGCTGCAGGGACGCTGTGACTTGGACACTTGCTCCGGCGGTGGCCACACGCTCGCAGGCTCTGGGTGGCAGGACCCTTCTTCCCAGCGTTGCCCCCGCCCCGTCGGGGTTACGATCCCCCTGCAAGTCTGGCCTGCAGGGCCTCTTGGCTGAGGCGTCTCCCTGTGCTGGGCCCACTGCCCAGGGCCCCCCTCGCTCTCCCCAGCTGCTCACCGCACCCGGCTCTGGACTGCTCCAGTTCCAGCTCCACCGCTCTGCCTCTGCACGGCTGCTGCTGCTCTGCCTCCAGCTCCCTGGGCTGCTGCCCTGGGCCCTCTGGCTCTGGCTGCTGCAGCTTCTCCCCCCCAGGGCAGGTCTGTCTCCCTGGACTGCAGCTTTGCTCCCAGGGCAGGTCTGTCTCTGGGCTGCACCTCTGCTCCCAGGGCAGGTCTGTGTCTCTGGGCTGCTTTTCTGGCCCCTCCAGATCTGGCCCAGCTCAGCTCTGCCCTCTCCTCAGCTCGGCCCCACTCACTCTGACTCAGGCAACTTCAGCTCACACGGAGGACGGGATTCACCCTGACCTCCTGACTCCCTGATTCGCCTGCCCGCCCTGTCAATCAGGCTGACCTGGAGCATTGGCCTCTCCCCATTGCCCCTGGGGACTGTCAGTCCCATCGACCCTTCCCCTTTTGGTACTGAGAGCTCTGAATGTTAGTAAGGGGATAACAGTCCCCTTACACTTGCACCTCAAACTCCTTTATCCTTCTTCCCGGAGCCACATAGTCTGCAGTGCAGCTCAAGGTCATTCTTGGCAATATCATTGGTGCCCACATGGAGAAGTAGGAAGGGGTAGCGGTCTGAGGGCTTGATCAGTCTCGGCAGACACTCCATCACATCCTGGATTCTAGCTCCAGGCAAGAAGCACACTTCTCGAGTTTTCCGGTCTGGACGGCAGATGGATGACTCCACCCCCTTAGGAGGGAATGCTCGACCACCACCATCCGTCTCCTCCTCTTGAGAGTGGTGATCGTGGAACCCCCATCCCTAGAACAATGCATCCCATGCCTTCTGGTTGATGGGGTCTCCTGATCGCTTCCCTCAAATGACTCTTCCAAACCATTCTCCGCCATAGTACCTGTGCAGAGAGCCTGAAAATGGTTTCTTACCTCTATCTGCATTGGGGGTACATGGGTTCTCCTCTTTCTTCTTCTGGAGGTCACATGCTGCCAATTTTCTTCCCTGTTCTGCACTGCCCTCTCTGATTCTTCAGCATGCTATGCCGGAAGTACCAAACACTGACTTCTATCCAGAAAGTCTTCGTTTTCTCTGATGCAGCGCAGGGTTGATACTTGGGTCTCTAGTCCTTTAACCTTCTCTTTGAATATGGAGACCAACTTGCACTTCGTACAGACAAAGTCACTTCTATCCTCTGGGAGAAAGACAAACATGGCACATCCTGTGCAGGTCACAACAGCTGATCGCTCACTGTCCATACTGTCATCCTTCTAAGCCCTGGTCTACACTACGAGTTTAGGTCGAATTTATTAGTGTTATTTCGATTGATCCGTGCACCCGTCCACACGACGAAGCCCTTAACATCGACTTCTAGGGCTCTTAAAATCGATCTCGCCACTCCACCCCCAACGAGGGGATTAGCGCTTAAAGCGATATTGCCGAATCGATGTAGGCTTAGTGAGGACGCAATTCGACGGTATTGGCCTCCTGGATCTATCCCACAGTGCAACATTTGACCGCTCTGGACAGCAGTCTGAGCTCCAATGCTCTGCCCAGGTAGACAGGAAAAGCCCCGCGAACTTTTGAATTTCATTTCCTGTTTGGCCAGCGTGGTGAGCTGCAGGTGAGCGCAGATCTCATCAGCAGAGGTGACCATGATGGAGTCCCAGAACCGAAGACGAGCTCCAGCATGGACCGAGCGTGAGGTACGCGATCTGATCGTTGTATGGGGAGACAAAACCGTGCTAGCAGAGCTACGGTCCAAAAGAAGAAACGCCAATACATATGCCAAAGTCTCCAAGGGCATGCAGGACAGAGGCTACAACAGGGACGTGCAACAGTGCCGCGTGAAAATTAAGGAGCTCAGGCAAGCCTACCAAAAAACCAGAGATGCAAACAGCCGCTCTGGGTCAGAGCCCCAGACATGCCGCTTCTATGATGAGCTGCATGCCATTCTAGGGGGTGCACCCAGCACTGACCCACCCATGTGGTATGACTCCGTATGTGGATCATCAGAAACCACAGAGGAGCATGATGATGATAATGATGCTGAAAATAGCGCCCAGACACAGCAAGGAAGCGGAGAAGCCCTTTTCCCCGACAGCCAGGAACTCTTTGTCACCCTGGAGCCAGTACCCTACGAATCCACCCAAGGCGTGCTCGATGCAGGAGAACGGACCTCTGGTGAGTGTACCTCTGTTAATTAATACATGTTTTATAAGCAAGCGTGTTTAATGATTAATTCGCGGCCAGTACAGCTACAGCTACTGGAAAACTCTGTTAACATGTTCGGGGATGGAGCAGAAATCCTCCGGGGACATCTCCAGAAAGATCTCCTGGATGTACTCCCAAAGCCTGTGCAAAAGGTTTCTGGGGAGGGCAGCCTTATCCTGTGCTCCGTGGTAACACACTCTACCACGCCAGGCCAGTAGCACGTAGTCTGGAATCATTGCTTTGCAAAGCATGGCGGCGTATGGTCCCGGTGTTTGCTGGCATTCAAGCAACATCCGTTCTTTATCTGTCTGTGTTATCCTCAGAAGAGTGATATCATTCATGGTCACCTGGTTGAAATAGGGGAATTTTATTAAGGGGGTATTCAGAGGGGCTCCGTCCCTGCTGGGCTGTTTGCCTGTGGCTGAACGGAAATCTTCCCCGCTGTGACCCATGCGGTGGGGGGAGGGGGAACAGCGAACATCTTGGATGTGTGTCTGTGTGTGTGTGTGGGGGAGTGTCGGTTAGGTTCGCGCTGCACGTTAACCCGAAAACCGCCGCCCCTCCCTTTTCAATTGCCAACCAGTTTTAAATTGCCAGCCCAAAGGCTGTTTGTTATGGGAAATGAGGGGGTTGCTGTTTGAAAACATTCCCACATGTTATGAAGGTTAAAGAAGCCTATAGACTGTGGCTTACCATGGCTGCCTGCAAGCCGAATTCTGTTGCCCGCCGGACCTGCTTGTGTGATCTCTCACACCAAACCGGCAGACCCTCAATATAACAGGCAAAGTGCAACCTTGGACCAAATGCACATGTGATATGTAATCTTTGGAGCATTGTTCTCTAATATGTGTCTTTTAAACTACTCCTCTCCCGTTTGTTTCCTCCCGCAGCTGCAAATGTTTCAACGCCACCCCTTTCATCACCGTCCCAGAGGCTAGCGAAGATTAGAAGTAAAAAAAAAAAGGAATCGAGACGATATGTTCTCAGAACTCATGGAATCCTCCCACACTGAAGCTGCCCAGCAGAATGCGTGGAGGCAGACACTGTCGGAGTCCAGGAAGGCAGAATTTGATCGTGCGGACAGGTGGCGTGCTGAAGACAATGACTGGCGGGATGAAGAGAGACAGCGGTGGGATGAAGAGAGTAGGTGGCGTCAGCGTGCAGAGAGAAGGCAGGATGCAATTCTGAGGCTACTGGAGGATCAAACGGAAATCCTCCGGCTTATGGCTGAGGAAAGGCGTAGGGTTCAGGAAAGGCTGCCTGAGCCCAGACCGCCACTACAGCCCCTGTGTAACCAACAGCCCTCCTTCCCGAGTCCCATAACCTCATCCCCGAGACGCCCAAGAACGCGTTTGGGCGGCCTCCGTGCACCCAACCACTCAAGTCAAGAGAACAGTCCAAGCAAGAAAGGGCTGGCATTCATAAGTTTTAAAGTGCTGTGTGTCCTTGTCCTTCCCTCATCCCCTCCTCCACCACCCATCCTGGTGCTTCCCTTCCTCCACCAGCTATCCCGGGAGACTGTGGCAGTTACCCCCATAATTCCCCCTCTTTGTTTTACGAATTAATAAAGAATGCATGATTTTTAAGCAACAATGACTTTATTTCCTCTGTGAGCGGTGATCGAGCAGGGGAGGGCAGGGCGGTTTGGGTAAAGGGAAGTAGAGTGAATGAAGGGGCGGGGCTTTTCATTACAGGGGAAAAACAGAACTTTCACACAGCATCCTGGCCATTCATGAAACTGGTTTTCAAAGCTTCCCTGATGCACAACGCACCCTGCTGTACTCTTGTAATAGCCCTGGTGTCTGGCTGCACATAACCAGTGGCCAGGCGATTTGCCTCAACCTCCCACCCCGCCATAAACGTCTCCCCCTTACTCTCACAGATATTGTGGAGCGCACAGCAAGCAGTAATAATAATGGGAATATTGTTTTCGCTGAGATCTAACCTAGTCAATAAACTTCGCCAGCGAGCTTTTAAATGCCCAAATGCACATTCCACCACCATTCTGCACTTGCTCAGCCTATAGTTGAAAAGGTCCTGACTACTGTCCAGGCTACCTGTGTATGGCTTCATGAGCCATGGCATTAAGGGGTAGGCTGGGTCCCCAAGGATAACTATAGGCATCTCAACATCCCCAACGGTTATTTTCTGGTCTGGGAAGAAAGTCCCTTGCTGCAGCAGCCGAAACAGACCAGAGTTCCTGAAGATGCGAGCGTCATGTACCTTTCCCGGCCATCCCACGTTGATGTTGGTGAAACGTCCCTTGTGATCCACCAGTGCTTGCAGCACTATTGAAAAGTAACCCTTTCGGTTTATGTACTCGCTGGCTTGGTGGTCCGGTGCCAAGATAGGGATATGGGTTCCGTCTATCGCCCCACCACAGTTCGGGAACCCCATTGCTGCAAAGCCATCCAGTATGAGCTGCACATTTCCCAGACTCACAACCCTTGGTACCAGCAGCTTGGTGATCGCCCTGGCTACTTCCATCACAACAGCCCCCAATGTAGATTTTCCCACTCCGAATTGATTTGCGACTGACCGGTAGCTGTCTGGCGTTGCAAGCTTCCACAGGGCTATCGCCAGTCGCTTCTGTACTGTGAGGGCTGCTCTCATCTTGGTGTTCTTGCGCTTCAGGGCAGGGGAAAGTAACTCACAAAGTTCCATGAAAGTGCCCTTACGCATGCGAAAGTTTCGCAGCCACTGGGATTCATCCCAGACCTGCAGCACTATGTGGTCCCACCAGTCTGTGCTTGTTTCCCGGGCCCAGAATCGGCGTTCCACTGTATCAACAAGCCCCATTAACACCATGATGTCCACCTTGTGGGGGGGCCTTTTTTGAGAGAGGTCTGTGTCCATGTCCTCATCACTGTCCTCAGGGCGCTGCTGTCGCCTCCTCGCCTGCTGTAGCTCTAGCAGCTCCTGGTTCTCGTTCTCCATATACTCCTGGACAATGCGCGTGGTGTTCATAACGGCGAGAACAGCCGCGGTGATCTGATCGTGCTCCATGCTTTCCCTGGTATGCTGTTTGCAGGACAGCAGAGTGGCAGCAGAAGCGGCGGGTGGATAACAATGGAGTCAGCAATATGACGCCCATATGAAAAAAGGCGCGAAAGGATTTTTTGCTCCCCCCTCAGTTGCTTTCACGGAGGGAGGGGGGAGCAAGGGTTAGGCTCATTTCCTTCTAGCTGCAGATTGTACAATATGCGGTGAGCAAGGGTTAGGCGCCTTCCCTTCTAGCAGCAGATGGTACAATATGCTTGATATCCATCATCATCTCCTGGCCCCCTCAAGGATTGAACTCGCAACCCCGGGTTTAGCGGGCCAACGCTCAGACCGCGGAGCTATCCCTCCGCCCGTGTTCCAGGCAGTACTGAATCTCCCTTAAACAAAACGTAAAAAAGAGAATGACCAGAGTCACTCTGGTCATTCCCATTTATGTCCAAGCGCCCCCGGCCAGCCACACCATAGGCCGCCGGCCAGGAGCACACAAATTTCAATCATATTGTACGATCTGCAGCTAGAAGGCAAGGAGCTTCTGCTGTGTGGTCCCGCGACTACCAGCCTCAGGCGGAATGGCCCCCTCAAGGATTGAACTCGCAACCCCGGGTTTAGCGGGCCAACGCTCAGAACGCTGAGCTATCCCTCTACCCGTATTATAGCGTGACTGAATCCCCACTAGACCTAATGTCCAGGCGTACGCTGGAGATGTACGGTAATTGTGAGCTGAGCAGGCTTCCGTAGCAAACACGGAAACCCCGGAAAAAAGGCGCGAAAAAGATTGCTTTCAGAGAGGGAGGGAGGGACGTTTGATGGCTTGACGACATGTACTCAGAACCACCAGCGACAATGTTTTCTGCCCCATCAGGCTTTGGGATCGCAACCCAGAATTCCAATGGGCGGCGGAGACTGCGGGAACTGTGGGATAGCTACCCGCAATGCAATGCTCCGAAAGTCGATGTTAGCCCCGCTACTGTGGACACAGTCAATCGACCTTGTGGTCTTAATGCTCTTTAGTGCGGACACACACAATCGATTCCATAAATTCGGGTTTTAAAATATCGACTTCTATAAATTCGACCTAATTCTGTAGCATAGATGTACCCTAAGAGCCTCTTCAGATATTGTATTTACTACTCACAGAAGCCTGAAAGGCAAAAACTCTGTGGGAACTCCCGCGGCCCAGGCAAACTCCCTCTGTTTGCTTCTCCTCTGTTCGCAAGATGTGGTTTCATACTTTGATATTTTGACTTTTCATATTGATTTGAGATGGGAACTAATGTCAAAATAGTGGCATTTTCCCAAATTCCTTTTTACATTGCACAATTGGCCACATTTTCAACAGGCCACAACTAATAGGTCTATGAAGTTTGTGGGCCTGTTTGTGCAGATAAAAAGGTAATTACAGACAGCTATGTATTTTCAGACAGGGCTGGTGGCCCAATATGGCCCTAATCCAACTCCCACTGAAGTCAATAGGAAATATCTGTTGGCTTTAATGGGGTTGGACTGGGCCCTATGTGAAATAGAGATGGTTGCAAGATGTTGAAACATTTTCATAAAAATTGCTGAAAATTCTGCATGAGAAAATTTGTCACCTTTAAATTTGGAAATAATTTCCATTTCTAATGTGAACAAATGAACCGTCACGTGTTGTGGGTGCATTAATGGATGCACTGAAGAGCCTGGCACTGTCTGTTACATTTGATGTCATTGGGGTAGGAAAGGCATTCAGACACCCCAGAAAGAAGTGAAAACAGCTCATCCATTCTTGTGTGTAAGAGCAAATGCCAAGAAATCAGCCACTGTACTTCAATTAATGCTGACCTTGGCCAATTGCAAGTTACACAATCTTGTTTTATGCCTTCTAATGCTGGAGAGCTTATTGTCTGTTCTTCAGAAGAAAGCAATCTTTTCTTGATTTTAAAGCAACTGTTACACAGACAGTCGTCCAAGACAGCCACCCAGGCACATTCATACAAACAAACGGTAATAACAAATATACAAAGCCAAACATGGAAACAATATCACGCTATAGGAAAAAATTAAGATTGGGACTTTCAAAAGAGCTCAGAATTGGAATAAGCATTGATTTCAGTGAGAACAGAGTTAGACCACCAGTGAGAGCTTCTGAAAATTCTACCCTAAAAACACAAGATACTTTTCACAGTGCACATCTCTTCATTCTCATTCTCCTTGAACCTGATGCTTAATTAGATACAAATGAGTTTAAGTTACCCATTACTCTAATACGCTACAGAAACCACTTTACTTTGAAAATGATACAAGTACAATAACACACAGCTGAAGTATGAGAAACTGATAGATGCCAATAAGAGACTCTCTAATGAACCGTAAGTTTTGATGGCTACGTAGGGGCCAATATGCCTGGGTTCAGTTCTCAACTCTGGCACTGACATGCTATATGGTCTTTCACAGGCCACTTGGTTTCTGTCCTAGTTTGCCCAGCTATTAAATAGCATCACAACCATTGCCGACTTCAACCCAGTGTTGTGGCTTGTGAAGTTTAGTTAGTTAGCAAATGGGAGGTGTACAAGCTGGGAAGGACTGCACTGAGAATGCCCAAATTATTGATGCCTAGAACAAATCTCAGATTACAAATCCAAAACAAATAGTATTTTAGGTAAAATATATCTGCCTTAGGCTTTTTTTATTTGTAGTGCTGCCCATTACCCTATTGTCTGAGCACCTTCCATGTAAAATCAATTAGCAAGACCAGAAGTCTCTTAGGGCACAGTTTACAATCACTAGCAGTCTAGCAGGAATTCGTACGTTAACATTGGTATTCATAGGCCATATCCAATACCCCATTGCCCTGCTAGGAAAGACCACTTTTCAGTGACACATTGAATAACCACCATTTCCTGAAAATCAAGGAAG
This sequence comes from Macrochelys suwanniensis, assembly GCA_033296515.1. Classification (NCBI taxonomy): domain Eukaryota; kingdom Metazoa; phylum Chordata; order Testudines; family Chelydridae; genus Macrochelys; species Macrochelys suwanniensis. Next base: position 241,835,655 of record CM065776.1, read on the forward strand.
AGGTCATACCTGAGTGTTCAAAAAAGAGCACTTTAAAATGTGGTTGCACTCTGAGAAATAATGGTAAAGCTGGCACTATTTCTTGTCTCCCAGTGAATTCCAAATCAAATGTGCTCTCTCTACCAATAAAGATACAGGGTCAAATTCCAGGCTGACATAGTTCCATTGACTTTGGTTTTTTAGCATCCAGCTCTGCAAACTCAACCTGGATTGCCAGAGTCAACCTAAGTTCTTTCCTTCTCATCCATCCATCACCTGCTGTAATGGTTCTGCAGGCCAAATGATGCTGTCAGCGACTCCTGTGCCGCCCCATTGACTTCTGTGGAATTGTACAGCTGGAACTGATCAGAATTTAGTGAGCAATCTTGTGGAAGGTGCACAAGAAGGAATAGAATCCACCTGGCTTTTTGTCTCTTCATGCTGTTTTGACTCTTAATGGTAAAAAAGCACTAAAAACATATTTATCACTAAAGCCAGCAGATGTGACTTTGCATGCAGTTTAGGAGCAGAAGTGGTGAGTAAGAAGGTGGCATTTTTACAGTCCCTTTTCAGAGTAGAACTGCACTTTAATATCTCAAATACAATTAAATTGATGATTTTTTAAATTATTACTAGCGTGGGTAGGCACGGTACTTAAGAAGGTTTTGGTAAACAAACCCTCTAGGATTGACATCCTCACTGCTCCAGAGAATCCTGAACAGATAGTATCGCTAATGTCATGCATTCAAAAATCATGAGTCAGGCCCCCCAAAAAATCACGAGATTGGTTTAAAATCATGTTTTGTTTTTTCAAAAAAATGTTGCACTCTGTTTTCTGAGCCCTTTAGGGTGCACTGAGTTCACATATTCAAGATTTTTCTCTGCAACCACGGGAGCTAGAAAGTTAGTATTTTTAAAAAATAAAGCTGAGGTTCTCTTGTAATCACTTGCAGCTGGGAGTTAAGGAAAATGCCAAATATCACGAGACTCGTAATAAAATTGTGCAAGTTGGCCACACTGAATATGTCATGCAGTACTAAGCTTATGGAGGCTTGAAGCATTGAACCAGGTCATTGTACATGTCCTGTTCATTTCACTGGACCATGCATAAGGCTCTGGTATGGCAGTAGGAGCTCAAACTTACTCTTCACATGTCAACCCTACAGGTTATCTTTTCTCCTCACTTTGTTTTCTCTGCTTCATCAAATGTAGTGTAACATGTTTATAACTATGAAGAAGCCAGTGTCATTCCTTTCATCTCTGATGGTGTTTCCCCAGCCTAAAAAATTCTTACCAGCATCACAGGTAGTGAGAGCAATTACTGCATCTGTTGCCTTTTTATACTCCCCTACCCTCAAACTGTACCTGGAGAGCAGCTGGCTTTTTGTGCCACCTCTTGTGTGTGCACTTCATGAAAGTACTTTGGAAAGCGAAGAACACTTTTCTCTTTTTCTATGGAATAGAAGGCCAGAGGACAACGCTTCTGAGCTAGTCAAAGAGGTATGGAATCCATTTTGTTTGCCTCTGCCTGGGATATAGATTCTTCTACACATTGATCTGTTTCATGTTTCCTTATGTTGGGCAACTCCTTTCATTGGGGCGCAGTTGCTCACCCAAATGTCCCTATTAATGTCAGTGGGACTACGTGGGTGAGTAACTGGCCAGCACTGTGAATAAAGGGTTCACAGTCTGACTCGCTGCCATTTTCAGAACCTAAGAGTGTGCCTTTTTTGATTGCTCCTCCATTAATTTTTAGTTACCCAGTCTTTTCACGGAAATCACAATAGATAAGTGTGTGTAACATAGAAAGTTCTCTTTCTACACTGGCTTCAGATCTGTACTTAATTTTATTTCATTAATATACAAAAAGGTAGCCACCCTACAAAGGCAGATCAAGAGCTTCTATTCTCCCTGCCTCATTACACAAGAACAAGAGGAGGTTCAATGGAATTAATGAAATATTTTTTTTCACACGGCATGCAATTAGATCACAGAATTCATGGCCACAGGACGTTGAGGCAAAAAATGTGGCATGATTCAAAAAGGGACTGGATATTTATATGGATAACAAACATATCCAGACTTGTTATAATTAATGGCAACCAATTGTGGAAGAGATAGTAAATCTTATGAGATGAGGAGGAGACCTGATGTTGGGGGAAGATTACCCCACATCTCCCTAGTCTACTAGGTTATTTCTTGCACCTTCCTCTGAAATATTTTATGTTGGCCACTGTCAGAGACAGCATACTGGACTAGATGGACCTGAGGTCTGATCCAGATGGTGTTTCCTTTGTTCCTCTTCTGGCCTGAAGTAAATAACTATAAATATTTGTGTGTTATGAAAAAATGCACGCTTCCAATCTCAGAAATGTACTCCTTATTCTCACAGTGAACTACAAGCAGGCTTCTGCTCATTGACCAAGTGCTAGAGTGGCACAAAAATCGAACAGGGATGGTGAAAATGGACTATATATCACATAAAAGAAAAATGAGTAGGTTACCTAAATGACACTACCAACTGTTTAATTATGCAATGAAATTATTGTCTACCCTTCACTGTCTGTAAAATCTGGTTTACTGCATTCAGATTTTAAAGAGTGTCCCTATAAATCTAGGTCTAATGCCACAGTATGGCAGCTTCCCGGATAATTCAAAAGCCTATCTCTTGAAAGACATTGTGACTGTCATTGTCTCTTGACAAATTATATGTTTAACACTCAATGGCAGAGTCGTGTGATGTGCACCATGCAGGGGGAGAACTCTCAAACTTTAGATGGGTCACTGTGGGGATCTGATGTTGATTTCCAAAAAATTCCTACATTCAGCGACGCCACAGGTTTGAATCATGGCAGTGTTAGCTAACGCCTTCATCCTTACAGAGTAGATAAAATGAGTATCGTGTATCCAGATCCTCAGCTGGTGTAAAGTGGCATAGCTCTATTGAAGCCAATGTAAGTCAGCATAGTTCCTTTGACTTCACTAGAGCTCCACTGATTTACATCAGCCAAAGATCTGGCCATGATAGCAGGTAAATCTAGAGAATTCCTTTAAAAACTGAATGGATGTGTGGGCACATTTTATCGATATTTGATACTTTCTCTCTATTTAATCTGTTTATCTAATACATTTATAATGCCCATACCACCATGCTAATGACTAAGGGAATGGATTGGCTCTGGTGTCCTTGGTCACAATTTTTTCCCCTAGTACAGAATGGCTGCTGCTTTCCACTTCAGATGTGGCTGCCTTTGAGTGGTGAAGTGATTCTTATATCCCTTTGGGATTCCTTGAGGCAAAAGGCACTGCATAAATGTAGGGCACCATAGGATTTTCTTGGACTTGGGGGACATGGATTATTGTTTAGGAGTGTTTAAGGGATACGCTTTATCATCTGCAAGAAAAGAAAAATGATTAACTCATTAAAAAGTAAACCTTCATTTGGAAGTCAGGTGTAAATTTTCAACACTGTGCATGGGGATTCACTTGTTAGACTCCCATCAGATATATATTTGTGTAAGTCATGTACCTCAGTTCTTAAGCTGTGCTGAGAACAGCTACTATTCTCCTTGAATTTCAATACCCTCCAATGATTAAGCAACTTCAGGTTTTTTGTTTTTTTTTTGAGTTTGAGTAAATCATGATGAGATCCTGGGAATTTGGCAAGTGTGTCTAGTTAGGGTATTGCATATTGAGCAGTGCACACCACCTGCATATTAAGTGAATGGAAACATTTTTCTGTTTCTCCAACCTCAGCGTGTGCTAGTGCACTAATTACCACATGTGGGCAATCTGTGACTCCCAGGACAGATGGGAATCTAGCGCAGTAGCAAATTCACGCATTACTTGCTGTTAATACTGAATTTCTCCAGGACAACTAGAATGAATCCTGCATACTGATCAATGCAAAAAGATGAGGCTGAGTAGGTAATGTCGGTAGCTCCTTATCCTCTGAGGTTGTTTGAAATTAACTAGTTGGCTTTTCTGGGTACAATCTTCTAAATCCTCTTTGAACTTACCACACAATAATTGTTTCTCAGTCTAGAAGGACTATAAGGTGGATATAAAGCTGGCTAGATTGTCGGGCTCAACGGGTAGTGATCAACGGCTCGATGTCTAGTTGGCTGCCGATATCAAGCGGAGTGCCCCAAGGGTCGGTCCTGGGGCCGGTTTTGTTCAACATCTTCATTAATGATCTGGATGATGGGATGGATTGCACCCTGATCAAGTTCGCAGATGACACTAAAATGGGGAGAAAGGTAGATACACTGGAGAGTAGGGATAGGGTCCAGAGTTACCTAGAAAAATTGGAGGATTGGGCCAAAAGAAATCTGATGAGGTTCAACAAGGACAAGTGCAGAGTCCTGCATTTAGGTAGGAAGAATCCCATGCACGGCTATAGGCAGGGGATTACAGTGGGGATTACAGTGGACGAGAAGTGGGGATTACAGTGGATGAGAAGCTGGATATGAATCAGCAGTGTGCCCTTGTTGCCAAGAAGGCCAATAGCATATTGGGCTTCATTAGTAGGAGAATCGCCAGCAGATTGAGGACGTGATTATTCCCCTCTATTCGGCACTGGTGAGGCCACACCTGGAGTATTGCATCCAGTTTTGGGCCACCCCTCTACAGAAGGGATGTGGACAAATTGGAGAGGGTCCAGCAGAGGGCAACGAAAATGATTAGGGGGCTGGGGCACATGATTTACGAGAAGAGGCTGTGGGAACTGGGGTTATTTAGTCTGCAGAAGAGAAGAGTGAGGGGGGATTTGATAGCAGCCTTCAACTACCTGAAGGGGGGTTCAAAAGAGGATGGAGCTTGGCTGTTCTCAGTGGTGGCAGATGACAGAACGAGAAGCAATGGTCTCAAGTTGCAGTGGGGGAGATCTAGGTTGGATATTAGGAAACACTATTTCACTAGGACGGTGGTGAATCACTGGAATGGGTTACCTAGGGAGGTGGTGGAATCTCCATTCTTAGAGGTTTTTAAGGCCCGGCTTGACAAAACCCTGGCTGGGGTGATTTAGTTGGGGTTGGTCCTGCTTTGAGCAGGGGGTTGGACTAGATGACCTCTTGAGGTCTCTTCCAACCCTAATCTTCTATGATTCTATATATATTTGCTGCACTTAGTCTTCATGAGGGCTAAAAGAAACAGTGATGTCTCCTCTAGCTGATGACTGGTAAGGGATAGTTCTGGTTTTTTTGGCTAAAATGTATGCCTTCATAACTTCAGGTAGATTAGGCCTGAGTAGAAGCAAAATTTGTCACTGACAATACAGTGTCACAGGCATAGCTTCTACTTTTCGCCAGTTATAATGAGAGAGAAATCCATGTATGTGGTATGACTGTTTAATTTATTTATTGCTTCAGAATCATGTTTGAGACTGAGTAATTTCTTTTTTGTTTATTCTTTATTACATTGATGGATCCTTCATTATTTGAAGTCTTTAAGTGAAGACTGCATGTGTTTCTATAGGAATTCTCCAGGTCATCCACAAGTATTAGATGGAAATCTATGGCCTGTATTATGCAGGACATCAGACTAGATGCTCAAAATGGTCCCTTGTGGCCTTCAGATCTATCAATCCATGAATAGTCTATGTAGGTTGAATGTGTATGTCACATTTACAGGGCGAGCTGAGCTCTAGACCTCTTTTAATGCCTCTCAAGTACACCCCTTTGGGGTCAAGTTTCGTTACATACACCCCTCTGTGAGCAGAACCACATGGTCTGACCATTCGTACACTGGATCTCTTGGCTGCAACACCCTTTCTGTGTACCAGTTGTGTTAACACCACAGGCACCTGGCAGCCCTTCTCCTCTGGGAGCCTGTGACAGCAGCTGATTATGATGACTTAAAAACAGCATCTTGAAAACAAAGCACTATTTATTTACCCAAAGGTACATAGCACACAGAGCAAAGGGTAAAATAATAACACCTATACACCTATTTCCCTTTACCTTGGCCTTAATCTTACTTTGCATGCATTGGTAAATGATATTTGGCCCAGCTACCTCCATCTGTGGACTGGGAGAGACAGCCTACTTGCTGCAGTTTCTGTCTCTCTTTCTGACTGATTCCAGCTGATGCTGACAGCCCATTCCACCAGCTTCCTCCCTAGGCTAGTATCTCTTAAGGTTTTCATATCCCCTTTGATCCTAGGTTTGGAATTAGGAAGAATAAATCTTGCCAGCCTCAGTGGAGACAGGTAGGGGTATTCTTCATTTAATAATGTTCCCATTGTTTCCTCAAGAACTCTTGGCATTCTCTGGACTGTGCCTTATGTTGCCTTCTTTTGTTTTCTGTTTGTTTCCCACCAACTGCCTCCTGAGACTGAACTCTATTCAGTCAGACAGATTCATATTAAACAGGTGAACTGAGCTGCATATTTATAAAAATAATACACACAACTCCTTCATTCTCCACAGTGTATGTTAAATGTTTCAGTGTGCATAATAATATTTTTCACTTATAAAGCATCATTCATAGAATCATAGAATATCAGGGTTGGAAGGGACCTTAGGAGGTCATCTAGTCCAACCCCCTGCTCAAAGCAGGACCAATTCATCTTTAGATCTCAAAGAACGATGAAAACATCAATTAACAATGAAAACTCACAGTACTTTTGTGAGGTGCAAAGGTCCAAACATTTTAAAAAAGCATCCACTAACTTTGATTGTTTCCATCTCTGGGTGCTGACTTGAGACAGCCAGTACAGACAGAAATGGTCTGGGCCTGCCTATATGAGAAACCATCTCTCTCCCTGTGTAGGGTTGCAGGTGTACGGTTTTCAGTCGGAACACCTGATCAAAAAGGGACCCTGACACCCCCAGCCGGAGCCCTCACTTCTTCCCACATCCCAATTCCCTTCCCCAGCCCGGTGAAAATGAGCAAGTGAGTGAGGGTGGGGGAGAGTGAACGACAGAGGGAGGTGGGATGAAGTGAGTGGGGGCGGGGCCTTGGTGAAGGGGCGGGACAAGGGTGTTCAATTTTGTGCAATTAAAAAGTTGGCAACCCTATCCCTCTGTAATGCTGCTGCAGCTGTGATCAGTGGTGATGCTTTTTATTTCAACAAAAGGGGTAGAGGTATTCTTCATTAGGGTCCTTCAGCTTCCATCGTTAGTCTGAAATATTCCAGGATTATTGACCTTTAGGTCCTGCTGCAAGGTCCATGTTTTTGCCTGGGTATTTGAACCAAGTGAGGCATGATTTAATGTTATTTAACATTTTTATCAATGACCAGGAAGAAAACAGAAAATCATCACTGATAAAGTTTGCAGCTGACATGAAAAAATGGGGAGTGATAAATAATAATGAAGACGGGTCACTGATTCAGAGCTATCTGGATCGCTTGGTAAACTGGGCATGCACAAACAATATGTTTTAATATGGATAAATGTAAATGTGTACATCTAGTAACAAAAAATGTAGGCCATACATGCAGGATGGGGGACTCTATCCTGGGAAGCAGTGACCATGAATTTGGGTTGTGGTGGATAATCAGCTGAATATATGCTCACAATGTGACATTGTGTCCAAAAGAGCTATTGCAATCCTGGGATGCATAAACAGGCGAATTTGGAGTAGGAGTAGATTATTTTACCTCTATTTGGCATTGGTGAGACCACTGGTGGAATACTGTGTCCGGTTTTCCTAATTCAAGGAGGACGTTGATAAATTGAAGAGGATTCAGAGAAGAGCCACAAGAATGGTCAAAGGATTAGAAAAAATGCCTTATAGTGATATACTCAAGGCATATCATCTGTTTAGTTTAATAAAGAGAAGGGTAAGAGATGACTTGATTATATTCTGTAAGTACCTACATGGGGAACAAATATTGGACAATGGACTCTTGAATCTGGCAGAGAAGGACCATGTTACACCTAATGGCTGGAAGTTGAAGCTTCATGCTAGAAATAAAGTGTACATTTTTAACAGTGTGGGTGATTAACTATTGGAACAATTTATCAAGGGTCGAGGTGGATTCTCTTTCAATGACCATTTTTAAAGTCAAGATTGGATGTTTTTCTAAAAGATCTGCTCTAGGAATTATTTTGGGGAGATTCTATGGCCTGTATGATATGCGAGGTCAGACTAGATGGTCACTTCTGGCCTTGGAATTTATGAATCTATGATGAGATCAATTGTCTATGGAAAGACAAGTTTGGTGGAGAAAGTCCCAGGTATTGGGTGGTGTTGAGGGTGGATTTTTTTGAGGGGTTACTGTTCATTTTGTTTGCTATTGGTTGTATTTTAACTTTAAATAAAGTCAAAGGTGCCCAGAGTAGCAGATGGGTGCTTATTTAAGTGATTACAAGTAGAAAGAAACACAATAAAAATACTAAAGTTCCTGGGTCTGATTTTTTTTCAGAGGCTTTGAGCACCAACAGCTCTGGCTGAAGTCAGTGGGGACTGCAGGAGCTCAGCATTTCTGAAACCAAGGCCCCAGAGTTATCAAGTTAGGTGCCCAAAGACTGGGGCACGCGGAAATAGTGATCACTTGAGAATTTTGGCTCAAGTGCCTAAAGTAACAAAATGAGCAGAACAGACCCAGAAGTAGAGCCCAGGAAGCCTGAACCCCGACATCCTGTTCTAACACCTGCACAATGCTCTCCACTCTTATTTATACTGACCATTTAGGAATTATTGTTACAATATAGAGGTGAAATCCTGGCCCCATTGATCTCAGTGGTAAAATTCCCTTTGACATCAGCAGGGCTAGGATTTCACCCTAGATGCCTATTGCACAGTTATGGAAATATTGATAGGCCCTTCATTACAGCCCTTCGTTATGGTGATGATAGATGTGTATGTGTTTATTTTTTTAAGATGTAACCATTTATAACTTGGTTTATTTGAAACATATTCTTATTGTCTGAGCATTATTGTACTTGTGATCTGTATTGAATACTGATGTGCGAGAAGCAGAGTGTAGAGGTAAAATTACACAGATACAGACACATAAGAGTAAAGGGGCACAAAAGAGAAAGCACAAGCAGAAAAGAAAGAAGAATGACAGGAGATAGGGTAGGTTTCAGTGTAGTAGCCGTGTTAGTCTGTGTCAGCAAAAAGAAAACAAGAAAAATACCTGTGGCACCTTAGAGACTAACAAATTTATAAGGATTTCTGAAGTTGCCCACACATTGCAAGAGTGACCTATTAGCTAACACCGGGGAGAGAAGGCACAAGTGAACCCTTTAGTTTGTATGTACTAGAGAAGCACAGTGCAGGATTATATTTTCTAGTGCAGATGGACATACAGTAAGATCAAGGGCCATGTTCTTCTCTCTTACTTGGTGTGCATCAGGAATAACTCCACTGATGTCAACAGAGTTACATTAGTGTAAATTCTACTTAATTTAGCAGAGAGCCAGACCCTTGTGTTTCATTTGTTTGAATGAAAAGATACCAAGTGGGAAAAATCTCCATGATGGGGTATAGGATTTAAAAGCAGAAATGAAGGGAAGCCAGCTCTTCAAATATTTCTGAGTAAATATGTGGGAGTGAATCAATCTATTGGGAGGTCAGAAGCTTGAAGGAATTGAACAGCCTAGCCTCTTAGAGACTAATAAAGCTGGCCTTTTAGTGAGGAGGATAAATATGTATTCAGAAAGCCTCGAATTAACTGACCTTCTCTTCAAATTTGAGCTAATTTGTTAGTTTCGTGAAAGCCCTTCGGCACTCTCTCAATAATTATTTTTTCCACACAGTTGAATTCTGAATGAATATTCATCCTTCTGAAGAGAAGAGAGTGACACAAAAACTCCCTGCAATGGATGGAGCTGAAAACCACTCTTCCTGAAGGGTGAAGTAGCTCTTCAAGGAAATTTCCTGCCATGGGGCTTTTGCATTGTTCTTTTCTCACTTTTTTTCATGGGGCTTTCCTATATTCTCTGCCCCTGAGGCAGGCAGGGGGAAGTCTTAGATAGCAGTGCAATGTGTGGCCAATGGTCCAGCATGACCAGAATTTCTTTTTTCTGCATGAGAGTCCTTTTTTAAAGCACTGTCCCAATGTGCACCCACAGTTACATGTGAACCTCAGTGCTTGTGCAAGGCATTATATTCACTTCCAAGAGATCAATGTCCTCTCTTTTTTATGGAACAGGTACAATAAAGACAGCAATAATGCAAGCTTTCCCATCTATATGCCTTAAACCTTACCTAGAGGGACCACATCTAGATAGTTCATGCTTACTTTTGTCTGGTCAGTCATTGGCCTTTTTATGGCACAAAGAGATGAAAGTCCAGATCCACAAAGGTATTTAGTCTCTAATTTACATTGAAATCAATGGATTGTGGATCTGGGCTGAAGTGACTTGCCTGAATTTAGTGGCAAAGGAACAGAATAAAGGTCTCCTACCTTTGTTTCCAGTCAGGGCCGGCTCTAGGATTTTTGCCTCCCCAAGCAAAAAAAAATTTTGGCTGCTCCTCCCGTTTTCTTCTTGCCCCCTCGGCCCCGCCTCAACTCCGCCATTTCCCAACCCCTTCCCCAAATCCCCAGCCCCGCCTCCTCCCCCGCACGTGCTGCATTTCCCCCACCCCATTGCTTCCTGTGGCCCCCTTGCAAGCCCCTGCCCTGGATCACCTCCACTCCGCCTGCTCCCCTGAACATACTGCCGCTCCACTTCTCCCCTCTCCCTCGCCTGTTCAGGGGAGCAAGCAGAGCGAAGGTGAGCTAGGGCGAGGGGGGCTCAGGAAGTAATGGGGCGGGGTAGAGGAACAAGAACCGGTCCCCACCCCAGCTCATCTCCGCTCCACCACCACCACCTCCCCCGAGCGCACCGCCACTAGGCTTCTCCCCTCTCCCTCCCAGGCTGTTTCACACGCGGCAAGCCTCGGAGGGAAGGGGAGAAGCCGAGTGGCAGCAGCGTGTTCAGGGGAGCAGGCGGAGGCAGAGCGGAGGTGAGCTGGGGCACATTTCTAGGGGCGGCACTGCCGACGCTAGAATGCCGCCCCTAGAAATGTGCTGCCCCAAGCACCTGCTTGTTTTGCTGGTGCCTAGAGCCCGCCCTGTTTCCAGTGCTCTATCCACTAAACTATGCTGCTTCTCTTTGGGAACCAATTAATGTCAGTTTTGCAGCCCAAAAGGGACTGGGGACTGAGACTAGGAAAGGGACTGAGACTACCATATCTTTTAATTTAAACCAACCGTACCCCAAGCATCTCCCAAACAAAAAATTCTACGTTGAAGCAATATATTTAAGATTGTAAACTCAAGCACCCAAAAGTTAGAAAAAAGTAGACTTAGGATTGTGTGGACAACCTGAATAATTCACCTTTGTGCATATGCATTATGAAACATGATCACATATTATTGTTGCCACATCTCCCTTACCTTCTGTTTTCTCATTCCTTTTACATAGGAATTACTTTTCTTTGGGGAAAGGATACATTGCATAAACCTTTATCAAACTTAGTTTTTTAATTAAATGTAAAATGATTGAGCTATACTCTACAAGCCACTCCAATCTGTGCTTTAGTCAGCTTTTGTTGCATTAGTCGGGTGGGTAAATGCACAATGCTGATAACATGTGGGGTAGAGACAAAGGATTATCCAGTGGTTAGGCCACTGACCTAAGACTTAGGGGAGACTCAGTTCATTTTCCTGCTGCGTGACAGACTTTCTGTGTGATCTTGGGCAAGTCACTTCGTCTCTCTGTACCCCAGTTCCCCATCTGTACAATGGGGATAAAGTACTTCCCTGTCTCACTGAGGTGTTGTGAGTTTAAATACATTAAAGATTGTGAGGTGCCCAAATGCTATGGTGATGGGGATGTGTGCCCATGGGCTAGTAATGTACACTCCTAGAGTGACTTATTGCTATAATAAACAATTCCTTGTATATGATGCTGCTAAACACTTGGGGATTAAATAGGGTACTCTGGTATAAAAAGGGCTGTCAGTACTCACATATACCCATTCCAGTTACAGACATCGCTGTTATCCAAAGGTTTTTTTATTTACTTTTTACACATAAAGTGCTTTCCTTTGTGCTGGGAAGTTGTTGAAACCAAAATGATTACCACAATTGCTCAGTTACAAGCTTCTGAGAAATGAGATTCAAAATCTTGTAGAAGAGGTTTGAAAAGAGCAGTGCCCCGCAGGTAACACTTTTTCGACTTTTCAAGCTTTTGTGGAATATCTCTACTGGTTGGCAACCAACACAATGGTTTTGAAAGAAGCCCTACTTTTAGTCAGTACCTTTTCTATAGATATTACTCTTAAACAATCAAAGGCTTCATGTTTAATTGTAGAGTCATTCTTTGCGAAGAAAAAACCCCCCTCAGCCATTTTATTAACTGTGGTGGCAGCCAAACGACTGTAATTGATTCTTATTCCCAATGTACAATTTACAGGCTAAACACAGCAGGGGTGGGCAAACTTTGTGGTTTTGTCTAATTATGAACCCACTCAAATAGTGAGTATCCAAAAGGTTGAATTGAACATGAGCATGATTGGGTTCATATTGCCTTTAGGCGAGAACTTGAGAAAAAAGGGAAAGTGGGGAGGGAAAAATAGGGGGTTACATAGTTATTTATCTAAAGCAAAGTGTATTTTAAGATATGTTAAAAGCATATGTTGAAATCAGGTATTGAGTATCAGTTAAACAGTATGGAATCATAGGGGCTGGTTCTACTGTGTTACCCTGGTATAAATTCAGAGTAACTCCAATTGAGTTGAACTGGTGTATAACCAGCATGAATATATTATTAAATTACCTACTATGGGCTTGAGCCTGTGAGGTGGTGGGTGCCCTCAACTCACACAGATAGCAGCGTGATGGATGACGGCATGTCTCAGGAGCACTCAGCACCAGAGTGAGCTCAAAGTGCCCCAAAGGGTGTTAGGTGCTTGATCAACAAACTAAAAAAAAAAAAAAAAGACACATTCCCTCCCCCAAGGAAGTTTACAATCTAAGACCCTGGTCCCACCATTGGTAACACATGGGCACACTGAGACACTTGGAAGGAGTCACAGTGGAGCCAATGGGGCTCAGCGTGAGTATAGCTATTAGTTCCAGGACTGGGACTGGGGTGGCCAATGAAAGCATCCCCAGAACACCGAACATTCTGGTACTTCTGGGAATGGCCTGGACCTGCCCCCGCCTGCATGACCCTGCCCCCGCCAGCGTGACCTTGCATGCTGGCAGGTGCGGAGCAGTGCACCCCTTAAAACGGTGTCCTCCATCCCTTGCGGCATGATACCAGACAAAACCACGTCCAGTTTAGATCAATACCAGACAGGGGACAAACTGTGAAAAAACAGGACCGTCTGGCTTAAAACCGGACAAGTGGCCTGCCTAACCAAGACCTACATGTAAGATGAGAGACAATACAATGTGACAATGGAGATAGGAGGCCTTTCCTATAACTGTGTTGCCAGCCATATATATAGCCATGAGTTAAACTGAGCCTGCCTAAACAGGCGATAGTTTCAAAATTAAAGCAGTAAATAATGGTCATGTTACTGAAGCAGCAATACATGGAAGGAAACATGTGCAGTTTGCTTCTTAAAGGCATTCCAAACAGCAGCTGTGCGGTCTTTGACAACTGGGGAATGGCTACAGATGACATACACCATTGCTACTAATATTGTATCAGTCTGCAATGCAGTGAAAATGTCCTTTAAATAGAACATGCCATTTAGAGTCACACCAAGAAGGCTGGCTGGAGCTAACACTGCTCTGTTGAAAGCTGTTATTCATGAGGCCATGCTGCCCTTTGAAGTTGATTGTTCCATTTGCTGTATTTATAGCTCAATCAAATATTCTTATTGATTTGAGGATTCAGTATTTTCTTTAGTAAAGGCCTAATGAGGAAGGGTGTCTGGTTGACTCTCCAGAGAACGTGGCTGCCTGTATGCTGATTAACGCCGATGCTGTCGTAATGTTGACCCAAGATTATGCTGCCCTACACTGGAGCGTACTGTGTCGTGCCTTTCAATATCAGATCATGGCCTAATTAGCTGTTTTTAATTGTATGAATATTACTGGCAATTAGCCTATCAGATGCAAGAAAAGATAGAACAGATTTTCTTTCTAATTGTTGTAAAAAATGTGTTACAGGCAATCGTTTAAATTTAGTTAGGTTTTAACTCACCCGCGTTTTTAGAAAGGAGATACAACCTTGTGCTTCCTGTCTAAAACCAATCTCAAAATTATAGGGGTTATGATGAGACCTTGTTGGGGGAAGATAATCTCATGTTCCAACTGAGGGGTTTCTTGCACCTTCCTCTTACACATCAGAAGTAAATTTTTCAAAAGTGCCTGTGAGACTTAGGAGCCTAAGTCCCATTCTCAAAAGTGACTTAGGCACTTAGGAGTGAAAGTCAGACTGATTTTTCTCAGTGACACATAGGATCCTACAGCCCAGATCCTTTCCATGGGAGTTAGGTGCCTACATACCTTTGAAGATCTGGGCTTAAGTCATATATGAAATTGGGACTTAGGCTTTTAAGTCACTGAGGTGGTTTTGAAAATGTTACCCCTGATGCTGGCCACTGCCTGAGACAGGATACTGGACTTGATGGTCCAGAGGGTCTGATTCAGTTTGTCAGTTCCCATGTTCCTATCTAATTGCCCTAAGCCTCTGAGCAGCAGAGGAATTTATGTATCAAATGTGCTGGAATATGCACATTGAGCTTTGTTGATAATCTACAGGAGGTCAGAGTAGATGATCATAACGGTCCCTTCTGGTCTTGGGATCTTGGACTGTGAGTGGAAGATTCCGTTGTTCTCTTATGGGATGGGCTGGAAACGTTGAATTTTGAAACTCAAGTTGTAAGTGTTTGGGTTTTTTTTCCCTTCTAAGCTGTATGAAGCTCTCCCAGGGCCAGATTCTGTCATCTTTACTCATGCTATGTATACCTTGACCCACTGATTGGTGACAGAATACAGCCCCCATTTTACCATAATCATCCATCATGCAAAAGCCTGTAGTGAATGAAATGAACAGGAGTCGCTTGTTGTCTTGCAGCAGGAGAAAAAGTCACGTGGAACTGTAAAACACCACCCCTCCGGTAGGAGGGAAATGTGTCTGAAGACCTAGGGCCTGATTCTTACACCAGTGTAACAGAATGAACGCCACTGACCTCCACAAAGTTACACCAGCATAACGGAGTAGTGAATGAGATCCATGGCAATTGGATCTTCCCATATAATAAGGGTTGAAAAGAATAAGCTTTATATAGAGCTATTGGATTTAGTGCCTTTATTAAAATGATGCTGTTTTCTGTACCTAAATCATATAACCTAACTAGCTGTTTTCACCAAAGACAAATCCGTGCTTTCACAAATGAGCAGATCTCTGCCCTATTTGGAGACAAGAAAATGGCCAATGGTTACAAAGGCTCTGTGTATACAAAGCATGTGTTTATGCTGGCATGGATTGTTCTTCTTAGTGCTACATATCTAATTTGTTTTTTGAAAATGTATTTATCATTTATAGTCAGAATACAGTAAAGAATACAGTACAGTACAATACAGAATACAGTACAGTACAGTACAATACAGTACAGAATACAGTACATTAATTCACTCAAGTGGAGATATTTCTTAAGTGGATGAATCTTTATAGAAAACAAACTAAAAACCTGAAATGATGGATTTAGCCACTAGAGGGTGTTTTGAAGAGAGGTCCCTCCTTAGAATGGATTTCTCTGGATGAATGATGGTTTAACCCAGTAGTTCATTCCTATAGCATAAGGTATTGAACATGAAGTATTTTGGCTGCAGAGTTGATGTATTTTTTTTATTCTCAGTGTTTATGACTGGGGTGAAGATTAATAAGGGCCAGGTCCAGTGAAAATTAAAAACTGGATGTTGCAGTGCAGACATTTATGTGAGCCAGAATTTAAGAGCTTCCATGGCGTTCCGCTGACCTCTGTGGCATGACAGCTGAATGTGATGGCCCCAATCCCTGGGCTATGTCTGACTTCTGCTCAGTGCAGTTCAAGGACGGGCAAAGATAGCTAAGAGTCTTAGGGCTGTTCTAATTTGCACCTGTCTCCTATAGCAAGGAGCAACTGGCATAGCAACCAGCAATTGCTAGAGTTTGGGAATGGCTTGGCCAGACCCCTTGCTCTGGAAGCAGGAAGTGGTATTGGAATTACACACCTAAACCAGACTTTTGCCACTTTTCTCCCAGAATTCTCCCCCAGCTGAGCAGGGCAAAGATCTGCTGTGCATTAATTTGTTCCATCTATCTGTGTATTTTTATTTCTGTAACTACAGCTGCTGCAAAGCTGCCAAGAGCCCATCTGCTTCAATGCTATAACCCTAAGGAAATGCGTTTATTGTAAGGTCACTTATGTGAATATAAGCCAAGATTTATTTTTAAAAAATGAGCTCCTGAAGTTCCAAGTCAGAGGCCTTTGGACAAACCCATGATATAAGGTTTGATCATAATAACAAAGGGCCAAAGAGCAGCCCAGCTTGCACGGCTGCACAAGGAGTAATGAGACACAAGGCTATGCTCCTGTGTGGACTATTCATGAGGTAGGTAGCAGTGCAGGGAGAGATGTAGTCTCCATGGTGCTGTTACATTCCCTCCCCACTGTGACCGTGGGTGGGGTGAGGAAGGGACAGAAGCTAGGCAGAGCGACTCTGGCACTCCAGGATCTGTGCACTGCACCACGTATAGAGCTGATGCTGGTTATTTCTCCCTCCGAGCAAGGGGAAATGTGGCAGAGTCTGACTCACAATTTGCCTCTTCAGTTCTGCTCCCATGGCAGCACAGCAGTGCACAGCGCTTGTAGCAAAGCCACAACGAAGCAAAGTCCAGCCTCCTAAATCTGCATGTAGCAGGAGGCAAAATTGCTGAGCGCTGTTTGTTAATTTCTGCTCCCGCTCTCTCTGTCAGGTTTAATAGGGCCCGAAAAGAAGACACTGCCAAACCTGATACAGGCATGATTAGCCTTTGGCTCCTTCACCTCTAAATTGAAATATATAAACAAAATACAGATGCAGCTAGAGCATTCTTAACACAAATAGCTTGAGGTGCCGTAACTTATAACAGAAGGCAAACTGCCATACAGATACATACATCGCTAACACCTTTAAAAAAACCAGCCTTGTGAATTTTGAAGTGTATTACTGTGCAACAGAGAAAAGGCTTTAAGCAATCCTCAAACTATCACTCCAAACAACAAGTGATCAATGTTTTACATGCCTTAAGAATTTCTCTCATGCTAATTACCTACTCTCTTATGTAGCTTTTGCAATAAAAAGCCAAAACAAAGTCTAAAAGTGCCTAGTGGTAAACTACTCACTTTAACAACAACAAAATAATGTTCCTGATTTTTCTTTTATTTTTGAAGTATTTGCTTAGAAGTGCTTTTGCTGTTATATCATTAGCACAAACATAATGATATAATGGGCAAGGTGAGTAATAGATTACTTACAGGACTGACTGTTTTTCACTTAGAATGCGTAAAAATGTGTAGGACCTTCTCTTAAAAAAATAGTGTGTTGCCGAGGGTGACATGATATAATAAGGTTAATGAGTAAAGAAATAACAAAAATCTATTTTCATCGTTCTTCACAGAACCAAATCACAGTACAGGGGAAACAGATGCTTTGGAACCCAGCCGAGTTGCTGATCAGTAGAAGCTGATTATCTATTAATGAGAGGTTTTTAGTGGTGTACCCTGGTGTAAAAACCACTAGACTCTATTCAACAAGCCATCAGTTGCAAATTCCTTGTATATGAATCACTTGATTGATGTAAAAAATTCAAAACAGATTTTCCCCAGTGCCCTGTGGGTTGTCATGCACTAGTGCTCTCTTATCTGTTTATGTTAATGAAACAGGATTCTTCAGTAAGTAAATATGTGTAGTATTTAATTAAACTCACTGCTGGGCTCAGTGTGAGAATGTAGCCTGTATTTTTTTTCTTGGTATTATTCTACTGTAATTCTTTTTCTTTTTCCACCCACTTTTCCCTTCCAGCAACCTCACTCCCTTGACAGAGGGAAGGTGGTTCTCATTTTGGCTTTGTCTGTACTAAAAAGCTGTACTGGTTAAAGTTCTGTCAGCAGAAAGCCACCAGCACAACCTGTTAAGGCCCTGATCCAGCATCATTAATGCCCCCAAATGCCTTTACTTTGTGCTGGCTATATAAAAGAGCCTTACAGGTGGTCCAGTGACTGGAGGAATGGAGTGGGAGTCAGAAAACCTTGATTCTACACCCAACTCCACAACAGGCTTTCTGGGTGACCTTGGGCAAATCACTTCCTCTCTCTGTGCCTCAGTTTCTCCAACCCAACGGGGATAATGATACTGACCTCCTTTGCAACACGTTTTGAGGTCTAACAATAGCTTTCACTATGTAAAAGCTCAGTATTATTGTTGGAGAGGGTGTCCATTTTATTTATGCCCCTTATACAAGCAGAGCAGTATAGAGAGCCTTAATGTGAATAAGTTTCAGAGGGTACGTCTATACTACCCGCCTGATTCGGCGGGTAGCAATTGATCTTCTGGGATTGATTTATCGTGTCTCGTCTAGACACGATAAATCGATCCCAGAAGCGCTCCCCGTCGACACCAGAACTCCAGCTCCGCGTGAGGAGTAAGCGGAGTCGATGGGGTAGCCTGTCTGCTGCGTCTGGACCTGCGGTAAGGGCTTTTAAGTTCAAAATAAGATACTTCGACTTCTTAGTTCGACACCCTCCCCCCACCCCCCCACCCCCCAGTGTGGACCAGGCCAGAGTAGCAGCCGTGTTAGTCTGTATCCGTAAAAAGAACAGGAGTACTTGTGGCACTTTAGAGACTAACAAATGTATAGGTAGACCTGATGGCTTTGTCACTGTCAAACAGAAAAATGGGGGGGTTGTCTTTGTTTTGTTAATCCTGATAGTTTATCATCTACTTTATTTATGTATTCATTTTGCGGAGTCATTATTTTCTTTCCAGAACTGAAGTGGAGCAGTTGTTAATGAGCACTGTGGCACCTCGCAGTCCGTCTTGATAACAGTCATGGCTTTCCTTATTGAAGAGTTACTGCTAATAGTTTACATTTATCAGCCATTGTGCAGCCCTTCCTGAGGCCTGCGTTCACAATTTACTGCCATTGTGTATCAATAATATTTGCACTTTCAGTATTTTATTAGCTACAAACAGTGCTCATCCACTAGATCATCCACTAACTTTTCCTGGCTCCTTGTGAGTCTGCCCAGAGACAAGGGCTCAGTCCAGCAGATATTAGCCTCTGTTATCACCAGAGCTCCAGAATCTCCTAGGTTGCCAAGTAACAGTGGCGGCCACTCCCCCAGTTCAAATCACTTCTGCTTCTGATGAGGGCTCCATTAAGCATTTTGCATGGCCTCTTTCCCAGCCCAGTTGAGATATATAATGTAGCTCTTGGGGATGATCAGGGAGTCATCTCTTGACATGAGAGGTGGCTTCTTTTACCAGATGGCAGCATCAGTCAGTCAGGAAAGTAGTTTAAAGAGAATTCAGCCTTAAAGTGCTGGGCTGTTTTGGAGGTTGGCTATGGAGAGGAAATGAGGGACCATAGAGCCTGGAACCCAGGTAACTGAGGTTGTGGGGAATATGTATGAAGAGTTCCCTCCTTCATAGCAGTCAGGGGCCCATGAGTCCCACCCATGTGGTGAGCAGGAACCTGAGGAGCCCCCTCAACTCACAGCTCCCTTTTAAAAACTATGACAAATAAAGTTCAGCCTCCAAGTCCATTGTTCCCCCACCCAAGCAAATCCCCAGGCAAGGAATTTATTACAGCCCAGTTATACATGCCCTGGGTTGTGTGGCTAAGGGAAGGAGTGGAGGGTGGGAGGTAAGGAACTTCTTAGAATGAGCTCCCCTCTTCCACAAGTGGCTGGCTCAACAACTTGTTGCCATGTACAAGGTTTGCGAGTTTGTCTCTCTATTTTGTGCTTTTGGAGGAGACTGACCTTTCTGCTGACTAGTTCAGCTTGCTCAGGCCAGGGGTCCTAATTTAGGGCCCTATGCTCCCCTCCACAGTGGAGGGAGAAAGGGGGCAAAACTGCAGAACTGGGGAACAGCAACTCCAAACTACCTCCTCCCTGAGAAGCAGTGAAAGCACCCTCCATAGCAGAAGCACTGCACTGCCAGGGCTGTGTGGGGGTCATGACTGGGGTAATACCCTCTTTCAAACCTGTGGGAACTGGCAATGTGGCTAGATCTTGCTGAGCAGTGCTGGATGAAGAGTGGTGAATATTAGCTGCAAAATAGTATTCAGATTGAATCCTGAATTGCAGTTCACCATGTTTGTTAATCCCTTATCTGTCTCTAATGTTTGTCATGAACCTGCATGTAAATGGAATTTTGGAGCATGATTGCTCATCGACAAAATATATAATCCAAACAAACCCAAACTATTTTCTGATGAGAAAGTTTTACTTACAGAAGAAAATTCAGTATCTTCACACTCCAAAATATCATGAGCTTGGTTTATATGCAGTGTTGTAGGTCGTATGAAGGTGTATGAGGGTGATCAGGGAGTTGGGAGGGAGTGATCATGATCTGATGGAATTCAAGAGCCTAAAGAAAGGAGGACTTGAGAACAGCAAAACAAGGACACTGGACTTCAAAAAGGCAGTTTTCAACCAACTCAGAGAAATAGTAGGCAAGGTACCATGGAGAGACCAGTTAGGAAGAAAAGGAGTTGAGGGGAGCTGGCAGTTTCTAAAAGAAATAATACTAGAGGCTCAACATCAAGCTATTTCAATGCAGATAAAAGATAAGAAGAGCCACAGGAGACCAATGTGGCTGCACAAGGAGCATTTTAGCAATCTAAACACCAAAGGGGATACATGCAGGAAATGGAAGGAGGGGCATGTCACCAAGGAAGTATATATGGGAATAGCATGAAAACCAGGAAAAGAATGAGTTACAACTGGCATGAAATGTTAGAGATTGTGACCTGGTATACTGGGCCCTTTTTAGGCCCCCTACTGGAGGCCTTGCAGTCCTACTACACCCTGCCCCACAAAGGAGCAGTAGAGGTGATTCTTCCAGGCAGCCTAGAGTGGCTGCTAGTTAACAACCAATCAGAGAGTCTGCAGGGAACATCCAATCAGAGTCCAGCAGGCTCATATAAAAGCAACTGATAGACAGAGAAGAGTCAGTTGCTGACTGGATTTAGAGGAGTAAGGATGGTGCTCCTGGCTGGTTGCAGCAGTTCCTAGACAGGGCAGATGCTGGCAGGGACCAGGGGAGCAACGAAGGTGCTCCTGGCTTTCTGCAGGGATGCAAGCGAGATTTTCAGCCCTGACCTAAGGATGAAGGTAAAGCTGAAGGAGCTGTGGGAAGTGGCCCAGGGAAGCTCAGCAAATAGTTAAAGGGATAGTTAAAGCATGTGACTGCTATTCATAGGGTCCCTAGGTCAGGACCTGGAGTAGTGGGCAGGCCTAGGTCTCCTCTCACTCACTCCCAGCCACTGGGGAAGTGGCTTAAGCCCTGAACAAGTGGGTCTATAGAGGTCCAGAGAAGGGGCTGAGGACCCAGAAGAGGGCCACTATTTGTGGGACTTTTGACTTCCCCCAAGCAAGGGGGTTGAACTGTAAGAATGACTCAGCTGGAGAGCTGGGATCACTGTGGACTTAAGGGAAGTCAAGATATTGTCTCCAGGCAGGAATCCCTGGAGGCATTGCTCCATATCAGAGCAGGGACAATCCTTGAGTCATCCCAGAAGAGGCTGAGGATAACTGAGGGTACTGTGATAGGTCCAGTGAACAGTTTGAGACCTGAGACTAAGGCCTGGACTACACTGTGGGGTGGAGGGGATCGACCTAAGTTACACAACTTCAGCTACATGAATAACGTAGCTGAAGTCGACGTACTTAGATCTACTCACCGCGGTGTCTCGACTGCAGTGAGTCGACTGCTGACGCTCCCCTGTCGACTCCACCTGCGCCTCTCGCTGTGGTGGAGTACGTGAGTCAACGGGAGAGTGCTTGGGGGTCGATTTATCACGTCTAGACTAGACGCGATAAATCGACCCCCTCTGGATCAATTGCTGCCCGCCAATCTGGCAGGTAGTATAGACATACCCTAAGACAGGGCTGCAGGCAGACACCAAGCAGGGTACTGCGATAGGCACTGTTGGACGGAGCCCAGGGAGCCAAGCAGACGGAGACTTTACTGAGGGGACTGAGATAGGCCCCGTTGGACTTGTACCCCAGAAGGGGTCTGTTTCATTATATACAAACGAACTGTGTGTGACGTGGCTGGAGGGCTGAGTTAGTGAAAACCTGCTCAAGAAGTTAACTGCCAGTAGGAGTTACTGCAGATAAAGAGCACAAAACAGAGTGCGGGCACACACACCAGCTGGCGGGGCACTCATAAGAAACAAGTGGCCCCATTTCAGAGACAACAAAAATGGGTTCTACAGATAGATCAGACAAAAAAGAAAGTTCAGGGACGGTGTGGGTCCACTGCACACTGGAGAATGTGAGCTGTTAACAAAAGATAAGTTGGAGCTACTCAATGCCTACTTTGCTTCATTCTTCACACAACAAATAACACGTGACTGGACAACTAGCAAAGTTACATAAATAATGAAGGGGAAGGGATGCAGATCACAATCAGCAAAGAACACATGAGACATCTTTTGGTTAATTTCAATGAATTCAAGTCAGCGGGGCCTGACACTATTCATCCCAGGGTGCTGAAGAAATTGAAGAAATCTCAGAGCCACTGGCAATATTTGCAAACTCATGGACAACAGGAGAGCTCCTGGAAGACTGGAGAAGGGCTAACATAGTGGCCATCTTTGAAAAGGAGGAGCCGGGGAACTATAGACAGCTCAGCCTGACCTTGATACCTGGCAAGTCACTGGAGCAATGTATAAAACATTCAATTTGCAAATACCTGGAGGATGAAGGGCTGGTCATTAGCAGCCAGTATGGATTACTGACAACAAATCCTGCCAAACCAGCTTGATTTCCTTCTTTGACAAGGTAACTGGTTTGGTAGATTAGGGGAATGCGGTGGACATACTATACCTGGACTTTAGCAAGGCTTTTGACACAGTTCTACATGGCATTCTCATAAGTAAGCTGGAGAAATGCAGGCTTCATAGAGCTATAATTAAGTGGATACATAATTGGTTAAATAACCACAAAAAAAGAGTAACTGTTAATGGAATGATGTCAGATTGGAAGGAGGTCTCAAGTGGGATTCCAGAGGGATCTGTTCTGGGTCCAGTGTTGTTTAACATCTTCATTAATGACCTGGATGTAGGAATAGAGAGCATATGGATCAAATTTGCAGATGACACACGGGTGGCGAGAGTTGCAAACTCTTTGGAGGATAGAGCTGAAATTCAAAGGGATCTTGATAAATTGGAGAACTGGGCTATAGACAACAAAATGAAATTCAAAAAATACAAATGTAAGGTGCTATGTTATTATTTGTGCATTTGGTTTTTCTTTCCTAAACATAAGAACAGCCACACTGGGCCAGACCAAAGATCCATCTGGCCCAGTATCATGTCTTGTGACAGTGGCCAATGTCAGGTGCTTCAGAGGGAATGAACAGAACAAGTAATCGTCAAGTGATCCATCCCCTGTCACCCATTCCCAGCTTCTGGCAAACAGAGGCTAGGGATACTTCAGAGCATGATTTTGAATCCCTGCCCATCCTGGCTAATAGCCACTGATTAACCTATCCTCCATGAACTCATCTAGTTATTTTTTTGAACCCTGTTAGTCTTGGCCTTCATAATATCCTCTGGCAAGGAGTTCCACAGGTTGTGCGTTGTGCAAAGAAATACTTCCTTTTGTTCATTTCAAACCTGCTGCCTATTAATTTCATTTGGTGACCCCTAATTCTTGTGCTTTGAGGAGTAAATAACGCTTCCTTATTTACTTTCTCCACATCAGTCATGATTTTATAGACCTCTATTATATCTTCTCTTGTCTCTTTTTGAAGCTGAAAAGTCCCAGTCTTATTAACCTCTCCTCACATGGAAGCTGTTCCATACACCTGATCATTTTTGTTGCCCTTTTCTATACCTTTTCCAATTCTATTTTTTTTTTTAGATGGGGCAACTAGATCTGTACGCAGTATTCAAGATGTCGGCATACCACGGATTATCTAGAGGCAATATGACATTTTCTGTTTTATCTATCCATTTCCTAATGATTCTGAACATTCTGTTAGCTTTTTTTTTTACTGTCGCTGAACATTGAGTAGATGTTTTCAGAGAATTATCCACAATGACTCCAAGATCTTTCTTCAGTGGTAACAGTTAATTTAGACCCCATCATTTAATATGTATACTTGGGATTATGTTTTCCAATGTGCATTACTTTGCATTTATCAACATTGAATTTCATCTGCCATTTTGTGCCCAGTCATCCAGTTTTGTGAGATCCCTTTGTAACTCTTCACAATCTGCTTTGGACTTAACTATCTTGAGTAGTTTTGTATCATCTGCAAATTTTGCCACCTCACTGTTTACCCCTTTTCCCAGATAATTGATGAATGTTGAATTGTACTGGTCCCAGCACAGACCCCGGGGGGGTACCACTATTTACCTCTCTCCATTGTGAAAACTGAGTTTATTCCTACTCTTTGTTTCCTATCTTTTAACCAGCTACTGATCCATGAGAGGACCTTCTCTTTTATCCCATTACAGCTTACTTTGCTTAAGAGCCTTTGGTGAGGGACCTTGTCAAAGGCTTTCTGAAAGTCCGAGTATACTATAGTCACTGGATGACCCTTGTCTGCATGCTTGTTGACCCCCCCCTAAAAGAATTCTAGTAGATTGGTGAAACATAATTTCCCTTTAAAAAACCATGTTGACTCTTCCCCAACAAAGATAAGAACATCAGAACAGCCATACTGGGTCAGACCAAAGGTCCATCAAGCCCAGTATCCTGTCTTCCAACAGTGGCCAATGCCAGATGCCCCAGAGGGATGGAACAGAGCAGATAATCATCAAGTGATCTATCCCTTGTTGCCCAGTCCCAGCTTCTTGCAAACAGAGCCTAGGGACCAGGGCCGGCTCCAGGCACCAGCCAACCAAGCATGTGCTTGAGGCGGCACCTTCTAAGGGGTGGCCAATCTTGTCAATAAACTTTATCTCTGCATCCCACCCTGAGGTGACATGTACCCAGTCAATATGGAGTGTAAATGTGCCTTTGTGAGTCATAACCGAGAATACCAAATTCAGGACAAATTGCTGAGAAATAGGGCAGACACACCCCAAAACTGGAGGTTATTCTCCCATGAGATATACCAAACCGGCAACAAAAGTTAACTTCTGTCTCCTCACACTGGCTAACAAGAAGTCAGGAAAGCAGTTTCTTTAGACATTCCAGTCCTTGTAGCACCACCAAAACCGCTGGATTTAAAGAGGAGTGGTTCTTTACAACCAGTCTCCTCAAATAAAAGTTCTTCTGATCCCAAAGGGCCAGCCACACACCCGGGTCAGTATATAACTCAGATCTTACCCCAAAATCACACCGATGCCAATCCTTTAGTATCTAAAATCTAAAGGTTTATTTATAAAAAGAAAGAAAGGTGAGTTAAAATTGGTTAAAGGAAT
Source organism: Macrochelys suwanniensis (assembly GCA_033296515.1). Classification (NCBI taxonomy): domain Eukaryota; kingdom Metazoa; phylum Chordata; order Testudines; family Chelydridae; genus Macrochelys; species Macrochelys suwanniensis. The sequence continues at coordinate 241,861,166 of CM065776.1, forward strand.
CAAATACATACAATAAATACAAAGTTCTGGGTTCAGGCTTGTAGCAGTGATGGAATAAACTGCTGGCTTAAGTCGAGTCTCTGACTGCTTCCAAATCATTGGAAGGACCTCAGTCCCTTGATTAGAATGGTCCCATTAGTATAAGTCCATTGTCCAGAGGTTTGAGCAGGAAAGAGGCAAAATAGAGGTGTTTCCAGGGCCTTTTATAACTTCTGCCATGTGGTGGGAAACCCATTGTTTCAAACAAAGCCCTCCGCACAGCTAATGGAAAATTACAAGTGACAGCATGGGGTTTGGAGTCACATGGACAAGTTACATGTTCATGTATAATTTTTGCTTAGTCACAGCAGTGACCTATACTTCAGATGGAACATCCACAGGAAAGTCCATTCAGTATAGATAGGCGTCTCCCATGGTCCATTGTGAGGTAAGTGTCCCTTGATGAGCCACTTAATTTGAGTAGTCCCTTCAAGATGTGCTGGCTAACTACCTTGTGAGCATTACCCCAGGAGCAAACATTTGAAATACAGGTAATGAGCCAATAATCATAACTTCAAATACAAAAATGATACATTCATACCAATAGCATAATCATATTCATCAAATCATAACCTTTCCTTAGACATCTTACATGCCACATTTTGTACCAGATTTGTTGCAAATATATAACAGTGGTTGCAACAATGATCTACATGGTCCTATTTTAATCAGATAACGTCACATGGGGATAGTTGAAATTCCCTATTACTGAGTTTTTTATTTTTATAGCCTTGCTAATCTCCCTGAGCATTTCAGTCATCATCATCCTGGTCAGGTGATCAGTAGTATACCCTTCTGCTATATTCAGAATGGGGGATAACTGGCTTGACAGCAGCACTGCTGAGAAGGATCTGGGAGTTGTAATGGATCACAATTTTGAGTTGCATTAACAAGAGGCATAGCACGCAAGTTGTGGGAGGTGATAGTATCGCTCTACTTGGCACTGGGTAGGCCTCAGCTGGAGTACTGTATCCAGTTTTGGTCACTGCTGTATATAAATGATATAGAAAAACTGGAAAGGATCCAAAGACAATTAACAAAGATGATCAATGGGATGGAATGCAAGCTATATGTGCAAAGGCTAAAGGAGGTGGGTATGTTTAGTTTGGAAAAGGAAAGATTAATGTGGGGACAAGACAGCAGTTTTCAAAGACTTGAAAGACTGCCATAAAAAAGATGGAGAAAAATTGCCCTCTTGCCACAGGGGGCAGTTCAAGGGGCAATAGGTTCAAACTACAACATAGTAGATTTAGATCACAGACTAACAGATGTATTGGAGCATAAGCTTTCGTGGGTGAATACCCACTTTTTCAGATGTTGCATCTGAAGAAGTGGGTATTCACCCACGAAAGCTTATGCTCCAATATGTCTGTTAGTCTATAAGGTGCCACAGGACTCTTTGTCGCTTCTTCAGATCCAGACTAACACGGCTACCCCCTGATACTAGATTTAGATTAAATCTCAGGAAAAGCTTCTTAAGTGTAAGAACAGTAGAACAATGTAACAAACTGCCTAAGGAAGTTGTGGAAGCTCCTTCACTAGAGGTTTTCAAAAGGAGGCTGGATAGCCATCTGTCTTGATGGTTTAGACACAACCAATCCTGTATTTTGGCAGGGGGTTAGACTAGATGACCCTTGTGATCCCTTCTAATCCTTTGATTCTATGTCAGTCCCAGGATATTACAGAGAAAAGGTGGGTCCAACTTAAATTGGTCCAATAAAAGATATTACTTCATCCACCTTGTGTCTCTAATGAACTTGGTTAAAAAATTCATGAGGTTGTTTTTCTTCTAAGAGATTACATTTTAGATTCATTTTATTTGCCCCCTGGCTTCTAAGCCTTTAGGGTTCATGTTTCCAAACTTTTTCTCCACAACTAAAAGCAAGAACAACTCATTATTTTAAATGAAAGCTGAGAAACTCGCATACTCAAACTCCAAGAGCTGGAGCTTTAAGGAAACACCAAAAAGCATGGGACTAGCAATAAAATCATGTGTTAGAATCATAGTGCTGTCATCTCCTTCCTTAGAGGTTTTTAAGGTCAGGCTTGACAAAGCCTTGGCTGGGATGATTTAGTTGGGGTTGGTCCTGCTTTGAGCAGGGGGTTGGACTAGATGACCTCCTGAGGTCCCTTCCAACGCCGAGATTCTATGATTCTATCACTGCAAACTTTCTCTTTTTGGATGGAAGTGGAAATCCCCTGGGGTTTCCCCTGGCCCCATTGAAGTTCATGGAAAAACTCCTATCATCTCCACTTGGTCCAAGATTTGCCCCTAGCCCCACTTGAAGGCAAATGATCAGTCAAAAGTTAATGAAATGAAAGCAGTTAGTCAAACAAAAATCAGGGTGAATTTTTTTTGTCTAAACTTTTCAGCAAAAGTAACACACACAAAAAAGTCAAACATCACTTTAATTTTTTTTACGATGAGTGAAAAGGGCCAATTTTTGTTCAATAATAAAACAAACAATGATTTGTTGCAAATGGATGGCCCAGTTGTGTTGCTAACTCATTCTTCTGCAGAGTGGAAGATCTAATCCTGCAATAGAGAGAGAGTGTCACAAACAGTTGGCCTTTCAAGAGGAGGTGGGTCTTGGGTTTATCAGGTGGGGCTAACTTCTCCCCCAACCAGATGGGGAAAATGGGTCATGTAACTCAATCAGGCCTCTGGGATAGATAAGGGAGAGTCCCAGGTAGTGAGATATGGGGTGGTGATAGACTTCCTTAGGGGCTGAGGGCTGCAGAGAGGAGGAATAGGGTCTTCTGCAGGAGACCTTATGATTCCAGGGAAGAAAATACTTCAGCAAGGTAGAGCTGGGGACTGGCCTGCCAAAGCAGGGAAAGGCTGAAGGCAGGAAGGCCTGGTTTGCACTTCGAAGACTTTATTATCACAGATTTTTCAAATTAATAAAACAGGGTGTTCTTAGCCAAGTAAAATGCCTGTGTGGCGTTTGAGGAGACCTGGGTAGATAGAGTTGAGGGAAGGATGCCTGAAAGGCCCCCTCAGACCATCAGGGGGTGCTCTGGAGATGGTGAACCTGTTACTGGGAGTTTGTGGCAGTTCTTCTAGGTCAGCAGTTCTCAACTAGGGGTACGTGTACCCCCGGGGATACACAGAGGTCTTCCAGGGGGTACACCAATTCATCTAGAGATTTGCCTAGTTTTACAACAGGCTACATAAAAGGCACTAGGGAAGTCAGTACACACTAAAATTTCTTGCAGACAATGGCTTATTTATAGTGCTCTATATACTATACACTGAAATGTAAGTACAATATTTATATTCCAATTGATTTATTTGCTAATTATATGGTAAAAATGAGACTGAAAATTTGTTTACTTTAACAATGTGCTGTGACACTTTTTTATATTTTTAGGTCTGATTTTGAAAGCAAGTAGTTTTTAAGTGAGGTGAAACTTGGGGGTACACAAGACAAATCAGACTCCTGAAAGGGTACAGTAGTCTGGAAAGGCAGAGCCACTGCTCTAGGTGCTGTGCTTTTATTGGAGGCAAAAGGTGGGGAGAAGGTAGTGCTGAGGCAAATGCCCCAATCCCCTGCAAGTTGCAGGGAAAAAGCACATGACTATGTGGGTGTGAGAGAAATACAAATGTGTGTGCACACTGGGTATTTGTGTGGAAAATGCATGGGCTTTTGAATTCTGTCCCTGAAAAACATCTAACAAACTGAGATCACAGTAGCATCTACGCAAACCCACAAATAAAGCATTAAACCTCAAAGTATCTATGCGTTATAGTCCACAGATCAGTCCAAATTCTGCCTTTGTACACTGTATCATCTCCCAGTGAAGTCACATGTGTACATCCAAGTGCTCAATTTGTCCCTTGCTGGATTATTTTACTTTGGTGTTTTTTTTTATTTGATATATAAAGGTGTAAAACCAGCAGGCAATGCACATGTCTTAAATCTTGATGCTCTCTTTTGCAAACAATGAAAAGGCTGTTTGCAGGCACTGTAATTCATAAAACAGGAAGAGAGAAATGAAAATCCTTTAGATCAGCATAGAAGGAAATGTTAAATATTCCTTAGCAGGGCTAGCAGTCCCCAAAGAGTCCCTCTTTGCCTGATCTTAGTAGTTTTACTGTGCAGGTACTGCAGGATTGAACTTGTATTAGGACTGATACAGGCAAGAGAAATTCAGAATATTATGATTTGCTTTATGGTAGCACCTAGAGGGACTAGCTAAGATCAGGGCCCTGTTGTGCTAAGGAACGCAAACACAGTAAGAGACAGTCCCTGCCCCAAAAGGATTATCTAAATAGACGAAGGTTGGAGAAGGAAAGTATTATTATCCCTAACGTAAAGACAGGGAACTGAAGTACAGACAGGTTAAGTGACTTGCCTAAGATGGCAGAGGAAACCAATGGCACAATCAGGATTTGAATCTAGATCTCCTGAGTCCCAGTCCAGTGCCATAACCACAAGATCAACCTTCCTCTCTAGAACTAGCAAAAATAAGGTGACACCCATGCTCTGGCCCTGAAAAAGGGCCCAATCCTGTGAGGTGCTGAGGTCTTCTTGGAAGGCTCCCTGCACCATACAGGATCAGTCCTGAGGGCAGGCAGAAGAGGCAGCATGAGAGATGAAACATCAAAGACCAAATTGCTTTACTTTTTTCTAACAGGAAGATAATACAATTACTTTTGATCCTTAAGCTTAGTGACTGTTGTGAAACTTTAAAAGGAGACTCCAAGATGATGACTGCTGCATCACTTCATTTTCTTTAAGGGAGTATGCTCCTTAATTCACAATCCTCTCTGATCATTCCTCCAGACTTTCCATAAGAGATGTAGCGTAATTATCTTATTTTTTCCTTCTCTTCTCCAAGTGTTTTCTTACCCAATATAGATGCTACAGTATTTTAAGAGCTTAATGAGAAGAATGACCTCTTTCAGAATGACTGCATTAGAGGATATGCCTGAGGAGGCTGCCTCAAAACCAAGAGGAGAGAAGCAGATGTTTCTATCTATTGCTCAGACTGTGCCACTTTGTTTCCTAAAGACATAAACGAGTAAAGATGCACTAGCTGTGAGATTCACAATGTAGATGGGGGAAGGGAGGGAAGGACAAATAGGGACACACAAACAAGTTAAGATCCTTCTCCATATAAAGAGAAGCTGCTTAACGTTCCTTTGTGTGTTATACAGAACATATACAGCCAAAATATTCTGTGTAATCTTTAATATACACTGGCATAACTCCATTGACTTTGTTGGTGTTATTCCTGATTGACCCCAGTGGAAACGAGAACAGAACCAAGCCCAGCATAGATTCCAAGGCCAGAAGGGACCATTGTGATCATTTAGTCTCATCTCCTGTATAACACAACCCCTAGAACGTCCCCAAAATAATTCCTAGAGCAGATCGTTTAGAAACACAGCCAATCTTGATTTAAAAATTGTCAGTGATGGAAAATCCACCACAACCCTGGCTAAATTGTTCCAATGGTTAATTACCCTCCCGGTTAAACTTTTACACCTTATTTCCAGTCTCGGGTTGTCTAGCTTCAACTTCCAACTGAAGAGCCCATTATTAAATATTTGTTCCCCATGCTGGTACTTGTAGGCTGTAATCAAGTCTCCTCTTGACCTGCTCTTTGTTAAATTAAATAGATTGAGCTCTTTGAGTCTGTCACTATAAGGAATGTTTTCTAATCCTTTAATCATTCTCGTGGCTCTTCCCTGAACCCTCTCCAACTTATCAACATCCTCCTTGAATTGTGGCGGTCATTAAAGTGTGGCACAATATTCTGGCAGTGGTCACACCAGTGCCCAATGCAGAGGTAAAATACCCTCTCGACTCCTACTCCAGATTCCCCTGTTTGTGCACCCCAGGATCACATTAGCTCTTTTGGCCATAGCATCATGCTGGAAGCTCATTTTCAACTGATTATCCACCATGATCCCCAAATCTCTTTTTGAGATTCTGGTTCCCAGGATAGAGTCCCCCAGTGAACTAGCCTCAATTGTTAGTCACTCTTAAGCTCCTGTATGTTCCCTGCTTAATTCTACTTCTGGTGTGATAGAAAGGATTCCTTTCTTTTAACATCATTATGATGCATATGGTACAAAACTGAGGCAATGCATTACTTGCTGTGCCCCTGGTTTTCAGCTGCCTTTCTCTTGATTAATAAATATGATTATTATACTTAGATAAAGTAGAAACAGCCCTACTACAGTAGAGTCCACTGGAGCCTTGTTTATACCTTCCTTTTCCTTCAAGATTAGTTTTAAACCTTGCTCTCTCCTTTTTTTCAGTCCGACTATCCAGTGGCATAGCCAGGTTTAGAGCACAGGGGGAGCGGAGCTAAAAAAAAGGCGCCGGGAGAAAAAAAGGAGCCGGGAGCAAATAAAAAATGCTCAGCTCCGGCTACAGCGCAGGAGCAAAAGGCGTCGGAGCACAAAAAAGGTGCCGCTTCTGCTCAGTGGGGCAGGGGGCGGCCGCTCCCCCTGCTCCCCCCCGGCTACGCTACTACCACTATCCATGCTGTAGACATTTGGTGCCTGATGTGGGCCCCTCCACTAAGGGCAAATGGTGGCTGAGGTGGTGTTGATACAGGAGAGGAGAAGGTAAAGATCCTCTCCCCACTCCACCATGCAGGAAGCAGCTATAATCTAGCTGTGAAGTACTTAAGTGGGAGAGCTGGAACCTGTAAAGCTCTATGCTGTAGAATCCTGGGCTGTGTCCCCATCTCCTGCTCCCCTGTACAGAGAGGAGCCCTGACAGGGTTAGGCTGGGTGTGCTGGTACAGCTTGCTAAAAGGGTAAGGAAGAGCCATGGCATAGCATGCTCCCCCTTGGTGCCCATTATCCATGCATAATATCTTCTAGCACAGCACTCGCTCCTTGTGTTCTCTTGTTGTTCTAGAACTATAATTCAGCCCAAACAGTATGGGCCAAAATCCAACAGGAAATCCAGAATTCTAGTCACTGTGTGGCGTGGTCGGGGGCCACATTAGGATGCTTCTATGAAGAATTCTTTCTGCATGCTACTTGCTAGATATGTGATAATATAGTTTCCCTTGGCCAGAGCAGATAGCCTCAAGTGTCCAAGCTGACCAGATGAATACTCTAACCTTCAGGGCCAGCGCGCCCACTAGGCGACCCTAGGTGGTCGCCTAGGGCACCAAGATTTGGGGGGCTGCTGCCTGCTGCCTCCCCGCTCAGCGGCTGAGCTGCTGAGCGGGGAGACAAGGGGCGGCTCGCCGCGGCTGCCCCTAGTCTCCCCGCTCAGCTGAGCAGGGAGACAAGGGGTGGCTCGCCGCGGCTGCTTGCTGCTGAGCGGGGAGGCAGGAGTCAGCCTCGGCGAGCGGCCCCTTGCCTCCCCGCGGCTGCCTCCTGGCTCCACGCTCAGCGGCTGACCATGGAGCTGGGAGGCTGCCGGCGAGCCGCCCCCCTGGCTCCACGCTCAGCTCCCGGGGGCCATGGGCTGGGGGAGAGGGGAGGGCTGAGCTCTCGCGGCCCGCAGGGGGGCTGAGCTCCTGGGGGTGGGGGAGCTTGTGGGGGGGGGTGCAGGGCCGGTGCAAGAAAGTTTCGCCTAGGGCGCGAAACTTCCTTGCACCGGCCCTGCTAACCTTGAGCTGCTACATGATCCTTGCTTACTCTCTTGTGTCTCTGATGCACACACCTTGGTGTAATATTTAATATAGCAAAAGTTATCTGAGAGGAGATGGCTTGAAAACCCAATTTGAGACAAGAGAATTCATGTAATCGCTCTTCCGCTCTCTCTGTTTTTTAAACCAAAGTAGAGTGAAGGGTAATTTCGCACAGTTACTTCTATAACTAAAGCATAATGTGATGCCCCAGGAAACTTGCAGGGCTAGATTCTATTATCCCAAGATATTTTTTCACAGAAGGCTCCCTTATTGCAAACCCAAATACAACGTAATAAATATTTGTTTAGAGCAAAGTCAGGATCAGAACTTAACTCTCTGGGGAGATGCGTAATTTTCGTGTTAACTAAGAAAGACTCTTCTCTCAATTCTGTTAGTTGTGGTATTGATGCATTTGTACACTGAACACCTGACCTATACTGATAGGTAATTTAGCCTTACTTCAGCATGGTACTTTGGTGTGTCTAGCATACAAATAGTCCTTAGATTTCAATAACTGTACACTATTGGAACTATTCACATATTTAAGGGTAGCCATATGCTAAAGTACCTTGCTTAATTGGGGTATATATTACCAGGATGGGGTCATTGTAATGGAGGGATCTTTAGGTTTTTAGAGAATTATTTTTTGCTCATTTCATAGTCTCTAGAACTAATATTTTTGGCTTTGAGGAATAGGCAAACCCTGAAGTTAGATTCTAATATGGCCGTAATAATAATTTGCCGTCCAAGGACCTCCAAAGTGCTTCATAAAGGTGGGTATGGCTGGGTCACTGGCAGTCAGGGTTGACCCCTGAGATCTAAAAGCAATAGCCTCTATTGCCTGAAATAAAGACCCATCCTTGAAAGCTTGAATTCAGGCATAAATCTCTATGCTTTCCAGCACTAGAAGGAGACACAGAGCCACACCATTAGTGTGGGTTACCCATGGATAACTGAGGCACCGGGAGATGAGAGTTAGACTCTTCCCTCTTGTAACCAGGTTTCCACTCTCTGCCCACCCTGTACAGGTTCAAATAAGTGGCAGAGGTTTGCACTCATCATATGAAGACACAAGTAATGTCACTTGCCCATCTGATTACACCCACAACCATAGGCACTGAGCTTTTCTTTTCCCTGGGGATGCTCCGCCCCCACTTTGCCCCCTCCCTAAGATCCCCATCCGCTCACTGCTCTCCACCCTCCCCTAAGTGACTCCCCCAGCCTCCAATCAGCTGGTTTGTGGTACCCTGGTCAGCTAATGGGGGTGCTGCCAAACAGTTGTGTCTGGTGAGTGCTGGGCACCCACTATTTTTTTCCCATGTGTGCTCCAGCCCCAGAGCACCCACAGCATCGGCACCTATGCCCACAACTCAGATATTTCAGGCACACAAAAAAGAGACCAATGCTTTAAAAATATCGCCCTAACTGATTTGCCAAGGGCAAACAACAGGGCAATGGCAGAGTCACCCAGGTCTCCTTCTAAGCATTAGCATATACTGCCTACAAGTAGGTTGGCACCAAGTAAGGATCCAGTCTTGCAAAAATATCTATTTGGACAGAGTCCCTGTGAATGTGAGCATTAAAATCAAACACAGGATTGGGGCCAATTTTTCCCCCCAGGTATTTCTGAACTGTACTTGTATTATCTCTCTGAAATATGGATTGGCCTGGTGGCATACGTGCACGTTGTCTTTCATTGTTAGGCTTAAATATGCATGATTACATTAATTACATTGAAACTGCGAAGCTCTTCCCATGCAGCCCACGGAGCTCTTCCCTGTGGCCTGCTGGGCTCCCCGCACCCCACCCCCGCCCCCCCATTTATTTATTTATTTATTTTATTTTTTACCCCCAGGCAGTTCCCGCCGCCAGACAGTTGTTCTGGCGGCGGGAACTGCCTGGGGGTAAAAAAAAAAAATTTAAAAACAAAAGGCAGGGGGCACGGGGAGCCCGGCGGGCCGCAGGGAAGAGCTCCGCGGGCCGCGTGTTTGAGACCCCTGTTCTAGACCATGATTTTCCATTGACTAGCTGTGTGAGCTTGAGCAAGTCTCTGTTGGAACAGCTGTGGCTGTGAAAGAACATGAGTGCAGATGCCAAAGCTCATCCTCTCTCTTGGAAGGGAGGGTCCTGGACTTCAGGGGGCTGCAAGGAACAGCAGGAGCTAGTTTATGTTGTGTTAGAGTAATGTAATCTTTAAATCAAAATAATTTAGTTAAGTACAATCTCTCTGTTCCTTAACCATAATGCAGCCACAGGGGGCCAAAGTCTCAGAATGGTGATGTGTCCATCTTTGGACACCTGTCTATGGCACTGACATGGTCCCCATTACCACAGTATCTGAATGCCTCACAATCTTTAATGTATTTATCCTCACAACAGCCATATGAAATAGGGAAATACTATTAATCACTATTTACAGTAGGGTTGCCAACTGTCTAACCACACAAACCCAAACACCATTGCCCCACCCCCTGCCTCCACCCCTTCTCCGAGGCTGCCCCCGTCTTCACTCCATCCCCCTCCCTCCATTGCTCACTCCCCCACACTCAGTTTCATGGGGATTGGACAGAAGGTTGGAGTGAGAGATGGGGTTCAGGCTCTGGGCTGGGGCCGATGGTTTAGGAGTGGGCTCCAAGCTGAGCCTGGGGCAGGAGGTTGGGGTGAAGGAGGGGGTGTAGGGTGCACGCTCTGGGAGGAAGTTTTGGTGCAGGACAGGGCTCAGGGCTGGTGCAGGCTCCGGCCGGCAGCACTTAACTCAGGTGGTTCCTGGTCGGTGGTGCAGCGGGGCTAAGGTAGGCTCCCTGCCTGCCCTGGTTTCCGCATTGCTCCCAGAAGCAGCCGGCACATCCCTGCGACCCCTGGGCAGGGCAGGAGGCACCGCACGCTGCCTGCGCCTACAAGCACCATCCCTGCAGCTCCCATTGGCCACAGTTCCCGGCCAATTGGAGCTGTGGAGTCAGGGTGGGGGCAGCACGCAGAGACCCCCTCCCCTACCCCAGAGGCCGCAGGGATGTGCTGGCCGCTTCTGGGAGCGGCGCGGGGCCAGGGCAGGTAGGGAGCCTGCCTTATCCCTGCTGCACCACCGGACTTTTAGCAGCCTGAAATTTCCCAGACTGGCTTCAGTAGCCTCCGGGACATAGAGCCTGATTCCAGGAGCCTCCTGGTGAAACCGGGAGGGTTGGCAACCCTAATTTAGAGAGACTAAGTGACTTGCATAACATCATACAGAGAGTCTGTAGTAGAGCAGGAAACTGAACCAGGGTCTCCTAAATTCCAACCTAGTGCCCTAACCACCATACCAGTCTACCTACCTACTAAGCAGCTCATACTGAAGAAGGAGAAACGGTGGTGGAGTAGGTGCAGCTAGTATTCATGTGCGTAAGGAGTCTGACTTAAATCACTTCTGAATTTATCCCAGTCTGTGTCAGACCCAGTGGTTTGGGGAGCTGCACTTGGGACAGCAAAACTTGATAGACTTCTTACCTCAGGCCATGCCTAAATGTACAGTTAAATCCTAAATCTGCAATTCACTTGTTGAGAAGTTCCACTCTAAAATCTCTGGAAGCGGTAATGATTTCCATTTTTGTAGTGCCCTGTTATAAAATTACAGTGACCTTGCCTTTTCTGCCCTGTTCCCTATGTGCTAGAGGGTGATTAGCAAGCAGCTGAAAAACATAGTCAAAGAGGCTGGCATAAAAACTTTATTTAATGCTGTTTTAAAACAGCAGGGTACAGAACTGCAGTTGCAAATGAACCTGTTGTTTGCAATTGCTAAAGTTCTGGCAGAAAGACAGATACAGTGAGAGCAAGAGTGAGTTGCACAGTTATGCTAATATAATACAAAAAGAATAATGCAAGTACCATTGTTTGAAACTGGGCTTTGGAGCTCAGCTTTCACATGTGGACTTCTTAAAATGATGCCCAAAGCCCAGCTGGATACTCCAGTTGGAATTTTAGAAACATAAAACGGGCATTTATGTCTAACTGTTGATTTGAGTGTGGGGTTAGAACATTTCATTAAGAGCTGCTTGAAGATTGGACTCCTAAAGTAATTACTACTAGGACTAGCTAATGTTTTATATTGTGTGTGTGTATATGCAATGAATAAATGGCACCATGTTTTTGTTTACATAAGTGCAAAATGTTCACTCTTGTTAGCCATGTTCAAAAGAGTCATCCCCCAATGTGGTATCAATACAGAAAGAACAGAAGTATAATTAATGCTAGTCAACATGGTTTATGGAAAATAGGTCTTGTCAAACAAATCTGATTTTATTCTTTGAGATTAGAAAGGTTTTGGTTGATGAAGGTAACTGTGTAGATGGAGTATTTTTCGCCTTTTGGAAGGTATTTGACTTAGTATTGCACGACACTATGATTTAAAAAGTAGCACAATACAGAATCAATAAAGTGGATGTTAAATAGATTAAGAACAAGCTAACGGACAGATCCCACCGTAGTCATCCATGGGGAATCATCACTGGATGAGGTTGTTTCTGTTGGGTTCTGCAGGGAATGGTACTAGGCCTGATGCCATTCAACAGTTTCATCATTTGGAAGTAAATCATAGAATATCAGGGTTGGAAGGGAACTTAGGAGGTCATCTAGTCCAACCCGCTGCTCAAAGCAGGACCAATCCCCAATTTTTGCCCCAGATCCCTAAATGGCCTCCTCAAGGATTGCACTCACAGCCCTGGGTTTAGCAGGCCAATGCTCAAACCACTGAGCTATCCAACCGTGGCTGATTAAATTTGCAGATAACAAATGCAAGATTATATATCTAATGACAAAGAAAGCAACCTGCACCTATAGAGCAGAGAACTGTATCCTGAAAAGCAGTGACTTGCAAGTTTGTTCCAGTGGTAAAACAACCTCACTTTTAAAAGTTTGTGCCTCATGTCTAATATGAACTTGCACGTGTTTAGCTTCCAGTCATTGTTATGTCTGCCTCTGCTAGATTAAAGAGCCCTTTAATGGCTGGTATTTTCTCCCTGTGAAGGTACTTGTACACTAATCACATCACCTCAACAGATTGAACTCTGTGTCTCAGAGAGTGGCTCTTTTCTATACTCTCTCTGGTTTTTCAACGTCCTTTTAAAAATGCAGACACCAGAACCGCAGGGCCACACAGAGGTTTTTGGGGGCCCAGGGCAAAATCTGAAACTGAGGCCTCCCACCCTTCCACAAAAGAAAAAAATGTAGGCAAAGTTTAAGAGGAAAGGAAGGGACTGGAGGTCAGAAAGGGCCCAGGCCTGTTGGGTCTGAGCTATCCCCGTTGGGACAGGGGGACTCTGTTCTGCATGTTGCCAGGGGCACATGCCATCAATATAACAATATCTATAGGTTTGTCTGAATGAATCCATTAGCACCATTTTATATTCAGTATCCCACACAGCCTAGAGCACTGTGGAATTCTGCATTCATATGAATTAGTGCGTAAATTATGACAGTGTCATTTATTGCTTATGTTACATGTCTGTAGGGTTTAAATGTTTCACTCACCTCTTCCTGTATTAATAATGACACTTAGAATTAAAAGAATTCCACTAAATTGTAGTCACTGTCACCATCAAATGGCTTAAGAAACACTAGAATATACTATCATTAGCCTTTCAAGCTGGAGATGGGGTTAACTAAGGTCACTTGGCAGGGTATAACACTCAGTGGGCCCTTAGGCAGATTAGAGCAGGAAGGTGATGCCAGTGACAGGTCTGAGGATTCTGACAATGAATTCAGAGTTCCTGTCAGGGAGTGTGAGGATCATGTCTTAAAATGAGAAGAATAGGAATCAGTGAGTATGGAAAATCCCTGAATGCCAAGGATTTAGGGCCTACATGCACATTTCAAATGGAGTTGTTTGCATGTTCATTTTTTCCTCATCCTAGAGAATCTAAGCTTTAATTTTAACGAAACTATTAGCTCTCTGCCGACCATGAGAGCCTCCAAAAGACAAACTGTTGTCTTGAAGAGCCTGCACAGACACTAAAATAGTGCTAAGAAGTGTGAAGTTCCCCACCCCGCCTCCTTCACGCTAATGGGAAGTTGGGAAGTTCAATTATGTCTACTTAAATACCATCTCTGTAATCACTTCACTCCTGATTGTCCTATTAGAACATGTTCAGTTAACACCTGGATATGTCATGTCCTGGTGTTCCACTGAGATGAAAGTAGTTTGCCTAGCAATAAGGCTGCAACTTTGGAATGTGCAAGCAGTTGAATACTAAAAAAATCCAGCAGATAGAAAAGATGTATTATGTGTGCTTATGTGGCTCCCTAAGGCTGAGGACCTAAATCTTTAATACACTTGTCCTCACAACAGCCCCGTGAGGTAGGGAAGACTCATTATTCCCATTTTACAGATGGGGAAACCCAGACACCGAGAAGCTAAGGGCTTGTCTATATGGCACTATGGACCGTCCCTCCAGGGGGTGTGAATTACGGCGTGCTCTAGCATGTAGCAGTCTAACTGCCCTGTTCAGACTGCTAGTAGAAGCTAAAAAGTATCACAAGTAGCACAGTAACATAGCCCTGTTTGAAACATGACTACATCGACGCAAACTAGATATCTTTTCATTTGTTCCAGCAGAGTCTACACAGGTCAGTTAGAGTGCTACATGCTAGAGCACGCCGTAATTCACACCCTCCATAGACTTGTCTACAGTGCCATAGAGACAAGTCCTAAGTGCCTGTAACAGAACAGGGAACTGAACTTGAGTCTCTCAAGTCCCAGGCTAGAACCTTAAACAGTAGATAATCCTGCCTCTATTCTTTCTTGAAATAATGCTATTTAGTATTGGATATCTTCAAAATGCTTTGCAAATATAAACTGGACCGCAGAGTATCCTTGCAAGATAGAGATGAGTAACTTGTTGTTCACATTTTACAGGTGAGTAAATTGAGAATGGAGGAATTGAAATTTACCCGAAGCTACATGTCAAGATTAGAACGCAGGATTTCCAGGTTCCTTGCTATGACTACTAGACACATTGGCTCTGATTATATTGCCTGTAGTTTATCACCTTGCCAGTGCTGCATAAGTCCTGAGGGCTATCCTCTAATGGGCGTTAACTTGGAAAGTTGTGTGAGTTTTTGGGGTGTGTGAGAATAGCCTAATTCACAGGCCCACGAGTGCTGGGTGAGAAGAGGGTTGGCCAGTAATTGTTAAAATTAATCTTCTACAGATTTCCTGAAACTAAGGCCAAACTTGTAAAATGTAGATGCCTAAAGGTAGGCACCTATAGACACCTAATTTAAAGGAGGCCTTGCTTTCAGAGTTGCTGAGCACAACACTAGCATAGACAATAAAAATCTGTTTGCCATGGAAAAGGCGGAATTTACATTTTTACAGAGAAGCTTGACTTTTTATATTTTGTGAAAAAATAAAAACATATATTAACGATTAACTAAATTTTACTGGAAGTCACTTATTTGATGTGTGCAACCTTCCTCTCTTATGGTTGATTTTTTAATGCTCTTTGAATTTACATTCAATAAACTGCTTCCAGCGTATAGAGGTTACTCAATAGCATATAGGGGGTTGTGTTTTAATGCATCTCAAATTTCACTTCAGCCTCCAGATGTGAGTAATTAAAGTTATAAAAATATGCCAAAAACTTTAAAAAATCATCCCTAAAGACTGTGTCACTGAGTTTGGCAAGAACAAATTTCACGTTGATGGTAATGTGATGTTCCGTACTGTATGCAGCAAGGTTGTAGATTATGTTAGAAGGCAGACAATTATAGAACACATGGGAAGCACTAAACATAAAAGAATGAAAACAAGAGGCTGTAACAGCAGGGCCATCAACAACAGTAAAGAAACAATGCACTGTGACTGGATCATTCCAGTGTTTTACAGCCAGCATCTCTGAAATTTAAGGCACTTTTATTTAAGTGTCTGACTTATTTAGGTGTCTAACTTAGGTGCCCATCTATTGATGGGCACCTAAGTTAGAAAATGTATGTCTTAACTTTAAGTATTGAAACTGATCAGGAGAGAAAATTATTTTCTATTAAGTGAATTTTAGTGCAGGGCTCACAGACTAAAAAACAAAACAAACAATAATATAGGTTTCCAAGCAGCACTAGCAGCCAAGCACAGAAATCACTTGGCTTACGTAAATGATAAAGACTCAAACAGTCTTCTGCAGGAAGTTTTAGGCAAATGGCATATGCATAAAACTCATGAAATAAGGGTAAAATGTGACTTGGAGTTTGATTTAGTTTATTCCTGGACTTGGCAGGTAGTAAAAGGAGCTGTTCCTGTGAGAACAAGTATATTGATCCTAATTTTATTCCTTACTAGACAAAATTATTAATATGGATGTTAAGGTTGAGGGCAAAATTTTACAAAGTAATTCAGGGTAAAAAACAGGTAGCTTAAGCTCAGGAAATTCAGAGTTAAGGTTACATTTAAAAGAAATCTAAGCCTATTAAGATATGGAAGGGCACAGTTAAGATACCTAAACAACCTTACTTCTGCTCTTTAGAAGCATCCTGCAGTAACAATACACTTATAATAAATGCCTTTACAGTGTGTGGTCTCGGGTTAGATTAAGCTGACTTTCAAAAACACATTTGATTACCCCCCATCACTCATAGTGTCATTACAGGGCAGAGTTAAGGTTATTTAAATACCTGAACTGTCCAAAGACTTGATTTAGCATTGTGCTGCACCCTATGCAATCATGTACAACATTTACACCAGTGCAAAGTAAGTGTAAAATATTGGACAACTACACTAGACATAGGGCAATAGGAAATCAGGCCCAAAGAGCAGAGAAGGATCAACTGTTCAGGGAGGATAATGGTTGGGGTCAAAGAACATAAGATGAAGAGGAGTAAATATTTAAAATTCTGATCCACCTCTCCCTTTTATCCCCCTACTCCAAAAAAAAAATTTCTTAAAAAGTACTGAGGGGGAGGGAACACTCCTAGATCACTCCAATCCCCATACAAGAAAATATGAAACTCAAGTCCTAGGTGTACAAAATGTATAACTAATAATCTTCGTACAGCTGATTGGAGAACTCTGATTTAGATGGTTCCCAGATATATAATTGTGACATTATCCAAGGTACAATCTGGGCTCTTGAACAGCTCTGTCCCCTCAGTTCTCCATCCTGCGGTGCCTTTTACACTCCTTTGCAACTACTCCTGGTCTGCTCACACCCAGCTTCCAGCAGGTAAATTGTTCCCAGCTATATTGGATGAGTGCTATAGCCAGCCACTCCTGAATTACACTGCAGAGCAACACCAGTGAATTTCCAGTCCCAGACTTCCCCCAGAAATATGTCTTGTTCTGCCTACCCTCTCCTGGACAATACAAACTCCTATAAGGTCTGTCATTAATTAATAGAAAATTCTGTTATCTCAAATGGAGTTTCCCAAACATTTCAATCCAAGCACACTGGTCTAGATAAAACGAGTTTATTGACTACAGAAAGATAGATTTTTAACTGATTACAAGTAATGAGGCATAAAAGTCAGAATTGGTTGCAAAGAAATAAAAGGTAAAACAAGACTAACACCTAACTTAACAAGCAAAGTGAATTCAAAAAGCAAAGGTATCTCTCACCATGTGTTCTAGCAGTCTTGCTGGCTGAATTCTTTTCTGCCAGGATCCCTCCTCAGTCCAGTGATGCTTCCTTTGTCCTTTAAGTGTTATCAATGCAATGAGTAGAGCTGAAGGGAGAGAGATTTGAGGGCATCTGTCCTCCATTCTTTATACCTTTCCTCTTCTTTGAGAATCCTCTCCAGCTGGGGTTCAGGAAGCAGAAAAACTGTGAGGATGGGAGCCTCTGCCTGTTTCTTTGCCAAGATGTAAATTTTTCGCTCTCTCAGTACACCCTTTTTCCTGCCAAAGAATGTATACCTTAACCAGGTGATGGTCCATTTGATTTCATTGACACCTGCCTGAGGTGTCAGTTTGCCTTTTGTCAGAGAGGAACTGGTTTGTGGCTGTTTTCTAAACTTGGAGCATGTCTCAGTAAAGTCATACAGTAGAATTTTATAACTTTACATACAATGTTGCCGCACATATTTTACCAGGACAATAATGATCAGCAAATCATGAGTTTTCAGGTGATACCTTTTATAAGGCACAGTTTGTACAAAATTTATCATAGCCTTGAAAAAGAGGTACACATAGGGATACAGACTGTCACAACAATATATGTACCATATTTAATAACTTCATTAAACATAACATCTCAATCCCCAGAGAAGACGATCTTCCTTTTAAAACACACAGAGAAGGAAGGCTTGGCCATATTAATAAGCATCTCCATGGATTTATAATACCACTAAAACAATCAGTAAATGTTACCACAACCAGAAATATCTCTTCGAGGGGTGCTAAGAATAGGACAAGGACATCCATTAAATCTAAATTTTTAATCATGCTTAGCATGTTTCACCTTTACCCAAGCAACTATCCTATCTTCTCTCCTGGTTTACTATGAAATTTAAGGCACAAATTGCTAGCTGTTTGGCCACCTGTTGAACTGTAATAATGCACAGCATTTATCTGGGTTATCCAGTAAAAATATTACACTTCAGCTCACAGACGGGTTAGAATTTTGCTAAACAAATCATTTGTGCTGCTCTGGTCGCTTTCACGTTAGTAATTCAACAGCAATTTGCTCTCTTACTAGCTAGATGAAATTTTTGTCACCAGATGCAATCTTCCCTGTTTGGGCTCATAAATAATAGGTTACGGGAATGTAATATATAAATATTTTACTAGCCAGAGAGCTTATATTATTTTTAGTAAGCTGTGGAATTAAACTGGTATGGAAGAAGGTGTCTGTTATGAATACATTCTGTGAGTATTTAGAATATTTTTACAGTTTGATGCTCTCATTAGAATGCTCAGGAAAATATGGGGGGGTTGGAAAAAACAGGAATATAAATGTGCGCATCATAATTCTTGACATTGCAGATTAACCCCCCGCCCCCAGTCATGTGAATATGCAGAGTGTCACACATTACTCCCAGGCCTTATTTTAATTATTTGACTGTCTCTAGTATCACAGCCTCGTGGGCAAACCTTGAACAGCTGTAGAATAGCTAAATTCTCACTGAAACGCTGCTGGTTGGTGAGTCACAACAACAAGCAATATCAGAAAGAGGAGAACCTAAAAATAATTATTAATTCTCTCCCCACCCCCCACCCTTCCCTTCTGCCTTCAACTCCAAATGCTTTCTTAAAAATATATTCCCTCTGGCCTGAAAACCTGTCTTCCGTGTCCTGTGGTTTAAATTCTGTAGGTGCCTGGAAATTAAACAAGTATTAAAAAACCCCAAAGATCTCCAAATTTGTTGACAGCATAGGCAACCATCTCTCGCTTCTTTACCTAAGAGGCTCTTAGTAATTTTTAATAAGCTTACTGCTGTTCCTGGTCTTTAGGATTGCAGTGCCATAGATAAAGAAAAATGCCATTTTGGCTTCAAAGGAATGTAAAGAATGAGCAAACAAAGAAGTGAAATGGTCTTTTATGAAATAAATATAAGGTTTAATCAAGATAACATTGGAGAGTCATTCGCAAAACCATTTTTTCTGCTTTTAGGGAAACTACGAGTGAATTTTTGTGTGTGACAATGCACTGAATATCAAACATAATAAGAACATTTGGATTCCATCATCAATAACTCCATTTTTCCAACCTCACACTTCGCTACGACATTGCTGGACAACGTTTGACTCTAGATAGGCAACACTGCAAAGCAGAAATTATCTCTTTTGTTTTTAATTACTATCCAACTACAGTCATCTGTCATAGATAACTGTGAGATGGGGACTCCTCATGATGCGAGTGAATGGATTGGCTATTAATATTATAATGTCTTGAATTTATAAGTTTTGCATCCAAAGAGATCCCCAAATGTTTTGCAGACTGGGGTCTTAATTTTAAATCTGAGTAAACAATTCTGTATCTGAGAATGCAAATCATTTCTTGGGGCCCAAATATGAGTTTTCTATTATTATTTAGTCATTTTTTTTATTGCAGCAGCACGAAGGAGTCCTAGTCATGGGCCAGCACCCCATTGTGCTGGGTGCTGTACAAACACAGAACATGATGCTGAATTCAGCACCCTAACTGTATGTGGCTCGTTGAAGCAATTAAGCCCCAACAAGTATTGTCATTGGCTGAAATTGCTAGAGGCTCCATTCAATAGTCCCTATGCACACAGCCTCCATTGACTTCACTAGTTCTGTGTGCTTATAGATGCAGCTCATAGGTACATAGATTACAAAGGAGAGAAGTGTCATTATCCCCACTTTATGCCAGACAAACAAAGTACTTTGAGATCTACTGATGCAAAGCAGTATATAAGAGCTGGTGTTATTTATGCAAATCTCAGAGCCTTCTCTTTGTTTCTAAACCAACTTTATTATATTTAAATGTTCAGATGTAATCGCAAAACTGGATAGTGCCAAACAACATAATGTAGTGGATACCTGTCTAAGAGTCAGGCAATCTGGGCTCAGTTCCCTGCTCTGCCACTGACTTAGTGCATAACCTTGAGCAAGTCACTCTACATCTCTGTGCCTGTTTCCCCTCCCACCCATTGTCTGTCACAGCTGTTTAGACTGTTAGCTTTTTTAGGGCACGTATTGTCTACTATGTGTACTGAATGTGCATTTCCTAGTACAGTGGGGCCCCAGTCTTGGCTGGAGCCTCC
The DNA here is from genome assembly GCA_033296515.1 of Macrochelys suwanniensis. NCBI lineage: Eukaryota > Metazoa > Chordata > Testudines > Chelydridae > Macrochelys > Macrochelys suwanniensis. The sequence goes on from CM065776.1 coordinate 241,881,503, forward strand.
AGAAGCACTTTTATACTACTCACAATAATAAAGATAGCAAAACATTTTGCAGTCCAGAAAATTCAGAAGCCAGTATCCTTCAAAATATTAACGCATTCCATAACTTGAATAGCATCCTAGGTCTACAGCATTCTAGCCTCATGTCATAACCCAAACCAACCTTCTCTACAACTCTGATGCATCCTGAATGCTAAGAGGTCCATCACTGACAAGTGAAATCAATTACAAGCTAAAACACACATTAGTTCTTGGCACATTCCCTACTCCTCCCCCCGCCCCTTACCATGGAATTGAACTTGGGCTGACCACACATAGGAGATGGGGGCATGTAGTGGATGGGAGGTCATAGTGAATCTTTGGCCTATCAGATCATCCTGGAAAGAGCCTCGGATTTGCTTCAAGCATCCCAGGTGTCAACAATATCTCACTGGAAACGGTAACGTTCATTGCATCGTGTTCACTGTGGTCAATGCCTGCAAGGGATCTCCAGACCAGAGACGCTCATGATTAGTATACTCTAGTGATTTTCAAATGCGACTTTATTTATGACCCTACACAGTGTGCCTTTCTCTGTCTCCTAGTCCTTCTGTTTTGGAGTTGTTGGGTTTTGTAGTTTTGGGAATTTTTCTGCATTCTGCTCCCACCTCCCTTACATTTACTATGTAATAAGGCACATCTGTTTCTGTTTGTTATGCAGTTCATGTCAGCTGTACATTTTTTTTTTTTTGGCTACTGCCCAGCCTCAAACACAAAGGGGAGACAAACAGTGCCTGATACATAGTGAGCCAATTACCATTCTGTCTGGGGCACTCAACAGGCCGTTCTGCTGCATTACTCCAAGTGTTGTATAATGCTGAAAAATGCCACCTAATCATTCTCTGGGATAGAAGAAATTACTAGTACAATGGGAAAGAGCTTTCCAACTAACGCCAGACTACTCTGAAATCATGTTCTTCATTACTGATGTTCCCAGTTCTTGCCACAGAGCGTTAAACTATAATTCATTACAATTATTCAAGGCCCTTCAGCTGGTTCTCAGTGGTATTAACTTGGAAGCTATCCAGATCAGGATTGTAAGAACTTTACTTCTGAGTAAGTTCCTGTTTCATAGTCAACAGTCGTCAATGTCAAATCATAAGGGCCACATTTCTCTGCTGAACTTCTTCCCTGCGCAATGATTATTCCAGTTCCCTCAAAATTGATTTAAAGTTGGTTTATAGGCAATGCTCCCGCCTTCTGCTGTGACTCCCATCAGAGCTTGCAAGCTCACGTGATCAAGAATGATAAGGACTTGGATGGGTATGCTCTGACCATAGCCTGCTACACTAGTGAATGTGCATTCCAGGACAGCATTAAGAGTAAGTGGGCCTAATATAAGTTAATGGTCATATCATTCTATCTGTCCACACACACACACGCACAGGAAATAAATGGGCTATCACTTGCCGAAAATAGTGGTGAGGCTTCCTTGTTTATCAGGAAAACATTGCTCTATGAGCAAGTTTATCGGGGAGTGGGGGCGGGGAAGAAATAGTGTTCAATGCACTATTTGCCCATACTAGAGATAGTGACAATCGGTTTTGATTTATGCTTTAGTAAATTGACCTCCAATGCTCAAATGTTCTAAACTTACAGTAATAACATTTAAAAAAAGAATAGGCAGCGGGCAAAATGAGTCTGGCCACACTCTAAATTAAGGGAGCATTATTTATAAAAAGTTAATACATGATTAATAGGTGTTATAAGCATGTTACTGATATTAATACATGTTTATAGATGATTATAGTCACATCAGTAGACGGGGTTATAGATGGTCATAAGCCATGAGTATAGGTGGCCTGTTGGATTCTGCAGCAGTCTATAATAATCGATTTACCACTTATTGAAACATCTCTTAATCATTATGTATTTTTAAATATACCCTTAATATAAAGTGTGACCATAAATTAGAAAATTTACATCACATTTAGGGCGTGTCCATCCTGCACACTGTTTGTGGTGGTGTACAGGGTATGTGTGAGGGTGCAGTGAAAAGCAGGCTGCGTCCACACTGCGGCGTGTAGTTACACGTGTCAGTGAAAGGCTCTGGCAGGTGGCAGGCAGTGGGGAAAGACTTGGCAGTGGGGAGCTGCTGGAACCTTTCCCCTCTGCCTTCTCCCTGCTGCAGGCTTTCCCTGCGGCAGGGTAAGACTCCTGCAACAGGACTCTGGCAGCTCCCTGAGGTGGGGAAAGACTCCAGCAGCAAGGAGGCAGTGGGACACCACGCTACTAACAATGGCAGTATAGATGGGGGGAGTAGAGAGCCCTGTAGGGTACATACCCACAGGGTTCAGATGTGTCTTTGCTTGTCTAAGCAGTGCCTGATCGTGTAGACTGCTGTTTATAGCTGTGCTGGGGGAGACTAGCCACGTATGTACTCTACATGCTGCCAAAAGGAGTGTGCAATGTAGAGGCAGGGCTGGCTTTAAGCCGATTCCGCTGATTCCCCGGAATCGGGCCCTGTGCCCAAGGGGGCCCCGCTCCGGCATTTTGGGGTGTTTTTTTCCTCTGTCAATCGGCGGCGGGAGGGTTTTTTTGTTTTTTTTGCTCCAAAAAAGTCGGCGGAGCCCTGCCGTCATTATTCTCCCCTGGGGGGAGGGATAGCTCAGTGGTTTGAGCATTGGCCTGCTAAACCCAGGGTTGTGAGTTCAATCCTTGAGGGGGCCATTTAGGGATCTGGGGCAAAAATTAGGGATTGGTCCTGCTTTGAGCAGGGGGTTGGACTAGATGACCTCCTAAATTCCCTTCCAACCCTGAGATTCTATGATATTATTCACGTGGGGCTCCGCACCCGCTAAAGCCGGCCCTGTGTAGAGGTACCCAAAAATGACATCAGATATTTCGCAGAGCTGTATTCATAGCTTTCTCGTGTGTGTGTATTACCCCAGACCTATATGAGATGTTACTAGGGTCTCCACTGTCCTTATGGCAACAGAAAAAAAATCCATGCTAAATCACAGATCTAAAGCAAATACAGGCATACGGCAGAGACACAATGGATGACAGCTGGGTAGCAACATAAAATAGGATTAGAAGGTTTAACGCAAAGTTCCAGAAGTTTGGCACATCTGGCTGTAAAGAAGAGAGGAGAACAAACGGTTGCACATGATGTTTTAATTCCAAACTGCGACTGAAATTATAATAATGAACCAACCACAGGTAAGTGCATAAATCCTCCCCAGATGCTGAGACAGATCCAGGATTTTTCATTAAAATCAGAATGTGTGAGTACATGTAATAAAGGCTACTTTATCAGATGGAATGTTATTTCCTGTTAGGTACTTACATCCTCTTCACAACATCAGTCCAAATCTATTGACAGCGTCTAGTCTGTTTTAGAGTCAACATTATGGCAATTGGAAGAAAAAGCGTTGGTGGCTTCTGAAGAAAATGTGATTTGTGAAGCTCACAAGGTTTCCGTTCATGGGTTATGTAGTAAATGGGCCGCCACCGACACTTTGAATCCTCAGATGAAAACACAGTGCTCCTTTAATGTGACGTGTCATTTTGCATAGTGTTATGTCAGGTCCATTGCTCTTTCTGTTGTGTTTCTGGGAACATTGTTTCAGATGCAGGAAATTAGCATTAGCAAGATAGTCAGCTGTTTCATGATACTTAAAATACTTGGTCTGTCTGCTGCTTAATCCATGTTTATAGTTCAGGTATCCAATATGCATCCTATTACTCAAGTTATGCAGTAAAGAAACATATCAAGGGAATGCTTTAGATCTAGAGTAATCTGTCTCTTCCACACACTGACGAGAAAGCAGTCCAGGCTCTTGACAGATAAACTACGTTACAGTGATATTGCCCATCAACAGTGACAAGTTTGTTTAGGTCTCCTGATTCAGAAAGAAGCTCAATTCTACAAAAGTAGTGTCTACCTCATGCCTCCCCTCTTGGAATGGAGGGTGGGGATGGTAGGTTCTTAGGCATGTGGTGGGGGAGAGAAGACCTTACAGGACTCAGATATGTTTTAGTTAAACTTCCAGCCTTTATGCTTATTGTAAATGACACACAAACTTTTGCAGTTCTAGTAATTGTGACTGTGATTTTCAAGGAGCCGAAGGGATTTAAATAGTGTTTCAGCACCTATTTCGGATGGACCCCCAAATCTCAAAGCCCCTGATAAAAGTCCCTATCTTCAAGACTGCTTCTCTGCTTCATAGTTAGACAAAGACTGAAGCCTGTTTAGTAACTCTTGACTGTGTGGTGGTTTTTGTTTTGTTTCCTCTAGGCTTGAAGGAAATACTTTTCATGAAAACACTTTAAAAAGATCATGAGAACAATCATATCCAAGTCCAAAGTCAAATGCAGTAAGCAAGATGGCTAGGAGCAAAACAGAGATCAGTAAAGGTGGAGCGCAGTGGGAGTTTACGCTGAAGTGGAAAATTCTTAATTCCATAGTAGATCTTCAAGAGGAGAGAAAACTATTGTTACTTAGTCATTTTTCTCCATTCTGCCTTTCCAGTTCCCATATCAGGCCCTTATTACCAGGTTCTACCACCTAATATGCATACACAATTTCCATTGGAATTGACAATGCCTTTACATGTCCTGGAGTAGAATTAGGTTCTTGAGTTGGATGCACAGAACTCTAATTATCCCATCCCTATCCTGTCAACTCTAAGCAACTTTTGCATTGCCAAAATTTTGTATCATTTCACCACCATACATGCTTCATACGTCCCATACTTATATCCATTTAATCAGAGACAAACAAACCTAATTAATACTACTTGTTTTCCTCTCTGTAATAATTTATTCACTTGCAATGTACTGTTCAGCCACTATATGTCTCTGTGTGCTGTGCAGAGTGTGGGCACTGGTAAATAAGGCAAATGAAGCTGGGACTCAAGCTGTGTGGAAGCTGTTTTTTTGGTGTCTGTAGTTGTCTGTTTTCCCTGATAAATTCCCCCTGTTTAACAAGATATGTGATTCCATATGACATTCTCCCCGAATTCATGTCTGAGGACATGGTTGATAGCACATGATTTCTACAATATAATCAGAAATGCAGAGGAAGTTTCTTAATCAATAAATCAGAAATTAGTGATGGAAAAGAGATTTTATATCATCCAGTCCATCTTTCTGTAGATGAATGCTTCCCAATATAGCATATTCACCAGTGCTTTGCCATACACTCTTTTAAATGACCCAGGTGTTGGGACTTCCATCCTTTCCTTTGGGGGCAATTATTTGCAATTTGTTCTGAATGCTCAACCCAGATTTCCCTCTTCTTAATGTACAGTACTTGAATTGGACCAGTTTCAGAACGGCTTTATATCCTATTCTGCAAAAATGTGTGTCCACTATTCCATTGGCAGCTGACTTCAAATGCAATTTGAATTTGCTATTTTTGGTTCAGTAAATCTGTGGGCTGTTTCTTCTGCAGTGAGATGTGCTAAATAATTAAATCTTAAAATGCTTCCCAGATGTGTTTCAATAACAAAACCGTATCTGTTACATCTTGTAGAAAATTTCCCTAACAGATGTCCCTTTTTTTGCTTGTTTGTTTAAGTGTGGTAAGGACATCTTAATCCTATTCTGTCTAAGACTGATAAAGATAATCCTCATTATAAACTTGTCCTCTTCTAAATGCATAGTCTGGCAGTGTTTTCAGTATAGTTAAACTCACTAGTGGTCCTTTATTGGTTTAGTAAGGATCAGCAGTGTGCTAAATCCTCAGGACTGACATGAGATCACAGTGAAGGGTATTGGACTGCAATAGAGAGACTTGTCACTGTTACACATTTCTGTATACTTCCTGGGGGACACTGATGCTCTGTAGTTAGGCTGTTGAACTAGAGCTAAAGAGCTCTGGTGGGCAGCTCCATTGGTGCACCTGCAACTGGCTAATAGTGATGGCAAGTAATAACTGGCTAATACTGAGGCTGTGGTTAAGGTGCTGGCTTGGGAGAAGTGGGTTCAATTCCAGGTTCTGCCACAGGCTTCGTGTGTGACTGTAAGCACGTCATTTAGTCCCCAATCCTGCAATTTACTTTGTACAAGTAGACCCCTGCACTCAACTCAAGTCCCATTGGAGTCAATGCTGTTCCATAGGGGGGCATGTTTCTGCCTCCCCGAAGTCTTTGTAGGGTCAGGGCCTTGATCTTACTAAGTCTCAGCTCCCCATCTGTAAAAATTGAGCTATATTGTTTCTTGGCTACTTAAATAGTGAGCTATATAGGGCAGAGTCTCTTATCATGTGTATGTACAGCACCTAGCACTGGGCTCCAGATCTCAACTGCTGGCATAATAATAATCAAATAAGTTGAGTTGAGAAAAGCTGTATTCAACTGGGATCTTTGTATCCTGTGTGGACTTGAATGGAATAATAAACAGTCTACTTTAAAAAATATATAGGGATGGTACCAACTATTTGTAATCTGCCCCAGAGTTTGTGGGTGGCCAGCCACTGGTGTTTTCAAACCTATGTTAGAGTGTACTTAAGAACCAAAGTAAATAGAATGAGCATCAAGAAATGTTGCTGGCCTATTGCTTTTCACTTCTTGTAAGCAGACTGTAGGCCATCCACATCTCCCAAACTCTGGGGGTGTTTGTGGATATCTACACACGCATGGACGTTAGCTCTTGTGACATAGGGGCCACTAGTCAACCAGGAGTCAGAAGGGTGGGTTCCAGAATTCTAAGCCAATTCAGCATAAACTTTAATTCTACAGCAGCTTTTGATAAATGTGGTCATGTTTTTGTGCCTGTAGTATTGTGGGATTTGCTGCAGAATTCCCAGTAACTATACAGCAGCAACTAATTCATACTGTGATAAATACTAATAGAAAACATTCTTTCCTCTGTCTCACTGATATAGAATTATTTTAATCTATTTAGACTGTAAATTCCTTGGACCAGTGAATGTCTCTTGCTACGTGTTTGTACAGCAACTAGCACAATGCAGGCCCCATACTTAGGGCTTTTGGGTATATGTTTAATAATCCCTGGTGTAACTCCACTGATCTCATGGGATGAAAATGGCTCACTCCTAAAATATGTACCATATCTCACACCCAGTGAGCATATACATAGTTCACATGCCAAATATTTGACTGTTTTTTATTATAATGATAGCAAACATGTCATGATATGCAACTGGCATTTTAACATTGCAGGACTGTAGGGGTTTCTTGCCCCTCTCTGGGGCGGCTGGGGACCAGACCGCCCGCTATTCTATTGTAATTTGGGGAATAAGCGCAATTAACGGTGCCCGGGCCCTTGGTCGGGGCGGGGCAATAAACAGTTCACCGCTCAGGCCCTTAAGCCGGGGCTGAGCAATCAATAGTTAATAGGCCCTGGCCCTTGGTCAGGGCGGGGCAAGAGGCAGTTTCCAGCTCAGGCCCTTAAGCAGGGGCTGAGCAGTTAGGAAGTCAATAGGCCCTGGCCCTTGGTCAGGGCGGGGCAAGAGGCAGTTTCAGCTCAATTAGTAGCAAGCCTAGGTCCTGGCTCTAGGGAACCTGGGAGAGGGGGAGTCTGCCACCCACACGTTGGGTGGCAGGGGGGACGCAGGCCCACCCACTCCACTGCGTCCCAGCCCGGGGCCCTAGCAGCGGCAGACAGCCCGCTGCTGAGTCAGTGGGGATCCTGGCCGCAACACACTGACCTGGGCTCTGGCAGTGCTGCAGCCAGACTAGAGTCGGCTGCCCCCGGGCTACTTCCACCTTCCCCCTCTCCGGGTACCTGGACCAGGGGGGCGTCCTCCAGGAGGTCGCAGACCATCGGCACCTCGGCGTCGTCTGCGGGCGGCAGGCTCGTCGGCTCCTCGGGGTAGCAGGCCGGCGGCAGGCCTGGCAGCTCCTCGGGGTAGCAGGCTGGCGGCAGGCCTGGCAGCTCCTCGGGGTAGCGGGCCGGCAGCAGGCCTGGCAGCTCCTCGGGGTAGCGGGCCGGCGGCAGGCCTGGCAGCTCCTCGGGGTAGCAGGCTGGCGGCAGGCCTGGCAGCTCCTCGGGGTAGCGGGCCGGCAGCAGGCCTGGCAGCTCCTCGGGGTAGCGGGCCGGCGGCAGGCTTGGCAGCTCCTCGGGGTAGCGGGCCGGCGGCAGGCCTGGCAGCTCCTCGGGGTAGCGGGCCGGCGGCAGGCCTGGCAGCTCCTCGGGGTAGCGGGCCGGCGGCAGGCTTGGCAGCTCCTCGGGGTAGCGGGCCGGCGGCAGGCTTGGCAGCTCCTCGGGGTAGCGGGCCGGCGGCAGGCTTGGCAGCTCCTCGGGGTAGCGGGCCGGCGGCAGGCTTGGCAGCTCCTCGGGGTAGCGGGCCGGCGGCAGGCCTGGCAGCTCCTCGGGGTAGCGGGCCGGCGGCAGGCCTGGCAGCTCCTCGGGGTAGCGGGCCGGCGGCAGGCTTGGCAGCTCCTCGGGGTAGCGGGCCGGCGGCAGGCTTGGCAGCTCCTCGGGGTAGCGGGCCGGCGGCAGGCTTGGCAGCTCCTCGGGGTAGCGGGCTGGCGGCAGGCCTGGCAGCTCCTCGGGGTAGCGGGCTGGCGGCAGGCTTGGCAGCTCCTCGGGGTAGCGGCTGGGCGCCGGGGCCTCCCGGCGGGGAGCTGGACCTCGGGCGTCCGGCCTCTCCAGTGGCTGCCGCCCAACTGCGGTCTGAGGGCCGGCTTTTCTACTTCCTGTGCCGCCCCCTGGCCCTTGAGGGGCGGGGACAGGATTCTCTGGCTCCGCCCACTTAGGCGTCCGGGAAGGTTCCTGGTCTTTCTCTGGGGTGGCTGGAGACCAGACCGCCTCGCTACAAGGACATATATTTCTCACGGCCCCATTGATATCAGGATGACATGCATTAGCAATCTAGAAGGCCCTGTGATGTTAATTTCTTGAGAGGAGATTTTTTTTCCCCCAAATACCATGAAGTTAGAATCAGTCTAAGGGGAAATGTTAGCAAATTAAAATTCCTAGAAGCAGCATGGAAGCTGCTTAAGATGCCTTATTAGAGTCCAAGAAGGTACGCAGTACCATCAGATGGAAAAAGAAAAATATCAAAAAACAAGTTTAGAACAGTGTGGTTGAATGGAAAGGTTAGAAGAGTGTATTAAAACGGAAATCCACCCCTCGTGTCAGTGGAACAGACTCAAGAGAGATATAGAATGGGTGAAGGGGAAATCTAATGGACAAATAGCCAAAAACAAATGAGAAATTCTTTAAGTACATTAGAAGTAAGAAGAAACTGTGAGAGTCAGTGTATTAGGTACATCACCAGGCTGTCAATGGAGAAATCAGAAAGAATATGGAGACTGCAGAGTTGTTTAAGACTCTTTAGCACTTCAAGAGACAGGGGAAGATACCTCTACTAAGGGTACTCTTTACAGGAGAGGCACAGTCAGAAGTATTTTCTGAATGGCGGTGATGGAATACTGAGGAAATGAAGCTGCAACAAAGTATCTGGACCAGACAGAATTAATCCAAGAGTTCTAGAGGAACTAAAGACTAATGTAGGGTAGCTAAGCTGCTACCAATAACAAGCATTATAAGAACAGTTGGAGGGAGTGAATATCCCATGGGACTGGTAAGGAAGGTTTCATACCCCATTATCTTCACACAATAGCTGGAAACCTGCCTGCAGAGGAATAATGGCTTAGGATAGGGAGAAGGGACAGAACCAGGCTGGTACCAATTTATATTTCCAGAATGGTACTTTTCTATTTTAAAGTTTCATTTAAAAAAGAATAGATTTAATTAACACCTACAAGTTCAAGAATTGAAATAGCTGCCGTTACACCTTAATAAGCACTGAGCTGGGCTAGGGGCTCTCACTTGAACAATCTAGATCTAGAATAGGTACTGGGGTAAAAAGTCCTGATTGACAATTCTGTCTTCCCCCAGCTCCTCTCCCTTTGACTTCAGATAATCAGCCCTCTTCACTTTGCCATATTCTTCTTACAGCCCTCCTCCTAAAACCCCTGGCTTATTTTCCCTAAACCCTATTAAAACAATAATCCCCTTTTGCCTTTTCTTGCTGTAGAAAGAGAAAAGGATATTGACACTTTCTGTCCAAGCAAAGAAAACGGGAAAGGACAAGAAAATGTTAACCAAGATAAAGGGATACTTCAGTTTCTGCTGCAGTATCACATTTCTACTACCATATGGTCCCATGTGATGCCAGAAAGCCAAAGCACTCTTGGCCTCACTCACATGATTTAAAACAGCATCTCTATTAGTAAGCAAACAGTGATAACTTCCCCTGTCTCTGGCTCAAGAAGAAGGTTGGACCGAGAACATTAAGGGGATTTCCTCTTTAAGTTGATACTTGCCTAAGATTAAAGAACGCCCCACTTTCTATTATTATTTACAGAGCACACCAAGTGTGCTATTTTTATAGACAAATAAATTGACAAGATTTGTCCTTGGAAGAGCTTGCAGTTCAAGGCATGGATTCTACAAATACTTAATCACATGGCTGATTTTAGTGTTGTGTCCAAGGCCCCTCACCCACCTATCGATTAAGGTGTAGAACAGGATAAAATTTGTATACTGAAGTAGAAAATGAAGGATTGCTAATGGGAAGACTAAAAATGTCATAGCTATACTTTAATCATCTGTAATTATGGATGTTGAATGAATATATAGAAGGTAACACTTAGGTGAAGGCCTTGCCTGGCATGAGGGTGATTTTGTCAGTTCTTCTCCGATATAAATTGATGATTTGTTTAAAATGGTATTTTTGCTGAAAAAATAAGTAATGTGTCGTGTTGGAAGATGTAAATAAGAGGTACGCACATATGTAAAGATAAATTAAAAAAACCTTTTTCTGGGAAAGCCCAGGGCATGGGTGACACAGAATGACGTGACCCAGAAACTCCAAAACCAGCCGCAAGAAAGCAGAAGTGGGGTGCTTGAAGCTTGTGCATGCATAATGTACAGGTTACATAAAACTAGCACTGGGTAATGTGGTAAATGCTGATTGGAGAAAAGCTGAGTAATGGAGAATGTGAAAATGTATCAGAATCCAAGTGAACATGGGCCCAAATTGGAAAAACATCAGACCAGAAACTGAAGGACCAGACCAGAAGATCGGAAGAAGTGTCGACCCTCATGGAAGGTGGAAGGACTTTCTGGTGCACCGAAATGCAGTAACTTGGGCCCATTTACCTATTCCATATTGTTAGTTATTTATCTGAAATATATGTTCAGACACTATGTGACAATAATTCTGTGTGACGTATAAGTAAAGGCAAAAATTCATTTAAGCCTAAATTGGGTGGATTTGTTACTCAGTTTCCCACCTTACACTCCCAACAGGCTGGACATCATGGCAAAGCAGTCTGCAGCTAGGTACAGTACACTTTGGCTGCCACAGAATTAGAGTGGCCCTGATAAAGTCTATGTGTTGTACAAATGTCAAAGTCAATTTCTCTATATTGAAAAAAAGACCTAGGAAGTGAAAAAGGGCTAGGGTCTTCTTAGTAGCAGACTGTACCTTGAGGAAACAACATCTCTTGAGGAGCCAGTCATCCAAATAGGAGAAAATTATTATCTCTGACCACCAAAGTTGAGCTGTGATGACAGAGAGGACCTTCGTAAAGATCCTTGGGGCAGCTGATAGGCCAAAGAGCAAGACCCTGTAAGTGTTCAGTGCCCACTACGAATCTGAGGAAGCACCGATGCCTGGGTATATGGTTACATGAAAGTAGGTATCGTGGGGGTCAAGAGTAATGAACCAGTCCCCAGGATCTAGTGTTGGAATGATCGCTGCTAGGATGCCCACCTGAAAACCCTCTGTGTGAATAAAAGTGTTTAGAGTCCGAAGATCCAGAATCGGTCTCCACCTTACTTTTTTCTTGGGGACCAGGGAGTATCTGGATTACAGAATCCCTTTTTGATGAAAGTCCAAGGGAAAAGGTTCAGTTGCCCCTAATTGCAGGATGGGTTTCACCTCCTGGTTTGGGAGCCCCTCATGAGAAGGATCCCTGAATAGGGACAGGGGGTGGGGTGAAAGGGAGGCAGATACCTGAGCTGGGTGGAGTAGCTCATCAACATCACTTCCATTACCGATTTGTCTGAGGTGCTGCACTCCCAAGAAGGGAGAAAATGGGCAAGATGGAAGGATGGGGTTGAAGATGGAGAGAGCTTGTGGTCCTCGACCAATGGGTCAAAACAGTAATTCAGATGAGGTAGCTGATTAGTGGGCAAGAAAGCCGGGAATGTTAGTGGAGTGAAGGCTGGGGTTAATGGTACATTAATAGATCTGGTAGGAAGGGAGGGGCTAAATTGGGAAGCACCTTTAAGGTAAGGACAACCTGCATGCAGTGGAAAAAGGGCTTCCCTCTCTGCATTACTACAGCTGTACACTACTTCTTCTCACCTTTAAGGAATTTAACAGAGGGGAGCCAAAAATCAGAGGAATTTCCATATCAGCATAGACTTGGTGTCAATATAGTCCAGTGTCCTGTCTCTGACCATGGCCAACATCAAATGAAACTCTACTGTAGGCAGCTCTGGAATAACTTGCCCCCCAGGAAAGTTTATTCCTGATCTCCTTTCGCTAGAGGTTGGTTTATGCCCTGAAGATTGGGTGTTTATATCCCTTCCAGACTTTCCATTTTTTTAATCCTTGCAGATGAAACTCTGCATGTTCTTGTTATCCACACAAATATCCAATGCTGTCGAAAATCTTGCTAAACTCTTTTCCTTGATGTTACCTTGGGGTGACAGTCCCACAAATTAATTGTGCATTGTGGATAGACTCCATCCCTGCGCAGAGGACAAGCATAAAGCCAGTGCACCGCTGAAGTCCCATGTAAACTCTCAAAATAAGGCTAGAGGATTAAGCAGAGTGTGGACTCAGGCTGGCTCACTTATCAGGGTTAAATTTCACCCTGTGTGAGAAACTTTCCTTTAATCCATTTGAGATTTGCTGCCTTTCAATTTAATCAATGTCCCCTTGTTCTTATGTAGTAAGACCCATTTATTTTCTTCATATTGTCTTTAAGCAAAGCTTATTAGTTCCATGACATGCTCTCTGATTCATTTCTAAACTAAGCAGGTCTAATCTTTCCCTTCAGAAAGAAGTCTCTCTCCATTCTTCTGATCATTTGTGTTGTCCATTTCGGAAGCACTTCTCTTTCTGATATATTGTTAGTTGAGATGGAAGGAGAAGAACTGGATGATAGTACCTTCCTCAGAAGCAACTGGTGCCAGCTGCTATTGGGACCAGAGTGGATACTGGGCTAGATGGACTTCTGATCTGTGTCAATATGGCAGTTCCTATAGCACTATAACATTTTTGGTATTACCTCCAACCTGTGTTTATATATGCAAATATTTTTCAGATGCCAGAGGGAGAATTAATTAATTTACCCAAGGGCAACATTTTATAATTTATGTCTGGCCCAAGCTATACTTTTTCAAGAATTAACCCAACCAACTCTTATCCTCTTGATGGTAAATTCATTCTTGTGTAAACAGTAAAATTCTCTAGGACAGAGCAGAATGTCCAAACATTTTTCTTTTCTAAAAACAGATCCAAACATGCTTTATCACTGGGTTGGGATCAGGTGGTGCAAATTCTTTGCACAGCTGTAGCCTGCAGAGACATACTCCTAAATACAAACAGATTTTTAATTGTGAAATGAATTATGCTTCCTTTACTGTGTTCATGAATCAATCCTGATTTCTGCACATGTGTTTGTAAAGATTCATCAAATAGTTTGGCTGCAAATTTTGTCTTCAAAGGGTTGTTCGTGAGGATGGGGAGCTGGCCTATTTGGGAGTGGTCACTAAGTCACATAGGGTTGTTTCTGTTCCCTGATTGAGAGAATAACAAATAAAAAGTAGAAAATAGTGAATGCACCTGTAAAATATTTGTGTGTGAGGTGAAAGTGTTCATGCAAAAAAACCAACAACCCCTCATTGGTGCAAATGGTTGTGCCCAGTTTTATTCACTGTGATGAATTAATTAGCCACTTAGGATTTGAAAGAATGTTCACAAACAGTTTCTGCCATGGTTAGCCAACTTTGCTCCTCAATCTTTTGAAGGAAGGGGCACAAATGACATCTTTACAGGCCTGATCCAAAGCCAATGGGAGTCTTTTTCATTGACTTCAGGGAGCTTTTGATCATGCCCTCGCTGCATACGTAATAAGAAAATGTTGAACCTACATTCCATATCTAAGAAAGCAGTCATATGCCTTAAGGAATGCTGGCTGGACTTTGGGCGAAACGCTGATATGAACAACTTTAGAGGTGGATGGTCTCGCTGGAATAAGTAGCCCTTCACAAAGGTTAAATTTAATTATCAGTTGTCCAGTAGCCAAGTTTAAAACTATTTAATGAATGCTGAGCAAGCTTTTTACCTGTGCTGTGCCTCAAGAAAACTGGAATCAGATTGAAGTAATTTCTGTAATGGAAGAAAGATGGTGCTATTATAAAATATGACAGATGATGTCCTATTTGGAGGAAATAGAGATCCTGTAACTAAATTACCTGACTTTGCACAAGAAATTGCTGGTTTACATTATGAATTAATAAACATGCAATTGTACTGATTACCTTTCATTGAATTAAATTATAGAAAGTGGGGGGAGGATATTACTGAGAATTACTTTCTCTCCATCAGACTCCTGGGAAAAACAGAGCAATGTGAGGTGTAATATGTTGTTTCGTATCTCTACTTTCTACTTCCTTTATATGTGTGTGTGTGTTAATAATTGAAATTATTTTGAATGGATAACACCAAAATATCAGCATTAGACAAAGTTGGCAAATAATTTATCAACCACAGAATAAATAGCTGTCTTTACTACAAAGGGATCTTTCCACATTCTGCAATAATGGCCCAGCCACTAGCTTGTACTAGGATTGTCGGAGTGTGTTGGTTTAGTATCCAAGAATAATCTACTGTTCTCTCTACATTTGTGTTTGTTTATCTCAATTTATGTTAATCTTATTGATTGATTCTAAACAAAACATGTTTTACTGGGAAGTTGTCTCAGGATGGAGTTTCTGGCCAGAGAGGGCCCCGAATAGCAGACAGCCCGATTAAGAACATAAGAATGGCCATACTGGGTCAGACCAAAGGTCCATGCAGCCTAGTATCCTGTCTACCGACAGTGGCCAATGCCAAGTGCCCCAGAGAGAGTGAACCTAACGGGGTAAGGATCAGGTGATCTCTCTCCTGCCATCCTTCTCCATCCTCTGACAAACAGAGGCTAGGGACACCATTCCTTACCCATTCTGGCTAATAGCCATTAATGGAGTTAAACTCCATGAATTTATCTAGTTCTCTTTTAAACCCTGTTCTAGTTCTAGCCTTCACAACCTCCTCAGGCAAGGAGTTCCACAGGTTGACTGTGCGCTGTGTGAAGAAAAACTTCCTTTTATTTGTTTTAAACCTGCTGCCCATTAATTTCATTTGGTGGCCCCTAGTTCTTATATTACGGGAACAACTAAATAACTTTTCCTTATTCGCTTTCTCCACACCACTCATGATTTTATATACCTTTATCATATCTCCCCTTGGTCTCCTCTTTTCCAAGCTGAAAAGTCCTAGCCTCTTTAATCTTTCCTCATATGGGACCAGTTCCAAAACCCTAACATTTTAGTTGCCCTTCTCTGAACCTTTTCTAATGCCGATATATCTTTTTTGAGATGAGGAGACCACATCTATACGCAGTATTCAAGATGTGGGCGTACCATGGATTTATATAAGGGCAATAAGATATTCTCCGCCTTATTCTCCATCCCTTTTTAAATGATTCCTAACACCTGTTTGCTTTTTTGACTGCCGCTGCACACTGTGTGGACGTCTTCAGAGAACTATCCACGATGACGCCAAGATCTCTTTCCTGATTATTTGTAGCTAAATTAGCCCCTATCATATTGTATGTATAGTTGGGGTTATTTTTTCCAATGTGCATTGCTTTACATTTATCCACATTAAATTTCATTGCCATTTTGTTGCCCAATCACTTAGTTTTGTGAGATCTTTTTGAAGTTCTTCACAGTCTGCTTTGGTCTTAACTATCTTGAGCAGTTTAGTATCATCTGCAAACTTTGCCACCTCACTGTTTACCCCTTTCTCCAGATCATTTATGAATAAGTTGAATAGGATTGGTCCTAGGACTGACCCTTGGGCAACACCACTAGTTACTCCTCTCCATTCTGAAAATTTACTATTCCTACCCTTTGTTCCCTGTCTTTTAACCAGTTCTCAATCCATGAAAGGATCTTCCCTCTTATCCCATGAAAACTTAATTTACGTAAGAGCCTTTGGTGAAGGACCTTGTCAAAGGCTTTCTGGAAATCTAAGTACACTATGTCCACAGGATCCCCCTTGTCCACATGTTTGTTGACCCCTTCAAAGAACTCTAATAGATTAGTAAGACATGATTTCCCTTTACAGAAACCATGTTGATTTTTGCCCAACAATTTATGTTCTTCTATGTGTCTGACAATTTTATTCTTTACTATTGTTTCAACTAATTTGCCCAGCCCCAGAGCACCAGATGGGCAGGTAACACAGCCCCCAGCGCCCCCAGCCCCGAAGCGCCAGGCCGACGGGTGGCATGGTCCCCAGCCCCAGAGCATCAGCCGGGCAGCGTGGCCCCAGCCCCGAGCACTGGGCAGCACAAACACTGGCCCCAGCTGCCCTTAATCCCAGGGCCGGCACTACCATTAGGGGACCCTAGGCAGTTGCCTAGGGCACCAGGATTTGGGGGGCAGCATTTCCGGTCCCTCAGCGGCTGCCAGGTCCTCGGTGGCAGCCTCTCCCACCGCCGCCTAGGGCGGCAAAAAAGCTGGCACCACTCCTGCCTAGTCCCAGCCCATCTATGTGGAAAGAGCACCAGTGGGAAACAGGAGGGGATTGTGGGTGGAGCATGGGTGGGACCATGCAGGGCTGTTTGGGGAGGCTAGCCTCCCATGGCCTGTGATACCCACTCCCATGTTTGTAGGCAACATGAGTTGATTGATATCCGTAGTTTTGTTGCAGCTGGGGAATTATCAGCCACATCAAATTAGTCTTTAGCTTTTCATTCTGGGCTCCATTTGTTGTCCAAATGACCACAGTCTCACAGAAGGAAAACAATCTTCCAGCTGGGACTTTCTACTCAGTCATAACTCCTAGGGCTAAGCAGCTGCAGCCTTCCTTCCTCGGGAAGCACTGCAGGAGACTCTCCCTTCCTGCAGTCTCCTCTCAGCTGAGCCACTGCTGTTTTTTGTAATCATTCCCTTTCCAGCTGGGTCTAGTAATTGACCAGGGCTGCAGACCTCTAGCCCTTAAAGGGGCATGCTACCTTGTTATAATAGCCCTAGTCATTACAAGTTGTCACTTACATGAATGTAAATCTAGGATATTTCCTTTGGGTTTTCCCCCCTCCCAAAGTTGTATTGTGTTTGTAGAAGGTGGCAGACTGGGTAGTCCTGGAGATTGAAGACCTCAGCATGCCCACAGAACATTAAATGGACAGCAGGAGTGGAACCAATAAGAATGGTGGCTGTAGTGGTGTTTTTTGTGTTTCAGCTTAGATACCACTGTGTAGAGTGCCTTATAAATACCTTAAATAGGTAGATGTGGATTTCTCTCCCCTAGTAATTGGGTTGAGACCATATTTCACACAGGTCACTAAACCTCAATCAGATGATGTCTGTTATCAGTCAATGGGTTGGAACGAAACCATTACCCTGGAGATGAAAGTCTCCATTTTCCCTGAGGCAAGGACATGGTTTAGCTTAGAATGTGCTTCGTAGCAGTCTATACCACTGATTTGAAGAAACAGATGGGAGGGGAGGCCAGTGATGTTCTGGAAGCATGCTAAAAGTCAATGTTATCCATTTTTCTGCCATGTTCCCCATTAGAAATTCAGTCTCTTCTGGCTGGAATCACAAGGGAATAGATAAGCAGTGTAATGCACACTGGCTCTTGTCATCTCTGTGGGACCAAATCCTGGAGTCTTACTCAGTATTTTTCCTCTTTAAAATGGTCTTTTTCCAATGTGGTGGTGGTAGCCGAGAAAGTCATGTGGGCCTTTGGCCTTTTGTTATTTGTTGCTAGGTTGGTAGCTAGCAGTGTGGTGCTATCACATGCTTTGAGTATCCTTGAGGTAGATGGCACATCACTGACCTTTGACTGAGTAGCAGTGGTGGCATCATGAGCACCAGACATGGCTGCATGTCCCTCCAAATCCCATTCAATTCACTAACCAAAGAGTCTGCGGTGGATGGAACCTCCTGGAGTTATTGTAGCCAACTTCCTCTTATTGTGATTTTTTTTCCCCTGATGTTGGATGCGTTTCAGAGGGAGCTACAGACTAGCAGCTGATGGCAACAGGCAGAGGAAAGGTGGGGAGAGGGAGAGAAGAAAACACGTAGGCAATGTCAGAGCAAGGTTGAGTTGTTGGCAGCACGTTTGAAGTCACTAAGGCAGCTACTTGATAACTGTATTCAAATGAAAATGCACAATGGAAAGGCTATTTAAAATGAAATCTTCTTTCTTTCCTGGTAAGGAGATATCTATGCTGACAGGGTGGGATTGCTGTAGCTACGGTAATTGTAAATGATGTATGAAAGTAAAGTGGAATATCAAGCCCCATGTAGCTGGGTGTTTCTAGTCTTGTAGCTGTACAGCTGCTATGTGCAGTAAGGTACAATACGGAGTCCAATTGCCAAGGCAGGCAGGAGAGAGACACTCAGGCATCTCCAACATTTATTTGTGTGTCCTCTCTGCTCCATTAACTCCTTCACTGCCTTAAAAATATTTAACATAGAGCTAGGAAAGTGGTATGCGTATGTGTGGTTTCAGAGTAGCAGCCGTGTTCGTCTGTGTCAGCAAAACGAACAGGAGTACTTGTGGCACCTTAGAGACTAACAAATTTATTTCAGCATATGTATGTTGGTCCTGTGTTTATACTATAATAGATCAATGGCTCTACAGATGCATATAGTATAGCACGAGGATCATCTATGCCAAACACGTGGTGGGGGGGAAGAGAACTCAACCTTGGACTCCGATAAGCTACACTTCTATCAACTGAGCTATAGGCTAACTCTTTCTTCTTAAGCCAAGCACTACGTGGCCATTACCTATACTCCTCTCCCTGCCCTCCCCCCCACCGCCATAACACTGTATTTTATAAAAAAGACTTCAACTGAAGTGTGCAGATTGCTGTTCAATTCAAAACATGTTATAATTAAAAACATCATCAAACAAACAAAACATGCCCGAGAAAATATTGAACAGACTCAGGATGTGACATTAGAAACATACACGGAGAACAAAGGGCGTGTCTGTACAGGGGCCAACAATAACCAAACACTTCTGAAAAGCAGTGTTGTCTGATATTGTTTCCACAAAGTGGGGGGAAGTGGCCTCAGCTGGATGTCCAGTGAGAGCAACTTCCAAATGGGAAGCCACAGAGCTTGATTACACAGCTGACCAGGCTTGGTAGTGGGGACCTTAAGAGTCTGATTGTAGCAAAGGTCCTGATTCACGAGAGTACTTAAGCCTAAGTGTTGTACTGAATAGAGATGCTTTCCTGAATAGGGATCAGAATGTAGATACCTTTCAGGCTCATAGAGGAATTTCTGAATATAACCAGGTATCTCCTCATCAAGGATTTTAAAAACCAACAGGGTCAGCTTAAAATAAATTTTCTGTCTTATTTTCTATCTCTTTCCTAAAGGTTCCTAACATTCTGTTAGCTTTTCTGACCGCTGCTGCACATTGAGTGGATGTTTTCAGAGAACTATCCACAATGACTCCAAGATCTCTTTCTTGAGTGGTAGCAGCTAATCTAGACCCCGTCATTTTGTATGTATAGTTGGGATTATGTTTTCCATTGTGTATGACTTTGCATTTAGCAAATAATGCAACCCCTGTGTAAATTACACGTGTGGCAAATTGCCGGCACTACTATGATGGGTCCCGCACTTTCTCTTCTTGTGGGGAGGTTTCAGGATGCCATTTCTTGCCCCTGAACTGGGGTAACAGCTATCCTACTAGTATCCCAGGGAAGGGGAGTGGAGAGGGAGGGACCCGGGCCCGCCCTCTACTCCGGGTCCCAGCCCAGGGGCCCTATGATAGCAGGTGAACCACTTGTACCAGTGATTCTTTCCCCTGGGCTACTTCCCTCTCCTGACCTTCAGCTTGTGGGGCTTCCTGCCTTCCCTCTGCACAAGCCAGGTGTCCCTTTACCTAGGATCTTGGTCTTCTTAGCCCGCCGCAGCACTTCTCAAAACTCTCCTCCGCTTTCCTCCAAACTGCTCTTTGTTCCACCACCAATCCACTCTGCTTCACTCCTCCAAACTGCTCTCTGCTCCAGCACCAAACCAGTCTGATTCAACTCCTCCAAACTGCTCCAACTCCTCCTCACTCTGCTCCAACTCCTCCTCTGGCTGATTGAAGCAGGGGGATTTTATCAGGTGACTGGCTTCAGGTGCTCTAATTGGTTTCAGGTGCTTTTAATTAATCTTCAGGGAATAAGGCTTCTCCTCATCCTAGATCACTCTCCTGCTGCCTTCTGGCCATGCTGTATCACACATGGTTGAAAGAAAAATTATTGTACCGTGTCCTGAGACATGGATTTACATGGAATAGGCATAGGTGAAAATAACACCCAGGTTCTTACCCCATTTTCCTTCTGAGCTTGCCATCTGTGATGCAAAGGAAGAGAACTCGGTCATAATGAAGCCAAAACCTTTTTACTAGCATGCCTTCTGTTTTCCCCCGGTTGAGACTGAGGCATCTCTGATGCATCCCAATGGCAATATCATCCAAGCATCCCTCCAGAGCTGAGAATGAACTAGAATGGGCCACAAGGCAAGAAGTGGACAATTGCATTATCGCCATCCTGAAGATACTCTACTGCACATTTAGGAATATTGCCATGGGGCCTCATACATGAGTTGAACAACATGGTGGATGGGACAAATATGGAGGGATGCTGTATTTTAAATATCTTGGTGATAACACATTATTCATCAACACAAAAGGGGCACTCAAAGTGCACCAGCAATTTCCCCTAAACAGTGAAGTGATAGCTCTGGATCAACTTGAGTCATCTCAGACTAGATCATCGGGTTCCTTGTAAGCAAAAGGGCCAAATGACCCTGATCTGAAACATAAGGGAATCACTCCCAGCCAGACCAGTCACTCCCAACCTGGTCTTGAGCCCAAAGGAAGAGTTGTTTGTTGTTCAGTGGTCGCTCAGGCCCAGAGCCTCAAAGGTTTCTAAATACCTTAGAGGCTCTGGGCCTCAGTGCTTAAGGTTCTTTATTCTGTGTCTTGATCCTACCGCCTGTATATAATAATGAGAGCACTGCAGCTCCCTGCCCAGACTCTGTCTATGCAGCTCAGACTTTAAAGGCATAGTCCTCAATATCACATCTTGCCTTCCAAGCAAAAACTTAACAGCAACACTTTTAAAAAAAAACAAGGTGCCCCCTGCTCCACAGAGCTTACAGCCTATATTTAGACTAAGGAAAGAGAACAGCAGGAGGGACGCTGGTTGTCAGTGTGTTCTAAGAGTGCTAGAAGTCATGGTGAGATGTTCTCAGATATAAAAGGTGACCACTGAATCACTGGAAAACCTTACGTTTATTTCTTCTTGTGCCAAATGAAGACATAAGTCATTTCTTTTAAGCGTTTTATAATCCCTGCATCTAGGTGTAAAGGGGAGTCAATCCATCTATATCTGTATTATTATTAGATGAAGAAAAAATGGTGAGATTACAGATTCTCAGATTGAGTTTAAAACTCTAAGGCCCAGATCCTCAGAGATAGTTACCTAACCACCCTTGATTTCAGGGGGAGTTAGGTGCTTAAATACCTTTGAAGATCTGGGCCTTAATGAGCATTAGGATAAGATATAGTAGACATAACAATGTGTAGTGATGAGTTACATGAAGCTATGTTACATAAAGTCAGGAATTAAATAGCTGAAGAATTAAATACTTTTAGGAAGAGTTTTGTCTCTGAAGAAAGTAGCAAGTATCTAGAAAAGAGTAAATATAGTTCCATCACTGAAAAGGGGAGATTCTGGGAAAGAGTCTGAAAGGCAGACCTGGTAAATCTGACAGCTATATGATGACATATTTTTTGTGATTATATTTATGGATAGCTTAAGGATACATTCGGAAAAGTAAAATGTAATAAGGGTGAGTCGGCATAGAGTTGTGAAGGGGTAATCATGACAAACAATTTTGATTACCATTTTAAATGGAATAACGATTGGCCTACACAGAGGGGAACCCTGTAGACATTTTATATCTGGATTTTCAGAAAGATTTCAGCAAAGTTTCACGTGATGGATTACTACATAAGCCTTCTAAATATGGCTTAGGTAATAAGTGTTAGGATGGCTAAGGAATTTATTATTAGAAAATTGAGGAATTAAAGGGTTTTTTTTTAATGGCAGTTTGGGCCTTCGGAAATCAATGGGAATCTTTCCATTGGCTTCAATGGTCTTTGGAGGGCATGGTTCAGCATTCACGTCACACTCCCAGTCAGTACCCGGCCCAAGCCGGGGAAGCTAATGATCCAAGCAGAGGACCAAAGCTGGTGATGAATCCTGGTCACATGCCACCCTGAGGCATGTTGCGCATATGCTAAGAACCAGACTGGGCTTTGGATCAGGCCCTCAGTGAAAAGTGGAGACTCACAAGGATCTGTACTGGAACCAGTGCGCTTTAATACTCTTATTGATCATTTAGTGCTATAACGTGTGAGATCATTACAGTTGCAGACAGAACCTAGACTTGTGGAAAGATGCGAGCTGCAGCTTCTTCACAGGATAGCCTTGGGGGATTAGGTGATTGGGCTCTGAAGTGGAATATGAAGTTTAATGAGCCAGATCCTCAAATGGTATAAATTGGTGTAGCTCTGTAAGCAGGTGTTCACCCCACACTTGCCCTGAAGAGGTTAATGTAAATTGAGAAAGCGGCTAATTACCCTGACAAGCCACAGCTGAGGGAAATCAGGTGGCTAAGTAATCCTCTGACTGAGAGGGGGAGCCCAGCTGAGGAGGAATGAGCTGGACTGGATATATAAAGACAGGAAATTGAAAGCAGAGGGGCTTCTGGGAAATAGGCTGCAGTCACTCCCTAAGAGAAGGGAGGAATAGGTGGAGGCTGCAGAGACACGTAGCCAGCAGTTGCAACCTGGGAGGAGGAAATAGTGAAGCTGGGAAACCCAGAAAGGCAGCAGAGATGGTAAGCTAAGGGCTCAGGGAAGGGCAGTAAGGTCCAGGAGGGAACAAACTTTGACCCCTGGCTAGAGGGCCCCTGAGCTGGAATCAGGAGTACAGGGCGGGCCCGGGTTCCCTTGTCAGCCACCGAGTGGCACTATGCGGCAGTGAATGGGAAGACTGCCCAGGATTGCTGAAGGAAGACTTTGGTACCCTGGAAGGGCAAAACACATAGGGTGACCTGTCCAGAAGGCATGGGTGGCTGGGCCGGCACGCCCACTAGGCGACCCTAGGCAGTCACCTAGGGAGCTGGGAGCCAGGGGGGCGGCTGGCCGCGGCTGAGCTGGGAGCTGGGGGGGCGCCGCGGGCGGGGGGAGGCTGCCGCGGGAGGGGGGCTGAGCTGCCAGACCGCAGGGGGGTGGGGTGGGGAGCTGCCACGGGGGGGAGGGGGACTGGCTGCCACAGGGGGGGGCGGTGTTAGCTGTGGGGGGGCGCAGGACTGGGGCAAGGAAGTTTTGCCTAGGGCGCGAAACTTCCTTGCACCGGCCCTAAGGGGCGGGGAAAGCTCCCTGAAAATGTGGGGACGCAGGCGCCTGAACCGTGCACTGCCCCCCTTCTCTCCGAGGCCCTGCCTTCATGCTGCCCCTTCCCCCGAGGCTTTGTTCCTGTGCCCCCTCTTCCTCCCAAGACCTCTGGCCCCTCCCCTCTGTCACTCACCCTTATGGCCAGTAAAAAGTGATGGGCCCATGGCCCTCTGGCCCCACCATATTCTGGTGCCCCTGCTGGATGGCCAAGTCACAAAGAGGAGGCTGAAGCTCATGGCGTGAGAGAGGGGCTGCAGACCGAGAGAGGGAGGTGGAGAGACGGCATGCAACTGCGGGAAGGGGTGTTGACTTTCCAAATCTATTCCCCAGAATGGACAGGAAGAGGCACCATCCTAGTGGTGAGTCAAGCACCCCGTCACAAGCTCCTGGGGCATCAGTGGAGTGAGACTGATTTATATCAACTGAGGATCTGACCCCCTATGATTAAAAGTGTAGTTGGAAGAACTAATCCCTGAAGTAATCATAGCTTAAACAACAGCGAATTAGCTAATATGGAAGAACAGAAAATATGAGCTGATTGATACACGTGCTGCACGGATAAGGCCTACAGAGCAAAGTTTTCTAAAGTCCCAATGTCTTCTTCTGCATAAAGCTTATACCCACGAAATGTGCACCTGCCGTTGCATGGCAGCTGCCAAAATGGAGGCTGAACCCGCAGTCCTTCTAAAAACGTATTCCCCAGTATTTAAATGTTTGGTCCAATGTGTAGTAGCTGAAAAGGATGAGACTAGCAGCTAGCTTTGACATACCACTTTTAATCACTAGATAGTGAAGCACTTTAAAAGGAGGTCAGTATCACTGTCTCCATTTACAGGTGGGGAAACCAAAGCACAGAGGTGAAGTGACCTGCCCAAGGTCAAACAGCAGGCCAGTGGCAGGGCCAAAGACAGAATCCAGCTCTCCTAAGTCCCAGTTCAGTGCTCTAACCACTGGCATGCTCCACTAGAGAATAATATAAGACTAATGAGCTACCACTTGGAATTTGAGCACATTTGGCACTGTGACAGACTGACAATATCCTGAACATATCCTATGGAATTTTAATAGATTTTACTAAATTAAGTTAAACCTTATTGAATTAGGGTTAATTCCTTTGGGCTACATTGTCTACGCAACTGCATTTTTAATGTATTGTTGTGGCATTGTATGTATATTCTCTAGTATGGAGAAGGGATGCTAATGTATTTCCTGCATCATCAACCTTTGAAGCCATCACCCCTGGAGAGAGAGATGCATATATTAGTTCAAACTGGATTCTCCAGAGACCAACACAGAGAGAACAGACTTTTGGATAAAAAGCCTGGGTTTAAATGGGCCTGATCCAGCAAATAGACAGGATTCCTGCTCTATGGAAGGCCCTAATCGTTAGGGTAGGGTTGGAGGGATTGGGCCTTTGAGAATCCATAGGGTGGACCCTGGTGAGCTTATTAGCCGGTATGTAGGTTTTTTTATTGGTTTTAATGTTTTCTCTGTGATGCTTTTCACCTTAAGAATAAAGGAGACTAGCTTAGAAAGATCTGTGTGGTAACTTATACCTGTAGCAATCCGTCTGTGATCAGTATCTGAAGAGAAAGCAAGCAGGTCTGTTTAGGCAGACTGTCTTTGCTGGGAAATACACAGCAAAGGCAAGGAACTGTTCAGCCTGGACCTGCTCTGGTTAGAAGGGAGTAAGATGCCAGTTTCCCCTCAATTGAAGCAACAGCTGAGAAGGTAGAAGCTGAGAATGGGTGCCCTTGTAGAACCATGGAGGGGAAATACAGGTGGCAGACCCTATGCTGTATGATAAATAGAACTGACAAAACTGGAGTGACTTAGGCCTGAGCGACAACAGTTGAGGATGTGACTGATTTAAACAGGCCAAGAGTTAACTCAGGGATTGGCAACCTTTGGCACTTGGCCCATCAGGGAAATCCGCTGAAGGGCCGGGATGGTTTGTTTACCTGCAGCGTCCACAGGTTCGGCCGATCGCAGCTCTCACTGGCCGTGGTTCGCCATTACACGCCAATGGGGGCTGCGGGAAGCAGCAGCCAACACATCCTGCGGCCCGCGCCACTTCCCGCAGCCCCCATTGGCCTGGAACGGCGAACTGCGGCCAGTGGGAGCTGCGATTGGCCGAATCTGTGGACGTTGCAGGTAAACAAACCGTCCCGGCCCGCCAGCAAATGGATTTCCCTGATGGGCCACGTGCCAAAGGTTGCCGATCCCTGAGTTAAAATATTATTTTTTACTGTGATTGTAGCAGTGCTCCGAATGTGGTAGGCATTATACAGACAGGAAAAAATGCTTCTGCTGTGCTGAACTTACATTTGGGAAGGGGTACAAATTGCAAGGAAAATGATCAGGGCATGGGCTGTCACAACCATGGTGTTTATCCAGGCACTTTTGTCATGTGTAACACAGTAACACAATATAGCTTTTTGTCTCTCTCTCATGGCAAATGCCACATATAACCACTTGTGAGTCTGCTGATGCCCTTGAGCTAACAGACTAAGTCCTTTTATCTCAGCCAGCAGGTGCTCATAGTTTTTAGATTCAGAGGTCAATTCGGTCCCAGATGTAGGGGACTCGACTTGTTGACCAAGATGGCCCCATCCAGTGCTATATTCATATGCCCTCAGTACAGGCATTGCTAAATATATAAATCCTAACAAATTAACCAAATACATGGCTACCTTCTTACCCAGCCCCATTTTATTTAACCCGTGTATAATTTTTTAATGGAGAATGATTAGGGGAAGCTGGTAAAACCCAATCAGAATTGGGTAGGAGGGAGCAGGGGCCATGTTGGCAGAGGGGAAGGGGCATATGTGGGTTTTTCATTCTAAAACTTACAGAAATACTTGTTTAAGTTAGCAAAAAAAAATGCAGGTGGAGAGATGGGAAAAACTATCAGAAATAGTTTGCTCAACCTTCCCTCCAAGGTTCCCACATGTTTACAAACTGGTTTGAGCTATTTCTTATTTCTTCGGTAGGCACCATCTTTTTGTTCTGTGTTTGTACAGCGTCTAGTACAATGGGGTCCCGGTCCATGACTGGGGCTCCTACATGCTGTTGCAATACAAACACTGAATAATAATAAATCAAATTTGCCTTTTGAAGCGTTCTGTTGATTAACACTGCTTGCAGTGACTTTCCGTGGGTAATGTCATTGCCTTAAAGCAATGGAGCTCCGAATGAGCCACAAATAGTGCAGCCACCAGCAAAAACATGGTGCTGCTGAGCATGTGAACACTAAATAATGAGCTGGCAATGAAAACAGAATAGCCGGTGGCCAATGGCACGTCTCCCATAATACGCTCCTCTGCAATGGGTAAGGCTGCATATGCTTAAATTTCTCCTTTAAAATAAACCCCTGTCCCTCAAAATCTTACCTCCAATAAACTGAAAATCATCTTGTATTTCCTTATTACAACCACTTAAAGGAAAGTAATATTAAACACCAATAGCAATCAAGAATACAGATTTTTTTAAAATTATTGTTAGAGACATTGAGTCAAATGTCTGTAGAATTATCTACAAGACTCTGATGCTTGAATCCCTGTAGACTTGAACTTTAGAAGAAACCCTTGCCAAATTGCAGCAATGATGAAAGTTTTAAATGATATTCAGTTTTCACAGGCTAGCAATAAATATAGCATTACACTGTACATTGACCTTGCAAAGGCATCTGATAGAACAGCTTGTAGTCAACTGTAGGGATTTACTTGCTTGAAAACAGAGTGCAGCAAACTAGATTTATTTATGTACATGAGGCAATGTTACAACATATACTCCCCGCTCTAGTTTTTAAACAGATTGAAAGGAAATATGGTCAGCATTCAAATGTTTATTTCCATGCATATTAAAAGCCCAGAATAAAACCCTGCATTTTTATTGACCACTTCTATAGATAGTATTATTCTCCATCTAAATATATAAAATTATATATTGTGTCTTCAGTCATCATGAATATAATTGCATTAATCTGGAGTAGTGGGTGAATGTGAACACAAAACCAATGTTTTCTAATCATCACTTGTTAACAATCTATTTTTCTCAGCTTGACAAATACAAATACTTACACTTGATAGTAATTTAAAATTTAAAATTTAAAATTCATTGGCATCCAGCTGATAAGACACATATCAAATATTGGATTTCACTACTTAAACAGGCATTTCCAGAAGAACAAAGAGGATTCTGAGAATGACTTTCATTTGTTGCAGTGCCTCGATTATCAAAGATCCTACTAACCAAAACTTTTGGTTCTGCTGTGTCCTCCAGAGCTTTACATATCCAGTACCTCACCCCTATTTATCAGAGGTCTGTTCTGCAGATAACCTCTTTCAGACAGAAGAATTATACTGTATGTGTGGCACTCACAACTCAAATGCAATGTTGATTTACAACTTTGCACTCTTTAAGTGCAAGACTTCAAGGATAAAGAAAGAACTAACATTGTCTGAGAGTATGAGAACAAACTGCTCTTGCTACTTTGAGACATGATGAGGGAGGACAGAATGGAGAGTCGTAAAATGCAGTGACAATACCTTGCTGGAAAGTGCTGTTTGGTAATGTTAAGATAGGCAACCAAGAAGACCATCCCAGCCTAAGAGAATTTACAATCTACATAACAGAGAGGGATCAAGAACTGCATGAGACAGCGAATGAGGATGAGGGGGTGGGGCTGTGTGGTGAATTCACAATAAAAGAAATCGAGTTTAGTGGAAAAGCAAAAATAACAGCACATCACTCCTCTAACTAATGCCAGATGGGAGTGAATTCTACTCGTTGTGGTAGAAGGAAGTTTTTAAGAGGGATTTGAAAAAGAATAAAGTGACAGTTTTATTATTATGGTAGTGCCTAAGGACCAACCAAGATGGAGCCTCATTGTGTAGTCACTGTACAAAAAAAGAGTAGTAGACAGTTCCTGCCTGGAAGAGCTTACAGCCTGAATAGCCAAGACAGACAGCGGGGGGGGGGCTAGAACACATAAGCAGAGTGACCAATATGATGGCTGCAAACTTAGTTAATTCCATTGTGTTTTCTGGGGAGGAGGTTGGGGACAGGGGAGAGGCAGGCAGGGAATGAATTTAAACTGGAAGAACTAAGAGCAAGCCAGATGCTAGCTGTTTGTAGACGCAATAGCATAATGCAAGCTGTTTTGGACAATGGAGTTCCAGGCACAAATGCAATGAAAGGCTAGGGTGCATAACTGAAACTGATCAGTGGAGAGGCTGTGCAAATGTGAATGCTAGTCTCATCTAGGCATATCTCAGCTAATCAATTCCCTGTCATTGCAGAAGCCTTGGGCATTGGCGGCACCTTGGTGTCTCCTGTTCTCTGCCTGTGGCACACAATAATTTAGGCTCCCAAGGACTGAAAAGTTTAGTTACAACAAAAGCTATTGGGCTCAATATAGGGGTATCCAGGTGAAATTT
This sequence comes from Macrochelys suwanniensis, assembly GCA_033296515.1. Lineage (NCBI taxonomy): Eukaryota > Metazoa > Chordata > Testudines > Chelydridae > Macrochelys > Macrochelys suwanniensis. The sequence continues at coordinate 241,910,675 of CM065776.1, forward strand.
AATGCTTGTGATATACAGGAGGCCAGACCTAGATGATCGAATGGTCTCTTGTGGCCTTAAACTTTGTGAAACTATGAAAAGTAAAGAGGCACAGTTCTGAGAGCCATAATGTAAGCACAATAAAAACCTAATCGTTGTGAGGACAGAAGGGACAGGGCTAAAATGAGAATGCCAGAGGTCATACACAGATGTTATGGAAGGGACTATGAATAGGGTTTTCAGCAACTACGTGGAGATTATTTGGGAAGTAGAGGTTGGGTTGAGAGGCCAGGAACAGCTAGCAGTAATTGTGTAATTCTGATCTTTTAACATACTTCAGGCGTTATTTGCCATCTGAGCAGCAATTGCCAACTAAACTACTCCATCAGAGGACTTTGCAAAGCACAATAACTATGTCAACACTCTTGCACTGCTTTGAAATTAACTCGGACCCCTGGGTTTGCAACAGATGTTGGTAAAGGGGAGAAAAGGCATTAACAATACTTATTTTTAACACTAGTTCTGGAAAATAATCCTGACTCACATTAAGTTTTTCAGACTCAGAAACCAAAGCCAGCTCTGTTTAATTTGAAGGATGCTGACTGATTATTGGGTTTTTTTGAGAAGATAGAGATTTCATGTTAATTTGGAAGAGTTATTAATGTTAGCAATTAAGAAACAGTCATCTTTCTAAAATCTGAGTTGCTTTTTAAAACAACAACCTAACATGAGGATCATCTGCTGCTCAAAATGACAAGTTTCTGGCAGGGTTGTCTGTTCTTGTCTTAGGGATGGTGGTAATTTAAATTCCTTATATCTCCTGGTAATTAGAGTAGCTCCTCCCCTAAGTCATGGCTCAAGCCTCCTCCCTGATACTTGCTAATCAGAGTACCCTTTCCCCACTCCTCGCTTGGGTTGGATCATGGGTTTTTTGTTGCACCACCTGGTGCCTCCACTCAAGGTGACTCCACTCTGTGCCTGGGACACAAGGGGTTCTGTCCCTTGGGAAAATGACCATTACTACCATTCTTAACGAGTATAACCTAGTACACAGGAAACAAAATACAAAAGTGCAACCCCCAACAAACAAAACGCAACCCAAAATTAAAAATGTAACAAAGGAGGACAGGAAACAGATTCTCTAGAGAAGGAAAGGGTTATGGTTAACTAATAAATGCCAGAACAGTAATAATACAACAACTTCCCCACCTTCCACCATTCACAATTGTGCTACACGTTCTAGCTCCCTCCCTGGCACCTTCCTAGGCAGACGGAATGCCTAGGGTGAGTCTGGAGATGAGTGTAACAGCACTGTAAATGTTGCCCAACTTAAAGAAAACGAAAGGGGCAGGGCCCTTTCCAGGTGCGGAGTTTTGTGAAGGTTTTGCCTGGCTCTAAGTAGCCAGTGCCAGGTTTGTTCCCTGCCTCTTTGGCCACTGGGATGGAGCTGTCTGACCACACACCGGATCCCCCAGCAGTTCATAGTCTCCCTTTGTGGGAATTGGGAGCTAAGAAGAGACTCCCTGAGCCATTCTCCTTCTCTCTCCACTCCAAACTCAAACAGCCCCCCCAACAAAACTAACCCTTGTCCCTTTGTCTCTGAATCAGGCTATCCCCTCCTACCAAAGGGGCTGAGCAGCTCAAACTCATCATTGGCTCAGGAAACTGTCTGTATAAATCTCCCCATTAGAAGCCTCCCTCAGAAGGTGTTTTTCAGTCTCTTCTGTCCCTGCCTTGAACACTCAGCAAGCTCAGGAAGTCCATAAGGTAGGTCCCCTAGAGCATCAGTCTAGCGTTCCAGGAGCTGTCAAACTCCAAAGAAGGTGTGACCCTAAGAAACCCTCAGTGCCAACTGGCAAAATATTCACTGTTCTGTAACAGTTACTCCTGACAGGCCTGACAAAACTCAATGCTTTGACATTGCTTTCATAGTATTTTATCCAAAGAGGGTCAAGTGAGATCTCTAATAAAAGCTTATGTCATACTGATCCTCATACTCATTGTGACATGTATGTATGGATGATATTTAAGGAGTTGTGTGTATATGCTGGGAAATATGTTTAAAGTCTGACTCACAGAAGGTTGTCCAGAGGCTAATATAAATATGTATATTCAGGGTCTGCCTTACTTCACATGTGAAATAGGCATTGTAAAATCACACAGTGAAAGCCCGTTTGCATACAGTATCAACATGAAGACAACTTGGAGCCAGCACACCAGGGAGTAAACCAGGGAGTAAACCATGGGCTCATCATCATCCTGGGGACAAAACAATGAATTTGGGGATATGAGGAGAAGGCAAAAAGACACCTCTTTATTCTTAACTAAAGAAGCAAAAAATGCTGTGCTTTTGCACATGTTGGTTGGAGATGCTGGGAGATTGCTTTAGGTGGGAAAAACTAGGAAGCATGTTTTTTTTTGTTTATTTTAGCTATATAATCATTTCTGTTTCCATTATTATCCTTACTCAGTATCTCTTCAATCTTAATCTTTGATAATAAATGTATGATTGTTTTCACTATAGATACATCTCAGTGCTGTGAGATATACTGGAGCTGATCCAGAGTTGAATCAAACAAGCTGGTGTGTGCATTATTCCTTTGGGGACAGTTTATCTGGTAATTTCTGTGAGTGTCCAGTGGCTAAGGGCTGGACACTGCAGAGGAACACTTCAAGGTGACCTATTGTTAACCTGCAAGGCAAAGAAAGGGCTGGCAGAGCCCTTAGGAGATTGTATGGGTAACTAACAGACTGGTGATGTCAGGGAATTGACACCCAGTTAAGCACAAGAAAATTTTCGTCTTGCTGGAGGCAGGCAGATAACAAGGTAACTTGCAGTACTGGGCACCCCAAGAGAGCATCAGAAGCGGTACACTAGACTCCAATGTCTTTGGTAAAGTAGGTAACTATCATCTGAAACTATCTGCTTGAACCAGCACTGATTTTTCCAACTGTAGACAACTGTTACACATCACCATCATCCATTCAGCAAAGGCAGGAAGTGAAGAAGTATATCCTGTCTCATTCAAACTACAGCAGCAGTGTTAGATCTTGTTGTTATTATTTGTTTATGGTGGAACCCATAATCTACTGGGCCCTTTCCAGAGGTTCAAGAAGGGATGATCCTTGCTAGACAATCATGCAGTTTAAAGACAGACAGACTACGATGGTGTGTATATTCCATACAAACAAAAAATGGATTACTGTGGGCCTAAGAAGCCAATTAACATACCAGGCTCCACCTGAAAGGGTAGCCAGGCTTAACTGATGATGAAGCCCAGCTGGGAAGGGGCTGGGAAAAGACTATAAACAAAGGAAGTTGAGTAAAGAAGTGGGCTGTCATGCAATCTTGCATGAGGGTAATGGCGAAATAGGACTAGTATGGGAATCTCAGTCTTCGGTTAGAATGTGTACAGTGTGATAGCACATGGGCAAGGACTAAGAAAATATAGTGGAAATGAGAACTAAACCAGAAAACATATGTATCCAGGAAACATGGTTTGTTGAAAAGCTTGCTGTTAAAATTCCACTATATATTGCCTTTAGGCAAGACCGAAAACTAGATAGAGGTAGAGGTGTTTGTACTTTCATAAAGGAAAGATTAAACATAGAAGTAGAGAATAAAGTGCAGTTGAGATCCCCATGTGGAAGAGAACTTCTCTAAAGATTTATTATATCTATAACCTGTATGGGAAATCAGAAAGCTTGGAATTACAAGAAACAGTGAAGAATGCTAAAGAACATATATTATATGTAGTGACCTAAACAATCATAATAAGTTGTGGGAAAGTAGGACAACAATTGATATTAATGGTGCATGCCTAGTAATGCTCATAGATGAAAAAAACCTAGGAACTTTAAATGATGGCACCCCAAATAGATTTAATGTAGCAGATGGAAGGTTTTCTTGCTTTGACTGAGGAATTATAATAGAAGATATTGCAAGCAAATGCAAATGGGAAATTTACAAGGAAGAAGGAATGGGGTGTGATTATTTCCTTATACTTATTACTTTTCAAGGACAAAGTAAGGTTGAAGGTAATGGAAAATTACCCAACTTGAATTTTAAGAAAGCTAACTGGGAGCTATTTACAAGTAAATGTACTGAATTTGTGAATGTTTCCTGTGTGAGTGATAACACAGAGAATTTCAATGATGATGTAATAAAGGGGATAATAGCAGCAGCTACTGTAGCCATTCCTAAGATATTGAAGTACCCCAAAACCATAACTCACTTCTGTGGTGGAATGAGGAGTGCAAAATGGCAGTTAAAGAAAGGGGGGGAATCATATAAGGAAGCAAAACATATAATGGATAGTGAAGAGAGGAAGGGGCTAATTTCTGGAGAGGGGACTAGAAATCACAACTGCATTTAAAAGGCAAGATGAAAAGCAACAGTGCAATCTGAAAAATATCTTTGATGCCTGTATACAAATGCAAGGAGTACGGGGAACAAGCTGGTTGAACAGGAAGTCATGGTATATGAAGAAAAGTATAACTAACTTGGCATTACAGAGATTTAGTGGGATAACACCCATGATCGGAATACCAGCATTGGGAGGTATAGCTTGTTTCAAAAGGCTAGGTAAGGGAAAAAAGGAGGAGATGTTCCTCTGTACATCAAGAATGTACACACCTGCTTCAAAATCCAAGAGGAAGTGAGCAACGGACCTACTGAGAGCTCTGGGTGAGGAAAAAAAGGAAAAGAACAGTAGCAATGTTATGGTCAGAGTCTATTATAGTCTACCAAATCATAAAGAGGAAGTGAACGAGTAATTCTACAAGCAGGTAACAAGATTATCTAACACACATGAGCTAGTATTAATGGGGGATTTTAACTTCCCTGATATCTGTTGGAGGACTATTGCAGCAAAACTTAATATGTGCTGCAAATTCTTAGCATGTGTAGTGGACGACTTTCTGATTCAGAACATTGAGGAAACAACTAGGGGTCATGATTTTGGATCTTGTTTGGACCAACAGGGATGAATTAGTTATGTGAAGGTGGTTGGGAACTTGGGAGGAAGTGATCATGATCTGATAGAATTCAAGATTCTATGGAAAGGAGGACATGAGAAAAACAAAACAGACTCTGGACTTCAGAAAGGCAGATTTTAGTCAACTCCAAGAAATAGTAGGCAAGGTCCCATGGAAAGACCAATTAGGAAGAAAAGGAGTCAAAGGCGGCTGACAGTTCCTAAAAGATGTAATACTAGAGGCTCAACATCAAGCCATTCCAATGCATAGAAAAGGTAAGAAGAGCCACAGGAGGCCAAGGTGGCTGCAAAAAGGATACGTACAGGAAATGGAAGGAAGGGCGTGTCACCAAGGAAGTATACATGGGAATATAGCATGAGCAAGTAGGGACAAAATCAGGAAACCCAAGGCCAAGAATGATTTATTATCTGGCAAGGAATGTGAGAGACAAGAAAAAGGGGTTGTTCAAGCATGTCAGACAAACAAGAAAGATCAAGGATGGTGTGGATCCGCTACTCAATGGATAAGATGAGCTGGTAACGGAAGATGATGGGAAGGCAGAGCTACTCAATGCCTACTTTGCTTCAGTCTTCTCACAAAAAAATAACCAGATGACTAGCGAAGTTACCATAGATAATAAAGGGAAAGAGATAAGTAAAGCACATGTATTTGAATGAATTCAAATCAGAGGGATTGATGCTATTCACCTAAGTGTAAGGAAGGGGTTAGCTGACGAAATCTCGGAGCCACTGACAATAATATTTGCAAACTCATGGATGACAGGAGAGGTCCCAGAAGACTGGAGAAGGGTTAATGTAGAGCCCATCTTCAAAAACGGGAAAAAGAAGGAGCCAGAGGGATAAGACACTGAAGATTCACCTGATGGGACAACAGCTGACATGGGGCACCGTGAGCAAAGAGAGAGAGAGTGCAAGTTCACACCCAACTGACAGGAGGTGCTCATGAGAGGTGAGTGTCCCCATCACAGGTATATAGAGCCTTAATCAGACCAGTTATTGACTATGGAGGCCACGCTTTTAGCGCAGCATCAGGACTTTGAAAATTAGATTTAAAACAACCCATATGTGCTACAGATAGCTGCGAGTGAAATGCCAGTTACACTACAAACAGAACTACTGGACCTAACTTTCTTGGCCAAAGTTGATGGGAATTTCAACGATGAAACTATCAAACAAGTATATAAGGGCTTCTGGGAATTCAATAGGCCACAGGCTGTTTCAGTTAAAAGGTGTCTGCAGAAGTTGAAAGACAAGGAAAAGCTAAACAAAGTCAAAATTTTAGTCATGGGAAAATGAGTTATGAATGGAAAATCACGTGTCCAAATGTGGATTTAAATTTATTTTATAAACTTAAGGGTAAAAAAGAAACCAATAGGTATGAAAATGAAGTGTACCAATAAGGAGATGAAAGTGGAGTTATTTCTGTCAAATATATACACATGGGTCCAAAGAAGAACAAACAGGGAGAGTACGGATGGCATATTGTATATCAAAATTAGGAATTAGTACATCTAAAAGAATTTCTAATGTAGCTTTCATGACAATTGAACTACTAGCAATGATGCAAGTGTTAAACTGGATCTGGGATGTATGCCCAGTAGCAGTGGTCATTTTTTCAGAATCAGTATCAGGCCTTGTGGAAGTAAAAAAAGGTACAGATGGGATACGTGTATCATTAGCCTGGCTCCCAGCACATATTGGGATAACAGGGAATGAAATGGCAGACAAAGCAGCAAAAAGTGCTGTAAGATATGGAAGGATTGACATAGAAACACCCATGAGTAAGCAGGAATTCAAAAGCCTAGTACAGAAAAACTTTAAAGCAGAATGGCAAAAAAAAAAAAAAAAGGATCCACAAAAAAGAGAAGATTTTCTGACCTGGGCCCAAGAGTTGAGGATGACAACATACTTCATGGACCAGGTGGGTGAATGGTGGGGGAAGATGTTGCTGTTCCCCTGTTAAATCAAGTAGGTCAAAACTTTTGTGCTTCATCAGTATTTCACAGTGCAAGAGTGTGGTGAGGTTTTAGGGCTAGATTGTGTCTCAAGAACGCTACCCATAGTAAGTGGACATGCATAGCTGCTACTCTGCCCCAGGAGCATCCCAGGGAAGGAATTATTGCTTGCTTCCATCACTCCCAGGAGGAGGGGGAAGATTGTAATTTTTTGATGCTCTATTCCAGCTGCAGATTATGACCCTTCTCCTTATGCTGGTCTAACTTTATTGGGCAGCCAAGTGGTGGAGGGAGTGGAACCAAGGCTCTGACCATTCCTCACTTCTCTCCTCTCACCCTTCCCTAGAGCAGAAGTAGCAGCCCTCTGTGCATCTGAGCCAAAGTCTTGGCAGCCTCAGTTGAGGTGTTCTTATTCCATGGCCAGGCATGTAGTCTGGTTGAAATCTAGCCCTTAATGAATTTCCCAAGCATATTTGTTCAATATAAATTTTTTTTGTCTAGTGTAAAGCATCATTCTTCCACATTTACACAACCACTGCTGAAAACAATTATATACTACGGAGGAAAAAGAATGGTCCATTGGAGTATAATTATGCATAATGGGGTAAAATTAAGAAAGCAACAACTTTCGGCAGAAAAATGTATGAAAAAATCTTTGAGTCTAGGATCTGCTGTACTGTCTGGTGAAACAGTTTTTCAAGGGTGTAGAAGAGAGACAGCCTTGAGCATTGGGCCTGATGCAAGATTTGAGGCCTGAACCAAAGTCTGTGAACCAGAGTACTCCTGGCCTTGGCAAAACAATTACACACTAGATATTTATGTAAATACATTTCAGAAATCTACTACAGATACACTCCAATCTACTACAAAGTTAGATGGTTTGACCAAACAATTAATTGAGATGTTGTGTCCGAGATATCAGGAACAAAGGGGGATAACAAACAGATGTCATGAAATACATAAAGTGGTATATAAGTTGTTTATACTAGCTGTTTGTCTCAGTCTATAAATGTCAGGGTACCTCACCTTAACCCTTTGTGTGGCCTAGGAGACCATCAGAGACTCCCACTGTTGACTGAACCATTTCTTGCCACTGAGCACTTAGTGTTAGCGTACCATGGAGCCAGAGTGCTAGGACTGTGCCCTGAGAGCAATAAACCTGGCCGAGTGCCTTTGTCACCTAACTGTGCCTGTGATCTTTCTTATGAGTAACAATGAGGTCTACTGAATTAGCAGGTTGCATTATCTGCTGTTAGTACTGATAGCACTGGAGATCCAAGGACAGATGTACTCAGCAGCCTGAACAGCATTACCGAGGCAACGGCATTCCTTCCTTCTACACTTAATAACAAAGGGAAGTGGTGGAAGCCTATTTGGTGCTCTTAAAGCTAGACTGAACAAAACATTAGGATGTGTTCTGTTAGGAACAATCTTACATTGTCAGGAATATGACCTGTGTGACTCCATAAATACTTTGTTGCAAATGCTGGAGGGATTCTCCTTCAGAGTTTCAGAAAGTACCAAATATAGCATCCCCCTGCCTCTTCCCCCCACACAGTTCTGTTCCTGGTGCTCCATTATTCCTTCAGAGATGGGAAAGACCTCCAGAGAACATGACCTCTTTTAACACAATGGGACAGATTCATGTAACTTCAGAAATGGGTCATACCAGGCAAGATGAAGGTGAATATTTAACGCAGTGCCATAAATCTAGAAGGTGCCTTACAGAGAGGGTTGAATATGCCTCCATGTCCTTAAACAGAATCTGAAATTGACTAATTCAATGATCATAGCAGTCAATCACAAAAAGATCCACCTGTGACTTAAAACTAATCATATTAATAACAAGGAAGATAAAATATCTCAAATAGGGACGTCTCTCCTAGTACACAAGAGGCAGGATGTTTGAACAACTAGAGTGTTAGGCTAGGCATTGGGATATGCAGGTTTGATGCCACAGACTTTGGACAAGTCACTAAGTCTTTCTCTGCCTCAGTTCCCCATTTGCCAAATGAGATATAGCACTTCCCTACCTCACAGGGGTTTTGTGAGGATAATTCAATACAGTAAAGATCATGAGGTGTTCAGATACTACAGAAATGGGGCGCCATTTAAATACATTAGATATGATACATTCCCGCTCTTCAATGACAGAGCTTTCTGTGTGCTTTGACTGTAAGTGAATTACTCTGTAAGAACATTAAAGAGAGGAAAGCTCCTTTCTGGTTTCAATGCCACCAACAGAAGGGCAGAAAAGGAGGGGGGAGTTGAATTTCAGTGTTGCATAAATACAAGAGAATATTTGTCTTGTGCTAGTGATACTGTTTTCCCTCCTTCAGACCTACTTGCTATCATAACACCTATAAGAGAAATGTATTCAATCTCTTTTGGGAAGTGACTTGTCCCATTTAAGATGCAATAAATAATGCAGCATTTAAAAACACAAATCAAACATAAAATTCTTCCCCACAGAAATCATGAAGATGACACAAACTCTCTGATGTGAAAGACATGGCTCCCAGGATATCACTAACTGAATTAATACCAAAGTTTTATAGTCATTGGTGATAAAGACCTTTATAAAATTCAGACAATAACAGAAAACTATAATAAATCCATGGCCCCATAGGACTTCACAGTCATCATTATACTAGACACCACAATCCTTCAGAATTCCATGATGATGGTGGGATTCTCATGCCCCCAAAGCACAAACCTCTGTTGTTTCATCTATGGAAAATCACTGTTTGACCTGTGATGCTCAGACTTGAGCAGTTTGAATTCTTTCCATTAGTGTCTGATGCATATCGGAGTGGGTTGAAGAGTATTTGTCAAACTAAAACGTTGAAAAACTTTGGCTTTGTTGATTGATTTGTGAATGATTTGAAATCCAGTCCTGCTGTTGACAATTAATTCAGTATTTGTGAGAATTGAGTGAGGAGTTTGAACAAGCAATGTTTGGACGATGGGGTATGCGTAAGCTGTTGGCTGTGTGGGGCATGAAATGGTATTAAACAGGAAACAGTAGCATAGCCGGGGGGGAGCAGGAGGAGCGGCTGCTCCCCCTGTGAGCAGAAGTGGAGCCGTTTCTTTTTAAGCGATGCTTCTTGTACTCACCCGGCAGCGCTCCGGGCCTTCGGCGGCATTTCGGCGGCTGGTACCACGAAGACCCGGAGCGAGTGAGGACCCACCACCAAAGTGCCACCGAAGACCCGGAGTGTCGCCGGAGGCACCGCCGGGTGAGTACAGGGGGACCCTGGGGAGGTGCCTTTTTATAGTGCCGCTCCCCCTGTGCTCCGGACCTGCCTACGCTACTGACAGGAAAGAATAGCAAATGACAAACAGTGAATAATACACTTCTGGTACAAACCTGTGATGCTTTAGGGAGTCTAAAATTTCATAAATCATCAGGGATGATCCGAATATTCATAGATAGCAAACAATAGGACTCTATAAATAGCAACCAATCAAATCTTAACAATTTAGTTGCAATGTTTTCCATTTTTTGACCAGTTGTAGTGCGGGTAGGTGGGGCTCGTCAGCCTTGGAAGACAGCCCACCTAGGAGAAGGAAAACTCTGATTTAAAACCTCCACTGCCTTGTGGCAATACCCACTCATGGGAAAGGCTAAGGGAGTCAACCCTGAAACCAAATCCGGTGTCGGAGTCCTGATGGCGGTCTGACATTGTCCTCATCGTCATTCCGGCAACTCCTGCGACGCCACTGGTGCCAAGTTGTATCGACATTGTCTTTCCCTTGGATCCATCAGTTGTGTGGAGAGGGGGGTTCTGCTGCATGGGCAACAGCTGTTCCTCCATATCACCCTGCCCTGGCTTGCACCCTGGAGAGGACAGTCCAGCTTCGCTTCACAGCGTCGACACAACTCGGGAAGCAACAGTTTACCGGTTATAAGCCCCCTGCTCGATTGGCATAGAGCTGGCGCCAGGGGTTGCTTCCGACAGTGGGAGGGATCACCACGTCTCACTGGACAACTATCGCCTGCCTCAACTATCGCAGCCCCCAGCCAATAAGGTGTTGTCCCGCCACAGTTCACCTGCTTCACTGGGTGCGTGGGGCTTAGTGTACGTGAGTACCCGACAAGTGGACTGCGAACGATGCACCAGGCAACAACAAAAGAAAACCAACATTTAAGAAACCAGCCCTCAAGTTAGGATGCTGGAACGTACGGACCATGACAACTGGCCTATCACAAGACCTTCAGGCAATCAGCGATGTTCGGAAGACTGCAGTCATCAATGATGAGCTAGCACGACTCCAAATTGACATAGTAGCTTTGCAGGAGACACGGCTGCCAGACGCTGGGACTCTCAGGGAAAAGAACTATACGTTCTTCTGGCAAGGGAGGAGTGCCGAAGAAATCAGAGAGTGTGGTGTTGGATTTGCCGTGAGAAATTCTTTACTGGGGATGGTGGAACCTGGTCAACAAGGAACTGAAAGGCTGTTATCACTCCGACTCCACACATCCACTGGACCCGTCAACCTGACCAGCGTGTATGCACCAACACTCGACGCCAACAGGGATAGCAAGGATGAGTTCTATGATCAGTTAGACACGATCATCAGGAGTATCCCTAAAGAAGAGCACTTGATACTACTGCGTGACTTCAACGCCAGAGTGGGCGCTGACCATGACTTTTGGCCAACCTGTCTTGGAAAGTTTGGCGTTGGAGAAATGAATGAGAATGGACAACAACTTCTGGAACTGTGCTCGTACCATGACCTCAGCATCACCAACTCATTCTTCCAGACAAAGCCTCAACACAAAGTGTCCTGGAGACACCCTCGCTCCATGCACTGGCACCAACTTGACCTGATCATCATCAGGCAGTCTGCCTTGAAATGCGTCCTGCTTACTCGCACCTTCCACAGTGCTGACTGCGACAGTGATCACTCGCTGGTGTGCAGCAAGCTGAGGCTACAGCCAAAGAAGATCCACCGCTCTAGGCCAGAGGGCAAACCCCGCATCGATGTGAGCAAGACCGCACACCCAGACAAGGCAGAGAAATTCACCCATGAGCTCTCCGAGGTGCTGAACTGTATGCCTCCCGGTGGCTGCGCCAAAGAGAGATGGGCCCACATCAGAGACGCAGTATACAGCACAGCCATGAAAGTTTTTGGAAAGAAACGAAACATGAATAATGACTGGTTTGAGGCCAACTCCGCCACACTCACTCCAGCCATTGAAGAACGCCGCGCTGTTCACCTGGAGTACAAGCATTCCCCCAGTCAGAGGACTCTACAAGGGTATCGATTTGCCAGGAGCAAAGTACAGAGACTAGCTCGACAGTGTGCAAATGATTACTGGCTCCAGCTCTGCTGGAGCATTCAACTATCTGCTGACACTGGAAACATCAGGAGAATGTATGATGGCATCAAGAAGGCCATGGGACCCACAAAGAAGTGGAGAGTGTCACTAAAGTCTGCAACAGGCAAAAACATCCAGGACAAGGGCAAGCAGATGGATAGATGGGTGGAGCACTACTCTGAAGTGTACTCCAGGCAAAACACCATCACCGAAGCTGCCCTCAATACTGTGGATGGTTTTCCCGTTGAAACTGAGCTGGACGAGAAGCCCACCATGGAAGAACTGAAGAAAGTCATTGAGAGCTTGTCCACAGGAAAGGCTCCAGGAAAGGATGGCATCCCACCAGAAGTTATCAAGTGTGGCATCAACGTCCTCCTAGAACACCTCCACGACCTCCTCTGTCAGTGCTGGGACGAAGGTGCAGTACCTCAGGATATGAGAGACGCCAACATCATGACCCTCTACAAGAACAAGGGTGATAGAAGCGACTGCAACAACTACAGAGGCATATCGCTCCTGAGTGTTGTGGGTAAAGTCTTCGCACGCGTGATCCTGAATAGACTGCAGAAGCTTGCTGACAGAGTTTACCCAGAGTCACAGTGCGGGTTCCGAGAAGGGAGATCCACAACTGACATGGTTTTCTCCTTAAGGCAGCTGCAAGAGAAATACAGAGAACAGCACAAGCCGCTATTCCTTGCCTTCATAGACCTGACCAAAGCTTTCGACCTTGTGAACAGAGATGGGCTGTTCAAGATCCTGGTAAAGGTTGGCTGCCCACCGAAGCTGCTGAGTGTGATCCAGTCTTTTCACGACAACATGAAAGGCACAGTACTGTATGATGGCTCGTCCTCCGATGCCTTCGACATCCACAGTGGAGTAAAACAAGGCTGCGTTCTCGCTCCCACACTCTTCGGCATCTTCTTTGCAGCATTGCTGAAACGTACCTTTGGAAATTCCACAGAGGCAGTCTATCTCCACACCTGGTCTGACGGGAGACTTTTCAATCTGGCTCGACTAAAGGCCAAAAGCAAGGTATGGGAGGCAACAATCAGAGACATGCTGTTTGCAGACGATGCTGCCCTGGCCACCCACACAGAAACCGATCTCCAGCATCTGATTGACCGCTTTTCCAGAGCTTGCGAAGAGTTCGGGTTGACAATCAGTCTTCAGAAGACCAAAGTTATGGCCCAGGATGCAGAACATCCAAGCATTGCCATCAATGACTATGTGCTAGAGGTGGTCAGTCAGTTCACCTACCTTGGATCTACCATCACAGACAACCTCTCACTGGATCCTGAGATCAATCGTAGAATTGGCAAGGCCTTCACAATTTTGGCCAGATTGTCACAGAGAGTATGGAACAACAACATGCTGACCATCAACACAAAGGTCGCTGTGTACCGTGCATGTGTGTTAAACACTCTTCTCTACGCCAGCGAAACTTGGACCCTCTACGCTTCGCAAGAAAAGAGACTGAACACCTTCCACATGCGCTGCCTCCGTCGCATACTTGGGATCACTTGGAGTGATCGAATAACAAACAACGAGGTGCTGGAACGTGTCAAGATCTCCAGCATGTTCACTCTCCTCTGTCAACGCCGCCTCAGATGGCTTGGCCATCTAAGTCGCATGGAAGATGGACGGATCCCCAAAGACCTGTTGTATGCTGAACTTACCTCCAGAAACAGAGCTACTGGATGGCCCCACCTTCACTTCAAGGATGTTTGTAAGAGGGATCTGAAGACTGTTCAAATCGACATCAACAGCTGGGAAGAGCTCACCCAGGACAGATGCAGATGGAGACACGCTCTGACCACTGGATTGAAAACTGGTGAAGACAAGCTGCGGCAGCTTGCCGAGGAAAAGCGGGTTCAACGAAAAAGGAAGCAGCGGCTCCAACCCACAGCTGACACCGCCTTCAAATACAGCAAATGCAATCGAGACTGCCACTCTCGTGTGGGGCTCCACAGCCACAACAGACACTGCACAACCATCAACTAAACATTCCCCATGGGCGCATATCCATTGTCTCTCGAGACTAATGGACGCCAACAACAACAACAACAAAGTGCACCTACACATGACCCAATTCTTTCCAATGTAGCCCTCAGACCAGGGGTTAGCCACCGTAATCCTGCCTTTGTCACCTACAAATTAGACTGCTGCAACTGCCTCTAGGGTGGAATGCAACCGAGTTTTGGAAGGTGAAGCTGCTGCAGCACACACCAACCCATCTCTGCCAATAAAAGCTGCTGCAACCAAATCAATCTTGTGGTCTGCAAATTCAACTGCCTCCCTATTTGTTTCTGTTCCATATTCAAAGTCCTGGTCCTAGTGGTTTAAGATCTAGATAACCTCAGATACTCTTTGTCCATCTCTGATTTATCTAGGCATTTGTGTGCCTCAGACACTATGCAGTTAGGGGAAACTCAGGCTGAGACTAAGGCAGGATCCTGATTCCAAGCTTAACTGTGTTCAGGTAAAACTAGAAAATCCACATTTCAAATAATGCCTTTCGCCAGTAGTGATATATTCAGCCCTAAGGTGGCCAGCTGTTTGTGCTGTATAAATCAGGACAGTCAAGTTTGCTAGCAGAACAGACCAGTCCAGTAGTATACACCAATCCAAGACATGGCCACTACTTTGCATCTTGGAACAGGTCTCTGATAAGAACACCAGTGCTCTAATCCTGTAACAGCAGAGCACTAATGTTCTAACAACCTAGGGATGCAAAAGGAGTTTTCAGAACAGGACTTCCCAGACAGTGGCTGTTCTTCAGTTTAAAAATGTTCATTGCCTGTGCTAGGGCTCAATTCTGCAGCCCTTTCGCAGGACTTCAGTGGGAAGTTGAACTGAGAAAGGATTGGACAGTTTGGCTCTTATATTTTTCTTGCTTCTTATCCTCTTGCAATTTTATATAAAAATAATCATCCTACTACTTCCATAATGGATACTGAAGATTCTGAAGGCTACATCCTTTCTGGAAATTCCAGAGTATGTTCTGTCTTAATTTTCAAGACTTTGTTTTCATCTTCAGTAAATTAAATTACAATGGCAATAGCACCAACCAACCAACACAGCAATATTTTCACATGGAGAAAAAACCTAAGTCAGAAACCAGACTGTTATATTTCGATTGAGGAAGTTGTAGAATCTAAGCAGGTTATAGAGAATGCACAAGGTAAAAGACTAAACAATGATCTTGGGGACAAGAAGTGCCAGTTCCCGTTTTCTTAAAATATTTGGTGGGAAAATAGAAGAAGAAAAAATTAAACATACACAATTTGGGCTGTGGGTTGCATTGTTATAAACTGCAGAAACGGTCTCCAGAAACGCCGATGGTGCAGGAGCAGGCTCTAGCAACTACTCATGCCAGTCTCTGGATTGTAGATGTGGCAATGAGTCCATGAAGTCCCTTTAGAAAGTACATTGGCTTGATAGCAAAATGCCCATCATGATGCTTTTAGACCAATTCCCTGTGGACATATCCATAACACACAAAATCAACCATTCTTATAGGAGGGGCTCGTAGCACTGTTTATTATGAAGGTTGCCTGACACTTCCCATTATAAGACCCTGCTTTAAGTTGCTTGTAACTTTTTCAAACTTTAACGGAAAGTTAACTTTAGCTGAACTTTTCCTTTAGTATTTACTGTTTATAGTACAATAACACCTAGGAGGGACCAGTAATAGATCAGGACCCCATTGTGCTAGACACTGTACAAATATTGAACAAGGAGATGAAGTTCTTATAATCTAACCACGACTGCTATCCTTATTACCAAACGCAATAGCGCCCGATAGACATGCCATGGATTGAAAGGTTGTGGAGACTGAACAACACATGACACGGTCCCTCTGGGTAAGGGTTGAGGCAGAGTGGCATAGGGAAGCTTGTATAGCCACTGACTTTGCTGCACACATCTATTCTTTGGCTTCATCTGCAGGGCTGTCAGTTCTAGCATGCAGATTAAACAAGAACTGGAAAAAACACCCCCTAATAACCTCATTTTGAGAGTATGTGAGTATTGTATGACACAACTGACACAAGATAGTAAATTGAAAACTATACGGTTGACATTCCATTGTCCTTGGAGATTTGCAACACACACATAGACACACTGATCGCGCTCTGCTGCGAGCACTCCGGAGTTGTTGACATATCAGTAGGAGGTTAGCAGGAAGTGTCATTCTTTTGTTTCCCTGCTTTTTTAAAATTCAGTTTGTATCACAGCCTTTATGCTGTTTGTGGAAAGACAGAACCTTTTCTCCTGATGGCTGGAAAACACACACTAAACATTCTTGCTGTGTCAATTGTGTCTGTACCTCTTTAAAATAAATGGCCTTATTCTGCCACCACAAATCATATTGACTATATTCATAATTATTTATATTTTGGTAATGCCTAGGAGCCACCCTTAGTCGTAGACCAGGACCCCATAATGCTGGGCACTGTACAGCACAAAACAAAAATATGGCCCCTTTCCTAAGGAGCGAACAATCTAAATGTAGCCCTTCTGCCAGGTGGAATTGGCAGCAACAAGGTCTGGGTCCAATATCTAGGAGTGCCTCTTAACAATACAAATCAGAACTGGCTCGAGCCGCCACCCAGTAATCTGGGAAAATTAACCACCAGCCCAGGTGCCTCGAAGAGGCAATACTTCCCCACTCGCAAGCACGGAGTCTGTGTATAGCAAAGAACACTTTTAATAAAAAGGTGAAAGAACCCAGCATTCATTTGGGAAAACACCACAACGATGATTTGGAAGCAAATGATCAAGAACAAACACCCGGCCTTTGCCTCAGTTTCTCACCTTTCGGCGTGAAATTCCAACAGAAAAGTGTTCCTTTAACATGCCACTCCCCCCTCCCTCCACTGCACCCCATTCACAGTTGCTGTCCTGGGTCAGCGAAGACCCAGAGTTCAGAGGTGCATTCATAGAATCTCAGGGTTGGAAGGGACCTTAGGAGGTCATCTAGTCCAACCCCCTGCTCAAAGCAGGACCAATCCCCCAACTTTTGCCCCAGATCCCTAAATGGCCCCCTCAAGGATTGAACTCACAACCCTGGGTTTAGCAGGCCAATGCTCAAACCACTGAGCTATCCCTCCCCCCATAGTCACTTGAATTCACCTCCCACCCAAGGGGCTGGGTGGGGGCAATGCCAAGGAATGCTTCAGCTGCTGTGCCACCGCTGCAACTGGCTCACAGTTGCTGCCATTCTCTCTGCTGCCACCATATCTGCTACCACTGCCTCTCTGCTGCAACATCACTGTCTGAAGTCCCCCCACATACCCCAGTTCTCATTACTTCAGTGGGTAGTGGGGAACCTCACTGGTAGCACAGGCTGTGCAGTCTCTTTCAACACAACACTTTCCCACACCACGCTTAAGACCAAGCACCTTCTTATCAATGATTTCAGCTCTAGTGATCACTCAGCAAAACAAAGACCCTAATTTGAGTCTAGGGAGCTATCTTTAAACTGTGAAGGGGAGGGGTCATATGGCATCTAAGACTCCTTAGACACAGTCCAGTCCACACCACTGGATCCTCCCCTCCCCCTTTACTGTGTTTTGGCATCCCTATCCCCTGTTTAGCGCCCGAGTTTCAGTTTGGGGGGAACCCCCTTAATCAGGGCAGGCTAAGTACAGTTCTGCTTCTCTATACTCATACAATAAGGATAACATTTCTTTACCCCTGCACTCAAGAACAGATTTTTTTTTTTATTAAAGCTAATGTTAAAATGATCTAATACACAGGTTTAGAGAAGAGTGTCTATACATCTGGGTATAATGCTTAAGTTATCTAAAGGTACAAAGTTTGGTTTAAACGTCATAGAAGACATATAGTACATAATCTGCAATATCCCAAATTTAGGTTAATAAATTGATACAGTTTAGATATTAGCGTCCAAATATTCAGGTACATCACTCATAAAAGGTTATCTTAAGAGTAGCTTGTGGAAAGCAAATGTAGCAATGAGTGTTGATGGTCCCTCAGTAATTGAGAATTTAGGCTATGTTATCCCTTAGTAAATAAAATTCATCAGAGAAGTATTTCAGTTACTTTCCCGACTTTACTTCTCAGTGGCATGCCAGCTCATCTCTCCTCGTGTTGCCAATTGGTAACCCAACACCAGCCAAAAGTGATCATTTTGGCAAAGCAGCTCCATCATGCTGTGCACCTAGGCAGAGTGGGGGTGTCTATGCAAACAAAATCTGCTCCTGGAGTCTTTTCCCATGGCTCATCACTAGATGTCAGGGGACAGCTCATTCATGCCTGGCTTACATAAATATAAGACAAAAGACAACAGATGGAGACAGGAAAACACAAGGCAACAATGAGACAATGTTGGCCAGTGTGATGGGCAGTGTTCTCAGTACACCAGCAACCTAGCCATTATCAAGTTTTTCATAGGCATCGCGGCAAAGGTGAATGTTAAGGAGGGTTTTGAAGGAGGATAATGAATGTTGTGGCATGCTGTGATTGAAAGCAGCACCCTGGAACCCCCATATTCGCCATTGTCATATGATTATGATGTGTTTTGTACAAAGTATGCCTTGTGAAGTATCATTTTAAAAGTCTTGATCTGTTGAACATTAATATCCTGTTGGATTGTATGTGCTATCGTGTGGGAAACGATGAAATTTTGCTATGTGTGTGTTACTGAAATATGTTGTCAGGTTGGAAACACCCACAACCAGCCTTTCAGGTGCAACAATGGAGCAGCCAGATGCGCTGATGACCCACTAAAGGAATCCAGACTCCCAAGGACTATCCCAGGAACCGTATACAATGGAGACTTCTCAGAGATAGCATGTAGACAAAGGAGGCTGACTGACCCACGCCATAGCAAAGGATCTTTCCAGCAAGCTGGAAGAAACTATAAAAGTATGGGGGGGAACGACATCATTGCTGGGCCTTTCTCCACTCACAACTCAACACCAGGAAACACGTCTGAAGAACAAAAACTGAACTGGGGAGGTGGTGCCAGGCTGAAGGAGTGTCCCAGCTTGTTTATGGAAGATCTGTAACCTGCTTATATTATCTATCAGGGTGAGACACTACTTGATTCAAATCTTGTCTAGTTTATAGAACTCAGATTGCAATTTTACTTTTATTTCTTAGGTAATCAACTTTGATCTGTACGCTTATTACTTATAATCACTTAAAAACTATATTTATGGGAGGAGTGGTTGATACTCTGGAGGGTAGGGATAGGATACAGAGGGACCTAGACAAATTAGAGGATTGGGCCAAAAGAAATATGATGAGGTTAAACAAGGACAAGTGCAGAGTCCTGCACTTAGGACGGAAGAATCCCATGCACTGCTACAGACTAGGGACTGAATGGCTGGGCAGCAGTTCTGCAGAAAAGGACCTAGGGGTTACAGTGGATGAAATGATGAATATGAGTCAACAGTGTGCCCTTGTTGCCAAGAAGGCTAACGGCATTTTGGGTTGTATAAGTAGGGGCATTTCCAGCAGATCGAGGGACGTGATTATTCCCCTCTATTCGGCACTGGTGAGGGCTTATTTGGAGTACTGTGTCCAGTTTTGGGCCCCACACTACAAGAAGGATGTGGATAAATTGGAAAGAGTCCAGCGGAGGGCAACAAAAATGATTAGGGGGCTGGAGCACATGACTTATAAGGAGAGGCTGAGGGAACTGGGCTTGTTTAGCCTGCAGAAAAGAAGAATGAGGGGGGATTTGATAGCTGCTTTCAACTACCTGAAAAGGGGGTTCCAAAGAGGATGGATCTAGGCTGTTCTCAGTGGTAGAAGATGACAGAACAAGGAGTAATGGTCTCAAGTTGCAGAGTGGGAGGTTTAGGTTGGATATTAGGAAAAACGTTTTCACTAGTAGGGTGGTGAAGAACTGGAATGGGTTACCTAGGGAGGTGGTAGAATCTCCTTCCTTAGAGGTTTTTAAGGTCAGGCTTGACAAAGCTCTGGCTGGGATGATTTAGTTGGGGTTGGTCCTGCTTTGAGCAGGGGGTTGGACTAGATGACCTCCTGAGGTCCCTTCCATCCCTGAGATTCTATAATTCTATGATTTCTGTAGTTAATAAATCTGTTTTATATTTTACCTAAATCAGTGCATTGTGGTTGAAGTGCTTAGGAAATCTGCTCAGGTTACAAGGACTGGTGCATGTCCATTTTCCTTTATAAACGTGGTGGACTGGATAATAAACTTACACGGGTCAGGTTGCTGACCACGGCAAGATGGTATAACACGGGGGTGCTGGGCTGGGGAGCTGGGGAAATTGGCTGGAGCCTCTCTATTGCTGGTTCATGAGTGGCTGGCAAAAGAGATTTACAGCTTGTCACAAGATCACAGTGTGAGAGGGAGCCCAGGTTGTAAACCAGAGGGCTCAGTGGTACCCCAGTTCCATGCAACCCGGAGGAACTTGTCACAAATGTGACTCATTAACTTCACCAGGATTGTGAGGGTGAAGAGTGTACTGCTGTATGGTAAGGGTCACAAAACCACAACCAAAGTCATTATTTCTTAGGGAACATCAACAACAAAAATAACCCTAACATTATTTAGTGTTCTGGAGCAGATATAATCTCTTGCTAAAATGATCTTTCTTAGGCTATTATTTTCAAAACACGTAGCTAGAATGGAAAAAAACCTCACGTGATTTACATGAAGTAATTCCAGCCGCTTGACTGTATGTAATTGCAAAATCTGGTTTCTGGATTGGTATTGTGCATCTGATAAACCCTTTCTTGTCTAACGTGTAATTGTGCAATTATGTAGCATACTATTCATGGTTTTAAAAGGATATAGAAATTGTAGGATAATTTAACATGCATGTTGATTACTTTACAGTTCAGCATCATAGTTATTTAAGGGGCACATTTAGGTTGTGTTAACTTAGGTAAATTTAAGCCCAACATTTAGATTTTGTGAAAACTAAATTGGAAATGGAAATGTCTCTAGGGTTTTTGTTTGTTTTTTGTAATTTCTGTGAAAACAGTTTTTGGTTTAGATTTAAACATTCCCTTCACAGTATGTGCAACCAAACATCACAGCGCTATGTGAGTGTAGGAGAGACAAAGAGAAAAACCGAATACTCTCTTTCCATTGTTACATGCTAAATAAAATGCAAGATGTAAACAAGCCACACAAAAAAACGAACCCTGCAGTCTTCTCTGGTGGGATGGATCCCTGCATGGAGCCCCACTGAAGTCAATGGGGATGTATGTCAGCTCAAAGGAAAGGGGCCTAAAAGTGAGAGAAGTAAATAAGCTTTTTAAAATTCTGTCACACTCTAAGCTGCTGTTTGTAGTACAGGGACAGATATTTGGGGATTTAAATGGCTGTTGTGAACTTCAAAAATTACTCTCTGAAAATTGTTTCCCTACTATTGGCTGGGATAATTTCCCCCACATTTGCCCATAAAGAGTCCCCTCTCCTTCCTCCCAGCACAGAAAGTAAGCTGTTTGCCACCCCTCCAAACCTTGCAGAGCATGCACCATTAGCTCAGAGGCTGGAGGCTGGCCAGATTTGAAGTAGGAGAATATACATCCTCCACCTGCCTGACAGAGATTCCAGTAAAAAATATTTCCTCTCACCAAACTAGATACACACGTACAACGTTCAAGTGTAGACCTAACTGGAAAACTCTTTCCTTTCCACTCTGGTCATTACTATTTCTTTCTCTTTGTGGCAGGAAGCCCATTGCAACTTCCCATGGAACGCTGCCTAGTCCTTCCCTACAATTTTAAAATAAAGCCATAACCATGGCCTCTTATTATCTGCTACAAAAACACACACTGCCTGTTTTCTTTCCAGCTCAGGGTTTGAAAGGATAAAAGCTTGTTGTGGCCCTGCCATCTGAGGAATTGGCTCCCAGCAAAATCATAATCTATTCTGTTTAAAGGAGTTCAAGGAGCTTGGAATCACAGATACAGACCCTTCCAGAATAAATGAGGCAATGTTAACAAAGCCCTCCATCAATTCTGTGCGTTGTACTGATGCATAACAAAGAGAGAAAGAAAAGCAACCCCCCTTCCCTCAAAACAATATCCTGTACAAATACTGCTTGATGGAAGGGACTCCTTTTAACCTATCCACCCCTTCTGTTTCAAACCCCAAGACATTTACTTTGATATCTCCCAATCAATTTTCCTGCTGCACAAAGAGGTCCTTTAAAGTCAACTAAATGGTCTTTCTTTCTCCTTGTCCTCATGGTTGGCCTTAGGCTTATGGAATCACAGCAAGCAGGATCACATCACTCTGAGCCCCCTGCACTGTTCCTGGTAACCCCTATGCACTAACCCCTTATACACTACACCTTCCTGCATCATTCGACTGTCTATGTCTATACTGCCGCTTCAAAGACTTGATGTCGCTTCAAGGGATACTGCCTTTAAAGAACTTCAGATCAGTGAGAGGATTTTCAGGTCATATCACATCCAACTTTTGAAGTTTCTTGTTAATAGGGGTTGCCTTTGAAGGTCTGCAAATTGCTGAAAAGGTTCTTCTCCAAGTTCTTCATGTGACTGGAGTGTCTCTCTGAAGATCTCTTTAGCATTCCTCCAGAGGAGTTTTTTATGTTTAGGGGCATCCCTGAAGAGCTTCTTATTGTTTGGGCCTGGGCTCCCTTGAAGAGTTTTGATGCCCTCTGACAAGTCACTGCTTATGGGCAAAAACGTGATTCAGTGCCTACACATTATTGAGTTCAAGGGGAATTCTCACCTGAGTAAACTGAGCAGGATATGGCAAATACAGGATTGAGTACAAGAAAACAGATTTTTTTGTTCACCACTAAACCTAATTGCTCTAAGAAACAAACAGCAAACCTCTTTAAAAATGAAGACAAGCATCCTGCCAGGCAGTACTTGACATTTTAAATTAGTGGGGGGCAAATATTTTTGTATTAAATCAGAACCTAACTCTTCATTTTAATCTTGAGCCTTTTTGTTTGTTTATTTGAAAAAGTTTGATATGTTGTTTTCTTCCCCTATTAATTTATTTTTAGTCCCCTCCCCCAAGTGCTGCACTTCCTTACGCACGCTGGACAGTACCACTGCACTTCTGAAGGCCTTACTGCAAAGAGGAAGTACCAAAAATCTCACGGGAAAGCTTCTTCTCAGGAGCTTGGCATACCTAACAGGAACTACTCAAAGCTTACCTGTGCCAAACCTGTGAGATTTTTGAGGTTTGCTCATCACTAAGTCAATGGGGGTTTTGCCAGAGTAATGATCACAAGATAAGTTTTAGGTTTTTCTAGGTATTTCCTAGTGCCTAATTTTTGTAGTATACAAATTTTAAATGAGTTCTATTTTTCGCACATAGAAAACTCCTGTTGCCTTTCCCTAATGTTTTAAGCATACAAGGAATGCAATCCCAGGCCCTAAAATTCATTCAGTATATATGGCCTTTTAATACTAAACAATAAGTAACAAGTGTAGTAAGATGAGGCCCTGAAACATAAACCCTTGGTATCAGCGGTATGAGGCCTAAGGCCTGAGCTAAAGTAAAGGTCAAGACTTTGCTAACATAAAGCAAAGTTAAGCTGTACGCCAAAGGCAGGCCCTGCTCACAGAAGTTGGCAAGGAAAGGGCTGGTATTGCAAAAGTACACAAACCTAAAAGGTACCAGAACACTTGTACATTCCACACAGATAACAAGGAACAGGCTGGCCCATCCTAAAGACAGGGGCAAAAGGGTAATATGATGGATAGAGTTGTTTTGTTCGAACCAACATGTACAAGGTGGGAGGCGGCACCCTACTGCGTAGAGGGGTTGTACCTTGTTACGTAGAAGGGTTGCACCTCAATACGTCAGGAGTGATGTGTAACTTGTTTGTACCTGTGTATAAGAATTTACCCCCGAGGAGTTGTGTTTGTCTGGCCTAGAGGGCAGTGGAAAGTCCCGCCACTGACTGAGCTGGTCCATTGCCAGGGGGCACATATTTCATAGTATGTCTGTGTAAGCAGAGTCAGGATGAGCTCTACCCTGACATCTGGTGGTGAGTTGTGGAAAGGGATGTCAGGAATGTCAGGGGCTAATCGTGTTTGCATGGACACACCCACCCTGCAAAGCATGATGGACTGCTTGTCCAAATGGTCATTTTGGCTGCTGTGGGAGCCCCAGTTTCTCTGTTATTGGGGCAGGAAGAATAAAGTGTTGTTACCCTGATTATGTGAATCAAGGACAGTGGGCTTTTGTTATGATGAAGGGACTCACCATTAGCTAAGCAGCATTTGCTAGGCGAGGGACATGGATTCCAAAACCCGGGGGGGTATTTGTATCTGGTGGTATGGGCCTCTTCTGAGGGTCCTAAATGTCAATTGCATCTCCTTCTTGCTCTCTCTCTCTCTCTCTCTCTCTCTGCTGTGGAATATCAGAGCTAATTTTGAGTTCCTTAGGAGTCTGATCACAGGCTGCTGAGTTGGAATCACTCTGGGCTAAGTGTGCAAATGAGCATGAAGGCTCCTCTAACTACAAGCTGAAATCACTAAAAAGCTGAAATCACTGAGCACTGTGTTAAGTAGTGGGGGAGCCAGAAGATATATTGCTGAGCGGCTGGTGGAGCGGAGCTGCTGGCGGAGTGGAGCAGTTGGCGGGACAGCCGGAGCGGCTTGCAGGCTGGCTGACGGAGCGGAGCTGCTGGTGGAGTGGAGCAGTTGGCGGGAGAGCCGGAGCGGCTTGCGGGACGGCTGAGCGGAGTGACTCGTGAGATGGCTGGCTGGCGGAGCAGAGCCGAGCCGAGCGAAGCCCCACGAAGGGACGGGGCAGTCAGCTTCAAGCCACTTAAGGTGCCCCTTACCTCTCCCCTCCCCATTTCTACCCAGACTGGGGGGGGTGTAACACTCTGCAGATGAACTTTTGAACTCTGGGTCTGGACTTTTGGGTTGTTGGACTTTTGGGACTTTGGGTGATTTTTGGGGTTGCTGGATTCAAGAACCAAAGGGAAAGGACATGGCCAATTTGCTGGGGTGGGTCGTTGCTCACAGTTTGGCTTACAAATCCTAGATGTGGTGTTTCCCCAACAAAAGGCCGCATTGTTTCTCTCTGTCATTAAAAGGTTTTTCTACACTCAGACTCTGTGCTTGCAAGAGGGGAAGTACTGCCTCTTAGAGGTGCCCGGGGGAGGGTGATATATATTTGTCCCAGGTCACTGGGTGGGGGCTCGAGCCAGTTTTGCATTGTGTTATTGGAATGGAACCCCTAGATACGGAACCCGGCCCTTGTTGCTGCCGACTCTGACTGGCAGAAGGGTTACATCTGGTAGAGTCTACGGGAAACTATTACTGTGCTTCGTTTGACAGTAAACCTGGCCGACGTGCCTTTGTACCTTACTAGAGTCTGTGGTCTTTGGGGGTTCTCTCGGGTCTGCTGTGTTAGCTATCTGCGCAGAGCTGGGGCATCACACAGAGGGAACACACACGCAGCTGACTGATATCAACATTGAACACAGCAGAGCAGAGCACCACACCGGTAGCTGTCTGACAACAACAAGCACATCCATTTTCCCACTTGCTATCTAGTATAGTACTGTGCTTTCAAAATCCTGCTTTTTCAAGTCTGTTTCTTTATGTAAATTTTTTAAAAGAGTACTTATTTGATTTGGCGTTATGGTCTCCGCATCTATGTGATTTCTGAAAGGGAGTTTACTTCTGAAGGCAGGGAGCCATTACAGAAACGCCAACAATATAATCAGACCAATTGCTGACACTCTTAAAAATGATGTGAAAATGCCTGTGAATCTCAATGACAAAAATAATGTAATTTAGAGTTTAAGGAGTAGATTGGGCAATTATTTACAGACAAACCAGAAACAACAGTTACTACAAGGAGAGCTGGATCTTCCCAATTACTGTCACTAGGAGAGCCAGATTCAAGTTTGAGTTATGACCTGGGCCTAGTGTAACCTTTGGGTGTGCTAGAATTTACTTTACTCAGTCACTGAGGATTTTCAGCAAGGATTGCACAGGGTAAACCTCACCTCAATCAGGTCCAAAAGAACAAAAGGAATTAACTTATTTTTAAAGTATCAACTTTATAAAATCTTATGATAAAGAAACATTAATAATAATAATTTTTACAACATAATGTGGCTGCTTTATAAGCCATATACATTATCTTCACATTATACATAAACATAAGAAGACAAATTAAATCTTAACAGGTCAGTCCCCACAGAAACACAGTGAGAAGAAACTCAGAGTTCCCAAAAGCTTAGGTTGAGTTCATCTCAATCTCAGCGTTTTGATCATCTATTCTATACAGTCTGCTGAGTCAAAAGCAACATCTTCCCTCCCCTTGCTAGCATAAATCTTCAGATAGAATCCATGCAGATTCTTCCTTCTCTGCTGAAATCATTCAGTTACCTAGTCAGCTAATCAATTAACCAACCACTCAGGTAAGTGTATAGATCAGGGTGGCCAAACTTACTGAGCCACATATGGCAATTGTCAGAAATTCGAGAGCTGGGGCGCTCCTGAGACTCCCCTCTTCCCCGCTGGGATGCGTGAGGGGGACACATGGGGTCACATACCCAGCCAGATTTTTGCCAGGGTTTGCTGGCCCTGCTCAGTCACATGGTGCCTCCAGGTCCCACTCCCTACACAGCAGCTGCTGGAGCCAGCAAGCTGAGGCCCTGGGGAGAGGCAGTGGCAAACAGCTGAGAGTTGCAGGGAGAGCTGTTGCTTTTGCAGCTTCCTTTCCCCACAGAGCTAAAGCAGCAGCTCCTCCCTGCAGTTCCCAGCTGTTTGCCGCTACCTCTCCATGCGGCGCTAACTCCTGGGAGAGGCAGGGAGGGGCCACTGATGGTAAGAGTGGTGTGTGTGCCGGGAGGGGAGTGTGACTCAAGCTGTTGGGGGTGAACCTTTAAACTGTGGCCCCCCCACTCTCAGCAGGCACCAGTCATCTCTGATAGAATCTCCTAGCTCCATCACAGGGCAGAATCCCCAAGCTCCCTCCCTCCAGTATGGTAGATGGACAGTGGTGGGGTGGGGTGGGGTGGGATGGGATGGGGGGCTATGGAAGTTGCACTTTAACTGTAAAAGAGCCGTATGCAGTTCACAAGCCACGGTTTGGCCACCCCTGATATAGATGTTTTAAAAACCCTGTTACAAGAACAATACAAAACTGAGAATAGCAACATACATAACTCTTTTTCCTCAACACATTTAAATAAGAGAAAAGTTGGTGACTCCGATTAGTTGAGACAATTTAAGTTTGGCTAAAATCAAACAACATTCCAAATATACAATTAAAATAAATTATTTTTCCCTCCCAATTTTCCCTTTCTATAATTAACACTGCCTGGCCTTCCATGGTGGAAGGTTAACAATATCACTAACATGCTGCAAAATGCTTCAAAGTTAGGGAAAACAGCCTGCTTCCTGCTCCTGGCTCAGCTTCTCCCAACACACCCATGGCACATGGCCTTTTGCAAAGCAGCTGCCCTGTCTACTCGCCCTCATGGACTCTGAGCCCAGCAACAGGGAACCTATTGAGCATACCCAAAACTACCACACCCAATTCCATAAACTTCTGGTTCTGAGGGTGGAGAGCTAATTGTGCGTCTGTCTAGCAACAATGACCCAGACACAACTCATTCCTACCCACCCTCCCAATAGCTCTCTTAAAGAGATATCTCCCTATTAGGCATGTTGGTTACACTAGCTTCCTCTTGGGCCCTGGGAATTCTGGACCCTGGAGTTTCAAATAACTGAGGCCTGCTGAGAAGTGGGAGCAAGATATAAAAAAATCTTCCTATTCTCAGTGGGAAGGAGAGCAGCAATTGGTGGTTGAGTAAGGTAAGACAAAGAGTGAGGGCTTCCCTATGAAGACAGAGAGAGCGAGGAATGGAGCTTGCAAGGGGCTTGGCTGAAAAATGTCTGTGGAAGAGGATAAGAAGAAATAGGCAGAAGTAGGAGGTAGCCCTGTGAATTGCAAAACAAAGCAGTTTGATGCTGAGAACCGATAGCTTCTTCAGAGAGGAGTCCAGCGCTGAAGCTCTACCCAGTGATGCCATCTACTGGTGGTGGGGAAAAATCCTTGTAACTAAAGGGAAGAGCCAAGAGGAAAGGTGTAGTCCCAGGAGGGAGGAGAACTTGATCTTGAGGTAAAGGGAGAAGGAGACGGCTGCAGACAAGGGGAAGGACTTATAGGTTGGAGGGAGAAGTGACCACAAGGAGGGCAAAAGATTTGCCTTGAGCAGCTGTTCATTGTGCTTTAATTTGGACTTTCCTTGCCCTCAAGGGAAGAACTCGCGATTTGGCTCTCTGGCCAAATCACCTACAAGCCTAAGGAAGGCCCTCTTTGGCAGGGAAGCTGAGGTATGGACATCCTGATGCCAAACTTGGTAAGCTGAGCCTGTTAACACCTTCTACCATTTTTTTCACATATCCACAAAGTTTTTTCTGTCTGCCTAAATTTACAGGAAGCAACTTTCATCCTCTCCATTTTGAAGGATGCATCTACCAGGTTTGTTTAAAATCTGTTTGCCTGTTCTCATATTCATATCAGTTATGAGAACAGTGGATTAACAAGTCTGACAAATATGCCTCTATTACTGTCAGTTTTGCAGTCCTGCCTCTCACTCGGTGGGTTATTAGGCTGCATCCATATGTGACTTCAAACATGCTCTTCTGTCGCAGTGTGACTAGTTTCCAAGTCTCAACCACAGCCTGCAATTGATGTTTACATGGTTGCTACCATTGGGAATACTCATGCTCCCGTAACATCTGACAGACTTATACTGGAGGGTAACTCTGAATTCTACTGGAAATTGAATACTACCTGTTACTCATCAGTTCTCAAACTCCTGGATACATCGTTCCTTATAAATATACATCATTTTTCATCAGTAATGTCCATTTTATCAAAATTATAAATCAATGAGAATACTATCCTTCTATTCTTTAACTTATACTGAAACCAACACTCCTCTGATTGAAAATGGGCCAGAGGCATGCTGTATGCAATAAATGGTGGAGTTTTCAATTTGTAATAAGAGATTATTATGATTAATATCAAACATGACTTTGAATGATTAAACTCATAGCCATACAATGCACACTCAGCGAGAGACCCTAATGGCTCCTTTCCTACTGACAGCTCCTTACGTGACATTATTACTGCATCTGAAAACCATTACAGAATCATCTCTAAAGCAGGATCCGGTTGATATTTCTGCTTCAAACTATCTAGCTTTAAAAAAAGCAACAATGGTTCCTCATAGCTTTTATCTCAGGCAGTTAAAACCGGCTTGTCTAAAGGTCCAGTTAATTTGGAGCAAAATGCAGCTCAATTTACATAAACGAACAGCAGAAAATAATCCTTCCTGAAGTAAACCATATATTAATTAGGCAGCCATTGTAAGAGGCAATAAGCTTCCCTGCTCTCTCTAACAATTCCAGTAGGTAACCAATAATTTTGTGGTAGGATTCTGGATCTTTTGCAGTAAGTTGTTGGAGTTTATCTCACTATATATAACTCACCACATCATCCCCTTAATCACTCATGCACTAATGTGTTCAACCAGTCTTTGACCCTGTAGATTAAAACTGAAGATTATCTTGAATCCTAGAAGTTGTGGTCATTTCTGTTTGAAGCCTAGAATTTGCCAGAGGAACTTTTAATAACACAACAGAGGAAATGGGCTTCACACACCAGAAATTGGCCACATCCCAGCTTTACTCTGGATGCAGGCACTGCTGGCATGCTGTAGCGGGAACAGTGATTGTGGCTGATTGCTCCTTGTTCTGGTGCAACTGATTCTCTGCCTGTATTTTATTGCACACAATATTCTAACAAATCTGGAGCATCCAGCAAGTTTGTGGCTGTTGCTATGCTACATGGCATGGCCTCCTGGAACTTGACAGTAACAGCTGGATGCTGTGCTCCAGAAAACATGAGTCCCTTGAGCTAAAGCCGAAGCATCAGTTCCTCTGTCTACAGCAACGATGCTAATATTTCCCCCAAATAGTCCTTCACATTTTCCATGGATTTTGCTTTCGACCCTTTGTGACGGCTGCCTACAAATTCTAGGCCTATAATGACACCTTTACTTACATTGAGTAGTGTCTTGCTCTGAGAGTAATTCCTCTGAAGACATTTAAATTAGCATAATTGACCCTCTAATTAAATGAATGGAAGCAGGTCACACCTGCCAAAGTTATTGTTTCAGGCTCAGGCAAACATCATCACATGTGCTTGTACTTAGTTCTCATTGTGAAGGTTCTGTCAGCAGTCATACAGGCTAAAAATGTATATTTTTAAATAATTAAAACCCTAAATTCTGAAACACAAAATGGCACCTACCACAAAAGAAGTGCTAAATCACAGTAGACCAGCTCAAATCAATCTTTGGCCACGACCACAGAATATGTGTCAATGCTGGGGTTAGAACTTGAGTTTCTGATGCCAAGTCCTGGCTCATTGTAGTAAACTGTCTCATTAAGTTATCCTATATTTTGGCTATAGAGCCCCCATTCTCATTTGGCAGCAGTGGGCAAGTATAAAGCAAGGACTGATGATAGTGGGTGACTGACTAATGGGTTATAAGCTCAGTTCAGATAACCAGCCAGAACTTCAAATGCTTACCCAAACTTTTGATCATTGTAAAGCTCCCACATTTCAATTAAAAAAAACCCCCAGAAATCTCTTTTCAGTGGTAAGTGAATATTATTATGTATCCTATTTTTAGGAAAGTTATATTGTGAAAACTATATAAATTT
The DNA here is from genome assembly GCA_033296515.1 of Macrochelys suwanniensis. NCBI lineage: Eukaryota > Metazoa > Chordata > Testudines > Chelydridae > Macrochelys > Macrochelys suwanniensis. Next base: position 241,941,643 of record CM065776.1, read on the forward strand.
ATTTTACGTCATTGCATTCCATTTATGAGTCAAATGTACAGTGTGTTTTTAAACATGCTATGTATTAAAATGCTATTCTTTACCAGTGTCATGTAGTAATTTTCTGAATTAGGGGTAATTTATAATTTCATTGAGCTTTCCAGATATGTATAAAAATTTGAGTAATAGAAGTACTGTCCCCTAGACTCAGAATATTCTTATAGAGGCCACAGTATACTGTTACAGAGTGGTAGCCATGTTAGTCTGTATCCACAAAAAGAACGAGGAGTACTTGTCGCACCTTAGAGACTAACAAATTTATTTTGGCATAACTTTTCGTTGGCTAAAACCCACTTCATCAGATGCATAGAGTGGAACACACAGTAGGAAGATATGTATATATATCTCTAAGAGATATCTCTATCTCCATACCAACTCTAAGAGACTAATCAATTAAGGTAGGCTATAATCAGCAAGAGAAAAAAGAATTTTGTGGTGATAATCAGGATGGCACATTTCAAACAGTTGACAAGAAGGTGTGAGTAACAGTAGGGGAAAATTTAGCATGGGGAAATAGTTTTCAGTTTGTGTAATGACCCAGCCACTCTCAGTCTTTATTCAAGCCTAATTTAATGGTATCCACTTTGCAAATTAATTCCAGTTCTGCAGTTTCTTGTTGGAGACTAGTTTTTGAAGTTTTTGTTGTTGAAGAATTGCCACTTTTAGGTCTGTTATTGATTAGTCTCTTAGCCCAGGGCTACACTAGCAGGGGGGGGGGGTGCGATCTACGATACGCAGCTTCAGCTACGTGAATAGCGTAGCTGAAGTCAGCGTATCGTAATCGACTTACCTGGCCATGAGGACGGCGGCGAGTTGATCGCTGCCACTCCCCCGTCGACTCCGCTTCCACCTTTCGATGAGGTGGATTTCCGGAACCGAGGGGGAGCACTTTCGGGGATCAATTAATCGCGTCTAAACGAGACGCGAAAAATCGATCCCCGAAAGATCGATTGCTACCCGCCGATCCGGCGGGTAGTGAAGACAAGCCATTAGAGTTGGTACGGCAACCCCCATCTTTTCATGTTCTCTGTATATACCTCTCTTCCTACTGTATGTCCCATTCTATGCATCTGATGAAGTGGGTTTTAGCTCACGAAAGATTATGCCCAAATAAATTTGTTAGTCTCTAAGGTGCCACAAGTACTCCTCATTCTTTTTAGTATACTGTTAGACTCATTGCTCTAGCAACTGCAGTAACACAGGATAAATTGTTAGTCAACTATTTACTTAGCAGAAGCTCTTTCTTAGCAGTTCCATTTTTAAAGAAAACATTAAAACAACTATGGTTCACAAAATGCCATGCTTAATTGGCAGAGAATAATGCTATATAATAGGTCCTGAATTGGCTATTTACTTAATCACACAATTAGTTAGACATATGCTTACCTATCTAAGGTATTTATCCCTTACCATAGTATCTGAGTGCCTCACAATTATTATTCCCTCAAACCCTCCCCTCCCTCTGAGATAGGGCAGTGCTATTATCCTTATTTTAAAGATGGGCAAGTCACTTCATTAGTCTATGCCTCAGTTCCCCAAGGGGGACCCTGGCAGAGCAAGGAATTGAACACCGGTCTCTTGAGTATTAGGCAAGCATGCTAACAACCGGATAATCCTTCCTCTTCAATACATCGACTGCAATAGAACTACACACATTGGTAAAGTGAGTCATGTGTGTGATAGAGGGACTGGGTTCTCAGCCGTTTAGATGTCATGGCAAATTGGTAGATCCATGCTTCCTCTACAATCACTAAAATAAAAAGTGGATGCAGCCGGCATGAGGGTGCGATCTAATTCCTCCATCCCAGCTGAAAGGATGTGCGAATCAAAAACCAATCACCTTGCCTGGTGGGGAGGGTCTATGGAGGTGGCGATCAAAAGGGCCTAGGCAGGGAATGCCTTGCAAAGGGGAAAGTGAGGGAACCTCTTGGAGTAATGTGGGGACAGTATTCTTTGTACAGGGATAAAGGCTGTGGTATTTGCAGCAGATGGTTTGCCTGATCAGATACTACTCTGTGGAAATGTCCATATATCCACCATCCTACCAGGATGAGAAGTCTAACAACTGGGTCTTGATAAGCAGGTTGGGTGAGGGCTAGGGGCTTCTTGGGACACAGGGGGGAGAGGCTGCTGGGGCAAATCAGAGAGAGAAACTAGTTTCTCGATGTAAGTGGCTAAGAGAAGCCTATTTCACCAGGCTTTGCAACGTATTAATATGTGCCATGTTATGCAGACCATCTCTTTTGTTACCATTTTTGCTTTCTATTTTAATTTTGTTTTTAACACTTCTGTTGTAGTGGGTAGCTTCACACAGACCTCTCCGAAAGAGATGTGAATTCCTCAGCCTCTGCAGACATGTGCTAAAAAGTAAGGAGTTCTAGAACTTAACCCTCTCACTCATGGTCAGACAGGGCATGGACACAGGTGTCCTGTCCCATTAAGGTGTTCTCCAAAGGACTCTGGCAGGGGAGAAGCCAAAAAGTCCAAAGAGGAAACATGAGTTGGGAGGGCTGTGGTTGCCAGCATGCTGAATTTTGGCCATATCAATTAATGTTACAACTTATTCACTGCCCAAAACTGCTTTATGGGAAGATACAGACTGTCAGGGTTTTCTCCCCACTTTCAACTCGAGGGTACAGATGTGGGGACCCACATGAAAGACCCCTAAGCTTATTTCTACCAGCTTAGGTTAAAAACTCCCCAAGGCACAAATTCTCCCTTGTACCTTGGATTAAGTAACGCTGCCACCACCAAGTGATTTAAACAAGAACCAGGGAAAAGGACCACTTGGAGTTCCTCTTCCTCCCAAAATCACCCCAAGCCTTTACACCCCCTTCCTGAGGAGGCTTGAGAATAATCTCCTAACCAATTGGTTACAAAGTGATCAAAGACCAAAATCCCTGGGTCTTAGAACAATGGAAAAAATCAGTCAGGTTCTTAAAAGAAGGATTTTATTTAAAAAAAAAAGGTAAAAATCATCTTTGTAAAATCAGGATGGAAAATACTTTACAGGGTACTCAGATTCAAAACACAGAAGATTTCCCTCTGGGCAAAACCTTAAAGTTACAGAAAACAGGAACAAACCTCCCTCTTAGCACAGGGAAAATTCACAAGCAAAACAAAAGATAACCTAATTCGCCTTGCATAGCTTACCTGCAATATTGGAGACTTGGATTAGGATGGGTTGGAGAAGATGGATTTTTGTCTGGCCCCTCTCAGTCCCAAGAGAGAACACGCACAAACAAAGAGCACAAACAAAACCTTCCCCCCTCCCAAGATTTGAAAGTATTTTCTTTCCCCATAGGTCCTGTTGGTCAGGTGCCAACCAGGCTATTTGAGCTTCTTAACCCCTTACAGGCAAGGAGGAATTCTAGGCTACCCTTAGCTGTATGTTTATGACACAGCTCCTGATATGAAGAGCTCATAGTCTAACGTAGACAAAAAGCAGTTAAAAGAGGGTCATAGAGATGCAACATAAAGCAAACTGCAGAGATGTAAGGCTAAAAGGGGGGTTGGTTCCATGATTTCTGTAGTTCTAGGTATGTGGCAATGAGTTTTGGTTTTTCATAATACACTGCATTTCTACGGCACCTTTCAATTAATTATCTCAAGGTGCTTTCCAATCCTTAGTGAACTGAGCTTCACAACCCCCCTGGGAAGTAGACCTATATTTTATCTGCAATTTTACAAATGAGGAAATTAAATCATTAAGTAGCTTTTCATGATCAAGCAGAAAGACTATGGCAGAGCTGGGAATAAAGCACAGGTCTTTAACAGCAAGGCCATCCTTCCTCCCCATAATTGATAGCAGATGGACTAGTGGACCTAAGGTCTCTTCCATTTCTAATGTCTATGATTAACATGTCAACTTGTTTTTTAAATCAGTGCTTCATAGCCCGTGTTCTTGATTGCACAGAGCTTTGCCTTCCAGATAATATGCATGCAGCTAAATATAACCAACTCAAAAGCTCATTGTCCTCCCACCAGGCATGACTCAAGGGCTTTTTCCTCTGTGATGGGCATAGACAAAGGTCACATAAAGTAGATATATTTGTACCTCTATGCAAATAATGAACTCAACATGCAAAGAAGACTCATTGGTCAGGAAACGGTACAACTGCTACTAAGGTCATATTTAACAGAGAACCCATTATGTGTTTGTCTGTTTGTGGTGGAAATATTACAAACATAATGTGAGAAGGAAAGTCTTTACTGACCCAGAAATCCCCGGTGACTCCCTAACAACCAACCAGACCTTTGGTCCCACAGGAAAAATATCGTGTGCAAGTGAATTTCAGACTAGTGCAATTCATGTACAAAGCAAAATATTGGATATAAAGGAATTTTGGCAATATATAATCTTGGGAAAGTCACTTTTTTGTTGTTGTTTTGGTATGTGGAACATTCAGTGTTACAGCCGGGTCTGTTACGAGCTTTCTGTTGCTGCTGCATTATTGGGGCATTTCAAGCTGTGTGCTTGGTCTGTGTAATTCCTATTCTACACTCCTTTTTTTTCCCCTTTGGGGGAGGGGGCAGTAGTAAGTGAAATGCATGGTTTCCATTTTGTGCTGGATTCACCTCTTGCCTTTCTCTCCAGTAATCATGACAACAATAGGGAGCTGAGAAATGGAAGGCGGGATGTCAGCTGTAGAACTGCTGATCTGCTATGGGTCACAGGTGAGCATTTCTGCTGGAATGTAAAGAACTGTACTGAGCCACATTCAGAGTCCTGAAGCACTGAGATTTGGCCAATGCTTCTATAAAGTCATTGTTGGAAAATGCACACGGCCATGGTTAATAATAGCAGAGAGTCATAGAAATGTAGGGCTGGACATGACCTCCAGAGGTCATCTAGTCCAGCCCCCTGTGCTGAGGCAAGACCAGGTAAACCCAGACCATCCCTGACAGGTGTTTGCCTAACCTATTCTTAAAAACCTATCCAATGATGGGGATTCCACAACCTCTCTTGGAAGCCTACTCCAGAGTTTAACTATCCTTATAGTTGGAACGTTTTTCCTAATTTCTATCCTAAATGTCCCTTGATGTAGATTAAGCCCATTACATCTTGTCCTACCTTCAGTGGCCATGAAGAACAGTTGATCACTGTCCTCTTTAGAACAGCCCTTTACATGTTTTAAGACTGCTCAGATTCCCCCCTCAGTGTTCTTTTCTCAAAACTAAACATGCTCAGTTTTTTTAACCTTTCCTCAAAGGTCAGCTTTCCTAAACTTGTTTTCATTTTTTTGCTCTCCTCTGGATCCTCTCTAATTGGTTCACACAGTAGCGTAGCCGGGGAGATGCAGCGCCTTAAAAAGCGCCACCCGAGCCCCGCTGGGGTGGCGCTTTAAAAGGCCCGCGGGCTGCTCCTGCGGCTGCAAGAGCGCGGGCCTTTTAAAGCGCCGCCCGAGCCCAGCTCCGGCAGCGGGGCTCGGGCAGCGCTTTAAATGGCCCTGCGGCTCCCCTGAGCCCCGCTGCCAGATCCGGGGTCGGGCGGGGATTTAAAAGGCCCGTGGCTCCCCGCGGCTGCAAGAGCCACAGGCCTTTTAAATCCCCGCCCGAGCCCCGCTGCCAGAGCCGGGCTGGGGAGGGGGGCGCTTTAAAAGGACCGTGGCTCCTGCCACTGTGGGGAGCCGCGGGCCTTTTAAAGCGCTGCCAGAGACCCGTTGCCGGAGCTCCTGCGGCACTTTAAAGGGCCCGGGGCTCTAGCGCTGCGGAGCCCTGGGCCCTTTAAAGAGCCGCCGGGTGAGTACAGGGGAAGCGGGGAGGTGCCTTTTTATAGTGCCACTCCCCCTGTGCTCTAAACCTGGCTATGCTACTGGGTCCACATCTTTCCTTAGAATGTGGCATCCAGAACTGAATCATAGAATCCTAGAAGATTAGGGTTGGAAGAGACCTCAGGAGGTCATCTAGTCCAACCCCCCTGCTCAAAGCAGGACCAACACCAACTAAATTATCCCAGCCAGGGCTTTGTCAAGTCTGACCTTAAAAACCTCTAAGGATGGAGATTCTACCACCTCCCTAGGCAACCCATTCCAGTGCTTCACCACCCTCCTAGTGAAATAGTTTTTCCTAATATCCAACCTAGACCTCCCCTACTGCAACTTGAGACCATTGCTCCTTGTTCTGTCATCTGTCACCACAGAGAACAGCCTAGCTTCATCCTCTATGGAATCCCCCTTCAGGTAGTTGAAGGCTTTTATCAAATCCCCCCTCACTCTTCCCTTCTGCAGACTAAATAAGCCCAGTTCCCTCAGCCTCTCCCTGTAAGTCATGTGCTCCAGCCCCCTAATCATTTTTGTTGCCCTCTGCTGGACTCTCTCCAATTTGTCCACATCCCTTCTGTAATGGGGGGGGGGGGCAAAACTGGACGCAATAGTTCAGATGTGACCTCACCAGTGCCGAATAGAGGGGAATAATCACTTCCCTTGATCTCCTGGCAATGCTCCTACTAATGCAGCCCAATATGCTGTTAGCCTTCTTGGCAACAAGGGCACACTATTGATTCATATCCAGTTTCTCGTCCACTGTAATCCCCAGGTCCTTTTCTGCAGAACTGCTGCTTAGCCAGTTGGTCCCCAGCTTGTAGTAGTGCCTGGGAATCTTCCATCCTAAGTGCAGGACTCTGCATTTGTCCTTGTTGAACCTCATCAGATTTCTTTTAGCCCAATCCTCCAATTTGTCAAGTCATTCTGGACCCTATCCCTACCCTCCAGTGTATCTACCACTCTCCCCAGTTTAGTGTAATCCGCAAACTTGCAGAGGGTGCAATCTATCCCATCATCCAGATGATTAATAAAGGTGTTGAACAAAACCAGCCCCAGGACAGATACCTGGCGTACTCCACTTGATACTGGCTGCCAAGTAGACATCAAGCCATTAATTACTACCCATTGAGCCTGACAATCTAGCCAGATTTCTATCCACCTTATAGTTCATTCATCCACTCCATACTTTTTTAACTTGCTGGCAAGAATACTGTTGGACACTGTATCAAAAGCTTTGCTAAAGTCAAGATATATCATGGTCACAGTCTTCCAGCTGAGGCCTCACCAGTGCCGAGTAGAGCAAGACAAGTACCTCCCATGTCTTACACACAACAGTCCTGTTAGCATGTTCAAGAATATTAGGTTTTTTTGCAACTGCATCACATTCTTGACTAATTACATTTGTAATTCACTATATCACCCAGATCCTTTTCTGCGGTACTCCTGCCTAGCCACTTATTCCCCGTTTTGTATCTATGCTTTTTTTTTTCCTTTCTAAGTATAGTACTTTGCACTAGTCTATATTGTATTTCATCTTCTTGATTTCATACCAATTCTCCAATGTTTCAAGTTCCTTTTGAATTCAAATCCTGTTTTCCAAAGTGCTTGCAACCCCTCCCAGCTTGGTGTCATCTGCAAATTTTATAATCATATCCTCCACTCGTTATCCAAGTCTTTAATGAAAGTTTTGAATAGCACTGGACTTAGGATAAACTCCGCAGTACCCTATTAGATAAGTCCCCCAAATTTGTCAGTGAACCATTGATAACTACTCTTTGAGAATGTTCTTTCAACCAGTTGTGTACGCACAATATAATAATTTCATCTAGACCGCATTTTCTTAATTTGCTCATGAGTATATCATGTGGGACTGTGTCAGAAGCCTTCCTAAAATCAAGATATACCACATCTACCATTTCCCCACTATCCACTAGTCTAGTAACTCTGTCAGAAAAGGAAATTAGGTTGATTTAGCATGATTTGTCCTTGATAAATCAGTGCTGGCTTTTCCTTATAACCCTATTATCGTCTCTGTGCTTACAAATTGATTGTTTATTTGTTCCAGTAGCTTTTCAAGTATCAAAGTTATGCTGTCTAGTCCATATAATTCCTTGGGTCCTCTGTTTCCATTTTTAAAGACAGGTACTGTGTTTGCCCTTTACCAGTCATCTGGGCCCTCACTCATCCTCTATGAGTTCTCAAAGATAATAACTCATGATTCTGAGATTGCTTCAACTAGTTCCTTTAGTATCCTAGGATGAATTTCATCAGGCCCTGCTGACTTGAATGCATCTAATTTATTTACATGTTCTTTAACCTGTTCTTTCCCTATTCTGGCTTCTGTTCCTTCTCCCTTGTTGTTACTATTAATTGTGTTAAGTATCTGGTTACAATTAACCCTCTTAGTGATGACTGAAGCAAAGTAGGCATTAAAAACCTCTGCCTTCTTGACATTGGCCGTGGTTAGCTCTGCTTCCCAGCTAAGTAGAGGATCTACACTTTCCTTCATCTTTCTCTTGCTCATAATGTATTTATAGAACCTTTTCTTATTGCTTTTTATGTCCCTTTCTAGTTGTAACTCTTTGTGTCTTAGCCTTTCTGATTTTGTCCCTACATGCTTGTGCTTTTCTTTTGTACTTGTCCTCAGTAGCGTAGCCTGTGGGGAGCGACCACCTTTTTTTTGCTCCAGCGCCTTTTGCTCTGGTGCTGCAGGCAGAGTGGAGCTTTTTTTTTTTTGCTCCGGTGCCTTTTCTCCCGGCGCCTTTTTTTTTTTTTGCTCCCGGCGCTACCGGGGGAGCGGAGCTAAAAAAAGCACTCACTCGCCGGCGCTCCAGCTGTTCGGCAGCACTTCGGCGACGGGTCCTTCACTCGCTCTGGGTCTTCGGCGGCACTTCAGTGGCGGGTACCACCAAACAGCTGGAGCACGCCACCGGCTGAGTTCAAGGGGGGGCGCCTTTTTTTAGCTCCACTCCTCCTGTACTTTAAACCTGGCTACGCCACTGCTTGTCATTAGCAATTTGTCCAAAGCATCTTGATGTATGTGGCAAACAGGAATGCATTCAGCCTCACAACATTTTATGCATGGCAAAATAATTCAGAAATGTACTCTCCACCGTTTTTGAGACAACTGATCATGGAGGCATTGTTAGCAAAGTTCTGTGTATAGACTCATCAGTAATGCCCTAACATAGACTCAAAGGCCCAGACCCTCAAAGGTATTTATCCTTCTAACTTCCACTGAAATCGGTGGCAGTTAGGACCCGAAATACGTTTGAGGATCTGGGCCAAAATGGCTAAAATGGATACACACAGCTCAGTCCTGCAGTCTTTACTAGGGCAATATTCCCATTGACTTCAGTGGGGGCTCACATAATAAATATTCTACAGTCATAGTCTGCAGTCTGTCCAAATAGTTCTTGATTCATAAGGAGAACTTGCTGTGTGGGCAAACTGTATAAAGGCGTATTGACATCGCCCCAAGACAATTCACATTGCTGCCGAACATGGGGAAATATTTCATTGTCTCACTGAGCATGACCTTGTGTAGGAAATGCGGAGGTCTGATTTACTGATAAATAAGTACTATTCCTTTGTGTTCTGAGAGAGGGGACTAAACAATGTACCACGGGAGAGAAGTGGCACTTCAAAACATGCTGTTTTGGCTGGATTGGACAGTGCTGCTCAGAGCTGAACTACTTGTCTCTCTTTCCCCTGCTGCAGCAGCTGTCACTTAAGAAAAGATGCTGCCTGCTGGGTCTAAAGTTAATTTATGCTCTTGCAGGAAAAGAGGAGGAACATGAACTTCAATGTGCTAAAAATGGAGGCACAGCTTCAAAAAGTAGCCTAAAAATAAAGATTTTTGGGTTTGAACCACCAGCCCTTAAGGTGGAATCACTTATTCTCTCTTTTAAGTGGAACCAATGTGATGCTTTCTATCCATCCCCATCCTAGTACAAAAAGGGAGGTGTACAAGAATACAGCACAAAGACTATTAAGAAACTACCCATCTAGCCAGTAAAATTGCATTCTCTAGAAGAGTTGGACTTTACTAGTTGAATTGGATCCTTAGTTAGAATCCTTGGAGACATTTTGGGTCGCCATTTAAGGAGGCTGTCTAATTCAAGTGTATGTAGTGTGTAATATTAAGTGTGTACTTGGGCAATCTACATTCAGTTCTTGCCTCTGCTACAGACTTCGTATGTGACCTTGGGCAAGTCACTTAATTTCTCTGTGCCTCAGTTCCCATTTGTAAAATGGGGACAATAACACTTCCCTACCACACAGGAGTATTGTGAGAATAAATCCATAAATACTTGTGAGGTGCTCAGATACTATGATGATTGAGGGTATAAGTACCTAGGTTAATAAGAGTTGGCTTTGCCAGGAGAGACGGCACTTGTTAACTACTTGAGCATTCAACACAGTTTGACTCTGCTAACATTTCTGGAATCCTCTAGCTCACCCTGGGCAGGCTCACACTTATATCAGCATAGTTATACCCATGTTAACAGTAGATCATCTTATTTGTAGAACGTGATAATCGGCTCGGGTTCCCAGAATTGTGAGTTACTGTGTTACCCCTCTCAGCTTCAGCAAGTGAGAGGCTTGCTATTGCTAAACTGTGTGACAACTCCCCGACACACAGCTTGTCTGCTTTGCCTGCAAACTCTTCAGGTCTCTGCCAGTCCAAACCTGGGCTTACAGGTCAACCTCAACTCCTGAGTTCCCCAGAGATGTCTTCCTACTGTGCCCAGCCCCCTTACTGAAAACTCTCAAGTGATTAAGCGCCTTTAAAGAGACAATACACTGCAGCCTGTTATCTTAACTAGTGCCAACAAACCTTACCCTTCAATCAGTGCACTGAATTGGTATACAGTAAAAGCAAAACAAGTTTATTTAACAAAAGAACATAGGCGTAAGTGATCCCAAGTATAAGGAAAAAAGGGTTACAAGCAAACATACAATTCTAAGACTTAAACCTGATTTAACAAATTAGACTCTCTTGTTCAAATAAGTGTTTCTCACCAAGTTTCTTTCCAGCATGGCGGATCAGACTCTCTGGCCAGGACTGCTCAAAGTGCTCGGTTCCTTTGTCTCTTCAGGTGAAGGATTCCAAAACAGTTTTTTTTCTCTCTCTCCTTATATCTTCCCAAAGTTTGTTGACTCTGCTTCAAGAGACAGGAAGGCTTCCTGGGGGGGTGTTATCTCCTTCCCCCATTAAGACTGTTAAGTAGTCCTCTTTCCCCACTTGCTTTCCAGAAGTCTTTGTTTACCTTGCATGTAAATATGCTTTTCTTTTGCTGTTGGTCATACCTGGCTTAATTCATATTGGAGACACATTCAAGCAGGTGGAACTGCATTCCTTTGCCTGATGCCAAATACATTTGAAGAACATATTTCCAGCACTTATCTAGAAAGTCCTTTTGTGGGTTTATCATACATACATCATGCATATTAATGATCAGTGAGTAATGATCAGAATATTAATGATCATTGAGTTGTTACTTTTCCAATGATCTATTATGTGTCACCTTTTGGGTATAATTCATGACAGTGTGTGAGGTGTTGTATGTCAGGCCTGACAAGAGTTGCTGACACAAGGTAGTGACCCACCAATGGGCCTCTGTCTCACACATAGTCACTCCCTGACTTGTGATTTGACACCTATCATTTGCATGTAGCCTCTCCCCCATATATCATTCATATATAGTCTCTTTATGGTATAGTCCAGGGATTTTCACTACATTGTCCATTGCAGTTTTTCCCAGGCTTAGCCCTCTATTCTTGATGGCTTTTTTTAATCTTCCTCATTGTGTTGTAGAATTTGTACTCTAGGCCACATAGTGGAGTGATGGACACTGATTCACCTACTCCAGGGGTGGCCAACCTGAGCCTGAGAAGGAGCCAGAATTTACCAATGTACGTTGCCAAAGAGCCACAGTAATACGTCAGCAGCCCCCAATCAGCTCCCCGCCCCGCTCCCAGCGCCTCCCGCCCACCAGCAGCCCTGCCGATCAGCACCTCCTTCTCCCTCCCCACACCTCCCAATCAGCTGTTTTGTGGCATGCAGGAGGCTCGGGGGGGGGGGGGGGGGGAGAGGAGCGAGGGCATGGCAAGCTCAGGGGAGGGGGCAGGAAGGGGTGGAGTGGGGGCAGGGCCTGTGGCAGAGCCAGGGGTTGAGCAGTGAGGCCCCCTGGGCACACAGGAAAGTTGGCACCTGTAGCTCCAGCCCCGGAGTTGGTGCTGATAGAAGGAGCTGCATATTAACCTCTGAACAGCTGCATGTGGCTCCGGAGCCACAGGTTGGCCACCTCTGACCTAGTCTGTACACCAAATCACACTTACTTCTAGAAAATAAGAAAGAAAGAAATACTTGTGGCACCTTAGAGACTAACACATTTATTAGTTATTAGTTATTTATTAGAAATAAATGTGTTAGTCTCTAAGGTGCAACAAGTATTTCTTTCTTTCTTATTTTCTTTTTGCTGACACAGACTAACACGGCTACTACACTGTAACTTACTTCTAGGTATTTAATATGTTTAGTTACTATTGGCTGGAAAGCCGTGTGACAGACTGGTTATATCCGGAACAACCCTTATGGAATTAAGATAAACTTTATTGAATTAAGTTAAACCTCATCAAATCAGGGTTAATACCTGTGGGGTACATTGTATTCAAATGCAATTGCGAATGTGGTTTTGTGGCATTGTATGTACCTTTTGCGGTAGGGAGGCAGTTGCTCATGTACTTCCTCCATTATCAGCTCTTTGAAGCCATCCCCCTGGAGAGATCCACATATATTAGATCAAATTGGATTCTCTAGGGACAAACAGACAAAGAAAGGATTTTTGGATAAGCAGCCTGGTTTTAAACTGGCTTGCAACCTTCTTCCTGGTCCAGCAAGTGGACAGGACCTCTGGTCTACAGGGTAAGGGTAGAAGGACAGGACCTACTGAGGCCTTGTAAGATTGAGTTCTTGTTTTGAACTGAAGCTTTGGTTGAATTGTCCTTGTTAGCACTGACCCCCCCACTTGGTAAGGCAACTCCCATCTTTTCGTGTGCTGTAATATATATACTGCTTACTGTATTTTTCACTCCATGCATCTGATGAAGTGGGTTCTAGCCCATGAAAGCTTATGCCCAGATAAATGTGTTAGTCTCTAAGGTGCCACAAGGACTCCTTGTTGTTTTTGCTGATACAGACTAACACGGCTGCCACACTGAAACCTTTGATGAAACTTGTAACCACGAGGAATCCCCTTGGGTGGAGTGGCTGAAGGACTTATCCTGCCAGAACCTATGTTAGAGTGAACTCTAGTAAGATTATTAGCCTGTGTGCAGATTCTTTTATTGTTTTTAATGTACTTTCTTGATAATGCTTTTTATTTTAAGAATAAAGTAGATTTGCATAGGAGGTGCTGAGTGGTACTTTATAACTGTAGCAATTACACCTGCAAACTGTCTCTAAAGAGAAAGCAAGCAGGTTCTGCTTGGGCAGCATGTCTCTGCTGGGGATGGCAGGGAACTGTGCAGTTTGGAAATACCCCAGTCATAAGGGAGTGGGACATGTGTATCCACCTAGGAAAGGCTACAGCAGGAGAGCTGGAAGTCTGAGAGTGGATGTCCTTGCTGGACCACTGAGGGGAAATACAAGTGCAGTTGCCTGAACCGTGACAAGCCCTGTTTAATTTATGTCGTGGGTGAACGTGAAAGTGGTGGCGGTGAGGAGGATATCGATGTTTATTGAATCATGTTGCCTTTTAACCTGCAATGTCTGTTTATTAGGTTATCTTGTGTAGGACATGGGGGACTTTTCTAATGTATTAGTTCTCAGGGCTTTGACACCAGCATTGCTATGACATGTTTATAAACATATCTATTTTATTAGGTGCCCAAAAGTCTTCCAGTGCCTGACTCAAGACACTGTACTTCAATGTAATAAATATCATTTTACTGGAGACTGACATGCCAAATCTAAAACTCAGTGCCTGTCGCTACCCAGAATGCTTTGAAAGTTTTTTTGCAAAGTGCTGGTGTGTGGGCTCTGGGAACAAAGCTGAACATTGCATGCTGCCTCTACTTATGCACTGAGTTCTCTTCTGCAGTGTGCACTTACATAAATAGGGGAGTTCAAAACAAGCATCTGCACACCCTGTCCTAGTCCACATGCCTGAGCCTCCTGATTCAGGCTGCTACTTGCTTAGCAGCATTAATAAGCCAGTCTTCCTGGGTGGACGGAAAACAGTATTCTCAGCCAGCAGGACTAAAATCTAAAACTCAGCTTGAGTTGTTTATAAATAGCATGAAACATAGTACTAGAAAATAAGCCCTGTACATTTGGTAGGGTTTAATGGCTGGTGGATTAGACCTATCTGCAGGAAACAGTAAAAGCCCAAGTCTTGCAGTTCTTACCTTTTTGTAAGTGGGCCAAATGACTGATTTAACTGGGGCTGCTCACATGAATAAGCGTTGCCGGATCAACTCCAAGAGTTGAAATCCTAAAACCCATAAGGCTATAACTAAAAAATAGCAACCTGTAGCCCATTTTACAGCACTTATTAGGCCAGGTCTACACTACGGGGGGCGGGGGGGTCGATGTAAGGTACGCAACTTCAGCTACGTGAATGACGTAGCTGAAGTCGATGTACCTCACTCGACTTACCTCGCCGTGAGGACGCTGCAATGTCGACTGCTGCCACTCCCCTGTCGACTCCGCTTCCGCCTCTCGTTGGGGTGGATTACCAAAGTTGAAAGGAGAGTGATCGGGGATCAATTTATCGCGTCTACACTAGATGCAAAAAATCGATCCCCGAAAGATCGATTGCTACCCACTGAATCGGGTAGCATAGTGAAACTGTCAGGAAAGGAAACTTGGCAATGGTGAGTTGACAGCAGGTTGGTATTTGACAAACCAGCACTAGCCATGAAAACAGTGCCCAGTCTGCCTGGGTTTTCCCAGTAGCCACCAGGAATATCAGCAGGACTGTCACACTGGACTTTCCGGGAGACTGAGACCTCTAAGAAATAACTGGTGGTTGTTTAATTACTTTCAATTGAACCTCTGCATCAGATCTGCGTTATTATTAAACAAAAAACTGAGCTTCCATGCCAGCATTTTCTAGACTAGCTTAGAAGTCTTTAGCACTATCTGTCTGAGGCTGGCAGTGTCTGGGACAGGCAGGGCAGAAGAGTACAGATCAGAAGGAATGTTGATCATTGGCATTCTCAGCAACACCAGCCGGGAATGAAGACTGCATGTTAATTCTGCAAAGGGAGTGCAGACCAAAAGCAATGGGGTAGACTGAGGAAAAGATGGTGAGATCGCCTCATCACCTTCCCAATACCCAGTGGACTTTGTGCCTGCAGTGAACGTGACCAGTGTCTGAGTTGCAAAAATTAAGGACCTCTGTTGTTCGCTTCAGTCTGGTGCCTTCAAGGCTTATGGATCTGTGCCAAGGCTTCTAGTCACAATCATACCGGCTGTCCTTAGTTGGAAAGGAAAGGTCCTATTCTTAGCAGGCACAAAAATGTAACACAGGGCCAGCACTCTGATTACCTTGTATTGTGATCTTGTGCCATCAAAAACGAAGTGGGTTTATTCAGGATCGCTGCTTGGATAGGAAAACTTCCAAGAACCATCTCTGTTGTGTCTGTGATTTTGTAGGTGGCATTCTTCCTTCTGATTCCATGGGCCAGCATGGTCATAGAGAGGTGTCTCTCAGGTGAGAGGTAAAACCAATATCTTGACCATATATGTTCATGTGGGCCATATTCCCAAATGATCAGCACTCAGAACTGGGGCCAGGTTTGTCAAAAGAGCTCAGCATGCAGCAGCAATGACTGTGACACTTATGGTCACATGATCAGAGTTTGGCACCCAATATGCCGAGGTGTGGTTTTTTGGAAAATCTGACCCTCAATGAAAAGAATAGGGGTGTTAATCCCAGTGTCCTAGCTTCAAAAGGGGGTTATGAACATTCATCCATGTGCTTTACTTCCCCCTCC
The DNA here is from genome assembly GCA_033296515.1 of Macrochelys suwanniensis. NCBI lineage: Eukaryota > Metazoa > Chordata > Testudines > Chelydridae > Macrochelys > Macrochelys suwanniensis. The sequence goes on from CM065776.1 coordinate 241,957,455, forward strand.
ACTTTCAGTTGCTATCAGGGCCTGATTTACTTCTGCATTTCTCCAGTTTTATGACACTAACTCTATTGACTTCCAGGAGAATTACTGGTCTAAATTAGAATAATGCAGTGGTGAAGCAGAGGAACCTGTCTTCCCGTCATGCCCTGCATTGTGATCCTGTGACCATACAAATCAATGGAAAGACTCTGACTTGGGCTTTGGATCAGGCCCCTACAAAGCATTGCTGTGCCCTGTTGAAGAGCTGCTGTATTTTGTTAATGTCATAAAATATCCCACTGCTTTTCTTTGAAAAGGATGATCCCGATAAATCTACATTAGTAAATATCTGTGAAGCATTTTCACATTCTCAAATTAAAGGTGATAGAGAAAGGCAAAGAAGTTTGCGTCTTTACGCTCCCTCTCCAAAGTGTTCGCTGAGCCGAGTGCATTTCAGCGTTATTAAAAAGCACGTCCCTATTTCCCCTTCCATCCCCCCACCCCCCACCAAAATGTCTTAGCAAATCTCTCTCAACTTCTGGTCTCCATGCTGTGCTATAGTTGTTCTGTAGCTATGGGGTAGGGTGAATTCACCTTAGCGAAGTGACATAAAGCAGTGGTGGCAGAAATAAAGAAGTTTCATTTTCTTGCAAACGGGTAAAAAGACAAAATGCGTTGCTTTCCCTGTCTATAAAAATGCTCACGCTCTGGCATTCTAACCAGGCTTGTATTTCTGAAAGGGATAAGCTCTTTTCCCTTTGAGGAGCACAACCAGGGCTTCTCTGATTTTATTTCTGTTTGTTCAGAGACGTACAGAAGCAAGAGGGCTCAATCCTGCAAATCCTCACATGAGTGAGCCTGACTCTCAAAAATAGGCCTGTTGACTTTGCAGAGGCAGCTTGGGTAAGGCTTGCAGCCTTGGCCCCTTCTTTTGTTGTTCTAGTTGAGATTTAACTCTTTATCGAACAGGTAGAATCAGCAAAGTCTTCTGGGGCTGGAATGGAGATATCTTTGCCTGGTGCATCCTAAACTGGCCTCAGGTTTATTTCACCTGAGATAAGCAGTTTCCCTTTTCTGAAGCCTTTTCTGAATTAGAAGTGGACCCAAATAAAGACGCTAGATGCAGCAACATCTGGATCTGAGCTTTGTGGCTGAGACCCATCTCTACTCTGAATTTTTATGAGGCTTCTTTTTTACAAACCCTCCAATCATTGCCTAGCTCCCCCATCCCACTGGAAACTTCCAATTGCTACATTGCTTATCTCTCCAACACATCGATAAACCCTGACTACCCCCGCCCCCTTTCCACAAACCTTCAAAAGCAGCTGGGTTGCAAGCAGCTATTGAAGTTTCCCATCATGGGGCCCATCAATTCTGCCAGTGGCTCTGGGGGGCTTCTGATGCTGCTTACTTCAAATCCCACTTGCTGTGGGGGTTATGTACCCCAGAGCACACTGTGCATCCCAGGGTGAGCATGATTTGAATTGGCTAACAACCAGAGTCCAACAGAGATGTTGCTGGCTCCTATAACAGCAGCAACAAAGATGGATGAGGTGACAGCCTAGGAAGTGGGGGAGGGAGGAGAGAGATGGCAGATTGGAGTTCACTGGTTGGGAACAATAGCCAAACTCTATTGGTTGGATGGTCCTTACGTATTACGTTTTCCAAATTGTTTCATTGAACCCTCATCCAAACATCCTGACACACATTCCATAGCAAACTACGGCCAATGCATCTTCCAGGAGGATCAAAGTTGTGTAAAAGTATTGTCTAGAAAAGCATGCAGGAGGAACTCAGCCTGGCTAAAGATTAAGAAGTCATCTTTGTTTTTCTTCCTGTTTTTCTGGGGAACTGTCTGTATTTAGTTAGCTAGAATCAAACAACGTTCTTTCCTGTTTTAAAAGGTGTTTCCAGCTGAGGAAGGGCCTTTGAACAGAGGCAAGACTGCTGACATATACCAGGGTTAGGTGGAACAAGGGAGTTACTGGAGGCATTATGAAAAGGTGAGTGGTGAGCTATGGGACTTATCGTTAGAAACAAAAGAAGATCAGAAATTGCTTTAAAAGTGATTTTTTTAAAATGAATTCAGTAGTCTTGTACTAGCTCTTCATGGGTGTTTCTTCCGCACTATAGAACCATTGCATAATGTACGATTGTATACCATGGACCACATCCTCAGCTGGTGTAAATCAGCATCACCCAGTTGTCTTCATTTACACTAGCTGAAGATCTGGCCCTGTATATACTATTCTATAACTTGTAGAGAAGGACAAGAGCCACAGAACTGGGCTCCAGATTCAAACTTCCTCATCGTCCGGGGGTGTTGGGATCCGAAATTCTATTTCTCTAATCATTTGGTAGGACTGGGAAAGTAGCCCTGAGCAGTAGCTGGGTCTAGAGAGGGGGAGAACTACTCAACATTGTACATAAAGGAGCAGGAACTGAGTGCAGGCGCTTCTGCTGAAAGGAACCACAATATACAAATGGCTTCACTGAAGCCATTTGGAAATGATGCTGAGTTTGAAATGTACCATAATGTTTGGAGGGAATAAAAGCTGAGACGGAAAGAGGAGTTCAGTGGAGATCTGAGTTCTACACTCAGCTCTGCCACTGACCCACTGCATGGCCTTGGCCAAGTCACATCAGCTCTCTGCCTCTGTTTCCCATCACACCCTCTGCTTTTCCAGATTTACTACAAATGTGTAAACTGCCTAGCACAATGGGGCCTCAGCCTTGGGTGGGGTTTCTAGGGACAACTCTAATACAAATAAATAATATTTGGAAGAAGGCCTTGGGTCTGTTCTGCAGTGATTCCTCTACATAGCCTATCCCTCCCCTGACATGCTTTCCTCCCTAGCTTTGAGGAGTGTCTCTGCTTCCCAATCGCCGGTCGCTTCATCTGTATTTGGAAAGCTTCTAGCTCATTTTCAGGGCTATAGCAATGAAAATACAGTAATTTTATACATGTGAAAGAGAATATATTGTGTGATTTAAAGATTTTTTTTTATCCCAAATGCATGCAAACTTAATATTTTTCTTTAAGATTTCCTACTTAAAATTGGTCAAATATCACTTAATGAATAATATTCAAAAACACATTTGAAAAATGTTTCAATTTGTTGGATAATTTGTTCCGTGATTTTTATTTAATCATCTCTGCTCACTTCTTTTATTAACTTTATATATTTAATCAAATTTTGGCATGAATTTTCTAGCATTTCTGCCAGGGGACTAAGCAGGGTAATGTCTCTGTCCTCAAAACCCTAAACCAAGCTAACCATGACCCTGTCACTGCACAACATTAAATACTTAACACCTTTGACTTTCTGGCCCCACTTATTCCACTGAAATTAACACAACATAACTCCATAGAAGCTTGAAGCTAGATGTGGTTTCCTTGCTGGTTCTTGTGAACTCTCACATGTGTACCTACCTCTATTGTGGGGCGGGGGGTTTATGGAGGGGTTGTTGGCAGTGATTTTTATTTATAGCAGTGAAACATTTGTTGAGAAATAAAACTTTAAAGAAAAACATGCATGTTGCAAACAGGTATTGGGGAAGAGGTCAAAGTTAGGGCTCACAACCTTGATAGGTAACACGCCTTTAAAGTGGCACTAACTTCTGTCGGCACTGTATCTGCACAGAATGACGCTGGCGTGCCAAGATTGAGATTAGCATCTACTTGCTTCAACCTGCGAGCAGCAGTAAAAATTGCTTGTTAATCACAGGTGGATTAGTGGCCTCGCTGAACTATTGTGAACTGGAATTTCTCTTGGAAGTTACAATTGCACAAGAATGGTTCCATTGATTCTTATCATGTTTTTCAGCAGACCCGAGCTATTTGAATGTCCTGCGTTTGGCACATCAGCAAGCAGGTCTCCTGCCTTGGCTAAAAAATGGATAGCCAAGAGTACATTTTTTTCACAGAACAGTGACATTAAGCGATTACTTAGATCTCAGAATTAATCAGACCAGACCACTACTTTTATGGAAGGTCTCTCTGGAGCACCCACATGTGGAAAGTGGGGTTAGTGATTCAGTAGGAAGAACCCTTTCCTCAGAATAAGGACATGGCTAGTGCCCTAGAATGGTGTCAGCGTATTTCATGTCCAAAGGTGCCATTTTCCAGTTGCTAGATCATAGACTTTAGAGCCAGAAGCAACCATTAGATCATCTAGTCTGATCTTCTGTATAACACAGGCCAGAGAATTTCATATACTACCACTGTATTTAGCCCCATAGCTTGTGTTAGATTAAATGGATTCACCAAGGGCAAGTCATGCCTGACCAACCTGATTGCCTTCTATGATGAGATAACTGGCTCTGTGGATATGGGGAAAATAGTGGACGTGATATATCTTGAATTTAGCAAAGCTTTTGGTACAGTCTCCCACAGTATTCTTTCCAGCAAGTTAAAAAAGTATGGCTTGGATGAATGGACTATAAGGTGGATAGAAAGCTGTCTAGATTGTTGGGCTCAATGGGTAGTGACCAACGGCTCCATGTCTAGTTGTCAGCTGGTATCAAGCGGAGTGCCCCTGGGGCCGGTTTTGTTCAACATCTTCATTAATGATCTGGATGATGGGATGGATTGCACCCTCAGCAAGTTTGCAGATGACACTAAGCTGAGGGGAGAGGTAGATACGCTGGAGGGTAGGGATAGGGTCCAGAGTGACCTAGACAAATTGGAGGATTGGGCTAAAAGAAATCTGATGAGGTTCAACAATGACAAGTGCAGAGTCCTGCACTTAGGATGGAAGAATTCCATGCACCGCTACAGGCTGGGGACCGACTGTCTAAGCAGCAGTTCTACAGAAGAGGATATGGGGATAACAGTGGATGAGAAGCTGGATATGAGTCAATATTCCCTTGTTTCCAAAAAGGCTAACAGCATATTGGGCTGCATTAGTAGGAGCGTTGCCAGCAAATCGAGGGAAGTGATAATTCCCTTCTATTCGGCACTGGTGAGGCCACATCTGGAGTACTACGTCCAGTTTTGGGCCTCCCACTACAGAAAGGATGTGGACAAATTGGAGAGAGTCCAGCGGAGGGCAACAAAAATGATTAGGGGGCTGGGGCACATGACTTACAAGGAGAGGCTGAGGGAACTGGGCTTGTTTAGTCTGCAGAAGAGAAGAGTGAGAGGGGATTTTGATAGCAGCCTTCAACTACCCGAAGGTTCCAAAGAGGATGGATCTCAGCTGTTCTCTGTGGTGGCAGATGACAGAACAAGGAGCATTGGTCTCAAGTTGCAGTGGGAGAGGTCTAAGTTGGATATTAGGAAAAACTATTTCACTAGGAGGGTGGTGAAGCACTGGAATGTGTTACCTAGGAAGGTGGTGGAATCTCCATCTCTAGAGGTTTTTAAGGCCCGGCTTGACAAAGCCCTGCCTGGGATGATTTAGTTGCGGTTGGTCCTGCTTTGAGCAGGGGGTTGAACTAGATGATCCCGAGGTTTCTTGCAACCCTAATCTTCTATGATTCTATGAAAACATATCCTCCAGAAAAGCCTCCGATCTTCATCTGAAGACCTCAAGAGATGGAGAATCTCCCACTTCTCTTGGGTAGTTTGTTCCAAAGGTTAATTGCTCTCACTGTTTTAAAAAATATAATCTGAATTGGTCTTCTTTAGCTTCTAGCCATTGGTTCTTGTTATGCCTTTTTCCACTGGATCAGAGCTTTCTGAGCTATACAATCTCTATACAGTATAATTTAGGAATTTCTAATATGCCTATCATTAGGTGAGGTTTAGACCATTCATTCTCATTGGAGATCCCACTTTTCTGCATGAATATGGCTAGGACAAAGTAGCTATCAACCTAACTGCATTGACTCCCTCAGGGAACTGATGGGCAAGGTCCCCTGGGAGAATAACATGATGGGGAAAGGAGTCGAGGAAAGCTGGCTGTATTTTAAAGAATACTTATTGAGGTTGCAGGAACAAACCATCCCGATGTGTAGAAAGAAAAGTAAATATGGCAGGCGACCAGCTTGGCTTAACAGTGAAATCCTTGCTCGTCTTAAACACAAAAAAGCAGCTTACAAGAAGTGGAAGATTGGACAAATGACCAGGGAGGAGTATATAAATATTGTTCAGGCATGCAGGAGTGAAATTAGGAAGGCCAAATCACACTTAGAGTTGCAGCTAGCCGGAGATGTTAGGAGTAACAAGAAGAGTTTCTTCAGGTATGTGAGCAACAAGAAGAAATTCAAGGAAAGTGTGGGCCCCTTGCTGAATGAGGGAGGGAACCTAGTGACAGAGGATGTGGAGAAAGCTGGTGTACTCAATGCTTTTTTTGCCTCTGTCTTCACAGACAAGGTCAGCTCCCAGGCGGCTGCACTCCGCAGCACGGTATGGGGAGGAGGTGACCAGCCCTCTGTGGAGAAAGAAGTAGTTTGGGACTATTTAGAAAAGCTGGACGAGCACAAGTCCATGGGGCCGGATGCACTGCATCCGAGGGTGCTAAAGGAGTTGGCCGATGTGATTGCAGAGCCATTGGCCATTATCTTTGACAAATCATGGCAATCGGGGGAGGTCCCGGATGACTGGAAAAAAGCTAATGTAGTGCCAATCTTTTAAAAAGGGAAGAAGGAAGATCCGGGGAACTACCGGCCAGTCACTCTCACCTCAGTCCCTGGAAAAATCACGGAACAGGTCCTCAAGGAATCAATTCTGAACCACTTAAAGGAGGGGAAAGTGATCAGGAACAGTCAGCATGGATTCACCAAGGGCAAGTCATGCCTGACTAACCTAATTGCCTTCTATGATGAGATAACTGGCTCTGTGGATGGGGGGAAAGCAGTGGATGTGCTATTTCTTGACTTTAGCAAAGCTTTTGATACAGTCTCCCACAGTGTTCTTGCCAGCAAGTTAAGGAAGTATGGGCTGGATGAATGGACGGTAAGGTGGATAGAAAACTGGCTGGATGGTCGCGCTCAATGGGTAGTGATCAATGGCTCCATGTCTAGTTGGCAGCCGGTATCAAGTGGAGTGCCCCAAGGGTCGGTGCTGGGGCCGGTTTTGTTCAATATCTTCATCAACGATCTGGAGGATGGTGTGGACTGCACCCTTAGCAAGTTTGCAGATGACACTAAACTGGGAGGAGTGGTTGATACGCTGGAGGGTAGGGATAGGATACAGAGGGACCTAGACAAATTAGAGGATTGGGCCAAAAGAAATCTGATGAGGTTCAACAAGGTCAAGTGCAGAGTCCTGCACTTAGGACGGAAGAATCCCATGCACTGCTATAGACTAGGGACCGAATGGCTGGGCAGCGGTTCTGCAGAAAAGGACCTAGGGGTTACAGTGGACGAAAAGCTGAATATGAGTCAACAGTGTGCCCTTGTTGCCAAGAAGGCTAACGGCATTTTGGGCTGTATAAGTAGGGGCATTCCCAGCAGATCGAGGGACGTGATCATTCCCCTCTATTTGGCACTGGTGAGGCCTCATTTGGAGTACTGTGTCCAGTTTTGGGCCCCACACTACAAGAAGGATGTGGATAAATTGGAAAGAGTCCAGCGGAGGGCAACAAAAATGATTAGGGGGCTGGAGCACATGACTTATGAGGCGAGGCTGAGGGAACTGGGCTTGTTTAGCCTGCAGAAGAGAAGAATGAGGGGGGATTTGATAGCTGCTTTCAACTACCTGAAAGGGGGTTCCAAAGAGGATGGATCTAGACTGTTCTCAGTGGTAGAAGATGACAGAACAAGGAGTAATGGTCTCAAGTTGCAGAGGGGGAGGTTTAGGTTGGATATTAGGAAAAACTTTTTCACTAGTAGGGTGGTGAAGCACTGGAATGGGTTACCTAGGGAGGTGGTGGAATCTCCTTCCTTAGAGGTTTTTACGGTCAGGCTTGACAAAGCCCTGGCTGGGATAATTTAGTTGGGGTTGGTCCTGCTTTGAGCAGGGGGTTGGACTAGATGACCTCCTAAGGTCCCTTCTAACCCTGAGATTCTATGATTCTATGGGTAATTAAATTCCACTTGCCTAAATTTCCCCAAGGCATCAGGTGAAAAGGATTTTCTGCACTTTTAAAATCCTGTTGCATGACATTGTTGTAGCATCACTTTAATGCTCCAGTCAAAGGACCGGGCCTCTTCAATGTATGAGCGTGATCCCTGTATATGCACAGTTTAAAAAGCACTTGGAAACTTTATGGATGAAAGACACTTTGGGGCACACAGAGCAACCTAATCTCTGAGTGAAATTTTCATAGGACAATGACAATATGTAATTTAGTTGGATCTCCTGTGCTAGATCAATTTTGGCTGGGGCTTATTTACTATTTATCTGTCAGTATCTATTATTTATTTGGATAGCAGTACCACTTAGGAGCCTTAATCATGTACCAGGACCCCATTGTGCTACACACTGTACAAACACCGAACAAAATTAAAGGTTTAGGATTTTGTTCTCCTGCCCATTGCTGTAGTATCTGAGATACTTTATTAACCAAGGAGTAAGATTCCTAGTGTACCTCATAGAATGTTCAGCTCTTCTCTGTTCTCTGGTTACAGGAAGCTCTGTATTACAACGATAACCATCAATAAAATAATTGCCCAATGTATTGTCCAGAATCAAAGATGAAGGGGGATTATCAAGAATTGTAGACTCAGAACAAGACCTACTAAGTAAGTGTGTTTGGTTTGTATGGAGTTGCATACATGATGATGTGACTTCCTGCTCTGCTGGTCCCCTTAGCTCTTGTGAGGTAGACAAGGTATTGATGTGGACAAGAACCCAGAGCAGTGCTCTGTCCCTGCAAACACTCATCTCCATGACTAAGGATTACTCACATGAATTGTCCTATTGATATCAATGGACCTGCATGCATGAGCCATAGTTTGCAAGACTGAGCCCAGTTTCTATATATACACATGTTTCTTAAAACCTGTAAAGGGTTTTCTCTCATTATTTATGGCCTCTGAGTTGGAGCCAGAGAGACCCACCTGGTCTCGTTGTTTGGATAAATCAGCAGGAAGCTGTGCAGTGCACTGAGTCATAAAGCCTGACATCCTTTCAGAATTTATATTTTTCTTACCTTACCTATGTTTCAGTCAGCGTCTCTTGTTCCTAAAATCTTTTCAGTCTGAGAACAAACATTTAAAATGTCTGTGATTCCACTCCTACCCTTTCCCCTCTCATTTTCATTGATTAATTCTTATTCTATCTTTTGCACTGAGGACTTTTCATAGTACAATAGCATGACCAGTAGTGCCAAAACCCAAGTGCTCAAAAATCATGAGGAAAAGGATGAGATTTTAAATAATTGTAATAAATATTAAGTAAAGTCCATCTATTCCAGTCTGAATACTGGTGACCTCAGCAGAATATTCGGAAGTATTCTCTATCCATCTCTAATTTTGAACACACAGCAGCTGACTTCCCAGTGACCTGCCGCATGCCAGCCATCTATCTATCTCCTCGCTGGTTGTCCCCTACTAAGATGACCTGCCACCATGCCTTCCATGATAACTGTGTCTAGGTTATTTCCGTGTCTACAGCTGATGGAACCAAAGTACATGTGTCTGCACCTGTTGACGTCTGAAAGCAGTGTCCGTTCTCTCCAATAATATCCCTAAGAGAAGTGTTTGTCTTCTTTTCAGTCCAGGAGATATGCATAAATATATTTTAAATATAAGTAATGGGCTCCCTTTATTTTTCCTTCTGGTTATGAGTCTTGGGTTCACTTCTTCAAGCTTTTATTCTGAGCCATGAGGAGTACAAAGCAGTGGTACAGTGGTTAAAAAAAGAAGTGGGTAAAGTAACTGAAACTTAGCTCTATATTCCTCAAATGAGAACTGGGTCAGCTTCTCAACTACACGGCTTCTAGAAGGTCACTTGTTTTAAAATAAACACTGAGAATCTCACGTAATCACCTGACTCCAGAAGCTGGGGCTTTAAAAAAACACACCAACTATTGTGAAACTCATAATAAAAATCACAAGGTTTGCAATGCTGTTACCTGTATTGGTTGCTGGTAGGCCAGGTTAGGAGTGCTAGTGATAATGTAGGATTCAGGCCTCTATTTTCACCTGAAATAGAATTTTAGGTCTTGTGTGCCCATTTGATTCTTGATACACTTATATTCTTACTACTACGTGTGGACAAAGACACAGTGTATGTTGCTTCTGCCTAGCCAGATGGATTTGTTAGTATAATTGGAACAGATAAGAACAGTTAAAGTGTTACTGGGCATGGTGGGAGTATAATATATGAGCGCTTCACTTGAAGACTGCCTCAACTCCTATCTCAAGACAAGGTCAAGCAACCAGTCAGGAGTGGCAAGGGTTTTTTTGGGGGAAAGTGTAAAACACTAAAAGGCCAAAGAAATACCTGTCCCTGACTGTAGGACAACCTCACTCCTTACCCCTCCTATGGGATACAAAAGCCGTGGGATGAAGATCCCAGACTCACAACCCTCCAGAATGGAACATGACCACAAATTGTAAGAGGTGGGACTAAGAGCATGAATTGCAGATATAATTATGCCTGCTAAGGATGGGAGCAGGCGGGACACTGGGAAACAAGGCTCTGCGGCATCAGAGTTATGGACATGCTTGCTGGAAACTAACCCCAATAAACATTGCAGTGCTTGCACCTCAGACTTCTGGTCTTTTACTTTCAGTCTCAGTAGCGTAGGCAGGTCCGGAGAACAGGGGGAGCGGCGCTATAAAAAGGCACCTCCCCAGGCTCCCCCTGTATTCACCTGGCGGTGCTCCGGGTCTTCGGGGGCACTTCAGCGGTGGGTCCTCACTCGCTCCGGGTCTTCAGTGGTACCCACCGCCGAAATGCTGCTGAAGACCCGGAGCGCCGCCGGGTGAGTGCAAGAAGCTGCGCTTAAAAAGAAGCGCTCTTTTTAGCTCTGCTAAAAAAAGGTGCCACTTCCTTTTTAAGGCACTGCTTCTACTCACAGGGGGAGTGGCCGCTCCCCCTGCTCCCCCACTGGCTACGCTACTGTTCAGTCTGCGTGACAAGAACCAGTGAAGAGGGTGAAGGGAAAGCCCTCCAACAGGCCACGCTGCTGAGAATCTGGGACTTTATTTGTGAGGCAGTCCTTGTCGATCTAAGAGGGTTGGTAGCCTTTTCAAGACTTTGGCCCTGATTTACCACTGAGGTACTACAGTGGTAGGTCCTGATTCAGCAAGGCACTTAAGCATATGGATAATTGCAACCACATGAGTAGACTTAAATAGGCCCATTTCTGTGAGATGTGTTTGCAAGCTCATGTACTTACAGTTAGGCACATGTTTAAGGACCCTGTTGTGCTGGGGTTTTCATACCTCCCAACATTTGAATTGCTGTCCTCAGGTGTTGGGAGGCCCTGGTGGAGGCCCAGGTGCTGCCCTTCGGTGGGGCCTGTAGAGCGAGCCCACTGTGTACTCACCCTGCAGCAATAGCTCCTGTCCCGCAGGGCTGGCTGGGCTCAGCTCCCCACCTTGAGTGTTGCGACCTGGCCCCTGGTGCATGGGGTTGCAGCATTGTTCAGATTGGGCCCATCCACCTCTCCGCCTCCATCTACAGAGGGGAGGATGGGCCAAACACGAGTGATATTGTGACCTTGGTGTGCTAGGGATGCCTGGAGTGGGGAGTCTAGCTAAGCCAGCCCCTCAGGACATGGGATTTGGGGGGGGTCAAAGCAAGACAGTCCCAGGTTTCATGGGAAGTCTGGGTTTTACACCGATGTAACTGGAGTAATGCAGTGGCTATTCAGGCCCACAAATTGGCTAGTGATTTCGAGTGTCCAGTTTTGGAGCGCTCAACTTGACGAGTCTGAATTTCAGAATGTGCTTGGCATGCTCATCCTCTGAAAATCAGGCCCCTTCTTGGTCTCAAATTGAGCACCCCAATATCAAGGCACCTATAGTGTATAGGAATAGGGTAAGATCCCTTTAAATAGTCTACCCTCCTGTCTTCTATTATAGAAGCCATCAGAACCCTGTCAGAGCAGCAGTGTGCAATTGGTAGCTAGGTCTTGTATATCTGTACCTTGTTAATAAATATGGATATTTGGAATCCAGCTGTGCCAGAATGTTTTCCCCAAATTCTTAATGTTGCGTGGAGCGCAAGGACACAACGCGACCCATTTTTATAAATGGGACATTTTAAATTGTGTTTTATGTTTTGGGGCCTGTCATCCCTGACACTTCCTTGTTTCCATTGTTTTTCTCTTTTTCAAATTTGATTTTCCTTTGGTATCAAAGATTGATAGAAAATATATGGAAAATAAATGTGGAAAATTGTATAGTTAGGAAGATAAACTGGGGTATTTTCAATGAATTACCATTCCTCATTATGCTGAGTGTAGTGGTGATCCTTAATGTGAAATACTGTAGATGAACTGACTTATTTAAAGGAGAAACATACGCCCAATTATCATTCAGATGTGTAGGCATCTCATTAGATTGCAGCAATTTTTCTTTTGTCACAATGCAGCAGAAAAATTCTATTTGCAATAGAAAATTAATTATTCTAATTATGGCGTGCTACAGACATTATAATGATTTGTTATTAACATAAATTATCAAGAGGTGTTACACAGTGGAAGATTATTTAGTACATAGTCATGGTTTATAGAAAATACAGTATCTTCGCTTATCATTTACCATCATATCATTCAAAAGAGCTTTCATTTATTTGCTATATAACAGCAGAGGGAAGAGGACCTGTTGTATTCTTTTAATTTCGGATCCATTTATTCCAAATTACTGTCACTCCAAAGAGAAGTTATTTTGCACCTTTTCTCCCACTCCTGATTGAGCAAGATCCTAAGACCTCTTGGGGGGTTCTGAACACATTCAGCTCCCCTGGAAGTCATCATCTTTTGAAGGACTTGATGAAATGCCTATTGAAGTCAACGGGAATATTTCCACTGACTTGGCCCTAGACTGTAATAAAGAGAATAATGAACAATCAAACAGGAAGACACTATTTGACAGGCAAGATGGCATAGTTTGAGTCATAGGAAATGAATTTTGGTATAGACCCAAGCCAGCAAAGCATTTAATTACATACTTAAATTCTGGTTAAGGATATAAACTGGCCATCAACAAGTTTGGCTTGAAATTAGATGAAGATTTCTAACCATTGGAGGGGTGAAGTTCTGTAACAGCCCCCCAAGGGGAGCAGTGGGGGCAGAAAACCTAACTGGTTTCAAGATTGAGCTTGCTAAGTTTATGGGTGGGGTGGGGTGGTATGACGAGACTGCCTACAATGGCATGTGGTCGATCTGCAACTGCTAGCAGCAAATATCTCCAACTGCTGGTGATTGGACACTAGATGGGGAGGACTCTGAGTTACTACAAAGAATTATTTCCCAGGCGCCTGGCTGGTGTGTCTTGCCAGCATGCTCAGGCTCTAACTGATTGCCATATTTGGGATCGGGAAGAAATTTTCCCTTGGGTCAGATTGGCAGAGACCCTGGGGGTTTAAAAACATTTAAAAACAAAAATCACGGCTACTGGTTTTCAAACCTTTAGTTTCTTTTAACTAAAAGCTCAATAGATAAAAGCCTCCAGTTTATATTATGGACTAATGGAGTGCAAAATTTCATTTGCTAGAAATAACTCAGAAGATTGGGGTCGGTAGGAGAAAGAAAAGAAACTAGTTTACTTGCAGATTTTTGAGATTCAGATCAGTTTAAACCGTGAAATGTGTTCGTTAGAACATGCCTAGAGAAGAGCGTGAACCAAATCCCACATTAATTCCTGGAACCAGATTCAAAACAGCTCAAAACTACCTCTGCATTGGACTGAATGGAATATGAAGGGCCAGATTCTCAGGTGGGGTAAATCGGCATAGCTCCATCATCTGAAGATTTGGCCCCAAATCTATACTTGCTTTGCTTAGGGGAGGTTTGAGCTTGGCAATGGATTTCAACCCCCAAGTGCAGAAGTGGTTGGATCTGAGGTTATGGCTGTCACTTGTATAGATACTAAGGTAAGATCTACAATTCAAATCCATGATTTTGGCTCTGCCGGGTATAGAAATACAAAGTTTATATCCAAATCTAGTCCTGTTTCTGCCCCCAGATGATTTACTAGGACAACTTTATGCTACATTTCCAGCCACAGTGACTTTTTTAGTCCTTTCATACCTCTAAAATTAAATCTTTCCACATTCGGCCTTATACTGGAAACAATGACAGACCCTTTGCTAATGCTAGTAAACATCTGTTGTAACACTGCAAGGGAGCTATAATTTATTTTCAAAACACTGGCAGTTCTCTTTTCATTATGTATTATCAATATTTATATAGCAGTAGTGATGAGGAGCCCAGCCATGGACCATGGCCACATTGTGCAAGGCACTGTACAAACACAGAACAAAGACACAATCTCAGCCCCAAAGATTAACAATCTAAGTACAAGACAACAGGTGGATACAGACAGACAGGAGAGCACAAGGAAACAATGAGATGCTACTGCTTAAAATGATAAGTGCTGGTCTCAGTACACCAGCTGCCTGAAGGTTGTTATTTCCACTTCCAGGGTCTCCCTCTTACAGCCTTTTAATAGCAACACTAATAGACATTCCTTATAATATTTAAAGTGTTCTTCAGAATTCCTCTTGCTGTTTATTTCAAGATCTCTCCCTGGTCCTGAGACTCTCTTATTGAAGGGGCAGTAGACTTTGGAAAGCACACAAGGTATATAATGCAATACTTTGCATTGCAAAAGCAGATATTGCACAAGCTTATTTTTCAAGTCCCCATAAGTGTCCTGTCTTGAGGTCTTGACAATTTGTACTAAAACTATAGCTCATCTTCCAGACCAAACAAGCAAACAAACAACCCCCCCCCAAAAAAAACCCCAACCTTGTGCTAAGCGAGAGTAAAGACTGTAAATATATATCAGTAATTTAAGGGAGTAAAACCCTTACAAGGAAATTACAGCTTAAAAATAAATGTCAAACACTGAAAAGCCAGGAAGTTCTAAGTCAGGGTAAAATGTGGTCAGGTCCCCTGCAGCTGGGGATATTTTAAATCCCTCACACCTTGATTACACTACATCTGACTTGCTTTTAAGTAACAGTGAATACATGCAGTCAGGGCTAGACCAAGACAGATGCATTATAGGCCTGTGCCTAGGGCCTCTGATCCTGGAGTCAGGTGATTACATCAGGATCTCAGCTTTCATTTAAAATAAAAGTGAGTTTCTAGCCTTCGTGGCTGTGAAGAAAGGTCTGAATGTGAATGGGGCGTAACCCATACAGGGACTTCTGCAAGTCTTCAGACATCATGGAGCAGTAGAACTGAGAACTGTTACCTGCATCATTCATCTCAATAGGGGGTTAACTCCAAGATGCACTTCTCCTATCTCTCTGCCACTCCAAATAAGGAGCAGGGTTATGGCACAGAGGTGGAGCAGAGGGGAATCATACCATGGTGTGCCTAGAGCCCCGGATTGCCTTAGTTTGGTCCTGTGCGCAACTCTGGTCTACCATGCCTCCTCCCCATCCCAAATGCCCCAAGCTAGGTGGGAGCCCGCAGGACTGGGCTTGGATTCAGCATGCTTACACCTTATTCTCTGCTGGGCATTAGCAGCCAGATTAAAGTCCCTTTACACCACCTGAATGATGCAAAAAGACTACAGTAGAGTAGAAAATCTCACACATGTATTATATACAGGGTTTAATATCTGCCTAGAAACTAGGTTCATGATATGATGATTCCTTCCAGCTGTATGTATGGATGCTTTAATGCCTGTGTTAGACCTCACAAACATTATGTATATAGGATGCCGAGGTTTCTAACGGATTGAGTAACTTAAAAATCTAACTTTCCCATAATTAGGCAGACACCAAAAATCACAGAGGACGACAGAATCCATCTAACGTGGAGTTTCTAGGCCACGCTTTTTGCTTAAGCTGACATTCCACAAAACTTCAGAACAATTCAGCACAAGTGAAAGCTCTAATATTTTTTGACTCCTGTCTCAGATATGCACAAAACTCCCAGAAAGTAACTTCCCCTGTGACAGGGAGCTAGATTGCTTCTCCTCGGGTCAATTTAGTGGAGGTGGGGGTAGTCTGTGTGTGGAAAGAAGGCTTATAATGAAAAGCTAGCTCCTCTGACTGGTTTATTGTGATTTTGTTTTCAATTATTTACACCGGTGAGCCAGTAATTCCTAGTGAATAATTGGAGTTTAACACCTCCTTTTCCGCTTGCGGAATGACCCAGGGCAGATCATAAATTTATTTGTTATACAGATGTAATTACCAAATTTTATGGGGAAGTTCACTCCCACCCCCTTTTTATGGATTGATCATGAACAATCCACTGCATGGATTTCTTACTCACCTATTTGAAAATGCAGTTGTGTTGGTTAGTTTGTGACTCGTCTTGTAAGTCGCATGGTGTTGCTTTTGTTTCCTCATTGGGTGAATGTAACCCTGATAATCAGCTAGAAAGACCTGGGCTTTGACTCTCTCAGGAGAGGTGGCAGATAAGAAAGATCAGGTATCTGAGGCACACGGGCATCATTCATAGACAAAAAAAATAGGCAACAATTAAGAAGGTGCAGAGTTTAAATGCAATTTTGTCTCATCCTATTCACATACATTTACTTGAGTTTGCAACAGAGCTACTGAGGGCTGCTGGGTTACACTTAATAATTCCCGCAATTATTGCTTTCAGGGGTCCAGTTGGGCAGAACCTATGCTACTACTGTCCATTACGTTGGGACCAATGATACTTTAACATCCATGCAGTGATTCCTTCATGGACCTTCTACCTCCCCTTTTGAAACTGAGCCTGTAGTGCCATTGGCACTTCTGAGGTTAAAATGAAAGGGAGGAAAACCAGGCATTGAATTGAGCTGATAATGTTGGGGAAAATGTATTATCCATCTCAGACACATTTTCTGGAATGTTTATTCAAGCTCGATGAGATCCTCCATACCTCCATGCTTGACAGGCTTATGAAACCACTTGGGTACAGTTCTCTCTATGGCTTGACTGCCTCAATAATCCCCCCTCCCTCAAAGCTGTGAAGCATGAAAATATTAATTACACATTTCCAATGTAAACAATCTATTTTATTTTCTTAAAAAATATCTGTCACCAAATGCTAAAGCATCACTCAATTTGGGTTGCCTTTCAAATATTACTTTTTTCTTATGGTGTGGAAAATGATTAGCAACTTGGCAATGCTAAGGATTACTCACAAGAACTGAGGGCTTCCCCCCCAACATAAATATTTTTGTCCTTGTGACAAATCTCCTTATGGGGATATCCTCACTAGTTTGTTCAGTCAGAACACAATATACATACAATCTATCTTGCATTATAGATGCTAAAAAAGAGCAGGTTTGACATTTCATCTAGTTATTTCGGTGGGTGTGAACTAAAATTCACTGGTGGCATTCAAGGTGTCTCGCTGAGATAAAGTGATACTGTTCAATTCTATTTAGAAGAGAGTTTTTCTGTTTTCAGTTTTTAAATATGGATGTGAATACATTCATCAGGCCAGCTGGTTCCTATAGAGTAGCACAGCTGGAAATATGTGCTGGTGACTTGGTTAATTTATTTAACATTTTACAGAGCGTAATATAGGAATGGAATGCTAATTTCTGGCGAGCCAGACTTAGCTTTCAAGGGAAGGCAGGAAAAATCATATGGGACCCATGGTGTCCTTAGCCAGCATTGTTTACCTAGTGAGCAGATCTCATGGGTTGAAACATTATTTTGCGATTTCAGCCTGAAACGAAGGGGCTTCTTATTCCTCAGGTTTCTTTGAGAGCCAGATGACAGAGCCAGCTAAACACTCAAACTTTATTCTTCCTGGCTAAACTTGTTACAGAGTGTATGCTTTCATGATCCCTGTCGGACATTGTTGACTCAACTCACCTGCTAATTGGAAAAATGCCTTCATGTTCCAAATAGTTATTTCCATAAACCAGCTCACAACAGCATAGCTGCCCCCAATGGCTCGCTGTCTGTCCCCAAGGAGGCATTTTTAGCTCACTGCATCATCCACACTCACCTGTCTCAGTATTTGTGAAAAGCAAAGGTCATGTCCTTCTTAATACTAATGGAATAACTTCTGCTTCACATCCTCCTCAGGTGCAGACAGTAAGCACTTCATTGGTCAAATGTTTATATTGACATACAGTGATGTGACAGTGCTATGGTCAGACAGTAAGTATGAGCAAGCAATAATTGAAAGTTGGGTTGCAGACGCTCTTGGGAAGACATATCCCGCTAATGCAAGTTAGCAGCTTGTGAAAGACATAACCCAGATCCCATTCAATGCTACAAGAAAATATACCTATATTGTGCCTCACACCAGCCCTTAGAAATTTCTAAAAACTTGCCGCTAAGCATAAGAGGACCTGCTCCGAAGCCCATTGAAGTAGCTTGTAAAACTCCCATTGACTCAAGTGACTTTGAATCAGACCTAAAGAGACTCCAAGATATAGATGAAAACAATGGCGCATCGTCACTTAAATAGTCACACCTCATTGAGTAGTTCAGTGGCTGGTGCCATTGTCAGACACCGCATGGGAGAAAACCCCGCATAAGGAAAAATATCATTAACAAGACAATCTTTTGGAGGCATATGACTTGCTTGCACTTTACAGGCCCCTTGCTTACTTCGGGCTTCTGTGATGTGACCTAGAAGGGGAGTCTTCCATTGTTGGGGTGAGATTTGCCTATGTTGCAGAAGTGAATGTGAACTCCATCTGGTAGATGTACCGAAGGCGAGGCCTTTCTGTATACCGGCGGCTCTTCTAGGGCTGGAAAGCATTACTGAGTTGTTATCCTCCCTCTGAGCCCAACTCCCTCTATGCCTTGGGCACTCCACTTTGCTTCTCCTTTATGATTTTTTCTTCAAATCTCCCACTGTTGGGAGCCCTAGTGATGAGATCGTGTTCTTACCATAGTGTTATCTAACCCTGCTCAGACCAGGTCTAATTGGTTTGGTGGTTAAAAGGAGAGGCAGTCTAGTGGCATTAGTGCAACCATAGTGTCTAACCATGCTGGAGCTGCAGCAGTGGGAGATCTTAAAAAAAATGCTAGTGGAAACAAGGCCTTTGTGATTCAGTTTTCCCATTTGTAAAATGGGGCTAATAATAATTAGCTAACTCACGAAAGTGTTGTGAGGATTCATTAGATGATATCTGTGAAGTGCACTCTCTGGGTATGTCTGTGCTGCAATTGGCAGGTGAGATCGCAGCACATGCAGACGTATCTGAGCTAGCTTTGGTGGAGTCAGCTCACTAAAAATAGTAGTGAAGCCATGGTGGCATGGCCTACCTGCCCAAGTATGTACATAGCATCCTTTCTCTGCGCGATTCATGAGTGGCTCTGGGAGCATTCATTCAATCTAGCTGGGTTTGGGGCTCCACATGCTGTTGTGCTGAGTGATCACAGTGCCTGGAGGGGTTTGCTGCTTCTCATTAGCAAAGCATGATGAGACAGCCCAGGCTGGAGAGTTAGGGGGGCACAGCGGTCCCATGATCCTATACCGAATCACAGGGATTCCATCACACAGCTTATCTAATCTTTCTAGCCTAGCGGTCAGATTTAAAATAAGCAAACAAAAAAATCCCAAGTGGTAGTATTCTCCCAAACTCCACCCACTTGAGGTACTAAAATGAGATGCCACTCACAGTAGATTGTTTAGAACTTTGTGATTATCCCTCTTCTTCATAGTGTGCTTTTCTCAGGAGTGAAATAGTTATCAATGCTGGCTTTTAAATGGTCAGCATTAGATTTCAGATCCAATGGCCCATTGAGATGAATGGGAGCAGGTCAGATTTCTGAGAGCTCTTGTATCAAGCTGTCTGTCGACTCAGGAAGACATCACTGGATTGGTTTACTGTAGGCTCATATTTAGAAAATTATCTTTGCAACCCAAAAGGCGAGAGAGTCAGGCTCAAATTTTCAAAGGTAACCTTTGATTTTGGTCATCAAGTTTTTAAAAGATGGGCCCAAGTGTCAAGTTTGGCCCCACAAATTTGAGACCACTTTGAAAACTTGGGTAGGGAAAAAAAGCAGGTCACTGAACCAAGTAGCAGGTCACTGAACCAAGATGACCTAGGCCAACCTGACCCATGCTCTAGATTATGAGTTGGATCTTGCCCTTAAACTGTGGGAGCATTGTGCAGTTGAGGATTAGCTGTGCCATAGAAAGAACCCCTGCAGGAATTAGGGTTGCTTCCATTTCCCCGGCTCTTCACAGACCATATGCGTCTCTGAAACTTCTTGTCCTCAGTAAACCAGTCAATACTGCTGCTTATGCAGAGGCAACTGCAACCTGGAGTTTTAGAAATAAAAAAGGCACTTATGTAAACTTGATGCAACTAATTTTCATCTGTAAAAGTCTGGGCCAAGATAGCTGAAGAATAATGCTGATGGGGAAGTGGGTGTTCTTTAAGATAACTGATGAAAACGTTCATGGACGATGTTCTTATCTGTCTCATCCATGGAAAGGTACTTTCAGCTGGTTTCTAAAGATATTTCAGACTATATCTTAGTACAGGAAATTTTAGTTCTTTTTCTCTATATATTCAGGCAATTGTTCCTACAACAGTGACTACTACTCCATATGGCAGCCCCTGTGTGTCTTTCTCCGCTATTAGAGAAACAAGGTGGGTGAGGTAATATCCTTAATTGGACCAATTCCTGTTGGTGAGAAAGACAAGCCTTGGAGCTACAGAGAGCTCTTCTTCAGGTCTGGGAAAGGTACTAACAGTGTCACAGCTAAGATCAAAGAGATAGTTTAGCATAAGTAGTTACACATATTCACTCAAGGTCTTTAGAATATGTGCTAACTACGTATGGTAAACAGTCTGTTTATTTAGCTGTCACTCTCTCATTACCTTTCCCAGATCTAAAGAAGAGCTCTGTGTAGCTCAAAAACTTGTCTCTCTCACTAACAGAGGTTGGTCCAATAAAAGACTGGACCTCACCCACCTTGTTTCTAGCACCTAACATGCTAGAACCAACACAGTTACAACACTTTCTCCACTCTTATCATTGACTGCAAGTGAGACACCGTTCATGTTTGTTTGACTGAAATATCTATGTCTTGTGCCTTATGACTGCATTACATCAATAAAAGTCCATTCTGCAAGGTAAATCAGTCATTCTTCTACTAGAGTTCTTCATCAACAGCCAATGCATCCTTTCTTGCTGCTTTTGTGACAGCTCTGTAAACAGCATAGCATCCGTCCTCAACATCCTCTTCTGTATGGCAGATTAATCAGTCAATAAATTATTAGATGAAATGGACTTCTGAACTCATATCAAGAGCAGTCTTCTGAGTTTGCTTCATCTTTACATAGCACACTAAGTTAGCACTAGCTCAGATCATTCATGTTACATAAATACAATGAATAAATGCTGCTCTTGTTTACAATAACTCGCTATTTTAATATTACAGAGATTTTCAAATGTGACTAATGATTTCAGTTGCCCAAATTGAAACAGCTTAGAGGGGCCTTGTCAGGGTTCCTTCCCCATTCTGAACTCTGGGGTACAGTCATGGGGACCTGCATGAAAGAGCCTCTAAGCTTATTTCTACCAGCTTAGGTTAAAAACTCCCAGGGTACAAACTCTCCCCTGTACCCTGAGAAAAGGTAATCACTGCCACCACCAAGTGATTTAAACAAAGAACCACTTGGAGTTCCCCTTCCCCCAAAATTTCCCGCCAAGCCTTACACCCCCTTTCCTGGGGAGGCTTGAGAATAAACAAGATGAGCACAGACCAGCCTTGGGTTTTTAGGACCCTAAAAACCCAATCAGATTCTTAAAAAAACAGAACTTTATTAGAAGACCAAAAAAAAGTAAAAGACCCACTCTGAAAGATTAGAATGGAAGAGAACTTACAAGGCAATCAGATTCAAAACATAGAGAATCCCTCCAGGCAAAACCTTGTTACAAAAAGAAAAAAAACACAGGAATACACATTCCCTCCAGCACAGCAAATTTCTCAAGCCAAAACAAAAGAAAATCTAACGCATTTTCTAGCTAAATTACTTACTAACTCTATAGGAGTTGGATTGTTTGCTTCCTTGATTTGTGTCCGGCAGAGACATCACACAGACAGACAAAAGCCTCCCCCCCTCAGATTTGAAAGTATCTTGTCCCCTTATTGGTTCTTTTGGTCAGGTGCCAGCCAGGTTACTGGAGTTTCTTAACCCCTTACAGGTAAGAAGCTTTTATAGTACTGTATCAGAGCTTCTTAACCCCTTCCCTTTATATGTATGACAGGCCTGTTTTTCACAAAGTACTGAGCATCCAGCCTGCTGAGTATCAGGAAGTGTGCTCTGGGATTTTAGTTCTCTCACAGGTAAAAGCAGGATTCCCTTGCTATTTACCATCCCAGAATTATTTTAAATCTTCCCCTTCCATCGTTGGTTGTAGTTCAGGCTTGTAGTAAACATTTTATAGAGTCATATACATTGGTTTGAAGAGGCTATATTGTAAATTAGATATATAAAATGTGGGTCTGTAAATCTTTTCCTCTGGGTTGTTATTTTGTTTACTAAAGTTACTACTTTGCTTTCAGTCCACTTAACAGCATAGTCTCATAAATCCTGTGCTTATATGTGTTGGGCCTTACCTCGGGGTAAAACACCACATTTTTGATGTGTGGTGCCCTGGCCCTTGGATCCATGTTTCTGTTTGTTTGCTTTTTATCCCAAGGAACCTGAAATCTGTCCATTGCAGGAGCAGGGATAAGGCAACATAGTACATGATCATAGAATCATAGAATCATAGAATCTCAGGGTTGGAAGGGACCTCAGGAGGTCATCTAGTCCAACCCCCTGCTCAAAGCAGGACCAAACCCAATTAGATCATCCCAGCCAGGGCTTTGTCAAGCCTGACCTTAAAAACATCTAAGGAAGGAGATTCCACCACCTCCCTAGGTAACCCATTCCAGTGCTTCACCACCCTACTAGTGAAAAAGTTTTTCCTAATATCCAACCTAAACCTCCCCCTCTGCAACTTGAGACCATTACTCCTTGTTCTGTCATCTTCTACCACTGAGAACAGTCTAGATCCATCCTCTTTGGAACCCCCTTTCAGGTAGTTGAAAGCAGCTATCAAATCCCCCCCTCATTCTTCTCTTCTGCAGGCTAAACAAGCCCAGTTCCCTCAGCCTCGCCTCATAAGTCATGTGCTCCAGCCCCCTAATCATTTTTGTTGCCCTCCGTTGGACTCTTTCCAATTTATCCACATCCTTCTTGTAGCGTGGGGCCCAAAACTGGACACAGTACTCCAAATGAGGCCTCACTAGTGCCGAATAGAGGGGAATAATCACGTCCCTCGATCTGCTGGAAATGCCCCTACTTATACAGCCCAAAATGCCGTTAGCCTTCTTGGCAACAAGGGCACACTGTTGACTCATATTCAGCTTTTCGTCCACCGTAACCCCTAGGTCCTTTTCTGCAGAACTGCTGCCCAGCCATTCGGTCCCTAGTCTGTAGCAGTGCATGGGATTCTTGCGTCCTAAGTGCAGGACTCTGCACTTGTCCTTGTTGAACCTCATCAGATTTCTTTTGGCCCAATCCTCTAATTTGTCTAGGTCCCTCTGTATCCTGTCCCTACCCTCCAGCGTATCAACCACTCCTCCCAGTTTAGTGTCATCTGCAAACTTGCTAAGGGTGCAGTCCACACCATCCTCCAGATCGTTGATGAAGATATTGAACAAAACCGGCCCCAGCACCGACCCTTGGGGCACTCCACTTGATACCGGCTGCCAACTAGACATGGAGCCATTGATCACTACCTGTTGAGCACGACCATCCAGCCAGTTTTCTATCCACCTTACCGTCCATTCATCCAGCCCATACTTCCTTAACTTGCTGGCAAGAACACTGTGGGAGACTGTATCAAAAGCTTTGCTAAAGTCAAGAAATAGCACATCCACTGCTTTCCCCTCATCCACAGAGCCAGTTATCTCATCATAGAAGGCAATTAGGTTAGTCAGGCATGACTTGCCCTTGGTGAATCCATGCTGATACTTGATGATTTATTCATCTCGTAACTGACCTGACCCAAAGCTTATTGAAGTCAATGGAAAGACTACAGGGGAATTCAGTGGGCATTGGAACAGGCCCTGATGAGTGTTCAAGCCCTTTTCCCTGGAGAAAACGTTCTTATGCTAATGCTAAACGGCAGTGGGAAAAACACAAAGATTTTGACATAGAAAGATTTTGTTTTCAACTACAAAACCATCAGTAATGTCCTAATCGGCCAATTCCCTTTTATGTATGAAACTTTTCACTCAGCTCACTGAATACAATTGTCTCTCACAGCTAGGTCTCCCTTTAGACAAATGCTTGGAAGCAACCAGCTCTGCTCCATGTGACTGGAAGGAATCCTACAAAAACACCCAACACGGCAGCCCGTAGGAGGGAGTGAGACCATGACACATTGAACACGAGGCTGTAGAGGGAGGATGCCAAAAGAATGGCTCCATTATGCAATGCCATGGTAGCTTCTAAAATCAGTCACAGCTGATGTTTTAGGAATGCACAAACAAGCTTCCTCTTTCAGTGGCCAGCGTTTCTATAAGTACATATTAGGTAGGTGGGGGTGGTTGAGTCATTGGAGCGGCTTCAAAATGGAAATATAAGATAGAAGGGACATTTTAACCTTGAAGCCTTCCTTCTCCAGGGTCAAGAGTACTTGTGTTGCTCATAGTTTATTCATAAAGCGCCAAATTCTACCACCCTTACTCATGCAGAGTAGTGCTGTACTCCATGAGAAGTCCCATCAATAGAATTTCATTTGGGACTACTCACAGAGTAAGACACTATGTTCTGGGTGAAATTCAGCCCCAAGGCAGACACCTACTCACCATTCAAGCTCCAGGCCTTTTGCTGGCCCTATACATTCGAGAAAAGCATGCCTTATTTGACTAAGAGTAGCAGCATCTGTCCTAAAGGATATCATCTTCATCAACGACTTGGATATTGGCATAGAAAGTACGCTTATTAAGTTTGCAGGTGATACCAAACTGGGAGGGATTGCAACTGCTTTGGAGGATAGGGTCATTATTCAAAATGATCTGGACAAATTGGAGAAATGGTCAGAGGTAAACAGGATGAAGTTTAATAAGGACAAATGCAAAGTGCTCCACTTAGGTAGGAACAATCCGTTTCACACATACAGAATGGGAGGAGACTGTCTAGGAAGGAGTACGGCAGAAAGAGATCTAGGGGTTATAGTGTACCACAAGTTAAATAGGAGTCAACAGTGTGATGCTGTTGCAAAAAAAGCTAACTTGATTCTGGGCTGCATTAACAGGTGTGTGGTGAGCAAGACACGAGAAGTCATTCTTCCGCTCTACTCTGCACTGGTTAGGCCTCAACTGGAGTATTGTGTCCAGTTCTGGGCATTGCATTTCAAGAAAGATGTGGAGAAATTGGAGAGGGTCCAGAGAAGAACAAGAATGATTAAGGGTCTAGAGAACATGACCTATGAAGGAAGGCTGAAGGAATTGGGTTTGTTTAGTTTGGAAAAGAGAAGACTGAGAGGGGACATGATAGCAGTCTTCAGGTATCTAAAAGGGTGTCATAAGGAGGAAGGAGAGAACTTGTTCATCTTAGCCTCTGAGGATAGAACAAGAAGCAATGGGCTTAAAC
The DNA here is from genome assembly GCA_033296515.1 of Macrochelys suwanniensis. Lineage (NCBI taxonomy): Eukaryota > Metazoa > Chordata > Testudines > Chelydridae > Macrochelys > Macrochelys suwanniensis. The sequence goes on from CM065776.1 coordinate 241,983,033, forward strand.
TGCAGCAAGGGAGGTTTAGGTTGGACATTAGGAAAAAGTTCCTAACTGTCAGGGTGGTTAAACACTGGAATAAACTGCTCAGGGAGGTTGTGGAATCTCCATCTCTGGAGATATTTAAGAGTAGGTTAGATAAATGTCTATCAGGGATGGTCTAGACAGTATTTGGTCCTGCCATGAGGGCAGGGGGCTGGACCCGATGACCTCTCGAGGTCCCTTCCAGCCCTAGAATCTATGAATCTATGAATCATGTGAATAAGTGTAACCCACTGAGTATGTTATAGGTCCCCCTCTGCATCTGATCTGCAGAGGAGAGAAGACTGTTTCGAGCCGAAGACTGTCTAGGCTCTTTCAGTAGCGCAGCCAGGTCCGGAGCGCAGGGGGGCGGTGCTATAAAAAGGCACCTCCCCCTGTACTCACCCAGCGGCGCTCCGGGTCTTCGGTGGTACCCGCCACCGAAATGCCGCCGAAGACCTGGAGCGCCGCCGGGTGAGTGTAAGAAGCAGCGCTTAAAAAGAAGTGGCGCCTTTTTTTAGTGCTGCTAAAAAAGGTGCCGCTTCCGCCGCTTCTGCTCCCTCTGCTCCCCCCTGGTTACGCTACTGGGCTCTTTAGCTCAAGCTATAGCAGCTCATGCCTTTTGCTCTAGAAATACCCACTGTGTCAGCCAAGATGGCAGCTGTCACATAGGAGGGGGCTCTTCTCAACTGCTGTGGGTTTCAGATGCTCAGGATGTGCTTCCTTTGATCAGAGGAAGTATGCAAACATAGTAGCATCAGCTACTTGATCTACTGGCTGCTGCCTTTGACCAAAAGCAGGGTATGTTTATCCAGCTCTGTGAGGGAACAGTCAAATATCACTATGAGATTTAAATTTTTCATGATGGCAAAGCATTCAAAGCATCAAGTTCTGAACAAAGCCTCACACATCTGCTTCCTTTGTAAGCAGTAATATAGGGCTCCAAAAAGAAGTTTTTGTTTCCCCAGATTAAGAAACATTTTCAAGGTGACCTGAAGGAAGCCACGTGAGAGAGACACTGATGATTTTTACTGCATTCAGAGGTGTATATTGAGGCTCCTCTTTCAAGCAGGATGTTGCTTTTTCTCACACGAGGGTCACTATTATTTAAATGACACAACAACATGGTGAATTCAGGATTGATAAAAGCTGGATTTTTGTGTTCTCTGATGGTGAATAGAAACATTTGCCTTTGTTCGCCTAGGGTGAAATTTACCTCTTTGCAGAAAGCCAGAACAAAGCCTATTCATCCCTTAGATCCCACTTGAGCCCTCAGCAGAATAGAAGTGGTGCGTAAACCTGGTGCTTGCTTTCTGCATAGGGGTGACTTGTACCCCTACTGCTTTTGCAAGGCTGATATTGTACAAGGAAGGATCTGGAGAGTTCAGATTTAGTGGTGGTTTGGGACACGCCACTGTTTTTGATTTCTCATGGTGCAGAAAAGTGTCTTAAATGATTTTAAAGAAGGAAAGGGGTGCTTGTTTTACTTTGGTTGTTTATGTAAATTCTGACAGCACTGAATCCGTTGAATGGATTTACTCAGACTTTCCACTAAATTCATCCTTTGGCTGAGACCAGCCACGGAATGTTTCAGCCCAAAGGGAAAGTGTTTGAGAAGGTAATAAGCCATTCTAAAACACAGGTTTACAATGAAAAGTCCAGATCCTGAAATCAGATCTGTGTCTATGTGCAATCCCATGGACTTCAAATGAACTCCATGCAAATGCAAGGATCCTCCTCCCCTCCCCCCCCCCCCCCCCCAATGATCTGATTGTGGCCCAAGTCTGTGTTACTTTAGTGTAGTATTTGCTACCTCTGAACACTAAATATCATTTTTGTAGTATCTTAAAGGTAAGATACAATTACTAGTGTTTGAAATAAGTTAAACCATGAGACCATTGAAATGCAAGTTGGTATCAATGGCAGCAAATGGGTTCATTAATAATCAGTGGGTGCCTCATGAAAAACTGTCTGTAGAAGATTTTCATGAGAAGGGGAGCTTTGTTTTTTAAGAGTGCATTGGCTCCAAATGCTGCTTATTCCTTGTCTGAAATCATAATTAGTGATAGATCAACAGCAAAAGATTTGGAGATTCTATCTAGATAAGTCCCTTTCCCATCCAAAGTTTAGATATTTACCAGGAGACAGAAAAAATATGTAATAATTTAAGCTCTTCCTTTTTCCTCCCTCCATTACATTTCTTCCTTCTCCCTCCCAACCCACTCAAGCATTTCTCTGATTCACCCATTCCTATCCACCAATCCACCATGTTCTCACTCCTTGATCCACAAAACCTCCTCCTCCATGTGAGACTTTAAGTATAGTCTAGGTGGCCTCAGGGAGCAGGAGCTAGTGAACTTTTAAGTAACAAAGATCCACTAATGTTCATGGTACAGAACAAAAGGAGAATATCATGATACCATGGTGACAGATGATAAATAAAGATATTGTTTCTAAAAAGAATATATTTATACATATAGGCTTCAAAAGAAAGTTGTGGAATCCCCATCATTGGAGGTTTCTAAAAACAGATTGGACAAACACCTGTCAAGGATGGTCTAAGTTTACTTGGTCTGGCCATAGCGCAGGGCGATAGAATTGATGACTTCTCAAGGTCCCTTCCAGCTTGACATTTCTGTGATTCTATGATATATCTCAGTTTCCAGCTGCTCACTAAGTATAAAATAAAATTTATAAATGCACTACGAACATGTTATTTGATAAAGAAGTGGGAAAAACAGGCCTTTCATTTGCAAGTCATCACTGAACTCTCATTTTTAGCTGTATATTCATCAATATTTAGTCATAGATTATATGGATTCTCTCAGCTTCATCTACAATACACTTGTAATAAGGAAACAGAAGTGAAAACCTGATATATTCAGAAAAGTAGAAATGGGTTTCCCACTGCTGAATTTGCCTTTCTTTAATTTAAATTTACATATGCTGCTTTAAAGTCCAAAATAGAATCTCATATTAGCCTGGGATTACTTCTGACTGGAATTTCATAACCACTAAAGGATTTAACAGTAAAAATCCCTTTTGAGGAACTTGGGTCTTTCACAATACGTGCTTACAGTTGGCTGACACCAATTCTACTTAATGCCAGTAGGCAAAAGAGTAATCTGCTTTATTTCATGCTATCTGCTTTCTATTGTACCCTGCTTTTAGGGCCTGTATTCCATTTACAGTGCCATTAACTGTGACTAGCATGCCATTCACAGTTGATAATTATGTCTGCTGCTAGATGCAAGGCAAAGTCACGGGGTGCCAACCCAGAACCTTACACACAGTGTGAAATTCACCCTTGTTCACAGGGACAGCACAAATCTTATGCACACTTAAGTTCTCCTCATGGGGGTTAAGTCAGATTCAAAGGGTACATAGGCTTGGTGCAGGGACCCTGCTCAAGGGTTAATTTCACCCAAAACAGTGACTGATGGGATGCTCCAGTCTGACTAGGTTACGCTGCCCTGTGGAAGATTCAAGTGCTGGTGGCCAAGTTCTGTTTGTTCCCAGGCTGGCAGAGTATGTGGTGACACCACACTCAGATGCTGGCCAACTTTTTTTAGTAACCCTTTTTGGCCAATGCAAAGGTGGCGTTGAAATGCTCCAGAAAAAAACCTTCTATAGCCCTTTTTAATGTGGAAAATGTAGGACCCTTGACATCTGTCAGAGGCTCAGAGGACGCTCTAGGTGGAAACATGGCATAGCCTTGTGACTGAAACAGTAAGGAATTTAGGTAATTTGCTAAAATGTAGTGTACTTGCTTTGGTATGACTCCTGGGTGATTTAACCCTCTCCTCACTCTATCTCCCCTCCTGCCCTTCTCCCTTGCCATCGGCACCACCCCTATCCTCCCATCCACACTGGTTCACAACTTTGCTATAAGTCTTAGATCCTCTCTCTCCTTTTGCCAAGTTGTACCCATTCTATTTCAACATCTTCATTCACCTCTATAAATCCCTCATCGTCTTTCTCTCCACTTTGGTGTCAGACTCCGCCTCCTCAGCCTCACCTTGAAGGCTATGCCTCTGAATACTTCTCTGCTCTCAGTGCACTACATCTCCCCCTCCTTCCCCTTTGTCCTTTTCTTTGTGTCCTTTTTCTACAGCCACTGTTGTGTTTTCTTCCCTGATGTCCTGCAACACCTACCACTACTAAGAAGCCTTCTCAGTAAAAATCCCATCCCTGAGGTTTTTGTCACTAATAGGTTACTAAAATAATTTAACTCTCTCCCAAAAAAATTATTTCTGTGCTGCTATGTTATCTCAGTAGGGGTGTTATCCTTCTGTCTAGATGCTACGATCCTGGAGACAATATCCTTTTCTGTGCTTTACACATCATTGAGTGTACCGTCAGCACTTAAAGATGACCTACAAAGGAAGAAAGACAGAAAAAAGGCCTTGTGCCCTTTTGTGCTTCTTTATGCTGGATAAAGAAGACCTGAAAGTATTTTCTTTCTTTGGGTATTTGGGGCTTTTTATTTTCTTTATTTTTTGTTTTGTTTTTGTTTTTAAGAGGGTTTCTTTGATTTTGTTTTGATTTGAGGGTTGTTGGGTTTTTTTGGCTGTTTTATTACATACATTGGAAATTCAGGTCCTGTCTAGGCTGGAAGACTCTATGATACCTGCAGAGCTAGTGTAAGTGACAGAATCACATGAAGGAAAAGAGTCATAGGCGGTGACTCCGTGGGTGCTCCAGGGCTGGAGCACCCACGGAAAAAAATTAGCGGGTGCTTAGCACCCACTGGCAGCCAGCACCCCTCCCAGGGCCTCCCACCTGCCTTCTACCAAGCCGATCAGTGCCTCCCCCTCCCTTCTAGTGCCTACTGCCAACCACAATCAGCTGTTTTGCAGTGTGCAGGAGGCTCTGGGAGAAAGGGGCAGGAGTGGGTATGGGATGGGTGTGGGAAGAGGTGGGATGCGGGTGGGGGCTTGGAGGAAGGGAGGGGATGGAGCCTAGGGTGGAGCTGGGGATTGAGCACCCTGCAGGCCCAAAGGAAGGCAGCGCCTATGAAGAGAGTGGTCCTGACACTGCCATAATGTTTTGCCTCTCCTCACCAAGAGGGAAAACCATGATGCATCATGGGAGAGGTAGTCCAACTGATGATCCTCACCTATAGAGGAGGATGGGAGCCAGAGGCATTTGAACTACAACTCCCATAAGGCCCCATGACAGCATTTCAGAATCAAATTATTTTGTTTTTTAAGCTGAAAACAGAAAATGTTGAGTTTTCAGTCATTCCATTTTTTGACAGAAACTTGATTTTTTTTTCCCTGGAGGGAAAGAAACCAAAAGTCAGGCCCCAAAGATGGTTGCTGACCTCTTTTGAAAATTGGCCCCTACGTTCTTATGGGTGATAATTGTTACAGATAGCATGTTGTAGAGGATATACATAGACTCGCTGTTTGTTTTTTTTTCTCATGGCAGCTTTATTTTAGTTCTTGTGTTGTTGCTCCTTCGTATGAAGTAACGATGATTATGACTGAATGTATTTGTTTGCCCTTTGTGCATAGAAAACTAACAATCAAAAAATGAGCTAAATGGAAATGTGGTAGTGTGTTGCAAGTTCTGCAGAAAAAGTGCAGTTAATAATTTTTGCCTTTAATTTGCTCATTGCTCTATTTGAGGCAGAATGTTAAATGTGCTTGTTGAAAACTAGCTCTCTTACAAATAGCTGGTAAACTCATCTTTAAAATGACAACAATTATTCAAATTCAACAGGCATCTGCACGTGCAACTTCTGATGACAGCAGGAGCTGCCTGTTTTACCAGCAGCTTTTGGTCCTTAGCCTTTGTACACTTGCTCAGTGGTTTGCACACATATTTACTATCCATTTAAAACCGCTACACACAGCTTAACATGAAACTGCACCAACAACAAATTGCTGGTGTCGGATTCCTTGAGTCCATTACTCTCATGTTTCCCTTTACCTTGAGGCCAAGTCCTTCAGTGACCAGGCCATGGCTCTCTGGCATTCTTGTGCTGTTGTCACAGCTTCTGGCACAACCTCCACTTAAGATATTAGATTTGAGGACTTCAGTAACTCATCCAGAGGTTATGGTCCTATTACTGGAGTGGGTAAGTGAGGTTCTCTGGCCTCAATATGCATAAGTCCCTTTTGGCCTTAAAGTCTAACTGTCTGTAGGATAGGTTCAGGATAGGTCCAGGTGTCACCATGGTGAGGATGCAGCATGTATTCCCTTAATCTGCAATCAGCTCTGCTCGGCTATGGATTTATCCCTTACCCACCTATCTCTTAGGTGACAGCAGAAGTGCTTGCCTGATACAGTCTTTGTGCTCAGGGGAGTGCAAAAACTGCCAGTGTGTTCTACCCAGCTGACTCATCAGAGTGCACTGAAATAGTCCATTTCTCTCAAGCTATTTGTGTTAGAACAGAATCCCCTTGTGCCATGAAGCTCTGCTGGTTCCAAAAAATAATTGGCAACTTCCACCTCCTTCAGTCTCCTCCTATCTTGTCCGCTTACATTCTCCAAAGCTCCGTCAGTGGTGTACAAAACCTAAAGGAATGTTATGGATAAACTATGGGCAAAGTGTCAACCTTGTATTTCAGAAGCCTGCAGCTCCTAGAGCGACGCTTTGGTTCTGCAGAAGGATAAGGAGGCTTTATGGAATGCTGCTATCAGCAAAAAGTTGGTACACTAAGTTCTTCTGGGTAGATTCTGGCCTTCCTCACTCACTCTACATAACAAGGAGATTAAGGCAAGTCAGAATGGTAGGTCAGCACAATTCTTGGCATGATCGGAAGGATTTTTTTTTCTCCCATTTGTGGCTATCACATCTGCAAAATACACCTTCTGTGTTGTTTGACTTTGAGGGGAAACGTAAACAAGCCAAATGTTTTCAAACTACCAAATCTAGGTCTTCTGCCAGCTTTGGGGGAGAATGAAAGTCTACAGCATTCAGAAAATCAAAAATGGGTGTTTGTGAGCAACAAAAAAAAAGCAGCATTTGCTAGGAGAGAGGGCAAAAAAGCACAGCTTTCTGTCTAAGGGCCTGATCCAACTCCCATTACAGTCAATGGAAGTCTTTCCATTGAGTTTAGTGAGAGTTGGAGCCAAATGTCATATGGGATATTTTGTCTTTTTAACAGGCTATATAGAACTACACATTACACACACACACACACACACACACACACACACACACGCCTCAAGGGGTGTGATAAGTTATTCTTCCCTCCATGCATGTTTTTTAACTCCACTTAATGCTAACAGGAGTCTAGTTATATTTTATATATAGATGAAATTCACCTCTCTGCAAAGGGACAGCACAAGGTCTAGGTACCTCTAAAGTAAGATTTGAGCCTGGCATTAGATGCAGCTGTACCCAGCCTCCCCTACTCTCACCAGGGTTGGAGGAAGCTCAGGATCATCCATGCTTTCTCCTCTGGACAGCAAGGGGAGAAAGAGAGAAGGATGTGAGAAGCTGTCAGGGTTCCCTCCCCACTCTAAACTCTAGGGTAAAGACGTGGGGACCTGCATTTAGAGCCCCTAAGCTTATTTTTACCAGCTTAGGTTAAAACCCCCAAGGTACAAAATTCCCTGCACCCTGAGAAATGCCTCTCCCACTGCCACCATCAAGTGCTCTAAACAGGAATCCAGGAAAGGAATCACTTGAACTTCCCTCCCACCCAAAATACCCCCTCAAGCCGTACACCCCCTTTCCTGGGAAGCTTGAGAACAGTCTTCCAACCAGTTGGTTACACAGTGATCTAAAAACCCACCCCCTGGGTTTTAACACCATAGAAAACAGTCAGCTTCTTAAAAGAAGGAGTTTATTAAAAATAAAGAAGGTAAAATCATCTCTGTAAAATCAGGATGGTAACTATTTTACAGGGCACTTAATTTCCAAACTCAGAGAGATTTCCCCCTCTGGACAAAACCTTAAAGTTACAGAAAACCATGAATAACACGCCCCCCAGCCCCTTCTAACACAGGGAATACACCAAGCAAAATTAAACAGAAATCTATTCGCTATGCTATCTAAACTTACTTCAGAAAAGGGAGGTTTGATTTTCTGTAGGTTCCTTCTGTCTTCCAAGATCACTCTGACTGACAAAGACACACACACAAAGCCTTCCCCCCTCCTAAGATTTGAAAGTATCTTGTCCCCTTATTGGTAAGATGCTAGCCAGGTCAGGTGTCAGTCTGGCTACCTGTATTTCTTAACCCTTTACTGGTAAGAGGATTTTATAGCACTGCATCAGACCCTCTCCCCCTTCCCTTCATTTATGACACGCCCCCCCAAATCACCGATAGTGTGAAACACTGGCTGTGATTTCTTCCTGGAGCTCTAAAAGAAAACAAAATTAATAAGACACATGCATCTCCAATATACTAATAACTGGAAAAAGACTACCAATATTGTCCACATTGCAAGAACAATTTTAACCAGTTGGTTCTTCGTAGTAGACACCTTCAGGCCCCTCAGCGTCTTCTCCTCCCTCGGCAGTAAACTGACAAACCTTCAATTCTCGGGGAAAAAAGGGCTTTAGAGACTTAACATGGTAAACTTTAGGCTTGAGAGTTGTGGTGGGGGATGCTATGAGATAGTTCACAGCTCCCAGGCGTTCTTGGACCATAAATGGCCCTTCCCATGACGCTTCCATCTTATGGGCCTGGAGCGCCTTCAAGACCATGACCTGGTCCCCTACTTTAAAGGAACGCTCTCTGGCATGTTTATCATACCAGGCCTTTTGCTCTTCCTGAGCCTCTTTTAGGTTTTCTCTAGCAAGGGCTAAAGAGTCTCAGAGGGTGTTTTGTAGGTTGCTTACAAAGTCCAGAATGTTAGTTCCCGAAGAAGGCGTAAACCCCTCCCATTGCTGTTTCACCAGCTGTAATGGCCCTTTAACCTCGTGGCCATACACAAGTTCAAATGGTGAAAACCCTAAACTGGGATGTGGTACAGCCCTGTAGGCAAAGAGCAACTGCTGTAACACTAGGTCCCAATCGTTGGAGTGCTGGTTTACGAATTTACGTATCATGGCTCCCAAAGTTCCATTAAACTTCTCCACCAGACCATTTGTTTGATGGTGGTAAGGGGTGGCAACCAAGTGGTTCACCCCATGAGCTTCCCACAGGCTTTTCATGCTCCCTGCCAGGAAATTAGTTCCCGAATCAGTAAGGATGTTGGCGGGCCAACCTACCCTGGCAAAAATCTCTGTTAATGCCTGGCATACACTTTTAGCCCGGGTGTTGCTCAGAGCTACTGCTTCTGGCCATCAGGTGGCAAAATCCATGAAAGTCAGTATGTACTGCTTTCCTCTGGGTGTCTTTTTCGGAAAAGGACCCAGAATATCCACAGCTACCCGCTGAAATGGAACTTCAATTATGGGGAGTGGCTGGAGAGGGGCTTTGACCTGGTCTTGGGGTTTTCCCACTCTTTGGCACACCTCACAAGACCGGACATAGGTAGAAACATCCTTGCCCATTCCCTCCCAGTGGAATGACCTCCCCAAACGGTCTTTGGTTCTGTTCACCCCAGCATGACCACTAGGATGATCATGGGCTAAGCTCAAGAGCTTTAGCCGGTACTTAGTCGGAACCACCAACTGTCTCTGAGGACGCCAGTCTTCCTTATATAGAAGTCCTTTTTCTATAACAAACCGGGATCGATTAGAAGAGCTGAGAGGCAGTGGGGTGCTCCGTCCCACTGTCCAAGCTCTCTGTAGGCTTTCATCTGCTTCCTGCTCGGCTTGGAATTGTTCCCTAGATGCTGGAGACATCAGTTCCTCACTGGGTTGTGGACCTGGCCTGGGTCCCTCTGGAAGCGATGCAGGTGATGGGTTTGTTTCCGTTGACTGTGAACCGCTCTCTGCTGGTGCACAATGTGGTAATTCAGGCTCTGGCTGAGCCTCTTGTATTGAGTTATCGGCTGCTGCTGCCATTGCAGGCTCGGTGGTGCCCTCGGGTGTTGGCACGGTAGATGGGGTTGCAAGCGCTGGACTCAGTGCTGGCAATGGTTCTGGTGCTGGTTGCTTCACCTGTTCCGGTTCCGAGACTGGCTTGGGTCGGGTTTCTGTGATTGGATCTACGACGGCTGTTGCAGTCATTGGCAGGGTATCCGGTTCCACCACCTCTATCTGGGTCTCTGGTAGTACAGATGGGGTTCTGGTGGAAGTCTCAGGAACAGAGCTAGGTGTGACAGCTTGCTTAGCCTGGCTGCGGGTGACCATTCCCACCCTCTTGGCTAGCTTCACACAATTGGTCAAGTCTTCCCCCACCAACATGGGAATGGGATAATCATCATAGACTGCAAAAGTCCAATTTCCTGACCAGCCCTTGTACTGGACAGGCAACACGGCTGTAGGTAAATCAAAAGAGTTGGACTTGAAGGGTTGAATCGTCACTTGCGCCTCTGGGTTGATTAAGCTGGGGTCCACTAAGGATTTGTGGATAGCCGACACTTGTGCTCCAGTGTCCCTCCATGCTGTAACCTTCTTTCCGCCCACACTCACCGTTTCCCTTCGTTCCAAGGGTATCTGGGAGGCATCTGGGCCTGAGGACCTTTGGTGTGACCCCGGTGCAATGAACTGTATTCTGTTGGGGTTCTTGGGGCAGTTGGCCTTCACATGCCCCAATTCATTACATTTGAAACATCGCCCAGCTGACTGGTCAGTGGGGCGAGGTGGGTTGCTGGAGAATGGGGTGGTGGGGCAATAAGGGGTCTGGGTTTTTCCTTGTGGGGCCCTGGGCTGCTCCTGGCAAGGGGGTGTGGTCTCGGGTTTTCCTTTCTGGTATCTCCCCAAACTATGACCAGGGTTGTTCCTCTCTGCTTCCTGCACCCCTTGTGTGCCAAATTTCCCTGCCCCTCTGCTGATCTGGGACTGTTCGTATTGATCAGCATAAGCAGCAAGGCTGTCTGCTGAGTCCATTTTCTTATCCCATAAACACTGTCTTACATCATCCTTGGACATATTCAGGAATTGTTCCTGAGCCATCAAATCACACACTCCTTCAAAGCTAGTAACATTCCTTCCCTTGACCCATTTTTTTAACAGCTCCTTTATTCAGTTTACATAAGCTACATTACTTAGTCCAGGCCCTTGGATAAGGGTTCGAAATTTTACTCGGTAAGTTTCAGATGTAACTTGAAATTGTTTTAAAACCAAATCCTTGAATTTCTCATAGTCAGAAGCCTCATCAAGAGGCATGTCATTGAATATGTCCAGAGCACTTCCAGTCAACTTTGCTACCAATATGGTCATTTTGTGAGCATCAGGAATGGTATGGAGATTGCATAGTCTCTCAAAGGTGAGAAAATATTCTGCAATATCACAGGATTCATCATACGGTGGACATAGTCGCTCCCATTTGTGGGCTGTTGGGGAAGGATTATTAGTGTTATCCGGTAGATTCTGCTCCGCCCTGGTCTTCTCCATCTCCAGGGCATGCTTCCTCTCTCTTTCTTTCTCCTCCATAGCATGCTTCCTCTCCTCCTCAGCATACTTCCTCTCTCTTTCTTTCTCCTCCATCTCCATCTGTCTAACTTGTAGCAGTCTTGCATGTTCTTTATCTTTCTCATCGGCTTGCAATCGAGCTAGCTCAAGTTTAATAGCTGCATCACTGGTAGTCATCTTAGCCTTTCTGTTTTTAATCTGTCTTAACCCGATAGAGTTAGAAAAGAAAAAAAAACTTGCTTAGGTATTCCCTGTAGGGGTTAACTACCTGCTTTCATATGTAGATACTCTAGCTCCTAGCAGCTTAACCCCTCCCCCCTCCCTGCTCCAAGCAGCTACAGGGAAAAGCCAGAGAGAAGAAAAAAAAATTCTAAACTCCCTGTGTCTGGTTCAAAACAAATCTCTCGTTCAATATATCCCACCTCTCTGCCACCATGTCAGGGTTCCCTCCCCACTCTAAACTCTAGGGTAAAGACATGGGGACCCGCATTTAGAGCCCCTAAGCTTATTTTTACCAGCTTAGGTTAAAACCCCCAAGGTACAAAATTCCCTGCACCCTGAGAAATGCCTCTCCCACTGCCACCATCAAGTGCTCTAAACAGGAATCCAGGAAAGGAATCACTTGAACTTCCCTCCCACCCAAAATACCCCCTCAAGCCGTACACCCCCTTTCCTGGGAAGCTTGAGAACAGTCTCCCAACCAGTTGGTTACACAGTGATCTAAAAACCCACCCCCTGGGTTTTAACACCATAGAAAACAGTCAGCTTCTTAAAAGAAGGAGTTTATTAAAAATAAAGAAGGTAAAATCATCTCTGTAAAATCAGGATGGTAACTATTTTACAGGGCACTTAATTTCCAAACTCAGAGAGATTTCCCCCTCTGGACAAAACCTTAAAGTTACAGAAAACCATGAATAACACGCCCCCCAGCCCCTTCTAACACAGGGAATACACCAAGCAAAATTAAACAGAAATCTATTCGCTATGCTATCTAAACTTACTTCAGAAAAGGGAGGTTTGATTTTCTGTAGGTTCCTTCTGTCTTCCAAGATCACTCTGACTGACAAAGACACACACACAAAGCCTTCCCCCCTCCTAAGATTTGAAAGTATCTTGTCCCCTTATTGGTAAGATGCCAGCCAGGTCAGGTGTCAGTCTGGCTACCTGTATTTCTTAACCCTTTACTGGTAAGAGGATTTTATAGCACTGCATCAGACCCTCTCCCCCTTCCCTTCATTTATGACAGAAGCTGTAGAGGAAGAGGAGGTTTCATAGATACTCCATGATACAAATGAACAGGGGCCTGGTGGAAGAGCAGTTAGGCCATCTGGGAGCAACTACTTCCTAGCCACCTCTGTCACTCAACTGTAGAATAGCTTCCAGCTCTTTCTTTCCACGGGGCCTGTTCAATCCACCCCTGTCTTTCTGTCTTCATGTTGTACATAGTCTGTTGAAATAGATTCTTTTTAGCTTTCTGTTCTGTGGGGGGGAATAGTGTCACATTATTATAACATTTGGATTGTCCCCTGTGTCCAGTGAGGGCTTTGTCATGTAGACAAAATTTGTTGTGCTGAAGAACTTGAACCCTCACTCTTCTATAACAGGCTCACTTTGGATGAGTCCCAGTTATGAACAAAACATAAGCTAAGGCACTTGGAAAGTCTAAAGGGCCAAATTTCACACCTGTCTAAATCTGCTGCCTTCAAGTTCACTAGCAGTTAGGTAACTTGAGGGTAACTAGATTAACTGTAGCAATGTCTGTTCAGCATTATCTTCTTAACCTAATACTACAAATAAAACTTTGAAAAACTCTAAATAACATGTGAGGTTTTGGAACAAACTGACGAATTAAAAAGTAATAAGTCACCAGGACCAGATGGTATTCACCCAAGAGTTCTGAAGGAACTCAAATGTGAAATTGTAGATTTACTAACTGTGATTTGTAACCTATCATTTAAATCAGCTTCTGTACCCGATGACTAGAGGATAGATAATGTGACACCAATTTTTTAAAAAGGCTCCAGAGGGATCCTGGCAATTACAGGCCAATAAGCCTAACTTCAGTACCGGGCAAATTGGTTGAAACTATAGAAAGGAACAGAAATATCAGGCACAGAGATGAACACGATTTGTTGGGGAAGAGTCTAGAGGGCTTTTGTAAAGGGAAATTATGCCTCAACAATCTATTAGAATTCTATGAGAGGGTCTGCAAACATGGACAAGGGTGATCCAGTGGATATCATGTACTTGGACTTTCAGAAAGCCTTTGACAAGGTCGCTCACCAAAAACTCTTAATCAAAGTAAGCAGTCATGGGATAAGAGGGAAGGTCCTCTCATTAACTGGGTAAAACACATGAAACAAAGGGTAGGAATAAATGGCCAGCTTTCAGAATGGAGAGGGGTAAATAGTGGTGTCCCCCAGGGGTCTGTACTGGGACCAGAGCTATTCAGCATATTCATAAATGATCTGGAAAAAGGGGTAAACAGTGAGGTGGCAAAATTTTCAGATGCTACATAATTACTCAAGTTAAGTCCAAAGAAGACTGCAAAGAGTTACAGAGGGATCTCAAAAAACTGGATGTCTCAGCAACAACATGGCAAATGAAATTCCTTGTTGGTAAATGCAAAATAATGCACACTGGAAAACAACTATACATATATAATGATGGGATCTAAATTAGTTGCTACCACTCAAGAAAGAGATTTTGGAAATATTGTGGATAGTTCTCTGAAAACATCTGCTCAATGTTCAGTGGCAGTCAAAAAAGCTAACAGAACGTTAGGAATCATTAGAAAAGAGATAGATAATAAGACAAAATATCATAATGCCACTATATAAATCCATGGTACTCCCACACCTTGATTACTGAATGCACGTCTGGTTGCCCCATCTCAAAAAAGATATATTAGAATTGGAATAGGTACAGAGAAGGGCAACAAAAATGATTAAGGGTATGGAACAGCTTCCATATGAGGTGAGATTAAAAAGGCTGGGACTTTTCAGCTTGGAAAAGAGACTAAGGGGTCTATAAAATCATGACTGGTGTGGAGAAAATGAATAAGAAAGTGTTATTCATTCCTTCACATAACACAAGAACTAGGGATCACCCAATGAAATTAATAGGCAACAGGTTTAAAACAGATAAAAGGAAGTACTTCACACAATGCACAGTCAACCTGTGGAACTCATTGCCAGGGGATGTTTTGAAGGCCCAAAAGATAACTGCATTCAAAAAAGAATTAGATAAGTTCACAGAGGATAGATCCATAAATGGCTATTAGTCAAGATGGTTACGGACATAACCCAATGCTCTAGATGTTCCTAGCTTCTGATTGCCAGAAGCTGGGAATGGACGACAGGGGATGGATCAGTCGATGACTGCCTGTTCTGTTCATTCCCTCTGAAGTACATGGCATTGGCCACTGTCGGAAGACAGGATACTGGGCTAGATGGACCATTGGTCTGACTCAGTGTGGCTTTTCTTATGTTGTGATGACTGTCATCTTGACTGACATACCAACAATTGAACTAGGGACCTCCAAAGCTAAAAGCATGAGCTGCTGCAGCTTAAAATATAGTTCTCTAAATGGGCATGTACTGCATTCATATCTCCTGTGGCTTGAGCACAGAGGGGGGGCTGTAACAAACACTGATCGATAAATCCCAATGGAAAGTGCTCAATCCAACAGGCTGGGATTTTCAAAAGAGTGAAAGGAAATTAGCTGCACACTGCCTATGAATGCCCTGGCCTTAGTTTTCAGGTCTACATGCTTGCTTAATTTTATTTTCCATGGTAGTTCAAATTCTTTTATAGGCCAAATACATTATGTACCAAACAACGTGTGGGGTTCAGAATGAGGAAGATATTTGTCCCTTTGTTTTTGAAGCTGCTGTGGAGTATCGATTTAAAAAGAACTCTTGACTGGTCTCCTGAGGCCACAAGTGCAGTTTCATTGCTTAGGCAAACTCCCTGGGAGAGGGACAAAGGCTCAGTGTGTGACAGGGTTTGCTGTGCAGGGGGTTTCTTTGTAATCTGATTGCTCAGGGAAACTGTTCCCAAATGCCAATCCAATGGAAACCCAGTTTCAGGTACACAGTAAAGAAAAGAGGGGAGGGACAGGAAAGAAGGAAAATAAGAAAAGGGCATTGTAATGGAATCATATAAAATGGAAGGGTTTATGTTTCTTTAGCAGCACTTGGGGTGCCATTGTTTTTCACAAAGTTTCTTGACAAAAGAGTTTCAGAAGCTCCAGCTCCAGGAAGAATAGGCATTGTGTGGTTGGTATGGCAATTACACGGCAAGATACAGCTTTTTGCAGATGATGAGCTCTTGGTTTGGTTTTTGGGGAGGGTGTGTGTGTGTGAACGACAACTTTTTTTTTTAACAATTATACGCTGAATTGGTAAGGACCATTTCTCCAGCAAACAACCTTCCTAGCCATCAGTTCCAAGCAGGTTACACAGACTGAATCCTCACTTTGCTGTGTGCAGGATGCATCTGCTAGGAGTTGTTTTCACTGTACTGAGGGAAGTTTTTCCTCTGTTGAAGAGGCAACTAGCATAATCCTCCAAACTCACCCCTAAGCTAACACAAGGGCTGGTGCAGGGTGTGAAGGGAGACGGTCTGTTTCCCCAAGTCCAGGTTTGCTAGGGCCTGTATGGCCCCCTGTGGAGTTTAACGCACCTGCTGCCATATAGTTAGTGGCTGTGGGGCTTGCATTGGTGGGGAATTGCCAGGGTACGGGATCTTCCTTTTGCAAGACTCCTTTCACCTTTACTCCATTCTTCACTGGCTGACTCCCAGCCTGTCTTCAACATATCCCAGTCTTCCCCAGAACACTCTGTGTACCGGGGGCATCTGTGCTGCCTTCATAATTGTCCCCCATGTCACTCTTGTTCACTAAGGAGCCCACATCCCTACTCTAGGACCCCCTTGTTACAGCTGCGCTGGAGCAAAGAGACATTAGGGCAGCCCTGAATGCAGTCCTTTTGCCAGATGCAGCATGTTATAGAGGGTACACACACACACTTTTGTTTTCCCTCATGGCGGCTTTTTTTTTGTTCTTTCTAACTAAATTAGAAAGTTCCTCCTTAGTATGTTGTTCCTCCTTAGTATGAAGTAAAGACAATTATAACTGAATGTATATTTTTGCCCTTTGTGCATAGAAAGCTAACAAACAAAAAAAGAACTAAATGCAAATGTGGTAATGTGTTGCAAGTTTCTGCAGAATAAATGCAGTTTATAATTTTTGCCTTTAATTTGCTCATTGCTATATTTGAGGCAGAATGTTAAATGTGCTTGTTGAAAATGAGCTCTCTTACAAATAGCTGGTAAACTAACTGTGTTTAGCTCCTCTAGGCTAGACAGCTGTACCATCAGATTCTACCTTCTTGATATAGTTTACAGGTCACTCACAAAGGTTATTTTATTTAAACATAGGCAAGTCCCCTCATAGCCCCTCCATCTTTTAGTTTGTAAGCTCTTTGGTGCAAGGCATGTCCATGTATGTTTGTACAGCATCTAGCACAGTGGGGTCAACCTGGCTGAGGCCATTAGGTGCTTCCAGAATAAAAATATGAAATAATAATATTGGTATTTATTATTATTACCAATAACACAAGTTGAGAGTGGACTAGATTCTGTGCTGTGCCTCTCCAGAGCCAAAAGCCTTGACTCTGAATAGGGAAGAAATAGGGTCTTTTGGTTAAGGCTCAGGGCTATGAGTCAGAAGTCCTGGGTTCCACAGTCTCTTTAACTCTTCGTGCCTCAGTTTCCCTATCAGTAAAGTTGAGACAATACTGCTCTGCTTCCTGGAGGGGTTGTGAGTAGACCTGATCAGGAATATTATTTTTGGCTGAAATTACAGTTTTCATTTGGCGAAAACTGACGAATTTATGAAATTTTTCAGTTTTTTGACAAAAAGCCCCCAAAATGTTATCCAAAATGGACATTTCCATTTTGATGAGAAAAGGTTTTGAGCAAAAACTTTCAACCAGATCTAGCTTTGAGGTCTAATTTGTGAAGGGCTTACCTACTATAAATAAATAAACAGAAATACCCCAGGACTTTGTAAAGTTCATTTCCTGAACTGGATCCAGATAGAAAGTTTGCAAATAGCTCTGTGATGGATTCGGTCATAGAGACCCCCTTGGGTCACCTGATGTGCTGAATTTACCTC
Source organism: Macrochelys suwanniensis (assembly GCA_033296515.1). Lineage (NCBI taxonomy): Eukaryota > Metazoa > Chordata > Testudines > Chelydridae > Macrochelys > Macrochelys suwanniensis. Next base: position 242,000,652 of record CM065776.1, read on the forward strand.
TGAGCCCGTTTTCCCTGCCAGCTTGGGACTCCAGAATCTTGACTTGTTGAGCCAGACACACTACCTGCTGCAACACAGACCCAGGTCTGGTCCACGCCCCCAAAACTGCAGACTTTAACCAAAATCTGCTCAGCAGGTTACCGTCTCCAGCACCGAGACACCCATCTCCCAATGGGATCCAAACCCCAAATAAATCTGTTTTACTCTGTGTAAAGCTTATACAGGGTAAACTCATAAATTGTCCGTCCTCTATAACACTGATAGAGAGATATGCACAGCTGTTTGCCCCCCCCCCCGCCCCAGGTATTAATCACTTACTCTGGGTTTATCAATAAACAAAATGACTTTATTAAGTATAAAAAGTGGGATTTAATTGGTTCCAAGTAACAAGAGACAGAACAAAGTAAGTCACTGTCAAGGCTGAATCCCTACTCTGGCACTTCAAGTGCAGAAGGTGGGGGCCCACAAGGATTCTAAAAATTAATACTGGCCACCCCAGGCTTGTATTAAACTCCCAAGGTTACAGTTTTTCTCTGACCTTGGCTTGGTAAATGCTGCCACCACCCAAATGCAAAAAAACCCCAAACCCTTGGACTCAGGAAGGAGCACTTGGGAATTCCTCCTTGTGGGGTACCCTCAAGCCCTTCCCCGCCCCCTCCGTGGAACAGCTGAGAAAGAAAACAAAGGAAATTAGTGGTAGCCACCAGCTAATCAAACAACACATGCACAAACCTCTTAGGACACCAAAAATCCAATCCTGTTCTTTAAAAAAAGTAAATTTTATTAAAAACAAAAAGAAAAAAATAAATTTGGAATTTAGGCTTTTGCTAGATTTTAAAAGAGGAATTCCAAAAAGTAAGCACCCAAAATAGCTTCTTGGGGTTCAGCTTAAAGGTCACAAGAAAACAAAAGCATCAGGGGTTAGCACAGAGGAGATCCACAAGCCAAAATAAAGAAATAACCTGATCACATCTACCTAAACATTCCCTATCCCAATGAGTCCTGCTAGGTATGGAAAATAATTTTTCATACCTGGTTCAAACCTTACACAGCATTCCTGCTTATAGCATTGCTGCTCTGTGTCCCTGCAGCCCAGAGAGACCAACAGATAAAGGGAAAGTTTCTTTCCCCATTTTAAAAAGTTCTAGCCTTCCCATTGGCTCTTTTGGTCAGGTGCCCACTTTTTTTTCTTTACCTGGGGGACTTGTTAACCCTTTACAAGAAAGCAAGTAAAGAACAGCTATCAAGAGGGATTTTAAAGCTAACTGGCTGGCTGGGTGTCCATCAAAGGGAGCTACCTCCCCCCTTTATTTATCACAGTCACCAAGCAAAATAAAACAAAACAGGCAAGTCTAAGCCTAATACATTAAGAAACTGATTACAGATAATATCTCACCCTCAGAGATGTTCCAATATGATTCTTTCACAGACTAGATTCCTTTCTAGTCTGGGCCCAATCCTTTCCCCAGTACAGTCCTTGTTAGTTCCAGCAGGCATCTTAGGTGATAAGCAGGGGCTTTCTCATGAGTGAGACCCCATTCGTTCTGCTCCACCTGCTTTTATAGCTTTGGCACAAGGTGGGAATCCTTTGTCTCTCTGTGTCCCCACCCCTCCTTCTAAATGGAAAAGCACCAGGTTTAGGATGGATTGCAGTATCATGTGACATGGTCACACGTAACCGTAAAACTTCATTTTTCATTACCCATGAGCTGGTCTACATGTACACAGGCAGGCTTGCAGGTAAACAGAGACATTTGCAACCAATTGTCCTAGTCAATGGGAGCCATCAAGATTCCAAACCGCCATTAATGGCCCACACTTTGCATAATTACAATAGGACCTCAGAGTTATACTTCATGTTCCTAGTTTCAGATACAAGAATGATCATCCTATTTGTATGAATGTAACACACTCAGTAGATTATAAGATTTGTACTAAAACCTTACCTTAAAAGAGACCTTTTCCATAAAGCATATTCCAGTTACATCATATTTACACTTATAAACATATTTTTATAAAGCATATGGAGTGGAACATCACAAGCCCCCTCTCTCTCAAATGGGCCAATCAGAGCTGGAGATCCAGGATGCACCTGGACTATAGAGGAGTTTATTCCCATATGTAAACTTTACAGATTAAGCCCATTTCAATCTTAGATTATACTATGTTGCAGAAGCAACACTGAGTAAGATAGATACTGATCTTGTGCAGTGTAAAACAAAAGAAAAACAATACTAATGACAATGAGCTATGTTATACAGTCAGTGATATCATGCTTAAAATAAATAAAGGACGTGAATGAAGGTTGCTGTTCTGATGTGCAGGAGTCAGGGGTTTCTAAGATACCAGACTCACAGGACTGGACACTGAATTAGTAGAATACAATAAACCTCCATATCTGGAACAGACAGGCATAACAGTACAAATGTACTATCGGCTCTCTACAAAACAGAGAGAAGGTTTCTTTTCAACCTCTCCTTGGGTCATTTGATTGCAGTGTAGTGGGTGACATTACCTGCCACTCTATCAACTGACTTCTGGTAATCTCCTTTCCCAGTTGCCATGCCTGCGCTTGACTAGTTAGGTCATCAGTTATAAAGGTTGGATCCCATGTCTGCCTAACTCAGTATGATACAGATAACCTGGATGCAAGAAAATGAACTAGATAACCTAGGAGGGCTTTTCCACCTTGAATGTCTGTGAGCCAATGTATATTTAGACACCAGCTTTGGTAGCTTTTATTTATATATTAGTATTTCCCCAAAAACATGCAGAAGGCTATAGTAGGCTGGGCAACATCTTGTGGGGTTTTTTTCCCCAATTTTGGTAACATTTCTCCGAATAGTTGCTTAAAAGCAAATCGGAGAAGTGAGTAGAACTAATCACACATGGGAAGTAATGAATATGCTTAAGGGCTTGCAAGATTCAAGTCTGTGATGGACACATAGTTTAATATTATTAGTTTTGGCTTTTGGGGAGTTTAATTTGGGAGGGAATAATTCTACAGTTGAGGTGAAGGAGGAAACTTTTCTCTTGTCAATAAATCTTCTTGGCCAGGTATCTTTATAAGAATATAAGAATGGCCAGACTGGGTCAGACCAATGTCCATCTAGCCCAGTATCCTGTCTTCTTACAGTGACCAATGCCAGGTGCTTCAGAGGGAATGAACAGAACAGGTAATCATCAACTGATCCATCCCCTGTCATCCACTCCCAGCTTCTGGAAAACAGAGGATAGGGACACTCAAAGAATGGGGTTGCATCCCTGCCCATCCTAGCTAATAGCCATTGAGGGACTTATCCTCCATGAACTTTATAACAGATTGGCTTTTAATATTACAACAATATTAATGTTATAACAGATTGGCCTTTTTTGAATGGGTACATAAAAAAGACAAAAAAATCATGAAGCATATTTTCAACATTTTTTCCATTATCTCATCAAAATTCACTGTTTTGTATCTGAAAAGTTTTGATCAGTTCTACTTTTTTATTAATAATAATTTGACTATCCCAATGCTATAGGAAACCATTAGGCTTTCTGTTATGAGCTATTAGTACTGTCAGTTGCCAGACCAGAATTTCTCTTACGTATGTTTGTTTATATCTACGCTGCAGGAAAGGGCCCCTCATTCTGTGGCTCTTGATCTGTGTTTCCCAGTAAATATCAAGAGACAGAAGTAATTTCGACAAATCACCATTGACACCACAGAACCTTTAATGCATGTGTAACTTTCTGTAAATATAACTCCACTTTAATCTAACAACTTTGAAGATTTCACAGGTTCTGTAAGGGTCTTATTTCCCCTCCTTTTTATGCTTTGCATGGAAAATGTATAATAACTGCAGTCAAAGACTGACCAGGGGTCCTCTAGAGCTAAAGGCAGGAAATGTCTATAGAGTGAGCTCAAGAGCCCAACTCTCCAAGTGAGTGCTATAACAGACTCACATCCTTTGTGAACTGGGCACCGATGGGGACACAAAACACTCACTATTCTATTTCATCCTATATAGGTCCTTATACAGTCCTTAACACTGAAGTATCTGAGCACCCTCCAGTAGTTCATTAAGCAATGGGACTAATCTGAATCTGTCATGTGGTTTGTCCTCTCTCTCATCCTCTCTTCAGGGGGAGAATTGTGTGTGCAGTGGAGTGTTTTCTTTTGGTAAGGTCTGACCAGGTCTGACCTCTGCATTCCACAATGGCGTGTGCATAAAGTGCTCTTCTCACCTTCCACAGATGATTTGCTAAAGAATGTGTTGCTTTTTAAAAAGCCCTCTACTCAAGAAGAGTATAGAGTACGTGGAATGTCAGCAGAGTGGGTACGGTGAATGTGAACTAGTGATGAATAATATTTTCCTTCTGGAGTACCTTTCTTTCTGAAGAATGCAAAAGCACTTCATGAACTGTATACATACAGCAGCAGCCAGTTGGACAACACAGTGCAAAGGAGGGGAAATTACCAATCATCAAGATACTGGGGCAAACCCCTACTACTACAGAAACTGCCATAGGTTTTTTAAGGTACATAGGAGCAGGGTGGCCAGTGTCAAAGATGTGGGGGCACATGTGAAACCCAAATGTGACTGGGAGGGCATATTTAATGGGGTCTCTCAAGGGTTAATCCTGGGTCTGGCACTATTCGATATTTGTATTAATAACTTGGGTAATAGAGTAGAGAGTATGCTTATTAAAGTTGCGGATGATACCAAGTTGGGAGGTGTTGCAAGCACCTTGGAGGACAGGTTTAGAATTCAAAACAACCTTGACAAATTGGAAAATTGGTCTGAATTCAACAAAATGAAATCCAATAAAGACAAGTGCAAAGTACTTCACTTAGGCAGGAGAAATCAAATGCACAACTACAAAATGGGGAATAACTGGTTAGATGGTAGTACTGCTGATAAGGATGTGTGGGTTATAGTGGATCAAAACTGAATATATGTCATCAATGTGTTGCAGCTGCAAAAAAAGGCTACTAGCATTCTGGGGTGTATAAACAGATGTTTTGTGTATAAGAAGTGGGAGATAATTGTCTCACTCTGCTGTGCACTGGTGAGGCCTCAGCTGGAGTACTGTGTCCAATTCTGAGTGCTACATTGTAGGAGAGATGTGGACAAGTTGGAAAGAGTCTAGAGGAGAACAACAAAAATGATCAAAGGCTTAGAAAACCTTACCTATGAGGAAAGGTTAAATAAACGGCTTGTTTAATCTGGAGAAAAGACTGAAGGGGGGAACCTGATAATAATCTTCAAATAGGTTAAGAGCTGTTATAAAGAGGATGGTGATCAGCTGTTCTCCATGTTCACTGAAGGAAAGACAAGAAGTAACAGGCTTAATCTACAGCAAGGGAGATTTAGGTTACAGAGTAGGAAAAACTTTCTAATTATAAGGGCAGTTATGCTTTGGAATAGGCTTCCAAAGGAAGTTCCCACCCCTGGAAACTTTTAAAAAGGTTGGACAAACATCTGTCTGGGATGAAGGTTGACTTGGTCCTGCCTCAGTACAGGGGGCTGGACTTGCTATCTTCTTGAGGTCCGTTACTGTCCTACATTACTATGATTCTATGATAATTCACCCCCCTGGTGCCTATGCATTTTGATAGTCTTTAATTACATTATTGTGACACTCTGTACCTCGGGGGAACACTCTGCACCCCATGTTCATCCTTATAATATCATTGTGCGGTATCCAATGCAAAGTTTGTCATATTGGGTGTCTTCGGAAGGCTCATGATGCACTGAACATTGTTGTTATAGTAATTTTGTAGGTTGCAATTTCATGTATATAGTTATGAGGCTGAAAATGTGTCCTCATGGCTTAAAACAAGCCCAGGAAAAACTCTCCAGGAGCAGAGGGGCAGTTCACACCTCATCAGGGCATGTATGGGACAAACCCAGCCCAACCTCACAGGAACAAAGGACACTGGCCTAGGCAGCAACAGAGGATCTGTTGGACTCTCGAGTGATCCACCCTACCTTCCTTTGGTCAATTTGGGACTACGATGAGGTAATGCTCACCTGACTCTGAAGGAAGCGGGGGCAAAGCCAAGGGGGATTAAAGAACATGATAAAAGGGAGAGACATTTGCCATGCTCTCTCTCTCTCTCTCTCTCTTCCACCTCCATCTACAGACCCCATCACCAAGCAACTGAAGCTCTGATCAAAGGGGAGATCCTGGCTGAAGGGCAGCCAGCCAGCCTGTGGTGAGAAGCATCTACGTTTGTAAGGGCACTGAAAGCGTTAAGATCATCTTAGAACACGTTTTGCTTTTATTTCATTTGACCAAATCTGACTTCTTATGCTTTGACTTACAATCACTTACAAATCTATCTTTTGTAGTTACTAAATTTGTTTGTTTATTCTACCTGAAGCAGTGCGTTTGGTTTGAAGCGTGTCAGAGACTCCCCTTGGGATAACAAGCCTGGTACATATCAATTTCTTTGTTAAATTGATGAACTCATATAAGCTTCCAGTGTCTAGTGGGCATAACTGGACACTGCAAGACGGAGGTTCCTAGGGTTGTGACCTGGATCGGAGATATTGGCTATTGTCATTTGGTTGCTCAATCCAAACAGCGACTGGCCAAAAGTGCTCACTCACGTAGCTGGGAGCAGCTTACATGCTAGAGGCTGTGCGTGAACAGCCCAGGAGTGGGGGTTCTCACAGCAGAGCAGGGTAAGCCTGGCTCCCAGAGTCGAGGATTGGAGTGTCCTAGCAGGTCAGTGGTCCAGATAACACTAGGGGAATATCACAATTATCACATACTATTTTTTCCATGGGACCCCTGCCACATTCACTGCACATAATGGATGGAGCTTAATAAATAAGCAGCAAGTCAATATTTTATTTCCTCCTCATTGTTCAGTGTATGGCCCCAAGCCTCATTTGCTGTGCACAGTTCAAAACCTGCTCTGAAGACAGAATTATTAATTTCCTCATTTTCAAGGGCGTTCATCACTAGAGTATCTGAGGGCTTTGCAAACATTATTTATCTTCACAACACCCCTGTGAGGTGAGGGGCTGGTATTATCCTCACTTTACAGATGGAAAGCTTAGCACAGGGAGATAAAAGTCAAATGATTTTAGGTGCCCAATTTGGGACCTGATTTTTTCAGAGTACTTAGCATTATATATTCAAACCACAGTCCTCCCCTCCCCCCTGCCCCCCGATCTCAGTTGCTGCTGTGAGAGCTCAGTGCATTTGCAAATCAGACCCTAGGGTCTCAATTAAGGCACCCAAAAAATGAGATACACACAATTAGTGTGTGTGGTGGTTTAAGTGACTAACCAAGTGTCTGATAGCAGTAGTAGGTTATCATCTTTGATGGGGACCAGTACTAGAGGGTATGAAACAAACACTTTGCCAGTGGATTTCACAGATGTTTGCTGACCGCAGAGGAATGGTGACATTCAGGAATCTTGAGTTCCATTCCTAGCTCTGGAGTGGAGCGTGCTTTACTAGGCACAGATCCTTCTGTCTGTCCTCCTGAAGCCTGACACCCTTCTACCTTATCCCTTCTATCCTGTCCCCTGTATCAACCCAGTCTCTTCCCCATTCCCGACTCATCATCTCAGTCCCAGTCTCCATGCCCCAGCTTCTCATCCAAGTTCCAATCTCCTTGCCCAGTTCCCTTTTCCCAGTCTCTTTGCCCAACCAGTCCCAGCTTCCCCTCCATCCCACATGTTCTGTAACATAGTGTATTGTCACATGGGTGAAAAAACACACACCCACCTAAAGAGTTGTAGGTAGTAGACTACCCCTGAAAATGAGAACTAGGGTGTGGTCCTTGTAGCTTCAATCATTCTCTCTTCTGGGAGTGGGAGAGGTCTGAGGCTGATATAAATCAGAACCAGCTCATTCCAAGGGTAGCAAGAAGAGACGCAATATTCAGGGTGAGGACACTAAGGAAGTGTCTTGGGGGAAACAACAGCTCCTGAAAGGGAGCTCTACAGATAGCATGAGACCAGTGGGTGAACAGAAGCAAAATGTTAGAAAACAAGGTACTGAACTGGGGAGACTTTGGGCACAGGCTGGAACCTGCCTCCATATAAAGCCTTTGGACTTTCTAGACAAGAAAAGATTTTGGGTGCACAAAACATGGAAAGCTTATGGGGAAGGCAGCTTAGGTGAACGTGATCATGAAATGTCAGAGTTCATGATTCTAAGGAATGGTAGGAGGGAGAACAGCACAACAAAGATAATGGATTTCAAGAAGGCAGAATTAGCAAACTCAGGGAGTTGGTAGGTAAAATCCCATGGGCAGCAAATCCAAGGGGGAAAACAGTTCAAGAGAGTTGGCAGTTTTTCAGAGACATTATTAAAGGCACAAGAGCAAACTATCCCACTGCCTAGGAAAGATAAGAAGTATGGCAAGAGACCACCCTGTCTGAACCAAGAGATCTTCAATGATCTGAAACTCAAAAAAAGTCCTACAAAAATAGGTCAAATTACAAAGGATGAATATAAACAAATAACAGAAGTATGAAGGGACAAAATGTGCATAATTGTACACACGTAGCAGATTCTTTGCACTAGGCAGTGAAGAGAGGGAGGAGGGGCTGGCTCTAGCATCCTGATTCTTTGTTTGGCTCCAGCCACAAATGCAGGTTGGACAATGTTTCCTGAGGCACCATCCACCAGCTGATCACGTGGGTGTGCCCCCAGCATGTCTATTTCCTGACCTTCCTCACCCCAGACAGACTCTGTTGTGGTTTGGCAGGAGGCTGGTATAAGAGCACTATGCCCACTGGTGCTTTCCCCAAGCTGAAGAACCTCTGGCTAGGGGAATGCAGTCAGTCTTTGTTTCCTGAATGGCACAAAGGCCAGGGAACAAGGCAAAGAACCTACCCCTAATTGGCACATGTAATCACCCATATTGTCCCTATAAATGGGTAGGTTGTGTACAAAGGGCCACTTATGCCTCTAACTGGCCATTGCACTTATGGTAAATTCATGTGCAAACAGCATATGATGGTGTGCACGCTTTTTAAAACTAGAGGCTCTATGACTAAAGAACATAAAACAGGAGAGAAAGTGTATTGTACAGAGACAGGAACTTCCAGCAGGGAAACACACTAACATTTAGCATATGGCCAACAGCATCCAACATAAAACAGGAGAGAAAGTGTATTGTACAGAGACAGGAACTTCCAGCAGGGAAACACACTAACATTTAGCATATGGCCAACAGCATCCAAGAGCAAGGAACGGTGAGGAAGGTCCAGGTATAGAGGACAGCAACTTTCAAAGGACATGAAAACAAGTGGAAAAAGTCTCCATTGTTCAAGGTCTTATAAGTGCTAAAATGGATTTCTGTTAGTAAGAATAAAGAGAAGCCTATAAAGACGTGTAACTGAGCGAAGTCTAGTGGTTAATCCTTGCTTTGAGTTCCTTTTTAGCACCTTCACTGACAGACAAAGAATGCACTAGCACTGGACTAGAGTCACAGTTGCTGTAATGTAAAGGCAGTGTGAGTGATAAATGGATTTCTGTTATGTGACAATAAGTCATTGCCTTAGCTCTGTATTGGACAGAATCTCTTACATTTATTTAGACTAAACTCTCTTATTTCTATTTTTTTGCACTGTACAAAAGTTTGCCATTGTAACTGTCTGTGAATGGTTATTCCAAATTATAGTTATTCTTAAAGATGTTCTCTGGTTTGACCAGCATGCTTCAAAAGAAATGGTGACTGCCCATCTGTTTTTCAGGAAACACAAGACTTAGTCCTGTAAATATGCCCTGAGTAACTTTATGCATGTGAATAGTCCCTATATGGCTTGCTCAGGATTATACAATAGTGCCAGAGCCTTGATGGAACAGCTGACATGAGTAGTTAGTCAAATGTTTTGGGGGTGTTCTGTGGGTAGTGTACAGACAGCCAAAGTGACTGGGCCAAATTCTTCTCTGGTGTAGCTTCAGTGAAATAAGTTGAATTACACAAGGAATCAGATTGGGTCCCCAAGCCTTAACCTTCTTCATGGGAGCCAAATGAAAAACTCACAGGGAATAATTTACTGAAAATAGCTACCCTCTTTTTCTGAAGGTGGAATGTCTGTCTGTGGTCTAAAGTACTGATACTTAAGACACACCAGTTGCGTGGTACCTACCTGCTGAATGTCCAGAAACGGACTGCAGTTGTCTCAACTCTAACGGTGGTTAAACTTTTAAAATTTCCAGTTGATGGATTAATCATGAAACAAGCAGCACGTAGTTTCCTCTCTTTGGACGGGGGCTTTCCTGCCAGGTAAACTTGTACCTGCTGTATCTTGTAGGTGACCTAAGATGCACAAAAATTTGCAGAAGGAAAAGTACAATTTTCACAAACCAAATGATTGGACAGGGAATTACGCATATTGTTGTCCCTAAGGCCCGACACGTTAACCAATATTCAGGGCTTTCAGGGTCATTTCTGTTAGGATGAGATTGATCATAGAAATGAGGTGTAATCTCAGTATAATCGGGTTTATTTTCAAAGACTATACACAAAGTCCTGGTTCCCTGAACACAGCAGAAACAAACAGCAGGCAGTTTCCTTGCTCAGAAACTGCCACTCCAGAAAATGCTGTGCCTCAGAAGCTCTGACATCCTGCTTCCTCTCAGGATCACACTCAGGAGGCCCGGGTTATGCTATGCGCACTACAATGGCATAGCTACAGCACTGTAGCGTAGGTGCAGACTGCAGTGACAGCAGATGTTTTCTGCCACTGTAGGAACTTCAGCTCATCAAGAGATGGTAGTAGATAGGTGGCTGGAACCATTCTTCTGTCAACCTAGCTGCATCGACACCGGGGGGTTAGGTAGGCATATGTACGGCACTCGGGGTGTGTGGGTTTTTCCAACTCTGAGTGCTGTAGTTGTGTCAACCTAAGTTTTAAGTGTAGACCAGGCCTCTCACCAGCTTCTCCTGGCTTTCTGCCGCCAACGTGCACAGCCTATAAACCAATAATCTAGCCTCTGCATTTTCAACCGGGAAACCCCTGCTGAGCGACCTGAGTTAGCTGTGCTCAGGCCTGTATGTGCAGTTTAGTGCATCAGGCGTAGACTCCATTGTCTGCAGCTGCTTCACCACATAAAGGGACTTAACTGCTTCTTCTCTTGAGTCTGAAAGTATTTGGCACCCACTGGCTTTAATGAGGTCTGTGACTGTCTTTGAGTCAAACACCCTTTTGAAGCCATTAACACCTGTTAGCAAAATACTGTCATGGGTGAATCTCAGGAATTTTGGAGACTTAGGCCTGGTCCACATTTCCCTTATACTGGCATTGCGATCAAAATCCACCCCGTTTCTCCCCACCTCCCCAGTGGCATAGCTACATCAACAAAACTCGCAGTGTAGATGTAGCTAGGCCAACCGAAGAGGGTTTTGGTCAGCATAGCTAACATTGTGCAGGGAGGTGGTGTTCCTACACTGGAAGAATTCTGTCAGGATATGCTGCATCTACATTCGGTGGCTATACCAGCATAGGCTCTATGGTGTAGATGCAACCTTGATGCCAATAAGATTTTTCCAATCCATCAGAACCCCTTGAGACAGCAAAGCAGGACTGGAAAAACCATCACACTCACAACGTTTCTAGAAGTAGTTACTTCTGCTTGTGCTAGAAGTATTATGAAGACTCTCTTTCTCAAATCTCATATCTTAGCACTTCCATTTAGGTTCCTGGCATAGGAAAGGGAGAATGAAAATGAATGTCTATACTACAAGTGATACAGTGGCACAGCTGCAGCTTGCCCTATGTTGACAGAAGGGGCTTTTCTGTCACTGTAGTTAATCCGCCTCTCCAAGAGGCAGTAGCTAGGCTGACAGAAGAATTCTTCTATCGACTTAGCTGTATCTATGTTGGGGGTTAGGTCGACTTACTACGATACTCAATTTTTCTCACCTTGAACGACATACCCAGGTCAATCCAATTTTTAAGTGTAGCTCAAGCCTTAGAACTCAAAAGTTAGGTGCTTTAGTTGGAGTCTTGGGCATAGATTTTGAGTCCATTCTAATTGGACCAGTTCACTCATCCTTAATTATACAACTGTCTTGTTTCATTAGCCTCAAAAGCTGCAAGCATTAGTGGATGAGACTAGAGCCCTTCTGTTCAGTATGTCACCAGCTGAGGTATTTTAATCCTTCCTACAACTCTTATTGCTATTAGCCCTTTTATCCTACATTTCTTCTCAGTATGGACGCCATTGGAGTAAAAGTGATTTGGTTCTCAGAAATAATCCTTATTTGCATTTCTATAGCACCTATCATCCAAGGAGCTCAAAGTGTTTTGCAAATGTTTAGGGTAAAATCCTGAGTTCATAGAAATTGATGGCAAATCTCCCATTGACTTCAGTAGGGCACTAAGCATCTCAATACGCTGTTGTAGCTAAGACTGTCTTCACTGCAGAGTTAACCCAGGCTCTTACTTGGGTTTTAGCCATGGGTGGCACATGACTCCTCCATTTGGGGAGGCTGCACGTGCCCGGACCGTGGCCCTGCCCCGAGGCCCGTCCCTGCTCAGGCTTCTTCCATCCAAAGCCATGTCCCCGCTCAGCCTCCATCCCTGTTCTGTCTCCTCTCCAAGACCCCCCCCTCCACGCCCACCACTCACGCCTCTTTGCCCCCTCCCTAAAGCCCCCCTGCCCACCATGTGTGCTTCTTTGCCCCTTCCCCCAGGATCCTCCCACCCACCTGCTGGCTGGCCGCTCACCACTCCCACGCACCACTTCACCTCCTCCCGCGAGGCTCCCATGTGGGCAGAGCGGGGATGAGAAGAGGCAGAGCCTTGGGGGAAGAGGCGGAGCCTTGGGGGAAGAGGACCGAGGCCGGAGCATAGGTGGGGCCATGACCAGGGCATCCACCCTTTCTGCAGCAGAGTGCTCCAAAGGTGGCAGGCCGGCTGTTTGAGGAGGCTTAGCCTCCCCTGGCCTCTTATATCGGCCACCTGTGGCTTTAGCCAGCCTACCTAACTTCCACACAGAAAACCTCTGACACAGTGTTATGCCTAAGCGAGTTTACCTGGCTGGGAGGGAAGCGGGGGGAATATTAGAGCCAGTGCCTTTCTGACTGGGGGAAAAAAGCTGAGAGCATCTTGGCACAAAGAACCGTGCAGTGCAAAAACAGTGAGGACACAGTAATGCGGGTAGGCCTTTGTTGTGGAAACACTTGCACCTGGGTCAGACTAACCCTAACCAAGCACCTGGACTAACCGTGCAGTGAAGACATATACCCTAAGTGTTATGCCCCTTTTACAGTTGGGGAAGTTGAGGCACAAAGTCCTGCTTTTCATAGCTTACATAGTGGGCATGCATATGACTGGATATGTGCATATCTATCCACATGCATCCACAAATGGGGACTTTCATGTGCCTGTGGAAACCAGAGACTTGTCTGTGCTCATATTGTGCACATGCAGAGTACAATAGGCACTTGTCTTGTTCAATGCAAATACTCCTAAACATGAAATAAAAATTGCTTCCTATATTATTTGTCCAGGACCATGGAGCAAATTGCTGCCAGACCAAGAAATGGAAACCAGGTGTTTTGACTCCCATTTTGCTGCTCCTAGTCCCTCATGAGTCCATTCACTTCAAAATGTATCTGAAGTGTAGTGTGATTACCAGTGTCAATTTCACTTTAATTTTAAGCGATAGAGCCATGGCTTCTTTAAGACTTTTTAATACAATCGTCTTTAAAGCTATCTGACCTGGAAATGTCTCTTACATGTGGCAAGTTTCAATGCCAATGCCTATTTCAGACTGAAGAAAGGACATCACTAAAATTATTTTTTTGTCATTCTTTTGATGGAGTTTGATATTTCTGTTGTTCTCTCCTCCTGCTTGAGGCGTATGGTATTTTCATTCACTCAGCTTCTCTGACAGAGGTGCAAATTGTCATTTCACAAACTCTGCTACCGTTCAGCTGTATCTCTTCTACAGAAGGAAAATGCCAATCAACCTAGTGCTCTCCAACCTGGCCCGCCACTCCTTTAATTCAGTATTGGAACTGAATATGGATTGAATGAATTGCATTTACTGGGACAGCTAGCCAGCAAGAATAGCACTGATTTGACTGACAGTTTACTTCTTTAGCAACACGATTGGATAACTGCAACAGAATTACTGAAACTACAGTTGCATCCCAAAATAAGCTGGATGAGAACAGACCCAATCTGTTGGGGGTGATGAGAGAGATAGAGGGTTTACATACACCATCCATATCCTCAACAAATATATGAACAGTGTGGTCCAGTGGCTGGTGAACTAGTATGGGACTTAACTGACCTGTGTTCAACTCCTTATGCAGCAGAGTTCCTGTGTGATCCCAGGCAAGTCATTTAGTCACTCTGTGCCTCAGTTTTTGATCTGTAAAATGGGATAATAGGACTTGCAGCGGTATCACGAAGATAAATACATTACAATAAAGACTGAGATGCTCAGTTACTATTGGGGCCCATGCTAAGTGCCATCTCCTTCTGCAGCACTAATCCTATCTACTCTCCCACCTACTGCTGCAAGAGCACATATAGTCTGATCACGTAAGTACAAATCTGACTCTACATGCCACTGCGTTCCCTCAAGTCTTGTGTCTTCTGGATGTAGGTCTCAGTGCAAAAGGCAATATCAAATATTACTATTCAAAGGTGCAAGCCTCTTTTCTGACTCACTGTGATGTCCATGCAACACGATCTTCTTCGTAAAAATCTAATCTTGCTCTGACCCATCCTCCCCCTGTTGGTTGTTCTCCCTACTTGTCTGTCTGTCACTAGATTGGAGACTCTTCAGCGCAGGCCTTTCAAAAACGACTAGTGATTTTAAGTGGCCCTCATGAGACGCCCACAGCCTCTGAGAATTGGGCCTCTTTAATGTGGATATCCAAAAGGGGAGGCACCCCAACTCAGTGGTCACTTCTGAAAATCATGGTCCTTATACCTGTGCCCGAGTTGTAAGGCGCATACCAGCCCATTGGCACAATGATGACGAGACATATTGGATTCTGTAGATGCCATAGCACTCATTCAGTAGATGAAGTTAAGCCCCTGGCCTGAAATGTACTATGCCTGAACAAGTGTTGGATCCACATCAAAAAGTGAAAAATCCCTGGGCTCAAAAACGCAGCTGGCTGAAGCCCACTCAAGAGCCCGCTGCACGGTCACATTTTTTTGTTGTTTGTGCACGGTTCTCTTCAGCTAACCCGCTTGGCTCTCACAGACTAGCCAGGCTTGAGGTTATGGGGGAATGGCACAGTGGGCCAATTCTGCTCACGTTTACACCTGTCGATGGAGCTGCTATGGATTTACACAGGTTTGATTCAGAGTGGAATTTGGCCTTTACAGGCAAGTGAGAATGAAAACTCAGACTAGATCTCTGTGTATGACAAGGTGAACAGGTTACCCTATTTTACAGGCTTGAAATCTCCTAGGATTCTGCTGGTTGCCTTCAGGGAATTTTAAGTACAAACAACTTGGATTTTTTTTTCTTTTTTCAGAGACTTTTCCTAATTTAGGACGATGTGTAGATCTGAATATTAAACACAGTGTTGTGCTTACAGAATTTGAGGCAAATTGGAATCTTGATGGACAGGGATGAGGGTGGGCTAATATAATTTGAAAACTGCTTGAATGGAAGCTAATACATTTGTTCTTGCTGGATCCCTGCTGATATCAAACCCCAGAAAAGCGCTTCTTAAAAATAAAGACTGTAATGCATTACACATACATTAGTCTGTGTCTCCAGAGGTGCTAAGACCTTGCTGTGCTTAGACTAAGACAGACACTGGAATCAGAATTGCATCTATGGAAGTGTTTAGGCAAACAATTCAGCAACCAGAAAATACACTTTCCAACCAACCAGAGGCCCAGCTGATGTACATTGGCACATCTCCATTGACTTCAATGGAGTAACTCCAATTTATATAAGGCAATTTACTAAAAATCAGTTAGCAGAAAATGAGTATATATGCACTAAGGGGAAATGTGCAGTAAAGTGACAAGGACAAAGCTTACCCAAAATGTAGCGAACCTTAGAACAACTACAAAAAAATGTAGTGAAAAAGACGCTCTCTTTACAAAATGGATGTCATGCATGCACAGGCCTAGGAGTGGCTCTCTGCACAGGGGTGAATTTCACCCTCTCCGTGTCTCAATGTCTGACAGATAAACTCATCAATCACAAAAGCAAATTATTTGTGGCATTCAGTAGCCTCTGTGCCTGCCGAAATTGTGGAGCAAAGGCTGCTCCTTATTTGAGGAGGCACTTTATTATTTGCAGCACTAAGAAACTGATCTCCCTCTCTTAAAGTCAAGGAGAACCTTTTTGTTTACTTTAATGGGTAGTGCCTCCAGCCTGAAAACACTGAGGCATCAAACTCTAGTCATGTCACTATATGGGAATAGGGTCTGAACATTGTGAGAAAATGTGTTCCTCACCTGTATGCCTTTCCCCATCATCCCACACTAGTCATTGCTCAGGTGCTGGGGTGCAAATGTACAACCCTGAAATCTGCGTGCTTACACTTTAAGGCAGAGATTTTGCTCTCACAGAATCCAGTTTGAGCAAGGCTCTGCCGTGGCCATGGAAGATTTTGAAATATGTGTCTCGCGATTTTGATGATGACAAGGATACTTCTCAGAGCTAATTTACCAAGCTTCAAAGATGAAATCGGCTCTGGGAGCATGTGACGCATCATCAGCTAGAGAAGCTGTAAAATAAAAATTACTTCCCGCTACTGTTCTAATAAACTTCCCCATCCCCTTCCTCCTCCACCCAGCCTCCATGTGTAACATATCTCCTGTAGTTTTTGTAATTATTTAATCTTTTTTCTCACTTTATGGGAGTCAATAGCTGGGACTCTATTTAGATTGATTGTTCTTCTGTTATTAATGAGTTGCAAATTAATGGAGATGAGCAGAAATGAAATGGGAGATTCTCATTTAGTATCCTCTGCACCACTGGGTTTTGATTTCAGATAGTTTATTTCTAATTTGCAGCCAGTGACAATGAATTGATAACTTTCTGGGTTTGTTAGGAATCAGCTCAAAAGTTGATAAAATATCTCGTGACCTTTTCAGTTCAGATTTAATTATCACCCAACACAGCTCTTTAATCCTTCCTGTTGATACTCCTCCCCATGTCTCTTTCCCCTTCATTCTAAAAACTTCACAGAGGTTAGATGGATTGCAAACAAATAGTGTTGTGATTCCTGTATCCGTCTCTTGTAGCTTGTGCACATTATTTTATAACTGGTGCTTTAGACAAGCTTTGTTCTCAATATAGCCCTAGTGTAAATATTTTATCTTCCTCCCCCATGGTGAAAATTTCTCCTTTGATCTAATGATTGGGACTTCCAACAGTGGGGATCTGTTCCTAACTCCACTATTGAGTCACTGGGAAGAGCCAGAGAAACTCTTGCATGTCTGTTTAATTCCTTATGGGAGGAAGAGCTTTAACAGGGGCAGTAGCATAGCCGGGGGGGGGGGGGGGGGAACAGGGGGAGCGGCCGCTCCCCCTGTGAGGAGAAGCGGCGCTAAGGCGTTGCCCAAGCCCTGCTGCCAGAGCCGGGCTCGGGGGGCGCTTCAAAAGGCCTGTGGCTCCTGCCACTGCGGGGAGCCACGGGCCTTTTAAAGCGTCCCCCCGCCCCCAGCCCCGCTGCCGGAGCCGGGCTGGGGGGGCGCTTTTAAAGGCCCCCAGCTCTGGCCGGTGCCGGGAGCTGCGGGCCCTTTAAAGCGCCCCCCCAGCCCCACTGCCGGAGCCAGGCTGGGGTGGGGGCGCTTTAAAAGGCCACCGGCTCCTGCCGCTGCGGGGAGCCACGGGCCTTTTAAAGTGCCACCCCCGCAGCCCCGCTTCCGGAGCCGGGCTCGGGCGGGGATTTAAAAGTCCCGGGGGCTCCGCAGCGGCTGGAGCCCTGGGCCCTTTAAAGCGCCGCCGGATGAGTACAGGGGGAGCGGGAAGGGGCCTTTTTATAGTGCCACTCCCCCTGTGCTCTAAACCTGGCTACGCCACTGAACAGGGGCTGATCTGGGACTATGGAATGAACTCCCATAGGAACAGAGGACCATCACAAAGCTTGCCACCTTCTGCTCCAAGTGTAAGGAGCACTTCTCTGACCAGCCTACTGCAATATAAAGTCAGAGCAGTGTGTACATTTCACAGATGTTTTTAAAAAATCCCCAACAACAAACCTGTACCAAAACAACACTCCACAATGCACTCACCTATTCCTGTGGGGAGAGACTGAGAGAAAGAGAATGAACCTCGTGTGAGAGATGTACATCATGTTGCTCACCGTGCTACTGGAAGCAGCTCAGACACTACAGTGATGAGGGCTGTGTAAACACCAATATTATTACTCCTGGGGGAATTCTGCACCACTGCGCATGCACAGAATTCATATGCCCCACAGCTTTCTTTGCTTCCTGTGATACAGCATGGCCAGAGGGCAGCAGGAGAGTGTTCGAGGGGAGATATGTAAGCCCCAGGGTGATGAGAGCCCTTATTCCCTGTAAAGGGAAGAAAGTTTTCTATAAATTAATTAAAGCACCTGAAGCCAATTAGAGCACCTGAAGCCAGTCACCTGATTAAAAAAACTCTGCTTCAGTCAGACAGGGAGAGGAGTTGAAGCAGAGTTTTTTATCAGGTGACTGGCTTCAGGTGCTCTAATTGGCTTCAGGTGCTTTAATTAATCTACAGCAAACTTAGAGGTTTAAGGCCCTTAGAGGTTTTAAGGCCCAGCTTGACAAAGCCTTGGCTGGGATGATTTAGTTGGTGTTGGACCTGCTTTGAGCAGGGGATTGGACTAGATGACCTCCTGATGTCTCTTCCAACCCTAATATTCTATGATTTTATGAATTTCTAGGTTTTACATTGCAATGAATGCTTATGGGTGCTCTTGGCAGTATTTAGCTAGTTCTACTCTTAAGGCAGACTTCTTTCATGATAAATATAGTCAGTTTAGCCTCTCCAGGGAAAAGGCCTGTTAACAGTCCTTGGCGGGGGAAAAAGTCTGATCTAGAGAAAGAGCATAAGCCTGATCCTAGGAGGAACAGCTTAACTTTGTCCCTGATTTATCTTAAATATCAACATATGACTCACTGGATTCTGTTCTCACCTAAACTGAGACAGTGATCTGGCCAGTAGGTTCCTTTCCATTCCTAAAGGCCTGTCCTAAGGGGTTTACTAATACATTAAAGTCAATGGGAATCATGCCGATTGGGTGCAGCATTAAATGAAACAGGCAGAATATTGGTGAATAGGTTTCAAAAAGAGAGTTAAGGCTACTATGTGCCTATAGCAAAAAAGGATGGTCCAATTGTAAGCGAAGCAGCAGGTGATGCTAAGCAATTCTGGAATCCTTATGTCCTTCAGAAAATCAATCTAAGTCCAATGCCTTTGATAAGCTTAGTGTGCTACTTTTCAATCAATGTCTCTGGAAGAACAAAAGGAGATGGATGCACGAGACTTAGTTGTGCTATAAGACCTAGGTATTATTTATTTTAAGGACCTTATCCAAAGCCCTTTAAAGTCAATGGAGAAACTCCTAAAAGCATAACTCTGCATTGAGGGTGATGATGATTTCCTTTTGATAATTTCAGCCAAAAAAAAAAAGAAGTTACAACGCAAACAAATGACTATAAATTTCATATGATACAGTCCTCCATGAGACCCTCTAAAAACTGAAAATAAATTAACTCCAGGGGCTATGCATTTCATAGAAATGTTTCTCTCCCATTTCACCTTCTAGTTAAGCAGATTCCGTCACCACAAGAGGAGTTCTGTCGGTTTGCTGTTGAGTGGCCAAATTGGGATCTTCCATCACCTTTGAAAACACCGAAGTGATCCAAATATCTAAACCAAAGGCTAAGTGCAGGGTGGAAAAATCCTATATTTCATGCTGCTTGGTGTCTTGGAAGGAATTTTAGGTGTGATTTCCCCCCATCTTATGCTGGTGTAAATCAGGAGTAACTCCACTGAAGTCAAGTATCTAGCATAATCAAGATCAGAATCCAGGGCTACTAAATTTAGATGAAAAGGATCATAAAAATCCTCCAGTTTGGTGTCACCCTAACATGAGGTATTCAAATAAAATTATATCTGTCTGGGGGAAAGGTGAGTAAAGGTGTTTTGTCAGTGGCTCCTATTACAATCAACCAGACGGTGAGCTTTAATGGCTTGAACCCATGCTCTTAACATGTAAAACTTCAGGTGACGTTAATAGACATTTTGCCTGCTTATAAATACAGTACTGGTCTCTGATCAGTCTCTAAACAAAACACACCATCCTTCCAGTCTGGGTTGGCTTAAGTAACTGCTTGATTTATTGGACAAACGTTAAAACCAGATTAGATTGTTGACCATGTATCTTCAGCAGAAAGGTTCATAAAAGATAATGACACAGAAGCACCTGGCTGGGAAAACATACTGGATAAATAGCTCCGCACACTGGAAGCTAAAGTTAAGTGGAATATTTAACTATGCACTCAATTCACCACTGCTTACATTCTTCCAGAATAAGACTCCTAAAATTAAAGGTTTTACTTAAGACATGAGAAAAATGCATGGCGGGTCTTTCCCCTCATGGCAAATACTAGAGGTGTCATTCACTCAGGCAGCCAGTGAATCTGTCAGGAGTACTGCTTTCTTGTCCAAAAGTCTAGAAATATTGGCTCAATGTTTGCAAATGCCTCTGGAAATCTCATTGCTGGTCTCATCTCCTAAATTATGTATTCTCAGTTTTGCAGATCCCGGCCTTTATCTCTCCTCATTTGCTCAGTGGTTGGTCTCTGTGCAGCTAAGAGAATTATGGAAACATACTGTTTGCCTGACACATTGAGAATGGATGTCTGAGCCGGGTAATTCTGCTGTAATGGAGAAATAATAGAGAAATGTATGATAAAATGAGGGCTCTATGAAAGACTTCCTGAGGTAGCTGTGATACCTTTCCCTTAACGATGTCTGACTCAGTAATGATAAAAACAACAAGGAGTCCGGTGGCACCCTAAAGACCAACAGATTTATTTGGGCATAAGCTTTCGTGGGTAAAAACTCCACTTCTTCAGATGCAGTTGTTCCTTATTTTTCATGTGTTTTTCCCTTATTGCCATCCAACAAAGATGGTCACCCTATGTGTAGAGCTCTGCTTAAAGGCATAATCTGTCCCTCCAATATTATGGTGATTGGCACAACTGTAAGAACCTGAATGGGCTGATGGATAACTGGTTTCAGATAAGGAACATTTTAAATGTAACACCGAGGGGCTCCAGTTTCAGGTAGAGGAGCTTCACAGCTAAAAGGGATTTGGACCCGAAGCTTCTACGCTATCCTATTTTTCTTCCATGGCAGCTAGTGCACCATCTAAATCAAAAATAATAGCAATATTGTTTGGCCTTTGTACCTTTCAGTCACCTTCCTTTATGTTGTATGTCTAAAAATTGTAATCCAAATACACATTTACAAAACTCTGGGCACATTTAATTAAAAAAAAAACACAGTAAGAAAATGCAGATGCAGTTTTCCATAGAAAGCAAATTGCATAGAGCTAGATTCTGTCACCTTTACTCAGGATGTAGGAGTAGTACCTTACTCCATGAGTTGTCTCATCGCTGTTCATTTTATTGAAATCCAGATGTGATTATTTATTGGAACCTTCCTCCTCCCTATTTCATGCACTGTTGTATGTGGTCACTGCTCGCTGTGCACTCACTATAAGTGTAATAGTTGTGACGACATATATTAAAGTTGCCTAACACTTCCCATTATAACCCCATAAGTCATAGATTCCAAGGCCAGAAGGGACCATTGTGATCATCTACTCTGACCTCCTGTACAACACTGGCCATAGAACTTCCCTATAATAATTCCTAGATCATATCTTTTAGAAAAAAACATCCAATCTGGATTTAAAGACTGCCAGTGATGGGGAATCTACCACAATGCTGGGTAAATTATTCCAATGATTAATTACTCTTCTTTTGAAATGTACTCCTTATTTCCAGCCTGAAGCTGTCTAGCTTTAACTTCCAGCCATTGGATCACGGTATGTCTTTCTCAGCTAGACTGAAGAGCTCAGTTTTATGTTCTTAATAAATTATTGGCCTCAATGACATCTTGCTAATCTAACTACATCAAAGTCAGGAATTTAGAGCTGTGATTTCAACAGCAACTGGAACGGCAGCCCCACTACCCAAATATATTAAACTGAAGTGTCCCAAACAAAAATCCACCCAGCCCAGACGACCTTTGAACTGTGAAGGATTCAGAAACCAAGACTCTCTAGAACAACCTAGGCCCTGTCTCTATTCTTAGCTGAATTACAATTCCAGATCCAAACACTCCTGAACTTTGGGCAATTTGGATTCCAACCCTGGATTTGGATCCAAATTTTGCAGGTGAGCCAATTGGTGCTTTAATGAGTTGAACTAAAAAAACCAAGAAACTTATCTGTATTATCATCTGAAATGTAACACAGGTATGATAATACAAGATACTGTATGGAAACACATTAAAATATTTTATGTGGGGGTAGAGTTGAAATGTCCTGACTTGGTTACATTTAAATGCTAATTCATAACATTGCTTTAGTTGTGTCTCTGCTTTGAATAGTTATTTGATGGTCAGTAATAGGTGGTGGTGTAATCTAGTGGCTAGAGCCCTGGACTGGAACTTGAGAGATGTGAGTTCTGTTCTCAGCTCTGTCACTGGCCTGGTAGATGACCTTGGCCAAGTCATTTCACCTCTCTGTGTCTCCATGTCTCTGTCTGTAAAATGGGGATAATTATACTGACCTCCTTTGTAAAGCACTTTCAGGTGTACTGATGAAGAGTGGGGTATAAGGGTTAAGTATTATTAAACAAATTTCCCCAGATACTTGGCCAACATTACTCAAGCTGTAGGAGGGTCATTGCTCAACAGCCCTGCCGCTCTGTTCCTGTAACCTGGATAAGCAGAGAATGCCAGCATTGTATTGTTCCAGCCTGAGCAGTGTAGAACTCAACACTTTCAGGTCTTTGGGGTTCTAAGGAGCCCCACGCCCATTGCTGTGGATAGCCTAATGCTGCTGTGCATCCTGGGTTACCCATTGGCTCCTTCTGTACTTTCCTCCCTCCCCTACAGGCTCTTAATTCCCTCTTTCTCCCCAGGGAGTATAACTGTATCATTTCTATGAATAGCATATGCACTTCAGTTTACCTGCCTGACTGCATAGAGTTAAATCAAAGGAGGCTGTTAGGGGACAAACATGAAATAAAACAATGACAAAGATAAGATACCAACCAGAGAGAAAACCTTCAAATTTTAATTGGGGAATGCCCACTTGCCTGGTTTCAACCAGGCTAGCAAGTTTTATTTTTTCCAAGCTCAAACCCATAATCAAAAGGGGTGCTAAAACCACAAAGATCTCAGTCGAGGGAGGAAGAAGGTATTGAGTGGGCAGCAGAAGCTGAAGATGAGTCTCTGACAAAGAGACACAGAGAATGCTGCAGGGGCCATCTCTCTCTCTCTCCCAGCCCAGCAGTAGAGATGGCTGGGTTGAGTGGAATTTACCCAACATTTTCAAGGAAGGAATGTGTAGGTAAGAAACAGCATATAGCCCTTTTGTTTTAACCCTGATTGCTGTGTACCTTTGGGTGAATAGACAGTACGTTCTG
Organism: Macrochelys suwanniensis; assembly: GCA_033296515.1. NCBI lineage: Eukaryota > Metazoa > Chordata > Testudines > Chelydridae > Macrochelys > Macrochelys suwanniensis. Next base: position 242,024,276 of record CM065776.1, read on the forward strand.
TTTTGAAGAAGCTGTCTTTGGGTCATTCTGATCAATCTCTGGTCACAGGCTCCTGGGGAAAAGTTTAGTGCAAGTCCCAAATAGAGTTGAGCCTCTGGTGTTAACATGGTTGGAAACAGGGGGCTGGAATCCAGAGACCCGATGTGCGAGTGGTTGACCTGTGAGGTTCCACCTGGAGAGGGGTGAAACAAGTCAAGCCTGACACAAGTCCACTTCAGAGGGACTAAAAGGTCTAAAGTGCATCTTGTAACCATGACTCCCCCAACTCTGATTTCTTACCCCACCACCCTTCACTAGGAGATTAAGCATGGAAGCACTCATGCAGCCAGCAGAGCAGAGGAAGTGAGTTCCATGGGGCTGCATGTATTAGCACACATTAATTGGCAAGCAGCAAATTCTGCAGCTGTTGGATCACAAAGAACACAGGGCTACACTTAAGATCAGTTACAAGCACCCTAGGGAAGTGCTGTGAAGGACTTCAATGACTATGGAGCCTGGTAATAGGATCTGGAGCCTTTCATCTCTAGTTGAGAGGTCAGATCCATATCAGGTAAAGAATAACAGTCATAGTTATCCGCTGACTGTTAATTGGCCTCTTGTACAAGCTGGTGGCTTCAGTCCAGTTCCCTGTGCAAAGGGACACACACCATTATCAATGTTATAGCAAATGGCACACTCATTCCCAACATCAGCAAAGAACCCAAGGACCAAATGGGCATAGAAAATTAGGCTAACTAATGCACAGTGAGGGAGAGGTTCCTTTAGGTCAGGCTGGAGGCATGCCGACAGGGCTGTGTGAGAAAGCTTGCAGTGCTGTGACTTGCTTTGTACCTGTCCTATGAACGTACAAAGGCCCTTTCATAGGCATTGATAGGACCCATGTGTAAGAAGGAAGCTTATCCCATGGGTGCCTGCAATCTCTCCAAGTTTTGATGGAGGATTTTTGTTTCCTATTCCTTCCCAGTGCCAGCTTCTTTTGTTAAACTTGCCACCAATATGCCTAAGTCCCTGAACAAAACCTTTAAAAAGAGGCAGATTAAACCACGGTTCTGCATCCAATTAACTGACCATAAATCACTATGATAGTTTTTAATTTTCACTACCGCTTGCTTTGGTGGCCTTCGAAAATATGTGCAAGGCATCTCCGGTGAGATACAGCTGACACTGATTCTGCTTCCATTGAGACGTTTTGTTTAGTTTCTGCCTTTTCCCCCTTTATGTTACATGCCACTGATCTCTGAAACTATGGCTCAGGAAGACTAATCAGATTCCTCCCCCACTCTCCCTTCCTTCCCTTTCCAGTTGCAGATCCCTTTCATTCTAGGAAACATAATTCCTCTCAGTCATTGTAAAGTCCAGAAACTCAGTGCATTCTACCATCTTGCTGAAAAGACCCCTCTGTTAATGTCAGGGAGCAAGGCATTGTAGCGGCTGTATTGTGCAAAGCCACTGCAGGCTCCCAGGGGCTGGATTCTCTCCTCTTTGTACGTTCTTGAAAATCAGGGAGCAACTCCATTGACTTTTACTGGAGTAAGCAAGAGGAGAGTCAGGCTCCGCATTCTCTATTCAGCACAGATCGGCCGCTGTCTATTGTGAGTTGAAAATACCATTCTAAGAAGCACTAGGATGGCGTAACTACTAGTAATGAGCATCTGTGTATCTCTATTATATGGGTTTTCAGATAACAAGGCACAGTGAATATGAAGGGCTCACCCAGGCTGCCAAAAGAAGGAGAAGAAAAGAAAAAACCCACCCTACCCTAAGTGGTTCTCTTTCTTTTTGAAGGCTGTTAATGAAAAGGAAAAAATAGCTCTTGAAATGAAAGACACAGAGGATCTGCTTGTCCTCGTGCACATATGATGTGTGCTGAAGTCTGCACCAGTGAGGGGAAATGATAGGCGGGAACAGCGTCTCCCTCCCTCTTAAGAAACTTTCACTGCACAGAGCATTTTAAAAGAATAACCCAGAGCACAGTAATTAAAGCTGATTTGATGTCTCAAAAGACAGCTTCAGGCTTTTGTGCTGAACCGTCACAAATTCCACAGGGCTTTCTTATTATTTTTTCCCACTCCTCTCTTTGGGATGTTTCTTCTGTCAGAGGCTTGGAGTATCTTATAGACGCTCTCTGTAAGTACCAGAGGCCTGTCAGCAAGAGGTAAATGTTTTTTGGCAGTATTGTTTCCCTTTGTCCTTGCTCCAAAGGCCCCTCGTTGTATGTCCACCTTACGGCAGAGGCTCAGGCTGGGGTCCTCTTTCTTATCACCACCCATGGACTCAGGACAGGACTATATCTCTAAGTGCACCAGCAAAGCTTGGAATCTGTTGGTCTCCAGTGAGACCTGATGGGTTTTAGTCCAGTTCCAGCTAGGCAGCTACAACGGTAGCAGCCAACGATGGCACCCAAGCCCCAAAGTCTGGCCCTGGATCCACATTCCTCTTAAGTTCAGGGGAGCGAGCAAGGATGCAAAGTTTTGGTTGGGGGGCCCATCTTTGTTTAGCTGCAGTGCTGACACTGTACTAAGAAATCTGGACGCGGGATCCTTTTGCGTGGCCATGCTGGAATTGAGCTTTCACATCTGAAACTGGAATTTCTCGCATGCCACTGCTGCTCCTGGGCTGGCCCTTCCTCTCGCTTTTGTTTTCATTTTTGGAAGAGGGGAGGGGGAACTAATCTTGACACAGGTTGCAAGACTGGTTGCTAGGTTTGGAATGCAGGGAAAATGCAGCACCCTCTATTATAACAACATTAAAGAGTCACCTCCAGTAGCCAACTGTCCTGGGGAACCTCTTAAAGGCATCAATGTCCCATGGTAGATTTCAATGAAAGACCCACTGCTAATGTTTTCGATGATCTGTTGGGTGGGTGCTATGGCGTAAAGAGGACAAAAGAAGAATGAGTTCCCCTGCGGGCTGTTCACATATTAAGCCTTGTGGCAGCCAGTGCTGTCTCTTTCTCCAGCTGATGGGAATGGTGCATTGCTATCTGCCACATCTAATTTTCATATTTGAAAGTTAACAGGAAGTAGGGGGAGGGCTCCTGCTGAAATATGTTGCAAAAGAAAGTCCTGTGCAAATCGGGCCTGCAGGCCAGAGCGGCGATCTCAGTAGATCCCCTAAACTGAGCAAGATTGGGCCGCGTCTGTACTTTGAGAAAGAAAAGCCAGGTAACTGGTAGAAATGTGACTGGTGACTATGTAGCATTCTTCTATCGGAGTCAGTACTGAACAAAAGCTACAAGGAAAGTACATTGCTGCTAGTGCAACTGGCTACTAGCTGAGATATAAACCCGTGGCCCTCACTGCTTGTGGTTATTTAAAAATCTCACTGTCCTTGCCAGTTTAGGGAAGTGTATTTTGCCAATTTAAAATCCCCCTTAAAACTGTAATTGGGAGAATATTTTTCACGTGCTAATGGGTAGCTGGGAGTGCTATGTAACAGCTACTGCCTTTCACCTCTAAGGCTACTGCATTTCAGAGACCACTATGTAATAATCAGCAAGCCAGTTAGTAGGTTTGCAGTATGCTTTGAGATCCTTGGGTGAAAGGGAAATACACCATAGCACTGCATGGAATTGGTCAAAACTCCAAGAAGATTCTTGGAGTAAAAACCGCAGGGCCAAAGTGCAGTTTACAGCCTCTTGCCCGCAAATGCAGAGTAGTTGCATTCAAAGCCCTGGTCTATAGTGGGAGGGGGGATCAATTTAAGATACACAACTTCAGCTATGAGAATAGTGCAGTTGAAGTCGGCATATTTAGATCGACTTACCGTGGCGTCTTCACCGCGGTGAGTCGACTGCTGCCACTCCCCCATCGACTCTGCCTGCGCCTCTCGCGGCGGTGGAGTACAGGAGTCGACAGGACAGCGCTCGGGGGTCGATTTATCGTGTCTAGACTAGACACGATAAATCGACCCCCGATAGATCGATCGCTACCCGCCGATCCGGTGGGTAGTGTAGACCTGCCCAAAGTAAATAGGTAGCACCTTCACTACCAATTATAGTGTTTAATCGGTCTCAGTGACCATACCCTGGATCCATTCCATGAATTCGACTTCCATTTATGTAGAGAGGGGGAGCAGCTTTTCTCAAACTGTGGGTCAGGACCCCAAAGTAGGTCCTGACACCATTTTAATAGGGTCACCCCACCAGGGCTGGCTTAGATTTGCTGGGGCCCCGGGCCGAAGCCCAAGACCCAGCGCCCAGTCCAAAGCCAAAGCCAGAGGGCTTCAGTCCTGGGTGGCGTGGCTCAGGTTACAGGTCCCTGCCTGGGGCTGAAGCCCTTGGGCTTTGGCTTTGGTCCCACTCAGGGCGGTGGGACTCAGGCTTTGGCGTCCCCACCCCCCAGGGCAATGGGGCTCGGGCAGGCTCAGGCTTTGGTCCCTCCTCCTGGGGTCATGTAGTAATTTTTGTTGTCAGAAGGGGGTCACGGTGCAATGAAGTTTGAGAACCCCTGAACTAATGAGTCTACTGTTTGTTATCACTGCTTTTTATCCTATCCTATCACTTGTCTTTTATCCAGAATCTCACAGGTACTTGATGTCTGCATTTGTAAATATCTTTTCTGCTAAAACATTACCCACCTCCACTTCTTTCTCTGAACTCCACAGGCTCAAGAGGCCAAATCTAGGACCAAATCTCTGCAAGCATCCTGCAAATGCTCCTGAAAAGGAAAACTCTCTCATCTGCCTGAATTTGGAGCAAATTTCCTTTCAGTCTGGTTTAAATCAAATCATTCAAAGCAGTTGTCATCTCAATAAGAGAAAATGAGAAAAAAGTTACCAATTATTCTCCATTACTTCTGCTTTTCTATTGTTTGCAAATGTATTTTTAAACTGTTTTCTGCAAGAGGCATGAGCACTGGTAATCTAAATGGCATTTTCTCTTTCCCAGAACACGTATTTTTCCTTTGGTAAAATACTAATGATGGGCTCAGGTGGAATGCTAAGTGGAGGAATGATTATGTGTTTTTTTAAAATATAAAGATGTTAAACACTGGAGAAAAAGGTTGTAATGTTAACAGAGGGATTGTTAGCTCTGGGGACAAGGAACAGTGAGCTCTAGGATGTTTGTTCTTCTGCAGTTCTGGTTGGTTGTTAGCTTTTGATTTAATGTGCGAATATAGCACCATATAATTTTCAGAGAGAATAAGAGCCTAGGCCAAAATTTTCAAATATAAGTGTCTAAAGCCAAACACCTACATTTATATTTAGGTTTGTAAACAGGCAATGATGCTGCAAGGAAGAGGAAACATGCTGCTTTTATAATCTAGTCTCCTGGCAAAGGCATCTGCCCTCAGATTTTTAAATTGGTCCACAGCCTTGGGCTTCAGTGCTACCGGATGCACAAATAGGCACATAATTAAAAACAGTCCATCTTCTGCTGTGACTGGACAGAAGATGGCACCCCAAGCTACCAATAGCAGACCTGGCCACAAAGAGCCATGTGTCTGCGACCTCCAAGCTGGAGTAACACAAGTAGTTTCAAGGAACAAAGTTACATCCCCTGCAAAATCTCCAAGTGGTATCAAATACAGCAGGCCATCTGCTTTGTAGTACAGCTCACTGTTAACACCCTCAGGCGTTGAAGGGTACAAAGTCAATCAAATATTGTCCCTGATCCCATAAGGCCCCATTCCTCTATCCCATAAGACTTTCCCCCTGGGATTTTACTTCTGGGGATAAGACTGGCACCTGGCCAGACATAAGGGTTGGCATGTGACCCTTCTAAGAAGTCCCCCCTGCACCTACCAATCAGTGTGGGGCCCCATAGGACTTCCATCCTCAAACTGATTGTTAGTCCCAGAGAGAGGTTGTGAGGATTGCTTGTCTGTATCAGGAGAATTCTATTTCTCAGATCTTTCTGGACTTGTCCACTTCTTTTTCTCGTGAGTATCACTCCTTCACATGAAGCCACTTCAGCATGCAGCTTCAGTCACCCCAACCTCACCTCTCTAGCCCGGTGGTCAGATGCCCCAAAATAGTTGTCCAAGATGACACACTGATAATGTGATGTCTTGTTTTAACTCTGTTGGGAATGCTAGTGAAAGGGGCTTGGCTTTCAATGCTATATTGACTGTTCATGAACCTGTTTGTGTATGTGAGATGAGTGTGATTTAAGTGTTTTATTTATGATCCCATTTTGTTGTGTATGGCAACTGCACACCGCCCAAGTCACAATACTTCTCCTAGTTAACACTGAGACATTTAGGACAAGTCCCACTTCCCTCCCTTCCACCTCTTACAGCTGGCCTTTGGAACCTCTGAACTCTGTGTCTACCGATATCTTTATTCTGGGTTTTCCCAGAAGAGTTTGTCTATGAAGGACCATTAGGATCACAACCAGCCTGCAACTGAGCAGCTAATCCAACCTCTGGCCATAAACATGGGTAGATCCACAGTATGAATGGAGCTATCTGGTGTCATTGGCTAAGCATGGGACCGAGTACATATCTCCTGTAGCTAATCCCAACTCTGAAACTGACTTCCCGTGGAGCCTTATTCAACTCCCTTAACCTTTCTTTCCCAAACTGGAAATAAGGGCTGTCTTAGGAGTACTATAACAGTTAATGAGTATTTGCCAACCTCTGTTTGAGGGTTAATCACTATTTATCATGAGAGAGAGAGAGACACGTGGGATGACTGAGGAGATGAGTAAAGGGGACAGACACACACAAGAGCCACCTTCCCATCCTCCATCAAATCCCTCCTTAAAACTCTTCTCTACCATGATGCCAACAAAGTACATGATGGTTGTTAGGCAGCTGGTGTGCTGTCATTGCTGCCTACTGTGCTGACCTGTATCCTCACATCGTTTCCTTGTGTTCCATCCATCTGCCTTTTGCATCCACCTGGTGCCTTTTGTCTTAGATTGCTAGCTGTTTGGGACTGGGACTGGCTTTTTGTTCTGTGTTTGTACAGCATCCAGTACAAAGGGGTTGGTGCTGCTGAGCAATACTGCTGAACAAATAAAAACTAATAATAACAACAAGGGGACAGGAGAACCAAAAATAGGAGAGCACAAAGGAAAAGATGACATGAGCCCCTGCGATGGTAGTGGTGCTGATTGTCAGTTGTGATACAAAAACAAGGTCCTAAAAACTTGTGATCTTTAAAGACTCTCTGATGTGGTCCAGGAAAAGGGAGATGTCCCCAAATTTGTCATTTCAACAGGACTTGATATTATCTTCATGTCGCTTTGTTTTCACTGTTAATTGTTTCATCCATAGCTTAGTTTTTCTGTCACTCGTGTATTGGTCTTGTTCAGCTCTGCTGTTATTTATTAAGGGTGTTGATAGTTCCATAAGGTGGGTATGGGCCTTTAGGAAGCTGCACAGTCACTCACTGGTGCTGGGTGGCTTTGCAGGGTCGGTGGGCTTCCGAAAGCTTTTTGAAAGAAGAGCCGAAGGCAGACTGAATGCCCAAAGGTGGAGGAGACTGTTCCATGTGTAAACCCCAAAGCAGTTTTTAAGAGAGAGTGACTCCCAATCCATTCCCTTTGTGCTGCTCTGTCGGTGCAAAGGGGATGAAGAGCTGATTTAAACAGCCAGCTAGGCAGGCCCCTGTCATAAGGGAATCCCTTGGGGGATAAACCTGCATAGCTGGCTCCATGCCATCTACTTCTAGCCCTCTCCAGCTTAGGAGCTACTGGGGGCAGAAGGAAGCATGGCCAATGAATGCTAAGCTTCAGAAATCTGTCCGGTGTATTATCCTTTGGGGGCCACAGTCAGCTGTGTATGGTCTGAAGGGGCCAGGAGCCAAGTGGTGTAAAGATGATGTAATGCCACCTCATTCTCCTCCCTCCTTTCTTAGTTGCACTAAGTAGAGGAGTGTCCCATACTCATTAGCCCATTCAGTGTAACTACCTGTGTAATTTGAATTACAGATTGTGATTTCGTTTATATTTCCTATGCATCATTTTTAAAACTGATTTTCTTTTAAATGACGGTTTCCCTTCTTCCTGGGGGGTTTGTATTGGAAGACTATGAGCTGCCAAAGTGATATGGCCGTGAAAAAAGCGAATGCGGTCTTGGGATGCATTAGGCGAGATATTTCCAGTAGAGATAAGGAGGTGTTAGTACCGTTATACAAGGCATTGGTGAAACCTCATTTGGAATACTGTGTGCAGTTCTGGTCTCCCATATTTAAGAAGGATTAATTCAAACTGGAACAGTTACAAAAAAGGGCCCCTAGGATGATCTGAGGAATGGAAAACCTGTCTTATGAAAGGAGACTCAAAGAGCTTGGTTTGTTTACCTTAACCAAAAGAAGGATGAGGGGAGATATGATTGTGCTCTTTAAATATATCAGAGGAATAAATACCAGGGAGGGAGAGGAATTATTTAAGCTCAGTACCAATGTGGACACAAGAACAAATGGATATAAACTGACCATCAGGAAGTTTAGACTTGAAATTAGACGAAGGTTTCTAACCATCAGAGGAGTGAAGTTCTGGAACAGCCTTCCAAGGGAAGCAGTGGGGGCAAAAGACCTATCTAGCTTCAAGATTAAGCTAGATACGTTTATGGAGGGGATGGTTTGATGGGATAATATGATCTTGGCAGTTAATTGAGCTTTGGCTATCAGTGGTAAATAGGCCCAATGGCCGGTGATGGGATGTTAGAAGTTACTACACAGAATTTTTTCCTGGGTGTCTGGTTGGTGAGTCTTGCCCACGTGCTCAGGGTTCAGCTGATCGCCATATTTGGGGTCGGGAAGGAATTTTCCTCCAGGGTAGACTGGCAGAGGCCCTGGAGGGTTTTCACCTTCCTCTGCAGCATGGGGCATGGATCACTTACTGGAGGATTCTCTGCATCTTGAAGTCTTTAAACCATGATTTGAGGACTTCAATAGCTGAGACATAGGTGAGAGGATTATTGCAGGCGTGGGTGGGTGAGATTCTGTGACCTGCATTGTGCAGGAGGTCAGACTAGATGATCATAATGGTCCCTTCTGACCTTCAAGTCTATGAGTCTTTGAGACTATTGGAAGCAGCTTTTATTTATTTATATAAATAATAGTACCTTAGTATGTGAGAACTATATCTATATAGTTCTCACCTATTATAGGGGGAGGGCTAGCTCAGTGGTTTGAGCATTGGCCTGCTAAACCCAGGGTTGTGAGTTCAATCCATGAGGGTGCCACTTAGGGATCTGGGGCAAAAATCTGTCAGGGGACAATACTTGGTCCTGATAGTGAAGGCAGGGGACTGGACTCCATGACCTTTCAAGGTCCTTCCAGTTCTAGGAGATTGGCATAGCTCCATTTTATTTTATTTTTATTTATTTTATGGTCCTATTACACACCAAACAGTTTTCCATAAAAATCATCCAGAAAGTAACTTTTTGATGAAGCATTTTGTAACATGCACTTGTAAATACAGTTGCTTTAATTGCCTCCGTAAATGTGCTGCAGTTTGGATTTATTCTGACAGGTTTTATCTAGCACACAGGTGCCATGGTTTATGTAGTGGATGATTCATTCAGCTCTAGATGGTGCCTGGGCTAATACTACTGCAACAGGGAGCAAGAGCACTGAAAACTTGTTAATCATTCAGACCCTAATCCTGCAAATCCTTACTCGTCTGAGTAGAACTATTAAAGCCATTGGCTTTAGGGCTGTGAATCCAGCACCTCTGATGCTATTGGCTTCAGTGGGACTATTTGTTAGTAAGCACCACCCACAAGAGTGTAGTTTTGCAAGATCAGACCCTGTATTTATAAAAACACATTAGGCTGTTCTTTAAGGCTTTCATCCAGTAAAGCACTTAAGCGGGTGCTTAACTTTAACCATTGACTTCATCTGGACAATTCACATGCCTAAAGTTCAGAAAGACAAGGTGGGTGAGGTAATATCTTTTATTGGACCAACTTCTGTTGGTCAGAGCTTGAAAGCTTCTCTCTCTCACCAACTTAAAGCTTGTCTCTTTCCCCAACAGAAGTTGGTTCAATAAAAGACATTACCTCACCCACTTTGTCTCCCTAATATCCTGGGACCACATGGCTACAACAACACAGTGTGTAACAAAGTTTAGAAAGTTTACAGGTCCTGTGCTAGGTGAAATTTAACTGTTCACCGGGACTTTATTGTATCTGTGATGTCACTCTGTTTTCCAGTTGAGTGAAAAGTGAGCACACTGACTGATTTACACAGGGACTTCCTTGGAAGAAAGCAATGCATAAAACAACACTCTGCCACGAGTACATAAAAATGAAAATTCTTTCATGCTGTTCCTTGCCTTCTTCTTTATAACAATGATTGACAGATATCTGATTGAAGTTCAGTGGCTTAATATCAAAGACGACAGCTCACCAAATCAGAAGGAAATTCAACCCACCTCGCTATGGATAAATCAATGTATTGCTCTGGGAAATTACTACTGTGTATTAGTGGCTGGTTATTATTTAAAAAACAAAGTCTAATATGTATTGGTTACCCCTCCAACAGACATGCTCCCCTGGGTATTCTTTTATGATTGTTCTGTTTGGTGAGTCGCACAAAACAATTTAAAGCTAAACATTGCAGAGCTTATTCTGCTTAAGATATCAAGGGAATTTGCATAATGACTAATTTAAAAGCACACACACAAATTAACTAAATTCAAATGCAAATGAACATATTTTAAAAGTTGCCACATTCTTGGCTGGGATTCAGCGGAATATATATATATATATATATATATATATATATATATACACACATATATATATAGTGGGTCATCACTCTCGGAAATGGGGCAAGTAGATTTATAGAACAAGAAACAAGTCCTGATCTCTGATATTCGGTGCAATAATGAGCCAAACTCACATTTAAGCCAGTGAAGAGCTATAACTCCGTGGGAGTTGAATTCAGGGGGAGCTAAGGGTGCTTATCATGAGAGACAATCAGACCTTAGGTGTCTGAGCGAGAGTGGAAGAGCCCAGTTGACAGGCACTCTTGGAATATTGTGGCAGAGGGAACTGAACTTGGAAATGCAGAAAAGAAGCCACCCCAAATTATAGGCCACCATTCAAAATTTGACCCAAACAGTAAACTCTCTCCCTCAGCTTTCCCACCTGTAATTTGGGAATAATACACAGCTGCCGACATCAGAGAGTTGCTATGAGGATGAATTAGCTAATATCTGTAATACCCAGTGGAAATGCTATATAAGCCATAAAACAATGATACTCAGATTTCAGCGGTTCAGGAGCCAAATTAGTGATCAACATTATGCAAAAGAGCCACCGTAGTGTGAATTCATTGTTTCATATAGCTATATTAGCTCTATTGATATATTATTTTCACAGCAAAATGGCTGACCAAGTATTATTATTTTAGCAACTACAATTGGTTAATAATATAGGAAAAGCATCCAGACTGGTTAATCACTTAGAATGGTTAATAATTAAATCACACTGTGTTTTAATATTGTGTGCTGCAAAGAGCCACGGGAGACACATGAAGGAGCCACTTACAGCTCTCGTGCCTCAGTCTGAGTCTCACTGCCATAAAACTTCCTCATAGTACCCAGGACTGAACGCAGACCAGCCGTGCCAAAGGTCCTTGTCCCAGAGACTGACCCTATACTGAACTAGGCAGGGACACTAAGGCTGTATTGTCGTGCTTAGCCAAAGCCAGGGCAGAACCACAGCTGCTCAAGGAAAAGCTTGCATGATAATTACACATCAAGAATATACAATCCCAGACCAAGCTCCATGATGTGAATGCTTCACCATCCCTTCCTGCCTCTCCCAGCTTGCCTGGCCTCTGGACCATGGGGAGAGCATAGTCATGGCACCTTGTCTTCCCAAGACTCTTTGGGGCAATGCGTATCCCCAAGGTGCATGGGTTAAGCAGGGGCTTAGATTGTCCTGGGCCTTAGTTTCTCTGCCCAACCAGACAGGGCCCTGGCACAACTGGCCTTCAGTATGTATCTTCTTGCTCAGCCTCAACATGCTCTACTGGGTAGCACAGAGCTTTTCCTCCACCACTGCCTCTCTTGGGATATTATTTACTGCAATCTGTTGGCTGGTTTTGGGTGCTGTAGGCACACTTAAAACGTAGTCAAAGAAATTACCAATAACCTACAAAAACATTTCCCAAATCAGATTCTCAGTCCCCACAAAAAAATGCCTACCTCAAGTCACCATTCAGCGCCTTCCCTCAGGCAAGGCCTTGGAGAAAACATACACATTGGGCATAGTCTGAAGGCCAGCAGAACTGGGGCTGGTCAGAACAGAACAGGGAGCCAATTCCAGAGCTCATCAAGCATGCGCTGCCCTAGCTCGTGTTCATGCCTCAGATTCTCTCACCTGTATAGGCGGCTTGAATTAGCTGCCTGAGGTGCAATGCCATCCTAGGTTCATACTTGGGTGGCTAGTCCCTGCTCCCATAGCCACGTTGCTATTTTTAGCACATTAGCTCATTCAGAGCTAGTGCGAGTACATATACCTGAGCTGGGAATAACACCTCCCAGCTTCAGTGTAGATGTATCGTGTGTGACCCATGACAAATCACTTACCCTTTCTGCCTCAGTTTCCTTGTCTGTACAAGGGGTATAATGATTCTACCTACCTCACAGGGGTATAATTAATAGGCCTGATTCTGTGGATGACCGGGCAGGCAAACTCCTTTAGAAGGGACCAGAAACATCCAGAAATAGGGTGTGGCAGTTGCAAGATATTTTCAGTTGCTTTTTCTGAAGCTGTATAGCAAGTTTGCACTTGCTGTGGGCAAGCTGCCTGGTTGGTCATATGCAATCACCCGCCAAGCTGAGTGCAGAGGACAGGGAAAGTTGATAAATGTAGGAATCAAATACAGCCCTGTTTAACTCAGCAGCTGATCCGTGCAGGACTGAGAGATATGTCTGCTGTAAGGGCTGGGTCCCAAGAGTGATACCACACTGAATACATGCCACAGATTTCTTCTTCACCAGCAGCTGAAGACCAGTCAGCTATTAACCCAAAGGTTGCAGTGCTGCTAGCTATAGAAATCCCCAAAGTGTCTGTTTGCTGACAGGGTTCAACTTCTGAAGCGTATGAGAAAGTACTAAGATACTGTCATTCTCTTCAAGCTCTGAAGAGTCCATGTGACACCCCCTATGACTTATGGTTATTCTACACAGACTGAAAACTCATCTCTGAAAGTAGATCACAGGGGAATCTGTCCATATGTGTGTGTGCTAAAATATAGCAGTGTCAATCCTATGTGGAAACTTTGCATTTAAATACGTGTGTCAGCAGATTCTGAATGAGCTCTCCCATGACATCTAGTTCTGAGCTGGAGGAAAAGACTCCAGGAGCAGATTGTATTTTCATAAACACACCTACTCTGCCGAGGTGCTCAGCAGATGGAGTTGCTTTGCCAAAGTGAACAATTTTGACTGGTTTTGTGTTACAAATCACTTTAAATACTTCATGGGCAGCTGCTGGTCCAAGGAATGCCCATCTGGAAATGGCTTCTAGGAAGACTCTCAGCCCTTGGAGGACATCACAGATGAACACCATTGAGGGGAAAAGAAGCACCTAATTGAAGAACACCCACCGAGATGCTGATGCAGGGAGGTCTTGCATTTGGACGACTGCTCCCTGGGACATCACAGTGAGGACAACCATCATCTTGCACAACTGTCAGCAGAAGGATGTCCCAAGGAGAACATTTGCCGCTGCTTCCACTACCCAAGGTGATCCAGATGCTGGTGTTCTTTCTATACCCAACTCCACCCAGGAAGGTACCACTGCCAGAAGGACCAGCACCTCCTTGGAAACCATTCAGTGTGGCCTCAACAACTCACAGTCTGGCTGCCCTAGTGAGCAGGGCTTTAAACTAGGTTCAATGGGGGCAGGTGACCAAAGCCCACAGGTAAGTCAAAAACATGGAGACCTGGGAGAAGGGTCAGAATCTGTGGGGAGCCTGGGCTGTTATAGCTGAAATAAGGGAGAGACAAGAAAGAACTGGGGGGGGGGGGGATCTAATCAGTATCTTAGATGTCTGTATACTAATGCAAGAAGTATGGGGAATAAGCAGGAAGAACTCGAAATGCTAATAAATAAACACAACTATGACATAGTTGGCATCATGGAGACTTGATGGGATAATACGCATGACTGAAATATTGGTATAGAAGGGTACAGCTTGCTCAGGAAGGACAGGCAGGGGGAAAAGGGAGGAGGTGTTGCCTGATATATTAAAAATGTATACACTTGGACTGAGGTTGAGATAGAAACATGAGATAGACTTGTTGAAAGTCTCCGGGTAAAGATAAAAGGGATAAAAAACCAGGGTGATGTCATGGTAGGAGTCTACTACAGACCACCAAACCAGGAAGAAGAGGAGGGTGAGGCTTTTTAAAAAAAAAACTAACAAAATCATCCAAAGCACAGGACTTGGTGGTGATGGAGGACTTCAACTACCCAAGCATCTGTTGGGAAAATAACACAGCAGGGCACAGATTATCCAACAAGTTTTTGGAATGTATTGGAGACAATTTTTTATTTCAGAAGGTTGAGAAAGCTACTGTGTGGAGGCTGTTCTAGATTTGATTTTGACAAATAGGGAGGAACTGGTTGAGAATTTGAAAGTGGAAGGCAACTTGGGTGAAAAGTAGACTTCATGATTCTAAGGAATGGTAGGAGGGAGAACAGGACAATAAAGACAATGGATTTCAAGAAGGCAGACTTTAGCAAACTCAGGAAGTTGGTAGGTAAAATCCCATGGGAAGCAAGTCTAAGGGGAAAAACAATTGAAGACAGCTGGCAGTTTTTCAAAGAGACATTATTAAGGGCACAAGAGCAAACTATCCTACTGCATACTGCACTGGAGATTTTTAAGAGCAGATTGGACAAACACCTGTCATGGATGGTGTAGATAATAGTCCTGCCATGAGTGCAGGGGACTGGACTAGATGACCTCTCGAGGTCCCTTCCAGTTCTATGATTCTATGCTTGCCCAAGCGAAACTCTCAATACTACTCTCCCAGATCAAGAAGAACTGTCTAGCAAGACCGTTGACGTGACTGTAACCCTTCTGCCCATCAGAGTTGGCAGCAACAAGGGCCAGATTCAGTATCTATTCAGTATTCAATAACACAATGCAAAACTGGCTCAAGCCCCACTGACCAGGAACAATTACATACCACCCCTCTGGGTGCCTCTAAGAGGCAATACTTCCCCTCTCGCAAGCAGAGTCTGAGTGTAGCAAAAGCCGTTTAATAAAGGAGGGAAACAATGCAGCATTATGTGGGGAAACACCACAAACAGGATTCATAACACAAACCATGAGCAAAAGACCCACCCCCAAGTAAGGTTGGCAGTGTCCTTTTCCCCTCAGGGTCTTAAGTCCAGCAACCCAACAGTCACCCCTCTCACAGTTTCTGTCCTTGGTCAGTGCAACCCCAGAGTTCAGAAGTTGATCTGCAGAGTTTACCTCCCAGCCTGAGTGGAAGGGGGGGAAGGTATGGGGGCACCTTATGTGCTCTGCTACTCGGGTTGATGGCCAATTGTCACACCTCTCCATGGGATTCTGCTGCAGTCTTTACCCTCAGCCATACCTCTCCCCCAGACATCCTGCTAGCTGTTCACTAACATGTTTTCAGCCCCCAAACACATAACACAGCTCTTTAGTGATTTCAGCTGTTAGTAAGAGAACCTCAATGCTAGTACATTCAGAGCCATTAGCCCAAAGTGGGTCCAATGCTTAGGCCTAAAAATCACTGATTTCATCTCTACAGCACATAACAAGACTCCTAACAGAGTCAAAACTAGATCTTTTATTACACCATGAAAAAATAGGAACTCAAAATGGTATTTCCAACACCCCCACTATACATATCTATCCCCTGTTTCATTCAATTTACTAGGCTTTGGAGCCCATGTCCCTTGCCTAGCAAGTGCTACTTAGTTGAGAGCGAGTCCCTTCGTCATAAAATGCCAAGTACAGTTCTACTGTCCTTGATTTACATAACCAGGATAACAACACTTTATTACTCCTGCCCCAATAACAAAGAGACTGGGGAACCCATATCCACCAAAGTGACCATTTGGGCAAGCAGTCCCATCATGCTAGGCAGGGTGGGTGTGCCCATGCAAACGAGATCAGCCCCTGAAGTCCTTTTCCACAGCTCACCACCAGATGTCAGGGTAAAGCTCATTCTGACTCTGCTTACATGACTAAAGTCCATCCTATGCAGGAAGAAGAAAGGGAGAATGATTACATCTGTCTCCACTATCCCCGTCCTTTAGGATGGGCTACTCTGCCCTATCTGCTATCCGGTCTGAGGATGCCTTGATGATCTTAACAGACACTTGAAGAGAATCCATAGCAAGTAGATCACCTTCTGATGTGCCCTCTGTGACATGCCTTTTGAAAAAAACACATGTAGTCAATGATTTTAGTTTATTCATTTATTGTGTGTTATGATTAATCAATATGTTATATTACATATATTCATTGTATGATAATTAGAGTTAATTTGTAGGATTATAAAAGTATAAGATTGATCAGTATTTAGAGGAATCAAGTATTAGACGTGAGTAAGACAAGCTGAAATGCAAGAACCTGTAGGTTGAGGCCTGCAAGATTTTAGCGTAGCTATTTTAGGCCTTGGAGACAAGAAATAATGACATAAGTGACCGGAAAATAACCCGATGCCCTAAGATTGTGTGAAAAGAGGTACCAAGTGGTAATTGTTAGAGAATGAGCAGGTTGACCCAGAGGCGGATTGAGTAAACGGGCTTCTTTATTGAGGTACTTGTTCCCCTCATCCCAATTGTCGAGTAAGCACTTAGTTAATCACATCACGCTCTTTTATCTAAGTTAATATGTAAATATCCACATTTACTACAACACCCCCAAAATCCTTATTTGATCATATGAATGCCCATATAATGAATATTAATAGCTATATACTGAATATAATTATACCCGCCCTTGTTTACAGCATTAAGCATATTAGACAGACATTTTTACCTTGAAGATGCATTTCTTTGCAGCAATTGTAGCCACAAGTTCCCTTAATCAGCAGTTCACAGGGGAGGGAGGAAGGGGCCATGACCCCAAGCTCGTTTATGAAGCTGGGAAAGGAAGGGAGGGGGGAGATGATACTTATTTACTCAAAGCGGATCTTCAGACAACCACATTCCTCATGCAGCTGCAATGCTTATCTATTCTTAACCAACAGAAGGGGAGGGAAAAGGATGGCAACTTTATCTATCAAGCGAAGAAACAGTGCCTGTCTGTACCTCACTCCCTATTACCATGCTAGCGGTTCCACAGGTCTTTATTTAACCCTTACATACCCCAACAATAATATTGACCAAAATTACCCAAAAGATTAATATTAGATCATAAAAATACTGTAAAGGTGCATCAGTCTCACACATGTCTTAACCACAGGATACAGGTTGTGCGACAATGCTAATGAGAATAAAGGGAACTTACACAGCCTATAGAAAATTGGGGTCCCTTAAGTTTCCAGGGGACACAGACCAATAAGAGAAAAGAGGGTTGACACTTGAATGGACATGCACCGAATGTAGGTAAAGACAGAATCACATTATAAAAAGGGGATGCCCAGAACTATGATCTTCTATGATCTTTAAAAGAATGGGAAAATTGAGCTCCCTATGGGAGACTCCAGCAGGAATCATCTCTCTACTGATGATCAAGCCACGAGAGACCCATCAGACCATAACACTGTTGTTAAGGATGTGAGTATAACTATTATTGTAACTTGTGCATAGGTCTGTATAGAATTTCTATATGCTTGGGTAATCATAACTTTAATTGTAACTTTAATAAAACGTGTAAAACAGTCTAGACCTTGTACTTGTGAACGTATGTGTGGTCACTGCCTTTGGTCTTTATGTGTTCCTAGAGGCTCTAAGCAAGTAGCAGAGGTGACTTTCACTCTGTTAAACTTGAAACTGTAGCCATCAGAGCTGAACCCATTGTGGTGTAATACCACATTACAAAATTCATTTTAAATAAAATAAAAAGCTACACACAGAAGAAATGTAAGTCACATCAAGTCACCTGCAAAGGGCGTCTGGTATCAGAAGAGGCCAACTCTAGCAGATTCCATTGCTGAAATCCCTCCCCTGCTCTGAATGCAGAAATGCTGCATGCCCCTCTCTCACAGGTCACCCAACCACAGCCGCCAACTTCCTGTTACGTTGGTGGGTGCTGACGTTGTGGGGCCCCGCCCCCGACGCCAGGCCCCGCCCCCGACGCCGAGTGACGTTGCGGGGCCCCTCCCCCTCCCCCGACGCTGACGCAACGTTGCCCAGCGTCAGGGGCGGGGCCCCGCAACGTCTCCCGGTGCTCCGGTGAGTTTGCCGCGGGTCCGGGGTGGGCAGGGAGTTGCCGGTGGGTGCGGAGCACCCACCAATTTTTCCCCGTGGGTGCTCCAGCCCCGGAACACCCACGAAGTCGGCGCCTATGCACCCAACTAGACTTTGCCAATGGAAGAGCCATCTCTTTTGCTTGGACCATGCAGCAGGACCTCATTCTTAGATGGACCAACATGGCCTTCAGGTCCACTCAACGGGATTTGTTCCCAGAAGATCTCACACTACATCAGAGACCACCCAGACAGACCTCACCCACAAAAGGACCAGCATCACTCCATAAACCTCCAAGCAGGACCGCATCCCTAAAAGGACCAGCGCTGGTGCCTCAAAGATTAGCTTCTCTAAAAGGACCAGTGCTGCCCCAAAGTCTGTAAGGGAGGATCCCGTCTCCAGTGGCATTGTCATCATACTAAAGATTTTCCCTCAAGATCTGGTGCAACTGAATCCCGAGTACTAGGAGGAAAACAGACCACAGGCTAATCTCATAGCAATCCTACAGCCTATGCCTGCTGCACTGGAATAGTTGGAGGAGCAACAGCCTAGGGAGAGGGTTGCCACATCATGGCAGGCCGCTTAGATGGAGGCGCTGGAGAGGACAGGCTGGAGAAGCATATCGGCTACCATTGCATGTGGTGCGAGGAACATCAGGAGGTGGGGGTACTGGTGCCACAGGTCAGGAACACTGAGCACACAATCATAGCTCTGAGAGTGAGGACCATACTTGAGAGGACCTTGAAGAATGCCGTGCTTTGGCCGTATGTGGAAAACTTGAGAAGGAAGCTGGACCAGATCAAGACTTTTGTGATGATGTGCAAATGGGATGCCAGTAACCACTTCCTCCCTGGGGGCAGCTTCACCTGATTTTCCGACTGGAGATTCATCCACAGGGCCCGGCTCAACTGTGCTCCCCTGAACGGAGCCGTCCACCACGGGAATTGGGACAAGTGATGCAGGAATCGCAGCTGTGCTAACGAGATGCTACCCCACATCTTGTGCAGCTGCAAACCCCACTCCAGAGCCTGGCAGCTGCATCACAATGCCATCCAAGATCGCCTAATCAAGGCCATCCCAGCACCATGGGGAAGGTTGCCAGAAACTCCACCATCCCTAGAACGGAGAGCCAACTGCGACGGGACCTTGTCATTAATGAGGAACAGAAGAGGGTTGTCATGATGAATGTCACAGTTCCTTTTGAGAACAGGAACAAGGGTGGAGAAATATGCCCTTTTTGCTGACACCTTGAGAGCCAGGGACTATGAGGTTCAAATACATGCACTGATCTTCAAAGCCCTGTGCACCTGGGATCCCAGTAATGAGCGAGTGCTATGGGAATGTGGAAACAGCCAGCGTTATGCCTGGCTGATGTGGCAACTCATGGTGTTGGACACCATCAGGTGGTCAAGGGACATTTATTTAGAACATATCACCAGACATCAGCAATATTAAGAGAAATGAGCTACAGTGCCAATGAGAAGCCAAGACAGAAAAATAGGCAAAATACTCCAGTAGTGGACTGTATTTGCTCAGAGACAATCTACGCTAAATTCTCAATTACTGAGGGACAATCTGCATTCATTACTGAATTTATTTTCCACAAGCTATTCCTAGCATAATTTCCCATGAGTGATGTACCTGAGTATTTGAATACTGATATTTAAACTGTACTGTTAAATTTATTAACCCTACTTTGGGATATTGCAGATCATGTATTATATCCATTTTATGACTTTTTAAACCAAACTTGCTACTTTGGGATAATTTAAACATTATGCCCAGATGAATAGAAACTTCTTTATTAAGCTGTGTTTTAGATCATTTTAACATAAGCTTTAATCAAATTTGTAAATTTGAATGCAGGGGTAATGAAATGTTGTTACCCTTATTTTAAGAGTAAAGAGCAGCAGAATGTACTTTTCATGCCCTGATTGAGGGGTTGCCCTAAACTGAACTGTTGTCAACCCCTGCTTAGCAAGAGCAGGTGTTCTATCCGCTGGTGTGGTCTTGGCCTAAAAAGTTTCAGGTACTATCTGGTCTGCCTCTATGTGGTGTTTAAAGATACAGCTGATTAGCTTGTTTCTGTTCAGTGATCACGACAGCTGATATTGCTGATGAGCAGGACTCAGGGTAAGCATTAGACCTGGTGTGGGAACTTGCAATAAGGTTCCCGGCCACCTGCAGAAGTTGCTAAGAACTGGGTTAAGTGGTAGAACTTCAGAACTGTGAAAAACCAGGACACTTCCTGTTTGGGGGGAAGGGAGGGTACTAATTGCTCATGTAAGACAAAACCCCTAATATCAGGACAGCTAGTCACCCTAATTGCGGTAGCGTTGCATTCCAAAGTGAAACTGTTCACGGTAATATTTTTTTCCAGTGTAAATTGCAGGCTGTTTTTTGAGAAGAGTGTTTTGTTCTACACAAGCTGGCTAAAATGGCAGGGGTCAACATTTCCAATATCTGTCTGTCTTTAAATCTGGGCTTTTGCCGCACGGCCAGTAAATTCAGCGCTATAGCCACAGGCTGGAAGAGCTTTCTGTAGTGGTTTGAATTTCCTGTAACAATTCCATTCTGAGCTGCATCTTGCTTGAGTTTTCAGATACTATAACCTAGCCTGGCAAAAATGTTAATGTAATGGTGATGTATAGTGAGGTTGTAAAGATTACATACCAATTGGAGAAGTAATAATCACAAACTTTGATTCTATGAAGCGGTGGATGTGTGACTCAGAAAAATGCTGCCACCGTGCACACAGTTGCCAAGTAGGAAACCATCTAGTACCCTGAACAAGAATTTATTGCACAAAGCAAACACTAAAGCAATATAAAAATCTGTATTGTGTTTAAATCTGAAGTCTGGTAGCTGCTTCATGTTAATCATAAAGACATACATGGTGATTTTTTTTTAAAACAGCTATAGACTAGTTACACAGTAACTCTTGGACATCAATGTATGTGTGTAATATTATCTACCTGTGTAACTGCATTTTGTTAGTTCAGGTAATCGAGAGTGTTGTAAATAAGTTTAATCGTATGAGAACCCCTACAACAAGCTCTTGCTTATTGACACAAATTAGTTTGAGGCTGAGGGCTGTATCCAGAAAGCAAAGGACTTCCCTATTCCTGCCATTGCTCACCTTGCCTCTACCCCTACCAGGCCCTCTCAGAGGTCCAGAGAGGCCTGGGCCACTTCCAGCTTTTGAGGCCCCTAGCCATAATAAAAATAAAAAATGACGACACATAGTCTAATCTTGTTCCATCAGAACAGATATATTTTATTAATATTGTGATACAGAAGGGCCAGGGAGCAGCAGTAGTAGAGTGTGAGAGGGGAAATATATAAGGCCTAGGCTAATTAAGGCGTGGTTCCCTGGAGACTAGGGAGAGTGGCTACAGGTTAATTGGAGCACCTGCAGTCAATTAAGGCCCTCTCAGGAACCTAATAAAACCCCCTGCTTCAGGCAGACAGAGGAGGAGGAGGAAGGAGTTGGAGCAGAGTGGTTTGGAGTGGAACAGAGAGCAGTTTGGAGGAGTTGAAGCAGAGTGGCTTGGTGGTGGAGCAGAGAGCAGTTTGGAGGAGTTGAAGCAGAGTAGATTGGTGGTGGAGCAGAGAACAGTGTGGAGGAAAGCAGAGGAGAGTTTGGAGAAGTGCTGCGGTGGGCTAAGAAGACCAAGACCCTAGGTAAAGGGACACCTGGCTTGTGCAGAGGGAAGGCAGGAAGCCCCACAAGCAAGAGAGGGAAGGAGCCCAGGGGAAAGTATCACTAGTACAAGTGGTTTACCCGCTATCCTAGGGCCCCTGGGCTGGGACCCTGAGTAGAGGGCGGGCCCGGGTCCCTCCGTCTCCATTCCCCTTCTCTGGGATACTAGTGGGACAGCTGATACCCCAGTTCAGGGGCAAGAAACGGCACCCTGAAAACCCCCCACAAGAAGAGAAAGTGCGGGACCCTCATAGTAGTGCCAGCAATTTGCCACAATATTTATGAACATTTTTAACTCTTTAATATGACAAAATCTATATCAGTTAACAAAAAAATTGATATCTACTTCCCCATTCTAAGTTTCCCCCTGCTGTTGCTCACACCTTCTTGTCAACTGTTTGAAATGGGCCATCCAGATTATCACTACAAAAGTTTTTTTTTCTTCCTGATGATAATAGCCCACCTTAATTGATCAGTCTCTTAGAGTTGGTATGGCAACCCCCATCTTTTCATGTTCTCTGTATATATATATATCTTCCTACTCTATGTTCCACTCTATGCATCTGATGAAGTGGGTTTTAGCCCATGAAAGCTTATGCCCAAATAAATTTGTTAGTCTCTAAGGTGCCACAAGGACTCCTCATTCTTTTTTTTTAAAAAAAATATGTCTTTTACCAAATCACTTCTCCTATTTGCTTAAATTTGCAGCTCTAAGCTGAGAGAATGGGTCACGTTTTGGTCCAACAGGGGTGCGCATAAAAACAAGTTGTGAAACTTATCAAATGCCAAAAAATTAACAAGTGTCTAAATTTGAGACCCTCTTTGAGCTTGAGGCCCAACCCTAATGGCCCTCCTGCCCCCCCCCCTTCTGATTGGCCCTGACCCTTACATAAAAAAAACCCCATGCTACTAACAAAGCTGCTTCCACTGGGGATTGTTCCAGAGAGCAAGCCCTCCTCTTCTCTTAGCAGCCCAAACAGCAGCAGTGCCGTATCCACCCACTGGGAGTGCTCCCTCTACAGGTAACATGGGATGGATCATGGGGAGCGGAGGGGGAAAGCGCAGGGCCCCAGGCTGGGGGTGGAGCGTGGTCATGTGAGGAGTCATGTGGCGGGTTACCTGACCCCCCTTTAGCTGGTGCAGCGTACAGATAAGAAATGAATTCTACTTGTACCACTGATCCCCTTCCCCCTACTCTTGGTCTAATTTTGTCAACCCACTGGGACAGGGATTGTCTTTCCTATGGTTGTACAATGCTGAGTGCAATGGGATCCCAATCCTGATTCAGGTCTTTGAGATTGACATATTAATGTTTACCACAGGTAGTACTATGTACCTTTTTGTCTCCACTTTCATTTTCATTTTTAATCATTTAAGTTATTGCTTGAGGATTTTTCTACCTCCTTATCCTTTACTATCATGATGCTATTTTATTTTTGTTACCTTTACTGACAGTTGTCGGAGACCAGCTTTTACATCATCATCATCATACTTTTCACCCCAATAACATCTTCCGTCCAAGTGTTCAAGCCACTTTACAAACTGTTAATTAAGTCTTCCAAGACCCCTGTGAAGTAGGGATCACAACATGAAAACAACATGTAAGCCACCAGTGAAATTAGCCACTTCTGGGACAGAATGAATCCTCTATCTAGGGGAACACAGAGAAGGTAAAGCCAGTGTGACCAAGTGGAGAGCTATGGCATGCAGCTGAGACTACAAAGGAACATTAAATTGAAGAATGTAGTTAGATTTGGCTAGGACAGTGAGATTAAGGCCACTATCCTTATTTTAAAAAAAAATGGTGTTGGGGAGACCACAAATGGTCAGGATGTTACCTTTGACACTTGAAAGTTAGCAACTCTAGCAGCACATTCCCATCTAGCATCAAGCTGGGGTTTTGGTTCACTTCTCAACATAGACAAAAGAAAACCACCTGCTGGATCATCATCACTGGGGTTTTCCTTTGTCTCCTGGCCACAGTCTCTAGAAAAAAGGAACAGTGTAAATTACAGTTTGCCAATATTTAAAAACAAAATCCCCACAGCTTGGTAATTATGTGGAATGTAAAAACTTACTTGAGTATTATAGAATTTTCCAAGTAAACATTACCCAGTGTTTTCAGTAACTACTGTACCGTTGAATATTAAAAAATGTGATAAATCTTCTCTTGCATCTTACTGTTCAGTTCAGAGCATCAGTGTATTCTGAGCCACCAGGCCACTCGCATTCTTTCTTTCTTTAAAATGTTAGGTTCTTATGCACAGTGAAGCTACATTGGTAAAGAGAGCACCTGAAATTTGCATGTCTGGAAAGTTAACAAAGCAGCAAAAATGCGTGAACTGATATAGATGTCATTTAGGTGGTCCCTTCTGGGCTTCAACTCCATGACTCTATTTGCAATGATAATTATTAGCTGATTTGCTGTTTTATTAGGGACTCAAAGCCACAATAATAATAAACGCTATCTGCTCCCATAGGCATATGGCTCCTACTCAAGTGTTAGGGGGGGGTTTTCCTTCCCAATTTAAGCAAGAATAGAGATTTCCTGGGAAATTATAACATGTCTTAAGAGCCTGTTGAAATAGGTACCAATTTGATCTTATGGTTTCTGGATTTTGCAATTCTGTTTTGGGCTGCTTTCACTCAAAATGCTTTTATTTTTAAGTTAAAAAATTGACAAAGTTTCCCTTTTTTTTTTTGCATATAAATTTTGTTTTGCATGTCAATTTTTTTTTTTTTGCCTTCTTAAAACCAAAAATTTGAAACCTAATATGAGCATCCATCCATTTGAAATAATACTTAAAAATCTCCTTGGTTTCTCTTATACAAAATCTGAAGACATTTCTGGTAGTGAGAGGAAGTAGATTTCTTGTGGAGTGATACACAAGCGAGCCATCCTTGAGTGAAGTAGAAAATTTTTATTCTATTCCTACAGCTCATACGCTCTTACATTTTCCCAGTATTTGTACTAAGTATTCTTTTCCATCTCTAATACCTGTTAATCTCTGATCTATGGTTTCCAGTTCAGTAATTATTAAAAACCAAATTTATATTCATATAAGTCTTTAATAAGAAAGGAAGAGATCAAAACCTCAACTCTGAACAACTCTGACTTTTGGGCAGTTGTGGATTCTGATCCTAACTTTGGCCCAGATCCTCAAAGTTCTATAGGATTTCAATGGGAGTTAGGCGTCGAGATATCTTTTGGGGATCTGGGCTTTTGTGTCTGTCACCTATCTCTATATGGGACAGTGATGGGCTATACATGCCCCACACTGGACAGGAAGAGGTTAACCCCATGCTCTGGGGTGAGGAAGCCAGTCCCCCTTGCCTCTGCTGGGCATGCTCCAACTGGAACCACAGTATAAAGGGAAGCAGCCCACCTCAGTCTGGGCTGACCACTGAGGAGAGGCCCCAAGTGAATACCTGGCTGCCTGCAGAAGCTGACAAGGGGAAGGAGTTAGGCGGAACTTTGCTGGCCAATGACCCTAGAGATCCAGAGGACATGTGGACTACAGTACAAGAAGACAGGGTAGGAAGTAGCCCAGGGCAGCTAGACATTGATCCGGTTGTGGAACCGGGAACAGAGTCAGCACATTTCAGATGGACTCCCACTGACCCAAAGGCAGATACACTCGTAGCTGATAGGGTCCTGGGCTGGGACCCAGTGAAGTAAGGAGGGCCCGAGTTGTTATCTTGGATTTGATGGTTGTGTTACCCCAGAATTTGATTAAGCTAATCACACCATATCGTGTGCATTCAGCCACCATTAAAGAATAAAACAGAACACCACATAGTTAAGGGTTAATTTGGACAAATGGGGCTTTTGGAGGCAAGGTCAAATACTAGCTGCAGGCTTGCAGTTTCTGCTAATCAGAATGGGAGGAAGGGAGAAAAGAGTCAAAAATTTATCCGACTGAAAAAAAATAAGTGGATGGAGACCTGGAGTATGGGCACCTTTGGTATAAAAGCTTATTATGGCTAAGATTGTTAGGAATGTTTTTGATGATAAGTAGTTTATTGAAGTTAGGAGAAGTGATGACCCAGTAGGAGTCATTATGAGCTGTGTGTTTTCTAAAAGCTAGTTATAAAAAGACTAGATGATAGAGTATACTTTGGAGCAGTTCTCTGAAGCTATCCTGAGAGACATTTTCCTGACACCATATTCCCCAGCAGGGAAGTGACTGGCCATTGCTGACCTGCTGCTAAATAGTTGATACCATCTCCGATTTTAGATAATTATTTGGGATGTTCTAAACCTATAGCTTATGTCTGTGCAGGGCCAGCCCACAACATTTTGGCACCTGAGCCAGGGAGTTCAAATGACGCCCCCATGCCCCCTCACTTGGGTCAAAACTTTGAAAGGTCTCAACTCTGCCTTCTTCCTGCTCTACTCCTCTCATGGTACTGCTCTGCTACCTACCCCAATAAAGGAGAACTAACAATTTAAAATGCCTTCTTCAAAAATTTTAAGTAACACTTAACTTTCAAATACCTGAACAGCAAATGTAATTTTTCATGTCTGCATAGTAACCACTGGCATTTTTATCTGTTTGAATAATCAAAGTGGCGCTTTCCGTGCCTTCTTGGCTGCAAAGATTTGAACTGCTTCCTGAAGGTCCACAGTCTGGGCTAGCTCATGCTCTATTGAGATGGTTGCAAGGCCGACCAGCCTCTCCTGTGTCATTGTGGAGCATAGATGTGTTTTTATTAACTTCAGCTTGGAGAAGCTGTGTTCTCCACTGGCAATTGTTACAGGAAGTGTTAGAAGTATGCACAGAGCAACAAAAGCATTTGGAAAGAGGGTGGTCATCTTATTTTTGCACATATATTCCAGAACAGCCCTTGGAGTTGATCCTGCTGAAATGTATCTTGAAAGGGCTTTCAGTTCATCACCTAAATCACTCGCATCAATATGTGTCAATCACTCGCATGTCATCATGTGTCAATACTGTCTCTAGTGCTCTGCATTGCATGTGTAGGTCTTCATCAGGTATAGTGAGGAGTTCTGGAATATCATACAACATCCCAAATATACTGCTGTGTTCCTTGAGCTGCATGAAACGTTCTTCAACTGACTGTATTGCACAATCTAGCACCTGGTTAAAGAATTCAACTTTGAATTGTTGTTTGAGGTCTCTTATGGGATTATAAAATGCCTCGTAATCAAAATGTCTTCTTCCTCTCTGACTCTTGTATTCTTGAATGGCTGGGAAAATAGCTTCAGTGTGAAGTTCCTCGGCCAACTTCTGTGCACTCTTCAGAACGTTTTGAAATCCCTCATCTGACCAGTAAGACTGTAGGTATGACTTTGCTTTGTCCTGTTGTTCCATTGCTCCAGATATATCAAGGTCAACACCTTGTAGTCTCTTGCTCACAACATTTATTTCAAACAGCATGTCATGCCACAACACTAAGCCACACAGAAATTTGAAGTTATGTATGTTTCTGGTGATTCCATTTCCCTCTGCCACTGTTCTCCCACAAACAGTTCTTGTCATAGCATGATCATCCATAATGGTAACTATGGCATCGTCTATCTTCCCAATTTGGTGTTTGATAGGCTTCATCGCCTCCACTCAACTTTCTCATCATGTGGCACTCAGTGGTTTCATTGTCAGAGAGGATGTTCCCAGATGTTGCTTCAAAATTTGCCATCAATGAGTTAATGCAGAGAAAAATATATAGATGCTTTGAATTACATTAAAAAATTCAGCAGCCTCACTAGAAGCTGATGCTGCATCACTGACCACCAAGTTCAATGAATGAGAACTGCATGGGACAAAAAAAGCTCAAGGGTTTAACTTTCAGATCCGTGTCTGGACTCCTCTGTTCTTTCCTCTCATGTTGGCACCATTATCGTAGCCCTGACCTCTCATGTCAGCTATCGCAATTCACGTATCTTCCAGCTTTTTAAGGAGCGCATTTGTCATACCAGCTTCTGTAGTATCATCAATCTCAATACATTCTAGAAAATGCTCTCTGACAGTCACCATTGTAGGGACATTTTCACGAGGTTCTGTTGTGGTTACAAAATGCACCATTAAAGTCATTTGTTCCGTATGGCTGATGTCAGGTGTGCCGTTCAGAAGAACAGAGTAATATCTTGCTGACTTCAGACCTGCCACAATCTTCTGTTTGACTTTTGTTGCCAGTAACTGTATGATCTCATTTTGAATTGTTTTTCCAAAGTAGTGGTGTGTGTAGAGGGGTGAAAGTAACTTAAAGGACTTACCAGTACGCCGGAGTCCTGAGCAGGGGGCGGGGTGGAGGTGAGCTCAACCGGAAGAGGCGTGTCCTCAACTGGAAGAGGCAGGGCCTTTAAATCCCCGGGCCCTTTAAATCAAGATTTAAAGGGCCCGGGGCACCGGCTGAGGTAGCACTGGCTGGGAACCCCAGGCCCTTTAAATCACCCCCAGAGCTACCAGCTGCAGAGGCGTCTGGGAGCCCTGGGACTCAGGGGCAATTTAAAGGGCCCAGGGCTCCAGCTGCCACTACCGCAGCAGAGCCCCGGGCCCTTTAAATCACTGATGGAACCCCCGGGGCTCCTGGCTGCTGCCACCACCCTGGAGCTCAGGGCTCTGGTGGAGCTTTAAAGGGCCTAGGGCTCTGCTGCGGTAGCTGTATCTGGGAGCCCCTAGCCCTTTAAATCACTGCTGGAGCCCCAGGGGCTGCCGCCACTACCTCGGGGCTTGGGGCTCTGGAGGAGCTTTAAAGGGCCCGGGGCTCTGCTCCGCTCTGGCAGTGGGGCTCCAGTGGCGATTTAAAGGGCCTGGGGCTCCCCGCACTGGCCGAGCCCCATGCCCTTTAAATCACTGCCTGAGCCACCTCTGCCACCCAGGGGCTCTGGCAGTGGGACTCTGGTGGCAAATTAAAGGGCCCGGGTCTCCGGACACTGCCGGGAGCCCCAGGCGCTCTAAATTGCCGGCCTGGGGAAGCCAGTCTGGTCTGGCACAGTACCAGACTGTACCGGCTTACTTTCACCTCTGTGAGTGTACATTTCTTGGGTGGTGACTCTTCTTAGGTGCTCCTGGAGTACAGCATCAAACTCAGCCATCAGCTCCACAGTTTTAAGGAAGTTTTCATTATTTCGCACATGCAGCTGATCTGAAGTGCCACACAGTGCTAGGTTTTGGGTAGCAAGCATTCTCACAACGGCAATGAGCCTTTTCAGAACATTTTGCCAGTAAAGAGACTCTGATACAATCTTCTCTTGATGCTGATCATCTATGGTGGCCTTTAACCTTAGTCTCATCTCAAGCTCTTTCCACCTATGGAATGCCCTCTGGTGATTTGCTGCCTTCTCATGGCATGCCAGATTTCTAGCCAGATTTTTCCAGTCCTTTGTTCGTGTAGAACCCAATGTGGCTGGAACATTAGACTGGCAGAGTTTGCAACCAAAAAAAATATGCAGCATTCTGGGTTTTTGAGTACATAAGCCATGGCCTCTCCACTTTGTCACCATTGGGGATTTCACACCAGTAATGTGTTGGATGGAAACTTCTATTTTCATTGTCTTTGGGGAACATGAAGTTTTTCACTTGCTGTGGCCCATGCAGTACAAGGAAGTCCCTCAGGCTACCGCTCAAGTGGGTCCACAGTCCTGGATCATCTAGAGTTAAGGAACTAAACTCAGCAGCAGCTGTTTCTTGCGCCTCCACCACACTCTTCTCTGATCTACACTTTTCTTCAGGAATGTGCATGGTTACATCCATTTGAAATGGAGATATGGATGCTGCAGTAGCTGCCAGGTCACCTGCACTCTGACTAACTAGAAGATCAGGCATCTCCTCACCACTCACATCCTCACTGGGGCTGGAAGGGTCACTGTGAACACTTGTGTCTGTGTATCTCAGGAGAGCTCCTTCCTGCTTAGATAGAAAAGCTTGCTTTGCTTTCTTTCTTTTTCTGAATGCTGCATTTTCTTCTTTCACTCATGACTGCTGTTCTGTGCCAGCTATAGTGGTTCTCAACACTCAATTGAAGGGGACAAATAAGCAGGCTGGTTGCAGGGCCTGAGTGAGGGAAGATATCAGTGTCTTAAGGGCCTAACTGTCTCCTACTACTTCAGTTGACTGCCTGTTCTCCTCAAGTGGGTTCAGGGAAGCAGCAGGAAACAGGAAGCTCCCTGAGAAGCTGGAGTTAATCAGTCCAGGCTCCTGGGGGTGCTCTCTCCCTGCAGCTTCTGCTGCTTTCTGTTATTCCCTCTCACCTTTTCTCCTTCCTGCCTGTTATGTCTCTTGTGCCCCCCTTCCTCCAGCACATCACTCCACCATCTCTGTGCATCTAGAGCAGAGAAAATACATATGCACCAGCAGCAGACGCAATTTTCTACACTCTGGGTCCTAGTGGTGCCCCACCACAGTCTGGCATCTGAGGCGGCCACCTCAGTTCGCCTCATGGTAAGGCCAGCCCTGTGTCTGTGTATGCTTAAATCTAATAAATAGTCATTTTAGATAAGAGCACACTTACTTGTATCAATCTTTCATCAGCCAGAAGCTCTGTGTTCCCATTGATTTATTCCTGACTCCGCCTGAAACAGTTAAGTTAGCACTGTTTTGGGTTCTGAAGACCCCGGATAACAGGGTCTCCCTACCGCAGCTGCCAACCCACACTTGGGTGGTGACTCACCTGCTGCCTGGCCACTAGGCCATGCTTCCCCGCTCAGAAGGGCAGACCTATTGATCCTAGAGCCCCACCACCCTGCCCTGAAGGGCAGTCCTACAGACTCTGGAAATAGGCCCTACTGCCCTGCATAGGAGGGTGGCCCTACTGACTCTGGCCACTGGGCCATACTGCCCTGAATCCAAGAACAGTCCCCCTGATGGGTATATCTGCCATGCAACAGGGACCAAGCCAAAATTCCAGTTCTAAGTATTCTGGAATTCATGGACCATTCAGATCCAAATTCTGCAGCTCAGCCCTTCCTCTGGTTTTGAGTAGGGTTCTACTCTGAAAAATGACTATGTTAAAATGGGGCTTAATCTGCTCCCTGTGTGCATTCAGAGTTGTATGTCTTGATTTTAGTGACTAAAATAAATGTTTCACTTCTGTTAGCCCTGCACAGCCAATGTTGCAAAGACAAGGAGTTGACAATTCTGTTTTCTTTTTGTACATCAACAGAATTAAAATTAACT
This sequence comes from Macrochelys suwanniensis, assembly GCA_033296515.1. NCBI lineage: Eukaryota > Metazoa > Chordata > Testudines > Chelydridae > Macrochelys > Macrochelys suwanniensis. The sequence goes on from CM065776.1 coordinate 242,055,433, forward strand.
AGTGCCAGTCAGTTACATTTGTGCACTGACAGTACTGGGGATTTCACAGGGATCAGCAAGAACATAATCTGTCCTACAAAGTGTTTGTTACTGGTGGTGAAGATTACATGCCATGAGGTAGGAACTAGAGCTGGTGGGGAATTCTTTTTCTAATTTGTGACTCATTTGTAAAATCTGAAACTATTTTGAGGAAAAGATTCATTATGATGAATTTCCCACGTCAAAAAATTTTTGTAATGAAAAAAGGTCTCTTTTTTGGGTTGAAATTTAAAGTTAATTTATATTTTAAAATGTAAAAAACCTGAATGTATACAAAACATTTTGGAATTATGGAAATGAAACATTTTGCTTGACTTGATGCAATTCTGTTTCTGAACATTTTCAAGATTTACACTTTTCATCTGAATTTGGGACTGGAAAAATGTTTGAAAACTTGAAAAATTTTGCAGGAGGGGAAAATTGTTTCCTGCTCAGCTGTAATAAGAACCCATCCTGATGGGTCAAACTGCAGGTTGAGTTCACAAGGTTAGCTCTTTGAAACAAACATATTCATACTTGTAAAGTAACCAGTAAGCCACTGATAGGCAATAAACATGGAACCTTATATGCATCTTTTTATATCGTCACTTTTTCATAGGCGAGTCAAAGTTCAATAATAATTTTGTTTTTAAAAAATCACTTTAGAGAACCTAAATTTGGGGATCTAAAATACCCAAGAGCATTTCTTTAATCAGTCTTATTCCTTCAACTTTCCTGTTTGTGGACTGCAAAAATGGATGTTTACACTTATTAATATTTTTATCTCCTCTCTTGTCTTGAATTATACTTGTGTGTGTGGCAATGCTTTAATTAAAGGAAGAAGTCATGAAGTAGAAGAAAAGTTCTTCTTTGAATCCTGTCTGAAATAAAACTGCTCTTGGTGCTGCCAGCTTGAGATGAGATGGTTTAATTTTGAAGTTTAATGTATAACAATTATGACTATACTGTAAATGCAACACGGATAATCCTTAAATGGAAAAAGCAGCCATAATTTGTCATATGTGGGTATTTATAGCCTACAGAATCTCTAGTTCACAGTAACTAACTATGCATTAATATTGTGTGATAACAGCAACCTATCCAATTCATGCTGCAACATGCTGTTCTTACAAACTACTGTATGTCCTTCCTGCATAAGAGCAAAATGAAGGGAATATAAATATATCTGACAAAGTCATCGGGGATTAGAAAACAGAATCTAGCAATAAATATGGTAATTAGGTAATTTGAGTCTTAAAGCACAGGGTTCTTTGAAAATGCAATTTCAGGACTGAGGACCAGTGGTGAAATTTGCACCATTAAGGAGAATTATGATAAAATTGAAACTTTTTAATGATATTTAAACATTTTTATTGGGAAGTTAATAACTTTTCTGTCCATGCTAGAGGAGTTTTAATGATGAAACTGTGTGTAGAGGTTATTTTACACACACACACACACAAACACACTCTCTCTCTCTGTCTCTCTCTCAATCTCTAGCAGCTGACCTGGGGATAGCCTTCATCCCTGCTGCCAGCAAGCCAATTGGGGGAGCTATTCCATTAGCAACAGAAAACATGGGGTTTGTTGATCATTAAGAATTCTACTCAACAGCTATTTTTAAGAAATAGCACTCATTAATTTAATGGCTCTGAAATGTTAATTATGTTTTGCCATTTCATAGATGGGAGTATTATGTTCCTTATTAATATCTACATATTTCCAATGGATTGTGTTTTCCATTATTACAATCTCAATAAATCCAGTTGACTTTTTTTATTTCCAGCAGTGGTTTCCCATATACGAGCTGTAGTTCTTAAACAGAGGTGGGATAAATGAATGAGGGATACTTGGCCTTAGTGCATAATACAGCTGTTTTTAGCTACCACCAGTGTAATTTCTCTGCTGTCACCCGCCTATTATCCTTCTGTTCGTCTAGCCTCCACTGCTGAATTGTTCCCCAAAGAAGAGCAGAATCTCCTGATCTCACAACCAATGTTAAAAACTCTTTAATAAAACAGTAGATGGCCTCTCAGGGAATGCACATGGTAATTTGCTCTCAGGGACAAATCATAGATGCTGTGTACAGCCTGACAAGTATGTGGGGTGGTGTTTGCCCGATTTCCCTGCAGTGGTCAGGAAGACAGGATCTCTCACTTCAGCCTCAGCAGTGGTACCAAAGTCAAATGCAGTAGAGTTTGCAGCTGCTGTGAGCCTCCCAGTGGGTGGGGTGGGGGGCTCAGCCAGTGAAAATGTTACTCCATGGATGTATCAGCCCTCGCAGTCTAGCCTGCCTCATTCCCACAATCCGCTCTGAGAGCTGGGTTGGAATGAGCCCTAGTGGAGCAAAATTCTGCAGCATACAGGCTGGTGTGGCCTACGTGCATCCTGCTCTGCTCTTGTACAGCCAAACCTCACCAGTCCCTCTGCGTTCATGGCTGTTAAGGTTTTGTGGGAGTGGTAAATACTAGCGAAAGGTCCCAGAGTAGCAGCCATTGAGAATGACACGCTCAATGAATCCATAGAACAGGGAGAGCGTGGGCAGTGGACACGCAGGCTTCCCTGCACACTCTGCTGCCGTTTTGCCACCAGAGAGCCACCATTGGAGTGACAAGCATTGAAGTGGCTGATGCTTAGACTGGGCTGTCTTTGAAACCAGCATGCTCTTTGGCCTGTGTGGTGAGCTGGTGACAATTGTTTGCTGTCTCAAGGACCTTGTTTACTACTTATATGTAAATTGAGGTAAACACACATTCCTTTGTTTAGGACCAACCTGTTTAACAACTTTTGTCTAGTCAGGGCTGTGTAGGTTTGACCATGTGCTAACAGCATCATAAAAAAGGCATTCATAACTTTACATATAATGTTGCTACCTACATTTCACCATTATTTTATTGACCAGCAAGTTATTAGTTTTCAAATGATACCTCACAAGGCATATTTTATACAAAGATTATTACAAGAGTGTGTAAGGTGTGAATACGGGGTGATTTCTGTCACATGTGCCTTACCAGTGACCTCTTGTTTTCATAGTGTATCACTTTTCTGCTTCTTGTATTTGAATGTTTATTATGATGATGGTTCCCCATGAAAGTACAAGTTCAGAAGAATGAAGCAAAACAGAACACACCACAAACATAAATTTACTGGGAAAACTCATGTCTATGTGCTATCTCAGACACAGAGAAACCTGTCTGATTCCAGGTGATTCCCACCAGCGGCATAACCAGGTGTAGAGTACAGGGGGAGCGGATCTAAAAAAAGGCGCCTCCCCTTTGTACTCACCCGGCAGCGTTCCAGTTGTTTGGCGGCACTTCGGCGGTGGGTCCTTCACTTGCTCCGGGTCTTCGGCGGTACCCGCCACTGAAGTGCCGCCGAAGACCCGGAGCGAGTGAAGGACGTGCCGTCGAACAGATGGAGCACCACCGAGTGACTGCAAAGGGGAGGCGCCTTTTTTTAGCTCCGCTCCCCCTTTTAAAAGGCGCCACTTCTGTTCAGTGGGGGAGCGGCTGCTCCCCCCGCTCCCCCCCCCGGCTATGCTACTGATTCCCACACATGCTTTTTAGCTAAAACATAGCTCCATTTGCCAAATCAGGCAGCCTCTAGGGGACTTTAGCTTCATAAACCAATGAATGTATCATGTTCAGCCATTTATGTAGTTTTATCACCTGTGACAGATATAATATGGCTAATATTCGTTGTCTAATAAGGAAGCCAAGTATAACACGCTGTGAGAAACGAATGTGCAATTCAGAAATAGTCTGTACTTGATTGAACAGTTTCAGCTCACTGTGCACAGCAGAGCGCAGAACAATGAGAAGAGGTTTTTGTGCAGAAGCAGCTGACTTTCCACCTCGAGGCTCCACATGGGTTTTGCTGGGAAGGAGCTGTATAGCCCCTATGCCCCTCAAAAACGGTCCCTATGCTGGCTTTGAATAGGCTGCTGAGGAAAATGGCAGTATAGTTGTGGGACGCTAGGGGATGCAATCAGCAGCCACTGGTGTGAAGGGGCCGTTGCTGCCATTCCACCATGTGGGCTGGAATAACAGCCACAACGTTTGTGCTCCCTGGCTTGGGAGCTGGGTTTGATTTCCCCATCCATACTGTACTCCCCCCCTCCAGAAAGCCTGAGCACTCAGGGGTGATGCAGTGGGAAGGATGAATTTCACCCATTATGACAGGAAAGCTGCTCGGATACCACAGTGGTGGGTGTGACACAAGAGCCTAGACAGAGAGCGTAGAACTGCTGAGTATTGCAGCTTTACATGCAGAAATGTCTCAAATGAAAAAAGGGTGAGCAAAGACAGTATCTGCCCCTTAGATCCAACCCTCTCCGAGGCATTGGGAGCAAGGGGCAGTTCCTTCAAGTTTTAGGGGCTTAAAGGAAACTGAATCATGGCTGATCCTGTGGAGCACTTACAATTTCATACATTTAAAGGCATTATAGTGTGCTTGGGTCGATCCAGTTTCCAGGCAGTCCCAGAAAATTTAAGAAGTTATAATAAGGCAATGCCGGCTTCTAGTTCCTAACGCTGTGGGTCAATATTCAGCTCCCTTCAGTCCCTTTGCTTCCCTTCTTAATTGGTGCTGCATTTCCTAACTGTCTGGGGGGCAAAAGACACACTCTCACCACAGTTAGGAACTTGGCAGGGCCATAAGACCTGAAAAAGGCAGGTAGTCTAGAAAGCTCAACACTCCCCAGGACACTTGGAGCTAGGAATAAGAACTGTCCTTACTGAAATCCTTAAAGGTATGATGGGCTTTGAACCAAGTGGCATTTACAACGTGAAAAGCTTAACATTCTGGTGCTGAAGCACTTAACTAGCAGCTCTGCAATCAACTAATTCAAACAGAGAACTTTGAAATCCATAGGACCAGAAATTCCCCTTGGCATACAGTTCTTTTGCTTCTTAATCTAGAAAATTCCTATCTTCATTTTTTGACTTATAGTTTACCTTACAGTACAGTTACACACAAAAGCAGTGTGTTAAAAGAACATGATTAAACACACAAAATCAAGCACTCAAAAGTTAGGAAATGCCACAATTAAGGTTTCAGAGTAGTAGCCGTGTTAGTCTGTGTCAGCAAAAAGAAAAGGAGTACTTGTGGCACCTTAGAGACTAACAAATTTATTTCAGCATAAGCTTTCGTGGACTACAATCCACTTCATCGGATGCATAGAATGGAACATACAGTAGGAGGATATTTATACATTCAGAGAAGTAACCATACCAACTGTAAAAAACTAATTAATTGAAAGGAACTATTATCAGCAGGGGAAAGAAACTTTTGAAGTGATAATCAAGATGGCCCGTTACGGACAGTTGACACAAAGGTGTAAGGGTACTTAACTAGGGCCTTGGCTACACTTGCAGATGTACAGCGCTGTGAGTTAAACCCGTCTTCGTACAGCTGAGTAGGGAAAGCGCTGCAGCCTGTACACACTGGCAGCTGCCAGCGCAGTAAGGTGGCTACATTTGAGGCATTTGCAGCTGTATTGGGAGCGGTGCATTATGGGCATTCAAGTGGCTGCAACGTGCTTTTCAAATCGGGGGGGGGTGAGGGGGACTTTGACAGGGAATGTGTTGGGAGAGAGAGTGGGTTTTTGGAATCTCCACAGAGTGTCAGCTCATTATCTCCTAAGTTTACACACCTCCACATCCCCTGCCTCTCTCTCAATCACTGAAAGCAAACAGCAGGGGCTTTGTTTGTTTTTAAAGAGCAGATAAAAGAGAACTTGGGGAAACGGAGCCCTCCCCCTCCCCCCTGCCGTTCTTCCCCCCCCCCCCCCCCCCCCCCGCCCCCGCCGTCTCTGTCCAAGGCAACTTTGCTGCTGGCATTCCTAACGGAGCCCCCTCCCCCACCCCACCCCACCCCACCCTGCAAACAGTAGCTGTGTTTGTAAAATGAAAATAAGAAAGAAAAACTTGTAGCACCTTAGAGACTAACAAATTTATTTCAGCATAAGCTTTCGTGGGTTAGTACCCACTTCATCGGATGCATGGAATGAAACATACAGTAGACAGATATTTATACAGTCAGAGAAACATGATAAGGTGGAGGTGCATAGACCAACCTTAAGAGGCTAATTAATTGAGAGGAACCATAACAGCAGGGGAAGAAAAACCTTTGAAGTGATAAACAAGATGGTCACACAGGTGTGAATGAGGATCGTTAACTTAAGGGAAATAGATTCAATTAACGTAATGGCCGAGCCATTCGAGGTCCTTATTTAATCCTGAGGTAATACAATCTAGTTTGCATATCAATTCGAGTTCAACAGTTTCTCTTTGAAGTCTGCTTTTCGAGTTAATCTGTCGCAACACTGCTACCCTCAAGTCTGTCAGTGAGTGATTAGGGAGGTTGAAGTGTTCTCCTACTGGTTTTTGAATGTTATGATTCCTGATATCAGATTTATGTCCATTTATTCTTTTGCGTAGAGACTGTCCGGTTTGGCCAATGTACATGGCAGAGGGGCATTGCTGGCACATGATGGCATATATCACTTTGGTAGATGTGCAGGTGAATGAGCCCCTGATGGTGTGGCGGATGTAAAGCAGCTCCAGACGGAGCTCTGAACTCCAACCCGGAAGTGCCGTTTCAAAACAAAGGGCGCTTCCGGAGGTCAGTAACTGCGGAATTCCTCAGCTACATTGAAGGGCCAGCGTTCCACCCACTTCGCAACAGTTGTTATTCCTCTCGGGGAGGTGGAGTACATGCAGCGCTGTATCTGAGGAGATACACCGTTGCACGTGCCTTGCAAGTGTAGCCAGTTAGTGAGTTACAGCGCTGCAGGCAGTTTTATTGCGCTGTAACTCGTAAGTGTAGCCAAGGCCTAGGATACTAAACAGGGTTGGAACCTTTAGATCCACCAAACAGGCCTCTGCACTTCAGCTAATGGAGTAACTGATAGAAGTAGTAGGCTGTTAACAAGGTTCCCAGCACCAGAGGGGGATGAGACATTTTGACAGAGAATTTCACAGATATTTGCTACAACAGAGGAATAGTGAGACTCAGGAATCTTGGATTCCATTCCAGGCGCTGGAGGGGAATGTGCTCTTGTGGGTCCAGACTCTTCTGCCCATTTCTCCCAATCTTGACCTTTTCTGGCCTCTCCCCTCAACGTGTCCCTGTCCCATTCATGTCCGTTCCCCATCCCTGGTTCTTCATCCCAGTCCCATTCTCCTCACATAGCTAGTCCCAGTCGCCACACCTCAGGCTTCTCATCCCAGTCTCCTTGTCCAGCCATCCCCAGTCCCATTCACCACTCTGGTATGTTATCCCCAGTTGCCTTACCCAGCCAGTCCCAGCTCCCCACTCCCAGGTCCTTGTCAGATTTTTCTCTCTTCCCTCCTCCCCCAGCCACCAGTCATCCCCATGCCCACCTTTCCCATCCCCACTGGCTCCCAGTCCCAATCTCCCTCTCTGGGCTCCTTTTCTAATCTTAGTCTTCTTCCCCACACCCATCAGTTCGCTCCCTGGCTGCAAGCAGTTCCTTGCCCATCCCTTACTAATCTCCTGCCCCCAGGTCCCAGTCTCCGCCCAGAATTGCCGTTCTAATATCTTCCCCAAGATGGTCCCAGCCTCCCATCCCAAATCCTAGTCCCTTCTCCTTCCCTCACACCAGCCTCCACCCACCAGTTTTACCTCACCCAGGCTCCTTGTCCCCTCTGCATTTAATCCAGAAACCTTCCTCCTCCACACTGCCTAGAGGCGGTAGAGCTTCTTGAAGGAAAGGCAGCGGGATTTTTTAACATGGGCTAAACAATGTGTCCCCCCCCCCCCCATTCTCATTCTTGGAATCATTGTAGCTGAAATTAAGAAGAAAAAAAGAAGAAGCCTGAAGCAGCCTCCCAACATGGAAATTATTAGCCCAAATGATTAAAGTCTGGCAAAGTTATAAGCAACTGACAGCCGGTGCTTATAACGGAAAGTGTCATGCAAACTTAATAGTGGGCAGTATTACAGCCCTGCCTAATAATAAATTGTTTAATAAAATAAAATAGTTAAAGCTCTTCAAATGCTTACTATGGCCTCCATACAAATAACACAAGTAGAAAATTATAAATAAACAACAGAGATTTAAAAAGTCAGGGTGACTAGTTGAGGTTTTATATAAATATTCCATTGCCCAACGAGTTAGTCTTACAGTTTAGTTAAAGATAATACTTTTATAGAAAAAAATTCACCATACACAATTCACAACCAGACTTAACTACTGAGACACATACTGATGAACTTTTGGAATGCATTTATCTTTAATGATGTACTCAACATGTTCTGATATAGTGAGGGATATGTTGCAAAGTCTGTAAGTATTGATGTTGGTCACAGTTTAATTTGGTTGTGGTCAGTTTAGACACCAATTTGGACTTCCAGTTCATGCACACCAAAAATCAGAAAAAAATCTCACTGAAACAACCCTCATTCTGCCCCTTTAATTCTCTTTTACATGTGTTTGTCACATTACATTTGGAGATGTATACTAGCATACTATATACTTGCATATTTTCCAGATGGAGAACTGAATCATTGATTGTATGTGGCATTACATGTTTTGTAGCACTAAGTGAGATGATTTCTTATGATATAACAGTTGCTGTAATGAAAGGAACAGTTTTCTGAGCACATCTAGTACAATTAGAATATGCTGAGCAGTGAACATATACCTTTGTATGACGATGAATATGGTCTTAAAGTATTTGTTCACAGTAATAGAGGAAAATTATATGATGGGGGGATAAGGTTGAATTAGATGTTGTAGTTGTGAATGCTTTTGTTACAGGGTCAGAGTTCTTTATTCAAAATTTTTAAATACACCTTGGGGTGCTCATCCAATACTTTGGGCACCTATCCCATAACTAAAAATTAGAGCATTAATATAGACAAAGGACTGCCCACAAATATATCCCCCTCAACATACACCCTGCTCAACAGCCATAACAAAGAGGGTGGAAAGATGGGCTTTGCAGCCTGCTGGGAAGGTTAACAAATCCAGGCTCTAGTAGATTAGATTGCATGTCCTTTGGGGCAGGGGACTGTCTTTCTGTTCTGTTTGTACAGCACCTAGTGCCTCCTCTGTGACTGGGGCTCCTAGCTGCTACCACAATACAAATGATAACTAATGCGGGGAGCAAGTTCCCAAACTGAAGTCCCCTCATAGAGAATGCCTGGCAGCAGCTCCCTCTCTAGCATCTCTTCTGATCTCTAGTGTAGCAATATATCACAAAGAGAGAAGCAGTCTCTCAGTAAACCAGGTCCCAAACCACTTAGCACTTTGTAGGTTAAAACCAACACCTTGAATTCTTCCTGGAAGATTATTGGAAGCCAGGGCAGATCATGGAGATCTGGTCTAATGTGCTCCCTATGCACAACTCCACTTAATAAGCGGGCTGCATTCGTGCCAGCTTCTAAAGGGCCCCAAGGTATAGCTTCATGTGGAGCATGTTATAGCAACCTAATTAATCTAATTAAAGTGGTCCAGGTGTTGGTCAGTTAAATTCTTCTGCCATTGTTGTGTGCGAATTGGATGTTAAAGTTGGGGCTTTAACTGATCACAACGAAACTTTACTATGTCCCTTAATGCACATTTATAACTCCATCACTAATACAAATATTTCTGCAATTATGTGAATTCTATAATGTGTGGTGAATAGTCTGAGAGTTTCCAAATGTGTGCTATGGATCCTGGTTAAGTTTAGTTGTGTAATGTGCCTTGTGTATGTTTGCTTGGTTATATTGTCATTAACCAGCAGTATGCTGTATAAGGGTGATTGAATATGTAATCTCAGTTGGTCACTTTCATAGTGTTTAATGCTTAAGGGCGTTTAATTGTAATGTGCTGGTTGCCAGCATAAATATTAGAGTGATCACCTGAGAAACCATATGTTCTTTTTAGTGGGAATTATTAAAGCTAGCTTATGCATGACATTCAAGTTACTGAGAGGATGATGAGCCGTATACAGAAAAGACTGTGGCATCTGTAATGGCAAAATGTTGCATAGAATCATAGAATCATAGAATCTCAGGGTTGGAAGGGACCTCAGGAGGTCATCTAGTCCAACCCCCTGCTCAAAGCAGGACCAAACCCAATTAGATCATCCCAGCCAGGGCTTTGTCAAGCCTGACCTTAAAAACCTCTAAGGAAGGAGATTCCACCACCTCCCTAGGTAACCCATTCCAGTGCTTCACCACCCTACTAGTGAAAAAGTTTTTCCTAATATCGAACCTAAACCTCCCCCTCTGCAACTTGAGACCATTACTCCTTGTTCTGTCATCTTCTACCACTGAGAACAGTCTAGATCCATCCTCTTTGGAACCCCCTTTATGCAATACATACTATTGCTGGGCCATGTGCAATTTTTGATTGTAACAGTCACAAACAGAAGAGAAGAAACAGAAATGGAGAGCACAATTAGCTATACTTTATTTCTTGCTTGTCCACGTTATGCAAGTTCCCCAGAGGCTGCAGTTTCAGCCAAAATTTATTGCTTATATAATGCTAGTTCGACTATGTTTATATCCAGTGAATTTAAGATGGAGGATGGTGAGGCTGCACTTTTACCAAGGGATGGGGTGGGATTCTCAGTCACTTTAAGGATGAGATATTGGCCCCATTGAAATCAATGGCAAACTCCCATTGATTTCAATGGAGCCAGGATGTCATCCAATGTCTTTAGAAGAACGGATGTCATTTAAAAAAGAAATTCCATCTCAATCAAGAACTTATCCGTTTGATAAATGAAATTCTATGGTCTGTGTTATGCAGGTCAGACCAGTTGATCATAATGGTCTCTTCATAGTTTCTTAACGGTCATAAGGTAACTTTTAGCCTTAAAAATATATGAATCTATTGTAATTCACCACAGCAATAGCCCCTGCCTGCAAATTTTGAGCTCCCTGTTTCAGAAAATGGAGGGTTTTGAGCTTTTCAAATAAACATTTGGTGGTGGTGTAATAAACTATCTATTTTTCTTGAACTTTATTCTTGAAAGTGGATGAAACATTTTTATTGAAAATGGTTGGTTTTTTTTAAAATTTGAGGCAGGCACCAAACATGGAAAAATTCAGCCCAAATGTTTAAAATAATCTGATTTAAGCAACTGAAAACAAGGGTTTATAATGGAAAGTATCAAGCATCTTATTTCTGGGTTTTGCACCCATGGGATGCCTGTGAAACACGGGGGTGGGCGGAAAGATAGGTATAGCACCACAGTAAACGTTTTATTTAAATAATAGAATCATATAAATGTAGGGCTGGAAGGGACCTCGAGAGGTCGTGTCCATCCCCCTGCTCTGAGGCAGGATTAAGTATTCCTAGACCATCCCTGACAGGTCTAACCTGTTTTTAAAAAGCTTCAAGGTTGGGGTCATGGGGCACCAGAACAGGGGGGGCCAAGGGGCCATGGCCCTTCCACTTTTTATCGGCTGTAAGGGTGAGCGACATGGGGGAGGGGTGGGGCTTTGGAGGGGAAGAAGGGGAGCAGTAGCAGGGCCTCAGAAGAGGCAGTGGGGCCATGGTTCTGGCATCGGTAACCCCTCCTCCCCACTGTTAGGAAGCTTCTGCTGCCCCTGATTGAGACTAGCAGACGACAGAGCATGGCTCAGTTTAAATAAAGGGCGTCCTTACTTTTCAGCAACAAAACATGTCCTAACCCTAAAAGAAACTGGAAAACAAAGGACCACATTTTCACACAGTATAGGCTTGCAAGATGTGCAAACACGCACAAGTGACTAGACTGGCTTTGTGTGCAAATAAGCGGAGCAGTTGCACACACAAATGAGACCTCAAAGTTTTGTGCCAATCGTTCACCCTGTTAACTGACAATCTGGTTTGAAGTGTTTGCTGCAGGAGATAACATTTGTACATGTGGAAGGAGCCCTAGCCAAAGGAGGAGAGAATGCAAGGTACTTACTGATAGGGAAAATGCTGGGAGAATAAATACTTTGTGCCCACAAAAAGTAGGAGAAAAGCATTATTTTGAGACTGATACATTACGGTGAACAAAGTGGTTCGGGAGCTTCCCTTCTCCAGCAATGCAGAAATCAAGCAGCTGAAGTTGAAATAAGCCTGGCTACTTCAGCTTGTATTTTGCCATTGTGCTGGTAATGAGTGCACTCACTAAATCCACAGATTTAGGTCAAAACACGTGGCCAAAGCAAAACTAACAAAAGCATCTAGAAAAGAAGAAACAACCTCACCTTTTTTATGATTCACACTCTTGTTAGTCACCTAATCCAGGGGTCTCCAAACTACGGCCCAAGGGCTGGATCCGGCCTGCGGCTTCAATTTGTCCAGCCCCCCCATGCTGCTGCATCGGCGGCACTTTGGTGGCAGCTCACAGGCTGCTGCCCACATCGGCGGCTTTTCGGCAGCAGCTCAGACACTGCCGCCCACCTCAGGGACTGCTGCCGTGTCGGCGGCTTTTCGGCGGCAGCTCAGAGGCTGCTGCCTGCATCAGCATCATTTCGGCAGCGGGGGGGGGCCCTCGTCTCCCTAGAAAAAATCTAATGTGGCCCTCGTCTCCTAAAGTTTGGAGACCCCTGCAATCCAATACAATATGTGGCTCCTTCCCCCATACCCTGAACTGGTTCTTTCCAAACCCGTGGGATATAGATCTTTTACTAAACACTGTGACTAGGTACACTGAAGTCTAAGGGCCGCATCCTCAGCTGCTGTAAATTGGCATCGCTCCACTGAAGTCACAAAGTTACTAATGTGAAAAATGTGTGCAGGATTAGGGCTCCTGTATGTATGTACACATTTGTGTGTGTATGTGACACACAAATCCACTTTTGGCCTTGTTGCTGACCCCCCTACCCAGTAATACACTTTTATGACAACCTTTTTCACATTCGAATCCCCTGATCAGCTTTGAAAGAGCTGTAATTTTTAAAACCAACCTGCTAGAAAAATGTTTACTTCTTTTCCCCAAAACATGGAACTTCCCCCCACCCACCACAATCACACTGGCCTGCGGCACAGACTGGGTAATATTCAGAACTGCACCAGTGACAAGTTTACCGTCTAATATTTCACATGACCTTTGGAGGCTAGAAACAACAGGGAAATTCCACTGGAAAAAGAGCTTCCCAGCTTCCCACTGGGACATACCACTGCTTCTACCTCTGGAAAGCCCCAAGTCAGCATTGGACATTCACGATGATCGCTTTTATATGCAGTAGATTCATTTTGGTAGTTTTAGAAGTTTTTAAATTATGGATAATTTTTCTCTCACTCTGACCCTACATTTGGAGTCATGGTAACTAAATCAGCTTGCTTCACAGGTGGAGGGATATAAAAATACCAATAAAAATGTAAAATATAAAGTATGTCTATAAGAGTTCTTTGTAAAATGATGCATACACTGAATAGGCTATAAAAATATTCATATGGGCTGAGCTGTGTACGTCTCTATTTTTGGGTGGTTTGTTTTACCACACTGGTAATGCAGTCAGCTATAAAAACCTTTATACGACACCGTGCGAGCACGCGTTGTGTGTTTAGTAATTATGGGCCAGATTGTGAGTGGCTGTAGATCAGCATTAATCCACTAAAGTCAATGTAACTATGCCAATTTGCACCATCTGAAAATCTTCCCCTGTATAATAATGCCCATATAAAATGGGAATCCTTGTATAAAGTGCATGTAGCGGTGTGAACACATGACCATAATTGTATAATATAAGTTAGGATGGTGGCTACTGGGAGACCAAAAGCAGGGACACAAATAGGAGTAGGAAAATGTGTGAAAGCAACCATCTCCAAATAATCTGTTTCCTCTCTTGATTGAATGTTGGAGATGTTACTTAGAAACGACATAGCATACTAGGTATTTATGCATTATTAAAAAGGATGGTACATAAATCCCCCATGAGGATTTAACACAAATGTTCTCACTGCAGAAAATGGTTTCTGATGCCCATGCTTGAATGTCTCATAAAAGTGCACATGTGCTGAAATCCTGCACCCTTCTGTGCCACCCCGGTACTTGCACTTAGCAGTCACATTACCCTCCATGCCTGGAAAAGACTCGATGGCATAATACCTAGTTCAGTTTGGTTCTGGAACCAGGCCGAACTGGGATTATTTTTACCTCTGCTTGAAATCTTTGAAACATTATTACAATGCACTGTTTCAATAAAACGTACACAGAGCTTTCTTCCAAAGCACATGATCAGCAACGTCACATACAAACAGCCCCATTGAAATGCAGTTATTCCACTACCCTAATGGGCTGGAGGGGAGCAGCCATAATGTAGGATACAGGGCACAACACGTAAGGAAAACCCAAGTCCTCCCATAACTGAAGAGAATCATGAGCACTCACACAAAGCAAACGGGATCTTGGTAATGGCAATGATCTTGGTAATGAACAATGAGTTTCATGGCACTCAAATTGCCTATCTGGGAAGGAAGAAATGCTGAATTTGGAACTTGTAATTCCAAGGAGCCCAAGCAATATATGCCCAATGCCTCTTCCACAAAAACACCCTTCTAACTGAGCTTTCTCCGTCCATAGAGTCATGTAGTTTAAGACCAGAAGGGACCATCAGAACATCTAGTCTGACCCTCACAGGCCACTGAACCCTACCCCATGCACTGAGCCCAGTAATCTGGATTAAACTAAAGTATTGCAGCCCTCTGGAGACAAAACTATTGTGTGCCACAGGCAGAGAACAGAGGGCCTGGCATGCCACCAGTGCCTGAGGCCCCTGCAGTAGCTGGGAATGGATTTGGTGAGATATACCCAATCAAAGCTGGAAAGCGACTCACACCCCAGGCTGCAGAGGAAGGTGGACAATCCCAAGATCCCTGCGAATCTGACCTGGGGGAAAATTCCTTCCTGACCCTGAAAACAGCGATCAGGATGAGCCTGAGTATGTGAACAAGACACTCCTGACAAGCATCTGAAAAAGAATGCTGTGAGGCCACTCAGCACCGGGCCCCCCGTCTGGTGTCCCAGCTCCAGCCGTGGCCACCCCTGATCCCTAGTGGTGCTGTTGAACACCTTAAAGAGTAAAGCGCAAGAGTAGGGAGCAGGGCGTTTTCAGAGCAGGGTGATGGTGGTGGCAACCATTCATGGGCCAAGAGAGCCAAAGTTTCTTTGCCTTCAGAGTTGCAGAGCCGGTTTCTTGACTTTCAGGGTCTTTCTGAAGGGGTTACTTGTGAGTGCAGTGGGAGGGGGTGGTTTTGTTTATGTTAGTTGTTCAGGCATTGGTGCAGCAGGTGAATTGTAGGTTCTTAAAATTGTTTTTAGCATTTTTGCTTGGAGATTAAGAGGCGTCTCTTCTCTGTGCCACTGTGATGCCCTGCTCAGAACTGTGAGCCACTGTGTTACCTCTTTGCCTTAGCAAGAGTGAGCTTAGCTGTTGCTGAGCTGTGTGGCAGCTCCCTGATACTCCAGCCTGTCTGCCTTGACAGCAAACTCTTCAGGACTCTGCCAGTCTAAACCTCGCCTTGCAGGTGACAATTAGTGTACCCCAGTTCCTGAGTTCCCAGAGACATCTCCCACCGTGTCCAGTCCCTCTCACTGGGCACTCATAGAAATTATTAGGTTTTCTGCCCCCAAAGAGACAGTGGACATACGGGCCTGTCATAGGCACTGACTCCGTGGGTGCTCCGGGGCTGGAGCACCCACGGGGAAAAATTGGTGGGTGCTCAGCACCCACCGGCAGCTCCCCGCCAGCCCCAGGGCCTGCGCCCAGCTCACCTCACCACCATGCGATGTTGCGGGGCCCCGCCCCTGACGCCGGGCAACAGCACCCACGGGCGCCGACAGAAGTCGGCTCCTGTGGGCCTGTTAAGTTAGCTAAAGACTCGCACTTCACTTTAATATACAGCTCTGAGGTGGTTCTGTAGTAAAACAAGAATACATTTATTAACAAAGAACAGAGATTAAAGTGACACTAAGCAGGAGAAAAAGAAACAGGTCTGGTTACAAACAAAACAAAACAAAAACAAACTATGTTTTCCATGGAATAAACATTAATCTTAACAAGTTACAATCTTTGGCTAAGTAGTTTTCTTACTCACATCAGCTTCCCAGCATCTCCAGTCCTTGATGCCAGGGTCCCAACATTCACAACATCAAAGAAGGGTGCTGTCCTATTTGTTCCCTCTTTGATGGAGAACTAAAATGCCCATTTGCTCCCCTTATATTACTCGAAGTCCATTGTTTCTGCCTCAAGAGCCAGGAAGTATTCCTGCGGTGCAGACTCTGTTTCCCAGAGTGCTCACTAAGCTGCTGATAGCTTTGTTTCCCATATATGTAAATGTACTTTCATTGTCCTCTGCCAGTTATCAAGCCTGTCAGACAGGGAAACACATATTCCTTTGTGTAGGGCAGGCTGGGTTAATGCACTGCCTCCCAAATACATTTGAGGAACATATTTCTAGAACATATACAAAAGTCTTTGCACACAACCTGTACATCCCTCACACAATGATTCTAAGGACCAGCATCTCACCAGTTTACATATGATACCTTACATGACATCTTTTAGATACATATTACCACAACAGTGGCAGGCCCAAACATAGGGGCAGGCGACCCAGGCTGGGAGTGAGCCAGGCTCAGGGTAATGTTTTTGTTGTTAGGTACAAAAGGGAAAATAGAATGTTTGAAGTAAAATGTTTCAGGTATTCCGTATGTGGATTCATCTTTCTCTAACCTCCTAGAATGTTCCGGACCTTTGTAGAATCTCATGGAACCTTCCAAACTTCCTGAAAACTATACATTTTTTGAACCTCCTAGAACGTTGTCAGCCATGCCCTTGTGGGTATATAAGGGGTGGGGCATTGCCAGTCAGTCAGTGAGATATAAGAATTAAATGAAGTGAGAACCATCTGTGAAATGGTGAACCTTGTTTTATTGTGTAAGTGTGAAAGTTTGTGTTTTAAGACTTGAAGAGTGTAAATAGCAACTAATAAAGGACATATTTAACGAAAAGCCAGAGATATCTATAAAACCCCTATCTATGCAACCTAAGAACCTTTTACTTCTTTTGTCATGCTTTGTACATAATGTTTAATGACTTTCTAAGACTGCGGAACAGAGACTTTTGCTGTCCCTGGATTTTGCTCTCTGTTTTTCCGCAACAGAAAATGAAAGATGCCCCTGAAGAAGACTTCAGGAACTCAGTATAGGAAGCGAAAAGCTCAACTGCAAACTAGTTTGCAGCAAAGGGAACATTTGATGGGAAAATATCTGAAGCAGAATAACATAGACCAGGCTTTAGACTGTAGCGATTGTCTCGCAGAAGAAATTGAGGAGTGAAGTGTAAATGATGGAAGTCCTATTACTAAGGAATTATCAGATTTACCTGAATATAAGGAGTCAAAATGTGAGGAAAGTGATGAAGAATTGTCCAGTTTTCCTGGCGGCATAAAGGAGAGTGTGATGATAAAGAAGAATGTGACTCACATACAAAGGAGAGTAATGACAAAGAAAAATCTGGTTTACATGAAAAGGAGAGAAACAATAAAGAAAAATCAGCCTTGCATGATGACAGAAAGAGCAATGAGAAAAATTGTACACCACAAATCGGTACATCAGATCCTACTTTATGGCCGGTGACCCTAGACTCTGCCGATATTGATCGTACAATTTTGAATGGGCCAGGGAAACTCGAGGCTATGACATTTCCAGTAAATGAGCAGAAGTGACACTTCTCAAAGTCACACTGTGAAAGAGTGCTTGAGAATGGTGAGAAACTGAATTGGTGTTGGCTAGTTTATTCAAAATGAACTGACAAAGCGTTCTGTTATTGTTGCAAAATATTTGACAAGAATGCCAAATTGTTTCTTGTGCTTTCCACATACAATTGCTGACATAACTTAGCTGATGCTCTGAAGCAACATGAAAAGTCGTCCAGCTATTTTACGGCCTACTCCAAATGGATGGAGGTCAAGTTCAGGTTCAAGCTGAATAAATGCATAGATGCAGAAAACAAGTGCATTATTAATATAGAAACCCAGCATTGGTGGAACGTGCTCAAGCATCTGATCTCAATTACCCTCTTCCTTGCAAAGAATAATTTGGTTTTCTGGGGCTCGATGGATAAATTGTTCACTGAACATAACGGTAATTTCCTCAGTTTGCTATAGCTCCTTGGGAAATACGACGATGTCATGCGTGAGCACCTACATCGAGTAGTTCATAAAGAAGCTATGGACCATTACTCCAGAAAAACAATTAAAAACGAATTGATTGACCTTATGGCCAGCAAGGTGCTTGATGCAGCCCAGCAAAGCAAAGTCCTACACTGTAATAATGGACTGCACTCCGGACATTAGTCACAGTGAAAAGATGTCATTTACAGTAAGATTTGTTGATGACAAGAATGGCTGTATCCAAGTAAAGGAACACTATCTGTTTCTGGTCTGTGGATGACTCTACTGGAAAAGGCCTAACAGAACTGTTTATGAACGTTTTGAATGAACATCAAATAAAGCTTCAGCCAAGGCTACTACAACAGTGCAAACATGAAGGGAAGTGGCGTCCGGGCAAGGAGCCTTGTTCTGAATCCAAGAGCTTTCTTCGTGCTTTGTGACTGCCGTTCTCTCAACCTGGTTGTGTCTAATTCAGTGTCACCTTCTTTAGATTCAGTATCTCTCTTCAGAATACTGCAAAGGATATACATCCTGTTTTCAGCATCAGCTCTCAGGTGGAAGATCCTCACGGACAATGTTACAAATCTGACCAAGAAGCTGCTAAGTGACACTCTCTGGGAGAGCCACAATGACAGTGTAAAGCTAGTCAGGTACCAAGTGACTGATGTTTATGATGCCCTGATGGAACTGGTGCAGTCGAGTAAAGCTGAGGCTGGAATCTGACACCAGGCATAAAGTCTGGCAAACCAGATCACTGACTTCATATTTCTGGTCTCAATTGTTTTAATGTAATCCTTAAAATTAAGAAGTTTCTATAAGATCAGAGGAAACAATTTTTTATTTGCTTATATATGGTAGGAATAAATACAGATTTACAGATTTTAGTATGCCAATTTAGCATCTTACATGACAGGTCTAAATCATGCATGCAAATCGTGCATCAAAGTCGTGAAATGGGCTACAAATGCAATAAAAAATAAGGTATTCAAAAGTTGAACAAATGGAAGGGAGTCACCGAAGACTCTCCTCACTTGGGGCACCATTTGGTCTAGGGCTGGCCCAGGTCTCAAGCCTGATATGACTTAAGAGTATGGTGGGCCAGTTGGTGTTGAGGGTCCCAGTGACCCAATGGAAATACACTGGCATAAACCTGGGGTAGTGGAAAGGACCACTGGACTCTAAATAAAGAGAAAGGGAAGGTTTTACGGTGAGGCTGAAAGCCCCACGGTGATTCAGCATCCTGGATGGTGGTAGTTCCCGAAAGATGAGACAGCAAAGAGCCTGATTTCCCCCCGCCCACCTTTGGGAAGCTGTGGGGAGGGGACATAGACTGCAAGAGTGGTATGAGTGGATTTGAGGAGAGAGAAGGAGAAGCAAGTCTAGAAAGACTTCTAAAAACGGGTGGGGGAGGCCAATTTGAAGCAGACTGACTGATAGATGGAAACCAAGGAAACCCAGCTTTATGGAGCGAGAGAGTTAACAGAAACATAGCTCGCTGGTGACATGGAGATAAGCCACTTAGGCCGTCAGCTCATGATTTATTCGTCAAGTCAACTCAGCTTAGATATGCTCAGTAAACCTCTGCTGCTTGGAGGTTTTACCTTCAATACAATCTGTTTGGGAAGGCTTTTAAAACCACTCTTTTTTTTAAAAAAAAGGCTTTAGGAGGAAGCATCTGCTCCAGCCAGCATCTTTGTGTGTTTACTTAACAAGTAGAGGTCACCTTTCTACCTGAGCAGATTTCTTATCAAGCTTGACTCCTCTTTTCCCAGGCATAAAAGCTCAGGCCAGTTAGCAGCATGACAAGGCGAATTGAGTTGAAAGTTCATGTGAATAGAAAGGAAAGTAATGGGATCTGTGGGATACAGTTAATCAAACAGGTACTTTTTTTTTTTTAATTCCAAATCTGAAACTGCATTTTGTTTGTGGCCACTGGAAGCAACCAGCACCACTCAGTGGTAATACTAATGATGGCTCTGCAAATGTCCTAGGACAGCTTGTGTTCTGTAAATCGCTGAGCACGTTCTGTGGTTTTTACAAACCGCTATCCATCCTACATACAGACTTGACTGTCAATAATATAAAGTGTGTATTTATACTTAATGGATAGCTTTAAAGCAATATAGCTGTTGCTTTCTATCAGAGCCCATTAAAGAAAAAAAAATCCCAGACGTGACAAGGACTGAGTCATCCAGAATTCGGACCTTACCAGAAATATCTATAACCCAAGTCTTTAAATTTCTCCCTACATTGAGGGAGGCTGGAGCACAATTTGGACAATCTCTGAAGCAATTAAGTTGCATCCATATGAAAAGAAAACTGATCTTTATTTCTGACCGGTGCTGCTGCACATTTCCTATATCCTATCCCTTCGCTGGCATTGGACCAATGCCAGCAAATGTAATCAGGGCAGTGGCCTCCCCAGGAATTGAAATTGGGGGGGGGGGGGGGGGGTGTTCAAATGTACTGGGGGGGGTGTCACTAAATTGGCATGTAACTAGTTCACAAAACTGGGGGGGGGTGTTGGGGAAATTTAGGGGGGGGGGGGGTGTAGGGAAATCTCTGAATCAGGGCCTTTCTAAAAAATCACAAATTGCTACATGGAAAATGCTGCATAGCAAGTATGTTCAGTACATGGAGTTGGCATTTCAGAGGGGGGGGGGGTGTGTGTGTGTGTGTGTGTGTGTGTGTGTGTGTGTGTGTGTGTGTGTGTGTGTGTGTGTGTGTGTGTGTGTGTGTGTGTGTGTGTGTGTGTGTGTGTGTGAGAGAGAGAGAGAGAGAGAGAGAGAGAGAGAGAGAGACTGAAAAGTTGGTGCCTTCTTCTAGCCATCCTACCTGAGAACTAATAAACCCAAGGGGAAGAGAGGAAAATGGTTTCCAACTAGAGATGCAATTAATTCTCACTGTTATTGAAATAAAACTTTGTGCTTCCACCATGTCTTTTTGTCTAAGGAGCTCAAAGGCTACCACAGCTATCCCTAAAACTTGCCAATTGCATTAGCTAACTAGATAAGTATTTGTGGTTAGATAACATTAGTGCAAAGTATTTCTTATGCAGGGGAAGATACTGCAAATACTTAGGTATCCTACTTATCTCGGGTAAAATTGGCAAGTGTTCAAAGAAGAAAGCACTGAAGAAACCATGTGAGTTCAATGTACTAGTCACAATATAACTGCAAGGTAAAATGGTACCTGTTTTACAGATGGAGGGAGATACATGGAGGTTAAGGTCCAAACTTTTAACAGGGGCCTCCAATTCTGGGTGCCTCTGTGTGTGGGAACTCAGCGTTAGAGATGCCGAGCACCCGCTGCTCTATTTAAATAGATGGACCCTGAAGATGCTCAGCAGCTCAGAAATCAGGCCCTCATTGTATAAAATGAGGCATGCAGAATTAAAAGGAACTGCAGACAATGTGGCTCCCAATTATTTGCCCAAGGTTACACAGTAAGTCAGTGACCTAGCCAGGGATAGAACCCAGGGGTCCTGCCCACCAGTCTTTTTCTCTTAATCAGAAAACTGCAGTAATTTGGAAAGCCATGCAATATACTTCATAAAAGGGATTCCCTCTGGAAAGGTTCCAAGCTTCAGTGGGGTACTGTTGAGGTATCACAGTGAAGTGGGAATCAGTGTCCTATGACTTCACAAAAAGAAGGTCAGTGCTGAGTTGTTTGTGTGGTGAAAGCCAGTCCCCCTAGCCTGAGCAGTGAGTACATTTGTCACATATGGCTGTGCATTTTATTGATCAGAGCACAGTTTCATTTACAAACTGTACATATAGCATGACTGCAATGCAGCTACCTCTGGAGTGGAGAGTGTCTACCATCCAGCATGCTGACCACAGCAGAGAAAAGAAATTTTTTTGCCCAACGACACTGGAGGAGCAAACCCAGCACTTCTGAAAAGTGCTGTAAAATCTATGGTGTCGAAACCAAAGGTTAGTTTTTAAGCTCATCTTTCAAAGATTCTCACGCCGTAACCTGCAAGGAACTCAAATTATTTACCTTACCAGGCTGGAGTCCCAGAGCCAGATCATCAATTGGTATAAATCTGACTTACATTAGCTGAGGATCTGGCCCTAGGTGCTTAGAAGGCTAAGACCTCAACCAGATTTTTTTATTCTTTAACTTCCATCTTATTTTTAAAACCTTTGGGCCTGATTCTGCTATAATTTACCCTAAGGTAAGGCAGGAGCAACTCCACTGAGTAATATAACTATAAAAACAATGTGGGAATGGAATTAGGCCCTACATTATCAAGCTTCTAGAATCTGCATCATAGTTAGAAGATCCTTTAGCCTCATTAATTTGTGACTGCTCCTTTCTATTCACTTAGAAATGTATTAGAAGTAAAAAATCCTAGTTTCAGAAATGTTTTTCCTTCCCTGTGCTAGTCATAACCTTGTAGATTATTGCACTGAAAGGGTACTTTAAATCTAATTTATTTTGCCACTAATGCTGATTGTTTGTTTGGATGAAAGGAAAAATCAGTGTTGGCAATGGAAACAAATGGTGTACTTTCACCTTTATTTCCAATCAGTGTCTAGTCAGTTTCACTTTCAGGTTCTCAGACACACAAACTGCTGCTACAGTGTTTGGCTCGCAAAAGGTATGTGTAAATCCAATCAACAATGTTTTTTTTGTTGGAGTTAAAAATAACTAAATCAGGGGAACTTTGTTGTTCTATTAAACAATGGTTTCTTTTATAAAACCTAAGTTTATCTGAATCTAAAATTTGGTATTGTGTCTACCTAAGTATTCCCTTAAATTGATAAAAGATATTTGTTTTAGTTATCCCTGGATTTTAATTGAAGGGAGATTCTAATTTGTGCATGATATCATATCATAATTTACCAGGGTATTTCACACAGTTGTGATTTGCTCTCTGCTACAACTCAGGAAACTGACGAATTAAATCAAACTGTCCAAGCCATCCTCAGTCAGCTCTAACCAGCACAGGCCAGCTGGGCTCATGCTAGTTAGCCACAAATGAGAAAGAAGTTGGCTAATCTGCTACAAACAGTAACAATGACCCCGCAACTATGCAGGCAGTACCGTGCACACTTAATTCCACATGGCACATTCCTCATATCATTGTTATCACCAGCCATTAATGTTATGCTTATAAAAAGCACACCGGATCTTTCAGGGGGGAAAGGCAATACGCCGCGTTTATTGAAAATACAACAGTTAGCATATGCATTCAATTACACAACACACACACACACGTCCTGCAGGTGGTCTTTATGGTTATCAGTCTGTACATTGATTACATTCTGTTTAAACATTTGGGGGCAGTTAAGTTCCAGTAGAACCCCCTTATGTTCTTTTAGCAAATTTGACTAAATTGTCCATAGTCAAATGATTTCAATCAGATAGTCTCTTTGCCTGGATTATTTACAGACATTCCTTTGGGTAAGGGCCCATTTTTCCTTCAGAATGGCTGCAAAGAAACCAAGAATTCTTTTTCTCTTTAACATTTTCATGACATTTAACTGCTCAGTTCCCTCCAGCAAGTACAGAGTTAACTTCTTACTGTCTTTTCTTCAATCACTTGCTTATCCCCCAAAATGACACCTTCATCAACTCAGATTTCACCATTCCAAGTATTGTCTCAGGGATCTGAATTCCCCATGTCTGCACTTACTCCTTTCCTTACTCCTGCCAATATGTCCTCAGGGCTTCCAACCTGTTTTCCAATTCCTTTATTTGTTGCCTGCCTGCTTGTCTGGGCCTGATCCTGCTTTCCTCGCTGAACCATCCCTTTCCATGGGCACAGGCTTTGTTCCATTACCAATTTAGCAAGCAGGGTGGGCTCCTCAACTTGCCCCCACCCCTCCTGGTTCCTTTCCTTAAATATTTCTTTCAAAATTGTGAAATCACCACAATATCACTCACAAAAAATACTACACTGCCCAAACTCCTATATCCTTCAGAGTTTGGTTTAACAGAGCAAGATCTGTTTAAAAGGAGTAATCTCGTGAACAAAGTATCATCTTTGGATTGCTTCCTTTTAAACATTTCTTACACAGGTGCTACCACTATTTTCCCACACTCCTATATCCCTCAGCGTTGGGTCCCACATAGAAAATACTGCCTGAACATATTTCTTTATTAATCTCTTTTACCTTTATAACTCTTCCATGCCCACGCTCGTGCTGGGATTTACAAAACACAAAAGTCTATACCCACTAAAAAGAACTCTGCCTGACACAGCAGGAGGGGGAAACTCTAAGCCCCCTACCTTTTGGGCTCAATCCTGCTACGACCAAGGGTATATTCATCTATGCAATTTTTCCCCGACAGATGGGTGGGAGTGAGGACTCTAAACCTCCCCCTAATGGCCCAGCACCTCTACAACCAGGGGTGTATAGACCTAG
The DNA here is from genome assembly GCA_033296515.1 of Macrochelys suwanniensis. Classification (NCBI taxonomy): domain Eukaryota; kingdom Metazoa; phylum Chordata; order Testudines; family Chelydridae; genus Macrochelys; species Macrochelys suwanniensis. The sequence goes on from CM065776.1 coordinate 242,079,943, forward strand.
ACAGTTTGTATGTATCTTATCTGTAAAGTTTTCCCGTACAGACAGGTCAGAGCAAGGACTCTAATCCTCCCCCTATTGCCCGGCACTTCTATGACCGGGGGTGTGCACACCTGAATGACTGATCACTTTATACATATGGTATACCTTTTAGCAATATTTGGCAGTATTTTCAACAATCATAGTGCATACCTTCCCCCTTTCGCATTTCTCCACCAAAAATGTTATGCTTATAAAAAGCACACGGGATCTTTTCAGGGGGAAAAGGCAATACTCTGCATTTATTGAGAATACAGCAGTTAGCATATGCATTCTATTACACAACACACACAAGTCCTGCAGATGGTCTTTATAGTTACCAGTCTGTCGTAGTTCGAGTCAATCTAATGGCCAGTTAGATTGAGCACGAGTGAGGAGCTGGGCTCTATAGGTCGCAATCCGATGCTCTGAGGCTTTGCAGGACTCAACCCAGAGTTTCATGGCAAAACACCCCATCTTTATAGTTGTAAATTCCCATTTGAATCCATGCATTTTGCAATGTCATCCTGTAATCATTAGTCCTTAAGTGGTGTTAATCTTGGGGTTTTCTGCTGTTATCATTTGATGGTTATTGTCCGGCTTCCCATGGTTATCTCCTATTTGTTGTCTCGCCTTCGGGAGTGCCTGCCTCACCTCTGAGGTCATCAATGCTGCTAACATGTTTAGCATCAGATACAATGGATGTTTTCAGATTGTCTCATGGTGTTTCCAAGTCTCTCTTCACTCCTTCCTTGACCATCTGGTTTTAACAATGGCCTTCACACCTTATCTTTTCCTGATGCATACACTCCTCATTCACACAGTCTTTTACAGAGGATCTTCAAAGGTATTCAAACAGCAGTATTTTGTGTTGAGCAAGAAAGGCATTATAAATTAAACTTCACTAAATTCTGTGGTCAAAACAGTTTATATTATGGCCCGGACCTTCAACATTCCTTTAATCTAATTAACATAGACACAATACAAGATCCTGTCTCTTACTTACTAGACCTTCAAACAAAGAAATGTACATTTAACTAGAGGGCCTAATTTATAATACATATAGGAAACCATAGTAGACATTATAACTTATCCTAAAACGGGGTGACCATAATCAGCTATAAGGATTGTTCTGGTCTGTCCCTGTCTTAACATCAGAACAGACACTGGCAGTCTGTCAGATGTGTTTCTATCAATGTCCCAGTGGGTCATTCCTTTCTGCTATGCAAAAAGGGTGGCTGGCAGGATGATCAAATCATACATTAATATATTTAATGCATACTACATTATTATAATCGTCAATTATTATAACCTCTAATACAACTATAAAATCCTACTCCTACATTTATACTTGTTTACTCCTAAATTAAAATATGCTGAGGAATGCTTGTTAAAGAATGCAAGGATAGTTTTATTTGGCATGGGAGAACATTCTGGTTTCAAGTTTTTAAAAAAAGCACCTCTGTTTAAAACAAACACTCTCCATAGCTTTGAAAAATCAACTCTTGGTAAAACTTAGTCCAAGCTAACAGCACACACCTGTGTCTAACTGTGGCTGAAACTATTCCTGCAGTAGATCCTCTCAAAAGAAAAGAGTTGTTGTTGTTGGCGTCCGTTAGTCTCGAGGGACGATGGATATGCACCCATGGGGAATGACTGGAGTGTCCTCTCCAGGGCGCAAGCCAGGGCAGGGTGATATGGAGGAACAGCTGTTGCCCATGCAGCAGAACCCCCCTCTCCACGCAACTGATGGATCCAAGGGAAAGACAATGTCAATACAACTTGGCACCAGTGGCGTCGCAGGAGTTGCCGGAATGACGTTGAGGACAATGTCAGACCGCCATCGGGACTCCGACACCGGATTTGGTTTCAGGGTTGACTCCCTTAGCCTTTCCCATGAGTGGGTATTGCCACAAGGCAGCAGAGGTTTTAAATCAGAGTTTTCCTTCTCCTAGGTGGGCTGCCTTCCAAGGCTGACGAGCCCCACCTACCCGAAAAGTCATCCCATTTGATGAGTGCTTGACACACATAAGGGAATTGCTTCCCTGGCCTAAATTTCTTCCTCTGGATGGTACCTGAAGTACAGCGAAGTACTTCAGTGTTAGCTACAACTGGGATCAGATTCCAAGGCTGAAGTTAGTGCCTTAGGCCCAGTTCCTTATTCAAAGGCCAAAATATTTTCAAAAATTCATCACTGTAAGTTTAAATGTTATGAAGTTTCACCAAAATAAATGAGAGTGAATTTTATAAGTTTATATGCAAGCTAGACCCTACTCAGATATGGTGTAATTGCCTCTTAATTTGAACAAGTCACTGATAATTAATGATGTATAATGACAAAATATGCTAAGTAGTGCAGCCCTGTGACCACTGGACTGCTCTGAAGGAGCTGGACATGCCAGTCCTCAGCCTAAAGCTTAACTTCTGGGTGAGGTGCTGTGTCCTAGCCCCACTTCCATATTGCAAATGCTCCTTGTATAAACAACTGGGACTAAGGCCCAGATGCTCAAGGGTATTTAGGTACCAAACTCCCATTGAAATCCTTTGAGAATCTGGGCTAGATCCCTGTGCGGGACTATTTTTTTTAATCCCGCTCCTGTCCCATCTCACAATCCCCACCCACTCTCGTCCCACCCCGCAATACCCATTCCCACTCCCGCATTGTTTGTTGAATTTTTATCCCATTCCCGCTTTTATGGCAGCATGTCCTGTGGGACCCGCGGGCTCCCCAGTCCCATTGCAGGGCTCTAATCTGGGCCTAAGAAATCAACTTTAGCCTTATGTTCAGGTTGCCATCTGGTCACTTCACAGCAACCCTCAACACAATTAAATGTAATAGGCAGCTCTCTAAAAGACCCCACTGTCCCAACAACCCCTTCCACTTAGTAACTGCCTCCATATAACTGCTGCTAAAATACACAATCTACATTAGGCCATGGAAGTTTTTTTTTGTTTCCTATAAGAAATGCGGAGGTACCATAAACCACAAGCATAAGTCCTACACAGTATCAGTGGTGGAATGTTGTATTAGGTAATGAAACCTTTTGCAGTGGTCACCTAGGATTCGGCATGAGTATAAAGCTGATGCTAATTATCTGAAGAAGCAACTGCTGCTTTAGACCAGCCTACAGCTTGCAAATTTCATCCATTTCTTTCTCGAACAAGAAGAGGGGAAAGAGGCTTGTTTTCATTGTATGAACTTGCTTCCCGTACCATCATTTTTAGCAGTAAAAATAGCCAACCTCAGTGAAAGATACTCTGGGATCTTCCTGTTCACTTTCTCCAGCCTTTTCCCAACAGTTTGCAATGAAGCTGAAACATGTTTTTGCAAACACCAATCCCCAAAATTGTCAGTATATAATTCTGCCCAAATGTATAAGGAGGATCCCCTTGTTTAAAAAAACAAACACAAACAAAAAAAACAGTGGTATTCTGTAGTAACGGTCCAAATTATGGACCATTATTGTCACTTTCCCCACTTAACATTGGCAAAACTATCTACAATTTCAAAATAAATTACTATAAAATTATCAGACCTCTTTTTTCAGTTCAAGATATCCATTTCTAACATGCTATCGTACTAACATAAGACAATGTTGCTCATCACTACAAAACATTTACATTTTTAATAGCTATGGGATGATGTAATCGATATAGTTAAAAATACAAATTTACGAAATCTGCATGCACTCGCAAAACCCTCCCACCCTCACATTTCATAATCCAATCACATCAACCATTCAATTTCTAAATAGAAAAATATCCTTCCATTTCAACACACTAGCACTATGAGAAAACGTATCTGTTTGACATAGCTGACTGTCCCCTGGAACTATATTTCCTTAGAATTCTTTATCACTTTAGCCCTAATGCTGCTGCATAGAATTGCATGGCTTCCCCACCCCTGCAGGCAGAGTAGGGTTACATAGATCTTGTGTCTGGATCCACAGTGCAGATCCTGCATAGCCATTGCTTTGTATGTCAGCAAGGAGGTGGAGAGGGAGCAAGGAGTAGGTGAAGCAATTGTTCCACACACCCAACATGCCTGGGGCAGGGATTGTGTAGTATATTCCCCCTAATGAAATAGCAGAACTATAGCAGGTGGTTGTCTCTGTGTGTCGGTGTTTACCGGGGCTGCTTCTGGGCTTGTGTGGTGGTGCAGTCTGGACACTGTTTCTTGCACAGGACCGTCCATAAGGGCACTTTCTAACCCTTGATCAATCTAGAGTATCAATGGTATACATCCAGCAACGTTTCCATTATGACCCAAAGCAAGGGGGCAAAGTTCAGGTAGGGTGGGCAGGCAGTGTAGTCCCGTGGCGTATTGAAGTACCATATAGCAATAGAGAATAGGGTGGATCCCTTAACTCTTCACATCCAGACTTTTTAATGTTTGAGGTATTCTTTTTTAAGTTGTAGACTTTTGGTAAGGAAAAAAGAAATAACTTTGGAGAAGTTGGGAGTTGAGTGGAGTCCATCGGACCTAATTCACTTTCGGAGTTATTTGCGAATTTCCAGTACTGTATGTGCTCTTTTAGCTTTGGTGTCTGAGATCAAATGTTCAAACTTGAGTGCCTAAAATTAGGCATATAGGGTGGGATTCACAAAGGTACTTAGGCATTTGACTCCCATCAAAATCAATGGAAGTTAGGCCCCTAGATATCTTTGTCAAGTTCACCCCTGCAGGCCTATTTAGACACTTAGACACTCTACTCTTGCAAATACATATGCTCAGGTGCATAAAGTTAAGACGTGTGCTTAAGTGTTTTCAGGGTCAGATTTGGTGCCTGTGAGAGATGCTGAATGGCCACAATTCCTGTTGACTTCTATAAGAGCTGTGGGTGCTCAGACCATTAAGTCCAGACCTCCTTATACTGGCAATCAAGTTTGAAAAGTTTGGCCACTGTTTATTCAAGCTGCAAAATGTCCAATTGAAAGGGGTTGTTTCAGAGGTTCTGCAGCAGCTGAGGGCATTCTATGTGGCCGAGATGGCTAAAAGATCCCAAAAGTCCTGGTACTGAAGGGAGAATGAATTGCTGGTCCTGGGCAGCGGGCTTGAAAATTTCAGGGGCTGGTTTAGTATTCAGTATGCGGTGATCTGAAGAGTCAGAGCGTGCTTTAAAAATGTCAGTGCACAAACGTGCATGCACGTTCTCCCAGGCCCTGCTCGGCTCTTCAATAATGCAGCAGGCAATGATTATGATACAATTTTATAGCTTCACTAACCCCAAAGGATCCCCAAAGTGCTTTACAAACTGACATTCTGTATAACTGATGGGCTGGGCCATCCTTTCTCCTACATGGTCCAGAAGGGCAGGCACTACTACAATTACCAGGCAAATCTACCCAATAAGCATAGAAGCAGCGGAACAGAGCTAAATTGGAATCATTCCTCCCTCTCCTCAAACCTACAGAAGCTGCTTTGTCCATGTCAGGCCAGAGAGGGATAGAGTTGAGGAACAATCACTGCAGCTGAAATTGTATGCTAGGAAACTGGCCAAAGCCAGCAGGAGGGGGGATGTGTTTCACTGATGAACCAACTGGGTAAGGCTCTGATCTTGCAAAGGCTTGGGCATGTGCTAACCCTATGACTTCAGTAGGGCTATTCATGAACAAATGTTAAGCATGTGCTGTAGTGTTTGGAGGATTGGTGCTGTAGTGTGTAGAAACTGAGTAGTGTGAGCAATGTTTGCGAGCTCTTTAATGGCCCTTATTGTCTCCTGTAGTCCAGGAGCCATCAGAACCCTACCAGAGCAGTCATGTATATATGTAACCTAGGCTTTGCATGGTGCATATAGTTAGTAAATATGGTTATCTGATCACCATTGTGCCCAGGTGGTTCCTCCATATTATGTATGTTGAATAAAAAGTGAAAGATCGAATAGATGCCTTACGCCCTGATCCTTTCATGAGCTGCATGTAGGTTCACCCTGATGCCAATGCCTAGCTCTGTGGAAGTCAATGAGCCCCTGTGGGGTCCAGAAGCCTGCCTGTGCAAAGCACCCCCTACGTTTGAGGCCTACATTTAGAAACCACTTGCACTCCTTCAGAATGTAAGGTGATTTATAGAGTGGAACTCTAACTCTATTGAAGTCAGTGGCAAAACTGTCATTGACTTCCGTGGGGCCAGGATTTCATCCAAGGTCTCTTAAGCCTGGAACCTGCAGAGAGGCACTAGTAAAGCGGAGATCATGGCTGCTTCATAGAGTCCCATCATCTTCAACCGGACTTCGTGTGTGAGTGACAGGACCACACTTAGAGATCCCTCTGCAGCATCAGGGCCTCTTTGATCCTCCAAACAGGGACTGCCTATTTTCATCATCACTGAGCATATTACACTGGTCTACAATTTTTGAGAAGATGTCTGCTTCAGAGATAAAATGTGCTATTTAGTATGTATTTTGATGTGCTGAATTCAAATATGACAATTAAAACAACTGATTGGCTACTGTTTCTAAGATATTTAAGTTTTTACATTTTATGTCTATGTATATTGTGTAGATAGTAGAGTTTTAATAATAAATTGTAAACCTAGGTCTTTTCATGTGTTTATGGTTGCTTTACATGATACTATTTCACCTGTCCTGTTTATGTAACGCTTTAAAAATCAGCAAAGGGGTTATATAAATAAAATTTATTATGAAACAAAAGGCAAAAAACTATTATGTACATAGTTTAGTCCTATTCAGTGTCTACTCGGCGCTTCTTGGCTTGTCTCTTGTATTCATTAAATGGAGCGTCTCTTGTCACTGTCCAGCAATAGTCTGCAAGCATTGATGGGCTCTATTTGCCCTGATAGCGTTTCTCCATTGTTGCAATGTCCTGGTGAAATCGCTCACCGTGCTCGTCGCTCACTGCTCCGCAGTTCGGTGGAAAAAAATCTAGATGAGAGTGCAAAAAATGTATCTTTAGTGACATGTTGCAACCAAGGCTTTTGTATGCCTTGAGGAGGTTTTCCACCAACAACCTGTAGTTGTCTGCCTTGTTGTTTCCGAGAAAATTGATTGCCACTAACTGGAAGGCTTTCCATGCCTTTTTTTCCTTGCCACACAGTGCATGGTCAAATGCATCATCTCGAAGAAGTTCACGAATCTGAGGACCAACAAAGACACCTTCCTTTATCTTAGCTTCACTTAACCTTGGAAATTTTCCACGGAGGTACTTGAAAGCTGCTTGTGTTTTGTCAATGGCCTTGACAAAGTTCTTCCTCAGACCCAGCTTGATGTGTAAGGGTGGTAACAAAATCTTCCTTGATTCAACAAGTGGTGGATGCTGAACACTTTTCCTCCCAGGCTCCAATGACTGTCGGAGTGACCAATCTTTCTTGATGTAGTGGGAATCTCTTGCACGACTATCCCATTCGCAGAGAAAACAGCAGTACTTTGTGTATCCAGTCTGCAGACCAAGCAAGAGAGCAACAACCTTCAAATTGCCACAAAGCTGCCACTGATGTTGGTCATAGTTTATGCACCTCAAAAGTTGTTTCATGTTGTCATAGGTTTCCTTCATATGGACTGCATGACCAACTGGAATTGATGGCAAAACATTGCCATTATGCAGTAAAACAGCTTTAAGAGTCGTCTTCGATGAATCAATGAACAGTCTCCACTCATCTGGATCGTGAACACTGTTGAGGGCTGCCATCACACCATCGATGTTGTTGCAGGCTACAAGATCACCTTCCATGAAGAAGAATGGGACAAGAGCCTTTTGACGGTCACAGAACATGGAAACCCTAATGTTACGTTCGTGGGAGGCTGTGGGCCTACCAAGGGTGCTCTGCAAGAACGAGGCCCACACACTCTGTGAGTTATTGGCTTTATTGAAGGCAAAGTGACACATCCGCAACGGGGACTCCTGGCGTTGCTGTCACGGAGATGGGGAACCCAGCTCACCATAATTCGGGCCTGGTACGGAGTGCCAAAAACGGGGCGGACTCATACAGCTATATACAGACATCTCAGACAGAAGCAAGCAGGGGCCGCCTCCTGGCCCAAGGCCATACAAGCAGAAGCTATTTTAATTAGCTCAAAACAGATTGCAGCTGGTCGGCCATGACCTACAGTGGCTGGCCACTAAAAGAGTGTGAGAAAGCAAAATAACACCCTGACAGAGCATGAGAAAGCGAACACACCCTTGCTATGCCGTAACACACTCTTCCGTGGTACCCTACACCTAACATCACCTGCCAGGAGATTCCACTGCTGTAGTCTGGAGCCCAAAAGCTCTGCCTTACCCTTGGGTAGTTCCAAATCCCTGACAAGGTCATTCAGTTCACCTTGTGTTATGAGGTGTGGTTCAGAGGAGGAGGATGGGAGAAAATGTGGGTCCTGTGACATTGATGGTTCAGGACCAGAAGTTTCATCCTCTTCCTCGTCTGACTCAAGTGAGAATGATTCTGGTGCATCAGGAACCGGCAGTCCTTCTCCGTGGGGTACTGGGCGTATAGCTGATGGAATGTTTGGATAATGCACAGTCCACTTTTTCTTCTTTGACACACCTTTCCCAACTGGAGGCACCATGCAGAAGTAACAATTGCTGGTATGATCTGTTGGCTCTCTCCAAATCATTGGCACTGCAAAGGCATAGATTTCCTTTTCCTGTTCAACCACTGGCGAAGATTTGTTGCACAAGTGTTGCAGCATATGTGTGGGGCCCACCTCTTGTCATGTATGACACAATACCAGCTTCAGATTGCATCATTCATTGTTTTGCCTAAAAAGCAAGTACTGTCCAAACCCAGTCATAGATTTATTCATAGATCCAGTCAAAGATGTATTTTAGTCATTTCTGGTTTAAATTGAGATCCCTTCCCTTTATAACTCACTTATCCTCCACCATTCCCAAGTCAAGGGTCGTATATACTGACCCAATAGCATGTCTTGAAAACTAGAGCCAATCAACAATTTTAAGCATCATTTTCGTTCTCAGTGACCCAGAATTAGTAAAGTTTGACTACATTTATTTCAGAAGCATTTTGGCTGTAGAGCAGTGTTACCAGTGTTTAAGAAAATAGCATTCTTAATAAAATCTCCATTTGTCATTAAGAAAAATGAAGATCATTAATTTTATTGAAATTTAGACTTCCTCCATCTAGGTAGAAACATAGCATATTCCTGTCAAAAATGGGTATTGAGTAGAAAAATTACGACACAAAATACAACTTACAGTTGTTCATTTTTTTTTTTTCCGGGAAAGCAGACTGGTGTAATACGCAGCGGAGATCTCCGGGATGTGTTTAGTCCATTGTAGCGCGAGCCCTGGGACTAGAATGTGGAGATGGATGATACTCTCTGCTCTCTCTCTCTAGTGGGGAGATGGTGAAAAGGCAGATCTTGCCAGACTCATTTAAATGAATTATAATGTTGTTTACCCATAATTCCACCGATTGAGGGTTTTTGGGGGGGTTGTTGAAATTTATGTGATTTGATAAGTAAAGGTGATAACAGCGTATAATTACGGCACTCATGAAAGGGCATTGGAATTGTGCAGGATTGGCCCTGGGTAAGTGGTCGACATGAGCAATGGACTTTGGCTGGGTGGTAAATTTTGGGCTCAACAAATCGGGATGGGGCTTCTCCTTCTTTGGAAATGAAGTGCTCGAGTGGAGGGAGCAGGGCCTCTGCCCAACAACCCTGTTCTGGGTTCCCTAGCTGGAGATTTGGCATGCTGTGTGGAGGAATTTGTGGGTGTGGACCTGTAGAGGCAGAGTTTGACTCCACAGCAAGCCCTAATTGAACCAGTACAGGTAGTGGAGCAGAGCCTAACTCTGCAGTGAGACCTGAGTGGACCAGTGGTGGTGGCAATCTGAACTGATTTCAAAGTGCCCCCGGCCACATGCCTGTTAGAAGCAGAGCTGAAATCCCAGAGCTGGGCCTGGTAACTTCTCTGCAGAGTGTAACCTGGTGGAGCAGTTCTATTAGGACTGGAGCAGGCCAGCAGAGGAGAACCACCACTAGACATCCCTTGGCTACCACTGAGACTAACTCAGCCTCTGAGTGGGTGTTAGGTGGGTGGCGTTTGTGGGGATGCAGAGTTTGGGCCTCCCTCTATAAGATGGACACTTATTAAGGACGGAGGGTTGACCAAACCCCTGAGATATTGATTTGGGTTGCTCTGTTTCTTATAGACAAATTAATATATTCTCTGCATTTTCATAAAAAGATACTTGTGCTCTTGTGAGGGTCTGCTCAGGATACCCAGACCTGTAAGGCACTGTGTTACTCCTCTTCCTCAGCAAGTGAGGGCTTTACCGCCGCTAAGTTGTGTGTCAGCTCCCTGATACCCTAGCCAATCTGTCTTGCCAGCAAACTCTTTGATACTCGGCCAGTTTAAACCTTGCCTTGCAGGTAACAATCAGTGAACCCCAGAGACAGCTCTGTGCAGTGTCCAGTCCTTGTCAGTGACGCTGTCAGAAATTATTAGGTTTGCTGCCTCCAAAGAGACAGTGTACACACCAGTCTGTTAGGTTAGCTGAAGAGACCCTCACTTCACTTTAATACAAAGCACTGAGATGGTTTTATAATAAAACAAGAATAAGTTTATTAACAAAGAACAGAGATTTAAGTATCAGAGGGGTAGCCGTGTTAGTCTGGACCTGTAAAAGTGGTAAAGAGTCCTGTGGCACCTTATAGACTAACAGACATATTGGAGCATAAGCTTTTGTGGGTGAATACCCACTTCTTCTCATGCATTTGAAGAAGTGGGTGTTCACCCATGAAAGCTTATGTTCCAATACGTCTGTTAGTCTATAAGGTGCCACAGGACTCTTTGCCGCTGTTAGAGATTTAAGTGATACTAAGCAAGAGAAAAAGAGACAGGTCTGGTTACAGGCAAAACAAACACTCTTCTTAGTGACTACAACTTAATTCTTCCAAGTTACAATCTTTGTCTAAAAGAGTTTCTTACTTACAGCAAGCTATCAGCAGCTTCTGCCCTTCAGGCCAAGAGGATCCAATTTTAAAAGGCTCATAGGCCAGGTCTACACTAGTCGGGGGCGGGGGGAGGGGGCGACCTATGTTACGCAACCTCAGCTACACGAATAGGTCGACTACTATACATAGCGAATACATAGTGTAGGTCGACTTACCTGGCCGTGAGGAGGGCAGCAAATCGACCGCTGCCGCTCCCCCATCGACTCCGCTTCCGCCTCTCACAGCGGTAGAGTTCCGGAGTCGACGGGGAGCGCATTCGGTGATCGATTTATCGCGTCTAGACAAGATGCGATAAATCGATCCCCGATCCAGAAGACGTACCCATAGAGTGCTGTTCCCTATATCCCCTCCATGCTGGATAACTAAAATGTCTTTTTGCTCCCCTTATAGTACCCAAAGTCCATGGTCTCTGCCTAAAGAGCCAGGAAGACTGTCTGGGGGGTGCATACTCTGTCCCCCGGTGTGCTCACCAAGCCGTCACGTGATGGCTTTTTATTTACCTTACATGTAAATGTACTTTCATTGTTTGCTGGCTTACAAAGCTTGATCCAGACAAGTGAATCCGCATTCCTTTGTCTAAAACAAATTTGTTTACCAAATCTGCCCCCCAAACACATTTTAAGAATGTATTTCCAGCACACATACACAACTCTTTACACACCAGCTGTACATACAGCAACATTCATGACCAGAGGATCACCAGTTTTTAGGATACCTTACTTGATGCACTTTTATAGTAAAATAATATTGTACATAATCAGCTGATTCAACTGTTTATTCTTTGGGGTTTGGACCAGGGCCGGCTCCAGGCACCAGCGCAGCAAGCGCGTGCCTGGGGCAGCAAGCCGCAGGGGGGCGGCCGGCCGGTAGCTGCGAGGGTTACAGGCAGGCAGCCTTTGGCAGCGTTTCTGCAGGAGGTCTGCCGGTCCCGCGGCTTCGGTAACAATTCGGCGGCGGGAACACCAACAGCGCGGGACCGGCGGATCACCCGCAGGAACGCCGCCAAATCCATGGGACCGGCGACCTCCCGCAGAAACGCCGCTGAAGGCTGCCTGACTGCCGTGCTTGGGGCGGCACAAAACACAGAGCCGTCCCTGGTTTAGACCCCTGTTCTCCCCATGGGTTGTGTGAACCTTGATTGTCTCTCAATTTGGGGTCCCAAAGGCCTCTCAGGAGCTAGTGAGGAAGGAAAAGTTAGCTGCAAAGATGACTAGGGAGGTTTCATTTTAATCTCCCAGAGCCAGAAGTGGGGACTGGAATGGGACTGGGTGGGGACTCGACGCATGGCTTTATTTATTTTATAAGAGAATGCCTAAACAGATCAAACCCAGCCCTTACTGCTGCCATTGGCATCTGGCAGCAGGGTTACAGTAGCATGAACATTACTCAGCAGCATGTTATCACAAACCTGCTAACCCTCCAGCATCGGTCACCTTATGTCACTGTCTCTGTAGCTCCATGTATTAACCCAACGTGGCGAAATAAACATTTGACAGATATATGTCATGTTGCCCAAAGGGCTTAAAAATGTGCAGTGATGTGCAGACGTGCAGTGAAATTTTAAAATAATATCCACTGACATGGTTGAATACTACATGCAGTTCTGGTCACCCCATCTCAGACAAAATATATTAGAGTTTGAAAAGGTACAGCGAAGGGTGACAAAAATTATTATGCGTATGGCACAGCTTCCATATGAGGAGAGATTAAAAAGACTCAGACTGTTCAGCTGAGAAAAGAGACTGGGTAGTGAGGGTATGATAGACCTCCATAAAATCATGAATGGTATGGTGAAAGTGAATAAGGAAGTATTATTTACCTCTTTACATAACACAAAAACTAGGGGTCACCAATGAAATTAATAGACAGCAGGTTTAACACAAACAAAAGGAAGTATTTCTTCATACAACACACAGTCAACCTGTGGAACTCGTTGCCATAGGATGTGGTGAAGGACTTGATACCAGTCAGCTCTGTGTTCTTGGGGAACCAGGGCACAGTATCCAGCCTGTCTGACTCATGAAGGACACCCTCCCCCAGCCTCTGCTTGAACCAAAACCAATCAGAAGAAAGACTTAAAGAAAGCAATGAAAAGGCGGTGGGAGACACACCTAATCCCCTCCTGACAAGGGTGACAGGATTAAGGTAACTCCCCTCGCCTCATCTGCATCAAAGAAGGGTCAAGGAGGAATCTCCATTAGCATACAGAATGGAGAACAGAGATTCCAAGGCAAGAACCGCACTGAACTCTGGGACCAGAAAAGCAGGGAAGCACTGCATCATGGGGGATCTCTGCTCCAGATGTTAATGAATCTATGCCTGCACTCACCCAGTTCAGAAGTTATCAGACCAATTCTAGTAATGAATCCTTGATTGATATCCAAAATACTGAAGCTGCCTAATTACATTGTGAGCCCCCTCGAAGGAACACCACCCATAGCCAGGAATAATCAGTTCCTATTGTCTAGCCTAAAGAAAACCCTTGAGTCATCAGTTTACCCATAAACAAATCTAGTGTTCTCCCTTGAACCATGATCCCCTCCCCCCCGCTCAAGTAAGTGTTCTGATGCTTGGATCCAAACTCTGCATCAGTTCCACTGGGACTCCATCTTCTCCTGACTGATCATGCTGGGGGCTCTGCCTGTCTCCAGCACTAAGGACCCTGAGCTACTACCATCACCTGGGAACCCCAACCAGTTTAAGCTTCATGGAGTGGTGAGACCCCCATCTCTCTCTCTCTCTCTGTTTTCTTTTCTACCTCAGGTATATAATAATGTAACTTATGTTTGGTTAGGCTCCCCTTGTGTAGTTATCACTATTATTCAATAAATAACTTCTATGGTTAAGCTGGTTGCGTCCCTCCCTCTCGCTCTGAACTTTACTCTTTTGTGTTTTTGGCTTCCCCATTTACTCGGCAGCAATGCTCCTCTTACCTAAGCTAAAGATCCCTGTAGCGCCCCAAAATCCTGTGGGGTTTGCTCATCAAGTGGGTTACTACCAGAACAATTGTAATATGAAGGTGGGGATAGGGACGTGCTGAACCTATACGAGGGTGGCAGCTTGGAAGTGCTGCTCGACCCAGACTACTGAGTCCAGCAGCCTATAAGGGTGGCAGCCTGCTCGTGCTGTTTGACCCAGCCTGCTCAGGCTTACTCTATTCCGGTGCGGTACCTGTGGCATACAAGGGTGGCAGCTTGGAAATCCTGCTTGACCCAGCCCACTGAGTCCAGGGACATATAAGGGGTCATCCTAGGTCCTGCAGGATAGCTCCATTGGGAGGGGACTTGCAGAAGGGAGAAGTAGAGCTTCATATGAACAAACAAGTGACAGAACCCCCCACCCCAGAAGAGTAACCCTAATAAATGAGTGTACCCCAAAGTAACAGGCAAATGTGGTAACAGCCAAAAGCATAACTGGGTTCAATAAAGAATTAAATAAGTTCATGGAGGACAGGTCCATAACAGTTGAGCCAAGATGGTCAGGGACACAACCTCATGCTCTGGGTGTCCCTAAACCAACAACTGCCAGATGCTGGGACTGGACAACAGGGGATGGATCACTCGAAATTGCCCTGTTCTTTCTCTCTGAAGCATTTGTCACTGGCCATTGGCAGAAGACAGGATACGGGGGTAGGTAGACCATTGGTCTGATCCGGCATGGCCATTCTTATATTATGTATTATTTGGGGTGGAGGGTTTCACTGCACTATGCAGTGAAATATACTTATACTATACTTCCTCCTCTGTCCCTTTCACGGAAGCAGTGCAGTGCTCCACCACGCTGTGAGACTGTCTGCAAAACAGGACTTATTTATTCACAGAAAGAAAAATTCCACTAGAGAAATTTCAGAGAAAAATTGTAATATTTCAGGCAAATATGTTTGAAGCAAACCTCTTACAAAAGCTATATGTCATGGGCTGTAAAATAGACGGCTTCATTTTACCATGAAGAATTCTTCCCCTACTCTTGCTGTAAGCTCTTTGGCTCAGGGCCTATCACTGGGGTTTTCAAAAGCATTTGAGTGAGTTAGGACCATAAGCCCCAATGCCTTTCAATGGGACTTGGGGACCATTATATTTTTATTTACTCTCTGCTGCATTGTGCTCCCTTATTGTACTATATAAAAAAATGTCTAATAAGTAACATGGTGGGGGGCCCTGCACAGTAACAAGGAACAATATCAAAGGACCAAATTATGCTAAGCATATGTTTAAAGGTGTTGTTGACTCAGGGCCCAAATATCTGCCTGCATTTTTCCCTCTCTCAGATGTGGGTCTCATGTGGATCTAGATATGGATCCTTTGCAGAGCCATACTTTAGAAATACATAGTTGATAGTGCAAATTCCTTACCTTGGATATGAGGCTAGCTAAGTCAGGGCCTCTTGTTCTGGCTTGAAATACATCAAATGGGCTCCTTAGTTACACTCCTGACTGCAAGTAAATGAATCAGTTCTCCAAGTGGCAGTGTCTCCCCAGGAGCCCCATAGGAATTGCACGGAGTAAGACAAGATTGCCCTGTCACCATTATCTTGCTCTGGTGGCATGTTTCCAAGAGATGACCACATGCCAGCTTTCTTCTGGCACTGGAGTCTCACACAGTGCAACTGATTCAATTACAAATAGGAGACAACTGGTCTTTCTTTCATACAGAATAAATGTCTAGTGTCCAGGGAGCAGGACCATGGCAATATAAACAATAAGGCACATTTGTAAGTTTACCCAGCCTTCATCTGCTGTTAAGTATTTCCCCCTGCAGAGTCATTTCCAAGTCTGGAGGCTGCTGATGAATTTAAGTTAATATTTAAATTTAATTATTTTATGCTGCTTTTTTCCTGTGTTTTGTGTTCTAATTAATTCACATGATGTGAGCCCACTTTTCAGACTTGGGCACCCAAATCCAGTGAACACCTAGACCTGGTTAAGTGCTCATATGAAGGCACAAATGTAGAATTGGGCACACTCACTTTTAGACACCCACATTAGAGAACGGGGCTGTGCTTGCCTTTATTGAACAGGGATTATCACCGACTCACTCTTCAGTTGGTAGGCGTATCCTCTAATCTGACCTGTAGTTTAAAAAACAAAAAACAAAAAAAACCACCACAGTTGTATTGTCCATATCCCCCATCTGTGCAGTATTGTGGGCCAGATTCTGCCCTCAGTGACAACTCTGTGCCCAATGCTGCCCCCAGATAAAACTTGCATAGCTCCGACTAGGCCACATTTTTCCTACCAGCTCCCTTGAAACCAATGAGGTCCTAAGGTAGGAGAAAAGAATATTACCTATTGATTTCAATGGGAGGTGCATGGATGTGTATGAAGGCCCATTTTGCCACAGTGCATATTAGCACCATGCAAACATCCACACATCTTACGCATGACCTCTAGCATCTAATGTCTATGGTTAAGCAGGGAACAAGCATGCTAAACTGTATTCCTCAGTTAATCCACATCCCGTGACTTGGGTTGCCTGTTCCATGGTCCAGAACATCCTCCGTAGTAGGGGCCTACCAAATTCATGGTCAATTTCACCATCACAGGATTTAAAAAATCATAAATTTCATTATTTCAGCTGTTTAAATCTGAAATTTCAGTGTCGTAATTGTAGAGATTCTGACCCAAAAAGGTGCTGTGGGGTTCGCAAGGTTATTGTAGGGGGGTTGCTGTACTGCTACCCTTACTTCTGCACTGCTGCTGGCGGTGGCGCTGCCTTCAGAGCTGGGCTGCCAGAGAGCGGCGGCTGCTGGCTGTGAGCCCAGCTCGGAAGGCAGAGCCACCGCCAGCAACAGTGCAGAAGTAAGGGTGGCATGGTGTGGTATTGCTACCCTTTCTTCTGCGCTGCTGCTGGCGGGGCGCTGCCTTCCGAGCTGGGCGCCCGGCCAACAGCTGCCACTCTCTGGCTTCCCAGCTCTGAAGGCAGCGCAGAAGTAAGGGCAGCAATACTGCAACCCCCTAAAATAACCTTGTGACTTCCCTGCAACTCCCTTTTGGGTGTGGACCTCCAATTTGAGAAACTTTGGTCTCCCCTGTGAAATCTCTATAGTATCGGGTAAAAGCAAACAAGAGACCATTTTCACGGCCGAAGACCAGATTTCACGGTCTATGATGCGGTTTTTTGTGGCCATGAATTTGGTAGGGCCCTACTCATTATCGTTTTTCTTTCCTCTGGCAATTATGATTTTTAATTATGGTAGCACCTAAGGGCCCCAACTGAGCTCAGGGCCTCCTCATACCAACCACTGTACAGAGTAAGAAGCAGTCTCTGATCCAAAACTGCTTCCAGTCAAAAGCAACAAAAGCAAACTATGGGAGAAAGGAAGTATCATGCCCATTTTAGGGCTCCCAGGCTTTCAACGAGATGTAGGCTCCTCAGTGCTTAAGTCGCTCTTGAAAATGGGACTTGGAGTACAATTTTCAAAGGAACCTAAGGCTATGGTTGCCAGCCCTCCAGGATTGTTCTGGAGTCTCCAGGAATTAAAGATCAGTCTTTAATTAAAATTTGGCATCTGATGAAACCTCCAACATATCCAACATAATCTATATCCAACATAAACTGGCAACCCTATCTAAGGCCCAGATCCTCAAAGATATTTAGGTGCTGAACTCCCACTGATTTCAATAGGAGTTAGGTACTGAAATACCTTTGAGGATCTGGGCCGGAGAGACTTGCTCACAGACACATGAAAAAGCTGTAGCAGAGCTATGAATTTAATCCAGGCCTCCTGAGGTCTAGTCCATCGCCATCCTTCCTTAAATTCTTGCAACCCCACTTTTTTAAAAACTGTATTTGTGATTCTTTGTGTAGACTGCCATGGGCAACTTGAGCCCCTGTGACGAGATTTCTATTAGTGTGGTTATCAAATACATTTTGCTACAGAAAACACTTGTTGCATATAAACTTACTCTGGATGGTCTTTTATTCAACAAAACATTCTTGTATAACCAGACTCGGTACATTTGTGCGAGACAGAAAGAACTCTTTCAAGCCAGGCGCTGGACACCAAGAACAAGTACATTTGACTAGTTCTATAATTTTTTGGTAGCGTGTGCAGTGGCGGACATGACAAATTGTAATAAGAACATTCACCCTAAGGATATCAAGGCTTATTATTATGCATAGTCCTCATAACCTTCACTATTAAACTTTTTGTTCCTGATCTGAACTCTTAGCGGAGGGAAGAATACAGATCCCATAAGACCTCCAAAGTTTCAAAATCCATGACATGACATGCTCAATTAGTGTGACAATTGTGAAGATTTCATGTAAACTCTCTGGAAGTGCCCGTACGCTCCCATTTCTCACTCTCACAACTAATGGCAGCCAGGACATGCATGGGTGTCAAGAAATAATATATGATCTTCTGCTGACATCATTGCCACCTTTAGAATTAAATTATAGGCCAGATTCATAGATTCTAGGGCTGTAAGGGACCTCGAGAGGTCATCGAGTCCAGCCCCCTGCCCTCATGGCAGGACCAAATACTGTCTAGACCATCCCTGATAGACATTTATCTAACCTACTCTTAAATATCTCCAGAGATGGAGATTCCACAACCGCCCTAGGCAGTTTAGTCTAGTGTTTAACCACCCTGACAGTTAGGAACTTTTTTCTAATGTCCAACCTAAACCTCCCTTGCTGCAGTTTAAGCCCATTGCTTCTTGTTCTATCCTCAGATGCTAAGATGAACAAGTTTTCTCCCTCCTCCTTATGACACCCTTTTAGATACCTGAAGACCGCTATCATGTCCCCTCTCAGTCTTCTCTTTTCCAAACTAAACAAACCCAATTCCTTCAGCCTTCCTTCATAGGTCATGTTCTCTAGACCCTTAATCATTCTTGTTGCTCTTCTCTGGACCCTCTCCAATTTCTCCACATCTTTCTTGAAATGCAGTGCCCAGAACTGGACACAATACTCCAGTTGAGGCCTAACCAGCGCAGAGTAGAGCAGAAGAATGACTTCTCGTGTCTTGCTCACCACACACCTGTTAATGCAGCCCAGAATCATGTTTGCTTTTTTTGCAACAGCATCACACTGTTGACTCATATTTAGCTTGTGGTCCACTATAACCCCTAGATCCCTTTCTGCCGTACTCCTTCCTAGACAGTCTCCTCCCATTCAGATCCTTAGAATCAATGGAGTCACAGATAATTAGCCCAACTGAGGGATCCAGCCCTATATAGAGAATTCTCTTATCTTCCTCAGACCTAGAGTGTGACCAAAGGTGGTTTGATTTCCATCTGAAATCTAAAGGCATCTGGATTGTCAAGTGTTTTGTACCTGTTACATCCACTTTGAGAGAGATCACTACAATTTCCCAAACAAGCAAGAGGAAAAAAAAATATATAGTTCAAATAAGGAAGAGATTTTGAAAGATATTATAAATTTTTTATTTCATTTTAGTTACTATGCAATGCCCTTCATTTTGAAGGAAATGGTACAATCAGGAGTCTGTACTTCTTTCTCAGGAAAAGAAGTGATATTAGCACTAACAATTCAACATTTACTGACAAGAGACTGCTTACAGAAAAAGGCTCATGGAGGGAAAAAAAAATCACTTTGCAATTACACTTGTGTATGTGTAGAGAGAACTTCTAATTCAACATTAATGGAAAAGAATTGTCTGAACCACTGATGTTTGAAGTTACCCTGATTTTTTTTTTTAATTCACAAGTCTGTGGTTTTAGTGGCATAAAACTATTCAGCAGTGATGTGACTTCATCAGATTTTTCACTGCACTTCCGTTCATAAGACTGGTCGATTCAAAAGTATGTAAGTGATACAGTAGATTCCTTTAAGAATAAGAAACTGCATTTAGAAACTATGCAATTCCCTACATTTACATAATTTTTCATAGCTGATCTTTCATATAAAATTAAAATTCTGCTTTCAAAAATATTTGTTCCCACATGGCTGTAATAATTACAGTTGGTGCCGCTAATTGTCAAAAAGCACAGGTGGCAAACACCTGACAAACAAACCTCACATGCACCAGGGACAAGTCTTTCATAAAGACTACAGAACTTTCACATTTAAAGTTTGCATCTTACTGGGAGAAATTTATTCCAATCTGTTACCTATTTTAGTACGGACACAAAACATTGAAGTTAAATCAGAATATTATATATAAAAAAATTTAAAAAAAGAAAGACACACTGTGTTTCATTTATCCAAACTGTTGTGAATAGCTGGGAGTTCAGATCCACTGGCTGGATTCTTTCACTCTGAAGAAAATATATTTTTCCAGGTAAGAAAATATAGTTTTTGAAATTGCTAGTATTTTTTTTTTTTAAACGAAGCAGACCATCACTCTGCCTGACTGAACTTCTGAAGAGTTGCTGTAATCAATACTTTGCCCTCAAAGAGAATCCGGAATGGGTAACCTGAAATAGTTCTAAGTGCGTTTATTCCCCCCCACCCCCCACCCCATGGAAGGTAACTTAATCAAGCAATAGTTGGAGGTTTTATTAGAAGACCTTTTCCAAGAAAAAAAACCACATTATTTGCATAAAAAACATTGACAGCCTGGGGAAATAGATGGCTTATCTGTATTTCCTAACTGGAGTCACATTTACACTTCTGGGGCCTAGTCCGGCTAAGACTTAGTCTACTCTAAGTAAACGCATAACCATCTTCTCAAGAGTAGTTCCCTCAGTGGCAATGGGACTACTGATGTGAGTAAATTCACATACACGATTAAGTGTTTGCAGGATCAGAAGGCTTTTAAAAAAAGAAGTCTATTAACTTCAGTGTTCAAAATGCAAAGAGACGGTTCTAACATGACAGACAGACAAGAGTTTGGAAGATATTCTGCAACGTTAACATTCTAATTTACAACTGTAAGTTGCTGGGCAGACTGCTGCCCTCTGCTGAACCTGTGCCACCCACTGATTTCAGAGTGCAACTAAGGGCAGAATTTTGTCCATTCTATGCAGTATGATCCTGATTCCCCAGCACCTTATTTGGGCAAAATTCCCCCTTTAAAACACCCCTCAATGGGACTTTTTCCTTTACTTCCCTTCCCAAAACAGATCAGCAGCATCAGGTCTCCCCTCCTACTGTGGGTCAAAGTGTAGACAGCAGGCCCTGAGATTCAGCAAGGAATTTAAGCATTGACTGATTTCAAGGGAGCCCACTCATGAGCTAAAAGTTAGGTGCATGCTTAAGGCCCTTGCTAAATCAGGACCTTAATGCAACTCAGTAGAAGGATCAGGCCTGCATTTTCTATATGTGACCTGCAAAGGACCAATAGAAGTGGGATTCATTTTGTTCCCTTCTCTTTGCCATATAACAAAGGCCTCAAAGGCTTGAACAAAAGTGTTTTCCTGGTTTTTGTTTTAAATATGAACACTAGAAATTCCAGTCTAGTTTACCCTGGAAGACTCTGTGGCAAATGGAAAAAAGTCACAGGAGACTGAAAGCTGAGTAACTACATTACTTCTACTGCTGTGAACTCCTGGCCTGCTTAAACCTGGTTTGATTGTGCTAGTTAGCATCTATTTAATAACATTGCCTATTCAACAGTTGGGAGAAAAGATGTCAAAGTTAAAGATTCAACAGACATCCTTTCAAAGATGTGACTGATCATAATACACACGTGACCCAGCCCCTTTCCAAAGAAATCCTCTAATACTACCCAGGAAAAGCAGACTTGACCTTGCTGATCTTAGTAAGGGAAAGCAGAAGCAGCAAAAGCTTCAACACAAAACTTTCAGTCGTTCTTCACATATTATGAAGCAGCAGGAGAGGGTATAAAATCCCCTCTTTTAAAAATCCTTTGCAGGTCACATCTATGTACTCCAATTACACCCATTCTCTAACTGCATGTTTTAATGCCAAGCAAATATTTATTCTAGGTGCAAAGAGAATACATGGGATGTTCTATATTTCACAACATAAGCATCACTGAACTCAAGAAAGGTGAAAAGTAGCGGTTAAGGAATACTCTAGCATGGTTGACTATTAGGTAAGCTTCCCCACTCAGCTCTATCACTACATCTCAAGCTTGATCACAATATCTCTGCCTGTGTGAGGATTTGTACCAAACTCTGTGCTAGGTAGAGGTGAGCATTAATAACTACATGAGACAACAAAATAGTTTCACATAGATCTTAACAGGCTTTGCTCTCAGTTCTCAGCTTTTGTCTTGTTTTTATAAATAAAAACAGACTAAATGTCTGAGAAAAAGGAAGAGAGGTTTGAGCATTCATTCTGATGTGTCAAACACACAGTCCAGTACCTTTTCGATACAACATGTTTGACATCTACCGCAGTTTCCATCCTGTAGGACCTAGAAACTTCTTTAGATCACTAATGACAAAAATAAATCCATTCAGAGGACATCAGAATAATGTGCATAACAACTTACTTTCAAAATGTAAGATTCTCATGATGGAATTATTTTTAACTTTCAAAAATATTTGTAAGAAAATATTATTTTACATACATATATTACATAGTGAATAAAATTTGTTCTGTACAAAATTTCAGGACTAGGAACAATAGCTAAACATTTTTCATGGTCTAGGTGATCTTAAGTCTGTTTTATCCTATTCAGAATAGCCAATATACAGAGAAGCTCTCCTTCATTCTGTTTAGGAATACATCAGTTACAATCTTAACCAGTTAATGGTGGCTGAACAGAGAAATAGCCACATGTTAACCTTATCACAGTTCAGCTATGGATAGTGCTCATGCTTTCAGAGCAACATTGCAGGTTTGTTTAACGATCACAGTAACTGGAGTATGACAACTGCATATTGAGGAAAGATTTCATCAGTACAAAAGCCTGAGCTACAACATTCTAAAGGAGCTTTATGTTTAACAAATTCTCCGTAGGAGCCAAGAATTCCACATCCTAAAATTAAAGCATAGAAAGTATTAAGGGAAAAGGTACAATGTGTTTTAAGTGTGTAACCCCGTAAGTTGATCCTCCCCCCAATAATGAACAAAATTTTTCTAAAGGGGAGGGGGGAGGCAAAAACAAAAAGAAACCCGTCTCTGCATTGTCCACTTAAGATTCACAACAATGGAAGTCTATCTGGAGCTTATGTTCCTTTCATACACATGAAAGCTGCTTCATATAGTCTTAATTACTCCAAGGTTAGTATCTGCTTATTTATGATTGATTTCTCACCCTAATCTTAAAAAACTGAGATTGTAGAGTAGAATTACGCTGCAAGCAGTGAAGTAAACAACTGCAGGGAAAACAGTCATTTGAAAACACTGCTTAATTACACTGCGTGTTTACTTTAAAATATTGATTTCCACTATTTAAATGAACTCTAGCTCATCCTCAGGTTAGCTTCGTAGCTATTGTGTTTTAAGGGGCAGGGAAGTTTATATTAACAGTCCATAGGAAAATATATACTGAACAGATTAAGAATCCATGATGATCTAGTATTACAGTGCACTGAAGACTAGGGAAAAAGTGATCCAGTTCAAAAAGAGTTGCTACTTTGGTAGGTAATATTAAGATGCATGTAGCACCTTGCCCTCCTCCAAATGCATTAGTTGATGGGACTACTCAAGCAACCTTCATGAGATGGATCACACAACGAGAATGACTACTCCCTCTTTCTTTCTCTAGTGACATCGCTCAGCAATGTACCAGGAAAACACAACAAAAACAAACCACAACCTTGAACTTACCCTCATTAGGGATTTATTTGTAGTGGGAGAACACAGAGAATTTCTCCAGCTTTGAATTTCAATAACTTCCTAGTCAGGAAATGTATTTCCTTCCCCTCGATACTGGTCTTCTCCCCCTCACACACAATCACTTCCTGTTACAGCACTATTTACCATGGTGCAAAGACATTGTGCAACTTCTCCTGACCCCTACCTCTAGAAATTTTACCAGCCCACATATTCCAGGCAGTGGGATTCAAGACATGCTTTATTCCCCGTGATTAAGCAAACAAATCAAACTGCTATTTGTACTATAGCCTTAAAACAAGACTGACGCAGTGCTGATACTGGCTAGAGGCTCCCACCTCTGGTGAGGCTTAGTCAAAATGCTAGACCACCCTTGCTATGATTAACTTATCCCTAGCTCACCCCAACACACTAAAGCACATGAAGAAGCTCCTTATAAGACCCAATCCTGCACCACAGAAGTCAATGGGGACTTTGCAACTGACTTCAGTGGGAACAGGATCAAGCCCCCTAATGAATGCTGATGCAGTTAAGCCTGGTGATAGTGAGAGCCCCCGAAAGGTTTCAGTGCATTACAATGCATAGACAGCAATCCTGATCACAGCAAACCTCCACTTCGGGTCATTTCACACCCCCATCAGGACAATTTAACCCACTGTACACAAAAGGAAGCCACACACAAATAGGCAGGCAGGGATTCCCCCAGCCAGTCTGCAAGTTACTTTAATTAAGAGGACACTGTGCATGTCAAATCCTATTTCACAAAATTAACCTGATTTATCCTTTAAATCCTTTGGGGATTGGGAGGTTGGGTATGAAGCCATGAAGGTCTGGTACCGGCAGACTAAGGTAAATAGCTTGCTGTAACACTAACAGGAACCACAAGATAACTACATGGAGAGGAGAAAAGGGAAGGGGGTGGGAGGAAAATGAACTTCCCAGCTAGGACAGTCAATCACGCACTTGAGAGCTACAGGGCCCTATCCTACAAGGTGCTGGCTCCTTCATAATGGTGCTGAATGCCCTCATCTTCCACTGAACTCAATAGAAACTGAAAGCACTCAGCACCATGTAAGATCCATACCTACTGGCAGCTAAGGGACTGATGGTTTGGGGGTGAAGGTAATACATCGGGGTGGTGGAATCTCTCTGAGTTTTATCCTCTACAAATAAGTCAGCGATTTACCAAGCACTGAAGGAGTTAAGTACTAAAGCACAGACACTTAATCAGCTTTCCCCCTTCCTTCCACATGTGATTGGAATGAAGCTGCACTGAAGCAGCCCAAAGGGCTTATAACAGCTCAATTTCGCAGCCTTCAGTTTTAATCCCCATCACCCAGCCTAAGCAGCATGATGGTGCTGATGCTGCTACTCAGCAGCAGTCTGGGCACCTGGATCACCCTCCTCCTCTTCCTCCTCTGCAGCTTGCAGATGGCTGGAGAGCTCCTGGATCACAGCAGCCCTACCGATCTGGTCATTCCTCCTCTTCTCCATGATCAGATCCTCCAGGCTCTGGAATTCCAGTGTGTGGCTGCGTTTGTCCCCCAGCCGGATCTGCAACCGGTAGGGCTGCTTGCCTATGCGGAGCTCCCCGCCAATTTTAAACTCCCGTTTGCCGTAGCGGCACCAGGCAGCAAAGCACTCCGAGTTCCTCCAGCTCAGCTCCCGATCCTTGCAGCCCACCTGCTCCAGGGCATTCCGCACCACCGTGGCCGGGCTCAGGGGCTTGTAACGGTACAAATAGTTGGCAATGCGACCTCTCCTGCCTTGGCTGGCATCGGTCAGGAAGCTGTTCACCACCTCCAGCCGATGCAGGTGCACTACCTGAAAATCCCCAACATACACTGCCCAGTGTGGGTACTGGGCCTGGCACACAAACTCCACCAGGTCGCCTGGTTTACATCTGTTCAGCAGGTTCTCTGGTGTATAAGTGCTCAGCTGCCCCCCACCTCCTCCATCCCTCGCATCGGGCGCGGTATCATCCCCAGCAAAGCTCTTCTGGTAGATACACTCATCCCGATAATAAACCGAACACTCCACCTCCTGCAACCGGGGGTCATAGGGCTGCGGTGCGGGGTGCTCGCCTCCCATATCCTGAGCCACTGAGTCCTGCTGCTGCTGCTCCAGCTCGTCGTCGTCACTGGAAAAGATGTAGGACACCCCGATCCTGGGCCCCTCGTCTCTGTCCATGCCGGTCGGGTCGGCGGTGGGAACTTCCTTGTAGTTTAAGTGGGTCAGTTTCTCCACCTGGTTCCCCATGCCCACTGCAACCATAAGCAATATGCGGCCATCAGCAACAGGCACAGCAATGGGCGAGTGGGTAAGGATGAAGGAGACGGGGCTGTACCACCTCCCCGCAACTTTACTGCCCTGGCGGTGATCTCCTCAGTGCAGCGGCAGAACGAGCACGGTCTTTCCCCTGCTTTGGTATCGCCTGTGTCTCCCTGGCCACCGCTGGGAGAGCAAAGGGGGGAATACGCACTCTGCTCCCCCGGGGGCGAGGCGGCTGGGTGAGGTGTAAGCGCAGGTCCCTTCGCTTCGTTCACGGGTTGCAACGCAAAGGCGGGGGAGCCGGGCGGCCCCCGGGCACACGCGCTGCAGTTCCGCCGGCTGAGCGTAGAGGGGGCGCGAGGCGAAGGGGATCAGGGCCACCGGCCGATCGGCTTCGTGCCGTCCCTCGGCAGAGACAAAGGCTGGGGGGGGGGGGGGGGGGGAGCGCGGCGCGCGCGGCGCAGCCCCCGGGAGCGGGTTAGTGGCAAAGGAGGCGCGAGCCGGACTTTGCGGGCAGCCCCAGGCCGCAGGGGCCGGGCCACCTGTTAGCGGGAGCGGCGCTAGCGAGGGAGGGCGCGACTCGCGCTTCCACCTGTTGGCCGGGCCAGGGCGGGGAAAGGTGCGGGGGAGGCGCAATCCCACCTGTTGGAGGCTGCCGGGAGCAGCTCCGCCAGGACCGGGGTGGGGGAGGGGGAAGCGGGGGCAATGCCTGGCTTTGCCGCCCCAACCCGGCTCAGATCCCGCCCTGAGCCCCGCGCTGGGCTGCTGCCGCCACTCACCCTCCTCCGCCCGCCGCAGCCCGGCCAGGTGCGCCCGCCCGCACCTGCTCCCCCCTCCTGCCGGCTCCTCCTCCTCTTCCACCTGGGCGCCCGGAAACTTACCGTGCGGAGACGGGCTCGGTTGCTCCCAGGGCGCGGGGCTAGGGCCAGCTGGCTGGGACGGCCGCCGCCTTGCTCCTAGCGCTGGCCGAGGCGTGGCACCGGCTCATGTCTCCTTCCCCCTCCCCACGCTCACCTGGCCGCCGCCCCCAGCGCGCAGTCCGGCCGCAGGCTGCGCTTCCCTCCAGCCGGGCTGAGCAACAAGCGCTGGAGCCGGAGCGATTCGGGGGGAGGGAGGGATTCTAGATCCGGCTGTGGACTCCCCGGCGAGAGCTCAGCCCCCAGCATTTAAAGAGACCGCTCGCCTTTTCCCTTTGCCCTCCTGCTCCCCACCCCCTCCAGCGCCCACCTCGCTGCGCCCGGGCCCTGGGATCGGGGCTCCTCCGGCCGCCGTGCGGGGGCTGGGGCCCCCAGGCTGGAGCCGGTCGCTGGGACTCGCGGTGGCCGCTGGTGGCTTTTGGCGCAAGCTGTGCCTTTAAGGGCGAGGCGCCGCCGAACAACCTGCCCGCGTGGGGGAAACTCACTGGGAGCTGGAGTTTGCCTGGGACAACCAAACTCGCAGCAGCCGGACATTGATTTACCCTCCTTCCCTGTCCTCTTCGTTCACGGGAAATCCCAGCGCGGCTGGCAGGATCCCTGGCCCCTTAATAAGAAAAGCTCCAGCCGCAGCCCCTCTAGCTGATCTGCTATTCTTCAGATTAATATTGATCAGCCTTTTACCAGTGGGGTTTAGCTGTAATGGTGATAAATACCTCTGGCTGCAATGGGCTATAGATTGCTGTTTGGAAGGGAGCCCTGCCTGTTTCCAGACTCCTGTGTGCATTCTCAGGGATGGCTGTATGGGGTGTGAGATCTATCGGTGTCAGACCACACATGCACTGCTTCTGCTTTGACACAGCCCAAAATAATAACAACACTTGTAAAAGAAACAAAATAGAAAACCTCTGCTCTGCTGGGCTGACCTGATTTGTTAGATTCCACCACTAACAGTGCATATTTCTTCTTATATTTACTTTCAGAAGACAGGACACCTTTATTTCAATGCAGGGCATTATTGGTCTTTCCTTCTAGACAAAACTGATCAGTGCTGGTGGGAAAAGTTTTCAACTAGCAATAATCACACCTCGGATTAACCTTATTGGCTATGATACTGGTTCCTTTTAATTCTGCTTGTTGAAGGAAGCAATACAAGATTCTGCTTTCTTATTCGGTGGGGGTTTTATTTTTAAGACTTGCTGGTAAATCTAATCCCTAATACAGACCTTTTAGAGGAAATATTTTAGGGCTTTATTGTCTTGTCATTTTCAAACCCAGATATTCAGCTCAGGTTTTGAGCATAATCTGAACCAAAATGGCCCTGTGTTACTACAGCGATGGGCACTGTATAAGAACCTGAATAGAATATCAGAGGGGTAGCCGTGTTAGTCTGGATCTGTAGAAGCGACAAAGAGTCCTGTGGCACCTTATAGACTAACAGACGTATTGGAGCATAAGCTTTCATGGGTGAATACCCACTTCTTCAGATGCATTTGACAAAGTGGGTATTCCCCCACAAAAGCTTGTGCTCCAATAAGTCTGTTAGTCTATAAGGTGCCACAGGACTCTTTGTTGCTTCTACTGAATAGAATAGTTTCCTTCAAATTGCCTACATCTCTGATTTCCAATACTCAACTGATGTTGGGTAAGATTAGCTGCTTCTCCAGGGCAGCTTGCATGTAAGATGAGAATTGTATTCTTCATAGAACCTTTTGGAGTTGTGTATCTCTGTGTTGGGGAAACATGCTAAATCCAGGAAGGAGGGAGATGACCATGGATAAGCTCTCTGGGTCAGGGACCATGGGTTTGTTCTGTTTGTACAGCCCTTAGCAGAATGTGCCCAGATCTATGAGCGGGGCTCCTAGGTGCTATGGTAATACAAATACTAAAATAAAAAAGTGGGATCCTAGTAAAAGGGCTCTGACCCAAAGAGACAAAACACTTTCTTCCATTCTAATCATGAAACTATTAGCCGGCATCCAGCCGGTTGTAACTTGCTTAACTAGCACTTACCTAGAAATTCATTTTTGGTCCCGAGGGATTGGCAGTATCATTTTAAGGGCCAGATGTTCACCTGGATCAGGGTTTATCATCTGAATCAGCTTCAGTTCATGTGTGTTGTACTTGTGCGGATGTACAAAACTCATACCTTTATCAAGCTCTGCGCTCATCTCCCCCTACCTGGCTCAGCAACTCACACCAACACTTGTTAGTTTTCTTCAGCCTTCAGCACCTTGTCAGCTGTTTTTTTTCCCCTTTGATCCCTTTGCTGTGAGGTTGTTTCCTTTCTGAGCATGCACCAAGAATCCATAGTCTTTGCTGTATATGATATTTTATAGAAGAAGGGCAGAGAATCCTAGATGGATTGTAAAAAAAATATATTAATATGGGAGCATCGTTACTGTAGTAAAGGCATCCCCTGTGGGTTACAGATCTGGGTGGCAGGAAGAAAGTGGATTGATAGTGGAGCATGATTAGTATTATTGACGCCAGGTGTGCATGGTGCTTCAGAGACATAGAAGACAAGGACCAGATCATCAAAGATATTTAGGTGCCTAACTCCCATTGATTTCAATGACGGTTAGGCTCCTAAAAACCTTTGAGGATCTGAGCCAAGGTGCCATCTCCCTCAAGAAACGTACAATCTGATTCAGAGAGCTAACGTAGCTAGTGAAGACCTCAGACCACGAAGGAAGCTGAGAATGTTGCACTGGGGAGATAATTGCTGTGAGTGTGAATACACTTGGCGGCAGTAAATTTCTGACATCTCATTAAAGGGCGTGAGGCCTTGGGAAGAGTTGGGTGGAAGGGAAAGGGGGTTCAGAACATGTTTGGAATAAAACTATGGGTTATTGAGTTAGGGTGACGGAGAAGATCAAAACTACAAAAGGAACTGGAAAGACTGCTTAGACACATGTCAGTCACCGGATAAATTTCCTTGTGATGATGTACACATATGAGAGGCTTTACCTCTTCAAACATAACAAAATATTCTTTTCTGAACATCTGGAGTCTATTAAATACACATTCTCATTAAAACAAGTCTGAGGTTTATATGTACTAATTCCTATTTTCTCCTTTATTACAACATATCCCTGTCTGTACATTTTTATAGTATATTTCTCCCTTTATGTGTTTCCATTTTACAATTTTTTTTACCTTATTTCATTCCTAATGAAATAATTGATTTCTCTTTGAATGGCTGCAGGACACAATTCTGGCAAAAATAATTTATCTATGGATTTACAAGACATTAATGTAGCCAGAAATAAACACTGAGAATCTGTTTAAAAAACCCCCAGAAACTGAAAACCAGAATCCCTAATTATTAGTAATAATTAGGACTTCATCGTAGATCTCAAAGCACTTTACAAAGAAGGGTAAATTTCACTATCTCCATTTGATAGGTTGAGATCCTGAGGCCCAGAGAGGTTAATTGATTTGCCCACGGTCACACACCAAATCTGGGCCACAACTGGAAACAAAACCTAGCTTTTCTGCCTACCAGCCCTGTGCCTTGTCCACTGCTTTGCTGGTGGGCATGAACAGTTTGCCATCTCCAACTTTACATACACATTTCCTGCATTTCTTTTAAACTAGAGATTAAAAATGTAGATCTTGGTTTGGATCCAGATTTAAAATTCCTCCCAAAGTTCAGGTCTATTTGGATTTGGGGATCTGGTCTCACATTCATATTTATTAATTATGATTATTTTTAGGAGATGCATTTTAAGGTGAAATATCACTTCCATTCATATCCCTTCAGTTCTTTTCTTGAAAGCCAGAATGTCAGGCCATGACTACGCTAGACGTCTGCCATCATACGGTGTGAAGAAGTGTGACATGTAACTGGCGTAGCTTTGCTACCAAAAGCCCAGGTCCAGGCAATTTTACCAGCAAAAGTGCAGTTTTGCTGGTATACGCTGTGTCCACACTAGGAGCACTTTGCTGGTATAGTATACTGGTATACCCAGACTAGTGTAGACATGGCCCCAGAGCAGCAAGAGGGTTTAACACCTTGTTCCATAGTGCTGTTGGTTTTTGCAGGTGTCCCTCTGGCCAATGGCTATCACTGCATGAAGTTATTTAGAAGGTTTTATTTCTCTTTTCCAGTAGAGCTCTGTGAGGACTGACATTAATTATGCTCTAGTGGGCACATGAACATCCTGACTGTACCTCCTCTATTCATCAGGCATGCTTCCACATCACCACCATCACAGAATTAGAGGCAGCAGGCTTTTGGACATAGGAGTGCAATCCACTGCCCGCTGAAGTCAATGGGAGCCCTTCCTTTGACTTCAGTGAGAGTTAGACTGGGCTCTTAAAGTGGTTGAAGCATGAGCAGAGAGAGATGGTGCTGCACTGTTCTTCCATGATTCCAAGGAGTAAGGCCAGATCATCAAAGGTATTTAGGCTCCAAACTCCCATTGGATGTTAGGCATGTTATATACCTTTGAGGATCTAGCCCAGTTCTCACCAATGGCATGAAATGGGAGTAGGGCTTTGGGGGAAGAAACGGTGAGGGGGCAAGGCCTCGGGAAGGGGCGGTGCGAGGGTGGGGGGCTTGGGGAAAAGGGACAGTGAGGGGGGAGGGGCCAAAGTTCAGGTGCCCATGCCCCCTCTCCCCCTTTTAGAAATCTTCTGTCATTCCTGGCCCACGGTGCTGACAATCCATGGTGAGTGTGCAAACCAGTAGGCTACTGGATGTGAGAGCAGTGGGGGGCACCACCAGGATCCAATCAGGTAGGCAGCCTCTGGAATCGTCTACTGGCTCAGGACCCACAGGCGAGATAGGCGAGGGAACACCTGGTTTGAGCCTCCCGCCATGAGTTAGGCACCAACCAACCTCAGCAGTGTCAGGGCTTAGGCACATTATGCATGACCACTGGCAGAATTTTAGGTGCCATGGGGACTTAATTGGTGGAAATTTAACAGGCTTTTAGGGATAGGGAGCAGCTCAGTAGGGTTTTGAGGAGCTACATTTCGGACCTAGGTGACTAACGTGGCAGTTAGGTGCCTAAATCCCTTTGTTGGTCTAGCCATAGGCACTTATCTGAGTATTTTGGTGCCTAAATACCTTTAAAAATCTGACCCTTTGTGCTTCACCCAGCACAGCTAACCCACCATGCCATTGCGGGGAAGATCTGAAAGGGAAAGGCGATACAGATCATAGAAGTCAAAAGCAGTCCGAACGGAGTCTCTAATTGCCATGTCTCTCACATCATCGAACATCAATTGTTCTGAAAGTCCTGCTGGAAGCATAAGACACTGCTAACTACTTTCAACATTGTTATTTGTGACTAAATGGGATCTGTGGGGGCAAAATAAATTGCTAAGATTGCCGAAGCCACAACGTTTTTGACTGAAGCATCCAAGTTGTATCTCAGCTGCTTCAATGGATATATATTTATTTTTTAATTGGAGCATTGCCAAAATGAAACAAGCAATTCAAATACAGGGTGTAGCAGAGGTCTGGGCACTTAGGAATGTGGGCTCCCTCCATGGTGTGTAATCCCACCTGCATCGCCTCCTGGTGTAGTCATGGTGAGATAACTGTGCTGTCTAGCAGCTGCAGGGGATTCAATACAGACCCAGCAATCAAAACACCACTGCACCCAGACTGGGAGGCCCCAAATAGAAAATATTCAGCAAAGGAAATGAGCCGTCTCGGCTCTCATTTCCTTCTTGCTAATTAAGCATGAAATATTAAAGCAATTAAATATTAACTAAACTTTAGCTTATTAATGAATCCTTACAACATGCCTAGGAGGTAAGTCAGCCAGTATTATTATCCTCATTTTAAATATGGGGAAACTGAGGTACACAGTGGTGAAGTGACTTACTCGGGGATTGAAAGGGTTTCAGTGGCAGAGATAGGAATAGAACATCGTTCCTGACTCTTCATCTTGTACTTAAGCTCTGGAAAATGCCTCTCCATTTGCAGATTAGGATCTTCAAGTGCTTTTCAAGCTGGGGCTTTGAGTTCATTTCCTTTCTCTGTCACAGACTTCCTGGGCAAGTCACTTAGGCCCAAATTCTCAAATGTATATAGGCACCTAACTCTCAAGGGCCTTAGTCTCTCAGACACTCTGGATCCACAAAGGTACCTAGGTGCCTTACTGCCTATTTAGGTGCCTAAGTCCAATATTTCGGCACCATTGGCATTCTCAAAAACACTTCCCAGCCCTGTAGGCGCTTAGTCCCCAGGGCACCTGACTTTCTGCCGGTGGTCATGCACAAAGCTGCCTCAGCCCTCATGCCACCCCACAGGTGATGAGTTGCGTGAAGCCCCCACTCACGCTGCAGCAGAATTATCAAATGAAGCACTCCCCACCTATCTCCCCAGACCCAGCACACACACTGGATTGGACCTTGCACAAAAGGCAGCGGAGGACAAGCAGGTTGGGAATTTGTTTTTCAGGCTGAGGTGTGTGTGTGTGTGTGTGTGTGTCCAGAATAGGCCAGTGGTTAGGACACTCATCTAGGAGGCCCTGCTTCACAGCCTGCTGCCACCTCCCAGCCCCAACTACCAGGCTATTGGTGGACTCTCTCTCAGTCCCTGTTGAAGCTGTTCCAGTTTGTACCAATAACTAAATATTTAGTGGAGCAGGGACTTGAGCCTGAGTCTCTCAAATGCCAAATCTGTGCCCTGGGCTATAGTGTCAAATCTCTCACTTTCGCTCTCTGGCCCAATGACTGTTTAATTATTTAATACAAAGTGGAACAGTTTAAACAGGAGTAACTGAGACAGCGGTAGCCCGGTAGTTAGGGCACTGTCCTGGGAGGTGGGAGATCTGTGTTCAAGTGCCTGTCCCAGAGGTACTGGCTATAATGGGGTGGGAGGGCCGGGGTCTCTCTTTTTCCCCTGATAAAGGGCTAACTGGCTTAGGTGCCCAACTCCAGTCCGGTGCCGAAGGCCCAGATCAATGAGAATTAAGAGAGCTGGGCCCTAAGCCTCATCGCTTTCCTCTGCATTTTCCCCCTGTCTAGGTTAGGCAGCTACCCACTCTACTTGGCTTCTGAGGATCCCTTTCTTAGGTGCTTATCTCAGCCCATGCATTGCATAGGGAGCCAGAGCACCTAACTCAGGGCTGAGGATTCCACTAGGCAACAGCGGGCCTTGTGGTCAGGTGATGCAATGCGGAGCCTAAGTCCCTTTGAGGATCTAGCCCTCAGTGTCTCAGATTCCCACCTGTCAGATGAGGACAAGAGCACTTCCCTTACCTCACAGGGGCGTTGTGAGGGAAAATAAACACATTTAAGATGGTGAAGTGCTCCGATATCATGGTAATGGGGCCCATAAATGTTCCATAGATAGGTAGAAGACCTCGTAGGTGCAGCCTGTTCCAGAGATTCGGATCAGCCCACTAGCTTCCACCATGTTCAGGGTGGTCTTCGAATCTTTATTCAGGCCCATCTCCAGTTAGTATGTGGTCCTGGCCACCAGTACAGGACAAATGCAATCCATTCATGCGTACGTGTACTCCTGCGGGGCTGGAACCATCACTGCATCTGCAGCTCGATAGCAGTGGGGCCATACGCTCAGCACCGCAAGTGACAAACTAGGACAAGCCACCCCTATGTCGCTTGGGAGGATTCACTCATCACGGCAACGAACTAATGACAATTTTCTACCTCAGTGAAGCTCGAGTCTGGAGACAATCAGCTCGCTATCTGATACAAGGTGCCGTGTGCTATGGCCGCTGTGCTAAACAATTACCATCCCTTTCAAGGGGGCACGTGATGGGGAAACAGCACGAGGCTCAAGCGAGCAACTGTATTATCCATTTCTCACGGTAAACTCTTGCAGCACGCACTTCAGGGAGCAGTGGAAGGTGCAGATGGATATTCCCCCAGCCCTGGGAACTTGTTAAATGAAAATCATATCCCTGGTAGAATCTACTGTAGAGGAAACTGCTGGCCTGCCTGATGGCTCTGCAGGATTGGATTTACAAAGTACTCCACGGATAATGATGTGTGTGCTCATAATAATGATTTTAATACCTGTTAGAACTGACAACTGTACACGTTCTCCTTCCTGGAGACAGATGTTCTTTTGCCTGGTGATGTGAATTGATTCCAAGTGGAGGAAGGGGGCAGGAGAGTGAGGGAGACGCTATCATTCATTTCTCTCGCTCTCTTTTTTCCTTTTACTTTTTGGGCTGTCTGCCAGACAGGAGTCTGACACTAGCGCATCAGCAGCTGCAGGGAAGCCCTCTAGCCATTGCAGTTCATCCTTCTCCACAGGCTGTCACAGCATAGAGATGCAGGGCAGTGCGTGGCACTCCTCTCAGCTCGGCTGTGTTCAATGAAAGAATTTTAATTCATCTTCCCCCCCAGTTTACAGTACAGTGGAAGGGGAAGGGCTGCCCCGCCCTGCAGACTGGGCTTGATGTTCATACTTACAGGCAGTGTTTAATTTCAAACAGTTCGCCTACACAGGCAAGTTGCTGTCTCCCTACCAGATCCTGTTTCTTTGCAGTGTGCTGTTATTTCACCATGATTTAAGTGCTTTGCTGAGGTTCCACATGGGGGAGATAACAGAATGTGCAAGGCTGTGGGTGAAGATAAATATTCTGTATGGGAAAAATTGAGCACTCTTTATTTTTGGAAGGCAGCAAGCCCACATCACAGAGGGAACACAAAGTGCTTATCACTGTAAGTCCTTGCAACAATCAGCTCTTATCTTGCCTGCATCGAATTCCTGCACAACAGTTCCAATGGAAAGCCAGGTTACTGTGCATTTTTTTATTTTAAAAGGGACAGTAAGAAGAAACCCTTCAAAGCAGGAAGTAGAATATCATTTTATCAGCATAGGTCCTCCAGATGAGGGTTATGAACCCAATCCAACTCCTTTCACAGTCAATAGAAAGTCTCCCATTGACTTTAATGGGAGATGAATCAAGTTCTATATCTTGCACTTGGACAATGCACTGATTCAATGATCTAACTCTAATAGGTATTCTCACTTTCTAACAC
Source organism: Macrochelys suwanniensis (assembly GCA_033296515.1). Lineage (NCBI taxonomy): Eukaryota > Metazoa > Chordata > Testudines > Chelydridae > Macrochelys > Macrochelys suwanniensis. The sequence goes on from CM065776.1 coordinate 242,115,712, forward strand.
CTATGATCTCCTGATCCTGCAAGAATCTGATCATGGTTAGGCCAAATATTATTTTGCTGGGGGTGCGGGTGATTACTGACTGTCAGTACAAAGGTTTAACAAAAAAATCCAAGAGAAACTAACTGTCAAGAGAAAAATGCCATGGACCATAATCTGGTTGCAACAGTGTAAATTAGCTGAGACGTCAACCTGATACATTCAAAAGAAATGTGTCCATCCACGTGTCATGGATAACACTTTGGATTATTAATGCAACTAATCTACTTTTATGGTATTCAGGTTGGAGTGTACTTTTTTTGCATTTCACTGTTAGCTTGCCCGGGGTCACTGGATAGGTCCATGGCCTGTTTAGAATCAGTTTCACTTTTGCTTTGAACGTGATAGAGAAATCTTGTCGTTTTCAGGGTTACTAACACAGATTAAGCAAAAGCCAGGAAAATAGTTATACGCATAATAGGCGTACTAGATCTGCCTATTAATAATACCTAACAGACCCTGAGGCTTTTACTTCATCCTGAGTCTGAGTCAATAAGAGCTGAGTAAAATCTAAGGACCTTTCTCACATTAAAACCCGCAGGAGAGGTAAGAACATAGTTGCATCATTTCTTATTCACCAGGCCTTCAAGAGTGAACTGGTTGTCTGGCAGAGAAGCTGCTCAACCCTGTGGATGCATGGGGAAGGGACTGTAGCAGGAGGGGTTATCTGAATGGACATCAATTCGCAAATATGAAGACACTCTGCTCTCATCCCCTGGTGGAGTGCAGATTCCAGAGCATAACTGGCATATAGGAACTTGCATGTGCACTGCACATGCATGAATGTCGTCCTTTGTGTACTGTTTAATAACTACGTATACACACCCTGGTGATAGGTGTGTATGATAAGTTTATACATACAATAGTGTATATTATATCGTTGTTGTTGTTGGCGTCCGTTAGTCTCGAGAGACGATGGATATGCGCCCATGGGGAATGTTTAGTTGATGGTTGTACAGCATCTGTTGTGGCTGTGAAGCCCCACACGAGAGTGGCAGTCTCGATTGCATTTGCTGCATTTGAAGGCGGTGTAGTGTATATTATAAATCCAAAATAAATGCATAACTTAAGGACCAAATTCTCCATCCCTTTCTTGTTGATCTTATTATGACTACTCCCAGAGTAAGGTGTGCGTCAGTGTAAATTTCAGCTCACAGAACCTGGCCTTTAGTAAATAAATTCCTTTTTGTGAGCCATTGCAGTTGTTACTAGCAGGAGGGGTGAAAAGAGAGTCTTTACTAGATGATGACATATTTTCTATTTGAATGAAGCCACATTGTGCGGGACATGTCTGGGCTCATCCACCTGCGTCGGAGCAAAGCCCTCATTCTTTTCCCAAAACAGGCTTTGAAAAAATGTATTGCTTGGGTTTTAACTTTTCCAAAAAGTGGTGGGTTTTTGTTTTTCATTTTGTTTTTTTTGCTCAAAGCTCCTGGTCTAAAATGCCAAATCCTGTTGTTGCTAAGATTAAGGTTTTTTCACTCTTTGGATTTGGTTTACTAACAAAGACCAGTGCCTGGATTATTGCTTTCTTTTGCCAAATGGAACAAAGGTGCTTTCATTGTGCTTAAAGTGGGATCAGAAATTGCATGTGATTTTTAACAACGTGGTGATTTGGGATTTTTTTTTTTTTACTGCCCATGGCCCAACCCTACTCCCCCCGTCCCCCTGCAAACTTTTAAATTTGTAACTAAAGTGAAAAATAAAAGTCAACTGAAGACTCTCTGCTACCTATTCTAAACACACATGGTCAAAACAGCTACAATGAGGAGATCAATTTAAAATGTGATTTATTTCATTTATCTTTTAATTAATAAAATATCCAGATATGCACACTGATCAGATTTATGGGTTTACATCCCATTTTACATGTTTTTATGCATGTACTAAATTGTTTCATTTCTTTGTTTTGTTTTATTTCCCCCCCACCTCCCACCCAGGGCTAATGCCATATACAAAAATAAAATTGAACTAATTAACTCAATGCTGGCAAGATTATAAAAACCAGGCAGAAAACAGAAGATGTTTGCTGTCACAAGACAGCGACCTCAGCCTTACCCTGGAAAGACCATGTGGTCTCTAAGGCAGGAGAATGAATTTCGTAACCATGCTGTGTTAGTTCTGGACGTATAATGAAATACAGATCACAGATTGTGTCTAATTGTACATGGTGGTTTTATGATATCCATGGCTATTGAACCAAGATACTGATGTCACATTTGAGTATATCAGCTATTGTTAAACCCCTTTCCTGTACTGTATGCTCTGTTTCCTTCTTCTCCTCTCCCACCTGCAAGTTGTTATGTCTTGGATCATTACCTAAAGTTCATTTCAGTTAACTGCCGCCCAACACTATTAAATCTCACCGTTAGTGTGCATGACATATTAGCACCATATTGTCCCTGCTCATAGAAAAACTGATTCAACTCCCATTGAATGCAATAGGAATATTCCTATTGACTCCAGTGGGAGTGAGATTAGGAGCAATTTCCTTTGAATTGTTCTGTCCGTGGGGTGGTCCTGGCCTTCCGTGAAATGGGAAGAGCGTTCTTCTGCCGGAACACACAGAGGTTTTAGGAGTGGCTCGGATCTTCTGAGATCTGCCAGAGATTAGAGTCATGCATGTGACAAATCTGTGTTTCCTTGTTCCAGGGGTGACCAGCCTGTGGCTCCAGAGCCACATGCGGCTCTTCAGAAGTTAATATGCGGCTCCTTGTATAGGCACCGACTCCAGGGCTGGAGCTACAGGCCCCAACTTTCCAATGTGTCAGGGGGGTGCTCACTGCTCAACCCCTGGCTCTGTCACAGGCCCTGCCCCCATTCCACCCCTTCCCACCCCCTCTCCTGAGTTTGCCGTGCCCTTGCTCCTCCCCTCTACCCCCCAGAGCCTCCTGCATGCCACGAAACAGCTGATCGGGAGGTGATGGAGGAAGAGGGAGGCGCTGATCGGTGGGAGGTGCGGGGGGGAGGGGAACTGATGGGGGCCTGCTGACATATTACTGTGGCTTTTGGCAATGTACATTGGTAAATTCTGGCTCCTTCTCGGGTTAAGGTTGGCCACCCATGCCTTGTTCATTCCAGCCTCAGACATGGTTCTGTGGCCTGGCCACTTGTGTCTGCTCCTGGATCATCCTCATGGGGTTCTTGCATCAGAAGGCAATACACCTGGATAATCATAGAATCATAGAATCATAGAATCTCAGGGTTGGAAGGGACCTCAGGAGGTCATCTAGTCCAACCCCCTGCTCAAAGCAGGACCAAACCCAATTAGATCATCCCAGCCAGGGCTTTGTCAAGCCTGACCTTAAAAACATCTAACGAAGGAGATTCCACCACCTCCCTAGGTAACCCATTCCAGTGCTTCACCACCCTACTAGTGAAAAAGTTTTTCCTAATATCCAACCTAAACCTCCCCCTCTGCAACTTGAGACCATTACTCCTTGTTCTGTCATCTTCTACCACTGAGAACAGTCTAGATCCATCCTCTTTGGAACCCCCTTTCAGGTAGTTGAAAGCAGCTATCAAATCCCCCCTCATTCTTCTCTTCTGCAGGCTAAACAAGCCCAGTTCCCTCAGCCTCTCCTCATAAGTCATGTGCTCCAGCCCCCTAATCATTTTTGTTGCCCTCCGTTGGACTCTTTCCAATTTATCCACATCCTTCTTGTAGCGTGGGGCCCAAAACTGGACACAGTACTCCAAATGAGGCCTCACCAGTGCCGAATAGAGGGGAATAATCACGTCCCTCGATCTGCTGGAAATGCCCCTACTTATACAGCCCAAAATGCCGTTAGCCTTCTTGGCAACAAGGGCACACTGTTGACTCATATTCAGCTTTTCGTCCACCGTAACCCCTAGGTCCTTTTCTGCAGAACTGCTGCCCAGCCATTCGGTCCCTAGTCTGTAGCAGTGCATGGGATTCTTGCGCCCGAAGTGCAGGACTCTGCACTTGTCCTTGTTGAACCTCATCAGATTTCTTTTGGCCCAATCCTCTAATTTGTCTAGGTCCCTCTGTATCCTGTCCCTACCCTCCAGCGTATCAACCACTCCTCCCAGTTTAGTGTCATCTGCAAACTTGCTAAGGGTGCAGTCCACACCATCCTCCAGATCGTTGATGAAGATATTGAACAAAACCGGCCCCAGCACCGACCCTTGGGGCACTCCACTTGATACCGGCTGCCAACTAGACATGGAGCCATTGATCACTACCCGTTGGGCACGACCATCCAGCCAGTTTTCTATCCACCTTACCGTGCATTCATCCAGCCCATACTTCCTTAACTTGCTGGCAAGTACACTGTGGGAGACTGTATCAAAAGCTTTGCTAAAGTCAAGAAATAGCACATCCACTGCTTTCCCCTCATCCACAGAGCCAGTTATCTCATCATAGAAGGCAATTAGGTTAGTCAGGCATGACTTGCCCTTGGTGAATCCATGCTGACTGTTCCTGATCACTTTCCCCTCCTTTAAGTGGTTCAGAATTGATTCCTTGAGGACCTGTTCCATGATTTTTCCAGGGACTGAGGTGAGACTGACTGGCCTGTAGTTCCCCAGATCTTCCTTCTTCCCTTTTTTAAAGATGGGCACTACATTAGCTTTTTTCCAGTCATCCGGGACCTCCCCCGATTGCCATGATTTGTCAAAGATAATGGCCAATGGCTCTGCAATCACATCGGCCAACTCCTTTAGCACCCTCGGATGCAGTGCATCCGGCCCCATGGACTTGTGTTCGTCCAGCTTTTCTAAATAGTCCCGAACTACTTCTTTCTCCACAGAGAGCTGGTCACCTCCTCCCCATACCATGCTGCGGAGTGCAGCCGCCTGGGAGCTGACCTTGTCTGTGAAGACAGAGGCAAAAAAAGCATTGAGTACACTAGCTTTCTCCACATCCTCTGTCACTAGGTTCCTTCCCTCATTCAGCAAGGGGCCCACACTTTCCTTGACTTTCTTCTTGTTGCTCACATACCTGAAGAAACCCTTCTTGTTACTCCTAACATCTCCGGCTAGCTGCAACTCCAAGTGTGATTTGGCCTTCCTAATTTCACTCCTGCATGCCTGAACAGGACTGGAGGTAAGGAAATGATGTCACCAGAAGCAGGCATACTCATCAGGATATTGTCCTTTCTTGAGTCTGGAACCTCTCTGAATCTGCAGAGCTCCAACCACTAGGTTCTTATCCTGGGAGTCCAGAGGAGTTCCAGTGGTCCTACGGGCTGGGTGGAGCATCTTGTGGTGGTACTGCTCCTCCAGAGGGTCAGACTGGAAACAAATAAATGCAGGATTTTCCCAAGCTCTGCTCATTTGTGCCACCAACATGAGATGCTGCTCACAGCAGGTTTTGCAGATTTTCATCAGATGATCATTTCTCAGGCAAACATCACTGCTGCAGTTCAAGTTTGGAAGGTTTTCTTTGTAACCACAAGGATCAGAAGGGGCTTTTTTTAATTTTTAAATTAAAACGTAGGTTCTGGAGTACATGATGGCAGCCTTCAGTGCTGTAATGATGGCTCTCTGAGCTGCTGCAAATTGGTCCAATCCAGCACCTGGCTCTTCAAGTCTACGTATGATGGCTTCTCCACCCCATTTTCCTCCCCTCCCATCCACTTGGTGGAGTATGTACATGTCCCTTGGTGCTTGCTACTTAGTGTATTGCACTAGGTATGAAAATAACTTATTAGTAAAGAGTCCAAGGGAATTTGGCACCCAGCACCTAGCTATAGTACATTTGGGTTCCCAACCATTGATCACTAGACTGCAAATGCTGTGTTCAGTTTGGGGACAATTATCTGTTTTTCAAACCTGATGCACATAAACCTGTAATCAGCAAGTCATATCCCTACCATTACTCTGACCTCTTTGTCTTTTATGTAGCATCCTTTCCCTCAACCCTTTCTGTCTCCTGGTTTTTATTTTATAAGTTCCTTTCGATAGGTGCTAGGTCTTCCTAAAGGCCAGATGAAAAAAACCCTTATTCATATTAAGTACTATAAGCAGGGTCAATCAGAGGGGGGGCCAGGAGGGCCATTTGGCCTGCGCCTCAAGCTCAAAGGGGGCCTCAAATGTAGACACTTGTTAATTTTTTGGCATTTGATAAGTTTCACAACTTGTTTTTATGCACATCCCTATCTGACCAAAACGTGACCCACTCTCTCAGCTTAGAGCTGCAAATTTAAGCAAATAAGAGATGTGACTTGTAAAAGACATAACTTTTTTGTTAACTGATATAGATTTTGTCATATTAAAGAGTTTTAAATGTTCATAAATATTAATACGAATATATCAGTTCTGATGGCACAAGATTAGATCGTGATGACCGTGTCCTCTCAGATCAGCTGATTATATAAACAAACCACTACTAGTGGCTGGTGCTGGATCAAGTGTGTGTTGAAAGGTAGAGAATTGTTACATTTTAGTGTCATTATAGTTTTACGTCTAGTTGACTAAGGAATTATTTATGTGTGAGAATTCCTCATTATTATCTTCATATGGTAGCTAAAAGAGGTGACTGGTTGGTTGGTTGGCTGGTTGGTTGGTTGGTTGAGCCCTAGCTTGGTAGCTTGGCCATGATAGGCTTTCGTAGACTATAGGCCTAGATTGAAGGTGAACATTTGTGAGGACAATCTTGTACAGTGAGTTTCGCGAGGGGACACGTTTGAAATTTTTGGACATTATCCTTCTGTCTGTATTTGTGTCTGTGTTTACTATATATATGTCATCCCTTTGTCTTCAGCTCAGCCTGTTATATTATACCTTGCGTGATTGACTTTTGATTCAGTGATAAGGATAATAACCAGTCTGACTGTTTCATTTTGTGTTCTTAATTAGTATTCCTTCATTTTAAGTCTTTTCAGCATTTGTGTGCCATTCAGCATTTGTGTACATGTTTACAGTAGAAGATGTCAAGTGTACTGTATGTTCCATTCCATGCATCCGATGAAGTGGGTTCTTAACCCACGAAAGCTTATGCTGAAATAAATTTGTTAGTCTCTAAGGTGCCACAGGTATTTTTCTTGTTTTCTTTTTATTTACAGCAGAATATTTCAAGTGTGGATAGGCTACATATTGACCAGGTAGATCACTATGAAGAGGAGATTTGAAAGTGGTGCAAGCAAGAGATGGTGAAAACAACTGAGTGAAGCAGCAGCTAAGAGCTCAAAGCCAATAACTTCATTTCTCAAACCACTGGAAAACACACCTTCCCCAACAAACAATGCTACAGATAATGAAAACTCCTCAACTGCAACAGGTGATATTTCAATGCCAATACCTGAACATGAGCACAGTAGTCAAGAAGATGTGCCAGCAGTAACAGATGCAGCAGAAGATCCTGTGTATGATCAAGAAAATCAACAGCAACAGGAAGATGTAGATCTTACGCAGAAAGAGCAATTCATGAGTAATACAAGTTTGACTGTGACTGACATTGGAATTATTGACAAGAGCAATGCTGCCCAAATGCAATCTTTTCTTCAAATTAGTTGTTTTGAAATTCCAAATAACTTTCCACGAGATGCTGATAATCATGCTTTCCCTACTCGTCTGCTGACAAAAACTCTTCCAAATGGTGAGACCTGCACAAGAGACTGGTTATGCTGGAGTACAGAAAAACAATCTCTGTACTGTGCACCCTGCTTCATTTTGAACAAAAGTGCTGCAAATGCATCAGTTCTTTCTGATCAATCAGGATGGAGCATCAGCAGAGGTTGGAGGAAGTTGAAAGACCGAATACCATCACATGAGAGTTCAACGTCACATAAAGAAAACTATGTTACATGGAAATTAGCCAGTAGGGCAGCATCAGCTTAAGGTTCAGTTGAGAATTTACTCTTGACTGAACTCTCTACAGAAAATAATAACTGGAAGAAACTGTTTGAGTGCATCCTGAATGTCATCCTTTTTCTCTCTGAGCAGGGATTGGTTCCAGTCAATGTATTGGTGATCGTGCAAATGGAAACTTTCTAGGCATAGTTGAGCTCCTCAGCAAATATGACCCACTTTTATCAGAACATTTTAAACATGTTCAAGAATTGCAAGAGAGTCAAAAGTGCATGCAAGTCCATTATCTCTCCATATGCATACAAAACGAGTTTATTGAGCGATGTGGGTCATTCATACAAAAAACAATTCTTGATGAGATTCGAAATGCCAGGTATTTTTCAATCATTGTTGATGCCACTCCAGATTGTTCTCACAAGGAATAGACTACTATGGTTATTCGATATGTTAAAATTGTAGACAGGTCAAAATTTTCAGTTGAGGAAAGGTTATTTTCTTTGATAATTTCACGAGAAAAACTGGAAAAGAAATTGCTACTCAAGTACTAGCAATTCTAGAAGGTTTTAAGTTAGATTTTCAAGTCTGCATTGGTCAAGCCTATGACAACGGATCTAATATGGCTGGGAAGTACAAAGATGTACAAGCAGTTCTGCTTGAGCATAATTCAAACTGTAATTTCTCCAGCTGTGGAAACCACACACTAAACCTTGTAGGTGTTGACTGTGCTGAATCATGCAAGGAGGCAATTACTTACTTTGGAACTGTTCAACAAATGTACAATCTCTTTAGTAGCAGTCCACAAAGGTGGGAAATTCTGAAGCAATATCTTCCTGTTTCACTGCATGGGATGTCCAAAACTAGATGGTCTGCACGGATTGATGGTGTTCAACCAGTTGTGCAACATTTGAATTCAGTGAGAAAGGCTTTAAATGAGCTTGAATCTCTCAATCTCACTGCACAGGCTCGAACTGAACTTCAGTCTATTCAGAAGCACATGTCCAAATTTGAATGCATTCTGATGTCATCTTTGTGGATGAAGCTACTTACAATGATCCACCAAACTACACTAGTAATTGAAGCACACGATGCTACACTTGATGTTGAGAGGGATAACATTAGTCTTATCAATGACATTCAACAGATTTGTGAACAATGGGATGCAATCCCTACTGAGCCCAAATTAGTAGAACAGAATATTCGCATTTCATCTGAGTTCTCCACCAATCGCAGTTTACCTACTGAATCAGATGCTGAGCAGCATTATAGGGTCAATGTCTTCCTTGTCATCATTGACTCTATTCAATCAGGTCTTACACGTCAATTTGAGTCACTGCGACTAATTTGTACCCTTTTGGGGTTTCTTTGGCAGTTCAACAGATTGAGTAATGAAGATCTACTTTCTGCAGCTGAACAATTTCAGCAACAGTATAACAAAGAAATCTCAAAAGATCTCAGTGACGAGGTCATCTTCCTTAAACGAATATATTCCACAAACTTTTAATTGAATTGCAAGCCAAAGGAATTGCTTCCAGAAATACTCGAACTTGGACTCTCTGGGGTGTTTCCTAATATCACAATTGCATTGCATATTTTTGTCAGTTTGCCTACATCAGTGGCTTCAGGTGAACGCACTTTCAATGTGTTGAAGCAGGTAAAGAACTATCACCATTCAATAATGGGACAAGAGCGTTTGAATGGGCTCACCATGCTTAATATCAACTGTGACATTGCACAAAAGCTAGATTTTTCCTCAATAATTAGTGCAATGATTTGCACAGAAAAAGGCTAGAAAAGCACTTGTTAAATAAAAAAAAAATTACATTTTTGTCTCACTCTTTTTTTGGTGCCTTATTTTGTTTTCATGGGTTGTCATTTTTAATTTTTATTGTGGCTAGGGGCCTCAAAAGCCGGAAGTGGCCCGGGCCTCTCTTGACCTCTGAGAGGACCTGACCATAAGAAGTTCCACTGTAATAAATGCTGCCCAACATGAGTGCAGGTATAGCAATCTGGTCCAATATGTCTGGAAAGCGACTCACACATGGTTGGAGAGTACCGCAATATAAAGAAAAATAACTTCCAAGGGCCCCGCATCTGCTGAAATAAATGGCAGAACTCACAGTGACTTCCGTGAGCAGGATCAGACCCTCAATTATCTGGCACTTAAGTCTCCAGCATTACTGAAAGAGAAAGGGCTTTTTAAAATCCAGGGTTGTATTAATGCTGCACTCAGGACCCAGTTTCATCTTTAAAACATGAATGCTCAGAATGCAGCAATTGTTTGTGCACTGTGCACTGTGTTGCACTTATTCCCGGACAAGCAAATTACAATGAAAATAATCATTGTCAGAATACTAATGTGATGTAAACTAATGTAGGGATATTTATTCAATGGAATGCAATTACTAGGAATACTCTGTTTTCTGAAGAGTGTGACTGTAATCCAATTTAGCTTTTATAACTCCTGGTGATTTTGTTTCGGTTTGTATTGTGATAGGCTGAAAAACAGGCTGGGGGCAGAAAAAGGGGAGCTAGCACCACATGTAATCTGAAATCTTAATGACTTGACTAAATTTACATCACCACAGGGCAGTTAGTCATGATTGTGCTGTTAATTGAATGAAAAACAGAGTAGATCCTCTGTTCATTTTATACTAACGTCATTTCACTTTCTGATAAATGCATATTCACCAGCTTAATCATCGACATCTCATCATAGTGGGCTTTACCTTAAACCTATCAGTAGGACCATGGATTGCAGGCAACAGAGACAGGATCTTCTGAGGCACAGCATCAAGTGACGATGGAAAGGTACAACACAAGATGCATAACTTGGTCAAATGGGCTGCAGCAGTGTTCTCGGTGGGTGGGGCTGCAGCAGGGTTTGATGCGAAGAGGGCAGCTTCCCTCCTTCGGAGACAGAAGGATCATGGGAGGAGAAGGGAGGGGAAATTCCTTCCAGAGACCCTGCTGCAGGTAATTAGGAGGCTAAACACCGAGGACCAGATTCTGGTACATTCATTCAGGTTGCATAATTCCTTACTCCACAAGGAGTCCTGGTGAAATGAGTGGAGCCATGGTAGGAGGGAGGCATTATTCAGCATGAGTAAGGGCGTCAGAATCTGGCCCCTAATAAAATGATACACGTGTGTGAAAAATGTATTTGTGAAATGATACACGTGTGTGAAAAATGTAGTTGCCTAAGGCAACACTGTGACCCAGGGACCTCTTGATACTAACTGAGAGGGCATGGGGGAGGGAGGAGTGCATAAGGACTACAGGGATCTCCTGGGTCTGATACTATACAATAGGTCATAAAGCGTGGCAGGTAAGTTCTCCACTGAAAGCCTGTGTCACACCAGTCATCCTAGTCATTGTGAAAGGTATGTATGGATAATATGTAGGGAGTTTTATATATATATACACTGAAAATTATGTCCTTGAGGTCTGTGAGTTGAGGCTGGTCACCAAAAGGGGAGACGTAAGTTGCTTTCAGGCAGGAGATACTTGGCTATATGGAAACTGAATCTTGTGTCCTTCACAACGGCTGCCTATTTACAGACTGAGCAAAATGCCACTCAAGAGACTATGAAGTCAGCAGGCGAGATTCTCTACAGGAAAAATCATGCAGTGGGGAAAAATCATGCATGTTTGTGAAAGAACACAACAGTGTGTTGAAACTAACTGGAAGCCCAAAGGAAGACCCTGCCTTCTTCAGCTAGGGGACAAGCTGCCAGAGTGCTTGCCTTATGAACAGAGGGTCACAGCCAGACTGGTTGTTAAATGCTAGGGAAAAGATTTTGGGTGAGCTAAACTTCATTAGACGGGAAAAAACCTTGCTAGTTAGGGCTAGGCACTAGCCTATGTGTTATGATTTTATTTTACATGTAACCCTTTATTTCCAATATTTCTACTTGCTATCAATTTAATCTCTTCTTTGTTAAATAAACTTTTGCTTGTTTTTACAATCAACATATCTAAGCGCTATGTGTTAAGCGGCCTGGGATCTAAAGGTGTAGCTAGTAAGGGCATCCTGTTCCTTTGGGAATATTGGCTCTGGGATTTCTGTGAGTGCCCAGTGGCTCTGGGGTTGAACACTCCTGGGAGATGCTCCAAGGACTCGAGGGTTGGGATGCGCCTATCGCTAACCGTTAGAGGGAACCGCATTGGCCCAGAGGGGAGTGCTGGTGTTGCCAGTGGCTGGTGGAATCAGGGAGCTGACCTGCAGCGGGCACAAACAAGGTTTCCTCCCACTCAGGGCAGGTGGTAGCGAGGTGCCTCACCCCGGGGAAGCGTCACATACGCAATGGTGGGGAAGGCCACAACTGTTGGTTCTCCAGTGCAGAGCACCTGTCACAGTGACAATCCTTGCATTGAGCTGAGTGCAAGGACTGCCCCCACCAACTAGAGCATACCTGCAGGCTACCCACGCAGAAAGCTTGGGGCGTGGCAAGGGAAGGGAGGGGGGTATGGACTGACCCACCTCACCCCCATGCATTGGCCAGCAAAGATGGCAGCTCATCATGGCGCGGAATATATGCTGCATCCCAGCTTTAGGAAGTGTGTTACTGATCTTTGTTTTACCAGGCCTTAGTGTGGAAGTAGACACATGACAGGAGCATGTAAAGAGATAAAGGGCTGACAATCTAATGCTCTGAACCTGCAATGAAATGCCCACAGACAGGCCTCAGTCACTACAGAGAGGCTCCGCATGGGCACTGTCGTGCTCAGGAATGACTCTGGGCTCAAGGTGCTTGCAAGAGGTCGTCTTTATTCAGCGAGGCAGTTCCAAGTGCCTCTGCAAAACAGAACCTGGGCTTCTGCTGCGCCGCTCCCCCACCCTTCCCTCTGGGAAGTTAAACCCGTTAATGGTCCAGTTCCCATTACCACAGGCACAGGGCACTGCCAGCATGGTTCTCACTGCAGAATATCTGAGGTGATGGACAACAGAGGGGATGGAATGAAACAGGACATGGGCAGGGTCCCAGTTTTGGCATATGTACCTCTTGGGACTCTGCTGATAATACAGAAAGGGAGTGGTTTTCTTATTTGATTGGCTGGTTTTTTGTGTGTAGCAAAATGCATGCTTCTTCTTGCATGGGACACTGGGAAACAATGAACCTCCTGGATACACAGTGCCGCCCACTGGGGCAATGGATACCAAGCAATTGTAGGACCCTTTGCCTTCAGGCCAGTGAATCATGTTACTGCGTAACTGTCCATTGCAGCAGTTTCGCATCTTCCTCTGAACCATCTGGTACTGGCTACTGGTGGAGAGAAGATACAACTCTTGATGGACAAGTGGTGTCAGCTGGGATTGCAATTCTTCTGTTGTCCTGCAGAGGACTTTGCTGGGAGTTCATTATTATGAAGCAACAAAGAGTCCCGTGGCACCTTATAGACTAACAGACGTATTGGAGCATAAGCTTTCGTGGGTGAATACCCACTTCGTCGGATGCATTCACCCATGAAAGCTTATGCTCCAATATGTCTGTTAGTCTATAAGGTGCCACGGGACTCTTTGTCGCTTCTACAGATCCAGACTAACACGGCTACCCCTCTGATACATGACATTATTATGAATTACTTGTATTGCAATAGTGCTTAGAGATCCCAACTCCTCTGTGCAAATAGAGAAATAAGTGATCCCCGTCCTGAAGAGCTAACACTCTCTGAGGGTACGTCTACACTACAGAATTAGGTCGAAATTATAGAAGTTGATATTTTAAAACCCAAATTTATGGAATCGATTGTGTGTGTCCCCACTAAAGAGCATTAAGACCTTGAGGTCAACGGACTGTGTCCACAGTAGCGGGGCTAGCGCCGACTTTCGGAGCGTTGCATTGCGGGTACCTATCCCACAGTTCCCACAGTCTCCGCCGCCCATTGGAATTCTGGGTTGCGATCCCAAAGCCTGATGGGGCAGAAAACATTGTCGCTGGTGGTTCTGGGTACATGTCGTCAAGCCAGCAAACGTCCCTCCCACCCTCTGTGAAAGCAATCTTTTTCACGCCTTTTTTCCAGGGTTTCCGGGTTTGCTATGGAAGCCTGCTCAGCACACAATTACTGTACATCTCCAGCGTACGCCTGGACATTAGGTCTACTGGGGATTCAGTCATGCTATAATAAGGGCAGAGGGCTAGCTCAGCGTTCTGAGCGTTGGCCTGCTAAACCCAGGGTTGCGAGTTCAATCCTTGAGGGGGCCATTCTGCCTGAGGCTGCTAGTCATGGGACTACACAGCATAAACTCCTTGCCTTCTAACAGCAAGTGGTGCAATATGCCATAAATGGTCGTAGTTGCGGGACTACACAGCTGCAGATCATACAATATGCTTGAAATTTGTGTGCTCTTGGCCGGTGGCCTATGGTATGGCTGGCCAGGGGCGCTTGGACATAAATGGGAGTGACCAGAGTGCCTCTGGTGGTTCTCTTTTTTACGTTTTCTTTAAGGGAGATTCAGTACTGCCTGGCACACGGGCAGAGGGATAGCTCAGTGGACTGAGCGTTGGCCTGCTAAACCCGGGGTTGCGAGTTCAATCCTTGAGGGGGCCAGGAGATGATGATGGATATCAAGCCTATTGAACCATCTGCAGCTAGAAGGGAAGGCGCCTACCCTTGCTTCCCGGCATATTGTACCATCTGCTGCTAGAAGGAAATGAGCCTAACCCTTGCTCCCCTCTCCCTCCGTGAAAGCAACTGAGGGGAGAGCCAAAAATCCTTTCGCGCCTTTTTTCATGCGGGAGCCATATTGCTGACACCATTGTTATCCACCCGCCGCTTCTGCTCCCACTCTACTGTCCTGCAAACAGCATACCAGGGAAAGCACGGAGCACGATCAGATCATCGCGGCTGTTCTCGCTGTTATGAACACGACGCGCATTTTCTAGGAGTATATGGAGAACGAGAACCAGGAGCTGCTACAGCTACAGCAGGTGAGGAGGCGACAGCAGCGCCCTGAGGACAGTGATGAGGACATGGACACAGACCTCTCTCAAAAAAGGCCCCCCCGCAAGGTGGACATCATGGTGGTAATGGGGCTTGTTGATACAGTGGAACGCCGATTCTGGGCCCGGGAAACAAGCACAGACTGGTGGGACCACATAGTGCTGCAGGTCTGGGATGAATCCCAGTGGCTGCGAAACTTTCGCATGCGTAAGGGCACTTTCATGGAACTTTGTGAGTTGCTTTCCCCTGCCCTGAAGCGCAAGAACACCAAGATGAGAGCAGCCCTCACAGTAGAGAAGCGACTGGCAATAGCCCTGTGGAAGCTTGCAACGCCAGACAGCTACCGGTCAGTCGCGAATCAATTCGGAGGGGAAAATCTACAGTGGGGGCTGTTGTGATGCAAGTAGCCAGGGCGATCACCAAGCTGCTGGTACCAAGGGTTGTGAGTCTGGGAAATGTGCAGCTCATACTGGATGGCTTTGCAGCAATGGGGTTCCCGAACTGTGGAGGGGCGATAGACGGAACCCATATCCCTATCTTGGCACCGGACCACCAAGCCAGCGAGTACATAAACCGAAAGGGTTACTTTTCAATAGTGCTGCAAGCACTGGTGGATCATAAGGGACGTTTCACCAACATCAACGTGGGATGGCCGGGAAAGGTACATGACGCTCGCATCTTCAGGAACTCTGGTCTGTTTCGGCTGCTGCAGCAAGGGACTTTCTTCCCAGACCAGAAAATAACTGTTGGGGATGTTGAGATGCCTATAGTTATCCTTGGGGACCCAGCCTACCCCTTAATGCCATGGCTCATGAAGCCATACACAGGTAGCCTGGACAGTAGTCAGGACCTTTTCAACTATAGGCTGAGCAAGTGCAGAATGGTGGTGGAATGTGCATTTGGGCATTTAAAAGCTCACTGGCGAAGTTTATTGACTAGGTTAGATCTCAGCGAAACCAATATTCCCATTATTATTACTGCTTGCTGTGCGCTCCACAATATCTGTGAGAGTAAGGGGGAGATGTTTATGGCGGGGTGGGAGGTTGAGGCAAATCGCCTGGCCGCTGGTTATGCGCAGCCAGACACCAGGGCTATTACAAGAGTACAGCAGGGTGCGTTGCGCATCAGGGAAGCTTTGAAAACCAGTTTCATGAATGGCCAGGATGCTGTGTGAAAGTTCTGTTTTTCCCCAGTAATGAAAAGCCCCGCCCCTTCATTCACTCTACTTCCCTTTACCCAAACCGCCCTGCCCTCCCCCCCTCGGTCACCGCTTGCAGAGGAAATAAAGTCATTGTTGTTTAAAAATCATGCATTCTTTATTAATTTGTAAAACAAAGAGGGGGAACTATGGGGGTAACTGCCACAGTCTCCCGGGATAGGTGGTGGAGGAAGGGAAGCACCAGGATGGGTGGTGGAGGAGGGGATGAGGGAAGGACAAGGACACACAGCACTTTAAAACTTATTGAATGCCAGCCCTTTCTTGCTTGGACTGTTCTCTTGGCTTGAGTGGTTGGGTGCACGGAGGCCGCCCAAACGCGTTCTTGGGCGTCTCGGGGATGAGGTTATGGGACTCGGGAAGGAGGGCTGTTGGTTACACAGGGGCTGTAGCGGCGGTCTGGGCTCAGGCAGCCTTTCCTGAACCCTACGCCTTTCCTCAGGCATAAGCCAGAGGATTTCCGTTTGATCCTCCAGTAGCCTCAGAATTGCATCCTGCCTTCTCTCTGCACGCTGACAGCACCTACTCTCTTCATCCCGCTGCTGTCTCTCTTCATCCCGCCAGTCATTGTCTTCAGCACGCCACCTGTCCGCGCGATCAAATTCTGCCTTCCTGGACTCCGACAGTGTCTGCCTCCACGCATTCTGCTGGGCAGCTTCAGTGTGGGAGGATTGCATGAGTTCTGAGAACATATCGTCTCGATTCCTTTTTTTTTTACTTCTAATCTTCGCTAGCCTCTGGGACGGTGATGAAAGCGGTGGCGTTGAAACATTTGCAGCTGCGGGAGGAAACAAACGGGAGAGGAGTAGTTTAAAAGACACATATTAGAGAACAATGCTCCAAACATTACATATCACATGTGCATTTGGTCCAAGGTTGCACTTTGCCTGTTATATTGAGGGTCTGCCGGTTTGGTGTGAGAGATCACACAAGCAGGTCCGGCGGGCAACAGAATTCGGCTTGCAGGCAGCCATGGTAAGCCACAGTCTATAGGCTTCTTTAACCTTCATAACATGTGGGAATGTTTTCAAACAGTAACCCCCTCATTTCCCATAACAAACAGCCTTTGGGCTGGCAATTTAAAACTGGTTGGCAATTGAAAAGGGAGGGGCGGCGGTTTTCGGGTTAATGTGCAGCGCGAACCTAATCGACACCCCCCCACACACAGACACACATCCAAGATGTTCGCTGTTCCCCCTCCCCCCACCGCATGGGTCACAGCGGGGAAGATTTCCATTCAGCCACAGGCAAACAGCCCAGCAGGGACAGACCGCCACTGAATACCCCCTTAATAAAATTCCCCTATTTCAACCAGGTGACCATGAATGATATCACTCTTCTGAGGATAACACAGACAGATAAAGAACGGATGTTGCTTGAATGCCAGCAAACACCGGGACCATACGCCGCCATGCTTTGCAAAGCAATGATTCCAGACTACGTGCTACTGGCCTGGCGTGGTAGAGTGTGTTACCACGGAGCACAGGATAAGGCTGCCCTCCCCAGAAACCTTTTGCACAGGCTTTGGGAGTACATCCAGGAGATCTTTCTGGAGATGTCCCCGGAGGATTTCTGCTCCATCCCCGAACATGTTAACAGACTTTTCCAGTAGCTGTAGCTGTACTGGCCGCGAATTGATCATTAAACACGCTTGCTTATAAAACATGTATTAATTAACAGAGGTACACTCACCAGAGGCACCAGAGGTCCCTTCTCCTGCATCGAGCACGCCTTGGGTGGGTTCGTAGGGTACTGGCTCCAGGGTGACAAAGAGTTCCTGGCTGTCGGGGAAAAGGGCTTCTCCGCTTCCTTGCTGTGTCTGTGCGCTATTTTCAGCATCATTATCATCATCATGCTCCTCTGTGGTTTCTGATGATCCACATACGGAGTCATACCACATGGGTGGGTCAGTGCTGGCTCCACCTCCTAGAATGGCATGCAGCTCATCATAGAAGCGGCATGTCTGGGGCTCTGACCCAGAGCGGCTGTTTGCATCTCTGGTTTTTTGGTAGGCTTGCCTGAGCTCCTTAATTTTCACGCGGCACTGTTGCGCGTCCCTGTTGTAGCCTCTGTCCTGCATGCCCTTGGAGACTTTGGCATATGTATTGGCGTTTCTTCTTTTGGACCGTAGCTCTGCTAGTACAGTTTCGTCTCCCCATACAGCGATCAGATCGCGTACCTCACGCTCGGTCCATGCTGGAGCTCGTCTTCGGTTCTGGGACTCCATCATGGTCACCTCTGCTGATGAGATCTGTGCTCACCTGCAGCTCACCACGCTGGCCAAACAGGAAATGAAATTCAAAAGTTCGCGGGGCTTTTCCTGTCTACCTGGGCAGAGCATTTGAGCTCAGACTGCTGTCCAGAGCGGTCAAATGTTGCACTGTGGGATAGATCCAGGAGGCCAATACCGTCGAATTGCGTCCTCACTAAGCCTACATCGATTCGGCAATATCGCTTTAAGCGCTAATCCCCTTGTTGGGGGTGGAGTGGCGAGATCGATTTTAAGAGCCCTAGAAGTCGATGTTAAGGGCTTCGTCGTGTGGACGGGTGCACGGATCAATCGAAATAACGCTAATAAATTCGACCTAAACTCGTAGTGTAGACCAGGGCTGAGACAACAGGTGAGTACAACAGACAGATGGTGGGGGGAATTACCATCTGTTAGGTAATGGCTGTTAGATTGTAACCTATGCGGTGCATAGCGGTCACTCAACTTCAATAGGATTTCTTCATGCAAAAGGCATGCAGAATCAAGCCCTTAATATCTCCAGCAGCCAAATCAGTGATAGCATGAGTGAGACAATAGAAGTTGTACATTCTTAGTCCCTGCTGAGCTGTTTGTGTTGTCCTTTTCCTTGTTAATATAATGTCTTGCAAGTTTGTGTGGGGTGTTTTTGCCCATCCATTTACCGTAAATGCTGAAGGGATCTATGACAGAATGCAGCTTGGGGTTATGCCATGCTAGGTAAGGAAGTAGAGAATTTTTGATTAGTCCATACTTAAGTCCAATTGGATTTATATTACATACTGCTGAGGGGTTTCTGCAAGAGACCTGTAGCAGCAGAAGCACCAGCAGAGCAGAATTTCAAGATGACAAATTCTGTCTCCCTGGGTTAGAGCCTTCTCTCACCTAACAATGATTTTATTCCATTGACTGCAGTGAAGTTACTCCTGAGCTATACTGGTGTAAGCGAGAGGAGAATCGGGCCCTTTCTTTCCTTGACTGGGAAACAGGTGCACAGCACTAGGTTGTAAAAACAATGTGGGAACATGCTAGCCAAGCACCTTTTCTTCAAAGTGGGATTCTATGAATAACAGTCTTCATGGCTATGAACAAAGCAAAGCACCTACACATTCTATGAAGAGCCAAACCCATCTCTGCAATGCACCTTCTTGTACCATTGACCTTTTAAAAGCAGTTTGTTCTATAGCAAAGTCCAGTGTTGATTTCATATCAATTCTTATGAACTTTGAAATGAAGCACTGTCTGGAGAAAAATGAGTTTCTCCGCATTGGAACACCATTGTTCTTGCAAATCAATGGTATGGATTTTGCACTGTGACATTTAAATGCAATAGTTTTGAGATGTTACTGCTGACTGCTAAAAGAAGGTGTAGGATAGAGGCAATGGGAGATTCCTGCTTAAATGACTGTGTACAGGCTAAAAGAACAAGGTGTACTTGTGGCACCTTAGAGACTAACAAATTTGCTGTGAGCTATTTGTGTCAGACACTTCTTTGTTTCATTTGTTTGTACAGTTCTGAGAACAGCAAGGTGCCGATCTTGATCAGGTGCTACTTAATACAGATAATAGTAGTATGCATGGGGGATCCCCCCTACTCTGATTCCCAGGAATGAGGAGTTGGACTGCAGACTTGGAGCCAGAAGTCTTAACAGATACGTGTCCAATGGATAGGCTTTAGAATGATTGCCAGTGGAAGTTCTCAAGACAGAGTAGCAATTCACTAGCGTAAGTGAAGGCCTTTTCCATTCTTCAGCAGCCTGGGGAGATAGGATTTAAATATAAATTGTGACAAAGTTCCTCCTCTACCTCGGTGGGTCCTGCGCTTATTAGCGGATTTTGCTTGCCTCAGAGATCTTCCCCTCTAGTAGAATCCACAGTCCAGGTTAACTCCTCCTGTGTCTGATCAGGATTTGGGAGTTTTGGGGGGAACCCGGGCCCGCCCTCTACTCCGGGTTCCAGCCCAGGGCCCTCTGGATTGCAGCTGTTTAGAGTGCCTCCTAGAACAACTGCACGACAACTACAACTCCCTGGGCTACTTCCCCATGGACTCCTCCCAACACCTTCTTTATCCTCACCACAGGATCTTCCAGCAGTACGCCCTCTTACTCTCAGCTCCTAGTGCCTCTTGCTCCCAGCTCCTCACACGCAACCTCCTTCCACAGCTCCTGACATTCACACCTCACTGACTCACTGGGAGGCTTTTAACTAGTTTCAGCCAGCCCCTGATTGGCTGTAGGTGTCTCAATCAACCTCCCTGCCTTCTGGAAAGTTCTTAATTGGCCCCAGGTGTCTTGATTAACCTGGAGCAACTGCCATAAGGTATCAGGGATTTGTTTAGCCTGGGGCTAACATACTGGTTCCTTACCACTTTCCTATAGCCCTCTGGCCTTGCCCCATCACAAAATATATTTACATAGGACAACTCACTTCAGATAGGAGGGTGTTTCTCAGCAAGGCTCTGCTTTTATCCAGCTTATAGATAGACTACTTGAGGTAGATGGAAGGAAGTGACCTTCTCAGAGTCATATACTGCTCATAGATATGCATGATGGACTCTGAGTAATATCAATAGGAAAGTCACATGGGCATACAAAGACAGAATGTGACTCAGCAAGTGACTCAGTTGGGAATGGACCTGATTGGCCTCCAGGTTCTCCCATTGCCAGTGTGGTCACACCCTCTCCATGAAGTTTTTTTTCACATGGAAAGTGGCTAATCCACTAGTGGCATTGGCAGCACATATGCCGACAAGTGGATCTTGTTGGAACTCCAGCGTCACCGAAGGCTAAGGGTGGTAACTGATTTTGCACCTGTGTATCCCTGAAGATTTCCCCTGCAGCCCTTTATTTCCAAACAATGCAATGGCAGAAATGAAAGTTATGCTCTGCTGCTTCTTTCTTGCCTTTTCAGGTGGTTTTGAAGGAGTCATAAGCAGCTTTGGGAGTTCATATATGAAAAGAAAAGCATCTGTATTTGTGTGGCACATGAGAATTCAAATGTCATATAGTACTTGCACAATGCAAGTTATATGCTTCTTATATGTCTTAACAACAGTTCATTTATAGGGAGCACCTTTCAGCTGAGGATCCCAAATAACTTTACAGTTAAACCTGACCACACCCCTGTGAGGAAGGTAAGCATTATTACACCTACATTACAGATGGGTAAACTGAGGCACAAAGTTAAAGCTGTGATCCCACAAATATGCTTGTTTGCAGAATCACAGGGAAGGAGCCTGCTTACCTTTACTATTTTGAGTCCTACTTACTTCTATTTAATAAAAGTAAGCATGTTCCTACAGGTTTGCAGGATCAGGGTCTAAAAGTCTTGCCCAAGATCACACAGCAAGTTATAGTAGGCTGTTGGTGTTCTGACACTGCTATTAAATATACCAAACACAGTTGCTTCCTTGGACCTTGTTCTCATCTACCCTTTGTAATCTGCTGCATCCATGAGTTGTCTCTTGTCACATGCAAAGATTGTAAGATCTTTGAGACAAGGACTATCTTTTTATTACATGTGTGTATAGTGCCTAACACAATGGGGCTGCCGTAGTAGTAATAATTATTAATAATAAAATTAGCAGCACAACTGGGAAGGAAAATCCATAAATCTCCTATTCCAGTCACTAGATTGTGGTCCCTCTGCCTTTGACTTTTCTTGTCATGGGCAGTAGGAAAAAGTTGGAATATAAAGTAAAACTTTGCTTCAAACTTTTCATGAACTGCAGTTGCACTGGAATTTACTGTGAGGTATTACTATTCCTCGGAGTAAATACAGGATCTCAAACTCTCATTTGGGAGGGGTTTAGGAGCCAAAGATGCACATTCGGCTCTCAGTTAAATCTCAACATTTGCAGTCCAAGCAAATTTTGCAGTTGGGCAAGCCAAGTGCTCTAAAAAGCTTTAAATGGAAATGTGGGACTAAGATAGACTGTTGAGAGAGGAGACCAGGTAAAAGGGAAATGGAAGAAAAATACATTAGTAACACTTCAGAATGTCCACAGAGGGTATGAAAAAGCTAGAAGAAGAGAAGAAGTTTTGCACATAATTCCCGATTGAAAGGTAAGTACTAGCACAGGCTAATATTCAGGAATACAAATATAGCACAGTGAAAAGGAACTTAGAATGTAACTTAGAATGCACCTCCACCTTATCATGTTTCTCTGACTGTATAAATATCTGTCTACTGTATGTTTCATTCCATGCATCCGATGAAGTGGGTTCTAACCCACGAAAGCTTATGCTGAAATAAATCTGTTAGTCTCTAAGGTGCTACAAGTTTTTCTTTCTTATTTTCGTTAGAATGTAACTGACTGCATTACAATGTTATATCCTGTATTGTATTTAGTGGGAAAATATTAATTAGTTATTATCCCTTTGATAAAATATGGACTGTGGTCCTCTTCAGGAGGTATGAAGGATTAACAGAATTGCAAGGGGGAAATAGATCTCGAAATTGTTCTCCAGATCTCAGCTTTCAATTTTTCAAAAAAGGAAGTCTTTTCTTGTTATGACTGCAAGAGAGTCTTAAAAATATGACCCCTGAGGAAAACTGATTCAGTGATGTCTGTCTGAATTTGCAGAGAGCCTGAAACAATAGCTCTAAGGTGTGAATTGCCCCATTTATTTCAATGGGTACTAAAGCAGATGCCCAGGATGCTACTTCAAATGTCAACGTCAAATGTTAACTATTTCATTGCTCAGCCACGCGTGGAAGAATGGAGAGGAAGTATCATCTTACGAAGCTCTTCATAATTTATTCCAAGTGACTAGGGCGGGGCAGGAAAGAAGATTTCCCATCCCACGAGAATTTTCACAATTTCAGAAGTGTTTCTGTTCCACATCAGGACAAAACTGAGACCTGACATTTTTCACCAATGCCTATGTGCCTTTAAGGATCAAGGCCTTCATCTCTCTGTTCCTCAGATCCCCATCTGAAAAACAGGGGATATGAGCACTGACCTACCTCCCAGAGGATAAATACAATAAAGATTGTGAAGTGTTCACATACTATGGTGATAAGGCCCATATAAGTACCTAAGATCGATCAAAATTTGAAACCACATTATACGACGCTTACATGCATTGACATAGGTCTGGTTCTCTATTGTCCTTCACCTTGCACAGCCATTTACACTATGCAAAGTGCATGTAACACTACAGTACATTCAGGTGCACTAGCATTCTGCACTCTTGTTGCACTGGTGTAAATGACAGCACAATGGTGAATCAGGTGCATCTGAATAGCATTCTGGTGGGAGTTTCACTGCAGTCAGTGGGTCCACTCATGCATGTAGCTGCTTTTCCAGTGTGAGGAAAGGGTTCACAATCTGGCCCTGGCCCTGCAAACTTGCACATGAATAGTGCTGTGACTCTTTTCACATGAATAAAGTTACACAGTGTGTAAGTATTGGTAGGGTCAGGCCCAAGGAATATATTGTATAATACATTTTCTACACCATTTGTAGAAATACCTTCAGCCGCTTCATGATAGATGTAGCTGCAAACGTGTGATTTTTTGGGGCCCCAGTGACTTCAGCACATTTCTGCAGTGGCCACACAGAGTGCCATTGATGTTGATGTGCCTAGGGGATCAGATTGCAGGATAAAGGCTAGAATAATACTCCCCGCAGCAGGACCAGTGTGTTTGATCTAGAGCAGAGCACAGGGATTGGAGCTGTGATTTGAATGCAGGGAAAAGCTGAGTGGCATGTGGAAATGAAGAACTCTCTGAATGTTTGCATTAGTTTGTTCCCTTGTCCATGATTTTATGCTGGGGAGGAACTATTGGGGCCTCAGACCCAGCCTTCTTTGGAATTAAATGCATTAGTCACACTTTATGTTAGGAGTCCATTTATAAATAGCTTATAGGGGGTGAATAAATGGTTAACAGATGTTTTAATAAATGGTTAATTAAGGTTGTATTCATAAATACACGAAGTTACTAAAAGGTTAATAAATTGTTTAATTAATTATTAATCAATCGCTATAGAGGGTGAGAGTCCAACAGGTCAATAGGTTGTTTCTATGACACCTGCTGCTCATGTCTGTAATTGGCTTATAACATCTCATAATATGAACCCTTGAAAAATGGAACCTTAGCATAAAGTGTGACTGATGAATTGCTGACCAGTTTGCCTTTAAGAGAATATATATTTTGTGTACCCTGCCCAGATGTATTCAGTGACCTTTAAGTTAAAACCATGCACATTTTCCTGTGTATAATGGTCTCTCATTTCAAGAAGCCCTTTTGTATCAGATGATATTCATATTCCAGAAAGTGCTTGTGCACTTGTTAGCCTTCCTCTTAACTGTCCATTATTGGTAATACAAAAAGCTGCTGCATACTGAAAATGGGGTAACGCTGTAACATAGCGAGAATTTACTATCAAAATAAATGACACAGTGACGCCTGCTCTGATTGCATTATGCAGTGCCATATTTAATTCATTTAAAAGCTTCATTTTTTGATATTTAAATGAAGCTGGCACAAAAATCTCTCTCTTTAAAGTATTTATATGGCCCCTGTTACCATAGTATCAATGAGGTAGGGACATGCTATTGCCTCTCTTTTACAGATAGGAATTTAGGCCCAGATCCTGATGGCTTCAATGGAAATTAAGGTGCCTAAATAGCTTTGAGTATCTGGGCCTAAGTGACTTGCCCAAGGTCATACAGGGAGTCTGTGGCAGAGGGAAAAAATCAACCCAAGTCTCCTGAGTCCAAGGCTAGTGTCCTAACCACTGGACCATCCTGTCTTTCTGGACTGTTGCTCCGGCCTGTTTGGTGCCTTTGAAATGGGTAGAGTCCCCTAAGGGGGCTCCACCCAGAAAATAAAAATGACTTCCACAAGTGGAAGGGGCCACAGTGGCAGAAAGTTCCACTGAAAAGCTCAACACTGACTGGGAAGCCTGCTGCTCCAGGGTGCTGCAGAAGCCAAGGTCTTTGCTGGAGCATTTTGGTGCAATGATTTACACTGCATTGATTTATCCCAGTTGAGGGTATGGGCCTCTGTGCAGCTGGCTTTCTCCCTGTAAGGTTGCACTGAATGAAGAAATACATGAAAAATCTGAGCGCCGACTGTCTCAAGCGAAGGGTCTGGCATGCTAGTAAGGAAGCCATGTCACATAACAAGGTAGGCAGGATTAAGTAAGCGTGTAAGCCTGAGGAGCAGAGAGACCTTTGGGGAAATCCTGTAGACATGCAGCAAAGCACGTGTCCTCATTTCCGTTTTCCTATTTGGTTTCCTGCAGAGTTCTCAATCTTAGCATCAGTCACTACCTGGAATTTTGTTTTGGTTTTGTATTTGCAAACTCAAGGCAGCTTTTTTACATCAGAATTATATGCTGCTGCTGCTGCTGCATATGCCTTAAAATATCCAGCTGGTAATTATTTGTGGCAGACAAGCAAATAGAAGGGTGGGTTTTTTTCCATTTTGCTTGTTGGTGCTAATGAGAAGGAATGCCCATGCTTCTGCCTCCAATAGGAAATATTCTCCTATTCTCCAGAGCATTGCAGTACTGGTTTTAGCTGTGGCCTTTGGGACTGTCACTGAAGGAGATTGCATTTCTATTTGATAAAGGATTCCGCTCTCCTTCTCCCAAAGGCTTTAATGGGGGCCTGCTCTAAACAGTGGTGGATTAGCCACTGGGCCAATGGGGCCCATGCCCAGGGGCCCCAGCCAATTGGGGGCCCCCATAAAAATGGGCATCCCCATGCCCGACCCCATTTCCCAAGCAGGAGTGCAGGGGCGGGGGCGGGAGGGATTGGAGGTGGAAGGGATAGCGGGTGGCCCCCCACTTTCTCTGGCCCAGGGCCCCACAAATTGTAATCTGCCTCTGGCTCCAAAGCCCACTGAAGTCTATGAAAAGACTCCTAATGAGCTTTAGATCAGGCCCTTGGATTTGTGACCCTTTACCAAGTGGTATTGGCAGCAAAAAGGACCAGGTTCAATTTTCTAGGGATTTTTTCTCGTGACTAATTTCCACCACCTGAAGCCCCAATCCAGAAACCTGGGAAACTACATATTCAACCCCTGGGAGCTCTTGATGGGCACTATTTCTCCACGTGCAAGCACTGAAACCAAAGGTTAAAAAAAGAACTTTACTGGGGGAGGTGGAGTGGGAAGAGAAGGAGCAACCGAATTTATTTGGGAAAACTGGCAACAAACTAACACGTTCTATGAAATAAGACTCCCGGCTCCCCCAGAGTGTCTAAAGGTAGCCCCAGCCTCAGTTCTCTGGCAGTTCCGAGTGGCTGATGCGATCTAGCCACTGTGGATTGCCACAGGCACGCAGGGGCGAAAGAAAATGCAGGCCTGTTATTTACTAGGCTGCACGTGGCAATAGACTATATTGGTAAGGGATGCAAGGAGAATATGGGTCACGCTGCAAACTGCAGACACGCACACACACACACACAACTAAAATTAATCAATTTAAAGTTTTATTGGGGATAATTACAAGGGGTAAGGGAGCAGCGTTAGATTAGCTAATAGAGTTAATGAAACTTAAAACACACAATGACTAAAATATCTACTAACAATATTTATAAACAAAGATGCAGCATTTAGTAATAACTGATACTCACAAATACAAACCAACGCATAACGACCGGCAAACGTAGAAACTCTGTTTGAAACACGTGAGCTGAGAGAGAGGCTTCGAGGTGATCAGGCTCGGTTACGGGTGTACACAGGATACACAGGATTCGTTTTTCTTTCTCCTCTTCCTGCCTGCACATGGCAGGCAGGCCCATAAAGTACCAATTATGACATCATAGAAGTGTCATAGGGGACAGGGCCCAAAACCTGTTTGTGTTCGTTTCTGATTGGCACAAGCAAAGTTTACACCAAGGGGGGAGCAGGTGCCTCAAAGTCTGGCTTCGCCCCCAAAAGGTGAGGAAATGCATATTGCTTTAGAATGCGTGCAACACTGAATGACAAAAGAAGAGGCCAGGGCAATACCGGTATGGGCAAGTTTTACAGGAAGCAGACAGGAACTCATCTCAACAGCCACTTCACTAGCTTCTCACTCACGATAAGTTGTCCTGGTTTGAAGGAGTTCAAGGATTCTAGCAGGGTGACAACAGTGATCTCCCTTCTCTGTCAGGCTTCAGGCCACAGGGCTTATACATCAGTAATTTGGGGCCTGATTCTTCTTTTGTTTGCAGCAGTTGTATACCCATGTGACTCCAATTGTTTTCCATGGTGTTCTTCCAGACTGAGGGCTCGATTGTGCCTGTGTTGGGGGCAGTGCCATTCTTCCCAGAGCTCCTTGGTGCCGAGGGGCATTAAACCTTCTGCTACAGCCTAATGGATGCAGCTTACTGGCAGGCCTGCTCTAGGTAGGGGAAGAAGAGAGGACGGGGTCAGTGCTTGAGGGGCACAGCTATAGTTCTATCGCCTCCTAACCCCCATTTAAAGCCTGATCCAAAGCCCATTAAAGCCAATGGGAATCTTTCCATTGACTCCAATGGGCTTTGGGTCAGGGCCTGATTGCGCTGTGAGGCATAAGGGGAATGTGCAGGGGGAGCATTCCCCGTACCTGCACCTGGTCCTTGTGTAACCACACACCTTCTGGGGGTGGTGTTCTCTCCCATCTAGTGGCACCGAGACCACTTAGAGAGAGAGATAAAATGAGTCTGCTCTACGCCCTAGCTAACAGCCAGTTGGCTTTTAGCTCATGCTCTAGAGGCTCATGCACTAAGCTCTAGAGGCTCATGCACTAAGCTCTAGAGATCCCTGGTTCAATCCCACCCGCTGACGACCGGGGTCTGTCGGTGTTACACTTGCACTGGCTACACAAAGGGGTAAAAGCCCTTTCCTGCACCCGTTAGGGCCTGAGCCTGCACCGCTGACATCAATGAGAGATTGCTGTTGAATTCAAAAGGAGCAGGTCATAGTTAATAAGCGAGAGACAAACAATGCCCTGGGTGTCTGCTCAATGAGAGCTCACACTTGGACTGGGTTACTGCTTGCCTCAGCGACAAGCACCGAGTGGGCTCAGACCTGGAGGATTTCTCCGGGGTGTTCTGGACACACAACCCCCTCACAGAATACAATGTGAAAGAAATCATGACCAAAGCAAACTACTGGAGTTCAAAATCCATGCCCAAGAACAGCAACAGGCTGACCAACCTTTGAAGGGCTGGAGAGCTAATTAGTATAATTTGATACACAACAGTTGCTGCTGGTATGTCCCACTAGAATATATGTGTGTGTTTGTTTGTGTAACAGAAGCACGAAGAGCATGTTACTTATACGCTTGCTCTTTTGCTCACCAGTTAGCAGCCCTGTGTGGGAACAGCAGAGGGAATGCAAACCCTTTTATTTTATTTTATTTCCCTTCCTTGGGGATTTCAAAATGATTAAAAATCCTCTGCTTGGCATCATTAGCCTGCTTGTATATCTGTCCCTGCTAGAGAAAACTACATGGGGGGGAAAAAACAGCATTTGCTGTTCTGACAGTACAATAACATTTAATGCCTCTGCTATCTGGCCCAACATTATATCACCCTCTGTTGTGTTTCCCAGCATGCCCTGGCATTCCTTCAAACAAGTATTCGTTCTAGCAGAAAGTCCAAGAAAAGACTTTACTCCCTTGAGGATCAAGAATAAAGCAACAGCTAAGAAAGGTACAGGTGCTATTAATATTAATGTTATAGGCAGAAGGGGAGGGGGAGAGGACATAGGAGCAGTGAAAGAATGAATACTTATGGCTTTGATGTGTTCATTTCCACAGGACCGGTAGCAGCATGGAGAATACATATAAAGAGGAAAATGAGGAGGTGGAGGTGAGCTATAGGCAGCTAAGAAAATTGCACAAGCTGTGGGGAATTTTTCTGTCTAGACACACATACACAGAAAGGCAGCCACTGTGCCACCTGCAATTTAGCTGGGGTTTTTTTTTTTTGGTTTTTTTTTTTTAAAGGACAGAGCTGAGACAAAAAGGAAACCCACCAATGTGCTTCTGGTTTCGGCATTCATATGAATGATGCATATTCAATGCCTGCTGCGTGTGGGGAAGAAAGCCACTGAATGTATTTGTTGTACCTACGAAGGAACAACAGCGAGAGAGCACACAAATCCTCATGCATGTCGTTTTCTGCTCCATTGACAGAGTAAAAAGGGAAGGGATGCAATTATTTTAGTCCTAATGAGGCTGCTGAGGAGTAAAAATGGAAATAATTAAGACCCTTGTGTCTCAGATTCTTTGGGCCCGGATTCTTCTTTTAGTGACACTGCTGCATTCCCTCTGCTCTGATGTCTGTGAGAGGGCTCAGAGGCCCTCCAATACACGTACACTGTCACCGGTGGCTTCAGTGAAACTTTCACAGATGCGACTAAGGACAGGAACTGCACCTCCTCCCAGCCACCTTTATCCTTGAGTCAGGTTTCAGCATGGTAGCCGTGTTAGTCTGTATCAGCAAAAACAACGAGGAGTACTTGTGGCACCTTACAGATTAACAAATTTATTTGGGCATAAGCTTTTGTGGGCTAAAATCGACTTCATCAGCTGCATAGAGTGGAATATACAGTAGAGAGGTATAAATACACAGCATATGAAAAGATGGAAGTTGCTAGGTGACCACAGCAAGGTTGGGGGTCGAGCCCCCCAGGAATCCTGGGCCCAGCCTTGTTGGGGTTACAAGGACTCTGCCAGACAGGAGAGTGCAAGGGGAGTCCTCGAGGGCAGGGAGGCCTCTGGGGTAAAGGAGTTGGGAGCGAGGACTGAGATCCTTCCGCTAGCCCATTTCACCGGGGTAGTGCAGAGATGAGGAAAGTTCCCCACAATAGCGGGACTATTCCCCCGCTTACATATGGCTTCCATTCAGTCCAAGCTGGCTTTACTTGCCAAACATGCTGGATTCCATTCTTCCTGATGCTTCAATGAAAACGTCTGTTCAGCTCTGATATAAGAACTGCTATTTTACTAAAGATGCTGAAAAAAGTCCATAAAGAACTTTTTTTTAAAAAAAGGAGGCTAGCAGATTCAAGGGATCCGTATTGAGCGTTGTTAGAATATTGCAATGCTCCTTATATTGCTCTGTTAGAGTCACCAGTTCAAAGACTCTTGGGCACAAAGGTGACAAGCCAGGTGCCAATGTCAATGAAAGACCATTAACCTGAAAAGTGTCACAGAAGATCTATGTGGCAGGAAGCTAGAACAGAAGAAATACTCCCAGAAAGCTATGCCACTGCAGTTGGGAGAGACTGTTAGGTCCTAAACTGGCAACCTGCTAAGGAAACGGCTGGTTTATCTGCCTGAAAGTCATACATTATAATCCCCCCTGGAGGGCCAGACCTACAGGAGGAACAGAAGACGTTTAAACAAAACCCCTGGCTCTGGTTTTTGAGGGCATTCAGAACACCAATGCCAGCATTCATGATCTGATAGGAGTAGCACATACGCCCCTGCTCACAGACAAAAAACATCTGGAGCAGCAAACATAGGCCCAGGGGGCAGAGCCATTATAGCAGCTGAACAGGGCATTGCAGAAGGACCTGTTTCAAGGACAAGAGGCAGACATATGATCAGAAATCCCTTGAGATTTAGGAATAGTAGTTAATGATGTATGTCCAATAAGAGGCAGGGTAATTTTCTCATATGTCCAGGGCTTAGGCCATGCATTTTGACCTCCAGCTAGATGTCCATTTATAGAGGTTATTAATTGGTTGTGTCAATTTGACATTGGGTTTAGTTGATATTAGCATTTATTTGCATTTGATTTAAAAAAAAAAGCAGAGGGGGCAGGCGGTAAAACAATAGCCTGTGGAGACAGTGAGACTACTGACCCCTGTCTGTGATACAGATATGACTTTTAGGAATGCTGATCCATGTCATGCGACTATCTTGGGCTCAAAGTATGTCTACACTGCAAAAAAAAAAAAAAAAAGTGTGTTCTTACCTCTGGTCTTAGCTAACTCATGTGACGCTAAATCAGGTTAAAATAGTAGTGAAGACACAGCAATTTGCCATTTCACTCTGGTGAGCAGCTCAAATTACAGCTGCTAACCCAAGTTAAAAGCCGAGTTGCTGTGTCTTCACTGTTATTTTGACCCGAGTTAGCTTACTGCAGGTTACCTAACCCAAGTTAACAGCACATTTCTTTTGCAGTGTAGATGTAACCCTTCTGCCAGGTAGAGTCAGCAGAGATCAGGGCCGGGTTCAATATCTAGGGGTTCCTTTTCAACAATACAACACAGAACTGGTTCGAGCCTCCACCCAGTAACCTGGGGAAAATACACACCACCCCCGGATGACTCTAAGAGGCAATGACTCTAAGAGGATGACTCTAAGAGGCAATACTTCCCCTCTCGCAAGCACAAGTGTAGAAAATAAACTTTTAATGAAAGGAGGGAAGTCACCCCGTATTAATTTGGGAAAACATCACCAGCGGGTTTCAACCATGAGCAAAACACTTGTGCCAGAGTATGTTGCGCAGTGTCTTTTGGCTCAGGTTCTTGAGCTCAACAACCAAAAGTTCCTTTAACGTGCCCCTCATTGCTCCCTCACCACACCTTACTCACCGTGGTTGTCCTTGGTCAGTGGAGACCCACAGTTCAGAGGTACATCAGTGTGAGTTCACCTCCCACCCCTGGGAGAGGGGGGCAAGAAGGCATCTTGCTAATTCCACCATCTGAGCACTTGCTCTGGCATCACCACTCCGCTGGCCACCTGCTTCTCTAGGGTGACCTCTGCAGGTTGGTCTCCTGAGGGTCCACCCTGCTTTTAGTGACTGTCAGTTCTCAGTGATTTTCAGCTCTTAGTGGGGAAACTTCAGTGCTGAAACAGGCTGGGCAGAAGCACTGTCCCCCAGCAGGTGAATTCAGCTCTAGTGATCACTTAACAAAACAAAAGGCTGTGAATGGAGCCTTAATTAGCTCTATCCTTGAACAGTGGGGAGGAGCAGGCTAAACTATGCCTAGTACTCTTAGGCAGAGCACACAGCTGGCAAGAACACCTGCCCCCACTCCCTTTCTTTCATCTGGGTCTGGCATCCAAGCCCCCTGCTTAGCGAGTTCAATCCAATTGAGGGTGAGCTCCTCAATCAGGACAGGCTAAGCACAGTTCCACTGCCCTTTATTCATACAATAAGGATTCATCTTAAAAATTGTATTAAAGCTAATGTTAAAAAAATTATGTAATACACAGGTTGAGAAAAGAGTGTCTGTTCATCAGGGTATAGTGCTTAGATTATCTACAAATACAGAGTTTGTTTTTAAAATGCATATGTTACATAGAGTACATAATCAGCAATAACCCAAATTTAGGTGAATAAATTTAACAATACAGTTTAGATATTAGAATCCGAATACTCAGGTACATCACGAGTTGTACAGAGACTTGATTGTGGGAAGCAAAATATATCAATGAGTGGAGATTGTCCCTCAGTAATTGAGAATTAGGGTTGGTTGTCCATTTAGAAAATACAATCCATCAGGGAAGTATTTCAGTTACTTTCCTTACTGCGCTTCTCATCGGCACTCATAGAATCATAGAATCATAGAATCTCAGGGTTGGAAGGGACCTCAGGAGGTCATCTAGTCCAACCCCCTGCTCAAAGCAGGACCAAACCCAATTAGATCATCCCAGCCAGGGCTTTGTCAAGCCTGACCTTAAAAACCTCTAAGGAAGGAGATTCCACCACCTCCCTAGGTAACCCATTCCAGTGCTTCACCACCCTACTAGTGAAAAAGTTTTTCCTAATATCCAACCTAAACCTCCCCCTCTGCAACTTGAGACCATTACTCCTTGTTCTGTCATCTTCTACCACTGAGAACAGTCTAGATCCATCCTCTTTGGAACCCCCTTTCAGGTAGTTGAAAGCAGCTATCAAATCCCCCCTCATTCTTCTCTTCTGCAGGCTAAACAATCCCAGTTCCCTCAGCCTCTCCTCATAAGTCATGTGCTCCAACCCCCTAATCATTTTTGTTGCCCTCCGTTGGACTCTTTCCAATTTATCCACATCCTTCTTGTAGCATGGGGCCCAAAACTGGACACAGTACTCCAAATGAGGCCTCACCAGTGCCGAATAGAGGGGAATAATCACGTCCCTCGATCTGCTGGAAATGCCCCTACTTATACAGCCCAAAATGCCGTTAGCCTTCTTGGCAACAAGGGCACACTGTTGACTCATATTCAGCTTTTCGTCCACCGTAACCCCTAGGTCCTTTTCTGCAGAACTGCTGCCCAGCCATTCGGTCCCTAGTCTGTAGCAGTGCATGGGATTCTTCCGTCCTAAGTGCAGGACTCTGCACTTGTCCTTGTTGAACCTCATCAGATTTCTTTTGGCCCAATCCTCTAATTTGTCTAGGTCCCTCTGTATCCTGTCCCTACCCTCCAGCGTATCAACCACTCCTCCCAGTTTAGTGTCATCTGCAAACTTGCTAAGGGTGCAGTCCACACCATCCTCCAGATCGTTGATGAAGATATTGAACAAAACCGGCCCCGGCACCGACCCTTGGGGCACTCCACTTGATACCGGCTGCCAACTAGACACGGAGCCATTGATCACTACCCGTTGAGCACGACCATCCAGCCAGTTTTCTATCCACCTTACCGTCCATTCATCCAGCCCATACTTCCTTAACTTGCTGGCAAGAACACTGTGGGAGACTGTATCAAAAGCTTTGCTAAAGTCAAGAAATAGCACATCCACTGCTTTCCCCTCATCCACAGAGCCAGTTATCTCATCATAGAAGGCAATTAGGTTAGTCAGGCATGACTTGCCCTTGGTGAATCCATGCTGACTGTTCCTGATCACTTTCCCCTCCTTTAAGTGGTTCAGAATTGATTCCTTGAGGACCTGTTCCATGATTTTTCCAGGGACTGAGGTGAGACTGACTGGCCTGTAGTTCCCCGGATCTTCCTCCTTCCCTTTTTTAAAGATGGGCACTACATTAGCTTTTTTCCAGTCATCCGGGACCTCCCCCGATTGCCATGATTTGTCAAAGATAATGGCCAATGGCTCTGCAATCACATCGGCCAACTCCTTTAGCACCCTCGGATGCAGTGCATCCGGCCCCATGGACTTGTGTTCGTCCAGCTTTTCTAAATAGTCCCAAACTACTTCTTTCTCCACAGAGGGCTGGTCACCTCCTCCCCATACCGCGCTGCGGAGTGCAGCCGCCTGGGAGCTGACCTTGTCTGTGAAGACAGAGGCAAAAAAAGCATTGAGTACACTAGCTTTCTCCACATCCTCTGTCACTAGGTTCCCTCCCCCATTCAGCAAGGGGCCCACACTTTCCTTGACTTTCTTCTTGTTGCTCACATACCTGAAGAAACCCTTCTTGTTACTCCTAACATCTCCGGCTAGCTGCAACTCCAAGTGTGATTTGGCCTTCCTAATTTCACTCCTGCATGCCTGAACAATATTTATATACTCCTCCCTGGTCATTTGTCCAATCTTCCACTTCTTGTAAGCTGCTTTTTTGTGTTTAAGACGAGCAAGGATTTCACTGTTAAGCCAAGCTGGTCGCCTGCCATATTTACTTTTCTTTCTACACATCGGGATGGTTTGTTCCTGCAACCTCAATAAGGATTCTTTAAAATACAGCCAGCTTTCCTCGACTCCTTTCCCCCTCATGTTATTCTCCCAGGGGACCTTGCCCATCAGTTCCCTGAGGGAGTCAAAGTCTGCTTTTCTGAAGTCCAGGGTCTCTGTTCTACTGCTCTCCTTTCTTCCTTGTGTCAGGATCCTGAACTCAACCATCTCATGGTCACTGCCTCCCAGGTTCCCATCCACTATTGCTTCCTCTACTATTTCCTCCCTGTTTGTGAGCAGCAGGTCAAGAAGAGCTTTTCCCCTAGTTGGTTCCTCCAGGACTTGCACCAGGAAATTGTCCCCTACACTTTCCAAAAACTTCCTGGATTGTCTGTGGACCGCTGTATTGCTCTCCCAGCAGATATCGGGGTGATTAAAGTCACCCATGAGAACCAGGGCCTGTGATCTAGTAACTTCTGTTAGTTGCTGGAAGAAAGCCTCGTCCACCTCATCCCCCTGGTCTGGTGGTCTGTAGCAGACTCCCACCACGACATTACCCTTGTTGCTCCCACTTCTAAATTTAATCCAGAGACTCTCAGGTTTTTCTGCAGTTTCATACTGGAGCTCTGAGCAGTCATACTGCTCTCTTACATACAACGCAACTCCCCCACCTTTTCTGCCCTGCCTATCCTTCCTGAACAGTTTATATCCATCCATGACAGTACTCCAATCATGTGAGTTATCCCACCAAGTCTCTGTTATTCCACTCCAGCTCATCCCTCCGGGTATTGCCGATGTCTCGTGATGTGGTCTATGTAGATGTCCCTCGACCATAGGCGCCGACTCCGTGGGTGCTCCGGGGCTGGAGCACCCACGGAGAAAAATTGGTGGGTGCTCAGCACCCACCGGCAGCTCCCCGCCAGCCCCACGCCCGTTACCAGAGCACTTACCTTCGCCCCGGACGCCGGGTGACATTGCGGGGCTCCGCCCCCAACACCGGGCGACGTTGCGGGGCCCCGCCCCCAATGCACCCAGTGGAGCCGACGGAAGTTGGCTCCTATGCCCTCAACCACCTGATGGCGAACCACACTATGAGTTGCCAAATCATCCGAGTGTAGTGTTGACCAATTCCACATTCCCGCAACACTCGCTCGTTACTGGGGTCCCATGCGCCCAGGGCTCTGATGATCAGTGCCTGTGTCTGAACCTGGTGACCTATAGCTCTCAAGGTGTTGGCCAGAGGGGTGTATTTCTCCAGCTTCCGAGCTCAGGCATTGCAGAAGGCTGGAGTCCTGTTCTTGAAGGGCACTGTGCCGTCCACCATGATGACCTTCTTCTGGTCCTTATTGGTGGTGATGATGTCCGGTCGCAGTTGGCTGTCGGTTCCAGGGATGGTGGAGTGATTTGTAACCGGGCTCTGTCTGCTGGATATCTAGGCAGAGTGGGTGTGTTCATCTAAATACAGTCTGGTCCTGAAGCCTTTCTCTTCCCCAGTTAGCTGTCAGGGGAGAGCTCATTCAGAGCCTGCTTACATAGACATACCTCCCCCAGCACCACCGTATGTCACACTTTTATCGGAGTGTTAGGAATAAATAACCTTGTTCTTTTCCTCGATTTGCAGGTATGTAAATCTCCTGAATCCATCCAATTTATCTTCATGCACCTTTTGATGGTGGATGATGCCAGGATTCTTCCCTGGCTGGTCATGTGCAAATTCTTCTTTGTCCCATTCTCATTGTTTCAGAGTAGCGATGTGTGTGTGCTTTGTTCCGAGGAGTCCCCTTCAGGAGTCCAGTGCCACAAAACAACTAGCTGGGCTGATTGTTCTTTCCTAATGGTAGTTCTATTTTGGAGGATTAAAGATGATTACCCCCCATTTTGGCAGGCGGAGACCTACGGTTTGTCCCTGTCCATTGTCCCAAGTATGGGAATTAATGACAAAGTACAAGACAGGGTGCAGAGTGAACAGCAGTGGCTGTTTTACTAGCCGTGTGACTGACAGCACCAGGAGCAGCAGCGTGTATAAATTATGCTGCAGCCATTTGACTGCCCACAAGCTCTCACCGGGGTGGGAGGGGTCTATAACAAAATCCCATGTTAACCGCACGTTGCTTGTTAAGACTTGTACTGTTCCCCTATAGAGACCTAGATTCAGCAAGATACCTAACTTGAAGCAGGTGAGTAGCCCCATGGGGAAATTCATGTGTTCAAAGTTAGGCACATGCCTAAGTACCTTGCAGAATCAGGGCCCTGGCTTTGAAATCCCTAACCTCATAGTGCAAATCCTCATTCAAATTCATCTTTGGCTAAACTCTTCCCAGAGGCTGATCTGAGGCTGCCTGTTTTGGAATTCATCATGCTGAATAACCTGAAGCCAATGCTCCTGTCTTGCCAAAGGAAAAGTAAGACATGATATAGGCACGTCTCTTTATTAAATAAAAAAGTCATTTTAGATCCCTGAATGTACAAATGCCAGCACCTCATTTCCATCAAAAAGCAATTAACGTAACTGATAAGTCACAAGAATCAAAATACAGTCAGATCTAATAACCCCAGAGTCAGTTGTGTAAATTATATGCACACACTTTCTGAGCAATGCTTTGGTTGTTCTCTTTCCATTGTAAACAAAAGTGAATTATGATCTTGTAAGGTCTATCTCTTCCAGATAACGGAAAAACGCTAATTAAAAACAAAAGCCACAGATGTAGTCGTTGCTTAATGCTGTAAGCATAACATGACCTAATGCTATTATGAGTTCTGAACAAATTTCAATTAGAACTCCAGCTGGTAAACATATAAATGTGATAATGGTGTTTTAATATTGCATAATCACTTGTTAGCAAAATTATTTTTATTTAGTCTATTCATAATCTGAATCAGAGACTCAGGGTGGGGGTTATTTTGCTACAATTTTATCACATAATTTTTTGCTCATCTAAACTGGAGAAAATCCATTTGTCGGTAGCTGCAATTTTAAATTTGGTGAAAAGTAGTTGAGCATTTGGGATGAGATTCACCATCTTGTCGTAAGTGACACCCATGCAAAGGGGTCAAAAAGTGGTAGCTTTTTGCACTCCCTTTGCACTGGGCTGAAAAACTCCCCAAGGTGCAGAGCTCAGGGGTATTGGGCCTTATGCTCCCAACCCTGAAAACAATAAGAAAACAATAAACAATAAACCAACAGGTTTCAGACTTTTTGGAAGCATCTACTCCTCAAGGGTTAAAAGGAATTAGGAGGGAACTGGGGAAATTATTTATTTCTTGTCCCCCCTGCACTATAAGGGAAGCATGAATGAAATTGGATTTTCCCATAAAGCTGAGCACATCTGTAAGTCTTTGCAGGATTGGGGCCTATGACTGTAAGCTCTTTGGGGCAGGGACTGTGTTTATAGGGCTCCTAGAAGAATGTGATACAGATCCTGATTGGGTCCTTGGGATACCACCACACTACAAATATTAAGGGAAGGATAAGAAAGGAAGTATGTTCAGTGGTTAGAGTGCTAGCCTGAGTCTTGGGAGTCCAATTTCCTGCTCTGCCACAGACGTCCTGTGTGACCTTGAGCAAGTCACTTAGCCTTTCTGCGCCTCAGTTCCCCATCTGTACAATGGGGATAATTACACTTAATCTACTTCATGAGGGGTGGTGTGAGGATACTTACATTAAAGCATGTGCTCAGATACTGCATTGATGGGGACCACATAAGTAGCTTTGACAGATAGAAATAAATAATAAAAACAATAATAGATTCAAATTTTGTTTACACCGGAAGGACCCCATAACCCTCAGTTGTGGAGAGTGCCTAGTGCAGGTGAAAAGAGGGGCAAAGGGGCACTGAAGCATCTTTGCAACCTCCCTCTCAATGCTGGGTTTTTCTCTTTTCTGGTTCAGTCCACTGATGCAAGATAGAACAGCCTAAGGGCTGCTCTAATTTACACCAGTAGCCAATGGTCCAATGGGCTATCCCAGCACCTACCAGATCACAGGGACACAACACCCACACTTCCCCCTTTTTCCTGGCCATGCTCCCACACCAGCTATTTATTTATAACCAGGTAGAATTGGGGCCTCATTCTGCTACGCACTGTAAAATAGGAAATATTATGCCCATTTTACAGATGAGGAACTCAGGCACAGAGAGATTAAATGGTTTATCTGAAGACGTCTGTGGCAGAGCCAGGAATTGAATATGGGACTTAACCATGAGTCCATCCTTCTGCCTGCAGACTCTGTATAGCTCTCCATGTACGGCCACTGGGGTGGGGGGGTAAAGCCACAGGGGAAACAATCATATTCAAAATCATTTGTTTCTGATTTTCCCCTGCCCTCAATTAACTTCAAGCAGAGAAACAGGCTTTTAACTTTTCCTGCAGAATCATTAGGTACCTCTAGTTGTGGGTACATCTGCATTGACTCCTCTGTTGGGTGAAGATGACAAACACCAAGAATAGTGAGAGCCTTGACTCTGCTTCCCCCACACCAGTAAATAGGTATAAACTATCTGAAAATTACTATGGCACCCCAGAGCAAAGAGTGCCTCTGTCAAAGATACTTATCCCTGCCACCATAGTATCTTTAATGGATTTATCCTCACCACACCACTGTGAGGTGGGGCAGTACTATTATCCCCAGTCTATATATGGGGAACCAAGGCACAGAGAGGTTAAGGGTTTTGCCTAAGGTCACACAGGAAATCTGTGGCAGAGCAAGGAGTTGAAACTGGGTCGTCTAAGTCCTAGACTAGTACTCTAACCACTGACCCATACTTCCTCTCCCCTGTGCTGTGCCTAAGGGTGGCTCACCTTAATGCTGCCTCTTACACGGGGCTTGTGAGGAAGACATAATTTAGCTGAAAATATGTGCCCATTGGGTTGCATGCTCAAAAGTTGGAATCTGAAGCTAGACAAATTCAGACTGAAAATAAGGCATAAATTGTTAATGGGGCGGGTAATTAATCATTGGAACAATTTAACAAGGATTGTGGGGGATTTTCCATCACTGACCATTTTAAAATCAAGATTGGATGTTTTTCTAAAAGATCTGCTCTAGGAATTATTTTGGGGAAGTTCTCCAGGCTGTGTTGTACAGGAGGCCTGGCTAGATGATCATAATGGTTCCTTCTGGCCTT
This sequence comes from Macrochelys suwanniensis, assembly GCA_033296515.1. Classification (NCBI taxonomy): domain Eukaryota; kingdom Metazoa; phylum Chordata; order Testudines; family Chelydridae; genus Macrochelys; species Macrochelys suwanniensis. The sequence continues at coordinate 242,155,540 of CM065776.1, forward strand.
GAAATCTATGAATTTATGAAAAAAATGGTATATTTTCATGTGCCGTGAAAGCTGGCATCTGTCCGATACAAATCAGGTAGGCTTAGGTGCTCAGATACCATGTTGCTGGGCATGGTATACGAACTTTAATAGAACAGAACAGATTTGTGTGCACAGCTCTCAGCATCTAGCTTTGCAGACGGATACGCCAGCAGTGTCGACACATTTCTCCAGGCTGGTTGGAAAGGTAAGCCTGTATTTTGATGGCAATGTGGAATACAGAAATCTCCAGGAACAAGAAGACTATAGGACCCCTTTCCCTCAGTATGTTCCTTCTGCCGGCATATCTTTATTTTTAATCCTCTGGCTCCAGAAAGGTGGCGTGATTTGCCATTGAGAAATTTCATAATGAAACAAGGAATCCAGACACTCAGAGAGGATTTGGCTGAGCACTTGCCTGAGCGTGAATTTCAGATAAAGGGATTACTCAAGGCAACATGCCAGGGACAGTTTGCCTGGCGTCACACAGGCGAAGTCTATCTGGGTTAAACATACTCCTGTAGCTGTCGCTTTGACAGTCCAAGAGAGGTTCCCGCACGTTCGCTCGCTGCAGCTGGGCTGCTGCTCACAGCTGGGTGATGGTTCCCCTCAGGCTGCTCACCTGATGAGGAAAAGCTGCCCCAAAACATTAGTCCATGAGAGCTGGAACTGTTTTTCGGAGCTGCTGAGAGGATGGGACAGGTGAGACCCACACACAGCGCTCTCACCAAGGGAGGAAATAGGAGCTGGAAAGAAGCACTGAATCTCTGATATCCTGGCAACGTTTGAACAGGCTCTCACAACCATTTCTCTCTTCAGCCTGTGGTAAGCCCTGGGTCTAATTCTCTTCTCACTCTCACTGGTGTAACTCAGGAGTAGCTGTACTGAAGAAAATGGAGTGTCATCTGTGTGAATGTGGTGTAAGTAAAGGAGAATCAGAGTTCTCGGATCCCAGGTGCGGTAGAAGGACTGGGGCACCTAGTCATTTGGTTTCCAATTTAAACACAAATGAGTGAAAAGGGAGGCAGCGCCACGGCTCAGACAAACTTATACTGGCCTACACTGCACTAGGATTTCGTGCATCCTTTTATTCAGTCAAGCCTTCTCCGTTCAGATTAGCTTCCTTTGCATGATATTTATCATCACTTTGCATATCTCGAGATGGCGTCCCGCAAGACCTGTGAAAAATAGATTGAAAAGCCTGTCTCACCAAAGCTCCCTTAAGTACTTTCTATCTATCTATCTGGGTACTCATAGGCCCCTAATGACCTCAGAACCTAAGTGTTTTTGCTCAAAAGGCTAGCGATTGAAGAACCAGCGGTGCTAAACAGCTAATTTATCCTCCTGCATCTTTCAACAAAGCCATTCTTCCTCTTGCTCATGGCATAAGCACACCCGTAGAGCTAATAATACTAGTAGCACTTCTGTAGCTGAAGTGCTCTAACATACATTAACTAACTAATTTGCACAAGGGCATGAAGTAGGCAAGTATTATCCCCATTTCCATATAAGGCAAAACTAAGACAGAGACCTAGCCAGGCCCATAGAACCTGCCCTTCAATTACAACACAGCTCAGTGTCATATGAGTAAATAGTTCAAGGAGCATTGGGCTGCTTGTAACACACAAGAAACGGAGACAAACAACAGTGACCTTCATCTCCATTTACACTGCACTGTATTGTTTATTTCAAGACAGATCAACACATGTTTTGCCTCAAACAGCTGGAACCTGCATGAATGGAAGAGTTTTGTCATTGATTGCAACGGGATCAGAAGCAGATCCTAGGATGGGTTTACTGGGAGATGTATTCGCAAAGCTAGAAAATATGTAACATTTAACACCATCTAAAAATGCTTCAGATAATAGAGTCCTTTAACGGAACTCATAATGATCTGTGTAACATCACCAGCTTTATTACAGATGTGCACACTGTGAGATAAAGGGACATAGGAATTGCCAAACTGGATTGAACAAGGGATCCATCCAACCCAGTGTCCTGTCTCTGACAATGGCTAGTACACAAGGGAAGGTGCAAGGACCTTGCAGTGGGTAGTTATAAGATAACTTCCCCCCTGGGGAAATTCCTTCCTAACCCCCAATAATTAGAGATGGTTTTATGCCCTGAAGCATGAGGGTTTATGTTCCTTCCAAAACTCTTGGGGCCAGATCCTCAGCTGGTGTAAATCAGCATGGCTCTACCGAAGTCAGTGGAACTAACCTGATTTGCACCATCTGAGGATCTTGGCTTTATTTTCAAATCCTTGCTACTGTAACTCTGAATGCTTTCATTATCTATACAATCAGCCCGTCCCTATTTTTAATCCTATTGTGCTCTTAGCCTTAATGATAATGTGTGACAATGATTTAATTTAGCATTTCTTTTTAAAACAACCAAGGTGATAGGCTTGATTCATCTTGCTTTCTTCTAAACAGGCGTGCCTGTTGTAAATACTTTGGTAAATGTGTTAATTGAAATGACTGTCAGACTTTCTGAAAATGAGTCATTTTGGGAGCCGCACTTTGGAAGCATGTTCACAGTGGCATGGAAAGTGTGAAGAGCTACAAATCGGTTTGTTTACTATAAGAGAGCCTGTAATGCATAACTTACAGCAAAACACACACAAAAAAACACACACACACTCAGAGAGATATTTCTGGGCAGATTCATTACAACAATGGACACAGCGGGCAGTGGTGTCAGCTAACTAAACTCTAATCAATCTTTTTAATGCCTTTCATACTATGGTTTCATTAAAAGCCCGGGATAATCATTCACTCATCCACTGTTGAGTGGCTGGTTTTGATTTGTGTTCTTTTATTGTAGGAACTAATGTATATCCCATAAGATCAAGAATTTCCTCGGGAAGACAGTCTTTTCGAATGTTTCCTATTTATTGCTTATGTGCTAAGAATATATATTACCTTTATTATATAGACATTAGAGGGTAAAATCCAATGGGGTATTTCTACCGAATGCAGTATGCAGAATAGTAAATTCCTGTAGGTGTGAAATGAATCCCTGCTAGAATATTCACTGAGTTATCCAACATCTTTCCACTCATGAAACAGATTAATTCACATCCCACAGAAGCCCATTAGGTATTTTTTATTACAACTCTTCAGGCTGTATCCTGCCTTTGTTTACACCTTGAATCTTGACAAATTTAAAGGTAGTTTGGATAAAAAAGTGGCCGTGCACAAAAATATGCATTCTGCTTCCTATTATCTGCTGCACATCTTGGGAAAACAGATCAGGTTGGGAGGGGGAAGAGGGGTTGAGTGCTTGTCCTGACTCTCTGCTATTAGAAAGAAAGGAACAAAAAGAACTGGATAATCCAGAAAGCAAATTCCTGTTCATATACTGAATTCTCTCCCCTTATTTAAATCTTGAGGGGCGGTGGGGAATTGTATGTGCATTAAAGATTCACCCAAGCCGGTTTCGGTTGTACCACTAGCATTTACCCAGCCGATCATAACAGGACTCATTCACCTTGGCAGGAATGCAGGGGCCATATTTTCACAGCTGAGGTTTCTTTGAGTAATTTCTCTGATGCATTAGGCACAAAAGCACATTTAGCCTGGGTTCTATACGCTTTCACTATTTACAGCAACCGATTTTTCTCCCCCAAACATTTTCACTCTGACTGGCTATTGCTAGAGAATTCTTTCCCTTCAGTCCCCTGATGGAGCTTGGCCTCTCCGTCTGCATGACAGGTTTAGTTCAGAGGAGTCTCCACCAGAACCTCAGTACTGCACAGCAGCTGATTCCCATTGCTTTATCCTTGTTTAGGGACCCTTGTTTAACCACAATGGGCCAAATTCATCCCTGGATACGAGCAGGTACAACTCCTTTAACTTGAGAGCTGCCCTACCTGATACCAGGGCTGAAGTGTGGCCTCTGATTTGAAGACAGATTAATGCTGAGTAGTTGTTCGTGCAATCTGACTGAGTAATATTCAATACCAAATGAAACTCCATCCCACCTAAATAACCTATGAACATTACCTTTTCCGCACATAAAGTGTAGTAAGAATGACCTTGCCACATGGGATTAATGACCATCTGGGCGTAACAGCCCTTGCGGCAGTAAACTTTTCCCATCTGGTTACTGATTCTTTGGACCTGTGTGTCCGGTCTTGGGTTCTTCACACCATAAGTTTACACCTCTAGGCCATGCCTTCTGTCCTATAGGGAATAAAGGACAATATAAGAAATAGTAACCCACCGTTTAGCAGCTGATTTTTAAAAGGGACATTCATACCACCTTGGGCTGTGATCTCATCTCTTAAAGCAAAGCAAGGGCAAATCTGGGGCAGTAGCTGAACAGAAGGTCCTGCTGGGAAATCCAGGGGCTCCAGGAAGTGCTGTTTGTGATTCAGCAAGAGGTCTGCTTGACTGAGTCAACACAGAATCAGTGCTCCAGCCTGGCTTTAGAGGACATTTTGCTTCTGGAAATACCTTCTTTTAGAACAGGGGTTCTCAAACTGGGGGTTGGGACCCCTCAGGGGGTCATGAGGGTATTACATGGTGGGTCGTGAGCTGTCAGTCTCCACCCCAAGCCCTGCTTTGCCACCAGCGTTTATAATGGTATTAAATATATTTAAAAGTGTTTTTAATTTATAAGGGGGGTCGCACTCAGGCTTCCTGTGTTAAAGGGGTCACCAGTACAAAAGTTTGAGAATTACTGTTTTAGAACATAATAATGAGTAATATTTATTATTTGCTTGCTGCTCTATAATGCACAAAAATAAAGACAATCCCTGCCACAAGGATCTGGCCCCTAGGATAATAGGAAGTCAAATCAAAGTCCTCCCCTCTCATGCTCATTTGACATCCCATGGCAGTTTTTCTAAAGAGTAGAGGTGCTAGTCCTGGTGTCCTGATTACATTCTAACTTGGATTCTCACTGGAGTTCTCTCAAGGAAGCAGGGAGTCTTAGATTTCAGTGAAATGCAGTTACATCAGCAACATAAAGGATTAAACCAGATTCAGTGTATGTCTCAGAGCCAGGGCCAGCTCCAGGCACCAGCCTACCAAGCACGTGCTTGGGGCAGCACCTGGAGGGGAGCGGCACTCATGGTTTTTTTTTTTAAAAAAAAAAAGACTGCGCCCCATGGTGCTCTGGGAGATGGGGCAGCACCCGGGCTTGCCGCCCTCTCCCTGGCGCTCCAGCTGGCAGGGAGAGCGGGGCCGCGGTAGGTCTCGCTGGCACCCTGGCCGGGGCAGCGGGGCCTGCCGCAGTCCTGCCACGCTCCCCGGCCAGCACAGCGGGGCCTACTGCAGTCCCGCCATGCTCCCCGCCGGCGCCCGGGCCAGGACAGCAGGGCCGCAGGCACACCGTCCTCCTCGCCGGCGCTCCAGGTAGGAGCGGGAGGGGTTGTTTTGGCGGGCGTTTGGGGGGTTGTTTCGGCGGGCTTTGGGGGTGTGTTTTTTTGCTTGCTTGGGGCGTCAAAAACGTTAGAGCCGCCCCTGCTCAGAGCACCCCAAACTCGTTCTCCATCACTCTTTCTAGCCTACTTCCTAACCAATATTTGTAAGCTCCACAAGATGCCCCAACATCTTGCCTATTTAAACCCCCCCAGAAGTTTCAATTACATACAGTATTTTCCACTTCCTTTCCTAAATCTTTAAGTGGTGGTGTTGTGCACTGGTAAGCCATTGCCATGTTGCATCCCAGAGTGCATCACAATATCTTTCAAAGTAAGATCCTTAGAGCCCTACCAAATTCACGGCCATGAAAAACGTGTCACAGACTGTGAAATCTGGTCTTTTGTGTGCTTTTACCCTACACTATAGACAGGGGCGACTCCCTATGTCTGCCTGCGTCGGGGGTGGGGCCCCACTATGTCTGCCTGTGTCAGGGGCGGGGCACCGCTACGTCTGCTTGCGTCGGGGGCGGGACCTCTCCACGGCTGCCTGTGTCAGGGGCGGGCAGGCAGTCCCAGTCCGCAGCGGCAAGGGGAGAGCGGCGGACCTGCCACCGCATTGCCGCCACTGCAGGCGAGAATGGGGCGGCAGTCCGAGTCCTGCGGCGGCAATTCGGCTGCAGCAAGAGTGGACCTGCTGCTGAATTGCCACCATGGGACTCGAACTGCCACCCCATTCTTGCCTGGTGCTCCAAGCACTAGCTTGGAAAGCTGTTGCCTGGAGCCGGCCCTGACTATACAGATTTCACTGGGGAGACCAGCGTTTCTCAAATTGGGGGTCCTGACCCAAAAGGGAGTTGCAGGGGGGATCACAAGGTTATTTTAGGGGGGGTCACGGTATTGCCACCCTTACTTTTGCGCTGCCTTCAGAGTTGGATGGCTGGAGAGTGGCGGTTATTGGCCAGGTGCCCAGCTCTGAAGCCAGCAGCAGCGCAGAAGTAAGGGTGGCAATACCACACCATGCTATCCTTCCTTCTGCACTGCTGCTGGCGGCGGCGCTGCCTTCAGAGCTGGGATCCCGGCCAGCAGCCGCCGCTCTCCAGCTGCCCAGCTCTGAAGGCAGCGCCGCCGCCAGCAGCAGTGAAGAAGTAATGGCACCAATACCACAACCTCCCTACAATAACCTTGCGACCCCTGCCCACCCCCACAACTCCTTTTGGGGACAGGACCCCTACAATTACAACACGGTGACATTTCAGATTTAAATAGCTGAAATCATGAAATTTGTGATTTTTAAAATCCTATGACCATGAAATTGACCAAAAGGGACTGTGAATTTGGTAGGACCCTAAATGTAATGCCATAAAATCAAAGTACATGGGCACATAAATTGAGCTCCAAAAGTAATTAAAGTAGCACGTGTGCATGCTCAAATCTTCCAAGCATAGACACCCTGTCCAACCAATACTAGCACAGCTAGTCAAAATTCTGTCCAGCAGAAAAGTCTAATATTTTGAAATTTATCCAGGGTGAAAAGTTGAAATATTGAATTTGTTTTGCAAAATGGTCAGAACAGTCCAAAATATTTTTATTCCAAATATTTTGCTTCAATATTTCCAATCAAAATGGAACATTTCAACATTCCCAAATCAAACTGTCTCCTTTCAGTTTACTGAACGGAATTGAAACATTTCATTTCTGCTTGTTAATCTGTGTTCCCCTGAATTGCTTTCATTGGAGTGCCTCATGCCCTCATTGTCTGCTATGGGCTGGGTCCCTAGCTGGACTAGATCTCCCATAATGCACTTTGGTCACACAACTCCCATGATGCACCATGTTAGTTCAACCAAAGGGGAGACAGAGTTCCACCATGAGAGATGTAGTCCAACTAGGGAGCCCAGTTCATGAGGAGGAGGGGGGCTTGAGGCACCAAAACTATAACTTCCACGAGGCACCAGGGGAGCTCAAGCAGACACAGATTAAAGATGAATAGACCTAAAACCAAATGTTTTGATTCAGTTTGACAAACCAAAATGTTCTGATTCAGGTTGAGCCAACATGGAACAAAGGATTTTGTTTCAATTTTCCCCATGGAAAACTCAAGAAATTTTGAAAAAAAAAAAACCCAGAAAATTTTGATGCTATGGAAACTGCATGTTACCAAAAAACATGGACAGAAAGTTCCCAGTCAGCTGTAATTACTAGACTTTGACTTCAGTGAGACCAGTGGCATAAAGAAGGATGACTCATGTGAGTTGAGGTTGCAGCCCTGTGCCCCTAGTTTCTAAATTTCATTTTCAGGCTTCAGGCTTTCCTCCTGAGTCCTCTTCAGTGATGCTATACAGCTGGAATTGTCAGAAGGAATCGGTTCCCACCACTGGGGCCAGATGTTCACAAGTGCTCTGAATGGAACATCTAGCTATAAGTATCATCAGGGGAACTGTTGGATGTTGAGCGCGTTTAAAAAGCTAGGCCCTATTTAGGTGCCTAAATAGGAGCTTCACGCTTTTGAGGATCTGTCACGTACTGAGGGTGCTTGAAAATCTGGGTCCCACCTCTTTAACCCACTAGAAATTATTTGTGAAAAGTCAGGATCATGTCATTTTAAAGATCAAACCCACAAACACATCAGAACGGAAACACGAATGGTTAAAATGTGGTAAATGAATGCTTGCCCAGAAGGCTAAATTTGGAAGTGATATCTAACATGCAATTGTTTCTCAAAATCTACAATGCTATTGAATTCCCTTGCTGCTGGGATAACAGTCGGGTTGTGTGGAACAGACTGAAATCTGGATGGAAAAGGAAGGAATGTGGCATGTGGTGAATAACTGCAGGGAGATAGTCATGTCAAAAGTTCACATACAATAAGTGAAATCAATTATTTACGATGCACTTCTAGCCCATTTTCTTTATCAACAGTGCCTTCTAGCAGTAATTTGAAGGGGTTGCACAGGTCACTGGTTTAGCTATGCCACAAGAGGATGTCAGTCAGGCACTGTATGAGATATCATGGCTACACACCTGCATATGTCTTAGTGAGAATCAGGAATCAGGATTCCATACGAATGTAGCGTTTATTGCCCACCTGGTTCATTATTTCCACCACATCATCATTATCACCATCAACTGTGATTGTTTTGCCTTTGCGTCTCCATCCATCTTCAGTAACTGCTAGGAGAATAAATACCTGCCGAATGCATGTGCGCACGAGGTATTTTATATCAGTATCAGAAAGTTGCCGAGGATTTTTAGAAGTAAAAAAAATGCCATGCTTATGTTATTGCAAAAGGGGTGTGGGATCTGGCACCTAGGTTTAATGAAGGTGATGCTCTTGTGCCCTATGGCGAAGGGTGTGTGTGATAGTGATGTTTTATCTTACCCTGCTATGCGCAATACTCCTTCCCTGCACTGTGCAGGGTCGAGCCTGATATGAGATGCTTTTGTGATATAAGCCAGGTTTTCCCAGTTACCTTGAATTGAAACTTCACCTGTGATCTTTCTGCTTGAAGTAGTGATGAGCCAGCATTTAGCGTCCAAAGAAATGTGCCAGCAAAATAAATGGTAGATCTTCAATTGTACCAGTCTTCAGACCTGGTAGATGTTTAGATTCATTCATTTGAAAGGAAAGTAGTGAATGATCTGTACATTTGGGGAAAATTCTGCCCCACACTGCAGCTCCTTTGTACTGTCTCATCAGGATTGCATCCTTGCTACTAAGTCCCATTCTGGGCAGCGTTCTCCACTCGCGCTCTGCAAGCGGTTGTAGGGAATGAAAGGGCTAAGCTATGCCCTGCCTCTTTTGTCCTTCTTGGCTCTCTCTGTAGCACCGGGACTGCCCTTCTACCTGTCCCTAATGTGGGCCATGCTGTAGAGAAAATCAGGATCCTAGCACTCCCCTGCTCCCTCACACATTGTGTATCAATGTCAGAGCCAGGCACAATTTGGCCCTACCTGATTATATGAGTTATTAAACTGCTATAGTTAGCATTTGAAGAGCAGTCTACACTCAGGGACACTCAAGCACTAAGGGACAAGAAGGACGGTCTAGTTGTTTGGCCATTCGCCTAGGACTCAGGAGACCTGCCTTCAATTCTCTGCCCTGCCATAGACTTCCTGTGGGTACGTCTACATAGCAGCGTAGTTCAGAGACCAGGTCCACAGACTCAGGCTTGTGGGGCTTGCACTAAAGTGCTAAAAATAGCTGTGCAGCTTGGACCCCTCCCCAGGCTTCAGAGCCTGGATCTACACAGCAATTTTTAGCACCGTCGCATGAGCCCTGAAAGCCAGAGTCTGTCATCTGTCATCTGCCTGAATCTGAGCCTGAGGTGTGCTGCCGTGGGCTGCTGCTTGCTGTGTAAACATGTTCTCTGTGACCTTGGGCATCACGTCTCTTTCTCTTTGCCTGCTCTGTAAAATGGGGATGCCGGTACTTCTTTTCCTCACCGGGATACTGTAAGACTCAAAACATTAAAGATTCTGAGGTGCTCAGAGACTGTGGTGATGAGGTCTATGTGAGTGGCACAGATAGATCACTTAGGAAGCAATGTGTCCTGGAGCTGATGTAACAAACAGCAATTTTACCGGTGGAAAATATTCTGCCTGCCTATATGGCCTCATTGCCTCAGTATCTGAGCACAAGCTTTCTTTCTCTACTGTAATTACTCTACTCGACCACACTAATTAGCTCCAAAATTGAGCACCTATTCTTTTGGAAAAGTGATCTTAAAGGGTGGAAGAGAAATAAAAGCAGCCCAGAAGAATATCAGAGATGGTTTTTTAGCCAATAGGCAAAACACACACAAAAAACAGGAAAAGTTTTCCCACTCAGCCAAGTCAAATTGGCTTCCACCTACTCACAATTCGAACTACTAGAGGTTAGCAAGCAACCTGTCACAGAAATCCAAATGAAAAGATTTCCCAGTAGCAACATAATCATCACTCTGGGTGGAACAGTAGCTAATATAATGCAGAATTGTTTTGTACAGTTCTTCGGGATGTGAGGTTACTATATCTGGGCTTTAGGGATATTAAACCCTATTGTGCTAAATCTCATATTTCTTCCTTCTTTATAGCAACACAATTTTTATAGCCTTCAAAATACTCAAGATCCAGAAATGCTATTGAAATAGAGGTGGAATGTATCATGTTCAGGAAATATTCTTTATTCAGGGGTTTGCTTTTATATCTAAGCTTCATGATTTGGGGTTAAATTTTTTGCTGATGTAAACTGATGCAGCTCCATTCACTTCAAGGGAGCTACACCAATTTGCACCAACTTTGTTTCAAACTTCTGCCAACGTGATACAGATCGAAATGTAGGACAAACTGAGCAGTGAGGCAAATCCTGAATTCCTTACTCACTTGTCACTCAGTCAGAAGTCCTGTTGACTTCAATGAGAATTGTACTAGATTAAGGACTCAGGATTTGACCCAGTGCGGCTGAATAAGCAACCTTCAGAATGGACTGTAAAGCTCCTCAGCATTTGCAATCATGGCTAGAGATGGGGGAATAATGGAAAATGTCGTTCTCTGGCAGTTCTGAAAAACTGGGGAACAAATTGTTTGGGGTTGACCTGAAAACAAAATTCTTCAGAACTTCTGGCAAATTGAAAAGTTGAAAAATATTTAATTTGGGGTCAAACGAAATGTTTCATTTTGACATGGACCTTTTTTTAAAAAAAATGATTTTGCATTTTTAAAAATTAAATTGAAGGAATTTCAAAACAAAAAGTAATTTCAACTTGAAAAATTGAAACATTTCATTTAAAAAGTCTGACATGAAATATTTAGACTTTTTGGACTTCTTATTTTTTTATTATTATTTTCAGAAAAGCAATTTGGTAAAACCAAGCCAAATTCACAAAACGTTTCAGTGTCACCAAATGTGCAGTTTTCACCCAAAAAAATCTGCCCAGATTTAATCATGATGCATTGGACCAGATTCTGATTTTAAGGCATCCAGCTTTCATTGAAAGTGGGCATTGAGTACCTAATCCTGTAGACCATGTTAAAAATCTCAATCTCAGTCTCCAGGTACATTGATTTATTGGTGAACCTGAGTAACTCCAATGGAGTATGGTGCAACTGAAATGTGGCCTATAGATTTCCATCTCTGATCCCTAATCCATGTGTCTCAAATAGTTTGTTCCATTTAACATAACCAGTTATGGATAAGTGATGTTTTAAAAAATAAGTCACAATTTAATCAAAACACTGGTTTTGGTTTACAAAATCTCCTTTTCTTAATATGTCCCGAAGGACATTCCAACTGAAAAGGATCTTTTCTGACAATCAGGAAGTTAGACTCACAAGCAATGCAAACTTGGCAAGCTCTTTATCCCCTAAAACAGTCAGTGGCATTTGCCAGTTTTCTCTTACTGCTTTTTTTCCCCTTCTGCGGCATTCATTGTTGTTCTAAAACCCCAAAACAATCTCAATGATATATAGCTGAGTGGACACATTTCTCATGTAGTAAACTGACTCAAGGAGAGCTAGGGTAAGGATGAATTCCACAGCTAGTGACTAATAGTACAGATACTGTGCACTAAAAGCCAACCCTGTTAAAATAAAACTCGAACGATTCATATTCATGTTCTCAAATAGAGTTCCTGGCTATTGCACCACAAGGGCATTAATTAATTTATATGTGTGTGTGTGTAAAAAGTAGCTGTTCTGAAATGAAAATCCAGTGTGTTTCAACTGCATATATTTGCACATATTCAAAGCTAACTCGAATGGTGTACACTGCAAAGACCTTTTAACATACAGATTTAATGCAGATTAGGTTTAATCCTTCACAGTTTGTCTAGGTTTTGCTGGTTTTATCCCCCTGTTGCTTGCTTGTTTAATGGTTTTGCCATATATCATTGTAGGCAATGCTGATGCAAATTCATGCTATTTTATTAAAACAGTTTCAGTGGAAACAATAGAAACTACTCTGCAACTGGTTTATCATCAACAGTTATCACCTGGAAACGGTGCAAGTAACTCAAGTCCTAATGTCCACACATGTTGTTTTAACAGATCAACTCATTATAAATTAGATGTTTATTTAAAGGGATTCCAAACATTCCAGATAAATTGTCCAAAAACTGTGTCAAGGGAATTTTGTTTTAAAGGCAAACATTATGTATATTGTTTGCAATCCATATCTATCTTCATGTACATTTCTGAATGAACAATACATCCAGGCAGTAGACCAGATTGTGATCCCTTTCACTCTATGGGCTTCAGTTGAGTTACTCTGGATTTCTTCTGGTGCAACAGGGGTCTGAACCTGTTCTGATGTTTCTATACTTCCTCCATTAGGATCTCTGCACAGTATTCAGCAACTGGGATTAAAAAGGTGATTACCCTTGTTCGTGTTTGATACCTGAGGCTATTCTCTTGATATTTCCAAGCTAGATGAAAAAATCAAGAAATATGGGAAGTCTTCTCATGAGATTTCTAACCAATTTGTAGACCCTTCAAAGCACAGTGTCCAGACTTCTGAAGGCTTATGAAATTTGCCTATCACAAAATGCTTTTCAAGGTTCAAACAATATACAAAGGGCGGTACTGCAGTAGCACTACAGAAGGATTTGTACAAGATACAAGGATGGTGCTGATGAGGTTAATGGTGTTTTATCTTCCAGGTTGCAGTACTGTCCAAACTGTGCTCTCATTTACATTCATGTCATTCTAATGAGGTTGCACACATATAACTGAGTTCAGAACTTGGACTACTGAGATCATTCAAGGTTTCTAGCAGAGCCCAAGTGATTGCATAGGAAATCTGATCCGAATACTCCAGTAGGATCTCCTGGATGGGTACAGCTAGACCTTGCGTGCTGTGTGAACAATCAGATTTGAAAAGATGTTTTGCATCATTTTTGGTTATGCGATTGCCTGATGCAGTGCTGACAACTCTTGTGTCTACACTGGTAACATACTGAATTTCTGCAACAAGGGACCAATAAGGAAGACAAAATGCAGCTTATCTCCTCTCTCTCTCTCTCTCTCTCTCTCTCTCTCTCTCTGTATGTTAACAACAAGAAGAAGGTCAAGGAATGTGTGGGCCCCTTGCTGAATGGGGGAGGCAACCTAGTGACAGAGGATGTGGAAAAAGCTAATGTACTCGATGCTTTTTTTACCTCTGTCTTCACAAACAAGGTCAGCTCCCAGACTACTGCACTGGGCAGCACAGCACGGGGGAGAAAGTGACCAGCCCTCTGTGGAGAAAGAAGTGGTTCAGGACTATTTAGAAAAGCTGGACAAGCACAAGTCCATGGGACCGGATGCACTGATTTTATCTGTAAATGGCCAACTCTAGTCCTGTGGTCAGGGCCGGCTCTAACTTTTCTGCCGCCCCAAGCCAAAAAACAAAACAAAACCTAGCGCCACCCTTAGTTTCCATATCTGTATCATGGGGAAATATGTCCCCACCTCACAGGAGAGTTGCACAGCTTAATTAACTAAGATTACAAAAGTGCTTTGAGATCCTCAAATGGGAAGTGGTCTATATAAGTGTGACATATAATTAATATTATTGTACACTGCTAAGATTCAGCAAGGACCAGAACCGGAACGGCTGCCCAGAACACCACAGGAAAGGCTGTTCTGGGATTTATGGCCTAACCAGAACAAGGAAGTAGGGAAAATCTTCTGCGAGAACCTTCTTTAACACCCTGGGTAGCCGACATGATCATCTTCAGCTCTGGAGAGCCGGCACTAGGCAGCTGCCTAGAGTGGCAGATTCTGCCTAGGTTGACAGCGCCAACCTGGCCAGACCTGAGTGGCGCTGCGCCTCATGTGCCAGGGTGCAAAGCCATTCACTCGGATGTGGGCGGCCACCCCCCATACCCTCTCCCTCAGTCATGACAGGGGGATGGCCAGGTCAAACCTGAGTGAGTGGCGCTGTCACCTGGCGCTTAGCCCTCTTCCCCCCACACACACACTTCTGCCATAACAACTGAACCATCAGAAGGCCCGCTGAGCCTCCCCAGAAAGTCCAGTGTGCACTCTGGTTGAGGACCTCTGTTCCAGGGAGCAGGAGAGGGGCGGCACACTGAAGATTTAGGTGGCAGATTGTCTTGAGCAGTCTCTGCTGGAGCGGGATTCTGGAATCGGCTGTTTCCCCAGCCAGCTGAGGGATAATTCCCCTGGCGCAGGCACGGTGTAGCACAGCCGCTGGTGTCCTTGCCCGTGCCAGTGCAGGGACTCACAGGGAGTAGGACAAGAGTAGGAGGTGGTATGTCAAAGGCATGACTGTAGCAAGGCTGTAGCACATACCACCGCAGCCTCTCTGCGCAGATCTAGATTGTGCAGCTGCCCCACAGTCAATCCAAAAAGGGCTGCCGTGACTTACAGCCAATTCCTGGGCTGCTTAAGACACATTTCAACCCCCAACTGGCACAGATTCCCAAGGGCACAGGGAAATTTAAAACCATCTAATGGGCTGAACCTGTGTGTGCCCCATCTCCTGGGGGCACCGCATACAACTTCATTCTTAGGGCTGGTCTACACTACACAGCTAGGTCCACATAAGACAGCTTAAGTCACCCTAATGATGTCAGTGTCCACACTGCAGCCTTCCTCCCACGGATGTAAGGGCCCTGCGACACCAGCCTAATAACTCCACCTCCACGAGAGGCGTCAGGCTTACATTGGTGTAGTTAGGGCGACGCAGTGTCGGTGTAGATACTGCATCCCCTAAATCGGCTGTCTTGTCAATTTCACAACAGGAGCCAGGAAATTGACAAGAAAGCCCCCACTTCCCTGAAGAGCTGGGCAGCTGGACCCTGATCCCAGCTAAGAGCAGGGTTGAAGCCGCTCTGACTTCTTGCAGAGCTGTGAAATTGACAAGGCTGCCTGGCTCCCCGGTGAGGAGTGGGCGGGAGGTGGCTTCCCCCCCGACTCTCAGCAGGGAACAGGAGGTGTGGTGAGGGGTGTGGGGGCAGCCTGCTGGGAGCCCGGGAGCCTGTGGGGCAGCCAGGCTCCTGACAGGGAGCTGCCAGCAGAGCTGAGATCGGGCTCTCAGCTCCCCACACTGCCCCCTCTTAGGTTAGTGGAAGAGCTCCTGGTGAGGACGCACACCACCAACCCCAGAAGGGTCACCACAGTAACTGCTGCAGTGGCTGTAAGTTGACCTAATACAGGTTGACTTAGGTTTGTAGTGTTGACATACCCTGAGACTTTGAGGTGCTTATCTAACTCAAATGTTGATTGTGAGTATTTGATGTTCCCCTATCACTCTTTTGTTCCACTGGACAAACTTCTACCCTGGCCTGGCTAGGGAGCAATGCCTCTGACAAATCCAGGCACAGAGCTATGTCCCAGCTATCAGCTGTCCAAATGTTACATATTGCAAAAGACATTGGAGACTCAGAGAACATTCATTACAGCCCATTATCAGCTGATGCCAGAAGAAACCGAAGAGAGCACACAATACTTCATCCTTTGGTTTACAACAGGCCCTTTCTAGATTTACAATACTCTATCAAAGGGTTGCTGTATCTGTGAAGAAGCGGTTCTGCACAGAAAGGTCATCCAGCCACGGGCATGTACATTGGATCTGAGAGAGCTGGCAAACTTCCCCAGTAAACTCCTCTTAAGAAACTGCGACAGAGATACCTTTCCTGACTTGCAACCTTACTAGGTGTCATTAGTATTCTCGAGTCATGTTTATTACAGTAGTGCCTATGGGGGCACATTGTGCTAGGTGCTGCACAAATGCAGAACAGTTAGACAGTCCCTGCCTAGAGAGCTTACAACCTAAATAGATGAGAGTGACATAGGGTGGGGGGAGGGGTATCACACACAAGCGGGGTGAACAATGCGATGGCAGGAAACATAACGTTAGTGCCACGTTTTTTCAGGGCGGTTAGTTAGGAGAATAACCCCGACTTGGGGTGTGCCAGCCCTTGGAGCAGTGAGACTCTGGTGGGCCCCACCGAAAGGACTGCAACTCAGATGACTACCTGAGCCCTCTGACTTCATTCCCAGCATGCCTGGAGCCAGGGTGGGAGGCAGAAGGGTCTAGAAACCTCTGTTTGGGCCGGTAGGGAAGTTTTTGCACAAGCAGGCCATTGGACCAGTGACAATCCGGAGCTGCTCAGACAGCCTGACTTTACACTCGGACAGGGTTAGTTTCTGTTTGGAAGCTGGGAGAGAAACAGCTCAGCGGAGGGAGTCCCTGCTAAGCTCCCATTTCCCCTGAGGGGAATTCTGTGAGATCCAGCTGCATGGAGCAGGCAGTTCATCACTGCCATGACCAGCGTCCAAGGAGAGAGCGAGCTCCCACTCAGCACCAGCTACTGAGCGACAGCTGAGACCTGCACAGACTTCCAGACCTGGAAATCCAGTAGGAGTCCAGAGAGGACCCTGCCCCACCCAGGGGCGAAGACCTTTTGTTCAAATTGAACAATGCCACAGCACTGCAGCAGTCCATCTCAGGACTTGAAACCTCAGTGTGCCATCCCCCTAGGAACGTGCCGTAGGACTGTGCCAGCGGGGGAGCTAGGCTTTGGAGGTGTTGTGAGTGTTAAGAAGTGGGAGGTTGGGTTGTTTATCAATGTTTACTAATTATTAGTTAACCACAAGCCCTTCCTTTCCAGATCCCATTTTCCTGTTCTCGATAGTCACCCCCTCTGTTATGCTCTTATTATTGGCATGTGATTCCTTTCCTGGAGTTTGTTTTATTTACTTTATGGTCCCCTGTGCACTGGGCTTTACGCTCCTTGCCATTTTCCCAAGGGACAGCACCCTCCATGTCTCGGACACAGTGAGGAGTCACCTTGTGTGGAGGCACCAGCTGCCAGAAGACAAACCCAGGACCTGACCCACATAAAGAGAGGGGAGAAGCAACTCTAAATACAGGTGGTAGCAATTACCAGGGAGAGAAAGGAGAGAAGGCATAAACCACAGCATGGGGAAGGGGCTACAGAAGGGGATCAGCTAACTAGAAGGGAAAGGGGGACGAAGAGGACAGGGCTGGGGAGAAGAGGGAAAGGGGGCAGGTGTGGAATGAAGCTGATGTGAAGAGACTGTGATGGAAGGTGAGGGATGCAGCAAACAGCTAATCAGCACAGGGCAGAGACTGTCCAGCCAACATTGTAGAAAGTTCACTGAGTGTCGAGATGCTTTGGCTGCGTCTGCTCCTACTGCCTGGAGTCTCATTACTTATTGTCCTTTACTTTAAAAAATATTCCCAGCCCAACTTCTGTGTTGTTCTGACAAACTCCTGCTCGTGGGCAGCTATGGAGCAGAAGCAACCATATTTCAAAACCAGTAGCGTAGCCAGGGGTGGAGCAGGGGGAGTGGCCGCTCCCCCTGTGAGCAGAAGCGGCGCCTTAAAAAGGAAGCGGCGCCTTTTTTTTAGCAGCTTCTTTTTTTAGCCGCTTCTTTTTAAGCGCCGCTTCTTGCACTCACCCGGCGGCGCTCCAGGTCTTCGGCAACATTTCAGCGGCAGGTACCACCGAAGACCCGGAGCAAGTGAGGACCCACCGCCAAAGTGCCGCCGAAGACCTGAACCGCCACCAGAGGCGCCGCCGGTGAATACAGGGGGAGCCTGGGGAGGCGCCTTTTTATAGCTCCGCTCCCCCTGTGCTCCGGACCTGCCTACGCTACTGTTCAAAACATGAAGAGTTTTTAAAAAATAATGTACAGAGTGCAAAAATCTCTACTGTTGAGCTCCAAGCACCTCGTTCCTGACTCCCATTTCGAGCCCCAGTAAGCACATTCATGTGAAGGGAGGGCGGGGGGGAGGGGGGCGGGAATCCCAGTCTCTCTTTGTTTAATCCATCACAGCTGCCAACTGAACTGGTTTTAACAACACTCTCTGGTACTCACACAGGGCCTTTCCTCTGAGGATCTCAAAGCACTTGAGAGATGTTAGCTGATTAGACCTTACAATAGGTAAGTACCGATGGGTTCGATTCTCATCCTAGGTTGCAGGCACCCAGCAGTGGCAAATCCATCTGGACCATGGGGACACATTGGCATAAACTGCCTGCTTCTGCCATACCATCATGGGCCTGGATCTGGCTGGCACAGACACAAAAATGGGAAGGGTCTTCCCAGAGAGTTAACAAGACAAGGCAGCCAGAAGAGATGCTAATAAAGAATGTCTCATGGGGAGCATGCATTGGAGGGGTTCTTATGGACACAGAAATTTCTGATTCTCAGTCCTGTCCTCAGACCAGAACGCTCTCTACAAAATTCAGTCTCCTCCAATGCATCCCCAAGCATAGTGCTCTTCCTCTCAGATTGACAGCCTTGGAGCATGACGTCCTGTATTTATTTACCCACGGAATATATACAGCAAAGGGAGTGACAACCTCGATACAAGAAAATATTTTTCCTCACAATGCACAGTTGGCCAGGGGTGAACTCCTGGCCACAAGATATCACTGAGATCCAGAGCATAGAAGGATTCAAAAAGGGATTTGACATTTATATGGATGACAAGACTATTCAGTTATAATAGTAAATACTTTTTTAAGAGTTCTGGAATGGATATAAATGCCCCCAGTTGAGGGCTTGTCAGCTTCTAACTAATGGAGGTTAGGAGGACATTTTCTGTGAGGGCGTGTTAGCCCATAACTGCCTATCACAAGGGTTCTTGCAACTTCCTCTGAAACTGGCCAGTCAGTGATAAGATACTGGACAAGCTGGACCCATGGTCTGATCCAGTATGTCAGTTCCTATGTATCAGCTTTCTCCACCACTATTCCATAACCCTGATCTGGTGTGAGCACTTTCACTTTAAACCATGATTTGAGGACTTCAATAGCTGAGGCATGGGTGAGAGGATTATTCCAGAAGTGGGTGGTTGAGATTCTGTGGCCTGCATTGTGCAGGAGGTCAGACTGGATGATCATAATGGTCCCTTCTGACCTTAAAGTCTATGAGTCTATGAGTAGTGAGAGGGTAGTCTCCTTCTACATTCAGTCCTTGGTCTCTTTCTGAATAGCTTAGCCAATGTGTGCACAAAACTGTGGCCTTGCTTACTAGGAACTGGCCTTATTTCTTAAGGGCCACTGAACAGCTGTCAGATGTTAACCATATTTAGTCCACCACCATCCTAGGTGAGATTGCAGGGGCCAATTTGAAATGACAGTTTCAGAGCAAGACCAAACTGGGTTTTGCTCAGCGATGGTGTCACAGCTGGAACACTCAGATAATCTCGTCAAAAAGGAGCAAAGCAGAAAACCACATTTTTCCGTGCCAGCTTGCTACCAGTTGCCTGGGCACCAGAGCTAAAAAATTTCCAGTGAAATGCTTTCTTGCAGCTCTACTTTAAATAGACATTTTTTGGTCTATCTCGAATCCAGCATCAAACTAGCAATAACTTGATGGAGTAACATCTATCAGAACTAATAAACATTAATCTAGCACGGAAGAGACAACAACCAACTGAGTCGACTGGAAGGGAAAGGAACAAAGTCTGGTTACAGCACATTGAGACTATATGCAATTATAATGAATGATAAAACAGCTCACTGGAGAATGTGGATACAGGCGCAGTAACAATTCTAATAAATATCTGAAACAATGCCTTGATTATATTTGTGTTGTACGGTGTCAGTACAACTCAACTCTCTATACATTCCCCTGAAAATACATTTCCTTCCCTGAATGTTCTTTCATTAACTCTCCAAAATGCTTCTGTTTTTAACAATCAGTTTATCTGAGGGGTTTGGTTTTCTTGCATGTGACACAGTTTTGGAATGGTAGATGATGCATCTGTTTCTACTCACTAATCACAGCCATGTACCTATAAGGTACATAGTTAAGCTGCGTGGATGAATAATCTATATGCTCACCGAGGGGTTTTCTTTCTTTTTTTTTTTATGGCTCTTCTAGGCTATGCATCTATTTTCTCTTGACTTTAGAGCAATCAATATGCTGGCACAAAGGCTTTGGGATAATTCATAAGCAACAATCTGTAGCAACTTGCAGACTGATTTGGATCGCCTAAATCGTTCTGATGAAAGCGTAGGAGAAGATTCAAAATGCCTTGAATTTAAATCCTTCCACACTACAAAATCACTATGGGTCGAATCTGGTTTTCGACCAGAACGTCTGGTTAAAAAGGGGAACCTGGTGGCTCTGGTCAGCACCACTAACCGGGCCATTAAAAGTCCAGTCAGCGGACAGCAGGAGCCCAGGGCTAAGACAGGCTCCCTGCCTGCCTTGGTTCCGTGTGGTTCCTGGAAGCAGCCACTGGGTCCCTGCGATCTCTAGGTGCATGGGGAGCCAAGGAGGCTCTGTGGGATGCCCCTGCCTGAGTGCTGGCTCTGCAGCTCTCATTGGCCGGGAACTGCGACCCATGGGAGCTGTGGGGGCGGCACCTGCGGGTGCAAGGGCAGCGTGTTGAGCCTCACTGGCTGCCCATGTGCCTAGGGGCCGCAGGGACCTGATGGCTGCTTCCTGGGAGCTGCGGTAAGCACCGCCGGGCCCCCGCACCCTTCCAACACCGCAACACCCTGCCCCAGCCTGGAGTCAATTCCTGTACCCCAAAACCCTCATCCCTGGCCCCACCCCAGAGCCTGCACCCCCAGCCAGAGCCCTCACCCACTCTTGTACCCGAGCCCCCTGCTCCAGGCCTGAGCCCCCTCCTGCATCCAAACCCCCTGTCATAAATATGAAGGGAAGGGGGAGAGGGTCTGATGCAGTGCTATAAAATCCTCTTTCCAGTAAAGGGTTAAGAAATGCAGGTAGCCAGACTGACACCTGACCTGGCTGGCATCTGACCAATAAGGGGACAAGATACTTTCAAACTTTGGGAGGGGGGAAGGTTTTAGTGTGTGTCTTTGTCTGGGTCAGAGTGATCTTGGAAGACAGAAGGAACCTGCAGAAAATCAAACCTCCCTTTTCTGAAGTAAGTTTAGATAGCATAGCGCATCGATTTCTGTTTAATTTCGGCTTGGTGTATTCCCTATGTTAGAAGGGGCAAGGGGGGGGGGGGGTGTTATTCATGGTTTTCTGTAACTTTAAGGTTTTGTCCAGGGGGGGAAATCTCTCTGAGTTTGGAAATGTAGTGCCCTGTGAAATAGTTACCATCCTGATTTTTACAGAGATGATTTTACCTTCTTTATTTTTAATAAACTCCTTCTTTTAAGAAGCTGACTGTTTTCTATGGTGTTAAAACCCAGGGGGTGGGGTTTTAGATCACTGTGTAACCAATTGGTTGGGAGATTGTTCTCAAGCTTCCCCAGGAAAGGGGGTGTACGGCTTGAGGGGGTATTTTGGGGGGGAGGGAAGTTCAAGTGATTCCTTTCCTGGATTCCTGTTAGATACTTGATGGTGGCAGCGAGAAGCATTTCTCAGGGTGCAGGGAATTTTGTACCTTGGGGGATTTAACCTAAGCTGGTAAAAATAAGCTTAGGGGCTCTGAATGCGGGTCCCCACATCTTTACCCTAGAGTTTAGAGTGGGGAGGGAACCTTGACACCCCCTCATCCCTGGCCCCACCCCAGAGCCCATACCCCCAGCTGGAGCCCTCACCCCCACACACACACCCCAACCCCCTACCCCAGCCTGGTGAAAGTGAGTGAGGGTGGGGGAGAGCGAGCAACAGAGGGATGGGGGATGGAGTGAGCGGGGGAGGGGCAGGCCCTCGGAGAAGGAGCAGGGCAGGATCAAGGCCTTGTTGAAAGGGCAGGGCAGGGTGTGGGATAGGGGTGTTCAGTTTTGTGCGATTAGAAAGTTGGCAACCCTAGCAGCCATAGGCAAACAAGGTCCAAACACATAAACAAAGACATTTCATCATGTTTATTGTGATGTCCTGTCCCTTTAAATGTTTGAGTGGAACCTCCTTCCTGGTGCAAAGCCTCACTTTTGTTGCAGCCAGAACAATAAAGTAAGCACAGCAGACAGCTGTGTGTCTATCAGCTCCCTCTGTGTCTGTCTATCTCTTTCACAGCTGGCTCCAGAAATAGAACATTTGATTAAAAGGAATTTATATCCAACCAGTGTCCAGTGCTCACACTGCCTGAACAACAAGAAGAAAAAGTTAGTAAATAATACCATAAAAAAGGGGACAGAAGCTCATCTGGAGGCACAGGGTGACAGACTGCTGTTTTGGCTCCTGGGATAGTGTGAACCAACCAGCTAGAGAGGGAGAAGTAGACAAATACAGATAGCACAAAGGAATAGGCTGCTGCCCGGAGCTTGTGCAAACCAAGAAGCAGTGACATGGAAGCAAGCAGCCATCTTGACTAACCTCATGCAAGCAAGGGAGGCAGAAAAACAGCCTTAGGCCTGGTCTACCCTACGGCATTAGATCGACATTTGCCGCGTTAGGCTGAATTTATAGTGTACGTGTCTACACTACCGAGCCCTTTCTGCCGACCTAAATGGCTTGTAAAATCGATGCCTGTACTCCACCTTGGTGAGAGGGGTAGTGCTAGAGTCGACCTTCCCGGGTCAAATTAGGAGTAGTGTAGACACAACGCTGTGTAATTCGACAGGTTTGGCCTCCAGGAGGTGTCCCAGAGTGCTCCAATGTGATTGCTCTGGACAGCACTTTCAACTCTACTGCACTCCAGCCAGGTACACAGGAAAAGCCCGGGGAACGTTTGAATTCCTGTTCGATCAGTGTGGAGAGCTCACGATCACAGCTGACCATGCCTGCCCAGTGGAGTTCCTCAGGAACCAATCTAATTTAATCTTTTTATTACTGACCTCGGCACAAAAAGTGGGAGTGTACTAATAAAGTTTGCGGAGGACACAAAGCTGAGAGGTACTGCCAATACAAAGAAGGACCGGGATATCATACAGGAAGATCTGGATGAGCTTGTAAACTGGAGTAATAGTAATAGAATGAAATTTAATAGTGAAAAGTGCAAGGTCATGCATTTAGGAATTAATAACAACATTTTTTTGTATAAGCTGGGAACGCATCAGTTGGAAGTAACAGAGGCGCAGAAGGACCTTGGAGTATTGGTTGATCGCAGGATGACTATGAGCCACCAGTGTGATATGGCCATGAAAAAAGCTAATGCGGTCTTGGGATGCATCAGGCGAGGTATTTCCAGTAGAGATAAGGAGGTGTTAGTACCATTATACAAGGCACTGGTGAGACCTCTTCTGGAATACTGTGTGCAGTTCTGGTCTCCCATGTTTAAGAAGGATTAATTCAAACTGGAACAGTTACAAAGAAGGGCCACTAGGATGATCCGAGGAATGGAAAACCTGTCTTATAAAAGGAGACTCAAAGAGCTTGGCTTGTTTAGCCTAACCAAAAGAAGGCTGAGGGGAGATATGATTGCTCTCTATAAATATATCAGAGAGATAAATACCAGGGAGGGAGAGGAATTATTTAAGCTCAATACCAATGTGGACACAAGAACAACTGGATATAAACTGGCCATCAGGAAGTTTAGACTTGAAATTAGACAAAGGTTTCTAACCATCAGAGGAGTGAAGTTCTGGAACAGCCTTCCAAGGGAAGCAGTGGGGGCAAAAGACATATCTGGCTTCAAGACTAAGCTTGATAAGTTTATGGAGGGGATGGTATAATGGGATAGCCTAATTTTGGCAATTAATTGATCTTTAACTATTAGCAGTAAATATACCCAATGGCCTGTGATGGGATGTTAGATGGGGTGGGATCTGTGTTACTACAGAGAATTCTTTCCTGGGTGTCTGGCTGGTGACACATGCCCACATGCTCAGGGTTTAGCTGATCGCCATATTTGGGGTCAGGAAGGAATTTTCCTCCAGGGCAGATTGGCAGAGGCCCTGGGAGTTTTTCGCCTTTCTCTGTAGCATGGGGCACGGGTCACTTGCTGGAGGATTCTCTGCACTTTGAAGTCTTTGAACCATGATTTGAGGACTTCAATAGCTCAGACATAGGTTAGGGGTTTATTACAGGAGTGGGTGGGTGAGGTTCTGTGGCCTGTGTTGTGCAGGAGGTCAGACTAGATGATCATAGTGGTCCCTTTTGACCTTGAAGTCTATGAGAAGGCTGCAAGAAGGAACTTTCTTCCTAGACCAGAAAATTAATGTTGGTGACGTTGAAATGCCAATAGTTATCCTTGGAGACCCAGCCTACCCTTGCTCCCGTGGCTCATGAAGCCGTACACAGGCAGCCTGGACAGCAGCAAGGAGCAGTTCGACCATAGGCTGAGCAAGTGCAGAATGGTGGTAGAATGTGCCTTTGGATGTTTAAAAGGGCACTGGCGCAGTTTACCCACTAGGTTACACCTCAGTGAAAGCAATATTCCAATTGTTGTTGCTGCTTGCTGTGTGGTCTATAATATCTGTGAAAGTAAGGAGGGAAAGTTTCTGGCAGCGGGGGGGCGGGGGGGGGGGAGTTGAGGCAGATTGCCAGGAGCCCATTTTGAGCAGCCAGACACCAGGGCAATAAGAAGAGCACATCGAGGTGCACTGCGTCTCTGAGAGGCTTTGAAAACCAGTTTCATGAATGACCCAACACTGATGTGACAGTTCCTTGTGCTGTTCCTTACCATGCTGCCCTCTTTTTTGCATGTGCTGCTCTGTAAACTAAACCCCCACCAACCACAGTGTGCACAGTGAATAAAGAGCCTCTTGTCCTCAATCCATGCATTTTTATCATGCTAACAAACACTAAACAGAGACAGCAATAAATAGCAAAGATATGCTGGGTCTAAGGGCCTGATAACACAGGGGAGAGGGGCAAGCCCACATAGCTTACTACAGTTGCACTGTCTAGCAGTCAAAGCTGTGGGAATGAGAGTTTTCTGCTCCATGAACCATCCCCTGGAGTTGAGTTCAAGGGATAATGGAGCTTCCCCGCCATCTGCATTCTAGGATGTCTGGGAGAGGAGGTTATGGAACTTGGTGAGGAGGGCAGCTGGGGAGCAGGAGAGCAGAAGGGGGGCTCTGGCTGCTGGAGGCCCCAGTGTGAGCTGCTCAATCCAGCCCGGATGCCCTGTCAGCCACGCTCTGCATTGGGAGGAGGGGGAAAATCCCAGTCCTCCTGGATGGTGATTTAAATATAAAAAATCCGGACATGTCCAGGAAAATATGGACGAATGGTAACCCTAGTTACATGTTTATTGTAAACAATAATGTTTATATGTTTGAAAAGTTTTTAAAGTATGGTGGAGAAATGTGATGTCTTGTCCCTTTAAGTGTTTGAGCACAGCCCCCTTCCCAGTGCAAAGCCTCCCTTTCATGTTAGTTTCAGTTTTGCAGCCAGAACAATAAAGCAAGCACAGCAGACAGCTGTGTGTCCAACAGCCCCCTCTGTGTCTGTCTGTCTGTCTATCTCCTTCTCTGCTGGCTCCAGAAATCTAACATTTATCTTCATGTCTCCATCATGTTTTGTTTCTAGGCACGAAGTAAGCAGTGTGTTAAGTCAGGCAACAATCTTAATGATGGTTGAGCATTATTAACCCTAATCCTTATGATGGGGCCATATTGTACTGCCAGGGATCCAAGCAGTGAGTTCTCTTTGCATGGTCTAGGGTCTACATGATCGAAGAAGTGGAGCCAGGGAAGGACGGTGCAGGCCAAAGGTGTGGGAGTTACACATCCTCCACCTGAAGCCCCCAGAACTTACATGGAAATGTTAACAAAACTCCAGGATGGAAATCCCATCCCTACAGGGGACAGCTGCAGTCAGGGAAGGTCTCTGGCATCAGGGAACAAGGGGACCACTGGAGCCTCTGTGGGCTATACAGCCTTAGCATGGATGGTCATGGCCTTCCACAGATCCCCTTGGGAGCCACCAAGCTTGGGGTTGGGGCCCCATGTCATTTATCCCATTGAAGCAACTCCACAGTAGTATGCTTCAGGGGAATCTAACTTCAATTTCCTCTTCAAAGTCCCCTCTATCGTTTCCTGTAGGAGGGGACAAATTGGCCAAGTGTTATTAAAAATATATAACCTCCAATTAATTGGTCAGCTGAACAACAAAGAGAGCAAGCCTTAGGTGTCCCTGTGTGCTTCAAAGTGGATTATACTGAATAAAAAAAGAATCAAGACAAGGCTGTTACAAGTTACCTTATTAAACCCAACCTTCCGAACCTTTTAGAGTATTGCATTTCCATTACCAAGCTGATGAATGATCTTAGAGGAAACTTCAGCTCCAAATTCGTTCTGTTAATACCTTTACTTTTAATTGTATATTGCAGCCCTGGGCAACTTTATATGAGAGTGGAGCCAGAATTAATGGCAAGTAATACAACTTCACTGTGCTTTCACACACTTTGAATTTTTACCACTTTATTACCATTTTAGTAATATCTGTACATCTGAGATGAAGCCCAGCTAGACTGTACAGCTGGGTATGTTGCCTGGCTATTACCTAGCTGTGGGACTGTATAAAAGGAGAAAACAAGCAAGACAGCGGTAGATTGTGCCTGTGAAAGATAATGAACTGAGTGGAGTTGAGATGGTGATATATTGTATCCAGTGGGGGGGAATTTTGGACTGGGAGGAGGTGATGTCAGATTCCAGATTAATGCGTTAAACTGTATCAGTGGGCTTAGCAGAATTTGATTTTTATTGTTTTATCAATTTTGATGGAAAATATGTTTATTTTTAAGCATTTTTAAAATGTTTATCTATTTAAATTTTCACAGTTGCTGGAAATTATGGGGGCGTCATACAATAATTATTGAATGACAGACCTTGAGATCCAAAAGGTGAACGTTTTATAACAGTTAAAACACAGCTCATCAACAACATATGTCAAAATATACAAAGTAAATATCCTTAACTCAAATTCTAATAAGCTCCCAAGCAGTGTTTTTCTTACTTTACCTAGCTGTAAATTTCTATTATTATCGATGGACATTTTTCCATTGGTTTGTAGGTGAATGGTGAAATCGACGTTTACCAACATTTACCAATAAAAATCTAATCCTATGTCTCAGATATTAATTGTTTTAGGGAATAATGAGACACAGGTGAGAGGCCATCAAGCCTTTGCAAGAGGATCCTACTGAGCATTTTGTCTGGCTAGATTGCGACTTGGCCCATACAGTCACTCAAGGGATTGAAAATTCCCCTTACATCCCTGCATGAGCTACTTGGACCGTGGGACTGAGCAGGGAGGAATATGCCCATAGTGCGAGCTTGCTGACTTTCCTTCCTGAGCAGGTAGGCAGGAGAATGGGTGGAGCTCTGGCTCAGCTCCTCCTCTCCTTGCTCTGGCACACAGGATGTGGTAATTTGCTGATGGTATAGGCCAGCAGCAGGTTGCCAACCACCCATCCCAGAAGCAAGGAGGAAGCAGAAGAGGCATGGTGGTGCAGAGATGTGGTTCTGAGGCACAATGCTTCCTGTGTTAGTGCAATTTACCCACCACCCTTTCCTCAAGGTTGCTCCTTCATGTTCTCAGTGTGTATATATATCTTCATACTGTGTGTTCCATTCTATGCATCTGATGAAGTGAGCTGTAGCCCACGAAAGCTTATGCTCAAATAAATTTGTTAGTCTCTAAGGTACCACAAGTACTTCACGTTCTTTTTGTCTAGTCCTTACTTATTTTGTAGTGCTCTGTTCTGCTGTGTCTTCAAATTAAAACAAACAAGCAACATGGCCACATGAACAAACCACCACCACTCTTAGATCCATGTTTTCTTGTTCTTATTCAATAGAAAGTCCATATAAAGGAAAAATAAATTCAAAAATTGGAGACTTTCAAAGTCATCAAGGGGATTTAGTCACTAATAACTCCCTTTGAAATGAATCAGAACTGAGTGTCTAAAATCTCCTCGTCCACTTTTAAAATAATCACCCAAAATGTTTTTAATCTCTATACAATTGCATGAATATTTCCAATAGCCCTGCTGAGAGTCTTATCCCAGGAATTTCCATTCCACATTCTCTTCTGTTTCTCCCCCTTCGTGGTCCCTCTTGGCATTCCCTTGATGTGCCAAATGATGTGTTTTCTTAGACACAGCAGCTTCACATCACATTAACCCAAGTTTAGGGGTGATCAGCTGATGTTGTAGAAACATAAGGCCTTTCTGCAGCCCCACAATCAGATCCACTTCTCAGTTCATCAGTTAAAGGTCAGGCATGAGTTAGTGAGGAAAAACTCTGTGACCCACAGGAGCTGACTTCCGGCGACGCCCGTGGGTGCCATCACCCGGCGTCGGGGGCGGGGCCCCGCCCCCGACGCAACGTTGCCCAGCGTCGGGGGCGGGGCCCCGCAACGTCTCCCGGTGTTTCGGTAAGTTTGCCGCGGGTCCGGGGAGTTGCCGGTGGGTGCAGAGCACCCACCAATTTTTCTCCGTGGGTGCTCCAGCCCCAGAGCACCCACGGAGTCAGCGCCTATGCTATGACCTGCTGGCCTGATGCGGCTTATGCGTCAACCTGGTGTTGGTGGTATGTCAACTGTGCAACTCTGTTCACAGAAGTGAAAGAGCAATAATGAGATTATCTATTACAAAGTAAAGACTGTATCTAAAGTAGAGGTTGGTAAATCAGCATTGGCAATGAGTTTGTAGATTTTTGGTTTAAACTAGGGTATTCTGATGCCACTGCTCCAACTAGGAAGGGCAGATAAAGACTTGTACATGTGGGGTGAGGTACGTTAGTTTTGTCATTGCTATCAGGCCTCTGCAAAGCCATCCCATGTGAAACGGGCTGGATCATCCCTTCTGCAGAAAAACTCGTAGCCTGTTTCAATGAGTCACTGGGCCCACCACCAAACCCCATGGATCTCTTGGTCTAAACCCTGGTCTACACTACGAGTTTAGGTCGAATTTATTAGCGTTATTTCGATTGATCCGTGCACCCGTCCACACGACGAAGCCCTTAACATCGACTTCTAGGGCTCTTAAAATCGATCTCGCCACTCCACCCCCAACGAGGGGATTAGCGCTTAAAGCGATATTGCCGAATCGATGTAGGCTTAGTGAGGACGCAATTCGACGGTATTGGCCTCCTGGATCTATCCCACAGTGCAACATTTGACCGCTCTGGACAGCAGTCTGAGCTCGAATGCTCCGCCCAGGTAGACAGGAAAAGCCCCGCGAACTTTTGAATTTCATTTCCTGTTTGGCCAGCGTGGTGAGCTGCAGGTGAGCGCAGATCTCATCAGCAGAGGTGACCATGATGGAGTCCCAGAACCGAAGACGAGCTCCAGCATGGACCGATGGTGAAGTACGCGATCTGATCGCTGTATGGGGAGACGAAACCGTGCTAGCAGAGCTACGGTCCAAAAGAAGAAACGCCAATACATATGCCAAAGTCTCCAAGGGCATGCAGGACAGAGGCTACAACAGGGACGCGCAACAGGGACGCGTGAAAATTAAGGAGCTCAGGCAAGCCTACCAAAAAACCAGAGATGCAAACAGCCGCTCTGGGTCAGAGCCCCAGACATGCTGCTTCTATGATGAGCTGCATGCCATTCTAGGAGGTGCAGCCAGCACTGACCCACCCATGTGGTATGACTCCGTATGTGGATCATCAGAAACCACAGAGGAGCATGATGATGATAATGATGCTGAAAATAGCGCCCAGACACAGCAAGGAAGCGGAGAAGCCCTTTTCCCCGACAGCCAGGAACTCTTTGTCACCCTGGAGCCAGTACCCTACGAACCCACCCAAGGCGTGCTCGATGCAGGAGAAGGGACCTCTGGTGCCTCTGGTGAGTGTACCTCTGTTAATTAATACATGTTTTATAAGCAAGCGTGTTTAATGAACAATTCGCGGCCAGTACAGCTACAGCTACTGGAAAAGTCTGTTAACATGTTCAGGGATGGAGCAGAAATCCTCCGGGGACATCTCCAGAAAGATCTCCTGGATGTACTCCCAAAGCCTGTGCAAAAGGTTTCTGGGGAGGGCAGCCTTATCCTGTGCTCCGTGGTAACACACTCTACCACGCCAGGCCAGTAGCACGTAGTCTGGAATCATTGCTTTGCAAAGCATGGCGGCGTATGGTCCCGGTGTTTGCTGGCATTCAAGCAACATCCGTTCTTTATCTGTCTGTGTTATCCTCAGAAGAGTGATATCATTCATGGTCACCTGGTTGAAATAGGGGAATTTTATTAAGGGGGTATTCAGAGGGGCTCCGTCCCTGCTGGGCTGTTTGCCTGTGGCTGAACAGAAATCTTCCCCGCTGTGACCCACGCGGTGAGGGGAGGGGGAACAGCGAACATCTTGGATGTGTGTCTGTGTGTGTGGGGGGGTGTCGATTAGGTTCACACTGCACGTTAACCCAAAAACTGCCGCCCCTCCCTTTTCAATTGCCAACCAGGTTTAAATTGCCAGCCCAAAGGCTGTTTGTTATGGGAAATGAGAGGGTTGCTGTTTGAAAACATTCCCACGTTATGAAGGTTAAAGAAGCCTATAGACTGTGGCTTACCATGGCTGTGTGCAAGCCAAATTCTGTTGCCCGCCGGACCTGCTTGTGTGATCTCTCACACCAAACCGGCAGACCCTCAATATAACAGGCAAAGTGCAACCTTGGACCAAATGCACATGTGATATGTAATGTTTGGAGCATTGTTCTCTAATATGTGTCTTTTAAACTACTCCTCTCCCGTTTGTTTCCTCCCGCAGCTGCAAATGTTTCAACGCCACCCCCTTCATCACCGTCCCAGAGGCTAGCGAAGATTAGAAGTAAAAAAAAAAAGGAATCGAGATGAAATGTTCTCAGAACTCATGGAATCCTCCCACACTGAAGCTGCCCAGCAGAATGCGTGGAGGCAGACACTGTCGGAGTCCAGGAAGGCAGATTTTGATCGCGCGGACAGGTGGCGTGATGAAGAGAGTAGGTGGCGTCAGCGTGCAGAGAGAAGGCAGGATGCAATTCTGAGGCTACTGGAGGATCAAACGGAAATCCTCCGGCTTATGGCTGAGGAAAGGCGTACGGTTCAGGAAAGGCCGCCTGAGCCCAGACCGCCGCTACAGCCCCTGTGTAACCAACAGCCCTCCTTCCCGAGTCCCATAACCTCATCCCCGAGATGCCCAAGAACGCGTTTGGGCGGCCTCCGTGCACCCAACCACTCAAGTCAAGAGAACAGTCCAAGCAAGAAAGGGCTGGCATTCAATAAGTTTTAGAGTGCTGTGTGTCCTTGTCCTTCCCTCATCCCCTCCTCCACCACCCATCCTGGTGCTTCCCTTCCTCCACCAGCTATCCCAGGAGACTGTGGCAGTTAGCCCCATAGTTCCCCCTCTTTGTTTTACGAATTAATAAAGAATGCATGATTTTTAAGCAACAATGACTTTATTTCCTCTGCGAGCGGTGATCGAGAGGGGGAGGGCAGGGCGGTTTGGGTAAAGGGAAGTAGAGTGAATGAAGGGGTGGGGCTTTTCATTACAGGGGAAAAACAGAACTTTCACACAGCATCCTGGCCATTCATGAAACTGGTTTTCAAAGCTTCCCTGATGCGCAACGCACCCTGCTGTACTCTTGTAATAGCCCTGGTGTCTGGCTGCGCATAACCAGTGGCCAGGCGATTTGCCTCAACCTCCCACCCTGCCATAAACGTCTCCCCCTTACTCTCACAGATATTGTGGAGCGCACAGCAAGCAGTAATAATAATGGGAATATTGTTTTCGCTGAGATCTAACCTAGTCAATAAACTTCACCAGCGAGCTTTTAAACGACCAAATGCACATTCCACCACCATTCTGCACTTGCTCAGCCTATAGTTGAAAAGGTCCTGACTACTGTCCAGGCTACCTGTGTATGGCTTCATGAGCCATGGCATTAAGGGGTAGGCTGGGTCCCCAAGGATAACTATTGGCATCTCAACATCCCCAACGGTTATTTTCTGGTCTGGGAAGAAAGTCCCTTGCTGCAGCAGCCGAAACAGACCAGAGTTCCTGAAGATGCGAGCGTCATGTACCTTTCCTGGCCATCCCACGTTGATGTTGGTGAAACGTCCCTTATGATCCACCAGTGCTTGCAGCACTACTGAAAAGTAACCCTTTCGGTTTATGTACTCGCTGGCTTGGTGGTCCGGTGCCAAGATAGGGATATGGGTTCCGTCTATCGCCCCACCACAGTTCGGGAACCCCATTGCTGCAAAGCCATCCAGTATGAGCTGCACATTTCCCAGACTCACAACCCTTGGTACCAGCAGCTTGGTGATCGCCCTGGCTACTTGCATCACAACAGCCCCCACTGTAGATTTTCCCACTCCGAATTGATTCGCGACTGACCGGTAGCTGTCTGGCGTTGCAAGCTTCCACAGGGCTATCGCCAGTCGCTTCTGTACTGTGAGGGCTGCTCTCATCTTGGTGTTCTTGCGCTTCAGGGCAGGGGAAAGCAACTCACAAAGTTCCATGAAAGTGCCCTTACGCATGCGAAAGTTTCGCAGCCACTGGGATTCATCCCAGACCTGCAGCACTATGTGGTCCCACCAGTCTGTGCTTGTTTCCCGGGCCCAGAATCGGCGTTCCACTGTATCAACAAGCCCCATTAACACCATGATGTCCACCTTGCGGGGGGGCCTTTTTTGAGAGAGGTCTGTGTCCATGTCCTCATCACTGTCCTCAGGGCGCTGCTGTCGCCTCCTCGCCTGCTGTAGCTCTAGCAGCTCCTGGTTCTCGTTCTCCATATACTCCTGGACAATGCGCGTGGTGTTCATAACGGCGAGAACAGCCGCGGTGATCTGATCGTGCTCCATGCTTTCCCTGGTATGCTGTTTGCAGGACAGCAGAGTGGCAGCAGAAGCAGCGGGTGGATAACAATGGAGTCAGCAATATGGCGCCCATATGAAAAAAGGCGCGAAAGGATTTTTTGCTCCCCCCTCAGTTGCTTTCACGGAGGGAGGGGGGAGCAAGGGTTAGGCTCATTTCCTTCTAGCTGCAGATGGTACAATATGCGGTGAGCAAGGAGGCGCCTTCCCTTCTAGCAGCAGATGGTACAATATGCTTGATATCCATCATCAGCTCCTGGCCCCCTCAAGGATTGAACTCGCAACCCCGGGTTTAGCGGGCCAACGCTCAGACCGCTGAGCTATCCCTCCGCCCGTGTTCCAGGCAGTACTGAATCTCCCTTAAACAAAACATAAAAAAGAGAATGACCAGAGTCACTCTGGTCACTCCCATTTATGTCCAAGCGCCCCCGGCCAGCCACACCATAGGCCGCCGGCCAGGAGCACACGAATACCAATCATATTGTACAATCTGCTGCGAGAAGGAAAGGAGCTTCTGCTGTGTGGTCCTGCAACCACAACCATTTATGGCATATTACACCATCTGCAGCTAGAAGGCAAGGAGCTTCTACTGTGTAGTCCCGCGACTACCAGCCTCAGGCGGAATGGCCCCCTCAAGGATTGAACTCGCAACCCCGGGTTTAGTGGGCCAACGCTCAGAACGCTGAGCTATCCCTCTGCCCGTATTATAGTGTGACTGAATCCCCACTAGACCTAATGGCCAGGCGTACGCTGGAGATGTACGGTAATTGTGAGCTGAGCAGGCTTCCGTAGCAAACACGGAAACCCCGGAAAAAAGGCGCGAAAAATATTGCTTTCACGGAGGGAGGGAGGGATGACATGTACCCAGAACCACCAGCGACAATGTTTTCTGCCCCATCAGGCTTTGGGATCGCAACCCAGAATTCCAATGGGCGGCGGAGACTGCGGGAACTGTGGGATAGCTACCCGCAATGCAATGCTCCGAAAGTCGATGCTAGCCCCGCTACTGTGGACACAGTCAATCGACCTCATGGTCTTAACGCTCTTTAGTGGGGACACACACAATCGATTCCATAAATTCGGGTTTTAAAATATCGACTTCTATAAATTCGACCTAATTCTGTAGTTTAGGCGTACCCTCAGGAGCTGCACAGATCCCAGAGGGAACAGTCGGCGGCCAGGAAGATGTGCACAAAGTCCATGTGCCTCGGCTCTAACTCTGGTCCCCAACAGCTCCGGCCCCAGTCTCTTGCAGGGTAGTTTTGTTGAAGATGTGCTGCCAGCACCTTCCCCTAGCTACAGTGCCCCTGGAAGGGGGAACCCAGTCATGAAGGGAGCTCCATGTTAAAAATGATACAGCCTCAGGTTGTGTTATCTCTTCCTTGTAAACTCCACTGGGCTTGATAAGGCACCAATGTACATCTGACAGTGACCCGCCCACTCCTCCTGAGCGTGCCCAGTACCCTTCTGTCCACAGAGCCCTTTGCAGGGTCAGTGGCAAGGGGAGGTTTCTGTCATGGAGATAGCTTAGGGAATGCTAGCAGTGAGCAGTCATTTTGTCCTCTTGAGTTCCTTGTGCCCTCTCCCTGCAGGTGTACCCATGCAAGGCCCCTCAGCAGATTATATCCATCCCTTCTCCTTTATCCACTCTTTTGTTAGCCCTTACAAAACCTTCCAACCGGTGAGAAGCCTGATTCAACCTTATGCTACGTTGTCCCTATCCCATCAAACCCATCTCCGTGCTCTCCGGCTCTGCCTATAAAGATGTTAGCAGCTGGTATTGAAACAACTGAAACTATGACTTCAACATGGCATGGAGCACTCTCCAGTCCTCAGATGTAGTAGCTGCTGTTAATGGAATGTAAAAGCTCAGATAAGTCAAGCCATAGCTCTTTCACAACTCTCAGGTGAACAGACCATCCGGGCCTTGTGTTTTATTGCAATTTAGTGTCTCAAGATGCTCCTCATTCTTTGTAACAAATATGACTATGGCTTAGAGCAGTGGTTCTCACACTTACTTGATCACGTCCCTCTTCCTCGTGTCTGTAACATTTTAGGCCCTCCCTCCCACCACGTAAGTACATACACCGATAAAAACAAATCAATATGCAACTCTCGCTAAATATGCAGAACAGTAAGGCATTGATTCAAATGGAGCCATTTAAGTATATAGTAATGTTAATTTTAAGTAAGATACTACTTACTGCCATCACATTGTTGGTACTAGTGTGATGGGGTCACACCTTTTTTTTTCTTTGTTTGAGGCAGAGAAATTCCACGAATTGCACAAATAGCCAACGAGCCATTGTATCAAGAGCAAAAGTGAAACTGCGACTGCAGTCAATGCTTGCAATTAAATGTGCACACCGCATCATAACAAACAGATCAACGTACAGATGGCAACGACTTTGTATAAGGCTATGCAAGCTTAACAGAAATCCATCAAAATGCACAGCGCCATCTGAAGACCTGATATGTCGGGAGGAATCAGCTTTGTTAGTTATTCATTGCTGTAGGTAAAATGTGTGCAAGAAGCATTTTTTCCCCTAAAGCTTTTCACACACACACACACACACATTACATGCCCCCCACTGAGGGGCCCACCTGTCAGTTTGAGACCCTCTGGCTTAGAGTATAGATTATGGTTCCTATCAGGAGCTGTTACTTTATGCTGGCTTTATAACATATTTCTGATAGTGCTTGTGACAAGGTGTTCACGTCCTCATACGTGTAGAGCCCTCTTGAGCCATGCTACGGGGAGTTGAGTTAGTCTCTTAATCCACCCTGTACTCAGATGTTGGAACCCTGCCTGGAAATGCTGTCCTATTCCTGATGACTCACAATGGACCTGTGGTGTGTTAACTCCACCCCAGGGAGCGGGCATGGGTCTATGGGAGAGAGAACGAGGGTTGGGGACAGAGAAGTCCTAGAGGGAAACACTAGGAACCGTCTAACTTTTGAGAAAAAGGCAAGGGAGCCTCGGTATGTTCTGTGCAAGAATGGGTTAAAGATGCAGCCTGTTTACAGATCCAAAGCACCCCGCCAGGATCCTCTTCTCACTAGGCCTGTGAACATGACAGGGATACACATGGGCTGCCAGCAGGAGGTCTGTGCACCAGATGGAGCTACCTTGCAATCCAATCCTAATGTGGTATTGCACATCCATGAGAGTGGGATGCCTGCAAAGTGAGCCCCTGCAACAATCCTCACTTCTCAATGTGGTTCAGAGAGCACAGCCATCCTTTAGATTTTATAGAAAGGGAAGGAGAAGAAATAGAAACAGAAGGATGTTCCGGGAAAAGACATCAGCTATATAGCTGAGGGGAGCTCTGTTGTGGGTGGTTTATTTTGTTGCAAGGATGCCAGCTGTGTAAAGCAGTATTTGGCACTGCATCTCTAGGCGAAGGTAAGGTTTCATTGTTACTTCGTTTTACAGTTTACATTATGATCTCACAAAACTAAGTGATTGGGCAACAAAATAGCAAATGAAATTTAATGTGGAAAAAGGTAACGTAATGCACATTGGAAAAAATAACCCAAATTATACATACAATATGATGGAGGCTAATTTAGCTACAACTAATCAGGAAAGAGATCTTGGAGTCATCGTGGATAGTTCGCTAAAGACTTCCATGCAGTGTGCAGTGGCAGTCAAAAAAACAAAGAGGATGTTAGGAATCATTAAAAAAGGGTTAGAGAATAAGATGGATAATATCTTATTGCCTGTATATAAATCCATGGTACACCCACATCTTGAATACTGCTTACAGACGTGGTCTCCTTATCTCAAAAAAGATATACTGGCATTAGAAAAGGTTCAGAGAAGGCAACTAAAATGATTAGGGGTTTGGAACGGGTCCCAATGAGGAGAGATTAAAGAGGCTAGGACTTTTCAGCTTGGAAAAGAGGAGACCAAGGGGGGATATGATAGAGGTGTATAAAATCATGAGTGGTGTGGAGAAAGTGAATAAGGAAAAGTTATTTACTTGTTCCCATAATATAAGATCTAGGGGCCACCAAATGAAGTTAATGGGCAGAAGGTTTAAAACAAATAAAAGGAAGTTCTTCTTCACACAGTGGACAGTCAACCTGTGGAACTCCTTGCCTGAGGAGGTTGTGATTGTGAAGGCTAGAACTATAACAGGGTTTAAAAGAGAACTAGATAAATTCATGGAGGTTAAGTTAATTAATGGCTATTAGCCAGGATGGGTAAGGAATGGTGTCCATAGCCTCTGTTTGTCAGAGGGTGGAGATGGATGGCAGGAGAGAGATCACTTGATCCTTACCTGTTAGGTTCACACCCTCTGGGGCTCCTGGCATTGGCCACTGTCGGTAGACAGGATACTGGGCTGGATGGACCTTTGGACTGACCCAGTATGAGCATTCTTATGTTCTTATGTTCTTATTTATACACCAGCAAAAGTATAGAATCATTCATACATGCGGGGAAAACTTTTATTTCAAGAGACAAAAAAAGAGCTGCAATGTGTTTCTCTTCAGCCCTTTGCAGTACTTTATGCCTCTTATACTAAGGAGGATTGTACTTCTACAAGTTTAAAAATAAATGCCTAGATTCCTAAGAAATTCACCTTAGAAATGATATAGAAATGTAATAGAGTTCTGTTGAAATTATTCAGAGAATCTACAGCATTAAATGGAGAACGTTATCCCTTTTACGGGATTTTGAATCACCCAACACAATTCTATAGCAGGGATATAATTTTTTGTTAAATGCTACAGGATGGTGCTTTACTTATGCTATCTTCAATGATGTGATGGTGAGCCATTATTTATGGGAAAGCGGGGTCCCCCAGAGGTCTGTACTGGGGGCCAGTGCTGTTCAACATATTCATAAATATCTGGAAAAAGGGGTGAAGTGAAGAGGCAAAATTTGCAGACGATCAAAATTACTCAAGACGGTTAAGTCCAAAGCTAACAGCGAAGGGTTACAAAGGGATTTCACAAAACTGGGTGACAAAATGGCAGCTGAAATTCAATGCTGATAAGTGCAAAATAATGCACATTGGAAAACATAATCCCAACTATACGTACAAAATGATGGGGTTTAAATTAGTTGTTACTACTCAAGAAATAGAACTTGGAGTCATTGTGGCTAGTTCTCTGAAAACATCTGCTCAACATGCAGCAGCCGTCAAAAAAGTGAACAGAATGTTAGGAACCATTACGAAAGGGAGAGATAAGACTGAGAGTGTTCTGCTCAGAAAAAAAGATGACTGGGGGGGATATGATAGAAGTCTATACAATCATGACTGGTGTGGAAAAAGTGAACAAGGAAGTGTTTTTTACCCCTTCACATAACACAAGAACCAGGGATCACCCGATGAAATTAATAGGCTGCATGTTTAAAACAAACAAAAGGAAGTACTTCTTCACACAACGCAGTCAAACTGTAGAACTCATTGCCATGGGGATGTTGCAAAGGCTAAAGGATAACTGGGTTCAAAAAGTAATTAAAAAAGTTCATGGAGAATGGGTCTATCAATTATTAGCCAATATGGTCAGGGCTGCAACCCTATGCTCCATGTGTCCCCAAACATCCAACTGACAGAAGGCGGGACTGGACAAAGGGGATGGATCACTCATAATTGCCCTGTTCTGTTCATTCCCTCTGAAGAATCTCGCAGTGGCCACAGTCAGAAGACAGGATACTGGGCTAGATGAACCACTGGTCTGATGCAGTGTGGCCATTGTAATGTTCTTGTGTATAAAGCTATTGCTAAAAGTCTTATAGTTTATTTTTTCTCTCCTGGCTCCCTCTCTCCAGCCTGGTGCCTTTAGAAATATTTACTCACCTAATTATCTTGACCAGAATCTTGCCCTCCAGGACATTCAATCTATCCATATTATTGGGATAGTTCTAAGAACTGGCCAATGTGACAGGTTATAGAACAAGGGCCTGATTT
Source organism: Macrochelys suwanniensis (assembly GCA_033296515.1). Lineage (NCBI taxonomy): Eukaryota > Metazoa > Chordata > Testudines > Chelydridae > Macrochelys > Macrochelys suwanniensis. The sequence continues at coordinate 242,194,430 of CM065776.1, forward strand.
TTATCTTGCACTAGTGTAAATTAGGAGTGACTCCACTGACGATAGTGATCGTTACATCAGTAAAATCAGGACCCATATCCTTTTGAGGGGGTGGTCTGTGCACCTAGCCCCAGCCCTTACACGTAAACATAAACACAATTGTGTGGCCAGGATGGTAAAGTCAGCAAAAGCCCTAGCCAGAAGGCATGAAAGGAGCAGCAAAGTGCACGCTACAGCACATTCCTACAGAATCCTTGGTTGGCCAGAGTCCATTCTTTTTTGATTAAGTGTATAGCCAATTGCTTGACTATACTCAAGGTTCAATATTAAAAAAAGTCAGGAGACCAAATAGCCTAAGCTCAGTCAGTGTATTATCCAGAGACGAGGCAGTACAATACGAAAAGGAATCAGGCATACCACCCTTCTTTGGAAGTGATCGGTCTCAGATTTCACCTTAGATAATAAGTCTGCTTTGAAAATATGCACCTAAGACTAGCTATATTTATAGCACACCTGTTTACAAGTTAGAGACCACTCTTTACTTCATCCAAAATTCAACCCACCAATCAGCTTTTTTTCTGTATCATCCTGTCCCTTCCTTAGCTTTGTTTTGGATACAACATTCCAGGTATCAGTGGGTTGTGAAAGCATTCCTTAACTGCACCAGGGTGGACTATTCATACTCATGCTTTGAACAGCTTTTGTATTTGCCTGTTGTGCCTGGTTCTCAGAGGTACCAGGTTGTGAGGCACCTTGCTACCACCTGCCCTTAGCATGAGGAGCCTTATCTGGGCCTCCTATGGGTCAGCTCCCCAATGCCACCGGCCATTGTTGGCATCCTTTCATTTGCAAGAGATGGTGGGAATTGCAGCCTATGATGTAGATGGTTTGCAATGTCTCATGTGACTGAATAGTCCAATCTGAGATTTGCATGATCTTTGGCAGTTATTGAAAATGTATGTATCTTGCTTGGGAGCTGCTTCCTACGGGCTTTTTTCTCTTCAAGCTGCAGGAGCCAGCTTCTGTCATGGACTTTGATACCCTGATGGAGATGATGGCGCCACTTGTTACGATCCCTTGCCAAGACTTCCCGTTGGTCAGGCTCAATTCCAAATTCCTTCATATCTCGCTTGCATGTGTCTTTATAGCGAAGCTTGGAACGTCCTGTTGTTCTTGTTCCTTCTGATAGCTCCCCGTATAGCATGTCCTTGGATATGCGTCCATCTTCCAACCTACTCAGATGGCCAAACCAGCGCAATCATCTTTGCTTGAGCAGGGCTATCACACTTGGTAAATTTGCCCTTTGAAGAACCTCTGCATTGGTGACTTTATCTTGCCATTTGGTGTTGAGTATGTGGCGTAAACAGTGTAGGTGGAAACTGTTTAACGTTTTCTCCTGAAGAGCATAAATTGTCCATGTTTCCCCACCATACATGAGAGTGCTGAGGATGCAAGCTTGGTACACTAGCATTTTGATCTTGATGGTAAGCTTTGAGTTGTTCTGTGCTCTTTTAGTTAGTCTGCTAAAGGTGGTGGCAGCCTTTCCAATGAGAACATTTAGTTCTTCATCCAGTGAGAGGTTGGTGGTCACTTTAGAATCTAAACAGCTGAACGTCTGGACTACTAGCTGGTTTGCATTTATGGTAATTGAAGACTCTTGTGGAACCTCCTGTCCTAATACAACTGTTTTCTTGATGCTGACGGTGAGAGCAAATGCCTGACAGGCACTTGAAAGGTGGTCCATGAGTTCTTGTAGTAGATCTTCATTGTGCGCTATGAGGGCAGCAGCATCAGTGAATAGAAGTTCTCTGTTTAGCACCTTTTTGACTTTGGACTTTGACTTAAGTCTGGACAGGTTGAAGAGTTTCCCATCTGATCTTATGTGGAGATCAGTAGCATAGCCAGGGGAGAGCCGGGGGAGCAGCCGCTCCCCCACTGAGCAGAAGTGGCACCTTTTAAATTTTTTGGCGCCTTTTAAAAGGCGGAGCGGAGCTAAAAAAAGGCACCTCCCCTTTGTACTCACCCGGCGGCTCTCCAGATGTTCAGTGGCACTTCGGCAGCAGGTCCTTCATGCGCTCCGGGTCTTCAGAGGCACTTCGGTGGCGGGTACCACCGAAGACCCGGAGTGAGTGAAGGACCCGCCGCAGAAGTGCCACCGAACAGCTGAAGCGCCGCCGGGTGAGTACAAAGGGGAGGCGCCTTTTTTTAGCTCCACTCCTCCTGTACTCTGCACCTGGCTACGCCACTGGTGGAGATACACACCACGTTTCATTTCCTTAAACACACAGTTCAAGAGTACTGAGAAGAAGATTCCAAAGAGTGTAGGGGCAAGAATTCATCCTTGGTTCACTCTGCTTTTCATCTCAAAGCTGTCTGAAGTAGACCCGTCAAACTGGACAGATGCTCTCATGTTGTTGTGGAATGAATGTATAAGACTTAACAGGATTGGTGGGCATTCTATCTTTTCTAGTATTGCAAATAGACCTTCTCTGTTGACTGTGTCAAATGCTTTGGTTAGGTCCACAAAGACGATGTACAATGGTCGGTTTTGCTCTCTGCACTTTTCTTGGAGCTGTTGCAGAGAAAATATCATGTCTACAGTTGATCTTCCAGCCCTGAATCCGCACTGTGATTCAGGGTAGACACAATTCACCACCTGTTGTAGGTGCACTAAGATGACTTTTGCAAAAGCTTTTCCTACTGCACTTAGAAGCGAGATACCCCTGTAGTTGTTGCAATCACTCTTTTTGCCTTTATATTTATACAACATGATGATGTTTTTGTCATGCATCTCTTGTGGTACCTCACCCTCTTTCCAGAATTTAAGTAACAGCTGATGAAGATATGGCAATGGGCTGTCTTTCCCACACTTGTGGATTTCCGCTGGGATGTCATCTTTTCCAGGAGCCTTGCCACTTGATAGCAAATCAATGGCCTTGCTTAGCTCTTCAACAGTGGGCTTCACATCTAGCTCTGGCATGACCTGTAGAGTTGGTATTTGGTCCAGTGATTCGCTGGTGATGTTTCTTTCTTGTGCATATAGCTCTAAATAGTGTTCAACCCAACGAGACAACTGCTTGCTTTTATCTGTAATGATTTCACCGCTGTGCAATTTGAGAGGGGCAACCTTGTTGACAGTGGGACCTTGAGCTTTCTTCAGGCCGTCATACATGACTTTGAGGCTTCTGTGTCTGATGCTGTCTGTACCTCTTCACAGAACTTGATCCAGTAATGATTTGCACAGCATCCACCTGCTTGCTGCACCTCAGTTTTTGCATGTCGAAGTCTCACTTTGTTGCTCTCTTTTGGCTTATTGTTGTGTTCCAGATAGGCTGTGTTCTTAATGTTGATGAGATATAATAGTTCCGCTCCATTTTCTTCAAACCAGTTCTTTTTTGATGGTCTCTTTCCCCTAAATGTAGCTAAAGCTGTTTCATGGATTGTTGTTCTTAATCTTCCCAAAATTCCTCTGCCTTCTCTGGTAATGGCTTCCCATGCATGCTAAGTTCAAGTGTAATGCTGACAGACCCCGGTCATCAGTGGGTGGGATTGAATCTCTCTCTCTCTCTCTTTCTCTCTGCCACTAGAGGGGACAGAACACCACACCCAGGAGATGTGTGGGTTACACAAGCTCCCCTGTAGGCCTCGCAGCCCCCACTGCCAATCTGCAGGTTAGCTATAGGGACACTCTAGTCCTTGAGCCCACTGAGCATCTCCCTGGATTGTGCAACTCCTAGACCAGTGGACACTTACAGTATTTGCTGATTCTCTGCTTCCAAAGAAGCAGTATACTCCGGCTTATCAGTTTTACCTCAGATCACCACTATGCTTAACTCACAGCACTTCAATATGTTTATAGTGAAATCCCATATACATTTATTTAACAAAGAGATTCAAATAGTAGCTAATAGAAGTACTGGAAACAACTGGTTACATATAAAATAAAGTCGTAACACACATTCTAGAACCTAGACTTAATCAGCAAGATACTCATATGTCTAATAAAGTGTTTCTCACCCCAAATCCCTGCAGCACTTTACAGCCAGACTGGTGGTGACCCTTCTTTCATGATACATGCACGCCCTCAGTTAGCCATCCAGGGGACCGATTCAGTGTGCCTTCTTGCACTCCAAGATAAATCAGACCAATCCTTTGTTCTTATTCATAAACAGGACACCTCCTGCTGTTTGTTTCTTCCTATAGATTTCCACTGTTGTATATTTCACAATCTCTCAATTTTCCCCTGGCTTAGTATACCAATAGGCCTACAGGTATACAATACACAATACACATATGGCCAGACAGGGAGGTAGGGGTCATCTACTCCTGCCTGAAAAGAACATTACCGAGGTATGTCATCTCCTGCTGACCTCCCTTAACTCCAAGACCTTAAAAACCTAATTTTTAGTAAAGGTACATAACTTCTTAAATATTAGACATACAGATATTCTGCAATGGTTATGACGACCAATGGGCTACTGGCTTTTGGAAGAGGCTTCACATGCCATTGTTTGGTGAACTATTATGCAGATATCTGATCCAGGGGATCCCTGTAAGACCCTATGCAACTCTTGTGCCCTCTGCCAATTGGCACCAATGGGTCGCTGGGTCACACCTGTGCCAAGAGCAGAGTTCAGCTATTGCAAAGTATTATGGGATGTACCTATTAGCATGAGTGCACAAGAGTGAACAACATTCTGGGAAAGCATAGTACAGTTCACAGTGCTACAGCTTAACATAACTACTCAACATTCATATATGATATAATGTGTATAATATTAATATCATGTGTATTATAGATTCATAGATTCATAGATTCTAGGGCTGGAAGGGACCTCGAGAGGTCATCGAGTCCAGCCCCCTCCCCTCATGGCAGGACCAAATACTGTCTAGACCATCCCTGATAGACATATTATGCACATGATATTAATATTGTACACATTATATATATTATATATATATATATTATAATTAATACATATATAGTAGCTAACATTTTGCAGAAAACAAGTAGAGCAGCATTTCTACTCCCCCTCACTTCACTGGCAAAGGCAGAAAATACACCGAGGAAATTAAAGAAGAGATTACTATAAAGGAAGAAAGTCAGGTTCTGCAGTAATAAAACTGCTGGTATTTTGATGAGGTACTAGTTATATGTGGTGACAATGTAAAGGAGAAAAATTTCATTACAAGTGAGATTATAAATGTCCCATTGAAACATATTGTAAAAATCCTTCGTCATAAGAGCTGACTTGTCAAAACTGCCTTAAAATTCTCTCTAAAAAAGGAAGTCCCCTTCCAAAGGGCTAAAGATTGGCAGATCTGAGTAGCAAAACAACTCTCTACTCAGCAGAATCAAAAATTAGAGATGAAAAAGGTTTGTCAGGCCATCAAGCTCATCTCCCTGGTAATATAGGATTGTTTCCCTGTGGTACATTCATCTAGTACTTTGTCTAGTCTTACAGACCTAAACAATGGCTGCTAACCATTATCCTTGGGATGCTATTCCAATGCCTAATACACCTCATTGTCAAATTTCCCCACACTAACTCCAGGTCAACTTGAGTTGAGCAATACTTTTATTTGGGCCAAGAAATTAACATGTGCCATGATCAGGAAGGAGAACTCTCGCAAAGAAAGCAAGCTGATTGGCGCTCATTCAATTCTGTCAAGGATGTCCTCCAAGGAAAAATCAACAAGGCAACACGCGCCAATCTCTTCAACTCAACAGTACTGCTGGCAGTGTTGTATGGTAGTGAAACATGGGTGCTGATGAAGACAGAGGAGCAACAACTGTCTGTCACAGAGAGGGCAATGGAAAGAAGAACTGGGGGGATTTCAATCCATGACCGAGTCCCGAATGAAGTGATCAGACAGCAGAGTGGAGTGCAGGATGTTGTTGTTGAAAGCAGGTACAGTTCCCTCAGCCTCTCCTCTTAAGTCATGTGCTCCAGCCCCCTAATCATTTTTGTTGCCCTCCACTGGACTCTTTCCAATTTTTCCACATCCTTCTTGTATTGTGGGGCCCCAAACTGGACACAGTACTCCAGATGAGGCCTCACCAATACCGAAAAGAGGGGAATGATCACGTTCCTCAATCTGCAGGCGATCAAGGTGAAGCTCCAGAGCTCTTTTTGCTCTTGTATGGGTTTATGCCTGATCTTTCTTTCCTTGAAGCCAATGAACAACCGCCCTTTGACAAGCCGAATCAGCCACCTGAGGCCACATCTTTACACATTAGTCAACAGTTACTCCCACGAGTAGCCCCGTTGAAGTCAATGGGAGTAACTGTTCACTAATGTGAGTAAGGAGATGTCACAATCTGGCCCTTGACAAACTCAGTAGGCTCAATTAACCTCGATGTTCACATTTGTCAGTAGCCAAATTTACAGTGGCACTTCCCATATTAAGTACAGACAAAGCTAACTACCACCGCAGCATATGTATGCATACACGAGCAGCTTTCGTCTAGCTCGAGTAATAATAGCAATGAAGCCCTGGGAGCATGGGCATTGGCTGCTTGAGGATGTAGCCAGGGTCCTGGACAGGTCCCAGGCTACCATGGCCACATTGCTATTGTTGCCCAAGCTAGCACTGATATAGCGAGATCAAAGCTAACTTGGGGATGTCTACACATGCTGCAGTCATATGTCCCGATTGCAGTGTGGACAGAGCCTTAGTGGCACCCACGGCGTCATTTCCTGTTCCAAAGAGCAAAGTGTAAAGGTTAACCCGTGGCACTTGAAAACAATTTTTCAAGAACGATTTTCATTCCAAGTGAGTTGACCAGTGTGTAGTATAGGAACGTGGGCCCTATTAGTGCAACCCAGATGGTACAAGGCAAAAAGTCATTGGGAGAGCTCAGTATATTTTGCTGTTCAATGCATGTTAGTGAATTCAGTCCTCCATTTAATTAAATCTGTTTGGTCCAGTGTTGTTTTCCTGCTATGCTGAAGGCCTCTATAACCTTTTTCACAGCACACAAACTCAGGCAATCCTGCACCTCCTTTAGCATGTCATTTGCGGGAATGTTTTACCTCTTGCAGAAGAACAGAGTTTGATGTAGCTTGTTACCGTTTAAAAATGTTGTTTTTTTCCTAGGGTTTAATACAGACGGCAAAGCAGGGAACAGCTCTGAGTGATTTTTATTTCCTTTAGCTCTTGTAGCGTTAAATAAGAAAGAAAATGCAGTGAATTATTTAGGACCCACCAGTGAATTGAGATGAAAGATTTCCTCTCTGGGCTCTGAGTTTCCCCATCAGCCCTTAAAGGGATGGATTGTGGCTTGGTCAACAAGCCACTGAGGATAGTAAGATCATCCCCCATTACACCACTGCAATGGCTCCTGAGACCTTGGGTCTGGGTGCATCGGAGTAAGTGGGTCCTCTGCATCTGCTTATTCCCTCCTTGTGCTTGGGCAGAGACTGGATAAGGAGGAAACGCAGGGATTGCAATATTGGTCCATCTAGTCCAGTATTTCTGACTCAAACAGCATGAGGAAGGTCCAAGAAACCCTGCATTTGGCAGTTATGGAATAACCTGCCCCAGGGAATATTTCTTCTTTACCTCCACTAGTTAGTGGTTAGGGATGAGGGTTTATTTTGCTTGGAAAACTCTTGGTTATATTTTAATCCTCAGTGTGATAACTCCTGCTATTCTTGCAATCCATGTGCCCCAGACCCTTGAACTCTCACATGCCCCATGTGCAGTGAGTGGGTGTGGGGCATTACTTTGAAGATCATAGATGCCAGCAGCAAATTCCTACCTCCAGGAAGAAGAGGGGACCCAGGAAGGAGTTGTTGTGACCACAGTTTCTTCCCTGAGATGCTCCTGGCATGAAGAAGCTACATGGCACCGTTTACTATGGACTGTGTCCTAGAAACACAGTCTAGTCCCAGTTCTGCCTTTGCCTCCCTAACACTAAATGCACATTGGCAAAGATTTCAGTAGAACAGCAATACTATTTTACTTAAAATAAAGGGACAAATTCATCTCTGGCCCAGCCCGCTGATAAACTTGAACCAAAATTTTGTGCGCGCGCACACATATACACTGTGTGTTAATGGGGTGCTTTCTTTCCAGTTCTGAAAGTGAGCCAAGCCCTGAAACCTGTCAATTCTGCCATATAAAATATAACCCATTACAACACCAGTCTTTTCCTACACCTGCTGTCTACAGGCCAAATCCCCTGCACCCATGTCCCCTCTTTTTGATGGTATGTAGACCAAGCAGAGCTTGAGGGAACCATATCTGTATTAATGGATATGAATTTGCTTCCAGATAACTAAGGGGAAAATTCAGTTGTTTACGCGATAAACAAATGTTTTCAGACAGCTGGGGCTTTGGCAACGCGAACTGATAGAATTACTGCTTTGATGTGGAACTGCGTTTCAACTGGATTTTTCCAGTATTGCAACAAATTATTTCCAAGTATATTTTGTCCTTGAAATGAATGCAGGATCGGCGGGTAGTGATCTATCTATCTATCTATCAGGATCGATTTATCACGTCTAGTGTAGATGCGATAAATCGATCCCCGAGCGCTCTCCCCGTTGACTCCGGAACTCCACCGCTGCGAGAGGTGGAAGCGGAGTCGACAGAGTAGCTATTTGTGTAGCTGAAGTTGAATATCTTAGGTCGACCCCCCCACTCCCCCGCCAGTGTAGACCAGGCCTGAGAGATCTGTCATTGAAGAGGATGAGGACTCAGGTCTGATCTACACTGGGCGGGGGTTGACCTAAGATACGCAACTTCAGCTACACGAATAGCATAGCTGAAGTCGACGTATCTTAGGTCGACTTACTTGGCCGTCCTCACGGTGGCGAGTCGACCACTGCCGCTCCCCCGTCGACTCCACTTCTGCCTCTCATGGAGGTGGAGTTCCGGAGTCGACGGGGAGAGCACTCGGGGATCGATTTATCACGTCTATCCTCAGTCATCCTGTGGTAAGAAGGGCCGGTGCACACTTGAGAGAAGGTGCAATTCCCATGCAGCACATTTGAAAGAAGTGCAGGAGTGTTGGTGTGCTATGCCAGTTCTGGCCACCATTGTGCAACTATTGGGCAAGCACTAGCGGGTGGGGGGGGGGAAGGGGGGAAGAGGAAGACGAGGGTGAGGCATGTTACACGGGACTAAGGGAAACACACAAAGCATGTCCCATTGAACCTATCCCAGGCTCTCCACCTATGTGAGATCCAAAGACATACTAAGGGTGTGTACGGCTGAAGAGGAGGACTGCAATAAAGATTTGACACACAGAAATGCTGATAAGAGAGAGGTTTTTATTTCCTGATACCAGCCACATGATATGAGTTGGGGTTACATTCCTGTCACTTAATTGATATCTATTAACTCTGGTGGCTACTATTATATCTCCCTTTCTAAATTTAAAAATCAAATGCAAATATAACGTATCAACCCCAATCCACCAGCTCGGACTAACACAGTAAAAACTGATCAAATAAACAAATGGAGAATTTCAACATGATATCTAGCCCTAGAGTGCCCACAAGCAAAGAGAACAGCAGAATATGGTTTCTTATAGGGACGAACTAGTTCCAAAAACCAGAGAGCCAAACAGCTGTGATTTGGAAAATCACTACCAGAGCTCCTGTAGCACATATAAATACCTATTTCATCACTGCACAGAGAAGCAAAAGATGACAAATAACTCTGATCCTGGCAAAGAAATTAGGCAAGTCAAAACAGTTACAAAATTCTAAACTGAGAAACAAGGCCTTTACCATCTGTAAAACTCGAAGGCTGAATGTAGCAAGATTGTCACTGACGAGACCAGGGTGTAGGGCTGGACTGTAATCTTCCAGTCCTTGTACAGGGCAGTGCATAGCTGGGCTACCACAGGGCCAGAGCAGGAACCAGACCATGACCTTGAAAGTCAGAGCCAAGCAGTAGCATTAGTACTGTTGACAAGGTGGGTGAGGTATGTGAAGGGGTGTTCACCCCACACTAGCCCCGGCAGGGGTTAATATGACCCACATTAGGGTCCCAATAGGCCACACCAGAGGGAGAGTTTGGCTTGATAGGCATCCCTGACTAAGGATGGAGCCCAGCTGAGCAGGAGCAGGTGGGGCTCACATAAGGCCAGGAAGAGAGGCCAGAAGGGGCTGCAGTGTGGAAGTTTCCAGTCACACTCTGGGCTTAGAGCGGGAAAGGAGGAATCCCAGGGGCAGAGTAGAAGCTCTGGGATCCTGGCCCTGAAGAAAAGGTTTACTCAAAAGGCTGGTGATTAAGGGAGCTTGATAGAGATTGAGTAGAAAAAGGCTCAGGGAAATGGCTGCAAGGGTTGGGATGGTGCAGACCTTGGCCACTGTTTAGACAATCAAGTAGTGGGTGGGCCCCTATTAGCCACTGGGAAAGTGGTATTGTTTGGACTGTGGAGCAGAAGACTGCCTAAGACAGTTCGTATGGAGAGACTTTACTACCCAGAAGGGAGAAACCACATAGTGACCTGGCCAGAGGGCCAAGCCACAAAAAGGGAGCACCCCAAGCCGCGTAGAGGGAGCATCCTGACTCACAGAGAGGAAGCACTGCAACTCCTGGAACGAGAAAGGGGCCGCAGCACAAGGCAAATACAGAAGGGGGGAACAAAATGGGTGAAGCTATTCCTCAGACACAGCCACAAGGGGGCACCCCAACAGTGAGTCGAGAACTTCATCACAAGGTCATATGCTTTATTGGATCCTTTCTGTTGGTGAAAGAGACAAGCTTTCACACTTACACGGCGCTCATCTTCAGGTTATTCCTTGTTACTTAAATAAATAAAGGACACAACTCATATTACAGGTGCATTAACTACATTATATTTATAGTCTGGTTCTTGGTTTTGAAACGTACAATCATCATTACTTTATATAAGCAGATTGTGAAGTGTATCCTAAATATGTTGTCCTAAAACCTGCCTTGGTCATTGATATCACAGCAACCATGTACAACACTGTGTGGGTGTTTTTGTCCAGTTTAGCCAGACGTTGCATGACTGGATAGCAGTGCTCTCTGAGTCTTGCAAGGTGGTAAGAGCTCTTTGTGTAGCTTTGATTCCCCCCCGCTTTTTACTGTCCCTGACATGATCCCACATTTTCTCTGATCACCACCTCCTAGTTTGTTCCTTGAGACCCACACACACTTTGAGCTAGTTCAAATTGATACATTTACAAGCTTGTTTCCAGGTAGGTCTGTTGCTCTTTAGGTTGGCAACACGCTCCTTTTTCAGACTAGTTTTTAGTGCAATTTCCTCCTCTGAATTTTTTTTGTGCAACTTGGGACAATCAGGGCCTAACTATGTAAATATGCAAATTACTCAACAACCCTGAATGAAGTTACCTGGCCGGATCCTCAGCTGCTGTAAATCAGCAAGGTGCCACTGACATGTAGGCTCGTTGTGTTTTGGCAGCGAGTTCTGAGCTGGATTTTTTTCCAGTGAGTGCTTCTCCAAATCAGCGTGTTCAATATACATTTTAATAAGGAACCTACTGTGAATGGCTCCCATGTCTCCTTAGCACTGGATATCCAGGGCAATGCCTCCATTCATGATTTTCTTCCTGTGACTCATTGCGTTTTTATGGGCTTTTTATTAAAAGGTTGTAAAATGTTTACTGTTTATTGCTGGAAAGCACTGGGGACGTTTACATTGTGAAAGGCACTATCTGGATAGAGCTTGCAGTGCTGGATGTTTGCCATGGATTCATTAAGTTTGGCCCCTTTCCTAGAGTTCACTGGGGCTCCACACAGGCACAGGGGTTTGCCCACATAAAACAGCTTTCAGAAGTGGTGCCTTTCTAACAGCTGTGAGAGGAAGAATGGTGCAGTTGCTACCCTGGGAGAACCAGGTTCCATTCCCTGCTCTCACACAGACTTCCTGTGTCACCTTGGGCAAGTCCCTTAGTCTCTTTATGCCTTGGTTCCCCATCTGTAAAATAGAGGTAATAGCATTGCCTAATCTCACGCAGTGCTGCAAGTACAACTGGGGCTGGGGGCATTTTTCAGACTTTGGTGAGAAATACAGATTCAGCGACACCAAAATCTTTCACAAATTTTTGTTGGTTTCACCCAGTTCATTTGGGGGTGGGGAAGGTGGAGAGTCAACAACCCCCTCCCCCAACAAACCCCAAACATTCCAAAATAGTACAAATGTTTCATTCTGACATTTTCAAAATTAAATGTTTTGGTTTTTTTTAAAACGTCTTTTTGGTTCAACCTTTCCTTTTATTTTTTTTAATATAGTTAAAAGATGTAAAAAAGGGTCCAAATAGAAACCAAATGGTTCAGTTTTGTCAAAATTAAGCTTTTTTAACCCGAAACAATTTTTTCCATCTGTTTGTAATTGCCAACACACCAAAGAATCCGTTAGTCACCCAGCTGTAGCTGTGAAGACTAATATGTTAAAGATTGTGAAGCACTCAAATACTACAGTAATGAGGCCATAAGTACCTTAGATTGCCATCAGATCAGTGAAGGAGTATACACATTGTACTTTCAGAGGAAGGATGTTCTAATGGTTAAAGCATACAACTAGGAGTCAAGTGCATTCCCAGCATCTCTACGTTCTTCCTCCATGGCCTAAATGACTTGCCCAGAGTCAAATCAGATGCCTGAAAACAGGCACCTAAATTCACTTGAGGAAAAATCCCAGAGATCTTTCCATGCACTCTGATAAATATTTCTGAGAAAAAATGAATACAAATAAAGCCCTTCCAGGGTTTTACTGAACCCTCATCGCATAGAATCTTCCCATATGTTTCAGCAAACAACTCCCTAGATCAGTGGTTGTCAACCATGGGACCGGGGTCCCCAGGGAGGGGGGGGGCGCTAGCAGGTTTCAGGGGGGCCACCAAGCAGGGCCAGCATTAGATTCGCTGTGACCCAGGGTAGAAAGCCAAAGCCCCACCACATCGGGCTGATACCCAGGGCCCTGAGGCCCACCATGTGGGGCTCAAGCTGAAGCCGAAGCCTGAGCAATGTAGCTTTGTAGGGGCCCCTGTGATGTGGGGCCCCAGGCAATTGCCTGGATTGCTATCCCTTAACACTGGCCTTGGCTTTTATATGCAGAAAACCAGCTGTGGTGGCACAGGTTGGCCATGGAGTTTTTATAGCATGTTGGGGGGAGGCGAGGAGGGCTCAGAAAGAAAAAGGTTGAGAACCTTTGCCCTAGATTCATCCATTTCAGCAAGATAACTTGCTGTGATGTTACCGCTAAAGCGCAAGTTCCCTTAAAAGTGCTTTTGATGCTTTGAACTGTCATTTTCTGCTGCTTAACATTGCTGATCCCCTACCCCGCTCCACTTTGAACTAGCACATCTAACTATAATCACTAGCCAGCTTTCTCCTGTTTACTGGTAACATATTTGCCTGTTAATTGTGTATGTTCTGTTTTAAAGAATGGCATCCGACTTTTCTTGTGTAGCTCAGTGAGGAATATTTCTGCATCCTGGGAAATTTCTGTGATATGTTTATGCCTTGCTGGTTCCTGTGAAAATGCAAGACGTATTGTGTACTGCTGAAAATTCGGCCGGCACTTTGCAGTTTTTAAAATTGTGCCTTATTGTATAGTTAAAATAAATGTACCAGATACCAGCTTTATTACTCCTATTAGGTGGTCTAATGGCTTGATGCTCAGGAGCACTACCAGCAGGATGTTAAAGGGAAAGTCCCACTTCTCAGCCCAGACCAGCCCCAGCACTGAGCAACACCCACAGATTCTTCAGAGCAGCCAAAATGTACGAAGCTGAACTAGGGGCTGAATGCAGGCTCATGGGTCAGTCTCTGGAAGAGAGGGTCTAAGAAGGGCTTAGCAGTAACAGGGAAGGGAGAAGAGGGCTCCCACTACAGCCAGGGCCGGTGCAACCACTAGGCGATCTAGGCGGTCGCCTAAGGCACCAAGCTCTTGGGGGTGGCATTTTTGTGTCCTCGGCGGCATTTCAGTGGCAACCCCTCCTCTTCTCAGCGGCATTTTGGCGGCGACTCTTCCTTCCCTCTTCAGTCCGTGGTGGCATTTCGGCGGCGACTGTGGCATTTCAGCAGCAGCTCCTCCGCCGCTCGCCGCCTAGGGCAGCAAAAAAGCTTGCAACGGGCCTGAATACAGCCACTGTCCACTTCCACTTTTCACTAGAAATCCTATAGCCAGGGGCAGGGGATGCTTCCTAACAGTGGGGGAGGGGGAGCACTGTGGGTTTCAAAGCATTGTTTTAAGGAAAAATTAAATGCAAACTACACGTGCCCTGATCCTGTACACGCTAGCTTAACTTTCAATTGCCCCATTGACTTGCCGTATGTGTTTGGAAGAATGGGGCAGCAGAGACTGTGACAACACTGATTGTCCAAGCCTGTGTTCATATTGTCTGGCTCATGACATCAGAGCTTTGAACTAACTGCCAGCTATGCACAGCTGAGATCCCAGCAGAGAAATCCACACCCGGTCCCTTTCCTGTTATGCTCAGTGCATGAGGAAGATGTGAGGAAGGAATGTGGAAAAAAGATAAGGCACCCGGTAAGGATATCTTGATTTTAATCAGGCTTTTGATACAGTCCCACATGACATTCTTATAAGCAAACTAAGGAAATATGGTCTAGATGAATTTACCGTTGGGAGCAAAACTGGTTGAAAGACCATTCTCAAAGAATAATTATTGCTGTCAAACTTTGGTGATGTAGCTAGTGGAGTCCTGCAATGGATCTGTTGTGGGTCTGGTACTAGTCAATATTTTCATTAATGACTTGGATAGTAGAGTGAAGAGTAGGCTTATAAAATTTGCAGATGATACCAAGCTGGGAGGGGTTGCAAGCACTTTGGAGGACACGAATAGAATTCATAATGACCTTGATAAATTGCAGAATTGGTCTGAAATCAACAAGATGAAATTCAGTAAAGACAAGTGCAAAGTACTTCACCGAGGAAGGAAAAATCAGATACACAACTTCAAAATGGGAACTAACTTCTAGGCAGTAATACTGCTGAAAAGGATCTGGGGTTGTAGTGCATCACAAACTGAATATGAGCCAACATTGTGAAGCAGATGCACAAAAGGCTAATATGATTCTGAGGTAATCATTCTATATTAACAGGAGTGTGGTATACTCAGCACTTGTGAGGCCTCAGCTGGAGTATTGTCCAGTTTTGTCGCCACACTTTAAGTAAGATGAGGACAAATTGGAGACAGTCCAGCGGAGAGCAACAAAAATGATAAAAGGTTTAGAAAACCTGACTATGGGGAAAAGTTTAAAAAAAAAACAGGCATGTTGTCTTAGGCAAACAAAACCTGAGCAGGGACCTGATAACAGTCTTCAAATATGTTCAGGGCTGTTGTAAAAAGGACCGTTACTAACTCTACTCCATCTCCACTGAAGGTAGGACAAGAAGTAATCGGCTAACTCTGCAGCAAGGGAGATTTAGGTTAAATATAAGGAAAAACTGTCTAACTCTAAGGGAAGTTAAGTTTTGGAATAGGCTTCCAAGGGAGGTTGTGGCATCTCCATCATTTCAGGTTTTAAAGAACAGGTTAGACAAACATCTGTCAGGGATGGTCTAGGTTTACTTGGTCCTGCCTCAGCACAGGGAGATGGACTAGACGACATCTTGAGGTCCCTTCCAGCCCTGCCTTTCTCTGATTCTGTGGGAGGGGAAGGGTAGTTATGGACTTCTCTAGGTACTGTGCATTCTCAGCAACTCTGAAAATCAGGCCATCATCCAGGGGTTTGATCCAAACCCCACTGAAGTCAATGGAAAGATTCCCATTTGGACTCCTATCAGTGCTATCAGCCTAAAACTGACATAAATGGCTGACTTTAGGCAGCCATTAGATTTTTTTGGCCTATAGTCTTGGTTAGGAAGAATAATCAGACTTCCAGTGACTGACTGGGACTCCGGCTAAACTGTTCTGGTGCTGAAACTCGAGGGATTCCTATGCTGCAAGATTTTTCATGTCACTTTACCCACGTTTGTAGGTAAGATTTCAGGCTTTTTGTGGTGTTTCAGCCCAGCTGAGCTCATACTGCACTCTTTCATTCTGTTTAACCTTTATTTCATATGTTCTCTCTTCGTTTTCCTGAAACCACTTTTGAATTATCTAAAAAATAAAACCAAATGGGATTTAATGACCATTAGTGCGGGTGAGCGTTGGGTGTCTCGGAAACATGATTCGGGAACTCTGACTTCATAGGTGGAGGAATGGGGATAAAGGAAAACAGACACAATACAGAATGCTCTACAGCAAGGGAATTGCAAGACCCCTCCCTTGTAACTGCTGTAGGGATAAGAGCAGTAGTCAGCAGGCCACAGAAGAAATCATAAGACATGTGGGGTACTAGACTAGCTTGCATAGTACTATTAACTATCATTATGTACTACTAAAATTAAGGTTATATAGATGTAGGCTTTCCTTTGAACCGGGCCAGAGTCTAGATAAACCCTGCCAAAATTTCTAATTGCTATTCATCCGGAAAAAAAGGCGCTTGGCAGTATGTAACCTAGAGTGATGTGTTCTAGGTTCCTCAGAGCATGAATGGTGGGAATACCAGCCCCTGTCCTCCTGATCTCCGAAGTGCCAGGCAGGAACAGACAAAATCTCCCCAAGCACCAGTGGCTCTGGTGGTGGTAGCAGGAAAGCGTCATCCGTTTGTCCCAGTGTGTAGGATGATCAACACGTGCCATGGGAACAGGAAATGTCACACTTACTGGATGAACGGCAATACCTATGAAGTTGAAGCAGAACAAGCAAGAGAAGAAAGAAAATCTTTTTAGGGTAAACCTGCTGACTGCAGAGGTTGGGCACAAAGACATAAAAGAGACACAGTACACGTGGAAAAAAAGCTCTTCTCTAAGGCCTGCTGGAAAATACAGCCCAGTCACACAGCACCTAAGAGCAGACATAGCTTCTCACAGGTGAGGGCTCAGCACACCAAACCCAAAAGCAGCATAGCTCCCCAAAGTCACACCCAAGCCTTTTTTTTCCCCCCACACTGAACAGAACAAGCTCATCACTCAGACTGTGTTTCTTCCCCCTACTCTTCTAAGGAAAAGCAGGACACTTTTCCACAGCAAAAAGCAGCTGTTACATAACAGTAATCTCTACCACTGTCATGCTCAGAAAGAAACACCACAGTTCCTCATTGTAGCTAGTGAGACCAAGCTTTTATAGCCACCCTTCTCCAGTCACCCACTAGAGAAATAACCCCTGAAAGCATAGCCTTAACCAGCACCCACCCTGCCAGTCACAGACCATTCCGGCGCATTGTGCTCTAACTGGTGGTTGCTACAATTTGGACTTCACGAGAGAGCAAGCACTACGAGAAGCCCCACGTGAGCAGATCCTGGCTCTCAACTCTGCCCTCCATGGCCCCCTTCCGTAGGCTGCCTCTCAAAGCAGAGCTGCTCAAAGTAGCCATCCCCTTTCATTTGCATAAACTGAAGACACCCACAGGCCACTCCACCAATCTTCTCCCTGCTCCCTTCTCTGCAATGCCTAAAACAACAACCCTGTAGCTGGCCAAGCCAAGAGCTCTCTAGAAACCACAGCCTATGCAGTTTTGGACACCCAGAGCATGTTTCTTTGGCACCAGAGACCAAACTGGAGAAAGCCAGCAGTTGGGAGCCAGGCTCTCCAACAAGGGGTGTTTCCTGAACCTGAGGGCCGGTCTTACCATTCTTCAGGGAGCAGATGCTCCCATTTTTTCTGGAAACCACTCCAGAAGCTTTGACTGAAAAACAAGTATCTGTAGCCATAGGCTTCCTTTGAACAGAACCAGAGTCTAGATCAGGGGTGGGGAGCCTACGGTCTTTGGGCCGCATCCAGCCCGCTGCTTCATTTCTTCCAGCCCGCAGCAAGTCTCTGCACCACGGGTCGAAAGCTCCGAGCCTTGGTCTCCCCTCTGCCACTACAGGGCTGGAGCAGCAAGCACCAGCTCACCAGCATGTCCCTGCGGACCCTAGACAGAAGGGCAATCAGGGAAGCTCCGGATGCTGCCCCCGCTGGCTCCGCAGCTCCCATTAGCCAGGAACCACGGCCAATGTGAGCTACAGGGGCAGCACCTGTGGCATGGGCAGTGCACACTGCGCAGAGCCCCCTGGCCTTTCCACCTAGAGGCCGGATATGCTGGCTACTTCCAGGAGCAGAGCAGCATGGAGCCAGGGCAGGCAGGGAGCCTGCCTTAGCCTTGCGGTCTGCTGACTGGGAGCCACCTGGAGTAAGCACTGAACCTCCTCCCACACCCCAACCCACTACCCCAGGTCTGAACCCCCTCCTGCACCCTAACTCCCTCTCAGAGCCCACCTGGGGTAAGCAGTGAACCTCCTCCCACACCCCAACCCCCTACCCTAGGTTTGAACCCCTTCCTGCACCCCTAACCCTTTGGCCCCAGCCCGGAGCCTCCTCTTGCATCCCAAACCCCTCATACCCAGCCCCACCCCAGAGCCCGCACCCCGAACCGGGGCCCTCAGATCCTCCCACATCCCAATCTCCTGCCCCAGCCCGGAGCCACCTCCCGCTCTCAGAATGCCTAATTTCTGGCCCAAATCCAGAGCCTAGGAGAAGCCCCGAGCCTCCCCCGTCCCTCTGCAGGGCTGTGTGTAGCTCCTGACTGATCTTTTCTGTGGATCACTGGCCCCTGATAGAAAAAAGGTTCCCCATCCCATGTCTAGATAAATCCTGTCAAAATGTCTAATCACTATTCACCTGGAAGAAAGTCACTTGGTAGTGTGTAACCTTGAGTTGTGATGTTTTCTAGGTTCCTCACAGAGTGTGAATGGTGAGAATACTAGCGGCTGTCCTCCTGATATCCAAAATGTCAGGCGGGAACATACAAAATCTTCCCAAGCATCAGTGGCTCTGGTGGTGTTAGCAGGCAAGCATCATCCATTCGTCCCAGTGTGCAGAACAATCAGCAGGTGCCATGGGGTCAGACTTAGTGGAGGAACAGAAATAGCTGTAAAGATGAAGCAGAACAAGCAAGAGAAGAAAGAATCTTTTTATGGTAAACCTGCTGACTGCATAGGTTGGGAACAAAGATGTAACAGACACACTGTACATACAGAGAAAGCCCTTCTTCAAAGCCTGCAGAAAAACACAGTCTAATCACAGGGCAACTGAAAGCAGATAGAGCATTTCACCGTTGAGGACGCAGTACACCAAACGCACAAGCAGCATAGTTCCCCAAAGTCACACCCCAGCCTTTTTTTCCCCCACCCAACAGAACAAGCTCAAAGCCAACCACTCAGACTGTGTTTCTTCCCCCTGCTCTCCTTAGGAAGAGCAGGACACTCTTCCACAGCAGAAAGCAGCTGCTGCTGCAGAACAGCGCTCTCTGCCAGCATCATGCTCAGAAAGAAACACTACAGTTCCTCATCATGGTTAGCGAGATCAAGCTTTTACAGCCACCCTTCTCCAGTCACCCACTAGAGAAATAACTCCTGAAAGCACAGCCTTAACCAACAGCCACCCTGCCAGTCACAGACCATTCCGGCGCATTGTGCTCTAACTGGTGGTTGCTACAATTTGGCCTTCACAAGAGAGAGCGAGCACTACGAGAAACCCCACGTGAGCAGATCCTGGCTCTCAACTCTGCCCTCCATGGCCCCCTTCTTTAGGCTGCCTCTCAAAGCAAAGTGCCTCAAAGTAGCCATCCCCTTTCATTTGCATAAACTGAAGACACACACAGGCCACTCCACCAATCTTCTCCCTGCTCTCTTCTCTGCAATGCCTAAGACAACAATCCCCTAGCTGGCCAAGCCAAGAGCTCTCTAGAAACGGCGGCCTATGCAGGACACCCAGAGCATGTTTCTTTGGCACCAGAGACCAAACTGGAGAAAGCCAGCAGTGGGGAGCCAGGCTCTCCAACAAGGGGTGTTTCCTGAACCTGAAGGCCAATCTTACCATTCTCCCAGGAGCAGGAGCTCGAGCTGTTTTTCTGGAAACCATCCCAGAAACCTTGACTTAAAAGGTAAGCACTGACACTGTTTTGCGGTTATAACCAACCCTGCTTGGGCTGTCTGCAGAGCTGAACACCAAACTTCTGCCATAGTAATCGTGAGCCTCTATGGCTTAAGCTAAGGGACAGAGTCCCCCAGCTGGCAGCTTTAGCATACTCAGTCACTGGAGTGGGACAAAGACCCACCCTTGCACAGTGATGCAGAAGAGGACCCGAAAGGCTTGTTCCAAGCCTAACATTCAGCACACTTTTTTTTTAAAGGAGAAATTATTTGGCTGAACCTCTCTGCTGAGCCATGCTTTACTGGGCCTCTATGCTCAGGTCTGCCATTTTGTCATTGCAGCTCATTTACCCAGAACAGCTCAGCTCAGATGTAGCATATGATCTGCGGCAAGATTGTTCTTTTCACTCCATTTCCCAGGTGGGCCGCCTCAGCCACAAAGAGTCAGGTGACTTGAGTGAATCGTCACTAGCTTGTTTGGGATCAAAGAGCCCTGCATTCATCTGGTTCCCCCTCCTTTCCTCCCTCTGTGCTGCTACAGGTTAATAGTGAATCACTGGACCCGTGGGATCCAGGTCCAGCGTGATGAAAGAGCCAGTGAAGAGTGAAGGGAGCAGTGTGATCCACAAGTAACTGCTGCTGGCCAGGAACCTGCTGCTGAATTGGGATGCAAGAAAGGGCTGGAGGAGGAGAAAAAAGTCACTCCCACCTACTTATGTCAGGGAGGAAGGGAGAAACAACAGGTGGAGGTCCTCTCAGCTGCCAACCATGGTCCCCGTGGACAATGCCAAGCAGGGTATAGTCTGTCCACAGGGAGCTGAGTTACATGGGCTAGCTGGCTGGTTAGAAAGCCATGGCCCCTGTCGGTGACAGGAGGAAGAACTTGTCAATCAGTGGCAAGGTCGCCAGACTGAGAAAAGGAGGAGATGTCTGTTGGAGGAGTGACCGTAGGGCCCCTGACATCCGCATTGGAACCAGGCTCCAATTAACTTTCACCTGAGCCTGTATTTATCAGACTTCATGGCTGACAGACTGAATAACGTCGTTGGAGTCGACGTGCCTTAGGTCAAGTTACTGCGGGGTTTGCACCGCGAGGGGTCGACGGGAGAGAACCTTACCTTACTCTTGCCGTCGGGGGTAGAGGCCAGGGGTCGACTGGAGAGCGATCTGCAGTTGATTTGGTGGGTCTTCACTAGACCCGCTAAATCGACCGCTGGTGGATTGATCTCAGAGTGTCGATCCCGGCTGTAGTGTAGACCTGCCCTGAGTGTTGCCTAGTCCCTAGAGCAATGGTGTGGGAGTCTGAACCTGGCTCAGACAGTCACAATGGGTGGCCTGGGGCTGGTCACTTCACTTCTCTGGCATCCAGTCACACCCTATGTGAAATGGAGGTAGCAAGCTTTGCCACATCGCTGGGGCATAGTTAGTCCCTTTTTAAAGCGCTTTGAGGTCTCTGGATGGGAGGTTTTAAAGTATCATGAGTCTTCCCCTTATTTACCTGGCTGCATATTACAAGCTTTGAAGAGAGAGCTTGATATTGAGTTTTTCAATAAAGTTGTAATGAACAGACTATGGCCAGAGTCTGGCTTATCCCAAAAGGGTGTTGTGAGGGTAAATGGATTGGTGTTTGCAAAGCATGATGAAATCTTCAGAGAGAAGCTCAAAATATTATTAAAATGTAGGTGCTTATCTGAACTATCACAACCTATGAAAATTTGTGCCAGCAATTGCACGGGAACCTGCTATTACAGGTATTTCCTACTTCTAGCTGGGCCAGAACTACTTCAAAACGAGCTCTCTTTCAGTGGCATTGCAAACTCTCCTTCAGGTTCCTTGCTGGAACATACAAATAGAGACGGCCATGGCAATGCAAAGAAAAACGGTTAGAATTTATCACAATCTTCAAAGTTCAGTGTGTGCTTGCATCGTTCTGGGATTGGGAATAGTATGCTTCTTATTAAAGCCAAAACCACTTCTCCCATCCCCACTGATCATCCACGCTCAGTCCAGACTAACTATACCAGAGGTCATTGCTCGGGTACATGCGATTCTGAGACATACCCCTTTTGTGTTAAAATATTCTGACCTATTTATAAAAGGAGTTATCATAATGGTTCCTTCTAGACTTGAAATCTAAATCTAGATTTGAAATAAATCTGTGCAATAACACAGAAAAAGATCTTGTTCCTGAACCAAGGAATTTGAATTCAATCCAATACCCAGTGAGAGAGACTCCCAATGGAAAGACTCTCATTTACTTCAGTGGGCACTGGATCAGAGTCTTGAAATCTAAATTAAACAGACAATAGATGATAAACAACTATAAGAATTATAACTTTCTCTCTCTATATATATATATATATTGTGTATGTATATTTTACATGTATATATGTATATATTACATATGTATATATGTATGTATATTATATACTATATATATATATGTATATATGTTATGTGTATATTGACTTCAGTAGGCATTGGAACAGACTTGAAAACTAAATTCAACAGACAATATATAAAAATAACTATAACTATATGTAATTATTTATCATATATTGTCTGTTGAATTTAGTTTTTGAGAGTCTGATCCAATGCCTACTGAAGTCAATATATACATAACAATATACATTAGACCCATATAATGCAAAGGCTGAAAGCACAATGACAAAGCAGTGCACATTTATTTTTTCATCTGCCTTTGGTGGATTATGGCTGGAAGAAATAGTTTTAGAAGGGATTTGAAAGAACAAGCAATCACATTGCTGGGTACTTATATAATTCTCAGGAGTACTATTTTGGCAGGTGGTATATCCAGGAATGATGAAAATCAGGATGAAAGTTGGAAGAGGGATCAGGTGGGCACACTAAGAACAATCGTCTCTACGTATCTCAGAATGCTTCTGGATCTGGATGTACCTGCTGAGCAGAAACACCTGTTCTACTGTCTCTAGTCTGAGAAACTCCAGGCAGCTTTGACTGGTAAGGCACACAGTCTTGTAAACAGTGCAGTTAAGCAATGAGTATAAATTCTGAGGTAAAATGGGTTCAGAAGCTTCCCTCTACAGGCATCCCTATAAATGTGCTGTGTGGTAAATTACCAGTTTCCTTAACCAAGTTTCTGCTGCTGAGAATCAGACCTCAACATTAACTCATGGTGATACATTGCCACCCTGTGGTCATGTCAGGGAACGCAAGGACATACAGATGGTCTTGTGATACTGAAGCCAACTGAAAGCAGAAACGCTGGGAACTGATTTTGAGATGTTTCAGATATTTGTCTTAAACGATCACCTGTGGAGGTTGATTATTTCATATTTGGGGTTATTCGTGAGTTTCAGTGCAGTGGTCACAGTTCCTGTTTTACGCATTGTTTGTATTGCAGTACTGTAGCACATAGGGGTCCCAGTCCTGGATCAAGACTGATAGACGAGGTAATGAACTCTCTAGATGGTGCATGCTAGGAGGGGATGCTGGCTCCAGCAGTGTCACTGGTGTGACGCACATGGGAGCTGCACTTTCACCTAGAAAGGTACTGAGTGGGGCTGGTTAACCCTGGTGCAGATGCCTAATGTGTACAAGTAACACCTACCCTCGCCCCTTCCCCAGAGGTGGAGTTTATGACCATCCAAGCAAACTTCCACAGATGGTTGCCACGCCCTTGGGGGATGATGTCCAGGGTGGCTAGGGGTGGGGTTCCTGTCAGCCATGGAAGCTCTGAAGAGGCCATGAAGGTTGAAGAACTATGCCATTGTGGACAGCTCTGGCAGATGGTGGTGAGGAGGGGAAAAGGCACATGTTTACAGAGACAGAGAGATAGAAAGTTACCCAAGGGACAGGACCCAGTGGTCCAAAGAGCCCCCATTTCCTGGGAGTGGTGAACAAAGAAAGATTCCCGCTCCCTTTCTGTGATCCCTCTAATCACCACCAACACAAGGTGAGAGGTTTTGGCAGGAGGGATTTCCCACCTTTCTGCCTCCTGCTAGATGCTGCAGCTCTTGTGTTGGAGTAACTCCCATTGCCCTCTTGATGGGGAAGGACAGGATTCATGGGTTTCCCTCCTCTTCCCACCCACTTAGGAGCTCTGTGCCTACTGCCCATGGAATATGGGCCTTTCAACCATACTCACCCCTTTCCTTGGGTTGGGTGGCCCAGCCTGCAGCCAGTTTACATGGCTGTCTAAGACCAAACACTCTGGCCCACAGATTTAGCTTCAGAAGCTAACTAAAATGGCTTGCTATATTCTGGTGAAACCTGGGTGTTCAGGAAAAATTAATGGTGTAATTGACCACAAACAATTTCACAGAAATGAACATTCTCTCCCTGCATGCTGCTTACATCCTCTGAGGCTTATGATCTGATTCACCCACCACTGTGTGTCCATGATTTACCTGCAGTCTTTTAAATATGTAGTACGAAGTATCCAATTCAGATCGACAAACATGACATTATTCCTGGTATGGAAGAGCTGAAGGATAGCAGTGGTGTCTATGCAGAGCACACACTGCACATCATGATGATCAGAATTATTTTTGTGTAGAGCAGCTACAACAAAGCCTGGATAATAAAGTGAAACAGAAGTTACAAAGTTCGACAGAGTTCTCATTAATCAAGTCAGGGAACTATGCCAGTGTTTGAAACAGGTTTATTTCAATGGGCATTGTCGGGTTAGCAAAGACAATGGCTACATTTGCATTAAGGCATATTCATCACAACACTTTGGTTAAAAACATCCGTACCATTAGAGGGCACCAAATCACTTCGAAATCTCTCTTCCCTTCTGTTAGACATTTGTATTGTATCCAGCCATACAGCTGAGCTCTGAAGCTTGAACATTCTGCTGTTCGGCCAATGACCACAATTTTCCCACTAATGTTTATTACTTCTCAGTAAGAGCTAATGCTGAGTGTAAGATGTGCAGCACCAGTACGTGCCAATATCAACACAAGAAAAATCTCATTCTCATCCCTATATCTCCTATCAACTATGTAGCCATTGGGATATCACGCAAAGTGTACTCCAGATAACTGCAATGTATTTGTGAGATCCATGGGGCATGGCACTGGAAGGCCATCAGTTAAAAGAGAAGCAGACTGAAAGATGAGAGCAGATGCAATACAAGTGTATTGTACTCTCTACTACTGTGTGCTATTTCTGTCTGCACTTTTCTCGGTTACTAAAGCAAATCTAGTTCTATTTCTGTCTAATCTCTCCTTAATCAATAATTTATGTAGTTGCAATTTTCTGTGATGTGCTTTTTTGCTCTGGAGTGTTTTGTGTTTACATGGATTTGTCTTTATCCAGCCTCTGCTTTCTGGTGTGATTGTATGTATGTCTTAAATGTGGACATAACGTGGTTGCCTGATATTGTCCATTAGTATATGTTTTGGGCTCCAACTCATGCATGAAAGGAAAATGAAGTACTAGGATCCTTGTGGAAAATGATACAGGGTCAAGTCCTTCTCTCATTTACACTGCTGGGAATCTGTAATAACTCCCCTGAAGTTATTAGAATTATTATGGGCTTGATTCTCCTCTTTCTTACTCCATTTTTGCCCCAGTTTAGTTCCGTTGGCTTCAGTGGAGTTACTCCTAATTTGCATCAGTGTTAGAGAAACAGATCCTTTAACTTTATACTCAGTGCAAAATCTGGCCTATGCACATCCACATAAGAAGAGTGGTGTGTTTTATCATGTAATTGAATTACACCATCTGTAAGTTATGCCATTTGATGTAGAGGTTCTCTGGAACTCTTTAATTTTTTTAACAAAGAGTTATTTCTAAAACATTTCTGACTGTCTGCGAGGATCAAAGTAGGAGGCTGGCAGTACCATTCTTTGAAGGGGCAACTCATCACTATCTTCACAGGATAATCCTCCCCCGTTATCCTAGCTATTATAGGCCACACAGCAGCACAAATGTCTTTAAAATGGGAGAGAAAGAGAAATACTACAATTCTGCGAATCTTTTCAAGGGACTCTCTGAGCAACTAAAGTGAATTTCAGTTGAACCTACCGTGCTGAAAAATACATTAGTGAAAGACCAAGCCTTCACCCTGAAGCT
The DNA here is from genome assembly GCA_033296515.1 of Macrochelys suwanniensis. Classification (NCBI taxonomy): domain Eukaryota; kingdom Metazoa; phylum Chordata; order Testudines; family Chelydridae; genus Macrochelys; species Macrochelys suwanniensis. Next base: position 242,220,408 of record CM065776.1, read on the forward strand.
GCAGTTAAAAACAACGCTGAATCAGGAATAAGGAAACCCAACAGGGACGAAGTACCAGATGTCATGGTGATGTGCATGAGCTACATAAATAGATACATGGATAGATGAAGGGGTGCTCTGATGGGACACAGCTGGATAATCTGATTTTTCATGGGATTTTCTTTGCCTCTAAACTAGAAAACAGACTCCTTATCGCTTTTAATCAACAGATCTTGGTCTCACATCTGGTACCTTCTCTCCCATTCCCCTCCCAACACAGATTCCAAATTGACTTCAGTGGGAAATCAGGCCAACTATTCAGGTGCCTATTGTTAAGCGTCTAGATATGAAAAAAAAATGTTTAACAGATTTTCTCAAGGTCACATAGCAGGTAGAGTAGGGATTAGAACAAAGGAATTCCTGAGTCCCAATCCTGTACTCAGTCCACTAAGTCCTACAGCAAAATGTATTAAACCAGTTACTCCTAAGGCTGTCCAAAGGTGAAAAGGTGACTTATCTGTATTCTTCTTTTGTGCATAAGCAGTGCTCAGTTATGGGTACACCTTGTACCTTTTTCAAAAGCAAACAAGCTGTACAAGTGGCTACTTGTCTAACTTGTACAGCTGACTAACTTTAGTGTCTCTGAATTTTTAACCTTCTGTTCCACTCCCAACTAGCCACGCAAGCTGTGGTAAAGAACATGACTTCCTCTTTCCCATAGAGGAGTGATGTCTATCAGCAATCTCCAGACATTCCTTCCAAAGAGTCAATAGCGTGAACTATAGTTCCCTGCCCCTCTGGCTCACTTGTTTCTATTAGGATGAAGGCTGACCTTGTTCTAATGGCAAGGATTTGACGTTGAGGGGGGAAAAGTGTCCTTAATAGAATAGCAGAAATAGACCTAAAGTGGAAGCTTATATCCCAAAACTTCTGCAATCTTTCGGGGTGGGGAGCAAGGTCAACCAGATTGGCTGACGCCAAATTGAAAAGGGGTCTGGTTTCTAGCTCACCAAAACAGTGGATCCCAAGAGATTGCCACCATTTCAGGCTGGAATCTCAGAAGAGCTTGTAAGAGTTTGGAATTGCGTAGTATAAATCAGATACATCAAATATATTTTCAATGTCCTTCCAGTTCTATGAGATAGAACCTAAGCTTTGATGTGGTATTGAGCCCAAAGCCCATCCTAAATCTAATCTGGATCCGGATCTGAAGACCATCTTTTACAACAGAAAACAATGGATACTTTAAAGAGTGGTGTGATGCCATAATGTACCCAGTCATGCTATAATGTTCCATAGGAGGGTGGGGGGTTTCTTCCCAGTCCCCGCTGGTGAGCAGATTGTGCCCCAAAGCTCCATAAGGAAAGGAGAAATAGGACCCAAGCATCATACTCATTGTTATCATTTTTCACAGCAATCTAGGACTCTGTAATTCCACTCTACAGCAGAGCATCCCTCCAACCCAAAGTCATGTGCAGTCACACGTATGTTTCTGTAACCCAATGCTTCCATTCCAGACCCTTTGTGTTGTTTAGCAACCTGGGGAACACGTCTCTATAGCTGGACTGATGGAGTTGTTGTCCCAGTCACATTCAAAAGGCAATGTTGTCATTCTGGGTGTGGCATTGACTACAATGTTTTCACCATAGTTTAAAATTAAAGTGCTCCTGTTTGTTGGTTGGTTGGTTAGTTTGTTTGTTTGTTTGTTTTGTATGTTTGTTTGTTTGTTTTAAGGCACTTAATGCAACCGTCTGGCAATTTTTCATTCAAGACACTCAGTAAAAGGGGAGCTGAAAATGGTAAGTTTGAGATTCCAACATTTTCCCTCTTGATTTCATAGGCACACAGGAATTGCCTTAACACATCAGACCAATGGTACATCTAGGCCGATGTCCTGTGGCCTGTGCAGTGAGTAGCAGGGGCACCCCCAGAAATTTTTTCACATGGTATGCACAGCTGAACCATTCTCACTACAGGGGTCACAGTATCATGCAGTTTGATCCGGCAACCCCTCCATCAAGGGGCCGCTGGGCCAAACCCTATGTGCAAAGTCCAGTGCCACTTAGGTTGGGAGCCCTCTCAAATGAGTGGCCCAGGGCAAAATACTCCTTTTGCCCCTCCCCTCTCCAGTCCATGGGGGAAACATAATGTGCATACAGCTGTGAGTGCTACTGAGCTACTATATGCTTTAGCTGGTGCAAAACCTTCATAATGGATGATTATGCAATAAAGTGCAAATGGCAGAAGGTCCTGCCGAAATCTACTGAGTTAGTGGTTGGCTTATGTCCTGAAAGCTGAGGGTTAATATCCCTAAATCAGTTTTATCCTCACTCCTGTAACTCTGGATATTATTCATATCTACGTCTAATCCTCCTCTGAATCCTTCTCAGAGAGGAAAGGGATCACTGAGCCCAAGAACTGAACTGCACAGTATAACTGGGTGTTGGGTAAAAGACTGTTTTCTTAAGTAAGTTTTAAACTTTTGCTTTTAGAGTTGTGTCCCCTTGTTTTGTATTATGAGAGCAGGTGACTAGAATGCCTGGTTTTACCTTCTCCCCGCCATTCAGCATTTTGTATACCTTTATCGGGTCTCGTCTGACTCAGCTCCGCTCAGAAGCCAAGTCTCTCCCTGGGATTTGAACTGATTCCATTCCTGGCATGGTCTCATACAGATTGAAGATCCCCCAGTGGCAGTGCTGTGATGCTATGGGACAGCATCTCAGTTCCTCATGTCCCATCAAAGTCCAATACAAATGTATCAAAGGGGAAAGGGTTGTGAAAGCTGTTTTCTTTTCTCCCCACATTAGGGAACATACTGTTTTGCATCAATATCACTGTCTAGCTGGTAGTCAGTAAGGGCGATGGTTTCTTTTCCTTATCCGTGTATTTTCCCTACACACAGCCTGTAGCTGACCTCTTGATGCACCACAAGAAAGGTCATGATGTTGCAACACCACTGGACGAGTTGCTTCTTGTTATTGTACCATTGGCTGGTGGGGCCCCGGAAAGCAGCTTAGAAGTCTATTGCTTCAGATTGTTGAGATGTTTTTCTTCCATCATCAAAATAACCTTGGCGCTCAAAGCCAGATTCCAGAAAATGATGCTGCAGCAGATGAACTTGTCCCTAATGAGAGGAAGGAATTTGTTGCTGCCTAATAAGCACCTACTTTGCAAGTTGCGGCTCATTTTTCAGGGGTGGCATGCGCTGACCTTTTGACATTCTTCCTCTATCAATTTTGCACATGCAGGTGCAATTGTTTCCTTCCCTCAAGCTTTCTGCCTAAACTAGGAAAGTGACTGTGTTATAACATGGATTTTTTACTTGGCTGTGTTACCCCATGGTTAGGTCCTGCCTCTGGGATGGAATTAAACCATATTATTTCCACAGTTAGGGAAAAAAAACATGCTTTAGGCTTGATGGAGACTAGTGTATTCTAGAAAGCAGGATCAAATATTACAAGCACAGGATCAGTTCCCACGTGGACCAACAGAGCTTAAATGTGGTCAGTTTCATAGTATAGATGGGCCCTACGTTTTTTTGCTGCTACTCTACTAGCGGTTGTTACTGTAATAGTAAATCCACATTTATCACTGGATATTTCACTCCCTGGAGTAAGCTCAGAGTAGATATGCAAGGAGAGTACAGAAGCCTCTGTGAAAGAATAAAAGAGAAAGGGCATCTTTTTGTTTTAATCATTCTCCAGTAAGAGGCAGACCTAGGCACGGGAACTAGGGGTAGCACCCCCAGGTTTTACACGGGGCCACTGGCCCCGGGCCTAGGCCTCCATTCCCCAACCTGGGGCTTGACGCCAGGGCCCAATGCCCGGGACTCTGCTCCCGGCCCTGCATCCGGGGCTCAGGTCCTGGCCACTGGCTCTGCACCCCGCACCCCGGCCATGTGCCCGGGGCCCCACTCTCAGTCCCGCACCTGGGGCTCTGCTCCTGGGGTGCTGGCCCTGCTCCCTGGCCACTGGCCCCGTGTCTGGCACCCCACACCCAGCCCCTCACTCCCAGCCACTGGCCCCATGCCTGGGGATCCGCTTCGGGCCCTGTGCCCACCCTCATCATTTGCCCCCTTACCCCTGTCTGGGTCCCCCCCTCCCTGAGCCATGGCACTGATCCTGGCCCCAGCTGGGGAGCGGGGGCACGGACAGGGGTAAATGGGCTGGTAAAGGGGCTGGTAAAGGGGCTGGAGCACCCACGGGGAAAAATTGGTGGGTGAGCCTGGGCGGCGGGGGCGGGGAATGCAGCATGCCCAGGGGAGGAGGCAGGGGGGCGGATTTGGGGAAGGGGTGGAATGGGGGCAGGACCAGGGTGGTGTTGGGGCGGGGCCGGGGGTGCGAGCACCCACTGGCGCCGACTAAAGACACCATTAAAAGGGTTCCAGCGCCACTGGAGGCAGAAACTGTTCCTGGTGGCAGAATAAAGCAAGATGACTTTCTTGGTTCTGAGAGGATTTTAAGGGAACTAGCTGCACTCGTGGGCCACATGTAACTCTTCACTGTGTACAGCCAGGCCTGCTGGAACAATTGGTGTAGTGCGGGTGCTGAGAGCCTTTAAATCAAAGTGTAAACCCCGTGTATGATGGAAACCACTTCAAGCCGAGGAGGGGAGGGGTGCGGCAGCCCCCCTAGTTCCAGCACTTACAGCAGAGAGTAGCGAAATGTACCAGGATAGAGGCTGCTCTGCTGCCTTCTCCTGCAGATAGGGTGACCAGACAGCAAGTGTGAAAAATTGGGACAGGGGGTGGGGGTAATAGAAGCCTATAGAAGAAAAAGACCCAAAAACCGGGACTGTCCCTATAAAATCGGGACATCTGGTCACCCTACCTGCAGATCTCATGGAGGCCTTTTTGTGGAATCAGGATTCTGCAATTCTGGGAGGTTGGAACTGGAGGGAAGATGCTGGACACAGTATATACCCCTCAGTTGTGAGTGGTTTGCCAAAGGGAACATACTCCTGCTTAAACCAGCAGGAATGTTCCTCAACTGGCTGCACCCCTTTCCTCCCCTTACCAAAGAATTTAGGGGGCCAGCTGTTAGAGCCACCCTATGGAGAGTACATGCCTGTCTCTAAGCAGATGTTCCTGCATCCCAAGATTCTTGTAGATGGCAAAGAATGGCTATGTGCCAAAGGTGGTTTCATTTCAACAGAAGGTTAAGTGATCCACACACCTATGTCTTTAAGGGCCTTTGGGCTGAAAGGTGCTTAAATAAATGCCAGTTATTATTTTCATCATTCTGTCTCTGCAGGAGGGCGATTTGATTAATATTCAGTTCCACTGCATTTATTCCCAGCTGTTTGGGGAAGGGTTGAAGGTTTTTGGAGAATGAAACAATAAAACCAAATTCTCACTTGATTAGATCAAAGTTCTTTCTTCCCTCTCTGGAAAAACATTTTTTTGCCACAGAACCTGCGCATTCTCTCTAATTCATTCATTCATTCATTTAATTAATGTATGTCAATTCATTAGTGTAGACTTGCACAGCCGGCCGCTAGGTACCAATGCCAAGACACTGACAGAAGGCAGCCTGACCCAACCTTTGTGTTGGAAACAGATGCTGATGCTGATGAAGAATTTATTGGTGGTGCATAGCTATAGAAGAGAATTTGCACAACCATATATATATATATATTCATACCACTAGGAAGTTACCAAGGATACTAACGGTTGCAGTGCCGTGACAGCCTGATCCAATGTGCAGTGGAGTCTGTGGAAAGACCGGGAATTTGAATCAGGATCCTAGCTGCTTTTCCTTCATTTCTATATCTCTCTGCTTTTCCCGTTGCCAGTTTGCCCTAGAAGCAGATGTGTTGAAATGTCATGAGAAAGCCTGCTTTTGTAATTCTGGCACTTGCTTGAGAGAGGAATTAATTTTTGGAGGGGCGGGGGGAGGCGATTTTTCTCATGAGATCTCCATCGGCATTTAAGCATCCAAAATTGTATGTGCCTCTGAACCAAACCACCCATCACAACAGTCAACCCAATACATTGTGAGGGGAGTTGTTACCATGCTAGTTTGCTCTCGTGTAAGTGCATTGTACTCTTAACTTGTCTTTCTGTGACCACACGTGCAGGTGGAGCATAACATTTCTTGTAGAACACAATGGGTCTTTAACACTAGTATGTTCCTTCATTTGGATTTGTAAATTTGTCAGGATGTGGAGAACATTTAAAAACCCCTCACGTTTTAGAGTAATTTCATTTTTGTCCCTGCCTCTCCCGATTAATTTCTTTTTAGAGGCCGTGTTGGCACCAAAATTCCCAACCTGCCCGGAGACCTCTGAACACAGCCATCTCCAGGAGACCTGCAATTTTCAGGCCCATCTCTAATAGCATATTTTTAGTTAAAATAATTTTCATTAACTGGCATGTGTATGTGATTCACTGCCCTCTAGTGGATTGACTCGGAACTGCTGAATGATATATCATAGGCCCTCTACTGCAAACTGCCAGACTGTCCTTTAGCTCTAGTGGCTTGCACCTTTGAAGGAGAGGGATGCAAATTCTGTTCCCACTGACACCATGACGTTCTGCGTGGCCCTGGTGCGTAGCATATTTTCAATATGAAATCCTAGGTGACCACAAATTTGATACGCTATTTTTTCCCATGGAAAGCGCAGTTCATGTTAATACTTCATTCTCTAAGTCTCTGCTGTCATATTGTGAAAAATGTGTAGGTATAAAAGTGTCTTCTGGGAACTGTTTATCTGCTGGGAACTTAGGCTAACTAATCAAATGCCTTGGAGGGAATGGGGGCTCATGTGTGGTTGTGCTTTATAATATAATCAGAGCTTCACAGGGGGAGCAGGGAAGTTCTCTGAAATCCTAACTGACATGTACAGCAGCTGCACTGTACTTTGGCCCTCATTTTTCCACTATTTTAATGAATGTTTTACGTTATCTTTTCTTGCCATCCAATTGTCCTGGCTCCTGTTACCAAACACAAGGGCCGCCTTTCACAACCTATATCACTTTGTACACTGACTTAATACACTTCTAATGCTGGAAATTCCAACGCACACATACACTTCACTGTAACTCCCAGGCAACTAAGCCCTCGTGGAGTTAGTAACTTTACTGTGTTTCATTCCACAAAGGAAATTCTATTCCCAAGAGAAGCCATAAGTTTCGGCCACCCCTAATGCTGATAACAATCCAGGACTTTCATCACATTTTTTGACCCATTCTTGGTTTTCAGTAATAACAACAGCTGCTGAAAGCTATACAATTTTAGTTGTGCTTCTTTACCTTCCTCTAGCAATCATCCTTGTGCGAGGCCAAGAGATTAACTAGCCAGGGGGTAAATCAGTCCTCAACAGCTGTTGCCTCTAGCATTAATGATTGTCAGTGACTTCATTGAAAGCCTATGAGTGATCTTTCATCATGTTCACAAGTGGAGAAAAGAATAGACTGGGAAACCTTCTGCCCAGTGTGTCACAAAATGTACACAGATGATGAAGAGAGACATTTCACAAAATTATTTTTTTTTTAAAAAAAAATTTCTATGTCAAGGAAGCACTAAAAAGAAGGAATACGAGTTATGCTTTGTCAACCAAAAAATCTCACCTTCAATCACTGTACTTTTCAGATATGTAAAGCAGTTTTCGGAATGAGAGAGATTGAATAAGAGATTAGTGGATTCTTGTCGAGTCTACTCAACATCAGTAGATCCCTCTTGCTTTTTAGCTTTAGCAACTTTTCTTCCAAGCCTATGATCCGATCTGACTGACTTCAAAGGGCCTACTCTTGTGATTTACATTTGGACCCAGAGTTACTAGTGTTGGGTGAATCGGAAAAAAATTGATGATTCAATTTGGATAATCATCCAAAATCTGAATTTAGGCCAAACCTGTCTGAACATTAGAAAAGAAAAGAGGGTTGCTGTTTGTTTTGTTTTGTTTTGTTTTTACCTCCCAGTTTCCTCCATGTTGGAAATACTGCATGAGTAGCTTGTCACACATTATTTTGTGTTTTATTAACATTAAAACACCACCACAAATTACTTAAAACACTAAGCTCTGAGCATTTTAAATATATTGGTATTTAATTTCTTCAATAATGTAGTCATAATACCTTGTAGCATATATTTAAATACAAAGCAATAGTTATTCCTTGGTAGATCAAATTAAAATCCAATAGAAATGTATAACCACAGTAATAAACACAATAACATATTTACAAACTATCTGTATATCAAACAAGTTCAAGTATAGATCCCATAAATAGTATGTAGAGAGAAACTTTGCAGCTCCAAAACTCAATAGGACTCCGGCAATTAAGTTTCAGGGTCCTGTTGTACAATTTTAAGAGTAAAGCGATTACTCCCACAAACGAGAAGAAAATGCAAAGTACAGGTAAATAGGACTGCTGCTCCATCCTTGATTCACCCCCCTGTGCCTGCACAGCAGTGCATACATTTTTAGCATAGCATCCGCTGGACATGTATCTTCATCCTGATCAGTCTGAACTGGGGTGAGATGCCAACTAATTTCTGGTTTCTCCTCTCTCTTTTCCTCACTTCAGGTGAAATTCACTTCTGTGTAGAGGGCTCACATAAGCTCTATGTGCCACTTAAGTAGCACTTAAACCCTATATTAGACATTTGACCCCCACCTCTAAACTTAGGACACCATAAGTGATCTCTAATTGTGTCTTATTTAACTAAACATTTAATTTGCCATTAACATTCTACCGATCAATTCCTGACCCCATGGAAGGCAATAGCTAAACTCCTACTTACTTCAATGGAGCCAGGATTTCACATGATAAGTTTAATAGATGTTTAGCATCACAATGTAATTGTCTCTCATTTAAAGTGAGTAGAGCCTGTCTCAGGGGCTTACAGCTCAAATAATTAAGGATATGGGAGATAATAGTTAGCTGCTAGAGAACTTCTTTCACCTTTTTTCTCAAAGTGTTTTACAAAGCCAGGTTGCTTCTCTTACAGTTGGGGAAACTGAGGCAGAGGTAAAGTGACTTGCCCAAAGTAACACAGCAGCAGTCTCTGACTACATATTAGAAATACAGGAAGCTGTTCATTAGATTCACACTGGCACCACAAGTTCTCTCTAAGGCCCTGATTTATAAAGTACTTAAGCACATGCTTAAAGTTAAGCCCTTACTTAAATGTTTGGCTCAATCAGGGCCTATAACTTGCAAGCTCGTCACTATTCATGTGGTGCAGTCAGGCACTTTAATATTTTGTTCTTAGGCCATACAGTTTTTCATTCTAGTGAAAGAGACATTTCTAAACTTTAAAAAACCACTTTCGGGCTCTCTCTTTACTTTAAGGTTTTAATTTTTATATCTATCAACAATTAAAGCAGAGACCTAGTCTTTGTGAAAAGAGGTATCTTACCTCCATAGTTCAAATGCGCTTTCTACAGTATATCAGCAGACAGTGCATTTTTTTTTTTTTTTAAATTTTGCTGAATGGTTTTGTGAATGTCAAGGTGCCAATGTCTTTTACCCAATTAATCCCACAACTCACATTTTACTGTGCTCCTGCTTAAAAGACCTTAGGTTTGCAGGCCAGATTCCTTCTAGTAATTAGCCTTTAACCTTCCCAGTCTTTGCTTTTTCAATTGCCTCTATCTCTATGTCAAATAGGAGTTTTATGCGTCTCTTGAAGCTTATCCTACAAAGGCTCTGGCCTGACCTTTGGAGCTGTGTGCATTTATAGGGAAACAATTTCTAAGCAAGATTTTAAAAGCTAACAGCTATTTAAGAAACCACTTGTCAGTTCAACAACCCCAATAGAAAGGTAATGGGGCAATTGCCCATTTCTCTAGCAGCAATTACAGAGTTTTCCCCTCTCCCGCCACCCCCCCGCCCCGCATTTCATCTTGTTCTTTTTAAGTGTAGATAGCCATAAATCCAGCACCAAGGGTTCTATTAATTTAATTAGTTTGCTTATTAGAAAAGAAGGTCTTCAGTTTGCTGGGGTGAACAGACATCATGGAATTCTGCCAACTGTCCCCACCCCAGCCAGTCAGCATTGACCACGTGTGATGAATGGGCTCGTGTGAAAGGGTTTGTTAGGTTAGATGAAATCAGAACCGTTCAACTGGGTGTCATGGGCCCAATACTGCTAACAGGTCACTATGATTGGCTGGGTCATTGCACAAACTAAAACTATTTCCCCATGCTAATTTCCCCCCTACTGTGACTCACACCTTCTTGTCAACTGTTTGAAATGGGCCATCCTGATTATCACTACAAACATTTTTTTTTCTCCTGCTGATAGCCCACCTTAATTGAGTTGTCTCATTAGAATTGGTATGGCAACTCCCATCTTTTCATGTTCTCTGTATATATATATATTTTCCTACTGTATTTTCCACTCCATGCATCTGATGAAGTGGGTTTTAGCCCACAAAAGCTTATGCCCAAATACATTTGTTAGTCTCTAAGGTGCCACAAGTACTCCTCGTTCTTTTTGTGATTCTCTGTTTCTCTGGAGAGTCTCAAGTGGCATGGGATGGTCTGGTTTTTGGAGCAAGAGGCCCAGAGTTCTAGCTCCATTCCAAGCGGTCATGGTATGCAGCATAGTGACACTGTGAAATCCTACATAGCCATGGGTGGTTTGCAAAGCATGGGCATCAATCCCACCAGAAGGCCCAGTGGTAGGTGGGGCCCTGTCTCCAGTCCTCCGAGCATGCTAAAATGTGGGGTTTGCACAAGACTGGAAGGCAGTCTGAGCAGTGTCTAGTGTTTGATCTTTTTGAGCATGGCATTCTGCAATTTCTGTCACCGTGCTGAAAATTACCTACCTACAGCTCCAGATAGGCCTTGTCTAGAGCTGGATCCAGAATCCATGTCCACAATGAGCACAGTAAGCTCAGGGCATCATGGATGATGCTGCAGTACCTGGGGTAACCTGCTCCCACTCCACTACGGGCTTTGACGACTAGGGCCACAACCTTGAACTGCACCTAGTACAGGATACAGAGCTGCCAAAAGACGTGGCTCACTGGTGTGAATTTCTTCCATAGGTACCTGTACCTTCCATTACTTCATACAGGTCATGTCTCTGCTGCAGCCGGGACCGTGCCTCACAGCCCAGGCAGCCAGACACACGATAGTGCTGCTCAAGTTAGCATGCTAAAAATAGCCATGTGGCATGGGCAGTGACACAGGCTAGCTGTCCGAGTTCAAGGCCATCTGTCCCCCTATGTCAGTACTTGGGTAACTAGGTCATGTCCCTGCATGTGTCCACACTGCTATTTTTAGAGCAGCACTCGCTCGTGTCTGTTTGCCCACGCTGGGAGGCATGCTCCCAGCGGCAGTGTAGACTTACCCACAGTTGCACGCTGATATTCGCAGGGCCGTCCCATTTCGTATGATTTTGTTTACTTTTCCTTGGACTAAACCAACTTCATGAAATTTTAGTGTGAAGGCAAGCGAGTGAGATGCAAAGGGCAAGGGTGTGATGAACCTAAGAGCTGAAAGGTACAGCTGTAGTGTTCAGATCAAATGTTAACATCTCTGGGCAGTCTATCATTTCAATTATCTTTTCTCAGAGCCCAAGAGCCTACAAATTATTCTAAAAAAGCACTTACACCCTTGAGGCCTGTGTCTTCAAATATGCTATTTTTCTCTAGGGCAGCGTGTCATTGCTTCTTGAAGGACTCTGCTGACTTTGTCTTAAAATCCCACCTGGTGGGGGTGTCGATTCCAAACATTTATAATTCCCAGCGTGCTAAGAGCAATGGAGCTTTCTATTCAAAATGTGCTATTCTTTCGTTAACAGCTCTTTGTCTCCTGAGTCCATTGTGTTCTCTCTTCTGGATGCATTGTCTGTGGGTCTAGAAATGAGCCAACCAGCTTCCATGGGGAAGTGGGGGAGGGGAGGTTGGGGGCACATACTTATTGAACAAATATCAGGGGGAGGAGCATCACACTCAATCCAGTAGAACCAAATGCAATAAATAAATAAGTACGAGCAGGGCAGCTATTGTATTTTCCCACCCCCATGGAACAGAAACACAAGGTCAAATGCTGCTCCCTACCCTTTGGGCCCCAAATGAAGCTACTGGGGTGTTTGCCATGCTGAGGCAGAGGTAACCTGCCATCATGAGCACAACCAGGGGCCCCTAACCAAGTATATAGTGAGGGGCTCTGCTCTGTAGTGCTTCTCTTTGTAGCAGTGCAGGGGGAAATGTGGGATGTGAGAGAATGTCTAGTGGATGTTGCTCTTTCCTGATCTACAGGCCCAGACCTCCCAGGTACAAGGCATACGGGAACCCCAGCTACTACTACAAGAACAGTCACTCCCTGCCAAACCAGTCATTTACCCAGTTGTGACAGGGTCAGCAGCATGCAGTTCATCTAAATACGTGACTGAATCGATGTATTCTGCATAAATCCACCAAACGTACCAGCTCTACTATGGAACTGCTTTTGTAATTGGAAAAGTTAGGTGTGATTGCCAAGGTTGATATAACCAGAAAAGTGGTATATACCATGGAGGTCGTGGAAACATCATGCACAAAAGAGATACAGCTGCAATAGGGCTTAAGTCCATGAAATCTATAGACTGAGAGCAAGTGAGATCCAAACCATTAACTGACATTCAGTGACGTAATGAGTAAGTATCAGAGGGGTAGCCATGTTAGTCTGGATCTGTAGAAGCGACAAAGAGTCCTGTGGCACCTTATAGACTAACAGAGGTATTGGAGCATAAGCTTTCGTGGGTGAATACCCACTTCGTCGGATGCAAGCCATGGTATTCACCCACGAAAGCTCATGCTCCAATACCTCTGCTAGTCTATAAGGTGCCACAGGACCCTTTGTCGTAATGAGTAAGTTGGCCAGTGCACCCTGGATGGAGAAATCTAGGTAGCGACAAATAAAACCAGACAAAGAAAGGTCATTGCTACTCCCGGAGGAGATATGCACACACACCCTGACCATTTTGTTTCCATTCATTCCAAGAAGTGTTTCAAAAGAAAGTGGGTAATACCTGTACTGGGTTTGTGGTGCAACTCATATAGGGAAAGCAGGTGCAAGTAGGTGGTGAATCAGGCCCTGAACTTGCAATTAAGTCTATTTTCTGCTTAAGTCTTCTTGATGTCTTCAAGCCCCACTCATTTCCTTAGCTAAGACACTTACTTTTAAAGACTAAAGATTCAAAGTCACAATAAAATAATGTACTGCGGTGTTTTTAAATGAGGTTTTCCCCCTTTCACTTCCACTGCAAAATTTCTGTACCTCATGTACTTACACATCCATTGCCCCTCATTTTCATGCAACTCCATTAATGCCATTTCAGATTACTGTTAAGGAACAGTTACGCCCACCAGTGCACCTAAAGACACTATATCTTGGCTTCATGTTGCAAGCGTGCAGGTGTATGTCTGATAAAAAAGTATACAAAGCTGGTTGTGAGGTAACTGGCTTTCTAGACAAACGTAATTCGTGAACTAGTCAAGATGCCACAGCTTTTGATGGCAAGACATTTTCCCGTGTAAGTTTATATTCATGCGTATTGGTAAATTTGATTCAAGGTTGAATGGAAGAATTTGCACTTAATCCAGTTATTTTGCTTTCAGTTCTGCCCCTCTCTCCCCACCCAGGCAATAAACAAACAAGACATTATCTTATGTGGAACATCACTATTTTTAATTATAGGTTTTCACCCTATTCTTTTTGTGTGTGGGCCATGGTAAGAATTAGCAACTGGTGCTTAAGGGACCCTTAGTTTACCTCAGGTCTCCAGAATTGGTATCTCTTTCCGGAGACTATTAATTTTGTGACCTGTACTTGTAGCATCATTAACTTTATTTACTTTGTTACTTACTTGTTAATGCATAGAGCGATATATCATGCTCTTTCACAAGAAGAGGCTCAAAGGGATCAATAAAATTATAAGTTCAAGACCAAACACCAAAGCCTGTCCTGATTTACATCCAACACAATCTCATTAAAGCTAATGAGGTTGCACAGGGTATAAATCAGGACAGGATTTGGCCTCGAGTCTTCAAATGAGGTTGAAGTCAATACATAGCACCAGCCTCAGAGCCCTATCCCTTGACAGAGCCAAGAACTCTTCCAAAGCTGTGAGATGGGCAAATGCCCAGTATTAGAGAATTGCAAGAGGAAGAGGAAAACGAATTCTTGGCAGGCTACTATGACCTTACTGAGTGACACATGGGTTTTCTGTTGACCATCTCCTGTTGCATAGGACACAATGACGTAATTGGGGAGTGAATGACAGCAATGATTATCATTTGATAATGATAGAAACTACATAGCTTACCCATGAGCCTGTGAGGATGTTTGTAACTGGTTCAGTCTTGAGAGTTGGTTCAGTCTTGTGACTGGTTCAGTCAATGAGAGCTCAGCAAATACCAAATCATTTCCCATAAATATTTGTTCGAATTGAAAACAAACAAACAAATCCTACCTTGTCTGTGAGCCGTTTGTGTTTGCTTTCTGCTATCATGCATAAGGTCAACATTTTCTAGCATAAATACTCAGAAAAAAAGTTAATTTTAAGCTCAAATGATGGAACATGGGCTGAAAACAATCTTCCCTTCCCTTTCCTGGTGGATGTCTAAACTACCACCTGTTCACAGTTGGATAAATGCGAGCCTAAAAAACTGACTTAATACCCTTGAAAAATATGGGAATGTCAGAAGAATGTTTTGTGGCATTTGATGAGACAGAAAATGGGTTTCTCTTATTGAGGCAGCATATAATTTGCTACTCAGTATTGGCTATGATATGGACTTCTCTTTAAAAACTTCACTTTTGTGTTATACCACTAGGTGTTGTCTTCTCAGACTTTCAGGTCTGCATGTGTATGTGATAATCGCCAGGTGCTACACTGGTGATATTCAACACGCAGAAACAGTTACTTCCCTGGGAGCACCTTCCTCTGTGCTGGCCACCGTCTGTCCCTACTGCCAACTGTAGGACTGCCCATCTACAGCTGCTACATATGTGGTATGATAATTTAGGACTGGCCCTTTAAATGTATCAGACCAAAGCAGTCCTAAAGTAGTCATTTTGTAACAGGCTTGTTGTATCTGCATCTCTTCCCGCTGGTAAACACTCCTTACACCTGTTATGGTTTCCCCTTCTTATCCCAGGGACATGGGGATTCTTATTGAAGGAGGGTATATTTGCTCAGTCATGTAAGGACACTCAGCATCTCGTGGAAGAACTTGACAGGACCAAGCCCATAGACGTCAATCCAGCACAGCACTGCAGAAAGGGATTTGGGAGGGTCATAGTGGATCACAAGCTAAATATCAGTCAACTGTGTGACACTGTTTCAAAAAAAGCGAACATCATTCTGGGATGTATTAGCAGGAACGTTGTGAGCAAGACACGAGAAGTAATTCTTCCGCTCTACGCCGCGCTGATTAGGCCTCAGCTGGAGTATTGTGTCCAGTTCTGGGTGCCACATTTCAGAAAAGATGTGGACAAATTGGAGAAAGTCCAGATAAGAGCAACAAAAATGATAAAAAGTCTAGAAAACATGACCTATGAAGGAAGATTGAAAAAACTGGGTTTGTATAGTCTGGAGAAGAGAAGACTGAGGGGAGACAAGATAACAGTTTTCAAGTACATAAAAGGTTGTTACCTGAGGATAGGATGAGAAGCAATAGGCTAAAGTTGCAGCAAGGGCGGTTTAGGTTGGACAGTAGGAAAAACTTCCCAACTGTCAGGGTAGTTAAGCACTGGAACAAATTGCCTAGGGAGGTTGTGAAATCTCCATCATTGGAGTTTTTTAAGAGCAGGTTAGACAAATGCCTGTCTGGAATGGTCTAGATAATACTTCAACCTGCCTTGAGTGCAGGGAACTGGATTAGAAGACCTCTCAAATTCCCTTTCAGTCCTTGATTTAGTTTAACATGTTCCTCCCCACTGTTCAGAGACAGAGCTAAATAGGCTTCATTAGGAGCCTATTGTTATTTTAAGTGCGAAAATCACTTGTGGTGGGACAGTGTTTCTGCTCAGCCTGCTGAGAGCCGACAGTCACTAAGGGATTGACCCACAGAGGTCACAGCAGAGAGGCAGGTGGCAGCAGAAGGTGACCAGTGAGAGTGGCCAGCAAAAGTGGCATGCAGGAGGCAGCGTGCAGTTGGCCAGCAGGAGGCAGTGAGGAACAGCGGTTGGCAGGGGGGCCAGGAAGAAAGGAACAGCAGTTGGCAGGGAGGACCAGGCGGCGAGGAACAGCGGCTGGCTGG
Organism: Macrochelys suwanniensis; assembly: GCA_033296515.1. Lineage (NCBI taxonomy): Eukaryota > Metazoa > Chordata > Testudines > Chelydridae > Macrochelys > Macrochelys suwanniensis. Next base: position 242,236,590 of record CM065776.1, read on the forward strand.
GTGGTCAGCCAGAGCAAGTGCTCAGATGGCAGAACAAGCCAGGTGTCTTCTTCCCCAGGTAGGAGGTGAACTCACACAGATGCACCTCTGAACCCTGGGTCCTCACTGACCAAAGACAACCCCTGTGAGTAGGGTACGGTGAGGGAGCAGAGCGGGGCACAGAAAAAGAACTTTTGGTCATAGAACTCAAGAACATGAGGCAGAAGACTCTGCCCCACATACTCTGGGGTGGGTTCCCTGCTCTCAGTTTTATGGTTATGAATCCTGCTTGCGGCATTTTCCCTAATTAATGTTGGGTGACTTCTCTCCTTTCATTAAAAGTCTCTTTCCTACACTCAGACTCTGTGCTTGCGAGTGGGGAAGTATTGGCTCTCAGAGGTGCCCAGGGGTGGTCTGTAATTTTCCCAGGTTACTGGGTGGGGACTCAAGCCGGTTCTGTGTTGTATTGTTGAAAAGGAACCCCTAGACATTGAACCCGGCCCTGGTTGCTGCCAGCTCCACCTAGCAGAAGGGTTACACAAAGAGTTAGGATTTATAACGAATGGGATAGAAAATAATACGGAAAATATTATATTACTTGATGGCATGCTTTGAATACTGTGGTCAGGGCTGGCCACATCAGCTGCAAAGAGATCTAGCAGAAATAGAAAGGGTCCAGAGACAAGTGACAAAAATGATTAGGGGCATGAAAGAATGTCCATGCAAAAAGACTGAGGGCCAGAATCTCAGCTGGTCAAAATCAATGTCGTTCTACTGACTTCAAAGGAGCTCCCCTAATTTACAACAGCTGTGAGCATCTCATTTAGAGAGGAGAGGAGTAAGAGAGAAAATGATAATAGTGTTGAAAATAAATGAATGATACAGAAAAAGTAAATCATGCTCTTCTACTTGCCGTCTCTCATTAATCAAGTAGAAAGGGATAATAAAATAGAAAGGCAAATTTAAAACAGATAAAAACAGAACACTTTTTTTCCCAATTACACTATGCATAATTAACCTGCAGAACTCATTGCCACATCCTTAGAGGTTTTTAAGGCCTGGCTTGACAAAGCCTTGGCTGGGATGATTTAGTTGGGGTTATTCCTGCTTTGAGCAGGGGGTTGGACTAGAACCTCCCGAGGTCTCTTCCAGCCCTAATCGTCTATGATTTCTATGATCTCAGTGAACTTAGCAGAATTTTAAAAATCCAAATAGACAGCCAAAAGTTGTAAACATTGGTGTTTAAAGTTGGGTTCCTGACTCCATATTTAGGAATCTAAATAAGCTACAATTAAGCACCTGGTTTGAAAGAATTGGCCAAATATCTATGTGGATGAGAAAAACAGTTATAGTTCTATTAGATAAATAAGTTCTAAGGGATGTAAACCCTCACGCCTAGGATTTGGAAGACATTTCTCATATGGGATGATTACTCTATGGTTGTCATTTATGGGGATTCTATCAGCTTTCTTGTTCAGGACTTACTGAACACTCTCAGAGACAAGATACTAGCCTAGATGGCCACTGTTCCAGCCTGGTATGTCAATTCCAATTGTTTCTAGAAACAACAACCTGAAACTGTGTTAACTTTTAGAGCTCCAAGGAGAAGCATCCTCCTCTATAATAAACACATGGAGGAACTGAAGAGTATCCAGAAATGATTAATCCCTTCTTGTCCCGTGTGGCAAATTGCCGGCACTACTATGATGGGTCCCGCACTTTCTCTTCTTGTGGGGGGGTTTCAGGGTGCCATTTCTTGCCCCTGAACTGGGGTAACAGCGATCCTACTAGTATCCCAGGGAAGGGGAGTGGAGAGGGAGGGACCCAGGCCCGCCCTCTACTCCGGGTCCCAGCCCAGGGGCCCTATGATAGCAGGTGAACCACTTGTACCAGTGATTCTTTCCCCTGGGCTACTTCCCTCTCCTGACCTTCAGCTTGTGGGGCTTCCTGCCTTCCCTCTGCACAAGCCAGGTGTCCCTTTACCTAGGATCTTGGTCATCTTAGCCCGCTGCAGCACTTCTCAAAACTCTCCTCCGCTTTCCTTCGAACTGCTCTTTGTTCCACCACCAATCCACTCTGCTTCACTCCTCCACACTGCTCTCTGCTCCACCACCAAACCACTCTGCTCCAACTCCTCCTCACTCTGCTCCAGCTCCTCCTCTGGCTGATTGAAGCAGGGGGATTTTATCAGGTGACTGGCTTCAGGTGCTCTAATTGGTTTCAGGTGCTTTTAATTAATCTACAGGGAATAAGGCTTCTCCTCATCCTAGATCACTCTCCTGCTGCCTTCTGGCCATGCTGTATCACACCCCCAAAGAAATATCCAAACTAGGGCTATCAATTAATTGCAGTTAACTCACGCAATTAACTCAAAAAAATTAATCGCGATTAATCGCACTGTTAAACAATAGAATACCAATTGAAGTTTATTAAATATTTTTGGATGTTTTTCTATATTTTCAAATATATTGATTTCTATTACAACACAGAATACAAAGTGTACAGTGCTCACTTTATATTATTATTTTTATTATGAATATTTGCACTGTAAAAATGATAAATAAAAGAAATTGTATTTTTCAATTGACCTCATACACGTACTATAGTGCAATATCTTTATCATGAAACTGCAACTTACACATGTAGAATTTTTTTGTTACATAACTGCTCTCAAAAACAAAACAATGTAAAACTTTAGAGCCTACAAGTCCACTCAGTCCTATTTCTTATTCAGCCAATCACTAAGATCAACAAGTTTACATTTACAGGAGATGCTGCTGCCTGCTTCTTATTTACAATGCTACCTGAAAGTGAGAACTGGCATTTTCATGGCACTTTTGTAGCCAGCACTGCAAGGTATTTATGTGCCAGATATGCTATACATTCATATGCCCCTTCATGCTTTGGCCACCATTCCAGAGGACATGCTTCCATGCTGATGATGCTCGTTAAAAAATAATGCGTTAATTAAATTTGTGACTGAACTCCTTGGGCGAGAACTGTATGTCTCCTGCTGTTTTACCTGCATTCTGCCGTTAATTTAATCTCGGATGATGACCCAGCACATGTTTGTTTTAAGAACACTTTCACAGCAAATTTGACAACACATAAAGAAGATATCAATGTGAGATTTCTAAAAATAGTTACAGCACTCGACCCAAGGTTTAAGAATCGGAAATACCTTCCAAAATCTGAGAGGGATGATGTGTGGAGGATGCTTTCAGAAGTCTCAAAAGAGCAACACTCAGGTGCGGAAACTACAGAACCCAAACCACCGAAAAAGAACATCAACCTTCTGCTGGTGGCATCTGGCTCAGATGATTAAAATAAACATGCATCGGTCTACTCTACTTTGGATTGTTATCGAGCAGAACCTATCATCAGCATGGAGACATGTCATATGGAATGGTGGTTGAAGATGAAGGGAATATGAATCTTTAATGCATCTGGCACGTAAATATTTTGCGATGCCGGCTACAACAGTGCCATGCAAATGTCTTTTCTTCACTTTCAGGTGACATAAACAAGAAGCGGGCAGCAACATCTCCTGCAAATTGTAACCAAGTTTGTTTGTCTGAGCGATTGGCTGAAGTAGGACTGAGCGGGCTTGTAGGCTCTAAAGTTTTACACTGTTTTATTTTTCAATGCAGTTATTTTTTGTACATACACCACACCCCCGCTAGAACGCAGGGTTCGGGAGCCACGCGCTGTAACACGTTATCGTGTGGGGAGGGCATTACCATGGATCCCAATGTAAACAATTTATTTTGGGATCCATGGTTGCCCCCGTGCTAATACCAAATTCGTGCTATGGTGACACGCGTTCTAGCAGGGGGTGGGGGGGTCTCCTGTAATTCTACATTTGAAAGTTCAACTTTCATGATAAACAGATTGCACTACAGTACTTGTATGAGGTGAATTGAAAAATACTATTTCTTTTGTTTACTACGGTGCAAATATTTGTAATATAAATAAATATAAAGTGAGCACTATACACTTTGTATTCTGTGTTGTAATTTAAATCAATATATTTGAAAATGTAGAAAACATCCAAAAATATTTGAATAAATGGTATTCCATTATTGTTTAACAATGTGATTAATCGCACGATAAATTTTATTAATCACGCGATTAATCACAATAATTTTTTTTAATTACTTCATAGCTCTATTCCAAACCCTTCCCAGATAGTAATCCATTTCATAGAATCTTGGAATCATAGAACTGGAAGGGACCTCAAGAGGTAGTCCAGTCCCCTGCACTCATGGCAGGACTAAGTGTTATCTAGACCATCCCTGACAGGTGTTTGTCCAACCTGCTCTTAAAAATCCCCAATGATGGAGATTCGACCACCTCCCTGGGCAATTTATTCCAGTTCTTAATCACTCTGAGAATTAGGAAGCTTTTCCTAAAGTCCAACCTAAACAGCCCTTGCTGCAATTTAAGCCCATTGCTTCTTGTCCTATCCTCAGAGGTTAAGAACAATTTTTCTCCCTCCTCCTTGTAACAACCTTTTATGTACTTGAAAACGGTTATCATGTCCCCTCTCAGTCTTCTCTTCTCCAGACTAAACCAACCCAATTTTTTCAATCTTCCCTTATAGGGCATGTTTTCTAGATCTTTAATCATTTTTGTTGCTCTTCTCTGGACTTTCTCCAGTTTGTCCACATCTTTCCTGAAATGTGGCACCCAGAACTGGACACAATACTCCAGTTGAGGTCTAATCAATGCGGAGTAGAGCAGAAGAATTACTTCTCATGTCTTGCTTACAATACTCCTGCTAATACATCCCAGAATGGAGTTTGCTTGTTTTGCAACAGCAGTACACTGTTGACTCATATTTAGCTTGTGATCCACCAGGACTCCCAGATCCCTTTCCGCAGTACTCCTTCCTAGGCAGTCATTTCCCATTTTGTATGTGTGCAGTTTCCTGACTCCTCAGATTCCTTTTCCTCCTACAAAGTCCTCTATTATTATGTAGTGTTCATATTACAGCAGCACCTAGAAGCCTCAGTCAAGATTGGGACTATATTGTACTATGTACTATACAAACATATAGTAGGAGACAGTCCCTGTCCTGAAAAGCTTACAGTCTAAAAAGAGACAAGACATACAAAAAGTGAAAGGAAGAACAGACACATAGAAAAGTGAAGTGACTTAGCTAGAGCCACAAAGCAAGTCAGTAGCGAAGAGTGAAATAGAAACTAGATCTGCAAACCCCCTCCACCATCCTTCCATGGCATGCCTAGACCACAGTTCCCACCTCTGCATTACTAGTCTCATTAACAGTGGTGAATAAGTTTCATTTTGACTCTTTCCTTTCTCACACAGAATTAGTGCACCTGACAGCATGCAAATACCTGCTGAAGAAGAAGAGAATGAATCCCACTCTTCCTCCCCAAAAATCTCTCAGAAAACCTTGTGTTTTGCAGCTGTTGATGACTGAATCATTAATCAAACAGACAAATATGGAAATCCTATGCAAATGTAAGCAAATATTATTTGACATTTAGATAAGTTGATAAAGACAAGCTGTTCAAGCCATTTTGAGGGCACAGAATGTTTGTTTAAGCTATTAGTATGAAGAACACGGAGTTTTAAACAAACAATGGGTCCAATTTTTATCTCAGTTACACCAGTGAAAGTTGGCTTGACTCCATTGGTTTAACAGAGCCATTACAGCAGTGTGAATAAGAGCAGTATTTGATCCAAGATGTTTTGGGGGTGACTAAGCATGCAGTTTCTTCTTGTGTCTTTCCAGTTAATGGGGACTTTTTTCTATCATGTATTAACTACTAGTGTATTATTTACACCCCCACTCTTACATGAATGCAAAGAGTCAGACAGAAAAAAGTTGGTGGTGATGGACAATGGGATCTTGGTTACTGATAGCACCAGGAATAAATAACAATCCACATGGGGGTTTCTGGTCAGAAAAATGGCTTCCCTCCAATACAGAACATTTTGAAAATTGAGGCAAGGGGGAAAATCAGTTTTCCACAGGAAAATCTTCACTATTTGGCAAAAAGAATCAAAAACAGAAATATTTTGGCCTGGGCTGGGCTACTTGGTTGGACTACATCTCCCATGAAGCATCATAGTCTCCCTTCATAGTGAAGGGAGGTGGGTGCATCATGGGAGATGTAATCTGGCTGGAGAGCCCAGCCCACAGAGTGAATGAGAATAGATTCCCAAACTACAATTCTCATTATGCAGCCAGGCAGGATATCTGAATCAATTTTATTGCAGAAAGTAGCTTTCCAGAACCACCCGCCCCCCTTACCCCCCCCTCCAACACAGAAAAATAGTTTTGATGGAAAAATTTTGACCAGCCCTAGTAATAGGGAATTAGCACAGAGATATTGCTAAGAGAATGTATTCATACATAACCATTGGAAATCCACCACTGACAATTTTAAAATCAAGATTAGATGTTTTCCTAAAAGAACTGCTCTAGGAATGATTTATGGGGAACGTTCTATGGCCTGTGTTATACAGGCTGTCAGACTGGATCAGAATGGTCCCTTCTGGCTGGGAATTGATGAATCTAAATAGGTGAGATATGAGATGGGTGAGGAACTTTTTCCTCCCACCACACTCTCTCATCCCATTTTTAGAATGGAATCTTTGAATCTTTATGAAGGCTCTGAAATGTTTACTTAATAGGCCTCAGCATCCCCCATGAATCCTTATCTGGTAAGGCGTGAGCCATCAGGAAAATGGAGGCGGGGGGAATTCACCAAAGTTTTGTCCAATCTTTTTTTATATCATGGGGTTAAAAAAAAATCTTTTTGTGATCAGCTCTATTGGTGGTCAAAAAACTTGCAACAATTTAACAGATGCTCTTCTTTATTTCCAAAAGGCAAAGTTTTGACAAAAAAAAAACAACAAAAGGCTCTGAAAAGCTGCTATCTGGAAACTTCAACGAACTTTATTATGGCCTTATCTAAAGCCCATTGTGATCAGTAGGAGTCTTTCAATGGGCTTTGACTCTCCCTTCAGTGAGCATTTACTCATATGAGTACCTTTGTCTTGTCTATTTAGATTACACGTATCAGAGGGGTAGCCGTGTTAGTCTGTATCCACAAAAACAACCAGGAGTCTGGTGGCACCTTAAAAGATCTGCTAGTCTTTAAGGTACCACTGGACTCCTCATTGTTTCTATTTAGATTGTACGCTTCTCAGGGCAGGGACTATCTACTATGCTGTACTTCACCTAGCACAATGTGGTCCAGATCTCAGCTGGCGCTAGGCATTCTTGTACTGCAACTAATAATAGTCCAATTGAAATAAGTACTTGCCAATGCACAAGTGGGCTGTTATTTTTGTATGCTGCCTGGAGTTGCATTTCTAGTTCCGGCTTGGACTGGAAGGCAGGGTGCGGAATACTAAAGAAGGGCTGCACTATTTCTTTTGAATGGAGATACCACGGTGATGGGCTCAGGATCAGAACCTAATTAGATTAGACACTAACCAAACCCAAAGTGAGTCTTTTGAAGTTTGCCCTTCAGTTGAATAGTTATTGCCAAGCTCGTGGGTTATAACTCAGTCTCCATAATGAAGGAACATTTTGGAGGGGGAACTCGGTTATTTTTCAAAGCGCAGGTTTAGATCCCAGAAGAGTGATTTCAGCAATTTTCTCCCAAGGTATATACATTGCATATGTTGTCGTTGAACCTGCAGGTGGTCTTGTGAATAAAACCAACTGAGATCCTCTTTGTTTTGTGTAGACACTAAAAGTCTCGTTTTGCTCTGTTTTGCATTAGAGTAGATCTGAGTTAACTCCTTCAGCGTAGTTATGTGGTGATTTTACTGGAGTTACTGTAGATCTATACCAATGTAGATGAGAGCAGAACTGCATCTTACAGATCCGGTGATGGTTCCCTTATGATTAGAGATTTGCCGTGGTGCCATGGGTTATAATTATTCCTCCACACTCTATTTCACTGTGTTTTGTGTCAGTTGCCTGCTGCACTCATCTCCCAAGGTGGCTGCATTTCTCTGTGTATCTAGTTTGTGGAAAGCTTTACAATCCTGTGAAAAAGGGTAACATCCAGCAAACTATTATTATATATTTTAGTTTGCAAAGATGGGTCTGAACTAAAACTCCAGCTCTGAACTCCTTTGAGCTTTGGGAAAAACTGGCTCCAGATCTGAATTTTGCTGTTGGCCTCTTCTCTATTAGTTTATATTTGCTGCTAGCAAGTAATGGGTGGAGCAGATAAGCTGATAGAACTGTGATCTGGCCATTCATGACATAAACAGAGTCAGTGACGTGAATTATAGCTGGATATCCACTCAGGGGCTTAGTGTTGTCCACATTATATATAAGGTTGTGGAATAAAAGTGATGATTTATCATCATGGATTCACATAAGCGTGAACCATCCCAGTTAGTTCATATAAAATATGTATGCTATTTCTAATCATTTATCATATGACTGTGCTCTTCCAGCAGCCCTTTAAACCTCCCTTCTAAATACCCCACACAACTCAGAATGAAAAATAGTTGCTGTGGAAATAATTATGGTGTGTCATACGCAGCATAGTTTATTTTTAAGAAAGTGCAGCTATCAATACGGGTAGTGACCTTATCAGTCACTGTCTGGCACGTACATCGGCAGTGCAGCACAACAGTCAAGTGAAAAATTCCTTTCATGTTTAACAGTCCTTGCTCTTCCTCACAGCATCAGTCCCTCGATGATCAATGAACACACATACATCTCTGAACACTTACCCTGTTGTTACTTCAGAAATGCCACATTTCCTTGCCTTGTGAGAACCTGTCTTCAGCCACCAGCAAGTGAATACACTTGAAAAGAAAAAAGCAAAGCAAGTCAAATATTTAACACTGGCCATCATTGTCCAGTCAACTTATAGCTGAGATTCAAAATCAGACACAAAAGGTGAGAGATGGGATTTGAGTTCAGCGTATTTGTATTTTACAATTTTAATGCCTAAATAGTGTAGTGTTCTTTGCATTAAAGCAACAAGAGCTTTGTGTTTAACAATGATTATTTTTATTAAAACAGTTTATCTCAAACTGGGGTCCATGGACCCCTGGGGGTCCGCGAGGGTGGTCCAGGGGGTCTGCAGGCCCTGCTAATCATATCCAGGGCTGCCAGCCCCATTGATCAACTCCTCCCCTTCCCTCCCAGTGCCTCCTGCACACTGGGGAACAGCTGTTCAGTGGCATGCAGGAGGCACTGGGTGGGAGGAAGAGGAGCGGGGTCGGGGCATGCTCGGGTGAGGGGGCAGAAAGAGGCGGGGAAGAGGTGGGTGAGGTGGGCAGGTGTAGCCTTGGGGGAAGGGGTGGAGTGAGGGCAGGGCCTGGGGCTGAGCGGGGGAACTTGGAGGGTCCGCAAAAAAATTAAATCACAATGGGGGTCCTCGGATTACTAAAGCTTGAGAACAGATGTATTAAAACGTAACATGGTCGCCAGAATCTATGGTATGCTGTAACCTGCCACAATCTGTTCTGCCCCAGGCAGACCAGAGCCCCACCTTCCAAAATGGAGGATTACTGTTGGTCTCCACAGCCCCATCCTCTATCCAATAATATCAGCCCTTCCACACAAACAGCACTGAGGTAAGGAGAGAAGTCTGCATAGTGGGGATTCACCCAGAGTCTACCTACCAACATCACTGCTGGGGTTGGTGGATAACGATGGTCTTTCTACCCTTAGATAAGTGGTTGGAAGTTTGCCTGCCATTCTCTGGTTGTCTCTGTTGTACTTCAGCGTGATGTGCATTGTGGGCATCTCAGATCATATTTCGGAATGCGCTGGCTCCACACTGCCCTCCCTTTTAGCTCCCTCATATATGCCAGGAAGAAAAGGGGGAAGGAAAACTGTGGTGGAAAGGAATACGTTAGATTAGCCCTGCAGCTACAAGGCAATCTTTGTCACCAGCCCTCCAGTCCTGCACTGAGTGGAGCGTGGCCAGATCTGAGAACCAGGCCCTGTTCATTTTTTCAACATTTTGCAGTAAGGACGGATGAGCAGATTTGTTCCTGCTGTGAAGGCAGCAGTTTTCATGAGGACTTCGCAAGACTGATTGATAATGAGGAGTATTTCGATAAAAAGACAAGACAAACTACAAAAAAATACAAGCAAATCTATTCCAGACAGGGTAATAATTACAGCCAATAAATATGGCTCTATAAATACACACCTTTTTAGTATGATTGAGCCAGTGGAATGTACTTTGCCAAGGTCTCTGCTTCAAGATTTCTTATTTAGCAGATCATTGACCCATCAGACCCTCATAATGTCTCCAAAGTAGCTGTTACCGTAGGTCACTCAGAGAAACTCTAGTTCACAGATCGATCTCCCAGTAAATTGTTACAACCCCTTTCAGAGCTGTTATAATTCACTGTATCAAGGCCCTACTTAAGATAGTTATAGTTTGTGCATCATTGACCCAATTGACTGGAATGGCTTCTTTGGAGCCCTTAATGTGTTGTAGGGCAACGCAGATGCTATTTGTTCAGTGCAAGAACTAGAAAATATACTGTAGGGAACAATCCTGCTAATCAGTGTTTTCTATCTCTGATTTTCCTGACTCCAAGCTGGTTTTGAATAGCACTTATCATAGAATCATAGAATCTCAGGGTTGGAAGGGACCTCAGGAGGTCATCTAGTCCAACCCCCTGCTCAAAGCAGGACCAAACCCAACTAAATCATCCCAGCCAGGGCTTTGTCAAGCCTGACCTTAAAAACCTCTAAGGAAGGAGATTCCACCACCTCCCTAGGTAACCCATTCCAGTGCTTCACCACCCTACTAGTGAAAAAGTTTTTCCTAATATCCAACCTAAACCTCCCCCTCTGCAACTTGAGACCATTACTCCTGGTTCTGTCATCTTCTACCACTGAGAACAGTCTAGATCCATCCTCTTTGGAACCCCCTTTTAGGTAGTTGAAAGCAGCTATCAAATCCCCCTTCATTCTTCTCTTCTGCAGGCTAAACAAGCCCAGTTCCCTCAGCCTCTCCTCATAAGTCATGTGCTCCAGCCCCCTAATCATTTTTGTTGCCCTCCGCTGGACTCTTTCCAATTTATCCACATCCTTCTTGTAGTGTGGGGCCCAAAACTGGACACAGTACTCCAAATGAGGCCTCACCAGTGCCGAATAGAGGGGAATGATCACGTCCCTTGATCTGCTGGCAATGCCCCTACTTATACAACCCAAAATGCCGTTAGCCTTCTTGGCAACAAGGGCACACTGTTGACTCATATTCAGCTTTTTGTCCACTGTAACCCCTAGGTCCTTTTCTGCAGAACTGCTGCCCAGCCATTCGGTCCCTAGTCTGTAGCAGTGCATGGGATTCTTCCGTCCTAAGTGCAGGACTCTACACTTGTCCTTGTTGAACCTCATCAGATTTCTTTTGGCCCAATCCTCTAATTTGTCTAGGTTCCTCTGTATCCTATCCCTACCCTCCAGCGTATCAACCACTCCTCCCAGTTTAGTGTCATCTGCAAACTTGCTAAGGGTGCAGTCCACACCATCCTCCAGATCGTTGATGAAGATATTGAACAAAACCGGCCCCAGCACCGACCCTTGCGATACTCCACTTGATACCGGCTGCCAATTAGACATGGAGCCATTGATCACTACCCGTTGAGCGCGACCATCCAGCCAGTTTTCTATCCACCTTACCGTCCATCCATCCAGCCCATACTTCTTTAACTTGCTGGCAAGAACACTGTGGGAGACTGTATCAAAAGCTTTGCTAAAGTCAAGAAATAGCACATCCACTGCTTTCCCCTCATCCACAGAGCCAGTTATCTCATCATAGAAGGCAATTAGGTTAGTCAGGCATGACTTGCCCTCGGTGAATCCATGCTGACTGTTCCTGATCACTTTCCCCTCCTTTAAGTGGTTCAGAATTGATTCCATGAGGACCTGTTCCATGATTTTTCCAGGGACTGAGGTGAGACTGACTGGCCTGTAGTTCCCCGGATCTTCCTTCTTCCCTTTTTTAAAGATGGGCACTACATTAGCTTTTTTCCAGTCATCCGGGACCTCTCCCGATTGCCATGATTTGTCAAAGATAATGGCCAATGGCTCTGCAATCACATCGGCCAACTCCTTTAGCACCCTCGGATGCAGTGCATCCGGCCCCATGGACTTGTGTTCGTCCAGCTTTTCTAAATAGTCCCGAACTACTTCTTTCTCCACAGAGGGCTGGTCACCTCCTCCCCATACCGTGCTGCGGAGTGCAGCCGCCTGGGAGCTGACCTTGTCTGTGAAGACAGAGGCAAAAAAAGCATTGAGTACACTAGCTTTCTCCACATCCTCTGTCACTAGGTTCCCTCCCTCATTCAGCAAGGGGCCCACACTTTCCTTGACTTTCTTCTTGTTGCTCACATACCTGAAGAAACCCTTCTTGTTACTCCTAACATCTCCGGCTAGCTGCAACTCCAAGTGTGATTTGGCCTTCCTAATTTCACTCCTGCATGCCTGAACAATATTTATATACTCCTCCCTGGTCATTTGTCCAATCTTCCACTTCTTGTAAGCTGCTTTTTTGTGTTTAAGACGAGCAAGGATTTCACTGTTAAGCCAAGCTGGTCGCCTGCCATATTTACTTTTCTTTCTACACATCGGGATGGTTTGTTCCTGCAACCTCAATAAGGATTCTGACATAAGTCAGAAGTAGCCACTGAAGGCAGTGGCATCATCCAGGGCCGGTGCAAGGAAGTTTCGCGCCCTAGGCGAAACTTCCTTGCACCAGCCCTGCGCCGCCCCCCACACGCAATGCCGCCCCCCACAACCAGCTCCCCCGCCTGCGGGAACTCAGCCTCCCCCCCCATGGGCCGCAGGCACTCAGCCCCCAGCCCCCCATCACCCACGGGCCGCGGGAGCTGAGCGGGGAGCCGCGGGCAGGGGGGCGGCTTGCCGTGGCTGCCGCCCAGCTCCCCACTCAGCCGCTGAGCGGGGGGGGTAGGGGGTCAGCCGCCCGCCGCCCCCCAAATCCTGGCGCCTAGGTGACCCCCTAGGGTCGCCTAGTTATAGCGCTGGCCCTGGCATCATCCCATGGTTGGACAGGTGTAAATGAGATCAGCATAAAGGGCTCCAATTCTACAGGCTGTAACGCTTGATGAAGTTTTCAAGTAGAACCACCCACAACTTCCTGTACACCTGGGGCCACACGCTGGCTCATGCTCTGGTTGTTCTGAGCTGCTCTGATGGCACAAAGCTGGCCTGTCCTACCCCAACGGTGTCCCAATGGCCTGTCCTACCCCAACAGTGGTGCGGGGTGGACTGGCTGAGTAACCCACTGATGGCTGGCCCAGGGGAGGGATCTGGACCAGCTCCACACTTAGCGCCTAACCAAGCTGCTGCTTCCTGGTGGGGAGAGCAGGGGCAGCGCTGTCAACGTGGCCATTAGGAGCCATGGCGCACCACACAAGCTATGGCTACACTGAAGCTGGGAGTGAGCTTCCCAGTGTGGGTAGACAGACGCGCTAGCTTAGCTCGAGCTAGTAGACAAAAAATAGTAGTGCGGACATCATAAGGAAGGCCATACCGGATCAGACCAATGGTCCATCTAGCCCAGTATCCTGTCTTCCAACAATGGCCAGTGCCAGGTGCTTCGGTGGTGGCTTGGGCTAGCCACCCTATTACAAGCCCACTCAACCTCCTGGGTCCAAGTTCGGGTGGCTAGCCCGAGCTGCTGCTGGTGCCACAACATCCCCAGACTTTTGGATGCCTTTCTGAACCAAAACTGAGCTCCAAACCTTTTGTTGCTTGTCCTATTGCTACTTCAGCAAGGTATTTTTTTAAAATGCATTTATATTTAAGTGGATGTGGGCCACGAGTCTGTGGCAAGATCAGAAAAATTCCTAAGCACACAAAAACAGGGGCGTACAGTGCACACCGTGAATGCAAAGAGATCCTAAAGCCACAGAAAATTTAAAAGACCAACCCTTGGGCCAATTTCTGTCCCTGCATCATAGGCCCAACAATGAGTGGAGACACACAAAAGAAAATCAGCATGGTTAAGATCAAAGTGTCTTGCAGATCTTCATCCAGATACATGGACAGTGTTTCCTATCATGGACTTTCCAGCCCATTCCAACCCTTCACCCAGAATGGCAGTGCTGCCGTTACACAACCATGTGGCCATGTGTACTCCAAGATCAGTAGAATCCTGTGCACCTTCACCCTTGGAAAGATCACAGTGTATGGTAAATAATTCCCACTTTTGAACCTGGACTTCAACCCACATTGGGGTTATGTAGAGCAGGGTACAGTGGCCTCTTGAGAGCAGTAACGGTCATTAGTCCATGTTTATACGTGGCCTAACACAGCAGGCTCCTAACTGGAGCCTCTAGGAGCTGTTATCATATCAGCAGTACTGATAACATTAAGGTGTTCAAATACCATGAGTCATAAGACTGTCTTAAAAAATGAGGCTAAAAAAATTACACGTTTTAGGGTCTTTATTTGACTTCTGGTTTTCAAGCCTTTAGGGTGCACTCTGGTCATGTTTTCCAGATTTTCTCCACAGTCATGAGGGCTAGAAATGTACCTGGGTGGGGGAAGGGGGAAGAGAACCAAAGTTGGGCATCTCATGTAACCACGAGATTCCAGGACCTGGGGCTTTAGGCAAAACATTGTGCAACTTGTAATAACGTCACAAGAGTTGGCAATGCTGCTTGGGAAGATCTCCCCAACCCTGAGCTACTACATAGGAACATACACCACAAAGTGTAAGTGTCAGCTGCTTTCAAACACCAAGATATGAGCTGAATGCTGCTGCTCCTTGTCATCCTTGAGGGCAAGATCTATATACAACATATTTAATCAAGTACAAATGGGTTCATGCTATTTCTCCTTGCTGGCCTTCTCTCCCCCTGCTCCATGCCTTGGGAACTCTCCGCCTCCATGAGAATATTAAAGTAAATATATATTCTCAGATTTCACAAAGCAGCAATTACAGAATAAAGAGATCACATTTCCACAGCTTGTAATTTGCATTACTTCATCCCTTGCTCAGCGATGTGAACAGACAAGCTCCGAGAAACAGCTGAAGCTCAGCACACAGGGTTGACTCCACTGTGAGAGAGCTGCCTAAATCCAGACGCTCTGCACCGCTTGAAACAAACAGGGTTTGTGGGGAGTGGTGGAGGGAGCAGGTTTCTCACATGAAGCCAGAAAACTCACTTTCCTTTTGCAAATCAGGTCCACAGCCAGCCAAGCAATACTATAGGGGGGGAGGGGAGAGAATATGACTTTGGTGGAGCAGCCGCAACCTACCAGGGGCCTGATTCAAAGCTCATTAAAGTCAATGGAAATACTCGCATTGACTTAATACACTTTGAATCAGGTCCTACATCCTATACATTACATTATTTATCCTTAAGGTAAATTCTAAAAGGGCTAGAACTCAACAGGCACTATAGAAATTATGCTAAAAACCTATAGGACACAACAGAACAGAGGGTGATACCCCTTCCTTAGACAACTGGAATCATCCCACTGAATTGTAGAGCAGGCTTGTACTCAGGTCTATAGGATTGTTCACTGCAATTAAATTCTATAGGTAGACAGACCAAGAGGGAGACTTTTTCAGCTTAGCAGAATGAGAGTCCCCTCATCACTGGAGGGAGAAGGAATGCAATCCCACTCGATGTCTGCTGCGGGGGAGGTCAGCTCCAATGCGTTGTTGCCCCTTTCCCATGAGACTCTGAATGGCCTTCATTGGTGTGCCTAGTGCAGCAAGGAGGCCACCAGTCCATTGCCATGCTCCACAGCATTGGTCCTCCCCACTGAGCCCTGGGACTAATTGGCCTCAGCCAGGATTCATTTACCTACTTTCCCCTCCTGTGGTCTCCGCCCTCTCCTCCAGTCAGGTAGCTCCAGGGAAGAGTGACTGGTGTTGTATGTGGAGCCAAGAGCCATTATGAATCTTGGGCAATAAGATGGTTTCAGGGGTGGGTCCTTGGATTCTTCCATAAGAGGATCGAGGCAGTCTCACCCCCACCTGACAGAAGAGTTTGTATCTAACTCTGCAAGTGCAGTTCACTGAGTTTCCCTCTATCCAGAGTGACTCAGCTACAGGACAATAGGATCCTTCAAATGAGGCCTCACAGCGTCCTTCCCCAACCACAGTTTGAAAAACAAGGTACAATTTCCTGCATTTTAGAGCATTTCACACACATATGCTTAGATGATTGTCATCTGGAATGTGGAACTCGCATAGCTTGCCTGTGGCAAATTCCATCGTGTGAAATACCAACAGGTATAAGGCAGAAATCATCACCAGGCTTCTCACCTGCACCCAACACCCCTCAGACCAACTTGGCTAAGTTTTCCACTTTGTTATTTTCAATTTGAAAAGGTGAAGAACTCTGAAGGGTTTGGTCTTATTCAGCATGCAAGGATTTGCATGCACACCACATACAGACAGCCTTGCACAACAGGAACCTACTGTACCCTAACCCACTGTCTAGAGCTTGCAGATCTTATTTGATACTTACAGTGAGCCCACTCCCCACAGATATATGAATTGTTTGGGACTGGCAGAATAGAAGAGGGTATTTGCTTTGTCCTGGACATGGCCACTATGCTGGGATGAGGATCCCAGCTTGCCCAGACCTCGGGATTGTTGGGATCTGGGGTTTTTGTTCAGGCCCATTTCTGATTTAGAATAATCAGTGACTGCATTTGCATATGCAAGTAAAATATACAGCTGTCACATGGTGTGGTGAAATGCTCCCATACTGCAGGGGGCCTGAACCCATCCTTGCCAGAGATGGGGAAAAAAATCTGTGAAGAGGAAGCTTTGGGATGCTCATTGCTTGGGATTTTTTTTAAAAAACTAGACACCACTTTGTAGAAAGCAATGCTGCACAGGAATAGGGATGGGCTAGAACCAGTGTGTGGGGAACAGGCCTGAGAGCAAGAGACCTGGGTTCTATTTCTGGCTCTGCCCGCGACCTTGTGCAAATAATTTCACCTCCGTGCCTCAGTTTCCCCATGGATCTATAGCACATGCTTTCTGGGAACATCGCACAGCTGGGGGGGGTGGGTGCAAGTGTGTGGGTGGGCCAGGCTTGGGAGCTGTTACTCTACCTACCATGGGCCCATAGGGAAAGGAGGTCAGCTCAATGGCAAACTGCTGCATGACCCCCTGCAGACCAGGGAGGAGTGCGCAGCTAAGACAATAGTGGGGTGAGTGAGCCAAACCCATCCTGCTAGGAAGGCCTGGGGAGTTCATCTCCACCTCCCTGGCTGGGGAGCTAGGCAGCTGGGACCCTAGTTTCCCATGGATCCCCAGCCTCCACAGATAATGCTGCTCAGCTCCTGCCTTTCCCACGAGGTTCCCACCCTCACCTCACCACAGGGAAGGGAGGCTGCACCTCAGTTATCCCTCCTGGAGCTGGACCAGTTTTCCCCTTCTGTGGTTTTTCCACAAAGGCGGATACGCTTTGCCCCTGAGCCATTCCTGCACACTGTGAACTTTCACCTAGAAAGGGCCTCGTTTTCCTTTCACATTGCGTTTCCACACGATACCCACTGGATGGCAGCGTTACCATTCAGTATGACAGAACCCCGGCTCTCTCTCTCTCTCTCTCTCTCTCTCTCTCACACACACACACACACACACACACACACACACACACACACTCACTCACTCACTCTCTCTCTCTCTCTCTCTCTCTCTCCTCTCTCTCTCTCCCCCCCCCCCATTAGCAACATTGGGAGCCCCAGTGTAGAAAGGACCACAAGCTCCTGCTGGTGTTTCAGGCCCTGTGGCATCCTATCTTGCTCAGAGCCGGTCTACTGGTTATGACGCTTAAAATGACGGTGGGCGGCACAGCTGCATTAGGGTTCTCCACATTGCTAACACCAGTGGAGCTGGACGGGTGTTTGCAAAAAAAATTCCCCGTTGCCGACTGTCCCTAGCATGGAGAAGGTTTTGCAGTAACAGATGCAACAATGTATTCAAAACTGGGGGAGCCCTAAAGTATCAGTGCATCATGGGCTGGGGGTAAAATTATGCTCAGGGGTAGGTAATGCAGGTTGACAAGAAAGAGCTTACATTCCTTCTGCAAATAAGTGAGAGTGTGAGAGCCCATGAGATTCCTCTGCCTCGCCCAGCACAATTAATGAGTTATTCAGTCGCTAACCCTGTCATCCTGTAGTAGTCAGCTGGTGAAATTATGTTAAACACATTCAGCAGCTGCACCCACAGGCCTGGAGAATGGAAATGTGATTTATGACAAAGCAGCCTGGGTGCAGTAATGAAATAAGAGAATTACTCTGGAGTTTGTTTGTTTGTTTCTGAAGCATTCCTGTTAACTTTGACCAAAAACCCAGTCGACATAAGTAGGGGGTTTCGCTCTGCTGTGGATGTAGTGACACTAAGATCCACCCAGCAATTGCTATAATACGGCCCTAGCGTTGCTTCTTGAACTGAGGGCTTGATCCTGCCCCGACATGCACACGCCTCTCACCTGCGAATGGAGTGATCTCCACAGCCTGATGGGCACATAGCAGGCTATATGGCAGTCAGATGGACTGCACTGTGCGATCCTGGTGTTCTTTGAAGTCTGCATTAGGACAGCTATTTATGTCTTTCTGATCTGTGTGCAGAGGCCCAGAGTGGGTGTGGTTTGACCTAAAGTAGGGTGTCTTAGCTATGGAGATAATACTTGGGCTTGGGGCCGGGAAAGAGAAGGGGCAGCGTGTGTGCCTTTAAACAGCCTTTACTCTCACTGGGCGTCCTGAGGCAGCTTGGGGCCCTCCCTGCCCTCAGCATAAGCCAGCACAGCTTCAAAGGGAACACTCAGAGTGCAAAGGGTTCTGGCTACAGCCCTTGCCAGCCTGCCCCCTTGTTCCCCTGGCACATGCCCTACTCTGGGGCTGGGAGCAGGACTTTCAGGGCCTTCGTTGCCAACTCTATACTGGCTAAAGAGGCCCCTGCAAAGGAGGACTCTCCCAGGGGCTATATCTGCCCCCTTTATGCTGCCAAAGAGGTATGAAAGAGGCTTAATACTGAGAAATCAGGCCAAATGGGGGTTTTAAAATATAATTTTGTCTGTAACAAGAAATTTAATCTTAAATTCATTAGTTTCTCTCCTCAGAAAGAAACCTTAGTTGTGACAAGCTAGCCTGATCCCTGCGACCCTTTGTCCTTCCTCCCACCAGCCCCTCAAGTGTGGCCTCCGACTTCAGGAACTCCTCCACAGCACTAAACCCCTTAACCTGAGCCATCCTGGCCTTTGAGAGCTATTCCTTACATGGGACTTAGATCAGAAATTTTTTCAGAAGAGGAACCAAAGCCCCCGCTGGGGTGAAGAGGTTGCTGGCACTTAAAATGCATTAGCTCTGGCCTGGTCAGATAGAACCAGTAGAACTGAGAGCAATGAATCACCGCCATGTTCTGACTGAAGAGATTGCTACCACTCTGTTGGTCATGCCTAACACTGTTAATAACGCTATTCTCCTCTTCCTATATCTACAGACCACTAGTTACTGGGCTGAATGTAATAATGATGGGGTGAATTTCTATGGCCTGTGTTATGCAGGAGGTCAGACTAGATGATCAGAGTGGTCCCCTCTGACCTTAGAATCTCTGAACATGCTGTAGCTTGGCACATGCTTCTCAATGGCATAAATGTCATTGCCTAGTGGGTCGTGGCTTTCCCTTTCACGTCGTATGCCACAAAATGCTGCAGCCTTTACCACTGGCCTCTGGAAATTCATTTCCTGGTGTCAGCAAGTTTGACAAAGTAGGAAGATCAAGGAATGTTTTATTTGGAAAACTTGTAGGACAAAACAGGCCTATCACAGACCACAGTGCACTTGGACAGGTAGCAGTGCTCAAAGAAGAAGCCCTCCGACAGCCATGTCTCCAGCATCTGAAATACATAGATCTGAATTCTGCCCATGTGTCTGAAGACAGCGCTTGGTCTGCATGAAAACCATCCAGGGTGTGATACAAACCCTGTTGTCCCATTAACACACGGGGGCATTCTAAAATCTGTTGTTACCTGGGCGCTTTCTCCTCCAGAGTGCTGGAACACTCGGGAATAATGAAAACTAAAAGGAAAATGTTGCCGCTTTTAAAAACTCCAGCTGCAGCTAAAAGTGTCACTCTCCAACCCCGTGGTATATGGTGCCTGTGTACTAGTTATATAAAGCAGCTGTAAACCCACGGAAGGGCGAGCAGACAAACACAATGAGCATGCTACAAACCTAACAGTGCATGCACCGACCTGTTAGCAGCACAGCTAAGCAGCTTGCTGTACAAGTGCTATTAGGAGTTTAGTCCTACTCAGCATCTCCTTAGCACTAGTTTCAAATGAAAGATCTGCCACAATTTTAAAGACACGAGATATTTGTCATTTATCTCCTCAGGACCAAACTGCCCGGCCCGTATGTAGGTGCACACTGGGGGGGGGGGGGGGGGGGGGGGGGGGGGGGTGGGACAGGAACACCACGTCTCCTTCCCCCCCCGCCAGCCTGTGTAAGAGCAAAGCAAAGCGGCACCCCTGCACTTGAGAGAGCAAATGGACCATTTCCTCTCTACTCCTCCAAGGGCAGGCTCTGTACCACCCATACACTCACCAACAGAGGTGGCTGGCTGCATGATGGGAAGTAAGTATTATGTCCCTTTGTGGGGTACCGGGCAGTACGAAACCTCTGCCCACCTAGGAGCCCAAGGCAGAAAGCAAAAGTGTAGCTCCACTGACAATGGCTATGTCTAAATGGCACCATCTAGTCCTTAGTTATCTGGGTACCTTTGGGACGTGGAATCCTCAGTGTAGGAATGCTCTCAGCTCTCCACATTTTCGCTTGGAACTCCACCGTGGAGGTGTCGTTCCCATGTGAGCCTGGTGCGTACATCCAGCCCGACTCTGTTGGGTGTAACTTTCATCTCCCATGGGGCGTGGCTCCTGTGGTTTAAGAAGAGACATAGCTCCTTAGTCAGGGCTAGCATCAATTCCCGAGGGCAGGCATTGGGTGAGGGTGTTGAGTGATGCAGTCCCAGAGATTAAAGCGTTAGCACAGTAGCAAACACACTTCTCTCGCCCTCCCATCCATCACCAATCCTTGCTCTCGACTGTAAACAAACCTTAGCTATTGGCCCAAGCCCAAATCTGAAGCAGCTCAGACAAAATGCAGAAGCCAAACCCAACCCCAAAACCTCCCGGTTTCTTCTATTTTGTTTAATTTACTCTCTGAGGAAGAGAACAGAGGCAGGTCTGCATCACCATGCTATTGAAAGGAGCTGTGGCCAGCAGCACTTACCAGCGGTACTGCCTAGCAATTAGGTACCTGGGTCACAGCTCTCCCCCATCTCTAGCATCCCCTGCTGGTGGTCGCTCTGGTGCAATGGCAGTCTCCTTTCTAGTAGAGGGTGATTCAGCCCTCCAATCTGGTCACCAATTGAGGCCACCCCCTTCCGGGGATTAACAGAGTCCAACAAAATATACAAGTCCAATATTCTCCCCCCCCACCCCAAAAAAACCTTCAGCCCACACACCCTCACCTCAGGGCTTAGTGTCTCTATCCCCCTCATCTCCAGTTTTGTGCCCTCTTCATGGGAAGGTGGTTGGTAGGGGAGGCCAGGCCCTCCCTCTCAACCAAGCTCTGGCCCAGGGCCCCATGGGAGGCAATGATATCAAACACGCAGGAGTGCTTTGTGGCTGCTTCCCTTGGCCACTTCCTGCCACCTGCCCTCCCGGTCCAGGGCATGATCAAAAGCCTCCCAAATGATCCACCAGAAGATGGAGTGAAGGGTTCCCTAGTCCTAGGGAAAGGCTAGTCCCTCCTCCAGGCCTGGGGGTAGCTTCTGCTCGCAGCCCTCACCCCTGCCACCAGAACTCCAGCTGGACCCTTATTGAGGAGCTCTCTCCTCCTCTCCTGTCTGCCCCCCTTCTGAGCTGTCCAGCTCTCTCTTAAGCTCCTCCTTCAGCTGGAGCAGGCTTCACAGGTGTGGTAGGCCAGACCTGCTCTTCAACCCTATCTATCCTAGTCCTGGGGTTATATACCCCACCACAGGGGCCGAATTAATCCTTGGTGCAACTCCGCTGACATCAACATAGGTACAGCAGGGATTATTTTGCTACATTATTGGCAAGATCATGATGCCCTGCACTCCACAAGGCCAGGGGTGCGTACAAAGCTGCGCAAAGGCAGCCTCTGGGTCCCTGCTCTTTGTGGGGGAAGGGAGCCACAGGGACTGTTCATTCCTGCTTCCTTCTTGCCAAAAAGGATGCTGACCACATGGGCGTGCTGGTAGTGGGGTCATTGCTCTGCCAACCTGCCCCGCCCTTCCCACACTGCACTGGCTGATGATGTGGGGCTGCTGTGCCAGGTCCATCCTAATGGAGGAAGCAGTTTACCTGTAGACAAACACACCCCTCTGTGCACATAGCTAAATCTGGGAAGAGATTGCGCCTCAGGCAAACACAATGTCCCAGGTGCAGTTCCTGAGCTGGTCAGGCCTACGCTGGGCTGTGACGGAAAAGCCACAGTCTAGCCCTGTGATTATATAAACATATGAAACAGACAAGCCAATCTGAACATGTTGCTTAACATAACACTTCTGTGACTGCCACATTGGGTTGAGTTAAACCAGCAAAACCTAAACGGAAAGAGAAGAGAATGGAAATGGAGAAATTCCATGTCAAATTCTCCCTGCAATAATTCCTAGAGCAGATCTTTTAGAAAAACATCCAGTCTTGATTTAAAAGTTGCCATTGATGGAGAATCTGCCACGACCCTTAGTAAATTGTTCCAGTGATTAATTATTCTCACCATTAAAAATATATGCCTTCGTCTGGGTGTCCTGGTGCTGAAGGGTTGGGGCCAGCTAATCACAAACCTCCAGGAACATTTGCTTCTTCATGTGAAAGTTCTGGACCCACTGCTGGTCATTCCAGGTCTCCACAATGATCTGATCCCACCCATCGGTGCTTGTGGTGCTTCTCCAGAAGCACTGGGGAATCTGCAGCTAAAGCAAAAAGGCATGAGTAGAACCAATGGGGTTGCAGCTGGCATCGCAGTGTCCCTCTCTGAGAGGTGCCGTTGGCAGGTCAAAAACTACCACCAAAATGTCCGCCAACACCTCACAGATGCACTGTCTGATTCTGTTGATGGGTCCTATTGCTGAGAGCCTGTGGACACAAAACGGCTCAGCTAAATGTGTTTGTGGGCTAAAACCACCCAACACTCTTACAGTCAACTCCCATGGGCTGGACGGACAAGAGCTCCCACAATCCCCCTGGGAAACAAGCTCTAGAGTGGTTACAGCTGATGAGGGCACTAGGATCCCTGAGATACACAACAGAAGCTGAAGCTCTGAGTTGGTCTGAACAGTGCAGTACAGCCTGGTTATGAGAACCAGGTTTCCAATGCAGTGTGGATGCTCAAGAGCAACAGCAAGTCTGCAGGTGTGGGTCACATAGACCCAGGCTTGGTGCGTTGTGTAGACGTAGCCAATGGCCCATGAGGTCTAGCAAAACATGTGCCATCCATGGGTTGTTTTCCAAACCTCTGTGCCATGATCTGGTGCCCTTGCCACACCTCAGCCCTTTTTGTCCATTTTATTTTTTGCCTCTACTGAGCCCTTGTTGATGCTGGCTGGGTGGCGGCTTGGGGAGAACAATGGACATACAGGAAGTCTGTAGCAGAACCCGGAGTAGGTATCAGAACCTCAGAAACCCACAAGATCACCTTTTCTCCTATGTCTCAATGGGATTTCTGAAAGTAAAGCATTTGCAACATGAACCCTATTCAGTGTGTTGCGATAGGAATGTTATCTGATTTGCTATAATACTCAGTATGAGTTTGGTCCGGCATAGTCTTACTCACATAGAAGCTAATCCTATAAATAAGGATTCCTCACAGACAAACTAGAGCCCATCAGCACCTTCTGATTCTGTACATACTCCTCTGATATTTTGTTACAAAAAAAGAAAGTTGCAAAACCTAAGAGGTTGGTATTATAACAACCCCTGCACTCTATTTAACCACTGACCCAGTTTGGTAATTACAACACAGTCAAGTCCTTCTTAGATCTGGCACTGGATGTCATATGCCTGAATGATGAGTAGCCCCAGCTGTTGTGCTTCACTTTATTTAACACAGAGTCATGCAAATTTAATAACGTCTAATCTACTGAGCGCTGAATGAATCATACAGAACAGACTGAAGAAATCCTAGATATTACTTCAGAGTTTACAAGTGATTTTCCTGGAAGAAGTTTCAGGGAATTTTGTTAGCTAGGAGTCCTGCAGGGTTTTGTGGAGGAAGCTTTTCATCAATGATGTATTGGTTCGCCGGGGGATTTAAAATGTGTTGTGAAAGGCAGTTGATGCAATTCTCATTCCTTAACTTGACATGGTAAAACAAAATTGTTTCTGTTGCAAGGCGCTTTATTTGAAAAATAGACCATCTATTCATTACCCCTGTCTCCACTTTCGACGACCTCTTTGTAAGGTTATAGGTTGCCAAACACTTTTGCTGACATACACTGACATCACAGCTCCTATAATAAAACTTGGTGAGATAAGTTATGGCCACATTGGGAGGCTCCCTTAAAGGAGAGGGAGGGTGGCTCATGGAAAACCTTCCCATTCACAGCACAAGTCTGTCTTAGCATGGTTGCTAGCACTCCAGGAGCACAGAGTGGGAGACAACTGATCAGGGTTGACCACAGCTCTCTAGGGCTGCATCTATACTACCATCTGTTGCCCAGTGCCAGGGAGGAATAGGGTCATGGCACAGATTATCCCATGGCATACCTGGATTATCCCTTCTGAGACCCCAGGCTATGTCTACACTATGAGCTAGCTCATACACTCACTACCATTCATTGGTTTCAGGCGAGTTTGTACTTCGCATGGCTCAGCAATGCCTCTGGTGCCTCTACCCATGCTACCACGGCTACACCACTATTTATGCTTGTGCTAGCTCAATGAGAGCTAGTGAGAATATGTGTACATGAGCCGAGGAATCACACCTCTCACCCACAGCATAGATGTATCCTAGGTCTCAGAAGGGATAATCCAGGTCAGGACCATGACCCTATTCCTCCCTGGACAACAGATGCAGAGCAGTACTGGGAGGGACCAGAGGCTACCCCTGTAGAAAAGATGTATCCATTGAGGTTCCCAAATATGTTCCACAACAGTCCTAAGTTATTAGAAATCAATGTATGCGCCCCATTACAGCGGCTGAATCAAGGGATGCCTCTTCAGGGAGTGCTCTTCCTTTTATCCCCTAAAATGGCCCTTATAAAAGCAATATTGTGATAACATTCCTGCTGGAGATAGCCTGTGCCTCCTTAGACAGGGGGCAGCATGAGGTAGTATCTGAAATCTTATGCTTGTCAGATCTCTGCTCAAGAAACCATCTCTGGGTTTTGATGTTCTGGAATGGGCAGGTAGCAGCAAGTAACCAATGGTGTTAATGGAATCACAGAAATGTAGCTCTGGAAGGGACCTTGAGAAGTCATCTAGACAAGCCCCCTATGTTGAGGCAGGACCAAATAAATCTAGACCATCCCTGACAGGTGTTTGTCTAGCCTGTTCTTAAAAACCTGCAGTGACAGGGAGTTCACAACCTCCCTTGGAAGCCCAATCCAGTAATTAACTATCCTTATTGTTAGACAGCTTTTCCTGGTATCAAATCTAAATCTTCCTTGCTGCAAATTAAGCTGATTATGTCTTGTCCTTCCTTCAGTGGACATGGAGAACAATTGATCACCATCCTCTGCATAATAGCCCTTAACATATTTGAAGACTGTTATCAGGTCCCCCCTTGGTCCTCTTTTCTCTAATGTCCAGGTTTGTTTGTTTTTTAAAAAACTTTTCCCCATAGGGCATATTTTTAAACCTATTATCATTTCTGGTGTTCTCCTCGGGACTTTCTCCAGTTTGTCCGCATCTTTTTTAAAGTGTGGTACCCACAATTAGACACAGTACTCTAGCTCCACTCCTTCCCCCAAGTCCTTCCCCCGCCTCTTCCCATCCCCCTGCCCCTCCCCGTACCCAAGTCCCTGCCCCTTCCTAGACCTGCCCCCTGCCTCTTCCTGCCCCCATTCCACCCGCAGCTCCTCCTGTATGCCACTGAACAGTTGATCACGGTGGGCAGGAGGCACTGGAAGGGAGGGGAGGCACTAATGTGTGGGGCCTGCCAGTGGAGGGGAGGGATAGGGGGAGGGGAAAGAGCTGATCCGTGGGGCTGCCGGTAGGTGCTGAGCACCATTTTTTTTTCTGTGGGTGTTCCAGCCCTGGAGCACCCATGGAGTTGGCGCCTATGTTTGAACCTGTTTTCACAATTTTGGCTTGCATTCATTTCCCCTTCTTGTTAATATTGTGTTAAATATCTGGTCACAATTTACCCTTTTACCAAATACTGAAGCAAAGCAAGCATTAAACACCTCAACCTTCTTGATGTTCTCCATTATTAGCTCTCCTTCCCTACTAAGTAGAGGACCTACACTTTTCTTCATCTTTCTCTTGCTCCCAACGTACTTCTAGAACCTCTTAATGTTTTTATGTCACTTGCTCATTTCTTCCCTTTCAGATTTTGTCCCTACATGGTTGTGCTATTCTTTTATCCTCTGCCTCAGCAATTTTTCCATGTTTCCACTTTTTGTAGGATTCCTTTTTGATTTGAATGTATTTAAAGAGCTTCTGATGGAGTTATATGGGACTCTTACTATTCTTTTTATCTTTCCTTTGCCTCAAGATTGTTTGCTGTTGTGCCTTTAATATGGTCTTAGAAACCTCCAGCTCTCCTGAACTTTTTCCCTTGGATTTTCTTCCCATGGGACCTTAACTACCTGGTCTCTGAGTTGGTTATAGTCGGCTTTCTTGAGGTTCATTATCTTTTTTCTGTTGCTCTCATTTCCTTTCCTTAGAACCATGAAATCTGTCTTTCTTGATCACTTTCTGAAGGTGGAAGGCAACTTGGGTGACTCGCAACCAATTCCTCTGTTTGTCAGAATCACTGTTCTGGTTACTTCCTCCACCTTCTGAAGCAAAAAGTTGTTGCCAATACATTCCAAGAACTTATTGGACATTTTGTTTTTTGCTGTCTTAGTTTTCCAACAGATGTCTGGATAGTTGAAGGATAATTTTTCTTTTCCATCTGTGATTGTCCAGAAGACTGCAACCTCACCTCTTGAATGTGAACCCTGACACTGATCCAGTTGCCTGTGTTACCTCCTGGCGTACTTCAACCTGTTCTCCTTGGAAGCTGCAGCTAATACAGACCTTGGCTGCCTGCTGGCATGGCTGGGCTTTGCAGAGGGAATGTTAGACAGCAGTGTTTGTGTCCTGGAGCTTTAGAGACCACTTCTCTTGTCATAGACTGGCCAAGGTGTTTGAGTTAATAAACCCCACATTTAAGCAGGGAGTCAGAGCAGAATTATTCCCAGTGATAGGCCCCCCAACTCAGGAATTCACTTCTCCCATTGGTCCAGCAGAGCCTAAGTCTGCTGCTCTTAGGTCATGCTTCAGGGCTTCATCATGGATCAACATCAGCTCATGGTTAGCAGTATTGTACTACATGCATTTCTACTGGCCTGAGAGGGCAATCCAGGGATCCTCATGTGATTCTCTCCTTTTTGGCACAGAAACAGGGGTTGGGGGACCCTTTAATTGGCATTGAGGCATTAGGTTGATTGCTCATTAGGTAGGTGCTTAGAAATCTTGCTTGGCGCACTTTATACATCTCAAAAAATGAATATAAAATCATTCTTTACAAGCAGTGGGGAAGGAATCAGTTCCCATCTGATGGGTGGGAATATTTTCTGAATGACACCACTTTTTTTAATAGCCCTGGAACGTAAGCAAAAAGGTAAAGCACAAAGCTATGCCTAAGAGGTAGCAGACTGGAAAGCTGGTACATTGGTGCTAAATACTGTATAAGCTTCAAAACATTTTCCACCCTAATGTTTAAATTCATTTTTCTTAGATTACAGCCTTGCGTGGGCAGACTTTGGGGGAGGAAGGGGTTCAGACTTGCAACACATTTTGACTGCTAATTTCTGTCTGACAAAAATATTTCAGGCAGCAACTTTGGAATGAGTCTCTCCAGTGATTTAACTGAGAGCTTTCAAACTAACCAACTGCTTGAACTCCTCCCTACTTTTTTGGACCTAATATAACATTTTTAATGTTTTGTCTTTTTTAAAAATTATTATAATATTTATTTTTTAAATTAAAACTTTTCACCCCCAAATAACCTAAAAAAAAAAATCACATTCAGGAGCAGCCATTCTAATTATAAAAATGATGCTTAACACTTTTCAACTAGAGATCTCAAAGTGGGTGCTTTACAAAGATGGTGTTATTAGCCCCATTTTATAGATGGGGAAAATGAGGCACAGAGAAAGGAAGTGACTTACTTAAGGTCGGACAAGGAGTCAATGACAGATGGGAACAGAACTCAGGTCTCCTGACTTTTAGTCTTCCTGTACCCTATCTGGTCCTTTTCTTTTAGTTCCCAAGCCCTTTGTAGGCATGCCACAGTCCAGTGACTCTAGTCACACTTTGGCACCTCCTTACCATACCATGAAAATTAACACTGATGCCCACCACTGAAAGAAGCTCAAGAAGGTCTGACAAGTGTTAGCACCATCCCGTGGAAAACAGATTGATGCTCCACTTGGCTCATGAAAGCCAGTGAAGAACAATTATGATGAGAGCTGGTTGGAAATTGTTGCGCCTGAAACTTGAGTTCAACAAACTTTTGGCAAAGCTAAGACAGGGTTCCTGGTGGGCTGCTGGGGACCCTTGTGTTTCCAGGGGCCATGGCTCTGGGGAGCCCTACCATGCCAGGGTTTCCAGGTTCCCAACTGTGGAACCAGGGGGTTGGCAGTTCTGGAAGCCCTAGGAGATCCAGTTCAAGCTAGAGCTCTCACGCTCACTGCCATGGAGAGAAAGTCTGCAAGCCGGCATGCCTGGCCCCAGTGCCGTCCACATGGCAGTGCGGCCTGAGAGCCTCGGACCTTAGGAGCCCCAGTAACTGCTGGCTGAAGTTGCCGTGGTGAAACTAACAAGAATGGCAATTTCACTCAACAGCTGCCAGTGCCAGGAGAGCAAATTTCATTTTGGAAACACAATGTAGTGGTGTTTCTGAAACTTTGCACCCCCCCCAGATTTTCCATTTTGGCAAGAAACACAGAACAGTTAGTTTCAGTTTGAACTGAACAGATTATTTTTTTCCAGATTTTTCAGTTCGTCCCCAAACTGAAAATTTGTTGTTCACTCAACTCTAGTTACGATCACTAGTAGCAGAACTTAAAAGCCTCCTTCCAGAAAGCGAACAAGCCAGTCTTCTCTGAAAAATGTAGTAATTCACAGAAATCTTAGAGAAGCCACAGAAGACCTTTCCAGTTACCTGTCTCCAGCCTCCCATTCCTACGTTAAAAAAAAAAAATCAAGACCATAGTGAAAACCATCTTCTAATCACAACACATCTGCCCACATAGCATATGCATCAGTCAGGTTTCAGTCCAGCACACAGTACAGTGGCACTAAAATTTGATTTCCTTGTGACAATGGATAGAGTTTATATAGTCTCTGGCTTTAAGGCCAGAAGGGATCATCATGATCTAGTCTGACCTTCTGCACATTGCAGGCCACAGAACCTCACCCACCCCCTCCTACAATAGACCCGTAAGCTCTGGCTGAGTTACTGAAGTTCTCAACTCATGATTTAAAGACCTCAAGTTACAGAGAATCCACCATTTATACTAGTTTAAACCTGCAAGTGACCCATGCCCCATGCTGCAGAGAAAGGCGAAAACCCCCCAGGGTCTGTGCGAATCTGACCTGGATGAAAATTCATTCCAGACCCCAAATATGGTGATCAGTTAAACCCTGAGCAAGTGGGAGAGACCCACCAGCCAGACACTAGGGAAACAATTCTCTGTAGTAACTCTGAGCCTTTCCCTTCTAGTGTCCCATCTCCAGCCATTGGGGATATTTGCTGCTAGCATTCATGGATAAGCCACATGCCATTGTAGGCAATCTCATCATGCCCCCCCTCCATAAATGTATCTAGTTCAGTCTTGAAGCCAGTTGGGTTTTTGCCCCTACTGCTCCCCTTGGAAGGCTGTTCCAGAACGTCACTCTTCTGGTGGTTAGAAACCTTTATCTAAACTGGTTGATAGCCAGCATATATCCATTTGTTCTTGTGTCCACACTGGCACTTATGCTAAATAACTCCTCTCCCACTCTGGAATTTAGCCCTCTGATGTATTTATAGAGAGCAACCCTACCTTCCCTCAGCAATCATATCTCCCTTCAGCCAAGCTCTTCGAGTCTCCTCTCATAAGGCAGATTTTCCATTTCCCTGATCCTAGTAGCCCTTCTCTGCACCTGTTCCAGTTTGAATTCATCTTTCTTAAACATGGGAGACCAGAACTGCGTGCAGTATTCCAGAGGATCTCTCAATACTTATACCACTTAATTAGGTCAAAAGCTGCAGAGAGGTCAAGTACAAGGTGCTACTGAAACTTCCATGATATAGAAGGCGGTGGCAGCTTACTAGTGCAATGGCTCCAATCATTCCTTTGCAATGGGACAGAGAAAGAGGGGCCCCCACCTGTGGTTACCCATTGGGATCCATCTTATCTCCCATCCTTGTCAATATCTACATGAGACCAACTGGACAGGTGGTGAGATGCCAGGGGTTCCTCTGCCAACACTATGTAGATAGTTGGGTACTATCTATTTAATTCTCCAGCTATAAAACCTGCACCAGGATGTTATGACTGCAGAGGATCACTTGAATGAAGAGTTCAAGCTGAACTAGGCCAAGATCATGGTGATGCCAGTCAGAAGTGGAAATGCTTTGAAGCCATATGCCTCCTATTTAGCAAGTGGTGCAAAGCTTTGCAGGCACATTTTACTCACCCTTAAGCTTGGATGACCAGATAATAGCTGCAGTTTGGTAGGAAATTCTACCCTCTTCCTTCTGAAGGTATCTTAGCTCATCACCTCCATCTTGTGTCACTGTAACTCACTGTATCTGGAACCAAATGTGGATACAAAGATGTCTATCTCCATAGGATGGGTTGCTGTGAACATATCACCCATTTGCTTCAATCCCTCCATTCACTCTCAGTTCACTTCTATTGCCCATTCAAAGCATTGTACCTGATCTTCAAAGCCATCGGTGGCTCAGGACCCAGCTATCACAAGGATCATGTCTCTCCACAACCCACTAGGACATCTGAGCTGTTTCTGAACAAAGAAGCTAAGGAAGCCCAGGTGCCAAAGAGCTGGAGACCTTGGTGAGAGGATTTGGTTGTGGAACAAAGTTTCAGAGGAGATTAGATTGATCCATAATCTTTTTTTCCCCATGGTGCTTTGCAGGACCCACCTCATTTCCACTTTAAACAACATGATGGTGATTTAAATATATATATATTCCTAATGGAGTATCCTTATCCAGGGATGGAGGAAGAGCAGAAAACTCCTTCTAGCCCATGGGGGACTTTACCATACAGAGCTGATTCACCTGAGAAGCATTTAGACTACATGGCAGTGAGCACTATAAAAAGCCGCAAGATCTTGCCAGTTGTAATTGCTCTTATTAGCACCCTAATTGTCACTCACAGCCACAGAATCAGTCTTACCATTTTTGGCTGATCTTCCAAACAACTTTGCCAAGCCCTCGCCAAATTTCACCAATACCCAAAACTCCAAACACTGAATTATCTTCTCACTCCTATTAGTGGCTGTTCCTGAGCAAGACTGAGGTACGTAGCTGGGGTGGGGAAGTTCAGTATTTGTGGATAAAAAAGTGACTTCAGACTCCAATGCTGTCAGGCTAGTATTTAGTCCTCACATAACAGATCAACCACGCTTCAGATCTAGTCTAATCACTGACCC
This sequence comes from Macrochelys suwanniensis, assembly GCA_033296515.1. Taxonomy (NCBI): domain Eukaryota; kingdom Metazoa; phylum Chordata; order Testudines; family Chelydridae; genus Macrochelys; species Macrochelys suwanniensis. The sequence goes on from CM065776.1 coordinate 242,268,444, forward strand.
TCTGATTATACAAATGAGCATCCCTGTTATAGCCTCAATCTTTGCACAAATTTTCATTGACAGCAATGGGACCCTCACACATGGAACAAATGTAAGATATGGCCAGATTAGGAAGAAAGAGAAGCTCCTATACTATGAGCTAGCTCAAACAGAAGTTATAGGCTTGATGCAGGAATTACTGGGTGAAATTCTACGGCCTTAATTACTGCAAGAGGTCAAGGGCCATAATGGTCCCTTCGGGATTTAGAAGTCTATGAATCCATGCTCTCTCACTGTCTTTCTGGGGAATTCTCCAGTTTTAACCAAAGTGTACTATATATACTAGTTGGAAGCAGGATAGAATTGCAGCTCAAATAGTAAATGTAGAGAGACCTCATATTTGATTTATGCATTTAAAAAAAAAATCACACTCTGGATGAAACAGAGCAAAGGGTAGACACTGAATTTTCCAAGCAAACACTTATAAATTTAGCAAGCTGTCTGCATTTTTATACATTCCAGTCTGTTCTCATTACAGATGTGGCATAAGGCTTTGTAGTAAATTTGGAATTCGCCAAGTGAGAAAAAGAAGATCTATACAAAACTAAATTGAACAAATGGTGAATAATTGATTTAAGTGACCTGACAGATCACACTGTGCTTGTAAATAATGCATGGCTTTTCACTATAGTGATCATTTAGTATTCTGTGCATCTTGATTGCTTCCTGTAAGATCCTGGACCATCCCAAAAAAGAAAATATGCTTTTCTAGCAGATTTCTCCACTTCACCGGTAGCCATGGGCTGCTGTGGTCCAATGAGATGCTACTGAAGTCCCTTCTGAAGGACTCTGCTCTTTGGTCTTGTGTTTCTAAAATTGCTAAGGAGACGGCATGGGTTTAGTCATTCACAACAATTCTTCTAGACTCATTCAGTGAGATCCTCAGCTGGGGGGAACTGGAACTGCCCCACTGAGATCAGTAGAACTGTTCTAATTTACGCTAGCTCAGGGTCAGACCCATTCAGTTTTATTTCCAAGTTATGTTTGAATCTATCTTTAGCTCATCATTGTGTAGCGCTTAGATTACATTGGCTCTTAAAGCATGTCTACATATTTAAGCTGATATAAGGCTACCATGATGATCTGGCAGCATTTTACATGAGTGTGATTGGTTACAAATGTGCAAATCACTGGCGAATCCAACCCACTCTGTATAGGGATCAGTTCACTTACCACTGAAATGCAATCACCTCTGGGGTGGAATTCAGTAGCTGTTTAACACTGCAAAGAACTATTACACAACGGTTTAAGGTGGGAAGTTAACTGTATCCAAATCCAAGTTATTTACAGATCCACAAACACTGACGGCCATATACTGACTTGGGATACAGAAGGGCTCATAGTGAAGCCAATGGGAGCCACATGTGCATCCAAAACCAGAATATAGTCCTTGTTTTCAAACTGATGAAACGTACACCATACCATTTCATTGAATACATTACCAAAAAAAAATCTTAAAGGCAAAAAGTTACCATTAAAGCAGTTTTCTGGATGAGGTTTTAAGCATACACAGAGTCAGGCATGCAAAGTAGAATTCCCAGAGCAATTTTAACTTCAGCGGTTGCACTTATTCCATTTTAATACAGCATATGCTGCTGATTTTTGTAGTATGCACACAGTGGGGCTGACTAAGGGTTGATGCAGAAACTCTCTGGGTTTGATTCCAGCTGCTTTATCTGCAGGGAGAAGAGACCAGCCTCGTCTCGCCAGGTCCTAGAGATGGTGCTGGTGGAGAAACTTAGCAAGAGCCATCACTGCCCACTCCATTCTCATAGACCCCTCCTCTCCTAGCGACATTTGCCTTCCCAATCTGACACTGACGAGGCTTCACTCTAAATGCTAGTGCAGGGGAGCTCAAGAAAAAAGGGGAAGAAAATTGGGGATTATAGAGTTAGACAATAACTGGATCGAACGACACTGGTTTGACTCTGCATGAAGACTGAACAGCCAGTATTGGAGTAACTAGATTTATGATAAGCCAAAATACTGTGAAAACTCTGATCATATGAGACCAAAGCTGAACAGCCTGTGCCCACAAGACAATCTAATCTTGTACTTGATAGCTAAGGAAGAGAGAGACTGTTATAGAAGAAAGAGCTACTCAGGTCTGTGCTTCCTGTAGATGGCCTGAAGCAGTGACCTGGAAACTTGGAAGCAAGCCTGGCCTCTCCCTCTGGCAGGAGACCAGAGGAGGAAGTTTCTGAGCCACTATCTCTTCTGCCCTTCCTCTCAGTTTAAAGTCACCAAATCACAAGCCAGGTAAGCATAGCCAGAGTGTGCCATGCCCTCCACAATCATGACTTCTAAGGTCTCCATTCCGGCCTGGGATCCCCTTTCTACCCAAAGGGCAACACTGGGGTGGACACTGTGCCATTTTGAGAAAGCAGATGCTCTCTACAGAAGCTTTCAAACCCTCCGAATGAGTCCCCAATACACCATCTGCCACAACGAACAGCACAAGAAAATGAGGAGCAAGACAACATTCAAATACTGAGAACCCCAGCGAGGTGAATCTAGTCTGCTAACACAATGAAGGGGATGACAGGGGGAAAGTATTCTGGAGACATTTTAATATTGCATAGAAACGTACAGCACCTCCAGTATTTTACTGCTCATCTTAAGGCAGGGTAACTAGGCAGAAAGAGTTCACCTTAACCCAGTAGTGAGGAGGAGTCATAAGGATCCTTAGCACTTTCCACCCAAAGGTCAACATGCAAATTACCTTCTCGTTACATATGGGTAAACTGAGGCATACAGGGTTGTTTTTTTAATGACTTGCCCAAGGCCACAATAGCAAGCAAGAAACAGGGCCAGGAATATAATACAGTTCTGATCCTCTGTCATGTGCTCTAGAGATCATGGTGTCACTGCTCTATACTCATTGCTTCCCTCTCCTGCCAGCACAAGAGCAGTTCCTCATCCCACACCTGTGGCCCTGGCAGGAGGATGCCATTTCCTGTAGACTCTCAGTGACTGATCCGAGTAAGTCTCCCTCGCAGTCCCAAGGCAAGACCGGGTGGCTCGGCACCTGCCTAGTAGGACTGAACACGTGATCAGGGCAGCACGTCCTACTGACTCGGACTCTACACAGCAGGGGGGGTTCTGCTGACTAAGATTAGAGTCTGAATATCCTTGTTTCAGCACTGGCTTTTGTCCAAATTAAGGTGGCTCAAGCCAACACGGCAGTTGCCTGTAGGTTAGTCACGAGGCATGATCAGAGACACCCCATAGCACAAAGCCATGTCAGGATGCTGAATTCCAACACAAAAGGCAGCAAACGGCAAGCCTAGCGCTGAGCTGTGGGCCACCAGAGAATCACAACATGCACTGGTGGCAGCTGTGCTTCCAAACCCCTTGTGTTATATATAACATATAAATGGAGATATACCAATCTCCTAGAACTGGAATGACCTTGAAAGGTCATCAAGTCCAGTCCCCTGCCTTCACTAGCAGGACCAAGTACTGTCCCCTGACAGATTTTTGCCCCAGATCCCTAAATGGCCCCCTCAAGGATTGAACTCACAATCCTGGGTTTAGCAGACCAATGCTCAAACCACTGAGCTATCCCTCCCCCCGTGGGGAGGAAGCATCCCCATCTGCCCAGGCTGTAGGTGAGGAGATGTTGGCAGGTACATACTGCCCAAACCACCTTTGGAGGCCCTTCTTCTCCCTGTCCCCCGGTCTGCATGCGATGGGGATCACTTACCTGCATCAGATGCAGCCTGAGTCATGCCTCATTTCTCCTTCACAGAGGCAGTTGAGTGTTTCGAGGAGCTGGCAATTTGGTCGTGCAGTCAGATCAAACCGCCCTCCCCTGCCAGGGCAAATAAAAAAAAACCAAAATGAAATGAGTAACCCTCCCTTTGAGCCAGCTTCTTGACTGGATCCCAACCCACCCTAGAGGCCCATCCACCTTCATGCCTCTCCAGGGTAGGACAGTATTTCTCCCAGTCCCTTCCTCAGGAGACCACTTGCACTCATTCTCTTTACCAAATCACAGCCCTTCCCGGACGTTTGGCTTCTCCTCCTCTCTCCAGAGATAACAGCACTTCTTCAGTCTCTCCCTCTGGCCTGGGTCACAACTCCCCTTGAGGGATCACAACCTCCCCATCTTAACACAGGGAAATAAGGGATGAGGCCTCCTCTCACCTTCTCTGGTAGCTCCCAGTCTGGGACACTAGACAATCCTCAGACACCCATTCAAGGCTCATGCCCACCTTACTTTACTGGTCCCAAGCCATTTTCCTTCTTCTGTCCCTCCCCCCAGGTCCTTGGCCTTCACCCCTTGATAAGAGACTAAATCAGACAAAACCAGAGCCTTCATACAGCCTGTCTCCTCCTGGGTCTTCCTCTGGCTTCTCTCTCACAGACCCTCACCCAGCTTCCTTTCAGCAAGGAGGTGGCAGCACCACCACTGAGTCTCACATCATTCCTCCTCTCCCCATGCACTGAGCAACAGGCTGCTTTCTTATAGCCTGCCCCCCTTTCCCAGCAAGCCTTGCTCACTCTCAGTCACATGATCCTCCCAGGGAACTACAAGTCCCACAATGCCCATACTTAAAAGACTGGAATTGGAGCAGAGATGCATTGGACCCAGGCCTATCCTTAAAGGGCTAGAACATTGGTAATGAGAAGGTGAAAATGCTTAAGGAACCTTACCTTCAGCTAGTGTACTCAGATAGGGGAACACCCACAATTTGGTTGCAGGAAGCTGGGAAGTGCCAGGGAGTGGTTAGTTAACTGTGGTGCTAGTACCCATACATGGTGTGTTTCTGGATGGGCAGGAGTGGGGCACATGTCCCTAAATCTCGTGCTAAAGTGGGAGGGAGTCCTTTCAAAAGTGTAGCAAGAGATGTCCCTCACTGGGCTCCCCAGGTTTTCTGGCTTTGCCACATGCCTCTTCATACGACGGGAATGAAAATGTTTAGGTTTCTAACAAGGTGGTCTATTTCTCACTCTTCAAGAGCTGGTTGATTTATGAGTTAGTATTATTTAATATTTATATAGCACTATAATCATGCGCAATGCTTTACCAGTATAAGAAAGGCGGTCCCTGGCCTGAAGAGTTTACAATGAATGTTTAGGCATAGCATTGTAAAAGATGACAAAAGACAAAGAAGGGAGAAGAACAAGGCATAGGACAATCTGGGAGCATGGGAATGCTTGCAGTACAGTATATTCATCTTTTTTGTTTTGCTCCTCTTTCCAACATATGTTTGGGGTTTATAAGCTGGTATTTTAATGTGCATACCTAATGTAGGGAAGTAGTTGGGTGTAAGGTATGAGGAGCATGGCACAGCAGTAGAATAGAATAAAGGCAGGGTCAGAGTTCAGAAGTGGGGTAGTAGGGAAGGGAATGCTTTTAGGAGGGAAAGGCCAGAGGTAGGATCTGGAAGACAAAGCAAGTACAGTATTGCCAATCCCAAGTGTTCAAAAATCATGAGTCCTGGCCCCAAAAATCACAAGACTGTCGTAAAATTCATGAGCTTTAAAAATAATATTTTTGAGTAATTTGTCATGTGTTTTCTGAACCTTTACAGTGCACTCAGGTCACATTTTCAGGCCTTTTCCCACCACCATAAGGCCTAAAAACTTACTTTTTTAAAAATTAAAGCTGAGATTCTGGTATATTCACTTGACTCCAGCAGCTGGGGCTTTGAGAACAACACTAGCTATTGAGAGACTTGTAATAAAATGGATAGAATTGGCAATGCTGCAAGCTGAACAGCGAGACAAGGAACAAGAACAAAGTAGTTACGTGTGAATGAAAAAAACTAAGCTAAATCAAATGGGGGTGTGAGTTAAGCAAATGAAAACAAAATAAGGCAACCCAGTGTTAGTAACAGCAGTTAATCAAAAAGTAGCACTGTGTTGAAAACGGCCCGATTTATAATGTAAGCAGCGAGTGTGGGATAAATTTAGATGAGATACAGAATCCTACAGTTCATCTGAAAATCATGTCAAAAGGTATTTAGCGCACACAGCCAGGAGGGTGTAGCTAACAGTTTTGAACATTCTAAAATTAAAAATAAATAAGGTATTGAAAGTGTTATGGGCCAACATTAAAAATGAAACACAAATTATGCATAAAATATTTCCTGCAAAGGGGAAATCAGGGAGCGTTGAAAGGTGACTGTTCTAACTAACACTGCTTGATTGGTCATTAGTGTTCAGTGTCTTCTGACGTGACAACTAGTTAGGGTGACCACTGCCCTCTCACAGCAATTATCAGTGCTCTGGCAATTGCACTCAATTTTAATCAGTTAGAATCCTGAATGGTGCTTTTCTTGGTTTCAAACAAAAGAGCTAAGTGTTGGGCCAGAGATGTCCATTTCTTTTTGGCAGCTTCCTGTTTCCTTTTGGAAATCTTTCAGAGACCCTGTGCGTTTTGAAAAAGATTGTAAGGCACGAATCTAGGCTCTGCTAGTGTGTGGCTCATTATGACCCACGTTCCAGCAGAAATGAGTGTAATCAACATTAAATTGGAACCTAGGAATGGCCAGCCTTGACCAGATCCAAACTCCATCTAGTCCAGTATCCCACCTCTGCCAATGGACACAGCCAGTAGCAGATGCTTCAGAGGAAGGTGTAAGAACTGCACAGTAGGCAGCTGCGTGATAATCTGCCCTCCACAGTAGGCGTTGTCCTGATGTGTAATACTTAAAGAGTAGATTATGCCCTGAAGCGGGGGGGTTAATAACTAGCGCTAGTTGGGAGTTTTTCAACAAAACTTTTTTTTACTGGAAAATGTCCAATTTGTTGAAACTGGAACTTTCCTCAGGAAGGTTTCTTGGGCCCAGGGAGAGAGACATCCCCAATAGCCAGAGCACTTGGGAGGCCTAAGGTCAAATACCTACTCTGCCTGACTCAGACAAGACATTTGAACCTGGGTCTCCTACATCTTAGGTGGACACTCTAACCACCAGGCTAATGGCTATTATAGGGTGGGGTTTTCTTAGTTGCGCCTGTTAGAGCTGTTCTATTTTGTATAAGTAATTCAATATTTGTTGGAGCAGAGATGTGAACCTGGATCTCTCACCTCTCAGCTGAGTACCCTATGCATTGGCTGGGGACGGAGAGGGTGATATCTCTCTCTTTCTTGTTTTTCATAAATAATTATGAATGGTCTCTTTCGTCCCAATGGGGAATGAGAATTTTTTTGAACCTTCACAAATTTTCGCGAGACAAACCTTTTTTCCACCCAGCTCTGTTACTAATGCTTCTATTAGCATTAATTATAACAACACAAGATAGTCTTGTTATCTGTATAAATGTGCAATTGCTTTTTGAATCTTGCTAAATTCTTGGCCTCAGTGACTCCCTGTGACAATGACTACAGCAGTCTGAGTAGGCATCGTGTTATAATACCAGGAGAACAGACGTCTCTGATCTCTTTTTTATTCCATTTATTATTTTATATACTTTTATCAGGCCCCCCACTTCCTCCTCTGCTTTCTAAATTAAACAATCCCAGTCTTTTCCATCTCTCTTCATATGAGCGCTTTTCCAGGCCCTTGATCATTATTGTGACCCTTCTTTGAACCCACTCTAGTTCTGCAAGTATTGCTTAAGTAGCACACCATGTGGGAACACTGTCTTAGGTTTTGAGCCTGCACTACTGAAATCAATGGGTGTTTTGTCATTGACTTGGATGGGAGCAGGATGAGGGCCCTTTACTACAGTAGCTCTTGCACACAACTTGGTCTAAATGTCTCCAACCTCAAACTAAGGGTTTAATCTTTTAGTCCTTACTCAGGTGCAAATGGCCATTGACTGCAATGAAAGCTGTCCCTGAGACTGGAGGATCTGGCCCTAAATTATCACTTCCAAGACACTAAAGGCGGTATTTTCAGAAATACTCAAACTGGCCTAGCTCTGCTGCCATTGAAGCCAGTGGAAGTTTTACATCAATTGACAGAACATAGGACATGAACTAAGGACCTACTGGGTCATCAAGTCCAGTCCCCTTGCTGTCGTTGGCCAACCAGTCATATAATCCTTAATAAGCTTATCAAGTTCCATCTTAAAATTAGTTAGGTTGTTTTTCCCCTGTGCTCCTATTGGAAGGCTGTTCCAGAGTTAGAGCCAAACTGAACACTGCTGAAAATTCTCCCCACAGTGTAGTAGGATAGTTAATAAAAAACAAAATCTGATAGAAAGGTTACCATTTTCTATTACATTTTATAGGACTTTCCCAAAAGGGGAAAGGAGACGAGACAAGTTTTATATTGAGCCATGTAGAAATTAAGTTAATATGTATAATTCTGGGACAGACATAGCACACAGGAAGTAGGACATTCAGGAGTGAAAGGTCCAGCCAGAAGCTCCAAAAGTCCAGAGCTGATTGAAAATTTTCCATTAAAACTTTGTTTTAGATTAAAAATGCTTCCCCCCCACACACACACCAAAATGGAAGTGTTTGTGGAAAATGTCTGTTTGGGTTGGATTTTTTGGTTTTTAAATTTTTTTTTAATTGGCTTTGTTTTGGGGTGGGGAGGGAACACAAAACACTCACTTGCTTACTTCCCGCCTCACCCCTTTTCTCCAGGATAAAAAAGTAAGTGAACCGAAAAGCTTTTTTTCTCCCACTGAACTTAAATTTTAAAAATATTTTGGAATCATTTTGAAACTTTTCATTAAAAAAATCACAAAAAATCAGCTGAAACGAAACATTTTCAGAGCTTTTGAAATTTTAATGAAATAAACTTTTTCTTATATATAACCCAGCTCTAAAAATAACCATGGGAAGAGCTCAAGTCCAGAAGCAGAACTGCTGGGAATCTTGTGGGAGAGGCCACTTCTCTAAATTTACAGCCCATTTCCAAAGATTCAGGTGGTAAAGATTCACAGTATTATAGATCGTACAGGATATTTCTACTATATATTTACCATACAAATACACAGTATATGGACACGCAGAACATATATATGGGTATTTGACAGGCTTCCAAGGGAGGCTGGAATCCCTGTCATTGGAGGCTTTTAAGAACAGGTTAGACAAACCCCTGTCAGGGATGGTTTACTTAGTACTGCTTCAGCAAAAGTGGAATGGTCTAGATGATCTCTTGAGGTCTCTTCCAGCTCTACATTTCTGTGGTTCTGTGTTTGTCAGAGTCCAACCTCCAGTTGCTCCTCATGTGTCAATCTTATTGAAACCAATGGAACAGGCTTTCTGGATTGGGCTCAATGTTTTCATGCTGCCATAGAGTACATAAGTGTATAAAAGCTGGAAAGTTTGAATTTGTGAGCTATAGCATCTGGATTTTGATCAAATTTCATTTAATAGATGAGGAGCTCACAAAGGGATAGATATTAATGGCGAAGTGAGAGATGAGGTAATTGCGCTCAGTTACTTTCCAGAAATAAAACATCTCATTCTTCTTTCTTTACTACAGCACTACTTTTCCTTAAGGTTCTTTGCTGCCACTGAAGTACCACGTTCCTGGGACCCAGCCTGCTTTTTCTGAAGAATCCATTAAAATTAATTTAGCAGCATAATATTTAGCAGGCATGCGCACTCTCAAGATCACACATGTGCTTGTATTTGGAAAACCACTAGGAAACTCAAAGGTTTTAAAATAACCCTTGACAGAGACAATTTACAATTTGCACATATAAATGATTGCTAGGTAGCTGCCTGAACATTCACTGTCATAGTCCTGCTCCACGGATGGAGTAGTAAAGATGCAGCATCTTGTGTTTCAGGGTAATTTGAGCCTTTAATTAACAAATGAGGCATTAGGAAGTTGATTGAATACACCTGGTACTCTTGGGACTCCATCTGATGCCAGGCTGGTTAAAGGTGACCTGCAAAGAGTAAAAAGGTCCCTTGTTTACTTCTTTATGCTGCATAATGGAGGTCTAAAAGATTATTTATCACACAAATGGGGTTTTGCTATGCTTATTTTTCTACCTTAGAAATATTAAAGTCTTGTCTTCTGTGGTTTTATGGTATTCTTAAAGGACCCAGAAGAGTGGATTTGGAGTTTTTTTCAGATCTTAATTTAAGTGGGTTTTATAGAGTTATAGATTTTGGGGGCCAGAAAAGACCATTTTGATTACTAAACCTCCTGCATATCAGAGGTTTAGTAATTTCATCAGTAATTCCTGCATCAAGCCTAATGTTCTGTGGGTATGAATCTTGAGAGTGTTGATTCTTTAAAAAAGAAAACCCAAATATTTGTTAGACATTTGTTAGACATTGTTAGACATTTGTATTTAATAGCCAGTAAAAAACAAAAACCCACCTTGTCAGTGGCTGGAAAGTCCCAGAAGAAAGAGGGTTTGTTTTCATAAATAAAGTGCAGCTTTGCGGGATAGAAGAGAGATGCTATGAAAGGAGCCAATGAGTGGGATAAGGTGCTGCTGTCCCACTGACATAATAGGCCTTACCTCTGGGAATAGGGAAATCCTTTTATCTTCATGCAATATCTCACTAGCAGTCCTTGTTGCCTGAGTTATTCTGTCTTTATCACATATAACAAGTTCTTTTAAAAGCACTGGGCCAGTTCCTCAGCTAGTATATATTAGCACAGCTCCACGATCTGGTGCCTTGTTGTGAAATGCTGATTTATCTTCTAAATTCACAGTGCGATATGGAATTCCCTTTGATGATAAAAAATGACTCCCAATAAAATAAATGGAACCTTGGAGCCTTCTCCCTTTTCAGAGCGGGGTAGGGAATACCAGGCCCAAGTCTCCTCCCAGTTACATGGATGTTAATCTGGAGTACTTCCATTTCAGATTCATGCCAGTCTCCTTGAGTGCATAATTTGCCTCTTTGTGCCTACTTGGAAAAAGTCTATCACCTCCTGTTTCAAATCTCTTCTTCTTCTTATGTGCTTTATATGTAAATGCTATTATGAAGTCAATGGGGCTACTCTGATATACACTAGCTGAGGGTCTGGCCCGTCAAATATAGGGAGCTAGTGTTGTCTAGTAGATAGAGAACTGGACTGGAACTAGTCCCAGCTTGCCACTGGCTTGCTGGGTGCCCTTGGGCAAGTCCTAGGGTGACCAGATGTCCCGATTTTATAGGGACAGTCCCAATTTTTGGGTCTTTTTCTTATACAGGCTCCTATTACCCCCCACCCCCGTCCTGATTTTTCACATTTGCTGTCTGGTCACCCTAGCAAGTCCCATCATTTCCCCATGCCTCAGTTTCCCCATGTAAAATGGGACTAATGCTACTCACCTCCTTTGTAAAGTGCTTTGAGATCCACAGATGAAAAAAAATCTAGGTATTATTACTAATGTAACGTGGTTTTATGAGCGAAGCTGTGTTCCATCCTATGAATAAATATTAATACATCCCCTTTCATGTATTATAGTCCACATGTGCACGTGACATATTTTTTGAATGGAATACTCAACTCTGAAGATAAGGATGCAGCTGCTCAACAACGCTTTGTGCTCACTGGGCTCTTCCAGAGCATGAGACTTTAACACTGAGATTTTCAAAGGCAGTTGGGCACTCAAGTCCCATAGAAATGCAATGCAGGTCGGATGAGATAATCACAGTGGTCCCGTCTGGCCTTAGAATCTATGGGTGTGTCTACGCTGGAGCTGGAAGGTATAATTTCCAGCTTGACCAGACATTCCTGCGCTAGCTCAATCAGAGCTAGCATGCTAAAAATAGAAGTGTAGCCACAGCAGCAAGAGCGGTGGGAGGGGCTAGCCGTCTGGAATCATATGAGACCCTAAATATGGCAGGCAGCTAGGCCTCTTGTGCCTCTTGTGCCAGCCACAGTGACTACACTTCTGTTGTCAGCACACTATCTCCATTGGCGCTGGTATGTCTACTTTCGCTGGAAGTTACACCTCCCAGTTTCAGTCTAGCATACCCTGCGAATCTATAGAATCATAGAAATGTGGGGCTGGAAGGGACCTCAAGGAGTCATCAAGTCCAGCCCCCTGCACTATAGCAGGACCAAGTAAACCTAGACCATCCCTGACAGGTGTTTGTCCAATTTGTTTTTAAAAACCTCTAGTGATGGGGATTTCACAACCTCCCCTGGAAGCCTATTCCAGAGCTTAACTACCCTTAGAGTTAGAATGTTTTTCATGAGCAAGAAGAAGCCTGGGAATTGCAAACTAATGGGGAACTGCATGATTTTGCAAAGACCCTCAGCTCAAATGTTCAAAATTCTGCATGACTTCACTTGCCATTTTCTTTTAATTAACTATGAGTTCTCTGAAGCAAATTTAACTCTAGGTTAACAACCTGGAACCTGTGTTAATAACCTGCAGGATAAAGCAGAGCTGTTTAAATTAGGACATCTATGGGCCAGAGCCTCAGCTGGCGTAAACTAGTATAGCTCCAGGGGCAGCAGAACCAGGAAGGAGCAGAGAACTAGTGCCCCCACAATGGAAATATTGCTCAGTGCCTCCCTTCACTTCCCCTCCTATACCTACACACACACTCTACCCCCATTCTCTCTCTCTCTCGCTCTCTCTCTCTCTCTCTCACACACACACACACACACACACACACACACACACACACTCACAGGAAGTTTCCTCCCCCCACTGAATAGCACCTTTATGGCATAGTTGAAGTTTTAGAGGGGGAAGGCTTTACTTTTCATACACTCCTTATTTTAAACCAGCTGAAGGGATTTTCCTTAAATTTTTCCTCAAAAATCCATCTTCGATCAGGAAACATTTTAATCCAAAAGGACAATGATCATTTGTGACAAAGTAATGAACAAATGAAAAAAAGTGGGCGGAAGTGCGAGTTATACTGGAAAATGTCTGGTAACCTGAACTATCGGTTCACTGCCAAGCAAAGATTATAATAAACTATCCGCTCTGAAATTCAACCATTCCACTGAGGAATACTTGGGCCAGTACACACTAGTGATCATTAAGGTACTGAGCAGTGCTTAAAGAATGTCAGTCTTACCATAAATAATTAGATACTGCAACAGTATCACCAGGATTCCCTTGTACTTCCCTACACTTGCTATATGATGTGTCTTGAATACTTACATCAGCTTATTAATTTATTATTATTATTACTTATATCAGAGTAGCCCCTAAGGCCATAAATGAGATCAAGGCTCCATTGTACTAGGCACTAGAGACATATAGGCCCAGGTCCTCAAAGATATTTGGGTACCTAACTCCCATTGATTTCAATTATTTCAATGGGTGTTAGGTGCCTAAAGACCTGTGAGGATCTGGGTTTTAGTAAGCGCCAGCCCAGGCCCCAATCAACTCACAGTCTAACCAGACAAAGAGTGGAAGGGCACAGACTGGCAAAATGCTTTCTGTAAGGTCACACAGCACATCAGTGGCAAAACCAGGTCTCGTCCATCACCATATCACCTGACCATGTTGCTATGGCAAGCTGTATGTTTTAAGTACCACTACTGTATGGGTCTGCTCCATTGATTTCAATGGCTTTGGATCAGGCCTTGCCTGGAGGTACCCTAAGACAAATAACTCATACACGTCTTACTTATACTACTGGATCTCCCAAACTCAGCTGTGGGATTTAGACGTTTTATCTCTAGGTTTCCACTACCAACAGTTTTTATGCGATGGCACTTTTGGTGGCTGATCCTTTCCATTGACTTCAGTGTGCTTTGGATCAGGCCTTTTCAACCATGTTCTGCCGAAAAAAGGACAGTGGCAACCTGACCGCTTTCTGCCTTTGGACTGCCACTGTCAACAGTCACCTTTGCAAAATGTAGTATCATGAAAAGCAGCAACATGCTGCTGCTGTGACCTGCTGATGAACTAAAAGGAGGGAGGGAAGAGGCAAATATTCTTAGGAGGTGGGAACAGGATAGGCACTTGCGTCTGATCAGAAATAAGTCCCGCAGACCAAAGAAAAGGTTAACATATGCAGCAGAGTCAAACTGGCATTCGGTGACCTTCTGATTGTGCAGCGTTCAGCACGTGTCAATTTCTTTTCACCATAGGCTACTAGGGTGGGGTTAAGGGGTTCAGAGGAGAGGAAGGAGAAAGAAGGAGAGAGAGTAAATTTCCTTTCTAAGAGAAAATTATTCTTCCGGTGGAAACAGTGCATTGTTTCTTGAAACTGACAAAAGTTATTTTCTAACTTCCCGGTATCCTGTCACCTGGCCCTTCCTTCCCTTTCCTGACATACAAACACATACAAGATATGCATCACTTGCATCATAGCAGGATTTATATTTTGATCGAGAATGGTGATTTATGCTACTCAGATTTTCCTACTGAACACATTCCAGATGTGGAATGAATTCCACTGGCATTTATTGTTCACTGGGGGTGGTTGAAGATGGTTTTCCTTTATACTCCTGACATTTACGCTCTTGTGTTGCTTCCCTTTTCCTTGCAGCTTTCCTTTTAAAAAAACCCAATGCCTTTGAAGAAGTGTTTCATACCATAACAACATGTAACTAATGGGACAGACAGTGCTTTTGGGGAAGGACATAAATCCCCTCTTATTAATAAAAAGAATAGATTATTTTTTAAACAATGTTTAGTTGACTTTCTCAGGCTTTGACTCATATTTACAAATGTTGTGGGGCCAGCATTGACTTTCTAGCCTGTGTGTTTTAACAAGGGAATTTTAATGGGCCCTTATGAATGGTCAATGCCATAATGGTTGACCCTTAAATGTATCCCTAGAAATGAAGGGGAGTTGGAGTTTTTCGGCTCAGCCCTGTGTAGGGGGCATTGTGTAGCCATCTTAGAGGGAGCCCAGTAGTTGTAGATTGTAAGGGATTCACAAAAGATGGTTTTATGGTTAAGATGCTGGACTAGGACATGGGGCATCTAGGTTCAACTCCCTGCTCTGCTACGGACTTCCTGTGTGACCCTGGCCTACACACTTAATCTCCCTGTGCCTCCGTTTCCCTCTGTCAAATAGTGATAATTCTTCTTCCATTCTCTCACTCTTGTTCTGTCTGGTCTATTTTGACTCTAAATTCTTCAGGGCAGGGACTACCTATTGCTATGGCTACGTCTACACTTAGAGCTGGAGGTGTAAATTCCAACTTGAGGAGGTCAAGCTAGCGTGCCAACAATAGAGCGTAGCCACGGCAGTGCATCTGGCGGGAGAGGCTGGATGCCGTGGGTATATACCCAGGCAAGATGTGAGGCACATACTCAGGCCCTCCTGACGCTCGTGCCACTGCAGCTATTCTCTAGTTTTAGAGTGCTAACACGATCAGAGCTAGTATGGGTATGGCTCCTCAAGCTGGGAATCACAATCCCAGCTCATACCCTAGGTCAGGGCTCTCAAACTCGCGGCCCAGCGGGGCCGCATGCAGCCCGTGAGGTTATTTTGTGCGGCCCGCAAGCGCCCCACAGCCCCCCACCCTCCTTGCGTTTACCTAGAGCAGCTCCGGCCCGGCACGCACTGGGGGCCCACACGCGTCTGCGTGTTTCTCTGGCCGCTCCTCCAGGTACCTGCCCCAAAGCTCCCATTGGCCATGGTTCCCCATTCCCGGCCAATGGGAGCTGCTGGGGGCAGTGCCTGGAAGCAACAATTGACATGGGGGTGGGGCAGGGCAGGCCTGGTGCGCACTGCCCGGAGCCGCTCTAGGTAAATGTAGGTGCGGGGGAGCCGCGGGCCGCTCCCCACCCCCCCCCTCCTGCAGCCGAACCCCCTGCCCTGAGCCCCCTGCCACACCCCACACCCTGCACCCCTGCCCTGAGCCCCCTGCTGCACCCCACACCCCGACCCCCTGCCCTGAGCCCCCTGCCACACCCCACACCCCGACCCCCTGCCCTGAGCCCCCTGCCACACCCCACACCCCGACCCCCTGCCCTGAGCCCCCTGCCACACCCCACACCCCGACCCCCTGCCCTGAGCCCCCGCCACACCCCGACCCCCTGCCCTGAGCCCCCTGCCACACCCCACACCCCGACCCCCTGCCCTGAGCCCCCGCCACACCCCGACCCCCTGCCCTGAGCCCCCGCCACACCCCACACCCTGCACCCCTGCCCTGAGCCCCATGCCACACCCCACACCCCGACCCCCTGCCCTGAGCCCCCGCCACACCCCACACCCCTGCCCTGATCCCCCTGCTGCACCCCACACCCCGACCCCCTGCCCTGAGCCCCCTGCCACACCCCACACCCTGCACCCCTGCCCTGAGCCCCCTGCCACACCCCACACCCTGCACCCCTTCCCTGAGCCCCCTGCCGCACCCCACACCCCAACCCCCTGCCCTATGATCCTGCTGCACCCTGAACCCTGCACCCCTGCCCTGAGCCCCCTGCCGCACCCCTGCCCTGAGCCGCCTGCCACACCCTGACCCCCTGCCACACCCCTCACCCCTCCTGCACCCCACACCCCAACTCCCTGCCCTGAGCCCCCACCCCCCACCCCTCCTTGCCCCCCCTGGGGGCAAGGGGGGCAGAGTTGGGGTGGGTATTTCGGGGACGGGGTTCAAATTGGGGGCAGGGAAGGGGCGGGAAGAGGAAGGGCAGGGGCGGGGCCTCATGGAAGGGGTGGAGTGAGGGCGGAGCCGAGGGCGGCGTGGGGGAGGTGTCAGTAATGCGGCCCTCGGGCCAGTGTACTAGTCCTCATGTGGCCCTCATGGTCATTTGAGTTTGAGACCCCTGCCCTAGGTGTTTGTACAGGGCCTAAAATAATGGGTCCCGTAGGCGTTACCGTAATGCAGACAGCAATAAAACCTTTTGGTTCCAGTTCACACCTGCTGAGATTATCTTTGAGTTTCTCAGTTTGAACCAAAAACAAACTTTAGATCCCCTTTTGTATCATTTCTCACCAGAATCTGTCCCGTGCTCATTTTTTAGTCCAAATATTGAATTTAGTTATGAAGGATTTCACCAGCTCACAAAAAGAAAGGGCCAAATCCCTGTAATTGTGGCATAACTCCAGTGGGATGTAAGCTAAAGAAAGTCTGGGAGTCGTGCTTTATACTGCATCCTCCTGTTAGTTACTTTTCCTGCTGCAGCCCTCTCCACCCGCCTCAGCATGTATGTCACACTCAGTGTGTACATCTACCGAATGCCATGAACTCAAGTTAGCTGGACATCCATAAACATCCATCCTGTCTCACTCAGGATCTCAGCCCTGTGATCTTTACTGAAATGACATGGGGGTGGAGGGACCCAGCAAATGTACACACTACACTCTAACTATGGAGCTTGATTGGCAGGAGGTCCATAAAATAATCAGTTTAAAAACACACATGAGAAATGTTCCTCCGAAGCTCAGTTTAAGGTTTCAAAGAGACTTGTGAAACAACAACATTTATTTTAGCTTTCCAGCCCTCATTGAGAAGGAATGGGCAGCTGTTAAATTCCATCTTGGTGAGCGTTAGTCACTGTAACCCTATGCTTCGTTCAGAGGAACAGGGACATGATAGGAGACGGAAGCTGCATTTTTGCCTTTTCAGATGTGCACGTTGTTTCAGGGAGATAATTTTTTGGTGACAAGCACTATCAGTCAAATGAAAAGCAGCAGCGGGTGCTGACCGTGACTAAAATGGGGGACTTGGGAATCCTGGAGAGGAAACTGATTTGATAAAGTCAGTGGAAGACATAGGTGCTGGAACTAGGGGTGCTGCTGCACCCATGGCTTGAAGGGGTTTCCATCATACAGGGTTTACAGTTTGGTTCAATGGCTCTCAGCACCCCCACTATAAGAATTGTTCCAACACCCCTGGTGGAAGATGATGAAGTGGATCACAGAGCTGTGCGAAATTTGGTTTGGTTCACAAGGTCTCCACAAACCTTTTAATCAGTTTTGATTCACATACTGTAGCAGCTCTTGTAGATCTGCCCTGTGGGAGCCAGGGCTCATTCCAACCCAACATGACAGAGGCCAAAGTCAAAGTCAGAAAGGCAAGTGTTGTGAAGCTCAGCATAGTGGACAAGTTTGGGACGGATTGTTCCATGCAAAGGCCTACTGTACTCATGAGAAAAATGGCCCAAAGTTTCATTTTGAAACTAACACAAACATATGGCCTTGAATCATGTACTTGTCCAGGGAGAGCAAATGTTTTGCTTTGCATTTACTAGAAAGGTTCCTGGGCCCACAGATGTTTAACGCAAAACTTTGCTTGCCTCACTTCTCTGTTATTATTTATTGTGCACCATTTACAGAGTATGCAGATGAGCTGAGTCAGAAGATTAGGCATATCTCTCAAAGCCCAGAAACAAAAATAACAGAAGAAATGTAAATCTATTTTCAGATATGGCTCCTTTAAGGTGTGGTTGGATGTATGGGCTATGCTCTGAGGAAGCAGAAAATAACTAACTGAAGTTAATCAGGGAAGAACTCCATATGGGAACAAAGAATATGCCTAAACAAATAGGTAAATGGAGAATGGCCAGGATAAGGAGAGCAAATCAGAGACCCATTTATAAGATTTGAGAAAGCAGACTGCGTGTGGGTTTAACTCTGATGGATCCATTAGCTAGAGGCAATACTGAGTTTAAAAGGTCAAAAATCCCTGTGACAGCTGAGATCAATGAGAACCTGTTCTCTTTGGTTTTTACTGTATGAAGGTTAGGTTAGTGGATTAACTTGTCAGATGAAACAGATAGCTGGCACATAGGGTAAATACTAGCCTTCAGATAAAAATATTAGTTGATTCATTTGCTCATGACTCAGCCAATTAAAATAGGCCAGCCCTTTCTGCCACATTGCTTCCCAGTAAAATAAACAAAGTGTGTGTGTATTTTTGTGGAACAATTTCTTTCTTTCTGTTTATGAACTAACAGTGCATGCAGAAAGTAAATAAAGTCTATATCCACTGACAGCATGATCAAGACTCCCTACATCTTAATTCTATATGCTTTTATTAATTAGTTTTCATAGATTCATAGATTCCAAGGCCAGAAGGGACCAAAGTGATAATCTAGTCTGACCTCTTGTTTAACACAGGCCAGAGAACTTCCCCCAAATAATTCCTAGCGCATAGTTTTTACAGTTTTGTCACACTCAGGACTGCTAGTAATGTTGATGGTCATGTATGTGACCAGTGTATGACATATATTGTTCTTGGTTCATCATGTGCCACAGTAGTTAGGATGATCCTGCATTTAGAGTGTGCTGTGGAAGTAGTGCCATGGGACCACTAACTACTGGGAAATGCACAAAGCTGTCATCAAACTGAACAAATAGGGGGTTTGGTTTTTGACATGAAAATTCCAGCAAATCTAGTGTTTCTAATCTTGCCCAGAAGGACATTTCAAAGGCAGGCAGCTGGGAATGGGTGACAGGGGATGGATCACTTGATGATTCCCTGTTCTGATCATTCCCTCTGGGGCACTTGGCATTGGCCACTGTCAGAAGACAGGATACTGGGCTAGATGGACCTTTGGTCTGACCCAGTATGGCCATTCTGATGTTCAGGAAGGACAGCAGCTGACTGTGCACGCTATAAAGCCAATAGAAGCAGCCAGCACTATTAACTTTGGGAGGTTTTATGGATCAATAAGGAATATTCAAAACAATATTCTTGCTGACATATATAACATGCTAGGGCAAGATGATTACTTCTGAATTTTAGCCTTTGAAGATAGCAAGCAGGAGTTAGTGCAACTGGAACATTTCTTGTAGACAATAGAATAGTGGCAATACAAGAGAGTATAGTTTTCAGGGAAAAGTTGACAGGATTACAGGAAAGAAACAAGAAGATCTGGTATTGTCAACAACAAATGAAGGACAAACTTTGGGATCTACAGGCATGAGCCCTGGATTCAATGTATGTAATAAATAATGTACAGATATCAGAGATTAACGTAGTGATACACAGATTTCAGTGGTTCAGGAGCCAAATTAGTGATCAACATTACCCAAAAGAGCCACACCAGTGTGAATTCATTGTTTCATTTATGACAGCACTATTCATATTTAAACAGTATGATAGGGGAAATATTTAGTTTTTATATGCAGTATGTGTATTATTCTCACAGCAAATAAGTTAACTTAGTGCAAGTTGATAGCTTAATTGGCTAATAACATAGTAAAAGCATCCTGATTGGCTGATAATTTAGACTGGTTCATAATTAAATCACACGGTGTTTTAATATCATGTGCTGCAAAGAGCTGCAAGAGACACATTAAAGAGCCACTTGCAGCTCGCGAGCTGCCGTCTGAGTATCACTGGCTTAACAATTCTTCCTATAGCCCCTGAACAACTCATGCTAGAGGGGTAGCTCTGCCATCCCTATTGTTATTGTTAGCATTACCATCGCTCCTCAGCGCCCCACTCATGGACCAGGGTCCCATCGTGCTAGGTGCTGTACAAACACAGACCAAAAAGATAGCCCCTGTGCCAAAGTGCTTACAATCTCAGGAACCCTTGTAGAGACTGTATTGTGCTTTCTGTTCCACTGGGTGGTGCAGAGAAAGGAGCATGGCCCTGCTCTTACCCACCCTTCCTTGCCCTCTTGCAGCTAGATAGGTAGGCCCCAGAGGATGTTAGCAGGAAACAGGCTCAACACTGCTTCCCCACTTACAGAGGTGGAGAGTTATATGGGCCCGTGGTGCCTGTGCTACAGCAAATTCAGGGCCTGGGGGCCCGGCTCCACCAATGTTTGGGCCCAGGTCTCTCCCCTGGCCCCTCCTGCTGCCCCATGCGCCTCCCCCAAAGTGTCCCCCAGCCCCGCCTCCACGTGCTTCTGCCGGAGTGTCCCTGCCTGCGCCCTGGGCAGCGGGTGGGTGCCCTGCCACTCCGTGCTGTGCTCCCTCACCAGCCACTGCCGGCTACAAAAGGGAGCGGTGCCGGCGGCAGGCCGAGGGGAGGCACACATGTGATGGCAGCCCTCCCTGCCAGCACCCACCACAAGGGAGGCGAGGGGGCTTCCCGGACCTGAGAGGGGCCTGGCCCTAGGAGCACATGCAGTGACGGTGCCGGGTAAATGTGCTGCCAGGGGGCAGAGGGCTGGGGGGACTGTGGAGTCCTCCTCTCTGGCCCCAGCCCCAGGGTAGCCTGCCTGCACCCCAGACTCCTCATCCCTAGCCCCGCCCCACTCCAGATCCTGCACCCCCAGCCAGAGCCCTCACCCCCTGCACCCCAACCCTCTGCCCCAGCCCTAAGCCCCCTTCTGCACCATGCCCTAAGCCCACCTCAACACCGGCCCCACCCCGCAGCCCTCACCCCCACACCCCAACTGTCTGCCCTAGCCCTTAGCCCCCCCACACCCCAAACCCCTCATCCCCAGCCCCAGCCAAAGCCCTTATCCCCCCACACACCCATACCCATATTGTGCAATATAGGGAAACTGTTAAATGCTTACTGTTTCCAGGCCATTTTTACATTATTTAAAAAAATATATATCGGCTTACAAGGCAGGTGTGGGGTGTGGCAGGACTCGGACCCATTCTGGGCACCACCAAAAATTATACTAACCTGCCGCCCCTGCCCACTTACGCATCCACACAGAAGCCTAATAGAATTGGGTCCTTAGTGAGTCAAAGGACCGTGCCAGAGGCCGATTCAGTCAGGTGACCCAGAAGAAATAACAGGACAGCTTAGGAGACACTATTTCAAGGATCAAATATTAAGCCTAGGTCCATTTTAATACCTGCATTAGTTGACGAGTCTGGACATGTGTGGTGTCCACAAAGCACCAAAGGATGGAGTGTCTCCTGAAATGCCTTCAAAGTGGCTGCCATTTGAAGAAAGTTTAAGTTTGGGGCTATGCAAACCCAGCGGTGCCACCATTGTGTTCAGCATTGAGAACTGTGGACTGGCTTCTGCAATGGGGGAAGAGCCTTTTTTAATCTCCGCACTGAACGTGGAACGCTGCATGTAAAGCCATGGTGATAGAATTCAACCTGAATCCTTCCCTCCCACCAACATGCCTCATGCCATGTGGCAAGGACAGGGGGAGCATTATTCAGATTCACCAGACTTATACATGACTGCAACTCAACCAGTAACAAGCCTATGTTTATTTCTTTGCACTAAATATAGATAAGCGTGTGGGAATAGGAGCACTTAAACCTGCTGTCCAGCATCTATCTTACACCACCTTTCATGTCATTTCTCAGTTTGCCTGACTGGCTTCATTGGGAGTTTTGCTTGAGTAAAAACCAAATCAAATCTTCAGGATCTGGCACTTGTAGGGGTGCTGAGTAAAGCAGGTCAGAGACTTTTTGACAACGTATTTTCAATAAAAAATGCCATTTTGTCGAAAGTGAAATGTTTTGTGAAAATGTAGAGATTTTGATGGAACAGTTTCTCAGGTTCACGGTGGACTAGCGGGCGAGAGACAGAGCGAGAAGGAACACCTGATATTTTTGATCCAAAAAACCAGATGTTTTGACACAATTCCATTTCCATTTTTGAAAGGTTTTGTTTTCCTTCCAACGAGGAACAAAAACAAATTGCAAAACCTCAAAAATGATCACAAAAAAGAACTGTCAGTTCCCAGCCCGCCCTGGTGCTGAGCACTTCCAGATCCCATTGATCCAACCCTGAAATCCTTATTCATTTTTACTGAGTTTGCCTGAAGAAAGACCTCAGGATTTGGATGATTTGAATATTTTAAGAGGGTGACGGATACAGAAAACTGTACAGCTCCTTAAATATACTGTAAGCTGGCCACTGATTTCATCTTTGCTGTGTGTAGTATGATAAATGGAACTGGAGAAGAGGGCTCACAGTTTAATGGGGAGCTGGACTGGAAGGAGAAGAGGTTCAGGAATGCAAGCTTGGGACTGGCAGCTATATAACACTGGCCTCTCAGTTGTTTCTTACACCTCGACTGCCTGCTGCATCACTTAATGGAACATCCTGTACAATAAGAGGCAAGCATATTGTGATCATTACATCGGTCACCAGGAATACGTTACTCTCATCTGCTCATCCTTTGCTTTGGGTCAGACATGATTGCCATTGTCTTTGTGACATGGACAACAATGTGGGATTTGAATTCACACACCTCAACTGGACTGAAATGTTAAAGTCCTCCTGGATTCAGTTCAAACTACCAGGCATTCTTTTTCTTCTGCTATCGCACTTGGCAAAGCTTCCACACATTTAAATTTCTCAGACTGGTTTAGAAAGCTGTGATTCAATGAGAATGTACTGATTGAGAATGTGTGAGCCTGCTGTCTTGCCATAAACTGGGGTTTAGTTACAGCATTTTGCCTGACACACACCTGATCATCCTATTGCCATTATCACTTTATTTCCATCTCACACAGTGACACACTGTAAAAATACATTACAATGGCTAAAAAGGTTTAGTCATCATCATCAGTTCATGTTAAGGCTACATAGCCGACTGCCCAGAAGAAATAAGATCCTTAATTGGATAGTTTTCTGTTCCAAAAGGCAGTATGGCTTAGCCTGGATCTTCTCCTAATGAAATAAACAGCCTAGAAATAATGTTCAGGTAGTACAGTGGGTGGCTAAGTAGTCACAACAAAACAATTTTATCTACCAGCAATTTACTGTGAACATTTTAAGGACAGTCTCTTTTCCATGCAACATTTATTAGTTGTAATAGAGGCTACCCATGTGTGCACTGATAGGAAAATATGTTTCTTTCTGGCCATACAAACGTCAACAGAGTGTGTTTTCAAGGTGATGTGCAATGGCACTGCAGGCATATAGGTATCAATTTTGTTCACAAGTAACTCGATTTACAGTATAAACGTGCTTCGTATACACTGCTTTGCAGATGTATCTCACACATATTTGTAACTCAATTTGCCTTTGAACTAACCTTTATTGAAAAGCTGTTCCATCAGCATGTGCTGCATGCTGAGAAGAGGGCTCTCTATTGGAAGGAGACCAAAGCCCCGAGGTAAGTGGGGAAGTGGGATACTGGGAGGAAGCACAAGTAGGTGAGTGCAAGAGGGGAGGGCTCCTGCCCTATACTGGGACAGCAGGATGGTCGGTGAGTTATCTTAAATGCCTATACACAAATGCAAGAAGCCTGGGGAACAAGCAGGGAGAACTGGAAGTCCTGGCACAGTCAAGGAATTATGATGTAACTGGAATAACAGAGACTTGGTGGGATAACTCACATGATTGGAGTACTGTCATGGATGGATATAAACTGTTCAGGAAGGATAGGCAGGGCAGAAAAGGTGGGGGAGTTGCGTTGTATGAAAGAGAGCAGTATGACTGCTCAGAGCTCCAGTATGAAACTGCAGAAAAACCTGAGAGTCTCTGGATTAAATTTAGAAGTGGGAGCAACAAGGGTAATGTCGTGGTGGGAGTCTGCTACAGACCACCAGACCAGGGGGATGAGGTGGACGAGGCTTTCTTCCAGCAACTAACAGAAGTTACTAGATCACAGACCCTGGTTCTCATGGGTGACTTTAATCACCCCGATATCTGCTGGGAGAGCAATACAGCGGTCCACAGACAATCCAGGAAGTTTTTGGAACGTGTAGGGGACAATTTCCTGGTGCAAGTCCTGGAGGAACCAACTAGGGGAAAAGCTCTTCTTGACCTGCTGCTCACAAACAGGGAGGAAATAGTAGAGGAAGCAATAGTGGATGGGAACCTGGGAGGCAGTGACCATGAGATAGTTGAGTTCAGGATCCTGACACAAGGAAGAAAGGAGAGCAGTAGAACAGAGACCCTGGACTTCAGAAAAGCAGACTTTGACTCCCTCAGGGAACTGATGGGCAAGGTCCCCTGGGAGAATAACATGAGGGGGAAAGGAGTCGAGGAAAGCTGGCTGTATTTTAAAGAATCCTTATTGAGGTTGCAGGAACAAACCATCCCGATGTGTAGAAAGAAAAGTAAATACGGCAGGCGACCAGCTTGGCTTAACAGTGAAATCCTTGCTCGTCTTAAACACAAAAAAGCAGCTTACAAGAAGTGGAAGATTGGACAAATGACCAGGGAGGAGTATATAAATATTGTTCAGGCATGCAGGAGTGAAATTAGGAAGGCCAAATCACACTTGGAGTTGCAGCTAGCCGGAGATGTTAGGAGTAACAAGAAGGGTTTCTTCAGGTATGTGAGCAACAAGAAGAAAGTCAAGGAAAGTGTGGGCCCCTTGCTGAATGAGGGAGGGAACCTAGTGACAGAGGATGTGGAGAAAGCTAGTGTACTCAATGCTTTTTTGGCCTCTGTCTTCACAGACAAGGTCAGCTCCCAGGCGGCTGCACTCCGCAGCACGGTATGGGGAGGAGGTGACCAGCCCTCTGTGGAGAAAGAAGTAGTTCGGGACTATTTAGAAAAGCTGGACGAACACAAGTCCATGGGGCCGGATGCACTGCATCCGAGGGTGCTAAAGGAGTTGGCCGATGTGATTGCAGAGCCATTGGCCATTATCTTTGACAAATCATGGCAATCGGGGGAGGTCCCGGATGACTGGAAAAAAGCTAATGTAGTGCCCATCTTTAAAAAAGGGAAGAAGGAAGATCCGGGGAACTACAGGCCAGTCAGTCTCACCTCAGTCCCTGGAAAAATCATGGAACAGGTCCTCAAGGAATCAATTCTGAACCACTTAAAGGAGGGGAAAGTGATCAGGAACAGTCAGCATGGATTCACCAAGGGCAAGTCATGCCTGACTAACCTAATTGCCTTCTATGATGAGATAACTGGCTCTGTGGATGAGGGGAAAGCAGTGGATGTACTATTTCTTGACTTTAGCAAAGCTTTTGATACAGTCTCCCACAGTGTTCTTGCCAGCAAGTTAAGGAAGTATGGGCTGGATGAATGGACGGTAAGGTGGATAGAAAACTGGCTGGATGGTCGCGCTCAACGGGTAGTGATCAATGGCTCCATGTCTAGTTGGCAGCCGGTATCAAGTGGAGTGCCCCAAGGGTCGGTGCTGGGGCCGGTTTTGTTCAATATCTTCATCAACGATCTGGAGGATGGTGTGGACTGCACCCTTAGCAAGTTTGCAGATGACACTAAACTGGGAGGAGTGGTTGATACGCTGGAGGGTAGGGACAGGATACAGAGGGACCTAGACAAATTAGAGGATTGGGCCAAAAGAAATCTGATGAGGTTCAACAAGGACAAGTGCAGAGTCCTGCACTTAGGACGGAAGAATCCCATGCACTGCTACAGACTAGGGACCGAATGGCTGGGCAGCAGTTCTGCAGAAAAGGACCTAGGGGTTACAGTGGACAAAAAGCTGAATATGAGTCAACAGTGTGCCCTTGTTGCCAAGAAGGCTAACGGCATTTTGGGCTGTATAAGTAGGGGCATTTCCAGCAGATCGAGGGACGTGATTATTCCCCTCTATTTGGCACTGGTGAGGCCTCATTTGGAGTACTGTGTCCAGTTTTGGGCCCCACGCTACAAGAAGGATGTGGATAAATTGGAAAGAGTCCAACGGAGGGCAACAAAAATGATTAGGGGGCTGGAGCACATGACTTATGAGGAGAGGCTGAGGGAACTGGGCTTGTTTAGCCTGCAGAAGAGAAGAAAGAGGGGGGATTTGATAGCTGCTTTCAACTACCTGAAAGGGGGTTCCAAAGAGGATGGATCTAGACTGTTCTCAGTGGTAGAAGATGACAGAACAAGGAGTAATGGTCTCAAGTTGCAGAGGGGGAGGTTTAGGTTGGATATTAGGAAAAACTTTTTCACTAGTAGGGTGGTGAAGCACTGGAATGGGTTACCTAGGGAGGTGGTGGAATCTCCTTCCTTAGAGGTTTTTAAGGTCAGGCTTGACAAAGCCCTGGCTGGGATGATCTAACTGGGTTTGGTCCTGCTTTGAGCAGGGGGTTGGACTAGATGACCTCCTGAGGTCCCTTCCAACCCTGAGATTCTATGATTCTATGATTACTATCCATAGAGATTCTATGGAACATGTGGATTCATTTAAAATTTTTACTTCATTTGATTCTACATTTTCTTTCACATATAGTGCCACTCCCCTCTCCCCCTGCACAACCTGTTCTGTCCTTCCGATATATTTTGTATCCCAGAATGATTGTGTCCCATTGATTGTCCTCACTCAACCAGGTTTCTGTGATGCCTATTATGTCACTATCCTCCTTTAACATGAGGCACTCTAGTTCACCCATGGTATTATTTAGACTTCTAGCATTTGTGTACAAGCACTTTAAAAAACGGTCACTGTTTATTTGTCTGCCCTTTTCTGATGTGTCAGATTCTTTTTTGTGTGGATGTTTCTTGTCTGATCTGGCCCTACTTTATCCTCTAATACCGTGACACTAACTAGGATTTGGCAATCCTATAGGGGAATGACCCCATTTTATCAGAACTAAAACCTCGCCCCAACCTCGTTAGCCTCATGAACTGGTCAGACGAGAGAGAATCTGAAAGGCAGCTTTTCAAAAAGTGCTCCCATTGATTTGAATGGGAGCACAGTTAGGCCAACGCCGAGTGCTTTTGAAACTCCTATCATAAATATATGTAAGCAGAGTCAGGATGAGCTCTACCCTGACATCTGGTGGTGAGTTGTGGAAAGGGATGTCAGGGGCTAATCTTGTTTGCATGGACACACCCACCCTGCAAAGCATGATGGACCGCTTGCCCAAATGGTCA
The DNA here is from genome assembly GCA_033296515.1 of Macrochelys suwanniensis. Classification (NCBI taxonomy): domain Eukaryota; kingdom Metazoa; phylum Chordata; order Testudines; family Chelydridae; genus Macrochelys; species Macrochelys suwanniensis. The sequence continues at coordinate 242,295,899 of CM065776.1, forward strand.
CTTTGACTGCTGTGGGAGCCCCAGTTTCTCTGTTATTGGGGCAGGAAGAATAAAGTGTTGTTACCCTGATTATGTGAATCAAGGACAGTGGGCTTTTGGTTACGATGAAGGGACTCACTGTTAGCTGAGCAGCACTTGCTAGGCAAGGGACATGGATTCCAAAACCCAGTGAATTAAGAGAGGTTGGGAACAGGTATTTGTATCTGGTGGCATGGGCCTTGGCCTTTTCTGAGGGTCCTAAATGCCAATTGCACTTCCTTCTCTCTCTCTCTCTCTCTCTCTCTCTCTCTCTCTCTCTCTCTCTCCACTGTGGAATATCAGAGCTAATTTTGAGTTCCTTAGGAGTCTAATCACAGGCTGCTGAGTTAGAATTACTCTGGACTAAGTGTGCAAATGAGCCCACAGGCTCCCCTAACTGAAAGGCTGAAATTGTTAAGAGCTGAAATCACTGAGCACTGTGTTAAGTAGTGGGGGAGCCAGAAGATATATTGCTGAGCGGCTGGTGGAGCGGAGCTGGTGACAGAGCGGAGCAGTTGGTGGGACAGCCGGAGCAGCTCGCAGGCTGGCTGACGGAGCGGAGCACTTGGCGGGACAGCTGGAGCGGCTTGAGGGACGGCTGAGCGGAGTGACTCGTGGGATGGCTGGCGGAGCAGAGCAGAGCTGAGTGAAGCCCCACGAAGGGACGGGGCAGTCAGCTTCGAGTCACGTAAGGTGCCCCTTACCTCTCCCCTCCCCATTCCTACCCAGACTGGAGGGGGTGTAACACTCTGCAGATGAACTTTTGAACTCTGGGTCTGGACTTTTGGGTTGTTGGACTTTTGGGACTTTGGGTGATTTTGGGGGTTGCTGGACTCAAGAACCAAAGGGAAAGGACATGGCCAATTTGCTGGGGTGGGCCGTTGCTCACAGTTGGTTTACAAATCCTAGATGTGGTATTTCCCCAGCAAAATGCCGCATTGTTTCTCTCTGTCATTAAAAGGGTTTTCTACACTCAGACTCTGTGCTTGCGAGAGGGGAAGTACTGCCTCTTAGAGGTGCCCAGGGGGGGTGATATATATTTGTCCCAGGTCACTGGGTGGGGGCTCGAGCCGGTTTTGCATTGTGTTATTGGAATGGAACCCCTAGATACGGAACCCGGCCCTTGTTGCTGCCGACTCTGACTGGCAGAAGGGTTACATATACATAAGATAATCAATGGGCATTAGCAATCACTGGAGTCAGTGTCAAATTTCTGGGATTGTCCTGGACTCTCAAATGCAAATAAAAAAAAAACTCTTTGCTTTACAGAACAGCAGCAAAACACAGAGAATGTAAAGCCATATTCTTAAAGGTATTTAGGCACTTAGCTCCTATTGAAATCAAAGGGAGTTATGTAACTAAATACCTTTAAAAACCTGGCCTTTGGCCCTTTTCCTGTTTGTGACTTGTCTATGACTTACTTATCTGTGCGCAGGTTGATTTTTACATATTTGTTTGCTATTTGGAGTTATTCTAGGAAGAATAATTCTTTGCACAAACAAATTCCCGCTCACAGATTTCTCACCAGCTGTGTGTTGCATGTGTCCATTTGAGTACTTGATATTCGTGAGTCACAATTTGACTGTGGCTGAATCACATGGTATTGCTCCTTTTCCCTGATTGGATGACTTAACCTTTATAAATAGGCAGGGTGTTTGACTAACCTAGGGAGACTTTGATTCTTGCTGGAGAAAGGAAGAGATGGTGAGCATGTGCTGGGGATAAGCAGGCCTAAGGAATTTCAGGATGTATAAACCTATTTCCTTCCTCTTTTACACAGGAAAGACACTTAAAATTTGATTAGGTTATGCTGATCCCAGAATGCAAACACCTGGATTCCTTCTTGACAGAGAGAGAGAGAAAGGAATGACAAAGCACTGAAGCAACATTATCAGTTGTTTACCAGAGTTTTACATTCAATTTCCTCGTGTCACAGTCACACAAAATAATTCTGTTTGCATATCTCTGTGCAGTGCTATTTATGCCTCACACCTTGTCTCTCATTTGATGGTCTTGAGGAATCTATAGGTCTAAACTACCTGCTGGATCGGCGGGTAGTGATCGATCTATCGGGGGTCAATTTATCGCGTTCAGTCTAGACGCGATAAATCGATCCCCGAGCGCTCTCCCGTCGACTCCGGAACTCCAGCGTCGCGAGAGGTGCAAGCGGAGTCGACGGGGGAGCGGCGGCAGTCGACCCCGCGCTGTGAAGATGCCAAGGTAAGTCGACCTAAGATACAGCGACTTCAGCTACACTATTCCCGTAGCTGAAGTTGCGTATCTTAGGTCGATCCCACCCCCAATATAGACCAGGGCGATCTGTGCTACTTACATGGCCCCCAGAACCATACCGTCTGAGCATTTCATAATTCATTTATGCTCACAACAGCCCTGAGAAGTATTATCTCCATTTTGCCAACGGGGAACTGAGGCACAGAGAGACTATGTAACCTGCCCAGAGTCACACGGGATGTTTGTGATGGAACAGAAGTTGAACTCAGGTCTTCTGCAGCCCAGGTTAGCATGTGAATCACTGGACTATCCTTCTTTTTTCTCCTTATGCTCTAAGGGCTTGTCTTCACTACCCGCCGAATCGGCGGGTAGCAATCGATCTATCGGGGATCAATTTTTCGCATCTCGTTTAGATGCGATTAATCGATCCCCGAAAGCGCTCCCTGTCGGCTCCGGAAATCCACCTCATCGAAAGGCGGAAGTGGAGTCGACGTGGGAGCGGCAGCGATCGACTCACCGCCATTCTTGCGGCCAGGTAAGTTGATTACGATACGCCGACTTCAGCTACGTTATTCACGTAGCTGAAGCTGCATATCGTAGATCGACACACCCCACCCCCAGTGTAGCCCTGGGCTAAGTGTCTCACCAAAATCATTGCCTGTAGCATCCAGGGAGATGGGGTGGCTTTTTCTCCCTTCAGTTAAGGGCAGCTGGAAGCACTACTGCCAGTGCTTCCTGGTATTCTTCCCTGCTGTCGTCACTTCCTGCTATTACTGTCTAGTCAGCCTGGAAGCCTGAATGCTTGGCCTACCACACATGGAGGCCTTTGCTGCCTCCTATGTTTGACGTTAACATGCTAGCATGCTATGCTTTATGGGATGTCTCATCTCATGTCTCTTAGTGCATAACACCATGGCATCCTAAATTCAAACACAACAGGTGATAAAGGGGAGCCCAGTATTGCCAACCTCAAGAGATCAGAAATCAGGAGGCAAACTTCCAAAAATCATGAGATTGCACTCAAAATCATGAGTGTATAATTATATAATTATATATAAATTAGGGCTGTGAAATGATTAAAAAAAATAATTGTGATTAATCATGAGATTTAAAAAAAATCACAGTTTTAATCACCCTGTTAAACAATAATAGAATACGACTTATTTAAAGATTTGTGGATGTTTTCTACATTTTCAAATATATTGATTTCAGTTACAATATAGAATGCAAAGTATAGAGTGCTCACTTTATGTTAATTTTTATTACAAATATTTGCACTAGAAAAAGATAAACTAAAGAAACAGTATTTTTCAGTTCACCTCATACAAGTACGGTAGTGCAATCTCTTTATCACGAAAGTGCAACTTACAAATGTAGAATTTTTTTTACATAACTGCACTCAAAAATTAAACAATGTAAAACTTGTCCTACTTCTTGTTTGGTCAATTGCTAAGATAAACCAGTTTGTTTATATTTACAGGAGATAATGCTGCCCTCTTCTTATTTACAATGTCACCTGAAAGTGAGAACAGGCATTCGCACGGCACTTTTGTAGCTGCCTTTGCAAGGTATTTACATGCCAGATATGCTAAACATTCGTATGCCCCTTCATGCTTCAGCCACCTTTCCAGAGGACCTGCTTCCATGCTGATGACACTCGTTAAAAAAATAATGTGTTAATTAAATTTGTGACTGAACGCATTTGGGGGAAATTGTATGTCTCCTGCTCTGTGGTTTTACCCACATTCTACCATATATTTCATGACCCAGCACATGTTGTTCGTTTTAACAACACTTTCACTGCAGCTTTGACAAAACGCAAAGAAGGTACCAATATGAGATTTCTAAAGACAGCTATAGCACTCGACCCAAGGTTTAAGAATCTGAAGTGCCTTCCAAAATCTGAGAGGGACGAGGTGTGGAAATCGGTATTCTATTATTGTTTACCAGTGCAATTAAAACTGCGATTAATCACAATTAATTTTTTTAATCGAGTTAATTTGTTCTGAGTTAATCGCTTGAGTTAACTATGATTGACAGCCCTAATATAAATTAGTCTGTCTTGATTTTTGAACTCATCCACAGTGTGTGTGTGTGTGTGTGTGTGTGTGTGTGTGTGTGTGTGTGAGAGAGAGAGAGAGAGAGAGAGAGAGAGAGAGAGAGAGAGAGAGAATTAGTATTGTCCACTCTTCCAAATTGATTTGGTCAGGTGATTTTGGCCCCTGCTGCAGGAACTCTCACTCCCACATCTGCCTGTCCCTTGCCCAGCAATTAATTCTGCCCCAGCCTCCCAATCAGTCTTATCTTCCCATCCCTGCATCAGTTCTGCCTATCCCCCACCCCCCATTTGCATAGCCCCCAAGTTCTCTGCTTCCATCAGTTCTGTCCCCTCGCAACCCCCCACACCCCATCAGTTCAGCCACTCCTTGTGCCCACCCTCACCTCTGATCATCTTGAAGTTCTTCACATCCCTCTCCCAGACCTGGATGCTGCAATGTGGTTCACTTCTCCCCCTGACAGCCGGAGCCCTGTTGCCCGGGGATGACGGCCAGAGCCCTTCCTCGCAGAGCTGGAAAAAAAAATCCTGACATTTGAGAGTTCTATGCCGAGATCATGAGTGAGGCTTAATTTTACTTAGAAATCATGTCTCTTGCAATTAATTGGTGAGAGTTGGCATGTCTGGGAGCCAGGGTCAGGGTCCCCATTTCAATCCCCTCTGGCTGGCCCATCCTTCCCCAGCAGTGCATGACTCCTGAAGATGTTCCCGTGCATCTAAGTTTTGTTGGGCCTTCCTCTGGGCTTGTGCCATGCCATTGAAGACTCAGATTCACACACTGGTGGGATCTGCGCTTACCCTGCCACTATTTGGTAAGGGATGCGGGCTCTGGGAGGGAGTTAGGGTGTGGGAGGGGGTGAGGGGTGCAGGCTCCATCTAGGCAGTGCTTATCGCAGGCGGCTCCCAGAAGCGACTGGCATGTCCGGCTCTTAGGCTCAGGGGTGGCCAGGTGGCTCTGCTCGCTGGCCCCGCCTGCAGATACCACCCCCGCAGCTCCCATTGGCCACGGTTCCTGGCCAATGGGAGCTGCAGAGCTGACTATCGGGGCAGGGGCAGCACGCGGAGCCCCTATGGCTGCCCTTGCGTCGAAGAGCCAGACATGCCAGCCGTTTCCGGGAGCCGTGTGGAGCCAGGGCAGGCAGGGATCCTGCCTTAGTCCCACTGCACCACTGATCGGCACAGTCAGTGGTGCTGACTGGAGCCGCCAGGACAGGGGGAGGGTCCAGGGCTCCCCACAGTGGCCCATGCTCCTTGGGTGGCTCTTACTACTGCCAGGCTCCGGTTAAAGGGTGGGGCCTCAGTGGGAAGAGGAGGAGCAGGAGGCGGGGACTGTGGCATGCGGGGGTGACTAAGGCCCATCTCAGTTGCCCACTGGTGATCATCAGCTCCCCCGCCACAAAGTGTAGCCCCTGTCGCCACCATTCCTCACCTGACTGAGGCTATTATGCCAATGTTAAAAAGTGTGTGGGCATGGCCCCCCTAACCTCCCCCCCAAATGTTCTTTGTGCCCAGGCCTCCAATAAATTTTATCCACCTCTCCAAAGCCTTCAAAATAAAACTTAGGTGATGCCCAGGCCCCAGGGGGTCTTTTGCCCATGGATGAATTTCAGTTAAGTGAAGATAGTATTACAATATTATTTGAATTACTGCAGCACTTAGGAACCCTAGACACAGACCAAGATCCTGTGCTAGGTACCTGAGTGATTCCACTGCATTTTGATCTAAAAGGCCTTCTTTAAATCATATTTTAGAGGTTTTCCAAACTGTTTATCCTGTCTACATGTATTTATTTTCTCTTTTGCAGGATTTACCTTTGGTGCTGCCAAACTAAAAACATCATAGTCCTGCCCCTGGCTGGTTGGCAAGCTGTAGTTAAAAACAAAAATGGAAATACAAGGTATATTTCTTCTCTATTGTAATTTTCCTGTTGTGATAACAGGGTATCAGATTGAAGACATAACCTTTACGTTCAGGTATTTTTGCAGCTGTGTTTAAACCAAACATTGTCCTTTCCTCAACACAATGTCCTTGTTTTTACAACGGGACAGTACGTTGTGGGTGTTTCCTGACAGAGTGAGATGTTTAGTATCCAATACTTGTTTAAATGAAAATATTGCCTTTGCTGGGTTTTTTCGAGCAAAATGGGATCTCTCCACCTGTCAGATAAATACTGTAGCCCCGCGGGGCCTGTATATTCTGTAGCACAGCTGACCTCAGTTGTCGCAAAGCCCCTTCAGGTATGTCTATCTGGGGATAAAAAACCTGTTGTTGTCATGAGTCAGCTGATTTGGGCTCACAGGGCTTGGATTCAGGTGCTGAAAAATTGCTGTGTAGACATTTGCACTCGGGTTGGAGCCTGAGTTCTGGGACATAAGAACAGTCATACTGGGTCAGACCAAAGGTCCATCTAGCCCAGTATCCTGTCTTCCGACCGTGGCCATGGCCAGGTACCCTAGAGGCATGAATAGAACAGGTAATCATCAAGTGATCCATTCCCTGTCGCCCATTCTCAGCTTCTGGCAAACAGAGGCTAGGGACACCATCCCTGCCCATCCCGGTTAACAGTCATTGATGGACCCATCCTTCATGAATTTATCTAGTTCTTTTTTGAACCCTATTACAGTCCTGTTATAGACCCTGCAAGGATGGAGGGTTGCAGAGCTTGGACTCCAGCCTGAGTCCAAACATCTACGCAGCAATTTTTAGCCCCATAGCCTGAGCCCCACAAGTCCGAGTCAGCTGACCCAGGTTAGCCGCCGCTGTGCCATGGGGCTTTTACCCCTGTGTAAATGTACCCTCAATGTCTGCAACATAGAGACACTAAGGCCACGTCTACACTACCCGCCAAATCGGCAGGCAGCAATTAATCTTTTGGGGATCGATTTTTCGCATCTAGTGTAGATGCGATAAACCGATCCCCGATCACTCTGCTGTCGACTCCAGTAATCCACCCCGCCCAAGAGGTGGAAGCGGAGTTGACAGGGGAGCGGCGGCAGTGGACCCTGTGGTGTCCTCACAGCACGGTAAGTCAATCGAGGTACATCGACTTCAGCTATATTATTCATGTAGCTGAAGTTACATCGACCCCCCGCCCCTAGTGTAGATCAGGCCTAAGTTAGGAGCTGTCATGCTGCTGGACAGAGCAGAGAAGCAGTTTTCTTTGTGCTCTTGAGTTAGAGGCTAAATCCCACAATCCCAGGTGCTTGGAAAAAGTAGGGCCCTACGAATGTGACTAAAGTGTTAATAGCAGACAAGCAGAGACTCTATGCATTACAGTCAGTGCAGTCTATGCCAAACAAAGGCTGAATACAGTATCACTTAGCTAGTAGTCTGTTAGATCCCAGTAGATGTCTGAGTCTGTTGTTTTCTTTCTAGCCGTGCTATTACGAATACATTCAATTGTACATGAAATCAGAGGTTTCAAATGAAGCTTTTTTGCTATTCTCCATCTAGCTGGCTGCAGTTGTATCAACATTAAATCAGACCTGATCATCTAAGGACCCTAACCCAGGCAGGTAAAATATGGTATCACTAGAAATCAGTGGGGGCTGATGCTCGAGTTAAATGGGGGCTTATGGTACAGGGCGACCATCCTCATTGCAAGGGTGACCAGGGTCTGCTGCATGAGGGTTTTAGTCAGGGAGCTTAGGGAAGTCGAGGGGAGATCTGGGAGGAAAAGAGTGCCCACTCTTCCCACCACCTAATCACTCCATCCCAGCTCCATCCAACAAGCCATCTCCTCTCTGCAACCAGACCAGATCTCCTCTCAATGTCCTCCTGCCTCCCCCACGCCACCGCCACAGTGTGGCAACCCACTTCACCCCCACTCAGCAACAGAACCTGTCTGATTCCCCCTTACTTCCTTCTGAGCAGGCTACCCTGATTGAGGCTCAGAATTCCCTTCCTCCCCAATACTGAGAACTGCCCCATAGCTCCCACTCAACCCCCTCATCTCAGGATTCCCCCTCCATCCATCTCATACCTTGTACTAAGCTCAGCAACGCCCCCACTCCTTCTCATCTGAGCCTTCCCACTCTAGGCTTAGAAGCCCCCTGCCCTGCTTTGCCAGATGTGGAGGTGCGGGAGAGGAAGTGGCATGGACTCCAGGTGGGGATGATGTTTCCCCAGGCTCACTGAGTCCCAGATGTGTCAGATGCAGGCATCAGGCATAGGGGACTCACCACTGAAGCACGTCCTCATGGTCAGGTGTGATGCAATGGCTCTCTCCCTCCTGGCATCCCCTTCTGATAGCTGCTCTGGCCTCTTGGGGTCAAACTTCCTGTTTAAGTCCACACCTCTTTTGGGGTACGACAGACCAAAGTCTATGTAAAATAATATCCAAACTTCACTTTCTTCAGTCCCTCTTCCTTGGGGCTACAAGGACCCCTGGGTCCTTATCCAGGGTCTTCATCACACAGCACTCAAAGAAAACTCAACTCAGATCATTCTAGTTCCACTTCACTCCCCAACATTGTACCAAAAACTCTGTCAGGATTGCCACAGTGAGAACCCTTCGTCTCCTGCTGTCTTGGTACTCTCCGTCTCCATTCTGTAATGAACCATCCATCAGGCCTGCTGCAGTGAGAGCCTTTGCCTACTGACAGCCCAGACCCAGGGTTTTCCCTGCCTCTAGCTGCCTTCCCTGACACCCTCAGTTTCCCAGGCTCCCTTTCCAGGTCCCATACCCTCCTTCTTCAGGCTTCTCACTCAGACTGAACCAAATGCCTTCAAACCTTTCTTGCTCTTATTTCAGAGCTCAGACTTCCATCCGCCTTGGGCCCCTCTAGTTCTGATTCCAATCTTCTTGAGCCTTTCACCTAAGAGAAGAAACTGGGTTTCCTTCCTGGCATTTCTGCCCACTACCCAGTGCTCCTTTATGAAGGAGTAATAGAGGGGGAGGGATAGCTCAGTGGTTTGAGTATTGGCCTGCTAAACCCACTCAAGGGTTGTGAGTTCAATCCTTGAGGGGGCCATTTAGGAATCTGGGGCAAAAACTGGGGATTGGTCCTGCTTTGAGCAGAGGGTTGGACTAGATGACCTCCTAAGGTCCCTTCCAACCCTGATATTCTATGATTCTATGAAGACCTAGATCCTCTCCATCTGGGTGCAAGAATCAATTATGCCTGACACCCCTCCAGGTGCCACCCAGGGGCCTAACTGGGCACAGGATCCTGCTAACTCAGGGTTAACCACTGTGGGGTTTATGCACCTACCACAAGGACACACAGTCTGCTCTGAGGGACTAACATGAATTTGCCTTGCACAGACCTGGGAATACCAGCTGGGCATCTGCTCTTAGCCCATATGCTTCAGGGACTCCTGGTGAGAGCAGGTAGCACTGCACTCTGAAAGAAAACAGCTACACTGGCTTAGGATTGTTTTTGTTTTTGTTTTTTCAAAACAATACTTTTTTTGATTAAACCTTTTGCAACATTTTTTTTTCTTAGATTATCATCAGTATTTGAAATTTCAAGAAGTTTTGATGAGGCTCTATAGCTGCTTGAAGAAACGGGAAAAGCTTCCAAAAAATTGAAAAATGTTATCTATTTATGCTTTTGAAATGTCAAACTTTGAAAAATTTCAACCAGCTTTATGATACATCAAAACACCCCATGTATAATAGATTTTAGAGCCCGAATTCCTAGTTACCATCCTCCCCCTGCTACAAATGGGAAAAAATGGACTATAGCAGTATCTTTGAACTGGATGGTATCTTCTGCCTGTACCACTCCTGCGCTAATTATCTATTGCCAACGTGTCAGATTCTTTGGAGGGCTGTCTGAAATGTTCCTGACTATATAGCACATAGAGCCTGGATAATGCCTTTTTTTATATCGGAAACAGTTATGTATATTCCTATGATCTCTTTCACTCCACCTGCTACCAATCATTTCAGAAGACCTCTGCTTCTTGCAAGCCTTATAGCATGGAGAAGGATGCTCTTCGTGACTTTGAAACCCTGGGTTGGGAGTGGAAACAACTCTGAGCTCAGCCTTCAAAATGCTCAATTAAAACAGTGTTAAACCACAAGCTAGAACTTGGCTTGAAGCTACACCTGATCTGATACTATGGAGAGACAATAAACATGAAGCCCCAGACACCCAGGAGGGGTTTATATTATAGATAGATTTCACACACCATACCTATCACCCACATATGGCAGTCACCACGAGTTAATGGATGTATTGTGACAAGGGTATTAACATTTATAACCCTTACCCAAGCCCTAACTAGGGCCAGAGAATAAAGTGCATTATCTTACTAGTATTCCTGTGTGTCACACCCTTATCACAACCCATGCCTATATGTTTGTATGAGAGAGAACAAAGTGAATTTGAAGCCAGTGGTGACTTTAGTTTAGGAACTCTGGGAAAAGTTCTGTCTGCAGTTCCTCCCATACAGGTCCATTGCTTTTGGATGAAAATAAGGACAAAATATGTTGTTTATCTTCTACTGTTCCTGGTTCTCAAACTTTAGAATCAATATAATATTTGAAAGTGAAGAAAGTAATGCTGGCAACAGTATACATTTATCCATGAGTCAAAGACAGAAATCACTCCCATGCCAGCCTCATAAACATCTTTGGGAGTCTGGTTTCACGAATAATATACTGAAGACCATGTCATCATCAGTCTGAGCAGTTGCCACATTATAATCTCTATTAGGGTGCATTCTAAAACAGTAGCTGCCTCATCATAGGGTTGGCAATGTTTCTCAGCCCTGCTCTTGGGAAGTGTGGGTTTACGCTGGCTTTCTGCCTGATACACGCCTAATGCAACTGAATGTGGCTTGTGTATAACGGAGGGTTGTTCTGTTTGGGAAGTAATCCTGCACCAGTGGACTGGAGGTTAGGTCCTTCAGTATATGACGAACAGGCAAAAGCTTGGCTAGAATTACATAGATTGCACTTGTTTAGTAATTATCCATGTCATTTTATCAAAGTCATGAGACTTTGACTGGGTTGTTGCGATGAACACTGAACATTGTAATAGGACTGTGGTACAGTGGCCTTATTCCAACTTTCTTCTGATAGGAGAATTTCTACCACTTTAAGAGATGTTCCCTGTACTTATCATTCAGGAATACCAATAGAACCAGTAATCTCTCGTAAACTGTTAGAAACTCTGTGTGCGCTCACTATACCATCCCTGAAATAAATACTGAACTGCGGTAGCCAAATAGTGGTCTTAATGTTATTGCCACTTAGAAGGGAATATTATGCAACTGATAGCCATAGAAGGATGCTAATAGACACATATAGGGACATAGTGGTGAAAAAATCATTTTAAGGGGCATTGACCATTTTCTTTTTAAGGGGAGATTTTCAAAGGCACAGTTTTTCACACATCCAGCTTGCACATGCATCAGGAGTTCTAAGTGTAATTCTGGGGCATATAAAAGTACACCTTTGAAATTCTGGCCCATTATGCTGTCTATCATGTGAAGGTTACAGATTAAAGTTTATGGGGCAAATTCTGCTCTCAGTTACACCAATGTATGGCCAGAGGAACTTAACTGAAGTCAATAGAGTCACTCCAGACTTGCATTCAAAACACCAGTGTAATTGGACCCTTTTCTTCAATGTAACTTTTGCAATCTTCATTTATTATATATGATCATAATTTATGGACACTCCACATGCACATGCAAGTGAAGATCATTTGGGTCTTTGATTAAACGATGAGTCTGTTTTATAATCAAAGTAATTTGTGCTCAGTTGCACACCAAAATCTTTGCAGCGATTTCTGTCTGTGGGAGTGGAGAAGAGGCGTCGCTTGCTGACTGTAGCCAAGCTATTCATTTTAGCTTACACCATCAATTTTAGTTGTGACTCAGTCCTTGCAATTCATTTGCTATGGTAAGCTATGCAAACACTAATTACTGAGGGCCACACGCTGATCTCAGTTACGCCACTGTAAATTCGCAATAACTCCACTGATTTCAGTGAAGTTACACTGGATTTACTCTGGTGTAACTCAGATCAGAATGTTGGTTTAAATCAGGGTGAGAACAAGCCACACAAACTTGGTGTTAATGATGCTGTGCAGTTAAGTTTTGTCCTGTTCCAGCCTTTGACTAGCTGTTAACTTACACTTCATAGCACCCACAGCAGAAGTGCCCGGTAGAGGCTATCTGACTCTGACTAAGTGCCATTTGGCCATACCTGAGGACGAGAACGTTCAGAGAGAGATGATCACCAGTGTCTGAGCACAGGCATGGGTGACAGGAAGCCTGAGTTCTAATCTCAGCTCTGACACTTGTAACAAAGCGCCTCTTGGTGGGTCATTGGCAGAGGAAGCAGAACCTGAGGCTTCTGATCTAAAAGCGTGAGATTCTGCTGCCTGAGCTAAAAGACAGTGCTCTGGTAGCACAAAACCAGTGGCAGACTCAAACTAAGCTGTGATCGAGGTTCAATGCTGGGGGGCGGGGCAGCAGGCATTTTGTTAAAAGGAGGTAGCATGCATCCTCAGAGCACCCCAGTGCACAGCAGGCTCATGCCTGCTTCTACCACTTCATGAAGTGCTCAATGAAGCCATGGCCCCACCTAGTACATCACAGCCAGCCTCATGGGCCTCCCAGGGGAGTAAGGATGGAGCAGTCATGTTGATACCCTGAGGCCAGGGGCGGCGGCTCTGTTTGGCCCTGAGAGGCCACTTTTTCAGTAGGGGAAAAAAAGATGTGTTCTTAACTTGTTAGCGGGCACACAGTGATTAACAAGGTGAAAGCCTAGTGAAGATAAGGCAGCTTGTAGTTTTCAGTGTGTTAGCAGATGGGGCTACCTCAACTTGCTAGCTTCATGTTAAAACTACAAACTACCTTGTCTTCACTAGGATTTTACCTTGTATGAGTTACCACATGTCGGTTAAGGGCTTGTCTACACAGGCCACTCAGGAAAGTTAATCTGAATTAATTTTTAAAGTGTCTTAGTTAAACTGCATTAAACCTCTATGTGGTTTATTCATAATTAAAATGGCCACATGAATTAAGCTAAACTGAATTAAAGCCATTTTAATTCTGAATAAGAACATCCACACAGGATCTAATCCACTTTTAATTCACTTTTAATTCATTTTTAATTTAGTTAATTTGGACTAATTTTCCCAAATATCCCCATATAGACAAGACATTGCACAAATTAAGACGGCATCTTTTTTCCTAGCGAAGATGCTTTGACGATGCAATGAGATGGGGAAAAGCTCCGTGCATCCTCTCCACCATTGTGTGTCATCAGAAGAGGCAAAGATTTATCTATCCTTCCAAACTCTGTGTGGGCCCTGCCATTTTTCAAGTATTTCCCATCAAAAAGTGATACTTTCAAAAATTACCTCAAATTGTAGTGATCCAGCACCTAATTCTAGTGTTTGATGAGTCTCATACCTCCTTAACTTCCAGCCCTGGAATTGAGACTCCATTTTGTGAGGGGATTACTTGGGCCCTGTCTCCATCTCAGGGCTGACATTGTGTCTCGAGGAGTTTTCATTTACCTTGTTTTGTCTGACAGAAACAAATCCTGAAATCTTTTACTCAGACAAAACTCCCAATGGGCCAATCCTGAGGTCCTTACTCGAGTCTGTGTCTACCTCTCCTTCCATCCCCTGCCAGGATCCCCTTGAAGAGCTCCTTTCCTATTGAGGGACATGCTTGCCCTGTCCTGCCTCTCATGGAATAGTCCATGAGATCTGCCCTCAGATCTCTGGCAGGCCAGGGACATCCATACGATGGCCTTATGCCTCCCTAGTGCCCCTCCCGTCAGTCCTTGGCATCATGGCCTCATTGGAGCCATACTATCTGGAAATACATCTAGCTATTGTGGTCGTTGAGGAAAAGCTCCAGGAAAACAGGGCTTTGCAGGACTGGAGGAGGACAATGTGTATCTCGCCTGGACTTCCCACTCCTTCCCTTTCGCCCGGTCTGTTTCCTCCCTCCCCCTTGCATGGACCCCAGAGCACCCTCTGTGGGTTCTGGAAGGAGGAGGGATTAGTGCCACGGAGGCAGTTTACTCAGCCTCTTCCAAGCAAGATGATGGAGGATCCCTTCCATTCACAATATGGGCCTTCATTCTTACTTCAGTAAATTCCCTTTGATGGGAATCCCTGGGCATTTTCTGGAGCAAGTTCAACATCTGGCCATTGTTGTGGGATGGAGCTCAGAAAGCAAGATACTAATGCAAAGATATCTTTCAGATAAAACACTTTAACAATACACGTATACAAATAATATTGTACATACAAATGGCAAGCTAAAGATAAAATACAATAGACACAACATGATCCACATCACTTTAGCTTGTGTTCAGATCAATATCCATCAGCCTAAAAAGAGTTGACACCTCTTGGAAGATTTTGCAAAATATTTTAGCATGAAATAGTTCCAGCTATGCAAAACCAATTCTCTGTATTTATTTCCCCCTTGTTCTTTATTACTAACTACAAGAGATTGGTCTGAATCAAACATTCAGATCTGGATCCAGATTTCAGATAACCCAAAGCCTATGGAGATGTACAGACATGGGGTTTTGATCCAGGAGGATTATCTAATAAATGTGCAATGAAAATCCTCCATAAGAAGCACCGAATCCGGCAATCAGTAACCATCATGCATGGAGTTCTAGCAAACTGGAGTTCCAAGCTAAGAGTGAATTTCCTAAAATGGGTTTGTTTCTAGGCAAGTCCAAGCACTAATATTTTCTGATCCAGTTTCCAATTGGTTCAGATCCCATCCTAAAAAGACACTGGAGAGACACTTGTAGGAAGAAACTCCAATGTCTCATACTTGCCAAGTCCTATCAACTGGTCAGGTAGATGTGTTTCCGCCACAGTTCTGTCAAACATCATCATCATCAAGAACAACAAACATCCAAGTATTGTCTACTAAGCACTATTGCACCAGCCAAAGTGACTATGGTTGATGGCATCATCTCAAGGATTATGTAGTGAAGTTCCCAGAGCTGACTCAGTCCTGTGAATCCATGATGCTTTGGGGCAGCCCCATGGGCGACATCAGGCATGCACCCCTTTGGGCAACAATGGAGAGTTTGAGAGCACAGTGTGCTGACATATTTTTATTCATCCTGGCGACATGGCTAAAGAGCATGCAATGCCATTTTTTAATGTAGTTATGGCATTTCACAAAAAGTCGAGCCACTTTATACTTAGGATTTGGTACTGACAGCACATGTGGAATACCTCTAGCCAATCCAAGTCTATCTGTAACAGGGTCCAGGTTTCTTACCCATATAGCTATGCAGGTGGTACACAGGTTTGATAGATCCTGAACTCTGTCAACGCAAATACTTTTTTCATATGCAAGTCATGGACTTCGTGCAGGATGCAGTGAGATCTAATCATTGGAGGATATCTGGTTTGTTGTGACCATTCGAATTCTGCTTGCAGCCTAGGTAGATGAACTCATCAATGCTCTCCACAGTGCTTGACCCAACCTGCACCAGGGGATCTGGTGGCCCAGCTGTGAGGTTATGTAGCTTGGCCTTCTGCCAAGAGATGTTCAACTCCAGAGTTCCGGCAGTGTCTTAGAAACCTTGAAGCGCGGGGTTAAAATTCTTTGGCTTCTCCACATGCAAAGCAGCAGCATCGGCATAGTCTTGGTCGATGAATACTTCTTGACCAAACTTGATTCTGAATTGTGGAGCAGCAAGTCCTAGTATCTAGTCTATAGCTTGACAGAATAGTTCCAGGATGAGAATACATACCTGCACATACCTGAAGTTGTGTAGGAAGTGAAACATGTGGAAAGCTGTGAACCACCGTGTGCTCTTCCACCATTACCAGTGTGAATATCACACCCTTGCCCCCTTTGTGACAAAGAGATGTTACACAAGATCCTCATCACTGATGACATCTGTTCAAAACAAATGGATTACTCTTGTGATGCTGTGTATGAGAAAGATGACCATTTGTATCATTGTTGCTACCACTGTTATACAATTGCAACATATCTTGTACAAAGTATGTCATGAAAGGTGACAATGGACAAGTTATACTTTGCGAAGTATGATTATCCTGTTTGTGTGTATCATCTTTGTATCTGAAGTTATGAATATTGGCCATGGATTTGCATCTTAAACGTGTGTTGTATTCCAGGGTGATACCCCTCAGATAAAATTTGCATTAGGGCTAGACAGCTAGATGTTGACGGCCCATGAAGGACACTCCACGCTCACAATGGGCCATTGGGAAACTCATCCTGTCCAGATAGCTCTTCCTGAGGATGCCTCAGACAGCGAGGAGCCAATGGTCACCCCCTGTGATTCAGTGAAACATGTAAGGGCATGTGGTATGCTCAAGTGACCCTGGACTCCATCTGGACCAGTAAACTTCCACAAACAGGGTTGTGGGCTTTTTTTGGGAGAGTAAATTTCCATGCACATGGCAAAGGATATAAAAGACCCCTGAGACAATTCCATTTTGCCTTCTTCCTGCTCTAATTCTCTGGACTGTGGATTTACACCTAAAAGGAGCATCTTGAACTATGAATTTAGGACTTCCCAATTTTTTGGAAGTTACCAGAGAGACTTTACAAGCCAGCACTATATTCCATCATTGCTACAAACCTGATCTAAGGACTTTGCAATCATTTCTATGTATATGATCTATTAACCATTTATTATACTCTTGTCTTTTATTAATAAATCTTTAGTTAGTTTACTAAGGATTGGCTGACAAAGTGATATCTGGGTAAGATCTGAGTCATATTGACCTGGGGATATGTGTCTGACCCTTTGGGATTAGAAAAAACCTCACAAATGGTGAAATGGGTTTTCAATAACCTTTCACCATATTAGCTTGGGTTGCCTGGATGGGAGCCAAGGGCTGAAATGCCTAAAGGGGACTGTGTTTGGCATCTGATTGACCAGTGTGATACTAGCAGAATTTCTTTTTTTTCCCCTGAATCTAATTATAGAATAAACCACCAGCTTTGGGGATTGTCTGCCCTATTTCTTGCAGTCTTCCCTGAGTGTAGCATTCTCAGAGTGGCCCATCCCAGGCACCCGGTCACAACTCTGTTGACTCAAGAGACCTAATGTAAATGTGAAAAAGAGAAATCAAAGCAGCTGGAGTCTATTGTGTAATCAAGGCAAGTATTAATAAATCTTCGGGTCATTCTACTTTTCTTTTCTGTTAAGGAAAAAAGCGTGACTAACTCCTACCTTGCATGCTAATTGTATACATGCGGAAGTGCCCTGCTAGGCCAAAGAAACGTAGATATGAATCTTATGAAAAAATGTTGAAATTGTTCCACCAATTAGTTGGGCTTCTCCTACACAAGAGAAAGGCAGGACAGGACTAGTCTGAGCTTCAATTTATTCAAGTCATTCAACACTGAAAGCAGGTTTGAGAGGAAAATAAATTATTTTAGGGGCAATGGCAGGATAGAGTCAAATAATGGGCCAAATCCTTGGTCCTACTTAAATGGCCTGAAGTAGTGTAAAAACCCCTGAAGGCTGGGAGTGAGGCACTCATGCAAATTCCCTCCATGGGTTCCTAATTTCCCTCTCTTTTCTATAGAAGCTATTGAATTTACTGCAATCCCATTTTCCCATGCTGACAGTGGATCACATGCCATGTGCTGATGTGGGGACCTATTGCTCATAAACAGGGCCTTCAAGACACTGTCCTTGTGTGCCTGAGTGTGGCAGAGGACTAGACTGTGCTATTAGAACAAACTTATGTGGCCACTGTGAGGTGGCCATTATTCCACCTGAACTCTGAGTCTGGAAGCTGTCCGGGTCATTCAGTTTTGCTGGATTTTGCACTAATCAGACACTTGGGATGGCCAAATTTGGAGGTCCTTATTCAGGCACAATTCCATCCAATAGGATTTGTCCTTCTAAGGACCTCGAGATGTGGCCCATTATCATTAATAAAACCCAGATCTGTGTTAAACATCGGTTACAAAACCCAAAACCACACGCACCTTTTCTGTTCCATTACAAACTCATCTCATCCCAGGTTTCTCAGAAGGGTAGCAAAGGTTTCAAGTGAATCTGGCCAGTGCTGAGTCAGCGTGAGCCTAGGTTTTGTGTTAAAACCATGCAATTCCTGTGTTATTTCCTTCTTTGGACACACAGTGGTTAAGAGTAAGTTTGTATTTTCCAGAGTTCATTCAAACCATAAACTCAGGGGAAAGCCTCAAGGGGTCCAATTCTGAGTTCATTTACACAGGTTTTGCACTGGTATAATCCCATTGATTTGCAGTTTTGCCTAATTTACACCAAAGTGGGATTAGAATCAGATCCAGTGTGAAGCCAGCTGAATCAAAATCAAAAGAAAGGTTCACAAGACGCCTATGTAATTAGTCTCAGACACACCTAACAATAAGTTGTATATATAATGCAGCAAACTGATCTTTAGTACGTCCCACATCTCTTTGTATATAAATACAAATTCTACCTATTTTTCTTGGTGCCCTGATATTAGTCTCTCTCTACAAGTCATTGAAGTAAGAATAATAATCTAAGAAGCAATATTTAACACAATGTATCCTTAATATGGTGAGCTCATATTCTAGTACCCTGAAGATAATCTCTTCTCACTTTCGGAATGGATTAAAATCTCATACCTCTGTTACAACTCAGTCCTGCTCTTTCAGTTACATGGATATCTTATATCTGCACATACATACCGTATACAAGTAGCTGATTTTACAAGACAGATGACAATGTACACCCATGTGTCTGTGTCTTTTTAATATCATTTTAATGTTTTACTTTAATTTTTCATTTTAATTTGAGTGAATTTATAAATCATTATAGCTAAGGGCAAGTCTACCCAACAAAATTAAGTTGACCTAAGTCATTGGTTCTCAACCAGGGGTCCCTGGAGGGCCACAATCAGGTTTCAGGGCTCCACCAAATAAACCAGGGCGAGCCTTAAAGTCGTTGGGGCCCAGGGCAGAAAGCCCAAGTTCGAGTCCTGCCACCTGAAGCCAAAGCCTGAAGCCAAAGCCTGAGCAACTTAGCTTTGTGGGGCCCCCACTGTGGCATGGTGCCCCAGACAACTGCCCTACTTGCTACCCCCTAACTCCGGCCCTGACTTTTAATCGACTGGATATGCAGAAAAACAGTTGTTGTGGCACAGGTAGGCTGTGGAGTTTTTATAGCATGTTGTGGGGGGGCCTCAGAAAGAAAAATGTTGAGAACCCCTGACCTAAGCTACGTTGATGTACAGCCACTGCAGTAATTAAATCTCTTTTGCATGTCCACACTACACTCCTTGTATTGGCAGTGCACATCCTCACCAGGAGCGCTTGCACCAATTTAACTGTCAGTGTGGGGCATTGTGCGATGACTTCTGAAAGGCAGCAACAGTTGATGTAAGCAATGCAGTGTCTACAACGGCCCTGCATCGACCTAACTACATCGACATAAGTGCTACGCCTCTCGCGGCGGTGGAGTTATTAAGTCCATGTAGTGGGCGAGTTACATTGGTGGGAGCTACATTTTAGTGTAGATGTTTACAGAGAGGTCGATCTAAGCTGCCTTATGTCAACCTAACTCTGTAGTGTAGACCAGGCCTAAGGCTGGGATTGGCTAGAGACAGTTGTACTATGGGCTAGGTAATTTTTACCCAGCGCTCAGACAAAGCACCTCAGTCCTGACTTACAGTCCCTCTGCTGTCTTAGTTCTGGGTGTCTCATGAACATTGATACTGAACTGTTCTGAAACATGTGCGTGAATTTTAAGCGTGGACAGATGCCCATTTGAAACTGATCAGATCACAAAACTCATTCTCACTTTTGACTGGAGATGGGCAAAGAGTTCAAATCCAAGTTTGGTTTCAGGCTAGCATTATGGATTCATGTTTAAAGCCGAATTAGCGCTAGAATGCTGGTATGATTTCATGGTGCCAATTCTGAGAATTTTTCTAGTGAGGTTTCTACTGGATTGGAACCAGTGAGTGAAATCTGTTTTAGTTTAAGGCCCAATCCAGATCTGATCAGCAGAGCTAAGGATTCAGACCTGACCCACCCCCTATCTTAAGCGTGAAAAGGTTGAAATGCATTTTTCCAGTTTTAACCCATTTCCACTTGTGACCTGAGTTCCATTTGATCTTGGATCTTGATAGGTGCTCAAAATTATTTTAAAAGGCAGAAATTATCCAGACAAGCCTGCCTTCGTCTTTATGGCAATCTGCCAAAGACCTGATTTATTCATGCCTGTAAAAGGAGAGGTTTGCTGTTTTACTACATGATACTTAGAAATGTTTTGTCCAGGGATACTTCCTGCAGTGAAATCTGACAGTGCTGTAGTATGTAGCCAGTGTATCTAAGCTGCAGAGGATGAAAAAGACTGATAGCTCAATAGTCCATGTCTCTTGGGTACAGTACAAGATAGTTCCTACAGTAAATTTATTAGTACTTAGTCTAATCTGCTTAAACATCTCAAACAATGAGGCTTCCTCCCTTGGAAGACAGTTCTGCTATCTAACAGATCGCACTGTCAAGAAGCTGTCCCTGATATTCATCTTAAATTTTCTCCTTCTTAATTTCATCCCATTGTGACAGCCCCGAGCTACCCCCTGCCTGCACCCTGAGTGGTTTTCAAACTTATTGAACAGAGTCCCCCCTTTGAGTTATATTTTTCGGTTGCGTTCCCCCGCAACCCAGACAGGCTGAGTGGCCTCATGAGTGAATCGGGGTGGAGGTGGCGCTCCCTCCCAGGCCCCTGCTGTGCGGCGCTTGCTCTAGCTGTGCCAGCCCTTGCCCCCCGCCCCCCCCCCCCCAAATAGAAGTCAAACTATGCCTATGGCCAAGGGTCCCGGCCCGGAGCCCCACACTCCCCCTCCCCGACTGGGCCGTGGCATTTAATAGCATGTTGAGCGGGGCCTCAGCAAGAAAAGAGCTGAGAATCCCTGCCCTAGAATTCACTGCACGTAAATACAGCATTAGGATAAGGCTTCTGATGTTGGCATGTAATTTGTTTGGATAGGGAAAGGTTCATATTTTCTAAACTCTTGTTTATTTTTACATTCCAATTCTTAACAGGATTTCTCTTTGCAGGGCTGTTAACAAGACTACCTATTAGCAAATGGAAAGTTAAAGACAGCACCAACAAAAGAGCAGGAAGATATTATCCAAGTGTTATCTCTCATCCAATCCAAATACTTCCTCTTGCTCCATTTACTCAGAGGAATTAAGAGCAGGTGAAGGTAGGACTGTATACTTACTGATAATATCAGGAACACACTTGAAAAGGAAGTAGCCAGTAAGCAGTTTAGGCCTGACTGCCTTAAATCTGCTGGGTATTGACCTGCTTTAACTGAAGTAAACCTGAATAGAACCATGCCAAGCTTAGGAACCATAGTATTATTAAAACATCAAGTAACATATCACTGTTATTATTGCAATGCAAATTGGAATGCTGAGAACCAAAACACATGCTAGATGTATCCAAGAGCAGTTCAATTTGTCTTCCATTATTATACTTTAACAGGGTACACCATTATGTTTCTCTGGCTACTTTACAGTACCTTTCACATACTGTACTTTGGCTTCTGATCACACTTCATTGTGATATGCATCAATCCCAGCCCATCCGGATAGCTCCAAACAGGATTTGCTAAGCAATTTTACCAGGTAATTCTTATACCTTAATAAAAATAATCAATCATTTTTTCAGAATATAGATAGTGTTCTGATAAGCTGATACAATTATAAATAGCCAGGATCTTTTATGAAGACTTTTATCAGCTTGTGCCATCAGTTTTCCAGCAGAGATTAACTATCCAAATAAATACACTAATTTTTCATATAACATTCTTAAATGTAGTTTTGAAAATGAAGTTTGGTCCAAGCAACGCCAAGCTTTGATCGCTACAGCAAAGAAAATGACATGTCAGTTCTGCAATACTGATTTGCTATGCATAGACTCAAGGGTCAGTAGAATAATGGACTATTGAAAGTACTGTGTCTAAATAGACTATGGGAGCTATTCTGATCATTAAAAAGATTGGTTTAAAAATATTCTCAAGATAACAGGTACAGCAGAGCCAACATTTCTCTCCATAATCATTTACATTGAGTGACATACTGGTAAATGTTATTGTGATGAAGTGGGAATTTTTTTATAATATTTTTATGAATCCTATGTGTGCCTTAGGTTCCCATATGTCTCCCACCAACATAGCACTGTGCACACTAGCACTTGTGCCGGCAAAATTTATGTTGCTCAGGGATTTTTGGGGTGGTTTTTTTTTGCCGACATAAGTGCTAATGTGGACAAGGCCTAAGAGACATACTGCTGCCTAGCTGTCTGATCCTGAATGGGTCATTAGAAAGAACTGGCTGAGGCTGACTCCATATCAGTGGAGAATCCATTAAGACACTGGCAAAGCCGATCACCAGAATATTAACACCCAGCAACCCACGACCCAGAGGGAGATGGATTTTCCCACCTTGCAGCAGGGAAGCTGAGCAAAGATCCCAGCTCGAGAACAAAGGACTGGGAATGTGTGGGGTGGGGGACAAGAACTGACTGCTGGAAGGAGTCTGCGCTCTCACCTGGGAAGTGACCAAGGAGGTCAGACTGAAAGACAGATGGAGGTTCACTAGAGCTTGGGTGGTCTCTGGGCTAACCAGAGTGGGCCTGAGCTATGCTTTTATCTTCCTTTCTCTGTGCTAACCTAAGGACTTCCTATGCTGTGTTCCATAAGAACATAAGAACGGCCATACTGGGTCAGACCAAAGGTCCATCTAGCCCAGTATCCTGTCTTCCAACCGTGGCCATGCCAGGTCCCCCAGAGGGAATGAACAGAACAGGTAATCATCAGGTGATCCATCCCATCACCCATTCCCAGCTTCTGGCAAACAGATGCTAGGGACTCCATCCCTGCCCATCCTGGCTAATAGTCATTGATAGACCTATCCTCCATGAACTTATCTAGTCCTTTTTTGAACCCTTTTATAGTCTTGGCCTTCACAACATCCTCTGGCAAGGAGTTCCACAGGTTGACTGTGCGTTGTGTGAAGAAATTCTTCCCTTTGTTTGTTTTAAACCTGCTGTGTATTCATTTCAGCATATAATAAACCCCACTGTTTTGACAATGCTAGTCGAGGTGCATTAATCCCTGAAGTGTATCTCTACCAGGAGTCTAGCTCAGTTGGACTCCCTGAACAGAGTTCATAGTGTGAAGCGGGAGTGCTGGCACTCCAGAGGTTCAGTCAAGGAGGTGGGGAGAGAGTGTGGCCTGCCCTGTTCAGGAAGAGTGAGACTCCTTGGGGGACTGGCACACTGAAGGGGTTCCTCAAGGGCCTGTTCCAAAGATGGGAGAGATTATAGATAACTGGCAGGTGAAAAAAAAGCATTAAATTAGTGTTTAAAATGTTAAGTGGCACAATTTCCAGATGTCAGAAACTCACTTTGTTGTCATTCTTCAGTTCACATGTTCGTACAAAGGAAGAGTGATTCGTGTTGACACCGCATTCTAACTGCAAATCCTCTTTGGCTTTGCCTAAGTCCCTTGTTCTTTGTGATATGTATACTAGCACTTAGCTAAAATGCCTCTTAGAATATCTTCCTGTACTGAAATGTGCCCTTTTTAATTGACAAAATATTTTGATCATGCAGTTTTTAAAATTAAGCAATGACAGACACACACTGTCCGGTACAATGTAGATGTTCACCAGCTATAATAAAATTATCCTGTGTCACTATTCAAGTTTAAGGCAGTCAGTACCAGTTGATAATACACACCATTCAAACCTAACAGATATCTGACAGGCAAAATATGCCTTGTTTGTTATATAAACAATTGGCGACTATGAGAACAACAAACATGAAATGTTAATGACTGTAGAAAAGTCAAATATTGATTGGGATATCTCTTGTATGTACTTTAAACACAGATTTCCTTGTGTATTTTCTTGCAGGAAAAAAAAAGCAAGCAAACATTCTAAAGAGAAGAGCAAACCTAGTTTTTATGGGTTGAGTGGCATAAGTAAAGAAGAACAGGTAGTAAAATATCCAGACTTTCAAGTACACAGTGATATTATTACCAGCATAAATATCCTTTGTGTATGAAACAATTCAATCAGCGTTAAGGATCTGCTGTCCGCATTTTGAAGGTACCTATGTGTCAGGTAGATTTTTTTAAAAGAGTATCTTGCACAATCCTATTTAAATCTATCAAGCCCTCAAATCTCTGGTCATAGAGTTCATGTAACACATATAAGGATGCACAAAATCACCTACATCTTTTCCAATGCACAGTGTTTAGAGTCTAATGAACTAATGGTTCAGATGTTCAGAATGCACACTCTCCTTAACAGATCCTATTCATTGTACCATTTACATATCGTCTACTGAAACAATATCAACATCATGGTGGCAGATTCTCTGCTAGTGTGAATTATAATCACTCCCTCAACGTCCATGGAACTGTGACAATCTACACCAACTGAGGATCTGCCCCCACTTTTAGCATATTCTGGGTACATCATACTTTCCTGTGGGAAACGCATTGGAGGGATGGAGAGGATCCAACAACATTCATGAGATTCCACTCATGGAGTTTCTGTAGCACATTTCCATCTAGGGCAGGGGCTTAAAGGCAGGGGCTCAGGTATTTAGTGATTCTGTAGCTGAAGAATTTGCTGAGGAATTCACTCTCTCGCGACTTTCATTTAAAAACATGTTTCTAGCTGATATGGTTGCAGAAACAACCTTGAAAATATGAAACTTAGCATAAGCCAATGCAGTGTTGCTTGCACTGAGTCTGTAAAGAGCCTGAAACAGTAGCTCAGCAAGGTGTGAACTGCCCCAGTCATCACAGTCACAGCCATGTGGACTAAACAATGCCACCTGATTTAGCATTTTTCCAGGATACCATGGAATTGAGAATTTCTGCCACAGAATTCCCCGTTTTACTGGAATCAGGTGCCTGGCATTTTGTTTTCTATCTGCCTACCCTGGTGGGACCTGGCAGCAGCTGCCTCTTGATCTCCAGCTTTCCCTACAGGGGGGAATTAATTACCCCTTTTCCTTTAGAAGGCACGCTGCCATTGGCTACCTCCTCCCATACAGTGCAGTAGCAGCCCTGGAGAGGATACACTAAGTCTTGCTTGGATATCCACGGAGTCTGAAAGGGATCAGACTGAGCACTGAAGCTGTGGCTTGACTCTGCCCCTTGGAAGCACACGCCCTGTTCTACACCTGAATTTTCACAGGCCCTAAGAGCTCAGGCCAAGGGGCTTCTGTAGGGTTCCATAGTAGAGGGAACACATCACAGAGCTGGCACATTGCTTCTCCTCTCCCTGGCCCCCTTGTGGTGTCAGAACAACGAGCTGAGGTGGAGTGGGGATCATGCGAAGTACCGTAAAGCGGTGAAAGCGTTACATGTTAGTCACGCTGATTTTGCAAGACATTTATCCCTTGCTACAATGGCCTGAAGCATTTTCACTGGCATGTCTCATAAAAACTGCACCTTTACAATGGACATGTTATTTGTGTTACTTGAATGTTATTTTTTTTTTTAAAAACTTGGACACATTTTGATTTTACCACCAGATGGAGTCTGGGAGAGCATCTGTTAAAAAAACATAATACAGTAAAAGCTGCATTATCTGGCACTTTATCAACCAGAAAGCTCTATTAGCCGGCATTTCTGATATCTCCCAATACAAATCTTCAATCTAGTAACCGGGACTAGTATACTGCCCAAGTTATGCAATTGCACATTCCGCACTCTACTTTTATGCAAGAGGCAGAAGACAAGTAAGCAAGTTGATATCAGGGATTTATTCAAAAAAGCAGCTTCCAGGGTGTGCCATAGGGTCATTACAGATTCAGCCCAATCTCCTACACCTTTTACATCTACAATGATAATGGATGTTGATAATGATGACCTTGAAGCACTGCAAGATCCTTAAGTGCCTTCTGATTCATCAAAGAAAGATTAAATTATGTTCAGTGTTGTTTTAGCCTTGTGCATTTGTAGTGATATATATATAGAGAGAGAGGCACCTATCTTATAGAACTGGAAGGACCTTGAAAGGTCATCAAGTCCAATTCCCTGCCTTCACTAGGCAGGACCAAGTACAGTCCCCTGACAGATTTTTGCCCCAGATCCCTAAATGGCCCCCCTCAAGGATTGAACTTACAACTCTGGGTTTAGCAGGCTAATGCTCAAACCACTGAGCTATCCCTCCCCGTGATCCAGGTGCATGCTATGCGCTGCCTATAGTGATATATACTGTCATAAGATAAACTACTATATAGAAAACTTTACCTGTATATAACCTAAGTGCTGCAAGAAACCAACCACTCTGCAGTGCAGTACTTCTACTGGATTGGTGAGTACCTGTATTTTATTTTATACTATTTTATACTTTATTCATTTCATTGTATTCTAATTCTTTCAAAATTGGTATTCCATTGGTAAGTATAACTCTTAGTTAACCAGAGTTTTTAATTAACCGGCACACCCCCCCGCCCCCGCCCCCCGCCCATTCCTCCAACATGCTGGATAAAAAAGCTTTTACTGTAATTAAAAATTCAAGTTTTAAATGATCACAAATAATTTTACTGGTCCATTTCTATTTTGCAAGAAAGACTCTCCCTTACTCTCCAGAGTGTGAATATGTATCAGTGCCTCATGATTTCCATAAGAATTAATGAGTTACCATGCATCACCATTTTCTGTATTCTTCTGCAACAAACATGACATAATGCTAATCCTGTATAATTTAAATCTTCCAGGCTTGATACAAAGAAGAACTAGTCTGATTTAGAAATTCCTTTCTGTGCCCCACCTCCACCAGACTGAGGGCAGGTGGCTAGCCTATCAACACTGAGAACACTGGAGAGAATGTAAGAATTTACTTGGAGGTTAAGTTGCATATTTCACTGAGGACTTGATAGTTCACCACTGAGGTCAATGAGATCTATAACATAGACTTCAATGGAAGCAGGAACAAGCCTTGCTCAGGCAATGCTTGTGCCTTCAAACCAGTTCTGCCTCATCACAAAGTATTCACTCACCATGGAAAGATTCACATGGACTCCCCTGGCAACAGAACTAAATTGGTTCTGCCTGTGTGGTGGGGGACAGGAATCTTGGAGTCTGCATTTCCTGTGCAAAACTGAGCTCAGTTCTGCTGGGGTCCCAGGATCTGGGTGGGCTGAGGCCAGGAGATGTGACCCTGAGAGGAACTTCTGGACATGGAGGGTCATTCAACCTACTCCAGCTCTTGAGCTACAATAGTGACTCAGTGGCTGCTCCACAACAGGTGAGGGAGAACTTCTCACCCTCCTACTCCGCCCAGGCATTATGCAGAGGATTTGCTTCATAATATAGAATTGTCAATACAAGGGAGTTGAAGGCAAAGCAACACAATCAAAATGGACCTCAGACTCCTGTATGATTCCACCATCTGTAACCACAGATAGTAAGATATAGTCTCTCACCACAACTATAACAGCAAATTATGATAAGAGATCGGTTGTAGCCATCCCGAACAGCCCTGACCAGCTTACAGCAGCTGGAGGGCATCCCATCATGCAGTCGAAATTCAAATAAGCTTCGAAACATTTCCTTATGTCTCAATGATGTTCATACACTCCTTGATTATCCAAAACAAACTGATCATCCTGCCAGGCCGACTGTTCTGGTTGCTTGAGAGCTTGAAAGATATGACTCCTGGTAGAGCCACACTTCAGGGATGAATGCACCTCGACAAGCATATGCAGAGACACTCAAACGGCATTGTCAAAACAGTGGGGTTTATTAGTCACCCTGAAATGAATAGGCAGCAGGTTTAAAACAAACAAAAGGAAGTATTTCTTCACACAACGCACAGTCAACCTGTGGAACTCTTTGCCAGAGGATGTTGTGAACGCCAAGACTATAACAGGGTTCAAAAAAGAACTAGATAAATGCACGGAGGATAGGTCTATCAATGGCTATTAGCCAGGATGGGCAGGGATGGAGTCCCTAGCCTCTGTTTGCCAGAAGCTGGGAATGAGCAACAGGGGATGGATCAACTGATGTCTGTTCCTGATGTCTGAACCTGTCTGTTCATTCCCTCTGGGGCACCTGGCACTGGCCATGGTCAGAAGACAGGATACTGGGCTAGATGGACCTTTGGTCTCACCCGGTATGGCCGTTCTTATGGAACACAGCATAGGAAGTCCTTAGGTTAGCATAGAGAAAGAAAGATAAAATCATAGCTCAGGCCCACTCTGGTTAGCCCAGAGACCAGCCAAGCTCTAGTGAACCCCATTGTCCAAACTCCATCTGTCTTTCAGTCTGACCTCCTTGGTCACTTCCCAGATGAAGGCGCAGACTCCTTCCAGCAGTCAGTTCTTGTCCCCCACCCCACACATTCCAGTCCTTTGTTCTCGAGCTGGGATCTTTGCTCAGCTTCCCTGCCGCTGTGAACTTTCTGTGTGGTTTACCAGAAAGTTTTGTGAGCTGACTGCTCTTTCTTTTTCCAGTCACTCTCTGTATCATGAGATGTGTGTGTTATTGATAAGTTTGTTCTGTGATGCTGACTTAATATCCATAGTCTCTTTTCTCTCTCGCAGTTTAGTAAGAAACCTTACAAGAGCTTTCCAGCACATTGATTTAGTTGCATTGTGTAATCCCTTTCATTTTAGTTCAAAAAGCAGCAATCCTTGCCTGTTGAAAGCACTCGCTACCATTTGCAAGTATTAGGTTATATTAGCAAAAATGATCTTCCTGATGTAGCTTTGGCAGTAAATGCACAGCTCTTGATACAAAAAGAAATAAGGTTAGTCTTTATCAGTCGCCTGGAGGAATTCCTCTTTCCTAACATAATACTGGCAGGGAGGTGGACTGCATGTCTTAATACCAGTGGTTCTCTTCCATTTCTAACATCTATGAATCTATGGGTAAGTCAACACAGAAAAAAAAAAAAGAACCCACGGCAGCAAGTTTCAGTGCCTGGCAGTAGTGTAGCAGCGGGGGGAGCAGGGGGAGCGGCTGCTCCCCCTGTGAGCACAAGCTGCGGAAGCGGCGCCTTTTTTTAGCAGCACTAAAAAAAGGCACCGCTTCTTTTTAAGCGCCACTTCTTGCACTCACCCAGCGGCGCTCTGGGTCTTCAGTGGCATTTCGGCGGCGGGTACCACCGAAGACCCGGAGTGAGTGATGACCCGCCGCCGAAGTGCCGCCAAAGACCCGGAGCGCCGCCGGTGAGTACGGGGGAGGCGCCTTTTTATAGCGCCGCTCCCCCTGCGCTCCGGACCTGGCTGCGCTACTGGTGCCTAGGTCAACTGACTTGGGCTCCGGGGGCTTGCACTGGGTGTTAAAAATAGCAGTATATACAAGGGGATTCGGGCTGGGGCCCAGGTTCCAAGTCCTTCCCCCTTCAACGGGTTTCAGAGCCCAAGCTCCAGCCTGAGCCCGAACGACTACACTATTCTTTTTAGCCCTTCTGCGCAAGCCCTTTGAATCCATGTCAGTTCACCTTGGCTCTGAGACTCACTGCTGCACGTCTTTTTTGTTGCTATGTAGATGTACCTCTTAGGGTATGTCTAACACAGGGATTAAAAAAAACCTGTGGCTGGCCCTGGGTCAGCTGCCAGGGGCTTTCAGGGCTCAGGCTGGAGCCCAGACATCGCCACTGCCCTGCAGCCTGAGCCCCAGTCAGCTGACCCAGGCCAGCTGCAGCTGTGCTGTGGGTCTTTTATCCCTGTGTAGAGGTACCCTTACAGGCTTGCACACAGAGCCAATCCTAAAGTGCTACCCACACTACAGCTGGGGTTGTCAAAGGAGCCAAAGGGACTTAGGTGCTGACTCTTATTGAAAGTGAAGGGAGATAAGTACCTCAATCACACAGGAACCATTGAAAATTTCAGGCTATATACACACACGAACTTTTCACAATTGAAATTTATCCACCTCTGTTGTGGGAGGTGGGACAACTCCTAACTCTGTGGATATTTTACCTCAGCACCTCCGCTGCACAAAGAGGGAGCAGCCAGAAGAGGAAGTGGCGTCGACTGCAGAAAAGGCAGCCATTGGTCACCTGCTATTTCCCCAACCCGCCCTCTTGCTCAGGACTAGCTTTACTGTAGAGGCAAAACAAGCAGTCACCTAGGACCAGAACATAGCAGAGACAGCAAAATGGTCTTAAATGTATTCACAGGTATGAGCTGGGGCTGTTGGGATAGGCTGAACAGTTCCCAGTTCACTAGGATGGCAAGACAAATGACAGGGAGGGAGGAAGTCAGGGGAGAAAATTTAACACGGCTCCCATGGGTGCAGACAGCCTACAGGGAACTAGCTGCAATATCTGGGCCTATGTTTGTCAAATAAATTATGGGTCCGGGTTTTTAAACATTTC
Organism: Macrochelys suwanniensis; assembly: GCA_033296515.1. Classification (NCBI taxonomy): domain Eukaryota; kingdom Metazoa; phylum Chordata; order Testudines; family Chelydridae; genus Macrochelys; species Macrochelys suwanniensis. The sequence continues at coordinate 242,326,527 of CM065776.1, forward strand.
AATCCTTTGATGAATTTTTGTTGTCAAAAATAAGAATTTTGTTTAAAAAGTTCCTCTTACAAACTTTTCCGATGAAAATTTGAATCATATTTTTTTCAGTTTTCCAACGAGATGGTTGGACTGTTTACATTTTCAAAAAATGTCATTGAAATAAAAAAAAACAGTAACAAGTTTTGGAAAATTTTTGCAATGCTTTGTGTCTGTAGCTCTGTTTGGTATCACTCATCTGTGGAGCTGCACTGAGAACTTACACAGTTTCAACTCCAAATAGTTCTACTTTCAACGGAGTATGGGTGTAAGGGTACAGCAGCTTTGGTGCCACTGTACTGCATGGGTCAAGCAGGTTTTGCACTGGTGTAAATTGCCTATGAATTGAAAGTGTTGAGGGCTCATCTTTTAGCAGACATTAGGAACCAAATATTTTGACATACTCTGAACACTTCAGTAGCTGTGCTTGACTACGGTTTGTCCTCAGGAAAACCTACTGTTATGAAATAAGTGCACAAACAGGCCACTTAAGAACCCTGCATTTCAAGTTCAAAGACTCTTGCAGCTTTTTATGATACTCAGTATGAGGTGGACATTAGGCTGATTTTTTCTAGCACATCTGAAGGGCTGAGAAATCATGTCTTGGATAGGTCTGGCAAAACATCCTTGAGGGATTTCAAACATAATATAGGGGAGATGTATCAGAGGGGTAGCCGTGTTAGTCTGGATCTGTAGAAGCAACAAAGGGTCCTGTGGCACCTTATAGACTAACAGAGGTATTGAAGCACAAGCTTTCGTGGGTGAATACCCACTTCTTCGGACGCAAGCCTTAGGAGATGCTATTTTTATCTGAATTAGCTGGGCCTAGTCTAGATTTGTTTGTACTATTTTTAGAAATGTACTAGTATCTTGGAGCTAAAACTCCTGGGCTTGAGAATCCTAATCTTTAGACTAAGAAGACTGAGCTAATTTTGCATCATTTATATAACTCTATAGAAGCTTCTGTATCCCCAGAGGGGGGAAAATGATCTGTTTGGAGCAGCTAAATTATCGACCACTCTAAAGTGAGGTTACATTATGTCTGTGGGTGGAGATAAGAAAATATGTTCAAAATAATATAATGGTTAGTGTGTATTGTACATATGCTCAGCTCATGCAATGTTATCTGAAGAAAGCTATTAATCCTAATTAGAGTTTGGCTATGGACACTGATTGGCCAATGATAGATTCTGATAGTCTGGTTGATCCTTTTTTTGGATGATGTTGCAGCCATACACTAACTCCAGATAGCCAGGACCTCACAACTGAAGCACACATGTAATCTTTGTGCCTATTATGTTAAATGGGTGTTTGCCTTTTAGTCTGAAAACTCTCTGGAGCAAGGATCTTTGTGTCTTATAGAGTGCCTGACAACTAATAATTAATAATGCTTAGTATTCACCTAACAAATAATAATTATTGCTTTTCAAGTTAGTCTCTTCCGTTGTAATCCTGTATGTGAAGAGTATTTTCTCTTCAAATGTATTACTGGAGCTTTCATTTTTCCAAGGTGAATTGTGGGTTGTTGTTTGGTTGGTTTTTTGGTCTCTGTTTCCAATCTTATTAAAATCCTGGGGATTATCTATTTGTTCCTACACATGTTCCTATCTCCCAGTTTAATATCAGTCCCAAACAACAACTTTTAAGCACCTAGAATCAGGGCCAGCTTTAGGCTGATTCCCCCGAATCCGGGGAATCGGGCCCCGCACCTAAGAGGGGCCCCGCAACATCCGAGAGGGGCCCCGCAACGTCCGTCGGCGGCACATCAATAGCTGCCACTGTCTCGGTGGCACTTCGGCAGCAGCTTGATAGCTGCCGCTGTCTCGGCGGCACTTCGGCAGCGGGGCCCCTTCGAAATCGGGCCCCTCACTTGCTAAGGCCGGCCCTGCCTAGAATCATAGAAATGTGGGGCTGGATGGGACCTCGAAAGGTTATCTGGTCCATTTCCCTGCGCTGAGGCAGGACCAAGTAAACCTAGACCATCCCTGACAGATGTTTGTCTCACCTGTTCTTAAAAATCTCTAATGATGGAGATTCCACAATCTCCACTGGTAACTTATTCCAGTACTTAATTACCCTGACAGAAATTTTTTCCTAGTATCTAACCTAAATCTCCCTTGCTGCAGATTAAGCCCATTGCTTCTTGTTCTTCCTTCAGTGGACATGGAGAACAACTGATCACAGCCCTCTTTATAATGGCGTGCGATGGGGTGTATAAGCCTCACACAGGCAAGGAAAGGGCCAGAGAGGCCCTGGTGGCAGGGATAGCCCCTCCCTTCTGATACTGTCAATCATATGTGATAGGAGGAGGCCTTTAAAATGGAGGAAGCTACAGTCAGCAGGGAGGGAAGGAGCAGGATTGTCCTAAGAAGCAGAATGCCGGAGCAACTCCTGAAGCTGTGGAGGAACCTCCTAGACAGGAAGCCTGCACCCCAACTCTGAGAAGAGTATGGCAGACTCCCAGGGTGAGAAAGACAGGCTGAGCCTATCTCAGAGATGCAGCCAGAGTGATTTCCCCAAACCCACTGCACTGCGGCTGGATCGTTGGCAGCATTATAGAGTTGGCACCTTCCACCTTGTTGCTGGACCGCAGGAAGGGAGTATCCCTGAACGCGTGGGGAGGTCCGTGACCTTCGTATTGATTCTCCAGCTGGAGAGACTTAAGGAGGCTCACAAAGGGACAATTTTTCTTGCCAATGTTAGGGAAGTGGGGCCCAGGTTGTGACCACCCAGTGTAGCTTACTAGGCATGGTCAGGTGCCCCCATCCCCTGAGGGAAGGAACCACCAAGGACTCTGTTACATAGCTTTAACATATTTGAAGACTGTTATCAGGTTCCCCCTCAGTCTTCTCACAAGACTAAACATGCCCATTTTTTTAAAGTTGCTTCATAGGATAGGTTTTCTAACCCTTTTATTATTTATGTTCCTCTCCTCTGGACTGTCTCCAATTTGTCTACATCTTTTCTTAAAGTCTGGCACCCAACACTGGACACAATACTCCATCTGAGTCCTCGCTAGTATTGAGCAGAGCAGAACAATTACCTTCTGTGTCTTACGTACAATGCTTCTGTTAATACATCCCAGAATGATGATAGGGCTTTTTTTTTTTTTGCAACTGCATCACATTGTTGACTCATGTTCAATTTGTGATCCACAGTAACACCCAGATCCTTTTCTGCAGTACAACTGCTTAGATGTGAGGATCTGCAGGTCCTTCTTCTTCATATGACTGATGTAGAGCAACAACTATAATTTTACATTTAGGTGGTTAAGCCAGATAATTGTGCCAGGAGTAGCAAGGTGTATTGCTGTGATGCTTCCTTCGTATTTGTGAATCAGGCATTGAGTCGTTATCTGTTTCATGGTCTTTTTTGGGTGACCACAGTTTCATACTGGAGAGTTTTTAATTTTCCATTTGTGCATCAAGTATCCGCATCTGCCATGGTTTATGCTGATGCAGTTTAGTGTTGCCCATAAGTTTAGTGGAAAATCGAAGCCAGGGATCTTCTTTGTCAGGTCTTTCACAAGGTATTTGTTTGTGACTTCTTGTGAACTCCGTTCGGCTTTCCAAGCTTCATCAGGATTAAAGTCGCATTGTCAAAGGTTAAGTGCAGTGGTCCAAAAGGGTTTGTGCGACTTCAAGCATTGGTGAGGGACATTATTAAGGTCCTGATGGATGGGGAGACATTCATTTTCCTCAATTCGTTGGACTTCCCGAAGGGTTGCGGCATCACAGCAAATGGAAGAAGTAACGTGTAATAGCACGGGCAGCCGGGGTGTTGGGGTCAACTTTAGGGTTCCAGTGATGCACCACGTTGCATTGTTCAGTTGGACATCAACAATTAGAGTGTGATTACTTCTGGTCCATACCAGTGCACAGTACTCAACTAGGAGTACACGAGGGCCATCACTGATGTCCGTAGCACTGATGCTGATGTTCCCCAGCTTGTGCTTGCCAGCTTCTGGACCAGGTTGATCTTTGACTTCATCTTGGTGGCTACCTTCTTCTTATGGTCATGGAAGGTTAGGGTGGGGTCCAACTTAACGCTGAGATAGGTAGGAGTGGGTCAGGTCAGAGTGGATCATGTCGCACAGTGTTGCCACAAATAGTCACTTTCAGGGTACACTTAGCGTTCCTGTTATCAAGATGGAATGCTGTGACTGTTGTTTTGTGGGGGTTTGGCTTAAGCCTCCATTTCCAGAAATATTCCTCCATGGTGTTTAGTTCCCTGTTCAAGGTAGACTTGATGTCTTTGAAGATGGCTGCTTGCGTTGCCAGGGCAGGGTCATCTGCACGCAAATTTGCACAACATCGTTGGCGGCATGTTGCTCATGTAGACATTGAAGAGCATTGGCGTGAGTGCTGAGCCTTGCAGCAGTCGGTTGTTGAGAAACCAGGGCGAGCGGACTTTGTTGCCCACATGGACACATAGCTGCCTATGGCTCAGCATCACCCATAGCAGGCATAGTGTTTTGAGGTAGGGAATGATCATTGCGAGCTTCAACATCAGGCCTTTAATCCAGACCATGTCATAAGCTGATGACAAGTCTTCAAAAGTTGCACCGGTCTTGGATTTCTTCTGGAAGCCGATCTTGATGTGTGTTGCAAGGGCCAAAATTTAGTTACATCAACTGCTTTTAGGCCAGACTCCCACTTGTTCTTTGTCCTGAACCCAGGCCTGTGGGCTGCTGCTGCATCCACAATGCCACCCAACAGCCCTACTAGTGACTGGAGAACTGGGAGACATAAAGCCTTTTGGCCCACTAAAGGTATTGCCCACAGGAACCTGATTGGAGGAATTCCTGAGTCCCTGCTTGGGCTGGGTACACTATTTAAGCCAGAAAGAGATACAGGAAGTTTTCTGTGCAGCTGGATGAATTCCTGGCTTGCTGCAATATCAGACCCTGCCTTCGCACCTGACTCTTAAGCACTGCCTTCATGGCTTTTCTCTGGTTCCTGCTTTCCTGACCTGTTCCTGGTTCCTGTCTTCCTGCCTTATTCCTGATCCCTGACATTGGTCTCTGACTTTGATACTGGCTCTGGCCCTTGGCTTGACTCCTGATTTCAACTCCTGCTCTGACCACTAGGTCTGACCGCCGAAGGCCCAGTTGTGACACTAGCCAGTTACCCCTGTTTTGTATTTGTGCATTTGATTTTTCCTTCCTAAGTGAAGTACTTTGCACTTGTCTTTACTGAGTTTCATCTTATTTATTTCAGACCAGTTCCCCAATTTGTCAAGGTTGTTATGAATTCTAATTCCGCCCTCCAAAATGCTTGCAAGTGCTGCCCTCCCAGCTTGGTGGCATCTGCAAATTTTATAAGCACACTCACCAATCTATTATAAAAGTCACTAATAAAAATATTGAATACTACTGGATCCAGGACAGACCCCTGCGAGAACCCACGAGATACATCCTCCCAGTTTGACAGTGAGCCGTTGATAACTACTCTTTGAGTACTGTCTTTCAACCAGTTTTAAACCTACCTGATAGGACCCAGTTTTGCACCCACCCATCTAGACCACATTTCCCTAGATTGCTAATGAGAATGCCACATGAGACTGTCAAACCCTTACTAAATATCAAGATATATCATGTCTAGTGCTTCTCCCATCCATTAGGTCAGTAACCCTCTCAAAGAAGGAAATTAGGTTGTATGACATGAAGCACGGGAGCAGTTCCACTGACATCAATAGAAGTACTCACATGCTTCAAGTTAAATATGTGCAAAAATGTTTGCAGAACCAGGGTGTGACAAAGTCAGACCAGACAGAAGGTGATCCTATTGGGATCCAGGAAGTGGGTGGGCTTCTCTACTAAAGGACCTCCCCCAGCCTAAGGGGAGTATCCACAGGTCTGGGATTCCAAGTGAGTACAGGGGAACAACTAAAGATAAAACAGGGATGGGAGTGAGGTCATAGGGCTAAACAAACGGAACCTGACGGGGACACCGAGCAGAGAATATCAGCCCTAGAATGGTAAAGGCTCTTTTCCCCATAAGCTGAAAAGAGTTTCCCTGTGGTCAACTAAGGCCACCTGGGTCCAATTAAGGGCTGCCTGTGACCTTTAAAAAACCCCTTTTCTGGTGAGCAAGAGGAAGGAGAGATGGGAGACAAGATGCACTGGAAGAGAAAAGGATTCTCCAGGTTGGAAGGCTGCTCTCCTCTCCATCAGGGAAGCAACCCTGCTAACAGACTGTGTGGGGAAGGACTGGTACCCGGAGGCCGGCATAGCAAGGCAATATTCTAGTGAGGGGGCAGGGAGAGGTATTCCCTTTTTGGTGTGATGAGCTTGTTTCTTTGTGTTGGCTGAAGAGTGCTCCTCGGGCCTACTCTAAGGCCCACTGTGTAAATACTGAAGAATTAAAAACCCAAGAGAGGGAAAAAAGCTCTCTGAAGTGGGACTGATTTACTCCAGACCCTCAACCCCTCGAGGGGGAAACCCTGCGCCCAGCAAGGCGAAGGAGGTGCCTTGCCAAACAGGGCCATAACCATTATTTCCTGTGGGAAAAAATGTTTAGAATTGTATTTGTTGTATAATTATGAATATTAGGGCACCTAGAGCCTTGGAAAGGTGACTATTATCTTAAATCTAAATAAAATATTATCCCTTTTACAATAACTAGGCTGTAAACTATGAGGCACCGGGAAATTTGGCATTGTCTCATTTACATTTGATATCTAAATTCACTGCCAGAAAAGGAGGATGGGTTCTTGGTATAATCAGGTTTCATGTCTAAGGTCTGCTTAATATCTATTTAACATGTCTCCCTGTGTGTCTGATTAGCTTTTCTATGCAGAGCAAATGTTTAACATCTCATTGTTAATTTATACTAAAAATGGTATTTTTTTCTTCATTTTCTTTTCTCAGACTTCACGTTGTGCCCTTCATAATTGAGCACTCTATAACCCCACCGCTGAGCCTTTCAGGAATGCCTCAATTTAATCACAGTGTACTATCGAGCAAACTATAATGAAGCCCTCTAACACAATGGAGAAAATCAGTAGTATGACAAACTGGCCACACATATAAAACACATTGTAGCTGTTGCCATTCTGCTTGTTGTAATGAGCGTATTTTCCTCCGGGCTTATTTGATTTTTAAACACATAAAGACTATTTATCTCTAAAGCGTAGTCCAGCTAATTTTGCACAGTAAATGTCTTAATTTCTTGGACAGAAAGAGTAAGCTTTCATCATAGCATATCATACAGAAAACAAATGATGGCAATTGCCTTGTTCCTTCTGCATTGGACACAAGTTGTTCCTCTCAGATTTACACACAGATACCCACTATCATTGTGCAGTCGAACTACACAGGCAACAAAAATGGTGTATTAAAAAAATCTGTGTATTCCTCCACTGTAGGACCTCGATCCTAAAGGAAGACACAGGTCCTTTAGTTTTGTATTGGAGCCAAAATTGTGTTTGTAAGAATGTCCTAGTCTACATTTGCTTCAGTGCAAACACCACATATGTTCCATTCTAGATTATGGTGAGTCTAGGTACAACAATGCAATTATGCACTTTCACCTATTCGCAAATGGCTTCATTAGTCTGGTCCAGATGCAAGATTTACTTTCCAAAGCTGTAAAATACTGCATCAGGCTGTTGGCTCAGGTCACAGGGTACTTAGCCTTTTAAGGGGAGATGGGTCCAGCCCCACCTGTCACACACTTTACTTGCCTCTCCAAGTGGAAAAAATGAGTAGCGTCGTGTGGCCTGGGGTAACCCAGGGGGATTGAAGGGAAACTTGAAGGGATTGAAGGGTAGCGATGGCTCTGTCGGGAGTCGATTTATCGCGTCTAGTCTAGACGCGATAAATCGATCCCCAAGCGCTCTCCCGTCGACTCCGGAACTCCAGCATGGCGAGAGGCGCAAGCGGAGTCGACGGGGAAGCGGCAGCAGTCCACCCCACGCCATGAAGTCCTAAGATATGTCAACTTCATCTACGCTATTCCCGTAGCTGAAGTTGCATATCTTAGGTTGATTCCCACCCCCCCCGCCCCGCCCCCAGTGTAGACCAGGGCTAGGAAACACTAGGAACTGCTGCTCAACAGAGAAGAGAGGGACACAAAGGAACAGGAGGACTGCATGCAGTGATCTTGACAGACACCCTCCCTAGCTCCCAACCCAGAGGCCTAGGAGTGCAAGCCTGCAAGGAGCGGGAGCCAGCTAGCTGGAGTGTGAAGAGCAAGTCTCCTAGAGAAAAACTTCAGCAGAGGCAGGAGTAAGAACCCTGAACCAAGGGTTGTGAACCAGTTACGAAGACTGGGTGGGAGTTGTTGTGTTTCCTTGTGAACTTTGTTAATAAACCCGGACCCAAAGAAGCGGTGCGATTTGACACTTGAAAGCCTATGTCAACGTTATTTGGGAGCACAAGAGGGAGAAACTGAGGCTGCGGCTAGCTCAAAGCCAGACTGGGGAGGCAGCACTGCTACAAGTCTCTTTTAAAAATAATCACAGCTTCTATGTTCTTAGTTTGTCAATTCTTTGAGGCAGGGACTATTGCCATGTGTGTGGACAGCACCTAGCATACTACAGCAATGCAAATCAGAAGTATCTTCTAATTCTAATGTGCCCTAAATTTCTCTTAGCCTGTTATATACCATTTGCAATGGAAAATTGAAAACGTTCAGCAAAATCAAAATTTTCCAAAGGGAAATTTCAAGTCTGGGGAAATGGCATTTTTGTAGGGGTCAGAGGATCATTCTATAAACAACACCAAGGAATCTAGACATAGACCCTTGGTTTCATTCACTATACCATACTTCCTCTCCTTTAGACCAAACCACACCTTTTGAGATACTTTGCACCCAGCAATGCAAATGTTGCACACAGCAGGAGTATGTCCCTGCTTGGTAGGTGGAAGCATCCAGAGCAAGATGATTTCCAATTTGAAATCCAGATATGTGGCAAGAGAATTTTGCCCACAGTGAATAGACTGATATTTAATGAGTCTATTCCTTGCTCTAGTCAAGGCATACTGCCTTCTGTTCCCCAGTTTCATCACATTTGGTACGCCATGATTTTGTGGTATTTGATGTATGGAGGAGACTTTGGTTTAAGGGAATAAAGACATCAAGAACTGGCATCTGACAGCCGACGCAATTGTTCCTTAGTATCAAGCTTGCTGATTCACTTTGCCTCTCTTGCCAAATGTTATGAGTCAGCAGAAAGCAAGCTGAAGCAATAGCCTCATCCTAGAACATTTGCTGTGCCCTCACCACTACACAGCAACATCTTGTGAAAACAAAGATTTGCAAAGCCAGCGCAATTTACGTCAGTTCAGGCATTAAAAGCCTTAAACCTGTATGAATGTTCAGACACTCATGGCCCCACAGCTACTCTACTCATGTACATTTTGAAATGCTTGTTCCTTGTGGATGCCAACTTCATGGCTTCATGTCTTGTACTTGTTGTATAACGTCAAATTATGAGAACAAAGTGTACCTAAAAAATTCCTACCCTTCCCAAAACAAGCAGAAAAGCAGTGCAGGAAACATAAGCGCTATTCTACTGGGCCTGCCTGAAGAATCCACACTCTTCGGGGCAGTTAATGTGCAATTTGCCATGCAAGCTTCATAAAGTTTGGTGTATTCGGGAGAAGCAAGATCAAATGAAAATAGTGCATTTCCACTCTAACAACTGACTTTCAAAAATATGGCCACTTTATTGTCCCCTTGCTGATTTCCACGTGTGCTTATCCTGCAAAACACGACCCATGTGAGTAGTTCCACTGAAGCACTGTGTGGGATTGGGGCTTTACATTTGCCAGACAAAAAGATGTACATTTTGAAAGTCAGTCTGGGTTCTTTCCCTCTCCTGTGTCATCACCAGCAACAAAGGGTCCACAGGCCAAATGTATGCATGCTAGCTTCAGATGATGATATCCATTACGCCTGTGCTATGAGGCTGCATAGATGTAACTGTCTGCAACCTAGCAAACAATTCGGTGGATGGTGCACGAGGACTAGTGTGTGATGTGAGCTAAGTAAGTACAGTATTTAAATAAACAAACACAACAGAGTCCAGTTGTCTTCCTCTTAGCTATGTTGGCTCTGTAGTACTAAGGGGACTAAAATACAGCACAAAGTCATAGCTCTCATTAGAGTCAGCAGTTGTGGCACTGTGCACACAGAGGGAGAAGATCCACTGAGTAAGGAGGGGCCATTTTTACACAGTTGCATTCAAAATCGAACCACATTTAAAGAGAACCACGACCAGCATAATTTTGAACCCATTACCAACATTCCAGGGAGTGCGCAGCAAATAATGAAGACAGCAATTTTAGCACGGTAGATGGACTCTTCATAAACTGACCAATACCATTGCTTGTTTTCTTCTCCAGCACCTTTGGGTAATTTGGTGCATCTCCCACCACCTATTCTAGAAAAAATAAAATGGCACCTTGGCCCTTTTCATCCTTGCCTTGAGGCTCCTTGGCACCGGCTAGGCTGGGGCAATGGACCCTAAGGGCAAGCATAAGCCTTCATTCTGGGAAATACCCTTTACACCAACTCGGGGCAACCTTTGCAGGAGCCTTGGGTGCAAGAGTAATTCCAGAGCAAAGAAGAGGCAGGACATGACAGATCAGCATCCAGAGTATTTTTTTTGCCTCTGCCATGACCCATGAGATCATTGCAATAAGGACACAAGTCAAGACAGACATTGGGGATGTGCTGGGTTGGCCAAACCCTTCTGAAAACATTTCCAAGTCTGCTGGACTTCTTTAATTCTCAAATGCGTCAGCAAGGAGCAGTATCAGCATTCTCACAGAAACTGTAGGTGGTTCACATTTATGGGTTACCACACCCTTGGAACCAAGATGCTAACATGCTCTGCTTTAGGCACTAAAAAGCATAGCATTCCCTTTCTTTTTAAAGGGAAGTGTTTCCTGTCCAAGTAATGTTGCCAATTACAGGTGGATCCAATCCATGAGGGTTACCTACACTGATTTACTTTCTTGTTCAAAACCAAGGCAGGATATAAAAATGGCTTCTGATTTGCTTAGACATAAGGAGAACTCGTCCCTTCCCCCCACTTGATACTAGTTAGCATTCCCTTTCCTGATTAATCCTCCACTACCCTCAATCAATTGACACCCGAAGATATGTTTATGGATCCTAGAATGATTTTGCCAAGTACACAAGGGGTTACCCCAGTTTCCTCATTCTGGAACAGGTACTGGGACATGACTCACGGTTCTCTAAAGTGCACTGGGAACAGGAATATGGTAGGCAAAGACTGTCTAATTCCAAGACATGGGGGTGCACCACAATAAAAGTATTGGGTGCCATCTTTGCAATTGATCCAGATGTATGTCTTCAGATTTCACAAGTAAATTCTCCCCCTCTAAACAACACAAAATGTTATTCAGGGTGTGTATGGGGGTAAGGAATCTAATATATGGAAAAAATAATAAGATCTCTCTCTTGGGCCAGGAAATTTGGAAGCTCTTTGGACCGGTTTTACACTTTTATTAAGTAGCCAGAGAAGTGAAACAAAACAAATCAGCGCCTGCAGAATCTGTACTCTCGTAAGGATTTTGCATCTGCACATATAGGGTTTTATTCTGTAGGTATAAGTCTCCTGTAGTAAAGGAGAAGGGCCTCATCATCTGATATTTCAGGAATGTCCTGCAAAGTATCATAGGCAAAGAGCAAGAGCTGTGCCTCCTAAGAAGGAATGGAAAAGAAGCAGAGCATGTAAATTCTACTCTGTTCATACAAACCAGCCCACAAACTAGTAACTCCTCACTGCCCCGTGAATTTTCACAAGTCATTCTTCTTCGTAACATAAAGTTTACAAACTCTATGAGCCTGATCCCCAGCATAGCACTGGTGCCGGTGGCCTCAGCGGAGATGGTTTGATTTACAACAGCTGAGGATCTGGCCCTTATTTCAAAAGGAGAGAAAATAAGGACCTGGAAGAAGAGGGATTGTGAGTAGTGGCATCACAGGAGAGGTCCTTCCCCAGATATGTTGAACAATAACTCACCCGCCAGCAGTCAGCCGAATGAGACATTTCAGACCCTGTTAGTGAACTACATCAGCCAGTCACAGACATAAAGATTCTCAAGACATTGTCTGTGGCAGCGCAGAGAGCATGACAATCTGACTGCACAAGATGCATGCACTGAGCACCGATTACACAATTATTACTGGCCTTGTTTAAACAAAAATGCAAGTTTTGTGGCGAAGGATTTTCTATGTGTAAAACTGACAGTATTATTATCTTGTATAATAAAACAGAGTGTAGAAATCTTGCCTAAGGGGTTATACAAAACGTATTAAAACATCAAAACATCAGGATGTCTAGCAGATCCTACTTTTCAAATATGCATGCACAATTACCACCAATGCACAGAAACTGAGTTTTTGCAAGTAGAAATAGCCCACTATGAATCTAATACCCAGTTTGCACAGACATCAGTCCTGATTCGCATGCATCAATACCCTACTTACCCTCATGTGCACAAATGCTCTCACAAGCCTTTAATGCATACACAGAATAGCCCCACACCAACCAGCAGGTACACTTTTTAAAAGCAGGCCTACAATGCCTTCTCCTTCATAAAAATTCCCTAATCCAAGAGACCAGGAGCATATATGCACTATAATAACAGTTTTCAGAGTAGCAGCCATGTTAGTCTGTATCCGTAAAAAGAACAGGAGTACTTGTGGCACCTTAGAGACTAACACATTTATTTCAGCATAAGCTTTCGTAGGCTATAGCCCACTTCATCGGATGCATAGAACGGAACTCACAGAAGTAAGATGTATGTATACACACACAGAAGACTTGCAGCTTCCAAGTTTTCTGTGTGTATTCATACATCTTACTTCTGTGTGTTCCGTTCTATGCATCCCATGAAGTGGGCTATAGCCTACGAAAGCTTATGCTGAAATAAATGTGTTAGTCTCTAAGGTGCCACAAGTACTCCTGTTCTTTTTATAATAACAGGATTCACCCAGAACAGAAAAGAGCCATGGGATAGGGCTGCCAATTTTCTAATCACACAAAACCGAACCCCTAGTCCTGTCCCTTCCTCAAGGCCACTCCCCCTGCCCCGCCTTTCCCATGGCCCTGCCCCCCCGGTCACTACATTCCCCCTCCTTTGGTGGCTTGCTCTCCCACACCCTCACTCACTTTCACTGGGTTGGGGCAGGGTGTTCGGGTGCGGGAGGGGGGTGAGGGCTCTAACTGCAGGTGCAAGCTCTGAGGTAGGGCCAGAAATGAGGGGTTCAGGGTGTGGGAGGGGGTGAGGGTTCTGGCTGGGGGTGCAGGCTCTGTGGTGGAGCTGGGGATGAGGGGGTTGAGGTGTAGGAGGGGGCTCCAGACTGGGGGGTGGGACAGAGTGGTTCAGGGTGTCGGAGGAGACTCTCGGCTAGGGCAGGAGGTTGGGGCTCGGGGTTGGGGTGCGGACTTACCTCCGGCATCTCCCGGTCAACAGTGCAGTGGGGAGGCTAAGGCAGGCTTCCTGCATGTCCTGGCTCCACGCTGTGCCCCGGAAGCAGCCAACACTGGGGCTCCTAGGTGAAGGCACAGGATGCGGCTCTGCACTCTGCTCTCACCCACAGGCATCGCCCCCGGAGCTCTCATTGGCCGTGGTTCCCGGCCAATGGGAGTATGGAGCTGGTGCTCGGGGCAGGGGCAGCGTGTGGAGCTCTGTTTCTTTGTTTGATGGAAGAATACTGTAGCAAAGAATGGGAAATCTGGCACTGGCCCATCAGTGGTATTCCACATGGAAAGATCCATGCTATCAGATTCTGCAAGCCTACATTTACCTCATCTTCTTTCCACCCAAGACAGTGATCCATATTCAAAGGACATGCACTCAAAGCTATGTCTAGGAATTATGGCTCCACTTCAGCACATGTCTAATAAGAACAGGAAGGTCCCATTGACTACTCACATGCTTAAAGTTAGGCATGTGGTTAAGTACCTTGCTGAATCGGGGTCTATATTATCAAATTATGCACAATTTGGTTATGAATCTGATAGACTAGACTGAACAAAGCAATAGACAGCATATTGTAGGGAAGGTAGGCTAGGTAACTTAACAGCAGAGACAAGCCGGCGCTCAAGTTTGAATCTGGATTTGAGCTAGCCCTACGGTCGGGGTGAGCTCAGAACTGAGGGTTTGTTTCTACCTATTTAAATCATATCAATTATACCCCATGGCTGAAACTGAAATTGTTAGTGTCTTTTCTCACCATTGAAGGGTTAAATACTTAATAATCACACATAGTAATAAACCTCCTATCTTTATTATATCAAAAACATGGGTTAAAATGGCAAGTTAGAAAACTAGTTTTAACTCTTATGTTATCCAATAGAAAGAATGAACTGAGTTATATAACAAACAAACAAAAATAAAAAGACCAGCTGACTTACAAAGCTGCTAGTTTGGTCAAATCACGTTTCCCAGTACTAAACACTAAAATTCAGACAGACAAGAAGACAGAAAAAGGGTAGAGACTCCTCTTTACTGTAAGGCAGAAGGCAGACGGTGAGGGTTGTCAGCTATAATGCGTGGTAGGCTGTCATCCTTTAGCCTTGGCACTTAAGGGACAACAGAAAAACAAAGAAAAGGACAGATACAGAACAAACCAAACCAATGAGAAAAGAAGAATGGAATACTTGTGGCACCTTAGCATTTTATAACTTGCAGTGCAAAGGTGTCCATAGCATCTTTTCCAGTAGACTCCTCAAAGCAATAGCCTTCATGCAGTCTCAACCAGTTCAACTACTCTAGTTCTCAGTACAAAAATGCCATCAAGCATTTCATTCCTTCTTGACGTTACTCTGGCTAAGGGCAGCAAGATTCCTCCCAGGATTCCAGGGTATAGTTCATTCCAGAAGGTCTTAGCCACTTTACAGTCCTGAAGGGCTTGGGGGCCCAACCTATCTCTTATAGGCCTGATCTATACTAGGGTGGGGTGGTCGATCTAAGATACGCAACTTCAGCTATGCGAATAGCGTAGCTGAAGTGGACGTATCTTAGGTCGACTTACCTGGCTGTCCTCATGGCGGTGAGTCAACTGCTGCCGCTCCCCCGTTGACTCCACTTCCACCTCTCATGGAGGTGGAGTTCCACAGTCGACGGGGAGCGCGCTCGGGGATCGATTCATCATCTACACTAGATGCGATAAATCAATTCCCGATAGATTGATCACTACCTGCCGATCTGGGTATTGCTTTCTTGTCAATTTCACGACTCCGGCATGGAGCAGTGAAATTGACAAGAATGACAACCAACAGCTGATATTAGTAATACACATGACCTTACATCAACCTAACTCTGTAGTGCAGACCAGGTCTTAGGCTCCACAAGGGGGAATGAAGCAGTTCAGGTCCACTGTGGAGTAGTTAACTCACTGAGTATCTGCGAGGCAGTTAATTAAGCAGGGAAGCACCTGTATCAAAAAAAAGCTGAGGACCTCAGTTAGACAGGGACTCCTGAGGATGAAGGAAGCTTTAGAACAGGAGAGCTTCCAGGGATCCTGAACCAGGCACAAGCTGAACTCCTAGGATAGAGAGACTGAATTAGGTGGAAGCAATTCTTCCAAGGCAGGAAGATTGAGCTGGGCAGAATCTGTGCTCCCAGGGCAGGAAGTGGGGGTTAAGCAAATGGCAAACTCCTAGGGCAGAGAGCCTAAAGGGAGATTCTGGAAACGGAGAGCTTCCTGGGGAGCCTACCAGGCCGGGGAGCTGGAAGAAATGCTTCAGGAAAGGGATGGATTCTTCTGTGAAAGTCATGGTGGGCGGACAGCCCAGAGAGTCCAGCCTGGTATTTCAGGGTGGCCCTTGGAAGACCTCCATGGCCTCTAACATCAGAGGAAGACTCCACCCCAGCAACATCGGGAGACCTGAGGCGAGAACAACCAGATGAAGATCCTGTCTGGAGAAGAATACTCAAGAGAGGTGACAGACTGGGATTGACTGAACCCCTCAGCCAGGAAGCTGAGATAGAAAGCTGTCATGTACGCCTGTGTTCATCTTTCTGTTAAATAAAGGAGACACTCCACAGAGGGTATTCTTTAATACCCAAAGTTGGTCTGGACTTGTTTATACTCTGGGTAGAGGGAAATTGAGGCAGAACTCACCTGCAGTGCTGTGCCTGACCACAGAGGGGCAAGCTGGAGTGATCTCCTATGCCTTCACAAGTGCCTTGTCCAATAGTTACACGAGATCTATCATTTCCACTCTTAGGAGAGGGCCAGCCATGACATTTGGATCTAATCCTATGCCACCAAAATTAGTGGTGTTTCGCTCAGAGTGAGGCTTCATGCTGGTGCTCAGATACCACTTTGATACCAAAGGCACATTAGGAATACAAAGGGGAGAGAGAGAAAGAGTGTGTTTTAAACTGGAATCTCTATATCTCTAACTGGTTACTGGATTTTTCACAAATTACTGGCAATACGAGTGGCTGCTAATAGAAGCAGCCAGATAGGATAATGGACAAGTCTTTCATCCGCCATACGATACTGAGCTACTAACTAGAGTTATTATCATGCTGTTATTTGAGAAGGTCACTGTAAAATGGATGGTACCACCGCATCAACCAAAATCCATTTGCATTATTATTCACTAGGATATACTCTTCCACCTTTCTCGCCCTCATCATCCCTTAAAGACCACAGGAGCACAGGAGTGCCAGACTGGATCAGACTCAGGTCATCTAGTTCAATATCCTGTTGCCAACATGTGGCCACATCAGATGCTTTAAAGAAAGGTGCAAGAAATCTCCTAATCCCTAGTCGTTAGAGATTGGCTTAACTTGAAACATGAGGTTTAATCTCTCTTCCAAAATTTAGGTTAGCATTAACTGTTATAATGCTGGATATTCTTGTTATCCATAGAGACATCTAATCCCTTTGTGTATCCTGAAGCAACATTATTGACCTTTTCTCAGTAATTTAAGAAGTGGGAGTAGGGGAAAGATCAAATATTGACAAAACTGCCAGCCATTTTATATGAGTAAATTGCAGTTTATTCCAAAAATAGTGGTGTTTTAATAGCAGAGACTAAGATATAAATTATTTCCAATATTGTATTGCTGATCTCTCCCATGTTAATAACCCATTATATTTATTGTGTTACCTTTATTTTTAAGAACACAAACTATAACATAACATTCTTTCGATTACCCCTTCATCATATCACATGGAATATCAACAGTAGGTCCAACTCATCTCAACAAGCAATTTAAAAGAATTCTTATAACATGGTCAATTGTTCTATTTTCTTGAACAAGGTAATCACTAAGACAAATGCCTAAAAAGAATCTGCCATCTTTCATGATGAGTTTTTCAGGATGATGGATTTCTACAGAGGGGAAGTTTTACAAATGCTACATTTCGGGGGGGATGGGAGTAGGATTCTGCTGTGAATTTTTCGTTTGCCTTCTGACTTGTCACTTTCTACGTTCCTGCTTCCATGGGGAGCCAGATCATCAGCACGGGATTAGCTCCAATTTCCTTTATGAAGGAAGACCTCATGTAAGACAGAATTTGCTTTTTCAAAAGACTCTTTTCTTCCCCCTCTCAGCTGACATGACTTGATGAAAAGTTAATGCCAAACTGAGCATAAAGGAAGGTTAAGCCAGCTCCTGAAGCAACCTCCGGGCAAAGCCACTGTTCCCTTATTATGAAAAGGTGCGATAGGGTTTGATTCAGAGCTGATGTAAATCAGCATGGCTCCATTGAAGTCAACAGAGCAATGCTGATTTACTCCACCCAAAGACGCAGCCACTGTCTATATAGAAATGTTAACCTCTTATTTTTAAGATTGTGAACTTTTAATTATTGTATTAAAATTGTCAACTGTCAAATGCTTTGAAATAATTTAATATCCCCATTCTTCTTACAACTTGTTTATTGATATTCATGAAGTGAATCCCCTCAAGATGTCTAGACTGAATATCAATATGGTTTATAGATGGAGAGTATTAATAATTGAATTCAGAAATTATTTAATTTTACTTTAGTAAAAGACTAGGCAGGAGAAGACCAATATGCCCTTTAAATAAATTGACGCATATGTAAGCACAGCCTAGTGAAATCATTTTAGCAATCAATGATCAAAAACACTGACATGGCAGATGTATTTTAATAAATACAATCACCTTATTAAAATATGTTTGCCACACAAAATTCCTTGCCCCTTTGTCTGACAAGAATATAACTTGTAGACAGTTCTTCATTATGCACTGGAAATGCTATTGGGAAACCTACATTTTATTAGACTGTATTGACTGAATAACTGACAGATAATGATTGGGGAGAAAAATTTGAACAAAGAGAGATGATCACAGTAGCAAGTTATGGGCTTGACGCAGGAATTGCAAAGTTAAATTCTTTGTCCTGTGTTATTCATGAGCTCAGACTAGATGATCACACTGGTCCCTTTTGGCCTTAAAATCTATGAACCTATGTTCATCTGACAATCAAATAGCAGTGTGTAGAGACCTGAAATGTCTCCATCTGAGAAAAGAACACTATTCTTTCAAAAATGAGGAACATCTTCTCCATGCAGGAATTGGTATAAAGTGAGTCCTGGCCTAGAGAAGAGGAGGAGAGACTAACCATCCTGGTAGTGAGCTGCTTAATGAAAATGTGCTCAGATCCCAAAGCTATCAACAACTTTCCAGAGAGAGAATTCAGATAGCATTTGCCTTGTCCCTAATCTAATCTATTAATCTGTCCCTCACCCATCTCTGAAGGACCTGGGAGCCTCTATTCTCGCCTGCGATTCAAGATTTTCCTGATTTTTCTTTTAGTTGTGAATCAGTCTTTAAATTAATCCTCATTGATGGTAACATTTACCATATACTTTGGTCTGGACCTCAGTTTGGTATAGTCCGCTCTCTTTTTTTTTAAAGTAGGCACAGCATCACCTTCATAATGGTACCTGAACATCGTGTTTCAGGGGGCAGGGAGGAAGCATTTTTATTGGGTTTATTGGCCTGCACAATAGCTGAGTTGGCTTATTGTTTTCTTTGAGTAGGGCACATGCTAACTCCTTACAGATGGTTCCACAGCAGTTCTGTTCAATTGGAACTTAGTACAGAAATCACCTTCAGCGTGACATTAACCCTTTCCAAGTGTTCAGACAAAACTAATAAGTCTTGTTAACCACTGGGTTGGATAGAATACAGTACAAAGAATCTAATCAAGAGATATACTTTGTGCATAGGGTGTACTGTGGATGGTCTTAAGGTTCAAGATGTACTAGAGCAGTGGTTCTCAAACTGTGGGTCGGGACCAGTAGCGTAGCCGGCGGGGGGGGCGGGGGGAGCAGGGGGAGCGGCCACTCCCCCACTGAGAAGAAGCGGCACCTTTTTTGTGCTCCGGTGCCTTTTGCTCCTGCGCTGCAGGCAGAGCGGAGCATTTTTTTCTGCTCCCAGCACCTTTTTTGCTCCCGACGCTTTTTGCTCCCGGCACCTTTTTTTTAGCTCCGCTCCCCCTGTGCTCCAAACCTGGCTACGCCACTGGTCGGGACCCCAAAGTGGGTCATGCCCCCATTTTAATGGGGTCACCAGGGCTGGCTTAGACTTTCTGGGGTTTGGGGTCAAAGTCAAAGCCTGAGCCCCACCACCTGGATGGCAGGGCTCAGGTTACAGGCCCCCTGACTGGGGCTGAAGCCCTTGGGCTTCGGCTTTGGCCCTCCTGCCCAGGGTGGTGAGGCTCAGGCTTCAGTCCCTCCTCCTGGGGTCATGTAGCAATGTTTGTTGTCAGAAGGGGTCAGGGTGCAATGAAGTTTGAGAACCCTGTTAAAAAAGATCTAAATCTGACTAGAGGAGAACATCAATTAGCTTTTAGCCAAAAACATGGTGGGGCCAGCAATAGGTGCCAGATACCTTTGGACATATCTCAATAGAACAAAGATTAGTAATGACAACAGATCTCCTAGTTGCCTTTTAAATAGTACATAGAATTCATTTGAACTCCAGGTTACTTATATAGGTTCATATGGTATCCATGTTTTCCTGTCAGGTATTAGTGGCTGCAGTCAGAAAGACATACATTTATATCAGGTTGGGGAGTGTCCTAGAGTCTAAAGAATCAGAGAACCACAGAAATTAGTGCTAAAAAAATTGTTAGGCAGAATTGTTCAAATTATTCATAATGAAAGACAAAGCCATTTAGCTCTTCAGTTCTTTGAGAGAGGGACTGCCCCTTATTCTATGTCTGAGCAATACCTAGCACCATGGGGCTCTGATTTTGGATGGGACATATAGGCACGAGTGTAATACAAATAATAAGAATCCATGCTTCTCCTGGGTCATTTCACCACACTCTGTATAGTATCCATGGTACAGCACGCCTCTTTATTTGACATTCAAGAACTCACACCTTAGTCAGAACATGATGAGATAATTTTCAACATTTCTTGACTCAGATCTGAGCCCTTATAAGTCAAATAAAGTTGAGCACTGCATCGTTTCCTATGGGGTTTGTATTCTGGGAGCTTAATGAGTTTGCTTGAACCCTTCCTGCTATGTTCAAAGGGGTGTCTTAGGAGGACAAGGGGTGAGAGTAGCAAAATGGGCTAAAGAACAAACAGCTGTGCTCATATATCCACAAGTAGCTGATGGCTTTGATGCCATTAATTCTTTAATTTGACCACTGACTGTAATCCTTTGGCATCTGCAGCTAGACACAGAGGACCTTCTGAACATTCTTTGACTGACAATCCAGAAAATGCCATTGTTGTAAAGGATAATGAATCTTGAGACTTGATGCACTGGAGGCTTTTCCCAGGCCGCTCAGTTCTCAGTTCCACCATCGTTTTCTCCCACCTATGTTGCATTTTGATCTCATTTTACTACACTGGCAATACTCATCTTAATGAGACAGCATGAAAGAGGTAGAGAGCCTGACCTTGACAGTTCATGGTGGCCCACATTCACTCAAATTGCAAATAGGACTTTTATTCTGGGGGAAGAGGGTTCCGTCCTTTTCCAAACTGCAGAAAAAGATATAATAGCACAATAGCCCTAAATCAAATTACAGATGCCACAGAGTTGGTACTTCCTCCAGATATGGACTAAAGAAGTAGGATATACGATGATGTTATACCTTTATGTGCTATCATATATTAGCATCCTGTCACCCTAGCAAGAAAGGTTTGTGTTCTGAATAAACTAGCTCTCCTGGAAGTGTAGGGACTGCATTTTAAACATTCTTTTAGTGTCAAATTTGTTTCCAGCTTTTTGAAAACCGCAGCAATCATGTCTATTTATAGGCCTTGAACTGAGTCCTATTAAAGTTAGTGAGCGTCTTTCTATTAATTCCAATGGGCTTTGGATGATGCTCATAATGAGTTCACTATACTGGTAATCACGTGGCACTTGGTTCAACTTCTGCTGACACTGATAAGGTAGGAAACCTTTGCCTCATTGACTTCAATAATTCTTCACCAATTCCCAGAGGCTGATGCTCTGGCACAAAATGTTGATTCGACCCATACAATTAGAAAACCAGGATTTAAGCTATTGAGAAGCTCTGAGAAAAGAGGAACATCTCTCAGCAGAAAATGGCCAGGTTGTTCCTTAATTGTGTTTCCTTAGGGAGCAATTCCAGGCCAACTATAGAGAAAACTTTGTCACCAACATCCATTAGTTTCACCAGAATAGTTCCCTGAGACAGACAAGCTGTCTAAATGTCTGAAAGGCTCAGGAAGCCTATTCCAAACCCGTGGAAAATGGGGACCGTCATTTCTGCAGAATTTATAGTTTCATTGAAACAAGTTTTTATTTAGAATATCCACATTATTTATTCAGCTGCCCTAGTAATTGTAAGGGATAATCTTATAAGAATGCCATGTTGGCAAGATGCACTACCATGTAACTACAACATTCCTTTCTAACAGAGTCCTTTTAGAAACCACATGTTCTTACTCTATCACTCACTACTTGCTCCTTAGCATTTGAATGCAAGCAGAAACACAAATTGCCAGAGGTAATAGAGCTTGTCACATAATTTGCTTCCTCATAACCTTTATCCAGGACCTAGCCATTGGTCTCTGAATGACTCTACATTAGAGCACTGTGAAATGGTTGTAATGAAACCCAGAACAACGTAGCTGTTTTCAGGCTTTATTGCAAGTGTATCAAAAGTTTCAAACCTAGGCCTAGTTTTGAATGAACATGGGCCAATTTATTATTCTGGATCAAAAGAACAAGGCAAACCACCAGGTTGCACAGTGTTAGATTAGCCAAAATCTGAACCTTGTATCCAATTCTCTTTGAATTTTAGGGTGGATGGGGAAAGAAATCAAATTCCTAGATCCAAATGCACCAATACGATTTTGGTTCCAAACAGAATAGAAAACCAGAAGTGATGTGTTTTGCTGTTCTCAGATAGATATTGCTGGAACTCATGAGAACAGCTGTTTACATGATAGTGGAAATCTCACAAGGACCGCTGATCATGCTAGATTTCCAACATTTCAGATGGCAGGAATCTCATTAAAACAGTTGGTATCATGAAGCAGCTGCCATTTTAGTTGAAATCGCCTAATGATGATGATGATTATGATAATACCTATCTCTTACACAGTGCATTTAATTAGTATATCTTAAAGCAGTTTACAAAGAAGAACAGCATCAATGCCCCCATTTTACAGATGAGGAGACTGAGGCATAGAGAAACGAAGTGACTTGACCAAGGTCACCCAACAGGCCAGTGGCAGAGCCTGGCATCCTGAGTCCCAGACTAATGTTCTATCCACCAGGTCACAATGCCTCCCCCATATAACAGTTTGCAAGTTGGCATCCTGTAATCTGATCATGAACCCTAATTTTAATTTGACGTCACATCCAAACTCTTAAACCTATTTTAAATCATATCCAAATCCAGATCTGGACAAAACCTCCAGATGAAATTAGAGATGGGAAATATTGAAACTTGCCCGATTTGTTATTTCATTGGAAATTTGAAACTGAGCCCTAGATTGTTAAAATGTCTGCTGAAGTTCACACAATGTCAAGCCACCCTGGGCTCAGTTTGCAGCCACACAAAAACCAGTACCAAAACAACCTCATATGGGTTTTCATGGTTTCAACTAAAAATGGCCCCAGAAAATAAATCACAGTTTGTTTTAATGTGATTTCCTAGGTTTGATTTAAAAAGAAAAAAACCCTGCTAAATCTGTCATGTGCAACTGTAACAAATCGTCTACCATGTTCCAAAATGCAAGAGGCAATCTGGCTGGATTTTCAGAGACAGCAATGTGTTCCTCTCTAACTTTAGGATTATCTTTGTACCAAATTTCAGGTTCTTGCTTCAAACCATGGAGATGCTAGAGCTGAACCATAGAGAGGAGGGAAGTCAGGAATAGAGTGGCTGCATGGGAAGGAGCTCAACCATTCTTTCGTTTCTTTACCTGCCCCAACTGAGTCAGAAATACGATGTATGTTTCTGATTTAAAGCAACGGAACAGCTGAAAAAAGGGAGCCGAAAATAGGAATGCTGCACAGAGGTTTGGACTAGTGAACCTCTGCTTATAGCAAAATTATTATGCAGAAAAACAAAACTGAGGCACCATGGAAGCATTTCACTGTACTTGTTCTTTAGACTGTATCCTTTTTGTTTAGCTATATCAATGTCTTATGGATAAATCTGACATACATTCAATTAAATGGCTCAAGTGCCACCTTACACCTAGGCACCCTATGTTGAAATCAACATTGCCATGTTTAAACCAGCCCTGCTGCAGACAGTAACTACAGCCTAGATTAGGGAAACTGTTATAGGCTTTTGAATGTGCAGTCTAGAACTTTTCAGTTTGGTTTCATTTGATACAGAAATGTTAGGAAAGCCAGTACTTTAATACTGGGTATTGTCATCAGATAAAAACGTGAATTATTGAGCTGAAGAAAATATTGTTTCTAAAGAGATAACATCCTATGGTTACTGATAGGGTTTTTTCCTCTGATGATGTATGAATTGAAGCTAACAGGAGGAGACAATAGCTTGCAAGTCCTTTGATTAATCATTTCATTTGGTCCTCTCTTAAAAATGATAGATTGGTCCAGGAAGGCAGTTCGCCATAAATATTTGCAAGAGTACTGTGAGCTCAGAACAAAATAGAATATCAAGAGGTGTTCAATGTATTGTAGGCATCTGGTCTGTTTTCTCACGGAAATTAGCATGGAATTATCATCTGATTATGATCACCACATGTGAACATCTTGAAAATCCGTCTGAGTATATCTGATTGAAGGGGGGGTTAAAAGGAAAAATTCTGCCCTATAATACAATATTAGTGAATAATGTATTTAAACACAGCATTCTAACCTTGATGATCTGAATCTTTTCACATACACAAAAGAAAACAAGTAAGGAAAAAGTACCACTTTCAAGTTGCAACTTGCTCAACATAATTCTTTCTCAGCATCTTTGCTTCACTACTCTAGTCAATTTCGATTCAGTGAGTTGCATCATTCTGTAGGACTAAAAACAGGTGAAAGAAATGTCTGAAATAGTTTGATGACAACCCTACTATCCCTGTCCTGAATGGTTTCATACTTTTTGTGACAGATAAGGGTTATAACACTCCTATACACAAAAAACCCCCAACCAAACAAAAAAACCCGGATTTAGTATGGGGCTATAAAATATGCTGTTTAATATCTACACAATAAGAACTGCGAAAAGCCTTCAGAAAACATTACTAAGAGCCACAACAATATTTACGGGTATTATTTAACTTGGATTAGCCCAACTTCTTATTTGTTAATGTTTGATGTGTACTCCTTTCATTCTTTTCTAAGTCTCCTGTACTCTCCGATATGACACCCTGATTCAGCATGGTATTTAAATACCTTGCAGAATGGGGGCATCAGGGAACTGGTACCTTGAAAGGGACCCACATTTTCAAAGTGGAGTAGCCTAAATTTGAAGAGATAAATAATGGCCTGAATTTCTGAGGTGCTGAGCACCGGTGGCACATACTGAAGTCCATAGGAAGTCAGCGGGAGCTGTACATTTAATAGCTGAGTGATTTCTGACTGCTCCTTGTGGGATGGATGGAGACTGCACTGTAGAATGGCAACATAGTCATCGGTGGGAATTTATGGAGGCCAGAGGACCTGAGATAGGGTTAGTGGAGGTCATGTTGTCTAGAGTGGCTCATGAACATGCATGCCAACCTCAGGGCACACTATTAAGAAGCAGGGCACAAACCCCAAACCGGTCGTGAGTTCTATACTTAGATTTCACCAACCAAGTATCAAGTTTGAACTCCTCAGGCACTACACCAGCCTTAACATGGAGTCACAGATAGTCCCCTGGGGCACTCCAGCCTATTTGGCTGCTCGGGCAAGCTTGCCTTTGTGATAGGTAGTCCCTTACACCAAAAATCATATCAATATTCAGTTTATTCCCAGTCCCAAAGGGCTGGTTACTTACCCCAGGTCAGTTGCACCTCTGATCTCAACACAAAGACAATGCTCGTAGACAATCCTATAACAAATTAAATAAAGATTCATTAATTAAAGAAAAGAAATGAGAGTTATTTACAAGGTTAAAGCAGGTTAACACACATCAATGAGTTGCAGTCTTAGGTTTCAAAAAGTAATAGAAGCTGCTGTAATGTGCAAGCAATATGGGCTTGTCTATACAGCACGCTAAATCAGTGCTGCTGTGATCAATGCAGCGGCATCGATTTAGTGGGTCTGGGGAAGATGCAATGAGTCAATGGGAGAGCACTCTCCCATCGATTTCAGTACACCACCTCCCCGAGAGGTGGAAGGTAAGTCATCGGGAAAGCATCTCCCACCAACATAGCACTGTGTAGACACAGCATTAGGCTGATGTAAGCTACTTCACTCAGAGGTGTGACACATCCATTTCTTACAAGGCCACCTGTGGTTTCTGGGCTACTCTGGGGGCCAAAAGTACAGCGGTCCTGGGGGGTGGGGTGATGGGGTTTACAAATCTTTTACTGAGCTCAGGCAGAAGGAAGATGAGAGTCTTCCCCACTTACAGGCGACCAGGCTGACCACATTCCAGCACAGCTGCTAGAACTGCCAGTCAAGGAAACATACACCCACAGCTGGGACCAGTAAAGAAAACAAGCCCAGCTATAAAGGAAGGAGACCTCAGAGAGATGAATGTGACACAGAGGCCCATTTGTGGTTCACAATTCTGTGTCAGCAATTCTTGTCAGGCCTGACGTGCTCATTACACCTAACACATTGTTTTCATACTCGGTATCTAAGAAATGTCATATAAGATATCATTGGAAAACAAATAATTCACTGATCATTAATATTCTTGTGTGATGTAAGTATGTGGTGTGTACAAGGAGTTATAAATACATGCTAAAATTATGTTTTTATAATGTGTTTGGCAAGCAATGCATAAGCAAAGTTTGCCTGGGACAAAGGAATGTGCATTTGTTTGTTTGACCAACCTGATCATCAGGCAGAAACAATGAAGGTACATTTACATAAAAGGTAAACAAAGCTAGTGAATGGGGGCAACAGCCACTTGCAGGGTCTGAACCTCAATTGATAAGCAATTGAATCAACTCAACTCATTGTATACAATATTAACGTATTATAAAAGTGCATCGAGTGTTGTCTCTTATGAATGCTAAGGATGTACTAGTGATTACTGTCATTTAAAATGTACGTTAACACTTTATGAGGAATTATGAATACTTAATTATGTTAGACTTTATAGTCTTTGACCAAACAAAGGGAAAAACCGGTTTTCTCTCAGACAGGAGGGAAGGCAGTTATCTATCTGTCTCCAATGAAATTAAGCAAGGTGTGAAAAAACCAACGAAAACCTCATTTACATATAAATCAGCGGGGGGATGGAAAGTCCACAGGAAGGGAAGAACAGCATGAGGTCTTCCTGAGTCTGGGGACAAAATAGTGAGTTTGGGAAGATATAAGGAGAGAGGAAGCTATCTTGGCATTTATCACTGGACAGACAAAAGCTCTTGTAGGCTAAGATGGGTCCTTTAACCAAAGGGATAGAAGTCTCAGGGTACTGAATATAAGTTAAAAACTGGCTTAGGCAAAGATCTTTCACCAAGGAAGACAAGGGAAACCAGCACCTTGTACTTCTGTGGACGAAGGTCCTGAGTCAGAGATAGTCAGTCATGGATGGAAAGAAAAAGATTGGTAAGAAATCTACCTTAAACCAAGGTTGTAGGTTGTTGACTTAGACCATAGAAAGTGTATTTTACTTTATTTGTTTGTAACTATTTTGTCTTTATCTTTTGTACTTGAACTTATCTAAAATCTCTCTTTTTGTGTTTTATTTTTAATCTAAACCTACCCAGTGCTGTGTTTGAACTGAAGAGATTGTTACTTCCAGTTAAAGTAATAAGCTGTGCTTTTGTCTCTTTAAAGGAAGCTGAATTAATTATCTGCGTGTTCCAGGAAAGGGCTGAACACATCGGGGCAGAATTTGGGATTGGGGATGTATTGGAGTCACCCTGAAAGTAAAAAGAAAAGGAGTACTTGTGACACCTTAGGCTACATCCACACTACCCGACCGATTCGGCGGGTAGCGATCGATGTTCTGGGATCGATTTATCATGTCTCGTCTAGACGCGATAAATAGATCCCAGAAGTGCTCCCCGTCGACACCGGAACTCCAGCTCCACGCGAGGAGTAAGCGGAGTCGATGGGGGAGCCTGCCTACGCCGTGTGGACCCGCGGTAAATACTTTTAAGTTCGAACTAAGATACTTTGACTTCAGCTACGGTATTCACGTAGCTGAAGTTGCGTATCTTAGATCGATCCCCCCCCCCCAGTGTGGACCAGGCCTTAGAGACTGACAAATTTATTTCAGCTTAAGCTTTCGTGGACTACAGTCCACTTCTTCGGATGCATAGTAGTCCACGAAAGCTTATGCTGAAATAAATTTGTTAGTCTCTAAGGTGCCACAAGTACTCCTGTTCTTTTTGCTGACACAGACTAACACGGCTGCTGCTCTGAACCCTGAAAGTAGTAACTAAGTCTGGTGGAGATCAGTTGGCGCTGTCGTGTTGAAGGCAGGCTGCTGGGGTCAGAGTGCTGAACCAGGGCTGCACAGCACACAGACACTCTGGGAATTACATGCTTGTGTGCCAGCTGGTGATGTCCAGGCTGTGAGCCACAGTAGTAGAGCATTTTAAGGCACCCAGGGTTACAGGACAGGTGGTGACACAACCTCTCATTGGTCTGAATTGCACTGCAAAATGTGCCCGTGAGGAGGTAGAAAGGCCTGGGATAGCAGAGGGGGCAACAGCCCCATGCCAGGCTGCCTTTAAGGAACAGACAGGGAGACAAAGGAAGACTGCATGCCCTGGAGTTTAAGGGCTGATTGACTCATTTTAAGTTAAATTGATGGACTGAGCTTATAGAGGGAGATCAGTTAGGAGAAAGTCGGGACCTCTGCAGAGACTGTTGAGAAGGTGCTTTGATTTATGGCAGCATCCTAAGGGCTGCCTATGAGCTGCTGTGCATCTGGAGCTGCTCAGATTTCCCCTGCCAGTGTGCACTCTGGAGATGTTCATGCCCACACCCAGCATATCTCAGCTGCCCCAGCATGCCCCTTCCTGCCCTGGTATACTCTTGCACCAGGGCTTGCAAGAGAGGCAGTCAATGGCTGCTTATGGCAACCCTATTCTGTGTCCACACCAAAAGAATTTTCCACTGGCTCCGACACACCCATGTAATGTACTTGGACTAGGATGGGAACAGAATATCTCTCATTTTCTTTTGATGGGTTTAATAAAAATCTTTCTTCACTGTTACCAAACTTTGTAAATAAACAGGAAAGTATATATAATCTTTGTGACTTGTGAAAGATCTACCACATTCTTTAAAAATCAGAGCATAACAGTACTGGATATGAGCAAACCAAGTAATGCTTATAAACACTACTGCTTGCAACGGTAATTATTTATAGGGTGTATCATAACCCCACTATAACTTTATGTCTTCTAGGGATATTCACATTTACACAGAACCTTTCTATTGAGAAGCCTATTTTACATGCTCACTTTGGATCAAGACAGGGCAGGAGCTTGCCTTACATGTCTACATCCGCTGATTTCATTGGAGCTACTTCCATGAGCAAGACAAGTGGGATTTAGCCTACAGAGACTCACGGGCTGCAACTGAGATTTTGTTGCTAGCAACACCGCTCTCAGCTGGTTCTATGAGCACTTCCTCCCTTTTTCTTTTCTTATCTCTAGGTCTAAAAAGGTATGATGGAGAAGCTCACCAGTTTGAGATGCAGTAATGTAAGGAGATACGGAGTGACTTGGGGCCTGATGTAAAGACCAGAGTAGTCAATGAGAATATTGATACATCAGCCTCATAGTCATTTCTTAAAGCCCTAATTCACAAAGCGATAAGCACATGCCTAACTTTATGCACATATTTAACTTCATTTGACTAAAACATTCAAAGGCACTTAAATCTTATGGAAAGTCAATGGGACTTAGGCTCTCAGATGCTTTTGAAAATGGTATTCTTCATCCCTGTTGACTCCAATGGGACTTACACACGTGCTTATGTGCTTTGCCGAATTATGGCCCAACAGAAGAGGACAGCATTGGTGATGATGAGGTTGTTCTAATTTTCCGAATGGATCCTGTCTTTGTATATGAAGTGTGAAATAAAAATACAAGTTTTTAGGAGGCAGAGAGGAGAGAAAACGGATGATAGTATAATTCTGCCTAAGGTAAGATATGTGCTGCAATGTACATTGCATTATCCACTGAATTAATTTGCATGAATAATACACAGGGAGATGTGTATGTGCCTTGCTTTTAAATATAGATATTTTCTGGGATGCTATTTGCATATTCACAGATTATATGTTTTTTTTATATTATGGGTTTAGTTTTATTTTTATCATAGCAGCCATAATGGAGAGACGGGTGTTTATTCTGAAGTTAAAAAAACCCAACCCTAATGAGTATTCCTTTCTGAATGGGCATGTTTCCATTTACTCCACTGGGGATTGATCACATCCTAATCCACTGACGATGGCAGAGTATTTTTTATTGACTGATTAAATCAAGAACGATCTGTACTGATAGAACAACATATTTAAGCAAATCTGATTAAAGAAGTAATTAATTGTTTTAAAACCATTTCATCTATTCAATGATAACCCAAAACGTACTTGGTCTGCAAACTGTCCCGGTTCCGTATTTTTATTACAAGATATTGAAAGTGCGTTAATGTTCCTCTCCCTCATCCACCAAGAAATCTGTTGCGACAGCTTCCTGTAATACTTAACCGGCAATAACAGCCAAGCTGAAGAATCAATAACTAAACCTTTGGTTCATGTTGCAATCACAGGCAATTATTTGCATGTCATGTTGAGCCATTTGGAGGTTGAAGTATTGTTCAGATCCATCATCTAAACAGACTACTGTGCATATGTATTTTCAATTGGCTCCCTGGTGCCTTGGAATTTAGTTGAATTATTCTAATGTGAATATTCATGAAGTTTGACAGTAGCGTTTAGCACTTCATTATAGCAAGATTTAAGAGCTCTACTGCAGTGCTTGGAAAGGAAGTAGCCATGACATTTTGAAGACAAATAGCTAACACTACCCCACCTGCATAGCACATATGTGGAGATGCTGCAGCTGCACCAGTGAAAAATCATGCATCTGTGAACAATGGGGTGGTGGATGCCGTCAGTAGCATGGAAGAGTGAGTGATTTAACGCTGGTGCCTAAACGGGAGCCTGATTTACCAACCGGAGAGAAGCAGAAGACCTGGGCTCCTGCCCTAGCTCTGCCACTGACTTACTATGTGACCGTGGGTGAGCACGTCACATAGGGCAACATTTCAAAAAGTGGCTAGTGAATTTGGGTGCCCAACTTGAGTTGCATTGAAGGGGCCTGACTTTCAGAGGCAGCTCAACACTTTCTGAAAATTTAGTGTCTCAAGTTGGGGCTCCCAAAAACAGAAGTGCTCGATATCACTAGCCACTCTTGAAACTCTGGGACTAGATTCTGATATATGCAAGCTTTTCTTGCATCAGTCACCTCTAACTATCAGCCTAGCAAAGCTTTTCTAAATTGTATCCTCTGAGCATTTGCTTTTCAGATTCTGGCAAAAATGGAGAAGAACAGCAGGTGAGCAGGTATAGGAAAATAATAATACAAAAAAAAGAGTGAGAGAACTTTTAAACATGTGCACAGCACAATGTAAAAGCCAAAAGTTTTTTTCTCCTGTTTCATGAGCCAGGAGATACAAACTAGCTCTCCTAGCAGCCAATATGCACATGCCTACAAAGGAGGGTCAGAAAACCCAGGGAGGAGGCCCACGGGTCCTCATCCATCAAAAGTCTATTAATAATAAAACAGATTATTCATAGTTAGCTCAAATATAATTACAGTCATCCAACAACCCTAGAGCTGAAAGAGCATTTACTTAATATGCAAAATAATCTACATACAACTGTGTGATATACTGCTTAGTGACATTTTCATTAAGGATTTCAGGTGAAAAAGTAAACCATGTGACTAAAGCAACAATGATGCTCGTGTGTATGGATTTTAAATGTCAACGATGCCCCAAATAAAATATTAGTGCCTTATGGTTTGTAAAGTGTGAATGTATTTCAGGTTTTATCATGCCAGTACCACAGATATTTTATCTTATCATTCGTCTGTGTTCAGTGAGCATATAGCCACAGTAGCTGAGTACTCTGCACATAAATTGCGAAATAACATCTAGAGCAGGTTGAAAATTGTTCATCCAAAATTTGTTTGATTGAAAAATGACTTTGATAGAAATGAACATTTTTGTTTCTTTCCAGATTTTCCAATTTGTTAAGGAAAAAAAAACCCAATGTCAGTTTTCAAAACTGATTTTTTTCCAGGTTTCAGTGTTATTTTTCTTTTAAAAAACAAACCCAAAAAAGGAGATTTTTTTTTGAGGGGAAAAAAGAAACATTTCAGAAATTTCCCATTCAAAAAATCTGCTTTTTTCAACCAGCTCCAGAAGGGTAAAACATTACAGGGAGGTGGAAAGGTTCCCAAGTCACCAAGACCAGATGGTTTTGAAGGAACTCAAATGTGAAATTGCAGAACTACTAACTGTCATCTGTAACCTCTCATTTAAATCAGCTTCTGTACCAAATGACTGGAGGATAGTTAATATAGCCAATTTTTTAAAAGGGCTCCAGAGGTGATCCCAGCAATTACAGGCTGGAAAGCCTAACTTCAGCACTGGGCAAACTGGTTGAAACTATAGTAAAGAACAAAATTGTCAGACACAAAAATGAACATAATTTGTTGGGGAAAAGTCAACATGGTTTTTGTAATGGGAAATCATGCCTCACTAATCTATTAGAATTCTTTGAGGGGATCAATGAGCATGTGGACAAGGGGGATCCAGTGTATATAGTATACTTAGATTTTCAGAAAGCCTTTGACAAGGTTCTTCACCAAAGGCTCTTAAGCAAAGTAAGCTGTCATGGGATAAGAGGGAAGGTCCTCTCATGGATTGGTAACTGGTTAAAAGATAGGGAAAAAATGGTCAGTTTTCAGAATGGAGAGAGGTAAATAGTGGTGTCCCCCAGGGATCTGTACTGGGACCAGTCCCATTCAACATATTCATAAATTATCTGGAAAAAG
Source organism: Macrochelys suwanniensis (assembly GCA_033296515.1). Taxonomy (NCBI): domain Eukaryota; kingdom Metazoa; phylum Chordata; order Testudines; family Chelydridae; genus Macrochelys; species Macrochelys suwanniensis. The sequence goes on from CM065776.1 coordinate 242,359,185, forward strand.
GGGTAAACAAAGGGGTGGCAAAATTTGCAGATGATACAAAACTACTCAAGGTAGTTAAGTCCCAAGCAGACTGCGAAGAGCTACAAAAGGACCGCACAAAACTGGGTGACTGGGCAACAAAATGGCAGATGAAATTCAATATTGATAAATGCAACGTAACACACACTGGAAAACATAAGCCCAACTATACATAAAAAATTCTGGGGTCTAAATTAGCTGTTACCACTCAAGAAAGAGATCGTGGAGTCATTGTGGATACTTCTCTGAAAACATCCACTCAATGTGCAGAAGCAGTCAAAAAAGTGAACAGAATGTTAGGAATAATTAAGAAACGGATAGATAATAAGACAGAAAATATCATATTGCCTCTATATAAATCCATGGTACACCCACATCTTGAATACTGCTTGGAGATGTGGTCGCTCCATCTCAAAAAAGATATATTGTAATTGGAAAAGGTTCAGAAAAGGGCAACAAAAATTATTAGGGGTATGGAACGGCTGCAATATGAGAAGAGATTAATAAGGCTATGTCTACACTACCGCGATAAGTCGACCTACGCTATGCAATGCCAGCTACGTAAATTGTCCGGTACCTTAGGTCGAGTTACTGAGGGGTCTACACCACGGGGGGGTCAATGGGAGAAACTCTCCTGTCAACTTACCTTATTCTTCTCATAGAAGGTAGACTACAGGGGTCAACTGGAGAGTGATCTGCTGTCGATTTGGCGAGTCTTCACTAGACCCACTAAATCGACCGCCGGTGGATCGATCCCAGACCATGGATCCTGACTGTAGATGTAACCTAAGACTGGGACTTTTCAGCTTTGAAAAGAGACGACTAAGGGGGAGATATGATTGAGGTCTATAAAATCATGACTGGTGTGGAGAAAGTAAATAAGAAAGTGTTATTTACTCCTTCTCATAACACAAGAAATAGGGGTCACCAAATGAAAATAGTAGGCAGCAGGGTTAAAACAAACAAAAGGAAGTATTTTTTCACACAACACACAGTCTACCTGTGGAACTCCTTGCCAGAGCATGTTGTGAAGGCCTAGACTATAACAGGGTTCAAAAAAGAACTTGATAAGTTCATGGAGGATAGGTCCATCAATGGCTATTAGCCAGGATGGGCAGGGATGGTGTTCCCAGCCTCTGTTTGCCAGGATCTGGGAATGGGTGACAGGGGATGGATCACTTGATGATTACCTGTTCTGTTCATTCCCTCTGGGGCACCTGGCATTGGCCACTGCTGGAGGACAGGATACTGGGATAGATGGACCTTTAGTCAGACTCAGTATGGCCGTTCTTGTGTTCCCACTGCTAACACAAATGTACCCACACAATCTTCATGGAGAAGTGAAGATTTCCTCCAGTACATTGTGTCAAGCTGTCCCGCAGTGACTCAAGAGCGTAAATACCAACCACAGGGCAAACTGTTAGGAAGCAGAGCACAAACCCCAAATTGGCTATCAGTTCTATACTTAGATAGCTCAGTGGTTTGAGCATTGGCCTGCTAAGCCCAGGGTTGTGAGTTCAATCCTTGAGGAGGCCATTTAGGGATCTGGGGCAAAAATTGGGGATTGGTCCTGCTTTGAGCAGGGGATTGGACTAGATGACCTCCTAAGGTCCCTTCCAACTCTGATATTCTATGATTTCACCAGCCAATTATCAAGTGTAAACTCCTCAGGCACTATAGCAGCTTTAACATGGAGTCACAGACAATCCCATGGGGTACTCCAATCTGTCTCGCCACTCAGGTGAGCATCCCTTTGTGGTAGATGATCTCTTACACCAAGAATCATAGCAACATTCAGGTTACTACCAGTCCTGAAGGACCAGTCATATACTGAAGGTCAGTTGCACCTTAGATCTCACACCAAAGACAACACTTGTAGACAATCCTATAATAAACTATATACAGATTTATTAATAGGAAAAGGAAACAAGACAGTTATTTACAAGGTTGAAGCAGGTAAAATATACGCACAAATGAGTTACAAAGTTAAGTTTTAAGTAATAGAAGCCTCTATAATAAGCAAGCTCTATATGTCCTTTAGGGCTAACCCAGGCTAAGCACTGGGATTCTCTTGCTCCTGCCTAGAAAACCTTGCTCCCCAGAGTCCAAGCAGCACAGAGATACAGTTTGTTCTTGTTCGGAGGTTTTAATCCCTCCGTTTCATGTGCTCTGAGTTGTGAGCTGAGCTGATGGGAGGAATTCACTTGCATGGGGGAGGTGAGGAAAGAGCAAAGCAACGTCTGTAACAAAATCTTTTGTCCTCTTTAATGTCTCACAATAGTTCGTCTGGTGTGGGTGGACCTTTCTTGTTGGGGAGGATGCAACAATTTCTGTTGGAGTCCAGCACTTCACACTAATTAATGTCTCTCTACTGTTGGGTTATTTGCACAGTCACAGAGGCCTAATTACAACCGACCCCGGTAGTCACCAGGCAGAATCGAACCGGGGACCTCTGGGGCTTAATGCATGAGCCTCTACTGCATAAGCTAAAAACCAACAGACTTTTAGCTAATGCTGTAGAGCAGACTCATTTAACTCTAAGTGGTCTTGGTGCCACTAAATGGGACAAAACACCACACCCAGCAGGTGTGTGGGTTACATACTTCACCTAGCTGAGGAAGCCCAAGCTTCAGAGTCTTCCCAGTTGAAATTCTGGACTAGCCTCCACTTATAATGCTGACAAACCCTGGTCATTGCCAGGCAGAATTGAACCTGGGGCCTCTGGAGCTTAGTGCATGAGCCTCTACCACATGAGCTAAAAGCCAACTGGCTACTAGCTAAGGCTGTAAAGCAAATTCATTTTATCTCTCTCTTTAAGTGGTCTCAGTGCCACTAAATGGGACAAAACACCACACCTAGAAGGTGTGTGGGTTACATTGGCATCTGGCAATGTTAGTCACGCACCAGGAATCCATTATGCTAGGCACTGTACAAACACAGGGCAAAACAGTCTCTGACCTGAAGATCTTACAAGCTAAATAAATCACCTAAGCACAAGTCTTTTGCTTGATAATACTATTTTTAATAAACTCTATTCAGAGATATGTCACAGTTACGTCTTCATTTTAAAAAATCAGTATTAAAAAGTGCCTGTAATTAATTATTCTGATTGGTTAAAATACATCACTATTGTTACCACCAAACTCTGCTTATGGAAATGTAACTGTTCACTGATTTATATTTTCTGGAACATTCACTTTAATATCATCTCCTATCCAATATATTTTAGTGTCTTATAAATCACTCTCAGGTAGTAGATCAGTTCCCTTAGGAGTTTTTAAAATATTGATAACAAGCATTGAAGCTCAAATAAAACCTGAACTTTTTAGAAAATAAGATTGTTGCAAATGTATGAAGATCACAGTTTTGTCTGATGTAGATTCACAAGATGGAATTTTTTCACTTTATTATTGTAGCTTCTTACATACATAATTTAAAACATAATTTTTATTCTATTTATATTATTTATTCCATTTCCTATGGTGCATCACAACATACAGGTATTTATAAAATACAGCATGCAGGAATGAGAGGGTGAATAAGATAACTAGCTAGATAAAAGGAAAGGAAGATGTTAGGGATTTAAAAGAGACGAGATTCATTTTATGGGATTTGAAAAGGTTGGGATCACAGCGGAGACTGAGTATTAGGTTAAGGGAATGCCATAAGGCAAGAATAGAGTAGCTAAAGGTTCTGCCGTCAACAGCAGAGTTGACGGTAGCCCAGAGCAAGCTGAATGGAAGGGCTGGGTAAGGAAGCTGGAAATTATAAGGTCATGTTTTTGAACAAGAATTTGAAAAGCCAAGTTGACAGATTTTTCGACTTGTATTCAGAGTCAATGGAGTGGACAGAGTAAATGGAAAGTACTTGAGGATATTCTCTTTGCCCAGGAGGACTTCAACCTTGGAGACATTGAGTTGGTGAAAGCAGGAAGTGAGTCAAGCATTGGTGGGAGTGAGAGCGGGCAGAGGAGGAGATTTCCTCACAGAGAAAGAGGATATAAAGGGCCAGAGAGCCTCAACTGTTGTCAGCTGGCATAGTTCTGTTGACTTCTGTGGCATTACATCAGTTTACACCAGCTAAGAATCTGGCCCAAAGTTGGGTGGACTTTGGAATAAAGTGTTAACTACCAGTAAATTGCGAATTGAGATGACCAAGGAGGAAAACTTACGAGGAGAATGGCTGGAGGGAAAGGAAGGAAGCTCAAGAAGAGGGTCATGAGGATTATGTAAAAGAGGGGCTAGAGGAGCAGTGGCCACCACAATGGATGACACAATGGTCAGGGAGCTAGGAGCACTGCCAGGATTTCCAACATTGCTGGCAATGATGTTTGTGCAAATGTAGTTTTGATGCAGTTCTCTATGTAGGCTGATAAGGTTTACACATGCAGGGCCGGTGTAACCACTAGGCGAACTAGGCAGCTGCCTAGGGCGCCAAGATTTGGGGGCGCCAAAAAGCAGTGTCCCCAAAAAAAATTTTACACTATTGCTGGAAAACAAATGAATAAAGAAAAGAGAAACGTCGTTGAATTTGTATTTTAACTTGTCGTTCTCTCGTACATTACAGCTATAGCCTATGCCATCTCTGCATTGCGGGCACAAGCGTACTGCTTCACACTACGGTACAAAGTGGCAATGACATCATTTTTCTCGTTGCACACAACTGGGAGGGGGAGGAAGGCGCAAGGTGGAAGTTTGGCCTAGGGCGCAAAATATCCTTGCACCAGCCCTGTGCACATGGTGTAGGGCACATGGATGCCTGAGGCGCCCAGTTACTGTAGGTACCAGTTGGACTCTTTTAGAGACAGATTGTCACGTTTCACCACTGGCCTGTATTTGGGGGCACAGCAGAAGTACACAGCCCTAGAGGGAGCTCCGGGAGAGAATGTGTGTCAGGAGACCAGAGCTCCTCAGCGTAGGTGGAGAGAGCAGGGGCTACACCATCCCTTCAGTTGGTGCAGTCTACTGCACCTTCCACAGTCAGCTAGGTTTGTGGGGTGTTGTGGATGGGGGGGGCGGGTGTCGGAGACGTGCGCTCACCTTCTGCCTGCCATCCCCACGCCCTGTGAGGTGATTTGCACCCCAAGCACACACCAGGGAGCAGTCCCAAGTAGAAAATCACCACAGATGCACACGGCAATTCTACCTGGGCCTAGAAGGAGCATTCAAGGATGGAGGAGGAGGTGCTCATTGCATGATCCCCATGGCACACCAGCACCAGGGTTGGGAGCAGTCTGGACCTTATAGTGAACAAGTCATCCATTTAAACACACATAACATTTAAAGACACAAAAAACCTTAAAGAAAGTAGCAAGGGTGTTTGTTTAATTACCAGACAGAGGATTTGGCAATGGACAGTGGCAGGGGGATGGATTACTGCCAAGAGAGTCAATGACAGAGAGCAAATCAGAGGTCAAGCATCAGAAAGGATATTGAAATTTATCTTGAAGCCAGCTACACATAGTGGTTTGGAGGAAGGCATCAAGCAATAGAGGGGAATCTTAAAATCTTATTAAGCTAAACGTAAAGAGGATGGTTGTGGATAATAAGGAGCCAACATTTTAAAAAATGCACACAAACATAATTAAAAGCCTGTAAGAGTTACCTCTTCTACATAATGTGAGTGGTTGCCAATACATTTTTTTGAGCGATTTGGTTCATTACCAGTACAATATAAATATTCAGGAGGGAAAATGTGTTCTTAATGAATTAGCCTGATTGCTTTAATTACATTTACAATCTGTTACTTTTAATATGCTCTTTCAAGAAAAGTAATTGGTTACTTGATGGACTATTGTGTTCTGCAACCCTGATTGTAGAAGGAACGATCTTACAGAAAAGTTTGCAAAGTAATACTGTAAGGCAGGGGTGGACAAACTATGGCCCACGGGCCGCATTCAGCCCATCATATATTTTAATCTGGCCCTCAAGCTCCTGCCAGGGAGCAGGGTTGGGGGCTTGCCCCGCTCATGTGTGCCGTGGCTCTGCATGGCTCCTGGAAGCTGTGGCATGTCCCCACTCTGGCTCCTATGAATAGGGGCAGCCAGGGGGCTCTGCACGCTGCCCCAAGTGCCTCCCCCACAGCTCCCACTGACTGGGAACCGCGGCCAATGGAAGCTGCAGGGGCGGCACCTGTGGATGGGGTAGAGCGCAGAGCTGCCTGGCTGCACCTCCGTGTAGGACCCAGAGTGGGAACATGCTGCTGTTGCTTCTGGGAGCTGCTTGAGGCAAGTGATGCCCGGAGCCTACAACCCCGACCACCTTCCGTGCCCCAACCCCCTGACCCAGCCCTGATCCCCCTCCCACCCTCCGAACCTCTCGGTCTCTGCCTGGCACACCCTCCTGTACCCCCAACCCCTCATCCCCAGGCCTGCTTCAGAGCCCTCACCCCCCTACCACATGCCCCAACCCTCTGCCCCAGCCCAGAGCCCCCTCCCATACCTTGAACTCCTCATTTCTGGCCCCACCCCCAAGCACACACCCCCAGCTGGAACCCTCACCCACCCCACCCCAACCCCACCCCCAATCCCAATTTGGTGAGCATTCATGGTCCTCCACATAATTTTCATACCCAGATATGGCCCTTGGACCAAAAAGTTTGCCCACCCCTGCTGTAAGGTGTATATGTCTGTGTAAGAGAGACAGAGAGAGACAGAGACTCGTGTAATACGCTGTAGCTGTTACAACAATTGTATATTAAAAGCAGTGTCTGTATCTATCTATCTATCTATATGTGTGTTATGACAGACCCAGACAAGTGGGATACAGAAATCTCATAGAAGGCAAATATACTAGCCATTGGATTAATAGTTTTCTGTTCCCTGAGTGACCAGAGCAGGGGCTGCACTAGAACAAGCAGGAACTTTCTGGAACCAATTTAAGGCAGGCAGGCTAATTAGGACACCTGGAGCCAATTAAGAAGAACCTGCTAGAATCAATTAAGACAGGCAGGCTAATCAGGGCACCTGGGTTTAAAAAGGAGCTCACTTTAGTTTGTGGTGTGGCGTGCGAGGAGCTGGGAGCAAGAGGCACACAAGGAGTTGAGAGGGAGAAGAGTTGAAGGACTGAGGAGTACAAGCATCAGCAGACCATCAGGAGGAAGGTCCTGCAGTAAGCATAAAGAAGGTGTTGGGCGGAGGCTGTGGGGAAGTAGCCCAGGGAGTTGTAGCTGTCACGCAGCTGTTACAGGAAACCCTATAGACAACTGCAATCCACAGGGCCCTGGGCTGGAACGCGGAGTAGAGGGCAGGCCCGGGTTCCCCCCAAACCTCCCAACTCCTGATCAGACACAGGAGGAATTTGACTGTGGGTTCTACCAGAGGGGAAGATCTCTGAGGCGATCAAAATCCACCAATAAGCGCAGGACTCACCAAGGTAGAGGAGGAACTTTGTCACAGTATATATATTTAGTATATATAAATATTGCATGTTAGAACAATGGCATTTGTTGTATTGTTCATCAGTTTGATGGTTCAGTCAAGTTGTTGTGCTTATTATGGACTGCAGTTGGGTTCCTTTGTGCATCTCCCAAGCAGCAGGGACTCTGAGAACAAGGACTAGCTCCACACGGAAATGTAGGCATTATAACACTCAGCATCACCATACCTAACTTTCAGGTGCCTAGAAAAAACATCACAAAGCCTGAGTTTGGCACCTGGGCTCCCTATACAATGAATAGGGAGCATAGGCGCCGACTCCGTGGGTGCTCCGGGGCTGAAGCACCCACAGGGAAAAATTGGTGGGTGCAGAGCACCCATGGGCAGCTCCCCACCGGCCCCCCAGCTCACCTCCGCTCCACTGCACCGCCCCCCCTGCCCAGCTCACCTCCGCTCCGCCTCCTGAGGCGCCGCTGCTCCGCTTTTCCCCCACTCCCTCCCTCCCAGGCTTTTTCCCCGTGGATGCTCCAGCCCCAGAGCACCCACGGAGTCGGAGCAGCCTCTTTGTTTGTTTGTCTCTATTTTTGGTTTTGTATTAGGATTCTGATTTGTAAGAAATAAAGTAGTGTTACGTTGCAACCTTCCAGGAAGAGTATTTCAGTGTGTTTGTCTAATTTGTGTGTTTATGCCATGAATGTAACATGGTGCTCAGTGCATCTTTGCATGTCACAGTCCATCCCTGACAATTTTTGGCCTCCAATTTTTGCCAGCCCCTCATTTTTAAAATATTTTCCTCTGGTGTGTGCGTGTGTTCATTCAGCTCTGGTTCATAAGGCTTTTTTGCTGGAGAGCAGGGTACGGGGCAAATGAGTCCAGTGCTATTCCATTTTGGGTTAATTGTGTACTATTTCCTTACACTGTCGTTGGGTATTTGCAATCTGGGCCAAATCCTGGAGGTTCTTATACACATTTTACCCAGGCTTATTTATGAACAGCTCCCCTTACTATCCTATTTACCAGGACAGGTATTTACCGGATCATAAATTAATAATGGGAGAATTCCCTGAGTAAGGATGGAGTAAAACCTGAGTGAACACGACATCATAAATGAATATATACATTAAACTATATTTCATAAACTAGCCAAACCCTCTTAAACAAATACCAGTTAGTGGAACTGAACTCCTTGTGGAAATAGCTAACATGTTTAACAGGTTTGCACTGTACGCAAGTCTCTTAAGATATCTTATTACTCTTTTCCCCCCGGTTTCCAAGAGATTTTCTTTCTCCCTCTAAGTATTTGCTTTTGTTCAGTTTTATCCCCCCTCGCAGCATGATTTGTGCAATAGGAGGGGCAAATTCCACATCAGACAGCTGCTTGAGCAAGTAAAGACAAATAAGCATCTTCTCTGGAAACACATGAAAGCTTTCAGGACAGGCTCTGCTCCTTACTTGGGGTTCTTTTTACTTCCTAGCACTCACGCACACACACACACACACACACACACGCCTGCTTGGGAAATCAGACAGATAGCATCTGCTTTTAATTTATCAGGCGAGCTAATGTAGAAAACAAGAATGTTTAGTCTCCATGGTGCCGGCAAATGCTCTGAATTCTCCTCTGCCCCAGTGACTTCAAAACCATTTGGCACATCTTCAATAAGAAATTATATCAGTGATGCTCTGGAAACTCAATTTAGGCACAGAAATGACAAGAACATAAGCAAATCTTCGGTGAGAGCCCTGGCAAAAAACTTCTACACTTGATAACAACAAGCCTGGTCTTTAATTTTTATTTTAGTGACAGATTACTAGTAAGGCTCCTTATCATCTATTATTTTTTCCATTTCTGAGACACAAAGTCCTCTTTTGGGGAGTGGTATAATTTTAAACTACAAAATATAGACCATCTGGTTTTTGTATATAATTGACCCACCTATACATACATATTTTAAATGTAAAGACATGTCTGAAATATAACTTTAGGAAGGTTGACAGAAGTTATAAATGGCAGAGAACCAATTCTGCTGCAGTTAATTACTTTCCTAGGGCTGGATTTTGACTGGTAATTGTGTGGGTGCATGGGGAGTGGGTGGGCACAATCACAGGAACCAATCACAAGTGCAATTCATGCACATGGGAGAGTGCAGGGATGGCTTCCTCTGGCCCATTATTTAAGCACTGAGTAAACATTTTGCTTTCACTGTGTACCCCCTCAAGGCTGGTAATCACCCCAAAGGAGACAGGGAGGAAATGGTGCTTTGGTTCCTTCCTGTCCCACCAGCCCACAGACGGCTCAGCATACTAATAGGCTGAACCATTCTAGAGGTGGACCCAGCTTGTGCATTCCTCTTCCCATGCACCTGGAAAGGAAAGTATAAACTAATCTGCTTCAGTTTCCTCATCTGCGCAGTGAAGATGGGGATATTCCTTGCTGCGCTATTGTTAGTAGCAATGGCCAAAGCTGTGAGACTTGGATCCTGTTCCCAAACTGATTCCAAAGACCACATACTGCAAATGGCCAAGGCCCAAATAAAGAAAATACTACAAAACAGCTAACATGTATTAGTTGTTAATGAAATACAGTTGGCTGCCACTGGGCAAATGCAGATCTGAAGCTTTCAACACAATATCGTATTTGTCCTAAATGACTTTACAGCAATAACAGAAACACAACACCCTATTAAATCATATTTACTGCATCCATTTTAAATTTGTGAAACAAACGATGAACACCATTATTCTGGAAACCCATCTTAGTTTGGTTACCTGGCTAGCGGGGCTGTAAGCACAACATAAAAAAAAGACAAAGCATGCTGAAGAAAAGGGCATTGTCACAAAGCTGTGGCTTCTGTCACGTTAAAACAACTATGAATAAAATTCAGCATGATAAGCGTCAGTGAAACATATACAATTGATGTCTTCACACCTGAAATGCTCTTTGCTTGTTTGTGCCCCAGTCAGGGCCCACTCATGCAACGTAACTATTTGTGTCAGTGGATACTATTCATGCAAATACCAGTTTGCAGGATTTATACCCTTAGGTTGCAAATTCTTTGGGACAGAAACTTATCTCACACTGTGCTCTGAAAGAGCTGGATCCAGTACCCTTTCAAGCCAATGGAACGGCTCTCATTGACTTAAGTGTGCATTAGATCACAGACTGATAAACTAATAGCTAGATCCAGGTTTTTAAATGTCAGAGTTAAGGGTTGTTGTAGCCATGCTGGTCCCAGGATATCAGAGAGACAAGGTGAGTGAGGTAAGTTGGTCCAATAAAATATATTACCTCACCCAGCTTGTCTCTCTACTAGAGTTTATGGTCAGAAAGGACCACGAGATTATCTGATCTCCTGCATAGCATAAGCTATTCAATTATATAAGGAGCCTAATTAGACTAAAGCACTTCAGTCCTCAGGCGACTGAACTGTTATGTGCCACAAGTAGAGAGAGAGTAGGAGAGACTGGGGTGCCACCAATACCTGAGGCCCTTACGATAGTAGGGAAATGATTAGGTTATGATCCTGGTTAACTACGGGGGGGGGGGGGGGAGGGGAAGGAGGATAAATAAATAAATTACATTAAATGCTGTAAATATTTGCTAACATTTTTAACCCATTGATTTTAGACATCTTCCCACTCCTAGCATTTTCACTTTCCAACAGCATTCATGCTTCCTGCTGTCTGGCTGAAGGATTGGGAATTTGAAGGAATGTTCACAGTTGCAGAGCCCAGAAGTTTGATTCTAGAATGTTAGGCTACTGCAGGCTTCTTGCATCTTCCTTTCAAGCATCTGATACTGGGCCACTCTCAATTAGAGGATAACAGCTGGACGGACCAAGAGCCAATCCACTATAGCAATTCCTACATTCTTAGGAGCCTTAGAACTAGAATAATTAGAAGGTGTATGAAACTCCTGTGCCAAGAGCCACAATAGGAAGTTGCCGCTGTCACTTTAACTTAAGAACATGTGCTGCATGCCATGCATCAGATAGCAGTGGCATTGCTTCAGCGCAGTGCAAAGAGGGGACAGATGCATCTCTGTTGGCCATCTTTTAAAAAAAAATTGAGATGCTGAACTGTAAGCACCAGAATTCAGAGTCCATTCAGACCACATACCTGTACAGCAAATACACTCCATGTAAGATACAGATTGAATGTATTATATAATCATGTGCACAGTATATGAGCTGCTAAATAAAACTAGCAACAGATAAGATACCTGGCTCTTATAAAAGGCTTTCTGTTTACTACTTCTAGTCCCTCTAGTCCCTCGCACGCTAACTTGTTACCAGTCACACTGCCTGTTCTCTAAAACCCCTCAATTCATAGATTTTTTTTCCCTCAGAAAATAACCATTAAGAGACCCAGAAGGTAAATTCTATAAAGAGGACAGGGTGGTGGTGGTAGAAACTTGGGCTTAGACACCAAGTGATAAATGCCTTAGAAATGCTTCAGATAGATAGGCCAGCCCAGTCAGAGGATAGATTGCACTGCTCTCACTAATGCTAATCAGACATACGTACCCACAAATGCTGCTACATGGCCAGTGATCACGTAGGCGTCAAAAACTTTGGTGGCGTGCCAAGGTTGACAATGATGGCTGTAAACTGAATATAGAACCAGACCACGGTAAGCACTTTGCCAGAGATCAGTCCCAAGGAGGCCACATCCCTTTGACATTTGCCATGATGATAATGTTGCAGACATAGAAAGGAAACCATTTTTCCCGTTATGGGAAACCAAAAAAAGAATCATAGAAATTGTGAAGATGTTCTCAGGGTAGCTCCTGCCTTCGGTCTGAGCTGCACGTTCCAGCAGGCAGAATAGAGCTCCTAAAGCTGCAAATATTCCATCAAAATGTCTTGCTTTCTTGAAAAATCAGAACTCAGAGGTACACTTCATCATCTAAATGTAGGAAGCTGTCTAATAGGCCACCCATGTCAGTTACCTGAATTTTGAGTCCAGGCATCCAAAAAGTACATATTTTCATGCACGCCTGCCATGTCTGTGGGGGTGCTATTTTAAAGATGAAAATTCCTACCACTAAGTGAGTGCATTTCAAATCCCCTGCGATCCCAAAAAGGCTCTTCTGAAACAGGGAATACTACAGCAATATGATGTGAAAATCAATGGATTATTTTTATGAAACTGTGTGTTATAAGAGCAACATTACAGAATGAAAAATGGCTGATTTAGCTAATAAGTAAGGTCCAGGCATTATTACGTGAATTTACAGTTAATCAAAAGATACATCGGTACGTGCTGATTGCAATACTAATATGATTTTCATTAGGGAATAGTAGTTTTCTATCCTGTAGCTCTCTTTGCAGGAAATAATACAAACTCTTGACTTCTGGGTCTTATTGCTCACAAATCAACTCCTTCTGCCTTTACTGTAGTCTCAGTGGATTTAAAAATGACAAAAACTCTCTTTAAACCATTCTTCCACTAGGACATCAATATGTAATTGCTGAGGTCCATACCCTATAACTCACCATGGGTGTGTAGGACCCCAAAAGCTACCAAAGGATTCCATTGCTCTCTGATCACCCTGGAAAAACCCTGTTTACAGGGCATTTTAACAGAGACAGAAATTTGACCCTCTGGGCTTGTCTACACTTAAAACACTACCTCAGTGCCACTGTAGTGCTTCAGTGTAGATGCTACCTATGCCAACAGGAGGGGTTCTTCCATTGGCATAGGTAATCCACCTCCCCAAGAGGTAATAGCTAATTCAACAAAAGAATTCTTCTGTCAACCTAGCTGTGTGTGCGCGGTGACTTAGGTCAACTTAACAATGAAGCTCAGGGGGTGTGGATTTTTCACACCCCCTAACCAACGTTGTTAAACTGACCTTATTTTCTAGTGTAGACTAGGCCTCAGTATGCCAGGGTTTATGTACCACTTAAGTCTCTCAATGGGACTATACAGGAGGGGAAGGGGGCAGGAAGTGGGAGAGAAGCCTGGGCGAACTGGCTGCACAATGTGGGGCCCTCTGCACTGCAGAAAAAATGCCTATAGGAACCCTAAACAGGCTGGGTCAGAGTGAGCCATGATTATATGGATCCAGTGGCTCTAAACCTCTGCAGAGCCGAAGCTGTCACTGTTCCAGTCTATGGTCTGACCTGTGAATTGAGGTGACATACCATCCCAGCTTAATCCCCACATGAAGCCCAGTTACTAGGGGTCAAATTCACCCCTGTGCAGAGGGCCAGCACAAGACTTCTGCATCATGTTTCAAAACCAGGCTTAAGCCTTTTGCAGGTCGTCTGCAGGGGCTGAATTGCATCCTTAATTAATAAGAGCTAGAGATTGTCCTTTCCACTTCGACTCATTATGCCTGCTTTGTGTAGAATTTACATTTATAGATTCAATTTCACACAAGTTGCATGTAATTAGGCATTCTCTGCAAGGCTTTGGATAGGGTGTTGAGCAAAAATACTGAACAGCGTAATAAAAGCACAGTAATTATAATGCATCAAATAATCACAGAGAGAGGGAAGAGTCAGGAAAGATGAGCAAGAGCATGACTAAATGAATCCATTATAAAGCAGTCTGCTTGGAATTTCATGCAGCTATGAAACATGCAGGTGTTCTTTCAACCCTCTTACAGTTTGCTTTGTGTACGAACCTCTGGATCTACACCCAGGAGACTCTACTGCTTGAGCAGAAAGACCAGGTCCATCCGCTCTGAGGCAGCAGCAGATTCAAACATTTACGTAGTCCGGCCATTTAGAGGGAGACAAATACCCACAGTGCATAACGTGGCTTATGGTTACAGCTAGTCAGAAAACGACAACTCTGTTTCATGAAAAATGTTGAGGTTTCCACATTAGCCTTTGTTCCAGTGCCGAACAAAAATTAGAGGGTTTGAAATTTTTCACAAAATGCAAGAGAAAGACACACCCCAGAATAAACTGGTGGGCAGGTGTGTCAATACAGAAACGTTTCCGAGACACATTTTGGTTTTGACTACATGGCATTTTTTGACAGAACAATTAATATAATGAAACAAAAGGACATTTTTGCACTTCCTTGTAGAGTCCTTTGGAACCTCCTCATAATCAATCAAGTGAAAATGGAGGAATCATCTGAGACAATTATAAAAGCAGCAAACAAACCTCTACTTCAGCTACTCCCTTACCAGATTGAAAGGGGAGTGGCTGGAGAAAGGGACTGAGAGTCAGGAGTCTCAGGGCAGGTCTACACTTAAAATGTTGCAGTTGCCCCAGCAGTGCTTCAGTGAGGACATTACTTCACTGACGGGAGAGTTTCCACCTCTGCGAGAGGTGGTAGCTATGTTGATGGGTGAAGCCCTCCCGTTGACATAGCACTGTCTACACTGGGGGTTAGGTTGGTATAACTGTATCTATACTGCTGTAAGTTTATAGTGTAGACCTGGCCCCAGACTCTCTTCTGAGCTTGATTGTTGACCTGTTGCGTGCTCCTTTGGCAAATCTCCTACCTTTTCTCAGTGTGACTTCATCCTTCTTCAACTTCCCTACCTCACATGGGTATAACAAGGCTTAATTCATGAGTATTTGCAAAGCAGGAGCCTTGGAGGAAAGGCACTATAGAAATGCAAAGTATTATATTGTGACTTTGTTCTCAGCGGAAAGAGTTTGGCAGAATCCGCTTCAAGGACAGCAGTGATGTCTGTATTAAGTTACAATTCTTTAGCTTTAACTTGTCCTGCCAGTTTTCTGGCAGACCACAGTAAATCTAAAACATTCCAGACGATCCTATCCCAACCCTGGGCTGGAGCTTCCTACGTAAAGGGACATGATTTGGAACAGGAGTTTGCCACTCAGATGGCACATCTGAGCTTTGTCATTTAATGCAAAAAATATACTAGGAACATTTGCCTTGTACATTTGTCTTTACATTCTGTCAGAAAAGGATAACAGTTATTTTTTGGCTAGATCTGTAAAGGTCAGCTGAATGGAGCTGTACTGATTTACACCAGCTGAGGATTGGACCCACGGGCTTATGTGCAATTACACTTCTTCCCAAGAAAACAAAAAGCATTCATCTGCTGCACTACAGGCTTGCCTCTGACTATAGTTTGGCACCTTTGAATGGATAGGATTACCATAAATAAAACAGGAACTAGACCCACTGAAGGGTCTTTCCTCAAAGGTTTAGCTTTCCGGAGGAAGGAAATTATAAGGAGGAAGTAAGGATTAATTTTCATTCATGCACAGACACAAATCAGATTGTTTCCACGGGGTTCCTATGGATTTTAAGCTCTAGGAGTGTACCAACCAGATCAGTTCTTATTTCTTTTTAAAATACAAGAGAAGTGTAATTCCTGGATCAGTGAATTACAGTATCACAGTGTGTTGAAGGCTGACCATCTCAGTCTATTTAATGACTGGTTACTCATCCCTTGTGTTATATTGCCTGTGAAACCAGAAAAGCTACAAAGCCACATTGATGAAGAGGGACCTTTTTTAAAGAGGTGGCATATTTTTAATTTTAAAAGGTTAAGGACTGGACTATAACTCCCCCTATTCAAACCGGTGAGTAGTTACAAGGGGTTATTCTGTTCCACTAAAAAACAAAATCAGTGAGACTGCTTCTTGTGAGTAATTGCTCATCAGTGTGCGTAAAGGGTTAAAGAATGCTCATACAATTTAGGGGAAGAGATCTCTTGAGGGTGGGATGCATGGAACTAGGGTGCCAGGATGCCATCTCAGGCCAGGGCACTGGGATCTTCAGTGAGGCTGGTCAGGTACCATGGATCCAACAGCCAGGAGCTCCTTGTCTCAGGTCTGCTGTCTGTTTTTCTGCTGCAGCCAACCTCTACCCAGTATGAGGGTGGAGGTACGTGGGGTTTCGGTGGTGGAAGGGAGGTTGCAGAGATTAAAAAGGGGCACTAAAGCATGGAGCGTAGCTAGACTGGGGCGCTGAATGAGTTTCCTTGCACTTTATGGTCTGCCTTGGTGAGCTACGCAGTCTAGTAAACTGAACTAAAAGCTAATGAGCAGACCTCAATAGTTTGGAGTTCCAGTCAGATACGCACCCAAAAGGGTCCTGCTTGAAGGAAAACCACAAGAATAACTTGTCTCATCATATGCTGGCTCTTCTAGTTGCAGCCAGAACAAAAAGCAGCACCAAAAAAAATAATTAAATGTCAAACCCTCAAAATGGTTCAGCTAGGGTTCTGGCAGCTGATTAAGTCGGTTCTTATTTAATTACCGTGTTTCAGCCATCACCACGGCAGGCAATGAATATTTGTGAGCTTTCCCCCATTAACTAGCATTAGTAATGAAGGCAGGCTAAATGAGCTATCTGAAATCACCTCTTTCTCTTCTCTCCACCATAAATATCACCTGTGCTTAGCAGGAACATTCCAGCAGATGGACCTGAGGTCCAAGCAGAGGCATCAGGGCCATTCATTCTGGATAGAGGGCCTGCAGTTCCAGAACAGACTTTGACCAGAAATCAGACTGAGCTCAAGTCTTGCCACCTTCAGGGCAGGTTGGAAGATTCACTGTTTACGTAAGCACTGCCCAGAGAATGCTGCTGAGAGTCACCCTGACAATGCTCTCTTGGAAGTCCACCACCAGGGTTTGATCACTATGAGGTAGTTGGCTTAAACAAATGGAAGGGAGGAGAATTCTTCCCTGCAGGGGGTAACTGACTTATCACACCCTACTATCATGGACGGATTAAAAAGTGCCTATAACAATAATATATCATAGTATCTAGTAGTTCTTCCTCCATTGTTTATTTTTCTGATGGTCGCTATCCATGGAGTAAAGCTTTTCAGTGAGTTATATATGAAGCAAAGGTCTTTTTTACCCGAGTGCTTATAGTTAATTCAGGAACCCAGCACTGTCTATGAGTAATTCATATGATTTCTTCCAGTGTGTATTAACTTGCATTTGTCCTCACACAGAATCATATCTGCCTTCACGTTGCCCATTCATCTAGCTTTGTTAGGTCCCTTGAAGATCCTCATAGTCATCTGAAGTCTTGATTAACCTTAATAAATGGACAATCTACAAATGTTGCTACCTCTGTCTTCACTCACTTTTTCAGACATTAAATACCACCCGTACAAATGCAGATGCTTGGGACATCTAGCTGTTAACCTTTTGCTATACTGAAAACTGACCATTTGTTCTTTGTTTTCTCTCTCTTAGCCAGTTTCTAATTCACAAGAGAACATGACCTCTCACACCAGGACTACTTAATTTCCTTAAAAGTCTCTTGTGAGGACTTTTCTCAAAGGCTTTTTTAAAGTCCAATAAATCACAGCTACTGATCCCTCCATTATCTGCTGTTTTGTAGACATGCTCAAAGAAATCTAGTAGATTATAGGCACGGTTTTCCTTGGTGGAAGCAATTCGGGTTGATCTCTAGCATTTCAGGTTCATTTAGGTGCTTTACAATTCTATTTTAAATTTTCATTTCAACTGACTCTCTTTGTACTTATGTTTTTGCAATGAAATTTAAAATATTTTAAAGGAGACATGCAAAGGGTCAAAAAAGTTTTGCTCTCCTTTTCTGCTTTTTTTAAACAAATATTATATATTAAGACAAGTTGAAGGTTTGGGGTTTTAATTTTAAAAATCTTTGTTTTACAAGTTATTAATCCAGATCTTGTCTACACTGCTTTTCCTAAACATTTTAGACAGATGGAGAACAAATGGGTTTATGACATCACAGGGAGCAAAGGTTTGATCTAGTATCCACTAGTCCATAAAAAGACTACAATAGCCTTTGTATAAGGACCTGGGGGAGTAAAAAATCTGAACTGATGGAGGAAGACAATGTTCTGCAATGTTATATTTAATTCAAATGCAGGCAGCTGGGAGAAAAGAACTCTTTGTGAAAGATTTAATGTCATCAGCCCAATCATTAAGGGCTGAGAAAGCTCACACTGTTATTTAGAGAATACTTGACATTCCTGATAAGACCAAAGTTAAAAAGCAAGCAAGAGTTGGGGTTTTTTTTTTTAAAGGAGTGCAAGGAAAGGAAAGTTTCAGACCATCTTCTTATCTTGTAAAGCGGCACAGAACGGACACAATTCTGTTTGTTCCCCATTTACAGGTCAAAATTTCTCCATTGTGTGTATTTTAAAGCCACCTTAAACAACTTTTGGTAAGGCAATTTTGCATTGTAACAGATATGTCAAATACCTCAGGGGCTGCAGGCCTTGGGAAGTTCACCCAGTGCAACTCATGTGGTACATCATTGGGTTTTGCATGTCAGTGAGTTTGTCTGACAGCCAGTGCTTCTCCCCTCTAGGATGCTGGCTCACAAGAACATAGGTTTAAAAAAACAAAAAACCACAACAAAAAAACCCCTTCTCTACTATTTGGCACCTAAAGCCCTATTTTAATTTCTGGGTGCAGCTTTTTTTCCCAAATATGTTGTGAAATATCAGTGCATTACCCATCTGTTCCAACTCAGTGTCTTAAGGGTGGAGTAATGTAGAGGAAAGGTTACAATTAACTTGCCTTAGAAAAGTTGATTTGCTTACTAAAATGCTTAGCATGGAAACTCATCATATTCCGTTCACATTGCAGGTTATTCTTCCTCATTTTAACAGACCAGGCTCAGGAAAGAATTCTCCATGTCAGCATGGCTGTTCTGAGCAATCCTGAGCCAAAGTCAGCGGCTGCACAGAGAGGGCTTCGTGCAAATATTTGCTGTGCTTGGGCTGAGTTTACAAAGAAGTCGGGTACCAAATGAGTTTGTGTCTCTGTTGCAGACAATTCGCACCCCTCTAAATAAAACTTTTCTGGGCCAATGTCATCCCTGTTGTAACTTATCAGTAGAATGACCTCACAAATGAACTGGGCCAAGAGAGGCTCTCATGTTTTAGATCATTAGTCTTTGAAAATTACCTGGGATGCTATTTTTCAGTTTCCCATAAGTACTTCTTCATAACCCAGCTAGCTTTGCATACGTGCACCTCTGTCCTTCTAGTTTTGGCACTGTGGGTGGGTCAGCACAGCCTAAGAGTAGCCTGCAATTTTAACCTTGATGCTTCCTGACTTTTGAGTGCTTCACGTGGTAGCCTGACTGTTCTCCATCCATAGCTTTTTGTAAGGCATCATGCTAACATGATTACAGTTGCTGCAGGGAAGGCAAGTAATCAGGGATGAGAAGCTGAGAGGAGATGTCTCTGGGAGAATCGCTCTTAAGTGGTTCATGATTTGCAAAAGAATATGAGCCACTGTCTTTTAGTAAAAGCGGCTTCAAGTGTACAGCTCAGATAGGTGGCTTGACTTGCTAAAGGGTTTAAATCACTGGTCTGTATAGTCCTACAGAACTGTATTCTGGGAACAGGAGGACATTATTTTTAAAGTGCATTGCACCAAGTAAAAAGCAAAGAAGTCAAATACAGTTTACAGAATATTTATAGTGAAGTTGAATGAAAGCTCTGAGTAGAACTGAGCAGATGGTGGAGGGGAGAGAAGAGAAATTCCATGAATCATTAGGATACAAAAGAGCTCGGCAAACTTTTCAGCAAAGAAAAAAATACAGATTTGGTGAAACATGTTTTTCAAATTTGTGTTGTTTTCACCAAATTGTTTAAGCCTTCCCTCCCCCTCTCAAAAAAAACACAAACCCTTAAAAGAGTCTGAAAAAAAAGGTTTCAACCATTTCAAAACAAAAGATTTTGATATTGAAATGACTGTTTATTTTGAATAAAAATCAAGGAAATCTTTAATCAAAAATGGTTAAAAGGGGTCAAAATCATTTTTTTCCAATGTTTTGGAACTGTCAGCAAACAAAAAAAATAATCCGTTATTCACAAAGCTCTAATAATAAAACACTTTTTGCTAACTCGTCCTAAGAATGTTTGCACTTCACTTGCAATCCTTGAACATGCCTGTGTGAGCAAGGTCTTGGCGAGGAAGCTCCTGTTTGCACAAAAGATGATTGCTTGTGCGAGAATGAATATTTACACCAGAAGCACTACCACCTAACACACACTAACACAAACACAAACATCTTAGAGAGTCTCGTTGTGGACTTGAGAGTGAGAATAGTAGGACACTGAGATGAACAAACAAGTTTCTAAGCAACAGCATTGTTTGGTCAGCACTAAGGAGGGGAGAGGGTAGAGTGGGTGCTTCAGGAGACCAGAATATTGGAAGCTATTAAATCCCAATGAATGTGTTATTTATATTACAGTAGCACCTGGAGGCCCAACCAATGTCAGGATATCATTGCGAAGGCACGATATAGACGCATAATAAAAAACAGCCCCTAACCTGACCAGCTTACACTCTAAGTGGACAACACGGACAGACAAAAGACAGAAGGGAAACAGGCACCGACAGGTGAAGTGAATTGACTGAAGTTACACAGCAAGTCAGTGACAGAGAAAAACTCAGGTTCCTGACTCCCAGTCCAATGCTCCTCCACTGGCCCAGGCTGCTTCTCCAATGCACTTTGTATACACAGGAAAAACCGTTATAGGTGGGCTGTACTACGTGCTTACTAGTACTAGAGCTGAGAATTTTCCACTGGAATATTTTCCCCATCCAAAAATGCTCAATCAACAAACTGAACGTCTTGCAGAACATGATTTTCTTGAAATTTGAGTAGAAATTATTGAAATGTTTTATATACTAGTCAAGATAATAAAGTTGAAACAAATTATTTTCAGAATATTTCATTTTGCAAAGAATGCCAGGATTTCAACTTTTTGTCCTGATTCAGGATGAAACCGAGTTTCAAAAATCTCAGCTTTCCACAGGATGGAAATTCTGCTTAATATGTACAACAATGGGAAGCTCCAGGCCAGAGGCCTAACACTGAAGCAACTGATTAAATGCACTGCACAAGGCTTTCTAACCATACCCTTTGCAAACAAAACTGTGCATATACATGCCAACACAGTTCTCTTGTCACATCCACACAAGGTAACATAGAAAGTAAAGTCTTTTGTAAATAGCGAATAAATCTTGCTTCCCGTGGTTTACGTCTTTCTCTCTCAATTAGGAAGGAACTCAGTATTCATAAATCAGGAGTCCATGCAAGTAGCTAGAATATGGTGTGTGGTTGGAAGAGATGAATGGAAAAGGTTTCAATTGTTCTAAAATTCTCTACACAGTCTTATCTTCCCCTAACCCTCCCTAAAGAGCTCTACCATATCTCTGAGATACTCAACCCCCCAATGACTTATTCAGCCTCTTTCTGCTCAGTACAGTAATCCAGTCATGGAACAGAGATAATACTACTGTAGGTGATTTGAGCAGTGGAACTGGTTGCCTGAATGTTTAACTACTCACACTGAGTAGTCAATACACACAGACAAACAATTAAACAGTGTTTTCTGAAAACTCTGGGTTTTGTTTGTTTTTGTTTTTAAACAGAGATGTGGTGAGCAGAAAATGAAGGCTTAAAAATAGATTAGAAACTCTTTGGGGCAAAGACTGCCACTTACCACGTTCAGAGACAGCCCCAAGCAAAGTGGAGAAGCTAGTCCTGATTGGGTCTACTATCCCCACCACAATATATACAATCAATCCAGGGACTGTGTTGTTTGCTCAGAACAGTTTCCTCATCTCTAGTTCTAATGCCATGTTTCAATGCATAGCAAAGTCAAAAATCAGAATATTGGTTTATAGGGAAGCTCTGCTGATACTGAAGTTTTTCTTCAGAGGCTTTGCTACAGGAATGACTCCACTGTACATCCTGAAAGGCTGGATTGACTGTACCGCCTAATTGATTTCAGAAGTTTAAACAGTTGGTGTTTCATCTTTCTGCCACCACATTCATCTTCTCCAAAAACATTATCAGTCTCTGTTAGACTGTACGCACAGCTGTTGTGTTCGATGACAGTGGTCGAATTATCCTGTATTTAACATTTGTAATTGTTTTTCATTGGACTGTGACCTGAATTTAGTAACATCTTAAAGATTGCCCCTGCCAACAGGATATCCCGGTGAATGAGAAGAGGATCCTGTATCAGTGCATTCGCTGAGGTTAGTTCTGCCAGATTCTTACTTCATTTTATCAGGATTTCACCAGGATCCCTTTTGAGCTCTGCGGTAGGAAGGAACAACAGAGCTTGCTGAAAGATTAGGGAAGACACACAAGCTAAATTGAGCCATCTGAAAGGGAGGTGACCCCTGCCTGTTCTGGGGCACCCGTTATGCTAACACGGCTTCCACTTGGTCCAGTCAAGGTAGTAAAAGCAGCTCAGGGTCCGATCCTGTGAGGCACTGAGCACAACCCTGGAAGAGGGAACATTCACAGGTCTTACTGACAACAGTGGGTCTTCTAGGCTTCCTTACTCCCTTCCCCACCCATTCTAATTAGAACTCACAAGCCTACTTGCCTATCTCCTGAGGAGGGATTCCTTTATCAGCCACCACACTGGGGGGGGTCTCATCCTGTTGGGCAGAGAGCACCCTGGACTCCCACTGACTATGTGACTAGACACCACCAGAATGCCCTTTCCTATGCACCTTGGGCACTCCACAGGAAGGCTGTCCCCTGCTGGGCCCACAGGGGACAGGCCCCTCCTGCATACTTAGGGAGTGCTCAGCAGCTCAAAGGATCACACCTTCAGTTTGGTACTCTACAAAGGGATCCATCACTTAAGAGGAGGGATTTTTTTGGGTGATGGGTAGTGCTGTCAATTCACCTTGGAACACCTTTCCAGACTGTCCTCTCTAACTCCCACTATGACCTGGGCCCTTCCAAGCATCAGTGACTTGATCAGACATGGATCTTTTGTAGAGAGCTAAAAACTTGCTCATAATTTCTGCAGTTTTGTAGATCAGTCAGGGCAGAGATAATATATTTTAATGGAGATCTGCAAACCCTCCTTGTAGCATTCTGTGGGAAGAGGCTGGTTTTTAGCTGTCTTCTTGTACATTTATATTTCCTGTATTTTTGCACCTTGTATTCTCCCGTACTCCTATCAAAGGATCAGATGCCTGCCAACACCATGTCATCCTCCAGTCTTCAGCCATTAACTCCACTAACAATGCTCTTGATGATCCAGCAGGTGTCACTGTTGAGCAGTAAAAGCTCTTCTTGGGAGACGAGCGCATCTACTGCGATGGTCCACTTGTAGAGTGAGAGACAGATGAGAAACTGTACACTGCCCCCCTCTTGGTAGAGCATGGCACGTAGCCCACCGACATGGTCTGCTTCTTTTTAAAACCTGATTGCTATAGACAGATTAGACACTTGTCAGAAGGTACCATGCTTGCAGAAAATTGCAGAGCATCTGCTAATAAATCAGGATCTAATTTGACCATAGAACACACTTCTTCTGGAGGAGGCGAGGGGGTAACCGATTCCTTTTTCTATGGAAGAACATAACGACTGAAGCAAAGGGTTCACTGAAACAGTCCTGTAATTCAGTGTTTGTTTGTATTACGGTAGCACCTAGGAGTCCCAATCATGGATCAGGACCCCATAGGTCTAGGTGCTGTACAAACACAGAACAAAGACGGCCCCTGCCCCAGAGATCATCAAGTATTTTACACACTTGGGTGCCTTTTCTTCGGACGGAAATCAGCTTGACACAGTACGCTGAAACATAGCCACCCGGAGGGCGGAAGGACAGTTACTGTACAGCAGTAGGAGTTCTGGCCAAGTAAACCAGGTCAAACCTCTATTATGAAATCTGCCTTGAGGATTATAATATCCATGCAGAGTAGACAAGACATCGGGTTTGGTCTTATCCAAGTGGCACCAGTAAAGGACACACTGAGGACGATTACCCACTGGAACAAGGTACCGAGGGAAATGGGGGATTCCTCATCTCTTGAGGTTTTCAGATCAAGACTGGATGCCTTTCTGGAAGAAATGCTGTGTTCAAACACAGATGATTGGGCTCAATACAAGGGTAACAGCGTGAAATGTCATGGTCTGTGTTATACAGGAGGATGGACTAGATGAGCTAACGATCACTTCTGTCCTTAAAGGCTCTGAACGAATAAGGGTTGAAAGGTGTCAAAACTCCTCCACCCCCAACATCAAGGCTCTTGTTAAATCTGGCTGATTCATCCTTTATATCAAAAATCCATCCATCCGCCTCCACCCAGTGTTGGAGCCTTAGCCCATACCCTGGTCACCACTCACCTAGGCTACTGCAGCCTCCTCCTCGCTGGCCTCCTAGATTATCGCCATGTTCCCTTCCTTTCAAAATGGTTTAGCTAGAGTCCCTGCTTTGACCATGTCACTTCCACTTTCCCAAGTCCCTGAACTGGCCTCCAGTTGCCTTCTGCATCAGTCAGCCTCCTTATTCTCACCTTCCGTGCTCCACTGCATCTGCTCCCTAAACACATCTCCCCTGCAGATGTCTCCTCACCACCTTTTCGCTGCTAATTCAGCCCACCTTGTCACAGCTCCGAGCCCATTGTGCCTTTTCTCCTGCCACTGCCTATGGCTGGCCCTCCTCCCTCACCCTCCGCTCAAAGCTCACTCGCCTCCTTCAAAAGCCATTGGTGGCCTTCACCTCAACGACCACTTGGGCACAAAGTGGATTTGGACGCAATGACTCCCCATGTCCTTCTCCTCAAACTCATTTTCAGCCACTCTTTGCTGTGTTAGCTCTAATTTGGACCACAAGTGCTTTAGAGCAGGGGCTTATTTTATATTCACCTATGAAGTGCCATGTATACCCATCATGATATAGAAATAACAGCTACCTGTGGATCCAGGAACACTAGGTATTTCAGAGCTGATGGGTAGAACAATTAAGCATCCTCTCTGGTTTCCCTTTATGGTATTTATATGGCCCCAAAAGGTCACACAAGGTGGAGACCACATAAGCATGTGAGCATTGAATCTAGACCTACTGAGTCCCTAGTCCAGGACAGTAGCCTCAAGACCAACCTCTCCCTAATATTAAAGCCTACTATGTCCTGTGAACTCTGTTCCAAAACAGCAACACCACTAAAATAAATACAAGGTTGACAATTTACATTAATAAACATCATAATGGAGCCATGAGTATGATAGGTTTGATTTTTTGTTTCTTTTTGGTGTGTGTGTGGGGGGGTTGATACAAATTAAATGCAAAATAGAAGAAATCTGGTTAGCCTAAGTTGTCTGATAAACTTCAAGAAGCAAATCAATAAGCAGCTTTACTTTAGACCCTGCACTCCAAGAAGATGTCCATGAAAAGACATCTGTGCATCAAGAGAAAAACAAGCACAGTGTTAGATGAGTGACTGGAAGAGACAAGAGCCTGCAGAAGGTTATTGGAAGACTGGGTGGGGACTGAAAATAAATACACAGGATGTCAAGAAAAAATACTTTTGAGACATTTATATTGTTGTGCAACCCCTCTGCCAGGTGAAGCCAGCAGCAACCAGGGCCAGGTTCAGTATCTAGGGGATCCTTTTCACCAATACAACACAAAACCAGCTCAAGACCCCACCCAGTAACCTGCGACAATTACACATCACCCATGGGTGCCTCTAAGAGGCAATACTTCCCCTTTTGCAAGCACAGAGTCTGAGTATAGCAAAAACTTGTAATAAAAGGAGGGAAGTAACTGAGCATTCATTTGGGGAAAACACTGCAACTAGGGTTCATCAATATAAACCCTATTTATATTGGTTCTTAAGTCCGGCAACCCAAAAGTTCCTTTAACCTTTCTGTCCCTTCTCTGCACCCCACTCACAGTTGCTGTCCTTTTGCCAGTGCAGCCCCAGAGTTCAGAGGTTCATCTGCAGAGTTCATCTCCCACTCTGGGTGGAAGGGACGGGTAAGGAGGCACCTTATATGCTCCGCTGCTTGGGCACTTGCTCACCACCCTGCCAGATGATTACCACTTCTCTCTGGGGGGCTCTGCTCTGGCCCTCTCTGCCAGCCACCCTGCTGGCCACTTGCCACACCTCTCCACCAGCTGCCCACTCACCAAGATGTCTTCAGGGCCCACCACTTAACACAGCTCTCAGTGATTTCAGCTGTTAGTGGGGGAGCCTCACTGCTGGTGCACACTGGACAGTCTTTTGCTATAGAGACCTAGGTATCAGTGATTTCAGCTCTGCAATAGATAAGAATTCTTAATTAAGTCTAAATTAGCTCTTTTAATATACCATGGAAAAAGAAAGGGTCAAATTATGTCTAGGACCCTTAAATCTATAAAATGTAGATAGTCTTAAACAGGGCCCACACCTATACAGAATAGACAAGCCATCAACTCATCAAGTCTTATCAACTCATTGGGCTTTGGAACCCATGTCCCCTGCTAGGAAGTGCTGTTCAGTTGAGGTTGAGGCCCTCCATTGGGGTATGCCAGGTACAGTTCTGCTGCCCTCAATTCACACAACAAGGATAACAACCCTTTATTACTCCTGCCCCAATAACAAGGACACTGGGGATCCAACACCAGCCACAAGTGATCATTTGGGCAAGCAATCCCATCATGCTGAGCACCTAAAGTGTGCCCATGCATACGAGATCAGCTCTGAAGTCTTTTTCCACAGCTCACCACTAGATGTCAGGGGAGAGCTCATTCAGACTCTGTTTACAGGGGAAAGGCAGAAACAAAACCCCTCGCTACTTTATGCCTGGAGAAGGAAGGAAGCCTTTTGTTCTCAGTCAGAAGCACATGATTATGAAATATTTAATGCATTGAAACTATAATCAGCAGACAGAATAAGGCAGGTGACAGCCATGTAAATGGAGTCCGGAGTTTTATATAGAGGGGCTCTGAGTTGACAGGAAGCTACCTCTGCCCTTTGTGAGGAAGATAATGTGCACCAGAAAGGAGCTCTGTCTTACCTTCATCTCCTTCTTTAAGCCCTCATTGACTCTACAGGCCAAACTCAGCCTTGGCATAACTGAGTGCCACTGCACAGATGGGAATAGAATAGTTCAGCCCTTGCTTACACTAGGGTGACCAGATGTCCCGATTTTATAGGGACAGTCCCAATTTTGGGATCTTTTTCTCACATAAGCACCTATTAACCCCCACCTCCTGTCCCAGTTTTTGACACTTGCTATCTGGTCAGCCTAGCTTACACTGGCTCCCTATGTTTCCAGTCACGTGATGCCTTTTCTACTGGGGCAATTCCCTCCACGGCTGAAGAGGGAAGTGACCGTTCTGTTAGGGAAGAAGAGAGGCAATGCTGACAGGAAGGAGTGGAAAGCAGCAGCACTCCGGAGGGGAACTAACTGCTCTACAATCTACTTGTGCTGGCTTACCTCATAGGCCATTGTCTGCTCTCTGCTGTTGCTCTCCTCACCTGCAGCATGTACTCCTCAAAGCCTGTCCGAGGGGAGCCACCATTGAGTTCTCCTTTACTTTCGGCTAGACTGTAACTTGCCCTATGTGCCTGCCCAGTAGAGAAAGCTAGAGTAGGTCCCATCCCCTTATACCTCTGTGAGAGCTACCTCAGCCTTGGGTCCTGGCACCTACAGGACCTTTT
This sequence comes from Macrochelys suwanniensis, assembly GCA_033296515.1. NCBI lineage: Eukaryota > Metazoa > Chordata > Testudines > Chelydridae > Macrochelys > Macrochelys suwanniensis. The sequence continues at coordinate 242,386,956 of CM065776.1, forward strand.
ATTCCCCTGAAGCAGGTGGGAGAGGAAAGGGGGAAAAGAAGAGGCAGATCCTTGGACCCCCCTCACCCCAAAGCACAGGTCAGCACAGTGGGTGTCATATTTGATGCTATTCTGAGGCAAGCAACAAATTATTACTCCCAACCAGGGCCGGTGCCAGGAAGTTTCGCGCCCTAGACGAAACTTCCTTGCACCAGCGCTGTGTGCCCCACCCCACAGCCAGCTCTTCCCCCCCCCCCCCCGCCTGTGGGCCATGGGAGCTGAGCGTGGAGCCGGGAGGCAGGGGGGTGGCTCGCCACAGCTGCCTCCTGGTTCCAAGCTCAGCGGCTGAGCATGGGGCAGGGGAGCGGCTCGCTGCGGCTGCCTCCTGGCTCTGGGAGGCAGGGGGGCGGCTCGCCGGCTGCCTCCCAGCTCCACGCTGAGTGCCTAGGGTCACCTAGTTATAGTGCTGGCCCTGCTGCCAGCCCCAGAGCAAGAGTGGGAGGGAGGGAATGTGCCCAAGGCAGTCCTGACAGGCCTTACAGTACTACTTACTGGGGGATGATCCACATTCAAACTTTCAGAGTAACCCCTTTGCCTTCTGAAACCTTCCTCTTGCTCCCTAGCCTTCCTCTGTCTCTCTCCAATAACCCTCCCCTTCTTCCCTCCTTCTCCCTGAAAGTGTGTGACAAGGAAACAGGGCGCTTTCCTTCCCTTGTCCCTTACCTGCATCAGGGCTGTCACTCACACTGCTCAGACATAACAGCAACTAAGCAGGAAGAACTATTGGTTTTAGTGAGTCTTAGGAGTAATTCAGCCAGCAAGGCGCTTTAATCATTTTACAAGAGTGTCAGAGCCACACAAGGAGAGAGGGGAGGGAAACTGGCTTCTATGTCATTGTGGAAGAAACATGGGAATGCAGAGCGTGAAGAGCAAAATTACAGCCCAAGGCTGTCGTGAGCATTGTTATGCAAAGTGACATAAAGGAAGCTAGGATTTCTCTTCGGAGATCCTAACAATACCCAAGGGTGCCAATTTTTAATTAGAGATTATCTGAAATACTCAACCCATTAGTATGCATCAAAATACCTGTGTAAGTGACCTAACCCACATCCTGGGCGATGACATACAGACTAGTGCTCAGCACTAATATTTTTACATACCCACCAAAAGTCCCAGTGCAACAAGGGAGAGGAGGGTTGTGAAGTGTGAAGGCATATTTCAAAAGGCACGATGACTCAGGAGTCAGCCCACTAAGGCCAGATTCACTCAGAGAGCAGAATGCTCTCCCTGCACCCGTTGTGTCCGAGAAAGGAAACAGGACATGGGAAATCTGTGGCCGGGCTGCTGGGCATTGAAACTAACCCCCACAGAGTCCAAGTCTGCCTCACCCACTAGCCCATCCTTCCTCCCTGTTCAGATTCAGGGCTGCCATTGTGCCCATCTCTACTGCTTTAGAAATATTGGACTATTAAGCTGCACAGAGCCCTTGCGAGAGAGGCAGAAGATATGCAAGGCTCCTTTCTCCCACCACAAGAATATGAGTAGCTCCATGGTGGAAAGCAGCAAGTATTTAACAGGATACGGCAATGCCACCGAGCATGTACAGAGGCGGTAGCTGCCTGGTAGGAGGTGTTCCAGGCTGAGATGTTTAGCTGTGATAGTGCTAAGCCAGTTACATTAAGAGAAAATTGTCTGGGAGTATCGCAAGCACTTTGCTTGGTGCCACCTCGTTTTCAGAACGAATACTTCCTCTTGGAGGTCACCCTAAAGCCTGATTTCAAATCGCAGGCACACATTGGCCACTTTCAAAATTCTGCAATTGCTACTTCGTTTATGTCAAACCGTTATTTTCTACTTCATTTGCCCACAAATTGCGGAGTTCACGTCAGCACTTTTGCTGGCAGTGTTGCACCCCTTGGCCAAAAAAGGAGCTGTTCTTAAATATGCAAAGGCGTGTAGCTGGAGCTCAGGTGCTGCAAATCAGAACCATTTCCACTTGGTCTCACATGATATTAAAATACTACAGCATGGAAATTACCATTCATGATTGATGACTAATATATAGCAAATGAAGGGAGGGGGAGAAAAAGGTGTTCACACATGCTATGACAATAGGTCATCATTTACTCCACTGACTATTGGGTCACCAGCAAGGTTGGGTTTGCAATCTGGTATGTGGGACACTTCTCAGTTCCTCCATCTTATGGACAGGAATCCAAACAAGGCCCCACCTTGGAAGCTGTGGAAGGGACTAGTGGCAGTGGTGAATCTTTAGAGAGTGGAAAGAAAGAATAACTGTTGGCAAATGTAACCACAAGTGATGAGTATAAAAAGAGTCTGACTGGCTAGAGCACATGACAAGGAATCAGGACTCCTGACTTTGGTACTGACTCATTGGTTGACCTTGAGTAAATTACCCACCTACTGTGTGTGTTCATTTCCCCCATGTCAACAAAGGGTAATGACACTTGCCTGGCTAAAAGGGATGTAGTGAGGGCTAATTACTTAATGTGAAATGTTTTGAGTTCCTTGGCTGGAAGAAACTATGGAAGTACCAATTCCTACAGTGCATTAAGATTGGTTAATATTTTAAATTTGCAAAAGCACTGTTCAGCAGTAGCACTTCCCTGTTGTGTACAGGTGGTCAAGAATGCACAACAGACATTTTTTTTGAAACAGATAATGCCATTTCTACAAATTCAAGAATTTTCCATGGGAAAATGTTGATTCTTGCTTGAATTTCTGGATTTTCCATTGGAAGAATCTAAGTAAAATATTTCAGTTTGAGTCATTTCAGCATTCATCTGACCTCCGGAGTTGCTGCAGTGCCTCATGGGAGATGTATCAGAATTTCCAATAGTCAACCAGTTCTATACTGAGAGTTTAGAGGGGAACTCGATCCATCTTAGCAACCTAATGCTTACTGGCTGTATCCAGTGGTCATATGAAAATAGTTTTGAGTGGAATTATGGCCTTGCATTTAAGGCACTATAGAAGTGGGTTTGATTCCTTGCTCTGCCACAGACTTCTTGTTTGGCCTTGGGCTAGTCACTTATACCCTGATTGGGCAAAGTGACTAATTTTCAGCATAGATTTTAAAGCCCGAAGGCACCATTAGGATACCCTAGTTTGAGCTCCTGCATAACATAGATCACAGAGTTTCACCCACTACTTCCCCCTTCAAGACTACAACTTTTCCCTGAGCTAGAAACATCTCGTACATATGAACAACCACCCTATTTATGTGCTTAAAGTTAAGCTCATGCTGAGTCAAACCAAAATGTCCTCTTTCTGTGCCTCAATTCCCCATCCATAAAATGGAGATATTCTGCCTTTCTGCCACCCTTTGTGTTAGATTGTAAACTCTTTGGGGCAGGGATTGTCTCTCACTATCTGTTTGTACAGTACCTACCACAACTAGGCCCCTAATACCAGTGGGGGAATAGGGGAGTTACCATGATACAGATAGCCAGGGAGAGGACCTACCATTCCATGTTAAAGTTCTGGTCACTTTGTTTTTGACTATTGTATTTTGTGACATATTTAATTTTTCTACAGTATTGCTGCTTTCACATGAACATGCTACATTTAATGCTCTGAAGATGTTTATCCAAAAGAAGTTTCTAATTTAAACTCTTTCTGCCCTAATAGAGGACCCACAAATGAAAAATCAGGACATGCCACAGATTTTCCTTGGATCAGTCAACCCTAAATTTTGAAGACGTCAATTCTTGTGGCAAAGTTCCCCATACACATCTGGAGGCGCGGTGGGGATTTAAGGGTAAGAGACTCCAGGCCAGGGTAAGGGAAGAGTTAGGAATGGTCACGGTTATGTTCAGAGCTGGTTGAAAGTTCTGTCAAAATGCTTGCTTTCGGAGGTTTTCAGTTTTTTCTGTTCAAACATTACAAAATCTACAACAAAATTTTGATGAAAATAAAATGAAGTGTAGTCTTACTTGAATTTTTTTTTTTTCAGATTTCCACCTCCCCCAGCCAGCTCTAGTTATACTGGACCACCCTGGATAGCTGGATTGCCTGACTGGTCCAGCTAATATGCAGTGTAGTTGTAGCCGCATCAGTCCCAGGAGATTGGAAAGACGAGGTCAGCAGAGCTCTGTGTGGCTCGAAAGCTTGTCTCTCTCATCCAACAGAACCTGGTCCAATAAAAGATATGACCTCACCCACCTGGTCTATCTTAAACAGCCTGCAATGCATTCCAGTATGCTGTGCTCTCCAGATTGTCTCTGCCCCTTGTAGGAGTGTAACCATACGGGAAAGGTGCAAGGAGCCTTCGGCCCCTCCCTTTTGTTACCCACACAACTGCCAAGGACAGTCCTGGAGTAGCACAGAAATTAGCAATTCCTCAGGGCACCCCTGGAGCTGCAAGCCATCACAAAAGGAAGGTGAAGAGAGGCAAAGCCACAGCATTGCCTCACCTTCTTCACCAGCCCATGGAGTGGGCCAGAAGCAGAAAGAAGTGCAATCTGCACCAGTCCTAGTGAAAGGGGCTGAGGCACAAGAGCTCCTGATAGGGTGGTGCATATCTCTGCACTTTCCCCAGTGCACAGCCATGTGCAATTTTCATATTCTGGGCCTTTACACCTCCCAAAATTGTTATAGAGCCAACAGAAAATCATATCCTGCCCATCACTTCATGATTTCCAAACAGAATTTCTTCCAGTATGGCAGCAGATCTTTTTGAGGATTAGGGAACACTAAAGCTAGTCACAACACCTTCAGTGAAATGATAAAACAACATAGTTGGATGTGGTTTCAAGTCAAAACATTTGCAGAGATGTATTGGTTCAACTAAGTTTTCATCAAGAGTGGAGTTATGGTCCAGAGCGCTCTGGTCATCAGAGCTTTCTGATCCAAAAATGGACATGGACACACCTGTTCTGTAAAAACATTCAAAAGTTTGTTCAACATTGGAATGAAAAAACAATGTTGAAACCTCAAAAGCTGCTGCAAAATGTAATGCTCATCCTCTAGACAATTCTAGTAAACATCCATACAAGTTCTGAAGATGCAAATTGAGATTAGGTTTTAGTTACCGTAGCACAAAAAATGCACCAGAAAAAAATATCTTAATCGGTCCTAAACCTCTTTTCTCCCCTTGTTTTGTAGCTTAAAACCAGAAATATGAAACTCAACTGTTTCAGTTCACAGAACACCATGGAAATATTTTTAGGTTTTTATTTGCATAGGCCTGACTCACAGGGCTTCGCTTTGAGTTTCGGGTTCAAAGAAACATAGAAAAATCAGCAATCAAAATCTGAGGTGAAATCTTACTTCACTGAAGTCACTGGGAGTTTTGCCATTGACTTCAATGGGGGTGGGGGGGCCAGGATTTCACCATTAACACTAACCCTTAAATTGGCCGGAATTTCCTGAAAACGGGGCCCCAAGTTTGTTTGAAAGATTTGGACACCCAGTGAGTCTCTGCAAATCCTTTCATGTGAATGATGACAAGTCAGATGAGTTGCCTTAATGAAAAGTCTTATAGTAATCAAAGAGTAGGGGGGAGGGATAGCTCAGTGGTTTGAGCATTGGCCTGCTAAACCCAGGGTTTGTGAGTTCAATCCTTAAGAGGGCCATTTAGGGATCTGGGGCAAAAATCTGTCAGGGGACAGTACTTGGTTCTGCTAGTGAAGGCAGGGGACTGCACTTGATGACCTTTCAAGGTCTTTCCAGTTCTAGGAGATAAAAATAAATGGAGATATGCCTATTTATTTATTTTAGTTATCAGGAATTAAGCCTATATACAAATAAAATAGAGTCCTATAGACATTACACTGAAAACCAACAGAAGTCAATAGCGAATGATATGCTTTCTACAGGTTTTATGAACCATCTCAACTTCTGTATCAGGGATGAAATTCTCTATGACAATTAAAATACCACGCCTCCTCCCCCTGTGTTCTTGTATTACTCTAGTGCTTAGAGGCTGTAACCAAAATCAGGGCCTCATCATACTAGGTGCTGTGCAAATACATAGAAGACTGGCCCAAGTACACAAGAGGACTTAAGCACCTACAGTGGCTACACTGACATTTTAGATACCCAAATTCAACATTTAGGCACCACAAAGCGCCTCATAAACCCTGTTCAGTGCTATGTAACCACGGTCACTTTAATTTCCACCATTAAAGTCCCCACGTTTTTAGGCTCCTGGCACTGGGGATGCGCACAGCCACCTCAGTCCTGACAGCCAACACCTATCTCAGGCCTAATACCCCACAGGCTCTTCAAAGGAGGCATTCCCCCTCCTCCCAACACAGACACATCTCACCTGCAGGGCCCAAGCTGGGAGGCACCCTCAGAGCATGCCTAAACCCACACAGAGTGGCTCAGGGCAGTATGGTTAGGGTGCTTACCTAGGATGTGGGGGACCTCAGTTCAATTTCCCCTACTGCCTGATGTGGAGAATAAATTTGAGCTTCCAGGTGAGTGCCCTAGCCACAGGGCTAAAGGTTATAAGGGAGGCTGCTTCCACCCTCACGCAGTCACTGTGTGTGGAGTTAGGCATATGCCACCATGTTTCTTGCAAGAAACAGCTTATGTGCCTAACTGCAGGAGGCAGCTCACAGGCGTGAATCCCAAGCACAGAGAGATGCCTCCATCTGGGCTGGAGAGAGGTCCCTTACTTCCCAAGAGGGGACTTAAGCCCACCACTCTCCTCAGCATTTCTTGTTGATTAGTTTAGGTGGCTCCCCTCTCAGCTTGATGGCTTTTGTGGTTCCTTTGTTAAGTGCCTATTTCTCTCTGGGCATTCTTTAAGCAGCCTGACCATCTAACTCAAGGCCGTGGATCCCACTGGGTGAAATTAGCTTACAGTCCCTGCACCATTTTGTTTTTAAAATAAAAATCCTCTAAAGAATTGGGACCAAATTTGTGACTTTTTAGGTTTTTCAACCAGCTATGGAGCTGCTCTGATTTTTTTTATTATAGAAAATTTTCAAAATTAAAAAAAAAGTGTGGTATACTTTTTTTCTTAAACTAGCTCTATTGTCTAGCAATTCTTCACCTCGCTGTACGTAACCACCCCAGAGATTTTCTCAAAGACTTTCATAGCAACAAAATTCACCTTGGAGCTGAGAATGAGGCTAAGAAACATCAGCCCAAAGAGTGTTTATTATGGCAAGTTAAAAACAGCTAGAAACAGTGACTTACAACATGTCCCGCTTCAACCAAAGCTGTAGTGTTATCACTTTTCTACTGTAGGTGTGTTTTCTTTACTCAGAAATAGTCCCTCTCTCTTTTTCTAAATGGAGGAGAACTTTTTGGTAACCTGTAGGTGCTATGTAAAACCCTAAGTTAGGAAAAACGCTAACATTTTTTTTCCAGTGTATGGACAGAATTTCCAGAAGTCCCCCAGTAGTGATGACAAAATGATGTGTCTTTGCAAGGATTGACGTCTTCAGCATTGGAAAGTCAGCCAGTGTGACAAAAAGATCCCCATGGTATCAATTATGAGAAACAAAAGCCTGGGGGAGGTTGATCCCCCTCTCTCCACACCCCCAACCAGTAGTGAAAACAGTGGTGAGAAAACAGAACTCTATTTTTTTTTTAAACTGAAAAAACTTTGAACCCACTTCAACCCTTCTTCCTGTGCTGATTTTCTGATGCGTCTTCTAAGCTTTGTACTTTCTGAACCACAGAAATGTGCCTACACACTCTTGGTTTCCTGTCACTATGTTTCAAATACAGGTTTTTTTACATAATTTGAATGATCAGGGCCTGATTCTCCTCTCACTTTTCCCAGGTCTACCTGGTAGAAGTGTCGATTTCAATGGAACAATTACTTCTGTTTTACACCAGCGTCAAGTGAGATGAGAATCAAGTGCAGAGTCCTCAGATGAACTGGCCTACATCAGCTATGCTGTTTATAAGTGTTCCTACTTCCGACGTGTATCTAAATGTGTATGTGATGTGGTTTGAGTGAGGAGATAACTGCACCGTGTGACGTTCCTATCGGAGCAGTATTATTTTGAGCTTACTATTATGTGTGATCCCCCGCCCCATCTGTGGACTTACCCAAAAATAATGAAAGACAGAAACCTGTGGGTTGGGTGGGTTATTTTTTGAGGAAAGGAATTGTTTTATACATAAGAAGTTACATTGTAAACTCGTTTAATTAATAGGGGAAATACAGTTTCTCTGCTCGCCCACATTTCAAGTTAAATGTAATTTACTTTGACATTTGGGCTCATCTGAGGTTAATGCAGTGCACAAACTTTTTAAAAATCAGTAACAATAACCAGCCATAACCCATGAAACACTCATGCTCCTGTATTAGTACAGAAGCCGCAGTCTCTATAGCAGGGGTCGGCAACCTTTCAGAAGTGGTGTGCCAAGTCTTCATTTATTCATTCTAATTTAAGGTTCTGTGTGCCAGTAATACATTTTAACATTTTTAGAAGGTCTCTTTCTACAAGTCTATAATATATATAACTAAACTCTTTTAGTATGTAACGTAAATAAGGTTTTAAAAATTTTTTAAGAAGCTTCATTTAAAATTAAATTAAAACGCAGAGCCCCCCGGACCGGTGGCCAGGACCTGGGCAGTGTGAGTGCCACTGAAAATCAGCTCGCGTGCCACCATTGGCGCCTGTGCCATAGGTTGCCTACCCCTGCTCTATAGGCTGCACCTTCCAAAGAGTGATATGATCTTACACTCTGTAGACGTACACCTTGCGAGCTAGATCCTCAGCTGGTGTAAATCAGCACTGCTCCGCTGAAGTCACTGCTACTTTACACCCGCTAAAGAACTGACTGTCCACGCTAGTTTTAGGGTTCAGGATGACTTCAGGAGGCTGCACACACTAGGGGGCTTAAACAAGTCTGACTTACTGTCCAGCAGAAGATGGTAGCAAGGCATTTCTGGAATTCACCCCGTGCCAGCAAGAGACCCATACCCCAGTTAAGTTCCATTTATATAAAAATAGGGACTAAATGGGGCTTAGGACTTGTGCTGGCCTTTTGCACCGAAATGAATTCCATCCATTGTGAGGACAAAGACTGACAGCTAAGAAGTTATATTGGTCCATTATACAGATAGTAAATTGGAGTTTTTATAATCTATGGCAAAGGCCTCTGGGTTCCTAACAAAATATAAGTGAAGAACAGAAATGGCCAAAAAACTAAAGCAAGATACCTCGGTTAATCAGGAACTAAATGACTGTGTGCTAGAGGTGGTCAGTCAGTTCACCTATCTCGGATCTACCATCATGGACAACCTCTCACTGGACCCTGAGATCAACCATAGAATCGGCAAGGCCTTCACAATTTTGGCCAGTTTGTCACAGAGAGTATGGAACAACATGCTGACCATCAACACAAAGGTTGCTGTGTACTGCGCATGTGTGCTAAACACTCTTCTCTACGCAGCGAAACTTGGACCCTCTACACTTCGCAAGAAAAGAGACTGAACGCCTTCCACATGTGCTGCCTCTGTCGCATACTCGGGATCACTTGGAGTGATCGAATGACGAACAACGAGGTGCTGGAACATGTCAAGATCTTCAGCATGTTCACTCTCCTCCGTCAACGCCGCCTCAGATGGCTTGGCCATCTAAGTCGTATGGAAGATGGATGGATCCCCAAAGACCTGTTGTATGCTGAACTTGCCTCTGGAAACAGAGCTACAGGACAGCCCCACCTTCGCTTCAAGGATGTCTGTAAGAGGGACCTGAAGACTGTTCAAATCGACATCAACAGCTGGGAAGAGCTCGCCCAGGACAGATGCAGATGGAGACACGCTCTGACCACTGGACTGAAAACTGGTGAAGACAAGCTGCGGCAGCTTGCCGAGGAAAAGCGGGTTCAACAAAAAAAGAAGCAGTGGCTCCAACCCAACAGTTGACACCGCCTTCAAATGCAGCAAATGCAATCGAGACTGCCACTCTCGTGTGGGGCTCTATAGCCACAATAGACGCTGCACAACCATCAACTAAAGCTTCCCCATGGGCGCATATCCATCATCTCTCGAGACTAACGGACGCCAACAAACCACAGAATCTCCACATCTTCCTTTCCCCATGTACAGTGTGTGGCAAATTGCTGGCACTACTATGAGGGTCCCGCACTCTCTCTTCTTGTGGGGAGTTTTCAGGGTGCCATTTCTTGCCCCTGAACTGGGGTATCAGCTGTCCCACTAGTATCCAAGAGAAGGGGAATGGAGAGGGAGGGACCCAGGCCCGCCCTCTACTCTGGGTCCCAGCCCAGGGGCCCTAGGTTAGTGGGTAAACCACTTGTACTAGTGATACTTTCCCCTGGGCTCCTTCCCTCTCCTGCTTGTGGGGCTTCCTGCCTTCCCTCTGCACAAGCCAGGTGTCCCTTTACCTAGGGTCTTGGTCTTCTTAGCCCGCCACAGCACTTCTCCAAACTCTCCTCTGCTTTCCTCCAAACTGCTCTCTGCTCCACCACCAAAACACTCTGCTCCAACTCCTTCCTCCTCCTCCCCTGTCTGCCTGAAGCAGGGGGTTTTATTAGGTTCCTGAGAGGCCTTAATTGACTGCAGGAGCTCCAATTAACCTGTAGCCACCCTCCCTAGTCTCCAGGGAGCCACGCCTTAATTAGCCTAGGGCTTATATATTTCCCCTCTCACACTCTACTACTGCTGCTCCCTGGCCCTTCTGTATCACAAGTGCAATAAATTAGACAATTGTGCAGAAAGCCAGCAGCACTCAAATGGGAACCAAGTTTGGCTGGAGTATGGAAGCCTTGGGGATGCCAGAGATGTGCCATGAGCCAGATTCAGCTCTCAGGCGAATGTGTAACTAACTGAAGAAAGTGGAGTTACATCAATGTAAGTTTCGAACCAAGCCCAGGATGCAGGTGGAAATTCCTGGATTTTATTCCAAACTTGACCTTCTCAGTTGTGCCCCTTCAAAATTCTGGTCTCATTTAAGGCTTGAAATACTATAATAAAATCTTACAGCACACTCAACGAATAGGCAAAAATTAAGCACTGATTATCTTCTACATTCTATTTGCCCATTCACTTGCAGCAAGTAATTTTTAAGTGGCAAGGAGAATATCATTAGGGATATTTTATATATGTATAATTACTCATTATGGTGAAGGGCAACTCAATAGATGTGCCTGGGTTAGTAAACTTTAATGTCTGTTTTGCTAGGCTGCTCTGCAGTCTTTTATAAATATTTTCTATCATGTATTACAAAGTTCTATGCTGCACTTTCAGTGAGCTATAACATAGCACCAGATCAAGGCTGTAGTAACAAGCATCTGTTCTAATTTAACATGGTATTTTTAATTTCAGTAGAATGCTAGGATGTAGGATGGAGAGGTGTACAGGTCAGCTGGATGTCTGATATATCCATGGGGCCCTGATGTGATTAAATAAAGAGGATTCACTCTAAAAAAAGAACACTTCGGTGGAATACTTCTATAATGGACTTATTTTTCTTTTTCTGCACAAACGTTTCATTTTAAGCAGAGTTGCACTATAACTGGGGTGACCAGATGTCCCGATTTTATAGGGACAGTCCCGATATTTGGGGCTTTTTCTTATATAGGCTATTGCCCCCCACCCCCGTCCTGATTTTTCACACTTGCTATCTGGTCAGCCTAACTATAACCAGAGTTGAAATGCATTGGGACCTTGACTCTGCTACACTAAAAATGGAGAACGGAGTCCTCAGGTGGTGTCCATGGACATTAGCTCCACTGACTGTAGCCATTTTGCGAATGAAACTCACTCAAGTCCATACACAGAGTAGAATCGGCCTTCATGCAATGACCTGATCCAAAGCCCACTGAATGCAGGAAGAGAGTCTTCCTATTGACTTCCATGGACTTTGGATCAGGCCCGGCATATCAAGCATATTATTATTGCTCGAAGGGAGTCAGGGATGAGTGTGGCGAGGAAACAGATGAAAAATGGTCCCTAAAGTGAGAGAAAAGAGAATTCTACTGATTGTTCAGACCAGACCTAAATCAGAGAAGAAAACAACCATAATAAATGTAAAGAATGGACAGTTCTTTAAACTCTCCTGGAAATTTGAAGGCGACATTCTTGAAATATAGAAGCTTTGAGTCAGTAAGTTTACAATTCCTGGGAAGGTGGTGAAGTCAAGATGACTATTAGTGAAAGGAATGGTTTCATTCTGCCTTAAGAGTGTCCCCTCCTTCTCTCTCACTGTGAAAGTATGCCTGGTTCAGGGATAAGAGTTTTATATACAAGAAGAACGGAAGGGATCATTTTTAAAAAGCCAACTTTTCTAATAGATTGCAAGCCACATCTTGCCCAGAGCATTATAGACTTCATTCATCAAAGTCAATAGCATGGTAAGTATTCACCATTGACTCTTCCAGCAAAGTGATTTCCTATATTAATGGAAGCTTTACCATTGACTATAGTGGGTGCAAGATCAGGTCCATTGAGCCATCTTTGTTTTGTGGTAGCATCTAGAGGCCACCCAGGCTGGGTTGGAGCCCCACTATCCTAAGTGCTGGACAAGCTACAGATAAGGGCACAGTAGGTGGTTCAATGATGGAGCAAATCCCCGGTTAGTAATAGGTGAGCCAGTGTAGATTTGGAAGCTGGTCCAGAAGAACACCCAAAATTGGGGATGTTCCTCCAAAATGTGTATATTCCTTTGGGGTCATCAAAATTAGGTTGAAAACCTCATGACAATCACCTGTCTTGGAGTATTTCAGCTCTTCCACATCTGGTCCCAACTGGACCCAAGACAGACAGATGAACAAAGACACAGAAATTAATGAAGAGTTAGGCAATGTTTTCCCCAAGCTTTACAAATAGTTTCCATTCAGGTTCAGAGCCATGGAGTAGGTAGGTGCTGAAAGCCAAGAAAGCATGAACCATAGTACCAAGAAAAAGGAGGCTCCACAGCACCAGAGGTGACCATGGCAATGGCCTCAAAAATGTAGGATCCAGACTGAAAGGTAGCATTAAGAAATTAGAAAGATCCATGATGGATGTGTGACAGGTTGGACCCCCTGTCTGGGATGCCACCTTGTTTGCTGGGGTCTCACTGAGCCCACCTGTTCCACCAGCCTGGGCTTCCTCACCCTGTCTATGCTGTGCCAGGCCCTCAAGCCTTCTCTAGCACACACACACACACACACCGCTGCAGACAGAGACTGAAGTCAGCTCTGTGAGAGGAAACAGCTCGGAGATTCACCCAGCACTCACGTGCACACTCCCTTTGGGGAGTAAACCCAAAATAATATTGTCTTGCGCTATATAAAAAAATCTGCACAGCGCAAGCTCATAAAAATCGCCCTCTCCCTCAATGTGGAGAGATATGCACAGCTTCTTGCCATCCCAGATATGAATTGCACAAACGGAGTTATGTTATAAACAAGAACTCCGTTTATTAACTACAAAAGGTCAATTTTAAGTGATAAGGGATAGCAAACAGTATAAAGCAGATTACTGAGCAAATAAAACAAAAACACAGAAACTAAGCTTAATACACTCAAGAAACAGGTTACAAAATGTAATTTCTCACCCTAAATGTTGTTTTAGGCAAGTTGCAGAGTTTCTGCAGATTAGAGTTCCAGTTATTTCTCTTTGCAGACTGGACCCCTGCATCAGCCTGGACTCAACCCTGCCTTTCCCTCCAGGTGTTTTTAGCAGTCTTCCTTCCTTGGCAGGCAAAGGAGGAGAGTCCTGAAAGCTTTCTTCCCAGCCTTAAATAGAATTTACATTAGGCAGGAAGCCTTTGTTTCCAGTGGAAAAGTACCAGAAATGTCCAAGTTGGTATTTTGTACCAGGTGACCTTATCTGACCTTGCAGTGTCAAAGCAACCATGAAACAAGGTTTATTTGCAAGGTCCACAGGAAGGAACTCCAGGGAAGATAGGAGATCCACATCTTTGAAGACTCATTGTCTTTACCTAATGGCCCATTAAGGCTGATTGCTTACTGTCTGGTGGGGCAGAAACTGTCTGGGACAGTTTCCCAAGTACACACACAGTTGTAATTGTTACATAGACAATATTCCTAACTACAGATACAGAAATGATACATGGATACAAATTGGATAAACACATTCAGGAAATCATAACCTATCCAATGATACCTCACATAACTAAGATGTTTTATGCAAGATGGGTTATGCCATATTCATATCATAACAATATTTCTATGGAGAATATGGGGGTGTGACATCACAGGATGGAGCATTGTTAGTATCCAGAAGAGCTGATGATGACAGTTTCCTGCAAGGAACTCACTGAACATAGTCAAGGAGAAATCCACTTGAACATTCAGAGGGAAACACGGCACACAACAGCAAATAAGGAGCCTGGTTTGCACTCTGTGTTACTACCGCCGCCCTCAATTATCCAAAGACTTGAGAAAGGAGCTCCACCGCGGAGCTAAGGTTTGGGAGACAGAATCCTGCACAGACAGTATCTTTAACAGAAAAATATTATCCCCATTTTCTTGATAGGGAAACAGAATAAGTGGGGGTCAAGTGACTTGCCTGAGCCCACATCAGAAGCCGTAATAGACCAGGGAACTGAATTCAGATTTCCAGGCTAACCTATGCCTTATCCACAGCCCCTCCCTCCCTAAGCGAACAGTATCTAATCTGTACTCGGCCCTGGATGTAATACATTGTTAGTGTCCTACCTTTCCTTTTTTACTTTTTACTGAGAATCTCAGAAAGGCAACATCACATGAAAAAGCATTAATTAGCAACAATTGGGCCCTGATTCTGATCCCAAGGAAGTCAATGCCAAAACTCCTATTCACGTCAATGGTGTGCAATGAAGTACTTAATATAATAAATGCTTTATTTTGTGTCTGCCTTGGGCATGGCATTGATCCACCGTGCCTCAGTTTCCCTATCTGTATAATAGGGATAAGTGATTCTTTATAGAGAAAGTTCCTATAGATTCTAGGTAGAAAAGTGTTATGCAAATGCTAAGTATTTCATTCAATGATTGTTATTACTCCTTTAGGATTTATTGGATGATTTAGTTGGGGTTGGTCCTGCTTTGAGCAGGGGATTGGACTAGATGACCTCCTGCGGTCTCTTCCAATCCTAATATTCTATGATCCTATTACAATGCCGTCTCTCCCAAAGACACACACTTTAAGCTGATCACTGAATGCCAAGCGCTTTGTTCATGGAAACATTCCAGCGAAAGCACTTGAAAACGAAAGAGGCTGCCCTTTTCAACACCTCTCTGAAGGAGGCACGGAAAGAACACCTCGATCTGACGTTCTGTGCTTGTGCTGCTGCCAGGCTCTCTTTGATACGTTTTAGCCATTGGGTTACATTTGTTCTTCCTGTGTTTTGCTGAGGTTTTATGAGAAGTGTAAACAATCTGAAAGCCAAAGACGTGCCAACAGGAAGTCAAATTCCCAGTTTTGCCATTGAGCACTAACACCCACTACTGCCCACTTGTTGGCAGTAACTGGATACACAGTGCCAAATATTTGGGGTTATTAGTACCTGACTCCGCCAGCAAATCATTTGGGGCAGGGATCATTGCAGAATCAAGGCCAGGTAGGGATAGACGGGTACTTTGCAATCTGCCCCGATGAAGGGGCAGAGCGTAGTTGCACTGCCCGAGGAACAGAGCAGGAACCAAATTGTGTCTTGGTTTGTTCCCGGATTCCCCCTTGCTCACCTCCTCCTCTGTGCTGGCAGGTGGAGGAGGGAAGGGAGACAGACACGATTCCACTTACTGCCCTCCACCCACCTCCTGCCACTTGCACAGGAAGTGCACAGGGAGTAGCTTGTCAGGAGTTGCTTGCCTGGGAAGACTGTTCTCCCTGGAATGTGAGTAGCCCAGGCCCTACACCCTCTTACCTCTCCATGCTGGCAAATAGACCAGCTCATGATGGAGCCCACAGCAAATGACAGTCCCTGTCCCAAAGCGCTTACACTCTGATTGAGGAACCAGGCTAGCAATCAAGGCTAAACACACAAAGAGGGTGGCAGTGGGGAAGATGGGCTGACCATAATAAAAGCATTTTCTTTCCTAGATGGAATGTGTGAACAACGTGCAGGTGAAATAAGCAGACCAGTAGCAGCAGGCTCGGCTCACCACCTGTCTAGTTAGCCCATAGGCTTTACAAGTACACAATTGGTATAAAAATGTGCTAAATATATGGAGCAATTTAACAAGACATTGACAAATAAAGCAACACAAGGGCACCCTACAGTGTAAAAAAACCAACCCTTCCCCGAGAAGCCTTTAGTCATTGTTCTGACATGATTTATGCATGGAATTCCAGCACAGGTAATACAAAGGTGAGTACTTGCAGCTATTAAAAGGGCTGCCCATGAGCACAGTTCAGCACAAAGCTATTTAAACATAGGTGTTTCTGCAAATGAGATGCACAAGGAAAATTCAAACTGCAACATTCAATGGCCCCCAGAATCTTGCCCCCATTAAGCAGTGGGTGGTCTAATGGGATTGAGCTGGGCTGGAATGTCATATAAAAAGGAATATAAGACAAAGATTTTTTGTCTTACTCTGGTTTTTATGACTGGGATTTTCAAGAGAGAATTAGGTGCTAACTCTCACTGAACATCAACGGGTTTTAACTCTTAGGAAACGTTGAAATTCAGTCTATATGTGCAAAGCTGGGGTGTCACATTCCATGGAGAGGAGGCGGAGCTCCATTTTCATTGTGGCCCTAAAGAAGGTCAAAGTGCCTGGATTATGTATTTAATATAATAATATACGCCTATCTCATAGAGCTGGAAGGACCTTGAAAGGTCATTGAGTCCAGTCCCCTGCCTTCACTAGCAGGACCAAGTATTGTCCCCTGACAGATGATTTTTGCCCCAGATCCCTAAATGGCCCCCTCAAGGACTGAATTCACAACCCTGGGTTTAGCAGCCTAATGCTCAAACCATGGAGCTATCCTTCCCCTCTTCTCTCAAATCACAGCATACCCCCCACGGATTTGCAGAAGTGATGGGTCAATTCGGGTGTCAAACTTGAGACCTCTTAAAAGGACCAGATCTGCGGAGGGTGGGCATTCAGCAGTGGAATTCAGGCTCTGAGTGTCTCAAGTCAGGCACGCAAAATCAGTGTTGAAAATCGTGGCCATGTTTTTTTGGTTTTTAAATAAAGGCCCCAGAGATACATCAGGTAGACTGCCTGTTCAACACCTTAGATGGAGCATTTGCTCCTATACTGTATATTAGAGATGAAGGAAATCAAAAATACTGATACACCAGTGTAATTAAGAACAGAAATTGGCCCTATGGGACAGATTCTGATGAGTTTATACAGGTGTAAACCTTTATCAAAGTCTTTTGAATTACTTCAGATTTGTATCAGGTTTTCTGCTACAACAGCATCAGAATCTGGCGCAATGACTTGTGTGTGAAGAGGATCTGACCAAATCAGAACCTCTCATAGAACTGAAGAGTGCAGTACAGGGGGTGTATATCTCATTATTCTACAGTGCTGCTTCTAAATAGTATAGATTTCAGTGACTTTACTACTGAACCCAATTCTGAAGTTTTTACTCAGCAGAACCTACACTGAACTGACCAGTTTTGTCTGGGTAGGGACCTGACAACTAGATTCTTTCAGCCCAATTCATCTCTGCTGTAACTTCACTGAAGTGGGTTTAATTTTGTCCTCAGTTATAGGCTGGGAGGATGAGAGGAAGGATGATCCAATGGTTATGGCACTAGCTTGAGACTTAGGGGACCCAGGAAAGATACGGACAAATTGGAGAGGGTTCAGAGGAAAGGACCAAAAATGATTAAAGGTTTAGAAAACCTGACCTCAGAGGTCAGGTGAAAAAGAAACAGGCCTGGTCAGTCTTCAGAAAAGAAGACTGAGGGGGACCAGTTAAGGGCTGTTGTAAAGAGGACTGTGATCAGTCGTTCTCCACAGCCACTGAAGTTGAAAAGAAGTGATGGGCATAACCGCAGCAAGGGAGATTTAGGTTAGATGTTAGGAAAACCTTTGAGCGGTTAAGCTCTGGAATAGGCTTCCAGGGGAGGTTGTGGAATCCCCATCACAGGAAGTTTTTAAGAACAGGTTGGACAAACATATCAGGGATGGTCTTGGTTTACTTAGTCCTGCCTCAGCTGATCTTGTGAGGTCCCTTTCAGCCCTGCATTTCTAGGATTCCCTGCTCTACCATGGACTGACTGACTGTCTCTCTCTCCCCCCTCTCCCTCCCCTGCCCTCCCAGGTATTGAGGAGCCTGAGGATGCAGATAGGTGCTTAGTGGGATTTTGGAAATGGGAAGCAGGCACCTAGGTGATTTTGAAAATCCCACAAAGTGCTAATCAACATATTTAGGCCCCCTACATGCCTTTAAAAATCTGGTCTTTATACTCTATGCCTCAGTTGCCCACACCTCCATTTGAAATTTTTTAGGGGTCTGCAAATTTTAAAAGGTCTTGGTGCATCGTCTCTTTATGTTGTGTAGTTTTGCAAAAGTAGTTAACATTGAGCAGGTCTATCCACTCCTATAGTCTCTCCTAGAAGTGTCAGCTTGTCACCAATGACATATTTGTAAGTGCATTAGTCTGCTTTGCTTTTCAATGAGCTGTCATTCTGCAAGCAGCGCTAGCATTGAAGGAATTGATTGAAAGATACACAGTCAAGCAAGATCATTCTCTCCCTGCTCTGAAAACCCATGGAAAGAGGGAGATGAACAGAAAAAAACCCACCCAAAAAAAATTGAGAAGGAAGTTAAACTGTGGTAGATGAAGCGACAAAGGGTCCTGTGGCACCTTATAGACTAACAGAGGTATTGAAGCATAAACTTTCGTGGGTGAATACCCACTTCTTCGGATGTAGTAGATGACTTCAGCTGAAGGTCTGCAAGGCTTAGATTTTTTTTTTGTCTGGGTACCTTTCCTGTCACAGGATGTAAAGACTAATCTGGTCTGTTAGAAACATTTTATATAGTGTATGTGCAAAGGTTTATTTTGCTTTTTTAAAACCCACCACACTTTCTAAGAATCAGTGCTTCTCCAATAAAAAGCTTTGAAAAATTCTAAATGATTTAATAAATTGGAAGTAATGTATTAATGCTTTATAAGGGAGGGGCTCAAAGCAAAAACCAAAATGTCTATCGAAGCTACGTATATGCTCCTGGCCCCTCACCACTACAAGCACCTCATCATTTTTAAGGTATTTATCCACACAACACTCCTGTTAGGCAGGGAAGTAAAACTATTCCCATTTTATAAAATGAGAACTGAAACATATGTGACTTGCCCACCGCCACCCAAGCAGTCTAGGCAGAACAAGGAATGGAACCCAGATCTCAAGTCACAGGCTAACCACTGGACCATCCTGCCTCTCATGTCAGTTCTGAATAGGGATTAAACCAGGGACCTGTAGGGCTTTGAGCAGAATGAGCCTTCACAGTTGGACCCAAAGGACTCAGCCCTGCACCTGGGAATTGTAACTGACTCATACTCTGTGCATCAGGTGCAGAGGAGGAAGCATAACATACATGGAACGGTATGTTACACAAACAAGCCCAAGTTATGGGGAAAGATGAACAGAAGAGAAGGGACAGGAATTCCAGTCAAATTGTTAAAAGCATTTAACAGCTATTTCACATCAATGACTAATTAACCAAGACCTCTTTTCTCCAGAATGTTAAAGACTCAACTTCTTCTCTTAAGGTGTTAGACCTGCCTAACACCCATTCCCTGAAACAACCAATAGATCTTACAGTAAAATCAGAGAAAGCCAGACTTAACATTCCCGCTATATCTAATTTAAATATAAGGAGGGGGGGAAATAAGTAGAGAACCTTTTTCAGGTCTTCCTCAGACATCATAAAGCAGCAAAAGAGGGTGCAAATCTAATTGTATCCTTTCAGATCACCTGAAAGAGAAGTAACTAGGTATGGCATACAAGCTTCCTGCCTAAGAGTCAGGAGCTTTGCACAGGTGCATGTTTGTTGCCAGGTTTATATTTTATAAGGGGTGCAGCCTTGGTTTCTAGCCCTTGACATTTAAAGATGCAACACGTGCTATGGTATTACACTAATTAGCCCTTTTCCGTACAACGGTGGCTTCATAACACAACCTGCTTTCTTTCTGCACAGCACTCTAGGCTGTTTCCTTCACTTTAACTCTTGTATGCCGTTCCTTCAGTAAGACAGCTGGATTTTACAGCGTCAGGCATTACTGAGAGCCTAGAAGGCCAGACTTCCCTTTCCTGTTTTGTAACCTGGTGCTGAGCACATTTCCCCAAACTGTTTTCTGGGTTATGAGACTGAACTAAACCGTCCTTAACTGTGGCTGAGCTGCAAAGGTGGTTATAAGCCACCTTTACTCCTCTGCTTCCCCAGTCCTGGGGTCCTTCGCGCAACTTAGAGCAGACTCAGATGCTCTCATTCTCACTGTCTGCAGTGGCCCCTGAAAAGATTTATGTCAACCCAGGGATTGCTGGAGTGCAAATTGCTCTGTCCATACCTGTTATGCTGGGGGAGAGAAGAGGGTGGACAGCTGTGTGCAAATCAGGGATTCCCCCACACCGAGGGGATCATTGACTGGTTAGTTAAGCCAGCTTTTTGTCTTCTGTGCTGCCAGAGCAGCTCAAGTAGGGCTGTAGGGTGGAGAGGGGGTGGAAGCATCTGTCCCAAAGTGTCTGTGGATCCAGTCCTGTAATTGAAGTTGCATTAAAATCCACTTTGCTACAGTGACAAAGCTACTGGCATGAGTAAGGGTCGGAAGATTGTGGCCTTTTATCTTGTTTGCTTAGAGAAACACCTAGAAGTCAAATTCCATTTAGAACATTTGAGTTTCATCTTGACCCGCATCGCTGGGATAGATTCCAATCTCAATTAGATCGGTGTAAATCAGGAGTAACAGCAGTGAGGTCAGTGGTGAACATTACACTAGCTGCGGATCGCTGGATTGCAGTGAATTCTGGCCACGCCCCTTTCTACCGCAACATGCCCCATGCAGGAGGGCTGAGAGGGAATAACTATGCCAGCAGGGGATTGCCCCATACAAGGGGAAAGCCTCAGCTGCAGTTAAGGGCATTGTTACAGTTCCTTTGCAGCACTGGAGCGGTGCAAAGGAGCTGTATTGGGGCCAAGATCTGGCCCTTGGCTTCTTCAGGACAACTTCTGTTCTCAGTTACACAGGCAGTCCCATTGATGTCAATGGGCAATGAAACCACATAACAGAGCAGACTTTGACCATCTATGTCTTAGATGACCTACCTGTAGAATTCTAATGCGAGTGGGGAGCTAATATTCCTGGAGGGCTTTGAGAATCGCAGAGAAAAAGGTGCTTTGTATGAAAGATTATAGGTATTAAACTCTTGGTTTGGTCAGTATTTGAACACGTATCACAAACACCCAGGGAGCAGTAAACCAAGTAAGAAGGTGCTATTTTTACACAGAGTCATCGTCCTCCCCTCCTGCTAACTATAGCTACACTATAAAGTCTAAAGTGCTTGCAGCAGCATTCAAGATTAAACTCATACCATCAAGATGAAAGACTTCAGATGCTAATACAAAGGTTCCTCCTTGAAAACCTGCAACCCTTGAAGAACCAAATAAAACCCAGAGGAAGTGGAGCATGATAGCACTGAGCTTTAGGGCAGACTGCCTCAGCGTTACTGTGTCTAGAGGTGTTATCCTTCTCACCAGTGACGAAAAGCAAATGGGGAAGAGAAACAGAACAAAGGGTAAAATTAGAGCTGAGGTGTAACCAATGAGATTCTAAGACAGGAAAGCACTTATTTGTTGTGTTGTACTTATTTGATCTGATTGGCAAGTGTTGATATGGTCCACACCATCCATTAAATTATCCATTGTACCAATGTACCATGTCTGGTGTATTATCTTTTGGTCCAATAACAATACGATTTATATTGTGGCAGCGCATACAAGCTCCAGTTATGGGCCAGATTCATTGCTCTAGGCTCTGCACAAACAGCAAAAGATGTTCCCTACCCACAAGATCTAAGTATAGGACAAGAGACAACAGGTGGATTCAGACAGATATCTTGTTAATCATCCCAGGATAGCCTAGGCCTAACCGTTGCCAAGGTTTTTTTGGAGGCATCACAGCAGAGGAGAATTTTTATGCTGAGCATTAATACGAATTGGCATTTCAAAGATAGGAACCCAGTTCATCAAGAAGTTCTTCAGCAAGGGGACTGGATTCCCTGGGGAACGGTATGAAGCCTTTCACTTCTTTGTCACAAAGCTGAATCTCACATCTCTGCGGTGGCCTGTTACATAAAAATGAATCATAGAATCATAGAATCTCAGGGTTGGAAGGGACCTCAGGAGGTCATCTAGTCCAACCCCCTGCTCAAAGCAGGACCAAACCCAATTAGATCATCCCAGCCAGGGCTTTGTCAAGCCTGACCTTAAAAACCTCTAAGGAAGGAGATTCCAC
Source organism: Macrochelys suwanniensis (assembly GCA_033296515.1). Classification (NCBI taxonomy): domain Eukaryota; kingdom Metazoa; phylum Chordata; order Testudines; family Chelydridae; genus Macrochelys; species Macrochelys suwanniensis. The sequence goes on from CM065776.1 coordinate 242,409,301, forward strand.
CACCTCCCTAGGTAACCCATTCCAGTGCTTCACCACCCTACTAGTGAAAAAGTTTTTCCTAATATCCAACCTAAACCTCCCCCTCTGCAACTTGAGACCATTACTCCTGGTTCTGTCATCTTCTACCACTGAGAACAGTCTAGATCCATCCTCTTTGGAACCCCCTTTTAGGTAGTTGAAAGCAGCTATCAAATCCCCCCTCATTCTTCTCTTCTGCAGGCTAAACAAGCCCAGTTCCCTCAGCCTCTCCTCATAAGTCATGTGCTCCAGCCCCCTAATCATTTTTGTTGCCCTCCGTTGGACTCTTTCCAATTTATCCACATCCTTCTTGTAGTGTGGGGCCCAAAACTGGACACAGTACTCCAAATGAGGCCTCACCAGTGCCGAATAGAGGGGAATAATCACCTCCCTCGATCTGCTGGAAATGCCCCTACTTATACAGCCCAAAATGCCGTTAGCCTTCTTGGCAACAAGGGCACACTGTTGACTCATATTCAGCTTTTCGTCCACCGTAACCCCTAGGTCCTTTTCTGCAGAAAAGCTGCCCAGCCATTCGGTCCCTAGTCTGTAGCAGTGCATGGGATTCTTCCGTCCTAAGTGCAGGACTCTGCACTTGTCCTTGTTGAACCTCATCAGATTTCTTTTGGCCCAATCCTCTAATTTGTCTAGGTCCCTCTGTATCCTGTCCCTACCCTCCAGCGTATCAACCACTCCTCCCAGTTTAGTGTCATCTGCAAACTTGCTAAGGGTGCAGTCCACACCATCCTCCAGATCGTTGATGAAGATATTGAACAAAACCAGACCCAGCACCGACCCTTGGGGCACTCCACTTGATACCGGATGCCAACTAGACATGGAGCCATTGATCACTACCCGTTGAGCACGACCATCCAGCCAGTTTTCTATCCACCTTACCGTCCATTCATCCAGCCCATACTTCCTTAACTTGCTGGCAAGAACACTGTGGGAGACTGTATCAAAAGCTTTGCTAAAGTCAAGAAATAGTACATCCACTGCTTTCCCCTCATCCACAGAGCCAGTTATCTCATCATAGAAGGCAATTAGGTTAGTCAGGCATGACTTGCCCTTGGTGAATCCATGCTGACTGTTCCTGATCACTTTCCCCTCCTTTAAGTGGTTCAGAATTGATTCCTTGAGGACCTGTTCCATGATTTTTCCAGGGACTGAGGTGAGACTGACTGGCCTGTAGTTCCCCGGATCTTCCTTCTTCCCTTTTTTAAAGATGGGCACTACATTAGCTTTTTTCCAGTCATCCGGGACCTCCCCCGATTGCCATGATTTGTCAAAGATAATGGCCAATGGCTCTGCAATCACATCGGCCAACTCCTTTAGCACCCTCGGATGCAGTGCATCCGGCCCCATGGACTTGTGTTCGTCCAGCTTTTCTAAATAGTCCCGAACTACCTCTTTCTCCACAGAGGGCTGGTCACCTCCTCCCCATACCGTGCTGCGGAGTGCAGCCGCCTGGGAGCTGACCTTGTCTGTGAAGACAGAGGCAAAAAAAGCATTGAGTACACTAGCTTTCTCCACATCCTCTGTCACTAGGTTCCCTCCCTCATTCAGCAAGGGGCCCACACTTTCCTTGACTTTCTTCTTGTTGCTCACATACCTGAAGAAACCCTTCTTGTTACTCCTAACATCTCCGGCTAGCTGCAACCCCAAGTGTGATTTGGCCTTCCTAATTTCACTCCTGCATGCCTGAACAATATTTATATACTCCTCCCTGGTCATTTGTCCAATCTTCCACTTCTTGTAAGCTGCTTTTTTGTGTTTAAGACGAGCAAGGATTTCATTGTTAAGCCAAGCTGGTCGCCTGCCATATTTACTTTTCTTTCTACACATCGGGATGGTTTGTTCCTGCAACCTCAATAAGGATTCTTTAAAATACAGCCAGCTTTCCTCGACTCCTTTCCCCCTCATGTTATTCTCCCAGGGGACCTTCCCATCAGTTCCCTGAGGGAGTCAAAGTCTGCTTTTCTGAAGTCCAGGCTCTGTATTCTACTGCTCTCCTTTCTTCCTTGTGTCAGGATCCTGAACTCGACCATCTCATGGTCACTGCCTCCCAGGTTCCCATCCACTATTGCTTCCTCTACTATTTCCTCCCTGTTTGTGAGCAGCAGGTCAAGAAGAGCTTTTCCCCTAGTTGGTTCCTCCAGCACTTGCACCAGGAAATTGTCCCCTACACTTTCCAAAAACTTCCTGGATTGTCTGTGGACCGCTGTATTGCTCTCCCAGCAGATATCGGGGTGATTAAAGTCACCCATGAGAACCAGGGCCTGTGATCTAGTAACTTCTGTTAGTTGCTGGAAGAAAGCCTCGTCCACCTCATCCCCCTGGTCTGGTGGTCTGTAGCAGACTCCCACCACGACATTACCCTTGTTGCTCCCACTTCTAAATTTAATCCAGAGACTCTCAGGTTTTTCTGCAGTTTCATACTGGAGCTCTGACATACAACGCAACTCCCCCACCTTTTCTGCCCTGCCTATCCTTCCTGAACAGTTTATATCCATCCATGACAGTACTCCAATCATGTGAGTTATCCCACCAAGTCTCTGTTATTCCAGTTACATCATAATTCCTTGACTGTGCCAGGACTTCCAGTTCTCCCTGCTTGTTCCCCAGGCTTCTTGCATTTGTGTATAGGCATTTAAGATAACTCACCGATTGTCCTGCTGTCCCAGTATGGGGCAGGAGCCCTCCCCTCTTGCACTCACCTACTTGTGCTTCCTCCCAGTATCCCACTTCCCCACTTACCTCGGGGCTTTGGTCTCCTTCCCCCGGTGAACCTAGTTTAAAGCCCTCCTCACTAGGTTAGCCAGCCTGCTTCCAAAGATGCTCTTCCCTCTCTTCGTCAGGTGGAGCCCATCTCTGCCTAGCACTCCTTCTTCTTGGAACACCATCCCATGGTCAAAAAATCCGAACCCTTCTCTCCGACACCATCTGCGTAGCCATTCGTTGACTTCCACGATTCAAATGGTTTCATGAAGCCGTGATTGCTGACAAGAGGCTAGTTATCTATACAGAAAGGCTCAGGGTTTGAAGAGGTATAAAGGCTGAACTAGAGGTTCAAGGATGAGATCAGCTGGTAAAAACACATTTGCAGAGTAGTGTGGCGAAGCTTGCATTGCTGCTGTCCATGCTTCATCTGTTCCGTGGATAAAGAGTGGATGTCATTTTTGATGGCTATTGATCTAGCATTCTCAGGAGTGCTACAGCCACTGAAATGACAAGCTAAACTTCTTTGGTAACTTCAGGAAATTCCTCCCCAACCCTTGTAGGGATGGGCCTGAAACTCACCCCCAGATTTCAACATACCCAACTCTGAATCTGGGCCCATCACTGGTTTGTTTGTTTGTTTTTTGGTGGCAAAAAGGTAGAATGAGCTGAGCTCATTTATAAAAATTGATTCATATAATGTCCTTCTCTCCTGCCTGAGAACAGCTCATAGGTATGTATAAGAGACTGGAGACAAATCTTTAGCTGGCATAAATTAATGCAGTGCCAATGATTTCAGTGGCACTACACCAATTTGCACCAGCTGAGTATGTGACCTGGAAAGCCCAATGAGAGGGGAAGCTACCTAACAAAGGGAGTAAATTTCTGAAAATCCTAATCCAATGCCAACAGACGCTGAAGGCAAGACTCCCATTGATTGAATGGGTGCTGGCTCAAACCCATATTCCATGCCACAGAATAAAGGAGTGTCTAGCCAGGCAACATCTGAAACACTTGCCAACTCCACCTGTCTTTGCTAGACTCATCGGCCAAGTTCAGCCCTCAGTTATGCTGTATCCTGGGCAACTCTTTCCTTGTTTCCAACATATGGAACTTAGCACATGCTTCTCCATCACCCCTCAGAAACAGGAGACCTCTGGCACACATCTACTTAATCCCAATACATTCCAATGGCCAGACAACCACACAACTCATCTGCCACGTACTAGCCGAGTGATGGTGCAGATCACGGCCTCCTATGTATTATATGTTACGGATTCAGGGAACGAGGACCTCCTGTCCCCTTTCTTATCCTGGTTAGGGCAGAGGAGGTGCCTCTTAGCCTTTCTGTCCCATGTTAATAGGTTTGGGAGGGGGGTCTCTTTTTAACACCATGGAAACAGAGCTATTGGAACTAGATTGTGTATATCACACACACCCTGCTGTGGTGGGTGTATGGAGCCATATCTCCCCCGCCTCCGCCCCGATACACACACCCACACACCACAGCAGTATGTGTATGGAGCCATATTGCCCCCTGATATAGGCACACTCTGCCATGGTGGGCGCGTGGAGCCATATTGACCCCCTGACACCCCACAGCTGCTGTGGTGGGCGCATGGAGCCATATTGCCCCCCAATACACCCATACCATGCCATGATGGCTGTGGGGAACCATGCCGGCCCTGGGAGAACACTGAAGCGGAGCGTGCTCACTGGGGCCCCAGACTGCTTTTTTGTGGCCAGTACAATGGCCATTCACATAGGCAGGAGGCTCTTTTCACACCACCCACCCTCACTCCAGGGCCACTCACAATCTGGACCTTGGGCAAGACGTAGTGGCCCTGATTGTCCTCTCATATTGGGTTATACACCAGCCTAAAACCATTCACTTCAATTGCACTGCTCCTGTTTTACACAGGCATCCCTGAGAACAGAAGTGTCCACGTCACATGCTTTACAGAGCTCCCCTGCCCTCCCAGCTAGCATTTTTATCTTGCACTTAATACACAAAACTCTGCATCTGCGCTGTGCAGGAAGAGGCCCTCTAAAGAGGCCCAGCTAATAAGCCAATTCACTGGCATGGCCCAGCTGTTTTGGGCCACTTGTGTGACTCAAAGCACCTATAATCCTGATTAAACTTGGGTTTATGGCTGCTTTGCATCACCAGATCTGCACAACACAGCTGGAGTACACCACTGAATCTGGATCAACGTACAGGACTGTATTTTATTAGCTGTGCTGTGCCTTCCACCCCGGCCAATCTATTCCACTAACTGTGAGAGGGTCATTTGACTAATTGCATGAGTCTACTGGCACCCTGGACGTACTCAACAAACCTACTTAGTCAAACAATTCATAGTAGCTATAGCTCTGGAGAATAAGTCACTATAATGGATTATTAGCGATGTGACTTTCCTCATTTAACTTGCAGTGCAATCTAGAGAATACTAGCTCACCCTACACTGTCTAGTCTGCATGGTGTTATCCAGCTTGTGCACTGCTAGCTGCAGTTTTCCGGGTGTTTTTTCACACTGCTGCTCACAGACCTGTGTGTAGCTTGCTCCCAAATTCACCTTGTTCCGACAGCTGCATCGGAATAGAGAATGGATGCCTCAGAAAGCTTAAAGGTTACTTTAAAAAAAAAAAGGAGCAAATTCATTCAGAGAAGTGTGGTTAATATAATGGGTGAGAGGAAGTGCTGTAGAATTTCTCTTAAAGCCCACTGGCCAGCTCAAAGGGAACCCTCTTATCATGGAATTTCACAATGCTTCCTAAGGTCTGAAAGCATGCCAAGCCGTGACCATGCAGTTAAGGGTGTGCAAAGGGAAAAAACCCTCAGCCAAGAGCATGCTTCCGTTTCCTTTCCAGCTAATCCTCCTCCTCTCTTTCTCCCCCTCCCCTCCATAAATAGTTTTGTAGAGAAATTGGCTTTTATCTCAATTTTAAATACGATTCTCTTTTATCGTCTCCTGTATTTCTTTGGGTTTTTACACAGCAGGGCAAAAAGGGTCTTAAGATAGCTTGTAAACCACTCAAGCTTTGTGCTGGCTCTGCACAGAGGGGCATTTCGCTCAATCTGTATGTAATATGCAATTGCACTAGATTACAGACTAAGGTCACTATGACATTTAAGTACATTTAATGAGCGACTGATCTTCCCAATGCAAACAAAAGGGATTTCCGAGGATTTGGGTGTTGGTTGAAAACTCCTGAAAACAACCTTTCTGAGCTGGCTCCCCCAACCACTACTCTCCTCATTCAACCCTGTTGTATCAGTCAAGCAAGGTACTAACAAATTCAACAGGTCTTTATTTTTAAAGTGGAAACCTCTTCACCAAGCTGCTGTAGCTCTCCCAGCCTCTCAACTCCCTCCCCGCTTCTTCCTGTTTCCTGTCCTTTCAGACTCCCAACAGCCAGTGCTCCCAGTTCTAATAATTACAAGCAACATCTAAACACCACAAACCCCTGCTGAATATCCTCTTCTATCACAAAGCTCTCAGGAAATAAGTCAGTCAGCATCAGTCGATATACGTCTCTATTCACATCTCATGTTCTGAGAAATAGCTGGCCATTTTTGCCAAAATGTTAAAAAAAAAATAAAAATAAGAACACCTGAAGGAGACACCTGACAGAGAAAATGTCAGCCCAAACAGCTGAACTGAAAACAGGATCTTACAGTAGAAAGTGCTAAGTGACCTCACCTATAGGCATTGCTACCTGAACCATCTATAATAGAACTCCCTTTCTCCCACCTGTTGTCTGTCTTGTCTATTTAACTCTCCAGGGGAGGGATTGTTCCTTACTAGGTGTGTGGACATTGCCTGGCACAATGGGTCTCTGATCTTGGTTTGGCCCCCTAGTCTCTGCTGCAATACAAAGATTAAAATAATGGTGAATGTTGGATGTGTTCCGTGAAAGTTTATTTTTATTTCAGTTTGGTTTTCTCCCCCTTGTAGTACTTAGTAATATTTTAATTCCTCTCTTCAGAACACACTGATGGAGCTTCCAGGATAAGATGTAGCCCAGCTTGTACCTCCTGCAAAATGGAGGGGATATCTACTTACCTACCTCACAGCAGGCTGTGATGTTTTGTGAAGTAGATGTGAAGGATTATATAGATATTGGCATTATTATTAGAGTGGCCTGATCAGATGACTCACAATCCCAGACCTCCTGCATTTCAGTTACAGCTCTGATATCCACAACCCCAGGGGGAGTCTAAGTCACTTGTGGTTTATTCTATTCACTCTGAAGTCAATATCATATTCTAATATATCTGCCTTAATTTCTCCACCTAGAAAATGAAGCTAATCAGATTTCTCCAAGGCATTAATGTTTCTAAAGTGCTTGGAAGATGCACAGTCCTACCTGTATGTTTGCAGGGATAGCTCAGTGGTTTGCGCACTGGCCTGCTAAACCCAGGGTTGTGAGTTTAATCCTTGAGGGGGCCATTTAGGCATCTGGGGCAAAAAGCTGTCAGGGGACAGTACTTGGTCCTGCTAGTGAAGGCAGGGGACTGGACTGGATGACCTTTCAAGGTTCTTCCAGTTCTAGGAGATTGGCATATCTCCATTTTTATTATTTTTTTATTTGTATTTTAGTATTATCTGTGTTAGACCATTTCTCCAGCTTAGGAGCACAATCTATGCAAGTGAAGCAGACATCTCTATTGCTGTACGGACCCTGCTTTCAGTCTTTGCCATGAGTAATTTTAAAGCTAACTTACTGGACAGTCCTCTCCCGAGTTACTTTTAGTTTTTAGCAACTCTTCTAGTTCCTTGCTGCAAACTTAGCAAGTTTCCACAGAAAAGGGGCAGCAAACATGAAGCAAAAAAAAAAAGGAACAAAAATCACAGCTCACAACACAGATTCTACTCAGCAACACAGAACAGAATGAAAGGTTCCCTACATGAAGGGTAGCAAACAGGTGTCAGGGATCGCAAACATCTTTCCCTTGGCATATTGCTAAATGAGAAAGGGATTGGGAGAGGGGAAGGAGGGAGAAGTCAATAGAATGGGAAATAAGACATCCTGCTACCTGGTGCACTGAGCAACCATGGAAATTAATAGGAGTTTTGGCTATAGATCAATAGCAGGATATAGCCCAGACAAAGATTCATCAAGAGATAGTCGAATATCTGACTTGCAATGCACATTTCAAAATGTGGGCCCCAGCCAGCTCAATTATTTTGAAAAGGTTGCACTATCAGCAGCAGCATATAAAGAGACAGTAAGTCTGGTCTAGCCACAAACTATTGACTTTATTGCAGGTGCTTCTCCCCCCTGCTTTTTATAGCCATTAATACACTCTTGCTACCCATCACAGCATCTTCTGCCATTAAAACACACTTTCATTCCTGGTTTCATTGTCCAAAGACAAACTCCAGTTCTGAACGCAAGATCACACTTGTGAGCTACTGAGGGCTGGTTATTAAAGCTGGCACCTTCATGAAAGGATGGATGGGCTTGTGATTGAGACAATAGATTCGGACTCAGCTGCTACCAGGTTCAGTTCCAGACTCTGACACAGCCTCCCTGTGTGTCCTTGGCCAAGTCATTCGGCTGCTCTGTGACTCAGTTTCACCATTTGTAAAATCGACTGGCTACTTTGTCTGTTTCAGTGGTTAGCTCTTTGGGGTGAGGTCTGTCTCATTATTTATTTGTGCAGTGACTGGCACAACAGGGTCCCCATTGCAGCTGATGGCCTTTTAGTATAACTGTAACAAATAAATAAGCATACAGAGGTTAGGGTTGCCAGCCCTCCAGGATTGTCCTGGAGTCTCCAGGAATTAAAGCTTTGTCATGGGATGAAACCTCCGGGAATACGACCAACCCTAGTGGAGATGTAATTGTATATAAAGCTGAGGAGAGCAGGCATGACAGCACATGAATTCTGTAGCCACACTGAGGGAGGGGAATACCAACAAGATATTGAAAGACGACAAGGACGTCACACATCCTCTACAGTGGTTGCACCTGTGCTGCAAGTAGCCCATGTGAACCTGATTCCTTCAACTCAAGTAGTGCACTTATGAGAGTGTACACAAGGAATCACATCGAGAAGCGTTTACTATATAAACTGGCACACACGTCATGCATATGTAACCCTGTTTTCTATTTCTTATCTCATGGGGCTCAGCCAAAAACCATACTGTTGTAAGTACAGCTGCTGTTTCTACTTTTCCTAGACCAGGGGGCAGTACAGACGGCATGAGTGACTGCAAACAAGTAATTGCTATTTCAGCACAGTGCAGGAAGTTGTTAACCACGCTCAGTAGCTGGTGTGGAAGAGTTCATTGAGGGCCAACATTCCTGAATTCACACACAAACACCCCGCCCCTTAGTTAGAAACTGACCAATCAGTAGTGAGTTCTGTCAGGGGCACAAAACTGGCCACCACTTGGCGCACCAGTCAGATCCAACCCAGTTCTGCGGGGAGAATATAGCGCTGCCTGAGGTAACCCCGACTGAATCTGGGGGTTGGATCTCAGTGCAGTTGCCTGTAGTTCTACAGAAGTCAGTGAAATTGAGACAGGGAAAATACTGTAAAGGAGGAATTGCAGAGTGGAGGCCAAATGTCTTCATGCTGTGCATTGCACCCTTGAACCAAGGCTCACACAGTGTCTTAACAGCAACAGTAACTGCAAGGATTTTTTTCCTATTTGAAGTTGTGTAGGTGCTCAACAGTGTGGATGCTGAAAGAATTGGTTATGTAATACAGCTAAATGTTTTATTTAACTGTCCATAATATAATATGCAGGGTGAGCCAACGTGAAAGCAGATCCCCCATTGTCAGAAGTCCCTGTCCCTGTATTTATTTTGTAAGAGATATATATATATATATATATGGGTTTAAACCCCATGTTAGATTCTTCATTTTTAAGGAAATGCTCTAGTTAGTGATGTTTCATAGATTCATAGATTCTAGGGCTGGAAGGGACCTCGAGAGGTCATCGAGTGCAGCCCCCTGCCCTCATGGCAGGACCAATTACTGTCTAGACCATCCCTGATAGACATTTATCTAACCTACTCTTAAATATCTCCAGAGATGGAGATTCCACAACCACCCTGGGCAGTATATTCCAGTGTTTAACCACCCTGACAGTTAGGAACTTTTTCCTAATGTCCAACCTAAACCTCCCTTGCTGCAGTTTAAGCCCATTGCTTCTTGTTCTATCCTCAGATGCTAAGATGAACAAGTTTTCTCCCTCCTCCTTATGACACCCTTTTAGATACCTGAAGACCGCTATCATGTCCCCTCTCAGTCTTCTCTTTTCCAAACTAAACAAACCCAATTCCTTCAGCCTTCCTTCATAGGTCATGTTCTCTAGACCCTTAATCATTCTTGTTGCTCTTCTCTGGACCCTCTCCAATTTCTCCACATCTTTCTTGAAATGCAGTGCCCAGAACTGGACACAATACTCCAGTTGAGGCCTAACCAGCGCAGAGTAGAGCAGAAGAATGACTTCTCGTGTCTTGCTCACCACACACCTGTTAATGCAGCCCAGAATCATGTTTGCTTTTTTTGCAACAGCATCACACTGTTGACTCATATTTAGCTTGTGGTCCACTATAACCCCTAGATCCCTTTCTGCCGTACTCCTTCCTAGACAGTCTCCTCCCATTCTGTATGTGTGAAACTGATTGTTCCTACTTAAGTGGAGCACTTTGCATTTGTCCTTATTAAACTTCATCCTGTTTACCTCTGACCATTTCTCCAATTTGTCCAGATCATTTTGAATTATGACCCTATCCTCCAAAGCAGTTGCAATCCCTCCCAGTTTGGTTCCATCTGCAAACTTAATAAGCGTACTTTCTATGCCAATATCCAAGTCATTGATGAAGATATTGAACAGAGCCGGTCCCAAAACAGACCCTTGCGGAACCCCACTCGTTATACCTTTCCAGCAGGATTGGGAACCATTTATAACTACTCTCTGAGTACGGTTATCCAGCCAGTTGCGCACCCACCTTATAGTAGCCCCATCTAAGTTGTATTTCCCTAGTTTATTGATAAAAATATCATGCGAGACTGTATCAAATGCCTTACTAAAGTCTACGTATACCACATCCACCGCTTTTCCCTTATCCACAAGACTTGTTATACTATCAAAGAAAGCTATCAGATTGGTTTGACATGATTTGTTCTTTACAAATCCATGCTGGTTATTCCCTATCACCTTACCACCTTCCAAGTGTTTGCAGATGATTTCCTTAATTACTTGCTCCATTATTTTCCCTGGCACAGAAGTTAAACTAACTGGTCTGTAGTTTCCTGGGTTGTTTTTATTTCCCTTTTTATAGATGGGCACTATATTTGCCCTTTTCCAGTCTTCTGGAATCTCTCCTGTCTCCCATGATTTACCAAAGATAATAGCTAGAGGCTCAGATACCTCCTCTATTAGCTCCTTGAGTATTCTAGGATGCATTTCATCAGGTCCTGGTGACTTGCAGGCATCTAACTTATCTAAGTGATTTTTAACTTGGTCTTTTTTTATTTTATCTTCTAAACCTTCCCCCTTCCCATTTGCATTCACTATGTTAGGCATTCCCTCAGACTTCTCAGTGAACACCAAAACAAAGAAGTCATTAAGCATCTCTGCCATTTCCAAGTTTCCTGTTACTGTTTCTCCCTCCTCACTGAGTAGTGGGCCTACCCTGTCCTTGGTCTTCCTCTTGCTTCTAATGTATTGATAAAAAGTTTTCTTGTTTCCTTTTATTCCTGCAGCTAGTTTGAGCTCATTTTGTGCCTTTGCCTTTCTAATCTTGCCCCTGCATTCCCGTGTTGTTTGCCTATGTTCATCCTTTGTAATTTGTCCTAGTTTCCATTTTTTATACGACTCCTTTTTATTTTTTAGATCTTGCAAGGTCTCGTGGTTAAGCCAAGGTGGTCTTTTGCCACATCTTCTATCTTTCCTACCCAGCGGAATAGTTTGCTTTTGGGCCCTTAATAGTGTCCCTTTGAAATACTGCCAGCTCTCCTCAGTTGTTTTTCCCCTCAGTCTTGATTCCCATGGGACCTTACCTATCAGCTCTCTGAGCTTACCAAAATCCGCTTTCCTGAAATCCATTGTCTCTATTTTGCTGTACTCCCTTCTACCCTTCCTTAGAATTGTGAACTCTACAATTTCATGATCACTTTCACCCAAGCTGCCTTCTACTTTCAAGTTCTCAACGAGTTCCTCCCTATTTGTTAAAATCAAATCTAGAACAGCTTCCCCCCTAGTAGCTTTCTCAACCTTCTGAAATAAAAAGTTGTCTGCAATGCAGTCCAAGAACTTATTGGATAGTCTGTGCCCCGCCGTGTTATTTTCCCAACATATATCTGGATAGTTGAAGTCCCCCATCACCACCAAATCTTGGGCTTTGGATGATTTTGTTAGTTATTTAAAAAAAGCCTCATCCACCTCTTCCACCTGGTTAGGTGGCCTGTGGTTGACTCCTAGCATGACATCACCCTTGTTTTTTACCCCTTTTAGCCTAACCCAGAGACTCTCAACACTTCCGTCCCCTATGTCCATCTCCACCTCAGTCCAAGTGTGTACATTTTTAATATATAAGGCAACACCTCCTCCCTTTTTCCCCTGTCTGTCTTTCCTGAGCAAGCTGTACCCATCCATACCAACATTCCAATCATGTGTATTATCCCACCAAGTTTCGGTGATGCCAACAATGTCATAGTTGAATTTATTTATTAGCACTTCCAGTTCTTCCTGCTTATTACCCATACTTCTCGCATTTGTATACAGGCATCTAAGATACTGATTTGATCTTGCCTCCCAGTTTTGCCCTGACCCTCCTATCTCTTTGTCATTAGAGCCCACGCCCCCTCCTATTTCCGACCCATCTCCCAGGTCCCCATGTTCTCCACTTACCTGTGGGCTTTGCTTTCCTGTCCCCGTCAAACCTAGTTTAAAGCCCTCCTCACTAGGTTAGCCAGTCTGTATCCAAATAGGGTCTTCCCCCTCCTCGAAAGGTGAACACCATCTCTGCCTAGCAGTTCTTCCTGGATTAGCATCCCGTGGTCGAGGAAGCCAAAGCCCTCCTGGCGACACCATCTTTTCAGCCAGGCATTCACCTCCACGATGCACCTGTCTCTGCCCGGGCCCCTACCTTTGACAGGAAGGATCGAAGAGAATACCACCTGCGCTCCAAACTCCTTCACCCGTACTCCAAGAGCCCTGTAGTCACTCTTGATCTGCTCAGTGTCACACCTCGCAGTATCATTTGTGCCCACATGGATGAGTAGCATGGGGTAGTAGTCAGAGGGCCGGATAATCCTTGACAATGCCTCCGTAACGTCTCGGATACGGGCCCCCGGCAGGCAGCATACCTCCCGAGATGAAATGTCAGGGCGACAGATGGGCGCCTCCGTCCCCCTCAGCAGAGAGTCTCCGACCACCACTACCCTACGTTTCCTATTCGCAGTGGTGGCAGCAGATTTCCCAGCCTTAGAGGTACGAGGCTTCTCCTCCTCTGCTGTAGGGGCAGATTCCTTCTCTCCTGTATCAAGAAGAGCATAACGGTTTCCTATTACCACGGCGGCAGGGTTTGGAGCAGGGGTGGAGCACTGCCTGCTGCCAGAAGTAAGCAGCTGCCAGTGTCCACCCTGAGCCATTTCCTCCTCCACCAGCGGTGTGTCAGCAGTCCTGTGTACTTGGACAGCTACCTCAGCTGTCTCCACATGGACACTGTCCAGGAATTGTTCATGGACTTGGATGCTCCTCAATCTAGCCACCTCCTCCTGTAGCTCTCCCACCTGTTGCCTGAGAGATTCCACCAGCAGGCACCTGTCACATTGGATGGTCCCCCCAGCCTGGATATATGTAAGTGGAAATTGCAAGTTACAGTCCCTGCAAAACCACACCAGGATCTGGGTGGAAGCCTCCATGTTCAGGCACTCTGTCTGGCTACAGGCGCAGGTGGAGGAGACAGAAGTAGTGCTGGCACAGGTGTTGCGGGCCTTCCTAACCATCGTAGGCCTCCCTCTGTCAAACTCCCTCTCAAACACTCAAGGGAGCAGGGTCAGGCACTCAGTCCCAACTGCCACAACAGCTGAAACTGAAATCACCTGAAATCAGAATCAAAATTTAAATTCAAAACAGTCAAACACACACACTCCCACCAACAGCTAGTACTCACTCTCACCTGGTAGACTGTTCAGCCGCAGGATCTCTTGCTCTCCCTCTCAAACTCCCCTGTCTGCAGCCCCCTGTCCGCTCCGCTCCCCTGGTCGCTCTGCCTCTGGCTTTAGTTTGGGTTAAGGCTTTAGGAATGGCAAGCATTGCTCGCCCCTTCCCACTCCCCTTCCAAACTCCCTCTCAAAACTCCCTGTTTGCAGCTCCTGTTCGCAGGCTGGTCTTCTCCACATTCAGAAACACACTAGCTAGGGTGGTCTAGCTAGGGTGCATTGTAACCACTACAAATTGGAAACTATTAAGTGAGTGTGAGTGTCTTCTAGTAAAGACTGGTACTGGATTCTTAAGAGAAAGAAAGTGAATCCTATTACAACTTCCACATTTAGTATTTCCAGTGGAAGTCCAGCTGCAGTCTCTTGCCAGGATATGAATTCATGGTCTGTGCAAATACTTTAAATCAGATACAGAAGCTCTGTAGCACAGAACTGGTAAGTAAATTGACTTACCGCCCCACTACATAGCTTACATACAAGACTACAAATAACATAAAATAAAATCCAAGTCCAAACCCACACCCAGCTTTTCACACAGTACCTGAGGCTATATCCTACAGTTTGCGATACAAGTGTGTAAGCCAGGGAGTCCACTCACCAGCCTGTGCATCAAAGAACTGCCAGCAACCACAGGAGCTCAGTCCCTTTCCTTCAGGGTCTAAGTTTTATGTGTCCTTAACAAAACAGCTCAGTATAAGGGCCTTGTCTAAACCGCATCCTTTCCCCTCACCCAAGGAACTCTCTGCTCCCTTCTTGTCCCTAGTCTGCTCCCTGACCTCAGGCTGCCCTTTATATGTCACCTGTTTCTATCATATGACCCCAGGACTTATTCCCTTCACCTGGGAAGCTGGGCTTAGCCTGGCAACAGGAGCAGCTCAATCCCAACCCCCTTAAAAAGCCAGCTCACCCTGACCAATTGATGTTAGGTGCCTCGATTTTGGGGTGCCCCACTGCAGACGTTATGGAAGTGCTCAGCACTCTCAGAAAATCAGGTCCCTTTAAGTTGTTTCAAGTTGAGCAGCCAAAAACCACCAGTCACTTTTGAAAATTTAGTCCTATATAATGAAGCTTTAGATTATTCTCAGATATGAGATACCAACAGCTGAGATAAAATTGTCATGTATCAGCTAGATGAGTGTTTCTTTATATGATCCAAGACATGTTCCCTCAATTAGATTGTACTTTGGAAGTTCATTATCTGTCTTATAAATTAATCAGTCATAGAAAGCACCTGCAGCAATCTTGCTTCCGCCAAACATACTGTGAGTTTCCTGTTGGCTTCAACGGGAGAGAGTACCTGGGCGCAAAATGTCTGTTGGAACAATAAACCATTTTTTGCCTGTTTTGCGGCATTGCTATTCAATGAGAACACAGCAGGGGCCTGGGACGAGAGTCACAAAGTGATGTAGGTGCCTAATTCCCAGACATAGTCACCTAAGTCTAGGGTTTAGGTGTGTAGGTCCATCCCAGTTTTAGGCTCCTCCGCGATCCACAAAATTCCTGCTGAACCCCGTAGGCACCTAAACTCACTGGATGCCTAAGCTTTCAGGATAAAAGTTCCCTTGGCACCTAAGTTTCTGCTTCTTAGCATGCACGTTGCTGCCTGCTCTGGCATCTGGATGCCTATCTCCTGGCTAAGTGAGTCACAAACCATCTGAAGATAGGCATTCTTCCACCTAATTCACATGCCGGGCCTGATCCAGGAGGCATGCTTAGAGGCCACCTACTGGATCAGGCCCCATTTGAAAGCTGTCTGGCTGGAGGAGGGGCTGCT
The DNA here is from genome assembly GCA_033296515.1 of Macrochelys suwanniensis. NCBI lineage: Eukaryota > Metazoa > Chordata > Testudines > Chelydridae > Macrochelys > Macrochelys suwanniensis. The sequence continues at coordinate 242,425,005 of CM065776.1, forward strand.
CCCTGTTGTGTATCATTTAGTCCAGTGGTTAGAGCACTCACCTGGGATACTTCCGCTTTGTAGGCAAGTACTCTAGGCTATGGAATAGTCTTAGATAGAACCCCTTCACTTTCTCCAGTTGAGGATGTAGGTACGCTAGCTACACTCTGAGGATTGATGCTCAACCAATTAAATTGAAAAGCAGATGTTTTTCTCTGTCCAAATTTTTCATCATTCAAAAGATGAACAGAGGTAAAACCACTCCTATCAGCTGGCATGCCACCACCATGAAACATAGAAGAGAGATGTGGGAGAATTCCAAACAGCTAGGCACATAGGAGAGTATATGAAAACATGTGAAGGTCAGGATGCGTGCATGATGAAAGATCAGAATTGCCTTTAGCCTAAATACAGAAAAGTAATAAGTGATTCCACTCCTGCCCCCCTCCCTCCAAACACACACATAGGAAAGCTATTAAAAAGTGGCTATTCTGAAATAGATTCAGTGATGGGACAACCGTGTAGCTATGTGGAATGCCGCACAATTAGTTTTTGTTTGTTTTGATCTTTTAAACTTAGAAAGGCCTTAATGGAAATAACACACGTGCTGAAATTTTCTCTCTGCTTCTGTCAGCTGGTATGATTGTACACAAATAAGGAGCGGAAAAGGATGAAGCATGAACCATTTTTTAGATCAACCACAGCTCGCTGTAGGTGTCATAACCTCAAAAGACCTGACTTTCTCATTAATTTTTTTTCCCCCTTTCAAAGTAAAAGCAAGTACTGAAACCAGAACGATGCTATTTTCAGGTGCAACATGAACTCATTTGCATTGTTTTCACGTAGCACGCTGCTAATTATTTTCAGTACATTTTCATAGAAAACAGAACCATATAACGAAGAGAAAAATATTTCTTTCCCATCATAGGATAATTTGCTAACACTTTGCTTAAATGTTACCATAACGCTGTAATCACTTAAGGCCAAATGCTGATCTGGTGTAAATTGTGTTCAATTCAGATAACTAATTGGCAGCTGTAGTAAATTCTTGTATGTAATCATACGCAGGTACTACGTATAACTTCCATGCAGGTACATGATTGTAAACTGCAATACTTTATGACATTCTATTACCTTTGCAAACTTTTTTAAAGTTTGCAAAGGTAATAGATCAACAAAGAATGTAGGGGTCCAAGCCTGCAAGGTGTTGAGAACCCAAGAACGAAAAGGAGTAGAGAATGCACAATACCTCGCAGGATTGGGCTCGTATTGTGTCACTTCTTGTAACAGCCCAAGTATAGTCAGGCAGTGACTTACTCTGTTATATCACAGGCTCAGTAGAATTCTTACCACCCAATCTAACTCCATGGGATATTGTAAGTCAAACCCTGCTCCAGCTCTTCAGATGGGGTGGGGACACAGAGGCAGAAGCCAAGCAAAGGGTCCAGGAACCACGGTGGGGAAAACTGCTACCCAGCACTTCTTATGAATGCTCCCAAAAGGGCACCCTACCCCCACCACAGCACCTGCTGCATGTATGTAATGGGATTTAGGCTCTGGATAAATCAAACCCGAAGCCAGTTGAATATGCCCTTTTGACACTCTTGAATGAATGGTTCTATAGCTTCAGCATTATAACCCTCTGCAGAGGCACATCTCTCGTTCATTAGGGCCTCTTATGGCTGCTAGCTAGACAGTTCATTGACATTTGGGCGCTCTCCCTGAATTCCTGTTGTTGCTGCTGCCGGCAACGCCACTTTGGAGCCCCCTACTGGAATGTGTGTTGGACTGTGACATGCATATTTCTCCTGGAAGATGGAAGCACTAGGCTGTTAAATTAAAATCTGTGAATGGCACATAGGACTGAGGTGATGGAAGGCAGAATCACCACTCTATTTAACGTGCAAATGATTATAATTTAAATGCATTTGCTTTGCAGGGACCATGTTGCTTCTGACTTTGTTTTCCTGACAATGATTTATGCAAAAACAAAAGCCCCCATGCTATCCATTGTAGTAGAGGCATGAAAACGGGATCTGTTCCCATACAGCCCTGGCCAGCTTTACATACCTATTTTGCTCAAAGCTACTTGATCTCCAATTACTCATTAACAACAAAGCCAGGCTGCTTATTTTTTATTGTACATGTGAATTTTAGGATTAGCAATATCAATATTTATTCACGGTTAACAGAAAGCAAACATCCGGTCAGTCCTTGGAAGTATGGTGCACTGTATAGCTGGCTTTCAAGGGTTTTAGTCATAAAACAAACAGAGATACAGTTTGTGAGATGAAAGAAAAAATTCAAATGAGGCAGAGGAAGAGATAAGAGCGGGCATTGTCATAATAACTAATGGATTGCGTACAAGGTTTATTATAGCCTGCTCCTTTGCCAATGAAGTCAATGGCGAAGCTCCTACTGACTCCAGCAGGAGCTGGGTTGAGCTTTTTGTAACAGCCTGTGAGGACCACATGCTTGTGGTTTTGAAAGTTAGGGAAAGGACATCACTGGAAACTGAAGTCCATTATTTTATACACACAGCTAGATACAGGAGCGCAGTCAGGGTGTGATCTTCCCACTGGTTCCTGACCAATGGTCTCAGCACTGTCCTGGGTGGGTTAAAGGGAGCAGAGGTAATCCAGTCTCTTCATCGGCTTATGAAGGGAACTCTCCTCCCTAGAGACAGCCAAGTCGCACAAAATACATATGGCAATTCTGCCATGTACTTGCCCCATCCCCAAGGGACCGAGCTGAGCAAGCTCATTTGCTATGCATGTCGAGCATGATGGGGATCTGGATTGGTTGAGATGCCAGATCACTAATAAATAACAGTAACTAGCATAAGTCCCAGGTGCGGTGGGGATTGATCCTAGCTGAGGCTGGAGCAGCTGTGTAATGCAGAGCTGCTAAATTCAAGACAAGGACTTGAGGAAGACTCCTTAGTGCCATCCATCTCTGATACATCTATGGCCCTGTCACCATTGTATCTTAAATGCCCCTGGGCATAGGCGCCGACTCCGTGGGTGCTCCGGGGCTGGAGCACCCACGGGGAAAAATTGGTGGGTGCTCAGCACCCACCGGCGGCTCCCTGCCAGCCCCGCGCCCATTACCCCGGATGCCAGGCGACGTTGCGGGGCCCCGCCCCTGATACCGGGCAACGTTGCGGGGCCCCGCCCCTGATGCACCCAGCGGAGCCGACGGAAGTCGGCTCCTATGCCCCTGGGAGGCAGGGAAGTGCAATTATCCCCATTTTACAAGCTGGGAAACTGAACCTTGAAGAAGCTAAGCAACTTGCCCAAGGCCACAAAAGAAGTCTGTGGAATTGACCTTAAGTCTTCTTAGCCCCAGGATAGTGCCCGAACCATCCTTCCCCACCCCCAGTCCTTTTCTTATGTGCCCTTATGCCTCCCTCCCTTGTCAGAGACACAAATATATACAACGTTTCCCACTTACCGGAAGGGTGAGGGGAACATCTAAATGGTGGTAAAGACAGTCAGGGAGTAGCTGAAAAAAGCATCTCATGCTAGGCACTATACCCATGTTGGATAAGGGTTAGTTTTGCATTTGAGGCTGGAGTTGAACAGTAGTGGGTTTTGTAGTGCTCATATGTCACTGTATGACCATTATTATTCATAATAATCAACTGGAAAAAATCATGATAATTCACTCCTCTGGGCTTCCCAGAAGGTTCTCTCTACTCTGTCTTCTGCAATCCGTAAGTTCTAATGAAAAAGAGTGTCCTCTTTAGTTCTTTCATAGGTGAATATTCCTTTTTCTATCAAAAATGTTGATGGAGGATATATTAACGGTAGCTCTGGTACTATGGTGATAGATCATATTTTATCATTTATTTTCAGCTCTTAATTCCTTTGATTGTAGGCAAGGATTTCTCCTATGACAGATGAGCTGTATTGCCACTCATATTAATATACTACAATTTAATGATTTTTTATTCATTTTTAATCACTTAATATTTACTTAGAGGGACATTCGTAATACAGGGATATTTATCACATAGGAAACAGCTAATGATGTCTACTTCATATGTGAGTGGAGGTTTATGCTTCGAAGCCACATTGAATTGTTTATGCAAGATTTAAGGGAGAATGCTAGTGTTTTAGGGATAACAAGAGGGGAGTTAAAGGGCAATGGGGGGATGGTAATTTCATTAGGGTTCAGATCAATGTTTGAATCAGTTCAACTATTGCTGTGAAGACCTGAACAAACAGGAGGCTAAGACAATATAGTCTAAAGAGATATGTATTTGACCCATTGATTTTCATGGGACCGCACTTACCCGAGTGCAGAATATAGCCCAAAATGTAAACGACCAGTTATCTAGGCTTTTTTAAAAAAATATTATTGAGCAAACTAAAACCACAGGAAAGTTTCTCATCCTAAATGCATGCACATTTCATAGGAAAGGAAGGCTTATTACCATGGTGAAATAGTATTCTTTGTTAGTTGTTGCTAAAGAATGCACTGCAAATTCCAAAGGCAATTAATTCCCTTCCTCCTCCCCCCGCCCCCCCCCCGCCCGCAAGTCCCTGATAGGAAAGAATATCAGCTTGCAAGGGCCTGATCCTCCATTCATTAGACAAACACAACTACCACTGAAGTCACTATGAGTCTTGGGTGCACAAGGAATGCAGGATCGGGCACTAAATGATTACTTTTTCTTCTTTTTTTTTATCAGTTATTTCATGAATACTGACAGCATCAATATTTATTTCCCAGCTAACTATCAGGAATGTTCAGGTGTATGAGTCACTAGTTCTTTTCCAGTTTGCGCTTGTTGTACCACTACCACCCTAGAATGGAACTAGAGATTTATATGCAATCTCAGTTCATGAAATCAATCATTAGGAACAGGCTGCGGAAAAACAACAAAGCAGGAGATAACATACATCTATCAAAGCCAGTGCTCTGACGGCTGTCACTTCTCTGCTTTTAAATTTGCTCACCAGGCTTGCAGAATAAACCAGAAGATGAATGAATAAGTAACGCTGAATTTTCTTCTGATTTGTTATATGAAGCACTTGTTTTTGTTACTATGGGTTACAGGGAGCGTTTCTCCATCATGCCAACTGGGATAGATTATTGCCATCCATGCCATTTTATTCACAAGCAGCAACATGTTGTATTATTGTAGCGATGCGAAGACTCACCAGTGCGGCACCTCCTGTTGGTCGTCTTGGGAATTAGCTCTCAGCCAGCTTCGGAGCGCCCTCTGCTGGCCGGTGTCTCGCCTTCCGCTGGTACCCATGTCCCTCCCGGACCCCGGTGCCCTTTGCCCTGGGGTTCTGCCCCAGCAGAAACTCTCAATCTGGGTCTCCCCTCCCAGGGGAACCCCCAACCCTCTAAACCCACCTTGCCTCAGTGGCTACTGCCAGTCAGCATCTAGCCCCCGCTCACTGGGGCAGACTGCAGTCTGCAATGGCCACTCATCATTGGCAAGGGGTTTGGACCAGCTGCCTCTGCCTATCCTCAGGCTGCCCCTCTGCAGCCCCAGTACCTCCATAGTCCTTCACCAAGGCCTGCAGCCTGGGGAGTTACCAGGCTGGAGCTCCCCAGCTCCTCTTGCCCTTTTCCCCAGCCCTGCTCTGCTTCTGGTACCCTGCTCACAGACATTTAGCCCTTCTCCCTCCAGGGCTGGAGAGAGACTCCTCCAGCTTCTGCTCACAGCCCTCTTATCAGGGCCAGTTGGTCCCTAATTGAGCTGGTCACAGCTGTGGCTGCTTCCCCAATCAGCCCTGTTCTGTGGGAGTGGGGCAGCTGCCCCCACTACAATTATGTTCAACAGGAGGTTCACTAGCTGACCAGCCAACATGTTGTTCTCCTCTAGGCTGCTAGTTTGAATCCAGGTCAGATCGGTATTAGTCACAAAGTATTTGCCATCTGATGGCTAGATGGTGAAATAAGTTGGTGGGTTTAGCCTAGCTTCCAGTGGTCAAGTGTCTACAATCAGCGGTGTCCAATACGTTCGCCACTAGCCACATGTGGCTAATAGGCTGTTGAGTTGTGGCTAATGCATGTGGCTTTTTTATAATGTGGCTAATAAGAAAAATTCAAAACCACAAGTGTGGCTAGCAGTGTGGCTAGCATCGAATTTCTACTGGACACAGCTGGAATAAAAACCCTCACTGCAATGGCACCCTTATTGGTAGTCTCAGCCGCTTAAAGAGGCCATGGGAAAAGTGCTGGGTCTCATTCACAAATGTTGATTATGTTAGGGATTGGCCATTAAGGGACTGTTCTGCTTCTGGGATATTCCCTTTCAGACATCATCTCTAAGGAAGGCCCAATTCACCAAAATGTTCTTCAGCCAAGGGCCTGGGTGGTAGAGAGGAAGGATGTGGAGCCTTTCACCTCTAGGTCACAAGGGGGAATATGACAAGTGGGCAGCAGCCTATTGTATAAAAAAAGTGGGTGACTTCGTAACAACGGACAAACTAAGTAGAAAGTCCACAAACCAAAAAGGCATACGGGCTGAACTAGAGGTCTGTGATGGGGTGGATACAGCCCCACACTAAGGAGATACGGGTACAAGAATAACTCTGGGCCCAGGAAGCCCCACCCCAGCTCAAGAGAGTCCCTGGGTTGGAACCCGGTGGAGTGGGAAGGCCTGGGTTCCCCTACTCCCACCCATTGGGCAGGGCTCATGACGCAGACTCTTATGAGTAGGTGGGGGTGCAGCCGTGGACCATTATAACCACGGGGGGCGGGGGAAGGATTACCTGTCCACAATATCCTAGAACCATCCTGAGTCTCTTACTTCCAGGAGTGGTCCCTGCAGGTTGGAAGAGAGGCACATTGGTGGGTAAATTTCCACGGTTGTACCTGTTCTGTAGACAAAGAGACATCACCTTCCAAATTTGTCCAGGTGAATCCCTTGCTACAGTTAAATTTTCTCCTTCTGTATTATCACTTTATCTTCTGCATCCTGTCCTACAAATCCTCTCCCCTTCGGTCTAGTCTTGACTCCTCCAAGTATCACTCTAATGGTCCCTTTTATCAAATATTTCACGCTCCTAATTGATGCATCTTCCTGCCAATCAGTATTGGCCTAAGGGCAGCACTTTCTCTAATGCTGTCTTCTGACAAGACAGGAACATACCTGGCACATAGCCAGCAGCAGCACAGCAGGGGTCATTGAGGCCACTTAGTGACAACTTAAAAAAATTCTCCTCTGAGTTTTCAAAGCAAAGTTATGGGGTGTTCGTTGGGTGCTGTGCCTGAGAGTATTTAAAATACAACCAAACAAGTCAAGGGATGCTGCTGTTTGTAAAAGCAGTTAGCAGGAACCATGGAGCTTTTTAAAATGAAGTTTTGAGGTAATGCTAGACACTATGAGCCTAGTTATGCAATCCTTCCATACATGTGTCAATAGGACTCCTCACTTGGATAGGGACTCGGGTAAGGAGAGATGGCAATGGCCCTCAATGGCATCTGTTCACATATCTCTGGGGAATTATTAGGAATGCTACACACTAAATGTAATACTAATGGAGATAGGAGCACCATTGTGCTAGATGCTGTACAAACATATCCTAAGAGCCTGCACCATCCCAGAAGTTACTCTAAATACACAAGACAGACCAAAAGAAGGATTATCATCCCCATTTTACAGCTAGGGAACTCAGGCACAGGGTGGTTAAATGACTTGCCCGTGGTCACAGAACAAACCAGTGGCAGATTTTGCAATAGAACTGACTCCCAGTCCCTTGCTCTAAACTTTAGGTTACATTCAGCAGCACTTTGTGGTCTTTTCTCTGCATTTGTGTAGGTAAATCCTGTTGGCGAGTGTTACATGCACCTCTAGACAGACTAGACCCCTTTTGTGCGCCAGATTAGATGCACACTTCCCATCACCGAACAATGTTATTTACAACTACAGAGTACAAGAATTGGCCCAAAGGGCTAAAATCTGCCCCGATTTACTTCTGTACGACTTTGTTGGAACTGCAGGGGAGTACATGGAGGCAGAATTTCTCACTGTCTGTTAACGTTTTAAATAAACGAGGCCATCCAAACAGTTTAGAAGAAATTAGTTTAAAATTAACTTAAAGTAAATTTCTTTTATTTTCACTTTTGTTTTGAATGAGTGACAAAGCCGGCATGAGAGGACAGGTAATTCAGTTTTATCTGCTTGTTCATTTAACAGCAGTGAAATATAAGTTTATTATCTTGCAATTTACAAGAAAGCAGGTGCAAGTAAGGTCATGATAATGGCTACTTCCTAGAATATTGTGCCTCCTTATTTAAGCAGTAAGTTTAACTGAATTGAACTGAACTGGTGAAGCCAATTGAGTTCAAATCCATAAATCTGGCCCTTTAGGTCTAAACAGAAGAGAGGTTTCACTAGGGTGGGTTTATAAATTAAGCTTTAAAGATTTACATAGGTGACTTTATTTTTAATGAAACTCTTATTCTTGGCTTTATTCCTGCTCTTTTGGAATAGGGGAACCTTAGACATGCTGTGTAAATGTGAAGCAGTGATCTGTCTATGAATCTATTTTTAATTTTTTTCCACCGAGAAAGCAGACTAAATTCATTTTTGGGCACCTGTGAAAATATCTTATTTCTTGTGAATCTTGAATACCACTGATACACTTTTTTCCCCATTCCAAACCCGACAATTCTGCCATTCTTTTAAAACATTCTCAAACAATTCAACTTTTCTCAATGTTCCAGTTTTTGAACTTTCTAAATTAGGTTTTTCTTCCTTTTTTTGTTTTTGGGAGAAGGGGGGAGGGAATGGCACCCTGACAATTGTGGTGGGCTTTTTTTCCCTAAAACTGAGATTTTTTTTGTCACCCACTTTTGAAAATGTTCAATTTCAGTTTGAAAAAATTTAAAAAGTCCAATTTCCAAAGATGAAAAAAAAAAACACTTTAAGAAATATCAGGGGAAGTTTAGTGGGGAGGAAGTGATAGAGATAGAGAAAGAGGCAATGAAGCTGACGGGAGGTCTGACCAACCCTCTTGCAAAAATCTTTCAACTGGTTGTGAAAGAAAGAACAAGCCAAGACCTGAACTACTAAATGACCTGAGAAAGTAGTAGTAGTTAAGGAGGAAATGCTCCAAGACAGCCTGCAACAGCAGCTGGGCAGGGAGGTTGAACAATGGTAACTGTAAGAAGATTTATCCAGCCTGGCTTTTGGCCCACTGCTGCCTCAGTTTCTCTTCTTCACCAGCTAATCACATGCACACTGCAGGTGTGTTCTCACTAACCCAGCCCTGTTGGGCATCTGAATTATCAACTTAAAGTTCATCACACCACAAAATTCTTCCACCCAGCTTTCCTTGATGGCTCAGACTTTGGTGCCAGATGCTCAGCCCTGTCTCTAGTGAAGCTTCCTCCCTTTCCCCTCCAGCCTTCCGACCTGGCTCCAGCTCTGGCTCTCTGCAAACTCCTCTCCCAGATCTTCTAACTAGGAGCCATGGAGAGTTACTCAGCCTAGGCCTCCTCACGGGGTCCTTTCCTTCTCATGGTTCTGCCCACTCTTTACTGGAATACTATTCCCGAGTCTGCTCACCTGCCCTCATGTCCCTTTCACTCGTAGTCACCTGCTCCCAGTCCTGTGACCCTGGTATTGATTTACTCCATCTGGGGGGGTAGGGGGGGCTAAGCCTTGCACAGGTGCAGCTGAGACTCAACCCCTAGACGGTAACCAGCATGAAGAACAGTGACAAATGCGTAAGGTGGGACTGGAGAGGCAAGCTCTTCCCTTAAATACCATGGTAACCTTATTCAGCATTCCCACCAGCAATGCGTTACGTTTGGTTATTTTATCACTGCGGTGTGGCATACACCAGGGGCTCCTTGCGTTCCTCCATTCCCCCTGAAATTCCCTGTGGGAAACCCTCCTGTGCCATTCTGTTCTGGGGAGTCCCTTGCTACTCCCCTCCCCCTTTCCCTCACGCCAGGGCTCTCCCCCCCGTCCCTCTCCACCAATACCATTGCTCCCATTCTCCCCCCCCCCCCATGCCAGGGGCTGTGTGCCTCCCATTTCCCCCCACTGCCTCCTTTTCCCCCATGCTGGGGTCTCTGTGTTCTGCCCCAGCCCCCTAACCACACCCCCAGGGCCCTGCTTTCCACTACCCATCTTCACTCTCCCCCCTTCAGGTCCCTACTTCCCTCACAACAACTGCCCCATCCCTCTGGTGCTTCCCTTCCCATTCTGGGTCCCCACACACTCCGTTCTTCCCCCCACCTCCTGGATCCTCGCAGACCCCACTACAAACCCTCCCTGTGAAGCTCTCTTCTGTCTGTTAGCATCCAGGCCTCAGACCATCTCCTGATTCCTCATACAGCAAATTAGCCTGTTGCCTCTGATACATGTAGGCACCAGCATGGAGCAGGACAGATATTCCTCTGCCTGCACCACCCGGTCGTCCGCAGGCCTGGATTTTCCTTTGCATCAGGCTGTTCTGATTTGCATCCAAATCAATGGGATTGCACCCACTAATGCCTAGAACACGTCTGAAAATGCTGGAATTGATTTAATGCAGCAGTCCGAAGTTACCATATTCCAGCAATCAGAGAAATGCCCTTGTGTAGGGTCTCACTTCAATCCAATATTTTGTTTTATCCTCATTGTTCAGTGGCTGGACCTGTGCCTTATTTATGATACACTATTCAAACCCTGCTCTCTGCCAGTGGGTTTCACAGCTGTTTGCTAACAGCAGAGGAATGATGAGGCAGGAATCTTGGGTTCCATTCCAGGTTCTGGAGGGGAATGCGTTCTACTACTGGGGGCATAGACCCATTCCTCCCAAGCTTGACAGGCTCCCCACCCTCAGATCCAGTGACTGCCCCGCCCAGCCCAGAATACCTGGTAGGAGCCATACAGAGAAAGTCATCCTGGTAGCCCTAGGCTGGACAGAGCATGCTCAGTCATTCTTTGGGAATGGCACATGCACAATGCTGTCACACGCAGGAGCTGGAAGGGGATGGCCCATGCACATCTGGTGAGCAGTACGTGCAGTGAGAGCTTGGACATGCTCAAGGAGGGTGGAATTTTTGGAGATTCTAGCTGTTAAACTCTGCACATGTGGAAACTGATTTTTCACGGCTACTACACTGAAACCTGATTTTTCAGAGTTATTTTTAGATGGAAAAAAACAACAATTTCCCCCCCCCCCACCGGATTCTCAAAAACAGCCAAACTGTTTACAGAAATTTGCCCAAAACACCCAGCCTGAGGCAGAAACTTGGCATGGAAAATTTCATCCCAAACAATTAAAGTTTGGCAAAGTTAAAAGCGATTGAACAGAGGATCTTATTATTGTTGCCCAACACTTCCCATTATAGGTGCTGCTACCAGCCCTGCCTATAGGTCTGAGTATCCACTCTGCCCCTCTTACGCCCCAGAAACCTGTTACACACAGTTTTAAGATATACAGGCAGACGCCATGTTGTATTGTGCTTATATTACCAGTTTTATTCTCTCTTCCTTCATTTCTGCCTTCTTCCTGATGGAGCAGCTCCCCTCCCCGTCCCTCATTGACTCCAGTGCCCACAAACCAAACCTTTTGCGCCATCCTTAATCCCTCCCATTTCATGTCCTTTCTTTCCTCTGCAGTGAACATTGACAAAGTCTTCAAAAAGCAAATTGGCAAAATGCACTTTGAACTACTCAAACTAGCCACCAAATAATCATATTTCTATAGCAGATATATATAGAGATAGATATATACACACACACATCTATGTATTTGTGTACATGTGTATAGAATTTATTTTGTCTCATGGATTACTATATAATATTTTGTAATTAAGGAGCCTAAGTCTGTCTATAAATCATGTATTTAACATTTTTATATATAGATAAAATGTTAATATCCTTGTCTTTGTTACTAATACTACCTTGGATGATTAAAGCTGAAAGACTTTTTTAAATTTAATTTATTTTTAACTATTGTGATGCTGTTCGTTAACTTTTTGCATTTCTCAGAGTTTTAACAATGTAAATAGATGAGTCAGTTTCACTAGTGATTCTAGTTAATTTCTAATCGGTTTCACTTTCAGCTTCCGCTAGATCAGGACAGCACTGCACTGTTTGGGCTGCAAACGCTTCAGGGAGCTCTCTCTCTCTCTCAAAAAAAAAATCTGGAAACACTTCTTTTTTCACTAGGTTCTGTTCAGTCTTGTTTTTAACAAGCCCAATTTTGGGGGCAAATTTGAGCTGAGATAGTGTCATTTTGAAGTCAACACTTTTCTTTGATGCTGGAATGAATGAGATGCAATAAATGACATCTCACAAGAAGTTAAAATAAATGGATACACTGTGTACATGCTATGCAGACACACTGCCAGAGAAGTGCTATATACAAAAATAAATCAACAATTCCCTCTTTGGAACAAATTTTCGACTCCTTTTAGTAAGTGAGCAGAATTTAGATGAATTGCTAAAATCAAAGTGTTGTGAAAAGAATGTTTTCAGAATCAGCACATGTATTTTGGACCAAAACATGGAGCATTATGTAGCAGAACTTTGGAGGTATGTCTGCAGCCCTTTTAGCTGAGTGATTCAGTTGATGAGACTGTAAAATTTTGGACAAGATCATATGTATCAGAGAGCTTATCATTATAATACTTTGCACTTATATAGTGCAAATACTCTTCTCCTTCCTATTTTAAGAAGTGTGCTGGACATTGGCTGTAAAGGGAACTATTGGGTTAGGCCCAGCTCCAGCAAAGCATTAAGCACATGCTTAACTTTAAACATGTAAATACTCTCTTTGAAGTCAATGGGACTACTAACACGATTAAAGTTGAGCATCTGCTTATGTGTGTGCTAGCACAGAGCTTAATTCACAACATAGATCAGTGGTGGGCAACCTGCGGCCTATGAGGGTAATCCGCTGACGGGCCGTGAGACAGTTTGTTTACGTTGACCGTGGCCACGGTTCGCTGTTCCCAGCCAATGGGAGCTGCGGGAAGTGGCGCTGGCTGGCTGTCGCTTCCCACAGCTCCCATTGGCCGGGAACGGCAAGCCATGGCCCCTGGAAACTGCAGGTGGCCATGCCTGCGGATGGTCAATGTAAACAAACTGTCTTGTGGCCCTCCAGCGGATTATCCTGACAGGCTGAGTGTGGGCCGCAGGTTGCCCACCACTGACGTAGATGGTATAACTATGTTGGCCAGCTCTATGAAGCTATATTGATAGACACCCTGGAACCCAATCTTCCGTCTAGCTAAGTGACACCCCTCTCTATTCGTATCCAGGTGCCTCTGCAAGTAGCCAACTGCGGCAATCAGCCATCATCCGCAAACCTGCCCTTTAAAGCAAAAACTTTCTCTGTCCAAAAAGTTTACACCAAAACCAACTTCTACCTTCAAATAATTTCACAGATCACTAGCTGACTTCATGTGCATAAAATGATAAATATTACCTCTCCGACCCCCAACTATTCTAGATCCCACAGTGAATCACTCCTAAAGTAAAACACTGATCTTCAAGACAGCTCTTTCTTTCCATTCCATAAAACATTATGATTTGTTAATCGTACAACTATTTAAAACAGTCACTCCCAGGACCTGTACCTGAGCTCGGAGCCTATAATTTATAATCTACCCACCCACACACATACATTGAAATCAGATTACTGTTCCCACAGAAAATAAATGAGCTGTAACACAAGTCCCAACATTGTTCCAAACAGTGATAAAATATGAAAAGGAAAGGTATAAGGTGGTTTGATACAGTTACAGGGTGGCACAGGATAGCTGCTAGATTGTCCTCAACAGGGCAGGGGAGGTTAACATATATACATGCAAAGATGTGGAGTAGTAAGCACTTGCTTTTGATCTCACCCATTGCATTTTACAAACCAGCTTCTGTCCTTATATAAATGTGCTTATCTCTGCCAAAATGTTTCACAAAGCATTTCAGTTAATGGGACTAGGGCGGGTCAAAAAATTCTGAATGAAACATTTCTCTGTCAGAAAATTAATCTAAAATCAAAAACTCTCTGTGGGGGGGCTGAATTGATTTTGGGGGAATTATCCATCAGGAAAATCAAAGCAAAACATTTTCTTAGGGGTCGACGTTAAATTCTGTGTCTACTTGAGCCACTGTGGTGCCTAAGGCTAATTATAGTTCTGGATCCCTTGTGCTCTGATTCTTCCCTATGGGCCTTGTTCTCCAGCTGGACTACATCTCCCATGATGCACCACATTCTCTTCTACAGTGCATTATAGGCCATTTCTAGTTATATTTAAGTTTAGCTATTTTGACTTTTTGTCCTGATGTGGGATGGAAATGAATGTCAAAATACTGGAACTTTTTTCTTGGTATAGAAATTCCATTTCTAATAGGGTCACTGCCAACTGCAAGCCCAATTCTGTTTCATCTTGAAAAAATGATCCTTGAAGTATTTGAACATCCTCTCTCTGGGTACATTCGTATAAAGGACCCCAGCATTGTAATTTCCGAGCGCCTCAGACAACATTAATGAATCTATCCCCACAACAACCCTGTGAGATAATACAGCTTTATTATCCCCATTTTACAGACAGGAAACTGAATTTCAAAACAGCTTGCCTAAGGCCACACAGCAATTCTGTGGCTGTGCCAGGAAGTGAGCCCAGGTCATCTGAGTCCTAATCCAGTGCCTATCTTTCCTCCCTTGTCCTTTTACAATAGGCAGACTAGATTTCTTCCTCTTTTAGTAGCCTGTGTTGACCTGTTTCTAAAATAATCTCTTATACACACAATCACAGAATATCCAAATCACGTTAAAAAACAAGTTCTCATGGCCCATGGGCAGCGAACTGAGCTTCCAGGATGGGGGCATTGGTTCAATTCCCAGTCTCACTTGCTAGCTCCAGGTTGGCTGTCAGCATGCACAGCCAAGCCCCTGGGGAAAAGGAGTGTTCTGTATTGCTCAACCAACAATGATTGCTCTAGATAATTAAAAAAGTGGTGTTAATACATTCCAAGGGTGAACTATCCAATATTCCTTAACTAGGAAATGCTGGGCCTCACTTGAGAGTGCTGGAGGATTGGCGAGCCTCCTTGGGAAAAAAAAGTATGTCCACATTTGCACTTTGAATGCACGTATATTCAGTACCCAATTGTCGCATATTTGGGAGTAAAACTCCACCGTAGTGTGACATACCAGCCTTCCTGAAACACCTGAAAATGAAGATCTCTTCCCATACCACCTTGATACAAAAATTATCAGGAACTTCCTGGGGAGCAGACTCTTCAGTCCTGCATATGTCTGCACTGGCCCTGGTGTTTGCTCCATCTGAAAACTGGTCTGCAGTTTGGGGGCACAGCCATCACACTCAGCTTGTCAACACGGAGCTGAATTCGGCCACTCATATAATTATTGGCTGTTCAAATGATACACCACTCTCCAGTCTGTATGTACTAGTGCTATTATTGTTAAATCTGTTTGGAGAACTACGACAGATTAAACTAATTTATTTAATCTTCGGCTGACTGATGCCCCATTCTCAGACAGGAACAACATGCTGCACCATCTCAAAAGTCTGCTCGTATTCAGCGGAGGAATCCCACTCCCGTGGTCCAGGGTTTGACACCAGAGCTGAGCTCTGAACACCTCTTTGCTCTGGAAGCTCACACGCTCTCAGACAAGAATGCTACTGACTCTTTGCCATGCATGGATGATCAGTGCTACCAGGGAGCCAAAAATTATGTCCTTACAGAGTGGAAGCATCGGTGAGAAACAGTGTCTCCCCCACACTAAATAAATTCAGGAGTCCATCATTGTACATTCCTCCTTGTCCACTTGACCGTAGATCCTGGACCAAGTTCAACAGACTACTCCGAGGCTCAGCCCAGAATTGCCAGAACCATGCGCCAACTGTGCCTGGTTTTCACCCCATGTTGTGACTGTAGGGCAAACAATAACTCATCTGGTGAAAGGGTGCCCAACCCAACATCTGGAGGGCAGTCTACAATGTCTAGTCTCCCTTGATACAGAGGCCATCCTCTAGAAATAGAAACTGGGCATTGAGCTCTTACATCTGCATATGAGAGAGAGAGAGAGAGAGAGAGAGAGAGAGAGATTCAGTACCCAGCCACAAGCCAAATACCCGGTAAGCAACAGAAGTCTGAAAAGCACAGCCATTATGGTTTGCATGAACTTTGGTTTCATTTTGTACAAGTTCACACCCCCGTAATGTTGTTTTGAATTTCCTGCATTCAAAGACTTAAACTGAAACTCAGCCAAAGCTGCCATGTTTTGCCCAGGCTGGGGAAAAACTATTGAGTTGCGCATGGGCTCCACCTGAAACTATAACTCTATAGGTTTGCTCAAACCTCAGCCGACATTGCCTCAGAATTCAGCCCAGCCTTTCAGCAGACCTGGTCCAAGGTTCAGGTATGTTACAAAACCCACAAGTAGGAAGATGGATCCTGACTAAATGGAAGTTTCCCCCAGCTCTTCCAGGCATACACCTGCCCTCTATGCTTATGGGTGCTGCCCAACATCTGTGATTTAAGGTATTAAAAATATAGGCCAAAATTTTCAAAGTTGGGTGCTGAAATATAGATTTTGGAGCTTAACTTTAGTCATTCAAATCAGAAAATCCTTGTCATAGTCACAAGCTGGTATTTTGGGGAGCTTTTAAGACTTAGTATTTGATATTCTGAAGCAAGAAGATGTGTCTGGGCTTATTAAAAGGCAGAAATCAAGTTGATATACAACTGGTCAATGAACTGATCCTCCACTCTTTTGAGTAGACCATGCATTTGATAAGTTCAAGAAAAAAAACCACCTGGAAATGTTTGTAGTTATGACTATTTTTCCCTCTCTAGGTACTTACAAGGCCCCTGCCACTGTTGCATCTAAACCTCTCCCAAACATGACTAAATTTATGACTTTGATTCTTTATGTACCATAATGCTTTTATAAACACAGAAAGGAAAATAATTTCTAAATTATAACCTTAGATCAAATGTCCCATGTAAAATGTCTACTGTAGTTGACTAATTTTTTCCATGCACAAAGATGCAGAAAGATTCATAGTAACGGTTATACCTCTTGGTTTCTTTTGTCTGGGGCCCAAGATTGGGCTCACACAAAAACAAAATTTCTCTATTGTGAAAATGTTTCAAGGTTTTATAATTTGGTTTTATTCCAAATTGGAATGAACTAAAAACCATTTGAACTCCTGTAGGGGCAGAATGGCTCAGTTTCATGACCAGCCCTAGCCCGTCTATGAGGCACAATCCACTCCATAATGCTTAGGTCATATAGATATATTGCTTTGCATACTTATTAATTAAGGTGTAATGAATTAATTAGGTGTAATGTGACCTAAAAGCTATGACATGCCATGGATCTTGTCTGCTAATAGCATGGGAGTATCTCACATAAGTGAATCACCCTTTCTGTTTCCAAAATAAACAATTATGTAGCTGAATACCTTTGATATAAAATATTCCCAGGACTTCTGCTGTGAACATTTGAGACAGCATTTAAAATAGCACTAATTTGCCTTCTCAGACTTTACTTGTAACCCTTTAGGAACTTTTTTTGAACTATATTGTGATACGTTTGCTCACAGATAATACTTTATTTGTAAATTAGTCCCACTGATTTCAATAGAGCTACTGAAGACGTAGGCACTACTCACTGTGAACAAGGACACCTTAATCCAGGCCTTTTGAAACAGAACTTTCTGGCAGGTCGTAAAAGCAAATGGTGTTGAAAATACAATTTCTAAGATGAGCTCATAATGGAAGAGACCATACCCAAACAAGAGGGAATGTTTAGCACACTTAGAGACATTAAATTTTCAAATCCTGTGAGATATTTGCATGAATAAGAACCTCACCTGTAATTGCACCAGATAGACTAGGAATAGCATGTGCCTGCCCCCACCAGCATGACCTCACACACATGATGTGTGTGAGGTCACACTTCACGGAGGATGCCATTTGCGAGAGCACCCTGCCCCCGTGACCTCACACGCACGGTGCAAGGTCATGCCGACCAGGACAGAACAGCATGCTTTTCAAAATGGTGTCTCCCGCATGCAATACTGGGCAAAACCACATCCAGTTTTCTCTCAATGCCTGACAGAGAATAAAATCATAGAAAAAGAGGTTTGCCCAGCTTACAAGCGGATGGATGGACTGCTTAGGCCATCATGCCTCCAACCCCAGGAATCAAGAAATCAATGGGGATTGCAGTTGCTCAGCAAGTCTGAAAATCAGGCCACTTATTTGGGTGCCTAATACTGTTTTTAACTGCCTGATGTTAGGCACACCGGGTATGAAAATGTTGGCCCCACATCTGGAAAATCTGGCTTGTTTGTTCTTCAGTTTATCCATATTTAAAATGGTTTTAATAATGTTTTCCTCTCTCTAGAAATAGAATTGTACCTAAGAAATGGTTATAATCCACTCCTTAGTGAGCCCAGGTTCCTAGGTCATCAATGAATGCGTGGAAGGTGCTTTGAGTACTTCTGGTGAAAACGTGCTATACGAATGCAAGGTACAATTATGAATAAATCAGCATCAACTCCATTTGGGAAAATTCAGCTCTGCTTTAAAAGAAAAACTGCAGTAAGCCAACGGGAGCGTCCTCTCTGCTGGAATAAGGTAGAGTCAGTCATAAAGCTTAGAATATAGACTAATGGTGCAAATGGTCCTTGATCTCTATAACTAAGGTACTTATAAGACCCCCCCATTACTGTAGTCCCTGAACACCTGGCAATCTTTGATATATTTGTCCTCATAACACCTCTTTGAGGCCAGGAATAGCTATTGTCTCCATTTTACAGATGGGGTACGGTGGCACAGAAAGACGAAGTGGCTTGTCCAAGGTCACACAGGAAATCAGCGATGGAGCAAGGAATTGAAGTAGGTCTCATGCTAGTGGCCTAATCAGTGAATCATCCTTCCCCTCTGATAGCGAACTTATTCTCACCTCCTGGCCTGCAATGCACTAGGTCATTAACTGGTGTAAACCAGGGTATTTAGACCAGCTGAGAATCCGCTCCTGACGTGCTTTTATTCTTCTTATCCATACATCTAAGCAAAGGCTCTCAATGAAAAACAGCTGATTGATTAAACAGCTTCTAGTCTGTCCAGCGAGCCTGAACTCCACCTCAGGAAGAAGCAGCACTGACTAGGGTGTTTGAAAAAGCTGTGTACTTTATTAATCCATCCAGGGCCTTATCCACTGTGGTCAGTGGGAGTCTTTCCATTGACTTCAATGGGGTTTGAATCAGGCCCCTACTGAGAACGGTTAGTGGTGTTGGACAGGGTGAGCCACCAAAGGAGGGCTATACATCTAAGCATCACCCTGCCAACACAGGACAACGATCTTCCTCATATGCAGATTTTCAAGTCTGTTGCTTGGGTGCTTTGTAAGCTACCCTGTTCCCCATGTAGCTCAGTTCCTTTGTTATGAAAACCACAAACACCTTCTGAGCCATGAAATCAGGTCTCTCCGGAAGTAACCAGGTGTTTTACACACAGTAGACAGAGAAGGAGAGGAATGCATATGGCTAAAGGGTTTAAATCCAGATCTCCCTGGGCCAACAACAAATGGTGAGGTAAGCGGCAGAGAAAGCTGAAAGGAAGAGTGAATTGGAGACAATTATGACTTGCATACTTTAATTTTTCCCCCATTTTATTAAGTTTAACAAAATTAAAAAACATACATTAGTTGGACTCAGTCATGTTCACTTATACATTAAAGCAAAATAAGGATAGAAGTAGAATAGCCCTTAGAACAGAAGTAATCCTAATCCCACCACAGATCGTTAATAACAGTATTTTGCTCTTATGTAATGCTTCCCCTCCAGAGATCTCAAAGCACTGATACTTTCCTTCCTTTGCACATTCTCGTTGTACAGATAAGGAAAATGAACCAGTCAGTGGCAGAGATGGAAATAAAACTGAATCCCCATTATGGTACAAACAAAAATAATGTAATAATAATAAATGGAGATATCCCAGTCTCCTAGAACTGGAAGGAGCTTGAAAGGTCATCAAGTCCAGTCCCCTGCCTTCACTAGCAGGACCAAGTACTGTCCCCTGACAGATTTTTGCCCAGATCCCTAAGTGGCCCCCTCAAGGATTGAACTCACAACCCTGGGTTTAGCAGGCCAATGCTCAAACCACTGAGCATTTACATATAATTTATGTATAATATGAAAGATCCTATTAAAAAGAAGGGGAAAAGAACAAGAACTCTCAATTAATTACAAAGCCGATTCCAGATTCTGATCCCCTTACTTAATGGGACCATTCCTTGAGTAAATTGTCACTCAAAGCAAGAGTATCAGAGGCTGGCCCCAGATTATATGTTTTGTCAATTCAAATTTTCATCAGAACCAGTGGCCTGATCTTCTAGAGCATAAACTAGATGTTATGTAGATGCCAAAAAGAGATGTAAAATTTGCACTCTTGATTTTGTGTGTAAAATGTTAGTATGTGTAGGGACTTGCATGCAGTCTGGGATTTATATGCTTATATAATATTTTGCAAAGCGGTAGATTCAAATTTGGAGACTGTTTTACACCGTCCATCTGTCCCCAACTTGAGTTTGTGAAGCTGCCAGCTAGAAAAGAAACAACACATTTTTCGTGCAAACAAAACAGCAGTGCTCTGAAAGTCACAGTAAAGCCTTTAAAACTGTGGCGGGAAGCTAGAGAGGTGAAAGGCTGGGAAAATTCTAGGGGGGAAATACACAGCAGGTGGGTGAGAAAAAGTGTAGATTATGGGGTAATTTTCTTTTCCTCATTCAAATAAAGTTCCTTGTTCAGTATTAGAGGAAAATTACTCTCTTTTTGTGATTCCTTACCATTGTCACATGACAACAAACAGTGAACTCCGCAATGCCATTTTTTCACAGTCATTTTAAACACTTGCATTTAAAGATTAGTCACTCGCTGCTGGAGTGAAAACAAAGGAAAAAGTAAACAGCTAACACTTTTGGCAGAAGACTGCAAGAACCTGTGTGGGAAAGGATGTGATATAAGAGCATGAGTGATCATACATCCATTCATTAAAATAATACCTTTCACAACAATTCCCAACATGAATATTTTTAAGTATCACCACACATTAAACAAAGCTCCCCTGTACAATTATCAAATATGTAAGACGTGATATCAGGTAGCTCTTACGTGGGTGTATTTCAAGTTTCATTGTTTAATTATTAACTGATTCAATAGTTTTCTTCTGATAGGTGTTCTTTATTCAGGAATATGGACTACAGAATTGAAAGAAAAGCTAAATTGATTTAATAACCAGCAGAATAAGAGGGAAAATTAGTCTGCAAATGGGTCCCCACCCAACTGTCTTCGATTCAACTTGCAAACAAACACAGACCAGAAGTTAGAGGAAATCACAGTGAGAAGTTCCAGCAACTTAGGAGCTAGTGCTGCAAGCTTCAACCAACATGTTCTCATCCCAACCACTAGCTGGGCTGGACACTAGGAAAGCAGAGATGCTGCCCTTTCTGTGTTCAGTGAAAACAAGGCTTGGAACAAAGTTGTCACCTGTCTACGGCTGGCCCTGCTGCCCAAATTACAGCACTACCTCCCTCGGCAACTCCAAAATACCCACTGAACAGGAGGGGTGGCAAGCTATATACCCAATGGACTCTGCATGAGAAAGACTTTGGGGTAGAGGTATACCAATACCACCTTGTGGAACCTTTCCAGGTGGATGGAACAGACCCACACAAATAGATACATCTAATATTAATAATAGATACACTCCCATCCACATGCCAGTATCAGCAGCTGAGTCTCCATAAAACCTTCTGGAGAGGGAGAAAAGGTTTCTGGGAGCTTCTTATTGCATATGCTTACGTCACCTGTTGTGGGGGTTAAAATGCTGCTAGGGTTCCCAATCCATGTTTCCTCTTCCTTTCTCTCCTTGTGAGAGACACTTTTGGGTTTTGTTCTTTGAAGAGGTTTGTTCTGAGCACCCTGCCCCTAGCTGGGTAACAGGTTCAGATCACCCATAGCGTTATCAAAGCAGCAATGCGGTGTACCCCTTAGCATTGCCAATCCTGGCTTATTAGGCTTCTGATTCCCACTTAAATCAAAACGAACTGCATACTGCAGACCATTGACACTTCTGTTCTGAACAAAAAGCCTATACAGAGCACAAATTACGCAATAAATCAGCTAAACTAACTTCCTTTAACCTCATCCAACCGATTAGAGCCTGGCAATGGAGAAACATTATCTCAAAAAGATTAAGGGATAAAATGTATCTCAAAATGATTTTCAGAGGTGCAGAGCAGCTCCCACAGATTTCAGCTAGAGTTGTGGATGATCAGCCCTCTGCCTTTTGCAGATCACTTTCTCTGGGTCTGACAGGGTAGCACTTTCACGTGGTGGTTTTTGGTTTGCTGGGGCTTTTTGGGGTGGGGTTGTTGTTGTTTTTCATCCATCAAATAAAATTCCCCGGTACGATGACATTTCTCTTTTTACCATCTGGATTGTGGAGCAGCACTTGCATTTGGCACCTCTAACACTTCTACAGAATGAACCGCTACAGGGTTTTGATTCTGAACTCCTACTTTCCACTGGTGTCCTGATGATTTCTGGTAGCAGGAGAAACTAAAACAATTATCTTTTGTTTAAGTCACTGGACAGGGACTCAAAATATTTGGGTTCAGTTCCTGGCTCTGCCACTGACTTCTTGTGTGACCTTGGACAAGATCTATGCCTCTGTAAAAATAGTAATAATAATATTTTGTTTATTTCACCTTTTGTCTCTCCTGTCTACTTGTACCGTAAGGTCTTCTGAGCAAGGACTATCTCTGTATATTTGTCAGTTGGGCATAACAGGTCCCCAATCTCAATTAGAGGTCTCTGGGTGCTATCATAATATATCACTGTCCATCATGCTGTCTGATTGTTTCCTTACGTTCCCGCATCTGTCTGTATCCATCTGTTGTCTATGGTCTTATATCTAGATTGTAAACCCTTTGGGGCAGGGACCATCTTTTTGTTCTGTGTTTGTACAGCACTTAGCACAGTGGGTTCTCTGGTCCACGATTAGGTCTCCTAGGCACAATGATAATACAAAAAATAAATAATTGTATTAGTTCTAAATTGCAAATTAGAGATTTCAGTGGTTAAAAGGCACATCATGAACCAAATACAGGCTCACATCAGAAATACCACTCCCAAATCAACGCACATGTGATGCAAAGCACTGCTATTGTACCGCCATCTTTTCATTAGCAGAATCCCCCATGCAGATTATCCATGCTAAGAGAACAAATAATCTGCATGGATTTAGTGTCCGTAGGGGACATGGATGGATCAGGGAGAGGTAGTGCCTCTGTAGTTCTTGTTGCACAGGGCCTGTATTTCCACTGGTTCTGGAGGAGAGATGTGCCAGGATTAAGATGGGCACATTCTCTCTCCTGCGCCCTCGTATATGGGCATGTTTGTTGGAAAGTGCCTGACAGGATATGCTTGTCACTACTGAAGAGAAGAAAATGAAGAAACAAACCAGTCCTTGCAAGAAGCAGCAGGTGACATTTGACTGGAAGTTATTGTGCATGCCTCTGCCTTGCAGTACAATGCAGAGGGAAGCTCCAACTCATGTCTTCCTGTGCTTTTCTTTCCACTTGTCTTCATTTCACATGACCCGAGGGCTCTCGCATCAGAACACACTGTTTGTTCTCAAGATAATTCTGCGTTGGTTACACAACTTCAAACCAGAAAAGGGTAAATGGGGAACAGAAATAAGGCTTTAATTTGGTGGAAACTTAGTTTGGAGGAAGTTTTTCAATCTGTTTTTTTTTTCCCCCTTGGTGGTGGTTGGGGTGGTTGGACAGCAGAAGAAGTTGAGGTAATTATATTTGGGGTAATTATATTTCAACCAAAACTAGAAAAAGTAAATCAGCACAGCAGTGTTCTTTACAATAGGTAAGAGCCTGCATTCCTTAGGGGGTCAAATTCCTCTAGTCAGGTTTGAAAATTTAGGCCAACATTCTTATTGACTACAAGAGCACCAGATCTGAAGAAAGAGGATGGACTTCACTGTACTATTTTTTTCCTATAAAAAGTGTATTTGCATCAGTTACCATTAAAAGGTCAACATTTCTCCCCAGTCTCAGCACCACTACAACATTTGCCACTAACCTTGTTGGTACTATGTTATCTGAGGTACTGCAGTTATTAACTATTTTAAGTAAAGGAGAATGTTCTTTTGTATCTGTTAGTAAACAGTGACTTTTTAATGTCAATCACTATTTATATTTATTTAAAGAAAGTTCACCTATGCATTACCCTAGGAAGAAGAGGGGTGACAGTTGTGTGCATCCATTTTTATTGAAAAACTCAATAGCCAGGATAATAAATAATAAATTAAATCAATGATAAAGAAATGGAAAGACTCCTATTGGCTTCAATGGGCTTTTAATCAGTGCAAATAAAAAATACTGCTGTCACGTGTGAATATCCGCTTTTTAAATCGAAAGTATTTTTTGAGCAATTTTGCAGTGTGAATTATGGGTCTCTCCCTAAAGCTGACCCCTCATAGTTTTGAAGTTCCTCTTTCACATGTTGTGGGAACATATTACTGTATATACTGTGAGATTTCCACTTACAGTGCATCAAGAGTAAATGGGACCAAAAAAATAAAATTGAAGGAGCCAGTGAATTACATAGCATCTATTTCATGGTGCAATAAAGAAGGGGCATTCTATGCTTTATTTTTATGGGGTAGACCATTCAGGAAATCCTGGTAAATAAGTCACTTTTTAAAAAATTATTTGATCATGAATTATTGATACCTGGCTGCCTGAGTGTCTGCTCCTTTCACCATGAGATACAAACTGCATTATTATCAACTGAGTTGCTTGAAATAACTCTCCCTGTTTTAAAGGGAGGGGCGCTGGTGGCAAGACATTTTATTTGTCATGGTAGTGGGTTTTTGATTCTGGAGCTCATGCATGTTTGCCCTTTGCTCTGACAGAAGCAGAATTTGTTGACTTTCAGGGCATGCTGAAGCTATTCTTTTCATGCTCATCTACTTTCTTGGGAATTTGTTGGAGTAAATGCGTTAAAGGAAATGGAAGGTTAATAGTACAATTAGATGGATATGATTTTTTTAATCTGGATTGGTTTGTATGGCCAGTTTCCTTTGATCTTGGATACAGATACTTTAAAGAATTATAAATGTAATATTATTGGGATTCACCAAATGGCATTATTGCTGATGGTCTTAGTTCTACTTACCTGAATATATATAGCAGGTAGATCTTGAAAAAAATGCTTCTTAATAAGTTGTGGTGCAATTCTTTTTAGATGTTGAGCATATGACTACCTAGCTGCTGCCTATAAGTTATAATGCAAGCAAACAAAATACTACAATAAATTAATATATAAAACAAAGAATTACAGGAAATAACAGCCATATACCTACAGGTATAGTATATATATCTGTGGAGGAGTGAAATTCTGGAAGGTTTTAAGTAATTAGGACCATCATGGCTTTTTGGAGGAGTGGGGGGAAATAGGAAAGAGGAACATATCTGGGTACTAGCTGAGAGGATTAACAGACCTTTGTAGGGTGACCAGATAGAAAGTGTGAAAAATCAGGACACGGGGTGGGAGGGCAATAGGCACCTACATAAGAAAAAGCCCCGAATATCGGGACTGTCCCTATAAAATCAGGACATCTGATCACCCTAAACCTTTAAGAGGTTTGAACTAATGGAAGGGGGAATGTGAATGTGCATTTTAACCATTTTTGTAACTAACTATAGTAATATCCATGAACACTGGATTGTCCCTTCCTCCTCTTTCATGTCCATCCATGAACGAAAGTTCAAGGTCTGTAAGTAGACCTCCTGGGATGAGGCTTTTCTCCTATGGTCCTAAAGTAAGCGCCATCAAGTTGTGTCACTATCTGGATAGAAGACTTTTAAGGAAAACTCATGGGGTGCAGGGGAAAAAAAACTTGTGGGTTGGTAATGAGTAGATGTCTGCTCACCCCCAAATAGTTATGAACATCATCAAGTCAAAACTGATGAATTTCTCTCCAACTGCCCAAGGTTTGCACTTTCACCTGCTTTTGACTGATATCGTGTTGAGATTTGAGGACTGTTTGAATGCCAGACTCAAAGTGAAACCTGGAGAAAGAGTTCACACGATAGGCCAGGAAGCAGAACTGGCAGGTTTCGCAAAGCTCTAGAATTGGCTCAACAAGAAACTCAGTTAAGAACATATGAAAGTGCAAATGTCAGATGATTGGAGGGCAAGCCTTAAGTCAGGCCCCAGTTCATGAACTTTTTGACAAACGTGGTTTGAGTTTTAAGTTTAAAATAAATCCACCTTCCCCGCCCCCCCCAAAAAATTATAAAGATGTTTGCATTGTGCTGGGTTTTGACTTTCCAGAATTCAGAGTGTTTGAAGGAACGCATTGCTGTAGTCCAAGAGTTCTCACCCCAACGGACACAAACATGGGTTGGGGGTCACAACCACCCTTCCCATTCTACATTGCTAAATAGGAAGGGGATCCCAGCTAGCTGGGAGGGAGGAGGATGCCTTGGGTGGTGCCAGTATGGAAAAGGTTGAGAACTACCTAGTCGTTACCTAGTTCCCCATTGCCTTGCACCTGGTGTGGTCATTTATGCCTTTGCACAGTGAGTTGAAAATACTGCAGTTCTGATTTGCACAGACAGCAGTAACTAGGAAGTTTGATTTAGCGGCTAAGGTGAAGGTTAAGGTCTCCCTCTTGGGTGACCCGTGTTCAGTTCCATGTTCTGGCATGTCTAGTTCTTTTGGCCCAGATTTTTAAAGGTACATAGGTGCAGCTTTGTTCAGTGTTGCAAGACCTAAGGGCACATGTTCACTGGCTCTAAAAAAACCACCTCTACGAGGGGCGTAGCTCCCAGCGCTGGTGCGCTGTCTACACGGGCATGTTACAGTGCTGAAACTTGCAGCGCTCAGCGGGGTGTTTTTTCACACCCCTGAGCGAAAAAGTTGCAGCGCTGTAAAGTGCCAGTGTAGACAAGCTCCTGATTTAGACGGCTAAACCCCATTTTCAAAAGGGATTTAGGTATTTAGGTCTAACAGTGAACAAAACAAGGCCTAAATAGCTTTTAAAAGCTGGGTCTTAATCTCTCTGAGCCTCAGTTCTCCATTTGTAGAATGGGAGTAATAGCACTTCTCTGCCTCACAATGGTGTTGTGAGGATAAATACATTAAAGATGTGGTAATGCAGATATGTTGTTAATGGGGGCCAAATAAGTACTAGAGATAAAACTGAGGCAGACAATGTAAAGCAATGGAGAATTTGGTCCCCTCTGTTTCAGCATGAGAAATAGAAGCTTGCATGATCTCACAAAATTTTTCAGATCAAGGAGGATTGGGCAATTTTTTGTGAGGTTGCCAGTAATTACAATGTCTGGAAATACTATGAGGACAAATTCTGTTGTGTTGTTTCAGTTCCTCTCACTTCCAGTCCTGTCCAAAAGGAGGACGTTTAAGAGCCAAAAAACTTTACAAACTAAATGTAACCAAACATTTGTGTGTCTATTAAAAGATTTTTGGGTTCAGACTTTGAGTGAAGGGTTGGAGCTAAGTTTTGATTTTGCCCCAGCTGGCTCCCCCACCCCTAATTAGAATCAAGCTCTTTCTACATAAGTAACATTTAAATATTTTTGAGCGCCAGGGTCCTGCACTCTGCTATGCAGTGCCCTTTCATTAGGAATTAGTCCAGCTGATGCTGAGTAAACAGATTGTGTGTGTTGCAAGAGCTCTGATGTGGTCTCTGTTAATAACTCTTTTTAACCTATTGCAATCATGTCCTACTAGCCACACACCCCACAGGACCCCTCGGAAAAGGAAAGATTACAGGGGAATTGCAGAGAGAAATTTTAAAGGGAAGAGACAGTATAAAGACAAGATTGTTTGAACTTGTGTCAGATACAGTACAGGCAAGTCTCATCTTACGCTGGGGTTCCATTCCGCGGTTAGCGCGTAAAGCGAAAAACCACATATAGTGAAACGCCATTGAGTTGAATGGCAGACGGAATTGCCCGCAGTACCGATGCCGTTTTAAAATGGTTATTTTTCTTTTTTTTTCTGTTTTTGCCGACCGCGCAAAGCTGAATTCACGCATGTTAAATGCACCTAAGATGCGACTCGCCTGTAATGAGAAGGTAACAAACAACAATACTCCTTAGCACTTAGAGAGCACTGTATGTTTTCAAAGTGCTTTGCAAACATCAACCAATTAATCATACAATGCAGCCAGTCTCCTCTCATCTTTCTTGTGTCACCCTCTTACTTCCTCCGCTCCACCAATGCTACCAGCCTCATTTGCCCATTTGACAGCTTCTCCGCCTATTCCTTCACAATGCCTCTTATGCACAGAATGCCCTTCTGAATTTGGCCCCAATTCAGGAAAACATCCCTATTCAGAAAGGAAGCTAAGGACACATACTTACCTGTAAGCAAGTGCTTAAGTGCTTTCCTGAATTGGGGCCTTAATCTTTAGAGCCATTTTTCCTTCAACTCCCTCCTCCAGACCAACATCTACTGTGAAGTCTGCAAGAAATTACCAGCTAATAATGGTTTGCTTGTGCATTGGTTGGGGACAGTTGCGCAATAGCTACCTATGTAATGGCCTGATCCTATTTTGACATCATCTTCCCTTCCCTACTGTACTATCATACGTGTTTGTCTCTAGATAGATTGTAAGGGTAGGGCCCATCTCTTACTATGTATTTAGACAGTGCCTAGCCCAATGGGGCCCCAATCCTGGGGGGCCTTTAGGCACTACCAGAATACAAATACTAATAATAGAATAATGGTGAAAAGGTCAAATATGAAAATAATGTAGGCATAATTGACTTTAATGGGGGATACAAATGCTCGGCACCAGACCACTTTGATCTTGGTGCTTGTGTATGGCTTTTGAGATCAGGGCAATTACCCATGTAAATCACATACCCCGTGCTACATTGATACAACCTGCCAGCACTTCAAATTTGCACTAGCACAACTATATCATAGTTACAGCAGTACAAATATCCCTAGACAAGCTTCAGCTTTTGGCACACAGCTTTGAAGATGGTGCTAAATCTCTCCATGTCTTGTGTTCCACATTTGCAAAATAGTAAATATTACTATTAACCTCTCTGCCTTAGCCCAGGGCTACACTAGCGGGGGTGGGGGGTCGATCTACGATACGCAGCTTCAGCTACGTGAATAGCGTAGCTGAAGTCGGCGTATCGTAATCGACTTACCTGGCCATGAGGACGGCGGCGAGTTGATCGCTGCTGCTCCCCCGTCGACTCCGCTTCCACCTTTCGATGAGGTGGATTTCCGGAGCTGACAGGGAGCGCTTTCGGGGATCAATTAATCGCGTCTAAACGAGACGCGAAAAATCGATCCCCGAAAGATCGATTGCTACCCGCCGATCCGGTGGGTAGTGAAAACAAGGCCTTAATGTCTGTAAAGCACTGAGATTTTTAGATGCAAGGTGCTTTATAAGTGTAACGTAGCCTACATGCAGCCATAGACAGCTGTAATCTGATCACATATTAATATCAACAGAGATATTCTCAAATGCACATACTTAAATAGATCATGCTGATCAGGTTAAACATTGTCATGGGATAATGGACTCCTCCCGCTGCTACATAAATGCTGAGGCATTATTGGGAAATAAATATCACGGAAAATCTGAGGTTTTCCCAGTCAGAGCAGGAGATATTCATTCTGTCAAAAACCAAAGTTCAATTACTGTGACATTACTCTGTTACACCAAATCACCAATGGAGACTGAATCATTTTATGTGCTGGTTTCAGTGTAGTAGCCATGTTACTACACTGAATATTTCCCTTAAGTTAACGATCCTCACTCACACCTTTGTGTCAACTGTCCGCAATGGGCCATCTTGTTTATCACTTCAAAAGTTTTTTTTTCCCCTGCTGTTATAGTTCCTCTTAATTAATTAGCCTCTTAAAGTTGGTATAGGTACTTCCACCTTATCACGTTTCTCTGACTGTATAAATATCTGTTCACTGTATGTTCCATTCTATGCATCCGATGAAGTGGGTTCTAACCCACGAAAGCTTATGCTGAAATAAATTTGTTAGTCTCTAAGGTGCCACAAGTATTTCTTTCTTATTTTCTTTTATGTGTTGGGGATGTGTTCAGTAGAGTGGCAGTTACTCTGTTATTGCCGTACTCCTTTCCATCAGCAAACCAGAAGCCAGTTTAGCTATGAAAATGTAGGGCACTTCCAAGGTATCTTTTCTGGATTATTCCACTGCTGGTACAAGTCTTACAGAAGTGAGTGGGTCACAAAAGGTTACAGATCCAGTTTAAACCAAAGAGTAGCAAGATTTTGAGCACTTCTGGAGGAGTGGGGAGGGTGATGAACTCTAGGGCAGGAGGGGAAAAAATGGATGGAAAATTGAGGTTTTTACTAAGCAAAGTTTTTTGTGGAGCATGTCTGCTGTTCATCAGAAAACCACGAATCCAAAACCTGGGGGGAAAAAAATCATTTTTCAGTTTTGACAAGAAATCAAAATTGATAAAAATTTCAGTAAAAATTATTATTATTTCCATTTTCTATCACAGTTTTCAGCAGAAATCCCTCCTCATCCTCCCCATTTTCTGGCCAGCTCTAACAAGTACCTTCAGTTCCCTCTGAAGTCAGTGGGAGTGGAGGGTGTTCATAATCTGCCAAAATCAGGCCCATATAGGGGTCTGAGATTGATCAGTAGCTGGTTGAGGGCCCAAGAGGCAGCTGAGTCTGACAAAGTGTTCCTTGATTTTAATGCCGAACACGAGGTTGGCCAGGGGCCCATACACCCAAAGGGTATTTTCCTGTTAGTTTCCTGCTCATTTTCCATGTACACACTGCTGACTTGTGCATTTTGAATGAGCTTCATGTACATTTCAGTCTAAAAACGAATGTCAAAGGCCAGTACCTCAGCTGGCATAAATGGATGTAATTCCAATTATTTCAACATAGCTATCCCAGTTGAGGATGTGATTCCCTTGCGTTTACTTTATATTGGTTTGCCCACTGATGGCAACTCTCAGGCAACAAACTATCTGCTTGCTAGTCAGGGAGACCTACATCAGATTCTGCAATACTCCTGCTTCAGCTCCATCCCTGGTTAGCCGCTAAGGCTAGAATAGAGATTATTATTGTATCTGCACACCCACTATCCTATAAAACAATAAATGTCACCACATATTTGTCTTCAGCACTGAGCTGGCCAACATTTTTTGGATGAACAGTTTATTCACTGACAAATGTAGTTTCAGGTCAACTGAAACTATTCACGAATTCAGGTAAAATTCAGCAAATAGTTTTAAAAAATATTTTGACTGAAAGTCAAAATGTTTTATTTTGGCATTTTAAAATGAAACATTGACTTTTCATTTCAAAATTATACTTCATTTCAAAATTTAGCTAGGTTTGTTTTTTAAAAATGAGTAACACCCAAAAATGAAAAAACAAAACAAAAACTGAAAGAAAATTGTTTTGGGTTGAACAAAATGTTTCATTTGACCTGAAACACAATTCTTTTGGTTTTTCATTTTGGAAAAAAAAACAACAACGTGAAAGTATCCATTTTGGCTTGACCCAAAACAATTTTTTTTCCAGATTTTTTGGTTTGGCCTTTGAACCCCCCCGCCCCCCCCCCCACACACACACATACACACACACACCAATCCCCCCAAAATAATTATTAGGTCAGCTCTACTCAGCATTCTATGTAATATGAATCATAAGAAGTCTAACATTGCTGGACTGAGTTATATGGAGTTAAAGCACAATACTACTAAACAGTTTGTACTAGCCTGAAATGTAGTATATGAAGGCAGCATATATTGAGCTTCTGTTGTTCAGACGAGTGGAGCTAATTGATTGCCTACAGCTCTAGCCTAGAAAGCCAGACAGCTGGAACCATGAAGGACTCTTCTGCCTAAATGAATTAAGTAAATAAATTAAGCAATAAGCACAAAGGAGTGGGTGTGCATTTCTTGCCGATTAATTGAAGTGCAAGGCACAAGCTATTGGTTGTGCAGTTATTGGAAAACACCACATATCCTGCTGTTGTTTATGTTTGTACAATGTGCTGAATGAATAATTGCCAGCTGCAGACACCACATGGGTGAAGACAAATCATTAACACCATTAGTATTAATTATTGTTAATTATTTTCTACACACACACCCCAAGTGTGCTTGACGCTTCAGACAAATAGGAAGACAATTCCTTGGCCTTAAGGGTTTACGCAAGCCAGATTTTGTCACACTGGAGCAGTCCCTTGCTCCATCAACGGAACCACTGACTGTGGGTAAGGAGGCCATAATCAGGCCCATAATTGGGAATATGTCCAAATGAGGACATTCTCAAAGGTACTTGACAAGAAAGGGGAGTGGACAGGAAGTAGAAAGATTATTTTGGCTGCTTGGGATTTCTTTGTGCTTGACACTTGTTTTAAGAGGCTGTTTAATATATTCTAAAGTGACGCAGGGGTTAAGAGTAGGTGAGGAAGAGACTGAGAGATCAGACAAAGGGTCATGGCAATGTGGGAACCTCGGTGATGAGCTGAGATGGTAACATCAGAAAATGAAGGCACTTCAGGCTGGAAACACACTGCCCAGAGGAGCTGGGATCTGAAACGGCCCCTTATAAACTTCTGCTGCCTGTGTGATTGGTGGGATTTGAGAGAGGAAATGGTAGCAGCCTTCTAGAGCAGCTCCGGAGTAACGTTTCATGCGTAAGGGAAGGCATGGAAACAGTTGTGGGAGAAGCAGGAGCATGACGACTGGCATCACTGGCAGGGTAGAATGGGACGGTCGACACGATGAGACAACGGAATATACTGAACAAACAAGGCGTATGGCATAAAAGTGGACATGAAAAAGTGTTTATATTTTAGTTTACACACATAGGACCCAATCCAATTCCCATTGGAGTCTCTCCATTGACTTTAATGGGAGTTGAATCAGGCCCACAGACATTGGAACTGAATATCGAGCATCATCTTGATATGTCGTGCTTTGCTGAACACCTGCAGGACAGTTTCTCTCTGGAAAACAGTTACGGTTTTTGCCATATGGAAATTCTCCTATACTCCCAATACACAGAAGCACAATTTCATTGGGTAGTTTATGGTGTTTCCTATGGACAGAAGGTACAGACTGAGCAAGTTAGGAAGTGTCGTAGCTTCACTCACAAAGCCATCGTTTTTAAAGTGCAACTTGCCTGCAGACATTTCCCATAAGTTGCTTTGAGGCTGTATCCTCTTCATCATATTTAATGTAAATGGTTAGGAAAGACCCCCACTTACCTGAACAGTACATTTCAGACTGCCAAATGACACTAAAATCCTTTATTTAAAGGACCTTTCTGTCTGGAGGGGGTCTTGGGACTAGAGCTGGGTGGAATTTTTCAATCAAATAGGACGAAAAACTTAGTTTTGGGTCGAAAAAAACTATTCACAGTTTTGACGTGAATCATTTTACCCACTCACAAACCAAACTGGGGAAGGCAGAAATGGTAGCATTGCTGCTTCCGCCACAGTCTTTAGCTCTCACCCGGGATGTAGGAGACCCATGTTCAAATCCTTACTCTGAAACAGACGTCGGCAATTCACTAAAAATTCTAGTTTAAAAAAACCTCTCACATTGGTTGCAGCTCAAAACATTTTTTTGAAGAAAAAAGAACCCAGTTATCTTCCCAGTTCTATTCAGGACATTCACATTGAGATTCAGGAGCCCACGCCTCCTTCCCAAATACTATTTTATCCTCGTTAGTAGCAGTAATTTACAGTGAGTATTACAGCAACGTCTGCAGATCTTGGCCAAGATCCAAGCCCCATTTTGACAGGCTCTGTGCAACACTTAGTAAGAGAATGTCTGCCCTGAACAGCCTATAACCTAAACAGACATGGCTGACAAAGGGTGAGAGAAAGAGAACATTAACCCCATTTTAAAGACAGGGCTCTGAGGCCAGAAAGCAGCTCACTCATGACCGCGCAGTCAGAGTGAGCTAGATTAAAGCCAGCCCAGAGATGCCTCCATGAGCTGTGAATCCCACCTTCAACTGCACGGTAGACATGGCCTCAGTCTGTAGTCCCATGCTAGGGCTTTAACTGTACATAAATCTTGCTGCCGACCCACCTGGAGTATAAATGAACCTCAAGGTTAGAAAGCAGATGGGCTAGGAGGAGCCTGGACTCAATGACAAGGAACTTTGGGACAAGTATAGAGGGTGTCAGGCAAAGAGCACTTGTACTCTGCTGTGGATGTCTAGACAGGTGGGAACATCTGAGAGGCAGGGTGATGGAAGCACTCTGATTCTAGACAGGAGGCTTCCAAACCCTGATACGGTGGATGGGAACCACAGCACAAAGGAGCGCTTAGCCTGAGGCTTAGGTTTTGACATAGATTCTTTCAGTGTGAGTTTTCCTACGCTCTTTGATGTTCTGCCAAACCCAAATGAGAACCCAAACATCCCCGGCTTTGCTTAGCCTTTCCTCCCCTCTCTCTAGAGCCAAATAATCATAAAATACAATTAGCTTAGGGGCGAGGAGGGTCTATGTTACAGATGATTATTTTGTGCTGTCTCTAATCCTCCCACTGAGAGCCAGCCTGAGGTGAGAACCAATCTCTCCCAGTCCTCCATAGTGCAGGCAGGAATTGTGCTGACCTCGGATGAATGAGCAAAGGAAAATCCGGCACTTTGGAGGAGAGGGAGAAGTGGAGTTCAGTTTCCAAATGGGTTTTAAATGGGACATTTGTACTAAGGTTGCCAGATACAGGTGGTAAATCATTGCAACGTCCTGTCTCCTCTGAACACACAGACGCATGCTGATAATGGACGATGTCCTTTGGCCAGTTCATCCTGCACTATTAAAAACTTGTTCTTTGGGTTCAACTGACAGTCAGAAGGGGAGTAAATATTTGCAAGTGAACAGTTTTCTGACGGGAACATTCTCAAAGGTACATTAGCTGGAAAAGAGCAAAGAGAAGCAGCAAATGCTCTGCCACCATCCTCTTTATTGTACTGGCCTGCCAGCTCAGGCCTGGCAAGACAGTAAAATAAATCAAACACACCGAAGCTGCATGCTCAGCTTTTACAACGAAAGCACAAGAGAGCCTCTAGAATGGGAGTGCACTGATAAGGTGACCTGGCTTCACAGAATTTCGAAGAGCCGTCCTTTGAACTTAGAAAGGGTTCGTTTGTAAGAGATAACATTGGCTGCCTGAAAAAAGCTAGAAAGAGCAACAAACGCATTGTCACAGAGAGAGGCACGCCTTTCCAGTTCCAAGTAGAGAGCAGCTCAGAAACGAAAAGGGGGCAATGCCTCCTGTGCTGCATCTGTTTGACTTTGATTCTGGTCAAGTTGACATGTTGAGCTTTACTTAAGCGACTTTGATTTATGTTGGAGGCTATGCCCCTGAGGGTGAAGGAACCCGTTTCAGACTAGGAATGTACATTTTAGAGGACTCATCTTTGTAGCGAAGTAAAAACCCCTGTTGGGTTCTGAAATAATAATAATCAGTTGCTCTTTGTTATTATTATACAGATTATGGCAGCACCTTAGGCTCCAGCAGAGGTCAGGGCATTATGCTAAGTGGGGTGATGTTAAGAAAGTCCTTGCCCCAAGAATTTACCATCTAAATAGACAGACAGTGGGTGGGAGAAAGAAAGTGCTATTATCCCCATTTTACAGATAGGGACAGAGAGATAAGTGATTTGCCCAACATCACATAGTCTGTGTCAGGGCTAGAAAGTGACCACTGATTTCTGGAGTCCCAGTGTCTTAACTACAAGAGCCATTTACCACTGTGACATTCAGTTCAGTAGTCTATGCAACAGAGAGAAAGATACTGGAGCTGGAAAAATACTGGGGGGGAAATTGCAAATATTTGTTTGACTATTTTCTAGATTTTTTTTTACTCTCATACAAAGGATGGAAATTGAATATAAACTGTGAATTCACTTCTGCAGTCTTCATAACTCTTTCTATTCTTTTTCTGTGAACATTGCCATGAATGTTTTTATTTTCTTCCACAGAACCTTAAATGTCCAATAGATAATCACGGACAGGTTCACATAGCCATCTTACAATCTTTTTCATTTTCCTTCTGTTTATAAAAGTTATCATCCAATCAAAGAGCAGAAATAACAGCAGATCATTTAGATTATCAAACACTATGACCAAAGCTGGGCAGGAAACGGTTTGAAAACAAGTTTAGAGCTATTGAAAAATTTTCATGCCCCGAATCAGGACAAAAAATTGAAATCTTAAACTTTCACAGACCAAACCTCCAAAAAAATTTTGATAAGGGTCAATCAAAATATTATATCAAAAATTTTGAAATGTTTCATTTGTATTTTCAATTTTCTTTAACCTTTAATCCACATTTACTAACATTTCGACACAAAAAGTAAAAAATAAATAAAAGAACTTTTTGTCTAGAATACAATGAAATGGGAGATTGGCAATTTTTAACCTTTATTTCCCCCAATAACTTTTTTCAGTCAGGAGATTCATCAAAACCGACCCTGTTTCATGAACAGTTTGGATTTTAATTAATCAGAATTTTTCGCTATAAAAAGGGTTCATCAAAAAATTCCTAAACAGCCCTAACTACAACAAATAGTCAAAGACAAAGTCAAAGCTAATAGCCTAGCAACCCATTGGCTGAAATTTTCTTGTGCAAAGTGTGCAACAAACAAATTCTAAAATGGCAGACAAATGCACAGACATCAAACACTGCCTGTGGATAGTAGGCAAAGAGGAAAAGGAGCTAAATTCACAAAATACATTTGATATGAATACTTTGCCTGGCTCTGAAAGATGTGACTCCTGATCTAAGGAGAGCAGGGTACGGCTCTAATGTATGATCATATAGCAAAATCCCTAATGGGGCTTTTAGGCACAACCAGAATATAAATATGTAACAGTAATAAAGAGGAGTTTACAGTTGAATGGAGCATCAAGATTTTGCTGAGTGACCAAGCAGGATGAGGAAGTGGTTTTGCCTATGTACACAGATTTTGTGAGGTTGATCCTGGAATACTGCATACTGTTCTGAGGTCCACATTGTAAAAAGGTTGTTGAAAAACTGGAGAGGATGTAGAGAAGAATCACAAAAATGATGTGAGAGCTGGAGAAAATGCCTTACAGTGAGACACTGACGGATCTCAATTTGTTAAGCTCTTTAAAAGATCAAGGAGTGATTACGGTGTATAAGTACCTTCCTGGGAAGAAAAGGATACTAAAGGGCTATTTAACCTATGGAGACAGATACAATAAGTTCCAATGGCTGGAAGTTAAAGCCAGACAAATTCAAATGAGAAATAAGGCATAATTTGTAATAGAGGAACAAACTATGAAGGGAAGTTGTAGATTCTCCATCTCTTCAAATTGAGGCTCAATGCCTTTCTGGAAGATGTGCTTTAGTCAAACACAAGTTATTGGACTCAACGCAGGTGTCACTGAGTGAAATTCTGTGGCCTATGATACACAGGAGGCAGGGCTGGCTCCAGGCACCAGCTTTCCAAGCTGGTGCTTGGGGCGGCATCGAGAATGGGGCGGCAGTCCGAGTCCCGTGGCGGCAATTCAGTGGCAGGTCCGCTCTTCCCACCGCCGAATTGCCCCCGCTGGACTCAGACTGCTGCCCCATTCTCGCCTGCCACAGCAGCAATGTGGCGGCAGGTCCGCCGCTCTTCCCTCGCCGCCGTGGACTCGGACTGCCTGCGTCGGGGGCGGGGCCCCGCCCCCGACGCAGGCAGACGTAGTGGGGCCCCACCCCCGACACAAGCAGATGTAGCGGGGCCCCGCCCCCGACGCAGGCAGGCGTCGTGGGCGGGGCCCCCGCTATGTCTGCCTGCATCGGGGGCGGGACCGCCGCCCCTGCTTGGGGCGGCAAAATTGTGAGAGCCGCTCCTGACAGGAGGTCAGATTAGATGTTCTATTGGTTCCTTCTGACCTTAAAATCTATTAATTGGCAGCATAAGTGCTTGGGGGTTTGTGTAATAAAAGTGAGTGTTTAAGCAGAGGTTTTCAAAGCTGCCAAAGAGTTTTTGACACTCCGTTCCCATTTGGTGTCCTGTAAACTGGCAGCTGAAAGTCTTGCAGAAGGAGGATTTAAGAGAAAAGGTAGCAGCATGGCACACAAGGTTATGAAGGTTGTTCTAGGCATAGGAACCAGGATGGAAGAAAGCCCTTTATTAATAGTATTAGGCCCAGAGCTCTGGAGCACTGGAATTCCATGTGCTCTCTCTCACCAGAGCAGGCATTGATTCATTGCACATTCTCATTAAACCAGCAGCTGATCACTGAAGACTTTGCTTTCTGATTACATCACACGAGCTCTTTGTTCTACTGACCTAGAGAGCTAGGAATGCAAGTGATGGCAAAGCTGCCAGATCACCACCTCGTAATCCCAGAGAAAAATGTCACCACCCCGTAGTTATGTGCCTAGATCACTACTGATACTGATGATGTGTCTGTCCTTGGAAACTCAAACAGATGGATTTGTCCAAATAAACCTAGTCATGTTTTAAAACCACATTCCTCTGCAATTCTTTTCCCTGCAGACACATCTCGGGCATATCTACAAAAGTTAGCTACCTGCCTTCTCACAGGAGGAAGGGACGGTATTTGCAGACCCACTCAAACTTTTAACTATCTAGTGGTTGAGTTTGGCTTTTCAAAAGCACCTAAAGAGTAGAGCTGGGTGAAGTTTTCTGACCAAAACTTTTTGAGTGAAAAATATAGATTCAGGTTGAAAAACATTCATGTATTTTTTTTTAATTGTTTAAAAATGTGTTTTGTGGGTTTTTTTATTCAAAAAAAGTGGGAACATTTAAGTCTTGGAATTTTTCAGATGAAATGTGTTGACTTTTCAATTCAAAATGACTGTTTTGAAATTACCCCTTCTTTTAATTAAAAAAGGAAATAACAAGCTCAATCAAAATGAAATGCTGTG
Source organism: Macrochelys suwanniensis (assembly GCA_033296515.1). Taxonomy (NCBI): domain Eukaryota; kingdom Metazoa; phylum Chordata; order Testudines; family Chelydridae; genus Macrochelys; species Macrochelys suwanniensis. Next base: position 242,463,949 of record CM065776.1, read on the forward strand.
TTTTTGGTTAAACATTTACTTTTTCAGAAGCAACTAAGTGTTTTGGGAGCACTAATTTGCCCACTACTTAGATTGTAAGCTTTTGGGGGCAGAAACATTGTTTGTTATGTGTTTGTACAGTGCCTAGCACAATGGGGTACTAATCCATTATTGGGGCTTTAAGGCATTACTGAAATGCAAATAATAATTATAAATATAGTTTATTATTAATAAGTTGGCTTTCAATGGGACTTTATAACCAGCAATATCCATTGTGTCACTGCTTGTATAACTGGTCTGGACACCTATAACTGGTCCAAAGCCCCAACTTTTGCCATTTTCTTTTTCTAATTACCCTTCCTATCCTTTTCCCCTTTGCCTGCCTTGAGTATAAAAATATCCTTGAATATGACTTTTTAGGTGGGGGGGGGGAACCCTTTAAAAGTACCCATTGAATCTATTTCATCTGTATCATTATTATTTGAGGATTACACAGATAACCGTATTCTCTTCCTACATGGGATGAGAAGCTTTCATTTAAATAGTGTGAGGTTACTGCTCAGATGTAATACAGTAGCTCTAAAAATGAAATCACTTTGCACATTACAGGTAAGAGGTGGTCAAAAATTGGAATTTCCATCGTCTGTGTAATTCCTAAGTTTTGACATTTGTTTCCTTGCCGAATTGGATGGAAAAGCTGAAATATCAAAATTGTTTGAGGAACAAAAAGCTTTAAAATGTTGCCATGGAAATGTCAAATTGTTTCTTTTGGGTTTGTTGAACGAAATCAAAACATTTTGTTTCATCGTGGCTTGACATTGAACTGTGTCTGCCTAAGCTCTCCTTGTGCCTCTTGGAGTTATAGTGTGGGTGTCTCATGCACCCATTTTTTTCAATAGTCTGATCTCCTTGGCCAGACAACATCTCCCATGATTCACCACGGTCACAAACTCCCATGATACACCATGGCAGTTCAGCCAGAAGGAAGACAGGAGCTTGAAACATTATTTCATGGTTACCCTATCCTCCCACCCTACCCTCATCTGTTTCTTCCACCAGTTGCATCTTGACATATTCCCAAATTGTGAACTTAGACTTTCTTTTAACTCATTTTATGGTGCCTATTCTAGGGAACTGTAGGCACAAGTGTAATACAAACAACAAATAAAATGACAAGCACTGCTGATCATCAATGGAGGCCATTTCATTGAAAGACTGCACACAGTCATGATGTCAGCTTCCCTGAGCAGAGTGTGAGCAGGTTCTAAACTAACTGATTCTACCAGATGGACAGCTGAATATATCAGCGCCATAAAGTCAATCTGCTCTGCCATATTACCACATAGTGTGGTGTTCTTTTTAAGGCCGGGGGACCTTGTATTTATCACTGCATAACTTAAGAGATGTTACTTACAATTTACAACAGTAGCAGCAAAATCAGATCCAGCCCTTAGATATCTTCATTGAAAGTAATAGCTACTGACTAGTTGCATGTAAGTTGTCCATTCCTAGATTTACATTGACTACAGAACCCAAAACACAGCAAGAGTTGCTAGGAATTTTACCAGTCAGCTTTGGAATAAAATAAAAAGTACATTATACATGATGATAAACTACCCCGGGTGATTTGGATAAATTAAATACTTTGAGCCTTCAGTCTCCCTAATGATTTGTAAATGAAACAGCCGTGATTTATGGCTCTAGCTGATATGTCAAGCCTGAAGTTTATACTGTAAAAAATACCACATTTGAATTCTTCTCTAAATAAATAATAAAAAAATATCCACATTTCTCTCAAACATTGCTTAAGATATGTGAGTTATAAATTAGAATCCATAACACAGGGTGGTGCAGTCTAAAGGATTAATGTGTTCCTATCTAGGGAAAATATGGATTCAAATTTATATCAGGGCAAAAGTGAAACACTCTAAGTGGCTTCCATCCAGTCCTCTGCGAGTGGTTAATGTCATGATTTTTATGAAAAATCTCCCGTCAGGGACCTTCCTCCCCGCCTTAAAAAGAGTTAAATTGCAGGGGATAACTTATACCTGATCATTCCTGCACTGAGGACTTAGGCTCCCATATAGTTATCACCTCCTAGGTTATAATCGTGTGGTTAGGGCTGCCTCCCATCCTGAGAAGTCAGAGGATGGCCCCACTTTTTCATTGTAAGGGGTGCCTACATAGCTTCAAGGATACATAAAATAAGAAAGAAAAGCCATTGACAAGCTTTAGGTGCGATCCTGCAATAATGCAACATGTAGAGCTTCCCATTGGAAATACATGAGTGTTTACAGTACAGATCAAGGGTAGGATCAAGCCCTTAATAGTACTGCCAATGTGAACACTCTGTTGCCACCTACCCACAGCGCCCCCATCTGGTAAACACTGTTATTGGGCACTGTGATTATTAACATAGCAGGTGCACTTAGATACAGAGCTTTATCTATGAGACAGTGTGGTCCAGTGTATAGGACACAGGAATTAAACTCAGACCTAGATTTTAGTCGCAATAATGCCACTAGCATTCACACAGTCATTTCTCCTCTCTGTACCTCTGTTTACCCTCCCATTCTTTGTCCTATTTAGACTGTAAACTCATAAGAACATAACATAAGAATGGCCATACTGGGTCAGACCAACGGTCCATCCAGCCCAGTATCCTGTCCACCGACAGTGGCCAATGCCAGGTGCCCTGGAGTGAGTGGACCTAACAGGTAATGATCAAGTGAACTCTCTCCTGCCATCCATCACCCCCCTCTGACAAACAGAGGCTAAGGACACCATTCCTTAGCCATCCTGGTTAATAGCCATTAATGGACTTCATCTCCATGAATGTATCCAGTTCTCTTTTAAACCCTGTTATAGTCCTAGCCCTCACTCTATAGGGGAGAGACCCTCTTATTCTGTATTTGTACAGTGCCTCACACAACGGGACCCCAATCTTGATTGGAGTCTATAGTACTATAATACAAATAAATAAACAAGTAAATGAAATGTTTATACCTTGGTGTACATGTCTACTTACACCCAGAGTTATGCATGCATTGGCCAAATTGTGCTCTCAGTTCCACTAGTGAACATAAGAACGCCAATACTGGGTCAGCTCAAAGGTCCATCTAGCTCAGTATCCTGTCTTCTGATAGTGGCCAATGCCAGGTGCTCCAGAGGGAATGAACAGAACAGGTAATCATCACGTGATCCATCCCCTATGACCCTTTCGCAGCTTCTAGCAAACAGAGGCTAGTGACATCATCCCTGCCTATCTGGCTAATAGCCTTTGATGGACCTATTCTCCATGAATTTATCTAGTTTTTTTTAACCCTATTATAGTCTTGGCCTTCACAACATCCTCTGGCAAAGAGTTCCACAGGTTGACTGTGTGTTGTGTTAAGAAATACTTCCATTTGTTTGTTTTAAACCTGCTGCCTATTAATTTCATTTGGTGACCCCTAGTTCTTGTGTTATGAGAAGGAGTAAATAACACTTCCTTATGTACTTTCTCCAAACCTGTCATTATTGTATAGACCTCTATCATATCCCCCCCTTAGTCATCTCTTTTCCAAGCTGAAAAGTCCCAATCTCTCCTCATATGGAAGCTGTTGCATACCACTGATCATTTTTGTTGCCCTTTTCTGAACCTTTTCCAATCTCAATATAGCTTTTTTGAGATGGGGCAACCACACTTGCATGCAGTATACAAGATGTGAGTGTACCATTGATTTATATAAAGGCAATATGATATTTTCTGTCTTATTATCTACCCCTTTCTTAATGATTCCCAACATTTTGTTCACTTTTTTGTCTGCTGCTGCACATTGAGTGGATGTTTGCAGAGAACTATCCACAATGACTCCAAGATCTCTTTCTTGAGTGGTAACAGCTATTTTAGGCCCCATCATATTATATGTATAGTTGGGATTATATTTTCCAGTGTGCATTACTTTGCATTTATCAACATTGAATTTCAGTTGCCATTTTGTTGCCCAGTCACCCAGTTTTGTGAGATCCTTTTGTAGACTTTTCAAATAAAAAATTCAAACCAAAAAGGAAATATCTTGTTTCATTTCAATTTTCAAAAACCCAGAAGTGTTGGGTTTGGGGTTTTTTGCTTCTCCAGTCCAGCTTTCTTTCCCTTTTAACCCCACACCCCTCCCTTTCTACCACTGGAAAATAAGGGTCGGGAAAAGTGTTAAAAAAAAAAAAGACAAAGTGGGAAGAAAATTTTTTTTTCATTTTTTTCCCCACTTTCTCTGCCTTTTCTTTTTATCCAAAATGAAGCAAAATTTCCATTTTTCTTTCACAGAATCATAGAAATGAAGGCCTGGAAGGAAACTCAAGAGATCCTCTAGTCCAGCCCCCTGTGCTGAGGAGGACTGTTTTCAAAAACTGGAATGAAATATTGTTTTATTTTGTTTTGAATTTTTTTCATTGAAAAAAAAATCAAAATTAATATATAACTTTTGGCCAACTTCTAGCCAATTGTTGTGAGAGAGAATATGGAATTATACCTTTGTTTCAGTTTTTTAATTGAAAAATGTCCATGATCATTCTTAAACAAAGTCATAAGCTTGAACAAAGTGGAGAGCAATATAAAGGGCATAAAGGCTATGATCCTGCCCCATCAGGGTCAATGGGTGCTCCATCACTGACTTCCAGGATCAAGGAATAAACCATCCTGAGCGTCTACCACATCTGCCATAGCACATCACAGGAACAACTGACAGCTTCTTTATTCGAAATGTTTAGAGACAGTTTCAGTAATGAAACTCTCCTCTCATCATGGTGAGAAGCTTATAATGCAAAAGTGTACCCAAACCTGGAAAAGATCAATTGTAATAAGCAGAGATGCTAAAACCTTGGCCAAGACAATGGCAGTAATATCAGCTAAATTACTCCCACACTTAGCAGCTATAGACCAAGTGGGATTTGTATGTGGGCATAAAGCCACTGTTGAGCCAAGGAGACTATTTAGCCTTCTGCATTACACAAAGCATTATAGCCATCCTGATTTAATAGATTGATGGAGAGCAAGAAGGCATTTAGTTATATGGAATGGGCTTCTGTGTTCATAGTGGTACAAAACTAAATCTGGGAGAACAATTTATTGCCTCGATTCCGCGCTGTAATGATTAAGGGACGTGCTTCATCCCCACTCATGTTTTCTAGGAAAAGCTCACCCACCATTACTATCTGCTGCAGTGATCATTTAGAGCATAGTTATTAGGACCTCAGATAGCATCAAAGGCAAAAAAGAGGCGAACAGAGAGGAAGGTGCATTGCATTGCAACGCTCTCTTAGCTTTTATTCCCTCTCCTGAGGAATCAGCATCAGAATTTATGAAGATTATTGATATTTGTGGGCTCATTCTGGCTATTTAATTCATTATGTCAAATCAAAATATTTATGCAGACTCCAGGGCCGGTGCAAGGAAGTTTCACGCCCTAGGCAAAACTTCCTTGCACTGGCCCTGCACGCCCCCCCCCACACCCAGCTAACACCGAGCCCCGCCCCCAGCCAATTCACCCCCCACGGCAACCCTCCCCCCTGTGCCACCCCGCCCAGCTAACACAGCCCCCCACAAGCTAACACCGCCCCCCTCCCGCAGCTCAGCCCCGATCAACTCTGCTCAACTCTGATCGAGCTAGCATGCTAAAAATAGAAGTTTAGCCGTGGCTGTACGAGCAGTGGGAGGGGCTAGCCACCAGAGTTCGTGCGTAGGGTCTTGGATGGGACCGTACCTGCGGAGGCTGGCTCATCCTGCCACTCACGTCATAGCAGCTACGCTTCTATATCTAGCACACTAGCTGGCTCAGAGCTAGTGTGGGTACGTCTGCTCGAGCTGGAAGTTACAGCTTCTAACTCCAGTGTAGACATACCCACAGAGTTTACATTCTAAACAGATAAGACTGGCAAAGAATGGGAGGGAGAACAGAGAAGTGAAGCAGCATGCCCGGCCAGTGGTAAAGCTGGGAACAGAACTCAGCTCATGACTCTCTGTCCATTCCCAAAGCCACGCTGCCTTTCACGTGTGCGCATATAACACCTATTCGCAGTGCTGCAGTGGAAGATTTAAGCTGGTGGAAAAATCTGCCGTTGCCTTATTAGGCAGAGACACAGTCATTTAGATTAACACATTACCCAGACTCAAATTCCCTACAGGAATATTTGCTTTTGGTTTGTCAGATCAACTGTTTAGTAAGCCAAAGAGAACAACTGTCAGATTTTAGTAGCAGGATCAGATGTACAGAATAGCACTGAAAAAAGGAACTCTGCAGAGAAAGAACCGTGTGAGAAATACATCAGGGCCACACAGCGTATATGACAAACTGGGCACAGTAGCCAATGCAGAGCAGTTTATGAAAAATGGAGTGTCCCACTGCTGTACCTGTCATCATGATAAACACCACCAAATGCTCAGCAGGTGTCAACTGACGTACCACCATTAAAGCCAATGAAGCACCAGTGAATTACACCAGCTGAAGAGGTGGCCGAATATCTGTCTGCCTTTTTAGGTGTGAATACGGCCCCAGCGCTGCAGTGAGTGAGTGCCAGGTTGTGCCACTAGGGTTCAGCCCTCAGTGAGGCCTATACAGAGCAGGACGAACACCAGCAGGAGCACTGCTGTGTCTCCTGGCACTCCCTGGCGTGTGAGGGGAAATGGACCTTCCTCCAATGCTCTTCAGGACACACACTGTTCTGCACACCCAGCCAGCTCCACTGGCCACTGCAGAGGAGGGACAGGGCAAACTCACCCCTCCCTGCCCTGCTTTGGAACAGCATGCACCTCTCCATTCCTTGCTCACCCTGGGCATCATCCTGCAAGATGCTGAGCACTTAAGCAAGATACTCAATGCCTTCCTCACCCTGTAAAGCCAGAGAGAGCTCAGGGTGCTCAGCAGCTTACAGCCATGCAGGGTCAGGCCCTAAGCCGGGGCTTAGCCCTCAGCGTGGCCTGGTGTTAGCAAACACTGACTGACTCAAGGACCTGAAGAAGCCTTCTTACTCTCTGCAGGCATAACCACAGTTTCCTGGATGCCCCCCGCCTCCATGCTGGAATCACCTGATTCTTCTCAGGTGGGGCTCATTCTGTAATCATGGTTCGCTAGCCCCAGCCCGCCAGCTGTTAAGGAACGAGCCACCCAATTACACAGAGAAAGCAAGCAAGTGAACTCTCCCAGAAAAGCCCATTACCCAGGGGATCAGGCAATGCTGTGGCTGATCCAGGGTCAAGTCTCCACTCTGCCTGATTAGGCTCAGCAAAGGGGCACCCCATGTTTTGAAACCTCAGGCTCTCACATCCGAGGGAATGCCTTCACTGCTGGGCTATTTTGGGGGTGTTTTTCTCTATGACCAGAAATTCCATCCTGGATCTGAGAAACCTTCCCATCAAAACAGATGCAGAAAAATTCTGCAGAAAGTTTTGGTTTTCACGCATCGGCATTTTCCAACCAAAAAATATTGTGTCAAAAAATTCCCAACCAGCTCTACTTCCTACTAAGCAATGTTCAAGTGAAATATATCCAACAGGGAGAGCTCTCAAGACCAGTAACCTACAAAGGGTACGACCTGATTATCTGTAAAACCCAGTTTGAACTCTCAAAAGTAAATATTGCAAATGTCGTACAGCAGTGGCACCGAGACCTTGAACTAGAACTAAGTCAAGAGGAATGGTCAGAAGGAGTCATAAAACAGCTGTAAAAAAAAAAAATACATTTCCTGCAAACAGACATTCCCTCTCATATGACATTTCATAAGTGAACGTAGCAATGGGCACCACGTAATGTTCTGGAAACAACAAATAATACAAGTAGAGCTGTCTGGAAATTTTCCAAGGGGAACTTTTTTTCCCACTGGAAAATGCCAATTAGCTGAAAGTCCAAAGTTTCACGGAAACGTGAATTTCAACCAAATTTCATTTTTCAAAAACGGAACAGAACTTTTGAATTTTCCATTTTGAAATGACTTTTCCTTTCAATTTTTAAAAAATGATATTTTATTTAACACAATATACAATAAAAAAAAGTCAAAATCAGAATGAAACACTTCCATTTATCAAAATGAAACATTTCAGTCAAGCCCCAATTTTTTTTTTCCAGGGGAAATGACTTTTTTTGGTTTTGTTCATTTTGGGAATGGAAAACATTTAGAAATCATGGAATTTCCCATGAAACAGAAAATCCGGTGCTGTCCCAGCTCTGAATACAAGTGTTCTGGGTTGGGATTTAAAAAAATATTATTCCCATAATGTTAGAGACTGTAGCCCAGATCCTCAGCCCTTCATCTGCCCCCCTGTGTACTACTGTAGCAGTACAGGATTTCCTGTTGTAGCTATCCTTACACCACATACACCTCACCATTACACTAGGGGATGGTTCAGAGCAGGCTGTAGCATGATGTGCTCTGGTGATCATAGAATCATAGAATCATAGAATCTCAGGGTTGGAAGGGACCTCAGGAGGTCATCTAGTCCAACCCCCTGCTCAAAGCGATCTTGGCTGCTGGAGTAACTATCTGCCAGTACATATTAGAGCAGCCCTAAAACTGCTTTAACTTGTGCCAGGAAGCAGTGTAGACCCTGGCACCCCTAGGATAAGGCCAGGGACCCAAAGGTGGCATAAAGCCACTTATGCCCCTTCGCCTGCCCCGGGTGTGCTAGTGGCTGCTCTGGCACATCTGGAGATATAGTCCGGAGCACTGGCCAAAGCCCTAACTATTCATATTGGGTATGAAAACTGCAACTGAAACAAACCAAGATTAGAGTCCCATTGAGCAAGGCACTGTGCAAGCACATAGTAAGAGATTGTAAGCTCTTTAGGGTAAGGGCTAGCTCAATAGACAAGCCAGGCAAAGAGTGGGAGGAGAAATTGAGAGGTGAAGTGATTTACCCACAATCAAAAAATAGGTGAGTGGCAGAGCCAGTAATAGCAACCAGTTCTCTTGAGTCCCACTGAACCACACAGCGATGGTCCAGGCTGATATCAAACAGCTGCTGTGTTTTTCCCCCAGAGGTGGCTTCCTATCACTAGTAGATGAGTGTCTGTGTACAGTTTGTTTCATATGTAAAAAAGCAGCTTGAGATTTTTCTGGGATGAAAAGCATAAGATTCATTAGGCTAATTTAAATGGTACAACCCTTGCTAATGAACTGATTCAGATCTAAGGAATCCCTTGTAGCACAGAGGGCTCATCTGCCAGTGAAACAGTTTGAGACGCAGGGCTTGTACACACAGAGAAAATTGCCAGCATAGCTATGCCAGTAAAATTCCCATGTGGACACTCTTAACTTGTGTCAGTATAAACTGGAAAAGAAGCACTCTTATTCTGGGAAAAGGCTCTCTATGGGGAGAGTTTTACTGGCATACCTATACCAGTATACTTAAGCTGGGATAGATGGACTGGTAATCCTCCCCCAAGTACACGCTCTTAGAGGGTGCAGGAGTCCAGGATTGTATCTCCCTGATGAACACCCTGGGGCCTAAATGTTTTCATTTTACCAAAGTCAGAGCGAAGAATCATAAAAGAGAATATTCCTGCCCAGGAAGGCTCAGTAACGCAAGCTGATCAGCATCTCTCTTTGCTCAGCAAATAACTGAGCTTGTCTCATTAGTGTTAACCACCCTCCAGACAAGAGAAGAGGATTCAAAGCTGTGAAGTATGTTGGGCCCAATGGATTTTCCTACTTCTAACATGTCTAAAGGAAATGCCTTGACATTTGTTATTGCCCTTGGCACTACACCCTAAAGCAGTGGTGTCTAACTCTGTGGCCTGGGGGCCACTTCTAGCCCTTGGGGCTCTCGGTGGTGGTGCTTGAGGGCAACTGTATTACAAAGAAAAATTGTATTTGATGTTTGAACTGAAAGTGTGTGCAGGGAACCGCTCTGATCATATTTCAATGGAAGTGCTTAACGCTGCCTCAGGGAGGCAGTCGGCACATTGTCTCCCCCGCTGTATCCTACCACTTCCCCCAGAAGCAGCTCTGGTGTGAGGCTGGAGCACTCTGAGCATCTGACCTTCCCTGCTGCAGCTGGTTGGCAGCGCCCCATGCTGGGGGAATCCTCAGCAGGGAGCTGGAGTGTGGTGTCAGCTCCATTTACGCTCTGAGAGTGGCACAGAGGGAGTGGAACATGGCATAGTGCCAGTAGCGTAGGCAGGTCCGGAGCACAGGGAGAGCGGCGCTATAAAAAGGCGCCTCCCCAGGCTCCCCCTGTACTCACCCGGCGGCACCTCCAGCAGCACTCCAGGTCTTCGGCGGCACTTTGGCGGTGGGTCCTCACTCGCTCCGGGTCTTCAGCGGTACCCGCCGCTGAAATGCCGCCGAAGACCCGGAGCGCCTTTTTATAGCATAAGGTGCCACTTCTGCTCACAGGGGGAGCAGCCACTCCCCCTGCTCCTCCCCCCACCCCCGGCTACACTACTGCATAGTACCAGCCCCACAGTACAGACTGTGGCCCCTTGGCCTTTTTTAAATGGTGTGCTTGGGCCCTGCTGAAGAAGTTGGATACCACTGGTAGCATCTTGGAGGGGACATCAGAGTCTACCAGTCTGAATGTGAAAATGATATGAAATATTTCTGAGTGATAGCAACTAAGGACTCAACCCAGGGGAGATGCTCAGCTCCTTTCCAGACTAGTCCCCAAAACTTCATTTTGTAATCTATGTGCAAGACTTCCACACTGTAACGTTTACTTGCAGTATACTATTCAGCCACTAGATGTCTCTGTCTGCTTCATAGAGCTGCAAGCAGGGTGTGACCCCTATTAAAATATAGACCCAAAGCTGGAACTCAAGCTGTGTGGAAGCCCGCCTATTTGTGTCTCAGGTTTCTAGTTGTTTTAAATAAATGCCTCCTGTTTAAGATGGACGGTGGGTCCATGTAGCAGGATACAGGGTGAATTACTGTGAGTGTCTTTCCAATGCAGTAACAAATAAATGTTAGTTGGATGTTTAACTGTTTTCACTAGCTTGCAAACTGGGTCCTTGTGAACTATACACCTTGAGGAATATCCTCTCTGCCACACCCATCTTGAGTTATTTGGCTGGGCACTGGGGACCACCACAGGGGGAAAGGAGAAGAAATCCTTCCTGATTGGCCACAGGATGGCAGAAGAGATGCTATCCAGAATTGCTCCATAGTAACTTTTCTAGCTTAATAGCCGTTGTGTATTCTCCACCATTCTTGCATCCCCCTCCATGGTGGAAGGAGAAGAAGGTCCACAAAACAAAGGGTTTTCTGGCTTCGCCACTTCATCCCAAACCATAGAATCATAGAATCATAGAATCTCAGGGTTGGAAGGGACCTCAGGAGGTCATCTAGTCCAACCCCCTGCTCAAAGCAGGACCAAACCCAATTAGATCATCCCAGCCAGGGCTTTGTCAAGCCTGACCTTAAAAACCTCTAAGGAAGGAGATTCCACCACCTCCCTAGGTAACCCATTCCAGTGCTTCACCACCCTACTAGTGAAAAAGTTTTTCCTAATATCCAACCTAAACCTCCCCCTCTGCAACTTGAGACCATTACTCCTGGTTCTGTCATCTTCTACCACTGAGAACAGTCTAGATCCATCCTCTTTGGAACCCCCTTTTAGGTAGTTGAAAGCAGCTATCAAATCCCCCCTCATTCTTCTCTTCTGCAGGCTAAACAATCCCAGTTCCCTCAGCCTCTCCTCATAAGTCATGTGCTCCAGCCCCCTAATCATTTTTGTTGCCCTCCGTTGGACTCTTTCCAATTTATCCACATCCTTCTTGTAGCGTGGGGCCCAAAACTGGACACAGTACTCCAAATGAGGCCTCACCAGTGCCGAATAGAGGGGAATAATCACCTCCCTCGATCTGCTGGAAATGCCCCTACTTATACAGCCCAAAATGCCGTTAGCCTTCTTGGCAACAAGGGCACACTGTTGACTCATATTCAGCTTTTCGTCCACCGTAACCCCTAGGTCCTTTTCTGCAGAACTGCTGCCCAGCCATTCGGTCCCTAGTCTGTAGCAGTGCATGGGATTCTTCCGTCCTAAGTGCAGGACTCTGCACTTGTCCTTGTTGAACCTCATCAGATTTCTTTTGGCCCAATCCTCTAATTTGTCTAGGTCCCTCTGTATCCTGTCCCTACCCTCCAGCGTATCAACCACTCCTCCCAGTTTAGTGTCATCTGCAAACTTGCTAAGGGTGCAGTCCACACCATCCTCCAGATCGTTGATGAAGATATTGAACAAAACCGGACCCAGCACCGACCCTTGGGGCACTCCACTTGATACCGGCTGCCAACTAGACATGGAGCCATTGATCACTACCCATTGAGCACGACCATCCAGCCAGTTTTCTATCCACCTTACCGTCCATTCATCCAGCCCATACTTCCTTAACTTGCTGGCAAGAACACTGTGGGAGACTGTATCAAAAGCTTTGCTAAAGTCAAGAAATAGCACATCCACTGCTTTCCCCTCATCCACAGAGCCAGTTATCTCATCATAGAAGGCAATTAGGTTAGTCAGGCATGACTTGCCCTTGGTGAATCCATGCTGACTGTTCCTGATCACTTTCCCCTCCTTTAAGTGGTTCAGAATTGATTCCTTGAGGACCTGTTCCATGATTTTTCCAGGGACTGAGGTGAGACTGACTGGCCTGTAGTTCCCCGGATCTTCCTTCTTCCCTTTTTTAAAGATGGGCACTACATTAGCTTTTTTCCAGTCATCCGGGACCTCCCCCGACTGCCATGATTTGTCAAAGATAATGGCCAATGGCTCTGCAATCACATCGGCCAACTCCTTTAGCACCCTCGGATGCAGTGCATCCGGCCCCATGGACTTGTGTTCGTCCAGCTTTTCTAAATAGTCCCGAACTATTTCTTCCTCCACAGAGGGCTGGTCACCTCCTCCCCATACCGTGCTGCGGAGTGCAGCCGCCTGGGAGCTGACCTTGTCTGTGAAGACAGAGGCAAAAAAAGCATTGAGTACACTAGCTTTCTCCACATCCTCTGTCACTAGGTTCCCTCCTGCATGGAGTTGTGCAGGGCGCCCCATGTTAGTGGGCTCCATGCCCAATGGGGAGAGAGAGTGTTGATCATTCACAGCCTCCCCAAATCCTGCCCCTCCCCCGAGCAGCAACACTGCACTAGTTCTGATGCCACAGGGCTATATGCACCTGCATAGGTTGTCCCTTTCTGAACAACATCATGTATCACAATTCAGGGCCTGATCCTGCACTAAGTTCATTGGGAGTCTTGAACATGTAGGATCAGGGCCTACAAGGTCAGGTCACACAAATCAAAGGGTTTGAAACAAATTTCAACCTCTGGCCTAACAACACACAGTTTGGAAGTCAATAGATCAGAAAGGTGTTTAAATGATTGAAGGAAACTTTTTTCTCTATCACCTAGCTGAGAAACAAGTCCTTTGGCCCACCAGAAAAATTCTAGGAACCCTCCGTTCACACACACAGGCTCTGCAAAAAAAAAAAAAAGTATGTTTGTTTTAGCTGAATCCCAGGCATTTTGCTGTGGTCCCAGTTTTTCTCATTGCTTCCTGCTTTGTATCTATAAGTACAGTACTCAGCACCTGTACTATATAAACAAGCCCTGCACAGACATGAAGGCCAAGATTTTCAAAGTGACTAGTGATTGTGGGTACCAGCTAAAAACTTAAGGCTTGATTTTCAGAATGTAGGAGCCTGACAAGTGTTTCAAGTTGGGCATCCAAAACCTGAAACACCCCAAATCACTAGTCACTTTTGAAAAGTCTTGGCCAAAGGACTTGATCCTCCTTTCCTTGCCACCCAAAAATCGCATTTGTACCCATAGGTTTGTGAATGCAGATGAAGTCCACCAGAGATCTGATTTGCAAGCAAGAGTACATTGTATTTACAAACCACACTTGTAGCACAAAAAGTTGCCCAATGCTAAAATACCACCACATTTAACAGAAAGTTGGGTGTGTGTGTGTGTGTCAGTCAGAGGATTAAAGCTCCTAATGAAAGTTTGTTCTTTAAAGGACGCTTCCAAAGGTACATCCTATTACTCACCACTGATTCAGCTTGGTAATGTAAAGTCAATGAAAAAAGGTGCCAACATTCCTCTGTGCTACAATCATTAAAGAGCAACCGCCAATGTTCCCACACATTTACCAAATTGTTGTTCTTTGTCCTATGCCGCATATGTGTTTCATAACCGAATGGTGTGCAGCTTGTCAACACTTTTTTACGCCATACAGTCTTCCCTCCAGGGCTTTGTTTTGTGTGTCATCTTAAGGAGCACAATGTCCTCTTTTTGTAACATGCAACAGAGGATTAATAATTAACATATTACTCTCAGACACAAGCATCAAAGGAACAGAAAGGGCCCCACACACCTGTCTGTGTACCCGTGGGTCTTATGCAATGCCTTCTGTGCCTGATCCACAGAGGATATGAATCTGCTACAGCTGTCAACTAACGGAGTTTGTCCCAGATCCTTTAAGGACTTAGGCCTCTGTCCTTTAGTTCAAGCTTGTAGAGGCTTATGCTCTTAGCTCTGAAGGTCCTGAATTCAACCACCTGTGACAATCAAGAGGGCAGTTGTTATACATGAATTTGAGATGGTTGTTGATGCCTCAAACTCTGAAATACATTCTGGGTAAAACTATCCATGGAAACTCATGTACCACTCATGTACCACTCCCATTAAGTTCTGCCGCGAGTGTGCAGCTGGTGGATCCATTTGGGCTTTACTTACAAGCAACCCCATGTATGTTTCATAGTACCTAGCAGGTCTCTGCTGCTTCCTGCTTTATTTACATTTTACTGCTATTTAGGCCATTTTCATGGAGTCAAGGAGCCAAGCTAAATTCTCCTCTTGTTGACACCAGTGCTGTGAGGTTGGACAGTGTGACTGACAGGAGAATTTGGCTCAGTGGGGTCGTTGCTGTGTAACTTAAGAGTGGACTCTAAACCAGGAATTTACTGTAGTTTTGTTCTTTATTGACCACCTGATGTTCTAAGAGTCTCATTTCACATCAGAGCTGTGCGAAACTGCAATTGGACAGAGGATATAATCCAGGTAAAGAATAAACAGAGTGGAGGAACCATTTAAAAAATCTAAGACATCTGCTTTGTGCCAAACAGAACCCCACATACACTTTAACCTAGGGAACACACTATTTCTGAAATAGCCTTTTTTTTCCAGGTTCCTTAAACCAGATCACCTGCCAAAATACGCTGGAGTGTTCTTATGTGAACAACTCCCCCAAAACCCTTTGGAACTTTAAAAGGTCAGGTTGACTGCTCCTCGTTCAAGAGAATGCCTGGCTCTTTGCTTCCTGCTTTACATGAAAGCAATGACATGTGACTGGATGTGCAGTTATACTGATTATCTTGGACGCACTTACAAGAAGAAAGCAGGTTAAAGGCTAAGTGCCCTTACCCACCCAAGCACTCCAGGGAGTTGGTAGGATTACACTGCTTAGAGGATGGTATTGCTCTGACCAAATGTTTTCCATCATGTTTTTGCAACAATTGCCTATTTATTTCAATCTGTAAGCACAATTAGAATTGACACCAACCAAATCACATTCCTCCTTTCTTTATGCTCATTTTATCAATGTATTTAGATATGAAATTAATATTAATGATGGACCTGGACCCAAACTTGGAAATGGAGTTGAATTGTAGTTTGTGATTCAGACCTCGGTAGCAGGCTAAATATGCAGCCACATGTCTGAACACACCAGCCTTGAGAAAAATCATAGAATCATAGAATCTCAGGGTTGGAAGGGACCTCAGGAGGTCATCTAGTCCAACCCCCTGCTCAAAGCAGGACCAAACCCAATTAGATCATCCCAGCCAGGGCTTTGTCAAGCCTGACCTTAAAAACCTCTAAGGAAGGAGATTCCACCACCTCCCTAGGTAACCCATTCCAGTGCTTCACCACCCTACTAGTGAAAAAGTTTTTCCTAATATCCAACCTAAACCTCCCCCTCTGCAACTTGAGACCATTACTCCTGGTTCTGTCATCTTCTACCACTGAGAACAGTCTAGATCCATCCTCTTTGGAACCCCCTTTTAGGTAGTTGAAAGCAGCTATCAAATCCCTCCTCATTCTTCTCTTCTGCAGACTAAACAATCCCAGTTCCCTCAGCCTCTCCTCATAAGTCATGTGCTCCAGCCCCCTAATCATTTTTGTTGCCCTCCGTTGGACTCTTTCCAATTTATCCACATCCTTCTTGTAGCGTGGGGCCCAAAACTGGACACAGTACTCCAAATGAGGCCTCACCAGTGCCGAATAGAGGGGAATAATCACCTCCCTCGATCTGCTGGAAATGCCCCTACTTATACAGCCCAAAATGCCGTTAGCCTTCTTGGCAACAAGGGCACACTGTTGACTCATATTCAGCTTTCGTCCAAAAGTTCAGATTCAGAGCCAGAGTCAAAACCCACATATTCAGGAATCTGATGAAGTGAGCAGCAGCCCACGAAAGCTTATGCTGAAATAAATGTGTTAGTCTCTAAGGTGCCACAAGTACTCCTGTTCTTTTTGCTGACACAGACTAACACGGCTGCTCCTCTGAAACATATTCAGGACTGTTTGTTACCATCAATTGCAGAGATAAGGAATCTGATTCTGCTCTGAGTTACACTGGTGTAAATCTGGTCTGACTCTGTGGCAGCCTCTAATGTTACACTTGATTTCTATAATATTTTCTAAAGGTTCTTATATCACGCTTCTCACCCCAGTATCTGAGGGTCTTCCCATAGTAATAAGCAATGTGCCAGCACAGATGACATGTGTTTGTTTGTTCTCGACGTCTGGTCCTTGGGATTTGTTTCAGACCCATCTCTGGTTAATATTTATAAAATATGGGTAAAAATCACGTAATGCACCAGTAATATTTTATATACAGTTGTTCAAATGTATAGTTAAAAAAAAATAGGCTGCAATTAAAATGGAACCATATCCCATAGCAATTAATGTGTCAGCTCTGTGCTACCTGCTGCTCTAGTGCCGGCAAAAGAGCTGCTTCCAACAAATAGGTCAACCTGCTAATTATCTGCACATAAATTATTTTAAATTTCCAGATAATCTCATTGCATTCGGCCCGGTTCTCTGTAGCTTGTTATTTCAGGACTTGGCCCTGACATGCTGTGGCATGATTTAATTCATAGCGACACGACCAAAAGTGCTATAACACACTGTGAAGCAGGAAAAAAACAAACTCACACTCTAAGCACATGTAATTATTTCAGATAGCAGAACTGCAGGCAAAGTCTGACTTTTATTAACTATGACCATGCATATGCGGTGGATCAACTACTCAAATGCTGATGATCACTTAAAACGAGGAAGGTTATTTAGCTTAGTGTTTCTCAACTTTTTTGATACCAGGGACTGGCTTGCTGCCTTCCTAAACTATGTCAGGGAGATCTCAGGGACCAGCACCGGTCCACAGACTGGCTGTTGAGAAACACTTGTCTAGTGGCTAGAGCAGAGGTCTGAGTTTAGTTCTAGGTTCTAATACTGACTCATGGTGACCTTAAGCAACTCACTTAACCTCACCATGCCTCAGTTTCCCATCTGTAAAGTGCAGATAAAGATTTACCATATGTACCTTCCAAGTGTGTTGCAAGGCTTGATTCATTAACATTGCTAACATCTCTGAGCTCTAGTAATAAAACATGCTACTTAAGTGCTAAGAATTCTGATGTGCCATGCCCACCCCCTTTCCCTTTTAACTCCTGATATGCACGTGTGGCTTTCTCCTTCTCAACCCTTAAAATATTGACCTGGCCTGGCGGTTTCTCCCACATCTCCATTAGTTCTGGGGATCACAAGCAACATAACTGGTGGGATGGAACCGGGGTTCTGTGGGTGTGGGAAAACTATAGCATTCTCCCCAAATTATATCATTTCCTTATCTTATTCCTTCTCTCACTTCCCTCGCTCCTCACTCCCACCTCCCCAATGTTGGCATTCTTACAGCAAATCCCTCTACTCCCAAATAAAATATCCTACTGCTGGAACCAGTAGCGTAGCCAGGGGGAGAGCAGGGGGAGTGGCCACACCCCCACTGAGCAGAAGCGGTGCCTTTTTTGTTCTCCGACGCCTTTTGCTCCTACTCTGCAGCCAGAGCGGAGCAATTTTTTTTGCTCCCAGCGCCTTTTTTTGCTCCAGACGCTTTTTGCTCCCGGCGCCTTTTTTTAGCTCCGCTCCCCCTGTGCTCTAAACCTGGCTACGCCACTGGCTGGAACCCATCTTCTGTGCCCTTCTTTCGACCAGCTGGTTGGAGACGATCAAAATATTAGGAATCCCTGCACTCATGTACAACATTCTCATTCAAAGACGCCATTGTCCAAACTCCACCCAAAGGACAGAACCTACCATTTGGTATTTAGGAAGAATGTCATGTGGCTCCTTCAATCCTACAGGACAATCTGGGAGAACATCCTATTTGTGCTTGAAAAAAATTTGAAAACCGAGGTCTTCCTACTCAGTGGTTGTGGAGATATGAAGATATGAGATGTCTAGGTTGGGCTAGAAGTTCATTTCCTGCTGATCACTAGAATGTTTTCAGATATATCAGGCCAGTTCTTCCATCAGAGCTTCATTAAGTTTATTCCTATCAGTAACTAGCAGTAGGTGCTACTAAATGCAGACAACGCACCGCTCAGCCAATAGACCAAAAGAGATTTTGCACCAATCAGGGGCACACAGAGGTTTTTAGGATTCCAGGGCAAAATCTGAAACAGAGACCCCCCCCACGCACCCTTCCAAAAATTGTCTTTGAGGAGACACCTGATATTGGAGAGTGAGCCTGCCCCACACTCACACCGCAGTGGGGGCTCGGCTCCTGTCCTGCAGGCCTGGGCCCAGCTCCCTGCTCCAGGCATTATGACCTGGCACACAGGATTGTAGCAACACCCAGGTTTGGCCCGGACACCCCTCCAGCATGACGGAAAGGCAGCTGAGCCAAATTTCAGGGTAGTGCTATGACCCCACACGCCGCTTCACAACAACACTCAGTTTGGGGGTGTTCCTAAACGGGGAGGGCTGGGACAAACTCTCCCTTTTGCTCCTCCACCCCTGGGTGGCCTTGGCGCTAATGTACAAAAACAGAGAGATTAGATGTCTCAGGAGCTTGGCAAAGGAAGCAGGCTCCTTACAGCTACAGGGCACCAATTCAGCTAAGTGCAGTGAAGGTCAGTAATGATCAAAAGTCACCTCAGAGGGGTGTATGAAATAATAATCTGGTAGTGTTAATCTAGTTCAGAATGGGTAGGTAATTTACCCAAGGTCACAGAGCAAGTTATTGGCAAGGCAAGGAAGAGAACCCAGATCTCCCAGCCCCGTGTCCTTTGCCCTTACTCAGGCAGACTGCTCAATAACAGGATAAAGACTTCAGGATAGTAGTAGTAGTCTCTCATAACACCAGCAACAATAATAGAGATCAAAACAAACCAAAACCCCACAACTGACTGCCCCAAATTATTAGGAAATTTGGATCCAGATCTTGACTTGAATCCAAATTTTATTGCTCAGTCACAAAAAAACTAAAAAATAACACTTAATAATAGGGAAACTAATGCAAATGTTATAGCATTACAGAATTATAAGCAGTGTACTGTACAGTTAGCCAAACATTTGTATTTAAATAGAAAGCACATTGAAAATATACTTACCATACTATTATATAGTTACAGCATGTATGTAGCTATGGATACAAATGCACTATCAGGCCAAAACCAGCATCTATTCTGCATATCAAAGTGGTGTATCAGAAGTATTATTTTTTGAAAATATTTTGGGGGAAGCATATGCAACTAGAATTTGAATTATATTGGAAACTCTCTGTGGATATTTTTTATAAATCAAAACTAATATGCTAAACACAATTTAATTTAATCCATTCAAATTTAAAAAATATTTTGCAGTATTCAGATATTGCATCCATCAAGGAAAAAGAAGGTTAAACCAGCTGTTCATTAGCTTCCTCTGAATCAGAAGCAGGAATTCAGCAAGCTCTTTAGATTCAATGTTCTCTCTTTCGCCTTTATGTACACAGCTTCTCAATCCCTTAATAAGTTTCTTTTCCCTGCGTACAGCAGGAAAGAACCGTGAAACTCTTTTATTTAACAATATGTTCTTTCTCCTGCAACTGTTCCTGTTTTGCAAGCACATAGATTGTATGTATGGGCCTGTAGGAATAGTCAGAGTTAATAAGGGAAGGCTTGGCATGCCTTCACCATATTCACATTCTACAGTCAAGTCCAAACAAGAAAGTTTTATATCTCCTATGATTCCCAGTCCTCACTAAAATATGCAAAATGTCACTACTGGGAATGATATTTATTTCCCAGTGAGCTGCAAGACCAGTTTCTAGTTAGCCATGTGTCGTTGCGCTGTGTTTTGTTTATAGTTTATGCCATTTATTTTCCCAAGCATATTAGGTTTTCAAGAGACACACAGTTCCCTTTGCCTTTTAAAGATACATAGGTGCAATTTCGATTTGTATTAAGCCCTTAATACAGCATGAATGGGAGAACCATGGAGAGAGTTACACCAAACAATGCTATTAGCCCCCCCAGGTTAGCAATCCATCAGGAGGGTTTGTGATGCACACTCGATAAGAGCTTTGTGCCTTGGGACAAGCCAGGAATTCACTTGGTGAAATGCATGGCAGTGCATGCTCCCCACAACAAGGCTTCCCAGACTGAGGTACTATTCTAAAAGATGACTGGGAAGAATTAATTATTCTGGTCATGATGAAAGAGCCAGAGCAGAATCCATCTGGTTCCCTAGGGTTGTGTAGCTGGGATAATAGGAAGTAGGGGGGAAATTATTTTCATCAAGGAAGTAAGCAGATGTCACTCTGAATATGCATAGGGGAAGGCTATAGAGTAAGATGGCAACATTTGTGTGTAGTCACTTTTCAGAGAAGAAATGCCCGTCCCCTGGAGCTTGACTAGGCTTTAAAAGGAGTATTGTGCCTGCAGGTTCACTGAGCTGGGTCTGGAGATGGAGTTTAAAAGGGCATTTTCTAACCTGTACAAACTGCCTAGTCAGGGCCGGTGCAAGGAAGTTTCGCGCCCTAGGCGAAATTTCTTTGCACCAGCCCTGTGCGCCGCGCCCCCCCACCACCACCGCTAATGCCGCCCCCACCAGCCAGCTCCCCCACCTGCGGCAGGCGGCTCCCCATCCCGCCCGCGGCAGCTCAGCCCTCTGCCCGCAGGCCGTGGCAGCTCAGCCCCGCGGGTCGCAGCAGCTCCTCACCCGCCCGCTCGCGGCAGCTGAGTGTGGAGGCAGGAGACAGCCGCGGTGAGCCGCCCTCCTCACGAAGCCCTGCTGAGCCCCAGCGGCAGGGCAACAACCCTCGCCACAGCAGGGCTTTGCGAGGAAGTGGGCGGCTGCCTCCTGCCTCCCGGCTCAAGCATGGAGCTGGGAGGCAGGAGGCAGCCGCCCGCCGCCCCCCAAATCCTGGCACCCCAGGTGACCACCTAGGGTCGCCTAGTGGTAGCACCGGCCCTGTGCCTAGTGATGGCCGAAACTCCAAAGATTTGGAGTTCAGGCTCTCATCAGAGATGAGTTCTAAAGTCTGGTTATGTATTCAAACCTCTGGAATTTAAGTTGCAAATCTTCAGCTGGAAATCTCACAAGAGCAAGCATTCTCGTGAGACTTCTGGCAAGTCCCACTGCACCCAGAAACAAGAAGTGAGCAAACATATCCAAACACTTTAGGATATAAAGCAATAAAAAGTCGAGTTTCAGTCTAAAAATAGGTGATAATTCGGAGTATTCTATATATAGTAGCACATAGCAGCTTCAACCAAGGTAAGGGACCCAATGTGCTAGGCATCATACACACATGTAGTAAGAGTCAGTCCCTGCCCCAAAGAACATACCATCTAGGAAGGCAATGGGTGGGAAGAGAAATAGTAAGTGCCTTGACCAAGGTCACAGAGCAGGACAGTGGCAGAGATGGGAATACAACCTAGGATTTTGGCTTCCAGCCTAAGGCCTTAACTACTAGATACACTGCCTCTCCAGGTAGATTACTTTCCTCTTCAAATCAATTTACCTTCTCCCTAATCATCTGCGCATCCTCATTTTGTCCAGAGTTGGTCAGGAACCACAATTTCTGTTCCACAGAAAATTACATTTCAAACAAAACATTTTGACTTTTCCCATTGAAAAATTTTATCAGAAATTGACACATTTCCCCGAAACTTTTCAATTTTGACAAGACTGCATTTTTCAACTGAAAACTGTCAGTTAAAAATTTTCAACCAGCTCTAAGTATTAATTAAATTTGCTGGGGTCTTTTACAGGGATACAGGAACCACCAGCTACTGAAACCGTGAAAAACACATATTTAGAGCACACCATGCTTAATATTGATTCTGTTTTCTAAAAATCACTCCCATGCTCTTAAATAACTCTCCCAGGAGGGACAGCCAGGAAATGGGACTGTCCTAGAGAAAATAGGACAACTGGTCACTTTAACACAATGGTTAGTGGCTAGTAGCAGACTAGTAATGGCTAGTAGCAGGCGGGGAAGCTCTCACCACACCAGCCTAGGAGGAAGGGCAGCTGTTGGGGAGTGCTGCTTCCCCAAGCCAGGGAGAAGGGGAGCCTAATTTGCTTTTTAGCAAAATGGGGGAGCCGTTCCCCCATGCTGTAGGAGCAAATCCTGCTCACCATCAAAACTTTCTCCAGGAGATTGCAAAGGCAGCAAAATTAGTGTCCAGTTCTGGTCTCCACGATTCAAGAAGGATGTTGATAAATGGAGAAGGTTCAGAGAAGAGCCATGAGAATGATTAAAGGATTAGAAAACATGCCTTATAGTGATTTAGGAGCTCAGTCTATTTAGTTTAAAAAAGAGAAGCTTAAGGGGGGATTTGATTAGTCTATGAGTACCTACACGGGGCACAAATATTTAATAATGGGCTCTCAATCTACCAGAGAAAGGTCTAACACGATCCAGTGGCTAGAAGTTGAAACTAGACAAATTCAGACTGGAAATAAGGCATACGTTTTTGACAGTGAGAGCAATTAACCATTGGAACAACTTACCAAGGGCCGTGGTCGATTCTCCATCACTGACCATTTTTAAATCAAGATTCGAGGTTTCTCTAAAAGATCTGCTCTAGGGATTGCTTTGGGGAAATTCTATGGCATGGAGGTCAGTCTGGATGATCACAATAGTCCCTTCTGGCCTTGGAATCTAGGACTCTATGAGTGGGGTTCTACTCTGGGGAGGGGGTGCAAGAGGAAAGGGGACTAGTGAGGGAGGGAACAGCTCAACAATCCTGCGTGCTGTGTTCTCCAAGGCCTCTAGCCACTAGCAAGCAAAGCAGTGTCTCAGAGGTGGTTCTAAAGCCAGCTCACCTCCCTCCTCACAGTGTGCATGTGAGAGGAGGTAAGGAGAGTGGAGATGGGGGAGTCAAAGGAGATGCATGGCTGCTATGGAGGTTACAGCAACAGAGTGGTTCTGCTAATCCTCTGCCAGCTGGAGGGAAGGATTTTCCCCTTGGGTTTGGCAGGGGATGTGTATTTGCCACACAATGCATCCTAGAAAACTCCAAACAGCAGTATCTCCAGGCAGTGTCTTCCATGTTGCTCAAGCCATCTAAGTTCAACTGCTTCACTATTTTGCCATAGGTTGTCTAGGGTCATGAAACCAAACGCCTCCCAAAAGGCTATACCTTCTTATTCCTACCCTCTTTTTAGATTCCTTCACTCCAGGGCCCACAGCAGATGTCAGAAGGCTACAACATCTCTGCCTGCTAATCCTGCAACACCAACCATTATTCTTCAGTGGTGTTTAGTAGGCTAGAATTCCTCTCTCAACGTTTGTTATTTGCTTCCCCAGGATGGATCTTCTCCACACAGGGGCATGCACAAGTGGGGGCAAGCAGGGGCCCAGGCCTCCCCTCCCGCCCCCCAATAGTCATCTAAAAAAAGATGTATTTCTGCTCCAGCCCTGGACCCAGCCTCAGTCGCTGCCCCAGCCCCCGGCCACTGCTCTAACGTGCCCCTCCAAAAGTGGTCAAATTTAAATTCCTGTGCACACTCCTCTGGCTCCACAGATCAATGTATTTGCTCAGAGCAGCACAAGACATGAATGGGCTGCTTCCATGAGACTTTTTCCTTTCACTCCTTACAATTTAACAACAGCCCTTGGAGTGCAGCAGTCCCTATGCGATAATTATTTACCATAACGAGCCCAAATGTGGCTAGAGCAATGCTCAGCATCACAGCTGCACAGAACCAGCAATGTGCCCATTAATAACAACATTTCTGAGAAATTTTGTATAAATTTACTTTGGTCTGAAATTCAGGTCCCAAGTTCTTCATAATTTAAGTATTCTTCCTATACTCATAATGAAAACATTGTGCTTAGTGGTTTTCGTCTGAAAGGGTGATTGAAAAGGGATTAGGCAAATGCCAGACAGAACAGACAGACATGTGGAGCTATCTGCTTATATTCTCTTAGACTATAAATTCTTCACTAGGAATAGTGTCTGCAAAGTGCCATGAACATTTATGGGGCTCGACAAATGCATATCAGTAATTATTACAACATGTGGATCCGACACTGCAAACACTTACATGAGGAGTCCTATTAATAGGGCCTTATCACAGCAACACACATTATTATGTATTGGTACGACAGACAGTAATGCCTATAAATCCCAAATGAGGCCCCATTGTGCTATGTCATGGTTACAGGATTCACTGTACCGCTGTCCCCTCCCTGGTCTCTCTGAGTGCACCCCTCACGTGTCAGACCTTGTGACTTACTTATCACAAGTAATAAGCAGAACCTGGGTTACAGCACCCTGTGTATTAATCATGCTTACCCAGCAGGTCCGACTGAGTTCTGGCACCCGCAGTTCTTCACCTTTGGGAGTCTATGGCCAGTGGTGAATACCGTGACCGGAGAGCACTGGAATGGGTTACCTAGGGAGGTGGTGGAATCTCCATTCTTAGAGGTTTTTAAGGCCCGGCTTGACAAAGCCCTGGCTGGGATGATTTAGTTGGGGTTGGTCCTGCTTTGAGCAGGGGGTTGGACTAGATACCTCCTGAGGTCTCTTCCAACCCTAATCTTCTCTGATTCTATGACAGCCTTCTTAAGTCACGGCAGTGTTTCTGAAACATAAGAAACAAAGTATTTTGAGAAAAAAGGATTTTAAAACAACAAACGGCCTACACACGTCTATCTTATATAAAGACTTCCTATCCCCTTGTGTTAACCTAGGCAGCCCTAACTTCTCCAGACACCGCAGTGGGTGTCTGCATCTCAGTCTCGTCCCGCCCCCCAAACAACTCCCTCCCTCTCTTAAGAGCGTGTTCCTTTTCAAACCTGTCAGAGTTATTTTGCTCTGTGGTTCTCAGGCCTTTTCCCATCCTGGCATTGTCTCTTAACAATCCTAAAGTGTTTGCAAATAAGTGGTTTATCTTGAGCCATTCTTTCCTTTCTTGCTTGTTTCCCCTCCCCCTCCATCCCTCTACCCCCCCCCCCACCCCACTTATTAAACTATACCAGTCTAATCATACAGCAAACATCCCCATAGTCAGGTCGACATACAGTATTCACAAATTACTACAAAGGCCCGCAAAATCCATCACTGAGAGGTGTTGTGCCAATGCAGAGCAAGAGGCCGTTCCTGCTTCGAAGAGCTTACCATCCGAACAGACCAGAGAGACAAAGTGTGAGAGAAAGGGCAAGCGTGATTTCTGCACATTCGTTAATGTGTTCCAAATTTCAGACCATAGAAATCATAGGGCTGGAAGGGACCTTACGAGATCATCTAGTCAATCCCCCCATGCTGAGGGAGGAATAAAAACACCATAAAGTGGTGCTCTTAGGTTGAGAGTTGCTTGGAGAGTTAGGAAATTCTGAAGCATTCCCTAAAGCATTGTGGACTACACTAGGGGCGGGGAGCAATGTAAGGTACGCAACTTCAGCTACGTGAATAACGGAGCTGAAGTCGATGTACCTCTATCGACTTACCACGCCATGAGGACACCGCAGGGTCGACTGCCACCACTCCCCTGTCGACTCCGCTTCCACCTCTCGCCGGGGTGGATTACCAAAGTCGACAGCAGAGCGATCAGGGTTCGATTTATCGTGTCTACACTAGACTCAAAAAATCAAACCCCGAAAGAGCGATCGCTACCCGCTGATTTGGCAGGTAGTGTAGACCTGCCCCTAGATTTACTTTTTTACTGCTGACTGTGGGCAGGGTGAGGCCATCTGGAAAGGGCTCAGTGGACAGTTCAGGGAGAAATACAAACTCTCCCTGTATAAATTCACCAGACTAACTCCTAAACTCCTTGGCTTGAAAGTTCCTGTGCTGTATTATAGCATGATGCTGTTTAGGCAGTAATGTCATCCCATTGCATTGTGGCATCCATGACACTTCCCCAGAGATGCTTGTGCTCCTAGCCACCCACCCTCGAAGCACAGCTGGCAGGAACAAGCTTGGCAGAATGAGGAAGTAGCTGGTTAAAATGAGCTCGGAGTTCCAGGAAGCCAAACCCAGATAATAAGGAGAAAGGGGTCAGTAGCTTCCCGTCGTCACTTCAGATTGCTCACCAGCACTGGCATTTGCTGAATATTCTGGACCAAAGTGATTTGGGGGGTTAGCCCACTGGCCACTGTTTAAAAAAATAATGGAAACTGGTCAATGGAAATGCAAAGTGACAAAAACTCACCTTGCTGGTGTGCAGAGACTTCTGCCTTTTGTGTAAACCAATATTGTCTCCTGGTTTCCTTGCACGTCTCCATCTGTCTGCTTCCAGCTGTTGCCTCTTGTCTTACACTTAAGACAAGAGGCAAGTTCTTTGGGGCAGGGATCATCTTTGTTTGTACAGCCCCTGGCACAATGGGGTCCTGGTCCACTATGGTACTATGGTAATACAAATAATAAATACTTAAATAATAATACTTCAAGGTGATGCCACAGGCAGTTCTAGGTGTCTTTATTAAACATGTCAAGAATATTTCTGGCTGGAAAATATTTTGTCTAAATGATTTTCTGATGAAAAATGCCCTTGTTGCAAAGCTTTTCCACAACCATTTTTGATGCTTCGTCCCAATTTCGGACACATTTTTTTTTAAATGCAAAAAGTTTTTTCAGAAAGGAATTCCCTATTTGGCTGGCTCTAGTTGAGAGTCCAGAGTTACATGCTGGGGCTTTAAAGGGTGTTCTAAAGGGTGGCCCCCTTTAAAAACACAGGCGTTGCATGAATGTATTAGAGCAGAATCTGGCTCACTGAGCCTAGTGGTGACAGCATAAATAGACTGCATTCCTTCCTCTGTTATGAAGATGCAACCCCATGATTTGGCCCCCAACATCTCAAATCACCCCAAGGTGACTTAAGTGCAAATAGTGTTATAGATTTTTGCTTTCTATCACACCCCTAGAATTTTGGTTTGCATGTGTATTTGTGAAAATGAGCAACCTAATATATATTCGTAGGTGTTCGTGCAATAATGGGATTTGTTTCTGCTTCCCCCGGAGTCAGATGAAACTCCCATTGACATAATAGGGAGCAGGTTTGGGGCCATTATTGCCTTGTTGATTTCCTGCTAACATGTTATTGGGTTCCTATGGATTTACAGCCTGGAAAATATTGTATTTAACGACAGAAAAAGACAAAGTGCAGTCAATGTTTGTTCATCTGTGATGGATTTCCACTGTATTTATTTTTCCTACTCTCCTCCTAGGCTTTAGGTGTATTCAGAAAGTAACTTTGGTGAAACCTTTCATTACTTCCTAACCAATATTCTTTCCCATTTCATGAACAAATTAACAACAAATAACTGACTTCCTTCCAATCCCACAAAACACTTACAAGCCAGAGGTGATGCCGCAGGCAGTTTTAGGAAAGGTGTCTGTATTAAACATGTCGAGAATATTTCTGGCAGGAAAATATTTTGTCTAAATGATTTTCTGATGAAAAATGCCCTTTTTGCAAAACTTTTCCACAACCATTTTTGATGTTTTATCCCAATTTGGGACACTTTTTTAAAAAAATGCAAAAAAGTTTTTTTCAGAAAGGAATTCCCTATTTGGCTGGCTCTAGTTGAGAGTCCAGTGTCACATGCTGGGGCTTTAAATGTGTTCTAGTTGCCTTACATATTCACACACACACACACACACACAGAGACACACACACCCCATCACTTACATTCCTGAACCCCTGGTGACCCACTGAACAAGATCCCTCCTGAAACTCTACCCTCTTGCTCCACTTCCACATACCACCCTGCAAATACTGCCTTCTGTACAATTTACATGACAACCTTGCTGAATACCTGTTAGAACTGCTAAGCTCTTCTGTATTCATGATGGTGGCAAACTCTTCAACATCCCCCAGGAAACCCAAATGACGAAGCGGGTATTTTTACAAAGAAACTAAGAAATCTTTAACTGCCTCCAAATCACTCAGTTTAGAGGCCAATAACAGGAGCAGAGAGAAATTCAGAGGCGTACAATAAACAAATGGGAAAAAGAAATACAAGCAGATGAGATCCAAGGTGGTCCAAGTTCTGATGGCAGATCAAGGCAGCAGTGAGAAATTCAGGGAGGCCATGCAAGGAACAGCAGGGGACAAGGCTCCTACACCAACAGTGTCAAGAGGTAGATGGTGCTCCCACTTAGGGTTAAATTGCACCCATTTTGGCAAAGCCCTGTATTGCAGGCTGTACCAGCCCTGGGAGAGAGCTGGGCAGGAGCGGGAGGGGGAGATTAGGGATGGATTGTACACCATCCTCCATGAGTGCCCTGGAATACAGGGAATCTATGGAGCCTTCTCCTTACAGTGCACTCAACCCTCTCTCTGGGTCACGGCAGGGGGCTGGCATGTCCCTGTCTTCTCTAGGATACCTCTCCCCTCTGCCTTGGGAATGGACTGTCCCACCCTTTGGGTCTTGACTTCTTGGAGTCTTTCCAATGACTTAATGGGATTTGGGTCAGACTCTTAGTTTCTAATGAGAGGTGCTACCTGTTAAGCAATGAAGAACTGAGCAGGGAAAAATAAGAAACAAACGGAAAACAGCAATGAACCCAGAGGGGTGGCAGCTGTCTAAATGAGGGGAGAGGCATGCAGAAAGTTAGGATCCTATGGTAATTTGCAACTGATAGAATATATCCTTAGCCAACCCCAATTTAACCCAGATTTCTTCTAGAATAAAACCTCCCTACAGTATTGTCTGCTCCAGGTGATGTTGTAAAGTCATCAGGTTTAATGCAGATTGCGCAATGGGGTTGCATAAGATAACTTCCATGGAGTCAGCTTTTTTGGAGGTGTTATGTATGTGTCAGGTTAATTTGAGCTAGATGAAAGGTAGAGTTTTTTTAAGAGCACACAGCTCCTGTAATATTAAATGCTAGCATCTACCAGATTGGTCATTAATAAGGTGTAATTGTATATAATAAGGGGCGTGTGAAACACTTAAATAAAGTACTAGGGAGAGCTAGGGCACTCACATCCAGCAGTGTCCGAACTGTAAACTTGACTAAACCAAACAAATGCTGACAAATGTATTAAGAGAGATAAAAACTTTGCTGAGGGATGAGAACGATCTTGGTTAAGTCTGAAATGTGTCTAATGGTAAGAGACACTCGGGGACATGAATGACTCTCTTCCTTCCATAGCATGGGATTTGGGGGGTGATGATAGGTAAGATTCTGAGGAAGGCGACCCAGGAGAAAACGAAGACTGAAGGGAATGGGGGACAGCTTGAATGGTCCAGAGAGGTGGAGTTTATTTGCAAGTCAGAAGGGCTTCAAATGCCTTGTACATCAGGGAAAAACCTTGCTGCATCCCTCGATGAGAGGCTAAACAATACAGCCGCCGGGAAGGTTGGCTCAAGGCACTATTCTGCCATGATCGCTTAGGGGGAGATCCTCAAAGGCACAAAGGGTAGACAGCCCCCCCACACACATTAAATGTCAATGGAAGTTGAGTGTTGTGACACTTCCCAGGGGTACCCAAGGTTGTGAGGCATCTCGCTACCACCTGCCCTTAGCATGAGGAAGACTTGTCTGTAACTACCATGGGTCAGCGCCCCAGCTCCACCGGCCTTGGGGAACACAAGCACTCCCCTCTAGGCCTGCGCAGGCCCCACTGTCCCTCTGCAGGTTAGCAATAGGCATACTCCAGCCACTGTTCCATTGGACACTTGTAGTAGTCACAGATTCACTGCTTCCAAAGAGACAGTACCCCCAGCCTACCAATTTCACCTCGGATCACCGTTCTGCTTAACACACAGTGCTTAGGTATGTTTATAGTGAAGACAAGTATGGGTTATTTAACAGAGAGAAGAAATTCAATAATAGCAAGTAGAAGTATTGGAAACAAATTGCTGCATGTAAAATAAAATTATAACACACACTTTAGAGCCAAGTCTTAATTAACAAGACACTCTTATGTCTGAAGTATTACTCACCTGTGCTTTCCAGCCAGGCTATGATCTTCCATTCATGAGACAATCACACCATTAGCATGCCTCCTCTGGAAAAGACCCAGGGTGACTATTTGCATCCCCAGATATTTCAGAAAAACCCATTGTCCTTATTCATGTGCAGCAACCTGTTGGTTGTTTTTTCCTGCATACTCTTTTTTATAGCTTTCACCATCTTTTAATCAGTATCTGGCTCAGTGTCCAAATAGGCCTCCACTGGGAAGCAGGCAACACACAATCCACGTATCACCACATAGGGAGATAGGCATCAGTTACCGTCTGCCTGAAAGGAACCTGTCTGAGGCACGACAAAGGGTCCTGTGGCACCTTATAGACTAACAGAGGTATCGGAGCATAAGCTTTCATGGGTGAATACCCACTTCGTCGGATGCAAGCAGTGGAAATGTCCACTGGATGGAGATGTCTGAGGCATGTCATCTCCTGGTGACCCATCTTACCTCAAGAATATAATTTTCTATAGATACGTTACTTCTTAAGTAGTATCTGTATGTACATTTTGCAACAATTATGACAACCAGTGGGCTACTGGCTCTCAGTAGAGATCCCACATGCAGCCCTAATATGTATACACCTGACCCAGGGGATCCATGTAAAACCCTATGCATCCCCTGTGCCCTCTACCAGTTGGCATCAAGAGGCCCCTGGATCACAGGTGTCTAGCTCCTGTTCATGCCTTTGACAAGCTCCTCCTGAAGGCGTTTGTGGGAGGGTCTTGAGGTTTTTTTCCCCTATCTATGTGAACTGAGAAAACCATTCATGTAAGTGATGGATATTTGGCCAAGGTCTTTCAGAGGAGCATTCCTGCAGTGCCACGGGGCCTGAGGGCAATGTACATTTGTACGGTTGCAGTTCTACTCGTCAGCCACAATGGAGTCTCCCCATCATGCCCATTTATCAAAGAGGGATGCCAGCTGCGGCAGGTCA
This sequence comes from Macrochelys suwanniensis, assembly GCA_033296515.1. NCBI lineage: Eukaryota > Metazoa > Chordata > Testudines > Chelydridae > Macrochelys > Macrochelys suwanniensis. Next base: position 242,495,309 of record CM065776.1, read on the forward strand.
GCACTGGGTTCAATAGAACATAATTAAAGAGGAGAGAACGGATTACATTGAAGAGAGATTAAAATAACTCAGTCCCTCAGAAGAATCCACCCCTGGTCCTCTCACCTGGCTGACATCTTTTCTTCACAGAATCATAGAAGTGTAGGACTGGAAGGGACCTCAATAGGTCATTTAGTCCAGTCCCTTGCACTCATGGCAGGACTAAGTATTATCTAGACCATCCATGGCAGGTGTTTATCTAACCTGATCTTTAAAATCTCCAGTGACGGAGATTCCACAACCTCCCTAGGCAATTTATTCCAGTGCTTAACCACCCTGACAATTAGGAAGTTTTACCTAATGTTCATGGTTTCTAGACCAACCAAGACAAACTTCTTACTGCTTCAGGTTCATAGAGTCATAAATGTTACGGCCAGAAGGGACCATTGTGATCATCTAGTCTGACCTCCAGGCTCTAGGATTGCACTCAGATGCCTGCCCCTGAACATCCATCCTTTGCGCCACTCATTAGGTTCAGACCAGTACATGTTGAATGGGAATCTGAGGCTGCGACAACACTACAAGCAAGGGCTGTGGATCCCTTGCTTGTGTACGCGTACTCATGCTAGCTGTCACGGAGCTAGGCACGAGTATAAATAGCAGTGTGGCCGTGGAAGCCAGGCAGCAGAGGCAAGGCTGAGCCATACCAAGTACAAACCGGCCTGAAAACGGCGGGCACATACTCAGTAGGGTGGCCGCCCACTGCCACATCCCCAGAATACTGGACATTCCGGTACTTCTGGGAATGGCGTGGGCCTGCCCCCACCAGCATGACCTCACATGCACATGCAGCGAGATCACACTGCACAGAGGATGCCACTTTGAGAGGGCACTTCCCCGCCCAGGTCGTCCCACAGGGGGCAGAGCAGCACACTCTTCAGAATGATCTCTCCCATCTGGGATACCAGACGAAACCACAACCGGTTATCTCTCAGGACCAGACAGGGATCAAAACCATCCAAAAAAGAGGACTGTCCAACTTAAAAATGGATGAATGGCCTGCCTAGTACTTGGCACATATCAACCGTTCCTCCACTGCCACTGCCTGTGATACTGCGGCTACTTTACTATTGATACTTGCACTAGGTCTCATCAAGCTATCGTAAGTAGTTGTACATGAGCAGAGAATTCACACCCCTTGCTTGTAGCGTAGACATACCCTGAAGGGAACAGTGGTTAGCATCTGTAATGTCAGAGGGTGATTATCATACATGGGCCTTACAAGCGATCTGAAAACAGCCCACCCGGGTAGTGATAAGGTCTGAACGCCAGCCTGAGAAGTTTAGCTGTGATGGGACAGGGCTGCCAGATTCATAGCTGAAGAGAGAAAATATGCATTTCAAGCAAGTTTCCCATATGCAAACAGAAGGCAGTTTAAGCAAGCAAGCAGATTAACTTTAAACATTTAATGTAAACAATCTAATCCCAAATGGGCCCAGCCCAAGAGTTCTGCTGTATCACCAAAACGGGATAGGAGGCAGAGGGTTTGGGATTCAGCTGGTACAAAACTGCCTTTGGATTTTGCATTGGAGACAAGGTCCCATTGCAGCATGCTGGCATTTTTCTACATTTGTTTGTTTAAACAGCTAATTGCCAAATTCCAGCCCTGCCAGAGAACAGCATGTGAAAGAACCTTTCCAAACCAGGCTCCAAAGGGCAAGCTAGACTTCAACTGTCACCATAAACCTAGAAGTCGGTTGGGTTCACATAGCACACTCCCTTCCTTCTAGTCTCTGCTTGATGTTTTCCAAGGTGCTAATAGCACTTGGATCCCTTTTTGAACCACAAGGTGTTTACTGTACCAACCACGGGAACACATTTCTTTATGAATGTCCCTGCCCATTCAGAGCAAATATGCACACTGTCTGTTTTTGAAGCGTCAGTGTGCTTCCTTAATTAACAACAAAAATCATAAAAAGTTATCCTCCAATGTCTTAATAGGATTTTATATTGTTATTAGTTTTAAAGTATCCTGGCAACAGAATAACACAATTATAGTGTTGCCAGCTATGCACACGCCTTTGGTTAGGATTTGTCAGCATTTTTTCATCATGAATCCTTCTTTTTTGGTAGAGTGAGAGGGAGTGGGAAATTGATAAAATCGCTTGCACTAATTCAGTCTGGACTGAAATGTGGAATATGATGTTTCAACATAGAAGCTGCTTCTTTATTAATCCAACTTTTTAAAAAAAAATTAGTCTTAACCATTTATGATCCTGATTTTTAAGATTGCATTTATATTTAATTTGAAGTCATGGTAATTGCCTGCCTACATGGCTAGTTAGGTGTCTAACTACTGTGACAAAGTTCCTCCTCTACCTTGGTGAGTCCTGCGCTTATTGGCGGATTTTGATCGCCTCAGAGATCTTCCCTCTGGTAGAACCCACAGTCAAATTCCTCCTGTGTCTGATCAGGAGTTGGGAGGTTTGGGGGGAACCTGGGCCCGCCCTCTACTCCGGGTTCCAGCCCTGGGCCCTATGGATTGCAGTTGTCTATAGGGTTTCCTGTAACAGCTGCGTGACAGCTACAACTCCCTGGGCTACTTCCCCACAGCCTCCGCCCAACACCTTCTTTATGCTTACTGCAGGACCTTCCTCCTGATGGTCTGCTGATGCTTGTACTCCTCAATCCTTCAACTCTTCTCCCTCTCAACTCCTTGTGTGCCTCTTGCTCCCAGCTCCTCGCACGCAACACCACAAACTGAAGGGAGCTCCTTTTTAAACCCAGGTGCCCTGATTATCCTGCCTGTCTTAATTGATTCTAGCAGGTTCTTCTTAATTGGCTCCAGGTGTCCTAATTAGCCTGCCTGCCTTAAATTGGTTCCAGAAAGTTCCTGCTTGTTCTAGTGCAGCCCTGCTCTGGTCACTCAGGGAACAGAAAACTATTCATCCAATGGCCAGTATATTTGCCTTCTATCAGACTTCTGTACCCCACTTGTCTGGGTCTGTCACACTACTTATCTGAGCGCACACTTATTGGGAATTGAGCATGCTCAATGTCTGAACAGATCGCACAGGTGCCGTTGTAAAAATCTGGGCCAACAAATACATAGGAACAGGGCCCTTCAGCTCAGCATACGGACTGGCTAGAAGCATGTGGTGCAACAGTGAAAGACTCAACAGTTGAAAAAGTGAAGAACTCTCTCACCACAGTCAAAAAATGTGCATACATGGCTGATGAATGCACTGATGCAAATGAGCATCAAGTATTAAGTCATTGTGTACGTTATCTTGATGTCAGTGGTAGGCCAGTAGATGTATTTCTAGATGTTCAAGTTATAGAAGACACATCAGCTGCATCTGTGACAACCCACATCTTAGAAGAGTTAAATGCTTGTCAATTGGACCCCAAACAGATGGCTGCTTGTGCATTTGATGGAGCTGCAAACTTCTCTGGAAAACATGGTGGAGTACAAGCTTTGCTCAAAGAAAAGTGTAACCCTAATCTCTCCTATACACACTGCAGAAGTCATCTACTCCAACTAGCACTAGTATGAGCTGCAGACTCTTCAAAAGACATTTTAAAAGCTATAAATTTAATGTCTTCGTTATATTATTTTTTCAGCAAGAGTCCAAAAAGACTGAATATCTTGGAAAATATAGAAGATACACTGGGACTGAAGTTCAAATTAGTCCAACCTGGGAAAACCCTCTGGCTTTCTCATGAGTGATCCTTGGCTGTTGTCTTAAAATTACTCCAGCCATTATTACTGGCTTTGGAAAGTATCTGCTAAGATGGGATGGATCTAAGTAGTGAGGCTGGTGAATTACTTTTGATACTACATTAGGAGAAGACTATTGCCATTCTCTCTCTTGTAAGTCTACTGTTGAAACCACTTGGGTCATTAAACAATGCCATCCAGGCATCTGCTACAATAGTAGTAGATCTTTGTCCAGCAATAGAAGCTACATTTGGATCAATCAGAGAGCTATCCATTGAAAAAGTACTGGAAGAAGCAAAGACTTCAGTCAAGAAGTTGACTAATTAAGGCATTTATATTGAATCCTTAAGTGAAGAGGACAAGAAGTGTTTGTTAAGACAACTGAAAAAGTACACAGACTTGATTCTTAAAAATCTACAACACCGACTTCTAGATTCTACTCAACCTCTACGTAGCTTTTACAGATCCCTGTCCTATAAAACACCGACAGTTGAATGGAGTGAGGCACTACCAGCAATGGGGCTGCCATGTGCTCAGGACATAATAGAGAATTTGAACACGTTTGAATATCATATGACGAATGAAGATTTGACTTCAACTTCTTTTTTATCGTCACTAGTGGCTCGACCCAATCTTTGTGTTCTGTTTCCTGGGATGAAAGAAGTAGGAATTCATCTCTTGATACTCCCAGTAACAACAGCTATAGTTGAGCATTCTTTTTCATCATTGAATAGAAGTTTGTGTTCTGAAAGACGTCCCCTTCTGCCTGATCATGTGAATGAACTAATGAGCATATCAATTGAAGGAATGGAAGTACCAGACACATGAGAAGCCACCAAAGATGAACACATTGCATTCAAGAAGTTCATTAACAGAGTTGTGCAAAATTATAACAAGAAACCAAGAAGGATGAAGATGTAGTGCTTTAATTTGTGTGATGATTTTAAAACGAGTTAAATCTAATAAAATGGTCATGAAACATTTTTCAGTTTTTACTATGGTGCCATACAGCCCACCTTCACCCTTACAGGCTCACCCCTCATCGGCCCCGCCCCCCTTCCTCCCCCAGAAAATTCGAACACCCTCCTCCCCCATTTCAATTCCTGGGGAAAACACTGTGTCTCACCAGTATTAAATATTTATATTGACACATAGAGGCCTCAATCAGAATAAGAGCTCTATTGTACAGACACATAAGACACATTCCTTGCAAAACACAGGCCCTGTCCTGAATAGTTTGCAATTTAAGACTATCTCGGTACTCTATGATTTACACATGCATCTTAAAAATAAAACAATGCACTAAACGTAAATGATTCCTGGTGCCTGATGCAAAGATACCTGGTGCCCAGAGTAGATGGAGCACAGAGTGCTGCAAATAGAAATAGTCAGTTTAAAAGAAACGGGGGTGAATGCTTCAAACAGCCAGTTGTCCAGAGAACACCTAAGATGAGCACAATTTCAGCTGCCTGGGCCACACATAACACAGCCAGAAAGGATGGACAACTTATAACCACGGCCTGAATTACTTACTGTGTTGAGCAGCACCGATTATTATGCATGTGAGGGAGCTTGTGGGCTATGTGGAAGAATCTTGGAAGTAATTGAACCAGCGGTTTTCACAATTTATGACCGTGACAGATGCGGAGTTAATGAACAGGGCAGGGAAAGTGACCTTATTGGGAACTCTCACTTGTATGCTTATACTAGGTGTCTTCAGTAGTTTTTCACTCTGTCCAACAGATAGGGGAGATTTCCACATAGTCATGGTGCAGTTTCAAACTGATAGTGTTCCCAGGAACAATGACAACAAAAGATTTATTTCCCATGTGAACATGCCTCCCTTGATGAAGGAGATGGATGGCCTGGACGTGTAGAATGGAGTCTCTTCCCATGGGGGAAAGATGCAGTCCTCACATAGAACAAACAAAAAGTACAGTTTTGTTTTCTTTGTTATTGTCACAAGTGATATAACATCTCTCTCAGGCATGGTGTCCCGTCAGCAATTGGGACTGACACTTAACCTGTGTATTACAAAACAGGATTTGACAAAGCACATATTCAAGGAATATATTAATTTGTTTAGCAGGTCAGGGAAGTTACCAAAAATGCATTAAATAATCTTGGGCCAGATTCCCTGTTTTGCCCCAGCCCTTTTGCACTAATTGTGCAGCACAATGGGACTGGAAAGCAGCTGGAGCTGGATGGCACAGAATTCCCCTGGCATGGGGAAGCTCTCAGCTGGCACAGAGCCTAAATAGCCAGCCCTTGCACCAACCATTTCCCACTAGCACTTATCCCCAGCATAGGGGTTGAGGAGGGGCCATGGCTGGAGCATGCTGCATTCTGGCAATGCTCGGCTGGCATATGGTTCCTTAAGGACCATTGCCAGCTGACATAAGTTAGAGCCACCTCAAGGCTCCTTTAACCTACACTGGGGCCTATAGTGGCACAGAACTGCCTTGACAATCAGGGAACCATAATCAGATCGCTGACAGACCGCTCTTTCTTCTGCCACACCAAGCAGAAACACATCACAGCAGAAAACTGGGGCTATAAAAGAAAGACGCACAAACTGTCCTATGTGCCACTATACCACAGCTTCAGGGATATAGGCACTTTAAAGCCCCACAGCAAAGAATCTGGGCCCTTAAAAGAGAGATTCCCAACCTATCCTGCGCAACTGTACCTGAGGCCCTGAGGGGTCTAGGAAAGGCAAAGCCTCAAATGCATGGATGTACTTGAAAGCTGGGAATAAAATATCAAATGAGTAAGTCTGCTGAAGATAGTATTAAAAAAATTGGATCTCTCCACTCGTGCTCCGATCCCAAAGAAGCAAACTCCAGTGTCATCATCATATGCTGCACCAACCAGACTTGCTGTCCTGCCAGAGAGGGCAGGTGCCAAACTCTTCTCCATTCTGGATGTATCATACGATGTTTGGGCAAATCCCTGTACTGAGGGAAGCTCATGACTATGCCCATTTCTCACTCTTTTTTGGCAGTCACTCTCTGAACACCTATGTTTTGCAATTAGCTCAGAATTATGCCCTGGAATTTTATGCAACTCCTGTATGGCACTGACAGCACAGGGGCATGTATTTACCACACCAGGTTGAACAGTTCTGTGCATGCCCATAAGAAAAAAAAATACACTGATTTCACTTTTAACTTGTTGCACTGTGAAATGCAGTGTGATGCGAAATGGACCGGCTGGGTGAGTATTTCTAAAATTTTAATTCTAAGGCCACCAGTGGAGCATGGCTGAAGTTTGTTAATAAAACAAATGATTACTAGATACCACTTGCCCTAAATATGCTGCAGAGTAGACTGTAAAGGTAAAATGGAATGAATAACATGCCATTTACACAACTGTATTGGATATTGATTTTGGTAGACCAGATTGGCTCTTTATAAGTAGGGTGACCAGATGTCCCGATTTGATAGGGATAGTCCCGATTTTTGGGTTTTTTTCTTATATAGGCTCCTATAACCACCCACCCCCGTCCCGATTTTTCACATTTTCTGTCTGGTCACCCTACCTGTGGCGGGACTCTGTCCTTCTCTCCCTGCACCTCCTCCCCACACATTCGGCCGCTCTCCTTGGCAGTGAGGTGGGGAGCGAGATGGAGCCACTTCTGCCTGAGAGAGCCTGGCTGGTAGGCAGCAACGGCTCACTCCCTGCCCAGGCTCGGCTGCCGGGGAAAGGGGCTGAGCAGGCCGGGGAGGGAGGGTGGGTCCAGCTCTCTCTTGGCCACTGTCCCCGGCAGCTGGGCCTGGGCAGGGGGCTGCCTGGTGTTGCCTACTACCCTATTATCCTATTACCCTCCACCCCCGTCCCGATTTTTCACACTTGCTGTCTGGACACCCTATTTATAAATCATTCCAGTCTATTGGGTACTTCCATAATGTATGAACTTTTAAAATGAACTGGCTAAAAGTAGATAGATTGGAATGATTTGGGGGGTAACTAATGTGCATCTCTCTCTCTCTCTCTCTCTGATTATATCTACCTACCTAGAAGTTATCCTAACTACTAGTCCACTTAAAAGGCTGACGTGAATGAGGAAGACCTGTTTTGGTTTTCATTGTTAAACCACTATCCTGAGATATGAAGGGCTTCCAAGCTCTTTAGGGTATGGAGGACTGTCTTTTTGTTCTGTTTGTACAACACCTAACACAATGGGGTCCTTCTCCATGACTGGGGCTCCTAGCTGCTACCCCAATAATAAATAAAAATAAAATAAATAATAAATAATCATAATAAATGTATTTGTTATAGGCTATTAAAAATCATTGTCCTTCAAAACTTCTAGCTTCATGAATTTAGCATCTCTTGATGCAAAACTTCCCCATTCTTTTACTACTGCTGCCACCAATAATGGGATCTTTCAGTGAGATCAGGCCTTTCAGCCCAAAGAATTTCCAAGTTGTTGGGTTTTTTAATGTCAACTGATGTGAACAGGAATCTCGTCTCACACATCCCAGAAAATATTAGCCAGCTCTGGGAGGAAACTCGGCTTAAATTTAGCAGTATATTAGTACAGAAGAGTTTAGGACAGGGAGCAGAGAAGACTAGCATGAGGTTAATAGGAGGCAACACTCATTCTGCTCTGCAGTGTTTTCTGGAAACTCACATCAGCCAAAACTTTCATGCTTGTGAAGTTAGGTAACTAAATCCATTTTTAGGCACCTGATTAAAAGGGCTTTATTCTGAGAGTTGATGAGCGCCCTCAGTTTCCACTTACAAGATCATATACCTATCTGTTGAAAGTCACGCCCTTTCTGGAATTTAAAGCTCCAAAATCAAAGCAGAAAACAGATCCAGAAGCCCCGATGGGATTCTTGAAAGAAATGTGTAAGATCCATAGATTTATAAGGCCAGAATCCATTGTGATCACCTGTCTGACCTCCTGCCTAACACAGGCCACAGGATTTACCTGAATTAATTTCTGTTTGAACTACAGCATATCTTTTAGAAAAATAGCCAATACTGATTTAAAAAACAGCCAGTGATGGAGAACCCACCACAACCCTTGGTAAGTTTTTCCAAAGGTTTTTAACCCTCACTGTAAAAAAACGTGTGCATTATTTCTAATCGGTATTTGTCTAGCTTTAATTTCCAGTCGTTGAATCTTGTTATACCTTTGTCTATTCGATTGAAGAGCCCATTATTGTCAAATTTCTGGTCCCCATGTAGGTACTTATAAACTGTGACCCAGTCACACTTTAACCTTCCCTGTGAAACTAAATGGAGTGTACAGCTCTATATAAAACATCCCTTGTGCCACTTCCTCTGATTCACATTAGAGATATAGTTAAAATGGGTTTTCTAAAAACATGATTATAAGTCCCTCAATACCTTCCTTGAGCCCTGAGATCTGTCACCTGGAAATTCTCCAGGAATATGTTAACATGCCTTCTCCCATGCGAGCAATAACTCATGCAATGGGAGTGTTTGAAGTGTCCTGACAGGAAAGTTTGAACCACAGCCAAAGAAGCTTTCACTTCCAAAAGGCCAGATTTGAGAGGTACTGTGTTAGTTCTAGTCACACAAGGTAAGCAGTTTGGACTTGTCAACCATCAGTTAGCGAAAACAAATCCTGTGTTTCAACCAGAGATTGGCTAAAGCTGCAAAATTCTGATCTGCAACAGAACTTTTCCCAGACTTTGTGGTGGGACTAGACACTGCTGCTAGGTTCAGATCTGAGGTTTAGGTCAGGACCCGTTTCATAATTCAACATGATTTTCTGTATTCACCAATTAATACAAATAGGTATGTAGCAATGCAATATATAGTTTCATTTGTATTACAATCTTTTTTGCATAATACCAGTTATGTCTGTGAGCATGGGTGGATAGAGAACACACATAATAGGCTATAGTTATGGCTTGGAAAATATACATGCAAAAGAATTTCCAAAGGGTCAGACCTCAGCACAAGCAGGAATTGCAGTCCCAGAAAGTAAGTTAACACTTTGCAGGGTGGATCCAATATTTGACATTTGAGCTATGTCACTGAGGATTTGATTGGTCAGGTAAGTCACATGGGATTGTTTCTGCTACATGATTGGATGAGTGTGCAAGAGCTTTTGGCACATGTACAGATTTTAAATTTGGTTTCCTCAGATACACCCACAAGCAATGTTGACATTAGCTTTCCACTAACAACTGTGCCAGTAAAAATTAGTTGCTCAAATATTCTCGGAAAGTGAACACGAAAGTGGTGCAAGCTATAATGAAAGAAAATCCATTTAAAACTTGGCCCACTTCTGATGACTACGCAGTAGATAAAGTACGCTGAGATGCTCTTGTGAAGGGCATTGCCCAAGTTCCGAATGTTACTATTTCTCTTAAAAGTCATGATATTAAAAGCAAAGCTGGAGAAACTTTCATTTGCTTCAGTCTTTGTTAAAAATAAATGCTGATAAAAATGTATATTGCTGCTGTAAAACACCTTGTGAAGGATACCGTATATATTTCAATGGATTTTTGTTCTGTCTGTATGGAAGTATATTGCTGAGAGTTGTTTCCCCTTCTGTCATGTGACCATGTTAAAGAATCACAGAAAAAGGCACTTTCTGCTGACACTGAACAAGGTTCTTTGCTAGAATAAGAAAAACAGTTTTATTCCCAGAGCTGTTCTCTCTCGCTCCTGTGTTCACTACAAGGCTTCTGCCTCGCGCCTTCACCAACCCCACAATCCTGCCTGATTTCCTGCTACATTTTTAAAGGAACAGCACACATATCTCTAGAGATATTTCATCTAGCCATTCAGACTCATATCTTGAATCTCCTTCAACTTGTTGACTGAATTTTATGTTTGCTTTCTGAATTTGTATTTATACCTGTCCCTCCAGACACAAGGATTTAATGCAACAGATACATATTCTGAAGAATTCACAAGTACTATGGCTGGATTTTTAAAGGGTGCAGCTATTTTAATGACCATTAATAACATTCGTAATTATAGATGTTAAGGTAACTATGGGGGTGATAAACCTCAGTTACTGGTAGGAGTCACTTTTACTCTTGGGAAGTGCTGAGATACGACAGTGATGACAACCAATGTAAGGACCTGGATAGATAGATAGATGGGAAATCTACCTTCCAGGTACAGCATTGCACAGTTAGCTACATGCATTAGTCAGCAGGGGTGGTTGGCTTTTCCTGAAGCATTAGGCATTGGACACTGGATTTGAGAGGCTAGTCAGCTGATGCAGCATAGCATTCCATCATCTACATTACAGTATGTTGTGATGCTGTCACTACTTGTGTGTTGCAGAATGATTGATGAGAGACTGCCCCATCCTCCCCCTCCCCAGAGAGAAATGGGTTTAAGCAATTTGCTGGATGCCATCCACTAATGAGTAGAGTATGCTTGTCCTGAACAATTTAAATGAGAAGATGATGACCGGCTTCTAAGATTTGATTTTGACAAAAATAAAGCCAAACATAATAATGCTGTTCAGATTGTCGCTTCTCTGAAGCACTACATTTCTGTGACCACAGAAGTAACTTTATTTTATGTATTGAAGTGCAGACACACTAAAAAGCACCTCCGCCAAGCTCTAGGCAGCTTGACAAACCATTAAAAACACAGTCCATAAGAAAACCAGCAAATGGCAGAACAGTGGGCAAAATCGCCCCAGAGAAAAGTCAATAGAAGACATAACAATGCATATCTTCGATTCCCAAACCCACCTACTTGAGTCTGTGCAAATAGGTGGAGCTTGCAGGGTTCCCTGAAAGTCAGCAAGTTCATGTTGCTTTGAACCAATGGGAAAAGGTGAAGGCTCAAGAAGCCATAATGGTGAATACTCTGCCAGCTGACTCCTCCCTTTCTCAATCAGCTTCTGGAATCTCCTGGCTCCTTCTTGTCAAGTTCCCAGCCCTTTGCCCCATGCCACCTCTTTCTGGCTCTTTGGTCCACTACCATGTCCTCCCATTGGAAGAACTCACTTCTGCCATCCCTGTGCAATTAGCTAAACTTTTCAGGACTAGCGATGAACATTTTTAGGCTGCAAAAATTCTTCATAACTCATGAGGGACTAGGGTGCTCCCATTGGTTAAAAATGAAACACATTTAAAGTACAATGTACTGAGAAAAGTGACTATGCACAGAAAAAGGCACTTTTCTTACTTAAGTACAAATCCTGTATATGTTCAGAGTCCTGTATGTTCTATGAAAGATAATGGAGGAGCACAGGTGTAATCAAAAGGATTATTTTATCTCCCTTATGGTTAAATAGGGATAGCTGAAAACTGAATTTGCTCTGAAGTCTTTAGTCTTGGTCATGAAGTACACCCCAGGAAGAGCCCACCTTGGTTTTCAGATTCCAGGTTGAAATTAGAGGGGAGGAGGGCAAATTGTATCTAAAAATCATTGAGAGAAAATAAAATAATAGATTAAAGGGAAACACCCATGAAGGTTTTTAGATTAAAACTACAAAGTGCTTTATGCAAGGATTTTGCACTGCAGGATTTCTGTAAAACTTATTCACCCTATTTATTTAGAAAAGGTAATGTCCAAACAACCATCAACAAGTAGAATAATAAAGAAAGAACAAAAGTAAAGTCTCCATGAGGGCACGTGCAGTCTGTATCCCCACTGACATTCTGCACTGAACTCCAAGGACAAAATGGTTACTGACCTCCACATCCATAGAGACAGCAGAGAAATTTAAAGATGTGACACACAGTACACAAAAGGAATCACAGTTGCATACATCACAAATTTCTTTTCTTCTTTCACGCCATGACAAGTTGAAGGTAGTATTTTATTCAGCATCGTTTGTTTGCTTATCGTTGGAAAGCTAATTGTTTTTATTGTTGGTTTTATGTGTCTAGATGCTTTTGGAGAACAGGTGCCTAATAAATATAAGCTGTTATTCTTATTAGAAACTCAGGCTTGTCATCATTGCGTGTCTTCCCCATAGCCTTAGAGAAGCATCCACATGAAAAGGAACTCGGTGGTGTAGAGCACAGCTGCAAGAAAGATTTTGGGCTTCTTTGGTACACCCAACCCAAGTCCAGAATTGGAATAACAACAGCTGATTGCAAACATCATAATCCATTCCTGGAAATGGTTGTTAGCACATTTCAAGCTATCATTAGTCATCGACTCACCTTCATTAGCTTGTGCCCGGAGGAAAACTCAGCACTGTTGACTTGCAATGCACCAGCTGTATCAACAACCTGGGAGTCTGGACTTTCACAGCGTGTGGTTTCTAGGCTTACCCACAACATGGGCCAATCCTCAGTTGCTTCCCATGCACGACTCTCATTGAAATCAATGAAAGAGTATTGTGCAAGGACTGGCTGCAGGATCGGGCCCCATGATCCAGACAGTACTGCCAGAATGACATTGAAGGAGGGGGGAAATGTTTTGCATCGAGGGATCCACAACCTATCACCCCGCTCCTCTTACTCCCCAGAAGCGTACGAACTCCTGTAGTTACAAAGGTGTATATGGGAAGTGGGGGAAATCTCGTTCACCTCACTCATTTACAAGTTCCCATCTTGACACAGAGCACAGTCCTGAAGTTCTCTCCTGGAAATGAAAGGTTTGCAGGAGAAAAGACTTCAGGACTCGATACGTTAAAGAGAACTTTGAAGGGCTTTTGGTGCTGCCAATTGGGCTGCACCCTCCAATCTCCGAGGCCTGGGTTCCATTCCCAGCTCTGATACTATGTGATTCTTGGACAATTCTTTAAACGTTTATGAGCCTCTCTTTCTCTTCCCATATTTTTCTGGCTTATCTATTTACATTGTAAGCTCCTTAGGGCAGGAACTGTACCTTACTGGGTGTTTGTGCCATTTACAGCCAATGGGCTCCGCTCTAGGGTCAGAGTCTCTGTGCACTAGTGGAATGCAAATAACACTGCTCTACAGCCAAAATGCTTCTGAAATAAATGTAGTCAAACTTTACTAATTCTGGGTCACTGAGAACGAAAATGATGCTTAAAATTGTTGATTGGCTCTAGTTTTCAAGACATGCTATTGGGTCAGTATATACGACCGTTGACTTGGGAATGGCGGAGGATAAGTGAGTTATAAAGGGAAGGGATCTCAATTTAAACCAGAAATGACTAAAATACATCTTTGACTGGCTCTATGAATAAATCTATGACTGGGTTTGGACAGTACTTGCTTTTTAGGCAAAACAATGAATGATGCAATCTGAAGCTGGTATTGCGTCATACATGATATGAATTGCATCATGTTATTCCTAGAAGTCATGGATGATGCAATCATAACGAAGCTTACATCACTCTGCTGAACAAATTGCCCTATATCAGCTCTAGAAATCATACAGTGTCGTGCTCTCTTCTTTGTCAGTGTTTGATTTTGCAAAGGGACACATTTCTGTTTAGCCAAAGTGAGCGGAGATGCCTCGTACTTGTGTGAACAGTGCAGATAACTTCTGCTATGTTTGTGGTGAAGTGACTTTTGCATCACAAAAGCGCAGTATAACCACTATGGTTAAGAAAGCCTATCACCTTTATTTTGGCTGCAGAATTGGAGATCAGGACAAGAGGTGGGCCCCACACATATGCTGCAACACTTGTGCAACAAATCTTCGCCAGTGGTTGAACAGGAAAAGGAAATCTATGCCTTTTGCAGTGCCAATGATTTGGAGAGAGCCAACAGATCATACCAGCAATTGTTACTTCTGCATGGTGCCTCCAGTTGGGAAAGGTGTGTCAAAGAAGAAAAAGTGGACTGTGCATTATCCAAACATTCCATCAGCTATACGCCCAGTACCCCACGGAGAAGGACTGCTGGTTCCTGATGCACCAGAATCATTCTCACTTGAGTCAGATGAGGAAGAGGAAGAGGATGAAACTTCTGGTCCTGAACCATCAGTGTCACAGGACCCACATTTTCTCCCATCCTCTTCCTCTGAACCACACCTCATAACACAAGGTGAACTGAATGACCTTGTCAGGGATTTGGAACTACCCAAGAGTAAGGCAGAGCTTTTGGGCTCCAGACTACAGCAGTGGAATCTCCCGGCAGGTGATGTTAGGGTTTCCATGTTCCGTGACTGTCAAAAGGATCTTGTCCCATTCTTCTTCATGGAAGGTGATCTTGTAGCCTGCAACAACATTGATGGTGTGATGGCAGCCCTCAACATCGTTCACAATCCAGATGAGTGGAGACTGTTCATTGATTCATCGAAGACGAGTCTTAAAGCTGTTTTACTGCATCATGGCAATGTTTTGCCATCAATTCCAGTTGGTCATGCAGTCCATATGAAGGAAACCTATGACAACATGAAACAACTTTTGAGGTGCATAAACTATGACCAACATCAGTGGCAGCTTTGTGGCGATTTGAAGGTTGTTGCTCTCTTGCTTGGTCTGCAGACTGGATACACAAAGTACTGCTGTTTTCTCTGTGAATGGGATAGTCATGCAAGAGATTCCCACTACATCAAGAAAGATTGGTCACTCCGACAGTCATTGGAGCCTGGGAGGAAAAGTGTTCAGCATCCACCACTTGTTGAATCAAGGAAGATTTTGTTACCACCCTTACACATCAAGCTGGGTCTGAGGAAGAACTTTGTCAAGGCCATTAACAAAACACAAGCAGCTTTCAAGTACCTCCATGGAAAATTTCCAAGGTTAAGTGAAGCTAAGATAAAGGAAGGTGTCTTTGTTGGTCCTCAGATTCGTGAACTTCTTCGAGATGATGCATTTGACCATGCACTGCGTGGCAAGGGAAAAAAGGCATGGAAAGCCTTCCAGTTAGTGGCAATAAATTTTCTCGGAAACAACAAGGCAGACAACTACAGGTTGTTGGTGGAAAACCTCCTCAAGGCATACAAAAGCCTTGGTTGCAACATGTCACTAAAGATACATTTTTTGCACTCTCATCTAGATTTTTTTTCCACCGAACTGCGGAGCAGTGAGCGACGAGCACGGCGAGCGATTTCACCAGGACCTTGCAACAATGGAGAAACGCTATCAGGGCAAATGGAGCCCATCAATGCTTGCAGACTATTGCTGGACAGTGACAAGAGATGCTCCATTTAATGAATACAAGAGACAAGCCAAGAAGCGCCGAGTAGACACTGAATAGGACTAAACTATGTACATAATAGTTTTTTGCCTTTTGTTTCATAATAAATTTTATTTATATAACCCCTTTGCTGGTTTTTAAAGTGTTACATAAACAGGACAGGTGAAATAGTATCATGTAAAGCAACCATAAATACATGAAAAGACCTAGGTTTACAATTTATGATTAAAACTCTACTATCTATACAATATACATAGACATAAAATGTAAAAACTTAAATATCTTAGAAACAGCAGCCAATCAGTTGTTTTAATTGTCATATTTGAATTCAGCACATCAAAATACATACTAAATAGCACATTTTATCTCTGAAGCAGACAACTTCTCAAAAATTGTAGACCAGTGTAATTACTCATAAATCGTCAATGAGGGATGAGCAAAAGGTTTGGGAAAAATCAGAAACGTCCCCTCACCCCTTTACCCAGTTTTAGAACAAAACTTTTGCAAAACCCAAAACTTTTGCAAGGTTGTCAACTATTTGGATAAGCATCTTCTTTATTTGCAGTTGCTACCTGAGAAAGATCAAAATTGCATGCGTGAGCTTTATTTGTGGCATTTCCAACTGGAAGTGGAAATGGAAACGTCTCAGAAAAAATGCCTTTTTTCTGGGAAGTTTCCAGTTCCAGACTCCGGTGATTAAATACCACAGATAAGGCCCAGGGCAACAAGCTTGGATGTAGGTAGGAATCTCTCAAAAGTTGGAGGCTATATGTATCAAGTTCAGACTCATCCACACCTTTGGGTGTTCATCGAAACTCAACTCCAATTCCAAACCTTTGTTGTTCACCCATCTCTAGTAACAGAAGAGGATATTTTGTATAACTTTGGTATTAGAAAATGCATCCCCCCATTATCTATTTATATTACAGTAGCACTTAGCCTAGAGGCTCCAAGATAAGATTGGAATCAGGGCTAGCCAGAAAAAAAACAATTCCATTTTATTAAAAATTTTGAGATTTTGACATTTGATAAAAAGTGAAACCGAGCGTTTGCTAAATTTTTCATGAAAAAGCCTGAGAGAGACCCCAGATAGTTGAGTGATTAGAGCATTCACCTGGGAAACCCAGTTTCAAATCCAGGTTCTGCTTAACTCAGAGGAGGGACTTGAACGTGAGTCTCTCACATCTCAGGTGAGCACTCCACCCATTGGGCTATTGACTATTCTGGGAGAAGGGAGAATCTCACGCTCACTCTCTTCCTCCCCTCCCCTCCTCACTTTCCACAAAACGTTTTGGTTTTGACAAAACAGCATTTTTTGAAGAAAAAAATTTCATCCGAAAATTTTTGAGCCTCTCTAATTAGGACCCCGTTCTACTGAAGGTCATATACAAACAGAGGAGAGACATTCCCTGCCCCCAGTGAGCTCACCAGCTAAATAAACAAAACAGCCCCAGGTGGGAGGGGAAAAAGGCACAACAAGGTGACTTGCCTTGGGCAAGTCAAGTGGCAGAGCACCTGGGCGTGAAATCCTGACTCCATTAAAGTCAATGAGCGTTTGGTCAGTCCACCATTTCATCTAGGTCTTCATACTCTCCGTTCAGCAACTCTGGAGTTAAATAGCGTTAGAATGGCATTGTTCTTCAGAGGGCAGGGAAGAAGAGATATGTTTTCAGGTGATACAGGAAAAGAGACATCAGATGAGATGCTGAGCTGGTGTGCTTCACTGACTAGAACGATGTCACACTAATTTACAGCCGCTGAGGAACTGGACCGGGGAGCCAACAGTATGGCCAACCTGAAGTGTTTAAAAATTGGGAATCAAGCCCCCCAAAAAATCATGAGCTTGGGTTAAAAACATGAGATTCTTAAAAAAAATAAACCGCATTTTGGGTTTGGGTTTTTTGGATGTGCCTTTGTTTTTTTGAGGTTTGTGATACAAGTTGGGTCACATTTTTAAGCTTTTCTGTGCAGCCACAAGGACTAGTTTCCTTTGTCTCTCTCCTAATCCGAGGATTCCAGCATCTGGGGCTTTAAGACAAACATCAAATATCATAATGTTCACCATAAAAATAATGAAAGCTGGCAACATATGAGGCAGAGAAATACAAGAAACCTGCATCGACCAAGAAACTGCAGTAAAAGAGTTGCTGGCTTGATTTTGACTGCATAAACCGGTTATGGAAGAGAAGTTCTGAAACTAAAGATGCTGTCTGTTTGGGGCATGCATCATTATATTTTGTTCTCTCTCTCTTTCTCTCTCTCTTGTGTTAGAGCTGGTCAGAGAATTTAGATGAAAATTGAAAGCAAAATTACACAATTTCCCCCCCCCTCCC
The DNA here is from genome assembly GCA_033296515.1 of Macrochelys suwanniensis. NCBI lineage: Eukaryota > Metazoa > Chordata > Testudines > Chelydridae > Macrochelys > Macrochelys suwanniensis. The sequence goes on from CM065776.1 coordinate 242,513,368, forward strand.
CATTTTTGCCCTCCTGCTTTCCAGCCAGTTCTGGCATTAGCTCAGGGGTTTTAACCTGGATGAGAGGCTTGCTCTCCTTGCCCGTGTGTGCACACTAGGTCTGTTTCGGAACCTACAACTAAATAAAGGAGACAGCATCTCAAAAAGGAGACAGCATCTCACATGCTGCAGCTGACAACACTGTTAATTCCCTTCCTATCCCGGGAGTGCCAAGTTTTATGATCACGGCTGTAACACTACATTTTACCATAATCACGTGTTTCCCTTTAGAAGTCATGGGTTGAAAGGTGGAGTATGGTAACTCAGAAATTCTAGAATATGTGTAAAAAGAAAAAAAGATAATCATGAAAACATAGAAGTGGGACATTTTCTTATTCAGAGATTACTGTTTTCTTTAATGTAGCAATTAAACTCAGAATCAGATGCCCTGGGCTATGTGCTTGCTGTGTAATAAGCAAGTCCCCACCTTAAGAAGGCATGCAATTCTGTATGACACATGGGGAATTATTATACAATAATTATATGCCCTTGCAAAACTTGATTGCTTTAAAAAGTTTGGTACCTTACACCCTGAAGTGTCTCTTCTAAGATCATCGCCATATGGCACTAACTAAAACAGGTTCTTTGCTTACATTTTCTGTTCAAAGCTAGGAAAATAACTACCCCACTGACAGAAAAGATCTTTCAGTGGAAGATCTCAAAGCACATAACTGGCACAAGGGATCTGAGAGCTGGCCACAGCAGGGCTGCTCCAGCAGGGGCTAGAGCTGGACACGGCTCAGGGGATCTGCCCTTTGGTCCTTGATTAATGCAGCTGCAGCCCTTTGAAACATGCCCAATGACTTCAGCAGGCCCAAGGATACAGGCATAAGATTCTGGGGTCTGATTCAAAGAATGGCACCTTGAGCAGCACCGCAGACTCTGCTCCTTGCTCTGGGGCTGGGACTCCCACTGAAATGGGATGATTGAAATGAAGGCTGGGCTTGTAATCAAACTACCAGCCTAGGAGCCAGGCAATCTGGGTTCCATGCCAGGGGTTTAGAGTGTGATCTGGGACAAGTCATTTACTGTCTCTGAGGCTTGGCTCCCCCATCTGTAAAATGAGGATAACAACACCTCCCTTTAGCCTCTCTTGTCTATTTATATTGTGAGATCTCCAAGAGAGGGACTGTCTTTTGTTATGTACATGTATGGTACCCTGACCCCAGTTGGTGCCTTTAGTCACTAGTGTAACATGAATAATAAAGAGCAATACTAACCCCAGCAGGAGTTGTGCCCATTTATGCTATGTCTGTACTAAGTCCCCAAACTTTTCTTATTGCCTACCCCCTTCCAGATCGACCAGCTGCCTGCGTGCCCCTACCCTTCTCGTCACAGCTACTTTGTGTGTTCTTCGTAACACTACCTGGCTTTAGCCATCTGTCCATATTTCACTGTTACGTACAGATATAGTTATTGTGCAACGTATACAACAGGGAAAAAAAACTGAGCTCAGTCACACTGGACAGTTGCTGAGCAACTGAACCCGCGCTGTACAGTGATTGGAGGTGAGGGTTCTGTATGGCAGCGTTTCTGTGTATCTGTGTTCCCAGTGGGACATCTTGAAGTCAATTCACTACCGTATTTTATATAACAAATTCCCACAGAGTTTTAAAGCTTCATCTGAGTAGCCTATTATGACTATTCAATAAAATAATTCATAAAACCCACCATTATACAATTTATCCCACATACCCCCAAAGATGTCTCGCGTACCCCCAGGGCTACGCGTACCACAGTTTGGTTACCACTGCCTTAGATCATCCAGCCGACCAGCCTGATTGCCGAATTACCCCCATCAGCTTTCTCAAGGGGAAATAATTAACATCTGAGTAATCAGCATGCTGGCTCACCTGTTTGCACCCTGCACTCTGTCACGCTGAGCCAGATTCTCACGCATTCTCATCCCTTTCTCACTGACACACAGGGGGATACTTTCCGAAGGAATGTGCTCGATTCAGCCAGGTGACTTCCATTCATCTCAGCTTTCCCCCTTTTCTTTGAGTGCTGCTTCCTCTTTCCTGCACCCCCATTTGAGAACTTTATCTGAGATCACCTTGGGCAGAGAGATGGACACTCTCCCTGTGCAGAGGTCTAGACCCTTTTTAAAATACTCAGTAACACCCTTGCTGACCTGCATATGATGGACCTGATCTGACCTTCTAAAGGCCTGGGGAGAGCCACAGTATATCATTGGTTTGAGCCACGGTATATCATTCTTCTTTGTTATTATTTGTATTACAATAATGCATAGATGCTCCAGCTAAGATCAGGGCTCCATTGTGTTAGACACCAAATAGCAAGCGTTAGTCCCTACACCAAGAGCTTATAATCTAAGGGTATGTCTACACTAACCGCTGGATTGGCAGGTAGCGATCGATCCAGCGGGGGTTGATTTATCGCGTCTAGTCTAGACGTGATAAATCGACCCCCGAGCGCTCTCCCATCGACTCCTGTACTGCACCGCCGTGAGAGACACAGGCGGAGTCAACGGGGGAGCGGCAGCAGTCGACTCACTGCAGTGGGTGGATCTAAGTGAGTGGATCTAAGTACGTCGACTTCAGCTACGTTATTCTCATAGCTGAAGTTGCGTATCTTAGATCAGTCCCCGCTCCCCTAGTGTAGACCAGGGCTAAGACGACAAGACAGACAGAAAGGTGAGAGGAGAAAGAGGCCCAGAGGGAGGAAGTGACTTTCCTACAGTTACTCAACCGGTCAGTGGCCAACCCAGGAGTCAACCCCAAGCCTCCTGTGGTGTAACACCACACCTCCAACACAGCAAATTTACCACAGCTGTCTGTGTGGATGGAGCAATTCCAGAATGTGGAAGGTTCTGCTCATGCAGAAAATGACTGCACACCTCTTGTGCATGGCAGAGCAGGGAAACATGCGAACTCCCCATAAACCTGTGCATGATGGCTAGTGATGGGGCCCGCTGGATTTGCAATCACATGGGATTTTGGAGCCACTAGATGCAAATATGGGTTGCAGGGGGGTCACTGCCTCTATTTCAGTCCTTTGACTAGGAAAACAACTGCAGAGAGACTGTGGGGGACGCTACCTATAGCTTCAAGGGTATATTCTGTCCTCCTCAACCTCAACAGTTTACTACATATAGCCTTATTTAGCTGAGGTTTGAGGTGGAGAAGAGAGAATTTCACACATAAGGATCTGCGCTAGTAATTATTTTGTTTATTTAAAAAGCCATAACATTTGTGTTTAACAGAGATACATGCAGTTCCCAAGTCTCTATTTCCCAAGTCTCAGATCCAGTATTATTCATTTCCGTATAATTTGTATCAAATCTTATATTAAAAAAGAATGATGTGTGTGGTCAATAAAAAAAATCACCAGGGAGATCAAGTGAGGAGTAAAGAAGCCAGGACAGGTGGCTGAAGACAGTGATTAATTCTGGCAATGTAATGAAACGGCACTGAATTAAAGAAGACTTAAAACACATACCAAGATTATCCAGTTGTGGTGTCTTGTAAGTGCTTTTTTAACTTAATAGGAACATTTACTAAGTGCAGAGAGAGGTTTTGCTAATAATTTTTCCCTCCTAAGCCATGGAGATCTGAGATCTGGTGGTCTTTTTTTGCTCTCCAGATATAGGCACCTAACTGATAAAGTGAGCACAACTGGCCAGGTCCTCACTTGGGTAAATCAGTATAGCTCCATTAAAATCAATGGAGCCACACTGATTTATATCAGCTAAAGATTGGGTGCAGCAACTTCAAGTCTCTTCAGAATCATCATGAAATTGTGGCCGGCTATTTCCAAACAATCCCTTGACTCAGCCATATTCACAGCTTGGTATGGGATGATGCCATTTTTCCCATGCACAGCTAATAGCTATGCAGAATGTAAATGAATCTTCTGCAAAGCCCCTTAAGGCATTGGGTTACATGAAAGGTTAAAAGCATGTTATATTTTAAAAAAGAGCATTTCTCTCATATAGGGTAACAGACTGCTTTTAAATCATTTACAGGGTAACTTGGTAAGGACACCAAAATTAAATATGAAATAGTCTCATTAATATCTGACTCTTACCTCACCCTCTTCTGTATCTGATGTTGCCATATTATTTTTAACATTTTCAGACAAGCAACACCTCTAATAATAGATGCTTTAAGAACTGGTGTAACATGAATTCCCCAAACAACCACTATCTTATTGTCCTCCTTCAAACACTTCTCTTATAGCTCCTCTTTGCCATGATGACTATAAAACCCTGCCATCTTAGGCAGACACCATGCCAACCTCACTGCTGCTGATTGGCTTATTACACCTACTAACTGTGCACATGGTTAGTGTCAGCAAAAACATCGTGCTTTCCCCAACCCAGTTCTGTTTGTTCCACCCATTCGTTGGGTGTCTACACTGCAATTAAACACCCCTTAGCCCGAGCTGCACAAGCCTGAGTCTGCTGGCATGAGCCAGCAGTGGCTTTTTAATTGCCACGTAGAAAAACAGAATGAGGCTTTTTGTTGAACTCTTGTGGCTAGACCACATACCACATACAGAGACTTATGAGTCCATCACAGCTAGCAGATCTGGTCCTTCAGCTAACGCAACAGAGCTCCATTATTTTAGACCCAAAAGTCCTTGCGGAGAACCTGACCTGGGATGTTGTTAAACATAGATAATGTTACTGCAAGTAGTCCCTTCCTTTGCAGAGGGACTAGCAAAGGAATCCCTTGAATGCTGTAATAACGCAAATTACTTGTCAAACCATTTGTAAAGCTTTTCATGGCAATCGCTGTCAAGAGGAAAAACTCAAAAACCTCCCCAGTTCGCTCATATTTTCTCCATATCTTGGATTCCTCAGAATGCAGGAGAGAGATTTGGATTTGGATTTCGGAAGCAATGAAACTCTGCTGTTGAACTTGTGAGCCTCATTGCAGACCTATTGCAAGTGCTTCCGGTCATGCTACCCATCCAGGGACATCCATGACACAATCTGATGTAGCATGACATGTCATGCCTGTTCAAAGACATCCTCAAAGCAAACATATAAATGCAGCAGGGAAAGCATTAATGCTGGGGGGTGGGGGCAGAAAGTTATTGGAACAGTGTGAAATTTGTGCAACAAAACCTGGCACCCCAGGTAAATTCCCTTGTTTCACATTTTGGTACAGACTTGCAAGTCAGGTCAGGTTTACTGAAAACTGCACTAAGGCTCTCCATTAGCTTTTGAAGGAGCTGGGCCCAAGATCAAACAAAGCAAGGCAGACTTAAGGTTTTGCATTGAAATCTCATGAGATCTGTGAGTTTTATGCAAAAGTGGGTGAAATTCAGAGTTTTCAGCGGAGTTTCACTTGAAGCTTTCTTTAACCATATGAATCAAAGTGAACCTTGTGAGAGAAAAACCTACACAGAGTCAAAGTATTAGCATAAACCCCTGAGAAATGAAACAGCTGATATCTACACAGATTTAATGGCTATGCCATCACATCTTCTCCGGTTTTCCTGTTTTTCAAAAGAGGACTATAATAGAGTGGATTGAAAAATTGGGGTGAAAATCATGAAGACTGGAAATTTACCATGATTATTTGTATTGCAGTAGTGCCTAGGAGCCCAGGCCTGGACTAGGACCTGCATTGTGCTAGGAGCTGTACAAACACAGAATAAAAAAGCCTTCCCTGCCCCAAAGACCTTACAATCTAGTGAGAAGAACTTCAGTCAATCCCAGCCCGTGTATTTTCTGGCTAGAAGTACCGCAAGCTATACAGAAAAGAAGGCAAATGCACAGCACATATAAGGCTGCTTCAGTACAATGCAAGTCCGAGCTCCATACACATGATCTAGCTGATAAATTCCAGTCTGGCTGCAGGCAAGCATAGCACTGAGACTGCCCTTTTGAAGGGTTAGCAGTAGAGCTGGGTGAAGATTTTTGTACAAAACCTTCTTGCACCAAAAAAGTGCAGATTCAGCTCGACCAGAACAATCCGTGCAGTGGAGTCTGTTCAGCAAATTGCTTTGGTCGAAAAATAAAACAAATTTTGAAAGTGTTGAAACTGTTTGTGTGGACATTTCCAGAATGAATCATTTCAGCTTCTCTTTTCAGAAAGACAACTCATTTTGAAATTTCCCTCAATTTTATTTAAAAAAAGACTTTTAAAAAACTCAAAATCAAAACAAAATGGTTCATTTCATGTTGACCAAAATGTTTTGGTTGGCGGAAAATCCCCCCCCCCCCCCCGCCTTTTTTGTTTTGTTTTGTTTTGACATTTCAGTTCACAGAAAATTTAGGAACATTTTCATTCTGGGACAACCCAAAACCAATTTGTTTTTCAATATTTTTGGACCTGCACCCAAACCAGACATTCAGTCAATTGCACAGCTCTATTTAGCAGTGATTTTTTTCTACAGCCTGATTTTAGGATAGCATTAGTGCTCCAGGATCAGTGTGCTGCTTTTGTCACCGAAGGCTATGGGGTCTTTTGGAATATTGAGAGGGCTGTGCAGAGAAGGGCTATCTGGAACTGCTCTATTTGAATTCAGAAAATAATGTATTGATCATTAAATGATTTATATTACTTCTAATTCATTATTGTTTAACTCATCTATTCATAGACTCATAGAAGATTAGGGTTGGAAGAGACCTCAGGAGGTCATCTAGTCCACCCCCCTGCTTAAAGCAGGACCAACACCAACTAAATCATCCCAGCCAGGGCTTTGTCAAGCCGTGCCTTAAAAACCTCTAAGGATGGAGATTCCACCACCTCCCTAGGTAACCCATTCCAGTGCTTCACTGCCCTCCTAGTGAAATAGTGTTTCCTAATATCCGACCTAGACCTCCCCCACTGCAACTTGAGACCATTACTCCTTGTTCTGTCATCTGCCACCACTGAGAACAGCCTAGCTTCATCCTCCTTGGAACCCCACTTCAGGTAGTTGAAGGCTTCTATCAAATCCCCCCCCCACCTCACGCTTCTCTTCTGCAGACTAAACAAGACCAGTTCCCTCAGCCTCTCCTCGTAAGTCATGTGCCCCAGTCCCTGATCATTTTTGTTGCCTTCCGCTGGACTCTCTCCAATTTGTCCACATCCTTTCTGTAGTGGGGGTCCCAAAACTGGACGCACTACTCCAGATGCGTCCTCACCAGTGCCGAATAGAGGGGAATAATCACTTCCCTCGATCTGCTGGAAATGCTCCTACTAATACAGCCCAATATACCGTTTGCCTTCTTGTCAACAAGGGCACTCTGCTGACTCATATCCAGCTTCTCATCCACTGTAATCCCCAGGTCCTTTTCTGCAGAACTGCTGCTTAGCCAGTTGGTCCCCAGCCTGTAGCAGTGCACGGGATTCTTCTGTCCTAAGTGCAAGAGTCTGCACTTGTCCTTGTTGAACCTCATCAGATTTCTTTTGGCCCAATCCTCCAATTTGCCTAGGTCACTCTGGACCCTATCCCTACCCTCCAGCGTATCTACCTCTCCCCACAGCTTAGTGTGATCCATGAACTTGCTGAGGACCCATCCCATCATCCAGATCATTAATAATGTTGAACAAAACCAGCCCCAGGACCTACCCCTGGGGTACTCCACTTGATACTGGCTGCCAACTAGACATCGAGCCATTGATCACTACCCGTTGAGCCCGACAATCTAGACAGCTTTCTATCCACCTTATAGTCTATTCATCCAGTCCATACTTTTTTAACTTGCTGGCAAGAATACTGTGGGAGACTGTATCAAAAGCTTTGCTAAAGTCAAGATAGATCATGTCCACTGCTTTCCCCATATCCACAGAGCCAGTTATCGCATCATGAAAGGCAATCAGGTTGGTCAGGCATGACTTCCCCATGGTGAATCCATAGTGACTGTTCCTGATCACCTTCCTCTCCGCCAAGTGCTTCAAAATGGTTTCCTTGAGGACCTGCTCCATGATTTTTCCAGGGACTGAGGTGAGGCTGATCGGTCTGTAGTTCCCCAGATCCTCCTCCTTCCCTTTTTTAAAGATGGGCACTATATTTGCCTTTTTCCAACCGTCTGGGACCTCCAACTATTCTATTCCTCCAACGTTGATTTGATTTATAGTTGCGCCTAGAGGCTCCAGCTGAGATTGGGTCCCTGTTGACTAGCCACTGTGCAAACACAGTATGACACAATCCCTGCCCCCAAAGAGTTCACAATCTAAGTGGAAGAAACAAAGGAAATATTAACCCCATTTTACAGATGGGGAACAGAGGCACAAAGAGACTAAGAATCATAGAATCATAGAATCATAGAATCTCAGGGTTGGAAGGGACTTCAGGAGGTCATCTAGTCCAACCCCCTGCTCAAAGCAGGACCAAACCCAATTAGATCATCCCAGCCAGGGCTTTGTCAAGCCTGACCTTAAAAACCTCTAAGGAAGGAGATTCCACCACCTCCCTAGGTAACCCATTCCAGTGCTTCACCACCCTACTAGTGAAAAAGTTTTTCCTAATATCCAACCTAAACCTCCCCCTCTGCAACTTGAGACCATTACTCCTTGTTCTGTCATCTTCTACCACTGAGAACAGTCTAGATCCATCCTCTTTGGAACCCCCTTTCAGGTAGTTGAAAGCAGCTATCAAATCCCCCCTCATTCTTCTCTTCTGCAGGCTAAACAAGCCCAGTTCCCTCAGCCTCTCCTCATAAGTCATGTGCTCCAGCCCCCTAATCATTTTTGTTGCCCTCCGTTGGACTCTTTCCAATTTATCCACATCCTTCTTGTAGCGTGGGGCCCAAAACTGGACACAGTACTCCAAATGAGGCCTCACCAGTGCCGAATAGAGGGGAATAATCACGTCCCTCGATCTGCTGGAAATGCCCCTACTTATACAGCCCAAAATGCCGTTAGCCTTCTTGGCAACAAGGGCACACTGTTGACTCATATTCAGCTTTTCATCCACCGTAACCCCTAGGTCCTTTTCTGTAGAACTGCTGCCCAGCCATTTGGTCCCTAGTCTGTAGCAGTGCATGGGATTCTTCCGTCCTAAGTGCAGGACTCTGCACTTGTCCTTGTTGAACCTCATCAGATTTCTTTTGGCCCAATCCTCTAATTTGTCTAGGTCCCTCTGTATCCTGTCCCTACCCTCCAGCGTATCAACCACTCCTCCCAGTTTAGTGTCATCTGCAAACTTGCTAAGGGTGCAGTCCACACCATCCTCCAGATCGTTGATGAAGATATTGAACAAAACCGGACCCAGCACCGACCCTTGGGGCACTCCACTTGATACCGGCTGCCAACTAGACATGGAGCCATTGATCACTACCCGTTGAGCACGACCATCCAGCCAGTTTTCTATCCACCTTACCGTCCATTCATCCAGCCCATACTTCCTTAACTTAAGAGATGTGATACAGCAGGGCCAGAGGGCAACAGAAGAGTGATCAATGGGAGGTATGCCAGGATGATCAGGGCCTTATTCCCTGTGGACTAAGGAGAGGTTACTACAGGTTAATTAGAGCACCTGGAGCCAATTAAGGCCCTGCCAGAGACCTAATAAAAAAAAAACCTGCTTCAGTCAGACAAGTGGAGGGAAGAAGAGCTGACTGTAGTTTAGAGGAGTACTGTTATTGACTGGAGGATTGGAGTACCAGGGGATGGGAAGCCCTGCCTAAGGAGAGGGACTTCCCCTGGCACAGAAGACCGAGAGAAACCCTGCCCAAAGGGAAAAAGGGTAAGAAGCCCATGAAGCTGAAGGCGCTGGGACCCAGAGTAGGGGGTGGACCCAGGTTCCTTTCCCTCTTCCCTTTTCTCCCCCACTCGGGCACTAGCGGAGCTGTTGATGCCCAAGAATAGGGGCAGGGGCAGCACCCTGACCCACCACACCAAGAAAAAGCACGGGACCCACCACAATAGCGTCAGCCATTTGCCACAGAGACTTGCCTAAGGTCACACAGGCAGAGCCAAGAATTGGACCCAAGTCTCTGGAATCCCAATCTAGTGCCTTAACCATGAGATTATTCTTCCTTTTAGCTATTCTCTGTCTCCCCTCAAATATACATAGACTCTGTATTCAGGCCTTTGTAGTTTAGTATCTATATGACTTCTCTCACTTCTATTCTTCCTAAGTAAACTGGTGATTACACCCCTGCTTTTCTGTGTCTATCTATTGGGATTAAACATATACATCTGGCTAATCTATTGTATTCATAATGCACTCATCATTATAGGATTTATCCTGTATGGCTTGGCAGTCTAGGTGCTATTATCCTGTTTAACTTCCATTTTGGAGTTTGAATACAGCCAAGACTGAACAAATGATGGTTAAACTTGACTCATTCCTTCCCCTGGAATGTATTTGCCATTGCCTTTCTGATTATCACCTTCAAGGGAGCCCCAGTATTTAAACAACTGCAGTAAAAATACGGACATAATTGTTGGACTGCTACTGTTTTTTGATGGTCACATTAGTGTTTTATGCAGATAGCCCCAAACTATTTTGACCTCTGTCTCATTCTCCAGAACACTGTGACCCTAATCCTTGCATACTTGGCCCTGTAATAACATACACTAAAAGATGATTTGCCATAACATATCAAATCATTGATCTACCCATGCTAAAATCCTTGTACTAGCTATAAATAGTATCCAATTCTTCAAAGGATAGTGGGGGGAAAACCACAGCGCACCCAGCCAAGTGTGACGTTACACATCATAGCATGCGTTTCTACAAATGCTATTGTTCATAAACAATCCAGTCCTGGTTTTTGTCCAGCTGAAGCAGAGATTCTCAAACTTTACGTAGTGTGGACAACATCTTAACAGAACAAAGGGAGTGTCTTGTGGAGGCCTCCTTTCCCAGTCTTGATCACACAAACAATTTCCCCTTCCCAGGCATGGTTGCATAACATGTATAGCAACGACAACATATTGCTTAGGAAATGCATATATGTGAAAGAATTGCATATACAGAAGAAAAAATATTAGGTACGCATTTTAGCCATATTTAAATGGAGGTTAGCATATGGAGATGAGAAGAGCCACCATCATATGACCAGGCAGTTTACTGTGGATCACTGCTGTGGCTTAAGTGTTTGAGGCCTAAATAGTGATGCATGCCTGGGTAACTAGGAAATGTGACCCCCCTCCCCCCCAATAAAAAACCATTAGCAAAATCTTGTGTTTTCCAGTTTCTCCTTGAATTTTTAACAAAACAAAAAGTCACTTTAAGGCCGGAGTGGCTGCTGGGAGTTGTAGTGCAATTCTGTCTGTGGAATAAGCCTCTAGCTGAAAGACATTAGATGATGTTACTTAGCCAAACAGGGATTTCGTATTACAGACACAATTGCTTTTTCAGGTCATTAGTGCTTTCCATCAATTTGACCCCAATATCTCAGTGACCATGTTGTGACTGTTTATGTGTCAGTCCTAGATCTGAACTCTAGCCATAAGGGCTGCCAGTGTATTTTATGTAGGTTCAGGATCTGAGCCTTAAATCTTTGGCTGTGGTGCCTTTCAGAGCAGAAATTTTCTCCCCTGCTGTATCTGAGACACTTGCTAGTTACATTTCTATGACAAAGTAATTTGCTTTCCTTGGCATAGCCAAAGTCAAGGGGGTTTTGCAATGTGATTGTTCTTTGTGGATTGCCTCAGGAGTTTAGCTTAAAGTCACTATGTAAGAGCAGTCTGCACGGTGAGTCTAGATGATCTAATGGTCCCTTCTGGCCTTAAAATCTATGGTATTCTCTCTCTCTTCCTTCTCTAGCCTCCAGTCATCAAACAAACAAAACTGCATTTGTCAGATTCCATCCTGTACACTAGTTAAATGGCATTAACAGAGATCTAACATTACATAGACTTGCTCAGCCATAGAAGCTAAAAAGTAAGCTTTTAGGACAAATAGGGCCAGATGTAGCTCCATGAAGTCAAGCGGGGGGGGGGGGGGGGGGGGTTGACACTGATTTATGTGAGCTGAAAATCTGGCTCATAGATTGGTCAACTAAAAGATCTGAGAAGTCTCACATAAAGCCCTGCTACCTAAGTAGTGTATAGGCCTCATCCTGGCCTTCTGCACAGGGGCAAATTTAACCAAGTAGGTTAATTGTTATATGATTTACCCCCCCAAAAAAGAGGCAGTGGAGTGGCACGTGTGGTTAGAAGGGACAAATGGCTAATGAATGAAATACAGAGTAAATAGTTGGGGCAGGGGAGGGAAATACCCACAGTTATTTTTTTCCACTTCCTTCATGTTGAAATATATTTAAAACAATTGGTAACATTGTGCACCATCAGCACTAAACAGGAGATTTGTAAACGAAATAAAGAGCTACTGACTTCCTTTACTGTAGCACTGCTGGGAAAAGATCATCGTAACATGATCTTTCATGTAAGTGAACAGCTTTGAAAGTGGCCACTTCTCTCTTCCAAGACAAATTGCCTTCAAGTTCCATCTGTGTTAGGGTTTGCTGTAGAGACTATTACCATTGTATCTAAGTGATTCCCCCATGTAATTTAAGGCTGCAAGAATCAAGAACAACAACATCCTCAAGAATTAAAAATTCTTCTGTTTAAAATAAATAAATAAGACCATCCAGCATCTAGGGATGCTATTTTTATTTGTAGGATGAGTCAAGCACACGCTGGATGAAATAAAGAACATGGGTTGACTAAAGCAGCTATTATTGTCCACCCCAAAAGTGTGATGTGTTCTAACACGGGACATTTCCTTATTCTTTTTTTCCTATTCCAGAGTCATCTTTGTACTGACAAGAGAAGCAACATAGTGCAGTTAACTTTTAAAAAAGTTAAACAGACAAACGCACAACAGTGTATCCTATCCATGCATCTGTTCTTATACAGTAAGCTCTTTGGAGCAGAGGTTGTCTGGTGTGTTTTATTAGAGTCATTTCAATGACTTTGCCCTGCTAAGCTAATGCATTGCAATGGAGATATCAATCCCCTATGTGTCAATTCTCAAAGCAAGGCAGCTCAAGCTGCCTTAATAGTAGGTTTACCCTACAGAGACAGGCAGTGTGGTATTCCTGAGTATGTTGTATGTTCTAGGTGTTCTCCCAGTGAAGGCAATTGGCCAAATTCAGCCCTACCATAAGCAAGCAATATTCTCATTGAAATCCATAGGAGATGCACCTATTGATACTTAGTGTATAGCTATGCTGCAATGTAAACCCGGGGTCAGACACAGGTTTGAACCCAATCTCACCCCACGCCCCACCCCGTCCCCTGCTCCATCCACACACAAATCTGTCTGACTCAGGCCAGTAAGCCTTCAGGACCTGGGCCCTGGCACCTGACAGGGGATGGGTCTAAGTCTTAGTGTCACTGGGACTCAGATCCAAACTCCATCCTTTTGTAGTGTGGATGCAGCTCGGGCCCAGGCCCCCTGACTTGTGTCCTGAGAGTTCACCAAGCCTCTCCCATGGGCAAGTGTTTCTTGGCCTTTCTATCCCAAGACTAACCAATCGACTCCCAGAAAATGGAAGAAACCCCCCTGGTGCAAGTACAGCTGAACACACTGCCATTTTATTCTGACCGCTGAGCTGCAAACAGAGCGACCCATCTTCTGCGTTGGCGATGGGCACCCACAAGAAGAAGTGCTTTGCTAAGCGTGCTGCTACCTGGTCATGGAACTAAGTCTGATTCTGCTAAATCTCTGGTGCGAGGCGAGGAAGACATTCAACGTCAGCAAGAGTACCAGGAATGACCATGTGCATCAGGAAATAGCAGAGAAGCTAGCAGTGGGGGGGTGGGGGAGAGAGATTCACCGTAGCAACGGCCGATGCAGAGAGCAGATCAAGCAGTTCAAGAGCAACTATCAGAAAGCCAGGGATGTGAATCACACCTCTGGAAACTCCCCGTCATCCTGCCTCTTTTATGAGGATTTTGATCATGGGATGGGAACTGCGCCAAGCACTGCACCCCGAGTGGTTCGCAATAGCCTGGTCAGCAGGGATGGTGACCTTCTGACCCCTGAATCTAATAGAGCATGGGAGAGGAGCCAACAGTCACTGGATCAGGCTAGCAAAGTGACACTAGTGCTCATACCAGTCCCCAAGGAGACTTTGCCTCCGACGCAGCTGCAGCTCATCCTGGGTCCATATCTGGAGGAGCAGTTTGATGATCTTATTGGGGGGGAGGGGAAGGAGGGATAGCTCAGTGGTTTGAGCATTGGCCTGCTAAACCCAGGGTTGTGAGTTCAATCCTTGAGGGGGCCATTTAGGGATCTGGGGCAAAAATCTGTCAGGGGACAGTACTTGGTCCTGCTAGTGAAGGCAGGGGACTGAACTCGATGACCTTTCAAGGTTGTTCCAGTGCTAGGAGATTGGCATATCTCCATTCATTTGGGGGGCAGGATAGCTCAGTGGTTTGAGCATTGGTCTGCTAAAACCTAAATGATAAGGGTGTGAGTTCAATCCTTGAGGGGCCCATTTAGGGATCTGGGGTGAAAATTGGGGATTGGTCCTGCTTTAAGCAGGGGGTTGGACTAGATGACCTCCTAAGGTCCCTTCCAACCCTGATATTCTATGATCTCCTGGAGGAGCAGCCCACCATAGAACCAGCAGCCGAACCAGAAGAGGCAGAAGCAGCCTGGAAGGGTTTATGCCTTAGGGCTTAATCCAGGCCCTAATTAGGGATCAAGAGGAGCTCTAATGAGGTAGGGAGGCAAATTAACTCATATCTTACTATCATGGGGTTTTTGCACCTTCCTATGAAGCATCTGATACTGGCCACTAACAGGATACTGAGCTAGATGGCCCACAACTCTAATCTATATGGTAAGTCCTACATTTCATTAGTTCTATGGAGCTCTTCGGCAAAGCTGGTTACACTAAATAAACAGTAATTAGGGTGGGCGTTAAGCATCAACAATGCTAACAACCATCCCATGCCTTTATGAGGGGTTGATACAAACTAAAAACCTGATCTCCCTCCAGCAGATCTACCAAAGAGACAAGTTTCACTACTCGTTCTCCTTCTCCAGAGGGGAAAGCAGGCCACGGCCCATTTTCTCCAACTCTCTTCTGTAAACCACAAGATTAGTCCTTAACCTGAATATTTAGGGCATTCAAGACTCCCACTAACCTAGGATAGAAGATATCAAAGTGCCCCTGGTTAACAGAAAGCATTTTATTGCCCCAGGAGAAAAAACAGAACTTTTTTTAATATCATATTTCCTCTGGTGGTGTCTCAGTGCTTTTGTTCTTTTCCATGGGGAAAAGACTTTGTGGGGGTGGGGACGAGGGAGTCATTAATAAAAATGCTTTGGCACTGATGAATTCCTCAGCTGTGAATCTTTGCATACAAAGGTCTTTGCATACAATGATATGCTCTAATACTATGTCCAGTTGTCAAGGTTCCCTCCACACTCTGAACTCTAGGGTACAGTCGTGGGGACCCGCATGAAAGACCCCCTACGTTTATTTTTACCAGCTTAGGTTAAAAACTTTTCAAGGTACAAATTTTTCCTTGTACCCTTAAATAGTTAACCGCTGCCACCACCAAGTGATTTAAACAAGAACCAGGGGAAAGGACCATTTGGAATTCCCCTTCCCCCTAAATATTCCCTCAAGCCCTTACACCCCCTTTCCTGGGGAGGCTTAAGAATAATCTCCTAACCAATTGGTTACAAAGTGATCAAAGACCCAAACCCCTGGGTCTTAGAACAATGGAAAAATTAGTCAGGTTTTTAAAATAAGGATTTTATTAAAAAAGAAAGGTAAAAATCATCTTTGTAAAATCAGGATGGTAAATAACTTTACAGGGTACTTAAATTCAATACTCAGAGGATGCCCCCCCACCCGCTCTGGACAAAACCTTAAAGTTGCAGAAAACAGGAATAACACCTTCCTCTTAGCACAGGGAAAATTTACATGCAAAACAAAAGAAAACCTTATCGGAGTCTGACTAACCTACTTGTTGCAATATTGGAGACTTGGTTGAGGATGGGTTGGAGGAGATGGATTTCTGCCCTGGTCCTTCTTAGTCCCAAGAGAGAACACACACACAAACAAAGAGCACAAACAAAACCTTCCCCTCTCCCAAGATTTGAAAGTATCTTCTTTCCTCATTGGTCCTCTTGGTTAGGTGCCAGCCAAGTTATTTTAGCTTCTTAACCCCTTAAAGGTAAGGAGGAATCCTAGGCTACCCTTAGCTGTATGTTTATGACACCAGTCCATTGAGACAACTTGCAACTCATGATGGAGTCTGCTAAAATTGGTGCATGCTCACAGTGGCACTAGCATGTGGACACTTGTGTGTGCAAATCAGATACATGCACATATAGCCACCCAGGACCTGATTTACACATGCCAGAATGAGGTTTTGCACAGAGAAACAGGAATACTATTGTTTTGGAGGACACTTTTTAAAGTGATAGTCTGTCACAGCTCTAAGGCAGAGGAGTTTATGGAAAAGAACAACTGAGTGTCTGATGATCAGCTGCTATTTAAAGTTAGGGGCGGAATCCTAAAAAGCAGGCCCCCTCCATGGTGTTCTGCATCCTACACTGCACGGGTTAGTCAGTGAAAATCCCAAACTGGAAATAAACACAAGTATAGCTCTCCTTCCACTACCTTCTTCTACATATTCATTTTGACTAGGACTCCTAATACTAAGATCTGATTTTCTTGGAAGAACTGGAAAGTGGAGGACAGCAACCTCTTATTGGCTGAGAATCTGAGTAGCAAAATGTAGCAGGGGTACAATTCCACCAAATATGCCTGGATAGTTCTCCAGCTCCTCTAAGGAACCAGTATGATTTTTTAAAATATAAATTATCCTTTAATATAGGAATACACAATTATAAAATATACACATACTCCTGGATTCCTGTACTGTGCTTGCCTTCTACCAGTGTTGCTATTCCTTGTTGCCCAGACTGAATATAGATTACCAAAATCTCATTATAGTTTGTCTGCTTCATTCAGTACCATCAGTTTTTTATATCTTTGGCTTTCGGTAAAATATTGCCTAATTCCAGGTGAAGAAAATAACTCTTCATTGTATTAAACAAAATAACCAAGTGATTATTTTATTAATATAAGAAACTGCATTATAATGAAGAATCTCATATTTTATATATGTGTCATCTCTCTTATTTTGTTTTGTTTTGTATTTTAAACTAGACCATCTTCCATGGAGGCTCAGTAAAAATTATGTACATTTGGTTTATTGTTTCTCATCAAGTATCCAGGCACTGGGTTTCACTTACTGTTCCTTGATGAAATTTTACAGATCATCAGATCTCAGGGGTGTAAATGAGGATCTCTTACATTGTTTTGGAAGGATCCCCTTGCTACCCAGCAATAACTACTCTAGTTGGTGTATGCTGTAAGTATATAATTTAGAGAACTGTAGTATCAGTACAGGACAGAACTTCCTTTCTCCCACCTTTTATCCAGGGGCGCTGGAACAATTTTTATTGTAGGGGTGCTGATGATGGAAACTATGGAAACCATGTATTTGGTGTTTGTTTTTACTACTTCAAGCCACAGGGTGTGGCAGCACCCCCAGCATCCCTAGTTCCAGCACCCCGCCTTTATCTGTCTTGTCTATTTAGATTGTAAGCTCTTCAGAGCAAGGACTGTCTCCTACTATATGTGTTTATACAGCACCTAATACACAATGAGGCCATGATGCTAATAAGTGGAACGGAGATGTAGCAGTCAGAGTATTGAACATATAGTGGAAGAGCTACCCTTAGCTAATAATGAGCTGGCTGACATATATAGTATAACACTGACAGACCCCACTCATCAGCAGGCAGGATTGAACCTGGGACCTCTGAAGCTAAATGCCATCTGGCCCTTAGCTAAGGCTGTAGAAGACTCATTAATCTCTAAGTGGTCTCAGTGCCACTTGAGGGGACAGAACACCATACCCAGGAAGTGTGTGGGTTACAATAGCACCTCTCTGTTTTCATTGTGTTACCTGTTTAGATTGTAAACTCTTCAGGACAGGGACTGCATAGTCCTTCTGTGTTTTGTACAGGACTATTGACACTAAGGGCACCTAATGAATAATAAATACTAACAGTGCTAGAAATGCCAATAGGAGAAAATTCACACTAATTAATCCTTTAATCATTCTGCTGGCTCTTCTCTGAACCCTCTCCAATTTATCAAATCCTTCTTGAATTGTGGGCACCAGAACTGGACACTGATTTTGCTACCCTGGTAAGCCCCTCGAGAAGATTTTGGCGGTGAGCAGGATTTGCCCTTAAAGCAAGAGGGAGCAGATCCCCCATCTTTGCTAAAAAGCCACTTTTGAAAATGGGACTTAGGTATCAAAGTCATTCAGCTGCTTTTGAAAATTTGCCCCCCTAAAATGGATTTTAGACACCAGTGTTGGAAAATTAGCCCCAGTGTGGTCAAAAGAATATGACCTGTGTTCGCTGTTTCAAAAAAAAATAAAAAATAAAAAGTTGGGCCACCAACAACTGGGTTGTTTGGCTGAAATGTCTGATTGCCACCACCAAAAACCAGCTTATTTGTACCTAAATCACAGAAATGAGAACGTGATAAAGAACAGGGTTATGATGGAATTTAGTGTAGCAGAAAAGCATGATATATAGGGGAAGCTGTTTCTTTCACAGCCTTGTAAGGGTGCCAGTGTATAAATCTAACTGGAAACACTTGTCTGATTTTAAGCACAGCATGCATGCTTTGTCCTTTTTTTTTTTTTCCACAGCAAGAAATAGGAATCATCAATAACTATCACTGGTCTTTATGATGTCCGATAAATTACAGGTGATTCCTTTCTTCAAGATCTGACTGCCATTTATGTGAGGTAGACTGGATTCATTGAGCCAATTTGGGGGCATCTAAAGCTGCACCTAAAGCTGAAGATCGGTATTGTCATGCTGCTCAGACGCTGCTCCCATACCAGTGTCGGGGATGCAGCATTACATTCCCAAAGCCAGCCTCAGGCACAGCGTAAAAGGAAGCACTGGGCTTTCTCTCGCCTCAGAACCCATTTCATGAGTCATGTGCTGAGACTTCCTGGCCACTCACTGGGAGCTATTTCAGCTAGACTCAGATGGTGAGACAGAGCAGCGTCACGGCTGTGGTTTGGAGGGGGGAAATAAAATGAGATTATTTTAAAGGGGGTTTTGTCATGATGGCCCTTTGGCGAGGAAGGATGGGAGAGAGAGAGAAGGGGATTGGCTCCATTCCATGGGACTTAGCAGCACTATATGCTTTGCCTGCTCCCAGGAATACAGTTACGAGTTAGACTTGCCTTCTAGGGCATGCTGAGGATCTGTCCTCCTAACTTAGTTGTCTTCTGGATGTTTCCAGTGGAGTGTGTGTACCCCCTGGTGACCATGTGGGTTACAGGTCCCACTCTGTGCCCAATCCTCAAAGAACATGAGTGTTACAGCTCCATCGCTGGGGTTGTAATTGGCTTTAGATCAGGCTGCAGCAGCTCATATGTTTATCTGTAGAGGTCCCCCATTAGATCCCCAGTGTATTGGCTAAGACGTCAGCCATCACATATGTGGGGACTTCTACATGCTACGGTAGTATGAGTGAACCTCTTGGAAGAGAGCTGAGAGAACCTTCTCCAGGTGAGAGGGAAGTCAGGTGAACCGAGAGGGTCTTTACCTATTTCTGTCTAGGTTCTCATATGGCCCCCATCACCACAGTGTATGGGTTCCTCCCATATATTAATGTATCTTCCCACACCTCTAGGGTAGGGAAATATTGTCGTCATTTTTTTCCTGAAGGGGAACTGAGGCACAGAAGCTAGGCGACTTGTTCCAAATCATGCAGAATTGTGGCAGAACCAGGAATGTAACCCAGATCTCCTGAGTCCTACCCCAGTGCCTTCATCATAGGACTATTCTTGCTCCTTTCACTGGACCAAAGCATCAAATGACATATAAACACTAGATGCTTATACACAGTGTATAACAACATTTATAAAGCATTCTATATTGAACGATAATCACAAAGACACTCACAACCTATCACTAATCAAATAAATACCTTTCCCCACAACTGAATACGAAAGAGCCAGCCATCTATTTCTGGGGCACCAGGCAAATTTTTGTTCTTCACTTATTAATTGGCTTCTTGATGTTACTCAAATATACCAGGTATTTCCGCTGGAGTCTCCTTTCGGTACTATCTTGTGCTATATT
The DNA here is from genome assembly GCA_033296515.1 of Macrochelys suwanniensis. NCBI lineage: Eukaryota > Metazoa > Chordata > Testudines > Chelydridae > Macrochelys > Macrochelys suwanniensis. The sequence goes on from CM065776.1 coordinate 242,533,483, forward strand.
TATTTGTGCTCTCTTGCTTCCATTAGACCCACGGTGAAGAAAAGTTACAAGCTCTGTTAACAAGTTCGCTTTTTTAGAGCTTGCTTTGGCGCTCATCTCAGCTACACTGAATTGCACTGTCCACAGCCCCTGCATTTGCATACTCTTCCCCCTCCCCCCGCCCTCAATAAGATCTATAGTATTTAAGTGCTTGGGGAGGAAAAAAGACAGAGGCTTAAAATGCCTTGTTTAAAGAACATTCTTCCTCCTCCCTCCATCTGATTCATCACTTAGATGTACTGTGTTTAATAACAGGAACTTTTTTTTTTTTAAAAAAAAGCATATTTCATGGCAAAAAAAAAAACAAAAAACCAACCAACCCGTGACATATTTTAGTACCAGTGTTTTTTAGCTGACAATTTCAGACATCTTTGCAAGAACAGTTAGCAACTATTATTCACCACTGAACAACAAAATTCCTAATTAGAACAAGTAATTTATGGCTAAGGTACCTGACAGCATGTTGGACTAGAAGAGAGACCAAACTCAAAACCATCAGGCTATGCAGGTTGTTAGCCTATATAACAGTGTGTGTTCCAACTACTACTACCCTTGTCCTCCTGCCCTCTCCCTTCTTGTCTAATACACTCTTGTTCTCTCTTGCCTCCTAGCAGATTGTAAACTATTTGGGGCAGAGATCATGTTTTATGATGTGTTAATACAGCACATAGCACACCAGGGCCTGGGCTTTGCTTAAGGCTATGGGTGGGGCACTATCAGAATATGAATAATAAATACGTCATAATATCTAGCCTCTCATATAGCACTTATCATCTCAAAGCATTTCACAAAGGAAATCAATGGCATTAACCCTGTTGTACAGATTGGGAAACTGAGGCACAAACAAGTGATAAGTGCCTTGCCCAAGATGATCCAGCTGGCCAGTAGTGGAGTCAGGACTAGAACCCAGATCTTCCAAGGAGTAATCCAGGGCTTTAACTGCCCTACCTCCCCTAAATTAGTAAAATGAGATGGGGTGTGTTGTGCTGTGCAGCCAGGCAGCGAGTTTCCCAGAACACTGTATCCAGCATATGCTATTAGGTATGGAGGAGCTGACCACATTAGTGGCTGCCATTCATGGCTGCCATTCATGGCTGCCTTTGCTATGAGCATAATGCAAGTGCAGCTTTTACACATCCTCAAGCAGCCACTATTCCCGGCTGGCAATAGGAATAATTGAGTATCCTAAAAAAGGCAGCTAAACTGAACTGCATTTTATATATATATATATATATATATATATATATATACACACACACACACACACACACACACACATACACACACACACACATACACACACACACACATACACACATACACACACACACAACTAGCCATGCTGTCTCAATTTGCCACCCTACTCACCAGTAGTTAGGTCAGTGTGGATGGAGAGGTTTGCCCGTATTGCATCTTACTCCATCTGCTGCAGAAGACTATGCACAGGCATTGAACGCACACTTTGGCTCTCTACATTCTTTCAGCAGCCAGCAGGATCAAGCCCTAGCTGCATACAACCTCATGATAAGACATTAAAAACAATACCGATGCGAAATGAAAACACAGAGGAAAGATTCAGTAGGCAGAATGTCAGCACCCAAGCTAGAATTTGATCTGGACATTCAGCGAACACTTCTGCTCCTTCAAAAAATACCATGGGATCTTTAATGGCCATGAGCGGTCATGACTTAAGTTTTGCAGATCATCTGATATGCAGCACCTCCAACAAGTCAGTGCCAACCTTCCCCCACACCACGCTGGGACATTGACTATCTCAGCTGAGAGAGGTGAGGGCCACCTACTGAGTCACAACACCCCTTTCTGCAGCACCTAAGTAATCCTCGGAGGGCTCCCATCAAGTAGTGATGAAGCTGATGAGATGAAATAGGACACAGCAGCTGGTGGTATGGCTGGTTGTAATTGTTTACTTCTGTGTAATCTTCTGGACCTGGGGAATTAACTATGTTCTCCATTACATATGATCCAATGTTATCAGGAGGTAGGAACCAGAACTAAGCTATGGGGTGTGAAAGTCACATAACGTGTTACAGCAGCTGGTTAGAATGATAACCAGTGTGACCTTATGGCTTTGCTTTTAAACAGACTAAGCAGGCATCAGTCTCTTGTTTTCTCTTAATTGGATGACTAAGGGCGCAAAATACTTCAAACTTCTCCATCTTATCCTCAGATATCTTCCTACTCAGCTTTCACTTAAGCTAGGCATGTTACAAAAAGGACAGATCTTCTGTTAAGCAGAAGAGCCTTGAATGGGTTAAGCCATATCTGCCTGAGTCCCAACAGACATAAAAATCACCTGTGCCTGCTCTGAAATAAATCAGTGTCCCTTTCTGCTGCTGCCGTTGTCTGGAAATAATGCAAATGCAATGGGCCTGCAGTGACATTGTGCCGCTCTCGAAGGATACACATAATAAATTGTCCTCTAATACTGTTAAAGAGACATTTTCTTCTTACTCAGTCGCGTTTGAGGTTGAACTGTGCTACTTACTAGTCGAGGACTGTGGTACAGTGTCATGTCATTCTGCTCTATTATTCATTTAGCTGCTTCTTGCTTATATGCATATTCAGTTCTGGAACTGCAAGATGTATTTTCCCCCTTCCACTCATTTTCACTGTGTTCACTGGCACACACAAAAAAGTTTCTTTCCACTCTTTTGGTTGATGTTGTTTTAATCATTTCTTTTCAGTAGCTGCTGAAACAGATCATAGGCTCAGATGACTCGGTTCTATTGCATTTATCATTGGAGAAAAATGCATGGCGGTGTTAGAAGAGGACAGAGAGAATTTGTCTGCCCAGCAGGAAGCTATTGCGATTCCATAATTGTTTGCTAAAAGAAATCTGGGGTAAAAATGGAGTAAATGGACATCTATGTCAATCCAATCCATCAACATGAGTTTGGTTGATTGGGGAGCAGCATTCAGGGGTCAGAACTGAGACTTGGCAAATCCAACAAGAAATGAAATTAAAAGGAACTGAACAACATTTTTAAAAGAAAGAGGTGAAGATTTCTGGTTGTGCTGTCTTTATCAAAGAGAAACGAGTGGAAATATCAGCAATTCATTTCCTGGCTGCCCAGGAATATAGCATCTAGCAAAAACAGAGAGTGTTATAATTAGGTGTATGAACCTCATTATCCCAGACCTTCTAATGGATACAAAGCAAATAAAGTCTCACAGCTCAGCCTCTATTTCTTTGCCTTTGCTTTTTCTATTGTGAATATGGATCAATGAAACAGCTGCAATGGAGTTTGTTGAACTAAACGGATAGCAAAAGAATTTTGGATTAAGGCTCCAATTCACAATGCATTTTTAGCACATGCTTCAGACCATTACTGGCATTTTTAAGCATGTGCTTAAGTGCTTAGTGGAGTATGAAAAGCTTGCCATCAGTTCGGTATCTGATGCCAATCTTGGTGTCACAGTCACGAAAGGCAGCTGTAAGCATGGCAGAAAACATCATACTGAAGAGGGTTGGGGCCAATATGCAGCCCTGCTTGACTCCATTGGTGACTGGGAATGGTTCAGATGACTCTTTGTCTTCCATAACGTGAGCGAGCATGCCATCATGGAATTGCCAAACCACTGAGATTAATTTCTCCATGGCAAAATTCGGTTGCCCGATCTTCCAAAGGCCCTCCCAATTGACCATATCAAACGCTTTTGTCAGGTCAATGAAAGTCATATACAGGTTGGAGTTCTGTTCCTGGCATTTCTCCTGATGTTGAGGAGCTGCAAACACCATGTCTCTGGTCCCACGTCCTTTTCTGAAGCCACACTGATTTTTAGGCAGGATGCCTTGTTCAACGTGGGCAAGAATTCTGCCAGCTATTGACAACAAGGAGATGCCCCAATAGTTGTTGCAGGATTCACTGTTATTTTTCCACTTGTGCAAGTGGACAATGGTTGCATCCTTGTACAGTTCCTTGAGGCCACATTGACTGGAAAAATTCAGTTTCAGAGCCATGTGTAAGCCTCTGGCCTCATAGACTTCGGCCGGTATAGCATCTGCTCCTGGTGCTTTACCATTTGACAGCAGGTCAATCACTTTTGCGTTTTCAGTCAGCGTTGGGGGATCAGCAAGAGATACATTGATATCAATCTGGGGCAGTGGATCAATTGCCTCCTCACTAATAGATGAGGAGACTACAGGCAAATCTGAAGGTACAGATCTTCTGTTTGCTAATGACTGTTCCCTGAATGCCAAATCTGAGTGACATGCAGAAGAGTATGGACTATTTCTCTTCAGCTTGTGACAATGTTGGTCTCACAATCAACATCAAGAAGGAAGAAGCAATGTACCAGCCTGCACCAGGAAAGTGTTATGTAGAGCCTACTATCACAATGAATAGCCAAACCCTGCAGGCAGCGGACAAGTTCACTTACCTCGGCAGTACACTGTCATGTGCAGTTCACATTACATCAACGATGAAACCAACACCTGAATTGCCAAAGAAAAGGTGGCCTTTGGCAGACTACATGTAAATGTGTGGGAGTGCAGAGACATTAGTCAACAAACAAAACTGAAGGTCTACAAAGCCATAGTGTTGCCAACTCTGATGTATGCATGCAAAACCTGGAAGGTGTACAGACATGTTCTGAAGCTGAATCACTTTCACATGGGCTGTCTGAGGAAACTGATGAAGATAAGATGGCAAGACAAGGTTCCAGATACTGAGGTTCTCATACGGGCAGGTATTCCAAGCATCCATACATTGCTGATGAAATCAAAGAGGAGATGGGCAAGTCATGTCACCAGAATGTCAGATGAGCGACTGCCAAAGAAGATCTTTTATGGTGAGCTAAAGGAGGGAAAGTGCTCTCAGTGAGGCCAGAAGAAAGATTTCAAAGACTCCCTCAAATTATCCTTGAGGAGTTTTGGGAAGATCTTGCTCATGATCATTCTACCTGGTGAAGTCTCATCCATACGGGAGCTACAGTCTATGAGCAGAGGAAAACTACTGAGGCAGAGCAGTGTAAATCTCACAACAGCAGCATGTCCGCTGTTAATCATGTAACCCGTAGTGCCATCTCTCTTGTTCAGTGTGCCACAGGCAGTTCAAAGCTCAAATTGGCCTGATCAGCCATTCACATGTTCACAGAAACCAAACCAATCAGTGATGTCTTGGTCATCTTCGAACTCAAAGGGCGAACACCAACAATTGAGTAAGGAGGGACTGCAGAATCAGGGCTAGCTCACTGACACCAAGCCGCAGCGTGGCCTTTGCTACGACTTTATAGTCCATGCTGAGGAGCGAGATGGGACGCCAATTCCGTAAATCGTGGAGGTCCCCCTTCTCCGCCAATAAGGCGAGCACAGCTCGCTTGCACGAAAGAGGGAGGACCCCGCCCTGCAAGGACTCGGCCCAGACGGTTACAAGGTCTGGGCCGAGGACGTCCCAGAACACGCGGTAGAATTCCACGGTCAGCCCGTCCAGTCCCGGAGATTCCAGTACGCTGGAACGAGAGGATGTGACGGAGGGCGGGGTCTTTGCAGCCCAGTGGGAGAGGGCTGACTACAGAGATGGGTCTCCCTAGGGCGGAGAGGGCAGGTAACAGGGCGGCATTGGGGAGGAAGGGAGGGACGGAAGTGAGGACTAGGCGGACGCCCAAGTCCTCCAGCGGCTCTAACGGGACGAACACGCCCCCCACCGCCAGGCCCTTCTCCACCGCCTCTTGGGCCGCGGCCTCCGATGCGAGGAAGAAGACTACCTTCCCGTACATTTTGGAGGCTGCTACGATGGCCGTGGGCCCCACCGCCCTCGCCAACGCCCGCACATAGGTTTCTACGTGGGGCGAGGCGGGTACCAGGAGGCAACGGACGCCATGCCTCCTGGTCAAGGTGGGAAAGGGGCCCCGGCCACTATAGATGGTAGCTGAGGCGGTGGGCGGGTTAGGTGACGTTGCGGCAGGTGGGGGGGTTGCCGCCACCTGGGCGTACGCTCTGGGGGCCGGGGGTGGGACACCCGCAGAGCTGGTAGAGGGAACAGCAGGGAAGGGCGCCGCGGCCGGTGGCAGGGCCGCAGCAGTAGTGGCTGCTCTGCCATGGAGGGTCTGGCCTTTGTCGCGGGGCCCTTACCCTTCTTTTTACCCTGGCCCTTCCTGCCGGCTGGGGGGGCTCCCCCAGGATCATGGGGGGCGAGGGACGTGGCAGCAGCGGAGGTCTCTTCAATGTCCACCGCTGCCGGTGCCCCAGCGGGGGCGAGAGCAGGTGGTTCGGCAGCGGCGGTCGAGGTGGAGGCTAGGGAGGGTGACGGGGGAACAGGCGGAGGAGGGGCGGCCGTGCCGTCTGGAGGGGCTCCTCCCTCCATGACGCCTGCCATGACGAACGGGGGGGGAAGGGAAAACTCTTGAGAGGGGGCAGGGAGAGGAATTGGGGTGACCACTCCTCCCTGCTAGGCTGCAGGCAGGGGAGGAGGGCACTAAAAGTGGGGACAGGGTTCAGGGTTATCTCGGACTAGTGCGGGGGTAGGGTTCAGTCACCGACACAAGATGGGAAATCTGGCTCTTCTTGTTGCACTAGGGGAGGGGATGATATAACAGCATGGGGGTGCAGTGAGATAGGGTGAAAATTAAACAGGGGAGGGGCACAAGCGCATGGCAGGGGGCATGGGTGCATGAAAACGGGGGGCTAATCAGGGCAAATGGAGCTTCAGGGGGAGGGAGACAACCAACTAAGAATGGGGCAGAAAAACAAGGGACTAGTTTCAGGGCTAGGGTAGGGCAAACAAACAAGGCTGTAGAGGGAGAGGGGCGGGGCAGGCAAAACTGAAACTAGTAAGGGGCCGGGACCAAAAAAAAAAGGGGGGCAAACAACTGCAAGGGGTAAATGGGGCAGGTGGCAAGGGACAAAGCAAGGGACGTGCTGCTGGGGGGAAGAGGGTCAGTCCAAGGGGTATGGGAGGGGGCACGTGCTCCCACGTGCGCTTGCACAAAGTCAGTGGGTGGGGCTGGTTGCCGCTGCAGGCCCAAATGATGTGAAAAGGTTGTGGTGGGCCATGGAAGCAGCTAAGTCCAGAGGCCGTAGCACAAGGCAGATGGTGAGCAGCCAGCAGAGGTGGTGGAGGGGGCAGCGGTGGTGGTGGTGGAGGTTATGGGGGGGCACAGGTGAACCAGGGGGCAGGCTCGGCGCCACACCCCCTGTGCCCCTACAAACACAGTCAATACCCCCACCACTAGAGCACAGTTCGAAAGATTACTCAGTTCTTGGAGGCCCCCTCCACGGTGGTCTGCAGAGTCTCCGCCGACGGTCTTCCGGGTCTTCCTCCTCTGGGTACCAGCAGCTTCCTGGCAGCAAAGAGGGCAGTAGCAGCAGCTCCAGCAACTCCAGGCGGTGGTCCGGTGGTCAGGCAGGACCCCTCACAGCTGGTGGTGGTAGTGGTCACAGCAGCGGCTGGAGCAGGGGTCCCTCACACCCCTCCTCTGGGGAGAGGGCCAGCAGGCCCCCTCCCCCCCAAGGGGTTGTTGTAGCAGCAGGAGTAGCAGCAACCAAGGTGTTGGGGGGGGGGGGGAGGGTTCAGCTTCCAGGCAGCCAGCAACCAGAGAGTAGAGTAGTGGGAGGGGTGTCTGGCCCAGCCAGGGGAGAAGCTGGAGCAGCAGTAGTAGCAGCAAACAGCAGCTGGGAGGGCCCAGGGCCTAGCAGCAGCCCCAGCAGGATGAGCAGGAGAAGCAGCAGCAGTTCTCTACCTCCCTCCCCGCCAGAGGGCTATAGGGAAGTGGTAAGGAACCAGTATGTTCTTATTGGGATCCGGGAAGTGGGCGGGCGAAGCCCGCCCACTGCTAAAGGATCCCCCCCTTCAGCCTAAGGGGAGGGATCCACAGGACCTGGATACCAAGTGAGTCCGGGGGACAAAAAATGAAAAAACAGGAACGGGAGTGCGGTCAAAGGGTCAAACAAAGCGAACCAGATGGGGACACCGAGCAGAGAACCCCGGACAGCGCCCACTGCTCCTCAAAGGTGTCAAGGGAGCCAGTGGATGCTGCCCAGAGGAACTCTGCCCGGATGCGTGAACGAACAGAGGATCGAAAATAGGCCCCACAGTCACAGGAGCCTCCATCGGTCAACCTCCTCAACCTGGTTTTGTAGATGGCCAGTTTAGCTAGGGCCAGGAGGAGGTTGACCAGGAGGTCCCGTGACTTTGTGGGGCCGCGGATTGGAAGTGCATAAATAAAAAGGTGAGGGGAAAAGTGCAACCAAAACCTCAACAAAATGTCTAAGAGGAGCCGGAACAGGGGCTGAAGCCTGGCGCACTCTAGATAAATGTGCGCCAGGGTCTCCCTCACACCGCAAAAGGGACATGTGTCGGGGATAGGGGTGAACCGCGCCAAGTACACGCCCGTGCTTACGGCTCCGTGAAGGAGCCGCCAACTGACATCCCCGGCGGGCCTTAGAACTAAGGAGGAGTAAAGGCTGGCCCACCGGGGCTTCTCACCCTCTAGAGGTGGCAGGAGGTCCCGCCATTTCGTATCGGGGCGGGACGTGAGGGTGAGGAGATGAAGGGTGTGGAGTACGAGCGTGTATAGATGTTTCCTTGGCGCGGTCTGGAAGCGGACCGGCTGCAGTTCGTGCAGCCGGCTCACCGTGAAGGGACAGGGGACCCGGTTGGGTCCACGGGGCAGGGGCCCAATAAAAAGGTCCGGAGGGCTTGGGGTGAAGGGAGGGCGGGGCGTACCCTCTCGCAGGACCCGGTCGAGGTAAGCCCGAGCAGCGGGCGGCAAAGCAGCCTTCACCTCCTGAAGTACGCGCCGGGGAGTACGAGGTCTGGAGAGCCCCATGCGCTGAGCAAGCGTCAGGGGATCCAGCCAATCTCCCCGGTCGTAGTCCAGGAGGTCTCCGACCCTAGTGACTTCTGCCAGGACCAACCTCTGGCGCACCGAGGGGGACTCCGCCACCTGCACACGGAGCTGGGGGTTGTGTAGCAGGGGCTCCGCGAGGAGATCTGCCCCCTCGGTGGCCGCCACGGACCTGGTCGCTGAGAATAGCTTCCAGGTCCGGAGGAGGTCCTGGTAGAAGACTGGCAGCCCGTAGAGGTCTCGCGGAAGACCTCTCGGATGGAGATAAAGGAGCTGCCGGTCATATCGGAGCCCTCGGAAACGGCGCAGGAAGGCGTGCGCCAATACGCTCCACGCCGGACTACCTGCACCATAAAGGAGCCTCTGCAGGGCCTGGAGACGGAAGACATGGACCTGAGTGTGTGGACACTTCAGGCCCTGCCCACCCTCCTCCAGAGGAAGATGGAGAACCCCTGCAGAGACCCAGTGCAGTCCTGACCAAAAGAACTCCAGAATCGACGTCCGGAGGTTGGCCAGGAAACCCGGGGCCGGGACCAGGGTGTTGAGCCGGTACCAGAGCATGGACAGGACTAATTGATTGATTACCAGTGCTCTCCCTCGAAAGGAGAGGCATCGGAGCAGTCCTGTCCATTTCCGGATCCGCTCTATCACCCTGCCCTCTAAACCTTGCCAGTTCTCCGGCGGGGATGGATGCGTGGCAGAAAGGTAAACGCCGAGATAGAGCAGCGGACCCGCACTCCACCTGATGGCCTGAAGCGCGGGTGGGAGAGAGCTCGCCTGCCACCCGTCCCCTACCACCAGGCCAGAGCTCTTGACCCAGTTGACCCGGGCAGAGGAGGCCGCCGAGTAGATCGTCTGGCAAGCCTCCACCCGCACCAAGTCGCCCGGGTCCTGGACCACGAGGAGCACATCGTCGGCGTATGCCGACAGGACCAGCCGCAGCTCCGGCTCTCGGAGCACCAACCCCGTCAACCTCCTGCGGAGGAGACAAAGGAAGGGCTCGATCGCCAGAGCGTACAGCTGGCCCGAGAGGGGGCACCCCTGCCGTACGCCTCGCCCGAAGCTGACCGGCTCGGTCAGGGTCCAGTTGAGCCTGACCAGACACTCTGCGGAGGCGTACAGCACCTGGAGAAAACCCACAAACTGGGACCCAAAGCCAAACGCTCGCAGAGTGCTCAGGAGGTACCCGTGATCCACCCTGTCGAACGCCTTCTCCTGATCCAGAGACAGAAGGGCGAACGACAGACCATCCCTACACCCAAGCTCCAAGAGATCCCAGACCAGATACAGGTTGTCGAGTATGGTGCGGCCCGGGACGGTGTAGGTCTGGTCTGGGTGGACCACGTCCGCCAGCACGGACCCGAGCCGCAGCGAGATGGCCTTTGCTACGACTTTATAGTCCGTGCTGAGGAGCGAGACGGGACGCCAATTCCGTAAATCGCGGAGGTCCCCCTTCTTCGGCAATAAGGCGAGCACGGCTCGCCTGCACGAAAGAGGGAGGACCCCGCCCTGCAAGGACTCGGCCCAGACGGTGACAAGGTCTGGGCCGAGGACGTCCCAGAACACGCGGTAGAACTCCACGGTCAGCCCGTCCAGTCCTGGAGATTTATTAGTTGGCATGCGACGGAGGGCTTCCGAGAACTCGGCCAGAGTGAGAGGCAGCTCTAGCCGGTCTCGGTCGCCCGTGCTGACCGTAGGGAGTTCGTCCCAGAGCACTCTGCAAGCGTTAGGATCGGTCGGATCCGGGGAGAAAAGGCTCGCGTAGAAGGCCTTGGCCCTCCCGCACAGCTCCACCGGATCCGTGAGGGGGGTGCCATCTTCTGCGAGGAGACAGGTGACGTGTTTCTTAGCCCCCCTCTTTTTCTCCAGGGCGTAGAAGAAGCGGGAGCCGCGATCCATCTCCCGAAGGAGACGGATGCGGGATCGAATGAAGGCGCCCCGGGCCCGATGATCTTCGAGTTCCCGGAGCTCCTCCCGCTTCTCCCGGCACGCCCCACAGAGGGATGGATCCTCAGGGCTGGCGGCCAGACGCCTCTCCAGCTCTAAGACCTCCCGTTCCAACTGCCCTATCGTCGCATCCCTCCGTCGGCTGGCGCCCCGGGTGTAGTCACGGCAGAAGAGCCGGGCGCATACCTTCCCTAGATCCCACCATCGCCGCGCCGAGGGAAAGGCGTGCCGTTGCCCTCGCCAGGCCAGCCAGAACTCCCGGAAGGACGCCACGAAACCCACATCCTCCAGCAAACTGTTATTAAAATGCCAATAGGCCGGCCCCGGCCTCTCCGCGCAGAGAGAGGCCGTCACGGTAGCGAGATGATGATCAGAGAACGGGGCCGGCCGGACGCTGGAGGAGTGGGCCCGCGAAAGGTGAAAACGTGATAAATAGATGCGGTCCAACCGGGAGTGGTGCGACCGATGGGCCTCCACCCGGACAAAGGTGAAGGTTGAGCTGTCGTCCGGGTGGTGGTCGCGCCAGACGTCCACCAGGGAGTGATGTTCGACAATCTCCCTGAGGACGTCCGCGGCGGCCGGGCACTGCTCGATCCCCGAGCGGTCCCGTTTCTCAAGGGTGTTGTTAAAGTCCCCGCCCAGGACCAGGCACTCGCGAGGATCCAAGGTGCCGAGGAAGGTGGACGCCTGCTGATAGAAACGAAGTTGTTCCGGGCCCGGTGTCGGGGCATAGATGTTGATGAGATTGACCACGAGCCCCTCCATACGGACCCGTAGGTGCAGCAGGAGGCCCGGCACAGCCTCGGCAACCCCCAGCACCTCAGGCCGTAGGTCGGGGGAGAACAAGGTCGCCACTCCAGCCTGGCGAACAGAGAGATGGCTGAAGTAGACTCTGTCCCCCCATTCCAGCCGCCAGCTGTCTTCAGCGGCTGGATCCGTATGGGTCTCCTGCAGGAATACTACAGAGTACCCCCCCTCCCGAAGGAAGGAGAGCACCTGGCTCCTGCGGAGACCCATCCTACAGCCCCGGGTGTTCAATGTTGCGAAGAGGAGAGATGCCATGAGGAGGGCTGGGGGGGATCCTTGCTGGCAGAGTCACTCACGGCCCCCATCGGGCCGCGTAACAATCCGTGACCCACCCCGTAGGCGAGGAGTGAGTCACGGAAAAGGCGGACCCGTTGGTAGGCCGTGGCGGCCTGCTTCCCAGTCCCTTTGCCCTCCCCCATGAGGGCCCTCGCGGCCCGGAGGATTTGGTGGAAATCCCCCCATCGCTGGAGAGCGAGCTGTACTTTGTTGCGGGAGCCCCGGACGTCCTCCAGGAACTCCCGCAGCTCCTCTCGCAGCGTATGGGGGGCCGGGGTTACTGGCTCCCGGCTATCGAAAGAAGGGGCCCCGGGCACAGCCCTATGGCCCACCGAAACGGACAGGCAAGGGGCGGACCCTCGACGCAGCTCCTGCTGGGCCGGCACCTTAGGGCCCAACCCGAAATTCGGCTTAGTTGGGGGAGGTGGCGGAGGGAGAAGAGCAGCCTCTGGTGGGTCGGGACGAGGAAATACCGGAGCCGCTCCCTGGGGGTCATCCTCTGAGAAGGGGAGGGAGACAGCCCCAGAGGCGGCAGTGTCATCATGGGAGGTGTGGGAGATTGGGATGGCATCAGGGGTGGGGCAGGGATCAGAAGTAGGGGCAGGGAACGGGACATGAGCAGGGCCGGGCTGAGGAACGGGTAGAGGATCCTGAGCCGCAGGAGCTGGGCCACTGGGAGGTGGCCTCTCTTGGTGTGGCTGAGGGATCTGGGAATTGGGAAGGGGACCCCCCACGATGCCGGGCTCTAGTATGATGGTGTCTGTTATAGCCACGGCATCGGGAGGTGGACAGATACTTGCGGGGTCCCCGCCTGGGAAGGAGAACTGTTGTCCCACCCCAATGAGGGGTACCCTCTGGGATTCGGGTCCCGGCCGCAGGGCACCGGCCGTCGCTTCAGGAGGCTTGGCGGCCGTCAGCGAGGTGTCACTTGCGACCGGGCAGGTGGAAGAGCCCAGGGGATCCTCAGAGGTGGGAGCGGAACCAGCGGTCAAGGGGAGGGAGCATGGGGAGAGGGGGGAAAGGGGCACCGGGGTGAGGTCATTGAGATCGAGTCCTGCTGGTAAAGGGTCGTCCTCCCCCTGGGTGATTGGGGTCAGACCCAGGGCCTCGATCTCCTCGTAGATGGAGGGCAGGTCACCTTCTGCCACCCCGGGGTTCTCCCCGCCGGCACCTGAAGCGATGCTCGGATCGGGGTGCGCAGGGTCGACAAAAGGGACAGAAGGGGCTCTATCAGGGGCTTCTGAGAGAGGGGCGGTAATACCTTCCGGTGCTGCCACGTCTTTCCCAGCCGGTTCTGGCGGACAAAAGCCGCTCGGGGGTAAAGCGGAAGGCTCGGCATCAGTGCCCCCCTTCCTGGTTTTTCGGGGGGCTTCCGCATCGGTGGAAAGGAGCGGGGCTCGAGCCTTCTGCTTGCCCCGCTTCCCCTGTACTAAGGCCCAGCCCTCCATGGCATCATCTGGGGGTCGGCTAGTAAGGGTCGGGTCAGGGGGGAGGGATGATTTCTTAGGGACTCGGGGAGGTAGTGGTGGGGCAGCATAAGGGAGAGAAAAGTCTCTCTGGGGCGGGCCCTCTCCCACGCCCGGCGATATCCCTGCCTCACCCTCCTCCACAGGCCTCAGCAGACTGTTCACAGTGGGCCTCTCCCGCTCGTCTGGGCTCACTGGGGGAGGTACTCCCAGGGCCCGAGCGGGAACAGTGGTAGACTGGGAAGGAGGAGGGGCGGCTCTGGGCACCGGGCATACAGGGGCGCCGGCGATGACGGGGCCGACGCCCTGCCGGGGCTCGGGGGTCTCGGATGCTCCTCCTTGCCGGGCCAAGGGACAGTCCCTCCGGACGTGTCCCATCGCCCGGCAGAGGTAGCACCGGGCCTCCCCCGTGGAATAATACACCCGGTAACGGGCCCCGTGATAGGGGACCATAAAGGACCCCTCGAGCGCCTCCCCGTCACGTGCCGCCGGGGGCATTTGGAGCTGCACCTGCCGGCGGAACGAGAGGATGTGACGGAGGGCGGGGTCTTTGCAGCCCAGTGGGAGAGGGCTGACTACAGAGATGGGTCTCCCTAGGGCGGAGAGGGCAGGTAACAGGGCGGCATTGGGGAGGAAGGGAGGGACGGAAGTGAGGACTAGGCGGACGCCCAAGTCCTCCAGCGGCTCTAATGGGACGAACACGCCCCCCACCGCCAGGCCCTTCTCCACCGCCTCTTGGGCCGCAGCCTCCGATGCGAGGAAGAAGACTACCTTCCCGTACATTTTGGAGGCTGCTACGATGGCCGTGGGCCCCACCGCCCTCGCCAACGCCCGCACATACGTTTCTACGTGGGGCGAGGCGGGTACCAGGAGGCAACGGACGCCATGCCTCCTGGTCAAGGTGGGAAAGGGGCCCCGGCCGCTATAGATGGTAGCTGAGGCGGTGGGTGGGTTAGGTGACGTTGCGGCAGGTGGGGGGGTTGCCACCACCTGGGCGTACGCTCTGGGGGCCGGAGGTGGGACACCCGCAGAGCTGGTAGAGGGAACAGCAGGGAAGGGCGCCGCGGCCGGTGGCAGGGCCGCAGCAGTAGTGGCTGCCTCTGCCATGGAGGGTCTGGCCTTTGTCGCGGGGCCCTTACCCTTCTTTTTACCCTGGCCCTTCCTGCCGGCTGGGGGGGCTCCCCCAGGATCATGGGGGGCGAGGGACGTGGCAGCAGCGGAGGTCTCTTCAATGTCCGCCGCTGCCGGTGCCCCAGCGGGGGCGAGAGCAGGTGGTTCGGCAGCGGCGGTCGAGGTGGAGGCTAGGGAGGGTGACGGGGGAACAGGCGGAGGTGGGGCAGCCATGCCATCTGGAGGGGCTTCTCCCTCCATATCGCCTGCCATGATGAACAGGGGGGGAAGGGAAAACTCTTGAGAGGGGGCGGGGAGAGGAATTGGGGTGACCACTCCTCCCTGCTAGGCTGCAGGCAGGGGAGGAGGGCACTAAAAGTGGGGACAGGGTTCAGGGTTATCTCGGACTAGTGCGGGGGTAGGGTTCAGTCACCGACACAAGATGGGAAATCCGGCTCCTCTTGTTGCACTGGGGAGGGGATGATATAACAGCATGGGGGTGCAGTGAGATAGGAGCAAAACTAAACAGGGGAGGGGCACAAGCGCATGGGAGGGGGCGTGGGTTCACGAAAGCGGGGGGCTAATCAGGGCAAATGGAGCTTCAGGGGGAGGGAGACAACCAACTGGGAATGGGGCAAAAAACCAAGGGACTAGTTTCAGGGCTAGGGCAGGGCAAACAAACAAGGCTGCAGAGGGAGAGGGGCGGGGCGGGCAAAACTGAAACTAGCAAGGGGCTGGGACCAAAAAAGGAGAGGGGCCCAGATAGCTGCAAGGGGAAATGGGGCGGGTGGCAAAGGACAAAGCAAGGGGTGTGCTGATGGAGGGGGAGGGTCAGTCCAAGGGGTATGGGGAGGGGCACGTGCACCCACGTGCGCTCATGCAAAGTCAATAGTTGGGCTGGCCGCTGCTTCAGGCCCAAAAGGTGGAAATGGGCTTGGCTAGCCAGGCAAGCAGCTGAGTCCAGAGGCAGGAACCAGGGCAGACGGTGAGCAGGCAGCAGAGGTGGTGGAGGAGGGGGCAGCGGTGGTGGGGGGGGTTGGGGGGGCACAGATGAACCAGGGGGCGGGCTCTATGCCACACCCCCTGTGCCCCTACAAACACAGTCAATACCCCCACCACGAGAGCACAGTTCGAAACATACTCAGTTCTTGGAGGCCCCCTCCACGGTGGTCTGCAGAGTCTCTGCGCTCCCTCAGCAGCCGACGGTCTTCCTGGTTCTTCCTCCCCTGGG
The DNA here is from genome assembly GCA_033296515.1 of Macrochelys suwanniensis. Taxonomy (NCBI): domain Eukaryota; kingdom Metazoa; phylum Chordata; order Testudines; family Chelydridae; genus Macrochelys; species Macrochelys suwanniensis. The sequence continues at coordinate 242,549,167 of CM065776.1, forward strand.
TTCCAGAAGCTTCCTGGCAGCAAATAGGGCAGCTCCAGCAACTCCAGGCGGTGGTCCGGTGGTCAGGCAGGACCCCTCACAGATGGTGGTGGTCACAGCAGCGGCTGGAGTAGGGGCTCCTCACACGCCTCCTCTGGGGAGGGCCAGCAGGCCCCCTCCCCCCCCCCAAGGGATTGCTGCAGCAGCAGGAGTAGCAGCAACCAAGGTGTTGGGGGGTGGGGGGGTTCAGCTGCCAGGCAGCCAGCAACCGGAGAGTAGAGTAGTGGGAGGGGTGTCTGGCCCAGCCAGGGGAGAAGCTGGAGCAGCAGTAGCAGGAAACAGCAGCTGGGAGGGCCCAGGGCCTAGCAGCAGCCCCAGCAGGAAGAGCAGGAGGAGCAGCAGCAGTCCTCTACCTCCTTCCCCGCCAGAGGGCTATAGGGAAGTGGTAAGGAACCAGTAGGTTAGCCCCAGGCTAAACAAATCCCTGATACCTTATGGCAGTTGCTCCAGGTTAATCAAGACACCTGGGGCCAATTAAGATCCTTCTAGAAAAAGCAGTGGAGATGGCTAGATTGATTGGGACACCTGAAGCCAATCAAGGACTGGCTGGAACTAGTTAAAAGCCTCCCAGTTAGTCAGTGAGGGGAGGATGTTAGGAGCTGTGGAAGGAGGTTGTGTGTGAGGAGCTGGGAGAAAGAGGCACTAGGAGTTGAGAGTGAGAAGGCATACTGCTGGAAGATCCTCTGGTGAGGATAAAGAAGGTGTTAGGAGGAGTCCGTGGGGAAGGAGCCCAGGGAGTTGTAGCTGTCGTACAGTTGTTCCAGGAGGCACTCTAAACAGCTGCAGTCCGGGCCGGGTCTAACTACTTTGCCGCCCCAAGCGCAAAAAAAAACAAAACCCAAGCGCCGCCCCACCCCAAAACAGAAAAAACAACCCCCCCAGCACCGCCAAAATCACCCCTCCCCCCCAACAACCGCCTCTCCCACCCAAAGCACCAGCAGGGAGTGCGGCATCCCCGCGGCCCCATTGCCCCAGCCGGAGTGCTGGCAGGGAGTGCGGCATCCCTGCAGCCCCGCTGCCCCAGCCAGGGCTCTGGCAGGGAGCACAGCATCCCCGTGGCCCCGCTGCCCCAGCCAGGGCTCTGGCAGGGAGGGCGGCATCCCCGCAGCCCCGGCCGGGGCGCCGGCGGGGAGCACGGCATCCCCGCAGCCCCGGCCGGGGCGCCGGTGGGGAGGGCGGCATCCCTGCGGCCCTGGCCGGGGCGCTGGCGGGGAGGGCGGCATGCCTGCGCCCCACTCCCTCACCAGCCTCGGAAGAGTTTTTTTTTAATTAAAAAAAAAACCAAAACCCTGAGCGCCGCCCCCCCTGAAGGTGCCACCCCAAGCATGTGCTTGGTTGGCTGGTGCCTGGAGCTGGCCCTGGCTGCAGTCCACAGGGCCCTGGGCTGGAACCCTGAGTAGAGGGCGGGCCTGGGTTCCCCGCAAAACTCCCAACTCCTGATCAGACACAGGAGGAGTTAACCTGGACTGTGGGTTCTACCAGAGGGGAAGATCTCTGAAGCAAGCAAAATCCGCCAATAAGCGCAGGACCCACCAAGATAGAGGAGGAACTTACCAAGTGATTCAGATTAGGAAGCCTTATTTCACACAGGGACACAACCACACAAATTCACTCAAGGCTAAATCTTAGTATGTACAAACATTGTCAAGGGGCTTCTTACCTTACCTCCAGGCCTCTCCAAATCACACAAGTACCCCTACTTCTCCCCAACTGTTTTTAAAAGTCAATTTCTGTAAATCATTTTGGCTGTGTTTCAGCCCTACACAAAGGCTATATCTACACTACAAGCAAGGGGTGTAATTCCCCTGCTCTTGTATATGTACTCACACTAGCTCTCATCGAACTACCAGGAGTATAAATACTACTGTAGCTATGGTAACACGGGTGGTGGCAGCAGAGAAACCACTTAGCTGTGCCAAGTACGTACCCACTGTTAGGAGTGCTAGGGCCAATGTAGGATCCAGGCCTGTATTTCACCTCAGATAGTATTTTTGGTTTTGCTTGCCTGTTTGACTTTTTTTTTTTTTTTGGATACACACATTCTTACTAATATGTGTGAACAAAGGGATCCTAACTAATATGTGAGAAAGATACTGTGTATGTTGCTTTTACCTAAGCCAGATGGGCTTTTTAGTATAATGGGAACAGATTCATAGATTCTAGGGCTGGAAGGGACCTCGAGAGGTCATCGAGTCCAGTCCCCTGCCCTCATGGCAGGATCAAATACTGTCTAGACCATCCCTGATAGACATTTATCTAACCTACTCTTAAATATCTCCAGAGATGGAGATTCCACAACCTCCCTGGGCAGTTTATTCCAGTGTTTAACCACCCTGACAGTTAGGAACTTTTTCCTAATGTCCAACCTAAACCTCCCTTGCTGCAGTTTAAGCCCATTGCTTCTTGTTCTATCCTTAGAGGCTAAGATGAACACGTTTTCTCCCGCCTCCTTATGACACCCTTTTAGATACCTGAAGACCGCTATCATGTCCCCTCTCAGTCTTCTCTTCTCAGATAAGAACAGTTAAAGTGTTACTGGGGATGGTGGTAGTATAATATATGAGCGCACACTTGAAGACTGCCTCAACTCCTTATCTCAAGGCAAGGTCAAGCAACCAGATGGGAGGGGCAAAGGGGGGGTTGGAGGGAAGGTAAAACACTAAAAGACCAGGGAAATACCTGCCCCGACCATAGCACAACCTCACTCCTTACTCCTCCCATGGGATAAAAAAGGGGTGGGATGAAGACCCCAGACTCACAACCCCCCAAAACAGAACATGACAGTAAGTCGTAACAGGTGGGACTGTGGGCGTGCATTTCAGGTATAATTATGCCTACTGAAGATGGGGGAGACGGAAGTCTGGGAAACAAGGCTCTGCGGGGTCAGAGTTATGGGACACATGCTTGCTGGAAACTAACCCCAAAAAACTTCGCATTGCCTGTGCTTCTGACTTCTGATCTTCTGCTTTCTGTCTGTGTGACAAGACCCAGGGGAGAGGGTGAAGGGAAACTCCTCTAACACCCACCAGTTTCCAGGCACATACTTGGCACAGCTAAGCCATGCCTCCACTGTTGCTACCCATGCTACTGTGGCTACACTTCTATTTACACTTGGACTAGCTTAGTGAGAGCTAGAGTAGACATTGCCAAAGATACTTAGCTATTGTGGGGTTGTTTGCTGTGGTACTACACAAAGAATTCCGAAGTTTCTCTCTGATGGCCATTTGAATGTATACAGCTCCACAGACTTTGATATTAGCCAAATCTATTCAACGAGCAAATAGCTTAATGGAAGCAAAATAGTGTGTAAATTTGCTTAAAACATGTTTGGGTTTTCTTTTCTTTCTCTCAAACTTTCCAAAATTATTCTCCTTTGCAAGCTGTCCACCATTCTCCTACAGTTTTTTTGTATGCTCTCATGAGACTCTGCCCATGTGCTTCTTCTTGCCCATATTACAAAGCAGAAAGCAGCCCTCCCTAAACCTTTTGTACCTTACAAGGTCTACAGGGACTTATCCCACTGCTCAGTCTGGGACACATCAGTGCACTTTTCACTATGCGTCTGTTAGCACACACAGTACAAACTTCCTTAGCTGCACTTTAGAAGTTAAATGAAAAAGTCACACACGTTGTATTGTGCTTCTGTAGTATGCAATTGCAGAATTGGGGTCATAATATGTAAAACAGGGGTAGGCAACCTGTGGCATGCGTGCCAAAAGCGGCACGAGAGCTGATTTTCAGTGGCACTCTCACTGCCTGGGTTCTGGCCACCGGTCCGGGGGGCTCTGTATTTTAATTTAATTTTAAATGAAGTTTCTTAAACATTTTAAAAACCTTATTTACTTTACATACAACAATAGTTTAGTTATATATTATAGACTTATAGAAAGAGACCTTCTAAAAACATTAAAATGTATTACTGGCACGCGAAACCTTAAATTAGAGTGAATAAATGAAGACTCGGCACACCACTTCTGAAGGGTTGCTGACCCCTGATGTAAAAGGAACTTCTACCATAAGGACTGTTTCCACATCAGCTTCAGCTTTCATCTCCCAGCCAGTTTAGCCATAAGGCTCTTCCAGAAAGTGTTGGACAAACTTCTGTATAGTCTAAAAAGCATATTTTTTCTCCCGTTCTTCTCTCACTCAGAGATGACGGAACTATTTTTGCCCATATTTTGCAGAATTATTCACATTTGGACAAAGATCAAGGGCTGCATTCCCCAAAGCACCTAAATGACTTGGGCGCCCAAGTCACTTAAGGACAGATTTCTAGAAGGCATTTAGGCACCTAGAGGGATTTTCAAGAGCACCTCGTTCCCTAAAACTCACTGATTTCAAATGAGTATGAGGCACCTAGATACTTTTGAAAATCCTACCAGGCACCTCAATACCTTTAAAAATCTGGCCCTTGGGCACTTTGGAAAATGCCGCCCCAAATTTGAGAAAGTTCAGCCCAAAGGGAGAAAGTTTCAGAAAGTTATAAACAACTGAAAAGAGTGGGTTAGGATGGAAACCAAGCACTAGCCTAATTGAAAGAGCTGCTGCCACGCTCAATAAGATACATCGAAACAGATCAGCTTCTATAACGTTAAAACTACAATCATCATCACATGCCCTCACTTGTTTTCATAAAATGCAGTTGTGCCAGTATGGGACCCGCAATTTATAAATTTATACTTGAATTTATACTGCTCCCCATTGGAAACATTCCTGTCAGCTGCTTCTCTCATATCTTATGGCCCTCATTCTCCACCTAGATATATGCAGATAAATCCTTGCATGCAACCCCACTGAAGCCAATGGGGCTCCATATGGGCATAGGTGTTTCCCTTTGTGGTAGACAGAGCCTGGAGCACTGGGCCTGGTGGAATAGTTGAGGCTCCATTTCCATATCTGTTTAAATGCCACTCAGCTAACTAGGTCTCACTTTATATTTCTGTTCCATTTATGGGTCATTAAAGGGTTAATACGATGTTTTAATAAATGGTCAATGACTTGTTATAGATTGTCCAGCAGGTCATTAAATTACTTATTACCATGGCTTGTACTCATCTATCTATCCTCTTCTAGCCATGTGCCTATTATACATGCTGCTCAGGTCTGTCACAGGCTTATAGCACGTATTGATCATTTATTGACCCTGAATATATGGAACCTTAATCTAAATGTGACTACTAAATAGTTACACAGAGGAACTATTTGAGCTCACTGGGTATATACGCTAATGGGGTTGTTTTATTTTATTTTTATTTTTAAGCACATACGCTTAGTGTTTATTTACCAGTTGCACTTCTGGCTTCACATCCTCCAGCAACATCAGGCTGACCTGGCTTGTGGGGCTGATGTGGTTTTACATGTGCTGGAGGACCCTTGAGGCACAGCCTAGGGAGACCAGCTATCGTCCCAGCCAGCTGTTAATCCAGCTGGGTTCTCTGATGCATGCACACACAGCAAGGAGTAGGGGAAGATCTCCAGTTCAAGATCACTTACCTGAGTGACATAAGCTATACAGGCAAACATGCAGTTTTACCAGTGTAACTATATGTGCACTAGGAGCTTTTGTTGGTGCAGCTATGTCAGTAAAAAACACCATCTCATCACACCCCAGACCAACATAGCTGTGCCGGCAATAGCCTTCTAGTGTAGACATCGCTTCAGTGACTCACCTTATGTATCTGTAAAAAGTACCTTCTCGTGGTGCTGTGAGGCTTAATGAATCAGGCCCTGATCCTGCAGAGACTTATGCACACGCTTACCTTGATGCACTGTGAGTAGTCCCACTGACTTCAATTTAAGTACACATGTAAGTCTTCGCAGGAACAGAGTATTAATGTTAGTAATGTGCTTTGCAATTCTTGGACAAAAGTGTCCAGGGAATAGCAACCTAGTTCATTTTTGTACTTTTTGCTCTCTGATACTACATACAGAGGCCAATAAAAATTTTCAGACACAAGCAAAAGAATGGAAAATTAAGCAGCTATTTCACCAATGAGGACAACAAAATAATTAAATCAAATTAAAGACAACAAATAACCAAGTCTGAATTTCACCAAACAGCAATTTTCTGATGCAAACAGTCGAGCACATTTTGAATTAAATATTTAAAAGTGGGCGGACTTCAGTAGAAATAAATGGAAGGAGCCAAATTGAATCAGTAAGTAACTCATCAGTAAAAACAAGATAACAACTAACTATATTTACCATATTCACTGTCCAACAGCCTTAGCTTCCTTAGCCAACAATTCAGCCTGAACCCAATACCTGCATCTGAGCCCTTGGTAAAGGTCAAATACATATATTACACTGCCCTTCAGGCAATATTGAATCAGTAAAGTATCTTTTCAGCTACAGTTATATTAGATATAGCTATTGACTTCCCTTTTTATTGCACTATAAAACATGCTGTAGTGAAAATAAAGGTTTACTTTGCAATGGAGAATTCACAGGCATCCATTACTGCTGACTCTTCAGATCCTTGGACATGTGTCTCACTGCCTGTGTTGATTGAGATATTCTGAAATCCAATTAACTGTCCTTCAACCAGTCCCTGGCTTGTATAATTAGGGTAGCGTGTGTTTATGTATCTATACATGTTAGAAGTGGTTCCTTGAGTCTTTAGTGTACAATCAAACTATAAATGAAAGGTTATGCATATCCATTGTATAAAAGGGGGGAGGGAAGCCTTCCATGTATTGTTTCAGTAATGTATTGTTTCCTTGGTTGAAGAGATAACCGTCTCCTTTTGCTCTGGGAACAGAAGATGCCAAATACTGAGGTAGCTTTGAGACCAGTTTGTTTAGCAACTGGCACATCAAACATATTAGCTTTGTTAATTAGCCTTCGATCTGAGGCATGACAATATAAAGGCTCTGTGACTCTCAGGCAAATGCTCAATAGCAAAATAATGCTCATATTTTAAAATTCCACTTGACCGTTAAAGAGATCTGCAGGCAGGCAGACTCGCAGCAGCTAGGAGTTTTCAAAAGTGACTCGTGATTTTGGGTGCACGAGAAAGGAGCCTGGTTTTCCAAAACTGCTGCTCCCGCCTTTAATGCGGCTATGTCTACACTGCAGTCACAGGGCGTGACTGCAGTTCATGCAGACATACCCAAGCCAGCTTTACTTTGACGGCTCCCGTACTGCAGCCCGGGAGCAGCAACGCCATAGCCGTGCAGACTTCAGCATGGGCTAGCCACCCAAGCAAGTTCCCTGGGTCTCAGGCAGCTTTCTGCAACCCCAGTGGAAGCCTGTGCTGCCACAGCTTCACCGTTCTGGCACCCGGGCTAGCTAGATTAAAGCTAGCTCAGGTATGTCTACCCAAGCTGCAGTCACACCCTGTGATTGCAGTATAGACAGACCCTGTGTCTAGAGTTGGGCACCCCAAAAATGGAGGCACCCCAAATCATTAATCTCTTCTGAAATCTGGCCAGCAGTTCCATTCAAAATAATTCTCTTACTGTAAAAACCAACACAGTTCACAAAGGGCTACGCCAGCAAGAAAAGACAGAGGTTCCATCCGCCATGATGGGGCCCCAGTTACAAAGCGCTGTCACAGTTAAAACCCAAGTCTACCTCGCAACGCAGACATTGCCGAACAGTGTTTTCGCTGCATGCATGAACTATTCTGCTTTCCGGGACGCTGCAGGACTGCAGCACAATTCCAGAGAGTTATTAAAACATGGATTTGGATCCCTGGCATCCCTAGCCAGACCATTAATGTGCCTGATTGTTCTTATCCCCTGGGAAAACCTGCAGGAGGCAGCTACAGAAGGGAAGTCTCTAAGAGGTTCTGTTCAAAGAGATCTGTCCTGATTGTTCTTTTGGGGGAAATGGAGAACCGGGTTTGAGCCCTCCCTCCAGGTAACATGCTGTGGGACCTCTCCACAAAACCTGTGGGTCCCGCAGGATCCATGCCTCTCTCGGAGGATCAGAGTGAGGTTAGGAACATTCCCGCAGAGGCCCCATGCCTCAGTGCTGGATCTGTGCCCTAGTAAGCCCCACTGCTCCCTGGTTTCTAGCACAGTTGGAGATTGTCCCTGGGACACCTCTCAAGGAAATTGACAGCCAAGGAAATCACCCAGGAATAAGGGAACCCAAACCAGATCCCCTATACAGTGCCCTGGATGGGGAGGTGGAAGCAGAAGGCAATATGGCGGCTGTACCACCCAAGGATTCCCCTCTGGATGAGGTCCATCCAATGTCCAGCTAAACTAGTGTTAGGGTTGCAGAGCAGTGCAAAGCTACAGTGTAGTGGAGTATCCAGCTCTTCGTCTTTTTCACAAGCCTCTGATTTTTACTAATGTTTTCTCTTCATATAGTGACAGGGGGATCAATGAGAAAAAGAGGAGTGTGTAGCACATGACAAACTAGGTCACAATCTTGTTTTAAGCTCAGGTTTCTCTTTTCAAAACAATATTTTGTAGGGAATTTAGCAATCGTGACCAGCACTGGACTGGGAGCTCTGCAGACTGACGTCTCCAGCTTACAGAACAGGTGCAGAATGGGCGCCAGCTGTGCAAGCCCCTCCACCCCACCCCACCAACAAGCCTCAGCCTGACTTGGGGCGTGGAAATCACGTCTAAGGATAGAAAGAATGGTTCACACTCCATGCCCATTTAATTCTCAGTGTCTTGGAAGACCACCAGCAGAAGCATCAAACACACACCAGCCAGGGTTTTTCTTTGGGAGGTGGATGCCAGCTCATTATCAGAGATCCTAGAAATCCATTTGCCATGGAAAAATATGGAATTTGAATTTTTACAGAGAATCTTAGTTTTTCCATGTTGTGAAAAAATAAAAACATATATAGTGGAACTCCATTATCCGGTGTAATTGGGACCAGGGCCAGATTGGTATCAATGGTATTGGGTTTTTTTTTTTATTGGATCATCAAAAATTTGGATAATCCGGAGGATGGGCAGGATAATCTCAGGCTGTCAGATTAAAAATTTGTAAATATATATTAAAAAATTGTGTTCAACTGATACCTATATATATTGTGGCTAGAGAAACTAAAGTTCAGCATTTCATTTTAATCACCAAAAACCATGGATTTATATGTTTTTATATTGGAGAACGTTGTTTAGTTTAATCACAGAAAACAAGGATCTCTGCTCATTAGGAGCCACCTGAGACCATCACCTATTTCACCAAGGCCACCAAGCTGGCAGTAGATAATAATCCAACCCAGGGGTGGCAGTACATTGTAGTGGAATGGGCGCTGGACCCAGCTCTGCTTTGGGCAAGCCACTTTACCTCTATATGCCTGTTTCCCCTCATATCCTTTAGGCAAGGAAAGGTACTGTCACCTCATATGTGTTTGCACATTGGTTAGCACGACGGGGCCCTGATCTCAGCTGGTGCCGCTATGTGGTGTTCTAATAGCTAATGTTATCATTAGATCATTTAACTGTAATGTTAAGTTCTAATAATAAGTAACAATATTCAGCTAATATTGACAAGGGACCTAACCCTGCAAACACAAATGTAACCCCACTGAAGTGAATGGTTTTAGCTGCATGTGCAGCACCAGGCATATGGGCTAGATGTGAACCCATAACCTAGATGTGAAACGCTCTGTAGCAGCACGTCAACGCCTAAGCCATTCCATCTGCCAAGGCTCTGCGGCAGTAATGAAAGCAGTCTCCTGGAACCACACCAAAGATACTTGTGCAAGTACTTACCTCCTGCGCAGCACTTGAGTAAGTGGGTAATGGTTGTGTGAGAGGAACTGACACAATGAACTGACACAGGGCCGCCACTCATGTTTCAACGGGGCTTTGAGAACCTCACCATGGAGGAAATTATAGCTCTCTGAAATGGAAATATATTTTTTAAAAAGCCAAATAAAATTCTTATTGCCATCCTTCCGCACCTAAGTTTGTCACAACGTACATTTTAATTCACAGTTTCATTGTTCTACCAAAAAAACCTACACTGGAACAAATGCAGTACTAGTATGCACAAGCATGCACACACACACACACTTTCTCTCTCTCTCTCTCTCTCTCTCTTCTTGGGTGGATGTCTAATGCCCTTGTACAGCTAATGGAACAGCTGGCTTTCGGCAGATGTAATATCTGCGGATGCAGCTACCGCTCTCCCTACCCGCTCACCTTTGACGTGTCAACTGGGCCCTATCAGGAGGAGATGCAAATGCTCTGAAAAATCAGACCATTTAATAGAGTTGCCTAAACATGGATCCTGGTGTCTAATTTTAAGCATCCAAGTTCAAAACCACGTATAATCACATTATTAGTAGTTATGGAAGATTCATAGACGATTAGGGTTGGAAGAGACCTCCAGAGGTCATCTAGTCAGCAGTGCTGTGCTAAGCACTATTATCAAGAGACAGTCCCTGCCTCAAAGAATTGACACTCCAATTCTGCTTCTACACTGCACACTTCTTTTGGTGGCTTGTAGAGTAAGTACTCGGGTACCCACCCAAGCCTGGGTTTAAGTAGCAGTGTAGATGGTGAGTATGGCTTAAGTGAGTAGAATACCAATGCCTGAAGGGTGCGGGTATGTATCCATGTACATATCCTACATGGCTCTCTACTCGCCCAAGCCACTCCTTCCTGTCCACACTGCTATTTTTAGCAGTGTAGACACTGGAGAAGCAGCTGGAGCCTTTCCCTCCTGCAGGAAAAGACTTCAGCAGCAGGTAAAGGACTCTGGCAGTCTGAAAAGGTTCCAGTAGCTCCCTGCTGCAGGGAAAAACTCTGGAAGTGGGGAAAGGCTGAGCATGTGTAGATGCAGCCTACTTTTCACTGCAGCATGTAGCCACCTGTACCCTATATGCTGCGAAAAGTGGCATGTATTGTAGATGTTGCCTTAACAGACAATGGGTGGCCACACGGACAATCGGGAGCAGAAGTAGGGCTTGAACCCAGAACTTCTGTAAGTCAGCCCAGCACCTTAACCACACAGCTATCCTTTTTCACCCAGATATTACTTTAATAATCTAATATCAAGTTTGAATTGTCTAGTCTCCCTGAAGTCTCAAAAGCATAGATTCCATGGCCAGAGGGGACCATTGTGATCATCTAGTCTGACCTCCTGTATAACACAGATCTTAGAACTTCCACAAATAATTCCTAGAGCAGATCTTTTAGAAATACATCCAGGCAAGGCTGGGGCCCAGACCTTTGCCCTCAGGGCAGACAAACTGAGTTCCATGCAATTTACTTTGAGGATTTATCAGACAAGACCTTAAAAATTGAAACTCTGTCTTCTCTTTAGGGCTGTTAAAGATCTGTGGAGAAAGAAGTTGTTCAGGACTATTCAGAAAAGCTGGACAAGCACAAGTTCATGGGGCCAGATGCGCTGCATCCGCGGGTGCTAAAGGAGTTGGCGGATGTGATTGCAGAGCCATTAGACATTATCTTTGAAAACTCATGGTGATCGGGGGAGGTCCCAGATGACCGGAAAAAGGGCAATGTAGTGCCCATCTTTAAAAAAGGGAAGGAGGAGGATCCGGGGAACTACAGACCAGTCAGCCTCACCTCAGTCCCTGGAAAAATCATGGAGCAGGTCCTCAAGGAAACCATTTTGAAGCACTTAAAGGAGAGGAAAGTGATCAGGAACAGTCAGCATGGATTCACCAAGGGCAAGTCATGTCTGACTAACCTAATTGCCTTCTATGATGAGATAACTGGCTCTGTGGATGAGGGGAAAGCAGTGGATGTGTTATTCCTTGACTTTAGCAAAGATTTTGATACGGTCTCCCACAGTATTCTTGCCAGCAAGTTAAAGAAGTATGGGCTGGATGAATGGACTATAAGGTGGATAGAAAGCTGGCTAGATCATCAGGCTCGACGGGTAGTGATCAATGGTTCCATGTCTAGTTGGCAGCCGGTATCAAGTGGAGTGCCCCAAGGGTCGGTACTGGGGCCGGTTTTGTTCAATATCTGCATTAATGATCTGGAGGACGGCATGGATTGCACCCTCAGCAAGTTTGCAGATGACACTAAACTGGGAGGAGTGGTATATATGCTGGAGTGTAGGGATAGGATACAGAGGAACCTAGACAAATTAGAGGATTGGGACAAAAGAAATCTGATGAGGTTCAACAAGGACAAGTGCAAAATCCTGCACTTAGGACAGAAGAATCCCATGCACTGCTACAGACTAGGGACTGAATGGCTGGGCAGCAGTTCTGCAGAAAAGGACCTAGGGCTTACAGTGAACAAGAAGCTGGATATGAGTCAACAGTGTGCCCTTGTTGCCAAGAAGGCTAATGGCATTTTGGGCTGTATAAGTAGGAGCATTGCCAGCAGATTGAGGGACATGATCTTTCCCCTATGTTCAGCATTGGTGAGGCCTCATCTGGAGTACTGTGTCCAGTTTTGGGCCCCACACTACAAGAAGGATGTGGAAAAATTGGAAAGAGTCCAGCAAAGGGCAACAAAAATGATTAGGGGGCTGCAGCACATGATTTATGAGGAGAGGTTGGGGGAACTGGGATTATTTAGTCTGCAGCAGAGAAGAATGAGGGGGGATTTGATAGCTGCTTTCAACTACCTGAAAGGGGGTTCCAAAGAGGATGGATCTAGACTTTTCTCAGTGGTACCAGATGACAGAACAAGGAGTAATGGTCTCAAGTTGCAGTGGGGGAGGCTTAGGTTGGATGTTAGGAAAACTTTTTCACTAGGAGGGTGGTGAAGCACTGGAATGGGTTACCCAGGGAGGTGGTGGAATCTCCATCGTAGAGGTTTTTAAGGTCAGGCTTGACAAAGCCCTGGCTGGGATGATTTAGTTGGGGATTGGCCCTGCTTTGAGCAGGGGGTTGGACTAGATGACCTCCTGAGGTCCCTTCTGACCCTGATATTCTATGATTCTATAAAGAGCCTATGGTGTGTCATGTAGGAGTAGGAATTTGTTCCAGTGGACAAAAGATCCCCTTTGCTCCACCCTGCTGTCCCAGCTGGCTGCTGCCCCACATTGCTGAGCTGCTGCAGTTTAGCAGAGCGCTCAATATATCATTTATAAAGTGCTTTGGGGATGAAAGATGCTAGGTAAAGGTACAATATTATCCTCTGCCAGACTGAGAGACTTCCAGGTGGGATGGTACTTTATTGGTTCTTCCCCCAGGACACTGATTTAGCCTCATGATAATAGGCCAGATCTCCAGCTGAGTAAATTAGAATAACTCCTTAGACTTTAATAGAGGATCTGATCCAGTGAAAGGCAATGATTTTTGCTTAAATGGAACAGTATTGACATAACATTTGCTTAATGGGGACGAATTTAGCTGCTCTCCAATAGTTATGTGGTATTTTACCAGGTGATAAATAGATGTGAAATTCTAAGTTCCAGTCTCTTAATACTCACGTTGCCAAATAACAATTAAGGGCTATATACAGTGATTCCTGGATATACTGGTATTCCTAACCCGCAAGGTTGCCTTGCTCATGAGCAATGGGACCCAAGTGGGGCTGTCGAAGCCTCAGTGAAGGAGGGCTGGTGGAATTTCTAAAAGTGCCTACAACACTTAAGAGCACAAGTCCATTGAAAGTCGATGGGATTTGTGCTCAACACAGATAGGTGTTTTTGAAAATCCCACCTAGCATCATTTAAGAGGTATCAAATCAAATAATTCTGGACAACGGAACTTAACGTCTCCACTGATCATTTGTATTACTTTCCTTTTTTTTTTAAAAAAAAAAAAAGGAAATTCCATGCAAAAAATATATATGATTTCTAAAGTTGAGCGTTGCATTAAGAATCACTCAGCCATCATCAGGACATGTAGGGTTATGGTTGCCAGTTTAACCTTAACTCTGCCCCTTATGCATATGTATCAAATATGATCTCTCTTTCTATCATTATAATTTGCCTATCAATTAAAGATTTCATCATCAGCTGAGCACATATGTTTTGCCTGGATCTACCTTGAACCTTCAGCAGCAGTTAAAGAGTTAAACGACATTGGCTCCTTTTTTCTTTCTTCTTCTTTTTTTTTTAAAAAAAATATGTGATCACTGAGAGCTGTAATATAATTGCCTGATTTGCTCTATTTCATTAGGAATCTTCTTCCCTCTACTTCAAAAGGTTAATGCCACTCATATTTCCTTTTTTTTTTTTTTTAATAGTCTGGCTGCACATAATGGCATGGGACAAGACGAAATAAGCAGTTGCTTCAACAAACTATAATTCATCACAGCACAGCAACGACCAGCTGTAATTCAGTCTGTTTTTAAATCCAAGACGTAATGAAAATCACTAAAAATAATACATCTCTCAAAGCTGAGACAAATAGACCTAAGATGTGTAATAATTAGCACTCTGGCCTGAATGCTCCGGGTTTAAACTGTTTTATGATTAAGATTTGTCTTTAGTAGTCAGTCCAGTCCATTGGTATCCACTTAACATCTTTATTATTAACATGTGTTCCTTGTACCATCTATGTTAAACACAAGCTAAAAGCACCATATGCCTGCTTAGCAAAAATCTATGCCTTCCTGCTCCCTCACCACCTATTCAGCAGGGCTGGCCTTACCATGAGGTGAACTGAGGCAGCCGCTTCAGGTGCCAGACTGCGGGGAGAGCGCCACTAGGACCCAGAGTGTGGAAAATTGTGTCTGCTGCTGGTGCATATGTATTCTCTCTTTTCTAGATGCACAGAGATGGTGGAGTGCTGAGCTGGAGGAAGGAGGGCACAAGAGACATAACAGGCAAGCAGGAGAAAAGGTGAGAGGGAATAACAGAAAGCAGCAGGAGCTCCAGGGAGAGAGAGGAGGAGGAGCCTCTTATGTTCCTCTCTAGCACCCCCAGTAGCCTGGACTGATTAACACCAGCTTCTCAGGGAGCTTCCTGTTTCCTGCTGCTTCCCTGAACCCACTTGAGGAGAACAGGCAGTCAACTGAAGTAGTAGGAGACAGTTAGGCCCTTAAGATGCTGATATCTTCCCTCACTCAGGCCCTGCTACCAGCCTGCTTATTTGTCCCCTTCAATTGAGTGTTGAAAGCCACTGTAGCTGGCACAGAACAGCAGTCATGAGTGAAAGAAGAAAACGCCCCTCTGGGGCCTCATTCAGAAAAAGAAAGCAAAGCAAAGGAAGCTTTTCTATCTAAGCAGGAAGGAGCTCTCCTGAGATACATAGGCACAAATGTTCACGGTGAGCCTTCCGGCCCCAGTGAGGATGTGAGTGGTGAGGAGATGCCTGATCTTCCAGTTAGTCAGAGTGCAGGTGACCTGGCACCAACTGCAGCATCCATATCTCCATCTCAAATGGATGCAACCATGCACATTCCTGAAGAAAAGTGTAGATCAGAGAAGAGTGTGGTGGAGGCAAACAGCTGCTGCTGAGTTTAGTTCCTTAAGTCTAAATGATCCAGGACTGTGGACCCACTTGAGCAGTAGCCTGAGGGACTTCCTTGTACTGCATGGGCCACAGCAAGTGAAAAACTTCATGTTCCCCAAAGACAATGAAAATAGAAGTTTCCATCCAACACATTACCGGCGTGAAATCCCCAATGGTGACAAAGTGGAGAGGCCATGGCTTATGTACTCAAAAACCCAGAATGCTGCTGTCAGGGTTCCCTCCCCCCTCTAAACTCTAGGGTAAAGACGTGGGGACCCGCATTCAGAGCCCCTAAGCTTATTTTTTACCAGCTTAGGTTAAATCCCCCAAGGTACAAAATTCCCTGCACCCTGAGAAATGCTTCTTGCTGCCACCATCAAGTATCTAACAGGAATCCAGGAAAGGAATCACTTGAACTTCCCTCCCCCCCAAAATACCCCCTCATGCCGTACACCCCCTTTCCTGGGGAAGCTTGAGAACAATCTCCCAACCAATTGGTTACACAGTGATCTAAAAACCCACCCCCTGGGTTTTAACACCATGAAAACAGTCGGCTTCTTAAAAGAAGGATTTTATTAAAAATAAAGAAGGTAAAATCATCTCTGTAAAAATCAGGATGGTAACTATTTCACAGGGCACTATATTTCCAAACTCAGAGAGATTTCCCCCTCTGGACAAAGCCTTAAAGTTACAGAAAACCATGAATAACCCTCCCCCCCCTTGCCCCTTCTAACACAGGGAATACACCAAGCCGAAATTAAACAGAAATCGATGCGCTATGCTATCTAAACTTACTTCAGAAAAGGGAGGTTTGATTTTCTGCAGGTTCCTTCTGTCTGCCAAGATCACTCTGACTCAGACAAAGACACACACAAAAACCTTCCCCCCTCCCAAAGTTTGAAAGTATCGTGTCCCCTTATTGGTCAGATGCCAGCCAGGTCAGGTGTCAGTCTGGCCACCTGCGTTTCTTAACCCTTTACTGGAAAGAGGATTTTATAGCACTGCATCAGATCCTCTCCCCCTTCCCTTCATATTTATGACAGCTGCATACTGTTTTTGTTGCAAACTCTTCCATGCAGTTCTCATTCATTGAACTTGGTGATCAGTGATGCAGCATCAGCTTCTAGTGAGGCTGCTGAATTTTTTAAATGTAATTCAAAGCATCTATGTATTTTTCTCTGCATCAACTCATTGATGGCAAATTTTGAAGCGACATCTGGGAACATCCTCTCTGACACTGAAACCACTGAGTGCCACACGATGGGAAAGTCGAGTGGAGGCGATAAAGCCTATAAAACACCAAATTGGGAAGATAGATGATGCCATAGTTGTCATTATGAAGGATAATGCTATGATAGGAACTGTTCGTGGGAGAACAGTGGCAGAGGGAAATAGAATCACCAGAAACATACATAACTTCACATTTCTGTGTGGCTTAGTGTTGTGGCATGACATACCATTTGAAATAAATGTTGTAAGCAAGAGACTCCAAGGTGTTGACCTTGATATATCTGGAGCAATGGAACAACTGGACAAAGCAAAGTCATACCTGCAGGCTTACAGGTCAGATGAGGATTTCAAAACATTCTGAATAGTGCACAGAAGTTGGCAGAGGAACTTCACACTGAAGCTATTTTCCCACCCATTCAAGAATACAAGGGTCACCGAAGAAGAAGACATTTTGATTACGAGGCACGGGATAATCCCATAAGAGACCTCAAACAACAATTCAAAGTTGAATTCTTTAACCAGGTGCTAGATTGTGCAATACAGTCAGTTGAAGAACGTTTCATGCAGCTCAAGGAACACAGCAGTATATTTGGGATGTTGTATGATATTCCAAAACTCCTCACTATACCTGAAGAAGACCTACACCAGCAATGCAGGGCACTAGAGACAGTGTTGACACATGACATGCGCGATATCGATGCGAGTGATTTAGGTGATGAACTGAATGCCCTTTCAAGATACATTTCAGCAGGATCAACTCCAAAGGCTGTTCTGAAATACATGTGCACAGATAAGATGACCACCCTCTTTCTAAATGCTTTTGTTGCTCTGAGCAGACTTCTAACACTTCCTGCAACAGTTGCCAGTGAAGAACTCAGTTTCTCCAAGCTGAAGTTAATAAAAACACATCTACGCTCCACAATGACACAGGAGAGGCTGGTCGGCCTTGCAGTCATCTTGATAGAGCATGAGCTGGCCCAGACTGTGGACCTTCAGGAAGCAGAAGCAGTTCAAATCTTTGCAACCAAGAAGGCACGGAAAGCACCACTTTGATTATTCAAACAGATAAAAATGTCAGTGTTTACTATGCAGACAAGAAAAGTTACATTTGCTGTTCAGGCGTTTGAAAGTTGAGTGTTACTTAAAATTTTTGAACAAGGCATTTTAAGTTGTTAGTTCTCCTTTATTGGGGTAGGTAGCAGAGCAGTACCATGAGAGGAGTAGAACAGGAAGAAGGCAGAATTGAGACCTTTCAAAGTTTTGACCCAAGCGAGGGGGCATGGGGGGCATCATTTGAGCTCCCTGCCTCAGGTGCCAAAATGGATTGTCTCCAAAACAGCAAGACAGGAAAAAGCAGCCTCCTTGGCACTGCAGACAATACCTAGCCATGGTTATGTATCAAATAAAGCATTAATCTATATCAAAACTGCCTAAGAAACAACCTGCTTGGCCAGCTGGCCTCCTCCTCATCAAGCAAGAGCAGCTATTGATAGATACCACCTGAGGTGTACAGTGACATTCAGGGATTCTTGCCAAAATGCCCTGTGCTGTGCAGATTGGCAGTGCATTTCAGGGCACCGTAAATACACTAAAACATGCCGAATGAACTTTGAGTGGCTGCCAGAAAGCCTGCTACTGCAATGGTGCTTCTTCATGCTCTGCATATGATTTTAGCTTTAACTATTAATTCCCACAATTGCCTGATGCCTGCCAAATTATTTTAATGCTCATGACTTTTCTGTTTGCCCATCTGGAAATGGCTCTTTGCATGGGGGGGCAGAGTGGAGAATAATGCATCATTCATTTATGAACCAAACAAATAAAGCAGATATTTTTCCTAGGATATTTGAGCAAATTTTCAACCCCACTGGAACACAATGGGGTTGAAATGCACTCAGAGGTCCCTGTCTGGATGGGTAAAAAGGTGAGTATTTTCAGTAATGTTAGCTCAGCCAAGTTAGCTTAACAGGCTCAAGAACTCTGTCCTAGACCAAAATATAGCCAGTTAACATGGCTTCAGCATGCTAGCCTGCATCTTATTATTGTCATATAATATTTGTATTGTGGTACCACCTCAGAGTCCCAGTCATGGCCCAGCACCCCATTGTGCTAGGTGCTGTACAAACACAGAACAGAAAGACAGTCCTTGCCCCAAAGATCTTACAATCTATGTAATCCTGACAGGGCTTTTTCAGTTGTATCAAGCCCATTTAACGTATTTAGCCTCACAACACCCCTATTAGGTATGGCTATGTTATTATCCCCATTTTACAGATGGGGAACTGAAGCACAGACAGGCTAATTGACTGGCTCAAGGTCACACAGGAAATCTGCGATAGAGCAGAAAATTGAACCTGTGTCTAAATCACAGACCAGCACCCTAACCGCTGGACCACAGTCTTCCCCATGCAGTTATGTATCTTGATGCCTGATTTGCATATAGATATTTATGCATATGAATGAGATTTGTGTAGCTATATTATGGCAGAATATCTCTGTTATTCAAACAGAAATTACATACCAAATTAAACTGGGTTAAATAAAAGTTCCTCCCCTACTCTATATGAATTAGGTTCCATGTAGAAACTAAGAGAATGTTGCCCACCAGCATCATGATGAGAAATTCTGGAATTCCCGATATACCAATAGCTGGGAAAGAACTTTCTGCGGGGTAGAGGGGAATGGTCTTTTACTAGATTCTCTTGTTAATCCCACTCCAGATAAAAAAATAAATCTGTATCCTAATGAATATATTACCAAATGCTCCAGCATCTAGCGCTAGTTTCTGCTGGACCTTTGGGATCTATACAGGAGTTTGAATAAATTATGACTTGAGTATTGAAATTAAAAGCAAGAAGTGACAAGATAAGAGAGTTTATATTTTTCCAATTGTAGGTAGAGCCACTCCAGCATACAGTACAAAATGTTTTGTATTGTTTTTTTGAGGGTGGGGAGGAGGTTGGCATTTTGATCAGATTTTCAGTCATTAGAATATTGTAGTTTTGGTTCTGTTTAGAGCAAAACTTAGTTTGACTAAAAGAGGATCTTAAAAATCTTGTATTTCAAGTCACTGATTTCCTATCTGCAGAACTGCATGAAAAGTAAAGTGTACTAAATGAAGAGGAGGAGGAGAGTACTAGGTAGCTGAGTATTGTTAATTGATTGTTGACTTTGTTATTTTATGTTACTCGAGTTATAGACAGGTTTTTTTGATGATTTTATCTTACATGCCAAAATGCCAGAGAAATCACCTTTTTTTTGATGGAATGTTTCTAAAATACCCACAATCTGCTGCTTTTCTGTTACTTGCCTTTGGTTACTTGTGATCTTTAGAACAAAGGTAATTCTTT
Source organism: Macrochelys suwanniensis (assembly GCA_033296515.1). Taxonomy (NCBI): domain Eukaryota; kingdom Metazoa; phylum Chordata; order Testudines; family Chelydridae; genus Macrochelys; species Macrochelys suwanniensis. The sequence continues at coordinate 242,569,093 of CM065776.1, forward strand.
TCTTAAGAAAATAATCCTCTGTGCTCTTGAATTTCAAATCCTCCTTTTGTCCTGTGGATAAAAAGTATGTGTATGTAATTTTGTTAAATGAGAAATCAAGTGTTAGTGATAGCCACCGCAATAGCACCATCTTCCCCTCCCACGTCCCTGAAACAAATCCTATCCAGTGGTTAGGGTGCTAGCCTAGGACTAGGGAAAACAGTGGTCGATTTCCAGCTCTGCCACAGATTTCCTGTATGGCATTGGGTAAGTCACTTAGCCTCTCTGTCCCTCCATTCTGATTAATAGTCTTTCCCTAACTCACAGTGGTGTTCCGAAGACAAATACATTTAAAACTGAAGCACTCAGATACTACAGTAATGAGAACCAGACAGGTATCTTATAGAGACAGCAGGCACAAGTACCATTGTCATGCCAGAGTCTGTTCTAAGTGCTTAGTTGGCTTTCCCCTTCAGGAATAGAATCACGATCTGCCTCCAACACCAGACAGTCCCTGCAACCTCTCTAACAATGAACATGGCCAGGGCTACACAAGACATTTTTGCTGGTATAGCCATGTTCTTTAGGTTGTGATTATTTTTGGTAAAAATTTTATACCAGACACAGTTGTACCATTAAAATAATCTTTTTGCTGGTATAATTTATGTTGCTCAGGGAATTGATATATGTTATACCGTCAAAACCTTTTTTTTTTTTGCCCCAGTATAAGCCATGTCTACACTAGCAGGATTTGCTGGTACAGCTATACCAGTAAACCATTGCTGGTATAGACCTAGCCTAAGAGTAACATATAATAACAAAATAATTACCGGTACTCAAAACATTATCAGAAACCACGTTACATGTACATGCACATTGACCACTCCTGGGCACTGGGGATTTTCATTTATACACAGAAGCAGTTCCATGCACTGCCATAGAACCCTCTGCAAGGGTCTTCATCTCTAGTGCCCCCTACTGACCACTTCTTTGGCCCTGCGGCGACTTGTCTCTGTGTATATCGTCTGTGGCTCAGCCCTCCGGCCAGGCCACCTCTTCAGTTCAGTCCCCTTCCAGGGTCATGAAAATCCAAATAAACATCTAAACAAATTATTTTTCTGCCCCTCTTGAGCTACAGGGAAGTTCCCTGTTCTTTGCCCTCATTCCAGGGCCCTGCAGAATTCTTCTATGCTTCTTAAGCTGAGCGCTGCCTCCCAGGGTTTTTGCCCCGGAGGCCCTTCTTCCTGGGACATTTCCCTACTGCCTCCCTTCCCAGGGACTCCAGCTGCTTCTCCCAGGCACTTCCCTGCTTCTTACAGACCAGACTTCAGGGCCCCCCTATAGGAGCCCCGGTAGGCCCTCTTCAGCCTGCCTTCACCAGGCCTTTTCCAGAGAGGGAGCTGCCTAGCTCCTTTCTGACCCTCTCACAGCTGAGCTCACTAGTTGCACTTAAGTCACCAAATGAGGATCAACTGGGGAGATAACTACTAGGCCACAGACAAGGCTGAGCCTGATTCTCAAAGGGCCAGCCAGCCAGCCTGTGACAATACACAAACACACTTTATATATATATATACATACATACATACACACACACACACCAATATGCATATACATTCCCAAACAGGCTGAATTCAGTGACCTTAAGGACATGCTGTAAAAGTCATCTATTTGGCATGGCACCTGGGGGTTGGGCTGAGAGCATGGGCTTTTCAGTAGAGTGAGATTGGTATATTCTGCTGTGATATCTATTATCCTCCAGCTGGCATGTTCTGGCCTGCGGGGTGATCTTGGACTAGTTACGTCCCTCCCTGTGCCTCAGTTTCTCCATCTGTAAAATGGAGATAAGTTACTGATCTCCTTTGTAAAGCACTTTGAGATCTACTGATGACAAGTGTTGCTTAAGAGCTAAGTATTATTGTCTATAGATCTTGGAAACATTGGCGTAAAAAAAACCCCACACCACCTTCACTTTAAAAATGTGATTTCACTATTGTCAATTCATTATTCCTGAGACATATAGTGCAATGTAAGTAACTGAGGGTGAGGAGGTGGGACCTGAGGGGAACATGGGAATCGCCATAGCAGATGCTTCAGAGACAGGTGCAAGAAACCCCATAGCAGAAGAGAGGGAAATGGAATATACACCCTTTACAGCTCAAAAAGCATCCAGTGCTTTTAGTTCTACTGTTTGGAGCATCACTGAGCCCCAATAACATTAGGAAAGGAGCAAGAGGAAAAGGAATCTGTTACATCAACAGGAACTCTAGACCTCCCCAAGGGTTCCCACAGGGCCAAGCTCACAGATGGTGTTTGATCACACGGCTTGTTAGCTTGGTCATTTGTTTATTAATAGTTGCACACACCTGAATTCTTATGCTGCTTGTTATCTATATTCAGCAGCAGCAAATAGTCCTATTCTGCAGTCAGTCAACTCTCTTGCTGCATTTAAATGGCATTTGTGGTGCGGCAGAACCAGGATGACTGTCAATGGGCTGCTCAACATTGTCCCAGGTCCCTCACCCCACTCCCCAAATTGTATCTCAGAGGAGAATAGCTTAACTAACTTCTATTCTACCGTTATTTAAAGCAGGGGCCAACATGGGGCAAAATCCCCCAGTGCCTGAGTGTTTCTGCTCCATTGGATCTTGTGCATTCCTTATAAAAATAATGCCAACGCTTCCTTCAATTTGTGATTCACCCTGATGTGTCTATGAGCGTGTGTCTGCTTATGCACAAACACCTTTTGGTTTTGCTTCTTCCAGTTATTTTGTATGACCAGCCTTCTTCTATGGCTCCCCTGGATGACAGATCCAATTTGAGACTGGCATGTTATTATTATTTACATTGCAGTAGCACAAGACCCCATTGGGCTAGGAACCGTACCAGCACGGCAAGAGAGAATCCCTCCCCTGAAGAGTTTAGAGTCTAAGTAAACAAAGGCAGAAGAGAAACAGGCACTGGTAAGTCAATTGACGTACCCAAAGTCAGAGATTGGGGCATTGAACCATGGTTTCCTGGATCCTAGCCTATAATCCTCTTCCTTGGAGCACACTGTCGGAAGGAACACAGATCTCTATTCTGAGATGAAAGGGTGGCATCAGCCATGCCCTGCCACACATGATTCCCAAACTGTCATAAGAATCATTTGACAAGCACGAAAGGATACCATCATTTTATGGAAACTGCTGGTTTGTTTTAATTCACCAAAGAAAATGGTTTAAATGGATTTTAATTACTCATCAGATAAGTAGCACTTTACATTCTGTTCCTCTGTACCTTTCAACTAAGCCTCAAATATCCTTTCCCAGAGAGACATCACCCAAAATGGAATAAATAATTCTCTTTTTTTTTTGCCCATGTACTCAATGTCAAATTAAACACACACACACAGAGAGAGAGAGAAAAGCATTGACGATCATTTTGTGCTGATCTGAATCCAGCTAGTCAGATTAACCTTGGTGTTGATTAATCTAGCCATTTTTCTCTGGGGTCAGCCAGAGCACGTCTCCACTTACCCTTCCAGCAACCATAGAAGCAAAAAGGCATTGACTGTGCTACAATCCGTAGCTTCAGAAGCCTGCAGCCTGCCCCAGCACAAGCTATGGAGCATGGTACTACAAGACCCAAAGGACATATCGCTGATAAAAAGTCAAATTGTACCTAACAAAACAAGAGAGATGTAATTCACTGAAAGAGCACAGTGGTTTCCCACACCTACTCTCATTGTGCCTCAGTGAACACTGCAAAGAACGGGTTTAGGAAGTAAGCAGAGCAATTGCTCATAGATAAAAGCATCAATGCCAAGAAACGGGGGAGGTTCAGACATGTGGAGATGCCAAGATTTTTCCTTTCACTGAATTAGCCCATTCAGGACCAACTCACAATAGGGTGACCAGATAGCAAGTGTGAAAAATTGGCACACTTTTTGGGGGAGTGGGAGGGAGGGGTATAGTTGCCTATATAAAACAAAGCCCCTGATATCAGAGTAGTCCCAATAATATCGAGAGATCTGGTCAACCTAACTCACAAGGAGAGGATATCTTGGTCTCGTTGCCTTTGCGACGTCACGGTGTCGTAACAGAGAGAGGCAGGGTCTGGCTCCAATTAGATGCACTCAGCACTGCATGATATCAGAGAATATGAACTAACCGTGGTGTGGGTTAGCAGTGAATTCAGATTCATGTGGAAGAATACTCTCTAGCAGGGCAGCTTCCCACCCACCTATTTAATTTGCCCTTTTTATTCAAACTCTAAATGTCAGAAGAATATTTTTATGCGAGCCCTTTTCCCTCCTAGCATGGATTCAGGAGCAGTCTGCTGGAAGTAATGTAAGTTAAGCAGCAGTCTCTCCAATGAAGCAGAATCTATTAGATAAACCAGCCCTTTACCTTGTGGCAACATGCCTTCTTCAAAGCACCTTTTAGTGTCAGTTTTCTTGAAGCTGGGTTTTGATAATTCCCGTAACCAACAATTTAAACTGTGAATACATTTAAAAAAAAGACACGTTAGTGTTACGTTCAGAGGCGGACTGGTTGGCTCTGTTCATGGGAGACAGAGTCTGTGATTCCTAAGTTGGCACAATGAATCTGTTCTGAGTCTGCAGTGGAACAAGTCTGCTACCATCTGATTGCTCTTTGGTGGTGGCCTACGTGAAATGAGTTTGGTGGATCTCAGTCCACTAGTCAGTGGACATGAGCACACATTAAAAACTAGCCAAATTGGCATTTATATTTGTAACCCGGCTATCAGTCTCAGCAGAGAGACTAAGGAGCATGGAGACTGAACCGCACACCCAACCCATGAAGGTGGTCCTTTCAAGTCAGGGCTGAGGAAGCTTTAGCAGTCACTGCCTGTTCTGCAGAATGCTTCATTTCTCAGAACTATCAGTAACGCACTCTCTATGAGATTCACGTTCCTATCAAAGCTCAGACCAGCTATTAGCATTATTCTTTATTTGTATTACCCTAGCACTTCAAGGCTCCCAGCTGAGACTGGGGGCCCATTGTGCTCCATATGATACAAACACATTCTAAGAGGCAGGCCTTACCCTAAAGAGATTAAAATATAATGGATGAAACAGAAAAAGGCTGTGAGAAGTACTCTTATCCCCATTTTAGAGACGGGAGGTGCAGCACAGAAGACAAAGTTGCCCAGGACGTTTGTGGCAGAGCTAGGAATTTAACCCAGCTTTCCTGAATCCCAATCCAGTGACCACTTACCCTCTGGGCCCTGTCACTAGAGTGCGGAACAGTGTGCTGTTGTATTAATTTAGGCGGAATATATGGGCAAAGGTGTTAACAAAACCCAATCACTGTCCAACATTAATCAGCGGTAAACAAGGGTCGGGGTTTGGCATATAGAGATCCCAGCCTGCTTGGTACCAGGGCAAATATGCCATTAAACTTCCTTTTAACCTTGTATTAAAGACAAAGAAAAGAAGGGAAAACAGTAAACGCATTTGAAATGTAAAGTATTGAATAAGGCTTTCATTTTAACAACGTCCCTTCTTCCAGGGGTGAAAGTAACTATAGGCACTTACCGGTATGTAGGGTGACCGGACAGCCAGTGTGAAAAATCGGGACAGGGAGTGGGGGGTAATAGGAGCCTATATATGAAAAAGACCCAAAAATCAGGACTGTCCCTATAAAATCGGGACATCTGGTCACCCTACCAGTACGGGGCTGGGCTGGGGCAGGCTCTGGCCCCCGGAAGGGGCAGGGCTGTGGGGTCAAAGCTGGCCCCGGCCCGCCATGTTCTGGTAAGTGCCTGTAGTTGGGACAGCTGTTCCCTTTGCCCTCTCCCCCGCACCCCGCCGTTGGTGGCCGGGGTGGGACAAAAGGGGCAGGGACGTTGCTGCACCTCCCGCATCGGCAGCCCTGCCAGTAGGAGGGGGCGCAGCAATGGTAAAGCGCTGCCGCGGCAAAGGACCATCCTTAAAGCGCTGCCGCGGCAGCACTTTAACGTCCCTGCCCCTTTTGCCTCCCCTGTCGGGGGCCCTGCCGGTACAGACCCTACCAGCAGGCCGCCGACTGCGGGGGAGGGGCAGGGACGTTAAAGCGCTTCCTCGGCAGCACTTTAATGTGGAGTCAATATGGCCGGTATGGGTTCTTACTGGTACGCCGTACCGGCCTACTTTCACCCCTGCCGTGTTCTCATCCCCTTTAGCTAGAAAGAGTTTTCAGAAGGAAAAACCACCTTGTTTTGACAGTCTCTTGGGGTATGTAAACATGGGGGCGGGGGAGGGAAAACCCAACCCTCAGCAGTGAGTCTCAGAGCCCAGGTCTACAGACCCAAGCGAGCAGGGTTTGCACTATGGCGCTAAAACGAGCCATGCACCCACCCCCCCACCCTGCGATTCAGAGACGGAGCTCCAGCCCAAGCTGGAATGTCTACACGGTTATTCTTAGCACTGTAGCACAAGCCCCTTGAGCTGACATCTGTAGACCCAGACTCTGAGACTCACTGCGGGGGCATTTTTTGGTCATGTAGACATCCCCTCAGATGGTATCAGAGATGGTAATCACTGTCCTTTTGCAGAAAAGAGTAGTTGAGATGGACTGAAACTCTTGTATTTGTTTTTGCTGTTAAAGTCCAATTCCATTTGGAATTCAGATGGAGCCAGTAGAGGTCATCTGCGTCTCTCTCTCTGGCCCACTCTGGTCAGGACATCTCTCAAGATTAGGATGACAAACGCCAAGGGTCCCAGGGGTGGTAGCCATGATGGGGAATTTCGCTCCAGTAGCCAATTTTTTCCCCATAAACGCTTTCTTTAAGGACTCCAAAAGGGAGCCCATCACCTCATTATTTTGTCCACCAGTTAGGTCTAGTTTATGACACCAGTTTTGTTTAATTCATTTTCTTGTTCACCTAGCATGATCTTAAAAGTCTTTGAGTTATATCAGTAGGCCTTTTGGTTTGGATTAATTTCAGTCTGTCTCCCTTTCATACTTTTCCCATTAGCTGTTGTTATAGGTTATTGTGACATCTTATGAACTTATATTCAGGGCCGGTGCAAGGAAGTTTCGTGCCCTAGGTGAAACTTCCTTGCACCAGCCCTGTGGCCCCCCCCCTCCCTCGCCGCCCCCCCCCCATGGCAGCCAGTCCCCCACCTGCGGCAGCTCCCCCCCCCCCCGTGGGCCGACAGCTCAGCCCCCTGTCACGGCGCCCCCCCAGCTCCCGGCTCAGCCACGGAGCCAGGAGGGCAGCAGGCAGCCAGCTGCCCCCCCCGCCCCCGCTCCCGGCTCAGCTGTGGAGCCGGGAGGGCAGCAGGCAGCCGCAGCCAACCACACCCCCCCAGCTCCCGGCTCCCTGCCGCCCCCCCCCCCCGGCTCCTGGCTCAGCCGCGGAGCCGGGAGGGCGGCAGGCAGCCACAGCAAGCCGCCCCCCACCCGCTCCAGGCGCCCTAGGCAACCACCTAGGCCCTGCTTACACTCACTTTTTACAACTGAAATCACAATGAGGGTAAATTTGTAGGCCCAATTATTACAACATCCTGTAAGCGTGTATTCCCAGAATTACCTCATTCAGTTCCCATATAGCTCAAACCAAGCATACTTCCCTCTGACCAGAGTTAAAATACTCAGTCAGGTAACTGTATTCCTTATTAAAAAACAATTATACAGTCTTCTACGGTAATAGCTGGAATGGCTCTGGAAATTCTGTTGTCAGCTACCATAAATTTGGGCCATTCTTGCAGCTATTAAAGGCAGCTCTGCCCAACCAAAATGTCAGTATGCGCAAATGTATATTGCCAAATGCAATTTATCAGGAGAGTGAGGGTGTTAAGATCTAGCAATGACACCAGGATAAAATAATGCATACAAGATTGGTGGAAACAAGCTATTAATTGTCACAGAAGGCTTGCTAAGCTACAGGATACAGGAAAAACATCCTGACCAGTGCGATTCCCCAACAACAGAGGAAAAGCATAAAACAATTAACTAGCAGTGATGCTTTGGGAACACTCTCCTTGCTGTAAATGGGGGACGAGAGGAAGTCTCAACAATGGAATATATTAGGTAATCCGTCCACAGTCGCTCTGCTTCTTTCAGTGTCTATCAGGTTTTAGCAGCATAGCTGCTTCCAGCCACATATCCAGAGTACAGATTTGTCTTTGATTTTTTTTTCCCTTTTGCACTGAAACCTGCCATTTTGACTATTTAACCCGTGCCTGCTTAGTGTAGCACTCTGTCCCCCTCTAGTGGCACCGAGCCCAGCTAGAGATTGCTGAGTCTGCTACAGCCTTGCCTAAGAGTCATGTTGTTTTTAGCATTTGCAGTAGAGGCTCATGCATTTAGCTCCAGAGATCCAGGTTCGATCCCACCCACCAACGACCAGGGTCTGTCGACATTACACAGGCAGCAGGATTCTAGCCAGAGAAGACAAGAACATGCTTTGCATTGGGTGCCTTTCATAAACGTATCCTTGTCCTTTCAGTCTAACCGTATTCGTACCTCCAGCCGGCTACTTGCTACTCAGAGATGGTCCAGGCACAAAGGTCTGATCCGGGTCTGAATTTGAATTTTTCTGGTCATGTTCAGACCCTGGGCTTGGATCATTTCTATGTTTCAGATGTCTTTGTGACAATCCAACGCACATACCTTTTCAACATATCACTGTCGACTTAAAAATATAAAATGCCCATAGTAATAAATCTGCAGCCGATCACCTCTTTAAGGGATTCAGGCATTTCCACCATCCCAGTCTCTGACTGTTTGCACATAGCGGTGCGTCATGAAAGCTGCAAAGAAAAGGGCTTCTGTTCTAGAAGCGTGGATGTGTAGCTGTTAAGCTATGCACAGGTGACTCATCTATATGATATAGTGCTGAGTATTTGCTGCCCCCATTGACCCTTACTGGAGCTGTGGGTGTCCAGCTTTTCTGAAAATCAGGCCCATAATTCCTGTCGCCATGGTATTTAAGCACCCTGGAACAATTTTGTTGATAGGAAACAATGGGCCCATATGCAAAATAATGCACATTAGAGGGGGAAATCTGAACTCCTCATACACCTTACAGGGCTCTAAATTAACTGTATCAATCCAGAAAAGGGATCTGTCTGTGTAGACAGCTCACTGAAGACTTCTGCTCAATGTGCAGCTGCAGGCAAAAAGAGCTAACAAGATGTCAGAATGCATAAGGAACAGGATGGAGAATAATATCGAAAACATTATAATGTCATTATATAAACCAATAGTGTGGCCTCTGGAATACTGTGTGCACTACATCACTCCACCTCAAATAAGATATTGGAGAATTAGAGAGAGTTCACAAGAAAAAGTTGAAAATGAAAAGGGGCATTGAAAAACCCATATGAAGAGAGATAGGGAGAAAAAAAGTGGTCTTGTTTACCTTAGAAAGGTAGCTAAGAGGGGATTTCATAAAAGTATATAAAAATAATGAGCAATGGCACAGGAGCCAGCAAACAGAGCTGGAAACTTAGAGGAGGGTAGCAAAGATGAGTCAAGATTATGATGATCAACAAATAGCTCAGGCAATGGCTTTGGGATTTTCGACCACTGGGAGACATTCACGGACACAGGACTATGCTCATGGCATGGATTCCACCTGAATAGGGAGGGGAATAGACTTCTGGTATGGAGGTTGGTATAACTGATTAAAAGAGCTTTAAACTAGGAATTCAGGGGAGACAGTTGGGAGATGCTCAGGTTTTCTCCATGCCTGATTCCAATATTGAGCAGGAGGAAAGTCAAGTAAAAGAGGATATAGCAATGGAAAAAGGAATAACAGAGGGTAGGACAATGGACAACTAGAGGAAAGATAGTGCCAATACCAATGACAATAACAATCAGGAAGGTGATACTAGTAGTAAAATGGCTGTAACTAATCTGGTGAGGAATCTGGATAAGGCCAACCAGAAACAACTAAGATCTCTGTACACCAATGCAAGGAACCTGGGTAACAAAATGGAGGAACTAGAATTACTGGTGCAGGAAGTGAAACCAGATGTAATAGGGATAATGGAAACATGGTGGAATAGTAGTCATGCAAGAGAACAGATATTGAAGGGAAGATGCTGTGCAGGAAAGACAGAAATAAAGGCAAAGGTGGTGGAATAACGTTATATATAAATGATGAGGTAGACCGTAAAGAAATTAGAAGGGATGGAATGGATAAAACAGAATCTGTTTAGGTCAAAATCACTTTGGGGAAGAAAACTAACAGAAGTTCCACTAGGATAGTGCTTGGGGTCTGCTAGAGAACCCCAGGATCCAATCTGGATATGGATAGACCTGCAATCTGAAACTAAAGACCTTGATTTCAAAAGGGCAAACTTTAAAATTAGGCAATTAGTTAGGGAAGTGGACCATGGTATTTAAACACTTTGGAACAATATTGTTGATAGGGAACAATTCAAGAATCTCATTGTGGAGGAGGCTTCGAATTACTATACATCAAAGTTGCAGAAACTACCTGGAACCTTCATCCCAAGCAAGGGGGGAAATGTCATAGGAAAGTGTTGCAGACCAAACTGGATAAACAAGCATCTCAAACAGATTATTAAGAGAAAAAAGAAAGTCTACAAGGAATGGAAGAAGGGAGGAATCAGCGAGGAAAGTGACCTCCTAGAGGTAATAAAGTAGAGGGTGAAAGTGAGAACTTCCAAAACAGACAAGCAGAGCTGGACCTTGCAAAGGAAATTAAAACCAATAGTCAAAGCTCCTTTAGCCATAGAAATAAAAAGAAAACAAGGAAAGAAATGGGTCTGCTAAAAACTGAAGAAGCAGTGGAGATTAATAATAATCTAGGTATGGCCCAAAACCTAAGCTTTGCCTTAGTTTTTAATAAGTGTAATGAGGAGCTTGGGGCAGTGGCAGTGTGGCTAATGTGAACAAGGGTATGGAAGTAAAAATTCCCACATCCAGGGTGGAAGGCAAACTCAAACAGGTTAATGGGATCAAAGTGGGGACCCCAATAATCTTCATACAAGAATATTAAAGGAACTGGCACATGAAATTGCAAGCCCAATAGCAAGGATCTTTAATGACTCCATAAACTCTAGGGTCACATCCTAAACCTGGAGAACTGCAAATACAATACCTATATTCCAGAAAGAGGGGGGGAAAGTGATCCAGGAAACTGTAGTTTGACCTCAGTTATATGCAAAGTCTTAGAACAAACTTTGAAAGAGAGAGTAACTAAAGATATGTAAATGATCATTAGGATAAAATACAACAGGGTTTTACTAAACTTAGATTGTACAAGACCAACCTGATCTCTTTCTTTGAGAAGATAACAGATTTTCTAGACAAAGGAAATGAAGTACATCTAATTTACCTGGATTTCAGTAAAACATTTGATACAGTTCCACATGGGAATTTATTAGGTAAACTGGAGAAGATGGGGATTAATATAAGAATTGAAAAGTGGGTAAGGAACTGGTTAGAGGGGAGACTACAACAGGTCATGCTGAACAGTGAACTGTCAGGCTGGAGGGAGGTTACTAGTAGAGTTCCTCAGGGATTGGTCTTGGGACCAATTTTATTTAACATTTTTATTAGCAACCTTGGCACAAAAAGTGGGAGTGTGCTAATAACATTTGCAAATGACACAAAGTTAGGAGGTATTGCCAATACAGAGGATACCAGCATATCATACAAAAAGATATGGATGACCTTGAAAACTGGAGCAATAGAAATTTGATAGTGAAAAGTGCAAGGTTATGCACTTAGAGACTAACAACAAGAATTTTTGCTATAAGCTGAGATGTATCAGATGAAAGCAACAGAGGAGGAGAAAGATCTGGGTATATTGGTCAGTCACAGAATGACTATGAGCCGCCAGTGTGATGCAGCCCTGAAAAAGTCTAATGCAGTCCTAGGATACACCAGGTGAAGTACTTCCAGTAGAGACAGGGAAGTGTTATTACCATTGTACAAGACACTGGTGAGAACTCACCTGGAATACTGTATGCAATTCTGGTCTCTCACATTTAAGAAAGATGAATTCAAACTGGAACAAGTGCAGAGAAGGGCTACTAGGGTGGTTAGAGGAATAGAGAATTTACATTATGAGAGGAGACTTAAGGAGCTTGGCTTGTTTAGCCTAACAAAACAAAAGCTATGGGGAGATGTGATTGCTTTCTATAAATACAACAGAGGTATAAACACCAGGGAGGGAGAGGAGTTATTTAAGTTAAGGGCCAGTGTTGGCACAAGAACAAATGGATATAAACTGGCCATCAACAAGTTTAGGCTTGAAATTAGACAAAGGTTTCTAACTATCTGAGGAGTGAAGTTCTGGAACAGCCTTCCAAGAGGAGTAATGGGGGCAAAAACCCTAACCTGTTTTAAAACTAAGCAGGATTTTTTATGGAGGGAATGATATGATGAGGTTGCCTACAATGGTATATATTCCTACAGAGTAGGTGTCTGGCTGGTGGGTCTCACCCACATTCTCAGGGTCTAGCTGATCACCATATTTGGGTTGGGAGGGAATTTTCCTTCAGTTCATATTGGCAGAGACTCTAGGGGTTTTTCCATCTTCCTCTTCAGCATTCATTACAGGTAACTTGCTGGTTTGAACTAGAATAAATCATGGATTCTCTGTAACTTGAAGTCTTTAAATCAATATTTGAGGATTTCAATAACTCAGCCAGAAGTTATGGGCTTATTACAGGAGTGGGTGAGTAGGGTTCTGTGTCTTGTGACGTGCAGGAGGTCAGACTAGATGATCATCATTGTCCCTTTTGGCCTTAATGTCTATGAGTTCATAAGAATGAATCATCTAGAGAAGGTAAATCAGGAGCTTCAGTTTTCCTTGTCTCATAACCGAAGAACAAGGGGAAGCGCAATGAAAATTAAAGGCTGAAAATCCAAAACCGATAGAAGGAAATACTTTTTCGTGCCTGTAATTAGACTGTGGAACTCATTGACACAAGATATTGTTGAGGCCAGGAACTCAGCAAGATCTAAAGAGGTTGTGATGGGGTTTCTGCCCCCACACTGGCCCTTAAGGGGTTAATAGCGCCCTAGGGAGGCTGTGCAGCAGGCAGCCAATTAGAGAGGGCCTGCCAGGAGCAGCCAGTCAGGGCTGGGCAGGCCCATATAAGAAGAGCTGCAGAGCAGAGCAGCTTCAGTTGCTCCCTGGAGCATGAGGAAGGAGGACTGGCTGCCTTGCAGGAGGACAAAAGTTAGCGCCTTGGACAGAGCAGTGCTGGGCAGGATCAGGGGAGCAAGAGTGAGCTCCTGGCTGACTGTTAAGGCTGGCATGCTGAGGCCCTGAGATGAGGGCAGAGATGGTGCTGGAGCTGAGGGAAGTGGCCCGGGGAAGTAGACTGAGGGGTTGGAGGGGACGCAGCACATGGCTGCCATCTACAGGGTCCCTGGACCGGGAGTAGTGGGCAGGCCCAGGTCCCCTCCACCCCCACTCGCCACTGAGGAGGTGGCTGGACTGAGGGACTGTGATACTGTCCCCTGGAAGAGGGCAGCACAGAGTGCGGCTGAGATGCAGGGCTGTGTCCTGAAGAGGAAGCCGCAGTCCTTGGAGCGACACGGGTCCAGTACCAGAGGTGACAGCGGGCGAGACACCACCAGAAGAAGGCGCACTGGCTAACAGAGCTAATCTCCATGACAACCGGCAGGAGGTACCGCAGTGGTAAGTCGCACCCTGGCACAAAGTGTTTAAATATTTATTCGATAACAAGAATCATAGAGTCCGAGAATTGAAGGCCAGAAGGGATCACCAAATCCTCTGGTCTGATCTCCTGTACATCACAGGTCACTAAACATCACCCAGCCACCCGCACCCCAAGCCCAACAACCAGAATTAAACCAAAATCATGAGACTAAACTGTGCATGCCACAGGAAGAGAACAGGAGGGATTGATTTGCACCAATGCCTGAGGCCCCTGCAGTGGCTGGGAATTAACGAAGTGAGATATACCCAGATGATCCTAACAATGACCCATGATCCATGATGCAGAGGAAGGCAAAAAAAACCCCACACAACAACAGAATACATCGGGAGGAAATTCCTTCCTGACCCCTACAGATCAGGAATATCTAGAGTTATAATAATTAATGCTGAAAACGTTTTGAAAGGGAGCTCAAACCTCCATGCTCCTGGGTTTAAGCCAATCTCTAACTGTATGACATCAGGATGAGACATCTTACAGAGGGCAGATTTCCCCACAACTGCCCACTGCAGAATCTTGCACCTTCCTCTGAAGCATCTGGTGCCAGCCAGTCAGAAACAGGATACCAGTATTGACGGTCCATGGCATGTACCTGATCCACAATAGGGCAATTGCTGTGTTCCTATGTGATTTTATGTTGTACTGAATCCAGAGCCATTGTGACCCACCTCTGCGCCACAGCATTAGCCTGGTGTCTAGCCCTAGCATGCATTTAAAAGGTCTCTGAGACTTCATATGTTTTCTATTGCTACATTACACTTTTCAAACTGGCTTCCTAGAGCTCTCTCCAGCTCTGAATGAGATGCCTGTCTCTTGTTACAAGCAGCAAGAGAGAAATGAGACCAGCTGCCAAACAGATTATATTACGTCATGATCCATGTGTTCTAAAAGCATCTAGCCAGCTCACTCTTGCCTGCATCTACAGATAGACCAAGTATTTCAGTCTGACTATGTAATACCTTATTTTTGCTGCTCTCTTGTTGCTAGAGCACAGGAGCAGAAATCAGGGGTACTGGTGTTCAATATAAGAGATGATAGGCCACGTGAAGATAGATCTTTTAAATCCCTCCGCAAGATCTGTAGAACAGAGATGATATTTGCTTAGCTCACTGGAGGGTTAATTTATTAGAGCTAGAGTCTGCCAACATTATTCATGCTGAGTGATAGCTTTACTCCACAAGCAGTTACACTGAAACCCTGACTTACGCCTGTAGGAGTGGTAAAGACTAGAAATGGTTGATTAACTTGAGGGCAGAAGCACATTGGTACAGTAGCATGAAGAATGTGGTGGTGCTGTGACTAGCGGAAGTGTCTCCCAGGCTGTTGGTTTGATTTCACCAACATTATGAAAAACACTGTATTTCTGATGATTTTTTAGATACATGGGAGTGAAGCTTGAGGTGTCTATACAGCCAGAGAGAAGATCTAGGGGATAAATAGATAACCAGACTTAATTATTTTAGAATATATTCCTTAATGTCTTCTTTGCCAAGTGCTAATCATCTTTGCATCTGAAACTCAGAATTTCAGTATGAAAGTTGCTAATGACTCTGCAAGCAATACAATAAAGTTAATGTCTAAAAAAATAAGCATTAGAGAATGATGAACAGAATCAATCCTGCATGCACCAAACCAAACATCTGTCAAAAGACCAGGAAGCCCCTTAAATAAATACCTACTAAAGGAGTTAATCAGCTAAAATAATAAACTTCTGATGCTCCTCTCTAGTATACCAATGTAAATTAGGAGTAACTCCATTCAAGGTAAAACCTGGCCTAGATGAGATCAGAATCAGACCCCTAGAGTGTAAGGAGAGTTGCCAGAGAAGCAAATACAATGGCAAGCTGACCTCTAATGAATAAATCTGTTAAATATATATTTTAGTGTGTCAATACTAAAATATTGTATAACACTATGGACCTCTCCCCTCTCACTGAGAATGAAGACCACTTCAGGAAGTATAGACTGGTTAAAAGAATGATTTGTATGTGCAGTTAATAGGGTTTTTTTCCCAGATCATATATGTTCATTTATTCTGTCTTCATAAAAGCTTCACTGAACAAATTCCCCAATGCTCAGTTATGTACGTGAGGGATTGCCCAGGATGACAAGAAGATAGAATTGATCTAGACAGATTTATTCCCAGTTTTAGTGAGAACTTCACAATTCTTTCTTAAAAACCCAAGAGGGAGTATTACTTTTGCTTGGGCAGTTCCCGGCTCCGGCGCTGTCCCTTGCTGTTAATCACTGCTGAGGTGAAGCAACGATCCCTGTAATATAAAGGAGATCACAGGTAGAGTGGCGGAAACTGCTCTCACTGAAGCCAGTGGTAAGATTCTCAGGGTCAGATTTCTGTGTCACACCTCTACAGGTACATCTGCACAGGCCGGGGCAGCGAGACTCCCGGCCTGGGTTGACAGACTTGCGGGGGGGAGGGGCTGGAACAATTTTTATAGTGTGGGTGCTGAGAACCATTGAACCAAACTGTAAACCCTGTATATAATGGAAACCACTTCAAGCCAGGGGGTGCGGTAGCACCCCTAGTCCCAGCACCTATGCAGACTTGGGCTTGTGGGGCTCATGCTAGTGCACTAAAAATACCTGTGTAGACAATGCTTTGAACTTGCAGCTCAAGATGGAGCTCGGGCTCTGAAACCCACCCCTTCCTTAGGCTTTAGAGCTCAAGCCGTAACTTCAAGCGCTGTCTAC
Organism: Macrochelys suwanniensis; assembly: GCA_033296515.1. Lineage (NCBI taxonomy): Eukaryota > Metazoa > Chordata > Testudines > Chelydridae > Macrochelys > Macrochelys suwanniensis. The sequence goes on from CM065776.1 coordinate 242,585,441, forward strand.
ACAGCTATTTTTAAAGCGCTAGCGTGGGCCCCACAAACTGCACTCTGGCGCCCCTGGTTCGGGAGGCTCCCTGCCATGGGCTGTGTAAATGGACACTAAGGCACAGCCCAGAATTCGCAGACCAGAAGGAGAAGGGGTCAAGGGTGGCTGTAAACCAAGTTTGCACCCTCCCAACCAACGGCTGCTCCAGACCCTGGTGTAATTTAGACAGCCCTGAGAGACTGTCTAAGTGAGGGCCACCCTACAGTACACAGCTTTGAGAACTGTGCTGTATCCTCACCTCCAGCATGCCCTGCCCACCCCAGCCCTGTCCTCTACTCCAGGCTTGCGAGAGGGCCCTCGGACAGCAGGTTTGTAGCTGTCTTCCCCAGTTCCTGCACCAGAGGAATTCTCCTCTGGCTGGTACTGGGGTGACTACAGCCTCTTTACACCACTCTAGCCTTTTTTACCCTAAATAAAGAAGCAGGAGCAGGGATGAGAATCACATCTACCCAGACTTCAGTGAGGAGAAAGTGTTGGCATAGGGAAGGAGGATGGTCTAGTGGCTTGGGCATGAGCCTGGGACCAGGACACCTGATTCATTTCCTTGCTCTGCCACTGACTTCTAGTATGAACTTGAGCAAGTTACTTAGTCTCTCTGGCCCAGATCCTCAAAAGTATTTAGGTACCTAACCCCCTTTGTTTTCAGTGGGCGTTAGGTGCCCTTGAGGATTTGGGCTTTTGGACCTCATCTGTAAAATGGGGATAACAACACTTCCCTGTCTCACAGGGGTGTTGTGAAGAATACCTTAAAGATCGTGAACCCCCACTGCCACGGTAATAGACTGTATGAGTACTGGACTATACATTGTCTCCAACGCTGAGAACAAAAGCTATACTGCAATGTTTGTGCATTATAAAAGAGTAGAAAAGGGTGTGTCTACAATGGTTAAAGAAGGCCAGAGGGAGTAAGGATTCCTTCTGTCCACCCCCAGCTCTGCTACTTGATCCCTGACTGACCGTGGGCATTCACTACATGTTCAGGCACGCCCACTCATTTTGGGTGCCCAACTTGAGACATCTTGGTCTTGATTTTCAGAGTTGCTGAGAACTCACAATTACAGTTGAAGCCAATGGGATGTGGTCTGAAATTTTTCAAATTCCACTTGTTTTATAGTCTTATTGAGACCTAAAGATAAAGATAACTTTAAATAAAATCACCATTAAGTTTTGGAGTAAGTGGGAGTTGAAACAACCAGCACAAAAACAACTGGCATACTTTGTACAATTGGAATCTGATCCTTTAACTATAATGATAAACAATCACGCCCTACCTGTGGGTGTCCCAGGAATATGAAGTGGAAAAATTTCCCTTTCTTAATCAAACAACTCATGCTGAACCATATTATACATATGGACCACATATTAGACACCTGAATTTAGATTTAAACACTAAATAAAAGAGGCCCAACTTTCAGAGGAGCGGATCACCTCCAGCTGAAGGTGCTTAGTAATGAAAAATCAGACCCGGTTATTTTGGTACCTAAATCCAGATTTGGGTGTCTAACTGTGTGTGTTTAAGTTTGAACATGCTTTCGCAGAGTCTGGATGAACAACAGCCGAGAGAGCAGGCAGGGTTTCGAAGAAATTTCAGTACAATTGACCATATATTTACCCTTAGCCAGCTCCTAGAAAGAGCGAGGGAATACAAACTCCCGCTGTGCATTGCTTTTGTCGACTATGAAAAGGCCTTCGATAGCGTTGAGTTTAACGCAATATTAAAGGCGCTCGCAGAGCAGGGCATTAACACGCAGGACATTAGTTTGTTGAAGGAAGTGAATACTGGATGTACAACAGACATTACTCTCCTTGAAACTCCCCTCCGCATCCCAATCGAGAAAGGCGTAAAGCAAGGAGATACAATTTCACCGAAACTATTCACCGCCTGCCTCGAAATGGTTATGAACAAGATCAATTGGAGGAGTGGTGTCAACATACACGGAGAGAGATTATCTCATCTCAGATTTGCAGACGACATTGTACTAATTGCCGAAAGCACCAACCAACTGCAGAGCATGCTACGAAGACTCGACAAGAAAAGTAGTCAGGTCAGCCTGAAAATGAATCGCTGCAAAATGAAATATATGCGATCAGACGTCTTACAAAAAGCCCGAATAACGGTAACAGGAGAAGACATCGAAGAAGTGGAACAGTACATATATTTGGGCCAAGAAGTTAATATGCACCAAGACCTGAACAGAGAACTCTCGCGAAGGATTCGGGCAGGATGGTGTGCGTTTAATTCCATCAAGGACGTCCTCAAAGGAAAAATTGACAAGACCACACGTAAAAATATTTTCAATTCAGCAGTGCTGCCAGCCATGCTGTATGGCAGTGAAACGTGGGCACTGACAAAGAGAGAAGAGCAACGGCTGTTGGTAGCTGAAAGGGCAATGGAACGAGCTATGTTGGGAATCTCCCTTCTGGATCGTATACCAAATGAAATCATCAGAGAACACAGTGGTGTGAAAGATATTGTCATGGAAAGCAGACATAACAAGATGCGATGGGCGGGCCACACAGTACGGCTCATGGATAACAGGTGGACTGCAATCATTGCTGAGTGGTACCCGCGAGAACAGAAAAGACCCCCCGGTTGGCCTCCAAGAAGATGGGAAGATGACATTGTTAAACGTTTCGGATGAACGTGGAGAAGAAAGGCAAGAGTGCGAGAAGAATGGCAGACGTGTTGTGATCGGCACAGTCTTAATGACAGCTGAAGTCCGATCGATCCAGGTGATCCAGGTGGTGATAAGGATTAAGAATGTGCTTAACACTTTCAATAACAGAGAGGAAACATGATCCAGTGTAACTGGACTGACAAAGCCAAGACAAGTACAAACTGTCTTGAAAGGCCAGGAGAAAGTTATTATAGAAGTGTATAGGTCTCTTTAATTAGGTGTGTAACCGCACCTCCAGGTAAGTTAACAATGGCAAATTTGAGAGAAGCAGTGTGCTTTAAGGACATGTCAAACCACACACACACACACACACAGAGTATTTACACTAAGGCTGCAAGAAATGGCATGGTTTGATCCATAAAGTGAAGATAGAGAAGCCAGTTACGCCTATGTTGTAAGATTATTTCTCTTCTCCTGTGCCTTTCTCAATGCTACTGTCACTCACTCCTCTACTCACCTTTTAGTCACTGTTAGTATACAGCACAACCAACACCCAGGGCAAGAGACAGAGTTATTCAAAGTCTTTCCCTTGTAGCAGCGGTATTATTTTGCAAATGTGCAAGAGGGTACAATAAAGATGGGGAAACGTTCAAAAACAAAACAGAAAGTAGGAAGAGAACAGAAAAGTCAAAAAGAAAATATTGAAAGTGTTCAAAGGGCTTAACTAAGCACCATACATGTTTTAGCCACTCAGCTGCATTTGGGATCAGCAGCATGGAGTCTGGGAGGTCCTCCTGACAAACCAGCATGAGAGGAGCAGCCTTTTAGTAGATGTGCGATATCCACAACTGCCCCGCAACTACACCAAGGACTGTTCTTGAAAGGTGTGGTCATTTGCTGCACACCTCAGCACCCCACATCTGAAATAGCTGACCTTGCACCCGAAACAGTGCAGAAGCTCAGTGCAGGAAGTCTCTCATCAGGCTGAGTGATGATAAAGGAGTTTCCTACAGAGGGAGACGCTTGTTCCCATTCTGAAGGACACAATGCGGCAGCATCTACCGTGGAGAACATCGGTAATATAGTCCAAAGTAGTCTTCTCCTGGCAACTCAACAGCGAGGCACCTCCCCATATATCTTTGAAAATGGTAGTGGCGGTATCTCCTGGATTTTGTCAAACAGGTTCTTTGCTGCAATATAATGCCTGATATTAGGAGGCAGGATATAAGAGAGGACTGGTAGCCACTCAGTGATTGTTGAGCTCCTCGTCCCTTATTATTCTCATAATTTGAGTCAATTGTTCATCAATTGGTTTTGTGTGGGAAGAATTCAACCACGCAGAAGCACAGTATTCACCAACTGAGTAGCAGAGATCTAGTGCAGAGCTGAGCTTCTGTGGGACTGTGTGGCCTATTGACCCGTTGGGGAAGTGGGGCACCACTCAGGGGGGTGTGACACCCTGGGTAGGGGGACTCAGGCCCTCCCTGCTCCTCCAAGCCCCATCCCAGGACCCTGGCAGTAGTGGGGTTACTTGCCACCGAGTCAGCGGGGATCCTCCCAAAACACACTGACTGGTTCCCCGGTTCACCCACCGGAGCAAAGTCTAAGTCCTCTGGGCTGCCTCCTACCCTGTCTTCACCAGCAATGGTCCACGGTTCCCATGGGTCTCTGGGGTCCTCAGACAGTGTAGTTCCTGATGGGTCTCCTCTCTGGGTTTGTCAGGCAGCCTGGAGTCCATATGGGTCTCTGTGTGCCATGGCTCTAGGCCTGTAGCAGCTCCCTGGAGAGAGCCTGCAGTCTGCATCCTCTTCCTTCAGCAGCCTGCCCAGACTGAGCAGGCTGCTTCCTTTTATATCTTGCCTCCAGGCTGAGCATGTCAAGCAGAGGTGAAGGGGTGTGGCTTCCTCAGCCTGCAATGCACAATTAACCCTTTGCGGGGCCAGAGTGGGGTAGGTACACCCCATCACAGACACACTGGGCCTAAGTCTCCACTTCTTGCAATAGCCAATTATGGCTGTCATATCTTGACCCGAAGAAGACCTATGTGTAGCTCGAAAGCTGGTCTCTTTCAGCAACAGAAGATGGTCCAATAAAAATATTAGCTCACCCACCTTGTCTCTCTAATATCTTGGTTCAGGCTGTCCTCAATATTTTTGAAGTCTCTGTCTCTTAAAGCTAGTCAGGTATCATCTATATACTTGAATGGCCTTGAACTTACTGGGGACAGATCATTCATAAATATATTGAAAAAAAGTTGGAGCAAAAACAGAACTGTAGTAGCAAAATGAATCCTTCATAAACCTGCAGAGTACAGTAGTGATAGAGGACTTTTACCCTTCATTTTCCACTCCCTCTTTACTCTCCAGAACCTGTTATTAAAAAATAACAAGAAATTAGATATCTAGAACCAATGCGTAAATAACCTTAAACCTTTAGCACATTTAACCGATCAATCTTTTTTATTGGATTTCACTAAATCATCTGCAAACTCTTAGGAATGTGCCATTCCAAAAAAAATTTGTACTATTTCCAAAGGGGAGCTATGGAACAACTGAGAATCATGGAAACTATTTTCGAAAGGCTCTGTTTAGAGGAATTAGTGAGAAAAGAATTCCAAATTCTATACCAACTCACACCATTGAAACTCAGACTGGGATTCTGTATCTACAAGATCTTTTTCTTAGGTGTTTAATGCATTTTGCTGCTTTCTGGTCAGCCAGATAGCATACTAAACAGACGTGAAACATTCTTAGCTGCAACATTGGATTACGCTTTTAATGGGGGATGTAATTTCATTACAAGCTCTGGTAATCATCTAGATTACAATCTTAATTGCCAGAGTAGGTAAAATCGTTATAAAATATATTTCATCTTCTTTTTAAAAGATAGCAAAATTAAAACAGGAAAGGTGGTGATTTTTTTTCTCCATCAGAGATTTCTAAGTACCAGCAAGGTCCCTTTGTCTTGTTCGTCTCTCATGCACATTGCTTATGATATTACATTTCAAATCTAAAATTTACTTCTATAAAGCTGGTAGAATCTGCAAGAATCTCCCAGTGGGAGTTGAGAGAGCTGATTGTTTCACAGGAGGTGTTCACTACACCTCCTAGGACTGGGCTCTCATTATGTCAAGTCCTGGAGCACATATCTTGATTGTTTGAAAAGCATGAATTCCTGAGTAAGATCTTCATTAACCCCGTCATCTCCCGCAGGTGATAATAACCCTTAATGCTTAGCATCTTTCATCTCAAAGAGCTTTACAAACATAACTAATTAAGCCTCACACTGCTCCAGTGAGGTAAGTAAGTCGTATTCATTAAACCTGTTTTATGGATGAGTAAATGGAGACACAAGAAGGTGAGGTAGCTGGCCCAAGGCCGTACAGTGAATCAGAGGGAGAGCTAGGAATAGAACCCAGGAGTCCAGACTAACAAGCCACTGCTCTAAACACTAGAAACATTTTCTCCCATGCAAAATCCCTTAGCATGTTTTGTTTTTAAAGACCTCGTCCAGTTCCTTCTTTCACTGCAGCTGAGCTTTATGCTGGAATCAAATCTGACGCCTTACCACATAGTTACTGACACTGGGTGCTCAGCTCCGAAACTGGAACTACTGTGAAAACAGAGATGTGGCAGCTCCGAAGCAGCAGGGAGGAAATGGGCTCTCTCTCTACTTGAATACTTAGATTTTACATCAAATCTTAAGATGTTCCACCCAAGCGGCTCGAATCCCAGAGTAGATGAAGCCACTGATTGTGTTTACCACTATAAATCTGATTTCCAAATTAGGCTGCAGTGAGGCATTTTGTATCTTAATGATATATCTGCCTGCTGCTGAGCTACTGCATCCTGGGAAAGACAACCTGAGCGGTGTTCTAAATCCCAGCCTCAAAACAGCAACAAACACGCCTATAATCTCCCATGCCTTTGGCATATCGTTTTGTGGCAGCAGAGCAGAAAGGGAATGACAGAAGATCTGGAACGTGTTTAACCTTCACGCTCACTTGGGATAAAGAGACCCTTTGAGACCCTGGATCTGAACAGGTGCGCTTCTCCGAGCTCTTGTTTAGCCGTTTATTCCAAGGTGGGAGAGTTATTCTAACTTTTTCCCCAGGAGCAGGATCTTCCTCAGCGAGTTCTCAAGTTCCTTTGGATTCCCCTACTAAAAATAGTGCAGCTCTCTTCTCCAATGAGAAGTAAAATCACAGCTGGCATGAATCTTAAGGAGCCAGATTTGCCATAGACACTCTTTGTCAAGCCAGAGTTTCCAGCAAGGCAGGGGTCATGGAATCTTTTCTTTGTTTTAAGCGTTAAGAAGGGGAATGCAAGATCGATGGAGGGAATCTTTGACTCTCCATTATGAAGAGGGGAATCTTGTGACTGATGATATAGTGTGTACTCTCTCTCCCTTCACACTCATAAAACACAAGGGGCTTGATTCCAATCTCACCTGCACCAATGTAAACCGGAAGTAATGTCACCCACTGGTCAACGGTACTTGTCCCCTCGTAAATCCAATGCATGGAGGACAGAGGCTGTTACGGCCACCCCATTGCAGAACTTAGTTCTTTAGCTCAAGCTATAGAAACTTGTGCTTCCAGATCAGTTCAATTACTGGTATTGACCAAGCTGGTGTCTGTTACATTAAAACAGTTTATTTGGTGAAAAATCCGAATAAGCCCTTATGAACATCAAGGAAAGGTAAAAATCTGAGAGTTGTAGACTGAATATCAGGGGATGAGCAAGACACCATCAGAAGCTTTTACTTTGTTCTTCCATTGCACAGGATTGCAGATAATGGTGGGTATTGTCTAGATGAACACTGTGCTACTCTTCTGGGAACATGCAGCTTAAGAATCATATTTGTAAAAGAAAACTATGAAATACCCCACAAGCTACCAGTAATTACGTATCCCTTTATATTTAAAATAAAAAATCCTTCCGAAGTCTGATTATGAAAAGTAACAGACTGCTTCTAATTGGCTCAAACAGGACAAAAAATATTAAAAGGTATTAGAAATGGCATACATCTCACATTTATAAAAGCTAATGATAAGAGCTACAGAACTGGAATATACAATGATTTTTATTTTATTTTCTAAGTTACTATATGTCTGCTCTCACTCTCTTTTCTGCGGTGAGAGGCTGGTTATGTGTTGCTTCTTATTTATTTCTAAGCCCAAAATTTGTGTGTTTTACAACTGTGGACTCAAGAATAAGGCAATGGGTTGAGGCTCAGGACATCTGAATTCTATTCCCTGGCTCTGCCACAAACCTCCTATGTGACCTTGGGAAAGTCACCTAGGCCAAAATTTTCAAGCATCCAATAATTTCGGGAGCTTCCATGTTCAGTTGCCCACTTGAGAGAATTAGGACCTGCTTTTCATAAGTGTGAGCACCCCCATCTCCCGTTAGTTTGGGTGGAGTTGAGGGTGCTCAGTAATTCTCATAAACCAGCCAATCATCATCAAATATTCATCGTCTACTAAGGACCATTGCACCAGCCAGAGTGACCACAGTTGATGGCCTCACAGCAGACATCATGAGTGAAGTTCCCAGATCTGGCTCAATCCTATGAATCCATGAATTTCTGGGGCAGCCCCAAGGGCAGCGCCAGGGCATGCACCCCTTCACACGTTGATGTAGAGTTTGAGAGCACAGTATGCTGGGGTGTTTTTGTCCTTCCTGGTGACATGGTTGAAGACCGTGCAACACCATGTCTGAATAAAATGTGCAACTGAAGGAAGGTCAGATCTTCGCAGGATTGTGACATTTCGCACACAGTTAAACCACTTAATGCTCGGGATTTGGTGCTGACAGCATATATGGAATGCCTCTACCTGCTCAAAGTCTGCCTATAAGAAGGCCCAGGTTGCTGATCCATATAGCACTACAGGGAGTATACAGGTTTGATAGATCCTGCACTTTGTCTCAGTGCAAAGACTTTTTCGCATCCATAAGTGAAACATGGACTTCATGCAAGAGGCGGCATTCATCAAAGAATATCTGGTTGCTGCAGTCTTTAAGCTCTGCTTGCAGAATAGCTAGAGGAACTCGTCAACACTCACCATGGTACTCAACCCTACTTGCACCAGGGGTTCTGATGGGCCAGCCCCAAGGTTCTGGACCTGGGTCTTCTTCCATGAGACGTTCAATCCCATAGTGTGGGTCACCTCTTGAAGATGGTGGAGGTTGGGGCTGAAATTCTCTGACTTCTCCACAAGCATTTCAGTGTCATCTATGTAGTCTTGGTCCGTAAACACTTCTTGACTACCTCGATTCTGACCTACAGAGCAGCAAATCCTGCTATCCAGTCAACGGCTCAAACAGAATAGTGACGGCAAAAATGCATCCCTGTTGCACCCCTGATGCGTAGAAATGCAGATGTTCCAAGTGAGATCAATACATGAAGCATCCTACAAGCATTTCATCAAGTCTAACACACTCTTATCAACTTAACATCTATTTTAACAACATTAACGCACAGCTGAGCCAGATCAGTTTCCAGCTATGCATCTGTCAGCGTTGAGTGAGGCCTCGGGGCTTTGGCATGAGCTGGCATCTGGCCTGCCAGCCTCACGCCAACCAAGCAGAACGTGAGCAAAGACCTTTCCAGGGACTAATGGTACTAAGATTGGCCTGTAGTTGCCACACACGGTGCTAGATCCTTTGCCCTTCAACAGGGACACTATGATGCTGTCTTTCCGTTTTGCTGGTATTTTCCCTGCTGCCCACACTTTTAAGAACAGTTGAAGCAGGCCAGGCTCACTGATCGAAAGCACATTTGAGCAGCTCAGGTGGAATACCATCAGGTCCAGCCAAACATCTATTCTGTCACTTTTGGACGCCCTTTCATACTTCCTCGAGCGATGGAGGAAACCGGCCCCAGGTATTTAAATTAGCCACCCTAAAACTAAGGTGTCATGCTCTCGGGAGTGGTTCATGACCATGACTGTCAGTCTCAGGGCAGACTGTCAAAAAAGCAAGACCAACACCCCAAACAGGTGGTGTGTTCTTTAGTTAGATTTCACCAACCCAGTAACAAATGTGAATTCCTAAACCACTATAACAGTCTTACCATGTAGTCACAGACAGTCCTGTTGTGCACTCCAGTCTATCTTGCCACTCAGGCTAGCTGACCTTCGTGATAAATGGTCACTTACACCAAAGATCACAAAATACTCAGGTTGCTCCCAGTCCCAAAAGACCAGTCACTTACCCCAGGTAAATTCATACCTTAGATCTCACTCCAAAAAAATGCTTGTAGCTAACCCTATAGTAAACTAACTAAGGATTTATTACTAGGAAAAAAGAAATGAGAGTTTTTACAGTTTAAACCATACAACATATACACACAAATCAATTACAGTTTATGCTTCCCAGAAGTGACAGAAAGCTATTAATCTGTCAGCATAGAATGTCTTTTAGGACTAATCCAGGATGACCCTGGGGATCTCTCTTTTGTTTCCTAGCTCCAGCCTTGTGAGAGGTCCAAACAGCAAAGAGATGAATTTTCATGTCAGTTATCTTGATGTCCTTCTTTCAGAATTCAAACCGATGGGACGAGCTTCCTTGCACCCTTACACCCTTACAGGTGTGAGGGGGCCATTAACCAAGTCTTTATATTGTGATGCTTCACAATGACTCACTTAGTTTTGATAGTCCTCCTTGATGGACAGGAGAACCAATCCTCCTGTCTGAGTTCATAAGTTCAGAGCAGGCATTTTTACAGTGATAAAGCAAAACTTACATATTAACTTATAGTATGGGATGCAGATATTACAAGTAAGATTAACACATGCAGCAATTTACAAGTATTTTAGAGTCTAAACACTATCTTTACAAGTCTTAACACCTATCTTGAACAATACTAACATACAGGTGAGCTGGTCTGGTTTCCAGCCATAAATTTGTCAGTGCTCAGCTGACGCCTACAGCCTTGGAAAGAGCTGATACCTGGTCTACCAAACAAGGTCCTCAAAATTAGTGGGCATTTTTGAAATGAGCCCTCTCTGTGATTCAGTTCTTCCATCCTTCAGATATGGGCTCTGGTACTTATTGTTAGTCATTATTTGTGTTGCAGTGGTGTGTAAAGCTCCAATCAAGAACAGCCCTCTCCCCACCCATCATGCTAGGTGCTGTGCAAACACATAGAACAACTCGGTCTCTTTCCAGAAATGCTTATCGGCCGGTGAAGTGTGCTATGTATTAGTGCTAAACATGATTATTATCTATAGAATTCATCACTATTCCTAGTACTTTAGACTAGAAGTTGGCATGCCAAACAAATAACAGGTATCTCCCATGTACAATTTATAGTCTGGGGCACGGGCATGCACAGTCTGATATAAAGCACACAGAAGGCTGTGTGATTGTTAGCGCTGGAAAGTTGAGCTGTTAGAGGTATGCTGAAGGAAGGAGGATGGTAAGGATTCAGTGAAGCCTCTACCAGGCATACTGGGCAGTGTGAAGTCACCTTTTTAAGTAAGAGCCATTAGAGTTGAAGACATTTCCCTTCTCACCTGTTTTATCAAAGTTGCAGCTATTGGCTGGAATATTTTTGCTGTCTGTCCCCAGGGTTGATTTCCCTCAGGGATATTTTCAGTAGAACGCCCTTGGCTGCAGAAGACATTTCTATCTAACTCCAGTATTTCTAAGACACTTCCTTCCTTGTATCCCACTTGCACGCTTCCACAATGTGGCTTTGGTGACTCTTCAGATGCAGTGCAAAAGGCATATGTTTTATCTGGACTCTTCTGAATGTGGACTTGGTGGACTTGTCCCCTCTCACCCAATACACAATATTATTGTTATTTAACATTTATATTGCAGTAGCACCTAAAGTTCCCAGTCAGGTAAGGCCCTCATTGCGCTAGGTGCTGTACAAACACAGTAAATGAGCATCCACCTGCCCCAAAGAGCATTCAATATCATTAGTGTCATTCTCATTTCTCCTCACTAATAACTATGTAGCCCCTACCATTTTCCATGGGAATGTGTCTGTGTGACTCCTGATTGTCAAGGACAGTCATGAGGCTAAATCCTCTGAGAGCCACTTTGAAGTTGTACACGGCTCATCTTTTCCCATAACAAGGGAAGCAGTGGATTTGCCATCTCTTGAAGTCTTCAAATCATCTTCTGGAAGATATGCTTTAGTCTCATAGACTCATAGACCTTAAGGTCAGAAGGAACCATTATGATCATCTAGTCTGACCTCCTGCACAATGCAGGCCACAGAATCTCACCCACCCACTCTATGGAGGACGTCAGACTAGATGATCTAATTTTAAAAAATCATTTTTTAATGATCCCTTCTGGTCTTAAAACCCATTCATCTATTTTATCTTTTGAACAGGAGACTATTGAGGGTCAAACTGTGCCTTTAAGCAATGGCCCCATTGCCAGAGGGTAAGGAGTGTCCCACTCTAGCAGAAGCTCCAGGACAAAGTCTCCCAGAATTCTGAGCAGAGTATGCTTTATCTCTAACACCTTTGAAAGAGAACCTTGCACATAGGGTGACCAGATGTCCCTATTTTACAGGGACAGTCCCAATTTTTGGGTCTTTTTCTTTTATAGGCTCCCATTATCCCCCCACCTCGTGTCCTGATTTTTCACATTTGCTGTCTGGTCACCCTACTTGCACATGCACTGCACTTACAATTCCGCCCTATTGGACAGCAATGGTCTGAACCTCGCACTGCTCCACTCCATCCAGTCTGCAGGTTCTATCACCGCTGCTGGCACTAGACTCATGGAGGGCGCACCAGCAGGAAAAGTATTGTACCCAAACACTATACAAGGTCACGAGGAGAGGAGAGTAGCATTGCCCAATGGCTCCTTGATGTCCAAGGAGAGGCCCCTTGGTGTTCCCACACAAGTATGGGCACAACCTAGACCTTATAGTCATTGCTGTTAAAGTTGCATTTTGCATGAATTCGTAAACCAAGCGATAAACTGGAGCTAGACTCCATGAAATGACTCACTAATGTCCACAGGCCTTTGGAAAAAACTTGAGCAGGAACAGACGCTTATTATGGGGCTCGTGCCACTGAGAGTTATTTAAAAGAGCCAAAAATACGAACAGTAAGTCACCATGTCAGTTAGCTCTTCTGAGCTCTTACGGCGGGGCGGGGGGAGCTTGAATACATTTGCTTGTGCGGAACATGACAATCCTGAGCCTCTAGCCTGGGGGGAAGCGCAAACCAAATTCAGGAATAAGTCTGCTTCCTTTCTCATTTTAATGCATTCCTGCTGAATACAGATGTAGAGCAAACAGGAGTTAATCGGAAGTGTTGCTAGGATTAATTTGTCAGTCTTAGAAGTGCTAAATCTCAGTCAGCACTAAAGATCAGCTCCTGCCAAGGGTTGTTGTTTTTTTCATACAGTAAATTCCCACCAGATACAGCAGTCATAAATAGATCTATTGCTTTCTAAGAATACAGTACAGTGTGTGCCTGCTAGGCAACTTGCCTAGAAATTCTTTTCCGGTGAAATACTGGAAAAGACCATTTCATTTTCTCTGCCCCCAATTCCTAGAGCAATCGTGGCACTGGTGCACTGTTTGTAACTCAGAAAGAAAGCATCGGATGTCCATAAAACCCATGCCCCTAATGAGAAGCTTGTTCCTAGTAATTTGCCCCAATGGCAAATTCTAAAGTCAGAATTGGGAGACTGTCTGATTACTTAGGCCGGTGGGTCTCAACTGTGGTCCACTGATTCTTCAGGGAAAGCCGCGGCGCGCCGGACTGGTTTGTTTACCTGCCGCAGCAGCAGGTTCAGCCGGTCGCAGCTCCCACTGGCCGCGGTTCACCGCTTCAGGCCAATGGGGGCTGCGGGATGCGGCAGACAGCATGGCCCACGCCGCGTCCCGCAGCCCCCATTGGCCGGGGACGGCAAACCGTGGCCAGTGGGAGCCGTGACCAGCCAAACCTGCCGCCGCAGCAGGTAAACAAACTGGTCCGGCGCGCCAGGGGCTTTCCTGAAGAATTGGTGGACCACAGCTGAGAACCACCAACTTAGGCTATGTCTACACGAGAGACCTTATAGCAGCACAGCTGTACCGATGCAGCTGTGCTGCTGTAAGATCTTCATGTAGCCGCTCTATGCCAATGGGAGAGCGCTCTTCCCTCAACATAATTAAACCACCCCCAATGAGCGGATGGCATGGAGCTTACGTAGTGGCCCTGTGCCAAACCTCATTCCCCAGTGTGGCTGGGAAAGGGCACTTTAACTATCCACGACAAACACATCAGATCCTTTGGGCAATGGGCAGCCAGGCATGCATTAGAGCCACATTCAGACTCCTCTAACTTATGGTAGGGAGCAGACGGGCCACTTTTGCTTCCTTCCGTCCCGAGCTGCAGCCAGTGCCGCTCAAATTCTGGACCATGAACTTTGTCCTCCAAGTAAAGTTTGCATAGTGAGTGACGGCTGATGGGAGGGAAGGAGCAATTGCATTTCCCCATTGGTATTTGAGCAGAATAAATACATACTGGCCAACAAGCGACAATAATTCATACAAAACACCCAGGCTGGAGACTGCCCAGTTTACAATTTTGCAATTTTATTGCTAAAGCCCTCTTTAGATGGTGCATTATCTTGGCTTTCTGTAGTGGTCTAGCCAACTAGTACTAATGCAATACTTCGAATTATGCAATGCAGTTTCCAGTTCAATACTCAATACCAGCCAGTAAGGCCCTATATGATAACGGTACTACAAGCCATGAAAAATACAGCTCTTAATTCAAGGGGACAGCTTTGTGCCCTCAGACATCACAGAGCAAAGCTACATCCCTCAGTGACTAGTGTCAATATGGCAGAGCAAGCAGAGGGACTAGATATGCTCTGCTGTGCCACCAATGCTGCTCAGTGGGCAAAAGGCATATGGCATTGCCATAACTCCAGGGCAACAGACAGACTTGCACTAAAGCCTTTGATTTAATGGCAGACTGGGTTTTTTAAGCAGCCAATTGTCAGCCATTGTCTGATGGGGCGTTCTTCTTATTAAACCAACACAGCAGCCTTTCGGTCTCTAGACACACATTGCCTGGTTAATTACATCTGGATGACAGGTCCGTCCTGGGCGCTGATCCTGCATTACTTTGCACAATCCAAAATTCCTGCTGAAGTTCATGGGAATCTAGAATATGTAAGAGGAGCAGGATAAGGGTCCTAGTGGTTTAATTCACAAGAAGGCTGCCAGTTGGAAAGAGCAGCATCACTAGAAGAAGGCGAGCCTCACGGTTAAGGCACTGGATTGGGGACCAGCTCAGCTGGGTTCAGGTCCCAGCTCTTTCACAGACTTCCTGTGTGTCCTTGGGCTAGTCACTTAATCTCTGTGCTGCAGCTCCCCTGCTATAAAATAGAGCTAATGTTATATGTTGTCCCACCCTTTGTCTATTTAGATTATATGCACTTTGGAGCAGAGGCTATTTCTTTCCAGGTGTCTATGCAGTTTCTAGTACAATGGGGTATAAGGGCAGCGCCCTAAATAAAATAATGGTATTTGGGCTGAGGGGGGCTGTCAGTGGGTCGTCTGCTTCCCTTCCCAGCATCACACTGGGATTTATTTTGTTATTGCCAAATAAGGGTGGAGTCCAGCCTGGAATCTCTCTAATAATTGTAACTCCACCACCTTCTTGTTCCATTGCCTGACAGTACTAGGAGCTGAAACAGTTCTCCTAATATTTAACCCACATTTGCTTTTGTGCAGCTTAAATCAATTTCTGCTGCTTCTGTCGTATCTGACTAATGAGAATAACCAGTCCCTGTTCTCTTTATCGCATCACTTCATGTATGTACAGACAGCTATTATGTCCGCCCCCAGTCTTTCTGCACACTGAACATGCCCATCCTTCTCAACGGCCTCTCATCAGTCTGATTTTCCAAGCCTTTTATCATTTTTGTTGCTGTCCTCTGAGCTCTCTCCAATTTGTAAATGTCTTTCCTTCAAGAGCAGTGTCCAAAACTGAATTCAGTGTTCCAACCACTTTAACCAGTGCCAACTAGAGCAGAAGAATGACCCTGCTTGTTTTACATATGACACACTCCCCTATTTATATAATCTAGAAGAACATATTGGAAAGAGTCAAAGCACTAAATATGTAGAGATTGGCTGGATGACAACTAAGAGGGATATAAATGTGTCTCAGCCTTTGAAAGGTGTAAACACCAAGAAGTGAAGGGAATTGTTTATGTTGGTTCAAGAGGGTGAGGCTAAGAATAATGGGATGAAATGAAAACATAGGCTGGATAGCAGGAAAAATATTGTAATAGTTTAGACTGTGGAAAAATCTCCTCGGGGAAGGCTCCATACCTTAAGTCATTTAAAACTAGACTAGACATAGCCAGGCAAACTGTACAGAAAGCCGAGTGAACATACTGTAGGGATGGGAACTAGACAGACTGATAGATCTGGGCTTTCCTTGGTTTCTGTTATTCTATGAACTCATGGGTAGAGTTGGACGATTTTTTTGGCTTGGTGGCTGTTCCAGAAAAATTGGAAAGAAAATTTGGTTCAGGTCTAACCGAATCTGAAATTTTTTTGATGAATCAAACAAGTCTGTATTGGATCTATTCCAGAGCAGGGGCATGAAGCTCATTCTCACATGTTGCAGCTGAGTTCCCTAACCACTGGGCTGAAGGCTAAAGTACTACCCCCATTTCCTCCTCTTCTGGCCATTTTGTGAATGCCCAAAACTATTCACGTCAACTTCCTGAACGGTTTCAAGTCGACCAACGCTGCATTTTTCGTCAAATAAATTATTCATCCAAAAAATTTCACCCGGCTGTGCTCATGAGCGACATACCCATCCCATTCTCAGACCAATAAACACCACTAACTCACCCCACCATTAAGCACGGTGTGTCTATCACCTCTGTTACAGAAAAGCTACTTGAGGAATGCGCCAGAGAATTTCTGAACATGTTATTGGAAGATTTGTTTTTTGCAGCCCCTCCACCAGTAAAGCCTAGGACCTCATCTACACTAGAGTTAGCCCTGATTCAACTCACTGATGACCAGCCACTGGGCAATGCTATTACTTGCACCAGAGGAGATTCTCTCTGCTTACAACCTCCGCCCCTGCAAACAGCAACATCCCATAGGCTACATCCACACTACCCGCCCGATTCGGCGGGTAGCGATCGATGTTCTGGGATCGATTTATCGCGTCTCGTCTAGACGCGATAAATCGATCCCAGAAACGCTCCCCGTCGACACCGGAACTCCAGCTCCGCACGAGGAGTAAGCAGAGTCGACGGGGGAGCCTGCCTGCTGCCGTGTGGACCATGGTAAGTACTTTTAAAAATCGATCTAAGATATTCGACTTCAGCTACGTTATTCACGTAGCTGAAGTTGCGTATCTTAGATCGATCCCGCCCCCTAGTGTGGACCAGCCCTTAGTGTCTCCACCCCACCGTGCAGGGCCAGGTGACAGGGCAGCCCTGACCCCGGACCCCACTGTGTGAGGCCCTGTGGCCACCCCACCCTAACCCCGGACTCCACCGCGCGGCAGCTCTGACCCCCAGACCCTGCTGTGTGGGGCTAGGCGGCAGCCCCAGACCCCAAACCCCACTGTGTGGGGCTGGGCAGCAGCCCCAGACCCTGACCCCTGCTGTGTGGGGCTGGGCAGCAGCCCCAGACCCTGACCCCTGCTGTGTGGGGCAAGGCAGCAGCCCCGGACCCTGACCCCTGCTGTGTCGGGCCGGGCAACAGCCTGTTCTGGGCCTAGGGCCAGTCAGATTTGGGCGGGGGAAAAGGGGAGGGCACATCCAAATCTGAGGAAAAGAAGACACTCCAAACTCTATCACTCCAATAGGCTGATCTTGAAAAATGACAGTTCTTTGTAGCTGCTCAAGGAGTCAGATTGTAGAATTGGTCCCAGAAGAAATGACTCAGGTCTTTATGCACTAACAAAATTCAGTTGTGCATTTATTATTATTATTTGCTATTATTGTTTTATATTAACATAGGACTTAGGATCCCAGTCATGGGCCCTTGTGCTAGGCACTGTACAAACACAGAAGAAAAAGACACCGTCTGCAAAAAGAGACGGTATTGGTCAGCATGGCAGGCCGTGGTCTCAGTACACCATTGACCCAACGTTTTGTAGGCATCACAGCAAAGGAAAGTTCTAAGGAGGAATCAGAATAAAAACATGACCTTGAGGAGCTATGTAAACTAGCATGAGGATCAACGCAGTGTAGCACTCAGTGTAGACTGGACGGTCATGTTAAATACTGTATGAGCTGATCACAAGCAAACTGTCCTGGAACCACAGGATTACTCACAACTCCCACTCCCAAGCAGCGACTATGATATAATAGAGGAACAGAAGCAGACAGGGAAAGTCTATAATAATCTAGTTCCCGCTCTTGTGTAATAGGTTAAGAGTCAGCACTTCCGCAGAACTCCTGTGACTAGCGGAAAATGTTCTCCTTGTATGAACTGACCTGCATGTGATACAAAGAGCCAGAGGAGGAGCTCTGAATGTCTTTACTGCATCCATCTACAATGCATGCTACTGGCAGAACTCTCTATGGAGATGTCTGGCTTTACTACCATGATCTCTCGCATGGCTTGGCATCACATAGGCAGCAGAGCATAGGGAAGGAAGCCAGCAATAAGGGTGATTCATTTTTGTAAGGGCCAAAGGAACTTTCGACAACTATTCTTGGAGCAATGTGCTAGAGAATGTCGACACAAAACTGCCAGAGAAAGAATAAAGGGAAGAGCTGGAAATGTTTTGTATGTTACATAGCAGAAATGATTCCAAAGAATCACAAAATGCTGTACCCACAGGCTCCCTTGGTTGGCAGCTATATACTCTACAGCCTTCCTGTAGAAAGGGCACCGCGTGTTATGTTATGTGCCATCCTACAAACTGTTCCAGCCTCAGAGTTAAGAGAAAGAGGAAGCAGAACTTATAAGGGCTTTTGGCTGATTTTTTTTTAAATGGAAATATATGTAGGAGTTTGTGTTTTGTAACTGATTAGTAAGCACTTCTGCCAATGTCTCTACATTTGAAGGTTCTTTTTATCTCACCAAAACTGCTCAATTAACAGCACTCCATAGCAAAAACAGGCTACATTATCTTCAGATCTACTACGACTAGCATGTCCCGATCCAGTCTGACTTTAGTCCCAAACCTTCAGGTAATGAGATCCTCATCTCCCATTGATGCTGGTCAGAATCAGGACCTTGCATCTCCTGTTGCACTCATCTGAGAAACATAATGCTTTTTATAACCATTCATTACTGAAGTCTCCCAATAACCTGGCAAGGCAGGTAATGTTTGTTATCCTCATTTTTCCAATAGGGAAGCTGAGGTTATGATCTAAGGTCACAACAAGACAGCCAGAGAGCTAATAACAGAACCCAAAAGTCTCTGCTCTGAGTCTTCTGTTCTAACCAAAAGCCTTGGAAAGTCTCCTGCTGGAAGCATGGAAGGATCATATCAGCGTACGGAGCAAGTCATGGGAGAATTTCATATCACCTTTGCACAAGGGTAAATGACTACACAGGGCAGGAGTATAACGCATGCCAGAAAAATGTGGGTCTTGTCTATCTCTAGTGGCTGGTCCTCATAACAAATAAGAGTCTTCTACATCTGCATGCTAAAGGAATTAATCCTTTAGCTTGGGCAGCAAGCCCTTGTGTTTTTAGCAATAAAGGCCCTGGGATTCAAATCCCTCTTATGACCCAGGCAGGGTCAGTTACATAAAGTAGTGAAGAATCATGCCCAGAAAGTGAAAAAAAAATCCATAGGACATTCCAGACTGCAAGCACTCACTATGGAAGGTAGGTGCTGAATTATCACACATTAAGCTGTTGTGCTTTCTAATGGATAATTCACCCTGGTGTTTAATGCTGGCCTATTTGAGGTTCCTAGATCTACCTGACTTTGGATTGGGAGGTGGTTTCCGTTCACCTAAACAATTAAGAAACCCTTTTCTTTGACTGATGTGGAAACCATGTACCGGGGTGACTCCTCACACTGTTCCCTCATTAATGAAGGAATTTCATCGGGCTGTGAAACCATGTGAAACCACAGCAAGTGACACTCTTTTAACCAGCTCAGACACGATATAAATTCTACCTAAAACATTTCATCTGAAATTCAGCAGCTGAAGACTTTATTCACTTATAGTCTCTTGAGATGAATAATAGTTGATCAAATAAGAATGGTTAAGGACAAAATACAAAGCGATGGGAGTACTTCTGGTCAAAAGGAAATGCAAATTGTTTTGTTTTAATTTATGGTCCCAATCCCCACACAGAATTTTGCTGTGGGTGGATCATACTATACAATTTGCAGCAGAGCCGGGCCCGAGGCCTAGAGTTCTGGATCTGAACTTCCCAAAAGTTCAGATCTGGGGCGTTGGTTTGGTAAACTTCAAATCTGGTTGTGAAGTTCCACAGAGTTTCAGATTTAGGCTTTTATTCAGGCCCATTTCTAGTGTGGGAGTAAATGAGGACTGATGAGCTGGACTGAAGCGTCTCATCATATCTGGTGTTTACTTCAAGCCCTACCTCCTGGAGTCAGATTATTCAGCCTTCATTTCATTAAAAAGTAAGGTTCTAGCCCTCATGGTTGTGGAAAAGAGCCTGAAAGTGTGACCCTAAATGCCTCAGACAGCAAATAAAACAGAGCCCCAAATGTATTATTTTTTAAATCTCATGGTTTTGGGAGGGCCTGACTCATGATTTTTTAATGTTTGGGGATGGCAGTACGGGATACTTACAGAACTATCAATTCAGCGTGATCTTTCTTCTCTCCGCAGTGCAACAGCAACAAAACGGCAGCTTCTCCTGCTCTGCTAGGAACTTTGCAGCACTGCTCGGAACTTTGTGCAGCCATTTATAGGCGTGCAAAGAGGGTGTAAAATGATGTCACAACAGAACAGCAGTGGTGTAAATAACTGTTCAAGGTGCAGGGCAATGGAGAGGCAGCCCATCTGTCTCTTACTCTCTCGTGATCAATCAGACTCTGATCCAAATTCCACTGAAGTTAAATGAAGAAACCTCCATTGACGGCAATGGTCTTTGGAGCAGGGTCTAAGCATATGTCTAAACTGCAGCTGCTACGGCAGCAAAGCTACAGCGCTGGAGCTGTGCTGCTGTAGCATGGAGGCTTCCTACAGCCATAGAAGGGTTGGTTTTTTCCCTCGCTGTAGTAAATCCACCACTCTGAGAGGCAGTAACTAGGTCAACCTGTCTATTGACCTAGCTGTGTCTACCCCGGTGCTTAGGTTGGCCTAACTACACCGCTCAGGGTGCAAAATTTTTCACAGCCCTGAGTGATGTAGCTAAGACAATCTCATGTTTAAGTGTAGACCAGGCCTAATTCTCTATACACTGTCATAAGCATTTAGCATGGGAGTCACAAAGGTATTTAGGTACCTAGATACCTTTGTGAAGCCAACCCTTAACTATTAGGAGTCCAGCTGTTACTGGCTGGGGTTTTGTCTCCTAACCAAATGGCAAAGCTTTATCTGAGATCCCTCTCTCACTGCTCCAGTCTAAGCTCTGAGGCAGAATGTGGCCACCGTCTGTTTGAATTGCAGTGCTGCCCAGAAAAGCAACTACACAACTGGCATTGGGGGTTCTGTTTATTGTCTCACTGCTTGCCAGATCTGACTACCCCTTCTACACCACATCAGATACTAGCTTCCTGTCCTTACCTATAGGCCCATCACAACTTAGCCCCTCCCTACTTATCCATTCTCATGTCTTCGTGCATCATCCTCCCCACTAACCCCTCACCCATCTCCTTTAGCCTGCCTACTATGCCATGCTCAATTGCCTGTTTGTTCACTTCTTCAAGAAACTCCTTTGTGCTTTCTACCCACAGTGCCCCATATGCATGGAACACCTTCCTCCAACAAGTCTGTAGAGCCACTACCCCAACCTCCTTGCAAGCCCTCCTTAAAACCCACCTCTCATGTAATGCCTATAGGAATTTGCCGACTGATAGCTAGATCCGCCTACATGCAATGGGGCCCCAATCCTGACGAGACCCTTTGAGCACTACAATATATACAAATAATAGCAACTTATAGCTGAAGCTTAGACAGACTGGCCAAGTGTCATGCATGGGGCGTGGCACTCGTACATTCTGCTGGGATCTCGCACGTTCAGCAGGGCTCAGGGCCTGAGCAGGACTTTCTGTGCAGCTGATCCTCCAAGAAGCCATGGGTTCGTGTGGTGCTAGAATAGAAAGTGTGCTGTCCGCCTCTCCTGTGCTCTCAGTGCTCCTTCCATCTCCTGCTGTCCAGGCAGGAAGGAAGGATGCAACCTGACTCAAATGCAGGACTGATTAATGGGGAGGGACATAAACTGGATTAATGGGAAGTGGGGGCAGAATAGGGACGGCTGCTCCAGGTTGCCCCTGTCTCCCCCAACAACCCTCCCTCCCCTGGGCCGCCTTAGGCTCTCATGCTCCTTTCATCCCACCCCAGGAAAAGCCCCTGGTTCTCTGCCCCACAGTTAGCCTGTGACAGCCTCTGGTTCCACTAGCTTGTTTCGCATGGGTCCTCCGTCACCCCCGGGTCCCAGAACCCCCAAGATGCCCCTTGTTCCCTCTGTGAGGTATAGGATCTGCCCCCTCCCCCACCTCCACACTGCTCTGGAACACCCTGAGGGGGAAGTCAGCAACCCCTTCTGCCTGGCCTGAAGTGTCACGCATGGAGCTGCACAGAATGTGACCACTGCAGCTTAGGTTCCTCAGGATCCAAATATGCCATGCTGGACACATCAAAACACCAAGCCCCCGAGACCCAGTCTGTGGACCAAGCCTGTGACACCATTGCTTTAGGATATTAAAGCCTTCAGGTTGCCTCCTCCATCTTGAATTGTGTCGTTCCTTGAAGTACTTCCCCAGAGAGAGGCACTTTCAGAATTACTGCCGCTGAGGGGCAGAGCAGGGGCAGACTGCACAGATCAATACTGTTGGCTTGTCCCAGTGACCAGAGTTGCGTAGACAATTCCCTCCAAATGGCCAGTCTTTCTACTATATCAAGTCTGCAAATGAGTGTCTTAGAGTCATGGAGTTTAAGGCCAGAAGAGATCATCTAGCCTGACCCCCTTATATCACAGGCCACCAATACCACCCAGCACCCACACACGAAACTCAACAACCAAAATTAGACCAAATGACGCCTCGTGCCTGCCCATACTGGAGGGGCATCATCTAAAGGGGAGGACAGGTGACCGCTCCATGTGTCTCCTTTGCCCAGAGACACACACCCCAGCCCTGCGCTGCCATGGTCTCTCCGCCCCACATTACCTGTGGCTTGGGTGATCAGATGTCCTGATTTTATGGGGCCATCCCAATTTTTGGGTCTTTTTTTAATATAGGCTTCTATAACCCCCCACCCTCGTCCTGATTTTTCACATTTGCTGTCTGGTCACCCTACCTGTGGCAGGCCTCTGTCCTTCTCTCCCTGCACCTCCCCCCACACGTTCAGCCGCTCTCCCTGACAGCGAGGCGGGGAGCGGGATGGAGCCACTTCCGTCTGAAAGAGCCTGGCTGGGCAGCAGCAACGGCTCGCTCCCTGCCTGGGCTCAGCTGCCAGGGAAAGGGGTTGAGCATGCCGGGAAGGGAGGGTGGCTCCAGCTCTCTCTTGGCCCCTGTCCCCGGCAGCTGGGCCCGGGCGGGGGGCTGCCTGCTGCTGCTCCAGCTGCCGGGGACAGAGGCCAAGCGAGCCAGAGTCCCATCTTCCCCCCAGCATGCTCGGCCCCTGTCCCAGGCAGCCGAGCCCGGACAGGGAGCGAGCCGCCACTGCCTCTCAGCCAGGCTCTCTCAGGCAGAAGTGGCTCCATCCTGCTCCCCACCCAGCTGCCAGAGAGAGCAGCTGAACGTGCCAAGAGGGAGGCGCAGGGAGAGAAGAACAGAGTCCCTCTTCCTCCCCACCCCCAGCAGGCCAATCTGGAGGGCACTTCACCCTCCATGCTCCTCTACTGAGGCCCTCCTTGCTGTCCACCATCTCTGACAGAAGCATGGAGCCTGCACAGCTCTGCACTACTGTCATTGGCACAGGACGCATGATCCTCCACTGTCTGCAGAGCGGCAAGAAGAGTCGCGGGGAACATGACGATTTCCTGGAGGCTAGATAGCTGTGGGACCAGAGAGAACTAATTCAAGATTGTCGGTGGCGTTCACAGAACAGCTGCAAGTGGCGGCATGCCATTTCCACGCCTGGAAAATGAACACTGACTGATGGGATCCCAGTGGAATGGAGATTTGGAACGACAAGCAGTGACTGCAGAACTTTCAGATGCAGAAGGCCGCATTCCTGGATCTGCGCGTGGAGCTCGCTCCAGCCCTCCAGCACAGGGACAACAAAATGAGAGCTTCCCGGACAGTGAAGATGCAAGTGGTGATCACGCTGTGGACATTTGCAACACCACATTGCTACTGGTCAGTGGGAAACAATTTTGGAGTTGTAAAATCCACTGTGGGGGCCATTGTCATGCAGAGCCATTAATCATCTCCTGCTATGCAGGACTGTGACTCTTGGCAATGTGCAGGACATAATGGATGGATTTGCAGCAACGGGGTTCCTGAACTGTGGTGGGGTGATAGACAGCATGCATATCCCTTCTTTGGCACCAGACCACTTTGCCACAGAGTACATCAACAGAAAGAGTTACTTTTCTGTGATTATATAAACCCTTGTGGATCACAGGGGACACTTCACTCACAACTCACATGGTGCCAGGAAAGGAGCATGATGCTCACATCTTTAATAACACAGGACTGTTCAGAAATCTACAAGCAGGCACCTTCTTTCCCAACTGGCAGATTACCATTGGCGCTGTTGAAATACCAATAGTGACCCTGGGGGACCCAGCCTACCCTTTGCTTTCCTGGCTCATGAAGCCATACAATGGCCCCCTCCACAGCACCAAGAAAAGATTCTTGGGTGGAGGGATAGCTCAGTGGTTTGAGCATTGGCCTGCTAAACCTAGGGTTGTGAGTTCAATCCTTGAGGGGGCCATTTAGGGATCTGGGGCAAAAATTGGGGATTGGTCCTGCTTTGAGCAGGGAGTTGGACTAGATGACCTGCTAAGGTCCCTTCCAACCCTGATATTCTATGATTCTATTCAACTACTGGCTCAGCAGAGAAAGAATGACAGCTGAATGTGCTTCTCGTAGATTGAAGTGACTCTGGCGTTCTTTTCTCATCAGATTGAATCTCGGTGAGAAAGTTATCCCAATGGTTATAGCTGTCTGCTGTGTCCTGCATAATATCCGTAAAGTAAAGAGGAAAAGTTGCCGTGGAGGTGGAGGGTGGAAGTGGAGTTGCTGTCTGCTCAGTTTGACCCGCCAGACATAAGTGCTCAACACGGAGCCAAAGGCTTCAGGGAGGCTTTGAAAGAGCATTTTAACAGCCAGCCACAGTAATGCACTGTGGTGTGCTGTGCTCTACCTGGCCCCGATGTTTCAAGGCCTGTTAAGAAATTTGTAATGCTTGCTGTTCATTTATAATTATTACACTGTGCTTGTCACTGATCCGATGAGCTGTCACACTTTACGGGAACAAGTAAGCGGGTGCTTTCAGGACTGCTAGGCCCCCTGCAACATATGTTGTGAACTAATAAAGATGGATTATTTTCCAAATAATATTAATTTATTCCATAACAAAAGCAGTGTAAAGAAAAATCCGTGCATGTTAAAAGAGTCACATTAAAAACTTAATAAATTCATGGAACAGAACTTAAGGGGAAAGAACATTCATGTCCATTTTACCTAAACGTACAACAACCGAGGCCAGTGTATGTGAAACTGTGGTCCTTAGTGTCCCCCAGAGTGGAGTGGTAGGGGTAGGGATGTGGCCCCTGATGCCACATGGAATGTTTGGGGGACAGGGTGTAGGGAAGTTCTATACTGCAGTTCTCCATGGACTGCAAAGGGAGGCAGGCCCAGGATTGTTGAACCCGTAGATCCACAAGTGTCTGCAGCATCTGTGTTTGCTGACAGAGAAGTCCCGCTATGTCCTGGTGCATCTCCCTCTCCTTTTCCTGCTGGGAATCCTGGGCCTCTTTCCTTTCTGCTCTTTCCCTCTCCATACATTCTGCAATATTCATCCTCCAGGCCCTTTGCTCACAGTCTGATGCAGAGCTGGCTTGCAGGATCTCACTTAACATGTCATCCCAAGTCCTCTTGTGTCTCCCCCTTATCTGGCTCAGTGTTCCATCGGTGTGGAGGGGGAATCCCTCAAGGCCACAGTGGCATCAGCTACAGAGGTACCATTTTCAGTATATTCACAATGGAAAACAAAAGTTAGGATTCAAAATTCCCTTCCCTGGCTCCCCTAAAGTTTTAAACAAGACGTACTTATTGACACTTCTGCTTCAGAGTGCTTGGGCACGATGCCACTCACAGCACCAGCCATGGTGGGTATGGGCCACCGGGGTGAGGGAAATGGGGAAGGAATTGCTCAGTTGGATGAAATTGAGTATAGGGCAATGACACTGAGTACTGGCACCATTTTCCACAGTGGTGGTGATGTTAGCTGATATCCCACTCCTGAGGGTAACAGAGGCAGAGCGAGCACAGCTGCTTCTGGCATCCAGAAGCAACCTGGGCCCATATGCTGCTAGCCCAGGGG
The DNA here is from genome assembly GCA_033296515.1 of Macrochelys suwanniensis. Taxonomy (NCBI): domain Eukaryota; kingdom Metazoa; phylum Chordata; order Testudines; family Chelydridae; genus Macrochelys; species Macrochelys suwanniensis. The sequence goes on from CM065776.1 coordinate 242,611,716, forward strand.
TGGGCAAACTATGGCCCACAGGCCATATCTGGTCCACCAGCCGATTTTATCCAGCACTCGAGCTCCTGCTGGGCAGCAGTATCTGGGGCTTGCCACGCTCCATCTGGGGAGTGGGGTTGGGAGGCGCTCCGTGCGGCTCCCAGAAGCAGCGGCATGTCCCCCTCCGGCTCCTACATGTAGGGGTAGAGAGCTCCGCACGCTGCCCATAACCCAAGCACTGCACCCGCAGCTCCCATTGGCTGGGAACTGCGGCCAATGGGAGCTGCAGGGGTGGCACCTGCAGATGGGGCAGCACGCAGAGCCGTCTGGCCGCACCTCCACATAGGAGCTGGAGGGAGGATATGCCGCTGCTTCTGGGAGCTGCTTGAGGTAAGCAACGACCGGAGCCTGCACCCCTCACCCCCTCCTGGGCCTCAACCCTCTGCCCCAGCCCAGAACCCCCTCCTGCACTCTGAACTCCTCATTTCTGGCCCCACCCTGGAGCCCACACCCCAAGCCAGAGCCCTCCCCCCATCCTGCACCCCAGCCCCAATTTCGTGAGCATTCATGGCCCACCATAGAATTTCCATACCCAGATGTGGCCCTCGGGCTAAAAAGTTTGCCCACCCCTGTGCTAGCCTGTGTATTGCAACATTGCCTGCCAACGTTATCTCCAACTGACATGGGAAAGTGTCCTACCGCGGAGGAATAAATAAAGCTACCATCCCTAGAAAACGTCAGGAGATTGCAGAGTACCTCCATGGAAGTTTTATCAAGATCTCTCAGGAGGATTCAAGGGACATCCCTGTGTACATACACAAACTGCTCCCTGGCCCCTCGCCCCATCCCCACCTAATTCTACAGGGGAATAAAAAGCTGATAACAACTCTACATCTCTTTGTTGTGCTGCTACCTCCTCTGATATGAGTAAATGAATGAAAAATCAATAGCTGTGTTCTGATAAATTGGGGGTGCCACTAGTTTAACAGGAAATAAATTTACACACTTACCAGAGGGTCCTTCCCCTGCACTGGGCTCACCCATGTTCAACTACCAGGACTGACTGGAGTGTGGAAGACCCTCAAACAGGTCCTGGCTCACGGCATAGCTGAGCCCCCCAGTCGCATGTCCCCCTCCTCCTCTTCTTCCTCGTCCTCATTCTTCATGCCATTGGCCTGTGACTCGGGCTCCTTGGAGGTACCCTGTAGCAAAGGAGGAGCTTCATCACTGACCTAAACACTAGAGCCGTAATAGGAACATGATGATGAGGATGATTATTCTACTGCATTCAATGGGGCTGATTTTAGTGAAGTTCTTGATCCTTTGGAATAAAAGGTGTGATAGAAATGCAAAACACTCTGAAAGCTTCCAGTTTAACTATTTTACTTTCCCATTCCAGGACTGCTAATTCCATTTCTCTCGTGTTTCCGCTTCTGCTGTGAATACCGAACTGAGGAATTCATTTAGGTCATCAGATGGCAAGAAGAGTTATTTGAAATCTGAACCCAGACCCAAATTTCCCAAAAAGCCCCTACCTGAATAATGGTCTACACCAAACCCAGAGATCTGAACAAACCTGAACCGAGAGGGGATCAAAATCTGGATCCAAATTTTATGGCATGAGCTTATAGCTACTTCTCAATAACAAGAACTACCTCCATCACTTACCTTCCTCTCTCATCTCTTATGCTATAGTTTATATTCAATTATCTCTGAGTGTTATTGAACACTACTTTAAAAAAAAAAACTTCCGAAACCAAATTGAATCCATATTTGCAGCTCTCTGCCTTTTGCAAATTTGGCCTGAGTTTGTTGATGACATCTCGCTCCTTGGGAATACTAACCAAATACCTGCCACACCCAAATAAAGCATTCAAAGCTCAGTCCGAAGTTACCACACTGTCTCTTGGCTAATGGTTCAGCATTAAATGAGGCTTGTGTTTCCGAACAGACAACGCTGTCGTTTAAAAAGGAGCTACTGCTTTTAAAAGCAGTACCAAGCGACTGAACCAGCCTGCATGAGATAGTTCTGTTACTGTTTTGGGAACTGATATCATCTCAGAATGCAGCTCCAAATCATTTTGATCACTCTATACATATGCGTGCGCACTACAGCTTCCTGTCAAAATCTCATATTCAGCTGTCCTCAGACCAGAATAAATGCCCACAAAGAACTCTGATGTTCTGCCTTTGATTCCTCTGTGCAAGAACTTCATTTTCAACAGGGTTTGGATTCTGTCTCAAACTGTTTGGCACATAATGATCTTTAATCACTACCAGCCACAGCTGCTCTTAGAATGCTTCATTGTATTGCCTGCAACTCTGCAGTTAAAACACGTATGTTATCATAGTCATTTTCTCATTTTCTTCCATTGCAAGAGACAAGGATGGGGACGGGCAGCTCCTTGCTTTGATGTGTGTGTTTTTTTTAAACTGCATGAGAACTATATTTAGTTTCAGTTCACTTGCAGTGTCAGGCTTCCCTGCCGTGGCCCTCTGCCTTTACCTTGGCAGTGTTACAAGAGCCAATTATGGCTTAAAAATCTGGCTGTGGAGAAGCAAAACTGCTGGCCTTTTATTCATTACTAAACAAGGACCTTCTGTTGTCCACAACACGTGCCTAAAGGGAAGCTATTTAGGGGGCCCTTGCAGAGGCACTTTTGCTGCTCTCCTGCCTGCATTATCCCCTGAAGTTCTCAAGGATCTTAGGCCTTGAGTCTGTGGCCACTGAAGCCAATGAGACTTTTGACATCAGAGCAGAACAGAGCCCCTTCCTCAGTCCCTTATGCAGCTGCAGCACATCAAACACAAATCCTGACCTGGTAAACGAGACAAGTGGGGGAAAACTCATTTAAAATATAATATGCTGGAAACTCTTCCCTGCACACTAGTTGCTAAATCACAGTGCTCTGTCTTGCAGAGGAACACAGATTTGTAGATTTCAAAGCCAGGGACCCTTCTGATCATCTCCTCGGACTTCCTGTATGACAGAGGCCATAGAACTTCCCCAAAATAATATCAAGGGGTGGCATAATGTCTCCATATTTCTAAGTGAATGTGCGGGGCTCTTTTCTTGGTTCTTCAGTACCAGTTAATAGTAGATTTTGTGTTATACCGGTTAGCAACAGACTTCTGGCTAATGCATATCAGCTGTCATCTGCAAAGCAAAACATTTTCTTTTCTGACAGTGGATCTGAAGAATATGTTTATTTTAAAGCGGACTGTCTTGTGAATATGTTTAATTGAATTATGCACCCTGTAAAGAAATATTGTTCTATTATTAAAATATACTAAAGCAATATCCAAGAAAAACTCCTGGAGGAAATAATGCAGTGAAAAGCAGTCTGTCTGTGCTCTACATCTTTTTTCTAGGCAATGCTTTATGTTTCCCAGAACATAAAGGAGATATTGTCAGTGCACCAAATTTTTAAGAGGCTGCATTTCCAGATCAGAAGAAGGGGATTTGTGGCAGTGTTTCCTCCAATAAAGTATTTTAATTTAATTTTTGTAAAGCTGTGCCTGTATTGGTCTAATTGCTACCCAACAGCTATAGCTTAAAATAAAAGATTTGCTGTTCACTTGACACACAGTTTATGTAAATGAAACTCACAAGTGAAACTCCTCCGCTGCAAAGCTATAGAGCATGGAACCAAGGAGCTTTGTTCTGTAAGAGTCAAAAGTACGTCAAAGCTGCCTAATGCCAGCCTCATCACATTGGCGTTTCACTCAGACATCTCCAGGGAGCAGAGAAAGAAGAGGAGGAACTCTATCTTAGAGGCTTACGCTGCTGCCCATCACCACATTGTCTGGGCACCTTCAATACATCGGAGGGAGCGAGGCCCACATCCGCAATGGTATTTAGGAGTTAGGCACCTAAATACCTTTGAAGAGCTGGCCCTGGGTCCTCCCCAGGCCTGGTCTACACACACAAATTGCATTGATTTAACTAACCTGGTTTCTAAAAATTCTTTGGTGAATCAGTGCACTCCCCTTGTGTGGACACATTTAAATTGGCTGGAGAGCATCTTATACGATATAGCTTAATTTTGGTAACCAACTCAATGAAGCTAAAGCGATATTAGCCGCCACTAAGGGAGTTGCACTGATTTAACTATATTAATTTAGAAACCAATTCAGTTAAGCTGGACCAATTTGTGTGTGAAGATAAGCCTCCATTGGGTCTGTGCTCTCTCACTTACTTCAATTTGAAGTACAAGTACTCCTTCCAAAATATCCTTTATTGCTTCAATCAGTCACATCAGATGCCTGTATCTTTAAGAGAGACAGTGGGTAGGAGGCGGGGTATATATACTATTTTTCTTACATACCCTTTACTCTCTCAAACTCTTCCCACTTCTACCATGATAGACCCAAGAAGTGAATAAACCAAGACATTTTATTTGGGGACGGGGGGGACATTTTGAAGCATTTTTTTTAAAATTAAACTCTGAACATATTGGCTTTGGTTCAGTCATGGTATTTGCAGAGTAACCACCTATTCTTATTACTGGGTCTCCTAACTTCCCCCTCTTCCCTCCGCTGTTTTGATTGGCCCTTTGTATTATTGTACGTGAGATTAGCTCCCAGTTCTGCAATTGGATCCACTCCTGTGGACTCCTGCCCACTGAATTCAGCAGAGTTCTGCATTGGTGCAGGGGCTGACACAGCCCGCTGCTGATAATATTGTAGTTAACAACACCAGCTGTAATTTTTCCCCTATCTCTCCGGCTTCAGTTTGCCAAAGGATTAAAAGGGCTCCTCTAAAGGAATCGCGGTACATTTCACAATGCCAAGGTTTGTCAAAGATATAAACTTCCTTTGTTGTGCAAAGTTATGACAGGAAATAACATTGGGACAGATTGATAAGCTTTTTGCATCCACCTGTTGCACATCAACTGTTTGGGAAAGGTGTGTACTGAACACAATAAATGAGCTTTTCTTCACCAATGCTTTGTAGCAGAAATATATGGTTCTCTTATATAAACCTATATTGCATTTATAATAAAAGGGTCAAAAAACACACTGATAGGACTTAGGCAATATTGCTGCATGTGAAATGTGCTATTTTTAAAACCACATCTGTCTCCACTGAAAAAGCTCCACACAGAAACGTGGGACACAAACTTTATTATTTTTTACATCATAGCTGAATTATCTCCACATACTTCAGTGCAATAATAGAAATGCAGCACAATCAGATCACGTCAGCTGGTCAGAATGAATGTTTGCAAACCGTCTTTTGGTATCTACATAGCATTAGCTCCTGCTGTATCTCACTTGGGATTATGTTTAATCAAAATTCATGTTACTTTTTGCAAGCTGGCATTAGAGAAATGCATGCATATTTCAGCTAATTAATTAAAAGAAGAATGGATGTGTTAACATTCACCTCCTGAGACTGAGGTTAATAACCCACTGAGGGTCCTCGTTGCAAATGGCTCAGGTTTCATGGTTACAGTGAGCCCTAAATTACTGCAGGAGGTATTTTCTTTTTTGGTGGGGAAGAGGTCACTCTACATTTCTTACTTAGATGTTGAGGGTTCCCGCTACTCCCCAGCCTTTTTACCCCTCTCCTAATCCTTTACTAAAACTATTAGACTACACTGGCTGTTATACAGGCGGTTAGATTAGACGATCACACTGGTCCCTTCTGGTCTTGGAATCTACAAATCAATCATTGTGTGAAGAAACAACAAGTCCCTTTGCCACCAACCCTGAAGGCTAACAAACCGTTAACCATCATAATTTAACGTTTCTACAATGTTTTTTAACTAAAGGGGTCTCAAATCAGTTTACAAGCATTGACGAAATCTAATGCCATCCCTGTCTAGTACATAAATATTAGTAGGTCCATTTTAAGGTTAAGTCACATAAATAAGCTGCAGAACTGAGACTAGAACCCATAAGCCCTGATTCCTTGTCCCTTGTTATATCCTAGGGTATCTGGGAAAAGTAAATGCCACCCTTTGTTTACCATCAGCCACTCCCAGACACTGCATGGCTGTAACCAAGAATCTGGGCCTATGGATATACTGGTGTAAAACTAGTGTGAGATCAGAATCAGACCTCATACCACTTTCTCCTACAACACCCAGTATAAATTAGCAGGATAAAGCCATGTCTTTTCACAGGTAACAAGGAGCTTGCATATATCTATTAACAGATCTTAAATGTAGAAATGTAAACGTATCAGAAGTGACTATTAGCATCCATATATGCAGCCTGCAGAAACAGGGAGCTGGTTCTCTTTCTGTCTGATTTCTTTGGGGCTCTGTGCCAGAAATTGTCTTTACAGGTTTTCTATAAGAGACACAGCCCCTCTCCAAACACAGAGAGAGAGACTGGATGGCTCTTAGAGGGGGCTTCAGGACCTTATTAGGAAATTTGGCTCAGCAACAACCTTCAAGGGAGAGGAAAGCTGGAGATTAGAGGAAGCAGAAAACTCTGCTGCCAGTTTGTGGGGTTTTGGATTTTCCCCAAATAATAAATTAGAGATGGTCCTGAACCATAAATCTGGATCTGACCCCCTCCATGCTGTATGGGGATTTGGGATATGAACCTGAATCCCATTTGACATCCTCTGTCCCTATAATGGGACTGCCAGAGTCAAACATGCTCCACACCATATAGGGGTTTAGGAGACAAATTAGGATCTGGATCGGCAGTGCCTGTCCCTATAATTGGGCTGAACCAAAACCTTGAATACAAACACCCCCATGCTGTTTAAGGATTTGGGATATGAACTTGGATCAGCTCAGCTGTCCTTATATAATGGGGCTGAACCAAAACCAGAGATATAAACAATTCCAGGCTGTAAAATGGGCTTGGGATAGAAAACTGGATCCACAATGGCAGTCCATTATCCCTGTGTAAGGGGGCTGACCCAATACCATAGATTGGAATGCCCCCATATTTTTGGAGGGTAGGGATCACATTTCATAAACTGTAGAAGCGACAAAGGGTCCTGTGACACCTTATAGACTAACAGAGGTATTGGAGCATAAGCTTTCGTGGGTGAATACCCACTTCATCGGATGCAAGCAGTGGAAATTTCCATTGCTTGCATCCGATGAAGTGGGTATTCACCCACGAAAGCTTATGCTCCAATACCTCTGTTAGTCTATAAGGTGCCACAGGACCCTTTGTCGCTTCCACAGATCCAGACTAACACGGCTACCCCTCTGATACTTGATTTCATAAACTGTTCCATATATTAAAACGGGCCAAGCCAGAGTCCCAGCCAGGCTTGCCAACCCTCCAGGATTGTCCTGAAGTCTCCAGGAATTAAAGATTAATCTTTAATTAAAGATTAGGTCATGTGAGGAAACCTCCAGGAAGATAGCCAACCAAAATTGGCAACCCTAGTCCCAGCCCCAAACAGTCCCTAATGTTTGAGGGAGCTGCAAATCAGCTTTGCAGCTTGGACGAATCTTTATAATAAATAAGGTACTGGGAGGAGAGTGTGTTGGGAAAGGAGAACCTCTTATAAGACCGGGAGTTCCAACATGCAGGCGGAAGTGTTAATTTCAATTAGGGATAAGGTACATTACTCCTCCGATCTTTTACAACCCCTGTAGCTCTCAGTTCACCTGTAGAATGCAGCTCTGTAGGCTTGGAGTTAAATGTCTGAGTGAAGGAGCAGGTGAAATTACACAAAGTATTCGTCAATGAGGCTCCTGGGGTCACAGTTTATGAGACAGGGCACCAGCCAGTACCAACAGGCTATGGCTTACAGAACTTGCCCTGAGCAAGTCAAGCAAATCCCTTCTGCACTTAATTCCAGCCAGGCATTGGGGCTTTGGTGTTGATCATTGCAGAATTTGCATCTCTCTGTATAATAAGAGCAGATAGGGTTACATTTGCACCAAGATATGCTCAGCTCCCTGTTTCCCTTGTGTTAGTACCTGCAAAGTGAGGATGCAAGTGGAGGCCTGGCTGAAAATCTGGCCCAGAAGGTGTATTTGCATGTGCAACAGGCCATTGGAACACACACACACACACACATACACACACACATTTTCAACAATAGTCCTGTAAAATACAGAAAATTCATTTAACTCCCAAATGAGGTAGCACAGAGGATAGGGCAAGCCTAAAGATATGCTTTCTACTTCAATAGAGGGGTGCAAACTGTGTTTCCAAACATGTGAGGGATTTGCATAGCTAGGGCATGGAGAATCCTGAAACACCCTAGCTAGATTTTCAAAGGACCTGATCCTGCATAGCTCTGAATGCTCTTACTGATGTCAATGGGAAGCAAGGTCCTTCCGCACCCTGCAGGAGCAAGTCTTAAGTGTGCAAATTGTGAGTGCTTAAGTGGGGACTTAAACACCCACAATTGCTCACCCACACACATCAATCGTGATGCACAATTGCACTATATTCTTCAGTTGTACATCTCAAAAAACATTCCAGTTGTGTTGCACACATGGCTTTGCATGTGTAAGTTCTGAATTGCAGGCCAGGCTTAGAATGCACACTGAAAAACTAGCCCATTGTATCTAATTACAGGCAATGCCCTGCCAAATGCACTTATGCACTAGGTGACAGCTAGAACCGCATGAGAAGACTATTATTATAGTTACAGATACATTGGTGGAAAAGGTCCTGACATGACAAGATGACAGAGAGAGAAAGGGAGAGGATACAGAGAGATATATTTGTATATGCACACTGTAAATAGTTATTATTATTGAAAGCACTTCTTTGTTGAATTCCTGTGTGAGAGCCCAAGGCTTTGCAAACAATTCAAATCCTTTTACATAAACCTGCTGCAATTTCAGTTTGGCATGGGAAATGAGTTAATCTTTTCGCTGAATCCCTCGTATACATGTTAACTAGATTGGGAAGAATACTGTAAATACACTCCCAGCCAATTAAACTAGGGTGGGGGAATCTGGCCAATCCGGCGATCATTTCAGGAGTGTACATTTCCCGCTCCCCCTGCCCACCCCCACCTCCGGTTTCTCTTTGATTAAGCTCACAAACAAGCAGCTGTACCAGAATGATTCGCCTAGATTCCATACAGTGAATGGCACTAAACATAAACGTACAGTTGATGGCACTCTTGACAACAGAGCAGCTGCCCATATGGTTCAGGGGCATATAATGGAAGTGTCTGTTCTGTATGAATTCCTGGCCATTTGGATGCTGAAGGAAAGATACTCAGAGTTAAGGAAACCTTCTTCCTATTTTGTAGTGGACTATAAAAAGTGAGCACCGTTCTAATGGAGATCCTGACTTTTTGGGTAAGAGGCAAACCAAAGGTCATGACCACTTGTGTCTTTAAAGATCCCCAGGACTTTTAGGGAAAGTAGGTATGTGCCTTGGTGTCAGTGTCTTGGCTAAATTCCAAGCACATCAATTACATCTGCCTACCTACAATTCCTTTTGTGTCATCAGCTGGATAAAGGATTTTTTTTACATTGTCTTACAGTGCTGAAGCACATTTTTTTAAAGGCTGCTTCTTTCCACCCCAAAAATGGCTATATTTTAGTGACTCGTCCCTGTATGTGTGTGTGTGTGTATATATAGATACAGATGATACGTGCACTATCTTGTATTCAAATCCATGTGGATAGACTCCCTGTGCCTACATGGAGTCACACTGCTGTTAATGGAATTCTAGGCCTTCCTTCATGAAACTGATTCCAGGATAGGGGCTCATCTCTAGCATGCAATCGATATAGATACAGTACACACAGTTTGTGAAGCACTTTGGAATGTTTGGATAAAGTCAATACATTCATATGAGTTATTGGTCCCAGTTCTGATCTTCTTTACACCTGGGTAAATCAGGAGTAATGTCACTGAACTCAATGGAGTTAAAATCAAGGTAAATGAGATCAGGATAAAGCCCAATATTTTTGTTTAGCTGAAACTGGTTAACAGACTTGGTTGCCACTAATGCGCACTAAGCATTACTGTAACACCACTAATATATTCAGTATGCATCTGATTGCATACTTGCAAATACAGGGTGACCCTTGCACTATGAATCATTATAATGGCACCTAGCCATGGATCAGGGCCCCTCTGTGCTAGGCACCGTACAAACACAGGGAAAAGAGACAGCCCTTGCCCCGAAAAGCTTATACAATCCAAGCATGAGATGAGAGACAACAGGGGGATGCAATAGATGGGGGAAACATGGGGAGAAAAGAGACAATATTGGTCAGCATAGGCAGCAGTCAGAACACACCAGCTGCCTTACCATTGCATACTCATGAATCCTAATTTCTGTAAAATGATTCTCTATCCGCTTCTATGCAAGATTTGCACATCCACACCCAAAACAGGAGTAATATTTGCATGGGTGTCAGTATCACCGACTAGGTCCTGAAACAAAATCAGGCTCAGCTATTCCACTGTCTTCAGTGACAGCTACGCAACAGGACATTGGGAGCCTGCACATTTTAATAACACACAGCAAGATTACACAATTCTGTTAAGAATGTTTTGGAAAAAAAAATATTGGTTCTCTTTTGTTCACTCAGCAGGGATTAGGGGTGTAGATCTCTGTCTATCATTTTCAAAAGGCGATAAGGGCAAGGAAGGTGCAGTATAGATAAAGCATCTCTCTTCTTCCCGCCCTCTCACTTCCTCCTGCACAAACTTTAAAGCCACAAAAAGTAGGTTACATGAGCTCCTCTTATCTACTTAACACAAGGTGAGAGAATGTATAATTTGTTTATTGCTTCCTGCAGCTGTACCACCTTAGGCTCTGATTTATCTCATCAAACATCATAATCTGCTGTAAAGAGGGTCAGACTCGGGCAGCCTTTGGCTGAGCAATCTCCAGGAAAGAGCGACACGATGCAGGAAGCGATGCTGGGGATTCCAGAAGTGGTGCTTTCCATTCAGTCAGGGGCATTCTGCTGCTGGAAGTGCCATCTTTCAAAGGTGTAAGACCCTGACTAGAGCTGGGCTGATAGTTTGTAACAAATAATTTGATAAATTTATCCCTTTTCTTGTTGACCAAGTTGTCTGCGCACAGAGTGGAACTCTCAGGAATATGTTCATTGTTCAGCATTATTCAACAGATGTTTTGTGCAAACCTCTGTCAGACTGTGTATCACTCACAGACTGTTCTTTGGGAGCTTTGCTTCACAGGCTTGATATGCCTAATGAGCTATTTGAGCTGCTTTGATTGGGCATCTAGATGTGTCCCTAGACTGGAAGAGTAGAACTCTGAGAATATCAGATTTCTGGTACAAATATATGTGTGAATATGAATTGAAATTTGCTTTCTGCATCCATTCTGCCATATTGGCTTAACATTCAATGTTCCGGGGAACATTCCTGTCAGAAATATGTGGAAAACATATGTGGAAAGCGAACACTAAAGCAACATGAACACAGTCAGAGCAAATTGGTTTAAAAGACAGCATATACATTTGGGCACTATTTGCTCAAATTCCAACTTTGACAATTACACTCAGGCTAGAACACTTAAAAGTCTCCCTATAAATTCAAATGGAAAAATTAGTCTTTAGCTTCCCTCCTACAAACTGTAGTGTAACACTGATGGAGTGGAGGCAGCCTAGTCTATGGGATATGGCAGCAGACTGGGAGTCTGGAGACCTGTATTCTAATCTTGTTCTGCCCCCAACCTGCTTTGCCTCCTTGGGCAAGTCACTTCACCTCTGTCTCTTTATTTTCCCTCCCACTCTGGTCTTGTCTGTTTAGGAAGTGAAGTCTTAGGGGCAGGGAGTTGTCTCTCACTATGTGCTTCTATGGGACCAAGCAAAAGGGCACTCCTAAAGGCCATGGTTACACAAAGAATGTCTGCTACATTCCACTCCAGAGGTGGCTGCTTTACAGCAGGAAATAAAGTGATTCCTCTACACAGAACCCCAAATTCTGCCCAGAGTCTGAGTGCCCCCTTCCGAGCCCATGATGTTGTCACATGTAATGTCATTGCAGAGTATTATTAATGAGAGCTGTGATTATGCTTCTTATTGCCTATTTTAAAAAAAAAACTTGAACGTGATTTTAAAAAGGTTCAGCCAAAATCATTTTCACAAAAAAGAGCTATTGTCTCTTAAACATCACTTTGTTTATAAATGGTTTGCTTGATTTTTTCCCCCCTATGTCTTTGTTTGAAGGTGTTTCATGAGCATGTTACATATAAACCTCTGACTATATTTACTAGGAGAGTCTGGTAACAATCAAGCACCCTGTTTCTCATTATTAACTCTTCTAAACTTCTATAGAGATTATTAGAACCTATTTAATGGCTCATTGAATTTAGAAACCATTCAATTTTCCTCGTAGCCACTTCCATCTGAATATTTATAGTAACAGCTCATACAATAAATAACAGGAGATAAAAACACATCCATTGACTAGACTACACTGTCTCCTTCTTAATAATTTCTTTGTAAACCTGTGGAACAACTCCATTGAAGTCTATGGAGCTACATCAGCGTAAAATTGCTGATTGGCAAGAGCAGAATCTGGCCATAGTTAAGGGGGTCTGTATATATTTGGATTATCTTCTCTTTACCATGACGAAATAGAAAATTTACAGCCACTCATTTCCTTTCTGTGGGTCTGGGTTAGGAGGCTTGGAGACTTTCAGATTTCTAGTCACGTCATTGCTCTGACATGGAAAGATTATTTTTTTTAAATAGACAATAGGCCAAGTTCAGCTTTGTTTTCCCTTGTCAGAGGCAGGGCCCCTGAGGTGGAAAGTGCACTGGTTGCAGAGATGGAAAGTGGTTGCAACTTCCCTTCCAACAGGGTGTTGGTAGGGGGCCAGTGCAGCCACCACTGTGTGAGACTCTGGCTGGGAAGGAGGCATGGTCAGGACATGTGGGGAATGCACTGACTCATCACTCAAGCTACTATGAAGCCTACACTATAAGCTAATGCAGAAATACTAAAGGAGAGCAGGTGGGGTGACTATATTAGACAGGAAAGTTGGTCCTATAGTTACAACCCGGGTCTACAAGTCAGGAGACCTGCGTTCAATTCCCTGCTCTACTACAAACTTCTGTATGATTTAGTCTCTTTGTGCCTCTGTTATCACTCTGTAACTAGGGGATAATTCCTTACCTCACAGGAGCGTTTAGGGATACATAGATTGAAATGTGTGAGGTGCTTCAATACTGTGGTAACTGGGGGCCTTACAAGTATCTGACAGAATATGAGGTAAATCTCAACAGTGGGCCAGCGGGTGGATCATCTAGAGCAGGAAGATATAAACCATCAGCTCCTGACACCAACTTGAGGGAATCTGAACCAATGCTATTTGGGTGAGGGAGAGGGGACACTTCTAAGGGAAAAACATGTTCTATAATAGGCTTAATTTTTTAATTATGCTCTGAAGTTATTTTGCATATGTTAGCCATGCCTATCATAAGCATAATGGAGTTGCTTTCAGGCTCTTCATTGAGCTCAACCGTAGAAGACTCATGTAGCCAATGTGGGGAGTAATTCCACCCAGACTCTCTTGTGAAAGCTTGTGTGTGACTGGACATGCGGTCATAACTGTATCTAAGTATGACTGGTACGATAACACAAGGGTAATAAATTACTAGTCCATGACTACTACTAACTACTAAGATGAACCCAAAGCCGGGCTGGGGGGACCTGAGTTTCTAGGGTGAAGTCAGGGCCTGTGCTATTAGCCTCCCCAGGTACGTACTGTAATGTTGAGCTAATAGAATTGCTCACCTACCTCCCTTTTTCTCTCTGTACAACACATCCACACAAAAAAAGACTACACTGAAAGAAGGATAACACTGCAAAGTCAAGAACTCAAAAGATAGGAAACGCTAGAATTCAGGGTAGCATGATGTCAGGCACTGTACGCACAGGTAGTAAGGGCCTCGGCCCAAAATGCTTACATTCTAGATAGATAAGCCAGACAAGGAAGTATCATCAACCCCATTTTTATAGAGGGGGAACTGAGACACAGAGAAATAAAGTTACAACCCCCAAGGTCTCACAAGGACTCTGTGGCAGAATCCGGAACTGAGGCCAGATCCTCCTCTCGCTCACAACAGTGTAAATCCCAAAGAAGCCAATGGAATTGCACTGGGATGTGAGAGATGAAACTATGAGTCTCCAGAAGCCCAAGTCTAGTGCCATAACTACAGGACCACTGCTCCTCTCAAGCAACTCAACATTAATTAAAAGCCATGCCCTCGCTTTTCCTCATTCTTTTAATCTATAGCTAAGCCATTTGCATTTTTTGCCAATTCCCTGCTCTACTACAAAAATAGTGATTTTCCTATTTTTGTTTAGGACAGACAACCATATGGAAGCATAACTGGAGTATAAATGGAGGCTGGAGGGAAGGGATGAGGGGGAATCACAGGCAGTATACTGAATAACTGGGAGAGAGTATTGCTTTTCAGGCTGCCCCTTCTTCAGGTAATAAATTAGATATAAAACCATTGAGCTGACAGATAATAAGGTTTATGCAGGTAGTCAGTCAATCTTGTAAAGAATATTGCTGACTTCACTGTCTGCAGTAAGCCAGTCTTTACTTGTTAAACCCTCGACCCTCTGTTGCGTCTATTTCTGTAGACTACAGGGTAGGACTGGGCTTTCCAGGTATCCCCTCTCTCTAATGTATTTCGAAAACAAAGGAAAGTAAACGGCAGCCAGTGTTTTCCAGAATAGGCCGGCTTTAGAGAGAGCAGAGTCAGAAAACATCTCTATTCTTCACATCATCGTTATTATTTGTGCCTAGAGGCCCCAGACAGAATCAGGACCCTTTGTGCTACATGCTGATTAAAAGACAGTCTTTCCCTCAAACAGCTTACAATCTAACTAGACAAGACAGATCGAAGGTGAGAGGGGAAATGATTTATGCAAGGTCACAGGCAGAGCTGGGAAGAGAATGCAGGTCTCCTGACTAACAGGCTGGTGCCCTGTCCACTACACCACACTACCTCTCTGAACAACCTCATTTAGAGTCTCCTTGTGCAGCAGTTGTTACATATGTAAGGGGATAACAGTCCCCTTACTAACATTCAGAGCTCCCAGTACCAAAAGGGGAAGGGTCGATGGGACTGACAGTCCCCAGGGGCAATGGGGAGAGGCCAATGCTCCAGGTCAGCCTGATTGACAGGGCGGGCAGGCGAATCAGGGGGTCAGGAGGTCAAGTGAATCCCGTCCTCCGTGTGAGCTGAAGTTGCCTGAGTCGGAGTGAGTGGGGCTGAGCTAAGGAGAGGGCAGAGCTGAGCTGGGCCAGATCTGGAGGGGCCAGAAAAGCAGCCCAGAGACACAGACCTGCCCTGGGAGCAGAGCTGCAGCCCAGAGACAGACCTGCCCTGGGAGCAAAGCTGCAGTCCAGGGAGACAGACCTGCCCTGGGGGGGAGAAGCTGCAGCAGCCAGAGCCAGAGGGCCCAGGGCAGCAGCCCAGGGAGCTGGAGGCAGAGCAGCAGCAGCAGCCGTGCTGAGGCAGAGGAGCTGGAGCTGAGGCAGAGCGGTGGAGCTGGGGCTGGAGCAGTCCGGAGCCGGGTGCGGTGAGCAGCTGGGGAGAGCGAGGGGGACCCTGGGCAGTGGGCCCAGCGCAGGGAGACGCGCCCAGCCCAGAGGCCCTGCAGGACAGACGTGCAGGGGGATCTAAACCCCGACAGGGCGGGGGCGACGCTGGGAAGAAGGGTCCTGCCACCCAGAGCCTGCGAGCGTGTGGCCACCGCCAGAGCAAGTGTCCAAGCCACAGCGTCCCTGCAGCACAGCCAGGGCCTGAGAAGGAGCCTGGGACTTACACAGGAACAGACTGAACTGCCCTGACATTGCAGAGACACTGTTGTGATGTTCCCTGCCACAGAGCGGGGTGATGTGTTTTCATTAGCCTTTCCCATTTTTCCTTATTCCTGTTACAAATTAATTGTTAATTAAATAATTTGCAATTGCTTTCAATTGTATGCAGTGATCAGTGGGTCAGGGAAGCATCCTGTTTAGAGAGTACACCCCGGAGTGGGGACACCCTAGCCCCTGACCTAGGTGACCACAGCAAGGTTGGGGGTCGAGCCCCCCAGGAATCCTGGGCCCAGCCTTGTTGGGGGTTACGAGGACTCTCCCAGACAGAAGAGTGCAAGGGGAGTCCTCGAGGGCAGGGAGGCCTCTGGGTAAAGGAGTTGGGAGCGAGGACTCAGATCCTTCCGCTAGCCCATTTCACCGGGGTAGTGCAGAGACGAGGAAAGTTCCCCACAAGAGCGGGACTATTCCCCCGCTTACACATATGACACACATCAGGCTGCCCATCATCTTCTGTATGTGTCTCTCTCGTTCTGACAGTGTCATAAAGCAATGAGGCCTAATCCTGTACTCCTCAATGGACCTGACTCTGCCACCCTTACTCAGACTGAGTAATACCTTACTTTGAGTGGTCCCATTAAAACAGGGGCAGGCAAACTTTTTTGCCTGAGGGCCACATCAGGTTTCTGAAATTATATGGAGGGCCGGCTAGGGGAGGCTGTGCACTTACAATTCACTAAGAGTAGTGATCCACCATGAGCATAGGTGAACTGACACCTCAGAGCCATAGACTGTACTAACCTTGTCACTGAGGATAGCACCATTTTTCATTGCATTGTATAGTTTTTGGTTAGTGATGGCTCTAAATTGCAGTGTTCCGATTAGGATCCAGATTTCAAATCTAACCCCTAAATTTCAGGGGTCTGAGTCAAACCAAATTTAATTGTACTGTGGTGTTCACTTTTGTGTATATCTTAACTGCACTATAAAAATGGCTGGTGTAGGAGGGGTTGGGGTCTTTAATGCTTGAGATAGTGCTGAGCTGAGAAATTTGGGTCTGGAAACACATTTTCCCCAAAGTTCAAAGGAGGTTCACGTCCAGTGTAATATTTCATGACCATCTCTAACACACACAGCTTCTGTAGTACTCATTTGATAAGATCTACTCAAATACATTAGCTGCCAGTGTATTTTTATAGGTCCCATATAAGTTAAAACACAAGACATAAACTGAATGAAAGGTTAACTCTGTCCTGTGGGCAAAGGCAGCCTGCGGATAACATTCTTACCTAATCTCAGTGCTATTCCTAGGGGTCAGGCCCTTCAGCTCATTGAGAAAATGTGATTTCTCCTCTGGCAGGTTTAAAAGAAAAGCTCTTAAAGAGATACTGCAAAATTTTAGCCAGTCTAAAATATCAATTCATCCACCTCATATTTTGGGTGATTTTTAGAGTCCCCTTTTGTCTATGGATACAGGTGCCGTTCTTGCAAGAGCTTACTTCTCTGAATAGCCCTTACTCACACCCATAGTCCCATTTCAAGCTACTGGTGTGAATGAAGACAACTCACAGGAATCAGGTTTGTCAGCATCAGGCCCATGATTTGTGTACTGGAACCAGGAAGGCTTGCAATGACTCCCCACCCCACCCCTCCATATGCTCCTGAGACTCTACAATTCTGGGAGAAGCAGCGAATATTTAAAATGCGCTATTTGTTCAGTCTTAGTCTTTGAGGCACTTCAAATCATGATGAAAGACAGAATGGGAGCCCGTACAATGGTTATGAATATGATCCTCTTCTCCTTTGCCAACAGAAGTGGATGTTGTGACAGATTTCCCAAGGGACAATTCTCCTCCCCCACAGCAGTATCTGAGAGAAGGGGACTGTGGGAAAACTTCCCTCACCACTTGTCTTAGAGCATTCCACAGGAGGCAGGGCTTGGCTCAGGCACCATAAACTTGCTGGGTTTTCTGCAAAATGTGGGAAGGGGGAGATGCATATTCCTAGCCCTGTCCAAGGTCCTACTGAGGCCTGGTCTTCCTTTAAACTTTAGGTTAACATAGCTATGGTGCTCAGGAGTGTGCAAAATCCAGCTATGCCGACCTAACCGCTGGCGTAGATGCAGCTGGGTTGATGGACCATTGCTTGGGGAGGTGGTATTCCTTCAGCGATAGAAAAACCCCTTACGTCACTGTAGACTGCATTTACATTATGGGGTTATAGCAGCATAGCTATGGCGCCTTAATCCCAGCTATAATCCCTGTAGTATAGATATGGCCTTATTCTCCTCATCCCCAGCTCTCTGATCAACAGATAGCAGAGACTGGTACAGAGGGCCTCCTCCATGCTGATAATTTTGGGTAAAACAATTATATTCTATGTGAGTGGCACAAATCATTGCACCCAAACTTTTCAAAGTTGGATGCCTGAAGTTCAGCACCCAAATACACAACCTGATTTTCAAGGGTGCTCAGTACCTTCATTTCCCATTGTAAGGGTATAATTATTTGCAGTATGTTACTCAGTCACTAGATGACTCGGGGTGCTGATCCGAGATTCAGATAAGATGTAGTCCTGGTAAACAAAGAAGACCAAGATGGAACATAGTAGCTGCCATTTTCTTTAGTAAGTACGTCCTCTTTAAGACAGACTGTTTCCAAACATCACGGCACTCACTGAAATCAGCGGAAACTGGAGGTGTGCAACACCTTTGAAAAGCAGACTACTTATTTAAATGCCTAAGTATGTATTTAGCAATCTAGGCATTCAATATAAAACTAAATTTCTATATTCTTTCTTTCATGAGGAAATCCAATCCCTGTTACAAGATACATACTACAGCATCATTTCCCCCCATAACATATTTTGCCTTTCCATGTAGTTCTTGTGCTTTCATCTTGGGGTTGTGTGAACCGTGAGGTCTTGGTCTTAATTTCCAATTATGAGACAGATCAGAGTTGGAATTAAAGGCTGAACCCCAGTAATTACCCCCCCCCCCAGCCCCAGCATCACTTATGTGAAAGAACAGAATAAAAGGAGGTGCTGAGGGGAGGGGAATTTCAGTCACTGAAATTTCAGTCATTGATTTAAGAACCAAATGTAATCCCAGTTTAAAGTCATGTTGTTCCTCTTGTAAATATCACAGCAAGGGTCCCATACATTCTCTTCAAGACCATGAAACCTGTATCCATTTAAAACCTGGCTTCCATTGAGAGTACTCTGGGAATTGAGAGGGGCCCCCAATAAGATTTGGGGCCCACACAATTGGTTGGCCCACTAAAACAAGATGGAATTTTCAAATGGGGATGATGGTACTGACCTCCTTTGTAAAGCACCTTGAGATCTACCACTAAAAAGCGCCATAGGAGAGCAAGGTATTTATTGCTAGAATCATCAGCTATGTTAACACTCAAAACAGGCAGCCCAGTATAGAATCGGTTTAATTTTTTTAGTGAAGTATATTAGATTGCCAAAAGGATACTCCATCATCTAGAATAAATATTCCTCTGCAAGTCTCATGCACTTGAGCTGCATGAATGATGAGATCAGACTACAGAAATGAATGGGGAACTCAGTAAGATAAATGTCATTTTTCAGATAAATTGCAGTGAGATTTAAACAAAGTCAATTATTTCATGCAAGCATTCCCTGACTTAACATAGCCTGTTCCTTATCTCTGGACTGAGATTTAGTCTACTCTACAAAGTTGTATCAACATAGCTATGTCACCCAGGATTGGGGCGGGGGGGGAAATAACACCCCCTACCTGACACAGCTACAGCATTTTGTCAGCATAGCGCTACTGTCATTTGGGGAGGTGGTGTAGCTATGCTGGCAGCACTCCTTTTGCTGGTCTGTCTCTACTAAGGGGCTTTGCCAACATAGTTATTCCAGCAAAGGATCTGTGGTGTAGACATGCCCCAAGAAGCTAACCCTAGTCAGCTACCTTTTACCAAATGCTGTTTAGAAGAACAGAAGAATGGCCATACTGGGTCAGAGCAAAGGTCCATTTAGCCCAGTATCCTGTCTTTTGACAATGACCAATGTCAGGTGCCCCAGAGGGAATGAACAGAACAGGTAATCATCAAGTGATCCATCCCCTATTGCCCATTCCCAGCTTCTGGCAAACAGAGGCTAGGGACACCATCCTGGCTAATAGCCATTGATGGACCTATCCTCCATGAACTTATCTAGTTCTTTTTAGAACCCTGTTATAGTCTTTGCATTCACAACATCCTTTGGCAAGGAGTTCCACAGGTTGACTGTGCATTGTATGAAGAAATACTTCCTTTTGTTTGTTTTAAATCTGCTGCCTATTAATTTCATTTGGTGACCCCTAGTTCTTGTGTTATGAGAAGGATTAAATAACACTTCCTTATTTACTTTCTCCACAACAGTCATGATTTTATAGACCTCTATCATATTCCCCCTTAGTCGTCTCTTTTCCAAACTGAAAAGTCCCAGTCTTAGGCTACACCTACACTACAGCTGGGATCGATGCTCTGAGATCAATCCACGGGTGGTCGATTTAGCGGGTCTACTGAAGACCCACCATATCGACAGCAGATTGCTCTCCAGTCAACCCGTGTACTCTACCCCCAACGAGAAGAGTAAGATAAGTCGAAGGGAGATTTTCTCCTGTCAACGCCCCACGGAGTAGACCCCACAGTAACTCGAACTAAGGTACGTCGACTCCAGCTACGTTATTCACGTAGCTGGAGTTGCGTAGCGTAGGTCGACTTACCGCGGTAGTGTAGACATAGCCTTATTAATCTCTCCTCATATGACAGCCGTTCCATACCCCTAATCATTTTTGTTGCCCTTTTCTGAACCTTTTCCAATTACAATATATATTTTTTTAGATGAGGCAACTACATCTGTACACAGTATTCAAGATGTGGGCATACCATGGATTTATATAGAAGCAATATGATACTTTCTGTCTTATTATCTATTGCTTTCTTAATGATTCCCAACATTCTGTTTCCTTTTTTGACTGCCGCTGCACACTGAGTGGATGTTTTCAGAGAAGTATCCACAATGACTCCAAGATCTCTTTCTTGAGTGGTAACAGCTAATTTAGACCCCATCATTTTATATGTATAGTTGGGATTATGTTTTCCAATGTGCATTACTTTGCATGTATCAACATTGAATTTCATCTGCCATTTTGTTGCCCGGTCACCCAGTTTTGTGAGATCTCTTTGTAGCTCTTCGCAGTCTGCTTGGGACTTAACTATCTTGAGTAGTTTTGTATCCTCTGCAAATTTTGCCACCTCACTGTTTACCCCTTTTTCCAGATCACTTATGAATATGTTGAACAGGACTGGTCCCAGTACAGACCCCTGGGGGACACCACTATTTAACTCCTTCCATACTGAAAGAATGAAAGAACTGAGAATTCTGCTAACCTAGCTCAGTATCAAATGTAATTATGCTAATTTCATTGCATATAATATTCTGAAAACCTCTCAGTTTAAGTTTTTATATATACAGATATGGGCCAGATCCTCATCACATTGTAGGGTGACTATATTTCCCTACAATGGAAATGGACACTGCATGGGGCTAGCCCAAGGTTCCTGCCCCTACCCCCTCTGCAGGGCTGGCCCAAGCTGCTCGCCTCCCCCCACCCCGCACGTTCCTCTGCACCCTACTTTTTTGGCAAAAGTGGGCATTTGTTCTGTTTGCTCTTGCTAACTGATCAAGTTAGCAAAAACAAATGTGGCAAATGCCCCAGTTCTACCAAAAAAGTCAGGATAAACTGAGACAGGACTTTAAAAAGGGACTGTCCTGGCCAAAAAGAGGATGTATGGTCACATTGGCATAGCTCCACTGATTTACACTAGCTGAGGATCTGGCCTATAAAGTCTATATTCACATGTGTTTATCATCAAATAACAATTCTGAAACAAAGAAAAAGTTATTCTTTAACTAGGCCCTGTTACAAAAGGCAATTAAATGAAGATAAATTGTGAATGTTGTTGATTTTCTGCACCTATACAGAGTGCATTTCATATCTTTTCTACTAGAAGAATTTGTGCTCACTCTTCCCGCAGTCCACATGTATTGACAATTTATCAACATAACCATAGTAAGTTGTGGAATCAAGTCAGTGTTATGCTCTGTATTACAGCCCTGATAAAAAGCAACAGTTACATTACTAAAGGAAACTTATTTATGTTTTCCCTAGCAAGACCAAAAAGGCAGGTTACAATGGACAATCAAGTATTTTCAGATCCTTTCATGCCCAAGTGATTATTCCTACAGTATATATTACCTACAGTGAAGAGTCAACATGGCTATACAAAAAAAGGCTGTTATTTAAAAAAAAAATCTAAATCTATGTATGAACTGTTACTGTTTATGGAAAAAAATCACATGATCTTTATTTAAGAAAAATATTCTTTAAAACAGGAAAATATTTAAACAATCCGTTTTAAAACTATGTATGAATACCCCATGCATGTTACTAAAACTGATTCATATGAGCTACATAAAGAATAGTGAGTAAAAGATTTACTATTTGACAAATGATACAAAACCACTGGTGGTTTGAAGGACCAGTTTCAAAGTTCAGTCTCTTTTCAGGGGCTAGCTTTATACTCTTGGAAAGCCAGGGCTGCCCCCATCCCCTTCTAATGCAGTCAAATCATTTTGTTTTGTCCTAGCAAATCTCAATATGTTTATTTTAAAAATCAGTCAAAGCATTCTGATCATCTTGCTTTTTTTCTAATTTGAATTCTGACAGTTTTAATAACCGAGATCTAAAGATCCACTAAATATAGAAACTAACGCAGTACCTAGCACAATGAGGTCCTGACCCATGACAAGGGTGCCTACATGCTAAAGTAATAGTAAATAATGCCTTCTAATATATCTTTCAGGTGCTTACTGTTGTTGTATCTAAGGCCTGATCCAAAGCCCACTGCAGTCAATGGGACTAACTCATATGAATAAAGATTTGCAGGGTCAGGCTCCAAGTATGGATTATGTTTTCTATATATAAGGCACAGTTCTCCAAACACTTATCCATGTGAATAGTCCCAACTCATATGAGCAGTCACATTAAATTTGAAGTCAATCTTCAAAGCCAGTGGGACTACTACGGTGAGTGGCTGTTTATAAAGATTTAGGGCCAGATCTTACACTTTTACCCTTTTTGACCTGGGCAATTAGCCAAAAATTCAGGGTCCTGTGGGTTGTTTCAATTGGAGGAGAAATGGATGATGGAGGCAGGTATCTTTGTAAATAAACAGGAATGCATCATAGTCCTGTGTCCCTGAACACAGCAGGAATCAAAAAGCAGGAGACAGCTTCTTTGCTCAAAGCTCCAAGCCCCTTTTAAACAACACTTGGCCCAAAAGTGCTCTCCTCTTAGTTTTTTGTCAGGGCCAAGCTAGTAGCACTTCTGTAGTTGTGCCTAGTGCTTCCTTCGCTCCGCATCCTCTGGTCTTTCTGCCTCTCTCACAGACACACAAACCTTCACAAAAGAATAGCCAGTGAAACTCCTCTGCCCACATGTGCCTTTGTTTCAGGCAGCAACACATGCCTGTATTTGGGGAGAAGGCTAGTGGACCTTAATTGTTTCTTATATGTATCCCAAATGAAGGGCAGCTGTTACATTCACCAGTTTCAACCCAACCCAAGTGCCTCGGATGGGCCACCCTGAGAATGTCACATTCAAGACAAAAGAAATAGGGCAGACAATTCCCCAAAAACTAATGGTTTATTCTATGGTTAGATTCACCAAACCAGTAACAACAAACCTCTGTATCACCACACTGGTTAACAAAAAAGTCAAACAGTCTCCTTCAGGCATTTCAGCCCTCGTCTCCCATCCAGGCAACCCAATCTAATATAGTGAGAGGTTACTGAAAACCTAATTCCCCATATGTGTGGTTCTTTCTAATCCCAAAGGATCAGACACTTACTCTAGGTCAATGTGTATTTCAGATCTTACCTAAATATCATGCTGTCAGCCAATCCTTAGTAAACTAAAGATTTATTAAGAAAAGAACAGTAGAACCTCAGAGTTATGAACACCAGAGTTACGAACTGACCAGTCAATCACACACCTCATCTGGAAGTGGAAGTACACAATCAGGCAGCAGCAGAGACCAAAAAAAAGCAAAAACAGTACGGTACTGAGTTAAATGTAAACTACTAAAAAAATAAAGGAAAAGCAGCATTTTTCTTCTGCATAGTAAAGTTTCAAAGCTGTATTAAGTCAATGTTCAGTTGTAAACTTTTGAAAGAATAGGGATACGAACGTTTCAGAGTTACGAACAACCTCCATTCCTGAGATGTTTGTAACTGAGAGTCTACTGTGCATACAAATGATTGCAAAGTCCTTATATCAAGTTTGTAGCAATGATGGAATAGACTGCTACCTTGCAAGAGTCTCTCTGGTAACTTCCAAAAGATTGGAAGGTCCTCAGTCCATAGTTCACAAAGCTCCTTTTAGTTGTAAATCCACATTCAAGAATTAGAGCAGGAATGAAGCAAAATGGAGGTGTCTGAGGCTTTTATATCCTCTGCCATTTACCTAGAAATTTACTGTCTCAAACAAAGCCCCCAGCCCAGGTGCATGGAAAATTACTGGTCCAAGATGGAGTCCAGGGTCACATGTCCTTATATGCCCCTACATGTTTTTGCTGAATCATAGGAGGTGACCATTGACTCCTCGCTGTCTGAGGCATCCTCAGGAAGAGCTATCTGGACAGAATGAGTTTCTTCAGTGGTCCATTGTGAGAGTGGTGTGTCCTTCATGGGCCATCAACACATAGCTGTCTAGCCCTAACACAAATCTGAGGGGTATCACCCAGAAACACATGTTTAGATACAAGTATATAGCAATATTCATAATTTTAAATACAAAGATGATACATGGATTTAATCAACATAATGACACTTTGCAAATTATAACTTTTCCATTGACACCTTACATGACACACTTTGTGCGAGATTTGTTGCAATTGTATAACAGTGGTAATATCAATGACATAAATGGTCATCTTTAATCATAGAGCATCACAGTACTAATACCTGCTACTTCCCAACAATAGACCCTTTCTGTCCCAAGATCTGGATAGCTCTGCCTGTATTTTTGGGTTAATGAAATAAAAGAATGAAAGATACTTCCTTGGAAACCACTATTGCTGAAATTATGAAGATTATGCTGCTGAACACAGGTTCACAGTAGTTTTAGGTACTAAAAATAGTCACGTGACAAAAGCATCAGGAGCAAAAGGTAAATGTCGGCATTTTGTAATAAACAGTTAATAAACATTGCAGATTCTGAGATGCTGCACTTGTGTTTTCCATTATTTCATAATTTATTATATAAAATCCATTGACCTTTCAGAGCTTTCTTTTGTGTGGGTGAAAAGCAAGAGTGTTAATTATGCTTTAGCTTTTTTTATTGCACAACATTAGCATACAAATAGGCCATCAATAACCAATTACATTTACACTCTTCATCTTGGGAAGCAGATAACTACAATACTAAGTGCGGTTACACATGTGCACACAAACCCTTTTCAGTGGTTGAAACATTTCACAGTTGAGTACAGTGGGGAAGATATAAGACAAATGGATAAATATGGGCATAGGAAGATTGCAGGGCATTCAAGCAGAGAATTCAAAGAGGTCACTATTGTAAATCAGTGAAATCTAGTTCTATCTAAATATCCCTAGTCTTCCTCACACTGCCTTGGCAATGACTATGGAGATTAAATCATTTAAAACTCATGTCAGTAACATTTCTGAATCTTATTCAAGTTGTGTCAAACAGTCCTGACATATATCCTAGCAACTTTTGACTTATTGCCAATGAAATAAAATAATGAATCTCTTGCTTTTTTTTAAATTTTGAATTTTGAATGTATTTTTTTTTGGTGAAGAAGGAGTGCCGATGAGGAGGGTTATTTGTTATATTTATCATTGTACTATGAGATTTGCTCTGAAGATGAATAAAATAATGGAACTAATATTACTGTAAGTACAACGCAATGCAGTGGTGCCATTCATCTAAGGCCTGGTTTAATTAGTTATGCTAAAGATGTAATTTTAAACCTACTTTAACCAGTGCAGGTTTAAACCTACTTTAACCAGTGCAATCGGGCAGGTGGGACTCGTTAGCCCTGGAAGGCAGCCCACCTAGGAGAAGGAAAACTCTGATTTAAAACCTCCGCTGCCTTGTGGCAATATCCACTCATGGGAAAGGCTAAGGGAGTCAACCCTGAAACCAGATCCGGTGTCGGAGTCCCGATGGCGGTCTCACATTGTCCTCAACGTCATTCCGGCAACTCCTGCGACGCCACTGGTGCCAAGTTGTATTGACATTGTCTTTCCCTTGGATCCATCAGTTGCGGGGAGAGGGGGGTTCTGCTGCATGGGCAACAGCTGTTCCTCCATATCACCCTGCCCTGGCTTGCACCCTGGAGAGGACACTCCAGCTTTGCCTCACAGCGTCAACACAACACGGGAAGCAACAGTTTACCAGTTATAAGCCTCCTGCTCGATTGGCGTAGAGCTGGCGCCAGGGGTTGCTTCCGACGGTGGGAGGGATCACCACGTCTCACTGGACAACTATCACCTGCCTCAAGCTGGGCAGCCCCCAGCCAATAAGGTGTTGTCCCACCACAGTTCACCTGCTTCACTGGGTGTGTGGGACTTATTGTACGTGAGTACCCGACAAGTGGACTGTGAACCATGCACCAGGCAACAACAAAAACAGTTAAGAAACCAGCCCTCAAGTTAGGATGCTGGAACGTACGGACCATGACAACTGGCCTATCACAAGGTCTTCAGGCAATTAGTGATGTTCAGAAGACTGCAGTCATCAACGATGAGCTAGCACGACTCCAAATCGACATAGTCGCTTTGCAGGAGACACGGCTGCCAGATGCTGGGACTCTCAGGGAAAAGAACTATACCTTCTTCTGGCAAGGGAAGAGTGCCGAAGAAATCAGAGAGTGTGGTGTTGGATTTGCCATGAGAAATTCTTTACTGGGGATGGTGGAACCTGGTCAACAAGGAACTGAAAGACTGTTATCACTCTGACTCCACACATCTACTGGACCCGTCAACCTGATCAGCGTGTATGCACCAACACTCGGCGCCACCAGGGATACCAAGGACGAGTTCTATGACCAGTTAGACACGATCATCAGGAGTATCCCTAAAGAAGAGAACTTGATACTACTGGGTGACTTCAACGCCAGAGTGGGCACTGACCATGACTTTTGGCCATCCTGTCTTGGAAAGTTTGGCGTTGGAGAAATGAATGAGAATGGACAACGACTTCTGGAACTGTGCTCGTACCATGACCTCAGCATTACCAACTCATTCTTCCAGACAAAGCCTCAACACAAAGTGTCCTGGAGACACCCTCACTCCATGCACTGGCACCAACTCGACCTGATTATCATCAGGCGGTCTGCCTTGAAGTGCGTCCTGCTTACTCGCACCTTCCACAGTGCTGACTGCGACAGTGATCACTCGCTGGTGTGCAGCAAGATGAGGCTACAGCCAAAGAAGATCCACCGCTCTAGACGAGAGGGCAAACCCCGCATCGATGTGAGCAAGACCGCACACCCAGACAAGGCAGAGAAATTCACCCATGAGCTCTCCGAGGTGCTGAACTGTATGCCTCCTGGTGGCTGCGCCAAAGAGAGATGGGGCCACATCAGAGATGCAGTACACAGCACAGCCATGAAAGTTTTTGGAAAGAAACAAAACATGAACAATGACTGGTTTGAGGCTAATTCCGCCACACTCACTCCAGCCATTGAAGAACGCCGCGCTGTTCACCTGGAGTACAAGCGTTCCCCCAGTCAGAGGACTCTACAAGAGTACTGATTTGCCAGGAGCAAAGTACAGAGACTAGCTCGACAGTGTGCAAATGATTACTGACTCCAGCTCTGCCGGAGCATTCAACTATCTGCTGACACTGGAAACATCAGGGGAATGTATGATGGCATCAAGAAGGCCATGGGACCCACAAAGAAGTGGAGAGTGTCACTAAAGTCTGCAACAGGCAAAAACATCCAGGACAAGGGCAAGCAGATGGATAGATGGGTGGAGCACTACTCTGAAGTGTACTCCAGGCAAAACACCATCACTGAAGCTGCCCTTAATACCGTGGATGGTTTTCCCATTGAAATTGAGCTGGACGAGAAGCCCACCATGGAAGAATTGAAGAAAGTCATTGAGAACTTGTCCACAGGAAAGGCTCCAGGAAAGGATGGCATCCCACCAGAAGTTATCAAGTGTGGCATCAACGTCCTCCTAGAACACCTCCACAACCTCCTCTGTCAGTGCTGGGATGAAGGTGCAGTACCTCAGGATATGAGAGACGCCAACATCGTGACCCTCTACAAGAACAAGGGTGATAGAAGCGACTGCAACAACTACAGAGGCATATCGCTCCTGAGTGTTGTGGGTAAAGTCTTTGCACGCGTGATCCTGAATAGACTGCAGAAGCTTGCCGACAGAGTTTACCCAGAGTCACAGTGCGGGTTCCAAGCAGGGATATCTACAACCGACATGGTTTTCTCCTTAAGGCAGCTACAAGAGAAATGCAGAGAACAGCATAAGCCGCTACTCCTTCCCTTCATAGACCTGACCAAAGCTTTCGACCTTGTGAACAGAGATGGGCTGTTCAAGATCCTGGCAAAGATTGGCTGCCCACCGAAGTTGCTGAGCGTGATCCAGTCTTTTCACAACATGAAAGGCACAGTACTGTATGATGGCTTGTCCTCCGATGCCTTCGACATCCACAGTGGAGTAAAACAAGGCTGCGTTCTCGCTCCCACACTCTTCGGCATCTTC
This sequence comes from Macrochelys suwanniensis, assembly GCA_033296515.1. Lineage (NCBI taxonomy): Eukaryota > Metazoa > Chordata > Testudines > Chelydridae > Macrochelys > Macrochelys suwanniensis. The sequence continues at coordinate 242,640,253 of CM065776.1, forward strand.
TTCGCAGCGTTGCTGAAACGTGCCTTTGGAAATTCCACAGAGGGAGTCTATCTCCACACCCGGTCTGACGGGAGACTTTTCAATCTGGCTCGACTAAAGGCCAAAAGCAAGGTACGGGAGGCAACAATCAGAGACATGCTGTTTGCAGACGATGCTGCCCTGGCCACCCACATAGAAATCAATCTCCAGCGTCTTATTGACCATTTTTCCAGAGCTTGTGAAGAGTTCGGGTTGACAATCAGTCTTCAGAAGACCAAAGTTATGGCCCAGGATGCAGAACATCCAAGCATTGCCATCAATGACTATGTGCTAGAGGTGGTCAGTCAGTTCACCTATCTCGGATCTACCATCATGGACAACCTCTCACTGGACCCTGAGATCAACCATAGAATCGGCAAGGCCTTCACAATTTTGGCCAGTTTGTCACAGAGAGTATGGAACAACAACATGCTGACCATCAACACAAAGGTCACTGTGTACCGTGCATGTGTGCTAAACACTCTTCTCTACGCCAGCAAAACTTGGACTCTCTACGCTTCGCAAGAAAAGAGACTGAACGCCTTCCACATGCGCTGCCTCCGTCGCATACTCGGGATCACTTGGAGTGATCGAATGACGAACAACGAGGTGCTGGAACGTGTCAAGATCTCCAACATGTTTACTCTCCTCCGTCAACGCTGCCTCAGATGGCTTGGCCATCTAAGTCGTATGGAAGATGGACGGATCCCCAAAGACCTGTTGTATGCTGAACTTGCCTCTGGAAACAGAGCTATAGGACGGTCCCACCTTCGCTTCAAGGATGTCTGTAAGAGGGACCTGAAGACTGTTCAAATCGACATCAACAGCTGGGAAGAGCTCGCCCAGGACAGATGCAGATGGAGACACGCTCTGACCACTGGATTGAAAACTGGCGAAGACAAGCTGCAGCAGCTTGCCGAGGAAAAGCGGGTTCAGCGAAAAAGGAAGCAGCGGCTCCAACCCACAGTTGACACCGCCTTCAAATGCAGCAAATGCAATCGAGACTGCCACTCTCGTGTGGGGCTCTATAGCCACAATAGACGCTGCACAACCATCAACTAAACGTTCCCCATGGGCGCATATCCATTGTCTCTCGAGACTAACGGACGCCAACAACAACAACCAGTGCAATTTGTGTGTGGACACTCAAACTGATTTAAACCTGGCGTATTTTTTCACAGGTGCAAGCCAAACCACCATAAGAGCATCCAAACAGGGGTTTGCACCAGTTTGCCTAAATCAGTGTTTAAATCAAGTTAAACCAATACAACTTGGGTGAGAGACAACCCTGAAGTACTTTACATACATTCATACCTAAGGACTTGCCTACACTTCAAATGCTACAGCAGCACAGCTGCACCACTGCAGCACTTCAGTGTAGATACTGCCTATGCTAACAGGAGATGTTCTGCCATCGCTGTAGGTAATCCACGTTCAAGAGGCAGTAGCTAGGTTGATGGGAAAAAATTTCCATCAACATAGCCCTGTATACACTGGGTTTAGGTTGGCTAAACTACACAGCTCAGGGGTGAGGATTTTTCCACCCCCCTGAGCGATGTAGTTAAGATGACTTTATTTTCTAGTGTAGACCACGCCTAAGAGTACATCTTGACTAGGAAACAAGGTGTGGCCCTAACTCAAGTTATCAAGGTACAATCCTAGTGACGACAAGGCAGTTTGTAATTTACACAAGTTAGCCCTAGGCTGCCCAGGTCTTTACCTTGACCTGCTAACTCACGTAAAAACTGCTAATTGCTTTGTCTTCAAGAGGGTTTTACTTTGTTTTAGGGCTGAAAATTTATGTTGGTATAGCAAAATCCACAGCCCTGACCAACGTAGTTAAACTGACCTAGCCCCCAGAGAAGGTAGCACTGGGTCAATGGAATTCTTCTGTCAACCTAACCATTGCCTCTCAGGGAGGTGGATTAACTACAGAGATGGGAGAACCCCTCCTGTCAGTGTAGTGAGTCAGCGCTTCAGCTATGCCGCTGTAGCATTTTGAGTGTAGGCATAGCCTTTGTTTATTTGAGCTAGAACATATCCTTTTTCACAGTGATGACAAGGTCTGGGCTGCTAAGATCCAGGGAGGTTCATGTGGAACTGGAATACAATTTGACAAATTCAGAGGGAGGGCTGAGTAAATTTTAATCCAAACCCACCCATCATCTTCAGTTTTTATAACAATCTTCTCAAATTTATCCCCCCGCCGCTAGGGTGTGTTTTGTTTGGTTGGTTTTTTTAATCATTTAGCTTTAAAGAGACACAAAACACTGCATCCTATAAATGGCATTGCTATGTGGCATCAGTCTGTGAGGTTTTGTAACAATTATGAAACACTGCAAGAGACATTTGTTATTTGTATTACGATAGCACCTAAGAGCCTCAGTCATGAAAGAACTTTGTTAAACCCAGAATCAACACCCATAGGCACTGACTTTGTGGGTGTTCCAGGGCTGGAGCACCCACGGAGAAAAAATGGTGGGTGCTTAGCAACCACCGGCAGCCCCCCTATCAATTGCTGGCAGGCCCCACAAATCAGCACCTCCCTGTCCCAGCCTCCCTCCCAGCACCTACCGATCTGCTGTTCCCGGCGTCTGGAGGCGCTGGGGAGAGAAGGGAGGAGCGAGGGTGCAGCGCACTCAGGGGAGTGGGGAAACTGGGTGGGGAAGAGGCAGGGTGAGGGAGGAGCAGAGATGGGAAGAGGTGGGGTGGGACGGGGCAATGGGGGAAGGGATGGAGTGGTGGCAGGGCTTGGGCAGAGCCAGTGGGGCACCCCCTGACAGATTAGAAACTTGGCGCCTATGTCAACACTGCAAAAGTGCATCTAAAAACAGTAAGAAGAGCTCTTCAGAAGGTCCGGCATTTGGAATGAGTTTGTATACTTATGAACCTTATCTAACCCAACAGAGGGGCTCCATTGGACGCAATACCATTCCTTCCACTTAGGGTGACCAGATGTCCCGATTTTATAGGGACAGTCCAGATTTTTGGGTCTTTTTCTTATATAGGCTCCTATTACCCCCCACCCCCTGTCCCGATTTTTCACACTTGCTGTCTGGTCACCCTACTTCCACTAACAGCCATTGGCATACATTGGCTGTTTCCTTGAGGGGTTGGGAGAAAAAGGGGGGTGTCTAATGGCCAACTATTCCCTCTCTTGTCTTCATAGAATAAAGTGTAGGCACACTTCCCCTTCCATTTTCTTCACTCTTATGGAAAATTCCTATAAAATGTAAGAGGAATGAAAGCAATGGGGTTCTAAACCCCTTCAAAATTGTAAGATCTTTCTGCAGGATGGTTTAGAACACTGCTAAAAAGTTACTCTATTCAGTTCTACAGGGCTTTTCTAAAAGAGCAAGGCAAGGGGGCATTTTGTACTCATGTTTTTTGTTGATTAGGCTGTTTGGAAATGTTGACATGAAATATTTTGACATTTTTCAGTTGAAATGAGATCACATGCAGTAGAAGGGACCTCAAGTGGTCTAGTCTATCCTCCCACATAGAGGCAGGGTTAAATATACTTAAGCCACCCCTGACAGATGTTTGGGAATGTTTCATTTCAAAATGTTGACATTTTGAAATTTTGTTTGCAGTGTTGGTCCCAGCATATGAGAGAGACAAGGCGGGTGAGGTAATATCTTTTATTGGACCAACTTCTGTTGGTGCGTGAGTGAGGGCTTGTCTACACTGGCACTTTACAGCGCTGCAACTTTCTCGCTCAGGGGTGTGAAAAAAAACCATCCCCCTGAGCGTAGCAAGTTTCAGCGCTGTAAAGCGCCCGTGTAGACAGTGCACCAGTGCTGGGCGCTACGCCCCTCGTGGAGGTGGTGTTTTTAGAGTGCTCTCTCCCAGCGCTCTGCCGCAACTACACAAGCCACGTTAAAGTGTAGACAAGCCATGAGACACATGAGCTCTTCTTCGGGTCTGGGAAAGGTACTCAGAATGTCACCGCTAAATACAAGGTGGAAAAGATTGTTAAGCAAAAGGAGTTAACACATGCTGCAAGAGCACATTCAAGATTAACTGGGCCACTAACACCTCTGCTGACATAGGACTAAAGAGGGTTAGTGGGTTATGGATTGTTGTAAGGAGACAAAACCAGTGTCTACTGAGTCCATGATTTTTGGTGTCTAGCAAAGTCTCATCTTTTGACAGTGTTGTGCAGGTTTCCTTTGAGGACAAGATCTCAGGGGTCAGATATGGAATGATCATTTTGTGGGAAAAAGTTCACCCATGGGCCATAGGTGTTTTTGTCTTTTATCATGTTGAAATTGCAGTTTGAAATGAAATATTTTGTTTCAATTTTCCCCATTGAAAAGATGGAAAGTTTAGTTTAAAAAAACCCCCCACAATATTTTCCTGAAAAAACTCATCTATTTAGACTAAGTTATATATTGCATTGCGGAAAAAAAATTGGTCCAAAAACTTTGAACAGCTCTAATTATCCATCATCCTATTCATATTAACCAGACTGTTTACAACACTGAGACTCAGCGCAGTGCAAGCATATACAAGGGCAACACTTTAGAGGCTAATTATATTCCAAGTCAGTAGACTTACCCAAACACTTTCATTCCAATTGTTCTCTATTTTTAGGAATGCTAACATTTAATCATAAACTCAGACTGTAAAACTGCAGCTGTTGTTAAACTGGAGATAAGATAAGTGGTCAATTAACTAGTTGTACATTTGTAAACAAATAAACTAATCATAATCCCTCTGAATTTCAAGGAACAGCAACTTCATATCAGCATAAAGAGAACAGTAATTATTCTACTGGTTTCAAATTATCCCAATATACAGCTTCAAAGCTTGCACTGTACAAAACAGAAACAGAGAGTTTCTGAAGAATGAGTATTTTTAGCTGCTCTGTAAAGTGCATCTCCATGATTTAAATTGGAAACAAAGTCTGAATCCTCATTTTTATGTTTTTGTTGCATTCCTAACGTTTGATGGTCTCCCTTAACATAGTCTGTGGGACAAATATGTCTCTGGTGTAACTCCGTTGACTTCTCCAATGTAATGCTGGTATTTCAAGGCTTTTGATAAAATAATTAAGAAAGGAAAGATATAGATGTCAGATGAACTTTGAGACCAGGGTTTTAATGCCATCCTGGCCTTATTGACGGACATATTTTCAGACCTCTGCAATAGACATTTTGTAACCCTGTTCAGGGAATTCTGAAGTGATCTTCATCACAGGAGTTAAAAGACATCTGAACATTCTGCACAAGCTCCCTTGTTCCACATCCATATATAAAACTCAGTGATACTGACAGGACATTTTAGTTTGAGGGTTATTTCAACACCAGTTTTGTCTATGTATTGTTAACCATACAGGGGAAAGCCATCTTTGGACTGACTGTTGTTTATGATAACTGCTAAACTGACAACCGTTGGAATATGTAGTTGCTTATTTTCCACTTACAACATGGGTAGCCGCAGTACAAGCTTCCCCCTTGATACCCCTACCAGTGCAATCTGGAGAGATCTTCAGAGTAAGAATCATTCAATATCCAAGCCCAGTCAGGGCTTGGTGTGCCTGCTGCGTTGGCCAATAAGGATGCCAAATGTAGTTCTGTGATGGTTAACACCAGTCTATTAGCAACTGTTCTGAGATGACCAACACATTTTACATAGGCCACCGAAAAAGCCACAGGGAGTGTCAATTTCTGGTCAGTGTTGCCCTGGGCTGCATTCAGTTGATGACCTAGAAGTGAAAGGTTAACACCAGTTACTATCCTCTGAGCTGTCCAGTCCCCACAGGTAAAGTATTTTAATAACCTCCAGAAGTGTCCAATAGTGATTTGTGTTGGTTTCCGAGTAGCACTGAATTAAAGGCTAGGCTAGATTCTCAGCTAGTGCGCATTAGGTAGCTCCATTGAAGTCAATGCAATTTAGAACAGCTGGTGGCCTGGCCCTGTTTCCCACACACACACACACACACACACACAAACACACACTATGGGCTTTATCCTGCCAACTCTTACTCAGGTGTATCCAGAACTATCTACCTGTGCTGCTTAATTCAATAGGACTTCTTGTGTGACTAGAGGCTACTCATGTCTTCTATCATAATAATGAGGTACAGTCTAGATCAAATTGAGTGTGATGCCGTTTATTTCAAATATAGGCAAAATCCATCCATTTCCACTGTGCTGAAGTTCGGGCTAGTCTAAAAACCTTTTCCTTCTGATGAAGCTACATTATTGTTAATACAGCTCATCAAAATTTCTGTTGAAACTTTTTCTAGATGGAAAAGTGGGTTTTTAACTAAATTAAGAGTGTTCCTGAGACGTTTCTGCTTTCCTTGAACAATATTTTTTGTTGGGAAAAAAAAGTCAAGAAAAACAAAAATGTTCCTGTTTTTGGCTTTAAAAAAAATCAGTTTGGGGGTTTTTGATTAAAAGTTGGATTTTTCCACTGAAAATTTCAAAATAATTGTTGTTGTTGCTTTCAGCAAAAAATTTTGTAGGGAAAAAATTTCTCACTAGCTTTACTTCTTTGCTCAGCTATGTGGCATATTAGAAAGTATAAAATATATCTGTGCATTCTGTGTTTTTCTTATTCAGTACAAGATCTGATACTCCCATACCTAGCTCTGCTCAAGACTACAATATTGGCCAAATGCTAATGAAAATCTTGAGTCAAGATTTGAAAACAGAAGGATATTCAGAATTCTTGAGGCCTGCTGTTTTATTGATCCATTCATCATTTCACACAAGATTTTTTTTGAACTAGTGAAGGGAGAGATTGAGGGATAATTTTGACTTTAACTGGCTGGCTGTTGCATGTAAAAAAACAAAATGAAAGACTGCCTACCTTCTGATAGGTGTGCGGTAACAGTGTTTTTCATTATTATATTCATAATAAGAACATTTACACACATGATTAAATAATGGAATAAGAAACTTGCTAAGAAGCAAATGGAAATAGTTATATTATGGGATACCATACTGTGAAAAAAATGATATATTAATAGAAACATATTGCTGCTGAGAAATCAGCCACCTGTATCTATTTTATAAACATATATGGCCAAATTTATTCCTGGAGTTATTCTGATAAAGTTAATGGAATTACAATGTTGGTCAACTTGTTTTATCTAAACCAAAGAAAGCAGCCCAGTCTGGACCTTTTCAGCCGATTAGCAAATCAGCTATTGGTAATAAATCTGGGGGAGGGGGGGAAAGCCTAAAATATTAAATACCCAAGAATGGGATGAATTTCATAAATATAAATATTATAGATAGCATCTTACAAGGAACGTGGAATTAAGTAAAGACCACTAATTATACTCTCCTGTTATCAAGATAAAAAATGCACAGTGATGGTCATGAGGATTTTCTAGCTTTTTTGATCCCATATTGTCTGTATCTTTGGCACTTATGTGGCCCAGTATCCGAACACTGCACAGCATTTAATGTCCTGTCCTACACAGGGCTAGGGAAAAGGCTATTATTCTGATTTTGTAAATGGGGAATTGAGAGACTTGCCCAAGGTCACACAGGAAGTCTGTGGTAGAGCAAAGAATTTAAACTAGTTCTCCCGAGTCCTCAGCTAGTCGGACCATCCTTCCATTGCCACTTAATTTAATACTCTGCAGTTAATTTCTATTTTAGGTTCATTTCCCACATTATAGAACAGCAGTGGCTCAACAATTTACATGAGGCCAGAAGTAAACCCCTGGAACACAAATGACAGCTACTTGGTCAGAATGAGTCTCAAAGCATGTAGCCAATTCTCATTTCCTTCTGCAAATCTCAAGAAAAATAAGAACCATCTTTTCTGACCCCACAGCTGCAATAACCAAGCTATGGATATGTATCTCCCACCTGAAATACTGCAACCTTCCCCTCTCTAGTATTCATTTTCCAACTCACTTCCTTCCCCCATCCAAAATTCAAAGCCCTAAATCGTCTTTGTCACCTGCCATTTGGACCATGTCACACCCCTTTTCCAGCTTCTCCCCTGAGCTTTTCTTCTTTCAAATTCAAGCTTTTGTCCTTACTTTCAAGGTTCTGCACAACCCCATCTTCATCTCTCCTCTTGCTTCTTTCCAATCCCCTCTTCGAGGATTCGGCCAGGGGGACAGTCTGATCTAATGATCCAAGCCCAGAGTCACGCCCAGGGTCACAGCCAGAGGCAGAAGACATGCCAAGGGTCAAACTGGAGTCAGAGTCGTGTCAACAGTCAAGCCAAAGTCACAGTTAGATACCAAGGGTTAAACCAGAGTCAGAACCAGAAGTCACTCCAGGGGTCAAAGTTGGCATCAGTGACTGGGGTCAGTACAAAGACGCAGGAACAAGGAAAGGTACCTGGAACTAGGAGTGGGCGCCAGGCCAGGAGGCAGGAATTCGGCCTTAAGGGTCTCAGCAGCAGCAGGCCTAACAACTAGTTGCTCAGACAAGGGGTGTGGCAGGCATAGGCGCCGACTCTGTGGGTGCTTCGGGGCTGGAGCACCCACGGGGAAAAATTGATGGTTGCCGAGCACCCACCGGCTGCTCCCCGGCAGCCCCGCGCACGCTCGCCCGCCCAACTCACTCACCTTCCGGGTTCCGCCGAAGGCGCTTTTTTTAGCCATAGCAGCTCAGCTGAGAGGCGGCCGGCTGCTGCGGCTAAAAAAAGCGCCTCCAAGGGAGGCACCTCCGGCCGCGCAGGGAACCCGGAAGACAAGTGAGTTGGGTGGGCGCGCACGGGGAGCTGCCGGTGGGTGCTCGCGCCCCTGGCCCCGGCCCTGGGCACACTGCATTCCCCCCCGGCTTGCAAGCGGGGAGGGAGGGAGAGCAGCAGAGCACCCACAGGCCCCTGCAGCTCCCCAACAGCCCCCGCCCTGCGCGTGCCCACCCGCCCAACTCACGTACCTTCCGAGTTCCCTGCACAGCCGCCGTCAGCACTGCCAACTGTGCCGGCTAGTTCCTACCTGTCCTGGCTCTGCACTGCGCCCCAGAAACAGCCAGCAGGTCCGGCTCCTAGGCGGGGAGCCATGAGGATCCGTGCACTACCCCCACCCCAAGCACCAGCTCCGCACTCCCATTGGCTGGGAACCATGGTCAATGGGAGCTCAGGGGGCGGTGCCTGCAGGCAAAAGCAGCACGCGGAGCCTCCCGGCCCCCCGCCCCTAGGAGCCGGATCTACTGGCCACTTCCGGGGCACAGTGTGGTGCCAGGACAGGTAGGGACTAGCCTGCCTTAGCCCCGCTGCACCGTTGACCAGGAGCCGCCCAAGGTAAACCTGAGCCCCAACCCCCTGCCCCAGCCCTGAGCCCCCCCCAAACCTGGAGACCCCTCCTGCACCCCAAGCCCCTCATCCCTGGCCCCACCCCAGAACCTGCACCCCCAGCCAGAGCCCTCACCCCCCCTGCACCCCAACCCCCTGGCCCAACCCACAAACCCCTCCTGCACCCTGAATCCTCCAGCCTGGAATCCCCTCCTGCACCCGCAACCCCTCATTTCTGGCCCCATCCCAGAGCCTGCACACTGAGTTAAAGCCCTCACCCCCTCCCAAACCCCAACCCCAACCCCAACCTCCTGCCCCAGCCCAGTGAAAGTGAGTGAGGGTGGGGTAGAGTGAGCCACCGAGGGAGGGGGAATGTAGTGAGCAGGGGTGGGGCCTCAGGGAAGAGGTAGGGGTGGGGCCTCAGAGAAGGGGCAGGGCTAGGGTGTTTGGTTTTGTGCGATTAGAAAGTTGGCAACCCTAGGTGTAGCCTGTGTTCGGAGGGTATAAGCTGCAGCTTTTACTATCAGGTCTTGCAGCATGGTATCACAAAGAGTAAGGGCTCCCACTCAGCAACTCCCGGGGCCTAGGTTCAAGATCCTTAGTGCCTGACAAATTCATAGATGCCAAGGCCAGAAGGCACCATTGTGGTCATCCAATCTGACATGCCACAGAACTCCCCCAAAATAATTCTTACAGCATATATTTTTAGAAAAACACCCAGTCTTGATTTTAAAACTGCCAATGATGGAGAATCCTCCACAACCATTGGTAAATTATTCCAGTGGTTAATTTCCCTCACTGTTAAAAATGTACACCTTATTTCCAGCCTGAATTTGTCTAGCCTCAACATCCAGCCATTGGATCGTGTTATTCCTTTCTCTGCTAGACTGAAGAACCCATTATTAAGTATTTGTACTGCATGGAGGTACAGTACTTACAGGTAAACAAGTCAACCCGTAACCTTCTCTTTATGAAGCTAAATAGATTGAGTTCTTTGAATCTATCACTATCAGGCAGGTTTTCTAAGCCTTTAATCATTCTCATGGCTCTTCTCTGAGCCTTCTCCAATTTGTCAACATCCTTCTTGAATTGTAGACACCAGACTTGAATTGTAGACACCAGTTCCAGCAGTGATCACACCAGTGCCAAATACAGAAGTAAAATAATCTCTCTACTCCAACTGAAGATTCTTTTGTTTATGCATCCCAGGATTGCATTTCACAGTCACTGCTTCCCAGGATAGAATCCTGTAAGTATGGCCTACATTCTTTGTTCCCAGATGTATACTTTTATATTTAGCTATATTAAAACCCATATTGTTTATTTGCGCCTAGCTTACCAAGTGATCCAGATTGCTCTGAATCAGTGACCTGTCCTCTTCATTATTTACCACTCCCCCAATTTGGGTGTCATCTGCAAACTTTATCAGTGATGATTTTATGTTTTCTTCCAGGTCAATGATAAAAATGTTAAATAACGTAGGATCAAGAACCGATCCCTGCGGGACCCCATTGGAAACACACCCATTTAATGACAATTCCCCTTTTACAGTTATATTCTGAGACCTATCAGTCAGTTTTTAATCCATTTAATGTAGGTCCTGTTATTTTATATCTTTCTAGCTTTTCAATCAAAATGTCACATGGTACCAAGTCACATACCTTACAGAAGTCTACATGTATTACATCAGCACTATTATCTTTATCAACCGAACTTGCAATCTCATTAAAAAAAAATCAAGTTAGTCTGACAGGATCTATTTTCCATAAACCCATGTTGATTGGCATTAATTACATTACCATCCTTTTAATTCTTTATTAATCGAGTTCCATATCAGCCACTCCATTATCTTGCCCGGGATCAATATCAGGCTGACAAGCCTATAATTGCCCGGGTCATCCTGTTAACCCTTTTTAAGTATTGGCACAACATTAGCTTTTTTCCAGTCTTCTGGAACTTTCCCAACGCTCCAAGGCTTATTGAAAATCAGTGTTAATAGTCCAGCGAGCTCCTCAACCAGTTCTTTTAAAACTCTTGGATGCAAGTTGTTTGAACGAGCTTATTTTAAAATGTCTAACTTTAGTAGCTCTGGAACCCCTAGATCAGGTGGATTTGTGGCCCAACCCCCTCACCTGTCCCCTGGCTTGAACCCACTGTGGGCTTCTGTACCAAACTATACAGAGCAAATGTCCTTCTCACAGCACATAGGAGGTGTGCACGCACCTCTGTGTAGTCACTCCACCAGCAGACCTCCAGCACGCCCCCTCTGCTGAGCCTGCATGATGTGGACTGTCTTGTGTTTCACTCTGAAGGAACAGTGACAAAGAGTCCTGTAGCACCTTATAGACTAACATATATTGGAGCATAAGCTTTCGTGGGCAAAGACCCACTTTGTCAGGAACAATGACTGTCACCACCTCTGCACTGACCACTCACAAACAGAAACAACAAACAGACTGGGAGTGGATGGGTCATTACACAAACTAAAAACTATTTCCCAAGGCTAAATTTTCCCCCTACTGTGACTCACGCCTTCTTGTCAACTGTTTGAAATGGGCCATCCTGATTATCACTACAAAAGTTTTTTTTCTCCTGTTGATAATAGCCCACCTTAATTGATTTGTCTCGTTAGAGTTGGTATGGCAACCCCCATCTTTTCATGTTCTCTGTATATATATATATATATATATCTTCCTAGTGTACTTTCCACTCCATGCATCTGATGAAGTGGGTTTTAGCCCACGAAAGCTTATGCCCAAATAAATTTGTTAGTCTCTAAGGTGCCACAAGTACTCCTCATTCTAGAAACAACGTAGAAACTGTCAGGTACAATTATCATTGTTCAGCTCTACCAGCCTCAAGCAATGATGGCTGCTGCAACTCACGGTGCTCCTCTCAGAAATGAACAGAAAAAGCCCATGTAAAGAGACTCGTTAGAAAAAAAAAAAAAAAAGGAAAGGGACTATCTTCCCCTTAAAGCTTGGCATGATGTATCGCACTGAGAAGAAGCAAGCCTTTTTCTGTGCTTGGAAAGAATCACACATAAGAGAACATAAGAACAGCCATACTGGGTCAGATCAAAGGTCCATCTAGCCCAGTATCCTGTCTTCCAACAGTGGCCAATGCCAGGTGCCCCAGAGGGAATGAACAGAACAGGTAATCATCAAGTGATCCATCCCGTCACCATTCCCATCTTCTGGCAAACAAAGGCTAGGGACACCATCCCGCACAGACTCCTCATTCTCTCTCCTGGCTACTTGAACGGGCGTCAGCTGTGGACGATGCCTCAGAATTTGCCCGCTTAGTGCAAATTGCTTAAAATTAACTCCATGCTCATTTCATTTCTCTTTATTGCCCCCACTGAAATCAATGGAAGTTCTGGCAATGACTTTTATAGAAATAGGGCCAAGTCCCTGCTTTTATTTTTCAGATCTTATCTACCATGGTGTCAAGTATCAGAGGGGTAGCCATCTCTGTGTCTTTGGTAGACTCTTTGTCTCATTTACCATGGTGTTACTTGTCTTGCAGCTGTAAATCAACCCAAACTGTGTGATCCTTAACCCTTGGAAATGAGGGGACTGGAGTCACCTTCAAGCTTTTACACGATGTGAGCGTCATTGTTGGGTCATTCTCGTTTACCCCTAATCCCTACCAACCCAAAAAATATAACCCAGACTAAACACCCTACCCCATGAAGAGTTTGACCCCAAAATGGGAGATGAGCCAGAGTCTCCTTGAAGTTCTCTAGGAACTTCCCTATTGCTACTACATGGAAAGTGCTCAGATCTACAGTCAAAGAAAGAACTTTCCATTTCTTATTCCTTGTCTTCAACAATTTTTTTCCTGCTAGGTTAAATTATTGAGCGTTAACCAGTCAATCAAATAGAAACCGGGTGGGTTGCCATTTAAACGCCACGCTTAGGGCTGGACATTAGAGGTCCGGCGTTGTGTGAAGTGTCTGACACGTTGCCTGTCAATAGAGCCTCAGAAAACAAATCCACTCAACTTACTTCCTAATTCACTCTATGTATACATAGGGCCGGAAGAGTCTTTGCTCTATGTTCACAGCCTGACTGTGAGCTTGGCAAACTGACATCAGCATCCTGCACATGTCCTGTGAGTGATCCCTACAAATCTAAACAGGCAAGTGTCAGGTTCTCATTTGTGTATTTCTCACTGTTCACTACTGAACTATCATCTCTCTTTCTAATTTATGGATGGTCCGCTTTGTGTCACCAAGTATGGATGGCATTGGCAACTGGCCAGAATTCTGATGGTTGCGTCTAATTTGCATGTGATTGACCTATAAATGTACATGCAAAGTTAGTGCCCAGCCAGTGCAGGTTATAAAGAGAATGTGCTATCCAATTGCCCATCGTGGATCTAGTTTAAGAGGGCAGAATTTTCTCTGTTCTCTGGTTTTGTACTCACTCAGAAGTATCAAAAACTACATTTCATTGACTCCTGTGGATTAGTAGGGGACCAGATGGGGATGCAGGATGGGTTCATAACCTGGGGAGGCTTGTCAGTAATGGGCTGCTGCAAATTTTGGCAGCCAAAAGGGAGGTTGAGTTGGTGACTTGTCACTAGAGCACACAGGAGTGACGGTGGCCGCTGTCTCTTTCTCCCTGATATGGTGTAGCTTCTTCTTTCCCCTCCCCGGGAGATTTAGTGGCAGACCAGGCTACCAGCAGAGGATGTGGCACAAATTCCATTTAAGACACAAACAGTTCCTTCTATTAATATATAATCATTCAATACAACACAATTGAATATAACCATCAACTAAAAATCTGCATCAGACGTTCTACAAGGGCTAGATCCCTAACTGGTGTAAACTGGCTTAGCTCCATTGATATCAAGAAAGCTACACTGACTGACACCAGCTGAGGATTTGGCCCTAACCATCAACTGCAACACAACACCCCATTCAGAATTCCAGCCATTTGGGAAAGATTCCTTTCTAACCACTCCACGGGTCAGAGCTGAAGGCTGCATATTTTGTGCAGCAGTGGCAGAAACAGGCATGTATGTGTGTGTGTTGTGGGTAAGAAGTTAAAATCGTGGTTGTGAGCTGCAGAGGTTGCGTAAGGACTTTTTTTATTTTTGCTGGCTTTTTAGATTTGTCTTGGTGGCATACGCATTTGAGAATGCTTAACTGTTTTTAGGGAAGTTTTTGTTTGGAGGGATATATAACCCAACAAATCCTATTTACTATGTTTTTAAATTGTGAAGGAGCATCTTACTTAGAAAGCAGCTTGCTACATTTTGATGTTTGTAGCAGTCAAGGATCCTAGAAAAAAAGCTGCAGATGCTTTGAATTTGAAATAATCAGTAAGCGTGAGACACATGAAAGCTTAATTTCATTTAATGCAACATATCTTGCTTTTAGTTTGAATGTAAACTTTGCTTTTCCTGTCCATTTTTACACAAGTGGTGCCTTTTTTGTTTTTAATCAAACACTCTGCTATGCCCAAAGAAGCTCTAAAGAACCTCGCTCTTGTCCGTTACCACCACACCACTTAAGGAGGTAATAAATTAACATGCCGATAAACTATATCTAGGTTTTGCTATCTCAATAGTCACCAGAAAAAAATATATAAAATATTGGTGGGCCAAAGGGGATAGAATGGTCCAGTGGTTGTGGCACTAGCCTAGGACTTGGGCAACCTGGATTCCAGTCCCTGCCCTACCACAGACTGCTAGTGTGACCTTGGGGAAGGAGAGGGGTCGGGAGCCCCGAGCCCAGGATTGAACCTAAGCCTAGATGTCCAAACAGCAAATTTTTTATAGCCCTCAGGCCCGAGCCTGCATCAGCTCACTTGAGCCAGCCATGTGTGGTTTACTGCAATATAGGCGAACCCAATGCCTCAGCTCCCATCTGTACAATGGGAATAGTAGCCCTTCCCTACCTCAGAGGGGTGTTGTAGGGGTAAATAGACTCATAGACTCATAGACTTTAAGGTCAGAAGGGACCATTATGATCATCTAGTCTGACCTCCTGCACAATGCAGGCCACAGAATCTCACCCACCCACTCCTGGAATAATCCTCTCACCTATGCCTCAGCTATTGAAGTCCTCAAATCATGGTTTAAAGACTTCAATACATTAAGGCTTGTGAGGTGCTCAGGTACTATGGTAAAGGGGGGCATATAAGTACCCTAGATAGATAGAATCGGCTTCAAACAAAATATTGGATTATTTCGAAAAACCTAACTGGATTGAAGCAAAATACTTAAAAGAACAATACATATTATACAAACAGGTTTTCTGATTTAATTAAATTGGTTTCAAAGTCCTTTCCTGTACATAACACTCAGGGTTATGTAGCTTGTTACCAAGCAATTACCTTTTAAATTCTCTTTAATCCATGCCGATCATTTCCCAAAGTTGATCATTACTGCGGTCCTTAATTGCCTTGGCTCACTTGTATGTTGCTACAGTTCAAACACAACAGATTAAGAGAAGGCTGCCAGCCGCATAACCCTTTGAAAAAAAGGCGGGAATCGGAGCTAAGAATCACAGAGTGGACTTTGTTTCAAGGCCTTCCTAGCAATTACAGCTCACACCTATGTTTACCACCAAAAATAAAATCTCAAAGGATGAGATTCTGATCTCACTTTCCCCAGTTTTACATTCGTGCAGCTCCTCTGGAGCTACTAGATTTACACTAGAGTAAGTTAAGACAGAGTCAAGCCCTACCGTGAAAAAGAAACCACAGAATCATAATAGTATCAAGGATAACAATGTTATCTTGAGATAGGGAAAATATGCAAGACAACTATTGGGTACATGTGAATTGCAACTATACACAAAGATGGGCTCTGTCACGCTCTTGCTGCTTGTATGGCTTGGGCTTTCAGGTAATTTGAAGAGGAGGAGGGTGCTGTCATGCAAAGCATGCACACTCAGCATTTTTTTCATCCTTTTACAATGTGGCACTTATCTCAAGGAACCCGCCAGATGCAATGGGAAGCTGCATGGCACAAGTGATAAGAGAGCCTGCTTTTTCAAATGGCTGCACTAGCACGGTTTCTCTAGTAAATGAAACTGCTTTCAAAAGCAGCCTAGCAGCATGTCTACGGTGTCCCTGTGGTAACGAAGTTTGGGTGTCAACGCAGCTGGTAGTGAGCCATGCTCATGGGGAACGTCCCATCTAAGTACAAGCAGGAATGTGCACTGTTTGTGATACTCCCATCTAACCCACATTCACCCATTGCCCTGTTCTTCAACCTGCACCCCACATGCACAAATCCAGTCCCTACCATGCTCCCCTACTTTCCAGCTGCATTCAGCTTTTTTTATATATTCACGTGCTAACCGGGTAGAGTTGTGTCCGCACAGCAGGGGTTTTTTTTCACAACACAACCATGCTGCCTACCAGGGGCAGCACCAGCTTTTTTGCTGCCCTAGGCGGCGGCGGCGGCAGGAGAGGCTGCTGCCGAAATGCCGCCGAGATCCCCGGCGGCCGAAGAAGCTGCCTCTGAAGTGCCGGAGTCCTCGGCGGCATTTCGGCGGCAGCCTCTCCCGCCGGCGGCCACCGAGGGACCTGAAACGTGGCCCCCCAAATCCTGGCACCATAGGCGACCACCTAAGGTCACCTAATAGTAGCGCCGGCTCTGCTGCCTACCCATGTTGGGATCAGAGCATTCTGGGGCTGGGGGCTGGAGAGCTGGAGAAATATGCACACAGAGCACCACATGCAGAACATGGGCAACTCACTGTGGGATGTCCTTCCACACCGAGAACTGGGACGGAAGAAAGGAAGGAAGACCAAACGCATCTACCGGGTTGGGGAAATCTGTCTATGCTGCAAATTAACAGCGTTACAACTAGGGCTGGCCAGAAAATAAGAATTCCCTTTTGTGGAAAATGGCAAGGTTTGAACATTTCTTTTTGTTTGTCATCAAAATGAAAACTAGACATTTTAAACTTTTCCATGAAAAAAAAATCCACACCAGAGAGCACCATGCAGAATAGACAGTAGCTGAGTGATTCAGGGACTTAAGTCTTCCATATACCAGTGGCATGACCTGACCACTGGGCTATAGAATCATCTCTCTTACTTTCCCTTCCCCATCCCGCCACAATTTGCATAAATAAATATTTATTGGGCCAAACAGAGAGAGAGAAAAACTGATTCTACTGGCCAGTAGTTAGGGCACTCACCTGTGCTATCCACTGGGCTATTCTGGGGCCTCTCTCTCTCCTCTCTGGTTTTAACCAGAAAATGTTTTGTCAAAAAATTCCCAACCAATTCTATAAAAGCAGCAAAGAGTCCTGTGGCACCTTATAGACTAACAGACGTATTGGAGCATAAGCTTTCGTGGGTGAATACCCACTTCGTCGGATGCATGTTGTGGAAATTTCCAGAGGCAGGTATAAATATGCAAGCAAGAATAAGGTTAGTTCAATCAGAGAGGATGAGGCCCTCTTCCTCCCTCCCTGATGAGGGCCTCATCCTCCCTTGCTACCAACAGAACTCCACTGGCCATCACTTACAGTCCTCAGCTAAAACCTCTCCAGCAGATCATCAGTGATCTACAACCCATCCTGGACAACGACCCCTCACTTTCACAGGCCTTGGGAGGCAGGCCAGTCCTTGCCCACAGACAACCTGCCAACCTGAAGCATATTCTCACCAGCAACAACACACCGCACCATAATAACTCTAACTCAGGAACCAATCCATGCAACAAACCTCGATGACAACTTTGCCCACATATCTACACCAGGGACACCATCACAGGACCTAACCAGATCAGCCACACCATCACTGGTTCATTCACCTGCACATCCACCAATGTAATATATGCCATAATGTGCCAGCAATGCCCCTCTGCTGTGTACATCAGCCAAACTGGACAGTCCTTACGCAAAAGGATAAATGGACACAAATCAGATATAAGGAATGGCAATATACAAAAGCCTGTAGGAGAACACTTCAATCTCCCTGGAGACACAATAGCAGATTTACAGGTAGCCATCTTGCAGCAAAAAAACTTCAGGACCAGACTCCAAAGAGAAACTGTAGAGCTTCAAAAAGAAAACAAGAAAAATACCTGTGGCACCTTAGAGACTAACAAATTTATTTCAGCATAAGCTTTCGTGGGTTAAGAACCCACTTCATCGGATGCATGGAATGGAACATACAGTGAACAGATATTTATACATTCAAAGAAACAAAGATAACTGATAACAGTTCCTTTCAATTAATTAGCCTCTTAACATTGGTATAGACACTTCCACCTTCTCATGTTTCTTGGAGGATTTTCATATAAAAGCAACTATTCTACCTCAAATCTCTTTTCAAGACCCATGAAGCCTACCATCCGCCAGCTGAAAATGTTTAGATGGAGGATTGGGGGATTGCTGATAATTATTTCCATGTATGCCTATCGGACAGAGTGTGACGCAGTGGCTAGGACACTGCTCTGGAAGTCAGGAATCCTGGGTTCTATTTTGGTCCCTCCACTGCCCTGACCTTGGGCAAGTCACTTCACCTCTTAGCCTCCATTCCCCTTCCCATGCTTTGTCTATCTTGTCTAGTTAGAGAGTAATTTTGGGGGGGCAGGGACTGTCTCTTTGTGCAGTGCCAGGTATAGTAGGGACCTGATCTCAGCAGGGGCTTCCGTGCACAACTGTGATAGTCATACTAGATATACAAAAATGAACTTTCAAATTATTCAGAACCTGCATCAAACTGCATGCACCTAGCTTAAGGAACCGTTATCACTGTTACTCGAATCCTCCCTCTCTCATTCCCTCCTGTTATTGGTCATAGTCAAACTTGTAGTGCCTTGTCTAAAATTAGATTGTAAGATCTTCAGGGCTCGGATCATGTCCACCACAATGAAGCTGAGTCTCCTGATCAGGACCTTTTGGTGCCACTGCAAAAGGAAACTGATGGATCCAGTGTAGACAAGGGAGAAACCTACCATTAAAAAAATCCATGCTGGAATGAATTCCCCTAGTGCTCTTTTAATAGATGCTCTTTGAAGTGGTGCCAAGTATGCTACAACCAAATTGCCTTTTTAAGCCATGGTGCGTAGTGTCAGTCCCCTGGAAGGTCATGAAGCTCTGTTATTGTCAGCTATTGATCCAGTGACATCCATTAGGTTTATAAGGCAATAATAGATTAATTTCTCCCATTTGCTTCTTCTATTTCTAGGGAGTATCAGGTGGAGAAAGCAGCCCCAGTTTCCTTCTCTCCAATATGCACACATATCCACTCAGATAAGAGATACATATATCAAGAAAACAGCAAAATACATTGCTATTTATTAGAGTTGTGATGTGGTCATTGTGACCTTTATCAAGAATATGACTACCAAGATGACATGCACGAGCACTACAAACTAAACAATAACCTTCCTCCCCATTTATCTATTCATATTTGGTGAGTGAAAAAGTGCAATTGTATCAGGACACAATCCACTGTAATCAATAATGGTTAGCATATATCCCTGTAGTGGGTGAAATCCAGAATACCAACGCAAGTGCCCTATCACTGAAGCCCTATCTCAAAGGCTTAAGAGGGATTTTAGTAGCGCACAAGCCTTTCATTACACCCAGAGTACATAGCTTGTGTAGAAACCTCATATCCACAAATTAGAAACATCTGCATTAGAGCCAATTGTTTCTGAAACATCATTTCCAGTACCTAGTTTCTCCCCTCTGACACAGGAGAGGCAAAACCTTGTTATGCTGTCATTAGAGCTCAGGTACGCTCGGACTATGCAAACGTGCTAGTCTTCTCAGAAAAATGAATAGAGAAAAGTAGGAGAAAACATAACAAACGTGAAAAACACTCACCCCTATTAGAAGAGAGAGATGCAACAGCTAATTACAGAAATGACTCCTTTAAGGCTCCAGCTGTTTCTCTCCGCCAAATTTAAAGGGCCCACTCCCAGAAAGGTATGCTGGGGGAAAAGTTCCCAGAAGAGAGCAACTTTGCAGTAGGAAGAGTTAGTAGGTAGGTACTATGGGTGGTGGGCCTGCCTCTGTATGCACCCACAGTGACTATAGGTGCTCTTTTCTATTAGTGATAAACCCAAATTCCTAGATATGATTTCTCTCAAGTTCAGACCTAGGTTGGAGCCTTGTAGCTCAGACTCATCTCTTAGGCCCTAATCCTCCAGTGACATCCATGTTGGTGGACCCAGGTACCCATGCATAAATCCAGCTGTTGGGTGGAGTGTTGCTGGCCTTCCACCACTTAAAAAAAT
Source organism: Macrochelys suwanniensis (assembly GCA_033296515.1). NCBI lineage: Eukaryota > Metazoa > Chordata > Testudines > Chelydridae > Macrochelys > Macrochelys suwanniensis. The sequence continues at coordinate 242,660,719 of CM065776.1, forward strand.
AACCTGTCCTACCTAAAATGCCAGAAGTCAACTCAAAAGTACAAGGAGTTGGGGTTTTTTTAAATGTAGGATCAGATTGTGCCTGGCTCCAGCAGGAGGTAGAAGAATGTAAATATCCTTCCTACTGCCATTTCAGTTCTTTAGCTTAATTAACAATCATGCTCCAGCATACTTGTGTTCCAAAATGATGTGTCAGATCTAATGGTCATTTGCATTTAATGCTACTGGTACTTTTATCAGCAGGAATTACATTTTGTTTTCTCCCTTCTAATCTCAGAAACTACAACCTCCACCTGATAATATCAGCAAACCAACTTGATAAGCACATAATCAGCAGTGCCTTTAGATAAGATTAGATTTAACATTATTAATTACACTGCTTTTCAGTAAGTAATTCAACTGACAAATAGCCTAACTAAACCAACACTGAACACCAAGTGCAAGGCATAACCTCCAGCAGAGCAAAACTGAACAAATACATGATGCTCGTTTTATGAAGCTCTATCTAGGTACAAAAAAAGGCCAGATACAAAGCCTACTGGAATCAATATCAGTCTTTCCACTGACTTCAACAGTTTTTGCATCATGTCCTAAACCAGTGATATTCAGACTGAGGTTCACGAGCCTCAAGTGGTTCTTTAATGTGTTTCCCATGGCTCTTCGCAGCACATGAAATTAAAACAGTATGTGACTTAATTATTAACCAACCTAAGTTATTAACCAATCAGAATTCTTTTACTATGTTATTAACCAATTGTAGTTGATAAAATAATACTTGGTCAGTCATTTTGCTGTGAGAAATTGAGGAGTACAGAGTAAATGATGGAAGTCCTATTACTAAGGAATTCGCAGATTTACCTGAAGATAAGGAATGGAAATGTGAGGAAAGTGATGGAGAATCATCCAGTTTTCCTGGTGACATAAAGGAAGTGATGATAAAGAAGAATGTGGCTCACATGAAAAGAGAGTAATGACAAAGAAAAATCTGGTTTACATGAAAAGGAGAGAAACAATATAGAAGAGTCAGCCTTGCATGATGACAGAAACAGCAGCGAGAAAAATTGCACTCCACAAATCAATACATCAGATCTTGCTTTATGGCCGGCGATCCTAAACTCTGCCGATATTGATCGTACAATTTTGAACAGGCCGGGGAAAATCGAGGATATTATGTATCCAGTAAAAGAGAAGACGTGACACTTCTCAAAGTCACACTGAGAAAGGGTGCTCAAGAATGGTGAGAAACTGAATTGACATTGGCTAGTTTACTCGAAATCACCTGACAAAGAGTTCTGTTATTGTTGCAAAATATTTGACAAGAATTCCAGATCGTTGCTTGCACTTTTGGGGTACAATTACTGGCATAACTTAGCTGAAGCTCTGAATCAACATGAAAAATCACCTGGCCATTTTATGGCCTACTCCAAATGGAGGTAGGGTGAGTCCAGAGTCAAGCTGAATAAATGCATAGACACAGAAAACCAGCGCATTATTAATGTAGACACCCAGCACTGGAGGAAAGTGCTTGAGCATCTGATCTCACTTACCCTCTTCTTTGCAAAGAATAATTTGGCTTTCCGGCACTTGTTGGATAAGTTTCTCACTGAACACAACAGTAATTTCCTTGGTTTGGTAGAGCTCCTTGGGAAGTACGATGATGTCATGCGTGAGCAACTACGTTGAGTAGTTCATAAAGAAGCTATGGACCATTACTCCAGCAAAACAATTCAAAAAGAATTGATTGAAAAGATGTCATTTATAGTAAGATTTGTTGACGAGAATGGTTGTATCCAAGTAAAGGATATCCAAAGAACACAACTTTGACTCCCTCAGGGAACTGATGGGCAAGGTCCCCTGGGAGAATAACATGACAGGGAAAGGAGTCGAGGAAAGCTGGCTGTATTTTAAAGAATCCTTATTGAGGTTGCAGGAACAAACCATCCCGATGTGTAGAAAGAAAAGTAAATATGGCAGGCGACCAGCTTGGCTTAACAGTGAAATCCTTGCTCGTCTTAAACACAAAAAAGCAGCTTACAAGAAGTGGAAGATTGGACAAATGACCAGGGAGGAGTATAAAAATATTGTTCAGGCATGCAGGAGTGAAATTAGGAAGGCCAAATCACACTTGGAGTTGCAGCTAGCCAGAGATGTTAGGAGTAACAAGAAGGGTTTCTTCAGGTATGTGAGCAACAAGAAGAAAGTCAAGGAAAGTGTGGGCCCCTTGCTGAATGAGGGAGGGAACCTAGTGACAGAGGATGTGGAGAAAGCTAGTGTACTCAATGCTTTTTTTGCCTCTGTCTTCACAGACAAGGTCAGCTCCCAGACGGCTGCATTCCGCAGCACGGTATGGGGAGGAGGTGACCAGCCCTATGTGGAGAAAGAAGTAGTTTGGGACTATTTAGAAAAGCTGGATGAGCACAAGTCCATGGGGCCAGATGCACTGCATCCGAGGGTGCTAAAGGAGTTGGCTGATGTGATTGCAGAGCCATTGGCCATTTTCTTTGACAAATCATGGCAATCGGGGGAGGTCCCGGATGACTGGAAAAAAGCTAATGTAGTGCCAATCTTTAAAAAAGGGAAGAAGGAAGATCCGGGGAACTACAGGCCAGTCAGTCTCACCTCAGTCCCTGGAAAAATCATGGAACAGATCCTCAAGGAATCAATTCTGAACCACTTAAAGGAGGGGAAAGTGATCAGGAACAGTCAGCATGGATTCACCAAGGGCAAGTCATGCCTGACTAACCTAATTGCCTTCTATGATGAGATAACTGGCTCTGTGGATGAGGGGAAAGCAGTGGATGTGCTATTTCTTGACTTTAGCAAAGCTTTTGATACAGTCTCCCACAGTGTTCTTGCCAGCAAGTTAAAGAAGTATGGGCTGGATGAATGGACGGTAAGGTGGATAGAAAACTGGCTGGATGGTCGCGCTCAACGGGTAGTGATCAATGGCTCCATGTCTAGTTGGCAGCCGGTATCAAGTGGAGTGCCCCAAGGGTCGGTGCTGGGGCCGGTTTTGTTCAATATCTTCATCAATGATCTGGAGGATGGTGTGGACTGCACCCTTAGCAAGTTTGCAGATGACACTAAACTGGGAGGAGTGGTTGATATGCTGGAGGGTAGGGATAGGATACAGAGGAACCTAGACAAATTAGAGGATTGGGCCAAAAGAAATCTGATGAGGTTCAACAAGGACAAGTGCAGAGTCCTGCACTTAGGATGGAAGAATCCCATGCACTGCTATAGACTAGGGACCGAATGGCTGGGCAGCGGTTCTGCAGAAAAGGACCTAGGGGTTACAGTGGACGAAAAGCTGAATATGAGTCAACAGTGTGCCCTTGTTGCCAAGAAGGCTAATGGCATTTTGGGCTGTATAAGTAGGGGCATTTCCAGCAGATTGAGGGACGTGATCATTCCCCTCTATTCGGCACTGGTGAGGCCTCATTTGGAGTACTGTGTCCAATTTTGGGCCCCACACTACAAGAAGGATGTGGATAAATTGGAAAGAGTCCAACGGAGGGCAACAAAAATGATTAGGGGGCTGGAGCACATGACTTATGAGGAGAGGCTGAGAGAACTGGGATTGTTTAGCCTGCAGAAGAGAAGAATGAGGGGGGATTTGATAGCTGCTTTCAACTACCTGAAAGGGGGTTCCAAAGAGGATGGATCTAGACTGTTCTCAGTGGTAGAAGATGACAGAACCAGGAGTAATGGTCTCAAGTTGCAGAGGGGGAGGTTTAGGTTGGATTTTAGGAAAAACTTTTTCACTAGTAGGGTGGTGAAGCACTGGAATGGGTTACCTAGGGAGGTGGTGGAATCTCCTTCCTTAGAGGTTTTCAAGGTCAGGCTTGACAAAGCCCTGGCTGGGATGATTTAGTTGGTGTTGGTCCTGCTTTGAGCAGGGGGTTGGACTAGATGACCTCCTGAGGTCCCTTCCAACCCTGAGATTCTATGATTCTATGAAAGGAACACTTTATCTCTTTATCTGTAGGTCTGTGGGTGACTCTACTGGGAAAGGCCTAACAGAACTGATTATGAACATTGTGAATGAGAATAAAATAAAGCTTCAGGACTGCCGCAGCCAAGGCTACGAGAACTATGCTGAGTTGGGAACCACTGCGGTTTTGTCTCAAGTTCACAATTATTCTTTTAGTTGAGTTAATGGTGAAAGCTTAGCTCAATGATAAGAATGCACTTATTTTGTATCTCAGGAGTAAAACACTAACATTTTGTCCCATTCTGAAGGAATTAGTCTCTTAAGAAATCAATTTTATGTTAAAACAAGCATTAATAAAGTGTGTCCAGATACACCCTACTAATTATCAGCATTTCCTGTGATTCCATGCATTATTCACACACACACACACACACACAAAACTCATTAAGGGGTGGAGAGATAGCTGCGAGGCTCATTTACAGATTTGGACTACACACATGAACATAGAGGCGCTCCCCTTTTCATTAAGCTGGGAGCCAGATTGGAGACATCACAAGGAATTTTGCAAGACTTCCTTCCCGCACAGATGAAAACAACTGCTAATTATTCTGCTGTGAAGGTGAGACCAGGGAAGACAGGAAAATCCAGGATAAGAAGGTTACCCACACCTTTTACTAGAGGACAAACTCACAGGCAACTTTTGTCCTACCTGCCAGTTGCTCCTACAAAACTATTTATTGCAGCTGGATCTGAGACCACTATGAGAAATTATGGGGAGAAGGTACAGTATAGTCATCCAGGACCCAATCCATCCCCCACTGCAGTCACTCATCCTAATCCTCAACTTGTGATTTCAATGGAACTGTTTTATACCAGCTGAGGATCTGTCCGAACGGACTTCATCGTCTATGGCTTGCAAAGCACCACTCATGTTCGTGGCACTATATAAATGAGAAATAAACCAACAACAAAATGATAATGAAATGAATAAATCCAATGAATTACATACCGTGAAACCCCCCTATAGTGCGCCCCGCAATAACGCGAATTCCGCTATAATGCGATCATAAAGTGGCTCCCGCGGCCCCAAGCCAAAAAAAAAAAAAAAAGACAAAAAAAGCATCCAGAGCGTGCTTCCTCGCCTGGAGCCGACCCTGGCTCCATCTCCTCTCCATCTCCCCCATTCTTTTCCCCCCGCCCTGCCTCTTCCCCTCTGCCCCAGCTTCCCCTTTTGGCAAGAAGAGAAGAGACCGGCTTGAAACTCAAGCTAGTCAGTTTCAAGCTGGCCAGTTTCAAGTCTGTCTCTTCTCTTCTCCCCAAAGTGGAGAAGTTTCAAGCTGGTCAAACTTCTCCGCTTTGGCCAGACGAGAAGAGACCAGCTTGAAACTGACCAGCTTGAAACTTCTCCGCTTTGGTGAGAAGAGACGAGACCGGCTTGAGACGGTAAATTTTCATAACCCCGCTATAACGCGACCCCAATTTATCGCATTATAGCGGGGTTTCACTGTAGTTAGAAATATCCTCACACAGGGCTCTTGCTCACATGCATACCACAAGGCCTAGATACTCCCCAGGGGACAGAGGTACTTTTAGTCTGGCAGCTCTGGAGTGGTGTAGTTTCAAAGACATACCTGGCATGTCCTTCAGCACAGAGGTGGTTAACCAGGACATCAGTAACCTACTCAGCTCAGGACTCAGGAGATTCACCTCAGCTGTTTTCTCCCTTGCAATTGGATTCCGGAGGCATGAAGTTGGTTTCTGGCCGAGTCCTATAGGAACATCCAGGTGGCAAAGGAGGCTGACTCCTGGCTGCCTGGGGAGTATGAGTGGCGTAAGCACCTGAATGTGAATTTCTTTTCTTGCTTTGGCTCAACTCTTCTATTTGTTTGCCTTGGTCTCTCTAAAACAATCAGCATTAATCTTTCCTTGCCACTGTTGCTAGAATGGTTTAAAGCGTGAAGGGAGAAAGCAGGCCAGAGAAGTGGGCAGTACTGAAGAAATAATCAGTTTGTTCTGGCAGCAGCAGACTGTCGACTTGATTCTTCTCTGAGTCTGGTTCTACATTATGTAAGCGGGGGAATGGTCCCGCTATGGTGGGGCACTTTTCTGGCTTATACACTACCCCGGTGAAATGGGCGAGTGAAAGGATCTGAGTCCTCGCTCTTGAGTTGCCAATTGTCTAATCACACAAACCGAAACGCCCTTCCCCCACCCCCTTTCCCAAGGCCACGCTCCTGCCCTGCCCCTTCTCCAAAGCCCTGCCCCCCACTCAATCCAGCCCCCCTCCCTCTGTCGCTCGCTCTCTCCCTCCCTCCCTTTTACCAGGCTGGGACAGGGGTTTGGGGTGTGGGATGAGGCTCTAGGCTGAGCCTGGGGCAGGGGGTTGGGGTGCAGGAGGGCAAGCGGACTCTGGGAGGGAGTTTGAGTGTGGGAGGGGGCTCCAAACTAGGGCAGGTGGTTGGTGTGCAGGCTCTGGGAAGGAGTTTGGGTGCAGGAGGGGGCTCCGGGCTGAGCCTGGGGCAGGGGCTGGGGTGCAGGAGGGGATGAGGGGTGCAGGCACCAGGAGGGAGTTTGGGTGCAGGAGGGGGCACAGGGCTTGGGTAGGTGGTCAGGGTGCAGGCTCTGGGAAGGAGTTTGGGTGCAGGAGGGGGCTCTGGGATGAGCCTGGGGCAGGGGCTGGGGTGCAGGAGCGGGTGAGGGGTGCAGGCACCGGGAGGGAGTTTGGGTGCAGGAGGGGGCACAGGGCTTGGGTAGGTGGTTGGGGTGCAGGCTCTGGGAAGGAGTTTGGGTGCAGGAGGGGGCAGGGGGTTGAGCTGCGGGAGGGGGTTTGGGATGCAGGCTTCAGTCAGGTGGCACTTACCTCGGGTGCCTCCTGGAAGTGGCAGTATGTCTGGCAGCAGCTCCTAGGCTCAGGGGCGGCCAGATGGCTCTGCGCGCTGCCCCTGCCTACAGGCACCACCCCCACAGCTCCCACTGGCTGCAGTTCCCTGTTCCTGACCACTAGGAGCTGCGGAGTCAGCGCTCGGGGCGGGGGCAGTGCACGGAGACCCCCTGGCAGTGCCTCTGCCGCCGCCTAGGAGCCACTGCTGAACATGGCGAACACTTCCAGGAGCGGCGCGGAGCCAGGACAGGCAGGGAGCCTTCCTTAGCCCCGCTGTGCCACCAACCGGACTTATAACGGCCTAAAATCTCCCAGATTGGCTTCAATGGCCTCCGGGAGATTGGGCCTGATTCCAGGAGACCCCCAGCCAAACCAGGAGGCTTGGCAACCCTATCTCGCTCCCACTTCCTTTTCCCAGAGGCCTATCGGACCTCGAGGGCTCCCCTTGCACTCTCCTGTGTGGCAGAGTCCTCGTAACCCCAACAAGGCTGGGGCCAGGATTCCTGGGGAGCTCGACCCCCAACTTTGTCATGGTCACGTAGGACAGGGGCTAGGGTGTCCCCATTCTGGGGTGCTCTCTCCGCACTGGACGCTTCCCTGACCCACTGATCATTACATAGTGTTCAAAGCAAATACAATTTATTAAACAGCAATCTATTTAAAAAAAATAAGGAAAAAATGGAAAAGGTTAAAGGAAAACACATAACCCTGCTCTGTGGCATGGGGACGTCACAACCAGCCGTCACTGGAATGTAAGGTAGGGTGACTAGACAGCAGATGTGAAAAATCAGGATGGGGATGGGGGGGAATAGGAGCCTATAGAAGAAAAAGACCTAAAAATCAGGATGGTCCCTATAAAATCGGGACATCTGGTCACCCTAGGACAGTTCACAGTCTGTTCCTCACAGGTCCCAGGCCTCATAGGCGCCGACTCCGTGGGCGCTCCGGGGCTGGAGCACCCACCGGCAGCTCCCCGCCAGCCCCGTGCCCGTGACCGGAGCACCTTACCTTCGCCCCGGACGCCGGCCGACGTTGCAGGGCCCCGCCCCCGACGCCGGCCGACATTGTGGGAACCCACCCCCGACACAGCCACCGGAGCCGACGGAAGTCGGCTCCTATGCCAGGCCTCCTTCTCAGGCCCTGGCTGTGCTTCAGGGATTCTGCGGGTTGGACACTTGATCTGGCGGTGGTCACACGCCTTCAAGCTCTAGGTGGCAGGGCCCTTCTTCCCAGCATCAGCCCCCTCATCGAGGTTACGATTCCCCTCCATGTCTGGCCTGCAAGACCTCTTGGCTGGGGGCATCTCTCTGCGCTGGGCCTGCTGCCCATGGTCTTCCCTCACTCTCCCTAGCTGCTCACCGCACCTGGCTCTAGACTCCTCCAGCCCCAGCACTGCTGCTGCTCTGCCTCCAGGTCCCTGGGCTGTTTTTCTGGCCCCTCTGGCTCTGGTAGCTGTAGCTCTCCTCCCAGCACAGGTCTGCTCTCTGGGCTGCGTCTGTGGCTCTGCTCCCAGCACTGGTCTGCTCCCTGGGCCACTTCTCTGGTTCTCTCTGGCTAGCAAGGCTCTGCTCCCCAGCTCAGCACAGGCCCCTGCTATCTCCTTAGCTCGGCCCCACTCTGTTCCAGGCAATTCCAGCTCACACAGAGCACAGGACCCCCCTGTCCTCCTGACTCTTTCATTTGCCTGCCCGCCCTGTCAATCAGGCTGACCTGGAGCATTGGCCCCTCCCCATTGCCCCTGGGGACTGTCAGTCTCAGGGTCCTGATTTCCCATCGACCCTTCCCCTTTCTTTTGATACACGGAGCTAGGCAACCAAAAACAAAAATCACTGAGGTTTAGTAAGGGGCCAACAGTCCCCTTACAATTAGAATAGGTTTGCCTGGATAGCTAGTTAAACCTGGTTTATATGAGCACAAGCCAAACCATATAAACCAGGTTTAAATCAATATAAGAGTATCCACACACAAAGTTGCACTGGTTTAATTAAATCAATTTAAAATCATATCTTTAGTTAATTCAGGATAATTTTGTGTGTAGAACCGGGCCAAATGTAATGCAGATTATTGCAGCATATTGTTCCGCCACTAGATGTCTCTGTGTGTTACACAGTGTTCCAGCCAGGATCTGGTCCCTGGTAAACAAGAAAGTCAGAGCTGGAACTCGAGCTGTGTGGAAGCTTATTTATTTGTGTCTATAGTTAGTAGTTGGTTTCTTTAATTAATGTCTTTTGTTTAAGAAAGACTATGATTCTATATAACACGACACCAGAAGTGACCAATGGTTCATCTACTTCATTGTTTACAGGCAGTGGCCACTGGTACATGCTTTATATGAAGGCAGGGAATAAAACATAATGCGCCTGAACATTTGTAAAATTGAGGGAGACCAAAGGTATTCCTGATCTCAGTTGTTGATTGGTAGGGCCCTACCAAATTCATGGCCATGAAAAAGCCTTCACGGACCGTGAAATCCAGTCTCCTCCCATGAAATCTGGTCTTTCATGTGCTTTTTCCCTATACTATACAGATTTCATGGGGGAGACCAGTGTTTCTCAATATGGGGGTCCTGACCCAAAAGGGGTTGCAAGGTTATTTTCGGGGTCACCCTTACGTCTGTGCTGCTTTCAGAGCTGGGCGGCCAGAGAGCAGCAGCTGTTTGCCGGGCGCCCAACTCTGAAGGCAGAGCCCTGCCAACAGCAGCGCAGAAGTAAGGGTGGCAATACCATACCAGACCATCCTTCTTTCTGCACTGCTGCTGGCGGTGGTTCTGCCTTCAGGGCTGGGCTCCCAGCCAGCAGCCGCCGCTCTCCAGCCACCCAGCTCTGAAGGCATCACCGCCAGCAGCAGCAGCACGGAAGTAAGGTTAGCAGTATTGCAACCTCTCTACAGTAACCTTGCAAGCTCCCCTCCCCCCAACTCCTTATTGGGTCAGGACCTCTACAATTACAACACCGTGGAATTTCATATTTAAATATCTGAAATCATGAAATGTATTATTTTTTTAAATCCTATGACCATGAAATTGACCAAAATGGACCATGAATTTTGTAGGGCCCTATTGATCAGTTTATGCTCTGAATCATGAAGACTGAACCTAGATGATCTGGTGATCCTTATGGCTATAAACCCTATTACTATGTCATTGTCACCACCCTTCCGAGCATAAATACCGACCTATCTTCTGTATTTCTATAGCCCCACCCCCCCTTTTTTTTTCAAAAGTGGCCACTGACTTTGGCTGCCTCACACTCACCAAATGCCAGATCAGTGCAAGCCACACTGCTAGCCTGTCCACTTACACCTGCCTTCTCAACCAATCAGGAAGGGGTGACTGCCAGAGTGCTGGTTATGGCTCCCTAATCTCTGCCTGGCCCATGCCCTGGGTGCATCTTAGAGCAGCCTGCAGGGTGCTATAATATGCACCCGCTGGCCAGAGTCCCCAACGAAATGTCCAGCAACTGACCATAGTTGGCATGGAATGTGCTCTGGATATACCTCCTCCCCACCCCATCATGCGCCTGCACCAGTGGCTGTAAGGAGGGTGGTGTAAGATATAGCCACAGGCTCTAGAGTCTCTGGGGACTCCCCCATGGTGGTAGAATCTGAGCTTGGCTGATATAGCCAATCTCTACTCCCTTTGCCTGCACAGCACAAAGGGAACAGAGCAGGATAGAGAACCTGCCCTCCAGTCAGGGCCAGCTCCAGGCACCAACATTCCAAGCAGGTGCTTGGGGCGGCAATCTGCAATGGCGGCAGTCCATGTGCCGTTAGGCAATCTGCAATTCTGCGGCAGCCCCTCTTCAGCCGCCCACGGCGGCAATTCGGCGGCAGCTTCTGTCTTCAGCCATCCGCGGCAGCAATTCGGCGCACTGCTTGGGGAGGCAAAAATGGTAGAGCTGGCCCTGCCTCCAGTTTCACTCATACCATAGTTTAGGGTGTGTCATTGCTGAATCTGGCCCTGGGTCTCCTCCTCTCGCTCCTGGGTCTTAAATACAGATGCACTCTTCCACCCCACAAGCAGGTAAACTCATCCTCCAAATTCACCTACCCATAAAATGGTGGCACAAAGGACAAAAGCAAAGAGATGAGTTAGAATTTCCTCATCCCCAGATCCCTGCAGAAATCTTTTCTTTTCAGCATATATGAAATATACATTGCCATTCCAAAAGTGACTTGGCATCTGACCAGCAGACATTTGTGATTGTGGGCTCAGGCTAGTGTCCACACAAACATGACTCTTGCTGTGTCAAGGTCATAGATTTTAAGGCCAGGAAGGACCGTTGTGATCATCTAGTCAGATTCCTTTATAATGCAGGCCACGGAATTTCACCCGGTGAATCCTGTCATCATGCCCAGAAGTTCTGGTTCCTTATTTTAGCTTGTGGCTTGTGTGATCCTCCTTCATTTCAGTGGGATCTTTGACTGCAATAGTGAGGGCTTCCTTATATGTCTGTCCAAAGTGGAGGCTGAGGAGTGATGATGGGAAGTAGTTTCATTATTATTCTCTCCCATCCCCTGCCCCCCCCCTCAAAAAAAAGTTAGCATGGAGTTCTCTGAAATTTGCATCTCAAACGCTGGCATTTTATGAGAGCTGCTGTAAAGTGGAACATGCCGGGTGACGACTTCGTACAGGAGATGTCGCAGCTCCCAGTGGACTTGTATAAAAAAACCACAAAGCCATAATACACATAAAACTCTAATGGGCCTTCAGAATTACCTCATCTTTTATTTAGAGGTTATTCCGCCCTTGTCTTTCTTTATTGCCCTTTATATGACTGAAGAGGGGAAGCAGGACAAAATGAGGCAATTTAGGCTACTAAGTGGGACTGGGGTTTATGGCCAAAGTTAGGCACTGGAGGAAGAATATTGTTTTCCCCCCTTTAGTCATCTTTATTTTAAATGATCCCCTGCCCCCTTCTCTGTCTGGCGATAAGGCTGTTTACTAAAAGAGGAAAATACAAGCGGGAAAGTTATAGCAGGTAGCTGAATGTGTGATAAAAATAACATCCGACCTTTCGGTAGTGGCATCATTAATACCATTAGAGGGAAAACTCCGGCAGGGATTATGTTAGAAAATCTGGCGTGCCCCTAGTATCAGTGGCTGCGAGGATGGTGGTGTAGGATCTAGCCACACTGGCTTTCACTGCTTTCAGGGGAGTCTGTACCGCTGAGGGGAAATTGTTATTATTAATTATTAATTATTATTATTATATATTATGTGTATTATCATAGCATCTAAGAGCCCCAGCCCTGGACCAGGATACCATTGTACTAGATGCTGTACAAACAGACAACAAAAAGACAGTTGCTGACCCAAAGAACTTACGGATATTCAAACCTCAGCAGCAGAAGTGTTGTGTGTTTTAACTAAATTTGAAATATTTAGGGCCTAATTCCAAGCCCATGAAGACAATGGAAAGACCCTACTGGCGAGGCAGTATGGTCCAATGGGTAGGGCACTAGACCTGGACTCAGGAAACCTAGTTTTACTCCCATCTCCGCCACTGACCTGCTGAGTGATCTTGAGCAAATCATTTCACCTCTCCGTGGATATGTCTACTCCGCAAATGAAGGTTCATTGTAGCGCAGTGTGCTAGCTTTAATCTAACTGGCCAGGAAGGAGTGGGAGCAAGGGCGGGGTGGCACAGGCTTCAGCACTGCCTTGCCACCCCAGTATAAACCTGCCGAGGCGTCAGGGTATGTACTCAGGTTGTGGCCTGTGCCAAGGTCCGTGTTGCTGCATCTTCAGTGCTATTGTTACCTCCACAGCTAGATTAAAGCTAGTGAAAATATTCCTCCCACACTACAATCCCACCTTCATTTGCGGTGTAAATTCCATTTTCCCTCCCACCCCTTGTCTATTCTGAGGCTCTTTGGAACAGGAACTGTCTGGCACTATATGTTTATGCAGCACCTGGGACCCTGATTTTGACAGTAATACAAATAACAAAGATTCCAATTGGCTCCACTAGGCTTTGGATCAGGCCACACGTCCAGTTAACTAGTCTGATGTTAAAAAGCATCCGCTGAAAAAGAGAAGCCACCGACTTTAAATTATTGTTATTGATATATCTGCAGCTCAAAAATTATTCCCCTTTTTCAAACAGAAATTGTACAGGACATTAAGATGGTTTCACTGAAGGAACAAACCGGTAAACATTATTTTAATTCCCCTCCAGAAAGTTCTCCATATTCCTGCATAAACCCCCATGCTTCTAGGCATAAACCAACCTCTAATTTGTGGGGGTCAGGAAGAAACGTTCCCTGGTGCAGACTATGCCACAACTGTCTATTGCAGCATTATTTACCCTTTCATCTGAAGCTGCTAATATTGACTATTGTCAAAGGCAGGATACTGGACTAGATGGAGCATTGAGTGGTAACCCCCACTCAATTTGGCAATTCCTATGTTCCTGGTCTATCTGTTCTATTCAGGTTGCTCATCCTCATGGTATCTCATCTGTCAATGTTATCACTGACTTTTCCCTCACATTGGGCCAGATTGTGAAACCCATACTCAAAACGATGAGGCAAGTAATCCACAGTGGCTCCTGTCTCTTTAATGGCTGAACCAAAACTCCAGATCTAAACACCCTCCCCTAACTTTTGGGAAAGTTCAGTTGCAACTTGGATCCAAACTTTGAGGCTTGAGCCCATGTCTAATTTATATGCAAAACGGTGTGTCCCATAGGCTCCTGGTAAATTACCAATGCACCTCTCAGGCATACTCTACACACAGAAACTACAAATTTAACTAAAATGGTTTCCAAATTGATTTAGTTAAATTGGTGCAATTTGTGTGGACATTCTTAAATCAGTTTAGGAACGGTTGATATAGATTTAATTTAATTTGATAACTGATCCAATAATATATTTGGATCCAATAACTAAATTAAGCTAAATAGATAGCCACTCTTAAACTGGTTTAAGAGTGTCCACACAAGGATGTGGCACCAATTTAACTAAATCAATTTAGAAATCAATTTAGTTAAATCAGAGCAATATCTGTGTGTAGCACAGTCCTGGATGATGCAGAGTTTGTTCAACCTTATCCTAATGTTAAGTGATCACATAAACCCTTTCCTGATGCCTGCATGCAAAGGGCAGAGATAAGGATGATATGGAAAGGGAGGGGGAAAAGCAGAATGAGAGAGTGATAAGAAGGAGGTGATGGGAGAAACCTTATCTCTGAATTTCCAAACCTTGGTAAGAAGAGCTGACTGGAATGATCAGAGGTATGGAAACACTGCAGTATAAGGAGAGATTGAAAAGATCAGGACTGTTTCATTAAAAGAGCGTATGAACAAGAGGGGACATGATGGAGATATACAAAATAATGAATGATATAGAGAAGGTAACCCAGATCCTTCTATCTACCACGTCTCATAATACAAAAACACAGAGCCATCCAGCAAAACTGAAAGACAACAAATTTAAAACTGATAAAAGGAAATGCCTTTTATGTAATGCATGATAAACCTGTAAACCTCATTGTCACTAGGGATCACTTAGACCAAGAGATTAGCAGGATTCAAAAAAGTATTAGACGTGTATCTAGATAATGAGAACATCCAGCTACAACTGATAGGATAAGAAAAATTTAAGGAAACTGACTGTTGTAGGCTAGGAAGAAACATCTTCTATTGGCTCAGATCCTCAAAGATATTTAAGCTCAGTGGAAGTTAGGACCCTAAATACTCTTGAGGATCTAGGCTTTTATTCTCATCTGTCCTTTCCAGCGTTTCTTGCACCTTTCTCAGGAGCAACTGGCACTGATCACTGTCAGAGACAGGATACTGGACTAGATGGACCATTGATCTGATATGGCAATTCTTGTTTCTATATTTCAACCTTGAAACTAGTAGCTGTTAATATATATTTTTGGATCAAATCTATTTGTATTCCTGTTGGTTAGCTAATAATCCCAGACCACGCCCTTCATATACAAAGGCCTGAATGCACAAAAGGAATTAGACTTTGTGCTGCTGAGTGTCCCAACACCTAACTTTTAGGCACCTAGAAAATCACTGAGATCCACAAAGCCTGAGTTAGGTGCCTAAGCTCCCATACAAGGAATGGGGAGTAGCTAGGCACCTTTGACTGGGATTCACAAAAGTCAGCACGTTAGGCAGAGAGCCATCTAAGCTTGCCAGTTGGAGATGCCAGCCAGAGGAGGGTGTGTTAAGGCCCGCCCCTCTTTTGGAAACAGGCATCTAAATCCCAGCTGCACGGAGGCATCTAGCGCTGCATGAGATTTTCAGATGCAATCCTCTCTTGGCATTGGGTACCGACACCGTTAGCAAGGAACTGAGGAGTGGGAGGAGATGAGAAAGAACTCCCTCATAACTTTTAGCCCAGTGGTTAGTGTATCCAACTGAGATAATAGAGACCTCAGTTCAAGTCCCCCCCTCCACCCAACGGGGAGAAGGGATTTGAGCAGGGAACTACCACTTTTCAGGTGAGTGCTCTAACCACTGGGCTCTGGGACACTCCGATGCAGAGCTCCCACAGTCTCTCCTGTTGAAGCTGTTGCACTCTGGAAAAATAAGAGTCGTTGGAGCAGGGAGGCTGGATACTGGGTCTCCCACAACCCAGGTGAGTATCCTAACCTATGGGCTAAAACAGGGGTCTCAAACTCAAATTACCACGAGGGCCACATGAGGACTAGTGCATTGGCCCAAGGGCCGCATCACTGACCCCGCCCTGTCGCTGCCCCGGCCCCACCCCCACTCCACCCCTTCCATTAGGCCCCGCCCCTTCTCCGCCTCCTCCCCTGTGCGCACGGCTTCCCGCTTCTCCCCCCTCCCTCCCAGAAACCGCGAAGCTCTTCCCATGCGGCCCGCGGAGCTCTTCCCTGCGGCCCGCCGGGCTCCCCACGCCCCCCCATTTTTTATTATTTTTTTTTAAAACCCCAGGCAGTTCCCGCCACCAGAACAGCTGTTTGAGACCCCTGGGCTAAAAGTTCTGAGGGAGGTCCCCTTCTTCATCCCCTCCCCCTTGGGATTCGATCTAGTAGGCACCCTCCAAACACTCCTGCTGGATGGAGCCCTGCATGCAAGTTAGGTGGCCAAACACCTATCTTCCTCCAGTCTTTGAATCGCTCTGGGGCTTAGGTGGGAGCAAGGCACCAGGATGCCTAGAAGGAGGCAGAAGTGTGCTTGCGCAGAAGCAGAAATATAGGTGCCTCCCAGGAAACGTTTACTACAAAAATGTAGGTGCCGAGTGAGCTTAGGCACCTACAGGGTTTCAGTGGGAGGTTTGTGCATCACAGTGGTCCCACAGGACCTTAGACACCTAAAACAGGGGCTTGGGGAACATTCAGGCCCAAATCACTTAATCTGCCATTCTTTATTTATTTTTTAAATGTGGGTTTTGTTTGTCTGGTTTGGTTTTGTTACCCTGTGTTGCCTTTATCTATTTATGCCAATCAAAATTATTGTATCATAGAAAGTGTTATGATGTGCCATTATCAGAGGAAAGCAGGCACATCAGAGAGGAAATGCAGTAACTGCTAAGATTCATTCACACATCTTTCTGCCCCAAGTTTGACCCCGGGTATAAATATAGATCATATGATGGGACATAAAAGGAACTGCTGTCCTGCTGACCCAGTTTTCATAGATAGCTGTATACATAATTATTTGGCCACCTGCTACTGATAAACCAATCCGACATTCAGGTTAAAAAATTATCCAAATGGTTTGCTTGTGACACAGTAGAGTACCAAGTATGTTGCTAGGGCTTACCCAGAGACCATGAGGGGTAGGGTTGCCCACACAGTCCCTTATTACAAGGGATGTCCCTTATTTCTTCATCTCTGTACAACAAGATCAGGAGTTGCTGAGTGAGTAGCAAGAAATACCCCTGATGAATGTAGGTGAGTACTGCTTATTATTAATTATTATAAATGATAATAGTATTGGGTGGATGGGTGGGGCAGGGGTACTAAAAAAACAGTCCCTTATTTTTAAAATAAAATGTTGGCAGCCCTAATTAAGGAGCACCAAGGAGATTAAGAGAAAAAGAATGCAGGCTGTGGGCCTGACTCTGAATTCACAGCCAGTTTACACCAGTGCAGCACCACTGATTTCGCTGGAGTTGTTCTAGATTTACACCAGTGTCAGTGAGATAAGTATCAGGCGCTGAGCTTTCTTATGGGACAAGAAGCACATGGATACATTGTATGGAAAGAGTTAGCTGAAAATCTGGCAACGGGCAGGCGTAGAGCAATGGATTCCCAGTCCAAGCAAGGCCTGAGGCACTTGTGGGCTGGTTCTGTGTTTTCCTCCATCTGTCAGCAGCAGGAGTGAAACAGGAGGCAATTCTCTATACACCCCTGCCCTCTGGCAATTTGATTGAATGGTGAAATAGCCAGTGGAGGCTAAAGCATGTTCACCTTCTGAGGATTCAACCGGAGAACTGTCCCTTCAGGCTAGTCTACACAGACTTGCGCCAGTTTAATTAAACCAGTTTAGTTAGACCAGTGCAATTCCCTTTATGGAGTCTACAGGTTTGTCTACACCAGGAAATTGACCAGAATAGCTATTCTGAAAAAGCTGCACATGTGGACACTATATTCCAGAATAAAAATAACTTTATTCTGGAATAATTACTCCACTTTGGAAGCACACTAATTTTTCTGGAATAAAATGGATTTTTATTCCAGAATAGAATGTCCACACAAGCAGCTATCCCAGAATAATTTATTCTAGAATAGCTATTCCAGTCAATTTCCTTGTGTGAACAAGCCCTAAGAATGACTTATTTCAGTTTCAGTTAAACCAGTTCCCAATCAACTTAAACTAACTGGCATAAGAGTGTACACCCAGGGATTTGCAATGGTTTAACTATATCACTTTAAATTCACACCTTAGGTATATTGATGCAACTTTCTCATATAGACAAGGCCTCTGATGAAGTGGATTTTAGCCACTTTAGCCCACGAAAGCTTATGCCCAAATAAATTTGCTCGTCTCTAAGGTGCCACAAGGACTCCTCGTTGTTTTTACTGATACAGACTAACACGGCTCCCATTCTGAAACCAATGATATCAGTGGAGTTCCTGCAGGTTTGCATTAAAATAAAAGAGATCAGAATCTGCCTCTTAGTGTGTATGCTGCAATTACTGTTCTAACATAAATATGACTGTCCCATAAACCAAATTATTATATCTCAGGTCTGTGCTATTGTGATTATGCAATATTAAAAATTCAACACAGACCGAATTGGCTTTAAATAGTTTACTTGTAGACAGGCCATCTAGTGAATAGGACAATCATGTTGGTTGGACCATTTTCAAAAATTGTTCTGATTAGTATGTTGTACAGAAAGCAAGGGCCCATGCATTTATCAAATGTTATCCTATTGGGCGACTGTGTCCTTGCCTTTGTGAACAGCACTGCATCACAGTAACATGATTTGGTTATATCTCCACAAGAAAGCCAAACTGTGTGATAATACTCTGAGGCATAGCCCACTTGTAACTGGGTGCCCCAACGTATCTATAAAGGTCTCTACTCCACCATCACAGCCAAATTAGAGGACGATAAAGTTCCAACGTTTAATGTAAAGTCAGTTCCTTACTGAGCTAAGCTAACTTGCTGTAAGGCATCTGTACCTAGAGCTTGGAGGCAACCAGATTTTTCAATTTTGCAGGAAATTCTAAGATTTCAAAATGTTTTCTGTTCCAAAATGGAATGAAAACAAACAATTTAGAAATTTCCCGCAAAACGAATCCCAGAAGTTTTTTTGTTTTGTTTCAGATTGATTGAAATATTTAGTTTTGACAACATGGAAACATTTCATTCTGATTCTGATCTTTTAAAACTTTTAAATAGTTCTAATATTAAAAACAATGAATTTTGTTTCAAAAAGTTGTCTTGAAACAAAAGTATGAAATGGGACTGTGATGGGGGTCTACCAGCCAGGCCTTTGTGGTCCCCTCCTGGAGTCCCTGTGGTCCTACTACATCCCGTCCCAGGAAAGAAGCAGCAAAGGTGGGTCCTCCAAGCCCGCCTAGAAAGGGTGCACAGAAGCAGCTAATCAGAGCCCAGAAGACTCACATAAAAGAAGTGCAGGACCAGCAGGTCAGTTCTTGGTTGGGGCCAGAAGGGTGCTCTGGCCAAAGGAGCCAGATGGGCTGTATTTCCTAAACCTGGGAGTGAGAGAACCTGAGAGCTCTAGCTCTACGGTAATAGGTGGAGGTAAAGATACTAGATTAGAAGAGGCCCAGGGAATGCAGCAGCAGTTGCTAACAGAAGGAAGCAGTATGTGGATGCTGTTTATAGGATCCTCGGTCTGTGGAGTAGTGGGTGGGTCAGAGTTCCCCCACGGCAGAGTAGCCTAAGCCCTTTTAGAGGCCTAAGTGAAGGACTGGATTTAAAGGGCCCAGAGATGAGGCTGGAGACCATGGTGAGGGCAAACAGTTTAGTTGAACTCTTTGCTATCCTGGAAGGGAGCTATGTTTGATTGTGTTACTTGGTCAGAGGGCTGAGCCACTGTACATCTGCCTAGTGAGGGCAGCAACCTACGGGGCCACCAGGAGTGGGGAAAAGATTGCAGTCCCACCCCCAGCTGCCAGGAGGCACTCAAGAGGTGAGTGCTGCCCTGTCACAGGGATGTTCTGAAAATGTCAACATGTCACAATGAGACCTTCTGAAAATGTTGCAATGGGATGTTCCGACATTGTCAACATGCTTCCGTTTATTTTCTTCTCAATGACATTTCATCAAAATTGACATTTTAAACACTTTTGATTTTTGACAAAAATGATCGGGGAGGAGGGTTCTTGGAAAAACATTTTTAGGTGAAAAATTCTGACCCGCGCTACTTGTGCCCCACGGGGGGCTTGTCTACAATGCAACATTATCAACAAAACTTTTTTCTTTCACAGGTACTTGTGTGGGACACCACCCCCCCCTTATAAATTAAAAACACTTTTTTATATATTTAACACCATTATAAATGCTGGAGGCAAAGCGGGGTTTGGGGTGGAGGTTGACAGCTCGCGACCCCCCCATGTAATAACCTCGTGACCCTCTGAGGGGTCCCGACCCCCAGTTTGAGAACTCCTGTATTATGGCAATGCCTAGAGGCCCTAACCAAGATCACCACCATATTGTCATATGCACTGTACAAACACACAACAAGAGACAGTCCCGACAAAAGACAGCAAGGGAAAAGGAGGCACAGGGAGGTGGACTCGTGACTTGTGCAAGGTCACTCAAGCTCAGAGCCAGGATTAGCACTCATAAGAATGGTCTGACCCGATATGGCCAATGTTCCATCTAACCCAGTATCCTGTCTTCCAACAGTGGCCAACGCCAGATTCTTCAGAGGGAATGAACAGAACAGGCAATTGAGTGATTCATCCCATCGTCCACTCCCAGCTTCTGGCAATCAGAGGCGAGGGACACCCAGAGTATGGGGTTGTGACCCTGACCATCTTGGCTAATAGCCATTTATGGACCTATCCGCCAGGAACTTATCTAATTTATTTTTGAATCCCGTTATACTTTTGGCCTTGAACATCACCTGGCAAGGAGTTCCACAGGTTGACTGTGCACTGTGTGAAGAAGTACTTCCTTCTGTTTGTTTTAAAACCTTCTGCCTATTAATTTCATTGGGTGACCCCTGGTTCTTGCGTTATGTGAAGGAGTAAATAACACTTCCTTATTCACTTTCTTCACACCAGTCATGATTTTATAGACCCTCTTATGCTACGTCTACACTAGAGAGCTTACAGTGGCACTGCTGTACCAATACAACTGTGCTGCTGTAAGATCTATCATGTAGCCGCTCCATGTCAATGGGAGAGAGCTCTCCCCTCGACATAATTAATCCACCCCAATGAGCAGTGGCAGCAATGTCAGCGGGAGAAGCTCTCCTGCCGACATAGCTCTGTGCACACTAGTATTTATGCCAGCATAATTTATATCACTCGGGAGGGTGGAATATTCACACCCCTGAGCGACATAAATTTTGCCGACATAAGTGGTGGTGTAGACATAGCCTTAGTCATCTCTTTTCCAAGCTGAAATGTCCCAGTCTTATTAATCTCTCCTCATATCGAAGCTGTTCAATACCCTTAATCATTTTCGTTGTCCTTCTCTGTACCTCTTCCAATTCTAATATGTCTTTTTTGAGATGGGGCAACCAGACCTGCATGCAGTAATCATGGTGTGGGAGTACCATGGATTTATATAGTGGCAATTATGATATTTTCTGTCTAATTATTTATCCCTTTCCTACTGGTTTCTAACATTCTGTTCGCTTTTTTGACTGCCGCTGCACACCGAGTGGATGTTAGCCATTCACTCAGGCTTCCTGAATCACAGACCCATGCGCTGTCCACTGCCAGCCTTGGCGAGAGCAGGTCTAAAGCACAGTGTAGACATGTGGGGAAGAGATGGTGTGGTTCTGTCTATGCTTAAAGCCCAAAGGGTGTTTTAACCAAGTCATGAGATCACTATGTTGTAAGCACGTCCCCTGATACAGTTGTTTTCGCAGCACAGGCCTGAAATTTCCCACTATGTAGACTGTAGGAGTGTAGACCAGGCGTTCTCAACCTTTTTCTTTCTGAGGCCCCCCCAACATGCTATAAAAATTCCATGGCCCACCTGTCCCACGATAACTGGTTTTCTGCATATAAAAGCCAGGGCTGGTGTTAGGGGGTGGCAAGCAGGGCAATTTGGCTGGGGCCCCATGCCACAGGGGTCCCCACGAACTACGTTGCTCAGGCTTCAGCTTCAGCCCCAGGTGGCGGGGCTCAAGGACCTGGGCTTCGGCCCCGTGCGGTGGGGCTTTGGTTTTTTGCCTTGGACCCTAGCGAGTCTAATATTGGCCCTGCTTGAAGGCCCCCCTGAAACCTGCTTGAGGCCCCCTGTGGGCCCCGGACCCCTGGTTGAGAACTACTGGTGCAGACAATGCCATGCTGGATCAGACCGTTCATCCATAATCCAGTATCCGATCTTTGGCAGACACCTATCTTGGATGTTTCAGAAAAACGTGAAACTCCCTCTCCTTTAAAATGCATCTCTTTAATTATGAAATCCTATGCCTTGCCGGGGTAACTGTCTTGCCCTGCCTTAGGCCATGAAGTAAGAAGATTTCAGATCTGTTATACATTTTATTCTCGCTAATGTATCTTCAGGTATTATTATTCATTCATAATATCTCATTACTTTCTGAATCTTACTAAGCCATTTGTTTTGTATAATAAACTGCAGCAGGGAGTTCCACAAGTTAATTATAAATAGGTTTTTAAAAGGCATTTCCTGCAATGTGTTTTAAATCCATTCCCCTTAATTTTATTTGATGTAGCATATGTCTAGTAGAACAAAGGAGAGATGCAACTTTATTGCTGCTATCTGCCGAATGAACATGTTCATCTTTCACAATGGAGCAAGGGAAAAGTCCCTTATCTGATATGGAGAGACAAGCATGCCCTCCTTCTTATCAATAAACTGAGTTATCAGTCAAGTGAAGTAGTTGTATTGTGGCCTTTCTGACTGCATTTTTTTTTTAATCCATGCTGGTAGCAAATGTTCGCGGATGTATCTTCATCTCCCATGCTATTTTTAATATGCAGCAGTCACTACTGATTACAAACTGTTCACCTCCTCAGGATATTTAGTTGAAGTGTTATTAAAAAGTTTTGAGTTTGTTCGGATTGCTTGTAAACTAAACTACACTGTAGCAGCAAAAATGATGCTAAAAACAGTTTTGTAAATAGATTAGAGGAGCATATAGGCTATTACATCTGAGCCGATGACATGCATTGATTTGCAGCCTCATGTAGCAATCTCTAAAAATTTAGGCGTGTATTTTCAAGGTTGCTTATTAACTTTGGGTGCCCTACTTGAAACAACTAAAGACATATTTTTCAGATCTGTACACCTTGGGAAGTATAGGTTTGAACTGGGCAACATCATAGAGAAAACAAACAAAAAGAATAAAGCAGTGGTTCTCAACCAGGGGTCCGGGGCCCCCTCGGGGGGGTCTTCCAAGCATGGCCGGCATTAGACTCACTAGGGCCCAGGGCAGAAAGCTGAAGCCCTGTTGCGCAGGACTGCAGCCCGGGGCCCTGAACCCCACCACCAGGAGCTGAAGCCATAGCCTGAGCAACTTAGCTTTGCAGTGCCCCTTGTGACGTGGGGCTCCAGGCAATTGCCCAGTTTCCTACCCCTTAACGCTGGCCCTGGCTTTTATATGCAGAAAAACAGTTCTGGTACAGGTGGGCCATGGAGTTTTTATAGCATGTTTGGGGGGGAGGGTTGAAGAGGGGCTCAGGGAAAAAAAAGGTTGAGAACCCCTGGAGTATAGCGCAGTGGAAGGAGCAATTTAAATTAACCATATGTACATATACACAAATGGATTCTGAATTAACTGTAATTGTTTAGGAATCATTATGGCAGCACTAGATTTATTTATTTACAAGCAGTAGCACTCATGGACCAGCACCCCATTGTGCCAGGCACTGTACCAACACAGAATAAAAAGACAGTCCCTGCCCCAATGAGCCTACAATCTCACATCAGCACAATGCACAGTAGCCAAATCCATGAACAAACGGTCAGGTGAGAAGAGAATGAGAGAGAAAATACCAGTATTATAATTTCACTGTAATCAGTAGATTGATGGCACATTCCCAGTTTGATGTGATGTGAACACCTCCTCTTAAACATCTTGTCAACAATACTGTATGTTATGGTATTTGAACAAGGCTGTTGGCAATCACATGAACTGAACCAGGACTGAATGTGGGTTAGCTGTAAGTGCTGGAAGCAGAAACCATGTTCAGTATCATTTTGACTAAGTATGTTTGGAGGGTTTAATCACCATTATGCGGAACATGTCATCTTTAGCTGCTCTTACAGCTAAACTATGTTCAGCTAACACCATGTTCGAACATGATTCAGTTTTGTAATCTTAACTAGGCCAAAGAAGATATGATAGCAGAAACAGAGTCCAGAGACAGACAAGAAAAGTCACTAGAAACAGATTCCTTGGTTACTACCTAGGATACCACTTCTCCAAGCTTACCTTCCTTCCTATTTCTCACTAATTCTCCATTCATAGGGGTACCTTCTTTTCCCAGCATGCTTCTCTGGGACTGGCCTTTCAAATTTGGTAGAGGGAAGCAGCTGCGGCCCTTAAGCATCCATTTTGCAAATAAATGCTGTATAGTGCATCTTGCTGTTGTCTAGCTAGTGAGTATTGTTCATTCCTGTTATGCTTTTAACTGCTTCTATCTGTTATGCCTGTGGAGATGTCACATTCTCACCTAGGGAGATGAAAACAAAGGCACACAGACAGAGGCACTAATTTGCCTAGGGACAAGAACACAAGTAATAATAATGTTAGAACTGAGTTTAGAATCCAAGAGTCCTGTTTCTAGACCCCCCGATTCTACCAGCTGACACGCTCCTGCCTTCAGATAACATATGATATATTCAGGCACTTCTTAAGCAGCGGACTCCTATTTAGCACTGTGACGGGGCAGACTGGCCCCGCACTGGCAGTGAGAGGGTTAACCCTTCTCTGCTGGCAGAGGAAGCCGAGGCCCTGCTGGGCATGCTCCAGAAGTGGGCCAGGTATAAAAGCCTGCAGAGCTGCTCAGTCAGGGCTGGCTGTGGAGGAGGAAGGATGCCCAGCAGAGGCTCCAGCCCAGGAGCTAGGGCAGCCCTTATCAGGGAGAGCTAAAGAGCCCAGGACTGGGACTGGAGGCCAGCTGCTACTGGAACCCCAGGAAGTTCAGGGAACTGAGGAGCCTGGAGACTCAGAAAGCACATGGACTACTGCATCAAAAGAGCCGGTAGGAAGTGACCCAGGGGGAGTGTGGGAGTGGTACCTACCACCCCAGTGAGGGCAGCGTGTTTTGGTGGGATTCCCTGCTGACCCTGGCGGGCTGTGTTACCTGCTGTTAAGACCCTGGGTTGGGCCCTGGGTCCCCTACCGAGGGCTGCAGCCCTTGGGGGATGGGCCCCAAGCTCAGAACTCAAGACTGCCTTACCTGACTGAGAAGGCATGCTGAAGTAACTCAGGCCACTAGGCCGTGCTATCCCTTCAGGGGAAGAGACTAAGGGGGACTCTGGCCATTGAGTCCTGCTGGACGGGCCGCCAGGTGTGGCATAGGAAATGGACTGGGAACTAGACAGGTGGGGTACCTCCTAGCCCCCCTGTGACTCAGAGGGGCAATGGAGTACGAACCCCACCACAAGCACTATCAGAACAATGACATCCAATGCTCTTGGCTATATACCAAACCTAGAAAGTTGGTGAGGGACTTGTTCTTCCACTGAAATGAACTAGACCTATAGCAAAGAACTTTCATACTGCAATACTACGTCCTACTTGTCTAACCACTTGCATCTGGGGATCTCCAATCACCTCACATGCCCTAACGAATTATGGCTCAGAATATCCCATGGCAGGCAAGGCCCAGATTTTCAGGAGTGTTTTGCTGGTCCTTCAAGCAATTAACCCCATGCCTTGATTGTCTGTAGGACTGGGGCCTAATGTTAGATGCTTCCTGTGTGGAGTGCCCAACTGAGACACTTTAGGGTGTGACTTCAAGAAATGTCAAGCACCTACACTGGATGGGCAGTATGGGTGAGTCAGGGCCAAGATGTCAGGTTCCATACCCAAAAACTGAAGCATACAAAGTCAGTGGCTCCTTTTGAAAACTGGGCTGCCTACCTGCCAGTATCCTGACAAATGAAGCAAGACAGGCTGATGTAAAATTGTGCATGTGTCTAGGAATGTCTCCAAAGGGTGAGCTTCTGTATAAAACAGCAGTGATTGCGCTTGCTTGTTTATCATAATTAAACTGTTCTGGCACCTTTTTAGCATAGTGAAGAATACTCATTTAACATAGCACATGGATTGAACTAGCATACAAATCCCTGTTCTATTTGTGAGGCCTTTTCTTGCCTGATGACTTGCCCCAATTCTAGCCATCAGCGTACATGGAACATAGAGACATATGATTGAAAGGGACCTCCTTGGTCACTGAGGTCAGTCCCCTGCTATCCCAGACAACCCTGTCATATACCCCATTCACACATTTATCAAGCTCCACTTTAAAACTAGCTGGGTTTTTGCACTAGAGTAACAGTGTGAACAGTCAAAGCCACTGTTTGCTCAAGTGCAACCTTCTTCTGCGTGAAACCAGGTTAAATTCCACCAATGCAAATGGCAGCCTTTCTTGTCTACTCTTGGAGTTTGCACTGGTGCAGCAGGACTGTTGACTCAATCCTAACTGCTTATCCTCAAGTAGAGAGAGTCTTAATGCCTCCACATACCCACTCAACACAGCCCTGGCCTCCAAATATTGAGAACAAACAAAGGTCTGGCCTGCTCCCTTGTGCTTGGAATTCTTTCTTACAGAGAGCACTGAAAAGTCTGAAAGTGAGACTTGCAGCTCTTTCTATGCAAAAAATCACTACAGGGAAGGCTAGTGTATTTTTGCTAATGGACCGCAATTATGTTATGCAAGTTGTTATGATCAACCTAGAGAGCTCAGACCCCTTAAACTTACAGCCCTAGTAGAATAACTTAACTGTCTTAGATATATTAAAGAAGAGTTAATCAACTCTAGTGTGCTGTTTTGGCAATCCAGTAGTGTGTAATAAGATTCGGGGAATGCATGACAAGCCTTTCAAAACTGATAGCTCTGTTACCTCTTCTAAAGAAAGTTTTGAATAAAATAACAGTTTATCTTTTAGAAGAGCTTTGAACATCTTTTTATTATGCATTCAAATCAGTGCAGTTTTCCTTTAATCCAGCCCTGCAGGAAGCAGTCTCCAGTCAAACAATACCAAAAGCACTGGTGCTAACTCATCCCCTTCTCATTCATTAACCTCAGCCAGGTGTTAATTTCAGTGTTAATATAATTAAGGGTGTGATCCAAAACCAGCTGAAAGCCATGAAACTCTTTTTTGATTTACTTCAATGTGTTCTGAATTACATAACAGTTAATAGACTTAACAAATAATTAAATGGCTATCAGGTAGCCAGTATTGAGATTTTTATGCTAAACAAATCTCGTATGATTTAATAGAAATGTTTCCACACACAAATACAAAAAATTCAGAGAATGCATGTGTTTTAATATAAACAGTCCTCTGCAATGTTTACAGCCCTAGCAATTGTGTGCTGCAAGAGAATCCGAGAATGAAACTGACTGAAAACAGAGGCAAAATTAACTGATTATTTTCTACAGAAATGCAACATGTAAAGAGCAAAAGTAAATTGGATTTTTTAAAAGCCTCTTACTTTCAGCAATCAAAGATGTAACATGGGAAGAAGTCACATTTTTAATTACTTAACTGACAGCAGTTTTTAATATTACTTTCAGGTATAGCAAGATACAGAGGTGGATTACATACTAAAACCACCTTCATAATAAACCTTTTAAAATGGTTTTAAGATCTTGTCACTGAGCTCTTGATTTGACACCTCCCCCCACACCAGCTTTAAAAACAAAACAAACTGTATTGGGATCAAACTTTGATGTTATATTTTTTAAATATCCACACCTGAATACAATCTTAGAGCAAGGGTCCTGTGAAGAGAACTGCATGGGATGGACACCCTATACCTGAGGTGAAAGCCAAGCTCCATTGAAGTCAATAGCAAAACACATCAATGGGGCCAGGATCTCACCTTTTAACTTAACTTGGGTGCAAGTTCTTCTTGCAGGACTGAGGAACCATATCTAAAATGAATGTTCTATTTAGCACTTCCCCCTCCAGTCCCCTTGTTTTGCTATTGCTTCATTTTGTTCCTCTCTCTCATTTTCTATTAGGAGTAAATGGATTGAATTTCTGTTTAGAAAGGATTGTGGGGTGGAGGATCAAGAGAAGCCTGGCCAGGGTAAGAACCTGCAATGTTTGCTGTAAGCACTTTTTGGACAAAGCCCTGAGCATTAGGGACAATAAAATAAATAACATCAGATGCTACATTACCTGACCCCACAACATAATTGTGGGAAGGGATATTGGCAAGGTTATAAGAAATGCAGGCAATGTTTTATATTCATTATCTTAAAATGAATAATTATTCCTGTTTCTAGCATTGGCATAGTTCAGATTGACAAACTTCTGTAGCATGTATTCATGATGAACATTATCACTTTCCTCTGTGACTCAGTCTATACTGGCACATAGAAGGCCTGTAATTCACCACCATGTTCACTGGTGCAGCAGCAAGTCTGGTGGCAGCAATGGTCTACTAGAAGCTGCAGTGTGGATGTAATTAAGGCATTTTACCACCATGTCATATAAGCCTACTCTGTCAATTTAAGAATTATACTTCTGTCTGAATATTTTATAACCTATTAAAGAAATTTTTCAAACTGAAAGAGATGAGAAAAGGGGGGGGGGGGTGTTTCCTTTGTGCATTTGGCAGACAGAGTCAGTTTCACTCTATTAGTTGCTTTCTCCTGTAGAATCAGTTAATGCCTGATCTTGCATCTGGATGTGCTACTGAACCTGAGTATATCGATGCAGGGGCCCCCATTAATTGATCTGAGTGCAGAATTAGGCCTTAGACACTGTCCTCATTTTGCTTGAGAGTCTTTTACAGGGGAGAGAAACATTTAGGGTGCACTTTTTAAATTTCCCACTGGATAGATTAGTGACCTACACAATTGCATAGATTTGAGGTGAAAAACTCCTCAATTTGTCTGCAGTTGGTGCAAATTTGTATTGGCTCCAGTTACATACAGTACATTAGCAGCAAAACAATTAAGCAGGGGTTCCTAGAAAATATATTTTTATGCAGTGTTTAAGGTCCATAGAACAAGGCAAAACAGTTTACAGTTTTATTCACACAGAGAGATGGTGGGTAGCTTTTTCCACAATCTTCACCTTTTCCTTGTTTTTTTCCACAAGTTTCAACTATCCCTGCTCATCTGTGTAAATTCCATGCAGGGTCACTGGCTCAGTCCTCTTCCCATCTCTTATTTGGCATTAAGTTCTCAATGGAAAAGGCAGCACCTCTGTAACAATATACTTGTGTGTTTAGCCTTTCAATCTAATGGCTATTTGGTCAAAAGTCTTTCTACTGGAGATTTATATTTCTCTGTTATCTTGCCCCAGGTCATCCACAACCTGGAAGGATGCAGGATAGAGTAGCCAAGTATCCTACTGTAGCTATGCTGAAGTTGTCATGTAATGGCTGCACTGGTTCTCCTTTGTGCTGGCTACCAGAGTCACATCTATTATCTGTAGGAGACATGCAATCACCCATAGAACACTTTGAAAAACATTTTATTTAGAGACCGCATTGCTTCGATATCCTATTTCTTTCTTCTCCCTTGTTTTTTGACTCATGGGAAAATAGGGTGTTTGCTAGGTAGAGGTCCATCTGCTCATCTTCCTTACTGCTCACTTCAAGTCATAATCACCTGTGATACTGCCATTAATTGCTCTGCATTTGATGTCACATCACAGACAGAATTATGACTCAACTCTTTCTAAAAATTTTCCAAAGTTGCCAACACTGGTTCTACTCCACTGGGAGGTCTAGCATAGATGGGGCATTTTGTATTTCTGTTTGGGAGGAGGTTTTGGTTTTGAGTTTTAAGACACTATATATTAGGCTTATTCTGAGCAGTGGTAGATGACATGGCCCTTAAAATGTCTGGCAGCGAATGACCCATCTACACGAGGGCTCACCCAGTGTTGCCATGCTTATGTGGATGGAGATTAATGTGTGCAAAAGCTGGTCTACCCACAGAGTTTACCTTGTTTTAACCAAAGGTGTATGTGTTTTTAATCTGATTGGACTGAATTTGTGTGAACCAATGTAGACACATCAATTTAAAACTGATTATAACAACTTAGCTTGTGCCTGTAAGGCCTTGGCTGAACACAAGTTGTATCACTTTAACTATACCAGGATAACTACATCCACACTCAGGGTTGTAGTGGTTTGCCTATATTAGTAAAAAATTACATCCCTACTGATTGTAGCTCAAGCCTACCTTGGTTCAAACCCACCAATCCTACCCCTTCTAGACAGTTAAATTGATTTAAGACATGCAAATTGATTTATCTTAAGGGCTGGTCCACCCTTAAAATCTTACTGAAAAGCTCCTCTTCCAATACAGCAAAAACTAGACCAGAACAAGGTGCCTTTATACTGATATAACTGCATTTCCACTAGGGGAATGGTACTGTTTAACTCTCCTGGTAGAGTTAAAGCTGTACAACTTTTTAGTGTAGACAAGGTCTAAACTGAGTACAAACTGACTTAAACTAAGATGATTTAAGACACTTAAACTGATTTAAGAGCATCTCTACACAGTTTTATCATCTGCTCACTGCAGGAACTGACGCTAGTTCATCACACCATATTCTGAAGCCCTTTGCCCCCTCTAGAGAGTCAAGGACAATGGGTATTCCACCACTTCCTTTGGCAGGCTATTCCATAATCTATTAGATCCTGAGGTTTTCCTGACATTCAGCCTGTTTTCTTTTTCACTTTTCATCCTAGTTACATAAACCTCTTCTATCACCATAAACAATTATTTTCCCTTCTTGGGGTGAAATCCTGGGCCCATTGAAATTTATATGGCAAAACGTCCATTGACTTCAATAGGGCCATGATTTCACCCTTAGTGTTTATCTTTCTAATAGTGATAAATAGTTGTGATTACAAAGATTTACTACTCTTGGTGGTTGTTTAGCCAAGCTGCACATATCTAGCTGTTTTAATCTTTTTCCTAAATCAGTCCCATCTATTAATAGGCTATAGAAACAGAAGTGTCTCTAACAGACACGGCGAAGGGTCCTGTGGCACCTCCTAGACTAACAGAGGTATTGGAGCATGAGCTTTCGTGGATGAATACCCATTTCGGTGGATGCAAGCAGTGGAACGTTGTCTAAAGTTTCTCTTAGGACATAGGTGGTTCTCTAAGGATACAGTATAGAATCATGTGTACACACAAGTGTTTGTATATTGGATATGCATTAACTGAATGGACAGTAGGAGCTAGTTTGAAGGAGGAAAAAAATAGTGGTGGTTGGTGATACCTGAATGTGTGAAGACAAAACTACAGTGGGGGAAAAAAGTATCAAGCACTAGGTAAAGATCAAAAGGTATCTGACTCAGAAAAGATCCCCATCCTGTTTTGAGAAGCCTCCACTGGTCCGTCCCCCCTACCCCCCTGTGGTCTGGAGCTACAAAGAGAAGCAGTAATAAGGAGCCTCCGCTCTTATCATGAAATCTGCACCCAAATGCGTGATTCACACATTCTCCACAGCCTGCCTCTCCCTTTTTTTTTTTTAAATTATCTCGCCTGGTAATCTTTGAGCCAGTAGAGGGCACAATTACTTTACTATCCAGTGCTTTAATTTCGCTACTAAAGCAGAGGGCGCAGCGAGCAGGCGTGAGAATCCTTTTTGCAGCCAAAGCCAGGAGTACTGCAGTACTGAGTCGCTGGCTAAGGATGTGCATTTCCTGCAGCGAACCAGAGGTTTCTAATTTTTTTTTTTTTTTTTTGCAAGCGATAAGTGTAGCAGTTACACGTCACGATAACTGCATTTTGTCAAATAGGCATGACAGCACTTTCCTCCCGAATTGCTTCCCCGCGGTTTGCTTGTGGGTGCATGGGAGGTAAAAGAAAGTTTGTTAATAAAACGCAGGGGAAGCAGCTTAATCTGAGCACCAGGGGAAGGACCCGGCTGGGCTGACCCTTGGAAGCCAGCTGCATTTTAAAGTGGTGTAAATCACTCTCAGGCATTTGGTTTCTCTCCCTGATTGGCTTTAAAAGGAGACAAAACAGGAGAGAAAAAGCCTAACTAGGTAAACCTGTGAAACAGGGTGGGGTGGCAAGTGTGAAATAAATGGCATGTTGGAAATCCCAGGAGTCTGGATTAACTGGGCACTTAGAGTATCAGTAGCAAAGAATAAAGGAGCCGAGAGCAGGCGGGGATGTTTGCGTGGTAGAGGAAGGAAAGAGTTAACGCTTTCCCCTCCCTTTACCTGGGAGATGAACCTGGCGAAGCCGCCCGTCTGCTGGGATAAGGGTAGGCTGAGCCTGGATCCCTTCCCCTCTTTGCAATCTCCACTGAGAGAGTTTTGCACCTGAGTATCATTTGGGCGGATCCAGCTGGTTTATTAAACGCCCAGTATATTTTTCCAAGGGGGTGGGGGAGATAAATTTAAATAAAAAAGGACAGAGGCGCGGGGGGAGGGGAACCAGATTGCAGCAGCTATGGGGGGGGGGGGGCAAAACCAATTGCCTCTGCTTGGGTTTGCTCCGTCTAGTAACCTCTCTCGGCATGAAGTGCTTGTCCACCTCCCCCCGCCAAAGCCGGTAACCTCCTGCTTTTTTTAACCCTTCTTTGCATGAGCTGGGAGATGCATGCAGGGGAAGGGATAACAACCTGGGGCGACGTGCTAGAGCTACCCGGGCAATAAATGCGCCTTCTGCTCGGATAACATTTGAACAGTTTCCCCCCTTTACGTTTTCCTCTCTGCTTCACTGGCTTTTGCACCAGCCCCTTTTCTAGTTGCCCTGCAACGCTGCTTTCAAGGCGCACCTGAGGAGCGACTCCTTCCAAACATTCGCAGCCTTTGTTTAACAAGGCGGCGAAATGGCAGGAGCCGGCTCGCGCCTCGGAGATGAAAGCTGGGGAGGTGTTAGGCGACGCCGGCTTGCAAAATAAATAAAAAAAAAAACCAGAAATAAACATCGCTCCAGCCCCATGAGCGCGGCGGCGAAGACGGTCCCCAAGTGAGCTGCATTGCACGAGGATTTTCTGTTGCACGGGGGGGAAAGGAGGCCGGGGACGTGGCCGGGTGTGCAAGAGCAATTGCAGCGACCACGGTAATTCATCTCTCGTGCGTTTACTATGTTTACTTCCGTTTCTCTTGCTTCTAGTAGCGCCTGTTGTGGTACAACGCAGCCTGTCCCCCAAGTCCCTTTCCCTGCTAGTACTACTAGCTGCTCCCCCTCTTCGCTTTACACACACGGCTGCTGCGGAGAGGCAGGCAAAAAATAGTCCCCGTAATGCGTCAATCCCACCCCTCGCGCACTAAGCCCACCCCGTCCGTAGCCTTCTCGCTTTGGCGGGAAAAGGCGTAGCCCTGTATAAAAGCGCCCGTGCAGGGAGCCTGCCTGCTCTTTGCAGTGGCGAGAGGGAGGGCGACGGGCTCGTACAGTAGCAGCTGCGGCGCCGCCTCCCAGTTAAGCGCCCCCTCCCCTCCCGCGCCGGCCGGCCGGCCCTTTAAAGCGGAGCGAGCGAACTTCCGACTGCCCCCGGACACGGCGGCGCTGCCTTGGGACTTACAATTCCGTGCGCGAGGGGCTGGTGCGGAAAGCCGCCGGGAAAGGCGCTTCCCCCCCCCCCCCCCCTCCTCCCTGCTGCTTTTGTGGGATAATTATTGCGGGACTGTTTTGTTTTTTTTTTCCCCCGTCTTTAATCCGTCCCCCCGCTGCGTTTCCCAGCCGGCGCATCGGAGGAACCGGTGAGTTTGCAAAGACGCGTTGGCCCCTTTTGTTGGCCGGGTTCTCCACCGCGGGGAGAGGGTCTGCCCCTGTGTTCGCACCCTTTGGGGTGCTCCTTGAGGGGCGGGCTGGGTGACCCCTTGGGAAAGCGCTGAGCCCGCGGCGCGGCTTAGCTGGGAAGTGTGTGTAGACGCAGCGACACAAGGTGTGTAGCAGCAGCTGCAGCACGGGCGGCCTGTGTGTGTAACGCGCGCTCTGCCTCCTTCATTGCACCGGGGGCTTTAAATGGGGCTTTTCCCCTGGCACGTCAGTGTCCCCCCCGGCGGGGGTGCCCCGAAGTCTGGGTTTGTAACCCGTGTCCCGGTTGGGTGCTGGGCACGCGGACAGCAGAGTTTGCCTTGGTGTCCCCCTGCTCCTTTGCAGTCCAGGGGGAGCGAGGCTTGGGTAGGTGGGGAGCTGCCTGTCCTGGAAGCCGCTCCGCGGCTGGAAGGATTCGCTCCGCTCTTTCCCCAGTTGCTGGCTCCGGCTCTTGACCTGCCGGGGAAGTGGGGGGTGGTGCTGGGCAGAGGGGTCCCTGGCCGGGCGCTGGCTCACTGACACTGCTCCCCAGCTGAGCTGGGGGGACACGGGAGCGGACCAGGAGCCGGCTCCCGCAGAAGGGACGGAGCGGAGCCAGCCAAGACCCGGGGCCGGGAGGGTAGGAGAAGGGGCGGGGAGGAGCGGAGCCAGAGGGAACTGGAGGCGGGCGGCGGCGCAGGGGAGAGAATCCCGGGGAGCCCCTACCGCTGGGGGGGGCGAGTGCGCAGCGGTGGCCGACTCTCTTAAGGTGGTTCCGGCTCTAAGGAGGCGCCGCAGCCGCAGCGCCCGCTGTCCAGCCCGGCGCACTGCGGGTGCGGGCGGACGGGTCTCTCGCTCCCCGTTGTGCACCGGGGCGAACTGCGGGCTTGTAGCATGCCCCGTGTGTCCTCTATTGAGTGGGGGGGGTTCGGTGGTTGCAGCCCACTCCTGCGCCTTGTTGGGGGGGGGGACCCCTTCTCCGCTGGGGTGTCTCCCCCGTGTTGCGGTGGGGGGGGGCTACACCCCGTTTATTGGGGTCTCCTTGCGGGGGTGGGGGCTGCACCCCGTGTTCGCACCGTTTGTGAGGGGAGCGGCACCCCGTGTTGCACGGTGAGGGGGGGGCTGCACCCCGTTGTTACCCCCGCGGCGCCCTGACCCGTGTCCCCTCCTCCTCCTCCTCCCTTGGCCCGCAGGCACCAGCCGCCGCCGCGATGCCGCTGACCTCGACCCTCCCCAGCAAGAACTACGATTACGACTACGACTCGGTGCAGCCCTACTTCTACTTCGAGGACGAGGAGGAGAACTTCTACCTGGCGGCGCAGCAGCGGGGCAGCGAGCTCCAGCCGCCCGCCCCCTCCGAGGACATCTGGAAGAAGTTCGAGCTGCTGCCCACGCCGCCCCTCTCGCCCAGCCGCCGCTCCAGCCTGGCCGCCGCCTACTTCCCCTCCACCGCCGACCGGCTGGAGATGGTGACCGAGCTGCTGGGGGGGGACATGGTGAACCAGAGCTTCATCTGCGACCCGGACGACGAGTCCTTCGTGAAATCCATCATCATCCAGGACTGCATGTGGAGCGGCTTCTCCGCCGCCGCCAAGCTGGAGAAGGTGGTGTCCGAGAAGCTGGCCTCCTACCAGGCGGCCCGCAGGGAGGGGGGCTCCGGCTCCCGGCTCTGCCCGCCGCCGCCGCCGCCCTCGCAGCCGCCCAGCCTGGCCCCCTCCCCGGCCTCCGCCAGTACCTACCTGCACGACCTGGGCGCCGCCGCCTCCGACTGCATAGACCCCTCCGTGGTCTTCCCCTACCCGCTCAGTGACCGCTCCTCCAAGCCCGGCTCCCCCAGCTCCAGCCCGGCTTCCCTGCTGGGCGATGACACCCCGCCCACCACCAGCAGCGACTCGGGTGAGTATCAACCCGCCCTTCTTCTCTCAGCAGACTGGGGGGCTTCCCTGGGGAGATCGGCAGGGGCACAGCCCGGCTGCGCCTGGCCTGTTGGGGAGTCAGACAGGAAGGTAACTGGCCCTGCCAGGGAAGACACCAGGGACTTCCCCTGCCAGGCCCTTTATGGCTCCAGCTTCCCGTTCAGATAACTTATCAAACAACGCTTGCCGGGCCCATGGTAAGCGCTGAGCAATAGCTGCTCCCTCTGTGCGTGTTGGGGTGCACTTTTGTGGCCCCTCCCTCCCCCCCTTTGTATACCACTTTAAAAGTTAACCACTCTATGTACCGAGATAACAATCTTCCTGGGCTCTGTTGGGTTGCCTTGTAATTTGCTCAGGGTGAATACTTGGAAGATTTAAAACATGAAGGGCTTGGGCAGGAGACACAGTTGGGTTTCCTGCTGAAACTGGTGTGTGTAACTCCGCCCACCCTAAGGAGTTCAGTCCCCCTATTGCATGTGCTTTTTTTAAATGCCACGTTAGCAAGGCACGCTGAGAGGCTCCACGCGAATTAAATTTCCTGGGAAACCGGCCCATTGGGGTGAGGGGGGAGAGAGGGAGGGAGGTGTTAACTTTCATAACAGGCTCTGAGTCATTCCCCAAAGCTAGGATCTTATCCAATTGAATCTGCCCTCCAGTGACATTCATGGGATGGGATGGGAAGGGAAGTGCTAGTGAAAGTAGTTGAAGTAAATGGGTCTGGGAAAGCGCTTTTTTTTTTTTTTTTTTTTTTTTTTTTTTTTTCCTTTTTCTTTTTCCCCTGAGTTATCCATGAATATTGGGGGAGGGGGGCAAAAGAGCTTCTGAAAGTGCCCCTAAAAATATACAAGTGTTAAGTAAGCTTTGCTTTTGGGTCTTGCCAAAGACTCCGTAAATATTTAAGGATGGCTTCCATGATTTGGTGGGGGAGATTAATTTTTGCTGGGGGAGGGCAGTAACGCTGTAACATCTGCTGTCAGCATTCAACTTCCCTGCTGTCTGTTCAGAATTACGTAACTTTTGCTATCTGGGAGGCAGGGTTTGGCAGTCTGGGATGCAGAGTTAAGAATTACAAAAGAGGAGTCTGTTCTTTTAACAGTACTTATGTTGAATGTTGGATTTCTCAGAGAAAACATTTTTCAGGGAAGTGCAGGTTTTAGAAGCAGATTACAATTTATTTACTTTTTTTAAATGCCACCTTGTTCTCCATTATATAACAAGGAACACTTACAAACTGTTTTTAAAATGTCCATACAAGTTGACTTACAACAGGGATGTTTTTTCTTCCAGAAGAAGAACCAGAGGATGATGAGGAAGAAATTGATGTTGTGACAACAAGTGAATCCGAATCAATCACACAACCAACAGAAGAGCACAGTAAGCCACACCACAGCCCACTAGTTCTTAAGCGATGTCATGTCCCTATCCATCAGCACAATTATGCTGCTCCTCCCTCCACCAAACTTGAGTATCCTTCAGCAAAAAGGATAAAGTTGGACAATGGCAGAGTTCTCAAACAAATCAGTAATAACCGAAAGTGCTCAAGTCCCCGCACATCAGACACAGAAGAAAACGACAAGAGGCGAACACACAACGTCTTGGAGCGCCAAAGGAGAAATGAGCTGAAGTTGAGTTTCTTTGCTTTGCGTGACCAAATACCTGAGGTAGCCAACAATGAAAAGGCACCCAAAGTTGTCATTCTTAAAAAAGCCACAGAATATGTTCTTTCTATTCAAACAGATGAACACAGACTGATTGCGGAGAAAGAACAGTTGAGGAAGCGGCGAGAACAGTTGAAACACAAACTTGAGCAGCTAAGGAACTCTTGTGCATAGATTAGAATAATCTAATCCAGACTGAAATAAAATATTAATATTTCTAATCTTACTCATGAACTATGCCAGTTCATAAAGTATGGAACCATTGCAATTGCATGCCGTGCAAAATAACTCGAGACTACACAACCTTGGCTGGATCTTGGAAAGATTTAGCCATAACCTCAAAACTGCCTCATAATTAATACTTTGGGCATAAGGACAGATGGGACTTTTCTTCATGCTTGGGGATGAACTTTTCAATTTTGTTCTTTGACAATTTTGTATTTAAGTCATTTTTCTTAAGACAATTCCAAAAAGTTGTCCTCAAATTGCTGTATATATTTACATACCTTATTCCTATGTACATACTTTTAATAAAATCTTTATAGAAAAATGTGCAACATTGATACTCAGCAGTTGTGGCAACTGGGTTTATACTTCTGTGCCAGAACATTTCACCATTTTGTGGGTTTTATTTAAATAAATTTTCTTTTAAAAATTGATTTTTATTTTGTTTTTAGATAAATATTTGCCCAAAATATAATTTAGTTAAACTATGTGTAAAGACTTTTTGCTGCTGCTTCCAGTATTGTCCTCTCCAGCTCACAGATTCAATGTCCTTGTAATAATGCTAGTAATCTGACATAACTCAAGGGTAAATTAAGATTGTAAAATTTGAATTATTTTTGTCTTAAATAAACTACATTTGGGGAAGTTGCCATATTAACAGTCTTATAGATAACAGTTGTCTACATGCAAGGTTTTTAACCTTGCCTCATCAAATGACTAGACCACTGCTTTTAGTGTTTGTTTAGCCTCCTGGTCCAGCTGTTGCCCTTTTCAGTATATCAAAAATGAGTTATGATGGTGGCTTTATATTAAGGACTAAACTAAGACTGTCTACACTTAATGGTAGCAGCACTTCAGTATAGACACTTACTGTAACCAGGGGAGGGGTTCTCAAATTGCTGTGGTAAATCCACCTCCCCAAAAAGGCTGTAGATAGGTCAACCAAGATGTTGACCCAATGCTGCCTACAGAGGGACGTGGGTCATTTTAACTATGCCAGTTGTGGGTGTGGCTTTGTCATACCACTAAGGGCTGGTCCACACTTCGGGGGGGACCGATCTAAGATACGCAACTTCAGCTACGTGAATAACGTAGCTGAAGTTGAATATCTTAGATCGATTTTAAAAGGTACTACTGGTCCGCACGGCAGCAGGCAGGCTCCCCTGTCGACTCCACTTACTCCTCGTGCGGAGCTGGAGTTCCAGAGTCGACGGGGAGCAGTTCTGGGATCGATTTATTGCATCTAGATGAGACGTGATAAATCAATCCCAGAACATTGATCGCTACCTGCCAAATCGGGCGGGTAGTGTGAATGTAGCCTTCGGGACATAGCTGGGTCCATAATTTTCCTAGTGTAGACTGGACCTGAACTGATGCACTTTTGCACCAGCCAGTCCAGCAGCTGGGTGGGCTTTTCTGTTCATTCCAAGCCATTAAGCTGTTGTTAATAACTCCAGAGCTAAATAGTAGGACAGGATTTACTATGCATTTTCATTTTGCACTAAAGACTGGAATTCATTATATATTCATCTTCCAATAGTAGAGGGTACTAGTGTAAACTCTACTACTGCTTCCTGTGTTTATCACAAAAGTGGTGGAGCCAAAACAAAATTAAGGAATACAACATGGTAAAAAACACATGAAAATACTTTTGTCTACTTTGAAGGTTGTGGTTTTGAAACGAACATTTCTAGTTCTGTTATACATAGCAAATAATGTTTTAGTTCTACTGTCTGTAAGAACGGAGCAGAAAAAAAATCAAAAAACTCTTCCAAGAACAAAAAACAATTTTACTGACACATAACCAAACGACACTAATTATGCCTTCATTTACCTACTCTACAAATTACATTAAAGAAAGAAAACACTAATTTCTTAACTGCAGATTAAATCTCTGACTGAATCTGACCCAACAGTTTAACTGTCTTGTCACATGACCTCTGCAATCAGGAATTTACTCAAATTATTGTTTTTGCCTCAGCATTGGAGAAAGTCCCCATGTGTGTAACAAGATAGACAACCCCTCTCCCTAAACTTTTTTGGTTCATGCCCCCTTTATCCCTGTGCCCCCCTGGGAGCAGGGCAGTGGCTACTGGGGATGTGCACATGGTAAAGGGGCTGCAGCTGGGGCCGGGAGCAGGGCCATGGTTAGGGGCTGGGGCCAAAGTGGAGCAGGGCTGGGTGGTGCTTCCTCCACAGCTGGCCCAGGCCCTGCTGTGCCCCCCAGAACATTCCTCTGTGTTCCTTTAGGGAGGGCATGCCCCACCCTTTGGGGACCTCTGCTTTAGAAGTATGTTTTAAAGTGGCAATCCTTTTCCCCTTTTTGCTGCCTGTGTGCTGAAACAGCCGGAGTCAATCCAAGAAACAAATTAGACACTGGATTGAGGAGAGGGGAATTATTTTTTTTAATGAAAGCCTGTCTCTGATCATCCTGTATTTATGAAAAGAGCATTTCAGAAGCATTGGTCTGAAATTTGCAGTGCAGTTGTAGCCCAGGTCGGTTCCACGATACTAGAGAGTGAAGGTGGGTGAGCTGTAACTCTGGCTCAAAAGCTTGGCGCTCTCTCACCAACAGAATTTGGTCCAATACCTCACCCATCTTGTCTTTCTAATTTACAATGCTAACATTTATTAGACTTAAACGCACCTGTAACAAACAAGGTTTGATTGCTGGATATTAGAGCAAATAACCTCTGCTAGACAAGATACCTCATGTATCTCCCATTGTTTTCTGACATTCTAACATTTTTCATCAACCATCCTGTAAGGTTGGGTTGTGATTGGACAAATCATATTTCATTTCTACATTGCCATAAATATTAATTTTTGTAAAGTTAAATAAATGGAGATATGCCAATCTCCTAGAACTGGAACGACCTGAAAGGTCATCAAGTCCAGTCCCCTGCCTTCACTAGCAGGACTAAGTACTGTCCCCTGACAGATTTTTGCCCCAGATCCCTAAGTGGCCCCCTCAAGGATTGAACTCACAACCCTGGGTTTAGCAGGCCAATGCTCAAACCACTGAGCTATCCCTCCCCCCAAGTTGACAAGGTCCTTGCTCTGAAGCACTTACAATAAAAGTTATTGTAGCACACTGCCTACAGGTGTGCTGTCTGGGATTTCCAGGGGAGCCTATGGGAGTTAGGTACCGCATATCCCATTGAATTTCTACAGGTGTTAGGTGCTTAGGATCCTTTGAAAAATATTAGTCTTTGTTAAACTTGTCTGGATCCCTCCTTGTAAGTTTCTAAAATGGCCTGCAGTCACTTTTTTGAGGATGTGACATGAGCAAGTTAGATAGTAGTGAACATGAGACCATGAAATGAAACTTGAGTTTTTCTATCATGGCAGAACCATAAGTAGGGTGCTTTCCACTATCTGTGACTCTTAGAACAGTTTCTACATTCATAAAGCACTCATTGGGGGAGGTAGCTTAGTTAACTTTAGAAGAGTATGTATTTAATAGCCATTTTCTCTCCTTTTCTGCCCTGCATTATTTCTGGGTTCCAGTAATGATTTGCACAGCATCTGTTGTCCAACAATTTCAAAATGCTTTTCAAATCAGTTATGTTAGCCTACACACTTTAGAGATGGATACATAGATAAAGCACATATTCATCCAGCAGAGAAGTGGCAGAGCTGTGGATTTTGGCTCTAGGTCACCTGCACTAACAACATTCCTTTTATCGCCTTTGTTCCCATTAATAAAATCAAGATGCAGAGACTAGCTAGCAAAGTACCTCTTACATATAGCCTTCCTAAAACCATGGGAAATATTTGGGAGATAGTGGTCCTTGCTTTAGCTACAGACATGAAGGTTCCCAACCTTTTAATAAATTGGATTTTTTTTTCTTTACTCATTTTCTGTGCTAATCTTCACTAGGGCCATGTGCTGACCCACTGCCAGAACAGTAAAACAGATCTTTATCATACTCCAACTCGACCTTTTCATCTGCTTTAGGAGATCCCAGGGATTTATGGGTGTTTCTTTGTTTTAAAATGATTGTATCTAAATACCATAGCAAAAAGTGGGTTAAAAATAGTACCTGAGGTCAAGAAAAAACTTAAAGTTGTCATAAAATCGTTGCTGTAGCAAAGAAGAGGTTGCTTCCGCTTCTATAGTTCATGTGACAGGTTGGGACTAAACGAGATATCCCAAAGGAGTTTTTGGGTTGGATTCAGCTAGTGATGCATTAGAATCATAGAATCATAGGGTTAGAAGGAACTGCAAGGGTCATCTAGTCTGACCCCCTGCCAAGATGCAAGATATGCATTGTATATAGAGAAGGAAGTGTTAGTGTCTGCTGCTGGTTTTGGAGCAATTAAGGTTGATAAGCTTGTAAAAGAAGGCACTGGGTCTTGAAACGTAATAAGCTTTCACACTGCTTGCCAAACAGCTGTACCATAACAATGTTTAAAATACAAGCAGCATTTTTATCTCCATCTCTCTTCTCTTTCAGTTCTACCTGAGCATTCAAACAATATCTGCTGCAAAAGCATGAAGCAGCAAATTGTGCTAAATTGTGGTAAAAAATCTAGGTGGGACTCAAAAATAGTCCTTAATAGTGAGAATAAATTTGCCTGCATGACACACTTTGGTAATTAAAATGTAACAACATGGGGTTTTAGTATTCCATCATTTCTTTCTCTAGCATGTCATTTCTGTCCAGCCAACTAATTTTAGGACACATGGTTAGGATATTCAAAAGCACTGAGTATTGATCTAATTCTGTGCCCATTTAAGTCAATGGCAGTTCACCCATGCCTTCAATTGAAACAGAGTTGGGCCAACACTGAGCACTTTGGAAAATCTCATTGTGTATGAATGTAGAGATCGTTCACCAACCACCAAAGTAGCCATTCGCATGGTGGTGGACCATGGCAGCCAATAATGTTCCATTACAGCTTGGGGGATGGACATGAAGAATAATGCATCCAATTTACATTAAAGGGAGAATTGGAGGTAGGCAGACCTCCAATTCAGTGGAATCACCCTACACTGGAATTAAGATAGAACACTGAAGTTAACTCACCAATTTAACTCACCCTGGGATTTTTAATTACCATGCGTATCCAGAGCTTAGGTTATACATCTCATCAGAAAGACAGCACCTTCAGTGTCCACTCAGTGCCTCCTAAAACCATGCTGCAGCATGGATTCAGGAGTGAGTCTGAACGAAAAACACCACTTACTGAAACAACAACACTTACTTTCCCTTTGAGGTTTACTCGCAGACCAGGCCTAAACCTGCTTAGCTCAAGATATCTGGAAAGATCAGAAAATGAGTTAGTCAGGCTGCAGGCTTTGGTATTATACTCATGCAAAGTAAATGTAAGTATTTTGTCATTAAAGTATGGTGGTTGACTGAAAAGAGACAATATAAAAATGGCATTAAATGTATTGTAAATAATAAATATAAGAAAAGGGTCAGAGTTATCTTTCATCCAAATGAGAACATGGATTGGGTGAGACTTTGGCCAGAGTCGATCAATGCTGCTCCCTGTATGGAGTCGCTACTAAGTGATGTTAAGGTCTGTTTCACCCTCCCATACAGGAGCCAAGCATGCAGCCTCTTCAGTGTGCCCAGCCTCTGCCATGCTGGGAAGTCAGACTGATGCAAAGTTGATTTTAGTGGCAAAATAAAGATGTATCCAACTTCATCATTAAGTGCTGTATTTGAACAGTGGGTGTGTGGAGTGGCCTGTTGCCAGCTTTTGGAATCCCACACCTGGTATCCCAAAGTTATTTATATGTAGCTATCAAATCATTCTGGTCTTAGATCACCTTCTGTATTATGGAACACAAGCTGAAACTAGCGTCTGTGTTTGCTCCCAGTGCTCCTCAGTACAGACTAGAACCTGTGCCCACCAAATTTAATGGCAAAATTTCCACTAACTTCCATGGCTAAGGAGCAGACTTTTCATCATCCAGCCACTGCTTTGAATTGTACATACACACTGTAAAACTATCTCTTCCTTACGGATCTGGGAGAAAAAGCTAGGTCATGAAGTATAATACTGTTGACATTTTGTCCATCTGAGTTTCAATGCAAAATCTTCCCACTGTTTGCATTTTGTTTTTAATTCACCTTTCCCCACACCGGTCATGATTTCTCCACACCGTCATTGTTTAGCCATGGTGGCATTTTTTTGGTCCTCTTACTGCTTTTTTTTTTTTTACATTATTATTTGGGGTGCACATTTAGTCTTATGGCATTTATAAAATGTCTCCATGCAGATTGTAAGCATTTCACTCTTGTGAGAGTTCCTTTTAATTTCTGTTTAACTAGCTTCCTCATTTTTGTGCAGTTCCCTTTTTTGAAGTTAAATGCTACTATGGGGGGTTTCTTTGGTATTCCCGCCCCTCACAACCCCCCCCACCCCCCAGCCACATACACACACACACACCCCAGGATATTAAATTTAATTATATTATGGTAACTACTACTGAGCGAGTCAGCTATAATTACCTCTTGGACCAGATTCTGTGCTTCACTTGGGATTAAATGAAGAACCGCGTTCCCCCTTGTGGGTTTCAGGACTAGCTGCTCCAAGAAGCAGTCATTAATGGGGTCTAGCAATTTTATCTCTGCATCCCATCCTGAGGTGACATGTACCCAGTCAATAAGGGAATAGTTGAAATCCTCCGTTGTTATTGAGTTTTCTGTTTTTGTAGCCTCTTTAATATATCCCTGAGCATTTCACAATCACCATCACCATCCTGGCCAAGTGGTTGGTAGTATATTCCTACTGCTATAGCCTTATTATTCAAGCATGGAATTTCTATCCATAGAGAGTCTATGGCACAGTTGGATTCACTTAAGATTTTTCCTATATTTGTCATTCCTATAGATTTTGTATTCTGGTATTACTGTGTCCCATTGATTATTATCATCCCACCAAGTTTCTGTGATGCCTATATATCAATATCCCCATAAAATACCAGGCACTCAAGTTCACCCATCTTAGTATTTAGACTTCTAACTTTTGTATACAAGCACTTACAAAATTTGTCACTATTTAGTTGTCTGCCTTCATGTGACTGGGTTTTTTTTCAGTTTCTACTTGTAATTTATCAGCTTCTGTCCTCTCTGCTTTACTAGGATATAGAATATCCCCTTTAACAAATCCTCTCCTAAGGGATGTCTCTGTTCAAACTGTGTGCTCCTCTGCACCTGTCAGCTTTTCTCCAGCTCTTAGTTTAAAAACTCTTCTACGACCTTGTTAATTTTACATGCCAGCAATCTGGTTCCATTTTGGTTTAGGTGGAGCCTTCCCTTCCTGTATAGGCTCCTCCTTTCCCAAAAGTTTCCTCACTTTCTAGTTAACCTAAATCCCTCCTCTGACCACCATCATCTATCTCTTCCATGCATTGAGATCCTGCCATTCTTCCTGTCTAACTGGCCATGCACATGGAACCAGAAGCCTTTCAGAAAATGCTACCATGGAGGTCCTGGACTTTAATCTCTTGCATAGCAGCCTAAATTTGGAGTCCAGGCCCTCTCTCCTACCTTTCCCTATGTCATTGGTACCTACATGTACCATGACCATCGGCTCCTCCCCAGCAATGCTGGGCAAGGGGTTTCTCTCACAAAACCAAGTATAATTTCTAGCTAAAACTTCACTGTCCCAATTATGTGGAATTATGATTTCCCTGTAGGATCAAAAAGAAAAA
Organism: Macrochelys suwanniensis; assembly: GCA_033296515.1. Classification (NCBI taxonomy): domain Eukaryota; kingdom Metazoa; phylum Chordata; order Testudines; family Chelydridae; genus Macrochelys; species Macrochelys suwanniensis. The sequence continues at coordinate 242,705,526 of CM065776.1, forward strand.
AAGGATTAGGTGCTATGACTGAAGAGGTTTTAAAATATAAGCTTTAAAAATGGAGCAATCTCACTGGATAATAAAGAGTTTCAAGCAATGAAATTAATACAACACAATTCCCTGCTTGGAACTAATTAGCCCCATCGGCTTCCTTCTTGTTAATATACCCATTATGAAAGAGGACCGAAATAGCAGTCAGAAAAAAATCTTCTAGGTGTTATACTTTATACAGCCATTGTGAAGGCTCTGGGGTTTGAGTAACCAAAGCCACATGGCTACTACAGGCTCTTTCACTGAATGGAGGTTAAAGAGAGAAAGTTGTGTGATGTGTTACTCTGGCCTGGTCTACACCTAAAACTGAAAAATTTCATGCTCTGTGTGATATGGTTAGATCGATCTAACCCCCAATGTAGAGGCAGCTAGGTTGACACAAGGATTCTTCTGTTGACCTAGCTACCGCCTCTCGGAGAGGTGGATTTACTACCATGACAGAAAGCCCCTTCTGTTACTGCAGTGTCTACACTAGAGCAGTATAGCTGCAGTGCTGTAGATGTACTGCTGAAGCACTTGTAATGTAGACATAGCCTCAGTCTAAGGCCCCAATCCTGCAATCACAGCTCTGTGGGAGCTCCCTTGTGTCTATGCAAGACCCAGTTATAATGTAGTCCCTTGTTTTGCAGCATGGCTTACTCAGTGGGGCTACAGGCATGTGCAAGGGTCTGTTTGTGTGGTTCCAATTGCAGGAGCAGGATCTATGCTACTTCCTCAGCCACACTATTTCCCATTATTTTCCTGTCTACCTTTTTCCTTGATGGTTCTAGTCTCTATATTTTTCACTGGTATTTATCCCACAAATATAAAGTAGAAAAACCCAATACACTGTATATACATACAACCTGACTTCTCCAAAGCAATGACGTCTAGCAAGCATGAGACAACAACATAGGTGAGAGGATTATTCCAGGAGTGGGTGGGTGAGATTCTGTGGCCTGCATTGTGCAGGAGGTCAGACTAGATGATCATAATGGTCCCTTCTGACCTTAAAGTCTCTGAGTCTATAAGCATGCTTTTGGAAAGACAGTCTCGCCGTATTTAAAATAAGAAGATCAGACAGGACAACACACTAGACAATATACGGAAGGGTTGAAGGGGCTGGAGTATATGAGAGATCTTTTCCATTCCTAATTTCTATGACTTTTATTTCATTTCACATTTTTTATCATTTTCTGCCACTGAGATGCTTTTGTTTTCACTTCAGCGGGGCTTCATTTTTAAATCAGGAGTAAAACAGTGTCCAGAGGATAAAGTAAGTAAATCAATTAATAATACAATAATACTTTGCATTTATCTAGCAAGGTGCTTAGCAAAGACTGTGCCCTGTCGTGCATTCCTTGCACATTCAAGGCTCCCACTGAAGTTTTCAGAATGGAGAGAGGTAAATAGTGGTGGCCCTCAAGGGTCTGTACTGGGAGCAGAGCTATTCAGCATATTCATAAATTATCTGGAAAAAGGGGTAAACGGTGACATGGCAAAATTTGCAGATGATACAAAACTACTCAAGATAGTGAAGCCCCAAGCAGACTGCGATGAGCTACAAAGGATCTCATAGAACTGGGTGACTGGGCAACAAAATGGCAGATGAAATTCAATATTGACATATGCAAAGTAATGCACATTGGAAAACATAATCCCAACTATACATATAAAATGATGGGGTCTAAATTAGCTGTTACCACTCAAGAAAGAGATCTTAAAGGCATTGTGGATAGTTCTCTGAAAACATCCACTCAATGTGCAGCAGCACTCAAAAAAGCTAACAGAATATTGGGAATCATTAAGAAAGGGATAGATAATGAGACAGAAAATATCATATTGCTTCTATATAAATCCATGGTCCACCCACATCTTGAATACTGCGTGCAGATGTGGTTGCCCCATCTCAAAAAAGATATATTGGAATTGGAAAAGGTTCAGAAAAGGGCAACAAAAAATATTAGGGATATGGAACAGCTACCATATGAGGAGAGATTAATAAGACTGGGACTTTTCAGCTTGGGAAAGAGACCACTAAGGGGGGATATGATAGAAGTCTATAAAATCATGACTGATGTAGAGAAAGTAGATAAGGAAGTGTTGTTTACTACTTCTCATAACACAAGAACTAGCGGTCACCAAATTAAATGAATAGGCAGCAGATTTAAAACAAACAAAACAAAGTATTTTTTCACACAACCGCACAGTCAACCTGTGGAACTCCTTGCCAGAGGATGTTGTGAAGATCAAGACTAACAAGGTTCAAAAAAGAACTAGATAAGTTCATGGAGAATAGGTCCATCCATGGCTATTATCCAGGATGGGCAGGGATGATGTCCCTAGCATCTGTTTGCCTGAAGCTGGGAATGGGTGACGGGGGATGGATCACTTGATGATTACCTGTTCTGTACATTCCGTCTGGGGCACCTGGCATTAGCCACTGCCAGAAGATAGGATACTGGGCTAGATGGACCTTTGGTTTGACCCAGTATGGCCGTTCTTATGTTCTTATAAAGATTCCAGAGCTGGATTCTGCAAGGTCTGAAGTGCAGTCACCCCTTCAGCTGTTAAACAGGACCCCACAATGCTACACTAGTTAAAACCCAGTGCTGAAAGAGCAAAAGCAATGTTTATTACCAAAATATTCTTTTTCTACTGTAATCAACTTTAATTTTGTTTACTACAAACGAATAAAAAATAACATCAGTTGCTAATTGTTATTTATTCATCATTTATTGACTATAGACATTGAGATTCATAATGGATTCAAAGACATAAAATCATATTATGTTGATAAATCACACTGTTTTATAATACGAATTCAGCCCTGAAAAATTCCTCTCATTTGAGGAGACTAATATTTTTCTTTGAGCACAAGTAAAACCCTATTAGGCTTTGTCATTATCATTAATCATTATGTTAAAGAGTGAGATAATATTATTGTATTGTGCCTAGATGGTACAGTACATTTTCAAGTCTGTTTTGAAAGGCTGTAATGAATATCTTATGAAAGGATTGTGAAATGAAATTGACAGCAAAATTATTTGTATGTGCAACGTATCGTGATTAAATTTCCCTCTCTGTAAAATTAGAATGTTATTGGAAAACATTTTCCCCCATATGCTTTTGAGAAAGAGGAAGAACTTTATGATTCACACACAGACCTTTGTAGATTAGGATGGAATTCTTCTATGTCTTCTTATAAGGGTTTCTGTATTTATCGGCACCCTAGATTTTATGACAGTATTCATGTGTTTGACTAGAGATGAAATTACCTATTCCAATTCTGCTTTCCTAAATCTATAATCTCAGTATTGTGTGTGACCCCCAGTCTTACCCCTGCAGAATGACAAATCAGCAAATATGCCCCAAAGCTTGAAACAAGTGCACTATGACCTGTTCAGCAGTAAGAGCAGAAGAACAAAGGGCTAGTTGACTTCATTGCGACTCTGCGCAGGTGCAAGGTATGCCGATGGAAAGCAGTTTGCAGCATCAGGGCTTTGGGAGGTTTTTTTAAATTATTATTGTTTTATCTCCTTTTCAGGCCAGCTCCTGCTCTCATTGAAGTCAATGGCCAAACTCCCATTCATTTTCCTGGGAGCAGAATAGAGTCCTAAATGTTAGAACCCTTTATGTCAGTTGATGGTTTTATCGCAATTATTTTGTGAACTTTTTTTCTATTGCTAGTGTCAGTCGGTCTTTGTTTTCTGTGATTCGCTCACCCAGGCTTCTTACTCCCTATTTATTTTGCTCTTGGTAAAGTATCCTTCAGTTTGTGACTTTTCTTATTTTGCTTCACATTGAGAATTAAATCCTGGCCTCACTGAAGCGAGGTGCAAAGCTCCCATTGACTTCAATAGGCATATAACATAAAGTTTATAATCTTTATTTAAATCTTTATCTTCACTTTACCTTAATTCATTTATTTTTGATAGCATTAGCTAGACTTCCCAGTTCATCTAGCATCCCAGAATTTATCTCCTCATCTCTTCTCAATGCGGGCTTTTTGATTCCTTTGGAAATGTTCTAACTGCCTATCTCCACTACAGATCCTTCTTTTAATCTGTGCATTGAAGCAGGAATTACTGGGTGAATGTGTATGGCCTGTGATTTGAGGCAGTCAGACTAGATGAGCATAATAGTCCCTTCTGGTCTTAACATCTATGAAATTTTCTAACTGGTTTTAAAACCAGCTCAGCTAAACCAATTTGAAACTACAGCTGGCTTGAGCTGTAGTGTGGACACAATTTTAAAAGGTTTAAGGTAGCCTGATGCATTTTTACTTAACTGGTTTCAAGGCCACCTTGGGATGGACATAGTTCTAAACTAGGGCCTTGTCTGCACTGGGGATTTTCCCTGGTTACAGCCAAGAGTGACCAGGCAATTATACAGCAGCTGTGGTACAAAACCCTAACATGTGTGGGCAAAGGCACTTTAATCCATAATTTGCACCAGTGCAATTTACCTTGGTCTCAGGTAGAGATAGGCCTCACTGGTGCATATTTTTTTCCTGTCTACACAAAGGGTTTGCAGTGGGACTGCATTCATAGCTGGCCACCAGTGGTGCTATCCACAGTGTAGACAACAGCTGAGGCCTTGTCTACACACAAAAATTGTGCCACTTTCACCAAACTGGTGTATAACTAAAGCAGTATAACCCCTCTAGCATAGGCAAAGCTATATTGGTATGAAAAATACTTACCTGGGTATAGAATCATAGAATCTCAGGGTATAATTTATTCTTATATAGGAAAGGGAATAAGTGATACTGGTAGACATACACTTATACTGGTATAACTGTGTCCACACTAAAGAGTTGTACAAAATCCCACCCCTAATCACTAGACCAGGACAAAAACTGTATTTAGACCATGCCTAAGATTGAGGGTTTAGCTGCTGTTGGAGGTAGGCTGGTTTTTTTGTTTGTTTTTATGTTTAAATACAAAATGGCTCCATTCTCAAAGGCCCTGAGCACGTGCAGCTCCCATTACCTTCAATGGGATTTACAGCTGATCAGCACTTCAACTTAGTAGGCCAAACCCCCCTCCTCTTTGGCTTTGTTAGCTAAGGCAATAAGGGTTTCAGGCTGAAAATATCTGTATCCATGGGGAATGGATAGCTCAGGGGATTAGCAAAAAATGTACTACCTGCCGCTGTTCCCGGTATGTTTAAACTCTCTGGGCTGCTCAACCTTTCTGGGTAGAATTTTCAAAAGCTCCCAGATTTCAGTGGGAGCAGAGCTAGGCCAATGCTAAATGCTTTTGAAACTCCCAAACTATTGACTCCTGTGTTGTTGGAATGTGTGGCTCCACATCCTTAAAACATATCCATTCTGATTTCTGATCTGATTTGTCTCATCTCCATTCCTTTGAATGCATCACAACCATTAGGCACAAACTATTATAAACAGAGAAACAGCATGACTTTAACGTTGTGGTTCGAGAACAGAAATTAAATATTCCTTCTAGATTCTGAGGACAGAAAGTGGGTGCTGGGGAGAAGGCAATTAACAATGCAAAACATCTGTGAGGTGTCAGTTATCTGGAATTATGTCATATTTGTGCTGTGTTCTTTTTACAAAGCATCTTTTTTCCTACACATTACTGTTGAGATGATGCTATGCAGCGTGACATCAAAAAAAGCTTTCTTCCTTGCAGATGAAAGATCTTTTCCCAGAGCAGACTACAGCTTGCTTAGATGCATGGTTCAAAATGAGATGTTGATATTAACAAAGACTGATGATCAACATGAATGCACCGGCTGCCTAGCTTCTTTGCTGGAAGCTCAACAGAAATCCTAGCAAACCTTCAACAATTGTATTGTGTGTTGATTTTAGGATTAAAAGCTGTCTATGAAAGAGTGCACTGAAAAAATGTACTGAGAGTTTCCACTGAAGAAGCTAATTCGTAGTCTAGTCAAGTATCTGCATAACCATGTCTGTCATGGAAATTTGTAATCAACATACTGTTTAAATCACAGATCAATGCACACTGATTTCTGGCAAATCTAATTAGATCTGATGGGAAGAATGTGCTTGTATTTTTAGAATCTGCAGTTCTCATCTCATTACTTGTTATTTCTGTTTTGATTGGTTTAACGGTGATTAAGGGTCATGAATCATGATACAGTTTGCGACATCAGCTAGAATTATCTGAGTAATTTGCTCAGTCCTGTCTATAGTCCAATGCTGAGAGTAAGGAAACTGGGGCAGGAGGGAGTGGGCAAGACTCCTGGGGGTCTGATTCTCAGTTACACTGGTTTTATGTCAGTGGGCTCTATTCCTGATTTTGCTACTGTCTTGCCACTTGACCTGGGATAGACCCTTTATGTCTCTGTGCCTCATTTTACATCTCTGTATACTGGATATAATAATACTTGCCATCCTCATGGGGCACTGTAATAATTAATTAGTCACTGTTCTAACTAATGACTGTGAAGTGTTTCAGATCCTTGAAAGTAAGTTGATTTGTATGTACAAAACACTGTATTAATTATTAACATTTATTATATTGTGGGGAAGCAATATCAATATTTATATTTGTAGGTAAGTGCTGTGACTATTTTTATTACTATTATTTATTAAGTTGTATTACTGTAGAACTTAGCAGCCCCAGTCACGGATCAGGACCCCATTGTGCAAGAGGCTGTACCAACACAGAATAAAATGGCAATCCCCGTCCCAAAGTGCTTACAATCTAAGACAAGAGACAACAGATGGAGGCAGACAAATCGGGGAGTAAAAGAAAAAAATGCAAGTTTTGCAGGCATCACACCAAATGACAGTTTTAAGGAGGGCTTTGAAGGAGGATAATGAGCTAGTTTTGTGGATGTTTAAGGGGCGTTTCTCCCAAGTGTGAGGAGCAGCATGGGAGAAAGCATGAAGGTGCTTGTTTGGAAGTGGGCGATGGAGGCTGACATCATAGACCAATTGGAGGCAGGAGTGGACCTTTCAATACTGAGCGAGAGAAGGTGGTAAGTTGGGAATGACATTGAAAGTGAAGACAAGTAGCTTATGTTGATGCGATAGAGAAGAGGGAGCCAGTGGAAGTTGGTGCAAAGAGTGGGGTGACTTGGTCACAGCAACGGGCTAGGAAAATCTCTGCTGCAGCATTCTGAATTGATCCTTTATTATTTAAATCTGCAATTGGTACAATTATTTTTGCAATGTATTTGTCAGTGGTAGACCCCTTCTTTTTAAACAGAGTGGTTTAAATATGCACCCACTAAACATTATAGGCCAAGTCACAGCCCACCTTGCATGGCCATCCAAGGAAGTAAGGTGGCATAAGGCTCTTCCCTGTGGGCAACCCATCTCATGGGTAGTTGAGCCAGGAGGAGAGCAACTTCCTCAGAGCTGCTGTGTCCCCACTTGATGTGTATGAGAGGGAAGGGGCAAGGAGTGGGCAGGACATAGGCTCTGCCCCCAATGTGTTGGCCAGCATAGTTGTACCTGGTGCACGACATGCAGACTTGGTGCAGGGTATTACCACACCTCCCACCCCCGGAGCAAAGCAGAAAGCAGGAGACAAATTCTGAGAGTTATTATCTACCTCTCGCTCTGATACTGGCCAGCATCACAAGGGCCTGCCTTTGCTCGGGGCTTGTGACAAAGCCATAAGTTAGCTCAATATCAGCAAACTGTTATGGCAGTTCTAAAGTGGTCAGTGTTATTCTCTTTGGAAAAATAATGCACGGGAATGTTATATGTTTGTTACAGACAGTGAGATTAAATTAAATGAAGGATCATAGGGAGAGAGGGCATGGGGACACCACAATGGTTTATTGCCGGATTGGCTGTAAATTTGGCCCAACCTGTTTATTATGTTTAATGCAATCATGGATGCAAGAGAATGAATGACAAATTCAACACTTCTATCTTTGTGATTTAGGAACAGGAAAGGCAGGGTCCCTTCTAGCGCCAATGAAAGGAGAGGTAAAGCTTTTCCATTGTTTCTAGAGATTCCATGCTCTGATATAATATAGCAGGGCCGACTCTACCTTTTTTGCTGCCCCAAGCGGTGAAGCAAAGAAAAAACAAGCGGCTGCCGAAGTACTGCCGAAGAAGAAAAAAATTAAAAAGCTGCCGCCAAAGTGCCGCCGAAGAAGAAAGAATAAAAAAGCTGCCGCCAAAGTGCTGCCGAAGACGGAAGAATAAAAAAGCTGCCGCCAAAGTGCCGCCAAAGAAAAAAAATTTAAAAAAAACACCGGAGTGCCACCCCAAGAACGGCCGAAGTGCCGCCCCTTCTGATTTGCCGACCCAGGCACCAGCTTCCTTAATTGGTGCCTAGAGCCGGCCCTGTAATATAGGCCTATTGCCTCAATTAGTCAAGCATTGACACCATCTCCACTATAAGTATTTTCCTAGGAATCTAATACCCTAGCAACAGGATGTCAGAAAACAAAGGTGCTCTTTGTGCGGCCACAGCATTTAACCTGCTGTTTATATGTCATCTTCATCATAGGGCCCAAAGAACCAGATCTCTGTCCCCGACTGCAGTGTCATATCTCCTATTACTTCTCAGTCATTTCCTCATGGACGTCCCTCCAATATCTTAGGGTATCAATGTGACACTGCACCCCATATTCTTCACAGTGATATTATTATTATATGTTATAGCATAATTATGATGCATTTTATGCAAGGTAAGTCATGTGAGGTGTCATTGGAAAAGTTATGATTTGCTGAATATGATTATCCTATTTGTACTCATGTATCATTTTTGTATCTGATGTTATGAATATTGACTATGTATCTGTATTTCAAATATAGTTACACCTGGTTAACGCCCACTAGACAAGATGCTTTCGGTCTAGATAGTGGGTGGAGAAGGGCCTATTCGGGGCAATGGGCCATTAGGAAAAAAGAATAGGTCTTAAGAGAAGCTTATCTCCCACATGGGGAGCCTTCCTGTGAATGCTCGAAACAGCTTGTAAGTAATGGCTCTACAAGGACATGTGATCAGACCACCTGTATCTGGAGTCCATCTTGGGATGTCAGTGTTTTTCCACAGACTGGTCTGGGAACCAAACTTTGGAACAAAGGGGTCCCATCATATGCTAAAGCTATGTAAGGTGGGGAGTGACATCACCTGTGGTTCTTCACTCCCCGCATAAGAAGACTCCTGGAAACACCAGAGGAAAAAAGCCTGAACTGGGAGAAGTACTGGACCCAGAGTAAAGGGATTTCTAGCCTGTCAATGAAATACCTGGGGATTCCAACCTGTAAAACAAGTGCAGCTTGCCCCTTAAGAATCTGCAGCCTGCTTGTATCATCTCTTAGTGTGAGAATTTGCTAATTCATATCTGATCTATCTAGTATATGAGGCTTAGTTTGCATTTTTTTGTTTATTTGCTAGGTAATCTGCTTTGATCTGTTTGCTATCCCTTGCAATCACTTTAATTCTATCTTTTGTAGTTAATAAACTTGTTTTTGCTTTATCTAAACCAGTGAGTTGGAGTGAAGTGTATGGGAATCTTAGCTCAAGGATCAAAGACTGTTGCATATTCCTCTCCACATTGAGGGAGGGGTAAACTTTATGAGCTTACGCTGTGCAGTTCCCTGTGCAGCACAAGATGGTATGATTTTGGGTTTATACTCCAGAGGGGGTGTGTGTCTGGGGAGTTGAGACTTGCTTTAGCTGTAACCTTTCCATTGTTGGTTCATTGCAGGGGCTGGACAGAGAACCTGCATGCAACTGTAGCTGGATGTGTTCCTACCTGTATGAATGCTGGTGAAAGTGCAGGCTGGAGGGCTTTGCAGCTTGTCACAGCAGTACAGTGTGAAAAGGAGTCCAGGCTGGTGGGTCAGGGGGCTCAGTGGTACCCCAGTTCCAGGAAGCACCCCAGGGAGGAACCTGTCACAATCGGATCCAGTGCTGGTGCTACCGCACTGATTTTCATGGAATTCCACTGACCCTTGTATGTCAAGACCGAAAATTCTTCTCTCCCAGCCACGGTTCTCTCCATTTCCTGACTTTTCTACCCCTGTGGACAACTCCGCTCTTCTTCTCCTCTTGAAGGCTCACAACCTGTGTCATCAGGTTTTCTTTCTCTCCTTCTCCCTTCACAGAACAAGCTCTCACTAAGGACCCAATTCTCCAGTTCTCATTTGCTTCAGTGGAAGCTGGATTGGGATCTAAATCCTGTTGCTGCTTCTTCTCTTGTATCAGCGAAATCTGTCCCGTCCTCTCCATCACTGCTGCCAAGTCCCTTGTTCTGACTCTGTGACAGAGTGCTAGGAGCCTAGAGCTGACCCAGCACTCTGGTCACTAGCATACTAACTATTCCCCCCGTGGAGTGGACTTAATTGGGAAATGGGTGCTCAACGGCTTAACTAGGCAGGAGGCTAATGAGAACAATCAGCCCCTCAGCTGGGAGCAGTTAAGGGACCCAAAAAGCACAAAGGGAGAACGCTGGCAGGCGTTAGGGGGCACAGGATCTCAGGGTGAGGAGATCTTCCCCTTCCTGGAGCATGGGCTAAGGGGGAAGTTTATGTCTACTTGTATGTTGCTGCACAAGGCTGAAGTGGGGGAGGGGACTAACACACTGGTGCTTATAAAGCTGGAAAGCATCCAACCTGTTTGAGGAAGTTCAAGAGAGCCCTGTTACACCCTTTCCTTGAACGGCACCTTGCAACTCTGTCTCCATCTCAGTGGTTCTCCTGCCCTGTCTGGCTAATATAATGCTGCTAAAGTTGTCTCCTCACTTAGATAATTTCTTCACTGGCTTCCTATCGTTTGCTATGTCATATTCAAGCTCTTTATCCTCTTCTTCGAGTCTCTACATCACTTTGAAGGGGATAGGTCACACCTCTCAGAGCAATTGGGTCAGGCTCTCTGCAGACTCAGGCGGGCACCACTGCAGTGGGGCATGTTTTCAATCTTAACTTCACAAATATGAGGGCTATATTTTTTTTACTTGAAGCTGAGATTTTGAAGAATAGCCAATCACAGCTGCTGCAAGAGGCAGGCGGCGCTCTCCCTCATCAGGAACAGAGAGAGTTATTGAGTAGCAGAAGGGGGCGAGCAAGCGGACAGTATTTTCTTTAAGAGGAGAAGGCAGTAACAAGAGCCCAGCAGCTCAGGGCCTCTCTGCTCCTCCTTCCCCATCTGTGAAAAATGAATTGGCTCCTCTTTAATGCTCAGAGCCAAGCTTGGGAAGGAGGAGACCCAAGCTCCCTTACATCTGCCCTTTCCCTAGGCTGAGGTGGGGGGCATATGGAGAACTTCTGGAGCTGTCCTCATCCTAAACCTGGGGGGAATGTGATGAACCCCTGCAGCTGACCTCCTTCTAGGCCTGGGAGTGGGTGAAGAATCTGCACCGCTGCAGATGCAAAGGTGAGCTCAGCTGGGGGAGGCAAAGGGTATAGCACTGTTGTGTAGCAGGGTGGGCAGAGTTGATGTGGGGCAGGGAGCTGGAGCACTACATACTGGGGTCATAAGACAACTCAAAAACATTATTTATTTAAAAAAAACAACTTTGCCATTTCTGGGCCACTCTCATGATTTTTGCGGTTGGCCTGACCTAACGCTGACTCTTACATATATTTACACATGTGTAGCGATGTTTAATTAACACCGTCCTATCCTATTGATTTCCGTGGAGTTCAGGATTTCATCGAAGCCACTCTGGGAAGGAATCAGGGGTGAGCTGCAGTGATTTTGGAGATGATTTTCTTTGATTATGTCAAATGAGAGCTACTTTCCAAAGTGCCTTGCCCCCAAAACACAGGCAAACAGCTGGGTCTCTCCTATTGGTTTTGTTCTCGATGCTTTATCATCTTAGGCAAATTACATATGTAGATGTGTGTGCCTCCCCATGTCCCCGGCACTAGGTTTAAGGCTGTGTTAGGGCTCACTTTAACAAGTGGGAGTGCTGTGAAAAATTACATTATTTTGGGCTAATGTTTGATGCAGGGTTTTTTTTGGTCACGGGGTATTTTTTTCTTCCTCTAAAATGTGGTAAAAATTTAGCAGAGGGAGGGAGACTATTGAGAGGGAAGGTACTAAAATCCTTTTTTCGCTGCACTTTGATACGTTAGGAACCCAGAGTCTGTGTTTTACTCCAGTTGCCAGGAGTTACAAAGCCAGCCTACCCCACATAGGGGGAATCCTCAGGTAGCGTAGCGCTGGTGTAGTGGTCTCCAAGCCTCTGGAGTAGAGACGTTTTGGGGGGCAAGCCTGTGGTTTATTTTCTTTGGCTGCCCGAATGGCTCCTTGGAGTAAAGTTCTGACCAAAGCCCATTGAATTCAATAGGAGCCTCTCTACGGATTTCTGTAGGATTTGAATCAGGCCCTAAGGCCATTTACCAGTGAACTGTAATGGATTTAAAATCTTCAAGTCTCCAGCCAGCACCAGAATCTGGGTTCATAGCTACCTTTCCCTCACCCCGCCCCCCATCCCCAATCCTTTGACTAGTGCAGCTTAGCCGGATCTGAGAATTTCATCCTATACCTTTAGATCTACTTGACCAGGAAAATAACAGCACTGACATATCCAACGGTGAAAGCAGTGCCAAACCCCAGTGAAGCTGCAGTAGCCCAGATCTGACACTTTGGCTATATATATATATAGAGAGAGAGAGAGAGTTTTAACAGGTTTACAAATCCTAGCCATGTAAATATCAGAGACAATACAACAATCATTAAAATTAAAATTAAAATTTTTATAGGGACAGTCCTGTTTTTTGGGACTTTTTCTTATATAGGTGCCTATTTCTCCTCCCCCCTGTCCCGTTTTTTCACAGTTGCTATCTGGTCACACTAATTAAAATAAGCTTTTTGTTTAGAGAAACATTATACAGTAATATAACTATCAGATCTCTCTATTTAATAGGGTGTTACCATATTACAGAGTGAGCATTGTTACATTACTCAGGACATGCCATTTCTAGCGATTTTATTAAATTGAGTGAAATCTCTGATTACACATATGCAACAAACCAGGCATGTGTATCAACTGACACTTCGACCTTTCCAGATGCAGCCAAATTTCATACCTTAGCATTGAATTTTTGCTGTAGAACTGGTCTAGCACATGCAGATAATCACATAATCGGTGGCTTTGGCACATCAGTTCTTGACTGAGACGTTAAAGCAGTCTAGGGGACTTGGACACACACCTTCCATTAATTTTAAACAAATTTTAATGGAAGACAGATGTCTAAATCTCCAAGACTGCTTTGAAGATCTCAGTGCACTGGATACTGATTCAAAAGGATGCCTACATTTGCTGTCTATCTAGAAGGTAACACTTTGCAGATCTAGATGAAAAAATGGATGAGATCTTGCAAGATCAAGGTCCATATTTGGATTCTTCAATCGTTCATGTGCAAAGATGTATCAGAGACCAGGTTTTCATAGTGGGCTCAGGGCAGCTACATTTGATCTCCATTTATGCTGTAGAAATTAGAGGTGTTTGGTCCCAAATTTTCTGGATCCAGCAAGACCCACATAGCAAGTATTTGTTTTTTTCATTGCTCTTTCCAGAGGTGGTTTGGGGGGGCGGTGGATAGCTATCAAGTCTTGGATTCTTTTGGTCAAGTTGGAGTGACAATATGGTTTGTCTATATTGAAAGTACAAATTGAGGTTTGGGGCCAAAAAATAGTGGAATCCAGCAAGCTCCAGGTATAGGACATATGTCTTTACAGTGCTTTTGAGCTAGAATGCATTGGGATCAAGATTTTCATAGTGGAACTGGAACAGCTACACTTCTCCTCTAGTTAGCTGGTAGAATTTTTGGGTTTGGGGTAATAAAACTAGTTGGGATCCAAGTTCTGGATAGACATTTTTGCTGTGTTGCAGCATCAGTTTGCAGCATGGTCTGGACTTTTGGTGTGCTAATGGCCTACTACACTACTTTCTCTAGTTAGACAGTAGGATTTGAGGTAGGGTGACCAGATAGCAAGTGTGAAAAATCAGGACAGGGGGTGGGGGTTATAGGTGCCAACATAAGACAAAGCCCTCAATATGTTATTGGGAATGTCCCTATAAAATCGGGCATCTGGCCACCCTAATTTGGGGGCTGGGGTTAGACATTGCTGTATGGCCATCTCTTGTAATGTAATTGCAAGTCTTGCTATATTTATTATTTTTCATTCAGCTCCAGCTTTTAGATTCCCGAGACTCTCAACTTTCACTTTCAAAAGAGGAAGAAAGACTTGTAAATGTGACCTAAATCGACTCTTAAGAGTCAAAAACCATAAGGCAAATAAAAAGCATACACTTGTTAATGATTTGTAAGCCAATTTTGTGATGGGGGAGGGGCTGACTCATGATTTTGGATATGTGGGCTTGGCAATATTGAAATTGACAGGATTCTGCAGGAGGTAGGTACTTTTTTCATGGGCAGTGGAACCGAGAGGGCAGGGGGTGCTAGTGCCCCTGCAATGGAAATATTGTGCGTGCATCCATATGGGCAGGGGTGGAGGTAAGCGCAGAACCCAAGAGGGGTGGAATGGGCTGAGGAACAAGTAGGAACCTCCAGGACTCTCCTTCCTTGCTCCCTGCACTGAGTCTTAGTACGTCTCCTCACTCCCCTTTCTCTCCCTTCAGTGCCACCGCTCCATTCACAAGGAGCTTATGCCTTTATCTGTGGGTTTTCCCCCCCCCGGTGCTATTTATGTCAGGATGCCCCAAAATCCAGATTATTCCAGTAAAGTAAGAGTGGCTACACTTCTTTTCTATTTCCACATTTGCAGGAATAAACTAAACTGCTATAACCACTTTATACTGGTACAAGTACATCCACATGTGGGCAGGGACGGCGCCACCTTTTTTGCTGTCCTAGGCGCGGCTGGAGAGGCTGCTGCTGAAGTGCCGCCGGAGTCCTCGGCGCCAGCTTCTTTGGCCGCCGGGGATCTCGACGGCATTTCGGTGGCAGCCTCTCCCGCCGGCGGCCGCCGAGGGACCAGAGATGCCGCCCCCCAAATCCTGGTGCCCTAGGCGACCGCCTAGGGTCGCCTAATGGTAGCACCGGCCCTGCACGTGTGGGGGTGGGGGAATGCACAACTGGCTTCAAAACCAATATAGTTATATTGGTACAAAAACTGAATCTAAGAGCTGGTCTACAATTTGGAGCCCAAAATTATTAAGATCCAGATACTGGCTATGGGTTTTTGCAACACATGTGCACAAGGGTACATCAAGGACCAGGATTTTTTGCTGCAGTAGGAAGAAGACCTAAACTTATTCTCTATTCATGCCGTGGGATTTGGGACGTGAAGGCCCAAAACTGGAGGGATCTAGCAGACTCCAAATGCAGGGTCTGTTACTATGGTGCTCATGCCCAGAGGTGTCCGGGTGCAGAGTTTTCCTGGTGCAGTCAGAGGGTCCCTGGCTAGCGTCCAACCCAGGCCAGGACTGCTGCAGCTGAATGGGCATACTGTGTGCAGCTATGAAGCATTTAAGGGGGGAGTGGGGTGGACTTGTTCAGGAAGTCCATGCACAGTTTCACAGAACAGCTGGGCGATGGGATGTAGAGCCTTCTGCTGGGAAAGGGTGGGAGTCCTCCAGTGGTGACTCCTGTTCTGCCATTTCATGTGCACAAGACAGACCTCTGGCTGTGAGTTCTGTGACTGACTGGCTCATTCTAAGACGACATTATCTCCGCTGAGTTTCTTGCCACCCCAGTAAGGTGCCTATCAGCTTGTGTACAGTAAAAACACAGATTTCCTTTAAATCTCATAGGGTGGCATATTTTTAACGTGTCAATAAAACCCCCATTTTGAAGAAAAAAAAGAACAGCCAGACCTACGGTCTGTTCAGGCATTAGACTTTGGGGGGTTGGGGCTAAAATCTGGCTGGATCCAAGGTGAGCTAAGTGCTGGAGGTGGGTTCTCGTGGCACCCCTGCTCTGGGATGCCCCAGGATGAGGGGTTTGTTCGTGCAGTGGGAGCAGCTGGGTCTGTTCTCTGCTTTCATGGTACAGCTTTGGGGTCCCGAAATGGCAGGATCCGTCAGCTCCAGCTATGGCCTTTCCCTCCTGTTCCTTTGCACGTCCCCGGCGCTGGAGGCGGAGGCAGCAAACAGCCCGCTCCGCCTAAGGCTGCAGCCTTTGCGGGGCAGGATCAGCTGCTGGGGGCAGTGACGTCACAGAGCCTCTTGCCAGCGCAACGTTCTATTGAGGCGAGCGCGGAGCGCGTGCTCCTGCGAGCACATGGGCAGCAGCCTGAGCTTCTTACTGCAAAGCGGCCGCGTTCGGAAGCCCCTTTTGCACCGCCCTGGAATGGATTTTATGGTGGGAAACAGCCTGAAATTGCCAGTAAGTTTGCACTAGTTAGGATTTCGTTGGGACTCCTTCTTGCAATCCAGGGAGAGATGCGCAGTGAGTTACTAGGGTTGAAATAAAAGGGGGATTGGGAGGGGGGAGGGGAGGATGTTTGTTTTGTTTTGTTTTAAATATATAGCGAAACTAATCGCACTTCTAAATTGCCAGGGTGTTTGCAGGTTTCGTGGGGTCATCGCATTCTTTGTGCCAAGAGAGAATTCCTAGGTTTTAAAGCACTTGGTGAAAGATGGACTAAAAATAGAAATTTGGAACCAGAAAGTGCAGATCCAGCAAGAAACGATCAGGATTGTTTTAAAACATACAAAATCACCGTAATAAGATCGGTAATGTTTGGGGTGTAGATTGCATTGAAATGACAAGGCTTGATTTTCCCATCCCCCCATCTCCCTGCCCCCTCCCTCCACCGCCTTGTTCAGATTATTTTCCAAATACAGGATAGCTAGAGAGAGAAATCAATGCACGCAAACTCCTTCTTTTGCTTTTGTAGCTGTGCAACTTTTACATTTTGTTTTACATTTGAGTCAGGGAAGTGGTGTGTCTGAGTTTAAAGTGTGCATGTTTTAGTAGATTGTTGATTTGCTTTCTCCACCAGTTACATTTATGCAGGCTGTTGTTCGGTCAAAGTGCAGACTTTTGTATTCGGAGCGATTTTAGTATTGCTTCTATATGTTTTAGAATCTGAATATTTAATATAACCTGCAGATCTGGAATGTTGGTGCTCATGACATCTTTAATATGAGCAATTGGATTTTGCTGGATGGTGCTTCTTCAGGGCCCTGTAACTAAATGGACAGGGAAAATACTTTATAGCCTCTTGAAGGACATTTTTCCAAAGGTGCTCATTTCTCCAGAGCTATGGCAATGCATGTTTTTATAAGGCCGCTTATTAAATGTATGTGCATGCATATTTAGAGATCTTTGTAGATACAAGATATAAAGTGTTTAAACTATTGTGTAATTGGTAAATGAAATAACATCTTAGAAAAGCAGCATGGTGAAGAATCCCAGAATGAGATTTGAGAGTCTTAGTAAAGCCTTTTAAAAAATAAATAAAAAATCATCATGTTCGTATCGACAAGTTTAGACATGTTCACGTGTCCATATTTATGGTCAGGTACAATGAGTAATCCGGTTTTACAAATGTTCATCAATTATTTTTAATTAATACATCTGTTTTTAAAAAATATTTTCAAATCATAGCTCATTTGAATTGTATGTCTTTTGAGGTATGTTTTACAGTAAATTAGCCACCACTATCTGTATGTTTAATGTAATATGCAAAATGTGCGTGTCCTGTGGCTTCTAGTATGTGAGGATATTTTCCTCCTATAATGTCCCATCTAGCTGACATCACCATGCCCTGCATTTCTGCTTGGTGATGAAAGTTATAAATATTTTGTAATATTTTATATATTTTTAGAAAAGCCTTGCTTAAAAATATTTAAGTAACCCGTAGAAATTGATACAGTCAATGTTTATTATTCAGGGTACTGTTATAAAGCATCATATGCAGTGTTGCTTTCCCCCCTGTGCATTGTTTATATTATTTCATTAAACATTCAAAGGAGGCCTAGCATGTTAAGGCCACATTGTGCTAAGCACTGTACACACATCTAGTAGTAGATGATTGCTCCTGCCCCAAAAAGCTTCAAAAGATTTTGTTTTGCATTTGTTCTTATACCGCAATAGTACTCCAGCACATACAGTGCACCATCATTGAAACAAAAACATTGTGCATAATTTAAAAGCAAATGTTCTGTTTGTATTTATTTCTCAGCCCTTTTCTGTATTTCTGTCCTCTCCCCCCCTCCCCCGTGTTTGCAAGTGTAAAACCTGTGTAGAGACCAGGCCTTATACTGGTATAATATCAGTTATGCATGCATTTTAAAAAAATTATTACTAATATAGTTGTAGAGGTACAACCTGGAGCCCGTATGTGTGCTTATAGTGGAATAGGTGATTCCTTTGCCGGAATAAAATGTACTGATACATGTCTGTAGTAGAGCGGTTGTATTGTTTTGACTAGGACAGGATAGTTTAAAGTGGTACAATGTTTCGGTGTTTTAGACTAGGCTTAAATTGTTTGCCATAACTCCGTCAAATCCACATGCTGATGTCTTTACGATGCCTGGGGAAACTCAGTAGCGGAGAAACTAAGGGCTCAGTCCTTCTCCTGTTGAGGGCAATGGCCAACCTCCTTCGAATTCAGTGATGCAGGCTCTGCACCTACTTAACTGAAGCGGTTTCTACTTACAAAAAGCTAGTCTTTTATTTTAATGAACTTGTCTCACTTGCATAGGTGTTAACTGCTTTATAAAATGGCTGTGGATGGTGTATCCTACGATGCAGTTGAATCATGGGGTTTTGTTATAATTCATTCTCTCTCTTTTTGTAACCTAGGCATAGCCCTCAGTCAAATTAAGGCCCTGAGATTGCAGATTTAAACACACATTTAAATCTGTGCAGGATTAGGGCCATATCTCTTTGGGTGTGAACAGAGGGGTAGGGGTACTGCAATAATTTTATTTGTGGAATTCCTGGAAGGGAAGGCCACAAACAATGTGCACCAAGGTTACCGATAATTGATATTCTCTGCGCTTCTAAAGCACTGTCCAGACCAATATGTCAGATGGTTTACACCACTATTTGTTTACAGTGATCTTTTTTCTTAAAACTTCTCAAGTTGTTCTAGCACCAGTGTAGCTTGACTGAAAAGAGCAAGAGTGGGAGTTGTCGTGTAGTTAAATTGCCGTATCCACCAGGGTTTTTACCACTGGGTACATAGATCTTCTCCGAATAGAGTTAGACAACACAGTAGTAAACATGCTGGCTTGCTGTCATGGGGTGAGGCGTCTGGAACCTTGAGAAATTCTGGGAGTTTGACCTCAGTTCCCACAATCCCTCTGGGTGCGTGGGAATCATTGTTCAGTCACCCACAATGCACCACAGTTTGGAGTGGTGCCAGGAATTCTGGGATTCATTACCATAGGTCACTGTTGCTAATGTGATTGAATGCAGCACTAGTGTGGATGAGATGCTAAACAGCAAGTCCTCTAAACACAAATAGGAATACCACATGAGGATGGACTGAATCGTGTTTGCATGAGTTGATTCAAGTATCACAAGTTATATATAATTAAATTAAGTCTAGGATAGACATACCTCTTACTCCAGTAATGTTCCCACTATTAGCAGTGTGGGACTGTGTTTGTAGTCGTGCATCATTGAGAAATATTGAGAGAGCACAGTGGAGACCTTGATCTTTTTGCACTGGGTAAGGGATAATAGCATGTTACAAGATTATTCTTTGTGAAATAAGCAGAGCATAATATAAAACAGAAGAGAGGAAAATGCATTTCCTGATTGGGAAGCTATTGAACACTTATAGCAAGGGGCTATAGATTTGATTTTGGAGCGGAAGTGTTTGTCGGTGGATTTTATTGTCTGTCTCCTCCCTTGCCTCCTCCATGCCTTACAAAGAAATAACTGTTGTAGTTAATTGGTTTACTTGTGTATAGAACTGTATCAAGGCATTTAGTGCAGTGCCTACGGATATAGTTTTAGATGTTTTTATAGTTTTTTATAGTTTTAGCAGCTATACTTGATTAATTTCTGCATGGAGATCGAGTGCCTGCAATGTACTTGTCATTATTTACCCAGTTCAATGGAGAAAATGATTTTTTGGCATCATCACTACTGTAAGGTCAATGCAGCCTTTTTGGGGAAATCTTATATTCTTTCGCTTTGCAAATGCTGGTAGTCAATTAGGAGAGAACTTGCTGGGGTCTGATTTTTCCTCCGTTTTTGACAACGTAACAGATGGAAAGAAAGCAGTTGGGTTGTTCCATGCCGTATCACATCTCTAAGGCGGAGGAGTTTCTGATGGTGCAAAGATTTGCAGAGTGGTAAATAACAAAGAAGCGAGGGCAGTCATATAGAGTAATCTGAAGCATTTGGTAAGCTGGGCCCATTCGAGAAAAATGCATTTTAATACAGCCAAATGCAAGGTCTTACATCTAGGAACAGAGATTGCAAACAGTACCTACAGAATTAGGAGACTGTATCCTGGAAAGCAGTGACTCTGGAAAGGATTCAGGGGTCATAGGGACAAGCGGCTCAACATGCGCTCCCAGTGCAATGTGGCAAAAAGGGGCAGTGCTGGTGCTCCTTGTGGCCTCATGCTCTAGCAGCTGGGACCTGCGGGTCCCTGCTTGCATGGATGCCTCCCCATGTTGGCAGCCTGTAGGCATAAGAGAATTTGGTGCGGGGAGCATCTGCTGCCTCCTGGATTGCAAATCTGGGGGAGTGTGGCACCACCTCCCAGCTCCACCCGGCCCCTTCTGCTACAAGGGGTAGCACGCTGCTGTGTGGATGGAATGTGCAGCAGTGCTGAGCACAGCTAGTGTGGACTGGCCTCAGTTGTGCCCATTGCAGAGAGCTACATGGTCCAGATGCACCTCGCTTTGCCACACCGTTGCTCAAGAGCACCCAGCAGTTCAGGCTCAGAGAGATGAATGCTGCAAGGCGTTGAATATGCCTGCAAGGTGCTGAGCACCCTCCGCTCCTGTTGAAATCAGTGGGAGTGGAGGGAGTTCAGGGCTAACCTTGTGTCCCGTAAATGAGCCTGCATATATTTAAGCATTTGAAAATTGGCTATAGCACAGCTAGTGTGTATTGTTGCTTCTCAGCTTAATGTTCAATCAGTAGGAATGAGGCTTACCGACCAGTTCTTGGTTGCTCTCCGGAAAACCTGTAACATCTTTAATGCAGTTGTTAGAAAACAAAACAACCTAGGTATTTTGGAGTTTTTCCTCGGCACAAAGCCGGTTTCGTCTGTTATGGAAGTTCTGTAGTGAGGGGGAAGGAGGTGGGCAGGGCCTGGTTGGAATGGAACCAGTGCTGGAGGGAGTCAGCTGCTTCACACATCTTATTTATTTACATCTGTCCTAGTGCCTGGCCATCCTGTTCCATTCCAGGACTGGGGTCTCATTGTGTTAGGCACTGTACAAACGGAGAACAGAAGATGGTCCCTGCCCCCAAGATCTTACAGTCTGACGGCGGAGACAGTCTGACACAGACATATGACAGATAGGGGTGAGAGCCTCATAATCAAAAGAGTAGGGGTGAGATCATCAGCCCTGTTCTGGCCCCTTTACGACAGGTAATGGGCAGAGCAGCTAAAAGGTGCCTGAAAGCCCCATATCTGGTTGGGAGAGGATTTTCCCAGCACAGGCATTGTGGACAGTTGCCTTCCAAGGACTCCTGTCACAAACCTCTTCCTGGAGGCACGTAGAGGGCCGGGCTGGGGTGGGAAGGGTGTGGCCACATCAGCACTGTGGCGATTCTAGGCAGTGCTGTGGTCATAGGCAGGCTGTCATGAGTTAGGCCTCCTAAATTATGCTGGGTGATGGCAGGAGTGAGAGGGTGCAAAGGTGTCTTAAAGCTACCATAGCCGCCGCCTCCCTATGGGCTGCATGTTTGAGACCCAGAACTTGTAAATTTCAATTGCTTCCCAGTTCTGGCACATCAAATTATACCCACCCTCATCTTCCCCACTGTCCAAGTGCACAGTCAGACTTCATTGTTCATCTCCCTAGCCCCCTTCCAGCTTATCCTGCCCTACAGGAATACACTCAGCTTCATGCTTGGTCTACAGCCGTTGATAAGGGGTAATGGGCCCCCCTGGGCACGGTTACTCTAGGTAAAGCCCTAGCATAGAAACAGTTATACTGGTATAGCTTATGCTGGTTGGGGGAACCGGTATAAGCTGTATTGTTGTAAGCACTTTTATACCAATATAACTGCTTACACGCTAGAAGGCTCTGGTGGGATAACAGTACCTGGATAACTATACTGGCAAACCCTTCCTAGCGTAGAGAAACCTAAGAAAAAGTCTGTGAGGGGCGGGGAAAACCCTTTCATTTCCCATCCTCTCTGTAGGTGTGTGCCTGGGAAAGATGAGTGTCGTTGGGCTGAAATAACTTAATAGAGCCACTCTGCAGCTTCTGCCTGGAATGGGGGCAGCATCCTGCTGTCCTTCAGTGTCTTCCCGCACGTTTACTGTGATTGACTACTTGGATTTCCCTCAAAGGGTGTTTTTGGGAGATGAAGGTCTGAAGAGAGGTTTTTCTGCTCTTTGAACCACTCTGGTTTATGATGCTGATGCATTCTTCAGGCCTTGTAGCCATAAGTGCTTGGGATCAAGGCCTTCTTGGATACTAATTCTGTCATCGAAGTCTGCGCCAGCCATAGCGTTGCTAGCTAAGTTTTATCAGGGTCTCTATTTGGTGTCTTTGAGAAAGCCCTAGCTGCTCGGATCAGGAGATAGCTTGAGAATCTCTGCTTTCAGTTTTTAAAAACAGTAAGTTTCTAGGCCTCGTGGTTGTGAAGAAAAGCTTGGAAAGAGTGAGTGCTCTTTAGAGGCTCAGAAAACAAAAACAAAACACAAAACCACACCAATCAAAACCCACCAAACCCTACATTGATTTTTTTTTTTTAAACATGTTAGGATTCTAAAAAAAATCTTATGATTGTTTGGGGCCTGACTCATTTTTTTAATGCTTAGAAGTGGCGATGCTGCAGCTATCTCTCTGGAAGCAACAACTACAAAACAAAACACTATAGTGCACACACAATTCTCCCCCTGGGGGAGAGAATGGACCAGATTTGACATGTCACTTAATGCAGAAGGCCCTCAGATTTAAAATTTTTATTAAAGTTAATGCTTAGAATCAAATTTACACAAGTTAAGAAGTAAGGTACTGTACATCTGGGATCAGGCTTGGGTTATGGGGGATTTCAAGTATCAGTTATAAGGTTCTCGGGGTACATATATATCGCATAACTAGCAAAGATCCAGGTTGGTGTGGGGTAGTTTTTAGAGCGTCCGTGGATAAGTGGGCTTGGGAACGCCACCCATGAAATACATTAATAGTCCAAGTCAGTAGTGATGTAGACAATCAGTACATGGGTGAGGTGCGTCCCTCGGTTTGTCAGGGAAGGGATGAAGTGGATTCCCCCCCGGTCAGCAATCTTGATTACTTGACCTGGTACTGACGGTGGCCCGTGATGTGTTCAGTGTATATGTCTCTGGACCACCATGAGCTGTCTCATGAGTCGGGTGTAGCGTCGACCGACTCCGCACGCTCTCAGTACCGGCTCATTGTTAGGGTCCCATGCGTCCAGGGCGCCCACGACCAGGGCGTGAATCTGGACCTCATAGCCCTGGGCTCTCAGGGTGTCAGCCAGCGGGGTGTACTTCAACGCCTTCCGTGCTCGGGCCTCGTGGAAAGCCGGTGACCTGTTTTCAAATGGCACCGTGACGTCTACCATGAGGACCTTCTTCTTTTCTTCGTCAGTCACGACGATGTCGGGTTGCAGTCGGCTGTCTGTCCTGGGGATGGCGGAGTTGATGGCGATCTTCCCCAGGGACGGCGATGTGAGGAATATAAGACTGTATATAGAATAGAACAGACTGTCTTTCCAGGCATTTAGAAGCTTCTGAGTGACTGTTATGAACTTCTCTCAAACTGTATCTGCTGCTATTGAATGTCAGGTTCCTTAAGGTTTGCTTCAAACTTTCTAAGCTGCTACAGAATTTAAACTCCAGAGGGATCCACGCTTACATTTTGATGATTCATAGATTCATTGTTTAGAATACATTACATCTTGTATTAATCAACAGTTCCTAATCTTAATCTTAATTGTATTATCTTAATATTTACTACATAAATAATCCTGTAGAAAAATCCTGGGTAATTTGTAGACAAATCTTTGAGTTAGAGTTGCTGTGGTAAATAGCCAATACTTTACTTGATTAAAAACATTTGTCATTTAAAAAAAAAACTAAACAAACTCCCTGTAAATGTCACAGGAAAGAGCTAAGTTTCCATCACCAGCTTTCACTTGAGGGGAATAAAAGTTTTTATCCCTCACAGTTATGGTGAAAAGCTTAAAAACATGAACCCTAAAGGCTCAAAAACCAGGAAGCACATAAAGAGAACCTAAAATACATTATTGTTATTTATTATCAAAGTCTTGTGTTTTTTAAACCAGTCTCATAATTTTGGGGGGGTTGGCCTATGAATTTTTAATGCTTTGGGTAGGCAATACTGGCAGTAGTAAATAAAAAACAAAAAGGCTTCTAAAGTGAGAGATGTGTTGAAAGGAAGAACAAGCATTGCTTTATATGAATAAAAATCATGGCCTTGTCTTCACTAGGACAAAAGTTGCATTTTTAACATATTAACTAATATGTTTAAAATCCTAGTGTAGGCAAGCTGCCTTGTTTACACTAGGAGTGAAATCTTGGCTCCACTGAAGTGCAAAACGCCCATTGACATCAGTGGGGCAGGATTTTAACATGTTAGTTAACCTGTTTAACAATACATCTTTTTTCAGAGTGTAGTCATGGCCTGTAACACAGGCTGGCTTTAATGCACTCAGTGGGTATTGTAGCTAATTCCTTCCGTACAACGCTGATGATACTTTGATGCTCTGTTGGGTGGACTGTATCATGGTCTTAATGACTGAACCATGTTAATGAAGTGTGGGTTCGCAATCATACAGAAAGGAGAGTTTGTTGCGTAAACAAACCTGGCAATTTCTTGATCAGTTACTTCTTTTTGTAATCTACTGGTTCTTATCACAAACTGTACTGTGGCAATGTGACATACATGATGTGACTGAAACACTATCATTGGCAGATAACTCTGAAACTATAGAAAATGATGGTGATCTTGAAGGTGGATAGTCTTCAGAATCCGGTATGTTGAGGATGGATTCTCCTTATTACCATACTGCTTATTTAGTATTACTTATTGCATTCACTGACACTCAGTACTATTTTAAAGGGGAAATTGTAAAAGGAAGATCTGCCTATTTCAGCTATTTATTTTTTATCACAACTGCATCTAAAATGATAGTACCATAGAGTAACAACTATATTTTTTTTGCTGAAACATGAGAATTCAAGAATAGTCCGGAAGGAAGACGGGCAGTCCTTAAGAAAGAAGTATGAAATAAAAAAGTTATCAACCTGAAGATCCTGCATGTTCAGACATGTTCTTTTCATCATCTTCAACGCAGCTTCCTCCTGAGAAGGAACACTTCTCATGATGTTGTTTCATTCGGGCAACCAGGCCTTGCATTTCTTTGTTGCACTGTTTGCATTTTGCACTCATCCCTGTCGTACCCACATGTAGAGGAACTTCATTAAACTATTCCCAAACTGGGTCTCTTTTACGGCCTGCTGCCATTATAGGTTTTCCCGTCTAGTGAGAGAATGGTATGGTAGATATCAAATCAATGAAGGCTACACGCAGAAAGATCTCAAGACTTCTGGAATATGCTGCTCAAACAGTTTCACTTTTGTTTCTACTGCCTGTCCCTCCCTTCTCACGTTTATCTCCAGACTTCTTCTCTTTGTCCAGATCTCTTCCGCCCCCAACAATCTTCTATTCGTTGAACTTTTTGAAACTTTGCACTTTTAGAGAGAGGTAAGGGATTGATCTGTGTACATGAATTTGCAGAGGGACCATAGGGTTGAGGTCTGTTATTTCTCACCTCTATATATTTATTAATAGCAAAAATGTTTTTAAACAAGCATGTTATCTCTGGAGACACACATCCACCGTTTGAGAACTGCAAAACTAAGCATCTCTGATGGTATCTTCTAGCCTGAGCACTGAGTCCCATTGGGTAGATAGAAAGATTAACCTAAATAATTTATACAGAAGCCCCTGGAACCGCATAAGATTGGTTCCCTAATCCATGAATTATTAGAACTCGTTTGCAAAACTTTTCTTAAACATTACATGAATATATTGTTTCATACTATAGAATTAGAATTTATAATCCCTATTCCATAATGAGATATCTTTGAGCTATAATGTATCTTAATTAAAACTATCTTTAGATGGGTTTTTTCCTCAAAAAGCATTTTATCAAAAAAATCCGATTTTTGTTTTTTAAATCATTGATTTTTATCCATCCTGATCTCCACCCTTACAGGGCAGTAGTTCCTCTTCTGCATTTCTGCAGGGACAGGAGAGGAGGACTTGCTCCTACTTTGCTGAAAATCCCAGCTTGGACTCAAGAAGGAGTGCCAGCTCCCTTCTGCATCCCGCTGCACTATCCTGCCCATGCTAGGGATGTAAAATATTAAACGGTTAACCGATAAGAATTAGTTTTACTGTTAATATATTGCGGTTTACGTTTAAAGCAGATTTGGTAAAATAGTTTTGTGTCATTGTAATACCTAATGTGCACATTGAAAAACGCCGCAGCAATACCTGGCGGGGGCACTGGAGCTTGCAGCGCTCTTGCAGTTTGGGGCACCCCTGGGGGCTGCCCGGCACCCACCACCAGGTCTGCCCTGGCACTGCTGTTCTCCCGGCAGCGAGCCGCCAAACTAGCCGCACTAGGCAGCACCGAGTAACTGGGAGAGCGAGGGGTGGGATCAGAGCAAGGCGTGCAGCGCCTAGCCATGCACACGATCCCCCAGCCCACTGTACTCCACCTCCGAGGAGAGACAGCAGGGTGCCCCCTGCTCCCCCAAGCCAGGGGTAGATTGTGAACTTGCAAATGATTAAACCATTAACCGGTATAATTTGAATAGTTTAAATGATATTTACATCCCTTGTCCATGCTGTGTCTTGCTAGCAGTATCTCTCCATCCTGTCCCGTTGGCCGACCCAAGCCTTTACTGACTCTGTTCCACCAGCCTGGATAGCTGTTTTCCCAGGCCTACTGGGAGAGACTGACCCTAGGTCATATCTCCATTCCACTTCTCTCACCAAGCCATAGGCCCCTTCCTTTGCTAAGCGCATTGCTCCCAACAATCTCTCCCGAAGACTACATTTACTGGGGTTCCCCACTGTTAAAAGCCAACCCCTCAGAGGCCAAGGCTCACACTTAAAGGGCCCTGCACAATCCCTTATGGTATCTTTTAGTAGTATTTGCACTACAATAACACCACAGAGCCAACTGAAATTGTGGCTGCGTTGTGCTAGGAGCTGTACCTACACATTAGAAGAGACGGTCCCTGACCAGAGAAGTTTACTCTCTCCAGAGAGTAAACAGAAGAATTATCATCTCCGTTTTGCAGAGGGGGAAACTGAGGCACAGAGAGACTAAGCAACTTGCTCAGAGTTACACAGGAAGCCGTTGGCAAAGCTGGGAATTGAACTCAGGGTCTCTTGTGTCCTAGGCTAGCACCTTAACCACAAAGCCATCTTTCCTTTTTTTTAAAAAACAAAACTAAACAGCCAGTCTTTGCACTATGGCAAAGGGAGGGAACAAATGAGTGCTATTTTCCCCCTGGTCTCTCCTATTACTCTTTCCTTACTATGTATCCTCCTTTTCCATGCAGTCCGGAAGGCCCTTGTGCCCAGTAATCCTACACTGATTCAGCACCTGTTCATGCCAGCAGGCCCCAGATCACTTTAGAAACGGATACACAAAGTGCAGGGATTACTTAACTGACATGCAGCCTTCTCTGGAGCAGAACGTGGTGGTAGTTTAACAGGGAACAGCGTTGTGCACAAGTCTCTAGTAGAGGAAATTAAGTAATGCTGCAACCTATTGAAACTACAGCAGGGAGCATTTATGGAGGCAGAATGTAATTTTCAGCAGGGCTTGAAAATGTTCCCTCATGTCTGTTAGACCTTAGTCTTCAGGCTGGTCTGCGCACAGTTTTTGCATTGATTTAATTACATAAGTTTGAAAAAAAAATATGTAGTTGAGTCAGTGCCGAATGTGAACACTCTGCTCCAGGGTCCCACTCACCTGCTGCAAATTACAGCTCCCCTGGTTGAGTGGGTTTTGCAAGCTCTGATTATCAGAGTTGAAATGTGGTCCAGGAGGCCGGGGTTAATAGCCATAGTGTTTGTGTCACAAGCTATGAGCTCTTCGGTGTCTGGGTAGGACCTTATCGCAGAAACCTCCTCCTCTACTCACAGGTGGCTTTTCCTGTAGCCTGCGCTCCAAGGATATGTTCCTGCAGCACAGAGTCCTGGCCATCAGCTTTTCTGCGGCTGGCTTAGATTGCAGCGCAGCTTGGTGCAAGCCTGTCTCTTCTGGCCCAGTTTTGTCGCTGATTCTCATTTCAAAGGGGTTTGGCTGTGGCATTGCTGCCCACGTGAGACTGAGCAGAGCTCAGTCATTCCAGCTTGGCATGGATTGTGCTTAGCAAGTGATTTCAGAGGGGAATTTTTCACGCTTGTTTATTTGGTCAGTAAACTGGTTCCTTTGTTTTTTAATAACAATCGGAACCATTTGAGCAATCGCAGTACCTGTAGGAATGAGCCCTGGGTACTGCAAATAGATAATGTTAGTTCTGGCACTGCTCTCCCCGTCTGTTCCTGGCTGTGTGAGGCTCGGGAGAGCGAGTGAGCCTGTTGGAAGGCTTCGTCTGAGCAACTTTTTTCCGAGAACCCCCAGTGCAGCAGTTTCCATGTTAGGAAAGTTCCTCATTCCAGGCCCCTGTTCACAGACTAGGCAGCTGTTTCCAGAATGTTTGCCGTGGGCAAGTCCCAGCGCTGCTGCCTCAGACCACGGATCTCAGAGGTCATTTAAGTTGAGCTCTGAACAAATGCAGATGCATCCGCACAGTGTGAATTTTCACTTTGGATAGTAATTTCTTCTTGGCTGATGTATTCTGGTCACTATTTAAAGAGATGCCATTAAGGTAAAAAAGGCTTCCTTGTGCCGCTAGGAATATGTGAAATTCCTTACAGGGAAATTAAATGTTAGGGTTACTGGAAACAATTTGTATAGAGGGTGCTGAGAACCACTGAACCGAATAAACCCTGTATATAATGTTAACCACTTTAAGCCAAGCGGTATGTCAGCACCCCTAGTTCCAGCACCTATGAATGTAAGCATCCAATATGCTTTTCACCCACCATTTCTGGTTCTCAGCGTTACAAGCGTTCCTCACAGTGACCACTTTCCAGGCAGTGTTCTGGGATACCCTCACCACTCCAGTGGTGAAGGGGATATTTTGATCTCTAGGGCTGTTCAGTCTTCGGTTTTTGTGTTGCTTCTGTCATTAGCTGTAAGTGCCAATTGCCATGGGGCTGATCCTGGTCCCTGCAAAGTCAATGGGAGTTTAGTCACTGACTTCATTTGGTGCAATAATGGGCGTACTTTTCTAACAGGAACTGGGCCGAGAACATCACATGGTAATGCTGTAGGAATTTCTGTAGACATTAGAAACTGGAACGTGGAGTTGTATTGTGCCATTGTATTTTTTTTTTTTTTAAAGGACCTTTACACTGAAATTTGTAGGGAGCTTTGATTATTGCTTTATGGCCCAATGTGGCGCATCATGGTTTCCAAGCGTGACTTGAAAATGGTTATTCCTGTGCTGGCCTGGCATACTGTGTTAGGAGGAACTGTGTTTAAAAACTGGCTCTGCTAATGCAGATTGTTCACTAGCCTGCAGAGGTGATTGTTCGAGCTAGGAAAGCTTGTGCTGCTACTGTTCCTGCTCTGTGGGTTTAGGAACATAGACTTTAAGGCCAGAAGGGACCATCATGATCATCTAGTCTGATCTCCTGCACAATGCAGGCCACGGACCCTCACTCTCCCACTCCTGTAATAGACCCATAAGCTCTGGCTGAGTTACTGAAGTCCTCAAATCATGATTTAATGACTTCATGTTACAGAGAATTCACCATTTACATTAGTTTAAACTTGCAAGTGACCCTTGTCCTATGCCGCAGAGGAAAGTGAAACACCCCAGGGTCTTTACTAATCTGACCCCGGGGGGGGGGGGGGGGGGGATTCCTTCCTGACCCCAAATATGGTGATCAGTTAGACCCTGTGCATGTGGGCGAGACCCACCAAGTCAGACACCTGGGAAAGAATTCTCTGTAGTAACTCAGAGCCCTCCCCATCTAGTGTCCCATCTCTGGCCGTTAGAGATATTTGCAGTTAGCAATTGCAGATCTGCTACAATCCATTGCAGGCAGTTTCCTCATACACCCCCCCCCCCCACACACACAAAATAAACTTAGCAGGTCAGACTTGAAACATTTTAGGTTTTTTGCCCCCACTGCTCCCCTTGGAAGGTTGTTCCAGAGCTTCACTCCTCTGATGGTTAGAATCCTCTACCTATTTTCAAGTCTAAACTTGTTCATGGCTAGTTTATATCCATTTGTTTTTGTGTCTACATTGCCTCTTAGCTTAAATAACTCCTCTCCCTCCTTGGTATTTATCCCTCTGATGTATTTATAGAGCGTAATCATATCTCCCCTCAGCCTTCTTTTGGTTAGGCTAAACAAGCCAAGCTTTTTGAGTCTCTTCTCTTTTTATTCCTCGGATCATCCTAGAAGCCCTTCTCTGAACGTGTTCCGGGTTGAGTTCGTCTTCGTTAGACACGGGAGACCAGAATTGCATACAGTATTCCAGATAGGGTCTCACCAGTGCCTTGTACAATGGTATTAACACTTTCCTATCTCTACTGGAAATACCTCACCTGATGCCTCTTAGGACCGCATTAGCCTTTTTTACGGCCACATCACATTGGCGGCTTATAGTCATCCTGTGATCAACCAATACACCCAGGTCTGTCTGTCTCTTGTGTTATTTCAAACTGATCAGTCACCATAAGACTTGCCAGACTGGATCACACCCTTGGTCCATCTTGTTCAGTATCCGGTCTTTGACAGTGGCTGGAACCGGATGCTTCAGGGGATGATGCAGGAAACCCTGAAGTCAGTAGTTAAAGAATATAGAGTCATTTTCTTGTGGACCACCTCAGTCAGAGGTTGGCTTGTGGCCTGAAGCTCATCTGCCAGCTGTGGAGATTGGGATCTGCTGCCTACTCTTCCTAAACATTCAGTTAACTTAGAGCTTTTTTTTTTTTAAATCGTATTTATTTTTGCAATATCTAAATGTGTGGCCTGAACTACCAGAGTGTCCCTTTTAAGCAGCAAAATAGTTTTAAGTTAAATTTGTTTTTACGTTACAGTTGAGTGATAAATAGAACTCTAAGCGGGTGAGTTGAAAGAAGGGCACAGTACGCCTTATGTTGCCTTGCTCAACATTTTTCTTTTTGTGGTGATTTTGTTCTAGCATAAAATGGAAAACCTAGCAAGAGATGTTATTTTTTTTCCCGGTTAAAAGTAATTACACGCTAGAATGCCATTCACTGGCTTATGCCACAACCAGTAAAGGATTTGTTTTTTTTCATCTCTTGCCTAGTGCACTGTGCTTGGAAGGGAGATGCCTTTACAGCTGAGCCAAGAATAATAATAATAATTCAGGTCGAGAAGCACAGAGCACCCTGTGATTAGCAGAATAATTATTGCATAGTGTATCAGTTGAGAGAGGTTTTTTGATACAGCAACAGAAATGTACGTTGCTGCTGCCTTCAGAGAGGCAGTCAGCTAATGTCACTCTGATGTGTCTGTTTAAAACTTTGTGCAGGAACCGGTGATTGGCTTAAAATCACATTTTGCCCCTAGCGATCACTTCTGCGCTTTCTAGTATTGGCCAGTGACCCCAGAGCAGCCAGAGGGCCTGCATGCAAGAGCTCAGCATCCACGTGGCTCAATATTTGCTGCCTTTGAAGTAGGTAGGTGTGCAGGCTGTCCCCTAATTAGGAGGATAAACATGGTGAGGGTGCTGATAGCTCAGAGATTGATAATGGGATCACAGACCCTTCATCGCCTTTTGCTTTGAGGGGCTGCCAGCTGAGCTCCAGCCCAGGTTGGTAGTGACAGGCTCTCGGATACCAGCAACTTCTATGTGAAACAAGTGCGCAGAATGATAGCTTAAGGCTGCACTGTGATCATTTCATCTAACCTCTTGTATAACACAGACCATGGAACTTCACCGAGAGATTCCTGCAGTGTTTCATTAGCAACAAGCGAGGCAGGATGGTAGGAAAGAGATTTGGATTAAGCTGGAGGCCCGTGTTTACGTGCTGAGTTTGTGCAGCCTGGCCCTTGGCCTGTTCATGAGCCCCCGGTGTTGCACCAAATGAAGTTCCTCTTTGGAAGCTGAAGCCCTCTCCATGAGCCGGGTACAACTTGAGGCAGTGGCGGTGCAAGATGCCCTCCCCCTGCACATCAGCCGTAACCTCCTGGGACCAGCACTGCAGACGAGAGGACATGGCTCCTGCATTCTTGCCCTCTGCAGACAATGCTAAGAAAAGGGTGCTCATGGTGTCACCATGAATGGGACTGAACCAGCCATAAATTTGAGCCGTCCCCCCTGAGTCTGTGTAAGGCAGTCCTTGTGTGGATGCAAGGACAAACCTTACAGTGACTGAAGATGGCTGGGGGAGATGCACCTGATCCTTTGTGCACCACTTGATTGTTTTGCACTGATGAGAGCAGAACCGATTGAGTACCCTAGTGTAGATGAGGCCTAGCATGGGGATGTTAGTGGGTGCTGGAAGAAGCTTAGCACTAGTGTTGAGTTTAATAGCACCTAGTTAGTTGTATACTCTTTAGTTAGAAAATATTAAAAAATATTATTTAAAGAGGCACAGTTGTCCGATGGATAGGGTACTGACGTGGGACTCAGGAGACCTGGGTTCTATTCCTGCCTGTGCCACTGAGTTCCTGGGCAACCTTGGGCGTGCCGCTTCACTTCTGTCATCTTGTTCTCTTTCCCATTGTTTGTGTCTCTTGCCTACCAGAGAAAATTGTACCAATGTAATTAAATCGATTTTGAAATGTGTAAGGAATTGACTTGAGCTAAATCATCATAAAGCACTCTTAATCTAAAAGAAGAGAGTTTTACAAAGGGATTGTACCAATTTTAACTAAGTTGCAATTTTCTCATGCAGACAAAGTTTGAGACTCTTAATCCTTTCAGGAAGGGGATGTCTCGCTCTGTGTTTTGGACAGCATCTAGCATGATGAGGCTGTAATTCCTCAAAAGGGACCTCAGGCGCTATGATGATAGAAAAATAATAATAAAGATCCCCTTTAATTTGGTTTGTTTTACTTAAATCCTTTGCTATTTTTTTATTGTGCTCCAAGCAAGCAATATAATATATTTTTTTTCTAAATGAGTTATCCCTGATTGTCTGCATGCCACTAATGAGCTGTCAGATTTATACCACCTTATTATGAAGTACAGGAAAGAAAAATGAACATGTATCTAATAAGAGGATATTCTGGTCCCCTAGATAATCAACCCCCCATTGTGAAGTGATTTTGAGTCACAGTTTTAAATCTTTGTTCCAGTGGAAAAGTTTTTATAGCATGCCAAACAAACATGAAATCCTGTTTTTAACATAGAGTTGCTTAAAATAGCACAAGATTCTGGAATTGAATTGTAAGAGTCTCCAAAGGGAAGGAGAAATGTTGAAACAATGCAGTTTACGGTTTGGTGGCGCAAACCTTTTGTCCCAACCCACCCCAAGTCCTGATAGAAATTTGGCTCATGCAGAGGGCTGGATTTCCTTGCAATGCAACATTGCAGGCTTTAGTTTTCTCTGTGGGCTTGGAGTTGAATCTTCCAGGCCAGTGGTCAGGGTTTTTTTTGTTTTGTTTTTTTTAAAAAAGGGCTTCCAGTAAATTAGTTTAAAAGACCAACACAGACCATACAAGTTTTTTGCTGCCGATTTCTTTTCTTGTTTATAGAGAAAGTGCTACTTGAAAATATGATCATTTTTTGGAAGCTTAGTGTCTCATTTAGGATTGTGACCTCTCTCCCTCTTCCTTCCCCCCCCACTCCTTAGACCAGGCCTGCACAACTCGTAAAGCGGTGAGGGCCACAGTACTCCAAAGAAAAAAGCCGAGGGCCAGATGCGAGGAAAGTTGTTGAGCAAAAAAAAAAAATTTTTTTTTTTTTTTTTTAAGCCAGCCTCCCGCGGGCTGCACAGAGAGCCTACGTGGGCCGCATGTTGTGCAGGCCTGCCTTAGACGATTCTAACTTGTTCCAAGTTGGAGCTGCAGCCCTTCAGAGAAATCCCACACAATTTGTCATTCGTACTTGCTCCTTCTATTACAGTAGGACCTGATTGGGGATTAGGGCTCTGTTGTGGTAGGAGATAATACAAAGATAGTCCCCATCTGCAAGAGCTTGTGATCTGTACATAGGATAAGACAACAGGTGGATAAAACAAATCAGTGTGTGGGAGAACAGGGTAAGCAGAGAAGCAGTCCTGATTTATTCAGTGAGCAGAAGTGACAGCACACCTGCTACCCTAGCCTTTATTGAGTGATTTTTATAGGCTTCATTGAAGAGGTGAGTCTTAAGCATCTGTAAGGCCATTTACCAATCTCACTGTCTGACAAATCCAGTGCACAGAATGCTGAATAGATCATTTTTCTAATGCTGCTCCCAGCACTAAAACTGCAGCTCTGATCTTATCTGTATCCACTTACCTTGTCTGCATTTTAAGTCCCTCTTAAAACCCATTTCTGCTGTGCTGCCGGTAATGAATCAAGCTGACTTGTAAATAAATTGCCTGTTGTGTAATTCCCTATCCCCTGGCCCTGGTCCTTAGATTGGGACCTCCTCGGCGCAAACATCCTCCTGCTTAAGTGTTTGGAAAGCATCTACCTCAAATAAATAATAAAGATTGGTCTGCCCTAGAGCATTCTGACATGTGGCTTTCAATACCATCAGTCCATACTTAATTTATTCTCGTACCTCCTGTCATTCCTTTCCACGCCCTGTACGTGAATAGTGAGCTAAGTGTAAGCTTCATGTTTCAGTACTATATTTAATCCTCTTGTGCTCTGTTTGCTCGCTTTCTACTTAATTGCTTATAGGAGAATGATCAGTAAAAGGCTTGGATGCATCGGTCTGCTTTTTGCTGAATATCCTACACCAATATAATTATGCCAGTTAGGGGTGTGAGGATTTTTTTTGAAGCCAGTATTGTTATATTGGTACAATCCCATGTATGTACACAGTTATACGGGTAAAAAGGTGACTTATACTGGTATAGTTGTTTCCCTTCCTGTAAGTGAAAACCTATTCTGGCCTAAAGCACCTTTTATAGCAGTATAACTGTAGTAATAGAGGCAATTCACTACTTGAATCATACTGTTAGAGTTAGAGGTATGACTTTCTAGTGTAGGCCAGGCCTAACTTTTAAGCTCTGTGCATGGAGTTTCTCTTAAATATAGGCTAAGGAAAAAACCTCTGCTTTGGCTTGGAATCTCCCTCCCCAATTACTTTAAAAAATAAATTAAAAATAAATCCTACTCCTAAAGCCAAACTCAGCCTGAATCCATATATTGTAGAAATCTCCCTTCCCCTTGAGATCACGTGGGGATGACATGCTTCCGCTACAAAATGTGAACACTGATTTCAGTGGCAGCTAATGAAGCGTGCAATGTCATTTCTAGGTCTCCGTCTGTTCAGCCCTCATGACTGTAGTATCTCAGTACCTCCCATAAGTTAAAAAGTTGGCAGTGTTTTTTTTCTGCTTTCCTTAAAATGATCCTTGAGTAGGAAAGCAATGGCGATGCTAGTTTATGGGCGGGGTGTGTGTGTGTGTGTGTGTGTGTGTGTGTGTGTGATTGATGGTGCCTTTCAATGATTAAACAAATTTTCTGTATTATTTAGGGAAATTACAACATCCATAATTAATGGAGAGATGCCTGTCTAGACTCAAGTAATCCTTAATTCAAGATCATAAATAGCCCTGAAATGGTAAAAGGAGAGAAAAGCGATCTTCCCCCTCTCCCCCAATCCTTATGACCTTAGTGTTTGATCCCACTGTATTCATTTTACACTACTTCTCATATTAATACAGCTTACTGTGGGATGGCAGGAGAGAAAACAGTTTTTCTAAATTAATCTGCAGTGTTACTATCATGTGTACAAGGGAGATGCTTAAATACATTTAGAAAGGTGTCAAGAGTCTGAAAATCTTTCTTCCGAGACTTGGAGCCCTCTTCAGAAAACATCGTTAGGTGTCGTGGTTAGCTGCATCAGTCATGGAGTCAGTGGGACTGCTGGTATTAGGAAACACTACCCTGGCACTGGGTATATCTACACTGTGCTGGAGGTGCCGTTCTCAATGTGGGTAGATGTACATGCCATGCACTAGCTCTGTTTGAGCTAAGGGCGTGCTAAAAATAGCAGTCTGGCCATGGTGGTGGGCTGGGCTAGCGGCCAAGTACAGTCCTGCCTGGACCACCGGATACGTATTTGGGGTGGCTAGCTCAGCTTGCCACCTGTGCTGCTACAGCCATGCTGCTATTTTTAGTGCGCCAGCTTGAGCAGAGATAGCGTGTGTTTGGCTACCTAAGTTGGAAATCACACTTTACAGCTGCAGTGTAGACATACCGTAAGTGTTTATAGGCTCGGGATCTTGGTTTCCATCATTTTACTTCAAGGTGTTTGGCAGCGGATGTGTATGGCTAATAGTTGAGGCTATGAGGATTTGCAGTCCTGTCCTTCAACAGGAAAAATGGCTTTTCCAGTCCCCTAAATACCTTCCTGAAGTGACATGGGAATGAGTTGTCCAGCTTTTGCTTTGATTTAGGAAGAGCGAGAACAGTTGGTATGTTAGGGGGTTCACGAAGTTACGGAACTGGGTCAAAATCACTTGCCATTTGGGCAATAAAGAAGCTAATTTAGTTATCTGAAAAATAGTAACAGACCAAGTGGTCAGAGATGGTATAATTTTCTCCCCTTCTCGTGTTGTTTCATCCCTCAAACGGGATTTCTGTATAGATTTGGGCAGGACTTGTGGCAAAAAGGAGCAGAAAATGGAAGTGGAGAACTTCGTTTTGCTTGGTATCCTGAGTTGTCGTGTCATAGTTTGGGCTCCGTTGTACGTCCCTTTTCTGAATGTTCTGGATGTTATAGTGATGGGCTTCCAACAACAGCTAGCTTGGGATCTCCCTCATGTGAGTTAGCTTTTTTTCCCCCTACAGGCTTCCAAAACCTGCTGGAAGGCGGTAAACATGCTCAAGTGTTGTCAGTACCAAAAGGACAAAGGTGTTTTATTAGGCTAATGGATTGGAGGGAATTATTATCTCCCATTGAGATCTGAACTTGCTTCACACGCTGTTTGTGCCACCCTGAACAAAGATGCTTCCCTAGGTCGCGGCAGAAGTCTCAGGATGTAGTAGCTGTGAATGAGCTCTCTTCTGTTTCACCAACCTGCCCTAACCCATTGTACCTGAGTTGGGCCCAGTGTTTGTCCGTGGGAGTTAGTCTGGGGTCTTCCCTGTAGGCTGGGTGAGTGTGAACTTGGAATGAGAATGCTCAGAGGGTGAAAACTGCGCTTGGACGATTAATTTTCTGTAGGTGCCTGACGTCTGCACAGTGGGAACATCCTCAAGCCACAGAAAACAATGTAGGTAAAATTCTTCTCTCCTCCCGACTCCTTCCAACCATGGATGTCGACTTTCCGGGTGGGTGCTCCACCCCTGCTCCGCCCCATTTTCCCCAATGCCACAGCCTGCTCCACCCCCTTGCGAGAGCCCGCTCCACCTGTTCCTGCCCCCTCCCTAAGTGCCCCACCCTCGCTCTGCCTCTTCCTGCCCCCACTCTGTTCCCACCCCCCAGTGCCTCCTTCCCACTGCTGAACAACTGATTGGCAGGTCGCTGCTGGACACCCACTATTTTATTTTTCTGTGGGTGCTCCAGCCCCTATGCTTCCAGCCTCTCCCAGCTTCCGTAAGGTAGAAAATCATCTGACATTTCTGAATTAAAGTACCCCTGGTAGAAGATGAGCGAGAGGCTTATTCCTTGTAGCCAGCTAGGCCACCTTTTTTTACACTATCCCCGCTTTACAGTAGACTGATGGTTCATGCACCTCGTACCTTAAGTCTTTTGATTCCCCTTGGAGCTCCGAACTATCCCTTCCTTCCCCAGTCTGCATTCTTTAATCCTCCCCCCTTCTCTGAAAGCCCCGTATCGACCCTCCTGCTATAGAGGTGGCTGGATAGAGCTGCTTCCTCAGGTCTATTCAAGTTGCCGCTTGCATTTGCATTACCTTACCAGGGGCTTTTGCAAAACGCTGAAGGCAGCTGGAAAAGCATAACCTTGACTCTCCCGCTAACATTGTAAATCAAGGCCTGCGGTTCAGTAGTGGAAGGGAAGCGAAGGCATTTGTAGTATTTCCTGTAAACTTGCCCTTACTCCCAGATTTCCTCCTCCTTCCATCTGCTCCTTACAAACCATTAAATCGTTTGCAACCCTCCCTCGGGCTATTAATAATCTTCCTTCTAATATGATCTCATTCACTGGAGGGCTTTGACTTTGTTTTGCGCATGAGTTTATGAAGGAGCTGTGAAAGGTCAGTCACATGGATCCCACGGGTTTTCTAATTGTGTGTGGACGACTGACGTCTGATGGGCACATGACCATGTGCATGTGGATGGCTGAACCAGTTCAGATCTGCATGCAGCGTACCCCAGCTGTCTGATGGAGAGGGGAAAGAGGTTAATTCTTAATAGTTGACTTAAAGGAGGAATAATTAGTGTAATGGCAGAATGCGCTTCCGTTTCTCTTTCTGGAGAGAGCGTGATAAGATTAGGATGTATTCTGAATCAGTACTGTGACTGCTCCAGCGTCTAAGCTTGTCCTACATAGAATCACAGGGGAAAAAAAGTGAGTCATAATCCTTGATAGTATAAAGCATTTGTTTGCTCCTTTATGCTCCCTGCTGAGTCATGCTGACTGAAGAGCCAAGCTCTTTATGTGCTGTTTCATCAATGAAAAATTTAACTTTCTCTCTCTCTCCCTTTCTCCCATGCCATCCTATAACTTGAGTGAGGCATCATCAGAGCGTAGAGTTACCCACCTACAGAGCACATTCGACTGAATCTGATCCTCCCACTGCAAATCCTTTTGGTCAGAAGGGATCTTTCTCTCTTTAAACAGGTGCAGAGGAGCCAAAATACTTGCATGCAATGAGACCCATGCTGGTCCCTTGCCAAGAGCCGGAGAGCCACAAGTCCTTGGTATACGCTTTCCATAACTTTAAAGCTAACTATACATGGCCATAATACTTGCTTGCAATTTATATGCATCCTCCTTGGCAGATTAATGTAAATGGTTGGAGAAAGAGTTTACGTGCAGCAGAAAACCTTGCCTGTACTTGTTTGGCTTTGTCCTCACTGGGCAGCTATGGGGATATGTGATAATAGTACTAAGCTTGTATTTACATAGCACTTTTTTCGGTGAGCTCTCAAAATGCTTTACAAAAGAGGGTGAACATTATGAGGCCTGCATTGCAGACGGTGAAACCAAGGGCCAGATCATCAACTAGTGTAAATCAGTATAGCTTCTTTGACTTCAGTCAAGCCAAGCCAGTGTAGGCCATTGAGAGGCTCTCAGTGGGGGCACTCAAAGGAGGCGGCACCCACCACTAGTGCCCGTTTAAACAAAGCAAAACTGCCCATAGCAATTTGTTCACAGTTGCACCAGGGTGGCAGGTGGAATCCAGGTCTCCTGATTGCCAGCTGCTATGCTGAATCTGCTAGACCCCAAGCATCCCCATAGGCTGCAATTTTAAGACTCAGCTGCTTGCTTCCCTTTTGTCACTCAGAGGTAAGGTTGTCTCTTTGGGTAAGGTTGGAGCTACTAGACGATTAAATCTGCTGTAGCTTGTGGCAGAGCTGATTTGTTTGGAAATGCCACTTTCTCCCTTTGGAGCCAAGTTTTGACTATTCTGGTTTGTTTTTTTTTTTAGCTGATTTAGATTAATTTCTTAATCAATGTCACTTGGTT
This sequence comes from Macrochelys suwanniensis, assembly GCA_033296515.1. NCBI lineage: Eukaryota > Metazoa > Chordata > Testudines > Chelydridae > Macrochelys > Macrochelys suwanniensis. Next base: position 242,745,508 of record CM065776.1, read on the forward strand.
ACATTACTCCTCTTATGGTACCAATCTGAGCTGCTGTGGAAGGTAATGTTCTTAATTCGTTTTTGCTGTTGTAGATATTTGTGGTGGAATAAGAAAGCCTGTATGGTCTAAATGCAGAGCTGGGAACCAAGAACTCCTGAGTTTTCAGCTAATGAAGTTGGCCAACTTTTCTGTGTCCTCCCCGCCTGTGAAATGGAGTTACCTACATTCGTTGCGGGGGCAGGGCCGGTTGTAAGGATCGGTTAATGTTTATAAATCATTGTGTAAGTATTATTACAACCAGGCGATTTAAAAATGGGAGTGGAAGCCAGTTTAAACCAGTGCAAATCCGTGTGTGAATGTTCTTGTTTTGGTTTGAGTGATTTATTTCACTGTTAGCTTAAACCAGTTGACTTAACCTAAACCAAATGAAGTCACTCTTAAATCATCATCAAGGCTCATCTGCACTGGAAAGTTAATGCGTATTTGGGTAAGGTGTGAATTTAAAGCCCAGTAGCTGTTCCTGACCAACTCCATGTGTGGGTGCTCCTACTCTGGAACAAGAACGCCTTCATCCTGTTTAGGGTCACCCGTAGTGGGGTAAGCTACACTGGAACAAAGCACTCTATCTCTTGAATAACTGTGTCCACACATGGAGTTGCTCAGAGACAGCTGATCAGGAAGAAATCTGTGTAGAGTGACCATATTTCCAAAAGAGAAAACAGGACACCGCGTGGGGCTAGCCTGAGGGCCCTCCAACCCCGCATGGGACTGGCATCGCCTCCTGCCTGAGCCTTGCTTGCCCCCTGTCTGAGCCCTGCCTCGCCCCCCCATCCTGCACATTCCTCCGCACCCACTTCTTTGACAAAAAGTGGGCATTTGTCCTGTTTGCTCTTGCCAACTGATCAAGAGCAAGCGGGACAAACGTCCACCTTTGCCAAACAAGTCAGGACGGCCTGTACAAGGCCTAAAAAAGGGACTGTCCCGACCAAAATGGGACATAGTGTCCACACAGTCTCATGCACTGGTTTTACTAAATCAACTTAAAAGCAGATTCACTTTAAACTGGTGCAAATCCTGTGTCTAGACAAGATCTTATAGTAGCTTAACAAAGTCGGTGACGCTATTTTGGCAGCTCTATTGGAGACCTGGAATCTCAGGGCTGGTCTACACTGAAAAGTTACATCAGCGTAGCTGCATCTCTCAGGGGTGTGAAAAATCCACCCCGTGTAGGCATGTCCACACGTACAGAGCTGCTGCGGCACAGCGATACCAATGCAGCTGCGCCACTGCAGCGCGTCTGGCAAAGCCGCTCTATGCTGATGGCAGAGAGCTCTCCCGTTGTTGTAATAAAACCACCTCCACAAATGGCAGAAGCTGTGTCGGCAGGAGAAGCTCGCCCACTGATGTAGCGCTGTGCAAACCGGCACTTATGTTGGTGTCACTTGTGTCACTCGGGGATGGTTTATTTACACCCCGGCGCTACAGAAGTTATGCCGACATAAGCTGTAGTGTAAATATAGCCTAGTTAATCCGACCTATCCCCCAGCGTAGACAGCACTGGGTTGATGAAATAATTCCTCTGTCAGGCTAGTCACTACCTCTCCTGGTGGTAGCTAGATTAACCCTGATTACCTGTACTGCAGCATTGCAGCCGTAGCGTTTTAAGTGTAGACATAGCCTCACTACAAGAACATCCAAAATTTTGCTTGGAGTGAAAATAAACTTCTGCCAACATTGCATAAGGTCCCAGCACTTTATGTACTCTTCATTATTTGCATAATATTTAGCATTTGCATAGTGCCCTTCATTTCAAAGAGTTGTTCAAACATTAACAGCCCAGGGAGATTGGTGAATACGGTTACCTTTTTTGACCTGAGTGGTTAGCCAAAGTTCGGAGTCCTGCAGGTCATTTCCCTTAGGAGGAGAAATTGATGATGGAATCAGGTATCCTTGATGCAGTCCTCTTTATTTACAAAGAATGTTCAAAGAGAGGAGGAATCAAACATAGGGAGATAGTTTCTTTGCTTACCACAGACACAAGCCCCTTTCATCAGCACCTGGCTCGGAAGCTCGCTTTCTAGGCTTTTCTAATGGCCACACTTTCACTGCTTGTTCAGTCTGCTTCTGGCTCGCTGCTGGTTTTATGGTGGTTCTCCCGCTCTCTGTCTCATCCGGTACGTCTGCAGTGTAGACTCTGCACCGCAGCCAGAGGTATAGTGGCCGGCTCAGGTAGACGTACACACGCTAGCTTTGATGGAGAGAGCGGGCTAAAAAATGGCAGAGGGACCGTGAGGGCAGGAGCGGTGACTTGGGCTAGCTGCCCCCGTGCGAGCCTAACCGAGATCCTTGGTATGTACGTGCTCAGCTAGCCCAGCCTGCTGCTTGTGCCGCTGTGGCTATGTTGAGCTTGCTAGCTCGATCAAAGCTAGCACATGTACGTCTGCCGGTGCTGGAAACTACACCTCCAGCTGCAGTGTAGACATACCCCTGCCCCCAGATCTCTGCAAAAACAATATGTAGTCAAGCCCGTCCCCCGCATAGGTCAGTTTTCTGAGTGGCCTCATGTGCCGCCTTTTATTTTATGTATTTATTTTATTTATTTTTGAACAATGACACGTGTCTGTGTCTGGAGTGGAGGCTGCTACTGTTTCTTACAGCCAGGAGTGGCAGAAACTCCCTGAAAGTGTATGGGGGACACTGGTGCCGAACCGTGGCCCCTTCCCACGAGGCCCCCCCCATGCCGCGCCCCCCCCCCCAAGACCTTACCCCCGCTTGCTCCTCCCCCGCCATCGCTCACTTTTACGGCCGGTAAAAAGTGGGAGGATAGGTATCAAAAACCGTACTGACCATTTAGGAAGACACACACTCAAAGCTATTTTAGGTCACAGTCTGTCTTATTTAACTGGATTGTTTGGCAATCCAAGGGCATGATAAGTACATTTACTATGATGATCTATAACTTACTGATACTGGTGATGTATTTTATAGTTGCATTCTCTCTAACCGCTGGGATCTTATTGCCAGTGACATGGTTTTGCTGCATGTAGGAGTGGGATTTACTCTTCTGATTTGCTGCTGGCCTGCAGATGCTTTGTTCATGTTTGCTAAAGTCTTTCCATCCGTTTTGTTGGGAATAACAGAAGTTCAGGAGAGAATTTAATGGAAACGCTGATGCTCTTTATACAGCACCATGGTTCACCTGGATTGCAGGTGGCCGCTGCAGATTTGTCCCAACTCCAGCCATCAGTGTGGTGGAACCAATGTAGACAGACAAAGATGCTGTTTGCCTTTAGTGTGATTTTACTCCTGCTTGAAAGAGGGCTGAACTCCATTGATGTAAATAGTGGCTTTGCCTGTCTACACCAGGAGTTTACGCTGATGTGCTGTAATGGGGGTAAATCCCCAGGGTGAGACAAGGCCTTAGAAATGCAAAATGCATTCAGAATAGCCACGGAGAAGTAGTTCTTTCCTCCCTCCAAATTTGAAGAATAAACTGTGGCAAGGCCAATGAGGTTAGGGTGCTAAGTAAAATTGCTGCTGTGGCTATTTTAAATAATAAATACAATAACAAAGGTTCAGTTCTGCAGGATGTGAAAAGATGAGTGTTCATTACGCCCCATAAAACAGCTCATCCCAAATAGCAGCTTTTATTATTTGCCGCGTCTAGCAAATGACAAAGACCATTGATTGTCAAGACGTAGTACCCTGCCAAGGTTCACATGTCCATGCCTTGAAAAACTCTCTGTATGTTATTGGAGCCAGAAGCGTGTTTCTGTTAACAAGGATGCAGAATCCTTTTGGCTCGGCACAGAAGTCTGAGTTTCCCCTGAGAAAAGCACTTGTTGGCAAAATCCCAGGGCGCTGTGGGAAATAGCTTTAAGGAGTGGCGTTCTTCCCCCTTTGAATTTGGGCAGACCTTGTGCCCCGGCACAGTGCTAAGGCACACTCTGCTGTTGGTGGTGCTGATTGCTGGGTGAGTTGTAAAGCCAGGATCCTTGCAACCAGTGATCTGTATTGTCTGTTTTGAGCTCTCTCTTAAATGTTCCTGCCACGTCATTGGCACAGTATCATCTCATGCTGCTCGGAGCAGCACATCTGAGTGTTACAATAGTCAGAATGTAATTGCCTATGTTGGACCTGCAAAGATTGAAAGAACAAGGTGACATTTTGAGAAAAGGCTCCATTTAGACAGGGTCATTAACGGGTCCTTTGGTGTTCTTAGCAACTGTTGGGCTTTTGACCTCAGTGTCCTAGCCAAATACCAGTCTGTTATTACAGTCTGCCCCTCCTGAAAAATATGCCCTGTAGTTTCAATGAAAAGGTTATTTTTGTGGGGGTGGTAGCACAGAGAGGCTGCTGTACTCCAGCCATAGGTGGCCAAATGGCCTGTAGCTGTCTAGTCTATGCCTGGCCTTCACCACTGTAGTAGCTGAGAGCCTCACAGTCATTGATGGATTCCATCCTCCTGACATTTCTTTGGGGTAGGGGAGTGTTATCTTCTTTTTACACATGGGGTGCCGAGGCCCAGGGTGAATTAAGTGACTTTCCCAGGGTCACAGGAGTAGAAGCAGTGTCCTCTCTGCTAGACTGTCTTTACTGCCCCACATTATGATCTGCAGAGCGCTTTTTATTTTAATTAACAAAATACTTTCCCCCAACGAACTGGTCACCTTGGGGAAAACTGCCCTGACTTTTTTCTTAAGACTCATCTGCATCGATTATGCATGGGCCTTTGGTCTCTCCTTTCTTCTTACAGGCAATAAAACTTTTCACTATTTAGTATGCTCCCAGGTGTAGTAATTTTTCTCAACTGAAGAGGTAGAGATTACGTTGGATCTGCGGCAGTCTTTGAGCCTCAGCATCTTTATAAGAACTCCAAATAGGCAGTGGGAAAAATCAGAGTTTCCTACTGGGGATAGGACTACTTTGTAATTCTCTTCACTGCAGCTGCTCTTGTTAGATTAATCATGCAAATGTATTAATCAGGAGTAAAACTCGGGGGGGGGGGGGGGGGAAGGAAGGTGGTGGAACTCTTCCAGGCTCTCCCCACAGAATAAGCTCCATCCACGCGAATCATCATCAAAATGAAATGCTACTCAGTAGGTTGTGCAGGTGTTCAAAGCATAAACATGCAGCTCTCTGAGCTCTGCTTCTCTCCTCCTTGGTGTAGCTGGAGTATGCCCCTGGGTTCTGCTTGGCTCCTTCTCAACTGGGGGTATTGCTCAGATGCCAGCCGTTTGTGACCCCAAAATGAAACCTCACTGTAAATTGTGCAGCTTTCTTATGTGAGCCATGAAATAATTAAGTGTTGACGTTGAAATCATCATCACTGAGGGTGACAATGAGGGTAGAGGAACATAAGAATATGGCGATAGTGGGTCAGACCGATGGTCCATCTAGCCCAGTATCCTGTTTCTGACAGAACAGGGCAATTTTGAGAGATCCGTCTCCTGTCTTCTAGTCCCAGTGTCTGGCATTTGGAGGTTTAGGGACACCTGGTTCATGGGGTATGTCAGCGCTACAGCTGTGCTGCTGTAGTGTCGTCACTTCCTACATTGACAGGGTTTTTCCATCAGTGTAGTTAATCCACTCCTCCAAGAGGCAGTCGCTAAGTCGATGGAAGAATTCTAAATTGTTGGTGTAGACCAGGCCTGAAACGAAGGGTGCAGTTCACACCTCCCAGAGCTATTTGTGGATTACCACAGACCTCTTGGCATCAGTTAAACTCGTTTTACATTTTTGAGGTGTTCTTCACAACCATATCAAATAGAAACTGACCTTCGTTTTAATTTCCGCAGAGGTTCTAGAGACTGAGAGAGCAGCATCCGAAAGGTGCTGTTACAACGTACTGTCGGATACCGGCTGATTCTGAGGCCTGTTGTTAATTGTTCCAATGTATCGTCTGTATTGGAGCATGTTGAAACAGGGAAAGATAGTTAAATCCTCACATTCCTGTATTCACCTTCTAGCTGGTTGTGGGCTGCTCCACAACCAGCTGGCTCTGTTCCTGTTGGACTTGGAGCATGTATCAGTACAAGACAGGAGCTAATCCAAGAAGTAACAGTACCTGAGCCACTACGTAATAGTGACCACAGTATAATTAGGTTCCACATCATAGGGGGAAATAGGGTACCACAAAGTGGCATTATACTGGCAATAAACATGTAGTTGGACCATGGAATTTGCCAAGATCTAAAAGGGGATTGGGTTTGCTCTCTCATACACATTCATTCTCTTTGTATAGTCTTGATATATATAAGAGAGGCAGAGTTGTTGTAGTTGATAACAGTTTTTGGAAGGGATATTAATCCTCATGCTTAAGTCGATGTTTTGATATTAGAGACCGGGATGAGGCCTTATATGGATTGCACTTAGTATCCCATGTCTGCCTACTACCAGAACTTACTCATTCTTCTGAAGCATCAGAGACCGGATATTGGACTAGGGTGGGTCTCAGGTCTGATCCAATATGGCAATTCCTGTGTTATGTTTACAAACAGTCCCACTGTTCTTTCATTGGAGACTCATCACATGTTCTCTGGAGGGTTTGAATTCTACAGAGTTAATCCTGGTTACTTCAGACATGCCAGGCTCTGATTATTAGATACTACTGTCTAATGTGCCTCAAGACATCCTTATGACTAGGACTTCATTAATACAGTTGAACAAATGACAGTAACATACAGGAAACTTATTCCAGGCTTCTGAAGTCTGTGTTGTCATGGGATGCTTCAGGATCTGGATTTGAAGGACTATTTCACCCTCCAGGAGGAACGATTTTTGTGGAGGCATAACGAGGAATATGGTGGCAGGAAATCATGAGCTTAAGATAAGTAAGGATCACAAGTTTTCTAATCCTGTAATGTTCCACAAACAGCACAGTATGCCGTTTGTGCAGCCATGTTCTATTGCATTACCTCTGCAAATCATAATGGAGTCCTCTGTGTTCCACTGAGTGCATATTGCAAAAGCATGTTCTCAATGTCAGGAATGCTAGCTCCTTCACTTTGATGAATGATGGGTAAGAAGGAATAAGGGGAATAAACTATACTAGTATAAGGCATCTTTCTAGTGCTCTAACTGTATCCACATTAGGGATTGTACCAGTATTGCTATTTTGGTGGGGGAGGAATTACACCCCTAAAGGACAGCTACACTGGGGGGTGGGGGTGGGGCCAGAGTTATTCTTGCAAAATATGGATGTAGGTGAACAGAGAAATTTAAATATGCATTTGCACGGGAAAAGGAATTTGCATGCCCAGATGGCAGGTGTTGTAAGTACTCATTTGACAGTATCAGGAAATTACAGGCACCCATACTTGAATAGTCAGCAGGGTTAAGTAAGGCAACACTATGTGAAACTGTAGCCATGGGGCCAAATTTTGTTTGTAGGCATGCACGCTCAACTCCTATCCATTTAAGCTAGAACAGGGATCTCAAACTCAAATCACCACGAGGGCCACATGAGAACCAGTAAGTTGGCCCGAGGGCCGCATCACTGAAATCTTTTCATATAATGATACAAAAGTATAGTAAAAAATGAAGAGTAATAGAGTATTCTATTAAAAGTCAATGTATTAACTTTTTAAAAACTGTAATGCAAAGAGGGGTTTTAATAAAATATAAACACTCAGGAATGTTTGGAGCTTGGCTGCCAGTGGAGTCAGCGCCTATGGCGGGTCGCAGGAAATAACTCCACGGGCCGCATGTGGCCCACGGGCCGCGTGTTTGAGACCCCTGAGCTAAAATAATATCGAGCAGCAGGATTGGGCTGAATATGCCCAATGTCAGAAACCCCTTTGTGGAAAGGGCAGGCTGGCTTTGGCATGGCTGGATACTGACACAGCAAGTGCATTACAAGTGTCTAAGTATTGGGAAAGACAACATCTGCTATAGATTGAATACCTCTTTTCTTGGAAAGGGACCTACTGGAAAATTGACTGCTGGCAAGTCTACAATAAATGCGACTTCTGGGAAGTCTTCAGTCTCCTGGAAAAACTTTTGTGGATTTTTTTTTTTGATTGGGGAAAGGGTAGTGGGAAACCTGGGCCTACAGGATATTTAATGTGTAGACCTTGACATAGTCCCTTTAACTGATGTTTAATAGGTTCAAGGTGTAATGCATCTTAAAAATACATTTTAATAAAGTTTTTGTATTGATCTTGCAATATCTCAGCCCCTCCTCAAACCCAAGGCATAGAGTGTTAGCCATCCCCAAGTGCAGATGTTCAGTTCATGCTTTCCATTGACTTCCTCCATATGCACTGTTTTTGCAAGCTGGAAGGGTATTGACATATACAAGGATCCAGCTCTCTTCCAAGCCAAATGTTCTAGAGCAGTGGTCCCCAACGTGGTGCCCGTGGGTGCCATGGCGCCCGCCAGGGCATTTATGTGCGCCCACCGTCAAGGCCGGCGCCAAGGAAGGAAGAAGAGAGGAGCATCTGCCGGAGAAGCATCGCCACTGAAATGCCGCCGCGCAGCGCTTCCGGCGAAGAAGCTTTCGCCGAAATGCTGCCGAGGAGCGCTTCCGGCGGAGAACCATCCCCACCGAAATGTCGCCGAGAAGTGTCGCTGCCTGCCACACTCTGATGAAAGGATGAATGTGCTCTTGGCCACAGAAAGGTTGGGGACCACTGTTCTAGAGAGCTGGAGTCAGGATTCCTTGATTCTGATTCTGAGCCTGCCACTGCTTTGAGGTGTGATCTCTTCTCTTCTGTGCATCAGTTTGCCCATCTGAAAAAAATAATAATCTGATGCCTACCTGACTTTCAGCGGGATTGAGAGGCTTACTTGGTTACAGAGCACTTCTTGCCCTTCAGAGAAAGGTGCCTGCATAAGCAAAAGGTATTATTTGGATGATACGATATGTATGTTTGACATCTCTGTGCCATGCTCTTGGTGGGTCTCCCAGTGTAGAAGCTGGGATTATAATGACGATGCAGGCCTAAGTTTACAAGAGCTCAAAAGGTGAATTGCAAAGAAAATTGCATCAACTTGGTCAACATGTTGTCCTGCCGTGGCTGTAGAGCATGAGTACCAACCTCAGGGCAGACTTAAGAAGTAGAGCACAAACCCCAAATTGGTTGAATTATATACCTAAATTTCACCAACCAATTTTCAAGTGTAAACACCTCAGGCACTATAACAGCCTTAACAGGGAGTCACAGACAGTCCCCTTGGGTGCTCCAATCTGTCTTGCCACACAGGTAAGCCTACCTTTGGGCAGGTCTACACTACAAACATACTGCTTAGGCACAGCTGCAGTGCTTTGATGAAGATGCTCTAAGCCAACGGGAGATAGCTCTCTGTTGGCTTCATTACTCCACCTCTGCGAGAGGGGGCAGCTATGTTGGTGGGGGAAGCTCTCCCGTCAACATAGCGCTGTCTGCACGGGGGGTTACGGTCAATATAATTATGTTGTATGGGGTGTGGATTTTTCACACCACTAGTTATACTGAAATAAGTGTGTAGTGTAGACTTGGCTTTTGTGATGGATGGTCCCTTACACCAACAATCACAGCAGTATTCAGGTTACTCCCAGTCCCAAAGGCTCAATCACTTAGCCCAGGTCAGTTGAACCATAGATCTCACACCAAAGACAGCTCTTGTAGCCAATCCTATAATAATCTATATACAGATTTATTAAAAGGGAAATTAGTTATTTACAAGGTTAAAGCAGGTAAACGTACAAACACAAATGTTACGATCTTAAGTTTCAAAAGGTAATAGAAGCTTCTTCAATAAGAGAGCTCTATATGTCCTTTACAGCTAACCCAGGGCTGGTCTACACTAACCCCCCAATTCGAACTAAGATACGCAACTTCAGCTACGTGAATAACGTAGCTGAAGTCGAAGTATCTTAGTTCGAATGAAAAGGTACTTACCGGGGGTCCACACGCGGTGCGCAGGCTCCCCCGTCGACTCCGCCTACTCAGTTCGCGGAGTAGGATTACAAGCATCGACGGGGGAGCACTTCCTGGTTCAATTTATCGCATCTAGACAAGATGCGATAAATCGAACCCAGAAGATCGATTGGACTCCTCCGACGTGACGCGCAGGTGTAGACGTACCCCCAGGCTAAGTGACTGGGGATCCCTTGCTTATGCTTCAGAAACCTTTCCCCCCCAAAGTCCATGCAGCACAGGTATACAGTTTCTTCTTTTTAGGGGTATTTATTCCCTTCCCTCCATGTGCTTTGAGCTGCAAACTCAGCTGATGGGAGGAATCCACTTGCATGACTCATCTTCATGAGGTGTGGGGGAGAGTGGAAACAACAAAAGTCTTTTGTCCTCTTTAGTGTTCCACAATAGTCCGTCTGGTGTCAGTGGACCCCTTCCCGGTTGTTCAGGGCATAACACCTTCTGTTGGAGACCAACATATCACATTAGTTAATGTCTTTCTCCTGCCTGGTGATTTACACAGTCACAGAGGCTTGCAGTACAAATGTTTAAATATTACCTTTCAGTAGGGGGTACAGATGCTATATAGGTGAGATGAATGCATGACAACTCACAAGCATTCAAGAAAGACTAACCACATTCTTATATAATCCTATTTTAACAACACTAACACACAGGTTAGCCAGACTGATTCCAGCTCTGTATTTGTCCGTGTTCAGTTGAGACATGGGACCTTGGCATGAACTGGCACCTGGTCTGCCAGCGTCACAAACATGTACAATTTTTTACTGAGCGCGTTGACTAGCCAGCTTGAGGTTAGCAAATAAGCAATTTAAAATCACTTTTCTTCTTGTTAGGTCCCCTCAAGGCTTGCTGCCTGCCTCCAGCCCTATGACACTCCCACAATGCATCATTCTGTGCTGGCACAGCTAAAAATGAGCAAATCAGCTTAGCTTAAAAGGGAAAGATTTTCATATCCAACCATGAAGAGGATCCTGTGCTACCCGTGATGGCACAGAATGATGCACCCTGGAAGACTCTGTCAGTGCTGAGGCTGAACAGGATGGACCTTGGGGGAGACTAAAAGGAGAAATAAGCTGGTTTGGGTGGCTTGTTTTGTGCTAAGCGCTTGATGTGGTGTTCACTGAAGTCCATGAGAGTGTCTCCATTTAATGGGCATTAGATCAGGCTCTAAAACCCTTCTTAAGCCTGGTTAATGGGAGCATTTGAGACACACTGCAGGCGTTGATGTAATTTTCCTATTTCCTCTGCAATTCGCCTGTCAAATCTTTCAAACCTGTGTTGCTTACGTTCAAGCGTTGCCTGCTGGAACTCCTGCCTTTTCTTGAACACGCTCACTGCCGGGGCTGCTGGGAAGAGAATTGTGTCACAAAGTGCCAGCCAGTGGGACTGTCCATATGCCAGTCAATGAGGCTCTGAAATGTTCCTAACTGCCACAGTCCATGTGCATGATGGCTGACTGAGGGTTTGTGCACCAGTTTGCCACGTTCATTGCATAGTATTGTAATAACGTAGATCTATGAGGCAGCCGGTCCCTTTGGTACCTGGGCCTTTTATGTAAATTTAGATCAGTGCCAGTTCCATCCAAGAGTATCAATTCTCCCATTACTCTTTCCCCCAGGTTAATGCCTCTTATTTAATTGGAATCCCATCTGTTTTTTTGCCCCTTGAGCACCCATTAATGTTGATTTGCAATAAGTCTTGGAGCACTGAGGAAGTTCCAGGAGTCTGGAAGAAAGCTAATGTGCGAATTATTAAAAAGGGTAGAGGGGATGACCCAGGTAATCAAAGGCTTGTCAGCTTGACATCAGTCCCAGGTAAGATAATGATGCAGCTGATACAGGACCTGATTAATAAAGAATTAAAGGAGGGTAATGTAATTAATGGAAATCAACCATGGGGTTATGGAAAGTAGATCCTGTCAGACTAACTTGGTATCTTTTTGTGATGAGAATACAAGTTTGGTAGAGAGAGGCAATAGTGGTGACATAAAATACTTAGACTTCTGTGAGGTGTTTGATTTAGTGCTTAGCCATTTTGATTAAAAAACTAGAATGATATAAAATTAATGTGGTGTGTATTACATTGATTAAAAACTGTGTAACTAATAGGTCTCAAAATGTAACTCTAAATGAGGAATCCTCCTCAAATGGGTGTGTTTCTAGTGGGGTCCAGCAGAGATCGGGATTGTTGGCCCTATGTTATTTAACATTGTTTATCAGAGAACTGGAAGAAAGTATGGAATCATCGCTGATAAAGCTTGCAGATAGACACACAAGTTAGGGCAGTGGTAAATAACGAAGAGGACACGTCACTGATTCAGAGCTATCTGAGTTGTTTGGTAAACTGGGCACAAGCAAACAGTATGCATTTCAATACAGCTAAGTGTAAAAGTATAGATCTAGGAACAAAGAACGTGAGCCATACGAACATAATGGGAAGCAGCAACTCTGAAAAAGATTTGTGAGTTGTAGTGCAGAGGCTCTCAACCTTTTTTCTTTTTGAGGCCCCCGCAACATGCTGTAAAAACTCCACGGCCCACAGGTGCCACAACAAATGGTTTTCTGCATATAAAAGTCAGGCTCAGCATTAGGGGAAGCAAGCAGGGCCACGCCACAGAGGACTGCAGGAAGCCTACTTGCTCAGGCTTCAGATCCCAGGTGGTGGGGCTTGGGGCCCTGGGCTCCAGCCTCATGCAGTGGGGTTTTGGCTTTCTGCCTTGGGCCCCAGCAAGTCAAATGCTGGCCCTGCTTGGCACACCCACTGAAACTTGCTCACGGCCCCCCCAGGGGGACCTGGACCCCTGGTTGAGAACCACTGTTGTAATGGACAATCAACTGAACATGAACTCCCAGTGTCACGCAATGGCCAAAATAGCTAATGTGATCCTGGGATGCAAAATGGGAATCTTTAGTTGGAGTAGAGAGGTTATTTTACCTCTGTTTGACACTGCTGCTGGAATACTGTGTCTGGTTCTGGTGCCCACAATGCAAAAGGAGGTTGATAAATTGGAGAGGTTCAGGGAAGACCCAGGAAAACGATTAAAGTATAAGAAAACATGCTTTACAGTAATTGAGCTCTTCCAGTCTGTCTGCTTGGGTTAACAAAGAGAAGGCTAAGGGGTGTCTTGATTATAGTCTAAAAGTATCTACCTGGGGAACCAATATTGAAGAGTGGGTTCTTCAGTCTAGCAAAGAAAGATCCACTGGCTGGAAGTTGAAGGTAGACAAGTTAAAACTGGAAATAAGGTATGAAATTTTGATAGTGAGGGTAGTGCCCGCTAACCACATTCAGCGATGGGCTCCGAGAGCTCCACTTGGCCACTAAGAGTGCCATTGTTTGGCTTGGCGAATATGCAAACGCTAAGTAAAATAAATTAGCTGTTGGAACTATTTACCAAAGGGTGTGGTGGATTCTCCATCAATGACAATTTTTAAATCAAGATGGGATGCTTTTCTAAAACATCTGCACTAGGGGTTATTTTGGGGAAGAGTTATGGCCAGTGTTATAAAGGAGGTCAGACTAGATGATTACAATGGTGCTTCTTGACCGTGTCATCTATGAACCAAACGGGGGGTTATTTTGCGGTTTATTTCTGGAGAGGAGGAGGCATGCTGAAGTGACGAGGTTTTTGCACTGCCTCCTATGGCCTTGCCTGTTCTGTATCTTTTCCTTGGAATTTCCCACCATTCGTGTCACTGATGCAGCTCCACTAGTGGCAGCTACGGTGTTAGTGCTAGTGTAGACAAGCTGCCAGTGCTTGCCTTTGTGTTAACTGCGATAGCAATGAGATGACCCTGTGGTTGAAACACTGGGGCTGGTCAACACGCTAGTACAGAAATTCTATCCAAAGGGCTACAGCACTGATGGGGGTCAGGGGTGGGAAAGCATGTAATGTAGGCACAGCCTGCTCGTGGCAAAATGGTCTAAGGCTGATCTCTAGCAGGACTGAATTACATCATCGGGAACACACCGACTGCCTGAGCAACCCCCACCCTTTGGCTCAGGCAAGTTCAAATCTTAGCCTCTTCATCAAATGCAGTTGCCATAGTAGAAGGTTGGTTCTCAGTGCTGTGATTCTCTGATTCCCGCTGCTCATCTCCTGCCTCCATGGGCTGGGGGAGAATGGGATATCCTGCATTGTCTTCAATATGCTCATCATAGTTGCAGGGTGACTATAAATAATGACTGTAATAAAATCTGATGCTTCCGGGCTTCAGCTGGTAACCTCTAGGGGGCAAGAAGGGATTTTTGTCTCAGAATGCACAATTGGCTAGATGAGTTCTGTTGTGGGTTTGTGGGTTTTGTTTTGTTTTAGTCTTTCACTTTCCTCTGAAGCATCAGATTGACCACAGCTGGAGATGGGACACAAGAAAGAGCAGACCAGTGCTCTGAGGTGGTTCAGAGCATCCTCTTTCTTGGATGTTTAGCTGGTGAGTCATGCTCTTGTGCTCAGGGTCAAATTGATCATCAAATTTGGAGTCAGGAAGGAATTTCCCCCCAGGTCAGATAGACTGGGACCTTGGGTTTTTTTCGCCTTCCTCTAGTAGGAGTCTCCTGCTAGGATCATCTGGGCATATCTCACCTAATCAATTCCTTGCCATTGTACGGCATTGGTGGTGCCCTTGGCACACAGCTTAGTCAGCTGACGACTGAACTGTTTTTAGTGAATTAAAGGTCTTCGGGCTTAATATAGGCGAGTCTGGGTGAAAGTTAATGTCTGGTGATATGTGGGAGGTCAGACTATATGATCTAATGATTTCTTCTGGCCTGAAACCCTGTGAAAGGATGGAAGTGGGAGAAACTCATCCAGAGGAGAAGCTCTTCCTCCTGGCAACCTGTTCTGATCGCTCTTGGCCCAGGCAAGGTGTGTGCAGTGTGGTCCCCCCACATCTCCTTGGTCTTCATTTAGCTTGTTCTGCACTGTCCTGGCACATTCCGGGCCCCAGAAGCAAGCCTGGGCTGCTGTGCCGGAGCTTGTTTTTCCAGTTATGTTTGTGTTGGTAGATGTAGGTGAAAGGTTGGTGCTGTGTCCCAGGTTAGCGAGCGTAGTCTGGCACAGCAGCTCCTGCCTCCCTGTTCCCCACATGTGCTGCGTGCTCTGTTCTTTTAATAGTGCTGCTTCATCATTCGGGCAGCTGCCATCAGTCTCCCTAGGGCCAGTGAGGACGACTGGCCGGTCTAGCCCTCTGAATGGCATGAATCCAGAAATCTGTTTTATACCCACCATGGCTCTCTGGAAGAATGATACACAGCCCTCTATTGTCACACCCTCTCTCTAAGATACCTTAGTATCTGAGTACCTCACGATCTTTAATGTAGTTATCCTCACAACGTTCCTGTGAAGTCGAGCAGTGCTCTTATTCCCATTTTTACAGAGAAGGAACTGGGTCACACAGAGGGACTTGCCCAAGGTGATGCAAAAGTGTGTAGGTGGAGCAGGGAATTGGCTAAGACTAGACATTCTATCCTGGGAATCCTGTATGGACCTAATCCTGAAGTCCCCTATTTTGTCCTGGTGGAACTAAAGGGCCATTGAGTCAGAACTGAGGTCGTAGTGATTTGATACGCATCACGAGCCCCTCTATATCATTTTATTTGTGTCTTAGATATGTATGTGGCTAAATTAACACATACTGGTGTGAGCCTTAACCACACATGCAGTTTTTCTACCCAGTTTTGCTGCCAGTAATGTTCCTCTTTCTTCTCTAAAGAGTTCAGATACAACAGCAGGTTAACTAACTTTGCTTTATATCAGTAGATCCCAGAAACCAACACACACACAAAAGTCCCGGTATTGCGCGTTTCTGTGGTTAGTAATCTAGGCTTTTACTCCATGCTTTCAATAATAATTTCCTGTGCTGGGTTCCTTTACTTACTCTCTGTGCATGTTAAACCACAATTGAACTTGGACTGCTCCAGGATTGCAAGACTAGTGCTTGGAGCCTCTCAGGTGGCATTGTAGGCTAGAGCAGGAACTGGCTAGTAACGTGCTTAATCTGGTACAGAGGAATGTTGGAATTGCCTCAATGGATCAGACCCAAAGTCTGTCTAGTCCAGTATCCTGTCTCTGACAGTGGCCAATAGGCAGATGTAGCGTTGTGATAATCTGCCCCCTGTAGTTGGTGTCCTCCTGGTCTCTGATTGCTGGAAATTGGTTTGGAGACCCTAGAGCATGAAGCTTAATACCCCTTCCAAAATCTGTTATCATTAATTAGAACAACTCTGGATAGTTTTGATATGCATATAAATGTCCAGTCCCTTTTGGAATCTTGCTAAGCTCTTGGCCTGGACGACTCCATGTGGCAATGAGTCCTGCAGTTTAATTGTGGAGGGTGTAATTTTGTTAGTTTTGAATTTGGCACCTTTGTGTGGATTGGGAGAGCCGTCTGGGAGTTCTGCTCTATTAGTAGCCAATCGGGCGTGCATTCAAACCATCAGGGGCATGAGATTGGTAAGTGGCATAAGTGATTCTTGAGTGAATGGCATTTAGTAGGAAGTCATCCTTGATATTTTAACCTAATTTCCCATGTATCTCTGTGGCTGAATTGCAACCCCCCGGATGGAATATCTCTTGGGGCCACCAAGGCATCCTCCTGGAAAACTTTAGGCAATATTTTATCTAGAATATTCTGCTGACATTTGCAGTTGTTCCTCTCCATTCTTGGTGACAAAGGAAGGGTATTTGCATGAAAACAAGGTATTTCATGCACCACATCCATGTCCCAAGAGAAGATCATGACCTGTAGAGTGAAATCCTGGCTCCATTGAAGTCAATGGCAAAGCCCCATTGACTACAATGGTTAGGATTTCACCCCCTAGTGAAGATGAGCCCCAGGAATAAGATTAATGCTTAAGAAAGGAGAATCCCGTTCTCATGCAGATCTGGAGAAGAAGGGGAGAGAAATGCAGGACCTACAGGGCATGGAGCTGAATTGTTTCTGAGTGGCCTGCTTTTCATAGTGCTTCATGAGCTGTTAGTGTCTGATGGTAACTCTTGTGCTTAAGAGCTATTGCCAGCGAGCTAATTATTTAAGTATCTCCACAGGATAACGATAAGTGGCATCCCCTTTTGATGTTCATATATTTGCTTAGCAGGTAAGAAACACCTGTGACTTAGGTGGCTATGTTTAGGTTGACACAACCTGTTGCTCCCACTCTCCCCATGTCCTTGTCTAACTTTTACTGATCTGAGACAGGAACATGGGAATTTCTGATGGCGGTGTTCTCTGTGCACCCATGTAAAGTGCAGCAGAAGGGCTGTAGAACTCCTTCCTGCTGCCCGAGTCCTAAGATCTCAGGCATTCACTGAAAGCTATTGTTTTGTGCTTATTTGCATCTAGTTGTCCGATTTAAAGCCGTGCTGTATTATGGTTAACTGAATCAAAAACAGAAAGGTAAAGAATGAGGTGTCTGGATGGAATTAGGATTTTAAGATTTATATCAAAGGCCTCACACTTGGGGCATGGATAGACGGGGGGTGGGGGGAAGGAGAATTTCTGTACCCTCCCCAATATGTTACCTAACATGTTTTAAAACCCTTGTGTAGACGGGGCAAGTTGTAATTATTCACTGCTCAAGGTGAACCCAAGATTACGTACCGCCTCCTAGGGTTGTTAATGTGTGTTTTAAAAAATGTACCAAAACCAAACCTAACTCTAGATGAGACCGGTGTCTCAAAATAGGGTGACCAGGTTTTGGTCTCTCTGGCATGAAGTTAATAAATCCCAAACAACCACTGTGCCCTGCCCCAAATGAAGGGCTAAGCCGCATGCATATCTCTGGTCAGAGAAGAGGTGCCCAAGGACAAGAAAATGGAATCAAACTGTGAAATACTCACCCAGTCGCTGGTGGGTGTGGTTAAGGCACTGGGCTGGGAGATCTGGGTTTCAGTTTTGTCTCTGTCACTGACGTCCGTGCTCACACAGGGAAAGTCAGTGAGCCCTGGTCTGCACTTCAAATTTACCTCGACACCACTATGAAGAACACTTCCGTCCACCTGGCTATAGCCATGTGAAGTGGTGGATTCAAGGGCTGCGGAAGTTTTCTAACAGTGGGAAGGGGGGTGGTGCCTGAACCGTGGCCCAGCCCCCGCATTGCCCTTCCCTCAAGGCCCTGCCCCCGCATGGCTCTTCCCTCAAGGCCCCGCCCCCGCATCGCCCTTCCCCCTGAGGCCCCTCCCCATCGCTCGTCCTTACAGCTGATAAAAGGTGTCAGGAGGACCATGGCCCCCCTTTTCCGGCGCCCCTGGGTGGATTGCTGATATCGATGGGAGGACCCCTTCCATCAATACGGCCCAGCTACGGCACCACGGCTATGCCGCTATAGTCCCCGTAGTGTAGACAAGCTGTTATTCTCCCAGTGCTTCAGTTCCACGTCGGTAGAAATGGGGACAGCATTACTCACGTTGTCTGCGTTGTACGCTCGTTGGGGTAAGGACTCTCTTACTAGATGTATGTGCAACACACAGGGCCCAGTGGGCCTCTGAGCTCAGCTGCGGCTTCTTATTGCTAATGTAACAGTATGACCTTACCAGTTTTTGTTTATTCCGTCTTTGGGAACACCCGGACATGGAAATGGTGTAAGGAACAGGCTGCAGACACGTAACCGATTTCCCAGCAAGGACTCTGTGAAGGTCTGAGTACAGTGCGACGGAAATAAGAACGAATACTGCTATCTAGGATTCAGACTTTTTTTTTTTTTTAAACAACTCCCCACATCAGGCAACAGCCCATTTGAGCTTGTTTGAATGAGTGGACTGTGCGGGCAACGCATGGAAATCTTCATATCTAGGCCTGTCAGGAACAGGACGGTTAAAAGGGGAGCCCTGCCGTTGGGAAATCACTCGGTGCAAGCAGCAGAGTGGAGCTCGCTCCATTGTTTACAGGTAGTGTAAAATGGATGGGAGCTGGTTCCAGGGATGAAAATCAAGCGGCAGATTCCTGTGGTCTGCCGTGCTAATATTAGAACACATGTTTATCCAGCAGGCGTGGTGAGGGGGTGTTGTCTGCAGGGTTTATTCCCCTCCCCCTTCCCACTTCAGACGTGACTATAATAATCTTGACAAAGGACAGATGTGAGGTGGGAGAGGATGGAGCTGGGTGGAGAAGGGACTTGCTTGGACTGATTTGTGTGGGACGCTGGCTGGGAAGGGGTAAGCTGTTTGGTGCGTGTGGCTGTCGGAAAGGAAGCCATTGCGCTGGGTTCTGAGCCAAAGGGAAAAGACGTGGGCAAAATCCCCTTGCAAAGATGCATTGAACGGGGAGGGTGGGGATGTGGTTACAGTAGTTTGAAACAGGAGTGGCATGGTGTTCCACCATATCAGCCACGGGGGAGGAAGATTCATGGGGATCTCTGCTTCCCCATGCCAAGGAGAGCAGGGGGAGCTCTCCCTCTGATCATAGCAGCGAGGTGGGAGCTGTGCTCTTAATTTAACCCCTCGTGAGGGAGAAACAATCCCCCCGCAGCTGAAGAGCAGTTAGGCCTCTGCACTAGGGTGTCTGTGGGCTGGAAGAACAGCCTCATCCTTTCCCTGCTTACGTGCATTCACAGCTGCCGGAACAGTGTCATCACAGACCCCTTAATCCTTGCCCAGCCCCTTCCCAACCCCCAATATTATGGCGAACATTTAGAGCTGCCACAGAGCTGCTCTCTGTCCCAGGCAGGGGAAGCAGAGACCTCCTGGCAGGGCTAGATTTCCAGTTAGGCAGAGTAGGCACATGCCTTGGGGCGCCGGTGTTCTAGGGATCCCTAAATGTTTTAAAAGCGGGTTAAAAGTTTCCTTTTTTACAGAAAACACGAAGGTCAGCTGTAGGCAGGGCGGGCGCTGAAGATGCTTTTCCTAGAGGCACATACAGTGTAAATCCGGCCCTGCCTCTTGGGTGGCCACCCCAACTCGTAAAGCCTTCTACCCCAGCTCAGCCCTATCAGGAGGCTTAAAATATCTTGTGCATGCTCTTGCACTTAAGTGAATTACATTCTGAGCACACTTCTGTCACTGCTGTGTAACACGGTTGCATCGGAACTGCACCTCCGTTGCCTTCAGCTGGATTAGAGGGAGACATTTAAATCCTCCAGGTGACCGAGGTCCCAGTCAGAGGTAACTTTCTTGCTGCCACATACTTATTACGCACTGGTTTATAGTATTCCTGCCAACCATAAGCATTCAACAATCCCAGTTCGGACTCAAAAAATCATTAGGCTTTAGTATTATACCTTTTGGGTTTTCTGTGTTTGCCTTCCGGGTTTTTGTAGAATCTAGGGCTAGAAGGGACCATTGTGATCGTCTAGTCCAGCGGTGTCCAATACATTCGCCACTAGCCACATGTGGCTAATAGGCTATTGAATTGTGGCTAATGCATGTGGATAATGTGGCTAATAAGAAAAATTCAAAACCACAAGTGTGACTAGCATCGAATATCTATTGGACACCGCTGGTCTAGTGGTGACCTCCTGTATAACACAGGCCATAGAACTTGCCCAAAATAATTCCTAGAGCAGATCTTCTAAAAAAAACCAAACAAACCCCAATCTTGATTTCAAAATTGTAAGTGATGGAGAATCCACCACAACCCTTGGTAAATTGTTCCAATGGATAATTACTCTCACTGTGAAAAATTTATACCTTTATTTCCAGTCTGAATTTATCTGGCTTCAACTCCCAGCCATTGGATCGTGTTACACCTTCCTCTGCTAGATTAAAGAGCCCATTATTAAATATTTGTTCCCCATGTTACTTACAGACTGTAATCATGTCATCCCATAACCTTATTTTTGTCAAGCTAAGTAGACAGACTCAAAGAGCTCCGTCATTGTTTTCTAATCCTTTAGTCATTCTCGTGGCTCTTCTCTGGACCCTCTCCAATTTATCAACATCCTTCTTGAATTGTGGGCACCAGAACTAGACATAGTATTCTAGCAGCAGTGCCAAATAGGGGTAAAATAAGCTCTGTACTCCTACTCAAGATTCCCGTTTATGCATCCTTGGATCACATTAGCTCTTTTGGCCATAATGTCACACTTTAGGGTTTACACTTTCAAACTTTACTCTTCAACTATAAGGGCTAGAAACAAACTTTATTTTTGAAATGAAAGTGGAGATTCTCATGTGATCACATGACTCAAGGAGCTGGGGATTTCAGAAAAACAAATATTGTGAGACTCGAGATAAAATACTGAGCGTTGGTAACAATGGGATTAATTAGCTCCTATTAATTAGAAAGTATCAGAGGGCCATGTTAGTCTGTATCCACAAAAACAATGAGGAGTCTGGTGGCACCTTAAGGACTAACAACAGATTTATTTGGGCATAAGCTTTTGTGGGTAAAAAAAAAACCTATTTGCCCAAATAAATCTGTTAGCCTTTAAGGTGCCACTGGACAACTTGTTGTTTTTATTAATTGGAAAAAGCAATCCTAGGCATTTGCTTTCAGAGTTTTTTTAATTTTCATTTGCTTCCCCTACCCTTTAATAAAATGATTACATTGTTTGCAGTTCTTTCTATTAAGAACATAAGAACTGCCATACTGCGTCTGTCCAATGGTCCATCTAGCTCAGTATCCTGCCTCCTGCAGCGGCCAGTACCAGAGCTTCAGGAGCAGTGTACAGAACAGGGCAACTTTGAAGAGCTCCACCCCTATTTTTTCCCCTCCTGACTTCTGGTAGGCAGAGTTTTAGGGTGGTCCAAGCATGGGGTTCCATCCCAGACCATCTTGGCTGACAGCCATTGATGGACCTATCCTCCACGAACTTATCTAGTTCTTTTTCTGAAAACCGAGTTATACCTTTTGCCATTACAGCATTCCATGGCCAGGAGTCCCAGAGGATGATTGTGCTTTATGTGCAAAAGTACTTCCTATTATATTGTTTCTATTATATCTGCTGCCTGTTAATTTCATCGAGTGACCCCTGGTTTTTGTATTGTGTGGATGGGTAAATAGCGCTTTGACATTTTCCACAACATTCGTGATTTTCTAGACGTCTGTCATATCTGCCCTTAATCATCTCTCTGCTAAGCTGAACAGCCCTAACCTTTTTAGAGTCTCTTCTTATGGCAACCGTTCCATATCCTTGATCATCTTTGTTGCCCTTCTCTGCCCCTTTTCTAGTTGCACTGTATCCTTTTTGAGATAGAGCAACCAGATCCACAAGCAATATTTTAGGTGTGGGCACGCCATTGGTTTATAAAGTGCCATTATGATCCTTTCTGGTTCATTTTCTATCCCTTTCATAACAGTTCTTAACATTCTGTTAGCTTTTTTGACTGCTGATGCCCCTTGAGCTAGGTGGGTCTACTTAGGAGGGGATCAGCTAAGTGGGATGAAAAGAGAATGGAAGCGGGGTGAGTGGGATGGAGCTGGGGAGAGGAGGAAAGAGGGTCAGATGTGGAGTGAAGCTGATGTGAAGATACCATGAGAGAGGGGGATCAAGGAGAGGGTAGGTGCAAATGGCCAATCAGCCTAGGGCAGAGAAAGTCCAGTCAAAACTGTAGAAAGTTCTCTAGCTGACATTAAACAAAAACTCAGTGTGAGACTCCACGGGGTGGTGATAACTTGAGACTTAATAAATGAATAAGAATTGGGGTGGTTGGGTTAGTGTTGATGGGCCCTCAACAAGTGGGTTTTCAGGAAGGATTTGAATGAAGGGAGGATGGGGTCGTGATTTTCAGACTTTCTGATCCCAGCATCTCTGAAAATCAGGTTCTACGGTAGAACCTCAGAGTTACGAACACCTCTGAAATGTTCGCAACTCTGAACAAAATGGTATGGCAGTTCTTTCAAAAATTTACTACTGAACGTTGACTTAATACAGCTTTGAAACTTTATAATACAGAAGAAAAATGCTGCTTTCCCTTTATTTTTTGTAGTAGTTTACATTTAACATGAAAGAGGATGGTATTTGCTTTTTTATTTTAGTTTTTGTCTCTGCTGCTGCCTGATTGCGTACTTCTGGTTCCAAATGAGGCGTGTGGTTGACTGGCCAGTTTGTAACTCTGGTGTTCGTAACTGGCATGCTGGGATGAAAAGCGCTTGCTAGGCACAGGGTCTCTGGTCCCACAGCGCACTTCCACGCATACTTCACTGTAAACGTGTCTGACTAATGCCATTGATATCATGAGACCACATGCTCAAAAGTTAGGCATGTGCTTAATTGTGGCATGTGCTCCTTGCTGAGTTGGGGATACCGGGTGGGTTGGATGAGAGACCGGAAATATTTTTTGTGGATGCCTGAATAAGGTGCATGAGTCTGCTTAATTGACCAGAAATCAAAACCTTAAAACAACCCTAGGCAAAAACCCCTCAAAACCCATACAACCGCCGTCCCCCTGACACGGTAGGGAGGGTTTTAGTAATTTTTTAATCAGTTCAGACTGCCACTTGCATGGCTGATAGATTTCATGATTTAATAGTTGGCAGCTTTGAAGCTTAATTCTTGGAGGTTGGCTCACTCGAGACCTGGATTTAAATTCAGTGATAATTACTTGCTCTGTGTACTGTCACACTTGGCTTGAAGTGCAAGTAGTAAGTAACCTTACTACGCACTTCACCCCCCTCCGACACCCACACTGGAATACAAGAGAAGTCCCACATGGTTATAATTGGCACATGACTCGTCAAAGCCAGCTGAGAGGAAGATTTCAGAATGCCTCTTGGAACTGTAGTGTTTTGGCAGTTTGTGCTATCATTGTTCTTTTTTTAATCCTATGTATTAAGAGCATGTTATCAGCACTTAATAATAATAATAGGACCTCTTTCCAATTAAATTTATTTGGGGGGGGGTTGGTTTAACATATGGTGAGATGTGCTTTGTCAGGGCTGAATGCAGTGCAATGTGATAAAGATACATATGCGTATATATATGGAGATAAAGTTTGCTTCCATATATTTCATAGCTTTATTAAGTGCAAATTCTGACAAATCCAAATGGATGCTAATCTGCTGCTATGTACTGGCCTGAAGCTTGCTTTCTCTCTCTAATACCTGCTGAAGTCAATCAATATTGGATCAGGACCTTTCAGAGGGAATATATGATGAATATTAGGAAAGGTTTTGTAACTGAAATTTTTGGCCTAGTTTAAACACAGAAGTTGCCCTGGATTAACCTAAGACTTGTCTACATCTGAAAGTTTTACCAGTTGTACTGGTATAACCCCTCGGGTGGATACTCTCTTTTCTGCTATAAGAATGGCTTTCCCCCCCTTTTAGCTTAAGCCCCTTTCTAAGAGACGAAAGCTAAACTGAAAACGGCAGTCGTACACTGGAATAACAGTCTCTTCAGGGGGAGATACACTGGTATAATTATAGTGATTTAACTTCACACTTTCGCTTATTCCACTTGGACTTTCCAGTGTAAACAACCCCTTAAATTGGCTTCTGAACCGCTTTAGATGACCTGGTGCAAGCACATATTTTGACGGAAGAATGGCTGATTTAGGCTTGTTCTATATTTATACCAGCCCAGCCGTGGTCATGGATGCAGAAAATCCACGCCTGCACAGCAACATAGCTATACCGACAAAATCCCCAGTATAGACACAGCTAGGTCGACAGGAGAATGCTCCGTCAATCTAGTTCCCATCACTTGGGGAAGGTGGTGCTCCTACAAGTAAGTGTGTGTGTGTGTGTGTGAGAGATGAGGGCATAGCAGTGGTGCTGTAGGTATGCCGGCTTACTCCCTGTCATGTTAACATAGCCTGCACATCTACCAATGTGATATATGCCATCATGTGCCAGCAATGCCCCTCTGCCATGTACATTGGCCAAACCAGACAGTCTCTACGCAAAAGAAAATAAATGGACACAAATCAGACATCAGGAATTATAACATTCAAAAACCAGTAGGAGAGCACTTCAGTCTCCCTGGATACTCAATAATAGACCTAAAAGTGGCAATCCTTCACCAAAAAAACTTCAAAAACAGACTCCAATGTGAAACTGCAGCGCTGGAATTAATTTGCAAACTTGACACCATCAAATTAGGCCTGAATAAAGACTGGGAGTGGATGGGTCATTACAAAACCTAAACCTAATTTTCCCCTACTGTTACTCACACCTTTTTGTCAACTGTTTGAAATGGGCCACTCTCATTACCATTACAAAAGTGATTTTTCCTCCCTTGATATCCTCATTAGACTGACCTCCCACTTGATAAGGCAACTCCCATCCTTTCATGTTCCGTGTATTTATACCTGTTACTGTATTTTCCACTCCATGCATTTGATGAAGTGGGTTCTAGCCCACGAAAGCTTATGCCCAAATACATTTGTTAGTCTCTAAGGTGCCACAAGGACTCCGCGTTGTTTTTGCTGATACAGACTAACACGGCTACCACTCTGATAGCCTTAGAGTGAGAGGAGATCTCCCTTGGCCCTTAGCTGAAGCCTGTCAGATGATACATGCAGGACAGTGATTGAAATGTCCCAGCATTAAAAAAAAAAAGAAAGATAATGGTTAATTCATCAATAAATTAGCAGTCAGTTTGCTTGAGAGAGTTGAGACAAATCTCTTGGACTATTCTGCTTGCAAGTGCAAAAATACCTTTGTCCCTGAGGGGATTGCTAGAGATTTGGAGGTGGATTTTACTCCTCTCTTGGATTTACGTATGGGCAGTAATCTGTGGTGTGAAAATTAAGACATAAACTTTTCTAGTGGGTGACTTTATTGCTTTCAGATCAAGAAGAGAAAATACAGTTATTGTGAAGCTTTGAAGAAGTGCTAACAAACATGAATCCGGAGGTAAGTAGTAGTGTCTGCATTCTAACAACATGAAAGCCGAGACCCAGTGTCTCTCTACTTTGGACTTCTTTTGTAAATCTCTGGTGCAGCTGCACCGGTGGCAGGACCTGTGGGATCACCAGTGTAGATAGTATCAGGGGGTAGCCGTGTTAGTCTGGATCTGTAGAAGCGACAAAGGGTCCTGTGGCACCTCATAGACTAACAGAGGTATTGGAGCATAAGCTTTGGTGGGTGAATACCCACTTCATCGGGTGCAAGCAGTGGAAATGTCCAGCCTCTGTTAGTCTATAAGGTGCCACAGGACCCTTTGTTGCTTCTACAGTGTAGATAGTACGCCCTGATTTTACTGCTATCATGTGTAGACAAAGGCTGGTAGTTTAAGGCCACACAGCATTAGAATGTGGGTGTTCCTGGCTTCCAGTACCTTGTTCAGAACACTAGGATCTTGTCTGCACTCGAGAGAGTTTGTGAGTATGGCTATACCAATAAAACTTTGAAGTGTAGACTGGGGCTAAGTGACAGTAACAAGGGTAAGTTGTTAAGTAACAAGAAAGTGAAACTGAGCTGTGCTTCCTGTTTCAGCTGTGGGTTGTAACGGGTCACAAGCCCTGCCCCCGTAAGTGGCCACAAGCAGCACAAGGTTCAGTTAGTGTCCACGGAGGCTGTGTCTGCATCCACGCATAACCCTTTTACTGGTGCATCCTGGGAAATGTGAGTGGCTACCCTGTCCTGCCTCAGCTAGGAGTATCTAGATCATGTGAAGGATGTGTCTATGGGGCAGTGTGTGCTGCTGCACTGAGAGATGGGAGGGAATTGAGCTGACCAAACGGATTACACAAACCTGTTGAGGGGGTCCTGTCCACACGGCCAAGAGCAAACCCAGTGTGCCGAACCAGTTTCAGGGAGACAACCAGGAGCTGCCTTTAAGCTCTGGCAGAGGCTAAACCAGGCCTGCACAACATACGGCCTGCGGGGCTGGCTAAATAAAAAAAATAATAAAATTTTTTTTTCTTTTTTTTCCTCAACAAAGGGCTGGAGAGTATTTTTTTTTTTGCTCAACAACTTTCCTCGCATCCGGCCCTCGGCTTTTTTCTTTGGAGTAATATGGCCCTCACTGCTTTACGAGTTGTGCAGGCCCGGGCTAAACATTGGTAGTGGACCAGGGCTGCTGAGTTTTAACCATTGTATGCGCAGGCAAAAAAACCCAATCTGTTGAGAGCCAGCCAGGCCACGCGCTGGTTACAAACTGGGTGGAAAGTTGTAGCGTAGACAGGGCCTTCAAGGTCTGGTTGTCCTATTTCTACAGCACTTGGCACATTGGGGTCCTTGTCCATGATTAGGGCTCCGAGGTGCTAAGGTAATAAAAATCACTGTGTAAAATAAATCTGAAGAGCTGAAAGAAATGCAGGCCGGGGTAGGGATCTCATAAGCTAGAATGGAGGATAAAAATGGACAGGTTAACTACCACGCGCCTCATCTCCGCGTATCCTGCAGCTAGCACTGCACTTGCTGGCTTGCTTTCAGCGATGTCACAGTAAGCTTTTGCTGAGTCTTGCTGGTGCTAAAATAAACAACATGACCGATTTGCTTCTGAGACACACAAACGCCAGTCAGACTTGCATGAAGGCTTTCCATTTACACCACCCTATTGCACTGTAGAAACTGGTACAGACTCTTGCCCCATTCATTGCTCTTGTCTCAGGCACACCAGAAGCAGCTGGAACCTGTGTGGTTTTGCTTTTTGTAGTGTGGAGGGGGGATAGTGTGACTGGGCAGAATAGTTTGTTCTGTTGGGATCCTGGAAGTGGGCGGGCGGAAGCCTAAGGGGAGGATCTATTCTACAAAGTCCGGGATCTCAGTTAATTACGGGGGACAACTAAAGATATAACAGGGACAGGAGTGAGGTCACAGGGCTAAACGAAGGGAACCTGGCGGGGACACCGAGCAGAGAATGCCGAACAGTGCCCACTGCTCCTCGAAGGTGTCAAGGGAGCCAGCAGATGCCGCCCAGAGGAACTCCGCCCGGATGCGTGAGTGGGCGGAAGATCGGAAATAGGCCCCGTAGTTGCAGGAAACCCCATCAGCCAACCTTGTTCCGGGCAGCCATATCCTCCTCCATATGCTGCAGAGAACAACCCCCTGGGGGCCCACTGCGGCTTGGCATGGAGGGTAATTTCCAGGGAGTGGCTGTGCCACCGGCTTAATGGCTGTGAAACTCCCATCCAGTGTTCCCTGTTTGGGGTGCAGTGGTCATGGAGTGACTCCAGTGCTGCTTTGTGACCTGTAGGGCAGGATTTCATGCCTGGCAGGTGATTCCCTTGGGCTGTGCACTGGTTTAGTGCTTAAAGATATTGCCAGGAGGTGGAAGCTCCTCTCGAGAATGTCTATCAGAACCCGTTCCTCCTGGATCATTCGCAGAGGTTTCCAAACAGCTGGCTGGCACTGGCCCCCAGTGGAGTCAACGGCAAAGCTCTCAGCAGCGTGAGGATTGCATCCTTTGTTTCCGTTGGAGAGAAACAGAAGGGAAGGGGGCAAAGAAGTGACTAGCAAAAGTGTACAGTGCGTCTCAAGCTAAAGAGAGCTGCAAACCTAAGGCTACTTCCGTATGCTGGCGAAGGCTGCAGTTGTCTCTGGGATGCTGTGGCACTGTGAGTGGGTGAGGAGGTGTCTATAAGGCAGGGGTAGTCAATTTATTTTTTTGTCAAGGTCCAGACTCTGGAGGAAATAATTAAAAAGAAGAGTAATTATAAGTAAATAAAAATATTTGGGGGTCTGTTTAAAAGCATTCGCCTACCCCTGCCGTAAGGCAATCACTGTATTCAGGGGCTTTCTGCCTAAAGAACAGATCAGAGAACATCCCCACAGTAGAGACTGGGTGAGCCCATAGATGTGAAATTGCTTTTAGTAGCTGAAGTGAATGGTCAGAGGTTATTTTCCTGAGTGCATTACTAATTAAGTGGGAGATGCTTGAAGACATTTGTTTCCCTCCACTTAAAGGGACACTGCTTATCTTTTCAGGCTTGATCCCGGTCTGGTTCCCTGAATCAACTTTTCAGCCACGATGCACAGCCTTGCAGAAGCAAAGTGGAAGGCATTCATTGCTAGCCACTGCTTTATGTAGGATCCACAAGTTACATCTCTGTGCTTCAGGAATGCAAGTCCTTGATCCTGTCCCAGTGTCTGGGCTTGGCAGCCCTATTTGCACTAGAGCATTTTTGGATTGCATTGCATTCCCGAGCGTGCCTGTGATATAGGCCCTGCTTAGGTGCAGTGGAGAGGCGAGACTGTCGGGTTGCACCTCCCTTCTTATCAGCCAGCCATCCCCAGCACAGGTTCAAGCTGCAGGGACACTGGTGTTCGGTCTCGCAGGAGCTTTGCTTGGGTGATCTGGGATACTTGATGGTTTTTAAGCTTAACCTTTGCCTGCATATACCAGTTATTCATCGAGCGCCCATCATTGCTCTTGGCATTTTGCTAACCAGATGTTTTGCCAACCCAGATGTTTTGCCAACCCAGACCTGGGTAGGCATACTGGGTCTTGCCTCAGCACAGGGGGCTGGACTAGATGACTTCTTGAGGTAGGATTCAGTCCTCCATTTATGTGATTCTGCGGCTCCCTGCCCCAAAGAGTTTACCGGCTAGTTCACAGACACAGACAGACACACACACTGCATAGTAGGTCTGTCAGAATTGGAAGTGGTGCAAGAAACTAGTAGTGGTCTCTCTTGAAAGGCTTGTATTCGTGCCTTTGGTCTTTCCCAGTCAGGTAGTCTGCGCAGTATCTCTTCAGGATGGTGCGCTCTAATTAATTTCCTAGCATGGGGGGGTGGGTGGGTGGGTGTGTGTGGGTGGGTGTGTGTGTGTGTGCGCGTGAGCACAAATTCTCTTTTGAGAGTCGCAACATTTTGATCCCATAAAATAAATCATTTTTTCCCTCCCTCTATTATACACACACTTCCAAGGCATGGCAGCACTCCTGTCTTGGATAGCATCCAAAGACAGATCATGTTTACTATAGAATACTTTCCTTTAGCTCCATCAATGCTACAGTTTTATCCCCTATTAGGAAACTGTTTTTAAACTGTTTCTGCTAACTCAGCTATGCCTGCTGGTGCCGGTGGCGCATAGCCTTGTTAACATTTCCTTTAAAAACTGCCTAAGACTAGGTTAATGCTTAGAATTTTATACTGTTTAGCACTTACGTAGCGCTGCTTTTTGTTTTTTGTTTGTTTGATCTCTCTAAGGTTAAAAGAGTACCGGTTGTAAATCATAGTTTTAAATAACAGATTTCCTTTACTTGGGCTGCTAATTTCACCTTTCCATATTAAACCAAAAATAATTTTAGAAATCTAACTTGCTCTGCTCTGCTAATGCAGATTGTCATTTTTATGTTGCAGCTTGGGCAATAAAAATAGACTAGTCAGTTTTGCTCTTTGGTTCTCCTGTACTAACACAATATTGGCCAATAAGAGATGAGTATTCTCTGTGTGGTGCGTGAGGTGGAGAATGGGGAAAGGGCTCTTACTGGATTAAAAAAATCCAAGAAATGTTTTTCTGTTGCACTGATATTCTGTCAGACTGCTTCGGTCTTTACAAAATGTAAATCTGAGGCCTAAATCTACCTAGCTGACCCTTTCGCACTTCCTTCTCTCTGCCCCTTCCTGGCCTCAATTCGGAGAACAGCAGCTGACACATTAGAACCTATAAATGGAGTGCATGATAACTGTGCAGAATACTACACTCTGGGTTTGTCCTGTTGTAGCCACCAAGCCAGTCAGCGGTATAGCTTGGTGTTTGCAAAGCCGCTTTCATCTGCAGTCTGCACTGGTGCAGTTTACTTTGATTTCAGGCAGGGGTGAGATGCACCGATACAAATTGCCGCTTTGTCTGTCTACCCTAGGGGCTTTCACACTGGTATGAATCCGTGACTTCCAAAGACCTCTGTGTCTTCAGCCCCGGTTCCTGGGAGCTGCAGGGTCCCGCCGCCTCCTGCAGCGGTAGGGAGCTGTAAAGTACCCCCGCCACCTGAGGCAGCGGGCTCCCAAGTTCCCAGCCGCTGTGGGAAGTGGAGGTACCCCGCAGTTCCCAGCTGCTGCATGTGGGGGGAGTACCCCACAGCTCCTAGCTGCTACGGGGGAGACCCCGGCAACTCCCCTACTGCTGCCACGGCAGAGGGACCACTGCAGCTCCCCTGCTGCCGCAGCAGGGCAGGGGGACCCCATCAGCTTCCCCGCCACGATGGGGTAGGGGGACCACCGCAGCTCCCCTGCGGCGGCGGCAGGAGGGCAGGAGGATTCCCAGAGCGCTCCCTGCCGCTGGGGAGGGGGTTGAGGGACCCCGCAGCTCCCCATCGCAGCTGGTTGCAGGGGGACCCTGGAACTCTGAGCCCCCGTGGGTGGTGGCAGCCCTGGAGCTCCCAGACACTCCACAGCTGCACAGTCCCTTCCCATTTTATCATGAATGTTTTTAGCTAAAGTCACGGACAGGTCACGGTCAACAAAGAAAAGTTCACAGCAGCCGTGATCTGTCCCTGATTTTTCCTAAAAATCTCCATGACAGAATCTTAGCCTTACTCATAGACCTCGTCTGCACCATAGGTAATTTCAGTATACATCGCGTCGCTCAGGGGTGTGAATAATCCACACCCCTGAGCGACGTAAATTATACCTACCGAGGTGCTGGTGTGGACAAAGCTTCTTCCACCAACGTAACTAGTGCCTCTTGCAAAGGCAGGAGTTATGAAGCTGAGGGGAGACCTCTCGCCCACCGGCTTTGAGCCGCTCTACCACCAGTGCTACAGCGGCGCAGTTGCGTCCGTGCAGCTGCGCCACTGCAAGTGCCATAGTGCAGATGTCGCCTTAATGTGGAATGATAGTGTCCATGCAGAGGGCTAGTGGAGAATAGCTAGTGCACTTTAAAGCCACACCCTAGCACAGGGGTGGGAAAATTATGTCCCGTCCTGTGAGCTCCTGCTGGGGAACAGGGTCTGGGGCTTGCCCCGCTCCGGATGGGGCGCTGGGTTGGGGGCCGCACTACACGGCTCCCAGAAGCCAGGGCATGGCCCCACTGCAGCTCCTACATGCTCCAATGGTAGCTGAAGGGGCAGTGCCTGTGGATGAGGCA
Organism: Macrochelys suwanniensis; assembly: GCA_033296515.1. Lineage (NCBI taxonomy): Eukaryota > Metazoa > Chordata > Testudines > Chelydridae > Macrochelys > Macrochelys suwanniensis. The sequence continues at coordinate 242,777,267 of CM065776.1, forward strand.
GCGCGCAGAGCCGCCTGGCCACGCCTCTGTGTAGGATCAGGAGAAGGGACGTGCCGCTACTTCCGGGAGCCGCTTGAGGTAAGTGCCGCTCGGAGCCTGCACCCCTGAGCCTCTCCCCATGTCCCAACCCTCTGCTCCTGCTCTCCAAACCCCTTGATCCCAGCCTGGAGCACCCTCCTGCACCCCAAACCTCTCATTCCCAGCCCCACCCCAGAACCTGTACCCTCAGCCGGAACCTGCACCCCTTCCCACACTCCTGTCCCAGCCCTGATCCCCATCCCGCCCTCCGAACCCCTCGGTCCCAGCCCTGAGCACCCTCCTACACCCCAAACTCTTCATCCCCAGCCCCACCCCTAACCAGAGTCCTCACCCCCTCATGTACCCCAACCCCAATTTTGTGAGCATTCATGGCCTGCCATACAATTTCTATTCCCCAGTGTGGCTCTCAAGCCAAAAAATTTGCCCACCCCTGCCCTAGCATATTTCTCAGTAGCTTCTTGTAGACAGAAGACTGAAGCCGCAGAAGAATCCAGAATGTTCAAAAGCTTTTATGGTTTTGTTGATAACCATTATAAGGACATAAGCGTGCTGGTCAAGAATCTGTCAGGTGTAGTGGTGCAAACTCATTTGCAAAATGGGGAGTTCCGATACGTGGTGGTCCTACACCAGTGGTTCTCAAACTTTTGTACTGGTGACCCCTTTCACATAGCACGGCTCTGAATGCGACCCCCGTTATAAATTAAAGACACTTTTAAATATATTTAACACCATTATAAATGCTGGAGGCAAAGCGGGGTTTGGGGTGGAGGCTGACAGCTCGTGACCCCCCCCCCCCCATGTAATAACCTTGCAGCCCCCTGAAGGGTCCCAACCCCCTGTTTGAGAACTACTGTCCTACACTGACTCCATAATGTGAATGAGTTCAGAGTGTAGTCTCTCCCAAACCAAGCTTTTTGACCTGAAAACTTGTGCATTTGTAACATTTGTTGATGAATTAAGTGGTATTGGATTATCTTCCTTGTCCCAAAAGCTGTAGACGTACTATTACCGTTTTAAAATATTGCTTATTGAGCAGTAACCCATTTATAGCAAAGCAGAGAGTTTTGTTTGCTGCTTGTTTTGTCCCCTCTCCACTGAATAATTTGGGGCTTTGCATTCTGCTTCCCAAAGGGGAATTTAATGTTCACTGTGGTCAGTATAGACAATACTGTATCTGAGGCCTGGTCTACATTCCTGGTCTAGGAAAAATTCATACCCCTGAGCGACACAATTAAACCGACCTAACCCCTGGTGTAGACAGTGCTAGGCGGCGGGAGAATTCTCCTGTAGCTACGACCTCTTGGGGAAGTGGAGTACCTATGCTGACAGGAGAACCTCTCCCAGGGGTATAGGTAGTGTTTTAATTGAAGCACTACAGCTGTGCCGCTGCAGCATTTTAAGTGTAGACAAGCCAATAGTTTTATTATCAGGGCGGGGCCAGTGGAAATAAAATCTTTCTTTGCATTGTCTGTAATAAAGTGGACTGCAGAATACTGTGACAGAGGGTAGTGAAGTACTGTAGATGCCTTTAATAATCCTCAAGTATCAGAGGGGTAGCCATGTTAGTCTGGATCTGTAGAAACGACAAAGGGTCCTGTGGCACCTTATAGACTAACCGAGGTATTGGAGCATAAGCTTTCGTGGGTGAATACCCACTTCATCGGATGCAAGCAGTGGAAATCCACTGCTTGCATCCGATGAAGTGGGTATTCACCCACGAAAGCTTATGCTCCAATACCTCGGTTAGTCTATAAGGTGCCACAGGACCCTTTGTTCCTTTAATAATCCTGACGCACGTGGTTGAGTTGTGTGCATGCTGAAATGGAAAAACAACCCTTTGCTTTAAAAACAACCCTGTACTTTAAAACTAATCACTGCACTTGGGACTCTAACAGTAAATATTTAACAGGTGAAACTCCCTTTCTCTTCTGTCCTCTCATTGAATTCCTTAACTAATTAGTAGTGACTGTCTTAACTTTGGTCCATGCAGTCATTAATCACCTGGACTCCCCTAGCCACTCAGAATTATGTGGCACTCTTAACTTTCCATTATCCTGTTTCTTGTGTGACACACTTTGTTGCCCTTGAAAGTGAGGTTTAGGTTGAAGGTTAGTTGTTGATGTTCTAAGGCTGATACCTTTCCTGCAGAGTTGTTTTGTTTACTGTCCTCCACATTCCCTCCTGTAATTTTACACTAGCTTCACTGGTCTTTGCGAAATGCAAGTATTGGATGGCCTTAATCAGCAAGGGGAAAAATGGTCTTGTGGTTAAGGCACTGGACTAGCACTTGGGAAATTTCCTGCCTTTGGTGTAGACTTCCAGTGTGGTCTTGGGCATGTCATTTAGGGCATGTGTACGCTGCAGCTGGGATTGAGGCTCCTGGCCCCGGTAGACAGACTTTGCTAGCTCTCCTTGAGCTAGCATGCTAAAAATAGCAGGGTGGGCATTGTGGCTCTGGTGGAAACTTAGGCTAGCCAACCAAGATTGGACTCAGGGGGTCGGGTGGACTTGAGAGCCTGAGCTGCCCCCTGATTCTCAGTGTCCGGACTTCTATTACTAACATGCTACCTCGAGCCAAGGTAGCGCAGGTCTGTCTACCTTGGCTGGGCGGCTCTCTACCCTACACCCAGGCTCAGTGCAGCAAGGTGATGAGCATGACCCTGCTCCAGTTTCATATTAAGAATGTGAATAATCCCAGTGGTTTCAATTTGAGTGTTCATTTACTTAAATATGCGCTTAAGTGCTTTGCTGGAGCAGGGTCAGAGTGCTCAGGATTGGGTAGGATGAAGTCCTTCGCCTCTCTGTACCTCAGATGATGCTTCCTACATCCCACCCTTTGTCTGTTTTGTCTAGTTTGGTTGTAAACTTTGGGATTATCACTGTGTGTGTGTGTGTGTGTGTGTGTGTGTGTGTGTGTGTGTGTACAGATCTAGCACAATGAAGCTCTGATCTCATTTGGGGCCTCTGGGTGCTATTGCAATACAGATAATTGTAGAGGAGAAGAAGAATAATATAGGCTGGTCCATGTGTGTGTGTTTGTTTTTTGCTAGGAGTTAAAGGATGAAAATGAGTAAAAGAAAATTAATCTCGACAGTGAGAACTGTTAGGTTAGTCTCCCAAAAGAAATGGTGCAAGCCATTTATTGAGAAATCTAAAATTGGACTTGAAGAACCACTGGAAAACTGCTGTAAGGTATAGTCCTGCACTGGGTGGAGACATGGAATGGTTGCAAAATGTATGTCCTTTCACCTCTAATTTCTATGGTGACAGAGATTAGCATTTTTCCTGTGTCCACCCGTTTTGCAGCTACTTAGATGGATAGCGAAAACTCTCAGCTAAAGGCTTTTAGACAGTAAATTCCTTTTTTTTGGTAGAAGTTTAATTCTGCAGGCCTTTTCAGCATTGTATATCTGTCAGTGTCGATGAAGTTTGCTATGTGTGTATGAAAAAGAATTTCATAGGGTTCAAGACCTAAAGCTCATTGAAGTGAATGAAAGACTCTCATTGACATCCCTGGGCTTCTTGTCTTCATTGGGAGGGGAAAAGTGTGTGTTTAACTCAAGTTAGCTAACTGAAGGTAAAATCCTGGAGACACCAAGGCCGTTTGTAGTCTTCACATGAGTTAGCCGGTCCAGTTAGATTATGGTGGAGCCGTTTAACTCGACCTGAAACTCGTGAAGACTACAAATTGCCTTGTCTGCACTATACAATGTTGTTGTAGCCATGTTTGTCCCAGGACATTACACAGATATTGGAGATATTACCTCACCCACCTTGCCTTCACTAACCTTTTATCTTCTGTAAGTTAACTCAAGTTAAGAATACACCTTTCCCGCCCGCCCCCCCCCCCCCCCCCCCCCCCAGTGAGAACATAGCATAAGCAGTGTTTGTTTTGTGGTTTAGTATAATCAAGAGAGCTTCTCTATTTGGGACAGTGCTTACGCCTCATCAAAGTGAACGGGATTTTAGCGGGTGCTTAATTTTAAGCATGCACTTTCCTGAATCCAAGCCTTAAAGAGAAGGCTTGGGAAGGATTATGTCATAGGTTTGTTTTTTGTACTTTCATTGAAACTATTAACAAAACAAATGATTATCGCACTTTTTATTTGACCCTGTGCTGTTGAGGCTGTTTGTTTGAGCTTTCATTGCTCATTCACTTGAACATGTAAAAGAGAACCACCTTCCCATGCTGTTTAAGGGAGGGGGGAAATTCTTGTGCTGTGAGCTGATCTTTAATAAAGAGGAATAAAAAAAGAACCCCAGTACGAAGAGTTTGGGTTTTCTTTCACAACTTGCTCTGCAGTAGCTCTCCATTTTCAGCATCTGGATATGCACCTGTGTAGCAGTTTTGGTGTCTTTAAAATCTTTTATCCACCCTAAGGCTGTGTCTACACTAGAGACCTTACAGCAGTGCAGCTGTGCCGCTGTAAGATCTCCCGTGTAGCCGCTCTATGCTGAGGGGAGAGAGCTCTCCCCCGGGCATAATTAAACCACTTAGAACCAGTGCCGTTAGCTAACTCAGTGGGAGAAGGTCTCCTGCTGACATAGCGCTGTCTAAACCGGTGCAACTTATGTCGGTCAGGTTTTTTCACTAAGTTTTACTGACAAAAGTGCTAGTGTAGACATAGCTTTACTCTTTGTCAAATTGCTGAGGTTTGACAGGAATAGAAGCCCAGATTCTGAGATCCCTGCCCGCACTGAATAGTCCCTTACTCAATGACTTGTCCCATGGACATCAATGGAACCACTTGTGCAGTAAGGTGTTATGCCATATGGGCAAAGGTATGGGATTCTGGCCTGAAATGCGCTTCTGTTAGCCAACGATTGAGAGGAGAAAGAGGGGCATAACCAAGATATAGTTGATGTGGGTAAGCTATGTTTGAGTGAATTTATTTTCGTAACTGTTCCTCTTCTCTGCAGTTCCTTTGCCAAAACTTTCCCTCCGTGTACTGGTGTGTAAACTGTGTTTAGACATTTTCTCCTGAAGTGTGAAGGCATGTAAGCCCATTAACTATCTACTTCCAAGCATCTATATCCTCCCCCTTCCTTGTCATTCCGATGCCTTTCCTAGGGCAGGCAAACTTTCCCTTTTTCTTTATAAATGGAAGGAGGAAAAACAAAAACGAGTGCTCTTTAAAGGATCTGACAGGTAGAGGAGAAGTTGTTCCAGCCCATGGCACTTTGATTCCTTTATCATTCATATCACCTGCATGGGTAAAGCATCTTGAACTGTTAGCTCTTCAGAACAAATTGTGATGATCTTGTTAAGCTTTGTAAATCTAGTAATTCTTTCTTGGCATACAAATGTTTAGATTATACAGTATTTATAAAAGGCTCTTTGTATCTTTCAGTTGACCTTTGCATGTTACTAACTGGTTGCATATAAGTTTTATTTGGAATGTGTAATAAATCCAGTGCTGAAGGAAATGATTGCGTTTCCCTCCCTTGGCTGTCTATCCCATGTAACAGTCTGTTTCTTTCTTTCCTGCAAGGTCCCAGGCCCAATCTCTTGACCAGTTTGGAATAAGCAACGGAGCAGCCCAGCAACTTGTTCCCTCCAAAACATTCGAGGATTTCCAGGACCACAGGATTTACAGAACCACCGAAATCTCTGGAGAATGTCAACTGTGGATGAACCTGATGGAGAAAAATAAAGGTAGCAGTTCTGCCGGCCCTTGTCATCCCTGGTTTTTCTTTTGTTACTGAAGGTGAATTGGAAGGAAACGCCTCCGTTCTCTGAGGATATTTCATCAGTCGTTTGCCCTCTTTACTGGAATTGCTTCAGTTACTAGTTTCACAAAGAGGAGAAACAATGCCTGTTCCATCAATGGAGATGTGTTTATTTTTCACAGCAGTTCAAGTGCAGCATCTCTGTGTTTAGCAGGTACGTGTGTGGTTTCCTAATTCATACGCCAGTTAGCTTTCCTGATATTTGAGGAGTAAATTATTTGCCTTTTCTCCCACCCCTTAAAAGTGAAAGACCTTTTCTAGTTGCTTGGCACCCTGTTTGAAGATTGGATTATCTTTTTAAATGGGGTAGCAAATATCCTGAAACATGTGTGAGCTTGTCTTTTTTGCTTCTGATAACACACGTGTTGACAAGAATAATCTTGCACTCCTGGAAAGTGTCTTGTATCCTGAAGGGCTCCAAAATGTTTTGCAAGGAATTTCCATTATCCATCAATGAAGTGCAGACCCCTCTGAGGTGGAATGTGGCAGCGCAGGGCAACACTAAGAGCAGGTTACTGCCAAAAGTCTTCTGTAGTCTCCTTTTTCTCGTAATTGTCAGCCCATTCCTAAATTGCCAAAGGCCACCTCACTTGGCTTAATGGGAACAGTCTTTAAATGCCTGCAAGCTCATCTAATAGCTGATGCTTATGGCAGAGCCTTTGGGAATCCATGGAATTTTAGCATCCCCAATATTGTTGTTGTTAACATCCCCAGACACACACACCTCAAATTCTGCAAAAAACATTTCCCACTGTTCTCCTTGGAAGAATATCCTCTTCACTATAACTGATGTGGGGCTGGTTACTGTGCATGCAGACAAACTGAAGCTCTGAGGAGTGCAACCTGCTCCCATTCATCTCTATGAAAAGATAACCCTCAAGCTTGATGCCATTTTTGTTAGGAAGTTGCAACAAATCCAGTGTCTTGCCCTGACGTCCACCCAGGCTCTAATTGCTGAGTTCCAGAAACACTCTGTAGTCACAGTTGTAAGTTGGGAAATGGGTGAACCTCGAAAGGTTTAAAGGGAAGTAATGGAGATGTTAAATCCAGTGTGTATATACATTTTATAAATGTGTATATATAAATGGATGCGTGTGTGTGTATGCACAAAATATTTTATAGCAGGTGTGTGATGTACTGTGAAGTGTGTTTGTGCCTGTGTGCACTTGTATATAGAGTTCAGAAGTTTAATTAAACACTGAGCAGTTTGGATGCTTATCCTGATCCTTGAGTCTGAGAAAGGGCTGATGCAACTCCCATCCGCCACTAATTAATTCCTCCTTGTGAATCCAAGTCATCCTATTATTCAGTATATTTATAACATGGAATAGACGCACACACTGTCTAAATCTGTGTATCGAACTTGTTCATTTAATTTCGAAGAGGATGATTTGAGTATTTAATCCAGTCTGTCTCCTCTTAATTTAAACACATTTTAACAGAAGAATAGCATTGTCTAGAACGCTACTTATCTACAAAAAGGGGCTAATTTTAAATTTTTAAATGACAGTTATTCCCCTTAAAATATAGAAGTAGATGAATCAATAGTTCTAGTGATAAAATTACTGAGTTTCCATTTTTATAGAGAACTGCATTGAACTTTGATACTTTTATTTTAAATGTCAATTTTTTGTAAGTCTGGATTATGCTGTTGGTCCCTGCAAGTACTGTTTTTCTATGAATATCAGTGTTTTGGTAATTGCCACTAGAATTTATTTTTTAAATGTATCTATTCAGCATATTGTAATGAATAGCAATATTTTGGTAAGGATCTGAAAAACAAACAACACACACACCACACCAACACATTAGCATTCGATTAATCTGGCCTCTGAACTCCTTGATTTAATAACAAGAGGCATTAAAAGATAAACACTGAAAATGTGGAGTTAGAAATTTATTCCGCATTCCCACAGGCATTTTGTGAAGCATTAAAGAAGTCTAAGGTTTCATCTTCTTGCTTGGTAAGCACAATTACATCAGATTAAAAGCAGGGAGTGGCAGGGAACCGTGTGTGTTCGTGTATGAACCTATCAATCAACTAATCCCTGAATTTAAATGTGTTCTGTAGCTCAAATCATAGAAAGGTGAACAAGGATCTGGAATAGAGATGTTATTAATTAAAAGGAAATAAAACCAAGTGCTTGGTACCAACTGAGTGCTTTATGTGTAATAAATGCAATGTAGCAATAAATAGCAGTTGAGTTTTTCACTGCTTATATCAAAAATGGCCACTTTGTGGGTGTTTTTTTGGAGATTTAATGAAGGTCAGGAGCCCATATCCAGGAGAAAGATTGTGCATAAGGTTGATGTTATAGTCACAAGTTCCTCTGAAAAGGAACATCTGTCACATAGCAGAGAAGACCAGGTTAGCTGCGCAACAAAGACTTATTGAGATCCAAAAGGAGATAATGTCAAGGACTGGCAGAGTGTGTAGGATGCATTGGCAGTCGTCAGAAGATTTGATGTCACCGGGAAGAGGTCACTCCTGGAGCAGAAACTGTACACAGTGCTTGCTTACCTTTAGCACTCCTCCAAGGGGCTGTGAAGTGACAGCTGAAAGGTGATTGGCTCATTAGACCTCTATACACCTGGCCACTTAGCATTTGGCTCAAGCCCGATGAAGTGGGTTACTGTTTGTTCCCACCTGGTATCATGCTGTCTAGCTCAGATAACTAACATAGACGCAGTGCCACCTCTGTGTGTATTAAGGCAGCATTGCTGAGTAAAAGAAGACTGGGACTCAGGAGATCTAGGCTCTATCGCTGAATGTGCCACTGACTCTTTTTGTGTGACACTAGTCAAGTCACTTAATCTCCCTCGACTTTACTTATCACCTTCATTCTGCAAATGGAGACGTTTTATTATTAATGTATATGAGCTCCTGGCCAGGCTACGGTGTGACAGTTGAGTGTGTTTCTCTTTAAAGCAAACCCGCCCCCTTTGTTGATTTTAATTCCCTCTAAGGCAACCACCCTCCTCCCTTCGATCACAGCTGGCAGAGGAAATAAAGTCACTGTTGTTTTGAAACCATGCATTCTTTCTTTATTGATTTTTTTTTTAAAAAAATGAGATAACTGACAAGGTAGCCTGGGTGCAGTGGAGGAGGAGGGGAGGACAAGGCCACATTGCTTATTGTAGCCGCAGTACGAATCAAAACGTATTGAATGACAGCCTTCTGTTGCTTGGGCCATCCTCTGGAGCGGAGTGGCTGGGTGCCCGGAGCCTCCCCCCCTGCATTCTTGGGCGACTGGGTGAGGAGGATATGGAACTTGGGGAGGAGGGCAGGCAGTTATATAGTGGATACAGCGGCGATCTGTGCTCTTGTTGCCTTTCCTGCAGCTCCACCAGATGCCTGAGCATGTCCGTTTGCTCCTGCATTAGCCTCAGCATCGCATCCTGCCTCTTCTCATCGTGCTCACTGTATGCCTCCTTGCATTCAGCTGCGCCCTATCAGTGCAGGAGGACTGCATGAGCTCGGAAAACATGTCATCGCGAGTGCAATTTTTTTTTTTTTTTTTTTTTTTTTTGCCTTCTAATCTGCTATAACCTCTGGGATGGAGATGATAGGGAGAGCATAGAAACATTTGCACCTGTGGGGGGATAAAAAGGGAGAGTAGAATTTAAGAAGATACATTTCTGAGAACAAAAGGGAGACTCTGTCACAGTGAATTAAGCAACTCATAACAGACAGCACATGTGCTTTAGGTACAAGGTCGCATTTTGCCTTTTATATTGAGTGACACATAACACACGGCTGGGCAACAGAATTCGGTTTCCAGGCAGCCATGGTAAGCCAAAGGGTACGCGGGGTTGGCTTCTTCTGCCTTCGTAACATGTGGGAATGGTTTCAAACTGCAGCGCCCTCCTTTCCTATAGCAAGCAATGCCGGCTGGGTTGGCCATTTAAAAGGAGAGGCTGCGGTTGTTGGGTGAATGTGCAGCACACCCTTTCCCTCCACCTCACCACGTGGCTATTCTCAGGGATGATCCCTTTTAGCCAAACGCAAACAGCCCATCATGAACGGGGTCCTTTGACTGTTCCCTTTCAAAAATTCCCCTATTTCAACCAGGTGACCATGAATGATATCACTCTCCTGAGGCTAACACAGAAAGATAAAGACCGAATGTTGCTTGAATGCAACCAAAACTCAGGACCATTTGCTGCCATGCTTTGTGCTGGAATGATTCCAGACGACTTGCTACTGGCTTGGCGTGGTAAAGTGTCCTACCATGGAGGACGAAATAAGGCAGCCCTCCCCAGAAACCTTCTGCAAAGGCTTTCAGAGTACCTCCAGGAGAGCTTCATGGAGATGTCCCTGGAGGATTCCTGCTCCATTCCCAGACCTGTTAACAGACTTTTCCAGTAGCTGTACTGGCCGCAAATGCATCCCAATTCTTCAGGGCAAATCAAACATTAAACACAATTGCTTTTAAACCCTGTAGTGTAGTTATAAATGTGCACTCACCAGAGGTGCCTTCTCTGGCTTCAGGGTCCGGGAAGCCGCCTTGGCAGGGTATTGGCTCCAAGGTGATGAAAAGGTCCTGGCTGCCGGGGAGAACGGATTCTCCGCTTGCTTGCCTGCTGCGCATTCTCCTCCTCTTCCTCATCCACAAAATCCTCCTCCCTGTTGCGTGAGACTCCCCCCTTGCAGGTGTCCACGGACAGTGGTGGAGTAGTGGTAGCCGTCCGTCGTCGTCGTCCCCCCCCCCCCCCCCCCCCCCCCCCCCCCCCCCCCCCCCGAATGCCATGAAGCTGATCATAGAAGCGGCATGTATGGCTGTGACCCAGAGCGACCGTTTGCCTCCTTTGTCTTTTGGTACGCTTGCCTGAGCTCCTTAACTTTCACACGGCACTGCTGTGTCCCCCTGTTGTAGCGTCTCTCCACCATGCCCTGTGCAATTTTGGCATATATATTAGCATTTCTTCTTTTTGATCGGAGTTCAGCCTGCACAGATTCTTCTCCCCATACAGCAATCAGATCCAGTGCCTCCCACTTGGTCCATGTTGGAGCTCATTTGCAATTCTGGGACTGCATTGTCACCTGTGCTGCTGAGCTCGTCACGCTGACCAAACAGGAAATTAAATTCAAAATTTCCCGGGGCTTTTCCTGAGTACCTGACTAGTGCATCAGAGTTGAAAGTGCTGTCCAGAGCGGTCACTTTGGAGCACTCTGGGATAGCTCCTGGAGGCCAGTACCATTGAATTGCATCTGCACTACCCCAAATTCGACCCAGCGAGGTAGATTTTAGTGCTACTCCCCTTGCTGGGGTGGAATACAGCCGTCAATTTTAAGAGCCCTTTAGGTCGACGGAACGGGGTTGGTTGTGTAGACACATTGCTTATAAAATTGACCTAACGCGGCTAAATTCGACCTAACCTCATAGTGTAGATCAGGGCTAAGGGAGGTAGATTAACTGCAGGGACAGGAGAGCCACTCCGGTCATTGTAATGTCTACTCTGAAGCACCACAGCAGTTCTGCAGCTGTGGTGCTGCAGGGTTTCTAGAAGAGCCATCTCCTCTGTAGATTGATGTAGCAGAGCCATATCCTCGGTAGATTGGGGAAGCATTACAAACACTGAGCAGTGGGTTACATGTGTGCTTTTCCTGTTTTAAATCTTTCTTCCTTCCTACAGATTACACTGTATCAGTGCTCCATACCCCTATTGATCTGTTACAAGTTATTAATGAAAACAGGTTCCATTAGGGTGTATGTCATCCCCCTCCGTCCCCTTGGTTTCAAAAGCACATCATTGATTTTTGGGATTAGGGCAACAATATAAAAAGCCATGCATGTGCTTTGTCAATGTTATACACACGATTGCATTAAAGTGAAAAACAACGCTGGCACATTGCAGAAATGCTCCTGTGATGACTAACCGCTTTAGCTTAAAGTAGAGAGGAATCCTTTCGTACTCAGCACAGACCAACACCAACTTTGCAGGTTTGCTGAAGTTTTCAAATCTATGTTCAGCTGGCAGCAAATAAAGGGAATTGTCTTTTTTTTTTTTTCCCTTTAAAAAGTATTTATTCATTTGGGTGGAGTGGGGGGAAACCAAAACCATAAAATAAATTTGACAATGGTAATTTTTCTAGAGTCTCTTTTTATGTATGGTTTTGTAAATTGGATCTATTGAAGCATGGCAGAAGAGGAGAATTTAATCTAGAGATACTGTCTCTTGCTAGACTGGGTTTCCCACTGAAAACTTCCCAAAAATTCTCTGAAATCAGGTCTGAAAGTTGTTAAAAGCCAGATAGATCTTGGGCAGCTCCATTTGTGGGTTTCCTACTCAGTAGGGCCTAATTTTCAGAGAGTCCAAGAACCTGTCCTCTGTAAACAAGGCTCTTGTAAGAAGTCTCAGGTTGGGCACTTAAAATCACTGCTTCCTTCTGGAAAAGTTAGGTCTAAATCTTTGATTTCCTTATCGAATAGTTTATTTCACACTCCTTCCTCTCCCACCCCAGTGCCAGACACAGAAAATACTGATGACAGTCATAAGCTAAGAAAAAAGAACAAAATTATTTCAGCGTAAGCTAATTAGCTTCTTAAAGTTTGGTATAGGTACTTCCACCTTTTCATGTTTCTCTGAATGTATAAATATCTGCTTACTGTATGTTCCATTCTATGCATCTGATGAAGTGGAACTGTAGCCCACGAAAGCTTATGCTGAAATAAATTTGTTAGTCTCTAAGGTGCCATAAATAATCCTGTTCTTTTTGCTGACACAGACTAACACGGCTGCTACTCTGAAATAAGAAGTTATTTTGTTGAAATCAGAGCGAGTTTCACTGTCCTTTTCTGGATTGAATGTTGTTAGTTTTCTCCTGTGTCCTAGTCTTTAGAGGACACTCAAGACTGGAAGCTGTTAGCTGGCCCTGTTTGATCTTTCCACAAACTGCTGAGACCATGAGAGACATGTCAGCCAGGATGGGAGGGATGTGGTGCATCTCAGACAGAAAAATTCAGTGTTGTCTCTATCCCTGGAAATAGAGTTGTGCGGTTTGAGATCTGGATTGAGGCTGAGCCCAATTCTTATTTTTCCCCCAAACTGTTTTGTTCATCACGTTTCCCCCTCCACCACACACTTGCTAACGTTACAGTTCCCAAATGATACCAGTCATCACTACGGTTTGCCTGCTCTTTTGCAGCAGAATAGTCCGTTGTCCGGTACTGATGGATACACAAGATAGTGTTTCTGATCTAGCAAGGGTGACTTATTTTTTATTTTATTTTTTTTAAAAAGCCTTTAATAATGAAACTAGACTAGCATGTGCAGGATGGTTCACTACTTATTGCTTCAAGATGTTCCTCTGTTGACTGATGCACCTTTGTAGCTACTTTCAAAGTATGTATTTTTTTAAAATATATGGTATTTGCTTTTGTTATGTACAGCTGCACCTGCTATAGTTTAGCTGTGCCTGCTGTAATGGGCACTCTGTCCTTTGGATTGCCTTTAAATACCCCCCACAATTTAGAATTAATAAAATACTCCCAACAAGATCTAGTATTGCAGAATTTAGCAACCTAAAATCTACTGAATTATTGAACTGCTATATTAATTTAAAGGACTCCATGGAGTTTGAGTTGTTTTGATATTCTTGTGCCCATCTGCTGAGCAGAATGATGGGGATTAATATATTGGAATTCGTAGCGAAGTTGCCTCATAACACTAAAATGTAAAAACTAGGTAACTGGCTGACATCCCAAGACCACAAGAGGCCTTCAGAGTGGTCTTTTTACAGAAGTGTGCGAATTTGAAATATACTAAAACCTCCTCTGTGGGAGCTGGATCAGTGCGATCAGTCCTCCATACAGTTTAGTAGCTGATTTCAGGTGGCAAATAAAAACAGTCACAGAGGAACACCTGTTGCATGGTAACAATCGGTAACACTATTTTGGTGTAATTTACGAGCGGATAGTCTTTCCTAATGCTTTAGGAAGTGGCCTCCATGCTGTGTTGACTTCTGTAGCTAGAAAGAAGTGGCAGATGTCTCATAATTATCATTGAAATTTTTAAAAAATGGAATAACCTTAATTGCAGGAATGTGGGAATAAGAGAATCAGATTCACTTCATGTATGGCTTGTGATCTGTTGGGTCTTCTAAAAAACCCATTACCATAGGCACATCATTGGTTTAGAGGATGTTTGTATGACCATGGTCTCTGAAAGGTCTGGTGAGAGGAGAAAAACCCCACTATTGTTACTTCCCCTTCTCTCTTTCTTTGGTAACATGCAAATCACTAGGTACAATCTGGAGTTTGTCTCTCCATCAGAGAAAAGGGACGCCGTTGTTCATGGTACTTTACAGACGTGTAATGAGAGAGACTCAACCTTACAATCTAAATAGACAAGACCGAGAAAGGGAGTAGTGTTATCCTCATCTTGTAAATTGGAAACTGAGGCACAGCGCGATCACTGCCCCAATTTTGCAAGTGTATCCAAGAGGACAGACCCCGGAGCCCCACTGCCTTTTGACTTCAGTGGGGCTCGCTGCAGGATTGGGGTCTAAATAACTTGCCTGTGGTTACACGCTGAGGGCTTCCGTCAGAATTGAACCCAGATCTGTTGAGTCCTAGTCCAGACTGTTAAACACTGAAGGATGCTCTTATGGTTATGTATACATGCCACCATTTCATCCAGCGCCCGTGCTGTCAGTACAGCAGTAATTTTTCTGGGTCAATAAAGGTATCTGCTTCCTAATGTCCTCTGTCCATTTCATCTGGTTCCCCCAGCAGAGGTTCCATTTCCTCTTCCTCTTCACTTTGCCAGTCCAGCAAAGGTTTCCCAAATCCTGGAATTCTGCATTCTTACTCTTTCTGATCCGGTTCCTAGTTACCTTTTTCAGATGCTAGAGAGTGTATTCTGCTTGTCAGTATCAAACCTTTTTGGCTCACCCCTGCACTGTGGGGGAAAAAAGACAAGGTGCTTAGGAAAGAAATCCCACAGATAAACCATTTTTTTTTCTCTACTTTGCTGTAACTTTATGTAGAAGTTGGGTTATTCTGCCTTTGAATGACTAAGAAGGCAATCCCTTTCTGGTTAGAACAGTTCTGTGACTCCATTAGATTTTTAAAATATTTTTTATTAAATCCTTGTAGGTTTGTCACTCAGCTTTTTTTGGAATTTGTATTTTGAATCGTACTGACAGAAAAAAATAAAGGTGACTACCAGGGCCGTCCCTAGGGGAGTGCGGGGTCCGGGACAACCCCCCCCCCACCTCCGGCCCACCTCTTTCTGGCTTTCGCCCCCTCCCCCGAGCGACACCAGCAGCGGTGGAGCGGAGTGGGGCAGGCTGGGGCCGGGTTGCTTGCTGCTGCTAATGCCACGCCCCCAGCTAAACCTCCAGGCTGCCCTGGACCCCGTGTCCCAAAGCGCAGGGCCCCCCAAAACCCAGGGCCCAGGGCAGTTGTCCTGGTCTGTCCTGTGAACAGGACATGGCTCTAGTGGCTCCAACTTACAGAATTTTCCCCTCAAGAAAAGCTGTTGAATCTTGAATTGCCTAAATGGCTGCATCTCTCAGATGTGTGCCATGTGTTACTTTATAGAGCTCGTTCTGTACCTAGTTCATTTGTGAACATCCATTCTAGTACTTACCATCTTCAGAGTGTTTCAAGCTTAAACTAGGTTACAGTGTAGTAGCCGTGTTAGTCTGTGTCAGCAAAAAGAAAATAAGAAAGAAAGAAAGAAATACTTGTGGCACCTTCTAGTTGATCATCATAACAGCCCTGCAGCGTAGGTCAATAGCGTTCCCCCACACCCCTCTTTTTTTTTTTTTTTTTTTTTTTTTTTTAACATGTACGGAAGAAGTTTTGTTCAAGGCCTCAAACGGGTGGTTGAAATCAAAGCCAGGCTTAGATCAAGTTGTTGCTGATTACCAGCCCTGTGGTCAGCCCGCTAGACCACACTACCTCTTGTATTATCCCTGGGGCCTGACTTCCCCCCTGGAGAACTCGAACTGGTTTTGGGAGTGGCCCTTGCAAATCTGCCGTTGGAGCCTTTCCACTACTGCAGTTGCCTGCTGCATGTGCCTAGGAAGTGAGAGAGTTTTAAAAGTGGAAGACGCACCAAAGGACATCCAGGTGCTACCCAGCATTGTTTGATTTCTCAGGTCAGATTAAAGTCTGTTAGTATTGTGCCCTTCGTCATGGTGGGACATAGCGATGCAGTTATCTTTCCGTTTGGGGTTCCTTGGAGAGGGAAGCACATTGCCTATTTTCAACAGAGGTGAGGCATACTAAGAATGTTTGTTTTCTCCAGACCAAAACAGCAGGTCTGGCCAATCCAGATTAAAAGCCAGTTTAAGGAGAGTTGACGTCTTTTATGACCAAGCACCAAGTGTGTATAAAACTCAAGTTTGCATGCTGTCATCATCAGGTTTCTCAGTATCTGAAGTGAAACCCTAACATGGGTGAATGAACCAGTCACTCAAATAAAACCATGTCATTGCAATGTGTGCATGTGACTACACACCTTTCTTCTCTTAGATATTTGTATCTGTCCATGTGCGTGCATACATACATACACAACACCCCTCACAAGATTCAAGGTAGCTTTCTTCAGTCAAGGCACTATATATGAATACACACACGCAGAGCAAGCAATACAAATATAAAAGATTAAAGAGAACACTAAAACATGTAGGAGGCTGGAAATAACAGCTTTCATCAGTAAAACCAAATTACCCACTGCACGCACATCCTCTCATCTCCTACAGAATAAGCAAAACTCTCTGTTCCAGAGATGCTTTTACCATAATCTGACTTTCACAGAAATGAGAAGCCAGCACTGTTTTCAAATGTTTTATTTTTCTAGTTCTCCAGAGATAGATCAGTTGTCAGAAACATGCCTTGCTGTACAGAAGAAGGAAAAACAACATATAATTGAGCACAATGACCATCTGCCGGAGAATGCTGAGTAATAGGATATAATGAAAATTCTGCCCTGGCCCACCAGTCTGACTGTTGCTTTTCATGTTGGCCACTGTCTGGAGCGCAGCTCTGCCAAAAGAAAGCTTTAACCAGTAGTACAACTGCACAACCCTATGACCAATAAGCTCTCCAAACCACAGCTGATTTTCAATGTTCTCGACATAGTTAACTCTCTAGGGCTCCGTCTCACACCAACACACTCCAGGAAATAAATTTCCGTTTTACTGGAACACAGAAGATAATCCCTTCCCAATTTATGCAATAAATGTGGATTGCTGATTTAAAAAAAAAATGAATTGGAAGATATGAAGCAATGTCACTATTTAGTACTGTTATAGCATCATATCAAAGCACTTCATAAACATCAGACTTCTCAACACTCCTGAAACATACTTTCCTGACATTATTCCCATTTAATAAATGGAACACTGAGACTGAGTGTAGGTGACTTCCCAGCACAGTAGTCATTGGATGTCTGGGGATGGAAACAGTGCTTCCAGTCCTCTGCTCTAACTGCTAGACCTCTTTACAATACAATTAATAACAGCTTTCAGACAATGAAAGAACTAGTGAAAGAATGATTGTATAATAATTATTCAAAATATAATACCCTCACATTTAAATAATACTTTTCATCTTCAGAGTGGTTTACAAGCATTAACCTTCAAATCTCCATGCCACCCATGACGTAAACATTACTATAATGATGACACACATGTATATAGCGATTGCCTTAAAGAAGGGTTCTGAAGCCTGTGATTTTCCCAACATCATCATAACAAATGCTCCTGGCTTTGCCGTGCAAGATTATTGGAGTATTCTTGCAGTTCTTTGCACCACTTGCCCGCCTTCATGGTTTTGCTGGTGAGTTGAAGATTCTATTCCACTTTTAAGCTGTGTTATTTCTACTGAATTCAGGAGATATACTTATTTGAAATTAGATGAGAAGCAGTCTGATGAGGTGGTTTGCGGCTGTGGTATAATAATCTACATTGGGAGTCCAGAGCGTAGCCACACTGTTGACCCTGCCCTGTAACTGAAGTGTGCGGATAGAATTTAGCGGAACATCAGGTTGTCTAACAACTGTTTGGTTCTTGCATAGAGCTTTTCATCCTGAAGATGTCTGGCAGCAGCTTTCCAGCATATTGTACAACCAGCCGGGGTGGGGACATTTTTGCCAAAGACATCACAGCAGATGTAGACATTGCATGGTCATTAAAGTTGTAACAGGCAGTTCTTAGTTTACATGATCTTATGCAAAAATCCACCGCATGGGAAACTGAATGGAACTCAACTTACCTAGTTCAAACGGATGAAGGGTTGAGACAACCCTGCTGGAGTCTAGATATTTCAAACCTGCGACTTTGATTTATTAAGCCATCCCCTCTGGTGATATCAAACTGCTGAAGTGATCAAAACAGCAAGCAATTTCTGTTCATCCACCAGGAAGCTATAAGTGCTAGAAAATATATATACATGCAAATGAAATCTCTCTCTTGGGCTCCTGGCAAGCTGGCTACGTGGCCAGTTTAGATGGTGCAAGTTTAGATGGCAAGGGTTTTTTGGGCCCTGTTGTACTGATCACAGGCATATGAGAGAGAACACGTTGGTAAATGGAGAAAGATGAGGCAGAGAGGAAAGAAGGTTCCAGCAGTCCAGGCCCTAGCCTTGGGTTTGGGAGAGCTGGATTCAAGTCCATGGACTGCCTGGGCGACCTTTGGCAAGTCACATAGGCCTGAGTGTTTACAGGTATTTAGGTGTTGCCCAGGATAGTGGCACTTTTGAAAATGGGGTTTAGCCGTCTGAGTTACTTAGATTTAAAAATCTGGCCCTTGGCCACTCTGTGCTTCAGCTTCTCTCCTGTAAAAAGGGAGTTCATTGCACAGGAGTGTTGTGAGGATAAATGCCATAAAGATTGTGAGGCACCCAGGTGCTAGGGTGATGGGGGGGCCATATAAGTACCGTAGAGTGTTACTGAGGGCCTCGGTCCTGCAAAGTGATGCACGCAGAGGCATAGGTGCTGGAACTAGGGGTGATCGGGCTGCTGCACCCCCTGGCTAGAAGTAGTAGTAATAAACCCAAATACATGGTTTCTGCCTTTAGCAGTCCCACTGTAAAGAGTGTTCCAGCACAATGGCGCAGGGGCAATGGGCTATAGAAGTGATGGTTTCCAAAGGCATCTTTAACGGTGGAATGAAACAACTTCATGTTGTACAGAAGGAGGCAGCAGTCCAAGGTTTGTTAGCAAGTCACCCTCAAAGTGCAGCCCCTCCATCCCACAATTACAGGAACTGTTTACAAGTTGCTTTCTTCAAACCAGACTCTGAGGCTTTAGCTGCCTTTGATAAATAGGCACTTTTGTCTTGCTAAACATAGCAGGGTTCCTTAGCAGAAGGAACATTTAACAATTGCAAAGGACAACACAAAACAACAACAACAGAAAGTGTACGGATGTAAGGCCTGGTAATTGTCAGGGTCTCTGATCCTTTATGTAATCAT
The DNA here is from genome assembly GCA_033296515.1 of Macrochelys suwanniensis. Lineage (NCBI taxonomy): Eukaryota > Metazoa > Chordata > Testudines > Chelydridae > Macrochelys > Macrochelys suwanniensis. Next base: position 242,796,466 of record CM065776.1, read on the forward strand.
CCTATGTTCTGTAATCAGCTGTCATTTCAAGATCTCGGCGTATTGGGCTTCACAGGTGCAGATTGAAAATTAAACAGTGACTGTTCTATAAGTATTTAGCTCCCACTGTTTAGGAAGTGTTCAGAGCAGGAGACAAAATAAATTAAAGTTCACAACTGTCTGAGCAAGCTATTGTAGGATGACATTGTCTCTTTGGACCAGCTGGTGGGGGTGGGATGATGCACAGGTTTTCTGTAATGATGTATGCTTTATTTTTTTTAAAAGGGGGAGGGGTGGCAGTATTTAAACATCCTTTGCGGAGAATTAAGATTACGCTGTTCCAGGGTCCTTGGCTTCTTGTATTGTGTGTCCAAAACCACACTGATCGATGGAGTAATGATCCTCTACCTTGCTAACCATGGACGCTAACCAGGTGCACCGTATACCAGCCCTACAAGCCACTAAAGACGCTACACACCCCAGGCAGTAGTTTTATTTTGATGGGCGAGTAAAATGTCTTCATTATCATGGTAACAGTCCGGTGAGAACGTTTTGTGCCTGAGCGGGTAAATTTATGTATTCATCTTGAAAGGTTAAGCTAGATCACTTTGAAGCTGTGTTTCTCTGGCTTTCCAGTGGTATCAATGTAGGGTGACTATATTTCCCAAAGAGAAAATGGGACATTGTGTGGGGCGTGCATTGGGCTGGCCTGTGCCCTGTTCTCTCCCCCCTCCTCCCCATGTGCATGGGGCGGGGCTGGCCCGTGCCCTGCCCCCACTCTTTCCCCCCCCCCCCCCCCCCCATGCGCATGGGGCTGGCCCAAGCCCTGCCTCCCCCACACGCAGGGCTCTCGTCCGAGCCCAGCCTGCTCCCCACATGGGGCTGGCATTGCTCCTCACCTGAGCCCTGCTCCAGGGGCAGAGTGCAGGTTAAGAGGAACGAAGGGCCAGTGGTCAGGGTGCTAGGCTGGGGTTTCAGAGAATGGGGTTTCTGTGCCCTGCTGTGCGGCCGGTTTCCTGTGTGACCTTGGGCAAGTCACGTGGCCTCTCTTTGCCCCTGTAACACGGGGATAAGGGCACTTCCGTACCTCGCGGGGCACTTGGGAGGATAAATATGTGGAGGATTGTGAAGCACTCAGGTACTGCGGCAATAAGGGTCATAGAAGTACCTAAGAGCAATCCGAATGCTTTATCTGAGCAGTGATCTTCTCTACACGCTGGTCCTGGGCCACTGATTAAAGAGAGACTGTTCGACCCTTGCTGTGTAGTAAGGCCCTGTTCACCTTTCTTCCTCCCTCCTTTTAAAAACAATACAGTAAATACCATTTCTTGCCCACCGCCTGTCAAGCTGCCTCACTCAGGAGATTCTCTATTTCGCCTGCCCCAGCGGCTTTGCACCCTGGGCGGCTGCCCCTCCCTGGCCTTGGTTGAACGCTTTGGCCATCAGCCTCTAGCCTGAAATGTGTAATTTGATTACTCTTTATCTTAACCTGTATAACTTATAAAAAAGAAAATTTTGTTTTGATCCTGGTTAGTTGCTAGAGGAGAAAAGACTGTGTCACCAAATATTTAGAATGCCTTGGAAAGCATTTTCTGACCGCTTATATCCTTTCGCTCAGGGCTGTCTCAACCTGTAGAATTCTCCACTGTGTTCTGGGTCTATCCAGCGGAAAAGCAAACGCTGCTCGAGGTGCCGTGTGTTTCCTAGTGTTCCACTGATTTGAGGGAAGGCTGGATGGATGGTGGCAGAAAAGCAAATATGGTGGAATAACCAGTAAGAGAAGGATAAATTCCTTGGTTGCCCACTGAATGAAATCACTTTTGGAGCTCAAAAGAACGTTTTCTTTGATTTGGGCACAGTGGCAGGTTTGAATCCCCCCCCCAAGTGCTTTAGTTTAATACCCTTTATTAGAATAATGCCTAGCTCTTACAGTGCTTTTCATCAATAGACCTCAAAGCACTCTACAAAGGAGGTCAGTATCATTATCCCTATTTTGCAGATGGCAAAACTGAGACACAGAGAGGGGAAGCTCAAGGTCACCCAACAGACCTACGGCAGAACTGGGAATAGAACACAGGTCCCCTGAATCCCTATCCAGTGCTCTGTATATTTCACTTTTTATGTGGTACCTTTCAACCAAAGTATTTCATAAATAGACTTTGCAAATCACTGTAAAAATGCAGCTATCTCTGATGTGGAACACAGCCAAGCAGCATACACAACTTCTTTTTCAACAGAGGGCACTCTCCCTATTCACCATAAAGAACAGAAACTACAAGGAGAAATTTAGGACAAGAGTAATTGTCCAAAAAGCATTTGGCCTGAATACTTAAAGAAATGCCATGGTTATTTAGTCAGCACAGCTGGTTAAGACTTCAGTTTTTCTCTCATTGTTGCTGGAGCAGCTGTCTGTGCAATGTGGACTCTTGGCACTCACTAGTGGACTGTTTTAAACTGATTCAGTACCACTTGCTGAATCATTGTCCCCACCACTTCCTGCAGCGTCCACAGAAGTGGGAAAAGATGACCCACGCCAACGTTTAAAATGTGTTTCTTTACAAAAACTAGAGCTAGAATTGGATTTAGACCTAAAGCCAACATGAGTTTTGCGACGACGTCACAAATGAAATCTCCCCGTTCATTTTGGGGGTTTTTTGGTTTTGATTTTGTATCCAATCTTGTTCTCACTTTTTGAAGTGATCCACAGACCACCATTTAAAATGAAAATATATAGAGATATGCCTATCTCATAGAACTGGAAGGACCTTGAAAGGTCATCGAGTCCAGTCCCCTGCCTTCACTAGCAGGACCAAGTACTGTCACCTGACAGATTTTTGCCCCAGTTCCCTAAATGGCCCCCCTCAAGGCTTGAACTCACAACCCTGGGTTTAGCAGGCCAATGCTCAAACCACTGAGCTATCCCTCCCCCTTCATGTAACCATGAAGAATGAAGTAGTATAACTCGGGTCTGAGGCAGCTGTCCAAAGGATATATTTTGGGATACGCTTGGCCTTTGAAAAGAAGGGCTTCAGTCCCCAGTGTTGTCAGTCCTTCTGGCTCCTGGAAGTTTTCCTTCCAAATGGTTATTTTAAACCTCAGAGGCGGTGTTTGTGTTGTTCAAAGCCATGATTAATTCCGTTTTTACACTTCGTTGTGTAATGCCACGCAATAAGTGAGGCCGGTGTGTTATAACGAGAGAGTAATCAAACACTGTTGTATAACAGCATAACGTGTGTGTGTGTGTGTGTGTGTGTGTTTATATATAATCTTTTGCAGAGCTGTGAGATTTCTTTTCTCTAAAATAATCTCGAGTGGGAAAAGATTGCCGGAGACAGACGAGCAAGTAGCTAATAGTTGTTTTACATCAGCTCAGTGAAAGCTAAGTTAAGGTGCTGAATTGCAATGTAATATGTCACTGAAATGAGGCACAATGGGTTGTACGAACACTTGGTCTCATGTACTTTAGACTGAAGGTGCTGCTTGGGTCAATGATCCACTTTTGGCTTCTTGCCAACTACTAATCTAGTTAAAGTTTGCGTGTGGGGAAGGGTACAACTATATATTGTGTGTGTGCACATTAATGAGAGGTCTGTAGATTAACAGTTAATAATTAAAGATACACCCGGAGTAAAACCCTGGTTCCAAACACCCTCAAGCTTTTAGGGGAGTTTGGTTCTGTAGCTGAACTTCGTGGGTTTGGCTCCTCTCTGATACGTAGGTGCTGGCTGCATTTCAAAATCTGTCATGTTTGGCATAAGGTGTCATAAATGACTCCCTTAGCCCCCTCTGCTGTGGTTGAGAGGGGGTTGTCCAGCTAGTGCAGACAGATCTGAAAGGGTTCCTGACACCCATTTGGTCAGTCCTAGGAAATTGGAAGAAACAGAACCAGCAAATAGAAGATGAATACAGATTTATATGTGCTGGAATTGGAAATATCCCCCTTTTGCTCCTCTCCCCCGCAAGTTGCCCACAATCAGGAAAGCCCCTGAGCTGTGCATTGTGTGCAGTGGCTCGCATCACACATTCCTGTGTTTGGAGGCTGGGAGGTATGTAAGAGATGATCTGCCCTGCCCTTGCCCATTTATCTCAAGAATGCTTTTGGAGGCAGGTTTGTCCTTTTCCTGGTTCACTTAGCACTGCTGGATTGGTCCACACTGCAGAGCTGCACCCAGATGAGTGAGATGTTCTCAGGCTGAATAGCCTGAGCGGAAAAGGGGCGCTTCTTGTCATGGCAAACGACCTTGTGGCTGTGGCTTCATTATCTGGAGCCTGTGAATTTTGCTTCCCCCCCACTCTTTTGTCCCTGAGACCCCTGCACTCCCACGCGCCTGCCTGCTGCGCATTGCAAAGGCTTGAGTCGCTTTTCCCTACGAATCCTAGCCTAGTAATCGAAAGCGTATGCTGAAATAAATGTGTTAGTCTCTAAGGTGCCACAAGTACTCCTGTTCTTTTTACGGCTAGACTAACACGGCTGCTACTCTGAAACCTTTGAAGAGCAGTGCTGCAGATTCGCCAGCCTGCTGTAGAGCTGCTACACAAACTGACAGCATGGTATCTGTGGGCTACTTTAGAAAGCTCTTCCTTTCTGATGGCCACAGGGAAGGGAGGCAGAGAAAGTGTGTGTGGGTGTGTGTGTGAGAGAGACACATGTAGGAGGGTAGGTATTCTACTTGCATTGTGCAGTGGTGCACAGTGAGCCATCGGGGGCTGCATGCAGTAGTAGATGCTTCTCTATATCCCTTTCAGATGAGGGATATATGGGAAATTCATTGTCATGGATTTGCTTTCTGAGGGCCGCTGATGATGATGATGCCTGGACATACACATCAGGCTGGAAAGCTACTGGAAAGCCCACACATTGCCTTGCGTTAAAAACAAACGACGAAACCAACAGCAAAACAAACTCTACAGTAACATGTTAATTCTCATCCTCTCTTTGGATCTTTAGCACACTCCTTTGATCTTTTTCTCTGCAAAGTCATCTTATCGGAACCTTTGTCTAACTCATTGGAATGTTCAGTCCCTCTGCCAGACCTCAGTGCCAGCAACATGGGTGTTTTCTAATTAAAAATATATCACAGACAATGCCACTTCCTAAACTCTGTGATTTATCACTTAATAACAAGTGGTTACTCACTTCCTTTGGCAAACGCTTTGGAAGTGTTGTTCTGTTTTCTCCCCATGCTTCCTTTATTTTGTTTTAAGTTCCTTCAAATTCCTATGTTGTTTTTTTTTTTAATTTGTGACTCCTTAAAATTACAACAGTCTCATCCAGCAGCAATCATGTTTTGGTTTTAGGGTTTAAAAACTTTGTTAAAATGTTGTTAACTCTTTGGTATGAGGATTTTCTATATAAGTTAATGTGGAGTGCAGCACTAAGGTCCCTGTCCAGCAAAGCAAAATATCAGAAGAATCTGTGCATTGGTTTAAGTGTTTTGCTGCATTGGAGGCTAGTTGTAGACTCTGACTGGCAAGAATATGGGGAAGGATGTAAAAATTGAGAAAGACGATGGTCATGACCCTTAGAATGGATTTGATTTCTACATGCTGTGTACATGGCTTTGTAAAATACTGAGGCTTAAGAACACTCTTAGCTGCAAAATGTGTTTGCTCACAAATGTATCTTGTCTTGAGCACAAACTAGATGAGGACGTTTTCAGCTCTATCATCAATTTTTTTCAATCCGGGGGGGGGTGTCCTTTTCAAACCAAGCAGTAGTAGAGGTGTAGGGTTTTTTGGGTGTCCTGTCACCTCTTACAGCTAACCCAGCAACTTCCATTTTGCTGGGATTTCTGGGTATTCAGCAGTAATGAAAATTGGCCCCTTTAGCCGCAAACTTGTTGCAAAAAGATATGTGGAGATTTGCCAGGTTCCTCTGCTTTACTGGGTTTCTTCCATCCCAATGTGCCAACTTTTCTCAGATAAGCGTTAGCCGGCATTCTTTCTTCTTACATGGCTACACTTTCAGATGCAGAGCGCTTTGAGTTAAACCAGCCTTTGGAGAATGCAGTAGAGAAAGCGCTCCAGTCTGTCCACACTGACAGCCGCAAGCGCACTGGTTTAGCCACATTGGTAGCACTTGTAGCGGCATTGGGAGCGGTGCATTATGGGCAGCTATCCACAGAGCACCTCTTCCCATTCTGGCGCTGAGGCTTGTGGGAAGGAGGCGGGGGCATTCTCGGTCCTGTCCCAACGCCCCGTGATTTATCGGTTCACATCCCAGCAATCCCTATGCTTCCGTCCACATTTGGCACCATCTTTCAACGTTTTTTGTACTGCATGCTCAGTCTTCCCTTTCGGTCTGCGGGAATGAAGCGTGAACTACTGAGGAATATGCTGATGAGTCTCGCCAGCACGTCACGTTTGGCAGTCAAGTTACTCCTTAAGATCCAAACTGAAAGTGAGGACTCTGACGATGATATCGACTCGAGTAACGCATATGACATGAGATTGCTTGTGGCATTCACGGACATGCTCACCACCGTGGAACGCCGCTTTTGGGCTTGGGAAACAAGCACTGAGAGGTGGGACCACATCATCATGCAAGTCTGGGATGATCAGTGGCTGCAGAACTTTCGGATGAGAAAAGCCACTTTCATGGGACTGTGTGAGGAGCTCGCCCCCACCCTGTGGCGCAAGGACACGAGATTGAGAGCTGCCCTGATGGTGGAGAAGCGGGTGGCTATTGCAGTCTGGAAGCTGGCAACTCCAGATAGCTACCGATTGGTCGCTAACCAGTTTGGAGTGGGAAAGTCGACTGTTGGAGTTGTGTTAATGCAAGTTTGCAGGACCAGTAATCGCATCCTACTGAGAAGAACCATGATTCCGGGCAACGTGCATGACATTGTGGCTGGCTTTGCACAAATGGGTTTCCCTAACTGCGGAGGGGCGATAGATGGCACGCATATTCCTATTCTGGCACCAGACCACCTAGCCTCCGAGTACGTTAACCGAAAGGGGTATTTCTCCATGGTTCTCCAGGCGCTTGTGGATCACCGTGGGTGTTTCATTGACATTAACGCAGGCTGGCCCGGAAGGGTGCATGACGCACGCATCTTTCGGAACACTGGCCTGTTCAAGAAGCTGCAAGCCGGGACGTTTTTCCCAGACCAGAGGATCACCATAGGGGAAGTCAAAATGCCCATTGTGATCCTTGGAGACCCCACTTACCCTTTAATGCCGTGGCTCATGAAACCCTACACAGGGAGCCTGGACAGCAGCCAGGAACGGTTCAACTACAGGCTGAGCTGGTGCCGAATGACTGTGGAATGTGCTTTTGGCCGTTTGAAGGGCCGCTGGTGCTCTCTTTATGGGAAGCTGGACTTGGCCGAAGACGGCATCCCCACGGTTATATCCGCATGCTGTACCCTCCATAATATTTGTGAAGGGAAGGGCCTCGGAGGTTCAACACCTGGAGGCTGAATTTGCACAGCCAGAGAGCAGGACTATTAGAGGGGCCCAGCGTGGGGCTGCAAGGATTAGGGATGCCTTGAGGGAGCAATTTGAGGCTGAAAGCCACCAGTAATATTTGGTGCCCTGCACGGGAGTGAAGTGCAGTGGTTCCAATCTTAGTAGGAATCTGTGTTTGCTATGCTGACTTGCAGTGCCTGTTGCTTTCCTGGGCTAAGGTATCTTTTACTTTATGCAATAATAAAGAATGTTTTCAAAGCCAAAAAATCCATTTATTGAAAAGAAACACAACTGGTTGGGAAACAGGGCAAGGGGGTGGGGTGGGGAATGGTACAATCACAGATTTGCGTATGTCCTGTTATCATACTCAGATTTCCTGTCTGGGGTGCTGTGCAATGAGTGCTGCACTATAATGCATGGTGATGGGGGTTGAGTGCAGTGGATAAGGATCGTAGTTTTCAGGGTTGAGTGGTGAAGCTTCAGGTGTTGGAGGCAGCTGGTGGCGACAAGAACCCAGATGTTGGGGAAAGTGGGTTGGAGGGGGCATAAGGGAAAGAGTTGTGGGACAAGGGCTGCAGGGGGGGCGGGGGCGGTAGTGCTCCGCCTGCATGGCTACGAGTGCCTGGATCGAGTCCACTTAGTGCTCCATGATGCTTATCAGCCGATCCGTGCTTTGCTGCCGGCGCTCCGCGTTCTGCTGACGGATCCTCCTTTCCCTCCACTCCTGTGCTTTTAGATTCTTGTTAAGGGACTGCTGCATTACTTCATGCAGCATACCTTTTTTGCTTCTATGTGGCCTCTTCCTAATTCTTTGGAGTCTTTCGGTCGGTGATAATACCGACGGCTGAGATCTCAAGGTTGCATCTGTAAAGGCAAAATGCAACACTTAACAGAGGCAGCATTGTTCACACCAGACAGAGCAATGATTCCCCCGTATTTAAGAGCAAACACAGTCTACACAATAGCATAATTTGCCCGGCCCAAAGCGAATGCACATAACCCGGGGAGCCCCAAAATGGTGAGTAAGCACAGAGTCAAGGGGGATGGATTGTTTCACGGCTGTACTGTCCTGTGGGTTTCTGTGCCTTGGGGAGAGCCAACAGCTGCAGGGGGCCCCTATACTGAACACTGTCCCCACATTTTCCACAGGAGTTCATCCTGGAAGATATTTCGCTGCTGAGGGTGAGCTGGGAATCAACGGGGAGGGTCTTCTACTACAATGCGGCTTCCGCCCCTCATGGCACAGTGGTATGGACATGTTAGCCTGACTAGGACAAGGACCACAGTGGCTCTCCCAAGAAACCTGCGCAAACGCATTGCCCAAGTTCTGGATGAGACCTTTGAGGAGATAACTGAGGCCGATTACCGTGATGTGAGAGAGCACATCAACGCCCTATTCCGCATCTAGGCCTGCATGCACCTCCTCGCCCCAAAAGCCCGCACCGAATAACTTCCTTCCCAAAATAAAAGCCGCTTACCGGGAACCTCCTCTGGTGTTTGTCCTTCCCCAAGCATCGGCTGCCGTGACTTGCTACCTTCCTCCTAGCTTGAGAACAGCTCCTGGCTGCATGCATCTAGGGATTCCAGGGTGTCTTGCTCCTCCTCACCACCCTCACTCCCACTTTCCTTCTCCTCCTTCTCCTCCTCCTGCCTGGTTGAACTGGCCTCTGAAGTGTCCATGGTGGTCCTGGGAGTGGAGGTGGGGTTGCCCCCAAGTATTGCATCCAGCTCTTTGTAGTAACGGCAGGTTGCGGGGGCACCACTGGAGCATCTGTTTGCCTCGCAGGCTTTGTGGTAGGCGCTCTGCAGCGCCTTCACTTTAACCCTGCACTGCGTCCCAGTCATGGCCCCTTTCCATCATGTCCCTTGATATCTGCCCGAAGGTATCGTAATTCCTACGGCTAGAGTGCAGCTGGGACTGGACAGCTTCCTCCCCCCAAACACTGATGAGGTCCAGCCCCTCGCCATTGCTCCATACTGGGGATCACCTGGCGCATGGAGACATGGTCACCTGGAAAGATTTGCCGAGAGCACTCCATGCCTGGCTGAGCAAACAGGAAGGGGATTTTCAAAATTCCCAGAGAATTTAAAGGGCAGGTCTGATGGCTGGTCACCTGAGGGCAGGGCAGTAGAGTTCAAAGTGATGACCAGAGTGGCTAGAACAGGCATTGTGGGACACTTCTGGAGGCCGATCAGAACGCATTAATGGACCAAGGCGTCCACATTGGTGCCGCGGTGCTCCAGAGGGGGCGCATCAAAAGTTATTCCATTCGCCAAGGTGGATTACCAGGAGCGCTCTAACCGCGGAGTTGGAGCGCTCTACGTGCCTTGTCAGTGTAGACGGATCATGAGTTAGAACGCACAGGGCTGCTTTAATGCACTCTAACTCATACGTGTAGCCATGCCCTTAGTCACTATAGATTCTGATGTTTCCTTCAAAAGAAGGGTTTTGCTCCTTGGGCCATTTAGGAAAAAATGCAAGGAGATTTCTGTGAAGGGGAACAGATCTTTTTGTCTTACAACTTTGTTTTTCACATCTACTTCAAAAGGAGTAAAAACCATGTATGCTTGTGTGTTCTCTCTCTCTCTCTCCCCTCCCCTTTTTCTTTTTAGGTGATTGGATGCCAAATCAGTTTTTCATTCATTCAACTTTTAATTTCTCCCCCTTGACCTTAAGGTGGTAGGTGGCTGGCCCTCCAGACTGAACTCCTCTCTTTGCAACTCACAAGTGAGAACTCCCTTTCATCATCTCACCACTTTGTCTTCATCCTGGCTACTTCTAGAGGGGGAGGTCAGGTCTGTCTCCATGGCCCATTCAATCATTGCCCTGTTTTGTGAAGATTACCAATGAGTTTGGTGATGCTGCCAATCCTTAGGTGGTGACTTTTTAGAGATGTGGACTCTTGTCCACTGGGAACTAGATAGAAACCACCAACTCATTTCTCTTGTGGCACTAATAACCTTCAAATCCCGTGAACTCTTCATTACTACCAACCTGGGCTGGATTTGAAAGGATAATTTAGCATTTGAAAGGATAATTTAGCATTTGAGCTGTCTAATGAGAGGTTATTATTGTGCAGATTCTCCCTTCCATTATTCTCTCTGCTTTGGATCTTCTCAGAAGCATCATTTGCCTTCTGGAAAGGGACATAAGCCATGGAGTATTCCCTGTGAGCGATTCCCTTAGAGAGGTGCTGTAATGTACATATAAAACTAGGCACATGTAAGGCTTACATGGCAATGGAAAGGTGTGGGGGAGGTTGCCCAGGTGTGATGTGGACTGTTGAGGCTTGTTGTCTGTATTGAGAGGTTGGAGTGAGGGTTGGTTTCTGTTGCATATTAGGAGGGTTGTTGGGGTTTGGATTAAGTTAGGGTTCCAACCTTATCTGCGAAGATCCTGATTTCACATTTTAACTATGGTGCCTTCAGGCTGCAGCGTGTTCTACGTAGGGCTACCCTGGAGATCTCCTTGGGAAATTTTAGCTAGTGCAGAATGTTTATTTAGTGGCGTTACCCGAAAACGCTGACAACCATTGAGTATCCAGCTTCCGATACATCTCTGGCTGCTGCCCTGCTCAGTCAGACTGAAGCTGAATTTCCAAACCCTCTGGGTCCAGTCTAGTCATTCGGAGTGTCTAGATTTCCAACATACCAAATTGTACTGAATGTGCTGGGATTTGGGAATAGCTCAGCTGACCGCAGATTGTGTATGTCTTGCTGTGATACAGGCAGACCATTTCCTCATCTTCACTAGCTGTGAAAGCCTTGATGATTCAAGCTGATACTTAGCATTTAATCAAAAGCATAAGGTGTAGGTGCCTAGTTGGCTCTGCCCTTTGGCTGCTAGTAGCTGGATCCTGACGGGGAGGGGAAGGCAAAGCTTTAGCATAAGAAGAAAGGATCGAAGTTATGACTGTATATTCTGTTTTTTTAAATCATAGGAGGTATAAAAGTACCCTGATGAGGAAGATTATAGATAGAAAGACCTACTGGGTTGGCTTGATCATACTTTTCCAATACAAAATTTCCCCTACATTAAATTAGGATTTTATTGTTTAATACTATAGGTGTGCATGGTGCTTTACAGAGTGAATGCAGATGTGGTCTCTGCCCAGAGGATCTTGCAAACTGGGAGTTTACTTGATCTTAAAATCCCTTTATTTTAAAGAGGATTTGACATGTGGCAGAAGAGCATTGAATCTAACTTGTGCCGATCTAGGTTGGATTTAAAGGACTGCACCCTTAGCAAGTTTGCCGATGACACTAAACTGGGAGGAGTGGTTGATACGCTGGAGGGTAGGGATAGGATACAGAGGGACCTAGACAAATTAGAGGATTGGGCCAAAAGAAATCTGATGAGGTTCAACAAGGACAAGTGCAGAGTCCTGCACTTAGGACGGAAGAATCCCATGCACTGCTATAGACTAGGGACCGAATGGCTGGGCAGCAGTTCTGCAGAAAAGGGCCTAAGGGTTACGGTGGACAAAAAGCTGAATATGAGTCAACAGTGTGCCCTTGTTGCCAAGAAGGCTAATGGCATTTTGGGTTGTATAAGTAGGAGCATTTCCAGCAGATCGAGGGACGTGATCATTCCCCTCTATTCGGCACTGGTGAGGCCTCATTTGGAGTACTGTGTCCAGTTTTGGGCCCCACGCTACAAGAAGGATGTGGATAAATTGGAAAGAGTCCAGTGGAGGGCAACAAAAATGATTAGGGGGCTGGAGCACGACTTATGAGGAGAGGCTGAGGGAACTGGGCTTGTTTAGCCTGCAGCACAGAAGAATGAGGGGGAATTTAATAGCTGCTTTCAACTACCTAAAAGGGGGTTCCAAAGAGGATGGATCTAGACTGTTCTCAGTGGTAGAAGATGACAGAACAAGGAATAATGTTCTCAAGTTGCAGAGGGGGAGGTTTAGGTTGGATATTAGGAAAAACTTTTTCACTAGTAGGGTGGTGAAGCACTGGAATGGGTTACCTAGGGAGGTGGTGGAATCTCCTTCCTTAGAGGTTTTTAAGGTCAGGCTTGACAAAGCCCTGGCTGGGATGATTTAGTTGGGGTTGGTCCTGCTTTGAGCAGGGGGTTGGACTAGATGACCTCCTGAGGTCCCTTCCAACCCTGAGATTCTATGATTCTATGATGAAGGCAGAAGTGACATTGCTTGTTTGTTTTAAGCAAATGAGAACAAATTGCCATTCATTTCCTGTTGAAACCCCGCCCCTCAAGCTCAAAATGGAATGAAGGAAAATACAACCACAAAACCATGCTGCAGAGTGCTGAACAGCTGGCAAGGGAATTGGATTGACTGCAAGGAATTCTTGCTCGATGTGTACATAAATCTCCGAGAGGTCTGAGTGCAGCACGGGGAGTGCCCAGAGCTTGTAGCAGAGAATATCTTGGAGCCAGGAGGCTGGCAGCATTGTGGTGCATGTGAGCTCCAGCCTGGGTAAACTTGATAAACAAGGGAGGAAATTTTTGTCTAGCAGAAAAAACAGTGGGAGCACTCAGAGTTTCAGGTTTTTCTGGTAAATATACCAAGCAATTCCCAGATTGCTCATTGTGCATTTTGGCTGAAAAGGCCGTAAGTGAGCCAGCTGCTTGTGGATGTACTGGAGTGGCACGAGGTCTTGGAATTTGAGTTCTAGCGAACTTTACCTAGGGCGCATCGCTAGATGTGATCAACAGAGCAGCTGTGTGAGGAGTAAGAGGAGGTGGAATCGTGGGGGTTTCCTTTGGGCAGAGTGGAGACCCAGTGTTTGCAAAGGTGAGAGGGTAAATTGAGCGATTCCAGAGGCCACCTCACAGGACACTCCTTTTCCTTAAGTATGTGGCAAGTAGGGTGACCAGATGTCCCGATTTTATAGGGACAGTCCCGATTTTTTGCGTCTTTTTCTTATATAGACTCCTATTACCCCCCACCCCGTCCCGATTTTTCACACTTGCTGTCTGGTCACCCTAGTGGTAAGGGCATGGAGACCCACAACTTACACCTTATGGGATGGGATTTTTCTGAATTTTAATGGGTCTTGTGCTTCAAAAGCTCTCTCAAGTGCTTTTGAAATTCCCACTGTCGGTTGATAAAAGGAATCTTAATGTCTTCTTTTGAAGAACCCTGCAGTCTGCCTAGTACTAGCTAGTTTGTAAATAGGCAAGTAAAACATAATGTCAGTTAAGTTCTGGCTATCATTAGCGCTCCAGCAAGGTGAAAACATGAAATTGGCTACTTACCCTGGTGTCCGATTTCCATTAAAATGCATAATTTTTGATAACTTGACTGTTGACTTCAGTAAAAGCTGTATGCATCCATGCAAAGGCAGAGAGTACCTCTCTTCCCCATGTGCTGGGTAATGTCTCCTCTGGTGCTGTGCTTTTAAAAGTGTAAAATAAGTCAGTAGGCTTCACTTTGCCACTTCGTAAGATCAGATATATTGTGTTTCGCTTTAGTTCATTATTTTCCCAAACATCCAGTCAACTTTGATTTACGATTGGCTCCTGCTACTCTTGCATGTTTTACCTTCCACAACATGCCACTCACTCTAAAAATAAATTACAGCTGTGAAAATTAGCTCCGCTATTAAAACAGACATTTAAAAAGAAATGATTCTCTCAGCACAGATAATATCCTTGGCTAACTAATTAAAAAGGTAGGTGTGTGTGTGTGTGTGTGTGTGTGTGTGTGTGTGTGTGTGTGTGTGTGTGTGTGTGTGTGTGTGTGTGTGTGTGTGTAATAAATGGGGAAGACAATGGCTTGCCATCTAGGTGGAGGAGATTGTATTAGTCTTGAAACATGGTTTATTTACAACTTGCGCTACTATCGTGGGTAGTATTTATCCCATCTGTTACTCAGATGCGTGACATTTGTTGTTGTCATCTATATCCTGCTTTCTTGAGGCGTTTCTCCGCACAGTAGCGTGCACATCACATAGAACTGATAGGAATCATGATACATCATGGTCACGTTTAAATAAAAAGACTGTATCATCGTGCAGGCTGACAGCTGAGACCAGCATGGAAAGAGGAAACTCAAGAGACTCAGGCAACCATAGAGTTCTGCCACTAACAACACTTGCTTCTTTCAGCCCCACTAGGAGACTGCAGCAAATCTTAAAGGGACACTGATGCTCCATTTCCAGAAGCCTTCTCCGTAGAATTTCATGGTAAGGCCATGAGAGCTTGAAAGTTCTGTGGGAAGTTGGAGTTAGACTTTAAGGAATTATAGGAATCCCTTTGGGCAGGAAGGTTTCCACCTTCTTGGCAAACTTGTGTGCTGCATCAGTTAGTTATTGTAGAAAAAACGAGGAGTTCGGTGGCACCGTAGTACAGATTAACACATTTATTTGGGCATAAGCTTTCGTGGGTAAAAAACCCACTACTTCAGATGCATGAAGTGAAAATTACAGATGCAGGTATTGTATTATACTGGACACGTGAAGAGAAAGGAGTTACCTCAAAAGTGGAGAACCAGTGCTGACAGGGCCAATTCAATCAGGTTGGATGTGGTCCACTCCCAATAACTGATGAGGAGGTGTCTTGGTATTGACACCTCTCTTGGTATTGACACCTCCTCATCAATTATTGGGAGTGGACCACATCCAACCTGATTGAATTGGCCCTGTCAGCACTGGTTCTCCACTTTTGAGGTAACTCCTTTCTCTTCACGTGTCCAGTATAATACAATACCTGCATCTGTAATTTTCACTCCATGCATCTGAAGAAGTGGGTTTTTTTACCCACGGAAGCTTATGTCCAAATAAATTTTGTTAGTCTTTAAGGTGCCACCAGACTCCTCGTTGTTTTTGTGGCTACAGACTAACATGGCTACCCCTCTGTTACTTAGTTATTGTAGGTCATCCAAATGTCCGTAGCCACCACATGGCTTTTCCCACATGTTGTACTTCCTTCTAGCTCTCACAGTTGTCTGGTTCATTGGTGGCCTTCATCAAAGGAGGTTTTATCTTTTGTGTGGTGGTGTCTCTGTTTGGGTTGTATTCTTCTGTGTCTTCTCATCCCCTAAATCATTTTTAAAAATTTGCTGTACCCCGAGACCTGTGTAGTCTTCCACGATCTCCATCTCTCTCTCTCTCTCTCTCTGGTGTTAATCTAAAGCCCATGGAAAGACTCCTAGCGGCTGCTCCGTTTTGGTTTGGATCAGGCCCTTTGTGTTTAACTGAGTTTCTCCTCACTCTTAACTGATGCCCACCATTCTTGCCAGGACAACCTCATGAAAGCCCGTGTGGACTTGTGTAGAGAACCGGGCGTCTTCGTGCTGAAGGAAGACAACCTGCGATTTAGTTGCGATTTTGTGCTGGGTTGCATTGAGAGAGGCATGTGCATGGCTAGCCTCATTGCATGGGTGTCTCCCTCCCCCCCCCTCCCCCCCCCCCCCCGGGTTTATGTTGTGGAGGGGAAGATCCTTTAACGCTTTACTACTAGATGAACAGCAAGTTTGGTAATCCTGGACATCAGTGCTGGGTAATAACTTCTGTGACCAAATTGATACCTGGGTTAAGTGCAACAGATACGCACGACCTTGAGCGTGTCGTTCTTTTGGAGCAGTGGAGACTTCTGTTGTAGACTTGGCTCAGACTTATGCTCTGAGGCCCAAATCCAGAGACAATGGAGAAACTCCTGTTGGCTTCGGGGAACTTGGGATCAGGCCCGTCTTAAGCAACTAGTAAGAAGAATCTCTTTATACACGTGAAAAAATATTTCTCAGCAGAACCAGCCAATTTTTTACTGTGGCTTATCTACTGCCACAGTTATAAACCAGCTAGTGGAAAATGTTGCTAGTATAAGAAGGGATTTGTATTTAATATTGGGGGACGAGGGGATATTG